>JACGWO010000008.1:22176274-24938647 GCA_034509735.1 Sesamum alatum
AAATGGTGTTTAACTTATATCGCAACAAAGCCCACAGACCATGGATAACAACTCGTGCAGTTGGGCCACGCATTGGATAGTGGTCATGAAACCAACTGATTAAGAGTTGGGTCTGAAACGTTCCAAGTCGAGGACCTCGAGACAGGGCATCGAGAGTCCTATTGAGACTTGCGTCAAGAGTCGTGTTCATTGGATGAGTTGCCGTTTTCATCGGCGACAGGCGTGGGACGCCTACACGATTTTGATGGGTTGGTCGACTGGGGTCGAGCCGACTGACTGACTCGCGGGGATCATCATATGGAAGCCTTGGAGGCTTGGTCGGTATGATTGGTTTTCCCCGGTTCCGATAGTACGGGAGTAATCCTCAGACTTGAGGAATCATGGCAGTCACGTGCACAGGACGGCTGTATCTTGGATCTGGTGAGAGGTGATCATTCTGTAAGATGATCATTATAAGCCTTGTCCAGTGCAGTCAGAATGTGTAGCAAGGACGGTGGATTCCAAGAAGAGGATCCGTCCCCTGTCAGTATGTGACAGAGGTATCTCCTATGCACTCGGAGACACGTTCATGCTGTTTGAAGCTGTGGCCACAGTGGTTGGTCGAACAGGGAATGGTTTCCTGTGTCGACGCAATGAAGCATACATGGTCTCGAGTATTAAGCATAGATGCCTAGTCAAGGATGGGAACCAACGCCTAATTCCATACCCTAGACTAAGGCCGGGAGACGGTAGACGGAAGGATCGTACCCGTACGGAATCGGCGCCTAAATGTTCACGCCAATTCACCTAGTCTCTAGTGCCATGGACCGTTGCTAGACGACCACCCATGGTAACGGGCCCTTGTGGGACACGGGCCCAAGTCTAGCTGAGGGTGAACCTAAAGGGTCACACACAAATCACCGAGGAGGTTGAGAGATCGACTTGGAGTCAATCTCGAAGGATAAAATAAGTAATTGGATTACTTAAGGGAAAGTCCATTGGATGGACGGGCCGAATATTGTATCGGGCTTTCATTTAATCGGTAAATTGGATTTTCGATTAAATATGGAAAGTTGAGATGTTGAGACGTTGGATCTTTTAATTGGATTAAAAGATCAACGGAATAATTTAGTGGACATTAAATTGGATTTAATATTCGGTTCGTCGTAATTGGATTACGATAAAACCCGGTCCGTTAAATTATACCCGAGAGGAGAAATAATTCCTAATTTGGAATGGAAGAAGTTGGACTTCTTTCCTTAATCAAACATGGCCGACACGCTCCCTTGGAGGAAGCAAAATCAACCATGTTTCATGCTAGGTGGTACGTTGACTTATCTCTTTTGGAAAGAGACAAATCAACTCCAATCAAGCTCTTCCCTTTTGGTATGATTTGATCATACCATAAATTTTGGTAGGCTTGATTGAAGAATTGATGGTGATTGATTGGAATGAATCTAGACATCCTTGGATGAACCTAGACACATTCCAATAATCACATTAATTATGTATATATATTGAATATACAACACCTAGCATAAGTGATTCATTATTCATCTTTTTTCTAGGAAAAAGAGAGACAAAAATCCTCTCCTCTCTCTCAAAATTTCGTGCTCCCTCCCTCTCTTACACTTGTGTTCTTCACTTGATTTTGAATCAAGAAGAAGAACAAAGTAAGTTTAAGAGAACACTAATTCATAGTGTTCTTCTCTTAAACCGATTCCTACCTAAACCGTTCTTTTCTAGCAAGAAGAACGTGTGTTTCTTCCGGTGTGGTGTGGATCACCTTTGGAGAATCCATACGTTTGGATTTCGTGAGCATTCCGGAGAAGGAACAACGCTATAGCCGGGAGCATACGCTAAACAATCAAAGGTAACGGTTTATTACGCTTTGATTGATTTCATTTGTATATCTATGCCCAATGTGTTTAAATATATGTTTTAATATTTACACATCCTACATCGAACGCCCGGTTGAGCACCAAGGGTACACCCCTTGGGATTCTCTTATTTTGAATTTGATTTAAATTTACGCACTTATCTCGCTTTTTCTCGCTTCGCTCGCGCTCCCGGGCGGATCCGGGTTGTCCTTCAGATGTCACCTTACCCTTCTTCCTCTTTTGGCGTCTGGCACCCTTGCCTTTCGCTTATGGAGGTTGAAGCCCTCTCCTACTAGTACCGATGGCGCAAATTTTGCAATCGTTGCCTCATACTAGACCAACATAATTACCAACCTATGAAGATCTTTTCTAAAGCTCGTTCATGTTTGATAATTAATGGTTCGTAGGAGGAAGAAGAGACTGAAGGATCATGTCAATGTACGTCTCTATTTCAAAAACTGACGTGGAGGTCTTTTGAGCTTCTCCACTAGGGATTGCATCATCACTCCATGTTTTTGTACAGACATCCCTTCTGTCATCTTAGCTTCAAAAATGCCTTTGTTGCATTTTACCCTACATGCTGGTCTGGGACCATATAGACATGATGCAAACGAAGCATAGTTTGAGCAAACATTATTATATCCTACTTGCCGTGGTCATCCTTCAACTTTTGAACGCCAAGCATTGGCTTAGTTGTCGACCCTCCGGCAAGGGTTGAGGAGCGTCCTCATCCGGTTATGTGAGTTAAGGTTCTGGAAATCTAAGACCATCTTAAGATTTTCGCAGTCAATTCATGTAATTGGTTCCCTTTTAATAAGCCTCTTAGTGATGTGTTTGGTGGATTCTTAGACATTCACAATATATATAAAGTAGAAAATAATAAGCAGAATGAAGTAATATTAAGGTTAAGTTTCGGTCTTTAGTCCTTAACCCCTCCCACTATTTCTACGAAAACACGGCACTCTCAAACATTGTTTTCGGGAAATCTTTTCCTAGTGGGCTTGGGATCCACAACGATCTCCTCCATACCCCGCTTTTACGATTCGCATGGGAAAAGAACCCGTGGGAGGTATTCCATACCATTCTCGTTCCACGAGATTCCCATGATAATTGCCTCACCCTTTCACGTGATCCCGAGGACTGCAAGCAAATCACGTTATTCGGGCGTTAGACCCGACCCATCAATTGATTCATAGACCCACTGCTACCTCCACGACTCGTGAGACAGGTAACAACAGTCTACTCCTCGTTCATGACAAAGTGTAGCTTCTTTTAAGCAAGATAGTTGTGCCACGACTCGTGAGACCACGCTATCGACCTAAAAGATCTTCCTCACTTTTGCCATGGATGGAAGCTTGGACAGACTCCCCAGAGTCCTAGTTCATTTATTAAAGGTCTATATTTAATTTGGTTCAACCAAGTGAGGGTTTTGATAGAACGAGACCTCATCACATATTAAGTATTTTGCATGCGCTATAGCAGAAATATTCTAAGCATGAATGTAACCATACATAAAGCATATAGAATAATCATAAGCATATAAAACGCATTGCATGCAAAATAAAGCCTAGCACGCCCCTGTAGGATGGTCCACAAGCCCAAACCTATGCGACCCACTGAGCCCGCAGTGGATCTATGGTCAATCTAAGGGTAAGCCCTATGCTATTACAAGGTTTAATAACCCATGACATGCAATGGGCCTTGTAAGTCCTCTTTATCTTCTTGGGCTCTCCATCTTGAGCCTACACCGGGCTTCTTCTCCATGGATCCTCCGTGGGCCATCTGATGGCTACCTCCATGGGCCTCCAACACCTTGGGCTTGTCTTATCTTGCATCTTTTATTTACAAAAATAAAACCTCACCACTAATTCTACTCTCATTACATGTAAAATATTCACACCAAACATTAGATAATAGTGCAACCTATGCACAACGATTTTCGTTGGAAAATCCTTTTCCATAATTAACAAGGAAATATTAATTCTAGAAAAATATAAAAACTCAACCAAAATTAAAAATGCCCCAAGTTAATTAGTTCAGAAAAATTCCCAGAATAATAAAGAAAAATCAAATTTTCTGAAAATGCACGAAAACAATGAAAAAACTAAAAAACAGTCCTGCACGGTCGGCTAGGCGCGCAGCCTAGACAGGATGCGCGCCTGCGCGCGCACGGGCCCTTGCCCGCGCGTGCAGGTGTTGTCCTCATGCAGCTGCTGCGCAGCAGCGCACGCACGCAGTGTACGGGCCCTTGCCCGCGCGCGCAGGTGCGCACCTGCTGCCTGTCGTGCGGCCTTCCTGCCGACCACCACCGTTTTTCATGTTTAAATATTTTCTTGCAATTAATTTTTAAAACACGAAAACCAATGATTCAAGAATATGCCCATATATTCAAGAATTCCAAAATCCAACATTTGTGTAATATTAACACATGTCAAGATCCACTCATGCTCATGCCACAAAATAACCATGATGTCCAACATCATAAAACGCAGAAATTATAGCTAAATTTTACATTTAAATCTTGATCATTGGTGCAACAATTGCAAGAATTAAATCTTGTTAGGAAACCTCTTCCTCATCAACACAGCAATATTTATTTTTAGGAAATGCCAAATCTCAAAAAATATCATAACGGGTTCAGAATAATGCAGAAAATATCATAAAAATAATTCAGTAAAAACAATTTTGAAAAACGAGCCAAAACCGGGAGAGAGATGGAAAACGGCACAGCCGGCCGGCCAGGCGCGCGTAGGCTCCTTTGCCTGTGCGCACAGCACGCGCGTCCAGCGCAGACGGCCACGCGCCCAGCGCTTGCGAGCCCGCGCACGCGCGCAAGCGCCCTTGCCTGCACGCGCAGCCAGCACAGCGCGCGCGCAAGCCCCTGCCTGCACGCGCGGCCAGCGTGCTGCTGCTGCCGTTTTTCACTCTTTTTCAACTTTTCATGCAATTTTTCTGAACCACAAGATAAATTCAACCCTAGAACATGTATAAACGCATTCAAGAAAACCAATATCCAAAATCCAATGCAAAATAAAACGCCAATAAAGATCTACGCTAAACATGCTATAAATGTAAATTAAAACACATTTATCATGCGTAAACGCACATAGCACATAGAACTCTAGGCCTATACACCAAACCGGGCTCTGATACCACTGAAACGTTATGTGGATCGTCCCGGGAGATGAACGCGAATAGCGTAAGCGCGAAAGATTGCATAAAAAAATTACAAAGCATAATTAAACGGAATTTAAATCATGCATAACATACATAACCAGATCAATGGGTGTGCCCTTGATTCTCTCAGGCGTTCGGTGTATCTCATGTTCAATAAAACACAACATGGAGGCTATAGAATTGAAACCTAAAAACGTAATTAAACAACCTACCCGGTTGTAGTTTTGTCTTCGTTCGGCTACATGCGTTGTTCCCCGTTTTGCACCAAGATCTCAAAGAAGAGACCCTCTAAATCATGACACTCGCTCGCCGGAAATTATTTGGGGAGAAGAGACATCGATACACGCTATCAATTAACGCAATCGACGTCTCTTATTTTCTAACTTGAATCTATCAAGAAGAACAAAGTAGAGATCTTGGAGAGAAAAAGAGGAGGTGGATGAAAATTCTTGAGAGAATTATGAGATGAGAGTTGTAGAGATTAGTAGGGGGTGTGTGTGTGTGTGTGTGTGTTTTGAGTATTTATAGAAGATAGAATTTCCTATTCCTTCTCAAACTCTTCTAAAGAGACACACTTTGACTAGGATTTTGACCTAGTCAAATCCTAGTAAAACTAGGCTTTAATTAAGTCAAATTAATGATGGCCCTTCATCTCATCAATCCCTTGATCAAATCTTGTCCATCCATTTTGATGGGCTTTATGGAATGGGCTTATTTAATTCTAAATTAAGTAATCCCATGGACTTTATATTGAATCTTATTTAATATACTAAGCCCATTAATTAATTAATGGAATGGACTTCATTTAATTCCCAATTAAATAGTCCCATGAACTTTATATTAAATCCTATTTAATATACCAAGTCCATTAATTAATTCACCCTTTTAATCTAATTAAAAGGGAAGCCCATGCTTTATAAAATCCATAAATCTAATTTATAAACTCAAGACCAATTATAATAATCCATCGAGACTTGAATCTCCAAGAAGTATAATTTAATTCCATTAAATTAAACCTTCTCCCGAAATTAATTTCAAATTAATTCCCTTTCATTTGGTGTAGCGGGTGTGACTCTTTAGGTTCACCTTTCAGCTAGACTTGGACCTACTTCTTGTTATTCATAACCAAAGTAGTCCGTTACCATGGGTAGCCATCTATCAACGGTCCATGGCACTAGAGACTAAGTGAATATGTGGTGTGAACATTTAGGCTCCGAGTTACATGCAGGTACGGTCCTACCGTCGCTTGATACGTACGGGTACGGTCCTACTGTCGCCTGTCCCCGGCCTTTAGTCTAGGGCATGGAATTGGGCGTCGGTTCCCATCCCTGACTAGGCATCTGTGCTTAATGCTCGAGATAGGTTTAACTCGACGTAGGAAATCCTTTCCCACTACATCAAGTGCTATGGCCATAGACTTTGTGAGTCTAAACTATCTCCGAGCGCATAGGAGATCTCGTTGTCATATCCTTTGACAGAGGACAGATCCTATGTTGGAATACACCATTCTTACATACTCCGACTGCACTGGACGAGGCTTATGATGACCATGTAATATAACTGGTCAAATTTCACCAGATCCAAGATACAACCTTAGTATGTAGGGGGACTGCCGTGATCCTCAAGTCCGAGGACTAATCCCATACTATCGGAACCGGGAATATGAGTCATACCGACCAAGCCCCAGTGGCTTCCATATGACGATTCCCGCGAGTCACCTCAGTCGGCCGCTCCCTAGCAGGCCGACCCACTAACACTGCTTAGACGATCCTCGTCACCCGTCGATGAAACACGACAGCAAATGCTTAGTGCAAGTCTCAAGGGGAATCTCGGTACCCATTTTCGAGATTCCTTGACTTGGAGATTTTCAAACTGATTCGGCGAAATTGATTTCATGGACCTACCTCCAAGCATAGTCCCAGTCCCCGAAATGTGATTTCAGTCTGTGGGCGTTTGTTGTGACAAGCAGTAAGTACAACAAACTCATGCCTATGAATCCTTACTACATTCATTAACATAATATTACTTGTTCACAGATTGACGAATGGTTCTCAGAACAGCCAATACCATTGACTTTCTGGTCACCTATTCTAACTTAAGTTGTCAACCATTCCTAGAAGCGAAATCATCAATCATGGAATCGACATCTATCTTTCCCAACATATCCTTTTCAATGCACAAAATAGCCAAACCATTCAATATTTCTTGCGACATAGATGATCTCAAATAATTCTTCAACAGTTTCAACTTTGAAAAAACTCCTTTCAGTCGATGCTACAGTCAGAGGCACAGTCAATAAGATTCGACAAGCAATAGAAATATTTGGAAAGCAATCTAAAGTCTCACAAATTCAAGGTATCTATAGCTGACATGAAGTTATTCGGCAAAGTCGCTTGGAGAATCTTGAGTTCTGAATAAAGATCATTTAAATCAACGTCGGACTTATCACCATGAGAAAACGTACTGTTAAACATATTACAACACTGACATGGTTCACTCTCATCCAATGACTTCAACCTCTTCGAATCAAGTAAGAATCCAAAGATGCTTTTAAATCTCTTTAGTTCCTCAAACCTGTTTCTCAGTGACGCAATAGCCATATCTTTAATGACATTGAAATAGTCATATTCAAGTGCCTCTTCTGGTGACCGTAATCTTCATCCTCAGTGTTTTCATCATACTTTGTTTTCCTCAATACACGGCGCTTCACTGGAAAAGTAGGTTCTACATCCATATCAAAAGTAAGTTCTTTAGCAATATTCATACTAGCTGCAAACCCAGTTTTTCTATAACCCTAAAAAAATGCTAATGCACCCTCCATTTTGTAATGGTAGAATCAATGGACATTGATTCTGATTGCAACTTCTTGCTCACCATGTTGATACAAAATAGGATGTCATACCAAATAACAATACCAAGTAGAAACTCAAAACTCTCAAGAGAATTAGCCAAACTCTTTGCCTCACTCTTTGACATGGCATCCTCAAAAGTCCAACAAAGCTGATCGTATTTTGGAAGTTTGATATCTAATAACTTTAACACTTTTGATTCGACTTTCCCAACGAGTATTGGACAAAGATTTTACAGTTAAGCCAGAAACATGATCAAGTAAAACCTTCCATCTTTTAGTGGAACTCGAAAATAATGTATTAATGTGTTGCACAATTCCGAAAAATGGAACCGCTTTCACATAAGAATGAGACATATCACGAAGAGTGAGATTAAGACTATGACAAGCATGTTAGAATAGGTGACCAGAAAGTCAATATGGTTAGTTGTTCTGAGAACCATTCATAATCTTTGACCGAGTAATATTATGTTGATGAATGTAGTAAGGATTCATCATTGACAACGATGTGTTTGTTGTGCTTACTGCTTGCATTGAACGTCGTTTCGATCTCACAAGAAACGCCCACAGACTGGACATATGAATCCAAAAAGTTGGACTGTGCAAAAGTTGGCGTTCATGGAACCAACTTCTGTAGATATGTCTGAAACACTCCAAGTTGAGGACCTCGAGATGGGCATCGAGGGTCCTATAGAGACTTGCACTAAGGATTGCATTCATTGGATGAGTACCATGTTAAAGCTAGTGTGGATCGTCCCGGGAGGAGCGCGAATGCGGAAGCACGATGAATTTAAATAATTTATGGAATTTAAAATACGTTCAAGGGATATTCCCTTGAACCTCCCGAGTGTTCGGTGTATCTCATGAATTAAAGAAAATAAAGCATGTATTATTCATGGTAGCCATAAGGTTGGAACAATGAAAAACGCCAAGAACATTGACATACCCGGTTGTAGTTTTTCTTTCGTATTGCTACACGGGTTGTTCCACATTTTGCCACCAAGATTCCAAGTTAGGAACCCTCTAAATCGTCCACGCAATCCTACCGAATCTTGATCCCCATGCTAGTCAGAAATCAAGAGAAGTAGGGAGGACAAATTGACCCAGTGTTATTAATTAATGTGATCAATCCATCTACTGTCCACTTATATCAAAACAAGGAACTAGGCTTTTCTCGAAGAAAAGAGGAGGAAGGGACGAGAGAGAGAGGGATCGTCGGCGGTGTGTGTTTGTGTGTGTGCTCATAAGATGATCATCTTGTGTATGTGTGCATCTATACGTATTTATAGAAGATGAATACTCCTATTCCTTTTCAAACTGTAATTAAGAGGCACACATTGACTAGGACTTTGACCTAGTCAAATCCTAGTCATTTTAGGCCAGACTTAGTCAAACTTAATATTGGCCTTCCATCTCTCTTCCTTAATCTCATCCATCCATCACCTTGATGGATAATTTTATGGAATATTTAAATCCTATTAAATAATCCATAGGGCTTTAAACAATTAATAAATAATTACTTTAAGCCTATTTTCTCATTTCTAATAAATCTTATTTATTAGTTAATTCCATTTAATCTAATTAAAGGAATTAACAATCCAAGAAAAAGGGAACCAATTTAATCAAATTAAATTGTTCCACCTCCCGGGATTAATTCTAAATTAATCCCTCTGTTATCGGCGGATTGTGTGTGACTCTTTAGGTTCACTCTCAGCTAGACTTGGCCGAATTTTCAATCATCTCATGAAGGAAATTCGTCTGTATCCATGGGTGGCCGTCTAGCAACGGTCTATGACACTAGAGACTAGGTGAATATGATGGCGTGAACATTTAGGCTCTTCAGTACGTTTATTCTTCCGTCTACTATCTCACAATTATAGTCTAGGGTATGGACCTTTAGGACGTCGGTACCCATTCTTGACCTAAGCTTTGGCTCGTCCAGACTAAACATCACAGGGATCCCATCCCACTTTTCAGTCACTGTGGCGACAAATTTATGGAGGACGAGTCTAAGAGTATAAGTGAGACACTTATGTCAACCGTTTTGACAGGAGATGGATCCTCTCTTAGGACCTATTGTCCACACCACACATCTTGACTGCACTAGATAGGGCTTATGACAATCGAGTTTCTCGACTTGGTAGCCTCTTGCCAAACCTAAGACACATGCATGGTGTGTATGTGACCACAATAGTCCCTTAAGTCCGGGGATCAAACCCGCACTGTTGGAACCGGGAATACAAGTCATACCGACTGACTCTACTCTAGGTCTCCCACATGACGATTCCCACGAGTCACCTCAGTCAGCTGGCACCTAGTTGGCTGACCCACTAACATTGCATAGATGACCCTCATCACTTGTCGATGAAACGCGACTGCAATCTCTTAGTGCAGGTCTCAAACGGATTCTCGATACCCTATCTCGAAGTCCTTTGACTTGGAGTGATTCAGACCGATCCACAGAAACTAATTTCATAACCTGTTATCCTATGCGCAAGCCAGTTTCTTGGATTGACGTTTCGGTCTATAGGCTTTGCTTGTGTATTGAATAGTTTGTAATATAAAGCAGTAAGTGAACACAAACAAAGTATTTATGCCATATGAATATCACTTTCTTATTCATAATATTTATTAAAACATTGAAACTGTCAGACATAGGTTACATAAGCCCAATCAGATTGGCTTCACGGTCACCTATTTAAATGGGATTTAGAAGTCCATTCCATAAAGCCTCAAAGGATGGACGGACGAGACCGACTTTTGGGGCTAGATAAGATGAAGGGCTAGGATTAAGTTTGACTTAATCAAACCCTAGGTAGACTAGGATTTGACTAGGTCAAAGTCCTAGTTGTTATAAGTATGGCTCTTTGGAAGAGGTTGAGAAGGATTAGGGAAAACTCTTCCTTATAAATACTCAAGCATACACACAACACACACTAATCTCTACAAATCTCTTATCTCTCTCTCACACACACCCACCAAGTGGCCGCACCCCTCTCTATCTCTCGTCCATCTCTCTCTCACCACCTCAAAAGAGCCTTATTGTTCTCTTGTCTTTAATACAAGGGAACACTTGAACAATCGATCACATTAACTAATAGTGTTTGCTAGATTGTTTCTCCCTTTTCTCTTGATCTCTTGCTAGCACGTGGGAATCAAGATCCGGTGAACCAACTTCTGATGGTTGGTCTAGAAACTTTCAAGTCGAGGACCTTGGGACTGGGCATCAATTGTTTATTGAGACTTGCACTAAGTATTGTATTCACTGGATGAGTGTCGAATTTCATCGACGATAGAGAAAGGTCGTCTGTGCAATTTTAGTGGGTTAGTTGACAAGATGGTCGATTGACTAAACTGACTCACAGGAATCATCATATGGAAGCCTTGGAGGCTTGGTCGGTATGACTGGGATTCTGAGTTCCGATAGTATAGGATCAATCCTCAGCCTTGAGGAATCATGGCAGTCACGTGCATACGAAGACTGTATCTTTGATATGGTGAGAGGTGACTATTCTGTAACATGGTCATTATAAGCCTTGTCTAGTACAGTCGTAGTATGTATCGAGGATGGTGGATTCCAAGATAGGATCTGTCCCCCATCAGTATATGAAGGTGATGTCTCCTATGCGCTTTGAGATGGTTTAGACTCTAAAAGTCTATGGCCACAGCAATTGATTGAGTAGGAAAGGGTTTCCTACGTCGATCGATACAGTAAAGGCATCTCGAGTATGAAGCATAGTTGCCTAGTTAAGATGAGAACTGATGCCCAATTCCATACCCTAGACTAAGACCGAGAGATGGTCGACAGTAGGACCCTACCAATATGGAACTCGCAGCCTAAATGTTCACGTCATCATTCACATAGTCTCTAGTGCCATAGACCGTTGCTAGACGGGCACCGATGGTAATGGGTTGTTTTCGGTTATTGGTTAATTGTAAATAATTGTGTTCGACACAAGCCCAAGTCTAGTTGAGGGTGAACCTAAAGAGTCACATACAAATCATTGGAGAGTGAAGGAATTAATTTGAAATTAATTTCGAAAGAGGTGAATTAGTTTAATTAGACTAAATTAATTCTTGGAGAGCATAAATGATTGGATAATTTATGCAGATTATCCATTGGATGGATGATCCATGATTTAGTTAATTGGATTAATTGAATTTTGGATTTGAACTTTTAAATTAACTGAATTAATTTAAAAGGGGCTTGGGATAATTGATAAGCGAATTGGATTCACTAATAAATTAGTAGATGGCTTATCTAATTAATGAATTGGATTCATTATTTAGCATAGATAGACTTGACATAATTAAGTGGATTAATTATGGTATTGGTCTTAATTAATTAAGTGGATTGAATTCATTTAATTAATTAAGTGCATTTGGACTTGTGATTATTTAATTGCATTAAATATTCACTTGGGAACTAAAAGTGTTGGATATTTTATATAATTGAATTAAATAAATAAGTTCAACAGATTTAGTAATCGGGCTCTAATTAATATGTAGGACAAATTAAATGAGCCTAGTCCAAATGCACGTGCCTAGCCCACAGTTGACTTTCCCTAAGTCAAAGGTTAACATCCCTAGTAGCGAAAGAGACAAAAATCATCCTATATACAATGAATATAGGATTGTCCACATTTAATGTATGAGAGGTTATGTCTTATGGCTTAGAAGACTATGTCTTCCTTCCCTATCTCATACAATCATTCCAACTCTAGCACAACACTATGCATGGCTGATTTTGCTCTCTCTTCTCTCTAGGATTTTCTGCCATCTCATGCGTAGCCAACTTCTCCCTTCTCCTACCTTGTGTTCTTCTTGGTTTAGAACCAACTGAAGAACAAAGGAAGATCAAAACACACTAATCGATAGTCTGATTTCGATTTCCTCTTCCATGGATTCATTCAATTTCTACCATGAGGATGAATCTCATGATTCCGATGTGGTTTGGGCATACTTAGAGGGTGTCTACATTGGGGTCTCGCATGGATGAACATCGGGAGAAGATCAACACGTGTAGCCGATCAGTGTAGAAAATCGAGAAAGGTATTTTACATTTATGTTCTCATTTTTCTTCTTTTATTCCATAGCCATGAACGCTTGTTTATTATATGATTTTATATTAGGTATACACCGATAGCCCGGGAACGTTCAAGGGCACACCCCTTGAACACGATTTGAATTATGTTATTCAGCACGTTTTTATCTCCACCACGCTTCCGTCGATCCGCTCTCCTTCATATAGCATGTACAAAATCCAACAAAAACACTATAGCACCAAGGAACTACTCAAAGGTTGGATCAAAAACACATTTGGGAACATCTTTAATAGAGTGGGGCAAGCTAAACACAATGCCTCTGAAGCTAAGAAGAGATTTGATAGAAATCCCTCGTAGGCTAATCTATCTGAACTTAACAGATGCAATGTTGTCATCACTCAAACCCTCACTATGGAGTCTGAGTACTGGAGACAGAATAGCAACTGCAAGTGGTTGGAGGCTGGAGAAAGAAATACCAAAATTTTCCATTCCCTTGTCAAAAAGAAAAGGGCTAGAGCTAAGATTCATAGAATTCTTGACAACAATCAAGAAATTACAGACCCCTCTCAAATCAAACTCTCTGCTGTCAATCACTTTGAAGAGCTGCTCACATCCTTATCAACAATTGACACTGACTTGGACCCATTTCCAGTTCCCTCAACTGTCCCAATAAGCCCTCATTAACCTCTACACAATGCCTACATTAGAGGAAGTCAAGGAAGCAGTGTTCAGCAAAAACAAGGATAGTGTCGCAAGCCCAGATGGTTTTTTAGCCTTCTTCTAGTCATGTTGGGAATTCTTGCAAGAGGATATTATGGCCACTGTCAAGGACTTCTTTTGTGCACTCCCATGCCAAGAAGCTTCACTGCTAAAACTATAACCATAATCCCTAAGGTGGAACCCCCTCAAAGTTGGAGTGATTTCAGACTTATTTCTCTGTGCAATTTTTCAAACAAGATCCTGTCTAAACTGTTGTATATGAAAATTGCTTATGCTCTGCCACAACTCATCTCTCCATCCCAAAGTGGTTTTGTCCCAAAAAGACTTATTGGAAATAAGAACCTTCTTGCTCAGGAAATAGTTCATTCTATAGACCTCGGGCATAGCAAGGGAAACCTTATCATAAAGCTTGATATGTCCAAAGCGTATGGCAGGGTAAACTGGCAATTCCTATATATGGTGCTGCAAAGAATGGGATTTCCTCTACAGTTCCTCCTTCTCATCAGACATTTAGTGGAGAATTGCTAGTTCACAACCCTGATCAATGGTGAAATGTGTGGATTCTTCAAATCTACACAAGGTCCTAGACAAGGAGATCCTATCTCCCCTACCATGTTCATCCTTGCAGCTGAGGCTTTCTTTCGTCGCCTGGACCACCTTTTTCAGACTGGCTCTGATCTTTACTACCAAACAGGCTGTGCTCTCAAAGTGTCCCACCTAGCCTATGCTGATGACATCATCTTATTCATCAATAGTAAAAAGCTGGTTTATCTAAGCTCATGTAATTCCTAAAGCAATATGAGGACCTCTCTAGACAGAAAGTTAATCACTCTAAGAGTGCCTTCATACCTGGCAAAATAGCTAGCCTAATCACAAAAAGGATCAAGTGCATTAAGGGTTCCAGCATAAAGCCCTCCCTAATACACTTGGAGGTCCCCTCTTCCAAGATAATAAAAGGAAAATATTATTTGATGAGTTGATTGATAAAATTCGTTTTAAAATTGCAGGTTGGGAGCATCATCACCTCACTTTTGGAGGAAGGTTACAATTGATCAAAGTGTACTTGCCTCAATACCTTTCGACCACATGCAGGTGCTCAGCTCCCTTGTTGGAATAATCCAAAAGTTGAACAAATCTTTGGTAAGTTCTTCTGGGATCCACTGCCAACCAAAGAAGGATACATTGGACAAGATGGAGCAATATATGCTTCCCTACTGAAAAAGGAGGTTTAGGGATCAGAGACTTGAGAGATGTCATCACTACATCTCACATAAGGCCTGGTGGAGACTTAGACTCAAAAGCTCCCTTTCGGCTCAGTTCACCATTAGCAAGTACTGCAAAAGGGACTCCCCTGATCTAGCTAAATGTACTAAGAATGACTCATCTATTTGGGAGAGTGCCGTGTTAGAAATGAAGCTCAAGAGAACATTTTCTGAACACTTGAGACTGGAGAAGCAGGCTAGTAGGAGGATTGGTGGATAATTGAAGGAAACCTCCAAGAATTAACAGGGAACACCAACTATATCCATGTTCCAGTCAAATGGTTCTGGAAAGACAAAGTTTGGGATGAAGAGAAACTTTTGCAAGTGCCTCAACAGCACCTCATAAACCGTATCATGGAATTCCCTATCAGTCAGAACCAACCAGATCTTATGGACTAGAGGCTCCCCAAAACTGGCACATTCAACACAGCTTCCACATGGAATCACTACAGACAACAACTACCAGCATACCTCTTTTTCAAAAATATGTGGTCTCCACTACTTGCCCCTGTAATCTCAATTTTCATTTGGAGACTCATTAACAGGTGGCTCCTTGCAGACAGAAAGCCTCAACACAAAGGAATATCTCTGGCCTCTAAGTGTTGCAACTGCAATGCTGAAGAAACCATAAAGCATTTATTCATGGAGTGATATGAATCTCACCTAGCCTGGACCTTCTTTGCTAGGATTTTCAGTGTTGATCTTGTGCAGACAGGCAACATAAAGGTGTTCCGACAAGCATGGAAAAGATCTAATTCATCTCATGTTCATATTAGAATGCTGGAATATCTGGAAGATGAGAAATGAGGTGAAAAATGAGGGTGCTACCTTCAGACACCGCTCTATCGTTGCCAGAACTCTCAAGTATCTCCAAACCTTGCATAGAAGCATCCTGCTGAAACCTATACATGTTAAGGGGTATTCCTTTGCTCTTATCAATCTTAAAATTATGATCCCCAAGAAAGCTAAACAACAACACACAGCCTTGGTCACCTGGAAAAAGCCATCTACATGTTGGTGGAAACTGAACACTAATAGAGCTTCAAACGGAAACCCAGGCATCTCTGGAGCGGGAGGTATCCTCAGGGACCATCAGGGGCTTGTTATCTTTGCCTTCCAAGTACCTCTGGGATATTCCACTAATATACAAGCAGAGCTGAAAAATCTCCTCAAAGGCCTTCAAATCTGCTCTGATAGAGGACACCACAAAATTTGGATTGAAGTAGATGCCGAATATATTATCCAGCCCCTCTCCACCCCCTCTAAAGGTGCTTGGATATATCAAAACACCCTCCGACAAATCAAGAGTTATATGGATAATATGGACACTAAGATCTCTCACATATATAGAGAAGGTAACCAAGCAGCTGGCTTTCTTACTAATCAAGCTTGTTTGGCTGATAATCTGCTTATTCGTTCCAAAAACCAGTTAAGGGATAAGATTATAGGTATTGTGGGGCTTGATGCTAATGGTCTTCCTAATAATCGCACCTATTTTAAATGACATGGTTTACTATGGCTTGCTGGTTTTGCCCCTACTTACTTGCCTGTTGTTGTTTGTACGTTGTTTGCACTTGGACTGTCTGCACTTGGTTGTTACCTATCTCTGCTTTGTGGGTGGTTGTCTTCCTTTGTCTATATACTTGGCGTTTTACTGTTGGATTTATGTTAGCTGCAACCTATTTATCTTTTCTTGTGTTTATGCCAGAGTATTATAAGTTTCAATGCCTTTGGGACAATGAAACTGATTGTACTATGGACCTGTACACAGCCTAACTGTGGATAGTTGCCCTGCCTCTATTTTACTCTGTGAAAGTTGTTGTCAGGATTTTGCTATTCCCTATGTTGGGCATATTTGTTTAACTGTTCCTTATAATTTTCTGCCCTTGCATTTTCTGCGTTCTGATTGGTTGGGTGGCCCCCACCTAAGCCCCTAGCTTTGGTCTCAATGTACAATTGTTTTCATATTTGGAGCTCCTCTTACTATTTCTTTTGTCAGCATCTGCTCCTTCCTTATATCACCATACTCTTACACTTCTTGTACTCCTTGTTCCATGGACACTCTGATTTTTGGTAAGCTTTTGCAGGTGATAGGTTTGGCCTATGCCCCCTGTGACAAGGCTCATTCCTTTTGGCATAATGAAGCTATATATTTCTAGTGTCACAGGTTTTTGTCTTTAATTTTTTGACTCGTTTGGATGTAAGGGATTGCACTCCTTGTTTACTTTGTTGCACTTATCAATTGTAAGGGAGTAGTACTCCTTTTTTACAGCTTTCTAGATGATATTAGGGAGTTAAGACTCCCCGTTGTACATTGGCCATTTTTGAAATTTTAATATAGAAGGGAAGGGGGACCTCGAAAAGCTCCCCCCAACCTCGGGTGGTATTCTTTGTTTTAAAAAAAAAAAAGAGTGGAAAATTATTTCTGAATAATTTTTTGCAATATGTTGTATGTTCTTTAACATGTATAGTTAATTTTTTATTTATTTAATCTTCTTTTTACATTGCACATGTAAATTTCTATATTCAATGTAATAAAATTGAGGTATTCTTTTGAACAATTACTTCAATTTATGATTATCTTATAAAAATAGATAAATGATAAATTAAATCTCATAAAAAATTAAATAAACTTTATAACTAGAAAAAAAAAAGTAAAAGTACACAATGAACTTAAATAAAAAAAATGAGTAACAACCCTAAAATGAGAAATTTAATTAATAAAAAGCCCAAAAAACAGTTAAAATGAATTTGTAAACAATATAGATTATTAATAAGTTAATGTACTAAAAAATTTAGAAGTAGAACTATAAAGAAAAAAAATTTAAAGTTTGAAAAGTTTAATAAACCTAGTAATGTGAACTTAAGAGAATAAAAGAAAAAATACCATAATTTCCTTTTTTAAAAAAATTAGCCCAATTGGGTTGGGTCATAGCCCAACCTAGTAGGCCTAGCCTACGACCAAAAGATCCTGGGCCATTGGGTTGGGCCGGTCCCAAGTATTAATACCTGGGACCAGACCAGGACCGACCCAACCCCAACTGGGCTTGGGCCAGACTGGCCCGATTTTTCAAATGGGTCAATCCAGCCCAGTCCGGTCATTGCACACCTTGAATCCCACATTTGTGAAAAGGGAGTATAATGAAGGAGACACTAAGGCAAGAAAGAAAGAAAAGACCGTTAAGGCTGAGCCGTTAAAATGCAATCCATTGAAGGGAGGGCCACATTCTCCTCAAGTAGTCAGTTTTTGTTGCATTGAGAAGATGTAGAAAGAAATGAACTAGAGATGCACCAAGACTCAGCAGATTAGTGGAGTTGCGCCTAGGAAAATTGTAATGTGTGATCCCTTGGTGGAAAGAAAGGATTGTGAGCTTGGATAGACAGCGAGTGCTTGTGGCTGGAAGCAAGGATTGGTGGGGAAGAATTCTGAGTTGACTTCAGTTGATGGGAGAGGTACGTTACCCCCTTGAAATGTCGGAAGCACAACAGGCTTGCGTGCTAAAACGACAATAGGTGCCAACAGGGGTCGACACAAGGCATATGCGGTGTTGATGCCATGACATTAGGTTGAAGGGCAACACATGGTATAGTGATGCGTCAATGTTGGCAGGTTGAGGAATGTCCGATTGAAGGTGCACGAAAGTGCTGCACAGCGGGTGGATGTCCATGCATTGGCCATCATTAGTCGGTTGTCGACACTTTATGTGCATTGCATGCTGATATCTTAACAGCATTGGGGCATACATTCGGGATTTAGTGGGAAAGGACAGACAGATGCACATAATGTCCGCACATAGACGAGCTTGGTGCCTATGTGCAAGACAATCAGCATATGGTGTACATAGGCAGCACATTTGTGCGGCATCCTTCGGCAGGATAACACGGTGTGCGGATGCAACACCCTGCGTAGGCATTCTTCTGCAGATGGTAGAAGGTGCACGTGAATGAGCCTAACTGTGCGGGCACATGACTGGCAGGTCCGGACAGACTGTCAATGACCAAGTCTTGGTGATTGACTAAAGGCTAAAGGATGGCATTCGGGAAGCATGTCACAGGCAGATTTACTTGAAAACTAGTTGTCTACATGGCATATTGTGTTTGCAACTGGTACAGACTTTGTTGGGGGGGGGGGGGGTTCTAGGTAGTTGTGGGCAATTTTTCCAAGTAGTTGGGGTCATCAACTGCATTGTTGTATTTTATTGTTTTGGTCTATGACTTCCACATTTTTGTGAGGTGAATCAGGGTTCACTAGTGTTCAAGTGAGGTTTCCTTATATTTTAAACTGAGGAATAAAATATAATCTTGGGCTTCAGCCTATAATTGTTGTGTTTGCTTGAATTGTGTGAATTCTTAATGTTTTGCGTACAATTGTGTGGGTAATTTTCATTCTAATTCATGAAACAGACATTGCATCAGAGTGTGTGTGTGTGTGTGTGTGCTAAAAGACTAACTAGCTTGAGGACGCCAGGCCGGCACAGGGGCCGGTGATTATAGTTTTGCTGTGTAAGCCCTTATGACAACAACAATGATGAGAAGAAGTAAAGAAACAATTAATCCAAGGGTCAAGATCTACTTATTTCACTATTGAGTTCAAAATTAAAGTCTCTCCTCCCCAAAATGAATGAATAAGTGGGGGAGTTAAATGATATGGGTAAAAACTTCACATTCCCCCTTCCATGTTGGGAAAAAGCTATAAAAAGTTCCAAAGTTAAATGTTCAGGCACTCTTAATAGATTTACCTTACTCTTTGCGTTGATCATCCAACTAGGTTTCTTCCACTGTCCTAGGCCCCTTTTGAATCTAGCCTTATTTGGTAGTATTTCTCCTTAATTAGGGGCCGTTAATGATCATGAATTATGCTAAAAAGGGCGCAAAAGTAATATATTGTTATAAAGCTAATATAAAAGTGCAACAATATGAGAATTAGAATAGAGAAGAAAGAAGTGAGTATTTTATATATTTCTTCTTATCACTATACAAATAAAATGACCTATTTATAGGCTCCAAGATTACAACCAAAAGTCTCATCTTGATGAGGGGAGATGAATCACAAAAGATTAGAATTTATGATATAATGTAAAAAGGTATTGGAGATGAATATGAACATCCACAACTATAAATTTCATAACACTCCCCCTTGGATGTTCATTAATCAAGAATATGCCTCGTTAAAACCTTACTAGGAAAACCTCGAGGGACAAAAACCTAGTGAAGGGAAAAGAGTATATTATTCTTTAATACGTGATTATATACTGCCTCATTAAAATCCTTACCAGGAAAACCCAGTGGGAAAAACCATGGTCAAGGAAAAAAGAGTGCAGCGCGTATTTAATCGAGATCTTTGAGGCGACGAACACCAATATTATGGACTACCTTTTACAATGTTGCAGTTGGAAATGCCTTGGTGAACAAATCTATTAGATTGTCACTTGAACGGACTTGTTGAACATCAATATCACCATTCTTTTGAAGATCATGAGCGAAGAAGAATTTTGGTGAAATACATACCACATTATCTTCATATAAGATCGCCGGGATAATCTTTCAAATGATAATCCACAAGTCCCTCGGATGTGTCGAATCATGGATCTCAACTAAATACATTCTTGAGTTGCCTCATGTATTGATATAATTTCTGCATGATTCGATGAGGTGACTGTTATGGTTAGCAAGATACATTAGTGCTCCAATTGCACTTAGATATGGTACTTCAGGACCAAGTAGTTCTTCATCACCTTCTTGAGGTCTAAAAGAATCATTCTTCAACTTTAATGATCTTACAACCATTGGGGGTGCTCAACGGATGTGATTTATCCATATAAAATCATTTTAACACCTTAGCGATATAAGCTTCTTGATGCACAAGGATTCCATTATGTAAATGTTCAACTTGCAATCCAAGACAATATTTTGTTCTTCCTAAATCTGTCATCTCAAACTCTTTCTTTAAGCAGTTTATAGCCTTTGGAAGCTCTTCTGGAGTTCCAATAATGTTTAAAGCATCAACATAGACTGCAATTATAATAAATTCATTTCCAGATCTTCTCATGAAAATACATGGACAAATGGGATCATTTTTGTATTCTTCTTTCAACAAATGATCAGTGGGATGATTATACCACATTTTTTCAGATTGCTTCAACCCGTAAAGGGATTTATTTAATTTAATAGAATAATATTTTCGAGAACTCGAATTGTATGCTTCGGGCAAATGAAATCCTTCAGGGAGTTTCATATAGATATCATTATCAAGTGAGCCATATAGATAAGCTGTAACGACATCTAGTAGACGCAAATTGAGGTCTTCTTTTACTGCCAGACTAATTAAGTATCGAAAAAATAGTTGCATCCACCACAGGAGAGTAAGTCTCTCCATAGTCAATATTGGGTCTTTGCGAAAACTCTTGAGCAACAAGTCTTGCTTTGAGTCTAAAAGTTTCACCTTGCTTATTTCGGTTTCGCACAAATACACATTTGTATCCCACTGATTTTACATCTTCAGGTGTACGGACTACATGTCCAAAAGCCTTTCACTGTGCAAGCGAGTTTAATTCAGCTTCAATTGCGTTTTTTTTTTTTTATTTTGGCTAATCATTTCTTTGTCTGTATTTCTCAACAGACTTTGGTTCATGATCCTCATTATCATTAATTATATTGAGCGCCACATTATATGCAAAAATATCGTCGATGATGACTTCATTTCGGTTCCAATATATTCCATTTAGGACATAATTTATAGAGATGTCTTCATTTTCATGAATTTCAGGTACCTAAGTTCTTCTGGAACTGACATATTAATTATGCCTGGAAACTCTTCGGGAGTTATATCCTCGATTTGGTTATCTTTATTCATAGCTCCTTTTCCTTTTTGAGGGTTTTTATCATTGGAACTAATAGGCCTACCTTGCTTCAGACGTGTTGTAGGCTCAATTGCAACATTAATTTGTCCGACAGGGACATCAAATTTTATCGGAGCATTAGCGGCTTGAACATGAGATTTAGTTACTCATATTGGGTCAGTAAATGCATCTGGCGGTTGATTTGCTAGACTTTGCAAATGAATTATCTTTTGAACTTCCAGTTCACTTTAATTAGTACGAGGATTAAGATGAAATAATGATAATTCATTTCAACTAATTTTCTTTTCCAGCTGCTTACTCTCTCTCCCTAATGTTGGGAAAACTGATTCATCAAAATAACAATCGGCGAATCGAACCGTAAATGAGTCTCTTGTTAACGATTCAAGATACTTTACTATGGAAGGAGACTCAAATTCAACATAAATTCTCAACCTCTGTTGAGGACCCATCTCAGTGCGCTGTGGTGGAGCAGCTGGAACAAATACCGCGCACCCAAAAACTATTAGATGGGAATTATTAGGTTCCTGACCAAAAATCAATTGTTGGGGAGAAGATTTGTGATAACATGTTGACCTTATGCGAATTAGTGCTGCTGCATGCAAAATAGCATATTCCCAACAAGAAATGAGAAGTTTTGATCTCATAAGCAATGGTCTTGCAATTAATTCCAAATGTTTAATGAATGATTCTGCAAGACCATTCTATGTATGAACATGTGCTACAGGATATTCAACATCAATTCCAATAGACATATAATAGCCATTGAAATTTTGAGAACTGAATTCTCCAGTATTATCAAGGCGTATTTTCTTAATTGGATAATCAAGAAAAGTGCTCTTAATCTGATTAATTGAGCAAGCAATCTCGCAAACTCCAGGTTGCGAAATGATAACAAGGACACATGTGACCATCTAGTGATGCATCAAAAACCATGAAATATCAAAATGGTCCACATGGCTGGTGGATTAGTCCACAAATATCGCCTTGTATACGTTCCAGAAATGTGAGAGATTCATTCCCTATTTTTGCTGGTGATGGTCGAATAATTAATTTTTCTCGAGAACAAGCAGCATATGAGAAATTACTGGATTGAAGAATCTGTTGGCTCTTCAATTATTATTTTTTCGCATCATAATTGATCGGGGGTGGCCCAACCGGTCATGCCAAACAACAAACTTATTATAATTCGTACACTTCTGGTTTACGATAGCATGAGTTTCAATATGTATAGAACTGACCAGAAGAAAATGCCGGTAATTTTTCAATATGCATTTCTATCCCGAGATCACACTTGTGATATCGAGATACTCAATATCTCTTGATTTGTTGTCTCAATATGATATCCATTTCGGCGGATAGTCTTAAAGCTTAGAAGGTTTCTTTGAGACTTGGTGAAATAAAGTGCATCATCAATATAAAATTGTGTTCCACCGGACAACAATATATTAGCTCTTCCAGAGCCCTCAATTAACTTTGCACTACCGAATATAGTACATGTTAGAATAGGTGACCATGTAAGCCAATTTTGGCAGGAATATGTAACCTATGTCTAGACAATTTTTGGTATTTGATAAAAACATTTATGAATAAAGAAGTGAAAATTCATATGGCAATACTTTGTTTACGTTCACTTATATCTGCATTTACATTTCTGTTCACTACGCAAACAAAGCCCACGGACTGAGAAACGATTTCGGGGACTGGGACTACGCTTGGAGGTAGGTCCATGAAATCAGTCTTACCGAATCAGTCCGGAAATCTCCAAGTCAAGGAATCCCGAAAATGGTTACCGGGATTCCCTTTGAGACTTGCACTAAGCATCTGCTGTCGCATTTCATCGACGGGTGACGAAGGTCGTCTAAGCAGTGTTAGTGGGTCAGCATGCTAGGAAGCAAGCTGACTGAGGTGACTCGCGGGAACCGTCTTACGGAGGACCTTGAGTATGGTCAGCAAGGTATGACGTGTATTCCCGGTTCCAACGGTACAGGCCAAGTCCTTTGACTTGAGGAACTGCTGAGTTTACCTGTGCATCAGGTCTGTATCTTAGATATGGTGAGAGATTGCCAAAATACTCTTGAGTAGTCATAAGCCATGTCTAGTGCAGCTCGGGTGTACAGAGTGACAGTAGTTTCCAAGAAAGGATCTGTCTCCCGTCAAAAGGTATTGACAGTTGAGTCTCATGTATGCTCTGTGTCTTGTCCCTGAAATCTGTGGCCACAGTAACTGAACAGAAGGGAAAGGTTTCCTTTGCGGCGTTTAGTAAGGACAGACCGACACTTGGGTCCAAAATGAGTACCTGCTTTTTCCGTGCCCTAGACTCTAAGTGATGAGACCGAAGACAGAAGGACAAGTGTACTGTTAGAGCCTAAATGTTCATCCCCAATTATTTCACCTAGTCTCTAGTGCCATGGACTGTTGCTAGATGGCCACCCATGGTGACGGGCGGATTCTAGGAATCCGACCAAGTCTAGCTGAAAGGTGAACCTAAAGAGTCACACACTATCCACACACACTTAAGTATTTAATTTGGAATTAAATATTGGAGTAAAGGAATGATTAAATTAGATTTAATCGGGTCCTATATTTTCTTGGAGAAATTAATTCCTTCTATTTGATAAAGGGAATTAAATTAATAAATTGGATTTATTAAAGGGATTGATTTAATGGGCCTAGAATAAATATTAATATTTATTTATTATATTTATTTGGCGTTTTGGAATATTTAATGGAATTTAAATACTCCATTAAATTAAATCAACGGTTGAGATGGAAAGGGGAGATGGAAGGCTAGGATTGGTTTGACTAGGTCAAACACTAGTTTGACTAGGACTTTGACTAGGTCAAATCCTAGTCAAATTAGAGTTCTTAGAGTTGGAGTTTAAAGAGGATTAAACTCCTCCTCTATATAAACCTCTAGCCTCCAACAATTGAAGGATGATGATTCTTGAAATTACACACACAACACACACTCATCTCTCCCCTCCTTACCTCTCGTCCGCCCCTCTCTCTCTACAAGAAATATTTTTTCTAGTTCTTTTGTTTTTGGAACACTAGAACTAAGGAAGATTAGTCCCGTTAATTCATAACGTGCGATTGATCTGTCCTCTCCAAAAATACTTGTTCGTTGCTAGCACGACGTGCAAGATACATGGGTGGATCGTGTGTCACGATTTGGAGGGTCTCAAGAACGAGATCTCGGTGCAAAACGGGGAACAACGCGTGTAGCTGTTGAAGACGAAAACGACAACGGGTAGGTCTCGTTTTATTTTTTCGTTCCCTCTTTATTTTTCAACTCTATGGCCTCCATGATTTCTTTAAATGTAATATGATCATGAAATACACCGAACGCCCGGGAACCTCAAGGGTACACCCCTTGAGCGTGTTCTTTTAGATTAAAAGCATGCTTTAATTTTTGTATGTTTATTTTTTATCGCGCTTCCGCATTCGCGCAATTCCCGGGACGATCCACCGATTTCTTTCAGTGGTATCAGAGCCCGGTTTGGTGTATAGGCCTAGGGTTAATGTGCGTTCTAAGCATGAAACGTGATATTGGCATGTTTTATATTAAATCTTGATTTTTCTTGATTATAAGCATGTCGGTTTTATTGCTTTCAATTCGTGTGAATTTCTGAATGTTGGTATTTTTCTGTTTTTTCTTGGGAAATGGGGTGGAAAATTGAACGGAAAATGGAAACGACGCAGCAGGCCAGCCGTGAGGGCTGGCCGCGCGCTGCCGGCAGGGCAGACGCGCGCAGGCAAGGGAAGCCTGCGCCCGCCCGCACAGCCGGTCGCGCAGGGGCAGCCCGCAGCCAGGGAGGCTGCGCGCAAGCGAGCGCACGCAGACAAGGGCAGCGCCTGCAGGCACGCTCATGCGCGCGCGCGCGCGGACGGACTCTGGGCAGCGCCGCCAGGCACGCGCGCATGCAGGCGGAGGAGTCTGCGCGCGCGCCCAGCAGGCGTGCCCAGTGCACGTCTGCGCGCGCACTGCGCACGGCACGGCCGACAGCCAGTAGGCCAGCGCGCGCGCAAGACAAGGGAGCCTGTGCACGCGACGGCCTGCCGGAATGCCAGGCCGCGCAGCGCGCTGCTGGCCAGGCGCGCGTGCACGCAGGCAAGGGGCCTGCGCGCGCGCCCGGCCAGGCAGCGCCTGCGCGCGCGCAGGGGCGGCAGGCTGAGCCTGCTGCCTTTGTGCGCGTGCCGGCGGGCCGCTGCCGACGGCGGCTGCTGCTGCTAGGGTTTCAAAACCCTAGCAGTGTTTTTTCTTTTATTTTTTTAATTATTTTCAGTTTTACTTTTGAATTAATTCTGAAAAATCATTTTTTGGTTCAATTATGCCTATTTTTCTAAAGACATTATTTTAGGAGTAAAATAAATTAGATTTGGAATCCCGGGGTTATTTTTACTTAAAATAATGAGGAAAGGTTTTCCTAAAACGAGAAAATATTATTACCAATATTTGTGTTTTATTTTTTCACACGTTATGCACATATTCATTTATTATTTTGGATATTTATGATTGGAAATGATATGTTGTTGGTATACTGTAATTATATGATTGGATCATGTGATTATGTGTGTCGGATGGAAATGGATGATCACGAGCCTTAGACCGAATGTATGGTTTATTTTCTGTTGGGCCTGTGTGCCTCTTTTACTGCTTTCTCCTTCTCTCTTTCTAGTTGCCTTGGAATAATAAGGCATTCTACCTCCCTCCTTATGTACTCCCCCCGGATTTTCGCTGGGGTTTCTTTTTTTAATATGTAATAAGAGTAGACTAGGAGTGAGGTTTCTATTTTTGTAATTGGTGGAGAAGAAGGAAGGACCACATGGAGAGCCCAGACGGGAGGTCCCTTGGAGTTTTCCATGAAGTGAAGAAAGAGAAAAGAGACCAAGGCCCATCAGCATGATGATTGGGTTACTATTAATGTAGTAGTATAGGACCAACCCTAGATTGACCATAGATCCACTGCGGGCTCAGTGGGTCGCATAGGATATGGGCTCGTGATCATCCAACAGGGGCGTGCTAGGCTTTAATTTTGCATGTGGTTATGATGATTGATGAATGGGTTGTTTATTTATCATATAACTGCTATGGATGGTTTATTTACGCATTATGGATGTATGTGTAGATATTTATTTATTTGAGATCTCGGTCATTTACTACTCTCACATTGGTTGGACCAATGTCAAAATATTAGACCCTAGACAAAGTGGACATAAACTCTATGAGTTTGTCCATGCCTTCCAATCCATGGCATAGTGAGGAAGCTGCTTTGGGTCAATAGCGTGGTCTCACGAGTCGTGGCACGTTATTGTACTTAAAGGAAGCTGTACTATGTCATGAACGAAAAATGGGCTGCTGCTACCTGTCTCACGAGTCGTGGGGGTACCAGTGGGTCTGTGGCTCGGTCGATTGGGTTGGGTCTAACACCCAATTAACATGATTCGCTTTGAGTCCTCGGGATCATGTGAAAGGGTGAGGCAATAATCTTGGGAATCTCGTGGAACAAGAATGGTATGGAATACCTCCCACAGGATCTTTTCCATGCGAATCGTAAAAGCGGGGTATGGGAAAAATCGTTGTGGATCCCAAGCCCACTTGGAAATGATTTCCCGAAAATCACGTTTGAGAGTACCGTGTTTTCGTATAAATAGTGGGAGGATTAAATGACTAAAGTCCATGCATTTAATTATTTTATCAAACCACCGTCTTTTATTTTCTGCTGATCGCGCGCTGTTTTCTAAAATGTAGATTTTAAAATGTCTAAGAACCCACTTTCCACCATTCTTGAGACAAACAAATTCAATGGAACAAACTACAACGACTGGTTACGCAATCTCAGGATAGTCCTAGATTACGAGAACCAAGGCTACGTCATGGACGAGCCTCTCCCTAGGACATTACCAGAAGGATCCACGCCAGAAGAACGTGAGACGTTCGAGACTTGGCATAAGGATAACCGGAAGGTCCGTAGCATCATACTTGCTTCGATGACCAATGAGATTCAGAAGCAATATGAAAGGCTAAACGATGTCCCTTCCATTATGGCTCGCCTTAAGGATTGTTATGCAGTCCCGGACCGGCATACTAGGTATGTCGCGACCAAGGCGTTCTTTGGAACGAAAATGACAGAAGGATCCTCTGTACAAGAGCACGGGGTTAAAATGCTTACCCTGGTGGAAAAGCTCGAGGACCTAAAGGCAGGTCTCGATAATGAAACGTACATAGATGTGATCCTTCAGTCACTCCCACCCTCCTTTGACCAATTCATGGTCAACTACAACATGAACGCACTTGAGAAGGGCATTCATGAGTTGATCAATATGTTGGTGCAATACGAGGCAACGACTAAGAAGTCCACGCCTTCGGTATTGTTTGGAGGTGCTTCGACTTCTAATACGAAAGGCAAGGGTGCCGGACGTTGGAAGAAGAAGAAAGGGAAGGGAAAGGCCGTCAAAGCAGCTACGAACACTAAGAGTGTTCCCATTGCCAAAGAGGGGAAAGGCAAAGGAAAGGGAAAGGTTGTCTCCAAGCAACAGTCGAAGGCATATGACATATGTATCAACTGCCGTGAGAAAGGGCATTGGAAGAGAGAGTGCCCCAAACTCTTCTCGAACCAAGTTATATATATGATTGAGGTTAATATGGTCACTAGTTCTGCCTCTTAGGTATTAGATACCGGCTGTGGAGCTCACATTTGCAATGACTTGCAGGTGTTGAAAAAGAAGCAGAAAACTGGGTAGCAGGGACATGATCCTGAAGCTTGGGAATGGCAAGGCCATCTCGGCAGAAACAGTAGGATCCGCCACTCTAGTGATTAGTGATAGTATTAGCATAGATTTAGAGCAAGTTTATTTTGTACCCAGTATGATTAAAAACATCATTTCCATTCCATTGTTGGACAATAGTGGTTATGAGTTTAGAATCAATAAAAATTGCTTTTATTTGATGAGGTGTGGAATTGCTCATCTACTTGGTACATTGCATAACGGACTCTATATCTTGCAACAAACGAATTTCGTCCTCAATGCACAACACAAACGAAAATTAGATAATAACGGGAACGCACGTCTGTGGCACGCTAGGCTAGGTCACATATCCCAAGATAGGATGAAGAGGTTGGTGGACTCAAAGAACCTAGAGGTTGGGGACTTGAGTGCTCTGCCAACTTGTGAGTCCTGTCTAAGAGGGAAAATGACCAAGAAGCCTTTTGTAGGACAAAGCAGGCTTGCCACAGGTCTGTTGGACTTGGTCCATACAGACGTATGTGGACCACTAAGGATGCAGGCCCGAGGTGGGTTCTCCTATTTCATAACCTTCACCGATGATCATTCGCGGTATGGTTATGTTTACCTGATGAGGTATAAGTCTGAAGCTCTTGAGAGGTTTAAAGAATTCAGACTTGAAGTGGAAAACCAAACCAACTGCAAAATTAAAGTCCTTCGGTCGGACCGAGGCGGTGAGTACCTTAGTACGGAGTTCCTAGATTATCTAAAAGAACATAGTATAATATCAGAATGGACACCTCCAGGAACACCACAGTTAAATGGTGTCTCTGAAAGGAGGAATCGAACCCTGTTGGACATGGTTCGGTCCATGATGAGTTTTACCAAACTGCCCTTATCGTTTTGGGGCTATGCACTAGAAACGGCGGCCAAATTGTTGAATTTAGCGCCTACTAGTGCATTGACCCAAACGCCATATGAGATATGGCACGGCAAGCCTGCATCCTACAACTACTTGAAAGTGTGGGGTAGCCCCGCATACGTCAAGAGGTTAGTGGAAGATAAGTTAGAATCTAGGTCTAGCTTATGCAGGTTCGTTGGATACCCTAAGGAAACTGCGGGTTATTACTTTTATGACCCCTTGGAACAAAAGGTGTTTGTTTCAAGAAATGCAGTATTCTTGGAGCAAGGCTTCCCAGAGGATATCCAACCTGATGAGCTGATCCTTGAGGAATCAAGTGATGGAATCCAGCCATCAGAGGAGGCCGCGGAACCCTCACTTAGAGGATTCAGGATAGACAGCCGGAGGGCTGACCAACCTCGAGAAGTCCAACATGCTAGGCATGAAGGACAGCCTCAGGAACAGCCAATCCCGGTTCCTAAACAGCCGGCTCCGATACAGTCAGCGCCCACAGTCACCACTGACGTTCCCGTTCTCCGTAGGTCCACTAGAGAGACCAGACCTCCAGTGAGATATGGCTTTCTAGGTGCGACCGATCTTTTTGATAACGATCCTAAGACGTATGGAGAAGCGATATCTGACATCGACTCCGGGAAATGGCTTGAGGCCATGAAAGCCGAAATGGACTCCATGAGCGAGAACCAAGTATAGAGTCTTGTAGATCCACCGAAAGGTGTTAAGCCAGTTGGCTGTAAGTGGGTCTACAAGCGCAAACTTGGCGTTGATGGAAAAGTCACAACCTTTAAGGCTAGGCTTGTAGCTAAGGGATACACTCAACGATCCGGGATCGATTTTGAGGATACCTACTCGCCAGTAGCCATGGCTAAATCCATTCGGATTCTGCTCGCCATAGCAGCATGGTATGACTATGAGATATGGCAGATGGACGTGAAAATGGCCTTCCTCAACGGTTTTGTTGAAGAAGAGATCTATATGGATCAGCCGCAGGGTTTCACGGTCACTGGAGAAGAGCAGAAAGTCTGTCGTCTCCAGAAGTCCATCTATGGCCTCAAACAAGCCTCCCGAAGTTCGAACATTCGCTTTGACGAAGTAATACGGGGGTATGACTTCATCAAAAACGAATCCGACCCTTGTGTATACAAGAAGGTCAGTGGGAGCTCAATTGTGTTCCTAGTGCTTTATGTGGATGACATTCTGCTCATTGGTAATGACGTTGGAATGTTAGGAAACACAAAAGCATGGTTGTCAACCCAGTTTTCCATGAAGGACTTGGGTGAAGCCTCCTACATCCTAGGCATCCATATTGTCAGGGACAGATCTAAAAGGATGTTAGGACTCACCCAAAACTCGTATATGGAGAAAGTCCTAAAGAGATATCGAATGGACAACTCCAAACGAGGATTCCTTCCCATGAGGCATGGGATCAAGTTGTCCAAGAAGCAGTCCCCACAGACTGATGAGGAACTTGAAAGGATGAAAGTCATCCCCTATGCTTCTGCCGTAGGTAGCATCCAATATGCGGTCCACTACACTAGGCCTGACATTGCATACGCTTTGAGCATAACAAGCAGATATCAGTCCTGCGCAGGAGAAGCACATTGGAATGCTGTTAAGGGCATCCTTAAGTTCCTAAGGAGGACTAAGGAGATGTTCTTAGTCTATGGAAATGGAGAACTAGCTTCCAGTCTGATGACGATGATGCCAAGTCTCCATCGGGGTACGTATTCAAACTCAATGGAGGAGTAGTAGCTTGGAAAAGTTCCAAGCAAGCAACCATTGCTGACTCCACCACAGAGGCTGAATACATAGCAGCTTCAGAAGCTGCTAAGGAAGCGGTTTGGATGAGAAACTACATCCAAGAGTTGAGTGTGGTGCCTAGCATCGCCGAGCCCGCTGTCATCTTCTGTGATAACAACGGAGCAATAGCGCAAGCAAAGGAACCGAGATCTCATCACCGTTCCAAACACATTGTTAGACGCTACCATCTTCTTAGAGAAATGGTAGGAACAGGTGACGTCCGGATGGACCGAGTCAACTCGGCAGACAACACAGCAGACCCGCTGACAAAGCCTATGTCGCAGAGCGCTCATACGCAACATCTTGAGAAGATGGGGATTAAGCATATGGGCAATTGACTTTAAAGGTCAAGTGGGAGATTGTTAGAATAGGTGACCATGTAAAGCAATTTTGGCAGGAATATGTAACCTATGTCTAGACAATTTTTGGTATTTGATAAAAACATTTATGAATAAAGAAGTGAAAATTCATATGGCAATACTTTGTTTACGTTCACTTATATCTGCATTTACATTTCTGTTCACTACGCAAACAAAGCCTACGGACTGAGAAACGATTTCGGGGACTGGGACTACGCTTGGAGGTAGGTCCATGAAATCAGTCTTACCGAATCAGTCCGGAAATCTCCAAGTCAAGGAATCCCGAAAATGGGTACCGGGATTCCCTTTGAGACTTGCACTAAGCATCTGCTGTCGCATTTCATCGACGGGTGACGAAGGTCGTCTAAGCAGTGTTAGTGGGTCAGCATGCTAGGAAGCAAGCTGACTGAGGTGACTCGTGGGAACCGTCTTACGGAGGACCTTGAGTATGGTCAGCAAGGTATAACGTGTATTCCCGGTTCCAACGGTACAGGCCAAGTCCTTTGACTTGAGGAACTACTGAGTTTACCTGTGCATCAGGTCTGTATCTTAGATATGGTGAGAGATTGCCAAAATACTCTTGAGTAGTCATAAGCCATGTCTAGTGCAGCTCGGGTGTACAGAGTGACAGTAGTTTCCAAGAAAGGATCTGTCTCCTGTCAAAAGGTATTGACAGTTGAGTCTCATGTATGCTCTGTGTCTTGTCCCTGAAATCTGTGGCCACAGTAACTGAACAGAAGGGAAAGGTTTCCCTTGCGGCGTTTAGTAAGGACAGACCGACACTTGGGTCCAAAATGGGTACCTGCTTTTTCCGTGCCCTAGACTCTAAGTGATGAGACCGAAGACAGAAGGACAAGTGTACTGTTAGAGCCTAAATGTTCATCCCCAATTATTTCACCTAGTCTCTAGTGCCATGGACCGTTGCTAGATGGCCACCCATGGTAACGGGCGGATTCTAGGAATCCGACCAAGTCTAGCTGAAAGGTGAACCAAAAGAGTCACACACTATCCACACACATTTAAGTATTTAATTTGGAATTAAATATTGGAGTAAAGGAATGATTAAATTAGATTTAATCGGGTCCTATATTTTCTTGGAGAAATTAATTCCTTCTATTTGATAAAGGGAATTAAATTAATAAATTGGATTTATTAAAGGGATTGATTTAATGGGCCTAGAATAAATATTAATATTTATTTATTATATTTATTTGGCCTTTTGAAATATTTAATGGAATTTAAATACTCCATTAAATTAAATCAACGGTTGAGATGGAAAGGGGAGATGGAAGGCTAGGATTGGTTTGACTAGGTCAAACACTAGTTTGACTAGGACTTTGACTAGGTCAAATCCTAGTCAAATTAGAGTTCTTAGAGTTGGAGTTTAAAGAGGATTAAACTCCTCCTCTATATAAACCTCTAGCCTCCAACAATTGAAGGATGATGATTCTTGAAATTACACACACAACACACACTCATCTCTCCCCTCCTTACCTCTCGTCTGCCCCCTCTCTCTCTACAAGAAAATATTTTTTCTAGTTCTTTTGTTCTTGGAACACTAGAACTAAGGAAGATTAGTCCCGTTAATTCATAACGTGTGATTGATCTATCCTCTCCAAAAATACTTGTTCGTTGCTAGCACGACGTGCAAGATACATGGGTGGATCGTGTGTCACGATTTGGAGGGTCTCAAGAACGAGATCTCGGTGCAAAACGGGGAACAACTCGTGTAGCCGTTGAAGACGAAAACGACAACGGGTAGGTCTCGTTTTATTTTTTCGTCCCTCTTTATTTTTCAACTCTATGGCCTCCATGATTTCTTTACATGTTATATGATCATGAGATACACCGAACGCCCGAGAACCTCAAGGGTACACCCCTTGAGCGTGTTCTTTTAAATTAAAAGCATGATTTAATTTTTGTATGTTTATTTTTATCGCGCTTCCGCATTCGCGCAATTCCCGGGACGATCCACCGATTTCTTTCAGTACAAACATTGGCTTCTTGCATTACTAAATAAGAAAAGTACTTATCTTTAAATATTGTGCGCGTTGTAGCACAATCAACAAGATACATATCTTAACCATTAATGTTAGTGCTAACCAACTGGATACTCATTCTTGATTAAAACATGACAAATTATCAAACCCGCATTAGACTATGCTATTAACGTGAAGCAATGATATAAATAAGTTCTTCATTATCGTCGAAAACATGCAAGATACAAAATTCATAATACTAAACATGAAATAAGAAATATATTACTGAATACTTCCATCACCAGTCAAGTGATCAATTCTTCCTTTATCATTTCTCCCAAGTTATTACTCGCCAAATGCAGTTCAACGTAAAGGACCCATGATAGATAGTTTATTCCAAAAAAGTCAAGAGCATTGAAATTCAATTTTATGAGATTGACCATATTAAAACAAGTTAATATGCACTTTTAGCATAACATTCACCATATACACATAAGTGGAATCAAATGTATTACACATAGATATGAACTAAAAGTGACATAAAAATTACTAACAATTAGAATCAAAAAGTTGCCATGTAATTGATTTGGGTTATCTATGACATGCATACATGGTATTAAATATATTAAATATTAATACTATAATATTACAAATAACAATTAAATGGGAGTCATGACAAATTTATTTTTGTCGATCATTACATTTTATTGCATATAATAATGCTAACAAAGCATTTAAAATCATGTATATAGGCATATGAAGGGTATCTATGTTGGTGAAGTAAATAAATAAAAAAAAAAATGACCTCAAGTTAACCAAAACGAATGGAATCACAATATATATATATACACACCATGATATCAAAGAATCGAATACCTTTAAATAAATAAATGAAGAAGCTTCGTGCTTCTTAAATCAAACCATTATCTCAAATCACTTCAGGTGAGAAAATCAATAGACATATTTTATCAATATTTCGGGAATGATGGTATAAAATATTTCACCTACTACTGGGGGTAATTTAACTCATTACTTACTTCACGAAGCAATGGAAGTTTATAGAGCATATCCACTCTAGGGGATAAAATCGATAATTAAATGCCTACTTCTGGAGGCAATATCAATTATGATAAATCCATTATTTATATATGTCCACTTCAGGGGACAATAAAATGTATAGAATATGATTATTCATATCTCATTATTGAATATAAAGAGTAATATCATATACAAGGTTTAAGGGTCTTCAGCAAAAGCTTACAAGCAATTATGGAATGACACAAAAGATATAATGTATAAGTCCCAAAACCTCAAAACGGATACGATCAGAAAACATACGAGCTTCAATATGCAACCATAAGCTTCTCTTAAAATCACCAATACCCAATGAATATAAACATTAGATTCACTAGATAGCATACTGGTAAGTATTTTATAGATATGTTACTATAGAGATATTACCTTGGAAAATTAAATCTTACTACAATGATCTCCTTGATGATTAGATGGAGCTAGTCTTGAAAATGTAAAGTTCTCGTGCTGATAACGTGTTATAAAACTAATATAAAAGTGCAACAATATGACAATTAGAATAGAGAGGAAAGAAGTGAGTATTTTATATATTTCTTCTTATCACTATACAAATAAAATGGCCTATTTATAGGCTCCAAGATTACAACCAAAAGTCTCATCTTGATGAGGGGAGATGAATCAAAAAAGGTTACAATTTATGATAGAATGTAAAAAGGTATGGAAGATGAATATGAACATCCACAACTATAAATTTCATAACATATATTAAAAAATAGGCCAAATAGCATAAACCCCTCTATTTTTTAAAACTCAACTAAAAACATCCTTGTGTTCTATAAATAGAAAAAAAAAGTCTTTGTTTTCTTAAACATAGCTCGCTTCCCCCTTCCGTTAAATTCACCTATCGACATTAAGTTTCTTGTCAAATGACTGTTATGCCCTTACCTCTTAGATATTAAATCTAATTTTAATGATTGTTAGATCTTTTTTAAATACATAAAAATCGTCAGATCTAATCAATTCATTTCAACCATTAGATTATAAAGACTAAAGGTTTAGATTTAATCAATTTAAATATAAATAATATGAAAACTTATAAAAAATAAAATTATTATTTTGTAAAAGAAATTAAATAAAACTAAACCCCGCCCACCCCACCCAACCCCAACGCCCATTTTATATGATTATTTAATAAGAATAATTACATTTACATCCCTTATGTATTGCCCTTTTACACAAATAACTCCCACCTTTTGTAAAATTATAGAAACCATCCCTGACAGCCTTTAAAATCAAAAAATGTCCATGTTGATCAAATCAAGCTTTAATATAGTTTTTTATTGACATAAATGCCCTCATAGGTAATTCTGTAATTACCAAAAGATAGAGAGGGTGTAAATGTAATATTTATGAGGATGATTAATATGATCCCATATATTTTTTTATTATTTATACCAAATTTTAATTGAAGTTTAAGTTATTTTATGAATTTTTTTTATTGAATCTCTTTATAAACTTATACTTTTTAATAATTAAAATATTAAATTATTCAATTAATATATTAATAAAAATTAGTTACTAGGTTATAAATTTAAAATAAAAAATTATCACACTTATACAAATTATTTTAAATTCTTAAAATAAAAAGATTATTATTCCTCTATTTTTATTTATAATTAAATTTTACTAAAATTAATAAATTATACATACATGTATATATATATATATATATTTATACATATATTAAATGAAAAACGAAGGCAGAGGAGGGCGAAGGCTATACGATGTTGTGGGTAGGCGAAGGCGGAACAGTGGCTGGCCGCATGAGGGGAGGTACAGGGAGGGTGTAAGCAGAGCCAGGGCGCAGGCGGGGGACGGGGCCATGGTGATGAGGATGGGGAAGAAAGTATTTTTATTTAAATAAATAATTTAATAATTTCAAGTATCTTTTTAATAAATATAATACATAAGTTATTTTAAATTATAATTTATTAATTTTGTTTTATAAATAAAAATAGAGAATAAATCATCTTTAACTTTAATAATATCAAATAATTTGTACAAATGTGATAATTTTTAATTTAAACTTATAATCTAGTAACTAATTTTGTCATTATGTTAAATGAATAATTTAATATTTTAATTATTAAAAGTTTAAATTTATATAGAGATTTAATTTTAAAAAGTTAATAAAATAATTTATATTAAAATTAAAATTGTATGAATAATAAAAAAATACATGGTGTCATATTACAAAAATATATAGGGTCATATTACTCATTCCTATAAAAATTACCTTGACATCCCCTCTATCTTTTGGTAATTACAGAAACATCCCTGGGTCATTTCTGTCATTGAAAAATTATATTAAAATTTGATCAAGTCAACATGGGCAGTTTTGGGTCTTAAAGGCTACCAGGGGTGGTTTTTGTAATTTTTCAAAAAGTATGGGTGGTTTGTATAAAAGAACAATAGATGAGGGGCTATAAATATAATTGTCCCTTTATGTAAATATTACATTAAATAACATATTTTTTCAAATATATAAACTAAATAATACTTTAAAGTAATTAATAATATATAATTGTTATAATCGATTAATATTTACATTCATATAAAATATTTTAAATTTTCTAGTATCTCAATCTTTGTAGTGTGCTTTTAAGTTAAATCTTTTATTTAAATTATAAGATCTTAAATATTATGTATTTTTGTGGTATTTAGATAATATATATATATAGATAGATATATAAGAACAAAATTATTTGTTTTTTAGGAGGGAGGAAAATGGTAAAAAAAAACCATTCAAACAAGTTTAAGACAAGTCAATTTGACCAAGTCCCTTGTCATGAGGGGCATTTTAGTCTAAAATTACCAAAAAGGGTCCAAAGATGCCAAAAATTTACACCAAAATGCACTAAGGGCGCGTGCATCCCACCTTCCACTATAAACACAAGGGGGTTCGCACTGAATTTATGAAACCCAAGATGCCTTTAGCTTATTTTTAAAATACAGAGAATAGTTTAGCTATTTCGCATAAACTGGAGAGGGTAATATGGAGTTTAGCCTAAAAATATTTATAGTAGAACCTCTATAAATTAATACTCGATAAATTAATAGCTTTTTTAAAATAATAATTTTTCTCGGTCCCGACATGGGCTTACGATCTAAATTAATAATTTCGATAAATGAATATGATAATAATTTTTCAGAAGACCCTTATATAAATTTATGGTCCCTTCAATATCATAAATTAATAATTCTATAAAATTATAAATATAACTAGAACAACTTAGTAAAATATGATTCTATTGTTGTTTGCTTCTTCTTAAAATTTAAATCTAGCTGTATTTCATCTCTAACTTTTCTTACAGCATGCAAAAGCTCCGGTGTTGCGTTCTCATACTTCAACAAAAAAATGCAAAGAGTTGTTGCCGCTATGACCTTTTCCTTTTAAAAGAGTTATATTTAATTAGTCACATTGTCCGTGAACATTGTTCAATTAGTCAATACGATGTATATGTTTTATTCATGAAGAATAATGTAGGTTTGTTGAATCAGAAAAAATCTCTTTAAATTATTAATTAATACCTCTTTAAATTAATAAAATTACGTGGTGCTTGTTAGAATAGGTGACCAAAAAGCCAATCAGATTGGCGGTTTTGGATACTATTTAGAATCTTTATTAAAGTAAAATTGACTTGATGAATATAGGAAATACTTATCCATGGCACTATGTGTGTTGTTGTGCTTACTGATTATGTTAAACAACGTTTTAACGTCACAACAAATACCCACAGACCAATTGGATAACCTATGCAATGACTGCACATTGGATGACAGTTATCAAACCAACTTCGGAGGGTTGGTTTGATACGTTCTAAGTAGAGGATCTCAAGATAGTGCATTTACATTCATTGGATGAGTGTCGTGCTTCATCGGTGACAAACATTGGACGTCTATGCAATATTAGTGGGTTAGTTGACAAGGGTGTCAGCTGATTGAACATACTCGCGGGAACCGTCATATGGAAGCCTTGGAGGCTTGGTCGGTATGACTGGAATTCCCGGCTCCGATAGTACGAGATTAGTCATCGGACTTAAGGATCATGACAGTCACATGCATATGATGGTTGTATCTAGGATCTGGCAAGAGATGTCCGTATCTGGGATACGTTCATTATAAGCCTTATCCAGTGCAATCGAAATATGTATTGAGGATGGTGGATTCCAAGATAAGATCCGTCACCTGTCACTATACAACAGTCGAGTCTCCTATGCACTCTGAGACAATTTAAGCTCTTTGAGTCTATGGCCACAATGATTGGTCGAGTAAGGAATGGTTTTCTACAATGATCAATAGAGGAAACGTGTCTTGAGTTATTGAGCATAGTTGTCTAATCCAGGATGAGAACCAATGCCCAATTTCATGCCCTAGACTTAGATCGGAAGACGGGTGATGGAAGGACCGTACTCGTATCAAACTCGGGAGCCTAAATGTTCACGTCAATATTCACCAAGTTTCTAGTGTCATGGACCATTGACATCCATGGAAAGGAGTGTTGTTTGATTAATGGTTAATTGTAAAACAGTTAATTAAATTGGAGAAAATTGACCAATTATTTTGGAAACAATCCCAAGTCTAACTGAGAGTGAACCTAATGACTCACACACAAATCACTATGGATTTGGTGGAATTAATTTTGAATTAATTCTAGAAGAAGCGAATTAGTTTAATTGGATTAAATTAATTCAAGAGCGAAAATAAATAATTGGATCATTTATTGAGAAATCCATTTGATGGATGGTCCAAGAATTAATTAATTGAATAAGTTAATTTTGAACTAAGGACCTTTAAAATAATTGGATTAATTTATCAGGTTTGGTTTGATTAATTGATTGGATGAATTATTGAGAGTTTGGACTTATGTTTATTTAATTAGATTAAATAAACTATTGGGCTTCAATTGAATTAAGATTAATTAAATTAATTAATTCCTAATGAATCTTGTGTGAACTTAAATTTAATTAGATTAAATAAAAGTTCAAAAATATGGTATTTAAGTCCACATCTTATGCAAGTTGAAAAGTTAGAGCTCCCTCCTAGTGTGTATGGCTGGCCATGTAGAGGCATATGGAGGTGGTTCTCATGTGCCATCATGGGTGATATTGTGCTATAATAGTGTGCATGTAAAAGTTAGCCTTGAAGGTTAATTGATGGAGGTTAAATTTTGAATTCAAATTCCTACTTACACATAAAGATAAACTACATAAATACACACAACTTACATTCATAATTTGCTCGAGATTTTAAGCCAAAACCTCCTCTGAAAATTCTCTCTAAGTATTCATTTCTCTTGGAAATAAAAAAACTTAATACATTCTAAAGATTACTAATTGAGAGTGTTGCTTTGGAATTGCATTCTTCTTCTTTTCACTATATTTTATTTAGCAATAAACTATAGTTTGAATCCCTTGTGTGGTGTGGACAATACTTACAGGAATTCTACATTGAATTGTCAAGTGAACGGAACAAGGAAACGTAAAGGGAACAAAGCTAGAACTGGTTCTACGTGAAACGAACAAAAGGTTGGTTTCCATTTATATTATATGCATTTTATTTTCTTTCTTTAGCCACATGTCCAGCATTCTTCTCCTCTCTATTTAAGCTTTGACATGCATCGAACGCCCATGAATTTTAAAAGGAACACCTCTTTAAATCCATTTAAATTATACCTTAAATTATCGTATTTTACACTTATATTGTGTTTCGGGCCGTATCTGATTCTTTCGGTGCAGATATTATTAATTTATACAGATTTACTATATTTTGATTATTTAGAAAGGCAAATTGTTACATAGAGTTGATGGTGTACTTGCATATGAATCCAATTGTCTTAAGCACATTTACAATAAAATTAAAAAAAGGGGAACTGCAGCGTGTCACTTTCCACTTTCAAAGCCCACATGCCGCCGCTTCCCCTCGCCCTTTCTCATTTCACTTTTTCGTACATTTGGCAGCCAAAGCAAACAAATAAAAATAAATGCCGAAAAATGAAACAAGAACAAGTAAATTGTCTTCCCGTTGGTCTAGTCAGCCATGAGCAAAAATCCCAATTTCCAGAGATAAAAAAAATAAAGGGAAAAAGTAGAACCATGGCATTATTTTCTCCAAAAATGTGCTGATATATATATATATAAGGGAAATTATATTTCGTTCTCTAAATGAAAACACCTTCGTTTTCCATTCTATATTTGTTCAAGATGAAATCTTGAATATGAATGATAAGAATACTGCAAAACAGTTTGCCTTTGCTTGATTTGTGGGGTTTGTGTTGTAATACCTTTCTTTCTGTTTGATAAATATGAATTCTTTCCTTTGATTCTGTGATTTTTCAGTTTTTACTTTAACCCCTTTTGCTCTAATCCAATTTCTTATTCAGTTTTGCCTTCGTTTTCTTATCTTGCACCAGCCCCACATGCATTTCTTGCGTTTGTCTGATCTGGATTGGATCATAAGGAATTTCCTTTTCTTATTTCCCATTTGCTTTTCTTTTCTTTTCTGTATATATATGAATATTGAGAGAGAGAATAGAGAGGTGGCGGTAGGGTTCAAATAGCTTCCGGGCCTTCCGCGCACCAATTCCGTTCTTCGGAAGGAAGACGAAGGTGAGACTTCTTGGTCCTTTTGAAATATTTTTCAGTTGGGACCCTTTCAAGATTCTGCATTTTGTTTTGTATAAGTTAAGATTATGGAGTTCCTGTGTTATTGTATTGGAATTGCGTGTTGGGACCTTTTTATATTTTCTTGATAAAATTCTTGAATTCTGTGAGAGAACATGAAATGGGGTTCTTTCTGTTTGTTGATTCAGTGGTTTGAGGAGTTAATTTGGTTATCTTGAGGCAGTTCGTGGATTAAAATTGCTAAAGTTTTCATTTCAACGTAATGGAAGCTCATAATAGAAAGAAACTCAACAGAGACTAGTTCTGAACATTTCATGATGTACTCACCTGTTCTTATTTTCCTATGATATCCTCCAATTTCCTTCAGAATGTCTTCTTTTGCTGTTGTCCAGAACTTTTATTCATTTTTTATGCTTTGAAAATATAATGATTCTTTTGTTTTACACTGTTGTTATAAATATCTCGTTTGATAATTTTATTGAATAATGCTATAAAATCTAGTTGCAATGTATATCACTTGAAGTAAGTATTCCTAAATGTTTATTTTAATTCATGAAAACTGTTGGAGTGTGGCAATTAATAAGTTGTGTTGCATATTTTACCTGGGATTGCTATCAGAAAACTAAAATGTAAATTGATTATAGTTGGTTGAAGAGAATATAACGATATGATGGGCATGCTGAAATATCATAACCAAAAACTCTTGAAGAATTCTGTGCATGTTTCTTTGCTCTTATAAGTTCTCTAGAGTGTTACTGGACCATTTTTTGAAAAATTTTAATATTTATAACTCGAGGGTAGACCTGTAAACAAAATTTTTAGTTCATGTACATAAATATTCTTGATTTAGGAGCATGTGTTTTGAATTCGTCTTGGATAATTGTATTGGCTTTGGGCAGGCATGGCAGCTGTTGATGTGTCCAAGTATGCGCATAGTCCTGTTCATAAGGCCATAATTTTGAAGGATTATACTGCTCTCAAGACGATTATTGCTGGCCTTCCGCGGCCGTGTGATCCGTCCGAGATTCAGACAGAATCAATTTCACTGGCTGAGGAAGCTAAAGCTGATGCCATAGCTGCTGCAATTGATCGGCGTGATGTTCCTAACCGGGAAACTCCACTTCATTTGGCAGTTAAATTTGGCGATGAGACTGCAACTGAGATCCTTATGCTCGCCGGTGCAGATTGGAGCTTGCAGAATGATCAGGGTTGGAGTGCTTTACAGGAAGCAATATGTAATAGGGAAGAAGGGATTGTAAAGATTATAGTTAGGCATTACCAGCCACTGGCTTGGGCAAAATGGTGCAGAAGGTTGCCTCGGTTGATAGGGACAATGAGACGGATGAGAGATTTTTACATGGAGATCACCTTTCATTTTGAAAGCTCAGTCATCCCTTTCATTTCAAGAATTGCCCCTTCTGATACTTATAAAATTTGGAAGAGAGGTGCAAATTTGAGAGCAGATATGACTTTGGCCGGTTTTGATGGTTTCAGAATCCAGCGTTCTGACCAAAGTTTTTTGTTCCTTGGTGATGGCTCAGAAGATGGAAAAGTTCCTCCGGGATCACTTTGCATGGTCTCGCACAGAGACAAGGAGATTATGAATGCTCTGGATGGTGCTGGTACTCCACCAACTGAGACTGAAGTGCAGCAAGAAGTGATTGCAATGTCCCAGACCAATATATTCAGACCTGGCATTGATGTGACCCGAGCAGTTCTTTTGCCTCAAACGACGTGGAGGAGACAGGACAAAACAGAAATGGTTGGTCCTTGGAAAGCGAAAGTATATGATATGCATAATGTGGTTGTAAGCATTAAATCAAGAAGGGTCCCAGGGGCCATGACGGATGATGAATTCTTTAATTCCTGCAATGGCAATGAGACAGAGGGTGAGCTTGATGATATTTTGACAGAGGAAGAAAGAAAGCAGCTTGAGATTGCACTTAAGATGGACTCAGAGAATGAAAACGTTGATGGCACTATCGCTCACCGTCACAGTTGTTGTGAGCCAAGGGATATTCCTGTTGAGGATGCAAAAAGTTGTAGGAACCGAGAAAGTAAGGTGGAAAAGAAAGGATGGCTTGGTGGCTGGAGGAGGGCGGAAAATAAACAAGGTGAGAAAAAGAATGCTACACCAAGAAGTTCTTTGTGCGTAGAAGAGAAATCTTGCAATCTTCCAGAGGAGTCTCCTTCGAGAAGTAAAAATAGACTTGGTAGGCACTCTATGGAGGTTGATGTAAAGCGGGATGAGCATAAAAGAGGAAGAGATGCTAAAGCTTCTTCAGCAAATGCTGAGAGTGGACATCGCCGCAAGGATGGAAGTCGTGAGAATGAGTATAAGAAAGGTTTGAGGCCTATTCTTTGTCTTTCTCCAGATTTTCCCTTACAAACCGAAGAACTCCTGCCATTGCTTGACATTTTAGCAAACAAAGTAAAAGCTATCAGGCGATTAAGAGAGTTACTCACTACCAAGCTACCGAAAGGCACCTTCCCCGTCAAGGTATGCACCTTGTTTTAACACTCTCATTATATCGGCTTATATGCATGCTTTGTTTTTATTTCCATTTTGATGTCATTCATCTTTGTGAATAACACACCTCTCCTTTTAATTTTATTCCTGCAATCTGTCATCTTTGTTCTCATCAAGGTTTATGAGAAAATGAAGTTGTTTGGAACATTATGCTATAATTCAATTTTGTTGCGTGGATGCTTCACTTTGTGACATTTGGACATGATACTCTCGAATACTCATCATATACGTAACAAATACTTCAAAACGTGTGCAGAATGTTAACAAAAGAAGTATTTAATAAAACTCATATTCTATATTTTCCATACGTAAAGTAGATGTGGTCATGGTTAGTGGCTGAAGGTGTTATGCTGCTGTCTTTGCTTTTAGTGGTTATGACTTTTGCAACTAATATATGTTGGTTTGATTGGGTTGGGATAAAATAAGGAGGGAATGGAGAGGGTTAAGCTGTTAAGGGAAAGAAGAGATTCTTTCTTCAAGTTAAAACAGCACGAGTCACAGGCTTGCCTTCAGATTTAGATGTGATTTACATTATAATTTTTAATCTCGACTTGACTTGTTCGAACTTAATATGGAAACAATTTTAAACTGTAAACTTCCCAATGGGTAACAGAACACATTTCAGGATCTCATAATGATTCGAGCATTTAGAATCCTGAAACCAGTTTAGGTGAGAAGAAGATTCCGTTGTTTTAGCATGAGAGCAGTTGAATATTGATATCCAGCTGTTTCTTTCAAAATCATAGATTAGAAGAGAAACAATTAGAAGAGCTGAAAGTCCTAGAATTCAAAGCTGAGTCTTTGATATGAAATCCAGTTTGAGAGTTTTCACCAATGTAACTTTCAACAACTTTTGCATGAACCATATATCCTTTGAAGTTGATTTCGTCGAGAGGATCTATGGAATAGTAGTTATATTTGGTCCCAACTTTTCCTTGTGTTTCTCCTACTCACACTAACACCATTTCTCCTAATTATTCGATGTAAAAAAAAATTGTAAGAATTTAGGCATGATGGTCGAGAAGCTGTACATTTTTTAACTTGAAGCTGGTGTGCCTTGTCAAAGGAGCCTTCTTGTAAAGTCATTTATAGAGTGGCTTCAAATGCTACTTATGCTGTTAATTTCTCCTCGATATGCTAAGGCGTCTTCCTCTCCTTTCAGGTTGCAATTCCGATAGTTCCCACAATCAGGGTGATAGTTACGTTCACAAAGTTCGAAGAATTACAACCGGTGGATGAATTCTCAACACCACCATCAAGTCCGACTGCTGGTGGCAGAGAAATCACTTCAGGCGCTCAGTCGCCAAATTCATCTTGGTTTCAATGGATAAAGTCTCCTTATCAACGTCCGGGCGCTTCTACAGGTGGCTCTAGCAATAAAATCGAAAATATTCAGGACCCGTTTGCAATTCCTCCCAATTATACGTGGATTACAGCAGAAGCAAAGAAGAAGAAAATGCAGGAGAAGAGTAAATCTAAGAAAGCAAAAGCTCAGAAGTAATTCATCAGAATTCAACTTGAGGTAAGGCACATTCCAGTAAAGGAGTTAACTTCCATAGTTGTTTGATTGATCCTCTAATTTGCATTTTACTTGGAATAACAGCAGATACAGTAGTCTTTCACTAGGGGGGGTTATAGATGATGTTCAATACTTGTGATTCTTGTAACTTTTACACGTACCGTTGGCTCAGTAAAAATCTACCATTTCCATTGGGTGATTCGTTCTCTTTGAAGTTCGTTCTGAAGTACAAATCTGCGATTTCCATTTGGTGAAGTGTTTTCTGGTATACGCTTTACGTTACGTGCTTGCTAATTATCCGAGGTAGAAGGACGGTTTACAGTGATAATGATGACAATAAGTTCTGGCCCATTTATATTTTAATTATATAAAAAACAAAGATTGTAAGTGTACCGCTCACCTACAACTTTATTACTTGGGTAGCGACCAGCATTTTTCTTAATTAAAAACTGATGATTAGTTTTTGATCGTGAGCTGGGCTCGCGATTGCTTATTCTTTTTTTGTTTTTAATTTATTATTTATTAATTATTAATTAGGATTTTAAATAATAATTAATATTTAATTATATATAATTGATTATTAATATTAATTAATTATTACTTTAAAATTTTAAATTATAAATTTATAATTATTATTTATTAATAATTAATTATTTTTACTAAATAAATATGATATAGTTTTTAAAAATTAATAAATATATTGACTAATACATGAGTCAAACTCAAATAATTCTCTCTAACTAATTGAATTAAGCGTGAACCAGCTTGAAAACTTATCGAACGAAAATTTCTTTTGTACAAATTTAGTTTGTTAAATCTAATAAATTAAATTCAAATGAGCTTTCAAATAAATATAATTAAGTTTTTAATAAATAATAATATATTTATTAAATAAATATGACCTTTAATATTATTTTGTTTCACAAAAAAAATATTATAAAATTAATAATAATTATAAATTATGATAATGACCATCAGTCTCATAAGTATGTCGTTGGTATTGGTGTCGAGTTCTTTTATTTTTTTTTCTATCGGTTCTGTTGGCTCACTTTATTTTTAAACTATGATTAACAACTATATTTTTTGGATATTATTAGAACTTATAATTATTACTAATTTTATCATAATTTTATTCTTTCTTTTATACTAAATTTTAGATATACATGATATAATATTATAGACCATTTTTAATAACCAAAGATATACATAAATTATTAAAAATTTTATAATATAGTTGTTAATCATAGTTTAAAAAATATGTGAACCAATAAAACTGATAGGTGAGAAAACAAAAAGACCTCGATATCAATGCCAACAAACTACTTATGAGATTAGTGGTTATTATTATAATTTATAATTATCACTAACTTCATAATACTTTTTATTTTTTTATAGAATGTAATATTATTAGGCCATATTGAATTAATAAATTATTTATTAATTTTTAAAAAGTATATTATATTTATTTAGCAAAAATAATTAATATATTATTAAATAATAACTATGAATTTATAATTAAAACTTTTAAATTAATAATTAATTAATATTAATAATTAATTATATATAAATAAATATAAATTATTATTTAAAAATTAATTAATAATTAAATTAAAAACAAAAAAAAGGAAAACAAAAAGATTAAACAACACTCGGGATAAAAATTCAATTGAACATAGTTTTTTAATTAAAAAAAAAAAAAGAAAAATGCTAAGTCACGAGCCTAGCTTGCGATAAAAAATTCAATTAAACATAATTTTTTTGATTAAAAAAAAATAAAAATGTTGGTCGCTACCTTAGGTAGCAACCAGTCATAAAGTTGCAATTTTATTTTGTTTTTATAATTAAAATATAAATGGGAATAAGTTCATCTCATGATTTACACGTCGTTTTTTCCGTCAAGTCCTAGCGGAAGTTGATAGGAGGATTGAAAGTGAAAAGTTTTTAAAATTATGGGATTATTTTCGAGAATCATGTAAGCAGTGAAACTAAAAGTATATAGAATCTAATTTTTACGGCGAAAAATGCAATTTGCTCTTCGTCTCAAAGTCAAACCATAAAAGTCTTTGCATATTTAGATCATCCCATATACAGATTCACTTGGCCAAGGAAAAAGTCTCGTTCTACATAAAGCCGTCATGGTTCAAATTATCGGTTGATATTAATTTATACTTATGGATTACCCTTAGTGATCAAATACCAATACTTATTATTTTATAAGTATATATGTATTATTGATAATACTCGATACTATTGGATGATATCGTTGATACAATGATATTACGGGTCATGTTGGAATATTATGGGCAATAATGTCTGAGGACATCGTATCGTCACGAATGCTACATATCACTACTAGAAATTATGCGAATGGCTAACGGCTTGGAAATTAGAGAGGGGAGTAACTTTTTTTTGGTATTTAACTACGAATTTAATAAGGGATAAGAATTGGCTAAACTCCATTTTATCGTCCCTTGTTTTCATAAAATTAGCGTGAAACCCCCTTTTATTAGAAACTAACGAAAAGTAAAGTGCAAGAGCCAGATGTGTGTTTGGGTGTTTTTTTTCGGCTTTGGACCTTTTTCTTAGCATTTTGACAAAAAAAAATGCCCCTTGTTATGTATATATAAGAGATTCGATCAAATTGACTTGTTTTTAAACTTTTTTTGAGTGTTTTTTTTTTTTTTTGTATTTTCATCTTTGCTAAAAAATAAATAATTTTTTCTTGAATATAATTATTTACAAAAAACAAAAAGTGTAAAAAAGTTGTAAGTTAAAATTCAGAACTTAATTTAAAACAACAGTAGAAAAACTAATATACTGAACTTTGCTTTCAAATTGAAATATCTGTACAAATATAAATGATAATTAGTTATAAAAGTTATACATCATTAATTAATTTAAATTATTATTTATTTTAAAATATTTAAATAAATTATATATAATATAAATAATATTCAAATTTTAATTACCATTATAAGTATTTTTAAAATAAAAATGTAATACTTTCTTTTAATTATTTTTAAATCTGAAAATATTTCAATTATTTATTAAATTTAATTAGTTTAAATTTTTAGTCATTTTTAAATTTGAAATTAAAAAAAAAAAATCTAGAATGAGGGCAACCATCTGCCCAATTGGGGGCAATACCGCCAACTTTTGTCTTGTTCTGGCGACGATGGTCGCCGAAATTGGGGTTGATCTCGGCCATTTTTAGATCTGGGCGACCGCCGTTGTCGCCATCGCCCCCTTATGTGGGGGTTGCGGCGGGTGGGGGTGGCGGGAAGTTGGGGTGGAGGTTAATTTGATTTAATATACTTTAAATAATAATTTTATTTCTATACGTTATATTTAAAAGATTAAATTTAAGCCTTCAATATTTTTGTTAAATTTACAATCTAACTGGTGAAATTAATTAATTAGATCTGACAGTTATTATACTATTAAAAAAATATAACGGTCATTAAAATAAGAAATAATATATAATTGATAAGGGTATCATTTGATAAGAAGATTAACAGTGTTAGGTTAATTTAACAAAAAAGGGCAAGTGAGCTCTGTTTAAAAAATAAATGAGGTTTTAGCCTATTTTTAAAGTACAGATAGGTTTTTTAGCTGAGCTTTTTCAAAACATAGGGAGGTTTTATGCTATTCGGCTATAATAATTTAAGTTTTTGGTATTCCAAAATTAACATTAAAAATGAAAATTTTCCTTTCTATAATTAAAAAATAATTTTAATGATGCAAAATATCGCGGTTGGCTTTGGCAAAAAATTGTGGGGAAACTGCACTTTGCAGTTGGGGAGTGTGTGTGCGCGCGCAATTTTTTGTGTAGAGTCAATCACCTATACTATCAAATAAACTTTAAACTTCAACTATTCTAAATGCATAAAATTTATAATCTCAAAATACATATTCTTAAGTCAAAATAAAAATTAACATATCAAATAAATTAATAACATTCATTCTACGTGTCTCTCAAGTTTCAAGAATTGTTCTAGAATATTAAATAAAAGTACAAATTATTAATTAATTTACGATATTCCGATACATTACAACTTTATGAACTCCATCTTTCACAATGAGAACGTGAACAATACCTCACATGCAATAATCTATTTTGAAGAATAGATCTTTTCAATTTTGCATTTGTTTTCGAGTAACCAATAGCAAGATCATTTGATGATGTATTATCGACTATAAGAATGAAAATGTTTTAATATTCCATTTCCAAGCACTTTTGTATGATTCTTCTTGGCTCATTTGTGATTCTCAACCACAAGAAAATTTAAAATTCTCTTTTAGAATCTTCATATTTCATCAATCCAATAAGCAATAAGATAAATATAATATAAGTTTTGAATTGATGTTCATGTATCAGTGATGAAACATGTCAAAAGTTTTCTCAATGCTTTCTTTTTATCTACATATGCAATCTCTAGCAATAGTGGTGCCACTTGGAACTACAAATCTAGATTCTAAAACTTGAGAATAGGCTCTAAAACCTCCTCTACGATTTTAAAAGGTAGCTAATCAATTATCATCATATTTGCTAAAGTTTTTTTAATTCCTTTAACGTGCAACTTTTTCATGTTACCAAATGCACTTTAATTCTCTATTTCTGGCTTAGCATAGTGTGTAATTGATTTTTGAAACTTATCCGTTTATAGGGGTATTTAATACATTTTTTTCTCTAAGTGCCTCCATAAACTAATAATACAATCGTGTCGATCAATGGCATAATCCTCACTACAATAAATACAGACGGCTCCAGAGGGATCAGTACTCTCTATCATAATGAAATGGTTCCAAATCTGACAAGTAATGTTTTTTGATCAATTAGGTTGAGTTTTTCATGTACTAATTTAATTTAATTGTAGGAATATATAACTTTTTGTTCTTTTGTTTTTCAACTTTTTTGTATAGCTAGTATTTATTCAGTTGGAACATAATTAGTAGAAATATAAAGATATGAGATATCAATTATATTGTGTAAAACGTAAATACTTATCCATGGTTATATAGTTATTAAGGAAAAATACAAATAATAAAAGATACCAATTTTGTTTTCATGAATAAGATTGTGAAAAGGTCCTTGTTTTGAATTAAATTATATAATAAATTGATCATAATAATATATTAATATTAAAAAAATATTATTTAAAATAAAATAAGATTTTAAGATGATCATGAAACCATATTATAAAAATACGATGATACAATCTATTTTATGTTCTTGCATTTATTAATTGTATGAAAAATATAGAAAATTATCAATAACCAAGAATTAGTTGACTAATTGATTTCATGTACATATGTATACACATATATTATACAATACCAATAAAAAAAATATTATAATTCTTATTATTGTCTAGAATATTAATTCAGTTATTATCAAAAAATTTGTTAAACTTTTATTATTATTATTATTACTATTATTATTATTATTATTATTATTATTATTATTATTATTATCATTATCATTATCATTATCATTATCATTATTTCAGTCGAATGCAATTTATGTGGTCCACCTAAGTATAAAACCAAATTGTTAAATTGCACTTGTTTTTTACTAAATCAAGACCAATATAATTCACCCTTAACCCACTAATTATGGGCATGATTTGAGTTAGGTTGGGTGGCTGGGGTGGCCGACGATTTTATTGAACACCCCTACTTAAAATTTTAACAACACTTATTTTTATTAGTAAAATTTCTAACAATGGCGAATTGCATGGACCAACATTACAGAGTGGCATTGTATGCGCGACTGTTTTACAGACCGGGGCTAGGCAGATAGGTTAATTACGATAGGAGAGCTTGATCTTGTTGTACTATACTTGTTATTTACTTATTAATGCAATATACCTTTCCTCCAAAATTTCTGACAAAATCAACAATAAGAAATTCGATGTTAAAATTAACGATGAACTAATTATTAAGTAAATATTTTGAGATCACCCCTAAACCATCACCAAATCGCAAAATGGCCCTTAAACTATAAAACGTATCAAAATGACCCTATTGTTAACGGTCAAACTATAAAAAACTGAATGGCATTAATTTTAATGGACAATTACGTTTATGCCCATTATACATCAACCAAGAAAAATGACTCAGCATAACATGTCATTGCCATGTTAGCCGATGGAGTAAATTTATGAGAATATCCAAAATCAGGAGGTGTCTTTATATTGCTGAATTGAGGGTATTTCGGTCTAAAATTTCTAACTGCTAGCACCCTAAAGAATATAGAAAATGGTCAACCCCATGCTAACTTTTCTAAATGCGCTAGAATAAAAGTAATAAATGGCAGGGGTCCTTTTAGTATGTTTTATAGTTTAAGGATCGCTTTGCAACTTTGATGATAGTTCAGTAGTGTTGAATGTATTTTACCCAAATATTTTTTTTGCAAATTTGTTGCTAAATGTAAATTAGCAATGAATTCCACTGTTTCGCAAAGGAATTTGTGTTGTTGTTAATGATATTATTTCTTGTAGTGTATATTAATGAAATTTATAAATTCTCTTGTTTTCCAAATTCTTTGTAATATGATTTATTTAATGTATTATTTGTTAGAATATGTGGCCAGAAAGTCAATTGGTTTGGCCTTTATGTAATCAATTTGACAACTCGATATATTGTAATATTATGTATTGAATAAAATGAGTATTCGTTACCATTGGTATTGCCTTTGTTGTTCTCATTCGCATATGTTAAGTGTTTGATCACATATATCACAACGAAGCCCACAGACCACGAAAACAACTCATGCAGTTGGGCCACACATTGGATCGTTGTTATGAAACCAACTGATAAAGGGTTGGGTGTGAAACGTTTCAAGTTGAGGACCTCGAGATAGGGCATCGAGAGTCCTATTGAAACTTGCACCAAGAGTCGGATTCATTGGATGAGTGCCATGTTTCATACACGACAGACGTGTGACGCCTATACGATCTTAATGGGTTGGTTCATTGGGGTCGAGCCGACTGAGCTGACTCATGGGGATCATCATATGAAAGCCTTGGAGACTTGGTCGATATGATTGGAGTTCCCTGATTCCGATTGTATGGCAGTAGTCCTCGGACTTGAGGAACCACGACAGTCGCGTGCATACGATGGCTGTATCTTGGATCTAGCGAGAGGTGATCATGTCGATGACATGTTCATTATAAGCTTTGTCCAGTGCAGTCAAAGTGTATAGTGAGGACGTTGGGTTTCAAGAAAAGGATCCATCCCCTGTCAGTATGTGACAGAGGTATCTCCTATGCACTCGGAAACACGTTCATGCTGCTTGAACCTAAGGGGTCACACACAAATCACCACGGAGGTGAAGGAGTTGACTTGGAGTCAATTCTAGAGGATGATGAATAATTGGATTATTTATGGGGCTTAATTGCATTTACTGTCCCGTATATTAAGGGGGTGGCAAAATAAGGACTTTAAATATAGGGGTGGCAAATACTGCCCCCAAAATTATTATTTTTTTTTTGGCAATTGCAGGACTCCGACCATCGAATTTTTAAAAGTGGCCGGAGTTTATTGATGTGGACAAAAATTAGGGCTTTTTTGGGGCTTCTGCTGATATGGATTTGTAATAAAAAATCAATTGCCAACTAAGTTATTTTTTTATTATTTTTTATGTCACATAAATACTTGGAAAATACCCTACCACATAAGCACTAGCATGAAAAAAAAAAGAAAAAATACTTTATTATTTGGGTGTTCTCTTAATGACTGGATATTTTTTATTATCTCTCATCTACCACAAAACAAACTTTGAATTTATATTTTATACTAATTGTCGTGGCACAACTCTGTGTGGATTTAATAATTATCTTACACACTTTAAAATATATTATAATTAGAATAAAATACAAAAAAAATAATATAATGTATTATCGATACAAAAATAAAAATATATAAAATTTATAAGAAAATAAATTTATAATTATAAATTATAAAAAAATAAAGTTATTATTTTTATATAATATAAATTAAAAATAAAAAATAGAAAACAAAACCCTTAGCCCCACCACACTCGCCCCCTCCACCGCCGCCCCGAAAGAGGCGATGGCAACCAGTAGACGGAGGCGAGCGGCATCGCCCCCGTCCCCAACCAACTGGGCGGCGTCGCCCTCGAGCCAGCTGGGCGCGCTGGGCGATGTCGCCCAACGTAGCTTGGGGGGCGATGCCGTTCGCCCCCCTCTGCTGGGGTAGTGCCGCCCCCTTCTATGGGGGGACGGGGGCAGTGAAATGGAAGAATTAGGCAGGGCCGCGGAGGAAAAGAAGGGGGGGAGGCGGGGCGGGTGGGGTTTAATCTTTTTCTTTTTAAAATTTATATTATATAATAATATTATCTTATATACATAATGTAAATTTAAAATTTATTTTATACATTTTTTTCTATATCAGCGCTTATGTGGCAGAGCATTTTTAAAATATGCCCAATCAGCTTTTTCCCAATTTAAAAAGCCCTAGATTTGTCCACATTAGCAAATTTCGGTCACTTTTCAAAATTTGATGGTCGGAGTCCTGCAATTGTAAAAAGAATTTAATTCTAGGGCAGTATTTGTCACCCCTATATTTAAGGTCCTTATTTTGCCACCCCCTTAATATATGGAGCAGTAAATGCAATTAAGTCTATTTATGGGATAATCCATTGGATGGACGGACCGATATTGTATGGGGCCTCGATTTATCGATAAATGGAATTTATTGATTAAGTAGAGATATAAAGCTTGGATCTTTTAATTAGATTAAACGATTGATGGACATTATTCAATTGGACCTTGAATTAAATGGAATTTAATTATTGGGCTTTTTATAATTAGATTACAATAAAATTCGGTCTATTAAATCTTGGCCCAAGAGAGATGTTAATTCCACTTTTGGAATTAGAAGAAGTTGAACTTCTTTTAAAACAACGAGGCCGAGTTTTGCTCCTTTTGGAAGCATAAAAACGGCTATAAGACCTTTGATGACAAGGTTGATTTGTCTATTTTGGGAAAGAGACAAATTAATTCCAATCAAGCCTCTTTCACTTGGTATGATTCGATCATACCTTGTAAAATGGTAGGCTTGATTGAAAATTGATGGTGATTAATTGGAATGTATCTAGACATCCTTGGATGAATCCACACACATTCCAATAATCACATTAATGATGTATAATGTGTATATATAATCATCAAATGCAAGAGATTAATCATTCATTTTTTTCTAGAAAAAAGAAGAAAACACTCTCATCTCTCTCTCTCTCTCTCTCTCACACACACACACACACACAATTTTCAGCCTCTCTCTCTACTTCCTACATCCCACTTTGTTGCTTCACTGATTCGGGATCAATTGAATAACAAAGAAACATCAAGATGGAACACTAATTCGATAGTGTGATCCCTCTCTTCTTAATCTCATCGGTCTTCTCGGTCCGTTTTTCTTTAGCAAGAAAATGTGACTTCTCCCAATGTGGTGTGGATTACGTTAGAGGATTCATAACTTTTAATCTCGGTGAACGTTTCCGACCGTAGGGAACAACGCTTGTAGCGGTGCACAAGTAGTAACTACAAAGGTAACATTTGATTTATCGTTATTGTAGTTTTGTTTATTTAATCTATGTGCTCTATATGATATACATGTTTTTGGTTGTCATAATCTACCCCGAACGCCTAGTTGAGCACCCAAGGGTACACCCTTTGGGATTATTATCATGCACTACAAGAAAAAACCCTAATAGCAACGACGTGTATTCCTTGCAAATTAGTGAAATTCGTTGCTAATTTACATTAGCAACGAATTTAGCAAGAAAATTATTTACTTGCTAATTATCTCGACGCTGATCTTAGTATCAAATATTTTCGTTACTATTTTTGCTACAAAGTTCCTACTTATAGCAAGGAATAAATTCGTTGCTGATTTTGTTACTAAAATATTTGAATATTAAAAAAATCTAATTATTCAGCATCACATATATTTGTTGCTAATTTTAATTATACTATTGAATTTCAATTAATCATCAACATATTTTTTTTGGCTAATTTCGTTACTAACAAAATAATTTTAATTTTTATAAAAAAATTCACAAATTAAATTATTTTAAAGTTTACCTAATTGATCAATTACAGATAGTAGTAATATAAAAAATAACAACTAAACACGTTTATATTAAAACAATTTATATGGAAACTGAATAAAAATCCATAAAGACAACCAATAACAATTCATAAGCAATATAAGAATTTTCACATATTATTGACATATTTTTTCATTTACAGCTAGTGCCATGAAAATACTTGTCTAACCATTACCTATAGTGGGACAAAGTAGGCTAATTATGTGCCTAGATATTGTCCTAATGGAGAAACAACATACTGTCTGGCCTCAACACAAGCGAAAGCTATTACAGAGAGAATGAACAACAAAGCAGAGGAAAGTAATACAACTTCTCCGTCAAAAACATATTTTTGCAGATGTGCCGCCACATAAGAATGTTGTCTCACCAGTGTCACCAACGTCATCAAGGATACTAAATCATTCCTGAGAAGATATTGACAGTCTAGATGGCTTAGCTTGAACTATATCCTGTAAATGACAAAAGATTTTAAGGCAAAAATAAATTGGACAAGAGATGACAGTGTCAAATGGGAGTAGTCAAACTGGGGGCACTATAAACAAACTGAGTATAAATACATGAACATAAGCCTATAGGCGAATTGTATTCATAAAAAGCAATCTTGAATACTCAATAACTACTAGTATTACAAAAAAAGTGTATCTATTCGTTTAAAAATAGTAAAGGATACAAAATACATCCCGAAATTAATAACCATTTTCTCTTTTATAAAGAGGAGACGAACTTATACACAACATAGATGTGGTGAAGAGTGGAGCTCATCTGTATAGCAAGCAACAATAGAACGAAACAAGAAACATGTCATAATACTAATGCAACTTGGATTAAGTTTACTTACACATGTAAGTTTACAAGATCAATGAGAAATTAAGCAGAGTATCACATATGTAGTCAGAAAATTTCAGCATTTAATAAATTTCATTCCCAATAAAATGGAGGATAAAAGCAGATCAATGTGGGAAAAAAAAACTAAAACTAAAACAACATTTAGTTACATAAACAAAGACTTTGAACAACAACTACTAACAAGACTATACTAAATAATGAATGGAATACTCTGAAAATTGGTTTAGAAAGATAAAGAGAAACTAATAATATAGAAAAAGAAGAACTAGCCCATTTTAAAACCAACCACAGAACTACTCAATACCTAGGAGAAGATAAGCCGGAAATGTGTCACAACCATATTTACATAGCAACATCCGACAACAGAACAACACATCAATACTACTCCTTGGTGTTAGAAAAACCTCTAGTTTGGGCTATCTAAAGATAACAGTTTACCTTCCGAAGATATGAAAGTTTTTTTCCTATAGGCTTCAGAGGAAACTAATCGTAACTCGTAAGTTCAGCTCACTATAATACTTATCTCAGGTGGAAGGCAAACGAGTATGATCGGAAAGTTCTCAATCGGCGAAACACAATTTAGCTAATATTTGGCCAGCAAGCTTGCAGCCTAGATTTTTCAAGATAGCTGTAAATGACTAGCACACAAGTTCTAGTTATCTAATGAGTTGTTAGACATGTGACACCTAAAAAATTTCCAATGGCTGAAAAGAAGTATCTTCACCACTCTATCACCCAATGACAACAAGAAATTAGAAGAATATAGATTAAAGCCAAAAGAATTTTTAAGTCCCATCTAAATTTGGAAGGACAATTTCGCACACATAGGAATTTGAATTTTAACTGCAGAGAGTGCGGGAAGAAGTAGACAGTTGGGAGGATTGACAACAAACCTATATTTTACACTGCTTTTCATTGTTATGAATTTGTAAACTTCAAAGTGTTGAGCTAAAGCTACAATTGAACTGAAGGTATCCTGAATGTAATTGCAAGATGGTCAAATCAACAAGGCTGTGGCAACAGCTCAAGCACACAAGTTCAATCTCATACACTAAAGGAATTTTCCATACCTTCATGAGAGAGTCGCTGAAATCAGCTGCTTCTATATCGACGACACCAAGCAACCACTGCTTCCGAAGAAAGAAAATGGAGAAAATGTTCAATTTCAAGAATTACAAAAAGCTCAATTTACTTCATTCCACGTAACTCTGTAAACATTGATTTATATAGGAATGGATGAAAAGGCAGTAACAACTCCAACACGAGGTCAAACATATAGTAACAAACCAACAAAATCATAGCATCAATAAACCACCAGACTTCAATACGAGATTACTAAAACAACCAACTATAAGAACTCGAAAAACTAGAAACCTAATTCCTCCAGTTTCCACCAGAAGCACCACCAGCTCGGATCTTCCAGTCTCACGATCGTTGATAGCCGAATTTGGAGAGATGATCAATTTGAGAATCGGTGTTTTTGGTGTGGGGGAGAGAATTAGGGCGATTTTGAGTAAGGAATGGATGAAAAATTGATGTGGGGAATAATTAAAGTCAAATTTTAGCATCCAATATAAATAATAATAAGAATAAAAATTATTTATAAAATCTGACTCTATTTTCATCTGAAAATTATTCCTCAAAAGGCGGAATTAGAGACAGCAAAAAATTGTTATGTTCAAAATTCAAAATATGTTTTCTTGGGCTTGTAGAGTACTTCTGGTAACAAAGTATTTTTTTAAAGCATTCCACTTAAGTTTTGAAGCTCCAATTAAATTCTAACTTATTATATATAACTAGTTTGAAATATTTTATTATAATAAAAATATTCTTAAGAAAAGGTCATTTCCTTTAGTTTGGTTTCAATCAATTGAAATTGAAATATTTCAAATTTATATTTATGCAAAAATATAATGTATAATGTCACAATAAAATTTTTTCAATTTAATTAATTATATTCTGCAAGGAATTCTTTTGTTGCTAACTTTATAATAGTTTATTTATTTTTACAAAATTATCAGCTACGAGTTCTGCAACGAAAATTTTAGGAAGAGCTTTCCAATTTTTTTGCCAAAGCCAACTACAGATTTTTGCAACATAAAAGTTCCTTTCTAATTTTAGCAACGAAATATTTTTTTTTTAATGTTAATTTTGAAACAAAAAAACTTAAAATTATTATCCCTTGCTAAATTTGTTGCTGATCACCATCAAATTTACCCTCGTTTCTAATTTTCGTAGCTATTTAAATAATTTCTTGTTGTGATGATGTTTGTTTTAAATATCTACATTTCACGCTCTCTCGCTTCTGCTCGTGTTTCTGGGCAGATCTGCTTGTCCCTTCATTAATTTTTAGTCTTATGATTATAGACATTTGACATTTTAATTTTGTAATTTATTATAATTTTTAAATGATCCTTCCTGCACGTTTTTCTAATTTCGCAATTTTAGTAAAAAAAAATTGGAAGAAATTATGATCACTCCGGCCAACTTTATAAGTTCCGGTTAATTTTTTCTTAAAATCACAAGTTTAAAAAAGTTACAACCCCAACAAATTATACGACAAAAATAAAAAATGATATAGTCCCAGGACTAGGAATATAATTAAATCTTTTCTCTATCTACTTTGTTTAGGGCTGTAAAGAAAGAGATTGACCAAAAAGTAACGGGATAAATGCAATTTACCTCCTTATCATATAAAAAATGAGCAAAAATTCTCTTGTAAAAAAATAATTAGTAAATTATCCCCTATAATTTTAAAATGAAGCAAATTGCCCTTCTCTGTTTTTCCTTGATAGGGGTACTTTGTTTTATTTCTCAAAACACAAGGGAATAATTTTTTAATTATTTTTTTATAAAAAATTTTGCTAATTTCTTATAACATAGGGGGTAAATTGCATTTATTCCGAAAAGTAACTAGCTAGAAAATCCCCCTGTAAGAAATTGGCTAGATCCAACTCTTAACTGGCAAGTTTAAGTGCATCTAGAAAGAGACCATAAGTAAATCCCAGCTTGAAAATGTTGAGAAGAGCAGTAGGAAAAGAGACCTTCTGCCGGGTATAATAAAACCTCGTGGCATATTCAGTCATCAGAACACAAAGAACTGCAGAAATCACATCATTTACGCCCAAAGCTCCAAACGAAAGAGACACTGTTTGCGCTATATAAAACCCGCCTAGTAAGGATATGCCTCCGAACAGAAACCTCCGCGATGGTTTCTTGAAGTAATCTTTCGACGTTTCTGGTATGATTCGTATAATGTCTATTAGCCTTGGAGGTCTCCCGCTGTTGCCTTGAGCTGCCCGGATTGCTGCAGAGTGAAGAGCTGATTTTGTTGGCTGTTGACAAGTGTGTAATCTGCAGGTAAGCATTAGGGTTTGTTTGAGGAGGGACGTTGGAGGACAAGGGTAAAGAGTGGTTGACTTAGCCATTATTTGGGTGATATAATTCAAACAAGTTGGCAGAAGAGTTGCAGTTCAACAAACTCTTAATACATGTTTGTTATGGAGAGTAAAAAGAGACACTGTGGATGCTGTTTGATTTTTATATATATATTTCTTATCATGGTTGCATGATAAATATATGTTTAAGGCTAGAGATTTGTGCGGAAATTAATAAAAAATGTTTTCTTTTCTTTATAACTAGATCTTGCCGGGTGAAGACACGTGATCCACGATTGAAATATTAGTTATTTACCTCTTTTGATTCAAAAAGTAATACCATATCGTACGGGTCAAAGATAAAAAGATTCCTTTATTTGGAGAACTATTAGTGATATTATGGGACATTCTAATATCAATGAGATATGAAAGAATTTTAGAAATAACAATGACTACAGATAATTTGTTTAATTTAACAATACAATTGTAGGCTATAATGCACGGACACTTCGTAAAATTACTCGATGTAGTTGATCCGGGTCGCCAACTCGATCTCGTACTTTCGCTTAGATCAGGTACCCTTGACTCGATCTCGCAAGCTCCCAGACAAATAACCTGAGAGGAAACAGGCACGTGAGACAAGCCGGGAGGGTCCCCGGCGTAGACACTCTGATGCTTAAGTCAGACACTGGTCGAGATGTAAAAGGGGGAACTGGTAGAAATATTCTGGTCGAATGTAATCAATAGTGACTTACCTTAAATGTAGCATAAATGCGATATATATAACACTAAGTGTCCGTACCGGTACGGTCCACGTGGCTTCGTGTGTTTCATCCGATATATCTTAGCATCGAAGGTCTCCATTTGGACACCTGGCCTCGAATATGGGCTGGGTCGTTAAGTCGGGTCGGGTCGCCGAAACCGACCCGCTAAGCTCATGTGCGAACCCGCAACATTATTCATGATTTTTGGGGCCCTCTTGAGGGTATTTCAGTCTTTTGCTACTTCATGAGATTGTATCCCCATCATTAGTCCCCCACTTCTACTAGTGTAATTTATTGTACTAGGAGAAGTCGAACGGTCGCGTCGCGAAACGCTCTTCCGAACCGTCGGATTTTTACACGTGTCGGCATCCGCTTTCTTCTGGAATGGCGCGCTTTCCTATGTTGACTGCCTATATATAGGTGGTCCATTTGACCTTTTTCCACATTCTCTCTCCTCTGGTGTTCTTCGATCTCGCCCACTGACGCTCTAGTCGCCAATCATCAAGGTACATCCATGACCAATCTTCTTTTTACTTTTCGTCATGTCTTCACGTTCTGGTTCCTCTGAGTCGGGGTCGGGATCGAGGTCTAACTCCCATACCGAATCTGATTCCCGGTCGGAGTCGAGTTCGAGGTCTTCTTCTTCGGGCTCGACTGCGACCTCCCCTCACTCAAAGGAGGTGGTCGGTGAAGCTAACTCACCTTCATTAATCCCCAACTTGGTTGGTCGTGGCGGGGCTGGCCCGTCTCATGTATCTTCTTCACCCCGTCCCCACGACCTTGACCATCCCTTCGGTGAGTCCAGCCGCCAGTGTAAATGTTCCTTCTCCAAGTAAGAATGCCATCCATTCTCTAGATCGTGTAGATTCCGACGAAATACCTACCCTTTGAGGGTTATATGGCGATAATGGCCGTCAATCCTTGGGCGAGCATAATAAGTACAGTGAAACAACCTATTCATAAATAAAAATAAGTATCACATACCAAATGATTATGAAGTATTAATCCCTCTCTCTTTTGACTGCATGCATCTTCCACCTCAAGGGTTTTGCCCCATTTCTCTCGTTCATTTAGATGCTGGCCTTCGCTTTCCTTTGGCTCCCCCTGTAGCAGATATTCTAACTCATTTAGATATATGCCCAACTGCAACTATCTCCCAACTCAATTAGTGTCATCGTTCTTTTTGTGATAATAATGCGATATCATAATCTCGACCCAAGTTTTGATAACTTCTGGTCGCTGTATTCTTTCTCTGTTTCCGCTCGCTCAAGCGAGCGAGGTTTTTACTACCTCTCAGCTCGTCCCGAATGTAAGTATCTCAATAAGCTTCGTTCCAATGTTGGCCCCTGGAAGGAACGTTTCATCTTCATTCGACCACCTCCTGTTTTAACTTGGCCCTTTCGATGCGATTGGCATCTCACAAAACCCGAACCTGAACCTCAAGATGGGGGGTTGGAGGGTGACCAGATAAATGCTATAACTTCTGAAACTTATGATTCCAAAAATCTTCTATCAGAGGAAGTATTGAAGCTAGCTGGCCTCTCTCCGGCTCCCCTGCGAGTGCAAGGTTCATTAGGTGATAAGATCTTTGCCTCTCTTTTTTATCTGTTCGCTTGTTTATCTTGTAACGTATTTATTTCGATCTCTTTTGCAGAAGACGCAGTGATGCATGCTCGGGTCGCTGAACTTGCTCGCGCCTCGCGTAGGAGGAATTCTCCCGCAGCCGTGCCCCCTCCGACTAATACTGAGATTGTCGTTGCTGGCACAGCCGATCAACCAAGTGAATCTTCGGGGCACCAATCAACTCCAATTGAGGTCGCTGGGGATGGTGCCCCAAGTGATGTCCGAGTGGAGCCTTCGGTGATCCTCTCCCCTGGCGCCATCGTTGCTATTGAGATCGCCTCCAGTGGTTCTAAGGACTCCAGTGGCGATGTCGAAGGTGCCCCTGCTGCTGGACCAAGTAAGTCGAAGAAACGCAAGCGTAAGAGCAAACGTCCAAGTAAAGGGAAAAGCTCCAGTAAGTCGAGCAAAAGGTCGAGTAAGCGAGCCGAGCGTCGGGCCGCTAAGGACGCCGCTGAGGAGGAAGAGAATACGAGACAATTTAAAGACCAGGTTACGTGGTGGAAGCAAGCACGCGAAGATCTCAAAACCCCGAGCAGTCGGGTCGCTGAGATGGAAGGGGAGAAACTGAATCCTGACTGGGCGATCTCTTCTAGAAGTTCAGTACTGAGAACTCTAGTGGGTCAAGACTCCTTTGAGCTATATAAGACGTGTTGTCTCGACCGCGACCAAGTGCTACTGGCCCAAACTGCTCATACCCGGGTCGAAGAGCACCTCGCACATGTCTTGATGCAGGTATCCCTACTGAGGTCGCTCGTCCTTTATCCGAATTTCCTATACTCTTTAATAAACTTACTCCTTGTTGCAGGCTTCGGCTTTCGACCACAATCTGGCATTGAAATGCTCGATGTTTTGAAATGACAAGGCGGATGCTGAGAAGAGGATTCACGAGATCGAATAGAGTCTCGAAAGTGCCAAGGCCTCGGAGAAGAAGGCGTTGGATGCCAAGGTCGCTGCAGATGCGCAGGTCGCTGACTTAGAGGCTCGGTTATCAGCGACCGTGGAAGGGAACAAAAAGTAGGTCGCTGATGCCTTGGAGCAAGGTCGGTCTGATGGCTTCTCGGCCGGTCGCCTCGCTGGGAAAACCGAAGGCATGATCGAGGGTCGAGAAGCATTTCTCCAATCAGATGATTATAAGCGCTCGATCTCCAGTGCCCGCCTCGAAGGGGCAAGGGATTTTCTGAAATCTTCCGTCTTCAAAATGGCTGTTGATCTCCAATCCGCCCAATTTCTAAATGAGGGTTTCGACAAGTGCATTGCCCAGGTCGATCATCTGCAAGGCTTCGCGGAAGGTTTCGATCAGACGCGCCTCGACGCATCTTTGGATTCTCATCTCCAACCCTATCCCTCCGTTGCTGAGCCCGAGTCCGCTAGCGAGGATGAGTTTGCCACTTTGACCTCTGAACTCGATCTCCCCTAGACTAGCACTATGTCCCGGCTGTGTAAATGGTTAAATGCGAGATCGCGCGATCACCCTTTGGTGAATAGTCCTTTTTTTTGTCGGGTGAGGTGCTGATTTCGTATCTTACATGTAATCCTGGTGAATGCTATAACTTTTGTTTCTTTTCTATTCTGTTCGAGGTGCTGAACTCGATCTTAAATTATGACTTGAATTTTATGCTGAAATGATCCACCCTTATCGCATTTGCATTTTCCGATCTGAAGTGATTCATCCTTATCGATTTGCATTTCTTGATCTGAAGTAATTCACCCTTATCGCGTTATTAAATCTTATGTCGCCATCCTTGTTTAAGCAATGAGTAGAATATAACATTTTGGCAAGAAACGAAGGGCCTTTCACAGGCTTTAGAATTAATGCTAAAATGGCATCGTGCCTTACATGACCCTTTCCCGGTCGTTGATCGAAAACTAAAAAATGGCATGAAGCCTTACATGACCTTTTTCGGGTCGACAATCGAAAGGCCTTTCACAGGCTTCAAATTTCAAAGCAGAGATGACGTGACCTTTCCCAGATCCTTAGCGATGCGTCAATCTTTCTGAGGTCGCAAGTGGGGGTGGTCTTTTGCAGACCGTAGAGATCTTTCACAGATCGAATGTGGGCCGCTCACTTTTTGTCGCTTTCCTGTTTTGACATGCCTTTCACAGGCAGATCGTCCACTTGGAACTCTTTAGGCATAAAACTGTTTCAAGTTGTGGATGTTCCATGGTCTCGGTAAGTCCTTCCCATCCAAGTCCTGCAATCGATATGTGCCTTGCTTTCTCATTTCAACGACCTTGTAGGGGCCCTCCCAAGCTGGGTCTAACTTTCCCACATGTCTGGATACCTCCACCTTTTTAACACCAGATCCTCGACCTGCAATTGCCTAGGCTTGACTTTACGATTGTAGCTCCCCATCATGAGGTTCTTATGGTGTAGGATCTTGGCATACGCGCGATCTCTCCTTTCTTCTATGCTGGTGAGGTCGAAGGCACGCTGTTCGTGGTTTGTCTGGGGGTCGTAATGTGCGACCCGTGCTGTCATTTTCCCAATTTCTGCAGGTATTATTGCCTCAGTCCCATAAACCAAACAATATGGAGACTCACCTGTCGAGGATCGGGGCGTGGTGCGATATGCCCACAGTACGCCTGGCAACTCTTCGACCCACGACCCCTTCACGCCTTCGAGCCTGGTTTTCAATTATTGCAATAACGTGCGATTGGTCACTTCAGTCTGTCCGTTCGCTTGTGGGTTTCCCACAGAGGTGAAATTCTGTTGTATTTTTAACTCCTTACACCATGCTATGATTCCCTTTCCTTGGAATTGCGTCCCGTTATCCGATATCAAGACTCGAGGTATGCCAAACCTGCAAATTATGTTTTTTCAGATGAAATTTATTACCTCCTTCTCAGAAATTTTTGCTAAGGCCTCGGCCTCTACCCATTTTGAGAAATATTCTACTGCCACGATCACGAACTTTTTCTGGGCTGGTGCTGGGGGAAAAGGACCCATAATGTCGATCCCCTTTCCACAATGTCGATCCCCCATTGATCGAAAGGACATGCTATTTTGATGGGCTCCATCGAGGTCGCTGGTGTATGAATCAATGAGGCGTACTTTTGACAACTTTCTCATTTTCGTGTGAAATCCATGGCGTCCTTTATCAGCGTGGGCCAAAAATACCCTTGCCTTGTGACCTTCTGAGCGAGCGGCCTACCGCCCGAATGGTTACCACAACTTCCTTCATGTATTTCTCTGAGTACATAGTGAGCCTTTTCTGGAGTGAGGCATTTTAATAGTGGTCCTTCTATCGTTCTCTTGTAAAGCTCTTCCCCCAGCAGCGTGAATCTGTTCGCTTTAAATTTTAACCTCCTAGCCTCGATGGGGTCGCTGGGCGTGATGCCTTCCTTTAGATATTTGACTATATTAGTTTTCCATGATTTTTCTTCTTCAACATTTTGTACCTTAAGAGTTGGTTCGTCCACCTCTGCCATTTCTTTGACCATCACTGATATGTTTCGGTCCCTTATCCCCAATATCATAGCCCCGAATTTGGACAAACCGTTGGCTCGCTCGTTTTCCTCCCTAGGGATTTGCTGGATCGAACATTTTTCAAATGTAGCCATTATCTCCTTCACTCTTTTCAAATACTGAGTCATGGACCATTCTCGCGTCTCATAGGACCCCTCGATCTGCATCGCGACCAATTGCGAGTCCGTATACACGTCCAACTTTCTTACCCCTGATTCCTTTGCCATCTTCAGTCCTAGGATCAATGCCTCATACTCAGCCTCATTATTCGTGGCCGGAAATGCCAACTTTACACGATCTCGATCTCAACCCCTCCAGGCCCTTGCAACAAGATTTCGGCTCCGCCATTGCTCGCGTTAGATGATCCATCCACATATAGCATCCAGTTATCATGCGTCTCCATCTCCTGTTCACCTGCGAGCTCGACAACAAAATCAGCAAAAACTTGAGCTTTGATGGAAATTCTTGCCTGGTACTCAATATCGAATTCTCCGAGCTCGACCGCCCACTTTATCAGGCGACCTGAAGCGTCTGGTTTAGACATGATCTGCCTTAATGGGTGATTCGTCAGCAAAATGACTTTATGGGATTAGAAATATGGCCTCAGCTTTCGCGCCGTGGTGACTAAAGCTAATGCCAACTTTTCGATCAGTATGTATCTTTTTTCGGCTCTCTACAACATCCTGCTCACATAATATACTGGGTTTTGCGACCCTGCTTCCTCTTTCACTAGCACTGAGCTCACTGCATTCTCTGATACTGCCAAATATAAGTATAGCGTCTCACCTACCTTTGGATTTGCCAGCAAAGGGGGGTTTGTCAAATAATGTTTCAGGTCCGCCAACGCCTGTTCGCATTCTTCCGTCCACCTGAAATTCTTCATCTTTCTCAGGGTTTTAAAAAATGGTAAATTGCGATTTGTTGATCTTGAAATGAAGCGACTAAGGGAGGCGACCTTCCCTGCTAACTTCTGCACGTCTTTCACCGTCTTTGGTGAAGTTAAGTTCAGGATCGCATCGATTTTTTCAGGGTTTGCTTCGATCCCCTTTTCGCTCACCATATATCCCAAAAACTTTCCACCTCGAACCCCGAATGTGCACTTCGACGGGTTCAATTTCATGCCATAAGTTCTCATTACCTCGAACGCCTTTCTCAGGTGATCGAGGTGATGCCCTCGTTCCTACTTTTAACCAGCATGTCGTCGATATACACATCCATGGAATAGCCGATCAGGTCTTTAAACATCCGATTTACCAGCCTTTGATAAGTGGCACCTGCATTTTTCAATCCAAACGGCATCACATTATAACAATAAATTCCATTTTCAGTAATGAACGAAGTCTTATCTCTATCTCCTTCCGCCATGAAAATCTGGTGATAACCCTGGTACACATCCATCATACTGAATAATGCGCATCCTGCAGTGGAGTCTACCAACAAATCTATTCGAGGTAGTGAGTAGGGGTCCTTTGGACATGCCTTGTTCAGATCTGTGAAATCAGTGCACATCCGCCATTTTCCGGATGCTTTGGGTACAATCACCACATTTGATAACCATTTCGTGTATTGGACTTCAGCTACATATCCTGCTTCTAAAAGTTTGTTCACCTCCTCCTCGATGATTTTATTTCTTTCGACACCGAACGATCTCTTCTTCTGTTTCACTGGTCTCATCTGCGGGTCTATATTTAGTCGATGCACGATTACCTGCGGGTCTATCCCTTTGAAGTCTGAGGGACTCCATGCGAACATGTCAGAATTTTCTCTTAGCAATGCGATCATCAAAGTTTCTAGGGTCGAGGTCATTCGCGATCCGATTCTAGTAGTTTTACCCGACTCCCCTGGGATCAATTCTATCACCTTGTGCTCCTCAGTTGGTTCTATACGTTCCGATTTTGACTTCTTTAGAGTATCCAAAATTTCCTCGGGATGGTCTGCCCCTACCCTCCGCTTGATGTTTGCACTCTCAATATCATTCTTTTTCAGAGAGAGGTTGTAGCATCTCCTAGCTTCTTGCTAGTCGCAACATACTTCGCCAATACCGCTAGATGTTGAAAATTTCATCTTCAAGTGGTATGTGGACACCACGGCCTGAAACAAGTTCAAACTGGGTCTCCCCAAAATTATATTATACGCAAATGGGGTATCAACAATTAAAAATTTTATCATAAGAGTTTTTCTCCTTGGCTCGTCACCCAGTGATGCCAGGAGGTCAATAGTTCCTAATGGTGTTACCTCGCTACCTCCAAATCCCACCAAAGGTGTTTGCACAGGTTGCAAGCGTGTAGAGTCGAATCCCATTTTTCTCAACACTTCCATAAATAAAATATCTACTGAACTGCCATTGTCGATCAGCACTTTGTGTACTTGGAAGTTTGCGATGTCCATTCTTATGACCATGGGGTCGTTTTGCGATCCCGCCTCTGCTACCAAATCTTTTCTTGCTAAATGTTATTTCCTCACTTTGTTCAACATTCAAAACAAACTCCTTCCTTTCCGAACTTCCGTATCTCGCGTACCTTTTCCGCGACCTCGCTGAGTCACCTCCCGTCGGTCCTCCCGCGATCGTGTGGATGACCCCTTTCACAGGGGCATTGTCGCGTGCGACCTCACCCTGCTCATCTTCTCTCCTATTTTCCCTTGCTCTGAATTTTTCCCTACTATGATGTCTACTCCTAGATCGTTCTCGTCCTCTTTCTCGGTGTTCCCTCTCCCTTTCGAAATGGCAGGGCTCCCTGACGTAATCTTTGAAGTACCCCTGCCTAACCAACCTCTCAATTTCATCCTTCAGTTGATAATAATCCTCTGTATCATGTCCCTTTTCTTTGTGAAATTTACAATATTTGTTGCCCAAGTATCTCTTCGACGGTGTCGCTTGCGTCTTCTTCGGCCATTGGAGTACATTTGCTTTTTCTACCATCTTCATCATCTGTTCTCTGGAGGCTCTCAATGGGGTATATCGATGGAATCTAGGTTGATACGGCGCCTCGTGATCTTTCTCAGGTCGCACCTTACGATCTCTGCCCCGGTCTCTAGTTCGTTCTCGTCCTCAACCTCCTATCCATTCCCCATCCTTCATTGCGTTCATTTCTTCCTCATTAATATACTTCTGAGCCATTTTCATTAACTGTTCCACATCCTCGGGTGGGTCTCTCGCCAACGCTGAAGCGAATGGGCCCTTCTTTAGTCCATGTATGAGAATGCTGATCATCATGTCAATTCTAAGATCTTGGACCTCCAAGGTCTCATTGTTAAACCTCCCAACGAAGCTCTTTAACGACTCAGCCTCTTTCTGCCTTATCGTAAATAAATATGTGGCCGATCGCTTTTGCTTCTTTTTGCTCGCGAAGTGAAATGTGAACTTCTGTATCAGCTGCTCATAAGTCTCAATAGTTCCACTGGGCAAACTAGTGAACCATTCTTGTGCTTTTCCTGTTAGAGTAGTCACAAACAGTTTAGCCTTAATTGAATCGGATTGACCATAGAGATTCATTACCAGGTCGAATGCAGGGACGTGCTCCTGTGGGTCTTTGCTACCATCATATTTAGGCAAATCTGGCATTCTGAAGTGGGGATCTACAGTCTCCGTGAGGATTCTGTTAGAAAAAGGTGAGTTCCTGTTCTGAGCCACTATCTCGCCTTGGCGTTTGAGCTCATTGATTTGGGCTCCTAGTCGTTCAATCTGCCGGCCCACATCGTCTACCTCGGCCTTCGATATCCCCGGTTCCTGAAGGACAAGCGGATCCGCCGGGGAGCGCGAGCGGAAGCGAGAAAGCGAGAAAAGTGTGTAAATTTAAATCAAATTCAAAATACGCGAATCCCAAGGGGTGTACCCTTGGGTGCTCAACCGGGTGTCCGATGTAGGATGTGTAAATATTAAAACATATATTTTAGCACATAGGGCATAGATATATAAATGAAATCAATCAAAGCGTAATAAACCGTTACCTTTGATTGTTTAGCGTATGCTCCCGGCTACTTGCGTTGTTCCTTCTCCAGAATGCTCACAAAATCCAAACGTATGGATTCTCCAAAGGTGATCCACACCACACCGGAAGAAACACACGTTCTTCTTGCTAGAAAAGAACGGGTTTAAGAAGGAATTGGTTTAAGAGAAGAACACTATGAATTAGTGTTCTCTTAAACTTACTTTTTTCTTCTTCTTGATTCAAAATCAAGTGAAGAACACAAGTGTGAGAGAGGGAGAGAGCACGAAATTTGAGAGAGAGGAGAGGGATTTTTGTCTTCTCTTTTTCCTAGAAAAAGATGAATAATGAATCACTTATGCTTGGTGTTGTATATTCTAATATATATACATAATTAATGTGATTATTGGAATGTGTCTAGGTTCATCCAAGGATGTCTAGATTCATTCCAATCAATCACCATCAATTCTTCAATCAAGCCTACCAAAATTTATGATATGATCAAATCATACCAAAAGAGAAGAGCTTGATTGGAGTTGATTTGTCTCTTTCCAAAAGAGACAAGTCAACATACCACCTAGCATGCAACATGGCTGATTTTGCTTCCTCCAAGGGAGCATGTCGGCCATGTTTAATTAAGGGAAGAAGTCCAACTTCTTCCTATTCTAAATTAGGAATTATTTCTCCTCTCGGTATAATTTAACGGACCGGGTTTTATCGTAATCCAATTACGACGAACCCAATATTAAATCCAATTTAATGTCCACTTAAATTATTCCCGTTGATCTTTTAATCCAATTAAAAGATCCAACGTCTCAACATCTCAACTTTCCATATTTAATCGAAAATCCAATTTACTGATTAAATGAAAGCTCGATACAATATCGGCCCATCCATCCAATGGACTTTCCCTTAAGTAATCCAATTACTTATTTTATCCTTCGAGATTGACTCCAAGTCGATCTCTCAACCTCCTCGGTGATTTGTGTGTGACCCTTTAGGTTCACCCTCAGCTAGACTTGGGCCCGTGTCCCCCAAGGGCCCGTTACCATGGGTGGCCGTCTAGCAACGGTCCATGGCACTAGAGACTAGGTGAATTGGCGTGAACATTTAGGCGCCGATTCCGTACGGGTAAGATCCTTCCGTCTACCGTCTCCCGGCCTTAGTCTAGGGTATGGAATTGGGCGTCGGTTCCCATCCTTGACTAGGCATCTATGCTTAATACTCGAGACCACGTATGCTTCATTGCATCGACACAGGAAACCATTCTCTGTTCGACCAACCACTATGGTCACAGCTTCAAACAGCATGAACGTGTCTCCGAGTGCATAGGAGATACCTCTGTCACATACTGACAGGGGGTGGATCCTCTTCTTGGAATCTACCGTCCTCGCTACACATTCCGACTGCACTGGACAAGGCTTATGATAATCATTTTACAGAATGATTACCTCTCGCCAGATCCAAGATACAGCCGTCCTGTGCACGCGACTGCCATGATTCCTCAAGTCTGAGGATTACTCCCGTACTATCGGAACTGGGGAAAACCAATCATACCGACCAAGCCTCCAAGGCTTCCATATGATGATCCCGCGAGTCAGTCCAGTCGGCTCGACCCCAGTCGACCAACCCATCAAGATCGTGTAGGCGTCCCACGCCTGTCGCCGATGAAACACGACACTCATCCAATGAACACGACTCTTGACGCAAGTCTCAATAGGACTCTCGATGCCCTGTCTTGAGGTCCTCGACTTGGAACGTTTCAGACCCAACTCTTAATCAGTTGGTTTCATGACCACCATCCAATGCGTGGCCCAACTGCATGAGTTGTTATCCATGGTCTGTGGGCTTTGTTGCGATATAAGTTAAACACCGTTTTAACAAATGTAAGATGAGCGCAACAAAGAAGGTACCATTGGTGACGAACACTCATCTTATTCATCACATAATAATATTACATTCACATCAAGTTGTCGGATAGGTTACAAATTGCAAAAACTATTGGCTTTCTGGTCACCTATTCCAACAATCTCCCACTTGACCTAAAGCCAATCACCCATTGACCTCGAACCTCTTATTCAGATGGTGAGTATGGGCAACTTGCGACATGGGCTTAACAAGTGGATCTGCTATGTTTTCTGCGGAGCTGACTCGGTCCAACCGAACGTCACTCCTGTTATCCATCTCTCTAAGAGATGGTAGCGTCTAAGAATATGCTTGGATCGTGATGAGATCTCGGTTCCTTTGCGCTATCGTCCCGTTGTTATCATAAAAGATAATTACAGGCTTAGCAATGCTAGGTACTACATCCAACCCTTGGATGTAGCTCATCAACCAAACCACTCCTTAGCAGCTTCCGAAGCTGCTATGTATTCAGACTCTGTGGTGGAGTCCGCTGTGGTAGCCTGCTTGGAACTCTTCCAAGCAACCACGCCACCATTAAGTCTGAACACATAACCAGACTGAGACTCGGCATCATCGTCATCCGACTGGAAGCTAGCGTCGCTATAGCTTTCCAGTATCAACTCTCCACCGCCATAGATCAAGAACATGTCCTTAGTCCTTTTCAGGTACTTTAGGATAGTCTTGACTGCACTCCAGTGTGCCTCCCCGGCACACCACTGATATCGACTTGTTACGCTCAAAGCGAAAGCCACATCAGGTCTAGTGTACTGAACGATATACTGTATGCTGCCTACGGCTGAAGCATAGGGGATGTCCAACATCCTTTTAAGCTCCTCATCAGTCTTAGGAGACTGCTTCTTGGATAACTTAATTCCATGCCTCATAGGAAGAAATCCTCGTTTTGAGTTCTCCATCTTGAATCTCTTCAAGACTTTCTCAATGTACGAGGACTGGACCATCCCTAACATCCTTTTAGATCTATCCCTGTAGCCAAGGATGTAGGATGCCTCGCCCATATCCTTCATGGAGAATTGCGTTGACAACCAAGCTTTAGTGGTACCCAACATCTTAGCATCATTCCCAATGAGCAAGATGTCATCCACGTAAAGCACCAGAAACGCAACTGAGCTCCCATTTATCTTCTTGTATACACAAGGATCGGACTCGTTCTTGATGAAATCATATCCTCGTATGACTTCATCAAAAACGTATATTCCAGCTTCGGGAAGCTTGTTTGAGGCCATAGATGGACCTTTGGAGATGACAGACCTTCTGCTCTTCTCCAACAGTTGTGAAACCTTCCGGCTGATCCATATAGATCTCTTCCTCTACGAAACCATTGAGGAAGGCCATTTTCACGTCCATCTTCCATATTTCATAGTCATACCATGCTGCTATGGCAAGCAGTATCCGAATCAACTTGGCCATTGCTATGGGCGAGTAGGTTTCCTCAAAATCGACCCGGGACGTTGAGTGTAACCTTTTGCCACAAGCCTGGCTTTGAAGGTTGTAACCTCCCCGTCAGCTCCAAGCTTACGTTTGTAGACCCATTTACACCCTACGGGTTTAACCCCTTTGGGTGGGTCTACTAGGGTCCAAACCTGGTTTGTACCCATTGAGTCCATCTCGGATTTCATGGCCTCAAGCCACTTATCCGAATCGATGTCCGACATAGCTTCTCCGTACGTCTTTGGATCATTATCCAATTGACCAGTCAGGCCCAGAAATCCATACCTATCAGGTGCATGGGATGCTCTGGCCGACCTACGGAGGACTGGAACACTATCAGTGGGAACTACTGGCTCAGATGTCACTGTCGCCTCATGGGGTGCCTCACTTGATTCCTCAAGGAGCACCTCATCGCGTCGACTATCCGACGGAAAACCCTTTTTCCAGAACACTGCGTTTTGCGAGACAAAAACTTCTTGCTCGGAGGGATCATAGAAATAATACCCCGCAGTTTCTTTCGGATAGCCGATGAACCTGCATAAACTAGACCTTGAGTCCAGTTTATCTCCCACTAATCTCTTAACATATGTGGGGCAATCCCACACTTTCAAGTATTTGTAGGAGGCAGGTTTGCCATGCCATATCTCATATGGCATCTGGGATACCGTCTTAGATGGCGCTAAGTTCAAAACTTTGGCCACCGTCTCAAGGGCGTATCCCCAGAAGGAAAGGGGGAGTTCGGTAAAACTCATCATTGACCGGACCATGTCCAACAAGGTCTGATTCCTCCTTTCAGACACACCATTTACCTGTGGTGTTCCAGGAGGGGTCCACTGAGAGAGAATCCCATTCTCTTTTAGATAATCAGTAAACTCACCACTTAAATACTCTCCACCTCGATCCGACCGAAGGGCTTTGATCTTTCGACCGGTTTGGTTCTCTACTTCAAGTCTGTATTCCTTAAACCTTCCAAAGGCTTCAGACTTGTACCTTATCAGGTAAACATAGCCATACCGTGAGTGATCATCGGTAAAGGTTATGAAGTACGAGTACCCACCTCTAGCCTGAGTATTTAGTGGGCTACAGACATCCGTATGGATCAAATCCAACAGACCACTGGCTAGCGTGCTTTGTCCAACAAAGGGTTTCTTGGTCATCTTTCCCTTCAGACAGGATTCGCAGGTCGGTAGGTTGTCCAAATCGTCTATTTCTAGACTCTTTGAGTCCACCAACCTTCTTATCCTATCTTTAGAGATATGACCTAACCTCGCATGCCATATCTGTGCGTTATTATGATCATCATGTTTTCGTTTGTGTTCTGCAGTCATAATCCAATTAGACTATTGAAGTATGTACAGACCGTTGACCAATGTACCAAGCAGATGAGAAATACCATCTTTGATAATGAAAAAACCGTTTTTATTGATGGTAAATTCATATCCCTCCTTATCAAGGACTGGGATGGAAACAATATTTTTAGTCATGCTAGGTACATAGAAACAGTCGTTCAGTACAATCCTAACATGACTACTAATGGCTAACTCTAGTGATCCTACGGCCTCCGCAGCAACGGCCTTGCCATCGCCTAGCCTCAGGATCATCTCATCCTTGGTTAGCCTTCTGCTTCTTTGCAGTGCCTGCAAATCATTGCAGATGTGAGCACCACACCCGGTATCTAATACCTATGAAGCAGAATTAGTAATCATATTAACTTCAACCACAAACACACTTGGGTTGGAGAGGAGTTGTGGGCACTCCCTCTTCCAATGCCCTTTCCCTTGGCAATGTATGCAGACATCATTTGCCTTGGACCGCTGAGAACCACGGGCCTTCCCTTTCCCTTTGCTCGGCCCAATCGGAGCAACAGGGATGCCCGGAGCGTGAGTAGGGGCCACAACCGTCTTCCCTTTGCCCTTCTTCCTCTTCCAGCGTCCGGCCCTCTTGCCATTCGGCTTGGAGGTCGAAGCCCCTCCTATCAATACCGCCGGCGCCGACTTGTGGGTCGTTGCCTCGTATTGGACCAGCATGTTGATCAACTCATGAATAGACTCTCAAGTTCGTTCATGTTGTAGTTTACAACAAACAGGTCATAGGATGGAGGAAGCGACTGGAGGATCACGTCAATGTACGTGTCATTGTTAAGCCCAGCTTTAAGGTCCTCGAGTTTCTCCACTAGGGAGAGCATCTTGACCCCATGACTTTGTACAGACGCTCCTTCAGCAAGCTTGGTGCCAAAGAATGCTTTTGTGGCGGCATATCTAATATGCCTATCCGGAACCGCATAAACCTCGTTCATGCGGAGCATTATGGCGGAGACGTTGTCCAGCCTCTCATACTGCTTCTGGATGTCATTAGACATCGAAGCCAGTATGATACTGCGTACTTTCCGGTTGTCCTCATGCCACTTCTCTAACGTCAAACGTTCTTCAGGCGTGGACCCCTCCGGTAAGTCGCTCGGTGGCGGCTCGTCCAAGACGTAGCCTTGGTTCTCAAAACCGAGGACAATCCTTAGGTTTCTCAGCCAGTCCGAGTAGTTCGTTCCGTTGAATTTGTTAGTCTCAAGAATCATAGTTGACGGGTTCTTAGACATATCTACATTATTAAAAAATGTAAAGCAGAAATTAGCAGATGATGGTAATATTATTGTTCAAGTTGAAGACTTGGTCTTTTAGTCTTTAACCCTCCCACTATTTATACAAAAGTCCGCTACTCTCAAGCGGAGTTTCGGGAAACCATTTCCTAGTGGGCTTGGGATCCACAAGCGTAATCTCCATGCCCCGCTTTTACGATTCACATGAAGAAGACCTTGTGGGAGATATCCAATATCATTCTCATCCAATGAGATTCCCAAGATATTTTGCCTCACCTATTCACATGGTCCTGAGGACTCCAAGCAAACCATGTTACTCAGTGTTGGGCCCGACCCATCAACCAAATCATGCCTCAAACTGTCGCCCCCCACGACTCGTGAGACAGGGAAACAACGAGCTCAATCTTTTTTTTCACAACAATAGTGCAACTTTCCCCTAGTCCAAGTGTGCCACGACTCGTGAGACCACACTTGGGTAGTGGTAGCTTCCTCACCACATTGCTGTGGATGGAAAGCTCAGACGGACCAAAATACCATTTTGATCCAAGTCCGTTTTAGGCCTAATATTTAATTTGGTCCAACCAAATGAGAGTTTGTGTATGACCGAGACCTCATCACATTATTGTGTTTTAGCATGCATAAATATCCAATATTTAAAGCGATAAATAAATACGCCGCATGGTCGGTCGCGTGGACTGCTATTGTGGGAGGAGGGCTATTATTCGGACTTCATGGACTGAAGTGAATCCTGGAAGGAGATTCAATTCATGTAGAGATTACAGTGTAAGTTAAGTTTTCTTTTCTCTTTTTTCTTGGTTCTCTTCCCCTCAACTGCTGCAATACTTTCATGAAGTTAATTTTTCTTAATTGTTGATTGGTTGTGGTTGTAGAGGGGTGGTTGTGGTTTTTTTGATTGGGAGGACCTCCCAATGTCTAGAAGGGAACGTGGAATTAACTCTGATTTATTGCGGAAGAAGAATGAAATGGAGGTTGACATAGTGAAACTGAAATACAGTAAAAACAAATTGTGGAAAGTGATACTTCTCTTTTTTGTTGTATGGTTGATTTGCATTTGGCTAAGTCTTGGATGTTGTTTCAAGGAGCAGAAAAATTGCAGTAGGCTCTTGAAGATGAAGATGATTTCTGGAAAAGTGTAAACCTGATTTGGTGTTTTGGAGTTTGTACTATATCATTTGAGGTTGTATATAAACCTGTTTGGGTGTAATGTATTAATGTACTATTTTTAGACGTGGTGGTAATGTACTTGTATTGATTAATGGATTATGTATATTTATAAAGTATTTTGTTGTCCATTGTAGGCTAAACCAAGAGATGAAGGCACATTATTTAACCAAGTGGATATCTAACAAACACTTGAGAGACAAAAAGCTAAAGGCAATAACATTAACATTAAGCAATAAGTGGTCTTTCATAGGAATCTGTTTTGCAACAAAAAGGATGCCACTAACAAACCACAATATGTACCAAAATGTTGCCCTGAAATATAACCACTAACACCCCAAAACAACAGACAAAAGGCAATTTTCAGTTTGAAATAGACTACTTTTGCTGGTGATCTTTTGATGATTGAGATGGCCATTTGGAGAGATCTACAAACTTTCCCCCATTCTCCTTGATTATGATTTTGGGGACTTGAATTGTTGGCTTGCCTGAGAAACATGGCATGAACCCTGTACCAGTCATTGGTTGAGGTGCCCTGATGTTAAGTCTTGGTTGTTCTCACCATTCTGATCATTTACCCCCAAAATAATTGTTGATTTAGGATTTGTTCTCCTTATTTCTTCTGCATAGTCCCAAAGTTTATTGAACTGATGTTTAAGGCTTCGTTCAAGTTTTTTCAATGCCTGTTTCTTAGCTCTATAAGCTTGATCTCTTGAGACATGACATCTTAGTTTATTCATGATATCTACCCTCCATCCGTTCGCATCTCTTTTAGGGTCAGATTTGAAGTCTTGTAGGTACCTCTCACTTAACCAACTGGTTTTCACATTTATGATATTAAACACTTGTGGACAAGTTTGTTCATCTTTGAACAAAGTAATCTGAAAAGTTTCTTTATTCTTTATCTTATTTTCATGTATTTTCCATTGACAACCTCCCCAGTACAAACTGTATAAACTCTGAATGAATCATTATTATCATCACACTTTTCTTCTGCTTTATGGCATAAGACTAGACTGCTTTATTGAACTCGTTCTTTAAACTAAATATCATTCCCAATTCCAGTGAGGGTTATACATCTCCACTGGATTGAAGACAGGAAAATTTGGTCCATTATCTTTAGCATCTAAAATCTTATGCTCATCTCAATCATTATCAATAACCACCACATCTCCACTTGGTTCAGAATCTGTTCATTTGAAACTGTCCATCTCATCACTAACTTCATTCACAAAATTATCATACACTTCATATTCATCCTCACCATTGACTGAACCTACCCCATATTCATTCTCTAAAAAATCTGCATCATCACTATCATCCACGTCACATTGAACCCTGTCCCTGTCTATGGGATTTGTGTATCATCTATGTCACTATTTATGGCCTGATCATTCAAATCCCCTAGGAAGCTTGCCCCTGGCAATATATTTCCTACCTCATCTATAGGTAAATTGCCCAAAAATTGTATGTCATCCTCCCTATCCATTGTAGCCTTGCCCTTGCCGCATGCTTTTCCTTTACTCCTATTTTTCTTTTTATCAACCTCCCTCTCAATTCCAACAGATCTCACAACAACCTCTTGACGTTGTGGAGGATTGTACTCAATATACACAAAAAATTCTCTAGTTTTCAATTGGTCTAAAACCTATTCTAGTATATCCTCATCACTAAACAACAACTTAAAACCACTATTTATAGTTATGTGATACGTTATTCCTTCCTCAGACACTCCACATTTTTCAGCTAAGAGGTCTATACAATTCTTGTTCATATGCAGTGCATTAGCATAGTTAAATTCCATTACTTTTCCACAAATGATTGATACAGGAAAATTCCTAAACTCACCCCCAAAGTAGACTGCTAGTGTAAATAGGAGAAACAAAAGAAAAAAAAAAACCAAGCAACAGAACAATAAAGAAATAACACATCATACCAATACAATACACTATATTATTGTACCCCACACAGAGTACATTATAAAAATGTCAACAAGCATAAAAAAGATAGAAACTTCGACAAAGGGGGGGACCAGGGATACTTTGTCAAAAATAAGTTGTCTCCTTTGAAAATACGCACATCAAGGCACAACCAACCACAAGAAACATTCTTGTGTCGAAAATACACAACATAAGACAAAAAAGAGGACTTACGATAGGCTGGTGGAGGCATTTTCAAGTGCCTATCTGTGCGTATCATAACCATCTTCACCCAACTAGCTTCACCTCTCACTCGCTTACTCCTTTGAAAATGGGATGCACGATTGCTGGGCACCACTTGGTTAATCGCGATCTAGGGATTTCAGCTGCAAAACTAGAGATTTCAGTTCAGTGTGTTTTTTTTTTAGGGTGAAGGAAGAATACAACACGTGCTATATACGTGCTGCCTATTTCCCTCCATTTGAAAGATTACATGCCATAGCTAATGTGGATATTTAACCATGTTAGCCCGCCACGTAAAACTGTGTATTGAATTTTTTTTGCCACCTTAGCACGTTGCTGGACACGTCATTCGATCCCCAATTTAAGGGCCTCATGTGCTGCCCTCGTGACCAATTCCAGCGAAATCAGATCTTTTTGGCCTCTAATTGGCCAAATTTTAAACTTAATGTTTTGAAATACTATTTTGAAAAGGACCTGGACCAAAGGTGCCACCACCTTTATGAAACTGGACGAAAAATATAATTTTTCGTACAATTGTAAAACCAACACTAATTTTTTTGTAACAAAGTGTAGTAATTGTTACAATAAAGTTTAATTTTAGTAATAATTGTATTCATTCGTTACAAGGAATAAACATAGATGGGAACTGAAGCATTCTAAGTACAGGCCATAGAAAATCCCACTCCACCAGATCATATGTTTTCCTTAAATCCACCTTGATACAAGGAAATATAAGAACGATCGATCACGTTAAAAAATAGCGTTTGATCGATTGTTCTCTCCGTTTTCTTTAATATCTTGCTAGCAAGAGGGTATCAAGATTCCGTTGAATTGCGTGGACGATTTGTAGGATCTCTACGTTGGGATCTAGGTGGCAAATCCGGGAACAACGTGTGTAGCCGAACGAAGAAAGCTACAAGGGCGAGTACACTTGTTACGATTCCGTTCTGCATTCCACCCTATGGTCTTCATGAATCTTTCATGCTTTATTTTATTCATGAGATACACCAAACACCCGGGAGAATCAAGGGAACACCCCTTGATTGGTTGAATTATGCATGTTTACATTTTCGTTTTGTTTTAAACGTTCTGCGCTCCGCACGTGCTCTCTCCCGGGCCAATCCGCTAGGCTTACAGTAGTTTCCACTGATGATGTTCCAGTCCTCCATAGGTCGGGCAGAGTATCCCAACCACCTCATAGGTATGGATTTCTGGGCCTGACCAGTCAATTAGATAATGATCCAAAGATGTACGGAGATTGAATGTCGGACATCGACTAGGATAAATGGCTTGAGGCTATGAAATGGGTACAGACCAGGTTTGGACCCTAGTGGACCCATCTAAAGGAGTAAAACCTGTAGGGTGTAATGGATCTACAAACGTCAACTTGGAGTTGACGGGGAGGTTACAACCTTCAAATCTAGGCTTGTGGCGAAAGGTTACACTTAATCGTTTTTTCCTAGGTGCTCATTTTGTATGGGATGACCCGAGGTCGACTTTGAGGAAACCTACTCACCTGTAGCAATGGCTAAGTCCATTCAAATACTGCTTACCATAACAGCTTCGTATGACTCTGAAATATACAAGATGGACGTGAAAACCGTCTTCCTCAATGGTTTTGTAGAGGATGAGATGTATATGGATCAACTGGAAGGTTTCACATATGTTGGAGAAGAGCAGAAGGTCCGCCGTCTCCAAAGGTCCACCTTTGGCCTCAAACAAGCTTACCGAAGCTGGAACATACGTTTTGATGAAGTCATACGCGGATATGATTTCATCAAGAATGAGTCCGATTCTTGTATATACAAGAAGATCAGTAGGAACTCAGTTACGTTCCTGGTGCTTTACGTGGATGACATCTTGCTCATTGAGAATGATGCTAAGATGTTGGGTACCACTAAAGCTCGATTGTCAACTCAATTTTCCATGAAGGATATGGGCGAAGCATCCTAAATCCTTGGCATCAAGATCTATAGGGATAGATTTAGAAGGATATTAGGAATGGTCCAGTCCTCGTATATTGAGAAAGTCTTGAAGAGATTCAAGATGGAGAACTGAAACGAGGATCCCTTCCTATGAGGCATGGAATTAAGCTATCCAAGAAGCGGTCTCCTAAGGCTGACGAGGAGCTTAAGCAGATGTCGGACATCTCCTATGCCTCAGCCGTAGGCAGCATTCAGTACGTTGTCCAGTGAACTAGACCTGATGTGGCTTTCGCTTTGAGCGCGACAAGTCGATATCAGGCGTGTCTTAGGTAGGCACACTGGAGTGCAGTCAAGACCATATTTAAGTAACTGAAAAGGAGTAAGGACATGTTCTTGATTTACTGTGGTAGAGAATTGATACTTAAAGGCTACAGTGACGCTAGCTTCCAGTTAGACGATGATGATGCTAAGTCCCAGTCTAGTTTTGTGTTCAGACTTAATGGTGGCGTGGTTGCTTGGAAGAGTTCCAAGCAGGCTACCACAGCGGACTCCACCATAAAGTCTGAATACATAGTAGCTTTGGAAGCTACTATGGAGGTGGTTTGGATGAAGAACTACATCCAAGAGTTGAGTGTAGTGCCTAGCATTGCTGAGCTAGTGGTTATCTTCTGCGATAACAATAGGACAATAGCACAAGCAAAGGGACCGAGATCTCATCACCTCCAAGCATACTATTAGACGCTACCATCTACTCAAAGAGATGGTTAGCAGAGGTGACGTTCGGATAGATAGAGTCAGCTCGGTAGAAAACATAGCAGATCCACTAACTAAACCAGTGTTGCAAATTGCCCATACTCAGCATCTAGACAAGATGGGATTGAGGTCGATGGGTGGATGGCTTTAGGTCAAGTGGGAGATTGTTAGAATATGTGGCCAAAAAGCTAATTAGTTTGGCATTTTGTAATCTATTTGACAACTTGATGTATTGTAATATTATGTAATGAATAAAATGAGTATTTGTTACCATTGGTATTGTCTTTGTTGTGCTCATTCTCATATGTTAATAGTCTTTTCACATATATCACGACAAAGCCTTCAGACCACGTTAACAACTCATGCAGTTGGGCCACACATAGGATGGTGTTTATGAAACCAACTGATAAAGGGTTGGGTCTGAAACATTTCAAGTCGAGGACCTCGAGACAGGGCATCGAGTGTCCTATTGAGACTTGCACCAAGAGGTTCATTGGATGAGTGTCGTATTTCAACGGTAACAGGCGTGGGACAGCCTATACGATTTCTGGTGGGTTGGTCGACTAGGGTCGATCCGATTGAGCTGAATCGCGGGGATCATCATATGGAAGCCTTCGAGGCTTGGTCGGTATAATAGGATTTACCCGGTTCAGATAGTACGGGACTAGTCCTCGAACTGTTAGAATAGGTGATCAGAAAACCAATACATTTGGCATTTTATAACCTATTTGAAAACTTGATGTAATGTAATATTATGTAACGAATAAAATGAGTGTTCATTACTATTGGTACTTTCTTTGTTGTGCTCATTTACCATATGTGAAATACTATTTTACATATATCACAACAAAGCCGACAAACCACGATTAACAACTCATGCAGTTGGGCCACGCATTGGATGGTGGTTATGAAACCAACTGATAAAGGGTTGGATCTGAAATGTTCCATGTCGAGGATCTCGAGACAGGGCATCGAGAGTCCTATAGAGACTTGCACCAAGAGTTGTATTCATTGGATGAGTGTTGTGTTTCATCAGTGACAAGCTTGGAATGCCTATACGATCTTGGTGGGTTGGTCGACTAGGATCGAGTCGACTAGACTAACTCGCGGTGATCATCATATGGAAGTCTTGGAGGCTTGATCGGTATGATTGGATTTCCCCAATTTCGATAGTACGGGAGTAGTCCTCAGATTTAAGGAACCATGGCAGTCACATGCACACGATGGCTGTATCTTGGATCTGACGAGAGGTGATCATTATGTAAGATGATCATTATAAGCCTTGTCCAGTGCAGTCAGAATATGTAGCAAGGACGGTGGGTTTCAAGAAGATGATATGTCCCCTATCAGTATAGGACAAAGGTATCTCCTATGCACTCGAAGACACATTCATGCTGCTTAAACCTGTGCCACGGTGGTTGATCGAGCAGGAAATGGTTTTCTATGTGGATACAATGAGGCATGCGTAGTCTCGAGTATTAAGAATAGACGCCTACTCAAGGATGGGAACCGACGCCCAATTCCATACCCTAGACTAAGGCCGGGGGACGGTAGACGAAAGGACCATACCATACGGAATCGATGCCTAAAATATTCACGCCAACATTCACCCAGTCTCTAGTGTCACAGACCGTTGCTAGACGGCCACCCGTGGTAACGGGCTCCTATTGGACACGGGCCCAAGTCTAGCTGAGGGTGAACCTAAAGGGTCACACACAAATCACCAAGGAGGTAAAGAAATTGACTTGGAGTCAATTTCAGAGGATAATGAGTAATTGGATTACTTAAGGGACTGTCTATTGGATGGAAAGACCGATATTATACCGGGCCCTCATTTTAATTGGTAAATGTGATTTATCAATTAAACTAGAGAATCAAAAATTGAATCGTTTAATTAGATTGAAAGATTAATGGAAATTATTTAAGTGGACCATGTATTAAATACGATTTAATTTTGGGCTTGTTGTAATTGGATTACAATAAAACCCAGTCCATTAAATTTTGGCCTAAGAAGTGTGTTAATTCCACTTTTGGAATGAGAAGAAGTTGCCCAAAAAAGCATGGCCGAAAATTGCTTCTTTTAGAAGCCTCAAAATCAGCCATGCATGGCCTTGATGGAGTGTTGACTTGTCTCTTTTGGCAAGGGACAAATCAATTCGAATCAAGCCTCTTTCATTTGGTATGATTAAATCATACCTTATGAGATGGTAGGCTTGATTGATGAATTAGTAGGATTGATTGGGATGAATCTAGACATCCTTGGATGAACCTAGACACATTCCAATAATCACATTAATCATGTATATATATGAGTATATACTATCACCAAAGCAAGAGAATTACATTTCATCTTTTTCTAGGAAAAAAGAAGAAAACACACTCTCATTTTTCTCTTGATTTTCGGCCCCTCTCTATACACATACTACCTCTTTTGTTCTTCATTGATCTTGGATCATTTTGAAGAACAAAGTTAGATAAAAAAGAGACACTAACATAATAGTATTGTATCTTCTTGGATCACTTCCTCTTAGGTCCATTTTTCTCTAGCAAGAAAAATGTGATCTCTCCCAGTGTGGTGTGGACTTCATTAGAGAGTTCATATGTTTAAACTTGGTGAACATTTCCGGAAAGGAACAACGCTTGTAGCCGTGCAAGGAAGAAAACTATACAAAGGTAATCATTGATTTATGCTCTTGTAGTTTTCTTTTGTATATCTATGCTCTATATGATACATACGTCGTTTTATTATCATAAACATCGAACTCCCAGTTGAGCACCCAAGGGTAGACCCTTTGGGATCTTGATGATTATTGATTTATATTGACACAATAATTCTTTATTTATCGCTTTCGCTCGCGCTTCTGGGTAGATCCGCTTGTCCTTTAAGTGGTATCAGAGCCCGGTTCGACGTAAGGACCATATATTTATATACGTAGCATGTTCAACTTGTGTTTACGGCTCTATGAGCCTGTTTATGTGTTTCAATATATAGATGAATGAACTTGTTCATTTGTTTAAATTTGATGAACATCGCATGTGCAATTTTGTGGATTGGATCTTAAAAAATGCATGTTTATTTTCAGTTGTTTTTATACATGAATATGCTTAAATGAGAACGGAAAACCATGAACATAGAAAAAACAGAAGAGCAGCGGCAGCAGTTGGCTGCCGCCCCTGCTGGCCTGCCACTGGCTGGCAGCGCATGGCTGGGCACGCGCAAGCGTGGCGTGCCTGCCAACGTGCGTGCTGGCAGGGGTGGCCGCGCATACCATGCCGCGCTTAGGCGGGCTCCTGCACGCGCAGGCTGCTGGGCAGGCCAGCGCTGCACACAAGATGCCAAGTGCGCAGACAGGCTCCCTGCACGCACGCGCGTGCGTGCCTGTGCAGCTGACCGGCCAGTGGGCACGATGGTTGGGCCGTTCTATATCGGTTTTCGACGTTTTTCTGAAAAATTGATTTTCGGGTGATTTTTGTATATTTTCTGAAAATAGATTAGTTTTTGCATATTTGATTTTAGAATTATTGGATTTTACCTTAGATCAAATTTGCTTAATTAATTTGGGATTTCGTTTAAACATGCATTGGATGCATTGTGTATGATGTCTATTAAATTTAAAATTTAAAGCTTATGCATTATTTATATATTTATATCTTGTGATGTTGGACATCACTTGGATATTTTGAATATCTATGTTGGCATGATTATTTGGTGTAATTGTGCAATATGTGTTGATAGAATCAACATGGGATGATCACAAGAGCCCTAGGCCTCATGTATAAATGAATGGAATTTATTTATATTTCTGTTGGGTGGGGCCTGCGTGCCTCTTGTTTTGGGACTATCATCTCCCATTTGTAGCCTCATGATGTTAAGGCTTGCGTATTTCCTCTTTCCATGTATTACTGGTGAGGTTTTATTTTGTAATAATAACAAGCCCACGAAGTCGGAGGCCCAAGGTGATACATCAAGGCGTAAAACAAGAAGAGCCACAAGGCCCATTTGAATGACAATAGGTTGATTACTTATGTAATAGTGTAGGACCACCCTAGACAGACCATAGACTCACTGCGGGCTCAGTGAGTCGCATAGCTTGGGCTTGTGATCATCCTAACAGGAGTTATGCTATGTTTATTACATGCGGCGTATTTACTAATCACTTTATAAATATTTGATATTTATGCATGCAAAGACACTTAATGTGATGAGGTCTCGGTCGTTATAAATACAAACTCTCATTTGGTTGGACCAAATAAAATATTAGGCCCAGAATGGACTTAGATCAAAATGGTTTTTTGATCCGTCCAAGCCTTCCATCCACAGCAATGTGGTGAGAAAGCTACCACTACCCAAGTGTGGTCTCATGAGTCGTGGCACACTTGGACTAAGGGAAAGTTGCACCATTGTTGTGAACAAAGAGATTAGACTCGTTGTTTTCCTGTCTCACAAGTCGTGGGGGGCGATAGTTGAGGCATGATTTGGTTGATGGGTCGGGCCCAACATTGAGTAATATTCACTTGGAGTCCTCGATGTTAGAATAAGTGACCAGAAAGTCAATTGGATTGGTTGTTCTGGGAACTATTCGTCGATCTTTATCAAAGTAATATTATACTGATGGATAAAGTAAGTATTCATCATTGGCAAAATGTGTTTGTTGTGCTTACTACTTACATTTGAATGGTGTTTCAATGTCACAACAAATGCCCACAGACCGATTGGTAAAACCCATTGAGTTGAGCTGCGCATAGGTTGGCGGCTATGAAACCAACTCCTTGAGGGTCGGTCTGAAACGTTCTAAGTCGAGGACCTCGAGACTGGGCCTTGAGTGTCCTATAGAGACTTGAACTAAGTATTGCATTCACTGGGTGAGTGCCGAGTTTCATCGGTGCCAGACGTGGGTCGTCTATGCAATTTTAGTGGGTTAGTTGGCAAAGTAGTCGACTGACTGAACTGACTCGCGAGAATCGTCATATGGAAGCCTTGGAGGCTTGGTCGGTATGACTGGAATTCTCGGTTCCGATAGTACGGGATTAGTCCTCGGACTTGAGGAATCATGGCAGTCGCTTGCATATGAAGGTTGTATCTTGGATTTGGCGAGAGGTGACCATGTCTTTGATATGGTCATTATAAGCCTTGTCCAGGGCAGTCGGAGTATGTAGTGAGGACGGTGGATTTGAAGATAGAATCTGTCCCCTGTCAGTATTTGACAGCTATGTCTCCTATGCGCTCTGAGATGGTTTCGACTCATTAAGTCTACGGCCGTAGCGATTGGTCGAGGGGTTCCCTAGGTCGATCAATAGAGTAAACGCGTCTCGAGTTTGTAGCATAGTTGCCTAGTCCAGGATGGGAACCGACACCCAATTCCATGCCCTAGACTAAGGCCGGGAGATGGTTGACAAAGGACTGTACCTGTATGGAATTTGGAGCCTAAATGTTCACGCCAACATTCACCTAGTCTCTAGTGCCATGGACCGTTGCTAGACGGCCACCCATGGTAACGGGCATTTCTGATTAATGGTTAATCAGAAATAATTAATTAAATTGGATTTAATTAATCAATTGTGTTGGACACAAGCCCAAGTCTAGCTGAGGGTGAACCTAAAGAGTCACACACAAATCACTATGGAAGTAGTGGAATTAATTTGGAATTAATTCTGGAAGAAGTAAATTAATTTAATTGGATTAAATTAATTCAAGGAGAATATAAATGATTGGATCATTTATTGGGAAAATTCATTGGATGGATGGCCCAAGAATTAATTAATTAGATTAATTAATTTTGGGCTCAATACCTTTAAATTAATTGGATTAATTTATTGGGTTTCGTTTAATTAATTGATTGGATCAATTAATTAGTGTTTGAGCTTATGTTTATTTAATTGGATTAAATGAACTTTTGGATTTCAATAAGGTTTAAAATTAATTGGATTAATTTAAAACCCATGGATCACTTGATTTAATTTGATTAAATCAAGACCGGTCAAAACCGGTCCATGAGTTGAAACCAAAGCTCAAAGGTTTGATGCAAGTTTAAGAGGAGTTGAAAGTCCTGCATGTAAGCAATGATGTGGCTCCATGTAAGCAATGATGTGGCTTGCCATGATGGCTAGGTGGTCCACATATTGTGCTAACATGGTTGGAGGTTGAGCATAAGTTGTGCATTAGTGTGTAGGTGGTTTTGGAAACTACCTACAACTACACAACACATGTATACACTTTTATCTCCCTAACTTGCACTCCCTAGCACACAAGCCACGAAAATTTCCAGCCTTTTCTCCTTCTTTTGAGTTCTCTTTGAATTGGATTCAAAATGAGAACATGAGAAATACGTATACACTAATCAATAGTGTAATACATTTTTCATTTCTTCCTTGATCTAGCTTCTACCTAGCAGTAGATCTAGATTTACTTCCATTGCTGTGGTGTGGACAAATTAGAGGGGTTCTAATTTGAATCCTAAGGTGAACGGAAAAGGAACGAAAAGAGAATCAAAGCTTGTTGCCGTTGTACATGTGAAACGAAAAAAGGTATGTTTCTATTTAAATTATTGTACCTTTTTGTTTCCTCCTCTAGCCACATGTTCAAGCATATTTTTATGTATGTTATTATGCTTTTGAATACACCGAACGCCCGGGAATTCAAAGGGAACACCCCTTTGAAATCGTTTTAAATTTCTTTTATTTTACGCTTCCGCCGCGTTCCCGGGCCGTACTGATTCTTTCACTCGAAACCATGCGAATAGGTGAGGGAAAATATCTAGGGAATCTCATTGAATGAGAATGATATTGGAAATCTCCCATGAGATTTTCTTCTTGTGAATCGTAAAAGTGGGGCATAGAGATCACGCTTATGGATCCTGAGTCCACTAGGAAATTATTTCCCGAAACTCCTCTTGAGAGTGGTGAACTTTCGTAGAAATAGTGGGAGGGTTAATGACTAAAAGACCATGTCTTCAACTTGAACTATAATATCACCATCATTTGCTAATTTCTACTTTACATTTTATAAATGTAGATATGTCTAAGAATCCTAACCATGGTACTTGAGACCAATAAATTCAATGCACGAACTATTCAGACTGGCTAAGAAACCTAAGGATTGTCCTCGGTTTCGAGAACCAAGGCTACGTCTTGCACGAGCCGCGCCCGAGCGACTTGCCGGAGGAGTCCACGCTAGAAGAACATTTGACGTTCGATAAATGGCATGAGGACAACCGAAAAGTATGCCGTATCATATAGGCTGCACAACGTCTCCGCCACAATGCTTTGCATTTTTATGCGGTTCCGGATAGGCATATTAGATATTCCGCCACAAAAGCATTCTTTGGCACCAAGCTAGCTGAAGGATCATCTGCACAAAGTCATGGGGTCAAGATGCTATCCCTAGAGGAGAAACTCAAGGACCTAAAAGTTGGGCTTAACATGACACGTACATCGACGTGATCCTTCAATCGCTTTCTCCGTCCTATGACCCGTTTGTTGTCTACTACAACATGAAGGACTTGAGAAGTCTATTCACGAGTTGATCAACATGCTGGTCTAATAGGAGGCAACGACTCACAAGTCTACACCGGCGGTATTGATGGGAGAGGTTCGACCTCCAAGGCGAATGGCAAGAAGGTCGGATGTTGGAAGAGCAAGAAGGGAAAGGGAAGGCAGTTGCAGCCACTGCTCGCGCTCTTAGCGCCCCTGTTGCCCCAGTGGGAATGGGCAAAGGGAAAGAGAAGGCCCGGGGTTCTCAGCGGTCTAAGGCAAATGATGTTTGCATGCATTGCCAAGGAAAGGGGCATTGGAAGAGGGAGTGCCCACAACTCCTCTCCAATCCATGTATGTTTGTGGTTGAAGTAAACATGATACCTAATTTTGCTTCTTGGGTATTGGATACTGGATGTGGTGCTTAGATCTGCAATGATTTGCAGGTGCTGTAAAGAAGTAGAAGGCTAACCAAGGATGAAATGATCCTAAGGCTAGGCGATGGCAAGGTCGTTGCTGCGGAAGCCATAGGATCAATAGAGTTAGCCATTAGTAGTCATGTTAGGATTGTACTGAACGATTGTTTCTATGTACCTGGTATGATAAAGAATATTGTATCTATACCTGTCCTGGACAAGGAGGGTTATTCTTTCACCATAAATAAAAATGGCTTTTATATTATCAATGATGGTGTGTCTCATTTGCTTGGTATATTAGTAAACGGTCTGTACATACTTCAACAGTTTAATTGGATTATAACTACAGAACACAAACGGAAACACGATAATCAAGATGACGCACAAATATCGCATGCGAGGTTAGGTCATATCTATAAAGATAGGATAAGAAGGTTGGTGGACTCAAAGAGTCTAGAAATAGATGATTTGGATAACCTACCAACCTGTGAGTCTTGTCTAAAGGGAAAGATGATCAAGAAACTCTTTGTTAGACAAAGCACACTAGCCAACGGTCTATTGAATTTGATCATACAGACGTCTGTAGTCCATTAAATACTCAAGTAAGAGGTGGGTACTCGTACTTCATAACCTTTATCGATGATCACTCACGGTATGATTATGTTTACCTGATGAGGTACAAGTCTGAAGCCTTTGGAAGGTTTAAGGAATACAAACTTGAAGTAGAGAACCAAACCGGTCGTAAGATCAAAGCCCTTTGGTCGGACCGAGGTGGAGAGTATTTAAGTGACTAATTCACTGATTATCTAATAGAGAATGGAATTCTCTCTCAGTGAACTCATCTTGGAACACCACAGCTGAATGGTATGTCTAAAAGGAGGAATCAGACCTTGTTGGACATGGTCCGATCCATGATCAGTTTTACCGAACCCCCCTTGTCCTTCTGGGGATATGATTTTGAGATGGCGGCCAAACTTTTGAACATGGCACCATCTAAGAAGATATCCCAGACGCTATATGAGATATGGCATGGCAAGCCTGCCTCCTACAAATACTTGAAAGTAGGGGGTAGCCCCTCATACGTCAAGAGATTAATGGGAGATAAACTGGACTCCAGGTCTAGTTTATGTAGGTTCGTCGGATATCCAAAAAATACTGCGGGGTATTATTTCTATGATCCCCTCGAGCAAAAGGTTTTTATCTTAAGAAACACAGCATTCTTGAAAAAGGGTTTTCCATCTGATAGTAGACGTAATGAGGTACTCCTTGAGGAATCAAGGGAGGTGTCCCATGAGACTACAGTGACATCTGAGCCTGTAGTTTCCACTGATAATGTTCCAGTCCTTCATAGGTCGGCCAGAGTATCCTAACCACCGGATAGGTACGGATTTTTGGCCTGACCGTTCAATTGGATAATGATCCAAAGATGTAAGGAGAAGCAATGTCGGACATTGATTCGGATAAGTGGCTTGAGGCCATGAAATTCGAGATTGGCTCTATGGGTGCAAACCAGGTTTGGACCCTAGTGGACCCATCCAAAGGAGTAAAACCCGTGGGGTGCAAATGGTTTTACAAACGTAAGTTTGGAGCTGATGGGGAGGTTACAACCTTCAAAGCTAGGCTTGTGGTGAAAGGTTACACTCAACGACCCAAGGTCGATTTTGAGGAAACCTACTCACCCATAGCGATGGCTAAGTCCATCAGATACTGCTTCCCATAGCAGCATAGGATGACTATTAAATATGGCAGATGGACGTGAAAACTGCCTTCCTCAACGGTTCGTAGAGGAAGAGATCTATATAGATCAACGATAGGTTTCACATCTTTTGTAGAAGAGCAGAAGGTCTGTTGTCTCTAAAGGTCCATCTATGGCCTCAAACAAGCTTCCCGAAGCTGGAACATAGGTTTTGATGAAGTTATACGGGGATATAATTTCAGCAAGAACGAGTTCGATCTTTGTTATACAAAAACATTAGTAAGAGCTCTATTGCGCTCTTAGTGCTTTAAGTGGATGACATCTTGCTCATTGGGAATGATGCTAAGATGTTGGGAACCACTAAAGCTTGGTTATCAACATAATTTTCCATGAAGGATATGGCGAGGCATCCTACATCCTTGGCATCAAGATCTACAGGGATAGATCTAGAAAGATGTTATGAATGGCCTACTCCTCGTATATTGAGAAGGTCTTGAAGAGATTCAAGATGGAGAACTCAAAACGAGGATTCCTTCCTATGAGGCATGGAACTAAGCTGTCCAAGATGCAGTCTCCTAAGACTGGTGAGGAGCTTAAACGGATGTTGGACATCCCCTATGCTTCAGCCGTAGGCATCATTCAGTACGCTGTTTAGTGCACTAGGCCGGACGTGGCTTTCTCTTTGAGCGTGACAAGTCGATATCAGGCATGTGCTGGGGAGGCACACTGGAGTGCATTCAAGACTATCCTCAAGAACCTGAGAAGGACTAAGGACATGTTCTTGATCTATGTGGTGGAGAATTGATACTGGAAGGCTACAACAATGCTAGCTTCATGTCGGATGACGATGATGCCAAGTCTCAGTCTGATTTTGTGTTCAGACTAAATGGTGAGATGGTTACTTGGAAGAGTGTTAGCATAGGTGACCATGTAAGCCAATTTTGGCGGGTATATGTAACCTATGTCTAGACAATTATAAGTGTTTTGATAAATCATTAATGAATAAAGAAGTGAATTTTTCATTTGGCATTACTTTGTTTGTGTTCACTTGCACCTATTTTCCCATATCTGTTCACTACGCAAACAGAGCCCACGGACTGAGATTCGATTTCGGGGACTGGGACTACGCTTGGAGGTAGGTCCATGGAATCAGTCTTCCCGAATCAGTCCGGAAATCTCCAAGTCAAGGAATCCCGAAAATGGGTACCGGGATTCCATTTGAGACTTGCACTAAGCATCTGCTGTCGTGTTTCATCGACGGGTGACGAGGATCGTCTAAGCAGTGTTAGTGGGTTAGCCTGCTAGGATGCAGCTGACTGAGGTGACTCGTGGGAACCGTCTTACGGAGGACCTTGAGTATGGTCTGCAAGGTATGACGAGTATTCCCGGTTCCAACGGTACAGGTCAAGTCCTTTGACTTGAGGAATTACTGAGTTTACCTGTACATCAGAACTGTATCTTAGATATGGTGAGAGATTGCCAGAATTCTCTTTGGTAGTCATAAGCCATGTCTAGTGCAGTCCTGGTGTGCAAAGTGACAGTAGTTTTCAAGAAAGGATCTGTCTCCTGTCAATAGGTTTTGACAGTTGAGTCTCATGTATGCTCTAGGTCTTGTCCCTAAAACTGTGGCCACAGTGACTGAACAGAAGGGAAGGTTTCCCTTGCGGCGTTTAGTGAGGACAGACCGACACTTAGGTCCAAGATGGGTACCTGCGTTATCCGTGCCCTAGACACTAAGTGATGAGACCGAAGACAGAAGGACAAGCATACTGTTAGAGCCTAAATGTTCATCCGTGAATATTTCACCTAGTCTCTAGTGCCATGGACCGTTGCTAGATGGCCACCCATGGTAACGGACGGATTCTAGGAATCCGACCAAGTCTAGCTGAATGGTGAACCTAAAGAGTCACACACTATCCACACACAATTAAATATTTAATTTGGAATTAAATATTGGAGTGAAGGAATGATTAAATTAGATTTAATCGGGACCTTTATTTTTCTTGGAGAAATAATTCTTTCTATTTAATAGAAGGAATTAAATTGATAAATTGGATTTATCAAAGGGATTTATTTAATGGGCTTAAATAATATTTATATTTATTTTAGCCTCTTGGAAATATTTAAATAGGTTTTAAATATTTCCATTAAATTAAATCAACGGTTGAGATTAATGGGAGAGATGGATGGCTAGGATCGTTTTGACTAGGTCAAAACACTAGTTTGACTAGGACTTTGACTAGGTCAAAATCCTAATCAAATTAGAGTTCTTAAAAGAGGAGTTTAAAGAGGATTAAACTCCTCTTCTATATAAACCCCTAGCATCCTACAATTTAGATGATGAAACTCCAACACACACACACAACACACACACACGGTTTCTCTCTCTCTCCCATCTCTCTCGTCCGCCCTCTCTCTCTCTCAAGAAAATAGTTTTTCTTGATTCTTTTGTTCTTGGAACATTAGAATCTTGATGAATCAATACCATTAATTGATAATGTGTTATTGATTCATCCACTCCAAAATTATACACTTGTTCGTTGCTAGCACGACGTGCAAGATACGTGGGTGGATCGTGTGTCACGAATTAGAGGGTCTCAAAGACGGGATCTTGGTGCAAAACGGGGAACAACGCGTGTAGCCGTTGAAGACGAAAACGACAACGGGTAGGTCTCGTTTTAAATTTTCGTCCCTCTTTAATTTTCAACCCTATGGCCTCCATGATTTATTTTATGTTATACGTTCATGAGATACACCGAATGCCCGGGAAAATTTCAAAGGCACACCCTTTGAAACGTGTTTTTTAATTTAAAAAGCATGTTTAAATTCCGTTTTAATTTTTAATTATACCGCGCTTCCGCATTCGCGCTTTTCCCGGGACGATCCACATAATCTTTCAGTGGTATCAGAGCCCGGTTCGGTGTATAGGCCTAGGGTTTATGTGCGTTTTAAGCATGAAACGTGAAAATAGCATGTTGTAATTAAATCTTGAATTTCTTGATTCTTGAAGCATGTTATTTTATTGCTTTTAATTCGTGTGAATTGCTGAATATTGGTATTTTCTGTTTTTCTTGGGAATCGGGATGGGAATTAATCTGAAAAAACGAGAAAACGTCACAGCCGGCCAGCCGGGAAGGCTGGCCGCGCGCAGCCGAGCGCTGCCGGCAGGGCAGACGCGTGCAGGCATGGGAAGCCTGCGCGCGCGCGCGCTGCCGGCCGCGCAGGGGCAGCGCGCAGCCGGGTTGGCTGCGCGCGGGCGTGCGCGCATGGAAACGCCTCCAGGCGCGCGCGCGGGCAGACACGCCCGCGCGCATGGAAACGCCTCCAGGCGCGCGCGCGGGCAGACAGAGGTGTCTGCGCGCGCGCGCGCAAGGCTGGCGGGCGGAGGAGCCCGCGCGCGGACGGGCACCAGGCGCGCCGCCAGGCGCGCGCGCACGCAGACGGAGGCGTCTGCGCGCGCGCGCCCGGCAGGCACGCCCAGTGCGCGTCTGCGCGCGCGCTCTGCGCACGACGCAGGGACGCGGCCGGTGGCCAGCAAGCCAGCGCGCGCGCACAGGCAAAGGAGCCTGCGCGCGCGTCGGCCTGCCGATGCGCCAGGCCGCGCAGACTGATGCCGGCCAGGCGCGCGCGCACACAGGCAGGGGCCTGCGCGCGCGCGCCCGGCAAGGCGGTGCCTGCGCGCGCGCAGAGGCGGCAGGCAGGGCCTGCTGCCCTGCGCGCCCGGCGGCCGACTGCTGCAGGCGGCGGCGGCCGGTGGCTCCTTGGCTAGGGTTTTGAAACCCTAGTGTAATTTTATTTTTTAAATTTATTTTCAGTTTTAATTTTGAATTAATTCTGAAAAATTCGTTTTTTGGGTTCAATTTTTCCTAAATTCCTAAAGACATTATTTTAGGAGTAAAATAAATGGACTTGGAATCCCGGGGTTATTTTACTTAAAATAATGAGGAAAGGTTTTCCTAAAACGAAAAATTTTACATTGCCAATATCTATATTTTATTTTCACACGTTACGCACATGTTCATTTATTTTCATCTTGGATTGATGTGATTGGAAATCATGTGTTGTTGGAATATTATGATTATGTGATTGGATCATGTAATTATGTGTGTTGGATGGAAATGGATGATCACGAGCCCTAGACCGAATGTATGGTTTAATTTACTGTTGGGCCTGTGTGCCTCTTTAACTGCTTTCTCCTTCTCTCTTTCTAGTGCCTTGGAATAATAAGGCTTTCTACCTCCCTCCTTATGTACTCCCCCGGGGTTTCGCTGGGGTTTCTAATTTTTTTATATGTAATGAGAGTAGACTAGGAGTGAGGTTTCCATTTTTGTAATTGGTGGAGAAGAAGGAAGGACCACATGGAGAGCCCAGACCGGAGGTCCCTTGGCGTTTTCCATGAAGTGAAGAAAGAGAAAAAGAGACCAAGGCCCATCAGAATGATGATTGGGTTACTATTATTGTAATAGTATAGGACCAACCCTAGATTGACCATAGATCCACTGCGGGCTCAGTGGATCGCATAGGATTCGGGCTTGTGATCATCCAACAAGGGCGTGCTAGGCTTTGATTTTGCATGTGGTTATTGTGATGGATGAATGGGTTTTATTTATCATGTATAACTGCTATGGATGAATTTCATTTATGCATTTTTGGATGAATGTATGGATATAGTATGAGATCTCGGTCATTATTACTCTCACATTGGTTGGACCAATGTTAAAATATTAGACCCTAGATAAAGTGGACATGAACTCTAGGAGTTCGTCCATGCCTTCCAATCCGTGGCATAGTGAGGAAGCTGTCTTAGGTCAATAGCATGGTCTCACGAGTCGTGGCACGTTATTGTACTTAAAAGAAGCTGCACTATGTCATGAACGAAAAAATGGGCTGCTGCTACCTGTCTCACGAGTCGTGGGGGTACTAGTGGGTCCATGGCTCGGTCGATTGGGTCGGGTCTAACGCCTAATTAGCATGATTCGCTTGGAGTCCTCGGGATCATGCAAAAGGGTGAGGCAATAATCTTGGGAATCTCGTGGAACGAGAATGGTATGGAATACCTCCCACAGGATCTTTTCCATGCGAATCGTAAAAGCGGGGTATGGGAAAAAATCGCTGTGGATCCCAAGCCCACTAGGAAAGGATTTCCCGAAAACTACGTTTGAGAGTACCGTGTTTTCGTATAAATAGTGGGAGGATTAAATGACTAAAGACCAAGCATTTAATTATTTTTTATCAAACCACCGTCTTTACTTTCTGCTGATCGCGCGTTGTTTTTCAACATGTAGATTTTAAAATGTCTAAGAACCCACTTTCAACCATTCTTGAGACAAACAAATTTAATGGAACCAACTACAACGACTGGTTGCGCAATCTCAGGATAGTCCTGGATTATGAGAACCAAGGCTACGTCATGGACGAGCCTCTCCCTAGGACCTTACCGGAAGGATCCACGCCAGAGGAACGTGAGACGTTCGAGACTTGGCATAAGGATAACCGGAAGGTTCGTAGCATCATACTTGCTTCGATGACCAATGAGATTCAGAAGCAATATGAAAGGCTAGACGATGTCCCTTCCATAATGGCTCGCCTTAAGGATTGCTATGCAGTCCCGGACCGGCATACTAGGTATGTCGCGACCAAGGCGTTCTTTGGAACTAAAATGACAGAAGGATCCTCTGTACAAGAACATGGGGTTAAAATGCTTACCCTAGTGGAAAAGCTCGAGGACCTAAAGGCAGGTCTCGATAACGAAACGTACATAGATGTGATCCTACAGTCACTCCCACCCTCCTTTGATCAATTTATTGTCAACTACAACATGAATGCACTTGAGAAGGGTATTCATGAGTTGATCAATATGTTGGTGCAATACGAGGCAACGACTAAGAAGTCCACGCCTTCGGTATTGTTTGGAGGTGCTTCTACTTCCAAGACGAAAGGCAAGGGCGCCGGACGTTGGAAAAGGAAGAAAGGGAAGGGAAAGGCAGTCATAGCAGCTACGAACACTCAAAGTGTTCCCATTGCCAAAGAGGGGAAAGGCAAAGGAAAGGGAAAGGTTGTCTCCAAGCAACAGTCGAAGGCATATGACATATGTATCAACTGCCGTGAGAAAGGGCATTGGAAGAGAGAGTGCCCCAAACTCTTCTCAAACCAAGGTATATTTGTGATTGAGGTTAACATGGTCACTAATTCTGCCTCTTGGGTATTGGATACCGGCTGTGGAGCTCACATTTGCAATGATCTGCAGGTGTTGAAAAGAAGCAGAAAACTAAGTAGCGGGGACATGATCCTGAAGCTCGGAAATGGCAAGGCCATCTCGGCAGAAGCAGTAGGATCCGCCACTTTAGTTATTAGTGATACCATTAGCATAGAATTAGAGCAAGTTTATTTTGTACCCAGTATGATTAAAAACATCATTTCCATTCCATTGTTAGACAATAATGGTTATGAGTTTAAAATCAATAAAAATTGCTTTTATTTGATGAGGTGTGGAATTGCTCATCTACTTGGTACATTACATAATGGGCTCTATATCTTGCAACAAACGAATTTCGTTCTTAACGCTCAACACAAACGGAAATTAGATAATAACGGGAACGCACGTCTGTGGCACGCTAGGCTAGGTCACATATCCCAAGATAGGATGAAAAGGTTGGTAGACTCAAAGAACCTAGAGGTTGGGGACTTGAGTAATCTACCAACTTGTGAATCTTGTCTAAGAGGGAAAATGACCAAGAAGCCCTTTGTAGGACAAAGCAGGCTTGCCACAGGTCTGTTGGACTTGGTCCATACAGACGTGTGTGGACCACTAAGGACGCAGGCCCGAGGTGGGTTCTCCTACTCCATAACCTTCACCGATGATCATTCACGGTATGGTTATGTTTACCTGATGAGGTACAAGTCTGAAGCTCTTGAGAGGTTTAAAGAATTCAGACTTGAAGTGGAGAATCAAACCAACTGCAAAATTAAAGTCCTACGGTCAGACCGAGGCGGTGAATACCTTAGTGCTGAATTCCTAGATTATCTAAAGGAACATGGTATAATATCAGAATGGACACCTCCCGGAACACCACAGTTAAATGGCGTCTCTGAAAGGAGGAATCGAACCCTGTTGGACATGGTTCGTTCCATGATGAGTTTTACCAAATTGCCCCTATCGTTTTGGGGTTATGCATTAGAAACGGCAGCCAAGTTATTGAATTTGGCGCCTACTAGTGTAGTGACCCAAACGCCATATGAGATATGGCACGGCAAGCCTGCATCCTACAACTACTTGAAAGTGTGGGGTAGCCCCGCATACGTCAAGAGGTTAGTGGGAGATAAGCTAGAATCCAGGTCTAGCCTATGCAGGTTCGTTGGATACCCTAAAGAAACTGCGGGTTATTACTTTTATGACCCTTTGGAACAAAAGGTATTTGTTTCAAGGAATGCAGTATTCTTGGAGCAAGGCTTCCCGGAGGATATCCAACCTGATGAGCTGATCCTTGAGGAATCAAGTGATGGAACTCAGTCATCAGAAACAGTCGCGGAAACCTCACCTAGAGGATTCAGGATAGACACTAGGAGGACTGACCTACCTAGAGAAGTCCAACATGCTAGGCATGAAGGACAACCTCAAGGCAGGCCAGCCCCGGCCCTTGAACCGCCGGCTCCGATACAGTCAGCGCCCACAGTTACCACTAACGTTCCCGTTCTCCGAAGGTCCACTAGAGAATCCAGACCTCCAGTGAGATATGGATTTCTAGGTGCGACCGATCTTCTGGATAACGATCCTAAGACATACGGGGAAGCGATGTCAGACATCGACTCTGGGAAATGGCTTGAGGCCATGAAAACCGAAATGGACTCCATGAGCGAGAACCAAGTTTGGAGACTTGTAGATCCACCGAAAGGTGTTAAGCCAGTGGGCTGTAAGTGGGTCTACAAGCGCAAAACTCGGCGTTGATGGAGAGGTCACTACCTTCAAGGCTAGGCTTGTAGCTAAGGGATACACTCAACGACCCGGGGTCGATTTTGAGGATACCTACTCGCCAGTAGCCATGGCTAAATCCATTCGGATCCTGCTTGCCATAGCAGCATGGTATGACTATGAAATATGGCAGATGGACGTGAAAACGGCCTTCCTCAACGGCTTCGTTGAAGAAGAGATCTATATGGATCAGCCGGAGGGTTTCACGGTCGCTGGAGAAGAACAGAAAGTCTGTCGTCTCCAGAAGTCCATCTATGGCCTCAAACAAGCTTCCCGGAGTTGGAACATTCAATTTGATGAGGTAATACGGGGTTATGACTTCATCAAAAACGAATCCGACCCTTGTGTATACAAGAAGGTCAGTGGGAGCTCCATAGTGTTCCTAGTGCTTTACGTGGATGACATTCTGCTCATTGGAAATGACGTCAGAATGTTAGGAAACACGAAAGCATGGCTGTCAACCAAGTTTTCCATGAAGGACTTGGGTGAAGCATCCTACATCCTAGGCATCCAGATTGTCAGGGACAGATCTAAAAGGATGTTAGGGCTCACCCAAAACTCGTATATGGAGAAAGTCCTAAAGAGATATCGAATGGACAACTCCAAACGAGGGTTCCTTCCTATGAGGCATGGGATCAAGTTGTCCAAGAAACAGTCCCCGCAGACTGATGAGGAACTTGAAAAGATGAAAGTCATCCCCTATGCTTCTGCCGTAGGTAGCATCCAATATGCGGTCCACTGCACCAGGCCTGACATTGCATACGCTTTGAGCGTGACTAGCAGATATCAGTCCTGTGCAGGAGAGGCACATTGGAATGCAGTTAAGGGCATCCTTAAGTACCTAAGGAGGACTAAGGAAATGTTCTTAGTCTATGGCAATGGAAAACTAATTCTGGAAGGCTTTAGCGACGCCAGCTTCCAGTCTGATGACGATGATGCCAAGTCTCAATCGGGGTATATATTCAAGCTCAACGGAGGAGTAGTGGCTTGGAAAAGTTCCAAGCAAGCAACCACTGCTGACTCCACCACTGAGGCTGAATACATAGCAGCTTCAGAAGCTGCCAAGGAAGCGGTTTGGATGAGAAACTACATCCAAGAGTTGGGTGTGGTGCCTAGCATCGCCGAGCCCGTTGTCATCTTCTGTGATAACAACGGTGCAATAGCGCAAGCGAAGGAACCGAGATCTCACCACCGTTCCAAACACATTCTTAGACGCTACCATCTTCTTAGAGAAATGGTAGGAAGAGGTGACGTTCGGATGGACCGAGTCAACTCAGCAGACAACACAGCAGACCCGCTGACAAAGCCTATGTCGCAAAGTGCTCATACGCAACATCTTGAGAAGATGGGGATTAGGCATATGGGTGATTGGCTTTAAAGGTCAAGTGGGAGATTGTTAGAATAGGTGACCATGTAAGCCAATTTTGGCGGGTATATGTAACCTATGTCTAGACAATTATAAGTGTTTTGATAAATCATTAATGAATAAAGAAGTGAATTTTCATTTGGCATTACTTTGTTTGTGTTCACTTGCACCTATTTTCCCATATCTGTTCACTACGCAAACAGAGCCCACGGACTGAGATTCGATTTCGGGGACTGGGACTACGCTTGGAGGTAGGTCCATGGAATCAGTCTTCCCGAATCAGTCCGGAAATCTCCAAGTCAAGGAATCCCGAAAATGGGTACCGGGATTCCATTTGAGACTTGCACTAAGCATCTGCTGTCGTGTTTCATCGACGGGTGACGAGGATCGTCTAAGCAGTGTTAGTGGGTTAGCCTGCTAGGATGCAGCTGACTGAGGTGACTCGTGGGAACCGTCTTACGGACGACCTTGAGTATGGTCTGCAAGGTATGACGAGTATTCCCGGTTCCAACGGTACAGGTCAAGTCCTTTGACTTGAGGAATTACTGAGTTTACCTGTACATCAGAACTGTATCTTAGATATGGTGAGAGATTGCCAGAATTCTCTTTGGTAGTCATAAGCCATGTCTAGTGCAGTCCTGGTGTGCAAAGTGACAGTAGTTTCCAAGAAAGGATCTGTCTCCTATCAATAGGTTTTGACAGTTGAGTCTCATGTATGCTCTAGGTCTTGTCCCTAAAACTGTGGCCACAGTGACTGAACAGAAGGGAAGGTTTCCCTTGCGGCGTTTAGTGAGGACAGACCGACACTTAGGTCCAAGATGGGTACCTGCGTTATCCGTGCCCTAGACACTAAGTGATGAGACCGAAGACAGAAGGACAAGCATACTGTTAGAGCCTAAATGTTCATCCCTGAATATTTCACCTAGTCTCTAGTGCCATGGACCGTTGCTAGATGGCCACCCATGGTAACGGACGGATTCTAGGAATCCGACCAAGTCTAGCTGAATGGTGAACCTAAAGAGTCACACACACTATCCACACACAATTAAATATTTAATTTGGAATTAAATATTGGAGTGAAGGAATGATTAAATTAGATTTAATCGGGACCTTTATTTTTCTTGGAGAAATAATTCTTTCTATTTAATAGAAGGAATTAAATTGATAAATTGGATTTATCAAAGGGATTTATTTAATGGGCTTAAATAATATTTATATTTATTTTAGCCTCTTGGAAATATTTAAATAGGTTTTAAATATTTCCATTAAATTAAATCAACGGTTGAGATTAATGGGAGAGATGGATGGCTAGGATCGTTTTGACTAGGTCAAAACACTAGTTTGACTAGGACTTTGACTAGGTCAAAATCCTAATCAAATTAGAGTTCTTAAAAGAGGAGTTTAAAGAGGATTAAACTCCTCTTCTATATAAACCCCTAGCATCCTACAATTTAGATGATGAAACTCCAACACACACACACAACACACACACACGGTTTCTCTCTCTCTCCCATCTCTCTCGTCCGCCCTCTCTCTCTCTCAAGAAAATAGTTTTCTTGATTCTTTTGTTCTTGGAACATTAGAATCTTGATGAATCAATACCATTAATTGATAATGTGTTATTGATTCATCCACTCCAAAATTATACACTTGTTCGTTGCTAGCACGACGTGTAAGATACGTGGGTGGATCGTGTGTCACGAATTAGAGGGTCTCAAAGATGGGATCTTGGTGCAAAACGGGGAACAACGCGTGTAGCCGTTGAAGACGAAAACGACAACGGGTAGGTCTCGTTTTAAATTTTCGTCCCTCTTTAATTTTCAACCCTATGGCCTCCATGATTTATTTTATGTTATACGTTCATGAGATACACCGAATGCCCAGGAAAATTTCAAAGGCACACCCTTTGAAACGTGTTTTTTAATTTAAAAGCATGTTTAAATTCCGTTTTAATTTTTAATTATACCGCGCTTCCGCATTCGCGCTTTTCCCGGGACGATCCACATAATCTTTCAAAGAGTTCCAAGCAAGCTACCATGGTGGATTCCACCATAGATTCTGAATACATAGCAACTTTTGGAAGTTGCTAAGGAGGCGGTTTGGATGATGAGCTATATCCAAAGGTTGGGTGTAGTACCTAGCATCGCCGAGCCAGTAGTTATCTTCTGCGATAACAAAGGGGTGATAGCCCAAGCAAAGGAATTAAGATCTCATCACCGATCCAAGCATATTCTTAGACGCTACCATATGCTCCAAGAGATGGTTAGCAGAGGTGACATTCGGATAGATCGAGTCAGCTCGGCAGTAAACATAGCACATCCACTTACTAAGCCCGTATCGCCCATACTCAACATCTGGATAAGATGGGTATGAGGTCAATGGGTGATTGGCTTCAGGTCAAGTAGGAGATCGTTAGAATAGATGACCAGAAAGCCAATAAGTTTGGCATTTTGCAGCCTATTTGACAACTTGATGTAATGTAATATTATGTCATAAATAAAATGAGTGTTCATTACCATTGGTACTTTCTTTATTGTGCTTATTTACCATATGTTAAATACTGTTTTACATATATCACAAATAAGCCCACAGGTCACGATTAACAACTCATGCAGTTAGGCCAAGCATTGGATGGTGGTTATGAAACCAATTGATAAAGGGTTGGGTCTGAAACATTTCAAGTCGAGGACCTCGAGACAGGGTATCGAGAGTCCTATAGAGAATTTCATCAAGAGTCGTATTCATTGGATGAGTGTCGCGTTTCATCGGCGACAGGTGTCAGACGCCTATATGATCTTGGTGGGTTGGTTGACTAGGGTCGAGCCAATTGGATTTGTTAGAATATGTGACCGTGAAGCCAATCTGATTTGGCTTGTAACCTATGTCTAAACACTTTCAGAGTTTTAATAAATTGTAATGAATAAGAAAGTGATATTCATTTGGCTTAATACTTTGTTTGTGTTCACTTACTACTTTACGTTAACTGTTCACTGCTCAAGCAAAGCACACAGACTGAAAACCCATTCTAAGAAACTAGAACTGCGCATTGGATGGTGGTTCCTGAAATCAGTTTCTCCAGATCGGTCTAAAAACTCCAAGTCAAGGAATCTCGAGATAGGGTATCGAGAATTCGTGTGAGACTTGCACTAAGCATTTGCAGTCGCGTTTCATCGACAAGTGACGAGGCTCGTCCATGCAATGTTAGTATGTCAGCCAGTTAGGTGGCTGTTGACTGAGGTGACTCGTGGGAATCATCATATGGAAGACCTTGAGTAGGATCAGTCAGGTATAGCTTGTATTCCCGGTTCCAACAGTACGAATTGATCCTTGAACTTGAGGGATTACTGAGATCACCTACACACCGTGCTTGTATCTTAGGTATGGCGAAAGGCTGCCAAGTCGAGTAACTCAGTAGTCATAAGCCCTATCTAGTACAATCAAGAAGTGTAGCGTGACAGTAGGTCTGAAGAGAGAATCCATCTCCTGTCAGAAGACTGATGGTAATATCTCACTTTAATCTGAGACTCGTCCCCGATAAACCTATCGCCACAGTAACTGAAAAAATGGGCAGGACCCCATGTGATCTTTAGTATGGACGAGGCAAGGCTTAGGTCGAGAATGGGTACCTATAGTTCCATGCCCTTGACTCTAAGCACTGAGATTATAGGTGGAAGGATAAACGTACTAAAGAGCCTAAATATTCACACCATAAACATTCACCTAGTCTCTAGTGCCATGGACCGTTGCTACACAACCACCCATGGTGATGGACGAATTCCTGTCATGGGATGATTGGGAATTCGGCCAAGTGTAGTTGAGGGTGAACCTAAAGAGTCACAGACAATCCGCACGCATCAAAGGTATTTAATTTGGAAATTAATTTAGAGAGGTTGGACGATTTAAATTGGATTTGATCGGCTCCCTTTTCTTGGGATGTTGATTCCTTTAATTGCATTAAGATGAATTAACTAATAAATAAATTAGATTTATTGGAATAAATTAAGTGGGCTTAAAATAAATATTATTATTTATTTTATTTATTTAAAGACCCCATGGATTATCTAAATAGGATTTAAATATTCCATAATGAAATGGATGGATGAGATTAAAGAGGAGAGATCAATGGCCTAGATTAATTTGACTAATCTAAGCCTAGTTTGACTAGAACTTTGGCTAGGTCAAAATCCTAGTCAAACCAAGCTTCCAAAGTTGGAGTTTGAAGAGGAATAGGATTCCCCTTCTTTAAACACTCTTAGATTAAACTTTAGAAGGATCATGATGATCAAGAAACACACACAGACACACACACACACCACTCGTCTCTCTTCTCTCTCTCTACTCGTCCACCACCTCCTTTCCCAAGAAAAGTTTTGGTTCTTTGTTTCACAAAATTGAACCTAAGGAGGATTGATCATGTTAATTCATAACGTTTGGTTGATCTATCCTCTATAAATACATACGCTTGGTTTTCCGCTAGCACGAGGATCAAATTACATGGGCGGATTGCATGTACGATTTAGAGGGTCTCTTATTCGAGATCTTGGTGCAAAACGGGGAACAACTCGAGTAGTGGTTTGAAGACAAAACTACAACCGGGTAGGTTATTTTGTTTGGTATTTTCGTTTCAATACCCTATGTCCTCCATAATTTGAATGCTTTTATTTAGTCATGAGATACAAGGGAACACCCCTGGAACGTATTATTTACATTTATGTATGAGAATTAAATTTCATAATTTATTTTATATCGCGCTTCTGCATTCACGCTCCTCACGGGATGATCGACACGCCTTCCCTAGGCTTTCAGTGGTATCAGAGCCCAGTTCGGTGTATAGCCCTAGGGTTTTATGTGTGTTAAAGCATGAAAAAACGTGTAAAAGAATGATTTACGTTGTTCTTGATTTATGTTTCAAGCATGTCGTCTTTCATGTTATTATCATATTGGTAGTACATGAGTTGTTGGTGATTCTTGGTTTCTTGGAAAACGCAGCAGAAATAATAAAACGAAGCAAGAAACGGAACATGCGGCAGCCATCGGCTGACCGCGCGCGCAGTGCGCATGGCCAGGAGCCCGCGCAGGCAGAGGAGCCTGTACGCGGCCGCCCGGCCAGGCGCTGCCGACCGCGCGCATTGGATGCCCTGCCAGGCGCGTGCGCACGCAGGCGAAGGGGCCTGCGCACGCACGCCCGGCCAACGCGTCTGGCGCGCGCAATCGGCAGACGCACGGCCAATCAGGCCGCGCGCACGCACACAAGCAACACAGCCTGGGCGTGTGCGCCCTCAGGGATGCCCGTGCAGGCCGCGCTTGTCACACCCCACAACAATAATACGATTTATTACTGCTTAACAGTTATACATTAACAACATAACTTTTATAGATAACATGAACCAGTTCACAGTTGGATATATAACATACGCTATCAACATAATTAGCAAAAGTATTTTCTCATCTACAACATTTATACATGTCTTTTTCACATATGGAAGCGTAGACAATTATAATCTATTCACAAGCTGTTTTCAGTTTTAGTATATTGTTAACAGTCTCAAATCTATGACTTCCATCCTATTGACTTGTGAGAAGAACACTGCATACTGGCCCGACCTGACTTGAAATGTATAATGTTGATCTAGTCCTCAAGAGCGAACACAACCAGAATCTACACCTGAAAATATTTGCAGAGGAGTGAGCCTACAACTGAATATGTAAATAACTGGCTCTGCTTATACATGCATGACGAGTTTAGTTCAACAAGGAAAAAATGAACAAGTAATAAGACATGCCATCACATTTCAACACGTCTCATTTTATTAATAATGTAATCATCTCACAACAAGACAAACAATGAACTTCTTCCTTTCCTAGTATGCTCACAAGATGGTGATATAGTGTCTTTCTCCACCGAACTCGTTTCACTATTCATCATAGTATATTTAAGTGAATTTCCCCTTTGTAAGCCACGAAGAGCCGTCGGTGCCATTTTATCCACGAAGAGTCATCGGGGCCATTTATTCTTTTCCACGAAGAGCCACCGAGACCAATTTATCCACGAAGAGCACCGAGGCCAACTTATCCACGAAGAGCCATAAAGGCCAATTATCCACGAAGAGCCATCAAGGCCAATTTATCCACGAAGAGTCATTGGGGCCGTTAATTTTTTTCCACGAAGAGCCATCGAGACAAATCAAAGGGGTTTTACATACTAATTCTATCCAGTTTCCTTAACTCCCTCATTTCCACATATCACTGTTCTTGTAAGCAACTAGTCAAGTAAGACAACATATCAACACATATCTTCAATCACAAGTATATAGCCACAATGTCATATAACTCACGGTACATGCATACTACACTTTCTCATCTTGCTTCCACAACTCATGAATCATATACTTCATACAACAAATAATATAATACAACAACACACATATAGATCGTGCTAGTCATTCACTTACATAAGAGTAATATCAAGAGTGAAAGGGACATATATAGGCATCGCTAATTATTTACTTACATAAGAGTAATATCAAGAGGGAAAGGGACATATATAGGCATCGTTAATTATTTACTTACAAAATGTACTGATTGCCGATGGTCTTAGTTCGGGGTCTGCATTTTTCCCAATGGATCTAGATCCTAACAATATTCCCAATATATTTATTTTATATAAACAGGTTCAGCAATGATGATTAAAAGATGAATACTTATGTACCATATTAATCAATCTCTTCTAAACAGGATTAACAGCACCTCTGTCCTAACTTACAAGTTTTCTACAGACCAACTTAGAGATGATACCAATATGAATTTTATTAAAATTATTCTCCTTTGTCTCTAGTTTCATCTACAACAAGAATCATACGGATTGGATCATTATATAATGAGTTATTCAGGTTTTAACACAACATGTTCTGTACTACCACAGATCCATAGCCTCTACTTTAAAATTATCCCAAAATTCATATACTCATTTAAAATTTTTGATACCGAATATGAAATAATAGGTGTCTATTTTCATTATAAATAAGAATAACACAATTTCAACCTTTATATCTCAAGTTCTAGGGCTTTTAGTACACCTTGTCTGATTTCCTACAGAAACAGGGCAACAAAATGTTTTTCTATTTTTACCAATTAAAACGCTTCTGCTCAAAACTAGAAAGTTATAAAGCACATCATAAGGTTTTCATAGACACAAAACGCACTAATTTGGGACCCATTTTCTGAAAAAATAGAGACTGTTCGGACAGGGTTTATCCTGGTGTCTCCCTTGAATCTTAATCGGTTCATATCTTCAATTTCACTCACACACCAGCTCCTACACGAATTTAAAAAAGAAATAGGAACTAAAACTTACCAAATCAGAGGTGAAATGGCCTACGCTTTGATAAAAATGGAGGAATGGCCAAATTCCTTCTTGCTCTCTCTCTCTCTCTCTCTTTCACCGCCTCACCTCTTCTCTCTTGTCTTATTTCTAATTCTACACCTTCTACACATTTCTATAGCTGATTCTTATCAATATATATTTATATAAGTGTCTATATATGTGTCTAGATATGTAGGTGTATAGATAAGTAGGTCTATATAGGTGTATATAAAAATATTATATTAAAGACATGTTGATAAGGTTACTTGTTTTGTTTTCTAGTGTAGTAATATCTTTCTTATGTTGTGTAGTGCATATACACATATTTATATATATATATATATATTGTATAGTGCTAATATTTACATATTGTATTAAGACTTTATTTATTTTCCCTCATCTTTACAAGTATTTTAAATTAAACCCTCAACAACTTTCTATTGCTTCAAATTTCAAGTATTTCCAAGAATATATCCTATCACATAATTTCTAATCAAGCCTCAAATATTAAATAAATCAACACAATATTTATCCATTTTATTATACTAATACTTCATAATTCTATATAAAAATTTCGGGGGCGTCACAATTCTCCCCTCTTAATAAAATTTCGTCCTCAAAATTTGACTGTCTCACTCGTTCAAGGGATCAAATAGGGGTCATCCTCCTTCATATTTTCCTCCTTCTTTTGAATAGTGATGACTCTAATTTACTATCGTCATTGATAACTTCGTATTTCTCAATTTCTTTTCGCCTTATCTAGAATTTATATTAGTTCTTTTACGTACGTTAAGTTTTACGAAATTCTCATCTTTGGTGTTCACAAAATATGGCTAGGATCGGATTGGTATTTTTGTAGCATAGAAATGGCCACATTGTGTAATCTTACAATTTCTAAAATATATAACTCAACTAATTTATTCAAATCACCGTATTATATAGGCAATACATGAGTTGATTTAGTCGGTCTTTCCACACTTAACCGAATAGCATCACGTTCTCTGGATGTACGGGACAACCCAACAGCAGAATTTATAATGATCTTATCCCATTTTCGTTCAGCTATAGATAAAAGGTTGAAGTTTACCTCTTAGTGCTTCGGATCCTGCCTTATGCCGCGTGCAGAGGCGCGGCCGGGCGCGCGCTTAGCGTACGCAGGCGGCAGGCAGGGCCTGCCTGTCCTGGCAGGGCGCCGCCAACAGCGGCGACCCTTGGCCATTCCGGTGGTTTTCTTGTTTCTTTATTTTTTGAAATAGTTTCTGAAAATTGTTTTATTTATTTTACATGTTTTCTTGAAGACATTATTTGGAAAATATTTTTATTTTGTTTGGTTTGGAACCTCAAAATTTTAATATTTTATCGATAATGAGGAAAGGTTTTCCTAACAAGAAAAGGGTTACCAATGTTACACCAAGCTTGCATGTATACCTTGTCTTTTAATTCTTTTATGAATTATGTTATTGGATATCATGGTTTATGTGCATTATTGATGATTGGATATCATGAATTATGTGCGTTGAATGAGAAACGAATGATCACAAGCCCTAGGCCGAATGTATGGTTTTAATTTAATGTTGGGCCTGTGTGCCTCATTTATTTTTCGTTCTCCCCTTTTCTGGTTGCCTTGGAATAATAAGGCTTTCGATCTCCCTCCAATTGTATTCCCCCGGGTTATCGCTAGGGTTCCTGTTTATATTGTAATGAGAGTAGTATAATGGTGAGGAGGTATTTTTATTTTATTTTCATGAAGAAGATGAAGGATGGCCCAGAAAGGAGAATCCAAGGAGTTCCGTGGAGACCCGGTGAAAAGGAGGCAAGGCCCATCAGTGTGTTGATGGGTTACTGTTATTAAATGTAATAGTATAGGACCAACCTTAGATTGACCATAGATCCACTGCGGGCTCAGTGGATCGCATAGGATTCGGGCTTGTGATCATCCAATAGGAGCATGCTAGGCTTTTAATTTTGCATGTGACTTTTATGGTGAATGAATGGTTTATTTATCGTATTACTGCTATGTCATGCAAATGGTTTATGATGCATTATGGATGTATATATGAATGTGCTGTAAATGAGATCTCGGTCATCAAACTCTCACTTCGTTGGACCAATTTGAATATTAGACCCTTAATAAATGGACTATGACTCTAGGATTTCGTCCAAGCCTTCCATCCATGGCAAAGTGAGGAAGCTAGTTTCAGTCGATAGTGTGGTCTCACGAGTCGTGGCAAGTCTATCGTGCTGAAAAGAAGCTGCACTTTGTTGTGAACGAAGAGACTAAGACTTCTGTTGCCTGTCTCACGAGTCGTGGGGGTAGCAGTGAGTGTTATGATTCGGTTGATTGGGTCGGGTCTAACGCCCGAATAACATCATTTGCTTGGAGTCCTCGGGATCACGTAAAAGGGTGAGGCAGATATCTTGGCAATCTCGTAGGACAAGAATGATATGGAATACCTCCCACAGGTTGTTTTCCATGCGAATCGTAAAAGCCGGGTATGGAAGATATCGCTGTGGATCCCAAGCCCACTAGGAAAAAGTTTTCCGAAAATAATGTTTCAGAGTGTCGTGCTTTCATAGAAATAGTGGGAGAATTAAATTACTGAAGTCCAAATCTTTAATCTTTATTGAGACCTTTTATTTAATTCTGCTGATTATGTTCTATTTTTAAATGTAGATTTAAAATAATGTCTAAGAACCCATTATCAACCGTACTTGAGACAAACAAGTTTAATGGAACCAATTACAACGACTGGTTGCGCAATCTGAGGATAGTCTTCGATTATGAGAACCAAGGCTATGTCATGGACAAACCGTTTTCTCGGACCTTGTTGGAAGGATCCACGCCCGAAGAACGTGAGACATTCGAGACTTGGCATTAGGATAACCGGAAAGTCTGTAGCATCATACTTGCGTCTATGACCAATGAGATACAGAAGCAGTATGAGAGGTTAGAATATGTCCCTTCCACTATGGCTCGCCTGAAGGATTGCTATGCAGTCCCGGACCGGCATACTAGGTATGTCGCAATGAAGGCATTCTTTGGAACTAAAATGATCGAACAATCCTCTGTACATGAGCATGGGGTCAAGATGCTTACCTTGGTGGAAAAGCTCGAATACCTCATGTTAGAATAGGTGACCATGTAAGCCAATTTTGGCAGGAATATGTAACCTATGTCTAGACAATTCTTTGGTATTTGATAAAATGTGTATGAATAAAGAAGTGAAAATTCATATGGCAATACTTTGTTTACGTTCACTTATCTGCATTTACATTTCTGTTCACTACGCAAACAAAGCCCACGGACTGAGAAACGATCTCGGGGACTGGGACTACGCTTGGAGGTAGGTCCATGAAATCAGTCTTACCGAATCAGTCCGGAAATCTCCAAGTCAAGGAATCCCGAAAATGGGTACCGGGATTCCCTTTGAGACTTGCACTAAGCATCTGCTGTCGTATTTCATCGACGGGTGACGAAGGTCGTCTAAGCAGTGTTAGTGGGTCAGCATGCTAGGAAGCAGCTGACTGAGGTGACTCGCGGGAACCGTCTTACGGAGGACCTTGAGTATGGTCAGCAAGGTATGACGTGTATTCTCGGTTCCAATGGTACAGGCCAAGTCCTTTGACTTGAGGAACTGCTGAGTTTACCTGTGCATCAGGTCTGTATCTTAGATATGGTGAGAGATTGCCAAAATACTCTTGAGTAGTCATAAGCCATGTCTAGTGCAGCTCGGGTGTACAAAGTGACAGTAGTTTCCAAGAAAGGATCTGTCTCCTGTCAAAAGGTGTTGACAGTTGAGTCTCATATATGCTCTGTGTCTTGTCCCTGAAATCTGTGGCCACAGTGACTGAATAGAAGGGAAAAGGTTTCCCTTGCGGCGTTTAGTGAGGACAGACCGACACTTAGGTCCAAAATGGGTACCTGCATCTTCCGTGCCCTAGACCCTAAGTGATGAGACCGAAGACAGAAGGACAAGTGTACTGTTAGAACCTAAATGTTCATCCCCGAATATTTCACCTAGTCTCTAGTGCCATGGACCGTTGCTAGATGGCCACCCATGGTAACGGACGGGTTCTAGGAATCCGACCAAGTCTAGCTGAATGGTGAACCTAAAGAGTCACACACTATCCACACACACTTAGTATTTAATTTGGAATTAAATATTGGAGTAAAGGAATGATTAAATTAGATTTAATCGGGTCCTATATTTTCTTGGAGAAATTAATTCCTTCTATTTGATAAAAGGAATTAAATTAATAAATAGGATTTATTAAAAGGGGCTTAGAATAAATAATAATATTTATTTATAATATTATATTTATTCTTTTAGCCTTTTGGATTATTTAATAGGATTTAAATATTACATTAAATTAAAATCAACGGTCGAGATGGAAAGGGGAGATGGAAGGCTAGGACTCGTTTGACTAGGTCAAACACTAGTTTGACTAGGACTTTGACTAGGTCAAAATCCTAGTCAAATTAGGTTACTTAGAGTTTGAGTTTAAAGAGGATTAAACTCTTCCTCTATATAAACCCCTAGCTTCCAACATTTAAAGGATGATGATTCTTGAAAAACACACACAAACACACACTCTCCCTCTCCTACCTCTCGTCCGCCCCCTCTCTCTTTCTCTAGCAAGAAAATATTTTTCTTAGTTCTTTTTGTTCTTGGAACATCAAGAACTTAGACGAACCAATACCGTTAATTGATAACGAGTTATTGATTCGTCCACTCCAAAAATAATACTTGTTCGTTGCTAGCACGACGTGCAAGATACGTGGGTGGATCGTGTGTCACGATTTGGAGGATCTCAAGAACGAGGTCTTGGTGCAAAACGGGGAACAACGCAAGTAGCAGTTGAAGACGAAAACGACAACGGGTAGGTCTCGTTTAAGATTTTCGTCCCTCTTTATTTTTCAACTCTATGGCCTCCGTGATTTATTTAATTGTTTTATGATCATGAGATACACCGAACGCCCGGGAACCTCAAGGGCACACCCCTTGAGCGTGTTCTTTAAATTAAAAGCATGCCTTTTATTTTAATATGTTTATTTTTACCGTGCTTCCGCATTCGCGCAATTCCCGGGACGATCCACCAGATTTTCTTTCAGTGGTATCAGAGCCCGGTTCGGTGTATAGGCCTAGGGTTTATGTGCGTTATAAGCATGAAACGTGAAATTGGCATGTTTTTTATTAAATCTTGATTGTTCTTGATTTTAAGCATGTCGATTTTATTTTTGATTCGTGTGAATTTATGAATGTTGGTGATTTTCTGTTTTTCTTGGGAAACGGGGTGGAAAAATTGAACGGAAAACGAGAAACGACGCAACCGGCCAGCCGGGAGGGCTGGCCATGCGCAGCCGCACGCTGCCGGCAGGGCAGACGCGAGCAGGCAAGGAGGCCTGCGCGCGCCCGCCCAGCCGGCTGCGCGGGGGCAGCGCGCAGCCAGGAAGGCTGCGCGCAGGGCAGCGCCTCCAGGCGCGCGCGCACGCAGACAAGGGTGTCTGCGCGCGCGCGCGCGCGCAAAGCCGCGCGCGGACGGGCCCTGGGCAGCGCCGCCAGGCGCGCGCGCACGCAGACGAAGGATATTTATGATTGGACCGCCAGGCGCACTGCGCACGGCACGGCCAGCAGCCAGCAGGCCAGCGCGCGCGCAAGGCAGGGGAGCCTGCGCGCGCGGCGGGCCTGCCGGCATGCCGGGCCGCGCAGCGCGCTGCCGGCCAGGCGCACGCGCACGCAGGCAAGTGGCCTGCGCGCGGGCTCCCGGCCAGGCAGTGCCTGCGCGCGCACAGGGGCGGCAGGCTGCTGCTAGGGTTTCAAAACCCTAGCAGTATTATTCTTTTATTTTTTAATTATTTTCAGTTTTAATTTTGAATTAATTCTGAAAAATCGTTTTTGGTTCAATTATGCCTATTTTTCTAAAGACATTATTTTAGGAGTAAAATAAATTGGATTCGGAATCCCGGGGTTATTTTACTTAAAATAATGAGGAAAGGTTTTTCCTAAAACGAGAAAATATTATTACCAATATTTGTGTTTTATTTTTTCACACGTTGTGCACATATTCATTAATTATTTTGGATATTTATGATTGGAAATCATATATTGGTGATATTATGTAATTATGTGATTGGATCATGTGATTATGTGTGTTGAATGGAAATGGATGATCGCGAGCCCTAAGACCGGATGTATGGTTTATTTTCTGTTGGGCCTGTGTGCCTCTTTTACTGCTTTCTCCTTCTCTCTTTCTAGTTGCCTTGGAATAATAAGGCATTCTACCTCCCTCCTTATGTACTCCCCCCGGGTTTTTTCGCTGGGGTTTCTATTTTTTCAATATGTAATGAGAGTAGACTAGGAGTGAGGTTTCCTTTTTTTGTAATTGGTGGAGAAGAAGGAAGGACCACATGGAGAGCCCAGACGGGAGGCCCCTTGGTGTTTTCCATGAAGTGAAGAAAGAGAAAAAAGAGACCAAGGCCCATCAGCATGATGATTGGGTTACTATTAATGTAATAGTATAGGACCAACCCTAGATTGACCATAGATCCACTGCGGGCTCAGTGGATCGCATAGGATTCGGGCTCGTGATCATCCAACAGGGGCGTGCTAGGCTTTAATTTTGCATGTGGTTATGATGATGGATGAATGGATTATTTATTTATCATATAACTGCTATGAATGGTTTATTTACGCATTATGGATGTATGTGTAGATATTTATATGAGATCTTGGTCATTACTTACTCTCACATTGGTTGGACCAATGTCAAAATATTAGACCCTAGACAAAGTGGACATGAACTCTAGGAGTTTGTCCATGCCTTCCAATCCATGGCATAGTGAGGAAGCTGCTTTAGGTCAATAGCGTGGTCTCACGAGTCGTGGCACGTTATTGTACTTAAAGGAAGCTGCATTATGTCATGAACGAAAAGCGGGCTGCTGCTACCTGTCTCACGAGTCGTGGGGGTACCAATGGGTCCGTGGCTCGGTCGATTGGGTTGGGTCTAACGCCCAATTAACATGATTCGCTTGGAGTCCTCGGGATCATGTGAAAGGGTGAGGCAATAATCTTGGGAATCTCGTGGAACGAGAATGGTATGGAATACCTCCCACAGGATCTTTTCCATGCGAATCGTAAAAGCGGGGTATGGGAAAAATCGCTGTGGATCCCAAGCCCACTTGGAAAGGATTTCCCGAAAATCACGTTTGAGAGTACCGTGTTTTCGTATATATAGTGGGAGGATTAAATGACTAAAGTCCATGCATTTAATTATTTTATCAAACCACCGTCTTTTATTTTCTGCTCATCGCGCGCTGTTTTCTAAAATGTAGATTTTAAAATGTCTAAGAACCCACTTTCCACCATTCTTGAGACAAACAAATTCAATGGAACAAACTACAACGACTGGTTGCGAAATCTCAGGATAGTCCTAGATTACGAGAACCAAGGCTACGTCATGGACGAGCCTCTCCCTAGGACTGTACCGGAAGGATCCACGCCAGAAGAACGTGAGACGTTCGAGACTTGGCATAAGGATAACCGGAAGGTCCGTAGCATCATACTTGCTTCGATGACCAATGAGATTCAGAAGCAGTATGAAAGGCTAGACGATGTCCCTTCCATTATGGCTCGCCTAAAGGATTGCTATGCAGTCTCGGACCGGCATACTAGGTATGTCGCGACCAAGGCGTTCTTTGGAACTAAAATGACAGAAGGATCCTCTGTACAAGAGCACGAGGTTAAAATGCTTACCCTGGTGGAAAAGCTCGAGGACCTAAAGGCAGGTCTCGATAATGAAACATACATAGATGTGATCCTTCAGTCACTCCCACCCTCCTTTGACCAATTTATCGTCAACTACAACATGAACGCACTTGAGAAAGGCATTCATGAGTTGATCAATATGTTGGTGCAATACGAGGCAACGACTAAGAAGTCCACGCCTTCGGTATTGTTTGGAGGTGCTTCAACTTCTAATATGAAAGGCAAGGGTGCCGGACGTTGGAAAAAGAAGAAAGGGAAGGGAAAGGCGGTCAAAGCAGCTACGAACACTAAGAGTGTTCCCATTGCCAAAGAGGGGAAAGGCAAAGGAAAGGGAAAGGTTGTCTCCAAGCAACAGTCAAAGGCATATGACATATGTATCAACTGCCGTGAGAAAGGGCATTGGAAGAGAGAGTGCCCCAAACTCTTCTCGAACAAGGTATATATGTGATTGAGGTTAATATGGTCACTAGTTCTGCCTCTTGGGTATTAGATACCGGTTGTGGAGCTCACATTTGCAATGACTTGCAGGTGTTGAAAAGAAGCAGAAAACTGGGTAGCGGGACATGATCCTGAAGCTTGGGAATGGCAAGGCCATCTCGGCAGAAGCAGTAGGATCCGCCACTCTAGTGATTAGTGATAATATTAGCATAGATTTAGAACAAGTTTATTTTGTACCCAGTATGATTAAAAACATCATTTCCATTCCATTGTTGGACAATAGTGGTTATGAGTTTAGAATCAATAAAAAATTGCTTTTATTTGATGAGGTGTGGAATTGCTCATCTACTTGGTACATTACATAACGGACTCTATATCTTGCAACAAACGAATTTCGTCCTCAATTGCACAACACAAACGAAAAACTTAGATAATAACGGGAAACGCACGTCTTGTGGCACGCTAGGCTAGGTCACATATCCCAAGATAGGATGAAAAGGTTGGTAGACTCAAAGAACCTAGAGGTTGGGGACTTGAGTAATCTACCAACTTGTGAATCTTGTCTAAGAGGGAAAATGACCAAGAAGCCCTTTGTAGGACAAAGCAGGCTTGCCACAGGTCTGTTGGACTTGGTCCATACAGACGTGTGTGGACCACTAAGGACGCAGGCCCGAGGTGGTTCTCCTACTCCATAACCTTCACCGATGATCATTCACGGTATGATTATGTTTACCTGATGAGGTACAAGTCTGAAGCTCTTGAGAGGTTTAAAGAATTCAGACTTGAAGTGGAGAACCAAATCAACTGCAAAATTAAAAATCCTTCGGTCGGACCGAGGCGGTGAATACCTTAGTACGGAGTTCCTAGACTATCTAAAAGAACATGGTATAATATCAAAATGGACACCTCCAGGAACACCGCAGTTAAATGGTGTCTCTGAAAGGAGGAATCGAACCCTGTTGGACATGGTTCGGTCCATGATGAGTTTTACCAAATTGCCCTTATCGTTTTGGGGCTATGCACTAGAAACGGCGGCCAAATTATTGAATTTGGCGCCTACTAGCACATTGACCCAAACGCCATATGAGATATGGCACGGCAAGCCTGCATCCTACAACTACTTGAAAGTGTGGGGTAGCCCCGCATACGTCAAGAGGTTAGTGGGAGATAAGTTAGAATCTAGGTCTAGCTTATGCAGGTTCGTTGGATACCCTAAAGAAACTACGGGTTATTACTTTTATGACCCCTTGGAGCAAAAGGTGTTTGTTTCAAGAAATGCAGTATTCTTGGAACAAGGCTTCCCGGAGGATATCCAACCTGATGAGCTGATCCTTGAGGAATCAAGTGATGGAATCCAGCCATCAGAAGAAGCCGCGGAACCCTCACTTAGAGGATTCAGGATAGACAGCGAAGGGCTGACCAACCTCGAGAAGTCCAACATGCTAGGCATGAAGGACAGCCCTCAGGAACAGTCAGCCCCGGTTCCTGAACCACCGGCTCCGATACAGTCAGCGCCCACAGTCACCACTGACGTTCCCGTTCTCCGTAGGTCCACTAGAGAGTCCAGACCTCCAATGAGATATGGCTTTCTAGGTGCGACCGATCTTTTGGATAACGATCCTAAGACTTATGGAGAAGCGATGTCTGACATCGACTCCGGAAAATGGCTTGAGGCCATGAAAGCCGAAATGGACTCCATGAGCGAAAACCAAGTTTGGAGTCTTGTAGATCCACCGAAAGGTGTTAAGCCAGTGGGCTGTAAGTGGGTCTACAAGCGCAAACTTGGCGTTGATGGAGAAGTCACAACCTTTAAGGCTAGGCTTGTAGCTAAGCTTGTAGCTAAGGGATACACTCAACGACCCGGGGTCGATTTTGAGGATACCTACTCGCCTGTAGCCATGGCTAAGTCCATTCGGATTCTGCTCGCCATAGCAGCATGGTATGACTATGAGAATGGCAGATGGACGTGAAAAACGGCCTTCCTCAACGGTTTCGTTGAAGAAAGATCTATATGGATCAGCCGCAGGGTTTCACGGTCACTGGAGAAGAACAGAAAGTCTGTCGCCTCCAGAAGTCCATCTATGGTCTCAAACAAGCCTCCCGAAGTTGGAACATTCGATTTGATGAAGTAATACGGGGATATGACTTCATCAAAAACGAATCCGACCCTTGTGTATACAAGAAGGTCAGTGGGAGCTCAATAGTGTTCCTAGTGCTTTATGTGGATGACATTCTGCTCATTAGTAATGACGTCAGAATGTTAGAAAACCACAAAAGCATGGTTGTCAACCCAGTTTTCCATGAAGGACTTGGGTGAAGCCTCCTACATCCTAGGCATCCAGATTGTCAGGGACAGATCTAAAAGGATTGTTAGGACTCACCCAAAACTCGTATATGGAGAAAGTCCTAAAGAGATACCGAAATGGACAACTCCAACGAGGATTCCTTCCAATGAGGCATGGGATCAAGTTATCCAAGAAACAGTCCCCACAGACTGATGAGGAACTTGAAAGGATGAAGGTCATCCCCTATGCCTCCGCCGTAGGTAGCATACAATAATGCGGTCCACTGCACTAGGCCTGACATTGCATACGCTTTGAGCGTAACAAGCAGATATCAGTCCTGCGCAGGAGAGGCACATTGGAATGCTGTTAAGGGCATCCTTAAGTACCTAAGAAGGACTAAGGAAATGTTCCTAGTCTATGGCAATGGAAGAACTAATTCTGGAAGGCTTTAGCGACGCTAGCTTTCCAGTCTGATGACGATGATGCCAAGTCTCAATCGGGGTACGTATTCAAACTCAATGGAGGAGTAGTAGCTTGGAAAAGTTCCAAGCAAGCAACCGTTGCTGACTCCACCACAGAGGCTGAATACATAGCAGCTTCAGAAGCTGCTAGGAAGCGGTTTGGATGAGAAACTACATCCAAGAGTTGGGTGTGTGTGCCTAGCATCGCCGAGCCCGTTGTCATCTTCTGTGATAACAACGGCGCTATAGCGCAAAGCAAAGGAACCGAGATCTCATCACCGTTCCAAACATATTCTTAGACGCTACCATCTTCTTAGAGGAAATGGTAGGAAGAGGTGACGTCCGGATGGACCGAGTCAACTCGGCAGACAACACAGCAGACCCGCCGACAAAGCCTATGTCGCAGAGCGCTCATAGGCAACATCTTGAGAAGATGGGATTAAGCATATGGGCAATTGGCTTTAAAGGTCAAGTGGGAGATTGTTAGAATAGGTGACCATGTAAGCCAATTTTGGCAGAATATGTAACCTATGTCTAGACAATTCTTTGGTATTTGATAAAAATGTGTATGAATAAAGAAGTGAAAATTCATATGGAATACTTTGTTTACGTTCACTTATCTGCATTTACATTTCTGTTCACTACGCAAACAAAGCCCACGGACTCAGAAACGGTTTCGGGGACTGGACTACGCTTTGGAGGTAGGTCCATGAAATCAGTCTTACCGAATCAGTCCGGAAATCTCCAAGTCAAGGAATCCCGAAAATGGGTACCGGGATTCCCTTTGAGACTTGCACTAAGCATCTGCTGTCGTATTTCATCGACGGGTGAACGAAGTCGTCTAAGCAGTGTTAGTGGGTCAGCATGCTAGGAAGCAGCTGACTGAGGTGAACTCGCGGGAACCGTCTTACGGAGGACCTTGAGTATGGTCAGCAAGGTATGACGTGTATTCCCGGTTCCAACGTACAGGCCAAGTCCTTTGACTTGAGGAACTGCTGAGTTTACCTGTGCATCAGGTCTGTATCTTAGATATGGTGAGAGATTGCCAAAATACTCTTGAGTAGTCATAAGCCATGTCTAGTGCAGCTCGGGTGTACAAAGTGACAGTAGTTTCCAAGAAAGGATCTGTCTCCTGTCAAAAGGAGTTAGATGGCCACCTAGTCTCTAGTGCCATGGACCGTTGCTAGATGGCCACCCATGTAACGGACGGGTTCTAGGAATCCGACCAAAGTCTAGCTGAATGGTGAACCTAAAGAGTCACACACTATCCACACACACTTAGTATTTAATTTGAATTAAATATTGGAGTAAAGGAATGATTAAATTAGATTTAATCGGGTCCTATATTTTCTTGGAGAAATTAATTCCTTCTATTTGATAAAAGGAATTAAATTAATAAATAGGATTATTAAAAGGGTTGATTAATGGGATTAGAATAAATAATAATATTTATTTAATATTATATTTATTCTTTTAGCCTTTTGGAATATTTAATAGGATTTAAATATTCCATTAAATTAAAATCAACGGTCGAGATGGAAAGGGAGATGGAAGGCTAGGATTCGTTTGACTAGGTCAAACACTAGTTTGACTAGGACTTTGACTAGGTCAAAATCCTAGTCAAATTAGGTTACTTAGAGTTTGAGTTAAAGAGGATTAAACTCTTCCTCTATATAAACCCCTAGCTTCCAACATTTAAAGGATGATGGTTCTTGAAAAACACACACAACACACACTGTCCCTCTCCTACCTCTCGTCCGCCCCCTCTCTCTTTCTCTAGCAAGAAAATATTTTTCTTAGTTCTTTTGTTCTTGAACATCAAGAACTTAGACGAACCAATACCGTTAATTGATAACGAGTTATTGATTCGTCCACTCCAAAAATAATACTTGTTCGTTGCTAGCACGACGTGCAAGATACGTGGGTGGATCGTGTGTCACGATTTGGAGGATCTCAAGAACGAGGTCTTGGTGCAAAACGGGGAACAACGCGAGTAGCAGTTGAAGACGAAAACGACAACGGGTAGGTCTCGTTTAAGATTTTCGTCCGTCTTTATTTTTCAACTCTATGGCCTCCGTGATTTATTTAATTGTTTATGATCAAGATACACCGAACGCCCAGGAACCTCAAGGCACACCCCTTGAGCGTGTTCTTTAAATTAAAAGCATGCCTTTTATTTTAATATGTTTATTTTACCGCGCTTCCGCATTCGCGCAATTCCCGAGATGATCCACCGGATTTCTTTCACCTCAAAGTAGGCTCGATAACGAGACGTACATTGATGTCATCATTCAGTCACTCCCACCCTCCTTCAACCAATCTATTGTTAACTACAACATGAATGCTCTAGAGAAGGGTATCCATGAGTTGATCAATATGTTAGTGCAATACAAGGCAACGACCAAAAAGTCTGCGCCGTCGGTATTATTTGGAGAGGCTTCGACTTCCAAAACGAAAGTCAAGGGTTCCGGATGTTGGAAAAGGAAGAAGGGAAAGGGAAGGGCCATCAAAGCTGCTACCAACACTAAGAGTGTTCCCGTTGCATGGTGGGGAAAGGCAAAGGAAAAGGGAAGGTTGACTCCAAGCAACAGTCGCGGGCAAATGACATATGTATTCATTGTCATGAGAAAGGGCATTGGAAGAGGATTGCCCCAAAACTCCTCTCCAAGCAAGGTATATTTGTGATTGAGTTAATATGGTTACTAACTCTGCCTCTTGGGTATTAAATACCGGTTGTGGAGTTCATATTTGCAACGACTTGCAGGTGGTGAAAGGAAACAGAAGGCTGAGTAGTGGTGAAATAGTCCTAAAGCTTGGCAATGGCAAGGCCATCTCGGCAGAAGCCATAGGATCCGCCACCTTAGTAGTTAGTGATCGTATTAGTATAGAATTAGAGAAGGTTTATTATGTACCTAGCATGATAAAAAACATCATTTTCATTCCATTGTTAGACAATAGTGGTTATGAGTTTTCAATCAATAAAAATTGCTTTTATTTGATGAAGGGTGGATTTGCTCATCTGCTTGGTACACTTAATAACGGTCCATATATCTTAAACAATCAAATTTCGTTATGAATGCTCAACACAAACGTAAAATAGATAATGACGGGAATGCACAATGTAGCATGCAAGCTAGGTCATATCTCTCAAGAAAGGATGAAGAAATTGTAGACTCAAAGAACCTAGAGGTTGGGGATTTGAGTGATCTACCAACTGTGAATCCTGCCTTAAAGGAAAAATGACCAAGAAGCCCTTTGTAGGACAAAGCAGGTTTGCCACAGGTCTATTGGACTTAGTCCATACAGACGTATGTGGACCACTAAGGATGCAAGCCCCGAGGTGGGTTCTCCTACTTCATAACGTTCATCGATGGTCATTCACGGTATGGTTATGTTTACCTAATGAGGTACAAGTCAGAAGCTCTTGAGAGGTTTAAAGAATTCAGACTTGAAGTCGAGAACCAAACTGGGTGCAAAATTAAAGTCCTACGGTCAGACCGAGGCCGGCGAATACCTTAGTAATGAATTCCTCGGTTATTTAAAAGAAAAACCATATGATCTCTGAATGGACACCTCCGGGGCACTGCAATTAAACGACGTCTCTAAAAGGAGGAATCGAACCTTGTTAGACATGGTCCGATCCATGATAAGTTTTATTGAATTGCCCTTGTCTTTTTGGGGCTACGCACTAGAAACTGCAGCTAAGTTATTAAACTTAGCGCCGACTAGTGTGGTAACTCAAAGCACCATATGAGATATGGCATGGCAAGCCTGCATCCTACAACTACTTGAAAGTGTGGGGTACCCTGCATACATCAAGAGGATAGTGGGAGACAAGTTAAAATCAAGGTCTAGCTTGTGTAGGTACATTGGATACCCTAAAGAAATTGCAGTTATTATTTCTATGACCCTTGGAACAAAAGGTATTGGTTTCAAGGAATGTCGTATTCTTGAAAAAGGTTTTCCAACGGGTGTCCAACGTGATGATCTGATCCTTGAGGAGTCAAGTGAGACGAATCAGTCATTAATTCCAGAAGTTGCGGATACCTCACTTAGAGGTTTTAGGAGAAATATCCAGCAGGTTGAGCCACCTTGCGAGGTTCAGCATGCCAGGCATGTTGAACAACCTCACGAGGAGCCAACCACGGTACTTGAGCCACCAGCGCCTATCATGTCTGCGCCCACAGTCACCACTGACGTTCCCGTCCTTCGTAGGTCAGCTAGAGTCCTCGCCCTCCCGTGAGGTATGGCTTTCTAAATGTGACCAGTCAAACTGGACAAGGATCCCAAGACATACGGGGACGCGATGTCTGACATCGATTCGGGAAAATAGCTTTGAGGCATGAAAGCCGAAATGGACTCCATGAGCGAGAATCAAGTTTGGACACTTGTAGACCCACCTAAAGGCATTAAACCCGTTGGGTGTAAATGGGTCTATAAGCGTAAACTTGGCGTTGATGGAGAGTTACGACCTTCAAGGCTAGGCTAGTGGAAAAAAGGATACACTCAACGACCCGGGGTCGACTTTGAGGATACCTATTCGCCAGTAGCAATGGCTAAGTCCATTCGTATCCAGCTTGCCATAACAGCATTGTATGACTATGAAATATGACAAATGGACGTGAAAACGGCATTTCTCAACGGCTTCATGAGGAAGAGATCTACATGGATCAACCGGAGGGATTCACGGTTGCTGGAAAAGAGCAAAAGGTCTGCCGTCTCCAAAAAGTCCATCTATGGCCTCAAACAAGCATACCGTAGTTGGAACATTCTCTTTGATGAAGTCATACGAGGATATGATTTTATCAAAAATGGATCCGACCCTTGTGTATACTAGAAGGTCAGTAGGAGCTTTATAGTGTTCCTAGTACTTTATATGGACGACATTCTACTCATAGGGAATGATGTTAGAATATTGAGTAACATAAAAGCATGGTTATCCACGCAATTTTCCATGAAGGATTTGGGTGAAGCCTCCTACATTCTAGGTATCTAGATCCTTAGGGACAGATCTAAGAGAACGTTAGGGTTAACCCAAAACTCGTATGTGGAGAAAGTTTTGAAAAGATTTCACATGGATAGCTCCAAACGAGATTTCTTTTCCATGAGGCATGGGATCAAGCTATCCAATAAATAGTCTCCCAAGACTGATGAGGAACTTGAAAGAATGAGGAACATTCCCTATGCTTCTGCCGTGGGCAGCATCCAATATGCCGTTCACTACACGAGGTCTGACATCGCTTACGCCTTAAGTTGTAACAAGTAGATATCAGTCCTATGCAGGTGAGACACATTGGAATGCGGTCAAGAACATCCTTAAGTACCTGAGGAGACTAAGGAAATGTTCTTGGTCTATGGCAATGGAGAGTTAATCCTGGAAGGATTTAGCGATGCTAGCTTCCAGGCGGATAACGACGATGCCAAGTCTCAGTCGGGTTATGTATTCAGGCTCAATGTTGGTGTGGTGGCATGGAAAAGTTCCAAGCAAGAAACCATAGCTGATTCCACCAGTGAGGCCGAATACATAGCAGCTTCGGAAGCTACCAAAGAAGTGGTTTGGATGAGAAACTACATCCAAGAGTTGGGTGTGGTGCCTAGCATTGCCGAGCCCGTGGTTATCTTCTAAGATAACAACGGAGCGATATCGGAAGCGAAGGAACCGAGACCCCATCACCAATCCCAACACATTCTTAGACGCTACCACCTTTTCAGGAAAATGGTAGGAAGAGGTGACGTCCGGATGGACCGAGTCAGCTCAGCAGACAACACAGCAGATCCGTTGACAAAGGCTATGTCACAAACTGCTCATACGCAACATCTTGAGAAGATGGGGATTAGGCATATGGGTGATTGACTTTAGGTCAAGTGGGAGATTGTTAGAATAAGTGACCGTAAAGCCAATCTCATTGGGCTAATGTAATCTATGTCTGAACAACTTTAGAGTTTAATAAATTGTAATGAATAAGAAAGTGATATTCATTTGGTTAAATACTTTGTTTGTGTTCACTTGCTACTTTACGTTAACTGTTCACTGCACAAAGCAAAGCCCACAGACCGAAAACCCATTCCGAGAAACTAGAACTACTCATTGGATGGTGGTTCATGAAATCAGTTTCTCCGGATTGGTCTGAAATACTCCAAGTCAAGGAATCTCGAGATAGGGTATCGAGAATCCGTGTGAGACTTGCACTAAGCATTTGCAGTCGCATTTCATCGACAAGTTACGAGACTCGTCCGTGCAATGTTAGTGGGTCAGCCAATTAGGTGGTTGTTGAATGATGTGACTCGTGGAAACCGTCATATGGAAGACCTTGAGTAGGGTCAGTCAGGTATGACTTGTATTCCCGGTTCCAACAGAACGAATTGATCTTTGGACTTGAGGGATTACTGAGATCACCTACACACCGTGCCTGTATCTTAGGTATGGCGAAAGACTGCGAAGTCGAGTAACTCGGTAGTCATAAGCCCTATCTAGTATAGTCAAGATGCGTAGCGTAACAGTAGGTCCTAAGAGAGGATCCATCTTCTATCAGAAGGCTGACGGTAATATCTCACTTTACTCTGAGACTCGTCCCCGATAAACCTGTGGCTACAGTAACTGAACAAATGGGTAGGACCCTATGTGACATTTAGTATGGACGAGGCAAAGCTTAGGTCGAGAATGGGTACCTACAGTTCCATGCCCTAGACTATAAGCAGTGAGATTGTAGGTGGAAGGATAAACGTACTAAAGAGCCTAAATGTTCACACCATAAAAATTCACCTAGTCTCGAGTGCCATGGACCGTTGCTAGACAGCCACCCATGGTGACGTACGAATTTCTGTCATGGGATGGTTGTGAATTCGGCCAAGTCTAGCTGAGGGTGAACGTAAAGAGTCACAGACAATCTGCACGCATCAAAGGTATTTAATTTGGAAACTAATTTAGAGAGGTTGAACGATTTAAATTAGATTTAATCGGTTCCTTTTTCTTGTGATGTTGATTCCTTTAATTGGATTAAGAGGAATTAACTAATAAATAAATTAGATTTATTGGAATAAATTAAGTGGACTTAAAATAAATATTATTATTTATTTTATTTATTTAAAGGCCTCATGGATTATTTAAATAGGATTTAAATATTCCATAATGAAATGGATGGATGGATTAAAGAGGAGAGGTCAATGGCCTAGATTAATTTGACTAAAATAAGCCTAGTTTGACTAGGACTTTGACTAGGTCAAAATCCTAGTCAAACCAAGTTTCTAAAGTTGGAGTTTGAAGAGGAATAGGATTCCCCTTCTATAAACACTCATAGGTTAAACTTTAGAAGGATGATGATGATCAAGAAACACACACACACACACCAGTCATCTTTCTCTCTCTCTACTCGTCCACTACCCCCTTCTCAAGAAAAGTTTTTGTTTTTTTGTTTCATACAATTGAACCTAAGGACGATTGATCATGCTAATTCATAACGTTTGGTCTATCCATCCTCTCTAAATACATACACTTGGTTTTTCGCTAGCACGAGGATCAAGATACGTGGGCGGATTGCGTGTACGATTTAGAGAGTCTCTTATTCGAGATCTTGGTGCAAAACGGGGAATAACACGAGTAGCAGTTTGAAGACAAAACTACAACTGGGTAGGTTATTATGTTTGGTGTTTTCGTTTCTATACCCTATGGCTTCCATGATTTTCATGCTTTTATTTAGTCATAAGATACACCGAATGCTCCGGAGGTTCAAGGGAACACCCCTTGAACGTGTTATTTACATTTAAGTATGAGCATGTTTTAAAATTTTGTAATTTATTTTATATCGCTTCCGCATTCGCGCTCCTCCCGGGACGATCCACACGCCTTCCCTAGGCTTCCAGAACTGACTCCCGGGGATCATCATATGGAACCTTGGAGGCTTAGTCGGTATGATTGGATTTTCCCGGTTTCGATAGTACGGGAGTAGTCCTCAGACTTGAGCAATCATGGCAGTCACGTGCACACGATGGTTGTATCTTGGATTTGGCGAGAGGTGGTCATTCTGTAATATTATCATTATAAGCCTTGTCCAGTGCAGTCAGAATGTTGTGCGACCATGGTGGGTTTCAAGAAGAGGATCCGTCCCCTGTCAGTATGTGACAGAGGTATCTCCTATGCACTTAGAGACACGTTCATGCTGCTTAAACTTGTGGCCGCAGTGGTTGATCGAGCGGGAAACGATTTTCTATGTCAATGTAATGAGGCATGCATAGTCTCGAGTATTAAGCATATACGCCTAGTCAAGGATGGGAACCAACGCCCAATTCCATATCCTAGACTAAGGCCGGGAGACGGTAGACGGAAGGACTGTACTCGTACAGAATGTTCACGCCAACATTCACCTAGTCTCTAGTGCCATGGACCGTTGCTAGACGACCACCCATGGTAACGGGCTCCTGTTGGACAACGGGCCTAAGTCTAACTGAGGGTGAACCTAAAGGGTCACACACAAATCACCAAGGAGGTGAAGAAATTGACTTGGAGTGGATTTTCAGAGGATAATGAGTAATTGGATTACTTAAGGGATTGTCCATTGGATGGACGGGCCGATATTGTATAGGACCTCGTTTTAATGGTTAAATGAGATTTATTGATTAAACTAGAGAATTGAAAATTGAATCTTTTAATTGGATTAAAAGATTAATGGGAATTATTTAAGTGGACCTTGTATTAAATACGATTTAATTTTGGGCTTGTTGTAATTGAATTACAATAAAACCCGATCCATTAAATATTGGCCCAAGTTGGACTTCTTCCCAAATAAACATGGCCAAAAATTGCTTCTTTTAGAAGCCTCAAAGGCCATGCCTTGATGGAGTGTTGGCTTGTCTCTTTTGGTAAGGGACAAATCAATTCCAATCAAGCCTCTTTCATTTGGTATGATTAAATCATACCTTATGAGATGGAAAGCTTGATTGATGAATTATTAATTGGGATGTATCTAGGCATCCTTGGATGAACCTAGACACATTCCAATAATCACATTAATTATGTATATATATGAGTATATACTACCATAAAAGCAAGAGAATTACATTTCATCTTTTTTAGGAAAAGAAGAAAACACACTCTCATTTTTCTCTCAATTTTCGGCCCCTCTCTATACACATACTACCCTCTTTGTTCTTCATTGATCTTGGATCATTTTGAAGAACAAAGCTAGATCAAGAAGAGACACTAACATAATAATATTGTATCTTCTTGGATCACTTCCTCTTAGGTCCGTTTTTCTCTAGCAAGAAAAACGTGATCTCTCCCGATATGGTGTGGACTTCTTTAGAGAGTTCATGCGTTTGAACTAAGTGAACATCTCCGGAGAGGAACAACGCTTGTAGCCGTGCAAGGAAGAAAACTACAAAGGTAATCATTGATTTACGCTCTTGTAGTTTCTTTTGTATATCTATGCTCTATATAATACATAGGTTATTTTATTATCATATCCTACATCGAACACTCGGTTGAGCACCTAAGGGTACACCCCTTGAGATCTTGATGATTCTTACTTTTTATTTACATAATATATCTTTATTTATAGCTTCCGCTCGCGTTCCCGGGTGGATTCGCTTGTCTTTCATGAACTTGAGGAACCACAGCAGTCACATGCACACAATAGTTGTTCTTGGATATGGTGAGAGGTGATCATGTCGCAGATATGTTCATTACAAGTCTTGTCCAGTGCAGCAGAGTGTGTAGCGAGGACCGTGGGTTTCAAGAAGAGTATCTGTTCCCTGTCAGTATGTGACAGAGGTATCTCCAATTCATTCGGAGAGACGTTCATGGTGCTTGAACCTGTGGTCAGAGTGGTTGATGGAGCAGGAAATGGTTTATTGTGTCAAGGTAATGAGGCATGCGTAGTCTCGAGTATTAAGCATAGACGCCTAGTCAATGATGGGAACTAACGCCCAATTCCATAACCTAGACTAAGGCCGAGAGACGGGAGATGGGAGATGGAAGGACCGTACCAGTACGAAATCGGTGCCTAAATATTCACCCCAACATTCACCTAGTCTCTAGTGCCATGGACTGTTGCTAGACGACCGCCCATGGTCACAGGCTCTTGTTGGACACGAGGCCAAGTCTAGCTGATGGTGAACTTAAAGGTTCACACACAAATCACCGAGGAAGTGAAGGAATTAACTCGAAGTCAATTTTCAGAGGATGATAAGTAATTGAATTACTTATAGGATTGTCCATTGGATGGAAGGGCCGATATTGTGTCGGGCCCTCGATTTATCGGTGAAGGGGATTTATCGATTAATTAGAGATTTAAAGTTTTGTACTTTTAATTGGATTAAAAGATTAATGAGAATTATTTAATTGAACCTTGAATTAAATAGGATTTAATTCTTGAATATTTCGTAATTGGATTACAATAAAAATCCGGTTCATTAAACATTGACCCAAGAGAGATGATAATTCCACTTTTGGAATTAGAAGAAGTTGGGCTTCTAAACAAGGGGGTGATTTTTGCTGATTTTGGAATCATAAATACAGCCCCTTTAGGCCTTTGATGACTAGTTGACTTGTCTCTTTTAGAAAGAGACAAATCAATTCCAATCAAGCCTCTTTCACTTGGTAGATTAAATTATACCTTGTAAAATGGTAGGCTTGATTAAAGATTAATGGGAATTGAATGGAATGTAGCTAGACATCCATGGGTGAACCTAGACACATTTCATTAATCACATTAATGATGTATGTATATATATATGTGTGTGTATATACAATCATCAAAATGCAAGAGATTCATAATTCATCTCTTTCTAGGAAAAAGAAGAAAACACTCTCTTCTCTCTCTCTCCACATTTCGGCCCCTTCTCCACTCTCATATCCCTCTTTGTTGCTTCATTGATCTAGGATCAATTGAAGAGCAAAGAAAGATTAAGAAGGAACACTAATTCGATAGTGTGATCCCTTTTTTAATCTCATCTTCTAGGTCCATTTTTCTCTTGCAAGAGAAACATGACTTCTCCCGGTGTGGTGTGGACTATGTTAGAGGGTTCATAGCTTTGAACCTCGGTAAACGTTTCTGACCGTGGGAACAACACTTGTAGCGGTGCACTAGTAAAAACTACAAAGGTAATATTCGGTTTACTATTTTGTAGTTCCTTTTTGCTTTATCTATGTGCTCTATATGATATATTCTTGTTAATTATCATATCCTACACCAAACACCGGTTGAGCACCCAAGGATACACCCCTTGGGATCGTTATTTGATGATGTATGTTTGAAGTATCGCATTATCACGCGCTTTCTCGCTTCCGCTTGCACTCCGGGCGGATCCGCTTGTCCTTCAAAATATACTTCTCAAGCCCATTCATATTATAGTCTATGATAAACGGGTTGAAGGAGGGAGGAAGAGATTGAAGGATCATGTCAATGTATGCCTCTTTTCCAAGATCAGCCTTGAGGTCTTTGAGCTTCCACAAGGGATAGCATCTTAACCCCATGCTCTTGTATAGAAGATCCTTCAGACATTTTCGTTCTGAATAATGCCTCTGTCGCAGCATATCTATTATGCAGGTCCAGAATGGCATAAACTTATTTCATGCAGAGCATTATCGAGAATACATCGTCCAGCCTGTCATACTGTTTTTGTATCTCATTCGTCATCGAAGAAAGTATGACGTTGCGGACTTTGCGATTGTCCTCTAGCCATTCCTCAAACGTCAAACATTCTTCTGGCGAGGTCCCTTCCAACAAAGTCTGCGGAAGTGTCTTATCCATTGCATAAGCCTGGTTCCAAGAATCAAGGATTGGTTCTATCGAGTTTATTATTCTCAAGAATGGTGATAAGTGGAATCTTAGATATTTTCTATATTCAAAATGTAAACCAGAAAGTAAGTAGATTATTTGTACTAATGTGTTCAAGGTAAGACTTGGTCTTTAGTCCTTAACCCTTCCCACTATGTATACAAAGGCCCACCACTCTCAAGTAGGGTTTAAGGAAACCTTTTCCTAGTGGGCTTGGGATACACAAGCGCAATTTACCATGCCCACTTTTATGATTCACATGAAAAATGCCTCATAGGATTCTCATTCAATGAGATTCCAAAGATGTTTTGCCTCACCTCTTCACATGACCACGAGGACTTTAAGCGAATCATGCTACTCAGTGTTAGCACTGACCCATAAATCAAATCATACCTCAACTGTCGCCCCCCACGACTCATGAGATAGGGAAACAATGAGCATATTCCTTTATTCACAATAATGATGCATCTTTCCTCTATTCCAAATGTGTCACCACTCGTGAGACCACATTTGGGTAGCAGTAGCTTCCTCATCACATTCCTTGAACAGATAAAACCATTTGACCCAAGTCCATTGTGGGCCTAATATTTTGACTTGGTGTTAGGCCTGACCCATCAACCAAATCATACCTCAACTGTCGCCCCCCATGACTCGCGAGACAGGGAAACAGTGAGTGTATTTCTTTGTTCACAACAATGATGCAGCTTTTCTCTATTCCAAATGTGCCACGACTCGTGAGACCACATTTGGGTAGTGGTAGCTTCCTCACCATAACGTTGTGGATGCAAGGTTTGGAATGATCAAAATCATTTTGACCCAAGTCCACCGTGGCCTAACATTTTAACTTGGTCCAACCAAGTAAGATTTTAATTTAAAAAAGTGTTGACCGAAATCTGATCACATTAATATTTTGAATGCATAAATATCCAATATTATAAACAACGATAGAAGAGGGCTAGGGGGGAATATCAGAGAGAATGACAGAGAGAGAGAGGGAGAGAGAGAGAGAGAGAGAGAGAGAGAGAGAGAGAGAGGGAGATAGAGAGAGATTGGGGAGAGGAAGAGTGAGGAAAAATCTGCTAAGTGCCACTTATATATTAAAATTTTTGAACGGTCACCGTTCCAAAATGTACTACTGTGACCGTTTCAAATAGAAAATATGATGTCGCTTTGTCACTAAAACGACACCTTTTTGAAGAGAAAACGACACCGTTTTAACTCAACAGCTAGTTTCCCCATAGAAAATATCGGTCCTCTGATCGTTCCTATGAGCAATGAACAACATTAGTTCCAGTGACAGTTCCTATATTTTAACAAATTGTTCCTAATAATATTACAAATAATTAATTTTTTTATGAGAAAATTAATAAATATTGAGAAAAACACATTCCGGACACGTTAATGAGCGAAGAAAAGTGTACAATGTGCGGTTTAAGGCAATTAAAAATATAAAATATTTTTCATGAGATTGACATATATTCACAATATAAAGTATATTTGTATATTTAAATTTGTTAGTATTTCACAGATGTAACTAGCATCTTATATTGTTGTACTGCATCGCCGAATCAGATCGTCAAAATTTTAATTAGACCATTAGATATGATTTAGCATATAAAAGAATACATTATATGAAATTTTAAACAATTCAGTGGGCGCATATCGAGATATCGTATCTGGTCTATAATCTTCATCATAGGAATTGGTACAACCTTCAAGCACGCTATGTGATTGAAAATCAGACGTTAGATACGAAATCTTATTCATAATCTTGTATGTATTTAAGTTTGGTGTTAAACCGGCTCGCGAATGTTGAGATATAGTCACTAGAACGTACCATAGACATATTGGGAACAGTCATTGGAACAGTTAGTTATTAACTTTAGCACAGTTTCTGGTAACATTAACATAAGAACAATTATTGAATACAATTAGGAACGGTTTCTGCAAATGTAAAGAATGGAACGGTTTAAAGTAAATTAACCGCTCCAAAATTTTATATTTCCACCTATTTTTCCAGAAGGCGCCAAACTGAAAATTTTGTTCCGTATTTGGAACGATCAAAATATATTTCCACTGTTCCAAGTTTAAATTTTCCACCTATTTTTCCTGAATGTGCCAAACTGAAAATTTAAAACTGTAATTGGAATGGTCAAAATATAGTTCAACCATTCCAAGATTGAATTTTCCACCTATTTTTCTAGAATATGCCAAACTGAAATTATGTTGCAACTAATTTTGGAACGGTCCGTTTGGAAAAACAGCTCTGACCTTCAATTTTCAATTAGTATTTTACGGTTAGGGACGGTATTGTAATGCATACTTCAAAGAACCGTTCCAAAGTTATATTATTTTTTATAAAAATTATAATTAATACAATGTTTAAACTATCATTTTTTTGTCTACACATTGGAAAGATAACTAAGCACTACACACTCAATAAGTCTCTTCTTCGGTCTCATACTACTCAAAGCTATCTTCATCATCTTGATCCTCAGATTCACCATTTGGCGAGCGGGATGTACTTGTCCCATGTTGTTGTACCACGGATAGATCAACGACTAATTGTATACCAATTAGATCATGCAGGTCATACATTTAATAGTTTGTACCAACATTTAGAGTAGGTATGATTTCATCCATCTGATAGGCAACTCGATCCATCGCGAGTCATTGATTACTGTTCGAGCGTTGATTTTGCAAATAGCTTTCCAATTAGCTTTGTCTCTCTTCATGCTCGGGTATAGAGTGTACGCGGAGCGGGAGCGGAATGGGCCAATTTATAATTTTTCGGCCTTACCTAATGATTGCAGTTTTTGGAAAGCTGAGCCGTAGCCCAACCCGACAATCATCAAAACTTCACTTTGCGGTCTAATTGGGTTGGGGCGGGCTGGGGCGATTTTTGCGGTTTTTATTATAGAATCAATCACATGTACAATCATACTATTATTTTGTGAGAATTTATGCTTTTGTTACAATTATTTTGTCATAATAAATGCATTTTCTTGTAGTGAAAATTAAAAAATGTAAAGATACACTAGAGGAAATATGATTTTAATGCTACAATTGATTACTATAATCAAAGAAAAAAACTATAGCGAATACAAATTAACCACGACTATGCAATGGTTATTAGTCGTTGTTTCTGCAAGTGAGGTCAAAACATTAGTCATAGTTAAAAGTATAAAACCACAAAAATGTTATGGTCATGGAAGATTAAAACTATGGCAAATATTGATTAACTGTGGTAAACATTTAAATTTTTGCATTAATTTTATTTTACCGTGGTTAATAATTTATATATTTGTCATGATTTTTAACTCGTGGTCATTTATAGTCTAGCGAAAAATTTATTTATATAGTAATATGAGATATCAATTGCAATGTGTAAAATATAAACACTGATACATGGTTATATATATTATGGAAGAATATAAATAAATATAAAAATTTACCAATTTTTTTTATCAATAAGATTGTGAAAAAAAGTATTTATTTTGAATTAAATTATATAAGAAAATGATCATAATAATATATAAATATTAAACAATCACTATTTGAAATAAAATAAGATGATTATGAAATCAAATTGTAACAAAATGATGATATTATCAATTTCAAGTTCTTGCATTTATCAATGGCATAAAAAATATAAAAGATTATCAATAATCCAGAATTGGTTAATTAATTGATCTCATTTACATATTTATGTATATAGGGTAAATTATAGCCACTTTCCTTGAGGTTTGACATAATTACAAATACCCCTCATTGTTTGACAAATTACAAATACCCCCCTGAGGTTTATAATTTTTAACCAAAATCTGAAATTGACCATTTTGCGCTTGAATTTTTAGTTAGAATTGTAGAAAATCAACCGAGGCAAATTGCATTATTGCTCATCTATGTAAAAAACTTAAGAAACCTCTCCCTACGTATTGTAGTCCAAAAAGATTCAAAGAATTTTAAGAATAATTCGGTTTGCATAATGGCATTTTGGTTAATTCACCTATAAAAATGGATGAAAATGGGTTATTTGTTAGACGGTTACAAACCTCACGAGGGTATTTGTAATTTTTCAGACAACGAGGGGGTATTTGTAATTATGCCAAACCTCAGGGGAGGTAGGTGTAATTTACCCATATATATTATATAATACCAATAAAAAATTATAGTGATTGTTATTATTGTCTTGAATATTAGTTTATGTATTACCAATACTTTTGTATAAATATAAAAGTAATTTCAGTATATATTATAATCGCGGTCGAACGTGATATTTGGTTACGTAAACATAAAATCAAACCCGTTGCTAAAATCCGATCTTTTTTTACTAGCCAACTACCAACCCAACCTACCCTTAGCCCGCTAATTGCAGTATGATTTGGGTTGGACCGGTCAATTGGGGGCCCGACGATTTTGTTGAACACCCCTACTCGGGTAATCCGTGTAGTAGACTTGTACTGCCTGTTGCGCCAGTATGAATGGTTCATTCTTTTAGTACAACTTTTTAAAATTGACATCAACGAAGTCATAACGAGGGTGTATCTTCATACCTCTTACCGGATCGACCCCAACGACAATTAAACAAAACAATGTGCATGTCCGGAAAAAGTGGATAATCTAACTAATTATCTCTTCGAGTATCCCATAGATGTTATTGTTCGTGTCTGTATGTGATGAGCTTTCACACACACACCAAAAATTATAGTTAACTTTTCGACGTTTTGACGTTTAGTGTGAAAATTGAAATCATTCACGAAATAACACGGGAACATTGTCACTTCTACCCTAGGACCCCAATAATGCAACTTCAACAATTTGTTGTCCGTGTAGTTCAATTCGGATTTCACCTACAATTCATATAGCAATTGAAATAATTTATAAGAAATTGACCTAATTGAAATAATTTATAAGAAATCGATACTTACACGACATTTGAACCAATACTTGAATTCAGTTGCCACTAGTTGATCAATTATTGGGTCCTCTAAATAGTGTTGCTAGTACAGTTCATTCAAGAACGACATGTTTTAGGGATAGTGATAATTATAAATATACATATTCAGACTGAAATAATCGTTAGACTATATATATGTATCTATACACTTACTCGTAGTATGACACGACTACTTCGCAATTACACAACACGTATGTCTCGATTATGTAAAGTTCTTGACCGCTCAGCCACCTCTTCTTTGAGGCTCCATTTGCTCGGCCTGGGTGTTTGAAAATGGACCGTACCATTCGATCGTCGTTCCTCATGAGATCATCATTTCGACCAGGTCTACTTCGCTTGCAAAGAATGTGCAGTTCGAAGTAGTGGGAAGTGAAAAGCTCGATTTCTTCGACAATGTATGCATCAATAATTGACGCCTGACGTGGGCTTTGTTTTTCACCTTCTTCTTCAAATTGCGAAGAATCTATTCGTACGAATATTACGAATGACACCAAAATAATATATATAAAAAAACTAAATTTTCTCGTGTAGATACCTCTCAAATGGGCACATCCACCTGTATTGCACGGCCCCCCCAACATGCGCCCCATATGATAGGTGAATGATGAAGTGCTCCATTGAGTCGGAAAAAAGAGGAAAAAATATTTTCTTGAGGTTGCACATGATGACGGCTACACTATCTTTCAATTCTTGTACCTTTGTGATATCTAGCGTGATTGAGCATAGGATATGAATAGAAGGCTCACCTCCGTCAATGCGCTACACACATGCTCAAGAAGCATTTTATGGAAGGTAACCGGAATCAACTTCTGCATGAATACATGACAATCATGGCTCTACTTACCGTGCATCCTTAGCTCCTTCATGTCGACACAACGGGACAAGTTAGATGCATACCTATCAGGAAATCGAAGATAACGAATCAACTCATATATCCTCTTCTTCTAGTCCTTCATCAGTGTATATACAGCTTTGGGCATCATGTTCGGTGTTCTTTCATCCACCTCAAGCTCTGGCAGGTTACATATGATCTTTATATCTTTTCGTGCAGTCAGATTGTCCTTCGTTTTGCCCTTTATGTCCATCACGGTATTGAATATATTATCAAACACATTCTTTTCAATGTGCATGACATCAAGATTATGTCATATCAGATGTGTCCCCCAGTATTCAAGCTCCCAAAAGATTATTTTCTTTGTCCACTTATGCTCGATAACATAGCCTTCCACATCAGCCAATGGTTGTTCGACTGAAACACTAAACACATTGACACGGGCTCGAATCTGCTCTCCAGTCAGCCTCAGACGTGCAACCTTCCTTTCCACTTGATTTTTAGTGAAAGTTTTTTTGTTCCTTGGTACGAATGGTCCGGTGGGAGAAACTGCATGTGGCAATCAAAATAGCATGCCTTCCTACCGTGCTGCAAATAAAATGCCCATGTGTCCGCCCTACAAACTGGACACCCCATAACACCGACTCCATCCAGAAGCGGGTAGGTCATTAACTCGGCGCGCATTATGAATGCCTGGTTTGTCGCATTATTATGCGTCCGTACACCCACATGCCATAAATTTTGCAAACTCCTCGATCAACAGCTCCAGGTACACATCGATCAGACATTTGGGATTGGAAGGGCCAGGGATCACCATCGTTAGGAACATATACTCAGACTTCATGCACATTCCCAGTGGGAGATTGTACGGTGTAAGTATCACGGGCCAACATGAGTAAGTTTTACCATACTGCCCATGCGGTGTAAACCCATCCGTGCACAACCCCAGTCTAATATTACAGGGCTCAGCTGCAAAATCGGGATATGTCTGATCAAAATGTCTCGAAGCCTTTGCATCGGACGGATGACACATGGATCCCTCCTCCGTCTGATGGTTGGCATGCCACGTCATGTGGTTGGCAGTCGCTTCCGAAGCATACAACCTCTGCAGCGAGGGGTAAGCGACAGGTACCTAAGAATGGCATACAGGGACTTTTTGCATCTAGAATTTCTCACCGTGGTCGGCTTGACCTAGCTTCTCCACAAAACTTGCAGTACTTTAGATCAATGTCGTCCTTCTAGTACAACATGCAACCTCTTTTACATGCATGAATCTTCTCAACAGGTAATCCCAAGTCTCTTATCAATTTCTTCGTATTGTAATAATTAGGGGGAACGTGTGATCGCAGGGATGTATATAATCAACCCACTGGCACAGGTGATCATATGTTTGCTCTGAAAAAACCCCCCTCGGCCTTGATATTCAAACTAGCATCACGCCAATCGAGATTGGATGCACCCGTTCCACTACGGTTGGTCGGCAGCATGCACTAAATCAAAATAACGGTCTGACAACCCAGATCAATCATAGGGCCCCTCATCGTAATATGAACTAGGCCTAGCATCAGAAGGAAAATACCTCGTAGCATCATCAGGAACACCCTCCTGGTTATAAAGAAGACCAGAAAGCTGGACTGGCGACATCGAAAACCATCCTATGTGCCCAATCCATTTGCATCGCATCACCCCAATGCGTACTACCTTCCTCCTGAATGGCTAGCGTTTGCTGCTGTTGAATAGGGGTCGCGGTCAATGCATCAAAGTATTCATGTTCCCTCTCCCCACCATGCGAAGTCCAATTACAATACTCCAGCATAAACCCTTTCATACACAAGTCGAAATTTATCTCATCTGGTGGTTTGTATCTTTCATTTTTACACTTTCGACACGGACACTTAATCTTCTCGGCATCACATATATGCACATTGAGACTTAGCCCATTCAATAAATGCAGTAACACCATCCCTAAATCCGGCGTCACACCCAGCAAGTCCCCATCATTCATTCATCTCCTCAACTGTCTTAATTTGATTAGTCCTACACTTGCAATTAACAAAAGTAAATTAAATACGCAGAATACATTAATATATATATATATATATACAACTATTAATTAACTGCGTGCATTTTAATCAACCAGAAAGGGTTTCAAGTTGTTACATGAACAAAATAGCTTCAAAGATAAATGGAAATTTAACATAAATTGGTGATATTTTCGTTTTTATGTATAAAAATGCAAGAGAGAGAGTGAGAAGAAATGACATGGAGAGAGAATGAGAAGAAATGAAACGAAGGGAACATATATATAAGAAACTTTAAAACGGGCATTGGAATAGTAATTAGAACTCCAAAACTAGCCATTAAATCTAGCCGTTGAATCAGCATTTGGAGTTGTCCAGACGCAGCAACAGAAATATAAATATATCCGTTAAAATATAGCCGTTGTAGTGCATTTGGAGCGGGTACTGTAATACAGAATCTCTTATGTACATGAACCGTTCCAAACTGTAACACACTTTGGCACAGTTCTTGCAACTCTAATTTAGTTTTAATAAGTACCATAATTAGGAACGGTAATTGTATTACAATATTTTCATTAGGACAAAAACCGTCTCATTTTGGAACGGTCATTCCCACATTTCAATTTGTACCGATCGTGGGGCTGGATTGGGAGCAGTATGCGTTTTACGTCCACTTACCGTTCCAAGAGACACACATATGTTCCAAATTGTAATACAATTTTTTTTTCCATTACCTGATTAGAACGGGTGTTGGAGTCCACATTGTAACACATAGTTTGGGGTAGTATTCATAACGGTCTTACCGTTCCAATACGTTAGGATTTATCACAACACAAATGTGACATCAGCACTGGGTTGCCGTTCCACAATAATTCTTCTTGTAACCTTTAATTTGCATCGTAAAGCGCTATCGAGACTCCAATGGACCTTGTTTGGTTTTGTTTTCGAAGATAAGTTTTTACTTTTATAGTATTTCAAACGTGGAATCATTTTTTGTTGGGCCTTTTTTGTGACATTAGATCATAAATTTTAGAAAATTTATTTCATTACATGTTTTCGCATAAAAAATCATGTCTTTTCGTGCAAATTTATCAAAAAATGTTCTAATCTAAATATATTTTTATTGTATTAGTCTTTTTATAATTATCATCAAATATTTTGATTTAAGCATATTTTCATTTCTCGTGCAAACCCAATGCAAAATTAAGAACTCACTTAAAGATACTAAAAATTTAAAAATAAAAAATAAAATTAGGACCAAGCAAAGTCCAAGTTCCCTTGGGCTAGAAAAACTCTGATTTTTTATGTACCAAATAATTGATGTGGCTAGCTACGTAGTCGGTGTCTTATTGTATGAAATATTATTCCTTTGATATGATATGAGCCTCACAATTTTATTATAAAAAGGTATATTGTTAGGTTTTGAGATTTATAAACTGCTCAAACTTTTTATTTAAAAATATTTAGAATAATTAAAACATACGTCACTCCCGCGGGGACAAGAATATTACTTATAGTGCAGAGTGAGAGGTGATTACTTTTTGTGATGCATCCTCCTCATCCTTGTCACAAGGATATCAAATCTCCAGAGAATATTTTCTTTCCAAGAATTGTCTACATAGAAGATTCTTCGAAGTTTTGCCCTACAATGGGATAAATATATATATATATATATGTATATGTATAATTACCCATCACATCCCAACTTAATTAGCTAGTATAGCTCATTTTCGAGAGGATGTTCGGCTAAGTTTATTCAAAATATTTTATAGATTCTTACCTTTTATATATAATAAGATGTTTTAATACGTTAAAAATTTTAAATTTCATTTTAAAAATAAGTTTTTAAAAAGTTTGGATAAATAGATGTTAGAACTTAAAAAAATATTAAGGTGTTGGCATAAAAAGTTCCTATTGACAAAAATAAAAAATTATAATTTTAGTCCTATAACTTAGAGAACGTGACATTTCTGATCCTACATGAGTTGATTTTCTCAATTTAGTCATGTAATATTAAAATATTGGCAATTGTTGTCTTTTTCCGACGAACTTGGCCGGAAAATTATGTGACTTGCATATGACTGTAATTTAGTCCTATAAATCATTTTGTACAGGACCAAAAATATCGACCCTCCCTAAGTTACAGAATTAAAATTTCAATTTAAATAGGTCATGTGCAAGTCACATTCAATTTTCTAGCTATTTTCACCAAAAAAGGACCGAAATTGCCAAAGTTTTTACAAGACTAAATTGCAAAAATCAATTTGTGTAGGACCAAAAATGCCACCAACAATAAGTTACAAGACTAAGATTATATTTTTCCTTGACAAAAAAACTATAAAATTGTTAGAATTTTAAATCTTGTAACAAATATAACTACGTTGCCAAAAAAAAAAACCAACAAATATATATGAAAATAAAAAGTGAATACTAAAAAAATAATGAGGGTGTCTTCTATAAAATATGTTAAACTTAAGAAACATAATAGATCTTACAGAGAAGTATGGATTGGATGACTTACTTTTTTCTTTAAAAATTTATAAAATTCAGAATATTTTATTATATTATATTTTTAGGCTTTAATAAAATTTTCATCTTGTAATTATAGCACTTTGCCATTTTTATCCTTTATCTTTCTAGGGTTCCAAAATAGCCCTGTAATTTTTTGACATTTCGCGATTTTGATCCTTCCGGTGCCGAATTTTGCAAAAGTTGCCGGAACAAATCATGTGCCCCTCGCGATTTTGGCATTTTTATCCTTTATCTTTCTAGGGATTGCAAAAGAGTTCTGTAACTTTTTGATATTTTACAATTTTGGTCCTTTCGGTGATGGATTTTGCAAAAATTGTCGGAATAAATCATGTGCCACCTCATTTTGTTTATTAATTTTTCATCCATGTTGGCAAAAGTGAACCAATCCGAACAAAAGCACCAATTTAAATGAACCACGTGAAGCGCACATGATATCTTCTGGCGACTTTTGCAAAATTCGGCATCGGAAGGACCAAAATCATGAAATGGCAAAATGTTATTAGACTCTTTTGCAATCCTAAAAAAATAAAGAATAAAAATGCCTAAGTGCCAAAATTACAGGACCAAAAATTTATTTAAACCTATATTTTTATATAGAAAAACATACCAAAGGATTTAATAAAGGTTATAAGCTCAGCTAAACTCCCTCCTAAGCTTAGCTGATTTAATTTGGACACCCTTAAGTTCTTTGTTAGGGTTTGTGATAAGCAAGTTGTCATAGAGATCGATGGATTGAGCTGAGTATTAATCCATTCCCAACCGAGTTCAATATAAGTGATTGAGAAGGATCTATTGGTTGAAATCTGATGGATGAAACTAAGCTTTGACAAATCATAATTACAAACTTGAATAGATTTTTCTCTCTACTGAGTGGCGCTTTTTCTCTCTACTGAGAGGGTAGCATACTTTTTTGTTCGGAGTGCTCGGGAGGGTGAGGTTAGCTAAGGGGGGCTTATTGGTCGTATCATGCGTCTTGCTTGTGTCGCCTACTTACTTCGCGGGGGCTCCGACTGTCGTATCTAATTCTCGCGTGGTGTGTCGTATTTTGTTCACCGTTGGGGCTGTCCTTCGTGTGTTTGTTTGTCGATTTTTGCTTTTTCTTTTCTCTTGTGTCTGTTTGTGTCTTTTTGCTTGGTGGTGCAGGTTGAGCTTCGCGGCGGGGAAAGGCGGCAGGGTTTCGGTCGTGCCAGGGTGGGTACGCGTTGGCATAAACGATTATACCTTTGCGAGGGGGGAACGATGGAGCTGAATTTGGAACGCTTAGGTCGAGCGCTAGTCTTGACAGAGGAGGAGGCAGGGGGTGTGACTTGGATGGGGGCAAAGTGGGAAGGTTGTAAGGATGTTGCAGGTTTTCTGGTGGTCGGATGCTTGTTGACTCCGAGGCCATTTCGGTTCGATGTATTGCAGGCTACATTATTGAATATTTTAAGACCTGTCTGGGGGGTGGAATTGAAGTTATTAGCGGAGAACCATTTTCTGTTGAGGTTCCAACACGTAGCGGACAGGGATAAAGCGCTAGCGGGCCGGCCATGGATTTTTGACCGGAACCTTATTCTGCTGCGGGAATTAGATGTGGAAGACAATCCCTTACTGGTCGACTTATCGAGAAGCCCGTTTCATGTTCGCATTCATGGACTACCACTACGCTTGATGACACTGGAGATTGGCATTGCCGTTGGTAATCGTTTGGGTACGTTTATGGAGATAGACACAGGTCGTGGTCTGTCTGTCTGGGGGGTACAACTCCGTATACATGTGGAACTGAGCATCCGTAAGGCTTTACAGAAACGTATGAGAGTCCGCTCACCGAGCGGTGATGAAATTATAGTTTCATTTACTTATGAAAAACTCTTGACGTTTTGTTACGGATGTAGTGTATTGGGACACATCGTCCGGGATCTACCGTACGGTCCCTGGCTACGAGAGATGAGGGTGGTGGGAGGTATCTCAAGGAGGGGTGGCGGATGGGGAGGCGTTGGAAGGGGTTGGGAGGATGGGAGGGTTAGGAGGGAAGGCGAACCTACAATGAAACGAGTGACGAGTATCTTCAAGTTCTCGAAATTGGGAGGGGATGGGCAAGGGAGGGTGGCAGGAGGTGAAGGACAAGCGGATCCGCCCGGGAGCGCGAGCGGAAGCGAGAAAAGCGAGAAATTGTGCGTAAATTTAAATCAAATTCAAAATACGCGAATCTCAAGGGGTGTACCCTTGGGTGCTCAACCGGGCGTTCGATGTAGGATGTGTAAATATATGTTTTAATATTTACTTAAACCTTCCAAAGGCTTCAGACTTGTACCTCATCAGGTAAATATAACCATACCGTGAGTAATCATCGGTAAAGGTTATGAAGTACGAGTACCCACCTCTAGCCTGAGTATTTAGTGGACCACAGACATCTGTATGGATCAAATCCAACAGACCACTGGCTAGCGTACTTTGTCCAACAAAGGGTTTCTTGGTCATCTTTCCCTTTAGACAGGATTCGCAGGTCGGTAGGTTGTCCAAATCGTCTATTTCTAGACTCTTTGAGTCCACCAACCTTCTTATCCTAACTTTAGAGATATGACCTAACCTCGCATGCCATATCTGTGCGTTATTATGATCATCACATTTTCGTTTGTGTTCTGCAGTCATAATCCAATTAGACTGTTGAAGTATGTACAGGACCGTTGACCAATGTACCAAGCAAATGAGAAATACCATCTTTGATAATGAAAAAAACCATTTTTATTGATGGTAAATTCATATCCCTCCTTATCAAGGACCGGGATGGAAACAATGTTTTTAATCATGCTAGGTACATAGAAACAGTCGTTCAGTACAATCCTAACATGACTACTAATGGCTAACTCTAGTGATCCTACGGCCTCCGCAGCAACGGCCTTGCCATCGCCTAGCCTCAGGATCATCTCATCCTTGGTTAGCCTTCTGCTTCTTTGCAGTGCTTGCAAATTATTGCAGATGTGAGCACCACACCCGGTATCCAATACCCATGAAGCAGAATTAGTCAAATGAAATCAATCAAAGCGTAATAAACCGTTACCTTTGATTGTTTAGCGTATGCTCCCGGCTACTAGCGTTGTTCCTTCTCCGGAATGCTCACGAAATCCAAACGTATGGATTCTCCAAAGGTGATCCACACCACACCGGAAGAAACACACGTTCTTCTTGCTAGAAAAGAACGGGTTTAGGAAGGAATCGGTTTAAGAGAAAAACACTATGAATTAGTGTTCTCTTAAACTTACTTCGTTCTTCTTCTTGATTCAAAATCAAGTGAAGAACACAAGTGTAAGAGAGGGAGGGAGCACGAAATTTTGAGAGAGAGGAGAGGATTTTTGTCTTCTATTTTTTCCTAGAAAAAGATGAATAATGAATCACTTATGCTTGGTGTTGTATATTCTAATATATATACATAATTAATGTGATTATTGGAATGTGTCTAGGTTCATCCAAGGATGTCTAGATTCATTCCAATCAATCACCATCAATTCTTCAATCAAGCCTACCAAAATTTATGGTATGATCAAATCATACCAAAAGGGAAGAGCTTGATTGGAGTTGATTTGTCTCTTTCCAAAAGAGACAAGTCAACATACCACCTAGCATGCAACATGGCTGATTTTGCTTCCTCCAAGGGAGCATGTCGGCCATGTTTAATTAAGGGAAGAAGTCCAACTTCTTCCTATTCCAAATTAGGAATTATTTCTCCTCTCGGGTATAATTTAACGGACCGGGTTTTATCGTAATCCAATTACGACGAACCCAATATTAAACCCAATTTAATGTCCACTTAAATTATTCACGTTGATCTTTTAATCCAATTAAAAGATCCAACGTCTCAACATCTCAACTTTTCATATTTAATCGAAAATCCAATTTACCGATTAAATGAAAGCCCGATACAATATCGGCCCGTCCATCCAATGGACTTTCCCTTAAGTAATCCAATTACTTATTTTATCCTTCGAGATTGACTCCAAGTCGATCTCTCAACCTCCTCGGTGATTTGTGTGTGACCCTTTAGGTTCACCCTCAGCTAGACTTGGGCCCGTGTCCCACAAGGGCCCGTTACCATGGGTGGCCGTTTAGCAACGGTCCATGGCACTAGAGACTAGGTGAATTGGCGTGAACATTTAGGCGCCGATTCCGTACGGGTACGATCCTTCCGTCTACCGTCTCCCGGCCTTAGTCTAGGGTATGGAATTGGGCGTCGGTTCCCATCCTTGACTAGGCAACTATGCTTAATACTCGAGACTACGTATGCTTCATTGCATCGACACAGGAAACCATTCCCTGTTCGACCAACCACTGTGGCCACAGCTTCAAACAGCATGAACGTGTCTCCGAGTGCATAGGAGATACCTCTGTCACATACTGACAGGGGACGGATCCTCTTCTTGGAATCCACCGTCCTCGCTACACATTCTGACTGCACTGGACAAGGCTTATGATAATCATCTTACAGAATGATTACCTCTCGCTAGATCCAAGATACAGCCGTCCTGTGCACGCGACTGCCATGATCCCTCAAGTCTGAGGATTACTCCCGTACTATCGGAACCGGGGAAAACCAATCATACCGACCAAGCCTCCAAGGCTTCCATATGATGATCCCCGCGAGTCAGTCCAGTCGGCTCGACCCCAGTCGACCAACCCATCAAGATCGTGTAGGCGTCCCACGCATGTCGCCGATGAAACACGGCACTCATCTAATGAACACGACTCTTGACGCAATCTCAATAGGACTCTCGATGCCCTGTCTCGAGGTCCTCGACTTGGAACGTTTCAGACCCAACTCTTAATCAGTTGGTTTCATGACCACCATCCAATGCGTGGCCCAACTGCATGAGTTGTTATCCATGGTCTGTGGGTTTTGTTGCGATATAAGTTAAACACCGTTTTAACAAATGTAAGATGAGCGCAACAAAGAAGGTACCATTGATGACGAACACTCATCTTATTCATCACATAATAATATTACATTCACATCAAGGTGTCGGATAGGTTACAAATTGCCAAACCTATTGGCTTTCTGGTCACCTATTCCAACAATCTCCCACTTGACCTAAAGCCAATCACCCATTGACCTCGAACCTCTTATTCAGATGGTGAGTATGGGCAACTTGCGACATGGGCTTAGCAAGTGGATCTGCTATGTTTTCTGCGGAGCTGACTCGGTCCAACCGAACGTCACTCCTGCTATCCATCTCTCTAAGAGATGGTAGCGTCTAAGAATATGCTTAGATCGTGATGAGATCTCGGTTCCTTTGCTAGTGCTATCGCCCTGTTGTTATCATAAAAGATAACTACAGGCTTAGCAATGCTAGGTACTACATCTAACCCTTGGATGTAGCTCATCAACCAAACCACTCCTTAGCAGCTTCCAAAGCCGCTATGTATTCAAAACTCTATGGTGGAGTCCGCCGTGGTAGCCTGCTTGGAACTCTTCCAAGCGACCACGCCACCATTAAGTCTGAACACATAACCAGACTGAGACTTTGCATCATCGTCATCCGACTGGAAGCTAGCGTCGCTATAGCCTTCCAGTATCAACTCTCCACCATCGTAGATCAAGAACATGTCCTTAGTCCTTTTCAGGTACTTCAGGATAGTCTTGACTGCACTCCAGTGTGCCTCCCCGACACACGACTGATATCGACTTGTTACGCTCAATGCGAAAGCCACATCATGTCTAGTGCACTGAACAACATACTGTATGTTGCCTACGGCTGAAGCATAGGGGACGTCCAACATCCGTTTAAGCTCCTCATCAGTCTTAGGAGACTGCTTCTTGGATAACTTAATTCCATGCCTCATAGGAAGGAATCCTCGTTTTGAGTTCTCCATCTTGAATCTCTTCAAGACTTTCTCAATGTACGAGGACTGGGCCATTCCTAACATCCTTCTAGATCTATCCCTGTAGATCTTGATGCAAAGATGTAGGATGCCTTGCCCATATCCTTTATGGAGAATTGCGTTGACAACCAAGCTTTAGTGGTACCCAACATCTTAGCGTCATTCCCAATGAGCAAGATGTCATCCACGTAAAGCACCAGAAACGCAACTGAGCTCCCACTGATCTTCTTGTATACACAAGGATCGGACTCGTTTTTTATGAAATCATATCCCCGTATGACTTCATCAAAACGTATGTTCCAGCTTCGGGTTTAACCCCTTTTGCTGGATCTGCTAGGGTCCAAACCTTGTTTGTACCCATCGAGTCCATCTCGGATCTCATGGCCTCAAGCCACTTGTCCGAATCGATGTCCGACATCGCTTCTCCGTACGTCTTTGGATCATTATCCAACTGATCGGTCAGGCCCAGAAATCCATACCTATCAGGTGCATGGGATACTCTGGCCGACCTACGGAGGACTGGAACAATATCAGTGGGAACCATTGGCTCAGATGTCACTGCCACCTCATGGGGTGCCTCACTTGATTCCTCAAGGAGCACCTCATCGCGTCAACTATCCGATGGAAAACCCTTTTCCAAGAACACTGCGTTTCGCGAGACAAAAACCTTTTGCTCGGAGGGATCATAGAAATAATACCCCGCAATTTCTTTCGGATAGCCGATGAACCTGCATAAACTAGACCTCAAGTCCAGTTTATCTCCCACTAATCTCTTGATATATGCGGGGCAACCCCACACTTTCAAGTATTTGTAGGAGGCAGGCTTGCCATGCCATATCTCATATGGCGTCTGCGATACCCTTTTAGATGGCGCCAAGTTCAAAACTTTGGCCGCCGTCTCAAGAGCGTATCCCCAGAAGGAAAGGGGTAGTTCGGTAAAACTCATCATGGATCGGACCATGTCCAACAAGGTCCGATTCCTCCTTTCAGACACACCATTAAGTTGCGGTGTTCCAGGAGGGGTCCACTGAGAGAGAATCCCATTCTCTTTTAGATAATCAGTAAACTTACCACTGAAATACTTTCCACCTCGGTCCGACCGAAGGGCTTTCATCTTTCGACCGGTTTGGTTCTCTACTTCAAGTCTGTATTCCTTAAACCTTCCAAAGGCTTCAGACTTGTATCTCATCAGGTAAACATAACCATACCGTGAGTAATCATCGGTAAAGGTTATGAAGTACGAGTACCCACCTCTAGCCTGAGTATTTAGTGGACCACAGACATCTGTAAGGATCAAATCCAACAGACCACTGGCTAGCGTACTTTGTCCAACAAAGGGTTTCTTGGTCATCTTTCCCTTTAGACAGGATTCGCAGGTCAGTAGGTTGTCCAAATCGTCTATTTCTAGACTCTTTGAGTACACCAACCTTCTTATCCTAACTTTAGAGATATGACCTAACCTCGCATGCCATATTTGTGCGTTATTATGATCATCACGTTTTCGTTTGTGTTCTGCAGTCATAATCCAATTAGACTGTTGAAGTATGTACAGACCGTTGACCAATGTACCAAGCAAATGAGAAATACCATCTTTGATAATGAAAAAACCGTTTTCATTGATGGTAAATTCATATCCCTCCTTATCAAGGACCGGGATGGAAACAATGTTTTTAATCATGCTAGGTACATAGAAACAGTCGTTCAGTACAATCCTAACATGACTACTAATGGCTAACTCTAGTGATCCTACGGCCTCCGCAGCAACGGCCTTGCCATCGCCTAGCCTCAGGATCATCTCATCCTTGGTTAGCCTTCTGCTTCTTTGCAGTGCCTGCAAATCATTGCAGATGTGAGCACCACACCCGGTATCCAATACCCATGAAGCAAAATAGTCAAATGAAATCAATCAAAGCGTAATAAACCGTTACCTTTGATTGTTTAGCGTATGCTCCCGGCTACTAGCGTTGTTCCTTCTCCGGAATGCTCACGAAATCCAAACGTATGGGTTCTCCAAAGGTGATCCACACCACACCGGAAGAAACACACGTTCTTCTTTCTAGAAAAGAACGGGTTTAGGAAGGAATCGGTTTAAGAGAAAAACACTATGAATTAGTGTTCTCTTAAACTTACTTCGTTCTTCTTCTTGATTCAAAATCAAGTGAAGAACACAAGTGTAAGAGAGGGAGGGAGCACGAAATTTTGAGAGAGAGGAGAGGATTTTTGTCTTCTCTTTTTTCCTAGAAAAAGATGAATAATGAATCACTTATGCTTGGTGTTGTATATTCTAATATATATACATAATTAATGTGATTATTGGAATGTGTCTAGGTTCATCCAAGGATGTCTAGATTCATTCCAATCAATCACCATCAATTCTTCAATCAAGCCTACCAAAATTTATGGTATGATCAAATCATACCAAAAGGGAAGAGCTTGATTGGAGTTGATTTGTCTCTTTCCAAAAGACACAAGTCAACATACCACCTAGCATGCAACATGGCTGATTTTGCTTCCTCCAAGGAAGCATGTCGGCCATGTTTAATTAAGGGAAGAAGTCCAACTTCTTCCTATTCCAAATTAGGAATTATTTCTCCTCTCGGGTATAATTTAACGGACCGGGTTTTATCGTAATCCAATTACGACGAACCCAATATTAAATCCAATTTAATGTCCACTTAAATTATTCACGTTGATCTTTTAATCCAATTAAAAGATCCAACGTCTCAACATCTCAACTTTCCATATTTAATCGAAAATCCAATTTACCGATTAAATGAAAGCCCGATACAATATCGGCCCGTCCATCCAATGGACTTTCCCTTAAGTAATCCAATTACTTATTTTATCCTTCGAGATTGACTCCAAGTCGATCTCTCAACCTCCTCGGTGATTTGTGTGTGACCCTTTAGGTTCACCCTCAGCTAGACTCGGGCCCGTGTCCCACAAGGGCCCGTTACCATGGGTGGCCGTCTAGCAACGGTCCATGGCACTAGAGACTAGGTGAATTGGCGTGAACATTTAGGCGCCGATTCCGTACGAGTACGATCCTTCCGTCTACCGTCTCCCGGCCTTAGTCTAGGGTATGGAATTGGGCGTCGGTTCCCATCCTTGACTAGGCATCTATGCTTAATACTCGAGACTACGTATGCTTCATTGCATCGACACAGGAAACCATTCCCTGTTCGACCAACCACTGTGGCCACAGCTTCAAACAGCATAAACGTGTCTCCGAGTACATAGGAGATACCTCTGTCACATACTGACAGGGGACGGATCCTCTTCTTGGAATCCACCGTCCTCGCTACACATTCTGACTGCACTGGACAAGGCTTATGATAATCATCTTACAGAATGATTACCTCTCGCTAGATCCAAGATACAGCCGTCCTGTGCACGCGACTGCCATGATCCCTCAAGTCTGAGGATTACTCCCGTACTATCGGAACCGGGGAAAACCAATCATACCGACCAAGCCTCCAAGGCTTCCATATGATGATCCCCGCGACTCAGTCCAGTTGGCTCGAACCCAGTCGACCAACCCATCAAGATCGTGTAGGTGTCCCACGCCTGTCGCCGATGAAACACGGCACTCATCTAATGAACACGACTCTTGACGCAAGTCTCAATAGGACTCTCGATGCCTTGTCTCGAGGTCCTCGACTTGGAACGTTTCAGACCCAACTCTTAATCAATTGGTTTCATGACCACCATCCAATGCGTGGCCCAACTGCATAAGTTGTTATCCATGGTCTGTGGGCTTTGTTGCGATATAAGTTAAACACCGTTTTAACAAATGTAAGATGAGCGCAACAAAGAAGGTACCATTGGTGACGAACACTCATCTTATTCATCACATAATAATATTACATTCACATCAAGGTGTCGGATAGGTTACAAATTGCCAAACCTATTGGCTTTCTGGTCACCTATTCCAACAGGAGGATCCGGTCGCCGGAGGAAAAAGGAGAGTCGGCAGGGCAAGCTCAACCACTGGTGGGGGGAGGGGCGAGGGCCGCGGGGGAGGATGGCGAAAGTGGGGGGGAGTGGAGGAGGTGCACGAGATCGTGGGGGTATGTGGGCTACGTGAGGGGAATTTGGGCGGACCTAGGGATGAAATCGGGGTGGGTAGGCTGGACAGAGGATCTGGGCTGGGGATGACGGGGCAAGGGGGAGGACAGTCAGATTGGGCTTGGGGCTGGGGTTGGGCCATCAGATGGGAGTGGGCCCAAGAGGGCAAAGGGGATGGAAAATTGGGCTAAGGAGGAGCCAAGTAAAGGGTTGTCGAGGCTTGGGCCTCCACCAGGTTTCAGCAGAACCATATGTACCGGCCCAGAAAGAGAGCCCAAGTCCATGGTGGAGATTAGGAATCTGGCAAGCATTGCGAGTTTGAGCCAGCTAGCACAGAACGCGCGTGAGGGCAGAACGGGTGGGAGGCCCGATAGTCAGCTGGATCGAATTTCGACGGCGGACGGCGAGCTACAGGCCCGTCAGCCGGCAGTGGTTACAGTGACCATGGCCCGCGGCGACTCTTGCAGGGGGGGGGGGTGAAACTCAGTGGGGGAGTTGCTTCTGACAAAAGTATGTCCGAATTAATTTCAGTTTCTACAACCGAGCCGCCGATGAAATATGCCCGTAATCCTTTGCTATCTGGTAATCTGGGTAGGGTGGGTCATGAGAGTGAGGAGCTTCCTTCGATCCAAAGCAAAACAGGGGCGGGAATAGGGAACACGGTGAGGGAACTTTGTCTGGCGGAGGGAGAGGGGTTGGTGACAATTCCTATTGTGTTCATGGCTGGGCGGGGGGTGACAGAAGGGGAGGGGGAATCCGGGGACGGGGAGGAGGAAGGTGGCCGGGTGGTGCGGAAAAAAAGAGGAAGCGTTGGGGACAAATCGAGGAGACGCCACTGAAACGGGCATTGGTAGACGAAGCTAGTATATCGAGCTCCGGGGATGAGATAATTGACACTATTCCAGCGGTGGAGGCTGCGGGACAGCCCCGCCGAGACCAATGAGTGCACTAGCTTGGAACTGTTTTTCTGATGACACAAAGGGATAAATTGTTTTTTTTCCAATTTGAAAAGTTCATCACATCAAAGCAGCTGAGTGAGGGAAAATTAGACCTTTCATTTTTATCAATGCCCTTGGGAAGAGTAACTTTGGGTAGAAATTGTATTTACGTCCTATAAATTAGTTTTTTTTTATAATTTTTGTCTTATTATTTTTTAATTCACTATATTGCATTCGATAATTTCAAATATTTGCACTTTTTAGTCTATTAATTCAGTTAAATTTATAAGAAAAACAACACGTGCATGACATAGGTTTCCTTAAGTCTTGAGGGGATTTAAGACAGTTTCCATCATAAATTTAATAAGATTAAGGTTTGAAACGAAACTTACAATCTTTTGGGTCATGGAATGAATATGGTGAGTAGAAAACAATGGGACCAAAATCATAAAAGCAAAAAAAAAAGAAAAAAAAAAACTAACTTATGAGATATAAAATGCAATTTTCCCTAACTTTTGGGTTCGAATGTCAATTCTCATGATGTCAAAGATCAGAACTAAGTATTAGCAGCCGGGCCAACAATTCAACGAGGTGAAGACAAAATGAAAACGACGGGAGAAGAGTTTCAGTTGGTATATTACAAGTGGAGCATCATTAAAATCCAAGGAAGATGCATAATTGCTGGCAACAGAAGAATACTATAACCTCATGTTTATGGGGAAAATAAGAGGATCATTTTCCGTTCCACAACTAACTTATTAATCTATACTTTATCTATACTAATATATAAAGAAAACACCGTTTTCACTCACAAAAGGCGGTTACTTACACCGCGACACGGATATTTTGTTATACCAATAATATCCCTAAGTTAGTTTCTTTTCCTTTTTTTTAACTCTTTGTCTTTTTTTTTTTTTGAAGTGTGTGATAATATATTTTAAGGCATGAAATATTATTTATTATATGCACGCAAGGACGACGTGCCACGTCGACTAGTTATTATTGAAGAGCACCTCTTTGGTGTCTCAAATTTTTGATCTGCCATTTTTTTTATTTTTTAAATTATTTACAATTTTTTTTCCTTTTCTCAGCCTCCAAATCTCTCTCTCTCCCACTCTTCTCTTAATAACTTCCCATAACTTTTATCTTTTTTACTATTTTTTTAAATTTAACTAACATAAATATTTTAAAAAATTAACAATTATATTATTTATATTTAAAATTAATTGCACACACATTTGGGTGTGCAATACACACTAGTAGTAATGAATTATAATTGGAAAATGATCAGATTCACAACGCTCACAATGTGCGTAACTCATACTTGCAACTGAGAGAAAATTGAAAGAGAGAATTCTGTGTATATTGTATTGTACAGTATATGAGGCCATTTCCATTTAAATACAAGCGGGAAGAAGAAAACTTCCTAACAACCACCACGTGTCACCCATCTCTTCACTAATAGAAACGTAAAACCTGAAAAAACACGCTTCTTCTACATATGTACAGAATAGACAAGGAGCACTAAGTAATGGCTGGGAAAAATTGCATTTTACGTCCCATAACTTACACCACTTTTTATTTTGGTCCCATTAATTTTTGACGAAGCAATTTTAGTCCCATAAAGTCCACAAACGTTGTAATTTTAGTCCCATTGACAAAATTCATTAAAATTTTAACGGAAGGAGCACTTGCATGGCACGTGCTTCGTTAAGTCCATAAGTCACATCTAATGAAACATTGCAATTTTAGTCCAATAAGTCCACAAATATTGCAATTTTAGTCCCACAAGTCCACAAACGTTGCAATTTTAGTCCCATGCACGTGCTCCTTCCATTAAAATTTTAACGAATTTCGTCAATGAGACTAAAATTGCAACATTTGTGGACTTATGGGACTAAAATTGATATGTCAAAAATTAATGGGACCAAAACCGCACACGGTGTAAGTTATGGAACGTAATATGCAATTTTTCCATAATGGCTGAAGGAAAGTGGTTGTTGTCTCCTGCTTGTTGTATATGTGCATGTACATGCAGGAGACAACAAGCACTTTCCTTTAGCCATTACTTAGTACCCCTTGTCTATTCTGTACATATTTAGAAGAAGCGTGTTTTTCGTTTCATCAGTTGCAGCAGCTCTGTCATCATGACGAACAAACTTTCATTGCCATTAACTTTTGTCTCGTCACATACCGCGTCAATGCTTTAGAATTCACTAAGCTTTTTGTTTTCTCTTCTCAGCCAGTTCCCGAAACCTAAACCAGTCCGGATATCCATATATTTTAAAACATGTATCACTTGAATGACTTGGCTTGTCACAGTGTTCTCAATGCAGATTTCTCTTTCTGCATTTCCTTTCTTCTTCAGATAAAACTGATTTCCGCCCTGCTTCCTAAGATCTGCATTTTAGCCATCAAGGCAGCATTATGTGTAACATCTTTTATATTCACCTGGCCTTGTCTCTGACTTTCAACTCGCAATACCAGTGTCACCCATCCAACAGACTCATCCTATGGCCAAAAAATTAATAACAATATCTCTCTTCAGTAATAGAAACGTAAAACCTGAAAAACACGCTTCTTCTATATATGTACAGAATAGACAAGGAGCACTAAGTAATGGCTGAAGGAAAGTGTTTGTTGTCTCCTGCTTATTGTATATGTATATGAAAATCATCAGAAAAGAAGATAACTCTTCACACAAAATTAAAAAAAAAAAAAAAAAAAAAAGATGTCAACGAACTAGGATTAATGAACTAATTAACAAAAATAAAATAACTAATTTAAATCAAAATAGACAAATTTTACCAATAACTATCCAAATTTTGATAATATTTTTATTAATAGACTAAACTTCTACTAATAAACTCGTAGCAATTAATATAACAATATGCTTATTACTCCCCCTTGCAATATTTACTACAGATTCAAATTTTCTCTCGCAATGCTGTAACTCTTGATTTTAGTGGTCCCATTTGTCTGAATACATACTAGTTAGACATTTGTATTTATGGCGTTGTGCTTGTGAACCATCTAGCTGGCAGGATACTAGCTAGATCGAACATTGTGATACACAATTGTATTTTTGGCGTTGTGCTTGGTGAACCATCTAGCTAGCAGGATACTAGCTAGCTGCGGTGTTTTTTCCTGGTCCCTTTCTTAGACTTGTTAAAACTTAGGCCCAAAGATCTGAAGTTGGACATACCTAAATGAGCAAATTTTTGCTAGCATTAAGTGGCGACATCTATGGGAAATCAGAACTAAGACGTGAGATTCATGGAAATACCAAATAATGGCATGGAGAGGCAGAAAGCTATTGACTTTCAAGGTGGAGACACCTAAGCCTTGAAAGGTGGTATCAAGGGCACCCCTAGCCCCTGCTAGTCGCAGATCGGAAGGCTCATCCAACCCTATGAAGCCTCTAGGTCCTGCTCGCAACAACACTTCTTCAAATACTTCTTCTGGGAGGTTGTCGCCCATTTTATTGGAGATAATGCATCAAATGATTCTAGCGGCCGTGCCTGCGTAAATGGCGGCTACACACCAGGTGGCTCTGGCAACCCCTTAGCCACAGAGGCCCCTACCCCCATCGTAGGGGGAAACCCTGGCAAACTTGCTATAGGGTCACCCGCTCAAGGAGGAAAGGCTAGTCCCTCAGCCATGAGAGGACGTCAATATTCAATAGCTGGCTCGCTTGGAACATCTTTAGAGAGGACATCAGGATGTGAGCATCGCGTCCTTGGAGTCTCCTAGGAAGAATAGGGAGGTATCCCTTTTAGTGATGAGGTTATCATCGACGAGCTCTCCTAATCGTTGAACCCCAACCATAGTGGAGTACAACAGGTCCACACACCCTCAAGAGCATCAGTCTTGTTTGAGAATGTAACCTCCTTCATTGCTAGACGAATGGAGTCAAATGCCGCGTGTTCATCATTATGTTTTGTCGAGCAGCCCATCAATAGCTTACCCAATTATTTATTGGCTCAATCAAAACTTTTCAAGAGTTTCGCTCTCTTTTCCTCCATCAATTTGCCAACAATAAACGGCATCAAAAAATGGACATAAGTCTTTTCTCGATCCAGCAGAAGGAATAAGAGTCCTTGATACATTATCTCTAACATTTTAACGCTACTGCTTTAGAGGTCCCTTAGACTACCCCAAAAGTGTGTGCTAGCGCCTTCTCAAAAGGATTGCAGGATGGAGGTTTCTTCAAATTGTTGGCTAAAAAACTGGTACCAAATTTTGATAGTCTCCTGGCATGAGCAGATAAATACATTAATATGGAGGAAGTTCGAGCCTCCAAAAAGGAAGGATAAGGAGAAAAGATGAAAGACCGCAAGGAGGAAGGTTCTTCCAAGAAGCCAAAGATGGAGTTTTGGGATAAGAAGGCCCCTTTCCAGAGGGGGCACCCCTCGTACACTCCCTTGAACGCACCTATCACACAAGCGTCGATGGCCATAGAGGGCATAGGAATTATAGCCCGACCGCGAGTGGCCAAGGATGGTCTTACTCGGGTGCAGTTTTACAAGATTTCTACAACGAGTATAGGCACACAATGGAGGAATGTTGACACTTGAATAATGAAATCGAGAGACTTCCAAAATGGAAATCTCTAGGTTTTAGTAGGGGAAAAATCACAGGGCACCAGCTGCCATTAAAACTGTAATGCCCATAAGGGAAAAGCGAAGGAGGACTCCAACCCCTAAACCCCTGGGCATCTTGAGGAATATAACGCCCCGAAAAGGGGGTTATTCATATGATCGTAGGGGGAGTTGTGGGTAGAGACTCCCATAAGGATCAGAGAATTGGAAGGAGATCTCCATATAGAAGTTTTGGATGTAGAAGTAGTGGCTGACACCCCCACCATCTTTTTTGGACCAACTAAAGACATGGGTTGGTGTCACCCCACAATGATATCCTGGTTATCACAACCACAATAGCAAATTATGAGGCTAGTCGGATATTCATAAATTAGGGAAGTTCAATTGATATCCTCTTTAGGGGAGCATATGACCAAATGCAAATGGGAGATACTCCCCTGGAAGACGTCGATACCTCCTTGTACGAATTTGTAAGAGAGATGGTATGCCCCAGCAGAATGATAGCTTTGCCACTCTGGCTGAGGGAAGAGCCTTGGAGAGGACAACCATGACAAAGTTTCTAGTGGTAGATGTTCGCTCCACCTACAACATAATACTATGAAGACCCACGCTTAATAATTTTCAAGCCATGTTATCCACCTTCCACATGAAGATTAAATTCCCTTTCCAAGGGGGAATAGGAGAAGTAATGGGAGATCAACTGTGGAATCGAAAATACTACTTTGAGGTTGTCTGCAAAAGACAAGTGAAGCTCCGCAGATCCTCCCCTAGAGGAGTCCCGCAAGTGCAAAGGAAAAGATCTTCTGATAGAGAAAGGATTGGCCCCTTGGGGGGAACCCCAACCAAGGTCCAGCCTATAGAAGAATTGCTAAACATTAAATCAATTCCCAGGCAGCCTCATAAACCACATGTATAAGCTCCCAGTTAGAGGCAGAAATAAAAGGAGAATTGGTCCGCTACCTCCAGCCTTATATCGACATATTTGCATGGACTCAAGACTTGGAGGGAATTGACCCAGGAATGATCATGTACCACCTTAATGTGGACGCTTCAATGAAACCCGTCAAACAAAAGAAAAGACATTTTGGCCCCCAAAAAAATAAAATCATATAAAAGGAAATGGATATGTAATTACTAGCTAGCCACATTAAACAAATTTAATTCCCCTAGTGGCTCTCGAATGTGGTTCTAGTCACTAAGCTGGGGAACAAATGTTATATGTGCATAGACTTTCGAGACATCAATAAAGCCTGCCCCCAAAACTTTTACCCCCTCCTACCAATTGATCAACTGGTGGACTCCACCTCTGGGTGTGAGCTCCCTCAGCATGGTAGATGCTTTGTAAGGGCACAACTAGATCATACTGGCAGCCAAGGATCAAAAGCAAGGACTTTTGGTTATATTACCATGCCCTTCGGATTCAAGAATGTCGGTGCTACGTACCAGCTCTTAGTAGATAAGATCTTCCAACTCCAATTGGGGAGGAACATGGAGGTGTATGTGGACTATATGCTGGTAATGTTAGAATAGGTGACCAGAAAGCCAATTAAATTGGCCTTTATGTAATCTATTTGACAACTTGATGTATTGTAATATTATGTAATCAATAAAATGAGTATTCAGTACCATTGGTATTGTCTTTGTTGTGCTCATTCTTGTATGTTAATATTTGTTCACATATATGACAATAAAGCCTACAGACCAAGAAAACAACTCATGTAGTTGGGCCACGCATGGGATGGTGGTTATGAAGTTAACTGATAAAGGGATGAGTCTAAAACATTCTAAGTCGAGGACCTCGAGACAGGGCATGGAGAGTCCTATTGAGACTTGCAGTAAGAGTCATATTCATTGGATGAGTGCCGTGTTTCATCGGCAATAGACATGGGACGTGCCTTTTTTTTTAAAAATATATAATTTATGTAACATATATACATGTGTTGTCAAATAGATTACATATATACATGTGTTTTAAAATATGAGTATAATACCCCCCTCACGCGAGGGGAGAGATACATGTGCCTTTTTTTTAAAAAAAAAAATTATTTGTATCTTTATTATACGACTATTGGATTTTATTTAACATAAATTGACAGTCCAAATCCAGTTACATATATAATTTATATAACAAAAAGTCAAACTATAATTTTTAAAAATATATGTACATATATATAATATTATATATATATATATATTTATAATTATATATATAATGTATGTATGTATCACCTACACCAATCGGTCGGCGCCGCCGTCGCCCCCTCCACCTCCTCTTCCCTAGCCGCCGTCTCCTCCTCTATGCAGCCGCGTCCTCCCCTCCCCTCTCCCCGACACCTCTTCCCCTCCCCTCCCCCTCCCCAACCGCGTTGCCTCGCCGCCCCTCCCCTTCCCCCCTCTCCGCCACCCCTTCCCTCTCCCTCCCCAGCCTCATCAACCCCTCCCCCTCCCCACTCCCCACTCCTCGCTTCCCCTTCCCCTCCCCCTCCCTAGCTGCGTCGCCCCACCTCTCACCTTCCCCCCTCCCCGCCGCCCCTTCCGTTCCCCCTCCTCAGTCGCATCAGCCCCCTTCCCCTCCCCAGCCGCGTCGACCCCTCCCCCTTCCCAGATCGACAACAGCATTTCCCTCCCTGCCCCCACCACCCTGATCTTTTTTAATTTTTATATTTTATTAATATTATATGTATATGTTATATATTCATTAACTATATATTTTTTTATTTTTATAAATTTATTTCTATAACTTGTACAAATTTGAGTTGTTGATTTAATTCAAATTGATATAAGCCATTGATTGTATACATCAACGTGACCCATTGATCTAAACAAGAAATAATCTTGACCATTGATATGTTTATTAAATCTCAACCATTGATACATATATAAAATAAGATCTAGCAATTTATATTTAGGGACATAAAAGTCATTTTGTAGCTAAAATTGAAGCAAAATCGCACCTCCGGCGCGTGAAAGACACCTCACGGTATAAGCGGGTATTTTGCTTCTTTTTTAAAAACACAGGGGGTAAATTGAAAAAAAAATTTAACACGGGGGGGTAAATTGCTATTTTCGTATAACACAGGCGGGCTGGATGCATTTTGCCCGAAAAAGAAAATTATAGGTACAATTCAAATATATTAAAATTTTAAGGGACTAAACTCGAACTTTGTAACTTTTTTAGGTTTAAATTATATTTTTGGAAATTAAGGTACTAAGTAGTAAATTCTATAGAATTATTAAAAAAAATAGAAAGAAAATATAGGAAATTAGAGTGGCAGCATGTGGTGCCATTAATGCTGATAAAATGTCAATTATCGCAATTACCCCAGAACGTGTCAATAACCGCCCCTCATTGGGCGATTACAGAGCAGCAAAGTAACCTGCATGGGCGGTTAGCAATAACCATCTCCCACGCACAGCGAATGATTTTCATGTGCTCGGTCCCCGAGACGACCTACGCCTTAGCCATCATGGCAGGTCTGACACAAGGCTCCCAAAGCCCGAGAAGGCTGTCCCACTTCCCTTAACGACGAAGGAGACTCATTCTAGATCACACAGAAGATGGAGGGTCTACCCAAAACTCCCTTGAATACTTCTACTCTAAAGGGGAGCGAAGGCGTTCCCTCCCCCTCAGAGTGGGGGGACTGATTGGTATGCACTAAATTGCTTGGCTCAAGCTCAAAGTCCAAAGCTCAAGAAAGATCCATTGGAGATAGAAGGAGACAGCAAAGCCCAATAAGGAGATCCGAATATGGCCCAAAGGGGACTTTAGTCCAGCCCAAGAGAAGGAGTAGACCAGCCCCCCTCCCCCCAGGGGGAATCCACACAAAAACCTATTGAAAGGAGCGGGGGCCCAGCCAGACCCCCAAGCAGAAGGCCCACGGAGGGAAGCTCGACCCTACTGAGAAGTTTGGATAAGGGTCATCCAGTCTTATCTTCATCCATATGAGACCCCCTCAATCGCCCATATCTTTTTAAGAGGCCACTATTTGGTAACTGATCCTCCGAAAGTCCATATCCTCAAGAATCCTTCCCTCTCAATGGGCCTCCTTTACAAATACGAGATCCCCTGGTTAATTCAATAATATTTTTTTGCATTCTTAAGCTCTCGAATTATTTTCTAAGCTCACGCTAAGCATATTTTAAGCTATTTTATACGAATTTTTATTTTTTTTCTCAATTTCTTCAAGTTTATCTTTCCCATAAAATTGTTTACTGACTTGAACGTTAGGGTACTATTATTTTTTTTGCAAGTTCCCTTTCTCAATTTGTGAAACTCGAAATCCACTTTACTCAAAGCCCAACATAACATCTATATTCAACTATTTTATCGCATCAATATAAATATCTCACTTAGGTTTCATGTGTATAAAATCCATAACGAAATCAATCATGACTCCCTTTTCTGTTATTAGCCTTCACATTTTGTTGTTTTTAGACAACAAAATAAGTATAAATGATGAGGTTTTACTTGAAGCTTATTTGGTTGTAGATTGAAGCAAAGCTAAATGTAGTGTATTTTCTAACTAATTGCGCGTGAGAATAAAACGTGGGTAATTATGGCGATTAGAGATGCACAGTAGCGCACTGCTCCAATTTCCCTTGTCTCTCTCTTCTCTTGAATAGGCAACAACCTTAAAATGTTGATTAATATTATTATAAAGAAATTTCATTTTTATTTGTGTTTGTAATATATTTTTCTTCCATGTTGTCAATAGTAAGAAAAACATTCCTACTATTCTATTAATGATTGGTATGAGGGAATGGATTAGAAATGAAATGAACATTTTTAATTTTATTCCAAACACATGTTTGGTATAATTTAGGAATAACAATAGCCATTCCTTTAGAAATGCCATTCCGATAAGTATGGGATTAAGTATTTCCCCACTCACCCATGGTTTTAGCTATTCCCAATAGATTGAGAATAGATCTTTTTTTATATATTGCTAAAATAACTTTTAATAAAATTATAGTTGCAAGATTTATAGCCACAAAATTATGTATTATTTTGAATATATTAAATAAAATGAATATTAATATAAAATATTTAAATATGTGTTACCAAAATATAAAATATATAATATAAAAAAATAAGTTTTTAAATATTTTATTAAATATAATATAAAATTATTAACATCATTATAGGCATTTTACCAAATATTACTATTAAGCATTTACCAAATAATAAGTATTTATTAAAAGAATCTAAATATATGAAAACGTCCAACAAAATATATATATTATAAACTTATAATTAATTTAACATTTCAAAATAATATTGCTTATGTCATTAATGAGACGTAGCTTAGTTGTTTTTAATTTTAATTTTAAAGTTTCATTATTTAGAAAACATATAAATGAGTAATTTAGAAAGTATTCATTCAATTCCCTTTTTCATTCCTTTGGTATATCAAACACAGGAATGACATACCAAAATCATTGCATTCCTACTTTTATTCAATTCCTAATTTCATTCCATTGCCACTCAATTTCATTCCTATATACCAATCATGCCCTAAAAATGTCAAGTTCTTTATTTATTGTTTTCTATAAAAGTAGAGAAGTCCACTTTTACACCTTACTTCCAAGTTATCTTTCTAACACGTTACAACTTAAAAATTAGGGTTCACTATATTTAAAACTCCTTTCGAAAATGTGAAATTAATTTTTCCTAAAAAATAAAATTTTACACTTATACCTCCTTTGAGAAAATTGGTTCACAAGTAACCCCCATCTATTAGGGTTAAGATAGAAAATGCTGACGTCAGCAAAAAATTTATATAAACTTTCAATTTTACTTCTCATTCAGTATTCTCCTATTAATATCTTTATACTTGTATTGGGTAAATATATGTTACATATAAAGTTAAAAGGGTGTACTTGTAATAAAATATTATTTCCGAATTAACCAATGGATAAAAGGTAGTCGTTTACGAATGAAAAAACTAGTTTATTTTTCTTTTTTGAACTTTTTTTACTTAGGGTGAGGGTGTACACCATTGTTGTATATATGTATTTCTTGAAGCACAAAATCAAGTACTTGAACAAAATATTTTTAAAAAAATACATGCAATCATATTATCATATATATTATAATGTTTAAAATGAATACTATCGATCATATGTGTCCATCCCTTTCCTATGTGGATAATGAGATGGACAAGTTAGTTTTGATTTAATTTGCCACATGCACTTATTTCAAAAAATATAAATTATTAATTATAATAATTTTTCATTAATTAGTATCTCTCATCATTATTTGCTTACTTCTTTTAATTCCTCCATTCATATTAAATTCTTAATTATATCTATTATAAATTATTTTTTATTTTCAAATCTTTACAATTTCGTTCAAATTACATAAAATATTTTTTATAATTTAAATCATTTAAAATAAAACATTTCACAACTTATAAATTAGGTTTTGAAGATACTTCATTGTATCAAACATTATTTTCTTTTATAATATTTTACTTAATTATGTAAACAAATTATTTTCTACATATGTAAAAATATATTTTTGTTGTTATGCTGATATTTGCTTTGTTTTAAGTTTTATGCTCTAATTTTATAATAATGAACAAGAATAAGTAAAGAAAACCATGTAATCGATTTTGGACTCATCCAACCGATTATGTGCATCTATAGGATCACAATCAATTCAAGTACTACATAATTTTTTATTTATTAGTAAAATTGAAATCCATTATTGTTTAGTTGTCTAATGTTTTGATAAGTGACTCACTTTCTCTTAGTTTATGATGGTGAGTTGGTTTCATACACGAATTGTTAGGCTTATTCGAGTAATATAGTTTGTTTATTTTGTTTTTATTATGTTCTATGTTATTACATATTACATCTACTTTTGAAAATATTGTAAAGATTAATGATGCCAACAAATATTTAACTTTTGTTATTTTCAGGTAGGAGAGTTCTTCAAACATTGAGCCATTATCAAGAATTGTAGATCAATCGATCGAGTCTTCTTCAAGTGAACTTTTGGATGGAGAATTTTTACTGGACAAAATTTGTATCTGAAGGTAATATGATATTAGTTAGATTCTCACGTATGTTAAAACTACTGAAATATTTACTAATATTTTATAAGCTCATAGTAAAGAAGATTGTCAAGATTAGATCAATGATCAAACCACAAATTTGGGAAAGAAGTTTGTAGTGCATGTTTTGAAGTATTGAGTCAATTATAAATTCTTCAATATTTATGAGTTTTTGTAAATTTAATAGAGTAGGTTGCAACTTAAATGATATTATTAAAGTAATTGTTGTGGTTGTAATTCAATTGGTATTATTTCATTTTGAAGATGAACTTTTTAAATAAAGTAATTATACAAATTTATATGATGCGATTGTTTTATTTTAAACAAGTTAGCACATATTTAGTCAAGAATTTTGAATTTTGCTTTTATTTATTTATTTATTAGATTTGTTATTCCTGAACTATAGCACTTAACATTAATGAATTTTGTAATTGGTTATCAATTTTATTATATTTGATATGCATCATTATTAAAAAAAAAATCCTATATATACAAATATTTCAAAAAGTTAATATATTTTTTTAGTTATGCAATTCATATAATAGCTAACACAAAATAATTTGTCTAGCAATTTCAATTGCAAAAAAAAAATCAATACAAATAATATCTTAATATTTTAAAAAATAATTCATTCAAATAAAATTAAATAATCAATATTAAAAAATTTAATTGTTTTAATTAAAACATAATATGCCCGTCCAACACACGGGTTCATAACTAGTAATGGTGTATACATCACCCCAAATATAGGAAGTAAAAAAGCACAAAAAAATATAACTATTTTTTTCATTTATGAACGACTGTTTTATATTCAATGTTTATAATTCAAAAATAATATTTTATTACAATTACACCAGTTTGACTTATATATATATATATATTATTATCTCCTTAAAAGTATAAAAATATTACTAGGGGAATATTGAATGAGAGATAAAATTAGTAATCTGTGTAATTTTTTTGGCTAATGTCAATATTTTTCGTCCAAATCCTAACGGAAGGAGGACACTAATAAACAGAAAATCTTTGGATGGTGTGTAAGTCTAAGTTTGATACTTTTTTTAGGAAAAGTGTAAATTTGTATTTTTAGAAGGGTCTAACTATAATTAATCTTAAAAAATAATAATATATTAATCTATCTCAAGGCTTAAAGTAAAAACTTTATACTTGAGCAAGATGCATAATGTATATATATAAATACTTATTGACTTAAGTATCCAACTACTATTCAATATTTTGCAAGTTAGTCCCTTGATTATTTTAGGATTTTTGTGAAAATTCTCTAAATTTTGTGATACTAGTGTACCCAAATACGCATCATACAAATATATGTATAATTATACATAGGGTAAAACGCAATTTCAGCCTGGAAAATATTAAATGGTTAAAACATTATGTATTTGTATATGAAGATAAATACTGATAATTTGATTTGCATAAAATTATTTATGACCTAAGATTTCATCAACAAAAAATATGGCCCTAGATTAATATGGGAAAAAAATCCATGGATCATTATTGAAGGGGGTTAATATTATATTTTTAATTAAGAAAATAATAAAATAGAAATATTAGTTCGTGCTATACACCATTCACGTTAAAGAATTTTTTCAAATTATTTTAAATATACTAGCCATCGTGATACGCTTTACTTACATATATATAATTAGATTGATACAATACAAACTTTAAAATAAAACCAATATCGATGCGTGGAAAAAATATGATGGTTGATCCAGTTAGTATGCAAAATAATAAAGTGAAATGCTAAGAATTAATAGAGTGAAGACGAGAGTGTTAGTTTTCGTTTTGCATGTACAAGTCGAGGTTGATATAAAGAAAAGGTCTAAATACGAAAATATAACGTTTCTTTCAACTAGAGAGCATGAAAAGTGGAAGTAGAAGTATGTAGGTACAAGGTTGAAGGTTTGAGGGGTCTGAGCTTAGAATGTTGAATGTTCAAGATGTCCCCTCTCCAATAGGGGGAGCTATTTATTTATAGGCAATGTCAAGTTGATTGGAGAAAATCAAATCCCCTTCGAATTTGGTGAAGCATGATCTTAAAATATTCAGATAAGGTTGAATCCCCCTCAAATTCTGTAGTAGTTCCCAACGGTTGGAGGATCCCTCTCGAATTTGGTGGAGGGTTATGTTTTAGTGGTTAGAGAGCCACGATTCTGGGGAGGTGCTTGGGGGATCCCCCTCAAATTTTAAGCTAGGTGGTTGATGAGACTCCTTTTTCCCAACGGGAGACCAAGCTTTTGGGAGTTATAGGGAACTTCTGGCAGGGGGCACCACGTGTCTCTGAGAAGGCTGTTGGTGATGCCGTCTTGGATTTCGGCCCCTCAGTTTGCTTCGATTGTGCTTCTTTTGATGAATGTTCTAGGGGTGCCTCCTGGCAGACTCCCTAGGGGCTTTAGTTGGATCTGGCTTCCTACGGACACGAATTAGGCCCCCTTGGAAAGCACTTTGAGCCTTGCATTCTTTTCGGCTCATTTAGGTCTCTTTAGGCCAGACCATTTTTATGTACATCACAAGCCCTAATAGGTGGATACTTTGACACTTATTAGAATAGGCGTTTTCATTTAGCAGAGGCAACAGAATAGCCTGAAGAGGAAGCCATTTTATTTTTCGCTTTCCTGCAAGGAAATGTTAGTAGCATAAGCATGTTTAGAGAAAGAAGAGCTTTCTTCGTGGTTGCAGAGAGCAGGGCTTTTCAGAAGGTGCATGCTTGGAGCAAGGTTTACTTATTTGAGAATGCCTACTTGTAGTAAGACTTAGGGGCCTCGCCCGAGGAAGGATAAGGTGTCCGTTGGAAGCAGGGTTTAGGTGTCTGCACGAAACAGAGCTTAAACGTCCCCTGGAGAAGTGCCTAGGTACCTGCCCAAAGGAGGACTTGGATGTCTCCATGGATGAGGGCTTATGTGCCTGTATGGAAAACAGAGCTTTCCTAAGAGGGTACCTGCCAGAGGATAGGGTTTTATTCTAAGAAGGTGTCCGCCTGGTGGTCGGACTTATTTTGAAGGGGCTCCTGCCAGGGGGCAGAACTTATTCTAAGAAAACTCATGCTTGAGGGCGGGACTCTATTGTGTCTCCACGGAGGAGGGTTTCTATGCCCCCATGGCTGAGGGCTTTTGACTAGAGCTTTGGAGAAGTACTCATCCTGAAATCCCTACAAAAATGTACATGTTAGCACATCAGATGTAGTGGAAGGGACCTCCAACGTTACTAAGGTAAAATACTAAAGGTACTCCCTGAGAGAAGTTCATCGGACAGGACTAGTTTGCTAAAAGAGGTGTCTTCTACTCTCGTGGCAGGACACCTTGGACTCCTCTTTACAGGTCTAAGAGCCCTGCTAAAGCATGTCAATCAGCGTCCTCCAGTCGCTAGGGGGACCCTCCTGTGGGGCAGGGTGCTCTAGCTTTCTCCTAGGGGCACGTCATGTCTCAAGATTCTCTACACATTAAAAGTTGGGTTAGTAGGGACACTAACATTAAGTAAAGATAACGGTGGGGCTGCTGAAGTCGGACACTGAATGGAGGTAGTAATCATTCGATGGAGGTCCTCCAATAGGAGGGGGACCACCCTCTCAGAGAAGGTGTTCATTTTGGTGTTGGTAGCTTCCATCGTTCTCACGTCTTAGCTCTATGTTCTCACAGACAACGCCAATGATGAGAGCAAAAAATGTGTTGCTCGATCCAATTAGTATGCAAAATAATAAAGTGAAATGCTAAGAATTAAGAGAGTGAAAATGATAGCGTTATTCCTTGTTTTGCATGTATAAATAAGAGGTGATATAAAAAAAAAGATCTAAGTATGAAAATACCGTTTCTTTCAACTAGAGAGAATAAAAAGTGAAAGTTGTAATATGTAAGTACAAGATTGAAGATCTGAGGGGTATGAGCTTCGAATGTTGAATATTGAATGTTCAAAATGTCCCCTCTTCCGCAGGAGCTATCTATTTATAGGAAACATCAAGTTGGTTGGAGAAAACTGAATCCCACTCAGATTTATTGAAGTATGATCTTAAAATGTTTAGATAAGGTTGAATCCCCCTTAGATTCGGTAGTGGTTCTCTGCGGTTGAGGGATCCCTCTTGAATTTGGTGGAGGGTTATCTTTTGGTGGTTGGAGAGCCACGATTCTTGGGGGCGGTTGAGGGATCACCCCCCCCCCCCCCCCTCTTGAAACCAAGCTTTCAGGGTTTATAGAAAATTTTTGGCTGGGGGTGGTACGTGTCCCCGAGAAGGCTACTGGTAAGGCCCTCTTGGATTTGGGCCCCTGAGATTTACATCGGTTGGGCTTCTTTATCAATTTTCTCGGGGTGCCTCCTGGCGGACTCCGTGGGGGCTTCTTTTTTTTTTTTTTTTTTTTTTTGCCGTTTAAGCCTCTTTGGGCCAACCCATTTTTATATACATCAAATGTACTAGCCGTCGTGGCACGTCGTTCCTGCGTGTATATAATAAATAATTTTTTATGCTTTAAAAATATATAACAAAAAGGAATAAAATATATAAATTAACACATCACATTAAAAAAAGGAAAGAAAGAAAAAAACTAATTTATCAATTAATATAAAATTTGAAAAGTCGAATGAAGTATTTATCATATCAATTGATGGTTATTTTTTGGCATTACAAAAAAAGTGGTGCAGTGGTGTCATTAACCGCCATTTGTGAGTAAAAGAGGGATTTCTTTTATATAATAGTATAAATAATTAAAAATTGATCAAGTAATTAATATGAGTGAAGGTGGATGATATCATATATTGACGTTTAAAAGATGACATAAACCATTTCAACAAAATAAGTAATTAAATTTATTGTTGCGGTCATAAATTGCCAATTGCGAGTGAGATATTAATATAGATAAAGAATTATTTTATACCTTTTTTCTTTGACAGGGAATATTATTGGGCGTTTGGAATTTTACCTTAATGGAAAGACATCCATCCAGCCCATGAGGTTTTAGGTGGTCCATGTGCTTATATTCGAAAAGAATTGAAAAAAGAAAAAAAAGATAAATACCATTTTTGGTCAAAAACTCTTCAACATAAGGTTGTTAGTTCAAATGTCATTTAACTTATATATAATTTTAGTTTCACAATTAATTAAAATTAATAAATTTTTTACAATAAAAATTAAAATTAATGAAACTTTTAAACTTGAGAGAATAAGTCAAACGGTAGAAAAATACGAGAGATCAAATTCAAATAAATGACATAAATGAAGACCAAAAGTGATACTTAAAAAAAAACTACCGAAGTTAGAAAATTGGCTCCACCCTCTGCCCATTGTTCCTTTTCAATGCTGAAAAATTCGTTCTTTTTTTCCTCGGGGAGATTACAAAACAAGAAATGCGAAGTAAATGCCAGACGTGGCAAGCAAACAGCGCCATATGAACACAAGAAAAGCCAGCAACCTAAGAACCTAGACATGCCTACGTCCAGGTTCATTCCATCTAATGATCCCATTATATCCGACCTCTTGACTCTCTCTTTACTCCCACTGGAAAGCTCAAAACCTCCTCGATCTCTTTCTCTCTCTCCAAGAAACCCATTTGCCATTTCATTACACAGAAGTAAGAAAAGGGAGGTAGTCTCTCAGCCAGAGGAAGAAAAGATCAATTTAGAAGATGAAGAATAGTAGTAGTAGTTGCAGTTCAAGAAAATCAGAGAAGCAAAATGCATATCATGTCATTCATAAACTCCCTCCTGGTGACAGTCCTTATGTCAGGGCCAAGTATTTTCAAGTATGGAGCTCTGCGTTTTTGCAAGTCTGATTTCATGTTTTCACTTATGGAAACCTTCTTTGGCTGTTAACCTGTAATTCTTTTATTAGATATGTCTGCTTCTGTATGTGAGTGATCCTTGTTTGTAGTTTGTATGCCTATGGTTGAATATAGATACTCTTGAATTGTAAATGATTTAAGTGAAAGGTTCATTTTGTTACTTCAGTAGATTACTTTAATGTGTGAATTATGAGTTTTCTCTCTCTGTGTGTGTGTGTGTGTGTGTGTGTGTGTGTGTGTTTGTTTCTGGGCTTTGGCTAGTTCGCTGTTTGCACAAGATTACAGCTTTGGATTTTACAGAACAAGAACAGTGATAAATGAAGAAGTTCTAGTGTTTTTGTGTTCATATGATGTTGCTGATGTTGTAAAGTACATTAGTTTCAGTTTCCTAATTGTGGTAATCAGGTCGAGTTTCATCTGCCATTTCTGTGATTCCTGTTACTAATTATTTGATCTCATTTCTGTTTTCTTTATATAGAGATAGATATTTACTGTCGTAAAATTGTAGATAACCAGTTCCCAAGATACTTCATTCAATGTTCTAGTTGCCAATATTAATGTTTTAGGCCATTCTTGTTTTAAATAGTGAATACATGTGAAATAATAGTCAATAATATTTGTTCATGCTCTCTTGGGCGATAAATTTATGTGGGCTTTATCAATCTAATACGCTAGAGCCCGACTTATGAAACCCTTCTCCCGGTACCTCTTAATCGTTTAAATTTAAGTACTTGATCCACACTTCATTACGGTTTTTGTAGCGCATTCACATTTTCTACGTTTGATTTAGGTTTACTGTGTAATTTAACATATGTTGTTCTGTTAAGGTTGTCGTCTAAACTTGATTAGTATTCTATCATACATATGAAGTCAAATTATTAACACCTTTTCACGAATAACATGGGAAAAAGATCATGCGGTTTTACTTTGTTTGCTTCACCTTACTGATGAAATTTCTTGGATATGGCACAAAGTAGATAGCTTGTATCATCTGGCTTATTTAATGTAGAATTGTAATAATTTTCCTGGTATTAGGAGTGCTACCGTGAACGTAATGCTACAATTATCCATTCGATCATGCTTCATCAGTAGAATAGAATTATCAAACTGTTATTTCATTTTTCAGTTTTTCTAGTTATTTACTTTGTTAACCATGTTGCTAACAGTTGGTTGAGAAGGATCCAGAAGCTGCAATTGTCTTATTTTGGAAGGCAATAAATGCTGGAGATAGAGTAGATAGTGCACTTAAGGACATGGCAGTGGTCATGAAACAACAAGATAGAGCTGAAGAAGCAATTGAAGCTATAAAGTCCTTCAGGGACCGATGCTCCAAACATGCACAAGAATCGCTGGACAACGTCCTTATTGATTTATACAAGGTATTATTGCGTGCTCTTTGGAGCCTGTGAACGAATCTCTTTTAGTTGTGTTGGGAAATTGTGTGAGAACATTGTGAAAAAGTGTGTAAAAACAAGAAGGAAAAGCAATACCGAGCCCAGAGATTCTAAAATAAAGTTCCCATGATGCTGGTTGTTCAAGCTTATCTTACTAGAATAGAATTATGGTAAATTACAATAAATGGCACGTATGAAATATTTATAACTAACATCTTGGGCTAAGGTGTAATGTTGGAGATTACATAAATTCCTCCACTTCAATGTGTCTCATGTTCTTACATGCACAAGCAAGAAAAGTCCATCTGAAATTGTTTATTGTAGTGGTGACCTTTTGACATGCTTAAACTATTACACTGTCTTTTCCAGATATACTGATATCTGTGTTTTTGCATTGTCTTAAAAAGAGCCTAAGTTATTGCTTTTACTATGATTTAGGACTCATCAGCGAGCACCTAATTTGTTTCATTTCTTCTGTCCTTTTTCAAGTGCATTATTTGAATAAATTTGTTTTCTCTCATCAACATTTCTAAGATGCTTAGATGGATTTTGCAGAAATGTGGTAAACTAGATGAACAAATTGAACTTCTGAAGCAGAAGTTAAGGATGATCTGCCAGGGAGAAGCATTTAACGGCAAACCTACCAAAACAGCCCGTTCACATGGAAAGAAGTTTCAGGTTACCGTTAAGCAAGAGACTTCTAGATTGCTGGTACGCTCGCAATTTCTGCCTAACTATTTATTAGTTCGGATAGTGTAACTTGGTTTTGACTGGAATTTTTAATGGGATGTTTGGTTTTGGATTTTAAAATTTGGTAGAGAAGCGTAAAACAATGGAAGATATATTTCATATTAAAATTTATAGGAGGCTAGAAAATAATGTAGATGTTATGTTAGAGGGTAAAATCTTTAATAATGGAGGTCCTTTTATTGTTGGATCGTTATTTATGATTATGGGTGTCTATGGGGTCTTCGCAAAGATGGGTATAATTATATTTCTAGGTCAATTTTGGGGATGATGTTGGCACGAGTCCAACATAGATTGTAGACGAGAAGTTTGAATGGCTTATAAGCCGATGGACTTCTCACCCTAACAAGGTGACTTCTTTCCCTTCGCACGCCCTTACATTTGCACAAAATTGAAAAAGAAGCATACATTGCCTTTACTTGTCATGTTGGAAAAGGCTAGAAAGCAAATTAAACTAGTGCAAGCTTTTAGTTGTATTCTATCTCATCGAGTACGGGGCAAGGCTGCCGCATCACTTTACAAGGATGAAACTTTGCTATGAAAATCACATTTATGCGTTGCAACGTTGCAGGGCAATCTAGGTTGGGCATATATGCAGCAAACAAACTACACTGCTGCAGAAGCCGTTTACCGAAAAGCACAGAAAATAGACCCCGATGCTAACAAAGCTTGCAATTTGTGTCTATGCCTTATAAAACAAGAACGGTATGCTGAAGCGAGATCTGTTCTTGAAGAGGTGTTGCAAGGTAATCTTCCAGGTTCCGGTGATCTTAAGTCAAGGAGTCGTTGTGAGGAGCTTCTAAACGAGTTAGAAACTTTAAAATCTGCGACCATGGAAGATGCATTTATCGTTGGTCTTGATCAGTTGATGAAACACTGGAACCACATGAGATCAAAAAGACTCCCCATTTTTGAAGAAATAATTTCATACAGAGATCAATTAGCCTGTTGATCTTTCTCTTGACTGTTTCTGATTGTCCTATAGTTGTTGAGCATTTTGTTCTGCAAGAAATAGCATAGAAATAGATTAGCAACAAAGGAGAGGAATACAATCAGTTGAAATTGTGCTGAGGATGTTATCTTGTTGTACTTTGGTGTTGTGGTTGCATTCCGTGATGATTCTTGAAGGGAAAAGTCTTCCATTGGGTTATCAATTATTTCTCAAACAATGAAAAGATGTTTGTAATTATATCAAATTTTACAAGTTTGTAACTGTATAAAACTTTAGAACTAGACGTAGCCTTGATCATAAGATAAGATTAACATAAAGCTACTATTTAAAAAAAATACAAGATTGATTCGTTTAATAATTTGATTATGTTTTGTTGACGTCAAAATATTTTGAAATAAATTACCGTTTAAAATTCAAATAAATCGGTTAGCAATTGGGTTTCAAAATGAAAGTCCATAATAAATTTGGGCTCGTCATGAAAAAATTAAATTCATAAGTCCATGTTAAATTTGAGTCTTATGTATTTTTATGGGTCAATCTAAAATAAATATATATATTATTTTGGTTTGACTAAATTGAGCCAGGTACATGTTCAAAAATGCAGTCCATTATGTCAAAGCCCATGGTGATAAAACCCAATGAAAGAGCCCAATCTGCTAAAGCCCGACTCATGCCTATAAATAGGGGGCCTCAACCTCACAAAAAAGGGAGATACAACACAAGCAAAAAATCTAGCAAAAGCAAGTCCAAAGCTTTCTGCCACGACGAAGCTCTGTAACTACAAGGCCTTGATACGAAATTTCAAGGTGGTACGCGATCACCTTCTACAAATCAAGAGGAAGATTACACATCCGAGTCAAGAACAAGCTCCAAGCCCTTGAATCCACATTCGTAGAGAAGAATCAGGGGATTACTTTGAATTCTGATATTGTAAAACCACTTTTTTATTCAAATTAATATATCATTTTGTCCATATTTTTCTTGTCGCGTAATTATTTTTTGCAGATATGAAATTTGTGTGAACAAATTTTTGGCACACCCAGTGGAACAATCTCTACCCCTCATCCCTTCCTTCTATGCACGAACTCAAATAATCACTTTCAAGTATTCAATGACACCAAAGAAGAACCAAGTCACCTTAAGTGAGAAGAACATCATCAACTTCACTGTCGGCGGTTAATCCTCCACCGGGGCAAGATCATGGACACCACTCCTTCCGACAGCTCGAACTCGACAAGCCCAACTGAGATCAACTCGAAATCTACTCTTTTTGCCACTCTCCCCGCCATGATGACCGAGGCCACGACGATGGAGGAACAAGTCGCTCAAATGGCCCAAGCCATAGCTAACCTCCAAAAGATTGTGGAAGACAAAGATCTCCAGATTGCTCAGTTGATGAACAAACTCGAGCCAACCAACATTGGGGAATCAAGCCACAATCACTCGTCTGCTTCAAAACACGCTGGAAAGAGAAGCGAACAGACGAGGAACCACCGAAGGAAGAGTTCGTCCAAAAATCTAGTTATTCCGCGACCTCCATTGCCGCGTTGTCCGTTCAACAGCTGCAGGAGATGATCGCTAGCACCATCAAGGCTCAATATGGTGGATCTGCACAACACTCGCCCGCCTACTCGAATCCATACACTACGCGAGTCGCCTCCTTGAGGATGCCGATGGGTTACCAACCGCCAAAGTTGCAGCAATTTGATGAAAAAGGCAACCCCAAGCGGCATATCACCCATTTCATCGAGACGTGCAACAATGCCGGTACCCATGGCGACCTCTTGGTGAAACAATTCGTCCGATCACTCAAAGGTAATGCTTTTGATTGGTATGTGGACTTAGACCCCGAGTTAATTGATAGTTGGAAGGAGATGGAAAGAGAGTTTCTCAACCGCTTCTACAGCACTCGACGCACAGTGAGCATGATTGAACTCGCCAATACAAGACAATGGAAGGATGAACCAGTTGTTTACTATATCAACCATGGCGTTCCTTGAGCTTGAACTGCAAGGACAAACTTTCAGAGGCGTTGGCCATAGAGATGTGCATTCAAGGTATGCACTGGGGGCTTCTCTACATTCTCGAAGGGATCAAGCCAAGGAAATTCGAAGAATTGGCTATGCGTGCCCATGACATGGAGTTGAGTATCGCCAACCACAAAACCGCCTTCCTGATCGACGATCAGAGAAAGGACAAGAAAGATTCGAGGAGAGGCGAGAAATTTTTCAAACCAAGTGTCAAGGAGTCTATGGCCATCAAGACAGCTCCTGTCAAGATCTCTTCAAACGATAAAAAAAAAGTTGGAGAAGTCCGAGGACCAACGTATGGCGAGCGACAGACATTGGCCTACGTTGAAAGAACTGCAAGAGAAGGAATACCCATTCCCCGACTCTGACGTACCCTATATTTTCAACGAACTCTTGGAGAGAAAGTTGATTGATTTTCCAGAGTCAAAGTGTCCGGACGAAGCCGGGAGGGTGAACGACCCCAAGTATTACAAGTATCACTGAATGGTTAGTCATCCCATAGAGAAGTGCTTCGTGGTTAAGGAAAAGATAACTAGCCAAGGAAGGAAAAATAATCTTGGATGTCGAAGAGACAACGGGGGCAAACATCGCCACCATCACTCCGGCGAATAGTGTGCAAGTCTCGAAAGAAAAGCTAAAAGTCAAGCACTCCACCACAACAACATCATCCTTGCTTCAGTTTGGGAGTCTTGAACCGATACAAGTAGAAGCTTCATCCGTCAACAAGAAAGAGGAACCCACCGACGATGACGAAGGATGGATCCTCGTGACACGTCGACAAAGACAAAGATGGCATGTCGACAAGCTCCACCCTATGCTCCCAAGGAAGCCACGCTTGAACAAACGCCCGCGGCGTGCGCAGACAAAAAACAAGTCAGAGAAGATGACCCGCCAACGCTTTCCGGTGACTTTAGAAGAGTTCTTCCGATGGATATTTTTTGAGCGGAAGAACAAGACCGCGAGTGCTCCTCCAAGTAAAGATATAAGAGAACCATTGGTCTCTTGCTGCACCACCATATCCTTCACAGACTAGGACTTACTGCTTAGCTTAAAGCCGCACAACTGACCACTCTTCGTCTTGGGGTTCGTACAAGAACAAGGAATAAATCGCATACTCATAGACGGTGGATCTGCTGTCAATATCATGCCGAAGTCCACCATGAAGAAGTTGGGCATAACTTTAGAAGACTTGTCCCGTAGCCGTCTGACCATCCAAGGCTTTGATCAAGGGACTCAACGAGCTATTGGCATAACTCGGCTTGACCTTATCGTAGGGGAATTAAAAGCGAGCACTCTTTTCCACGTCATCGATGCAAGAACCTCCTACAACCTATTGCTAGGAAGGCCGTGGCTGCATGAAAATGGAGTTGTTCCTTCCACACTACACCAATGCTTCAAATACATCAAGAACGGGGAAATTGTGAAAGTTGATGCTGAACTGAAACTTTTCACCAAGGCAGAGTCATATTTCGCTGATGCAAAACTCTACCTCGATCTCGACACCATGCAAGAAGTGTTGCCCTCGAGATTTTCGATTGGTCATTCCATCGAAGAGATATACCCCGAGGCTACGCCCTCTGAAAGCAACAATGAAGAGGTTAGTAAGGTGACGATTGATGAAGCCCGTCCTATGAAAGGCACGAGTTCAAGAAACCACTATACTCGCCGGTGTTTCAATATGTGGTTCGGTCAAATGCCAAAGGAAAGCAAAACCAACCAAAGCAAGATGTTCCGTTACTCTTCAAAGGAAGGAGACAATTCAACGAGCCAAGGGTTAATGACTTTCAAGAAATCAAGAATGAGTTAGTCATGCCAATCACTGGCCTACGTTCACTAATTTCAAGTTACTCTCCTTTTTCCAAAAGACCAACACAAAGAAATGCAGGGGGCATTTGGTTCGAAAGCGTATCACCTTTTGGCAAAGTCCGGCTATGATTTTTGGCGCCATCAAGACTCAACAAGTTAAATCCTAAATTGACAGGAGAAAAAATCCACGGGTTGACAGAGGCGCAACACAGATTGAGAAGGCAAGGCTACCGCGTATATCAACCCCGTACTGGCTTGGGCTTCTCTCCAGATAAGCCTGTGAAGATTCATACAAAAAAGACAAAACGAGCGTGTAACTGCACAATATATTTTTGCAAATGACAAGAGCAATGAAAGTCAACGACCGGATGATAGTCGTGTATCGGTATTCAACAGGCTCGGCACTCCTAATGCGCGTACTTCCATCTTTGAACGACTAGGCGAGGCAGGAGGAACTTCATCTGGCAATACGAGGCGACGCCAGCGAGGGTTAGTATTCGACCGTCTTGGAGACGGCCATGTTCAACATTCTAAAAAAAGTTTGTCTTGACGAGAGAGAAGAGCGAAAAAAAAGTGACGTAGGTGAAACACTTCGTCTATCTCAATCCCAAGGAGGTAAGACTTCACTTCTAATCATCTCTTCAGGGGGACCAATTAGAATAAAGCAACATGTTGCTAGGGGATCACACGATTCATCCGACACTCCAAATGAAGAAGAGATAGAAGTCAGTGTCGGCTCCAATCATGTCAGCATTGATGAAGGTTCTGACTCAGACGCTTCCGAAGATGAGGTCCAAAATACTCCCCTATAGCTTGAAGATGGCGGACGAGCAACTGTTGATGAGCTCAAGGAATTGAATCTTGGCATAGCCGAGGAGCCGCGCCTGTATTTGTCAGTACACTCCTAAGCTCGGAGGAAGAAGAGCAATACTTCAAAACATTGAGTGAATATAGAGATATCTTAAGGTGGACGTACAAAGAAATGCCAGATTTAGACCCGAAATTCGCTATCCACCATCTTGGCATAAAACATGGAGTGCAACCAGTAAAGCAGTCGCAAAGGGTTCTCCTTCCGGATCTCATTCCTCGCATTGAGACATAAGTGAACAAGCTGATCGACGCTGGGTTTATCAGAGAAGTTAAATATCCGACGTAGATTTCTAGCATTGTGCCTGTCAAGAAGAAGAATGGCCAGATTCACATTTGTGTTGACTTTCGAGACTTGAACAAGGCGTGTCCAAAAGATGACTTCCCATTGCCTATCATTGAACTTATGGTTGACGCAACTACAGGACACGAAGCATTATCTTTCATGGATGGCTCCTCAGGATACAACAAAATTAGAATGTCCCCTAAAGATGAGGAATGCACGGCCTTCTATAGTCCCAAGGGAATCTATTGCTACAAGGGGATGCCCTTCGGGTTGAAGAATGCAGGCGCCACTTACCAACGTGCTATGCAGAACATCTTTGACGATATGTTGCACGATAAGGTTGAATGCTATGTAGATGACCTAGTCGTCAAAACCAAGAAAAGAGGAGAACACTTGGCGGACCTCCGGATGGTATTCAACCGCTTGAGAAAATACAACCTAAAGATGAATCCTCTCAAGTGTTCCTTCGGCGTCACATCTGAAAAATTTCTTGGCTTCATTGTTCACCACCGTGGTATTGAAGTCGATCCTGCGAAGGTACATGCCATTCAGAAAATGCCACCACCAAGAAACTTGAAGGATCTGCGAAGTCTTCAAGGCAATCTCGCGTTCATAAGGAGGTTCATATCAAACCTGGTCGGAAGATGTCAAGCTTTCAACTACCTCAAGGACACCCCTTTCCAGTGGGATGAAGGATGTCAAAACGCCTTCGAAAGCATCAAGAAGCATATGCTAAATCCGCCAGTCTTGGGAGCTCCGACACCCGGGAAGCCGCTCATACTGTACATAGCAGTGCAAGAAAGGTCTGTGGGGCCGCTCATGGCACAAGAGAATGAAGAAGGAAAAGATAAAGCCTTAGACTACTTAAGTAGGACTTTAACTGAAAATGAATTGAAATACTCACCTTTGGAGAAAATCTGCTTGGCACTGTTTTATGCCATCAAGTAGTTGAGGCATTATTTCGAGGCGTACTCCACAAAACTCATCTCTCGTGCTGATCCGGTCAAGTTTGTAATGTCAAGACTTGTGCTCTCCGGGAGATTGGCAAAAAGGTCCATCGTGTTCAACCAATACGAGATAGAGTATGTGCTCCAGAAAGCCGTCAAAGGACAAGCTCTTGCAAACTTCCTAGCTGACCACCCTGTGCCTGCTGAATGGGAGATATCCAATGACTTTCCTGATGAAGATGTCTTTTCTGTCGAAATCCTCCCGGCATGGACAATGTTTTTCGACGGGGCAGCACGATCCGATAGAGCGGGGGCAGGCATCATCTTTGTTTCAGCAGAGAGGCGAGTGTTGACTTACTCCATCGTCTTGAGTGAACTATGCTCCAATAATATTGCCGAGTATCAAGCCTTGATCATCGACCTTCAGATGGCTTTGGAGATGGAGATCTTGGAGATAGAATTCTACGGCGACTCAAAGTTGATCATCAACCAACCCTCCACGTATACGAAGTCAAGGAAGATGACTTGGTACCTTTCTTTCGACTAGCGTCACATCTACTCAAAGGATTCGAGAGTGTGACTCTGAATCACATCCCAAGAAAAGAGAACAGAATGACAGACGCATTAGCAACCTAGCGACCACCTTGGCCTTATCTGAAGGAGAAACGACTGTTAGAATAGGTGACTAGAAAGCCAATAGGTTTGGCAATTTGTAACCTATTTGACAACTCGATGTAAATGTAATATTATTATGTGATGAATAAAATGAGTGTTCGTCACTTTTGGTGCTTACTTTATTGCGCTCATTTCACATATGTTAAAACAGTGTTTTACTTATATCGCAACAAAGCCCTCCATTAAATTTGAAATTTGAATTTTGCATATTGTTTATATATTTATATTTTTGTGATGTTGGACATCACTTGGATATTTGGAATATCCATGGTTTATGCATAATTATTTGGAATAATTGTGTTATGTGCGTTGATGGAATCAACATGGGATGATCACAAAAGCCATAGACCTTGTGTATGGATGAATGTATGATCATTTAAATTACTGTTGGGTGGGACCTACGTGCCTCTTCTTTTGGGACTATCATCTCCCGTATTTCAGCCTCATGATGTTAAGGCTTGTTATTATTTCCAATGTATTACTTTCAATTGTAATGAGAGCAGATAGGGTTGGTGAGGTTTTTATTTTAACAAGCTTATGGAGTCGGAGACCCAAGGTGAAGCATCAAGGCGTGAAACAGGAGCATTACAAGGCCCATTGGAATGAAAATGGGTATATTATTTTGTAATAATTTAGGACCATCCTAGACAGACCACAGACTCACTGTGGGCTCAGTGGGTCGCATAGGTTGGGCTTGTGATCATCCTAACAGGGGTATGCTATGTTTTCGGCATGCGGCGTATTTATTTATCGCTTTAAATATTGGATCTTTATGCATGCTAAAACACCATAATGTGATGAGGTCTCGGTCGTACATTAAACTCTCATTTGGTTGGACCAAATTAAATATTAGGCCCCAGAATGGACTTGGATCAAAATGATATTTTGATCAGTCCGAGCCTTCCATCCACAGCAATGTGGTGAGGAAGCTACCACTACCCAAGTGTGATCTCACGAGTCGTGGCACATTTGGACTAGGGGAAAGTTGCACCATTGTTGTGAACAAAGAGACTGCGCTTGCTGTTTCCCTGTGTCACGAGTCGTGGGGGGCGACAGTTTGAGGCATGATTTGGTTGATGGGTCGGGCCCAACACTGAGTGACATGGTTCGCTCGGAGTTCTCAGAACCATGCGAATAGGTGAGGTAAAATATCTTGGGAATCTCATTGGATGAGAATGATATTAGATATCTCCCACGAGGTCTTCTTCATGTGAATCGTAAAAGCGAGGCATGGAGATTACGCTTGTGGATCCCAAGACCACTAGAAAATGGTTTCCCAAAACTCCGCTTGAGAGTGGCGGACTTTCGTATAAATAGTGGGAGGGTTAAAGACTAAAAGACCAAGTCTTCAACTTGAACAATAATATTACCATCATCTGCTAATTTCTGCTTTACATTTTTATTAATGTAGATATGTCTAAGAATCCATTAACCATGGTACTTGAGACTAATAAATTCAACGGAACGAACTACTCAGACTGGCTGAGAAACCTGAGGATTGTCCTCGGTTTCAAGAACCAAGGCTACGTCTTGGACGAGCAGCCGCCGAGCGACTTACCGGAGGGGTCCATGCCAGAAGAACGTTTGACGTTCGAGAAATGGCATGAGGACAACCGAAAAGTACGTAGTATCATACTGGCTTCAATGTCTAATGACATCCAAAAGCCGTATGAGAGGCTGGACAACGTCTCCGCCATAATGCTCCGCATGAACGAGGTTTATGCAGTTTCGGATAGACATATTAGATATGCCGCCACAAAAGCATTCTTTGGCACCAAGCTTGCTGAAGGATCCTCTGTACAAAGTCATGGGGTTAAGATGCTCTCCCTAGTGGAGAAACTCGAGGACCTTAAAGCTGGGCTTAACAATAACACATACATTGACGTGATCCTCCAGTCGCTTCCTCCGTCCTATGACCCGTTTGTTGTGAACTACAACATGAACGGACTTGAGAAGTCTATTCATGAGTTAATCAACATGCTGGTCCAATACGAGGCAACGACCCACAAGTCGACGCTGGTGGTATTGATAGGAGAGGCTTCGACCTCCAAGGCGAATGGCAAGAGGGCCGGACGCTCGCGTTCCAGGCGCCCCTGTTGCTTCGGTGGGACCGAGAAAAGGGAAAGGGAAGGCCCGTGGTTCTCAGCAATCCAAGCCAAATGATGTCTGCATGCATTGCTAAGGGAAGGGGCATTGGAAGAGAGAGTGCCCACAACTCCTCTCCAACCCAGGTATGTTTGTGGTTGAAGTAAACATGATAACTAATTCTGCTTCATGGGTATTAGATACCGGGTGTGGTGCTCACATCTGCAATGATTTGCAGGCACTGCAAAGAAGCAGAAGGCTAACCAAAGATGAGATGATCCTGAGGCTAGGTGATGGCAAGGCCGTTGCTGCAGAAGCCGTAAGATCAATGGAGTTAGCCATTAGTAGTCATGTTAAGATTGTACTAAACAACTGTTTCCATGTACCTAGCATGATTAAAAATATTGTTTCTATCCCGGTCCTTGATAAGGAGGGATTTTCATTTACCATCAATAAAAATGGCTTTTTTATTATTAAAGATGGTATTTCTGATCTGCTTGGTATATTGGTAAACGGTCTGCACATACTTCAACAGTGTAATTGGATTATGACTGCAGAACACAAATGAAAACATGATGATCACGATAACGCACAGATGTGGCATGCGAGGTTAGGTCATATTTCTAAAGATAGGATAAGAAGGTTGGTGGACTCAAAGAGTTTAGAAATAGACGATTTGGACAACCTACCGACCTACGAATCCTGTCTGAAGGGAAAGATGACCAAGAAACCCTTTGTTGGACAAAGCACGCTAGCCAATGGTCTGTTGGATTTGATCCATACGGATGTCTGTGGCCCACTGAATACTCAGGCTAGAGGTGGGTACTCGTACTTCATAACTTTTACCGATGATCACTCACGGTATGGTTATGTTTACCTGATCAGGTACAAGTCTGAAGCCTTTGGAAGGTTTAAGGAATACAGACTTGAAGTAGAGAACCAAAACCAGTCGAAAGATCAAAGCCCTTCGGTCGGGCCGAGGTGGAGAGTATTTGAGTAGTGAGTTTACTGATTATCTAAAAGAGAATGAGATTCTCTCTTAGTGGACCCCTCCTGGAACACCACAGCTTAATGGTGTGTCTGAAAGGAGGAATCGGACTTTGTTGGACATGGTCCGATTCATGATGAGTTTTACCGAACTCCCCCTTTCCTTCTGGGGATACGCTCTTGAGATGGCGGTCAAAGTTTTGAACTTGGCGCCACCTAAGAAGATATCCCATACGCCATATGAGATATGGCATGACAAGCCTACCACCTACAAATACTTGAAAGTATGAGGTTGCCCCGCATATGTCAAGAGATTAGTGGGAGATAAACTGGACTCGAGGTCTAGTTTATGCAGGTTCATTGGCTATCCAAAAGAAACTGCGGTGTATTATTTCTATGATCCTTTCGAGCAAAAGGTTTTTGTCTCGCAAAACGCAGTGTTCTTGGAAAAGGGTTTTCCATCGGATAGTCAGCGTGATGAGGTGCTCCTTGAGGAATCAAGTGAGGTACCCCATGAGGCGGCAGTGACATCTGAGCCGGTAGTTCCCACTGATAATGTTCCAGTCCTTCGCAGGTCGGCCAGAGTATCCCATGCACCTGATAGGTATGGATTTCTGGGCCTGACCGATCAGTTGGATAATGATCCAAAGACGTACGGAGAAGCGTTGTCGGATATCGATTCGGATAAGTGGCTTGAGGCCATGAAATCCGCGATGGACTCGATAGATACAAACCAGGTTTGGACCCTAGTGGACCCACCCAAAGGGGTAAAACCCGTAGGGTGTAAATGGTTCTACAAACGTAAGCTTGGAGCGACAGGGAGGTTACAACCTTCAAAGCCAGGCTTGTGGCGAAGGGTTACACTCAGCGATTCGGGGTCGACTTTGAGGAAACCTACTCGCCCGTAGCAATGGCTAAGTCCATGCGGCACTGCTAGCCATAGCAGCATGGTATGACTATCAAATATGGCAGATAGACATGAAAACGGTCTTCCTCAACGGTTTCGTAGAGGAAGAGATCTATATGGATCAGCCGGAAGGTTTCACAACTGGTGGAGAATAGCATAAGGTCTGCCGTCTCCAAAGGTCCATCTATGGCCTCAAACAAGCTTCCCGAAGCTGGAACATACATTTTGATGAAGTCATACGGGGATATGATTTCATCAAGAATGCGTCCGATCCTTGTGTATACAAGAAGATCAGTGGGAACTTAGTTGCGTTTCTGGTGCTTTATGTGGATGACATCTTGCTCATAGGGAATGATGCTAAAATGTTGGGTACCACTAAAGATTGGTTGTCAATGCAATTCTCCATGAAGGATATGGGCGAGGCATCCTACATCCTTGGCATCAAGATCTACAGGGATAGATCTAGAAGGATGTTAGGGATGGCCTAGTCCTCGTATATTGAGAAAGTCTTGAAGAGATTCAAGATGGAGAACTCAAAACGATGACTCCTTCCTATGAGGCATGGAATTAAGTTATCCAAGAAGCAGTCTCCTAAGACTGATGAGGAGCTTAAATGGATGTTGGACATCTCCTATGCTTCAGCCGTAGGCAACATACAGTATGTTGTTCAGTACACTAAACCTGATGTGGCTTTCACTTTGAGCGTAACTAGTCGATATCAGTCGTGTGTCGGGGAGGCACACTGGAGTGCAGTCAAGACTATCCTGAAGTACCTAAAAAGGATTAAGGACATGTTCTTGATCTATGGCGGTGGAGAATTGATACTGGAAGGCTATAGTGACGCTAGCTTCCAGTCGGATGATGATGATGCCAAGTCTCAGTCTGGTTATGTGTTCAAACTTAATGGTGGTGTGGTTGCTTGGAAGAGTTCCAAGCAGACGGCGGACTCCACCACAGAGTATGAATACATAGCAGCTTCGGAAGCTGCTATGTAGGCGGTTTGGATGAAGAGCTATATCCAAGAGTTGGGTGTAGTACCTAGCATCGCTGAGCCAGTGGTTATCTTCAGTGATAACAACGGGGCCATAGCGCAAGCAAAGGAACTGAGATCTCATCACCGATCCAAGCATATTCTTAGACGCTACCATCTACTTAGAGAGACGGTTAGCAGGGGTGACGTTCGGATGGACCGAGTCAGCTCCGCAGAAAACATAGCAGATCCACTTACTAAGCCCGTGTCGCAAGTTGCCCATACTCAGCATCGGGATAAGATAGGTTTGAGGTCAATGGGTGATTGGCTTTAGGTCAAGTGGAAGATTGTTAGAATAGGTGACCAGAAAGCCAATAGGTTTGGCAATATGTAACCTATTTGACAACTCGATGTAAATGTAATATTATTATCTGATGAATAAAATGAGTATTCGTAACTTTTGGTGCTTACTTTGTTACACTCATTTCACATATGTTAAAACGGTGTATTACTTATATCGCTACAAAGCCCACAGACCACGGTTAACAACTCATGCAGTTGGGCCACGCATTGGATGGTAGTCATGAAACCAACTGACTAAGAGTTGGGTTTGAAACGTTCCAAGTCGAGGACCTCGAGACAGGGCATCGAGAGTCCTATTAAGACTTGCATCAAGAGTCATATTCATTGGATGAGTGCCGTGTTTCATCGGCGACAGGCGTGGGACGCCTACACGATCTTGATGGGTTGGTCGACTGGGGTCAAGCCGACTGGACTGACGAACGGGGATCATCATATGGAAGCCTTGGAGGCTTGGTCGGTATGATTGGATTTCCCCGGTTCCGATAGTACGGGAGTAGTCCTCAGACTTGAGAAATCATGGAAGTCGCGTGCACAGGACGGCTGTATCTTGGATCTGGCGAGAGGTGATCATTCTGTAAGATGATCATTATAAGCCTTGTCCAGTGCAGTCGGAATGTGTAGCGAGGACGGTGGATTCCAAAAAGAGGATCCGTCCCCTGTCAGTATGTGACAGAGGTATCTCCTATGCACTCGGAGACACGTTCATGCTGTTTAAAGCTGTGGCCACAGTGGTTGGTCGAACAGGGAATGTTTCCTGTGTCGACGCAATGAAGCATACGTAGCATCGAGTATTAAGCATAGATGCCTAGTCAAGGATGGGAACCGACGCCCAATTCCATACTCTAAACTAAGGCTGGGAGATGGTAGACGGAAGGACCGTACCCGTACAGAATCGGCGCCTAAATGTTCATGCCAACATTCACCTAGTCTCTCGTGCCATGGACTGTTGCTAGGCGGGCACCCATGGTAACGGGCCCAAGTCTAGCTGAGGGTGAACCTAAAGGGTCACACACAAATCACCGAGAAGGTTGAGAGATTGACTTGGAGTCAATCTCAAAGGATAAATAAGTAATTGGATTACTTAAGGGATAGTCCATTGGATGGACAGGCCGACATTGTATCGGGCTCTCGTTTAATCGGTAAATTGGATTTTCGATTAAATATGGAAAATTGAGATATTGGATCTTTTGATTGGATTAAAAGATCAATGGGAATAATTTAAGTGGACATTTAAATTGGATTTAATTTTGGGTTCATCGTAGTTGGATTACGATAAAATCCGATCCGTTAAAATTTTGACCCGATAGGAGAAATAATTCCTATTTTGGAATAGGAAGAAGTTGGACTTCTTCCCATAAAGAGCATGGCCGAAAATGCTCCTTTGGAGGAAGCTAAAATCAGCTATGCTTCATGCAAGGTGGTAGTTGACTTGTCTCTTTTGGAAAGAGATAAATCAACTCCATTCAAGCCCTTCCCTTTTGGTATGGTTTGATCATACCTTAAAAGTTGGTAGGCTTGATTGAAGAATTAATGGTGATTGATTGGGATGTATCTAGACATCCTTGGATGAACCTAGACACATTCCAATAATCACATTAATTATGTATATATAGGAGTATATACAACACCTTGTGTATGAGAATCATTATTCATCTTTTTCAAGGAAAAAGAAGACTAAAATTCGGCCCTCTCTCCTCTTTCACTCTCGGCCATCTCTTTTCCTTCCAACTTGTATTCTTCACTTGATTTTGAATCAAAAGGAAAAACAAAGTAGGTTTAAGAGAACCACTAATTCATAGTGTTTTTCTCTTGAACAGATTCCTTCCTAAACCCATTTTCTTCTAGCAAAGAAGACGTGTGTTTCTTTCGGTGTGGTGTGGATCACCTTTGGAGAATCCATACGTTTGGATTTCGTGAGCATTCGGAGAAGGAACAACGCAACTAGCCGAGCATACGTAAAAAAAACAAAGGTAACGATTTTATTATGCTTTGATGGTTTTAATTTTTCATCTATGCCCTATGTGTTATATGTATATTTTAAACATTGATACATCATACATCGAACGCCCGGTTGAGCACCCAAGGGTACACCCCTTGGGACACGTTTATTTAAATTTTATTTAAATTTACGCACTATTCTCGCCTTTCTCGCTTCCGCTCGCTGCTCCCGAGCGGATCCGCTTGTCCTTCAACGATGAGCGTCCCTGTGTGCAATAGATGGGTAATTCCTTCACTCGCTATATTCGATCACGGGGACTCTTATGCCATCACACCTACTACCACTGATGATGAAGATTGGAGAAAACCATTGATGGAGTATTTGAAAAAACGGCAAGCTACCAGACGATGTTCGCCATAAAACAGAGGTGCGACGAAGATCATGCCGTTTCATCCTGCACAAGGACATTTTGTATCGGCAGTCCTTTGAAGGTACTCAGTAGCATTGCCTGAACAGTAAGGAAACCATCGAAGCCATGATAGGAGTGTGTGGCACACATCAATCTGGCCCGAAGCACCACTTCAGAATCGAAAGGATGGGTTACTATTGGCCCACAATGATCAAGGATTGTCTAGAATATGCAAAGAAATGTGAGTCCTGCCAACTACACGCCAACTTCATCCATCAATCGCCAGAGCCTCTACATCCTACAGTAGCTTCATAGCCATTTGATGCATGGGGACTTGATGTCATGGGGCCTATCACCCCTAAGTCATCTGCCGGGCACATCTACATACTTGCAGCCACCGACTACTTTTCAAAATGGGCTGAAGCAGTTCCGCTCAAAGAAGTGAAGAAGGAAATTATAGTAGACTTCATCTGCGTCAACATCATCTTTCGGTATGGGGTGCCTCGGTACATCATCACCGACAATGGAAGACCCTTCTACAACAAAGCGATGGACAAGCTATGCGCACAGTTCGGCTTCAAGCAACAGAACTCTTCAATGTACAACACCGCGACGAATGGCTTGGCGGAAGCCTTCAAAAAAACTCTTTGCAACCTTTTGAAGAAGGTAGTGTCAAAGTCGAAGAGGGACTGGCATGAAAGGATAGGCGAAGCACTATTGGCGTACCGGACGACACATCAGACCGCTACTCAAGCTACTCCATATTCCTTATTCTATGGCGTTTAAGCCGTGCTTCCCTTGGAGAGTCAAATACCTTCGCTCTGCATCGCGATACAAGGACTCACCATTTAAGACAATGCTCGTCTGAGGTTAGAAGAGCTAGAGGCACTGGATGAGAAAATACTAGAGGCTCAACAACAACTTGAATGCTATCAAGCCCGCATGACGAGAGTGTTCAACAAGAAAGTTCGACCTCGGACATTTCAAGTCGGAGATTTAGTCCTGGCGGTAAGACGACCAATCACCTTACACAGCGAATGGGAAACAAGTTCGTGTCCAAGTGGGATGGCCCCTATGTGGTAAAGACACCTATACGAATGGTGCCTACAAGTTGGTCGACAAAGATAGCCTGCGGATTGGTCCCATAAACAGCAAGTTCATGAAGCGTTACTATCCATAAAGACCACGCTCCCTGACGCACGAGCCTAAACTGCATGTTACTCCTGGCCGGCATGAGTATAAACTGTGCACGACACACCTCCTGTAATAAAAAATAAATAAGAAAATTCAAGTTTCTTTGAACTACGTTTTGACTTGATCCCTTCGCGGGGTACGTAGGCAGCTTGGGTATAGTCTCTCAAGTTCAGTCATATCTTCAAAAAGAAAAAATAAAAAAAGAAGGTTCCGTCTCCTTTCCAAAGGGAAACGTCCATGTTAGCCAATTCTACCTCAGAATTAAAGTCTTGAAGTTTTAATTAATTATATTATGCTCGTCGTAATTGTTCGTGGCAAAGAATAGTACAAGCAAAAAACAAAAAGGATACTTTAAGAGGATAAGGAGATTGCGTAAAAGAAATACTTTTATTGCATCAAGGAGTTTTGCCTACATTGAGGAGAATGAAAAGACAAAAAGATAAAGATAAACATCAATTATAAATATTCAAGCAAATAAGCTAAAATTTGCTAAATCTTTCTTTGACTCCTCAAGAAGTGCTTTCATCTTCTCTAATACTTCAACCTCCTTTTCGAAAAGATAAGGAGTATTTTCGAGCGTTGAAACCTTCTCCTTCTTAGTCGCCACCTCCCTCTGGAAGTCAGTCAAGTTCTCTTTGGCATCACGAAGTAATGAGTTGATGGACTCCTCCTTGCGTTGCAATTCCTCGAGTTGTCTCTTCAATACGCCTTGTTGGTTGACAACTTGGAGAATCTCGGCTTCAAGACTCTTCACCTTGTTCCCATGCTCCTTCTCTTGTGCTTCGGCAGTCGAAAGATCACCTTTGGCAAGTGAGAGAGACTTCTCATAAACCTCCCGCGTGATCTTATGAGTAAATTCCAACTTGGTCTTCGTGTAATTGGAAGCGCCATCAAAGAAAACACTCAAGTGACTCTCTAAAAGGGATACGTCCTTCATGTAGACAGCCATCTCCTTGATCGAAGCATCAACAACTTGTCTCACCTCGAAAAGTCGTTCAAGGGGGGTCATCGCGATCTTTTGGCATATGCGTTCCCAATAGAACTTGAGCAACACCTGCTCCGCCTCCATTTTGATAACTTGAGGGCAGAAATCATGGGAAGAAGGTGGAGCCTCAAAAGTCTTCTTTGGCTTCTTCAAGACATCTTCATCGGGGGGCAACTTCTCCGTGATGGCCGGTAGCACAATCTTCAGGCGTTTGCCAGAAGTTCCAGTGGAAAGGGGCTCATCTCTTGGAATAGGTTGCAATTCACCATGCAAAGCGGCGTTCGCATCGGGCAAGTTAGATGCACTAGTCCCGTTCACCGAGCCTATGCTACCTTCGGGAGTTATGGGAACCCCTCCTTCAAAACTAGCAAGCTGAAACAATAAATAAAAAAGGGGTATTAGATAAACATAAGAGAAAAAAGATCAAGAAAAGAAAGGAATAATAAAGGAGAATATAGTGAAAGTGATGTGGCGATATATTTACGTAGAGCGCCAACTCGTCTAAAGGCATGAAAGAACTTGGAACGTCCTCAAAGAACGAAGAATTCACACTAATTGCATCTAAGTCAAAAACCTTCTCAAGTGGTTGAGGATTGCTAAGTTGCTCGTTCGAGATGGACAATGCGGAGATCACATCATTTTCACCGGATAAAACACCAAGGGAAGTTTCCACAAGTACGTTGTGTCCTCGCTTAGGAGCGGCAGTGGCGGTCTTCGTCTCATCGATATTGACAGTAGGGATGGCTCGATTGTCTTTGGGTTCCTTCTCCAAACCGGGGAGATGATTGAGTTTAAGAACAACTCTTGTATTCTTCTCGGGGTGAATCCTATTGTACTTGGCCTACCACTCCATATACTCCTTCGTGACAAGGGGGGATGAAGAAATGCTACCGGGAATAAAAAGTTTAGATGAGGTACCGGACAAAGTGGAAGATTGCAAAAATCGCCCAAGTTCCTTCAAGTTGCAAGTCAAGATCTCCTTCTTCAAATGCCCTGAAACATCTTGGCAGAAACCAAATTGATGGCTCAAGCGGTGGGGACCGTAAGCTTCAACAATGGAGTTCGGCTCAATCCGAAGTGTCAAGTAACTGGAGCGCAAAGCGACGAAGAGGTCCATGTAGGTATTCGATAAGCTTGCATCATCTACCAACAAAGTAAGGCCTTGATGATGGAAGTGCACATACAAAAGCCTCGAAAGATTGATGCGATGAAGTAAGTTGCGTGCCTCAGCAGGTTCAAAGTGTCCAGTCATATTCTCCCCCGCGTACTTCATCATTTGGGCTCCAATGAGTTCAAGCTTGGGTGGGAAGTGAGTCTAAAGATAACGCACAATCCAACTGTACACATAGTGAATGGGAAAGATGGTAGAAGACTCAAACAAATTCATGGAAGTGGACATTTTTCTAAGTTCTCGATAGATGCTCGCTAAGACAGGGATAGCCAAAGAAAAACATTCACCATGAGCCATTCTACTTGCAACATTGAAAACGGAAGCACGTACCTTGCCATCTTTGCCTTGTGGAAGGACAAAGCTACATAGCCAACACGAGAGAAAAGCCGCCACATAGGTCTCATCTCGTATGTCCTTAGGGATCTGCAGTGCGGTGAAAGGCTCGTCATAATCCTTGCTCCGAGGTAGGTTCAAAGTGTCGACGTCAGCGCTGGGATTACGAGAAAGTTTTGGGCTCGTTGACTCTCTCCTGAGAAGAATATAGAGGGGGCGCTGCGTAGCAAAGAGGTTCTTTGAACCAAAAGCTGACCCAATCAGAAACAAGTACTCCGTTCGTATCTTTGGGAAGACGGTGGTATGCCAAAAGCAAGTACTTGCAGCTTCGTGGAACGGAAGGCTTACACGCTTCATCGCCTAGCAAGTCCTTGGAAGAAGGAACGACCTCATCATAAAATTCTCCACGCATGGGTAACCCACAAAGTCCACAGATGTCCTACAAGAAAATGGATATCTCTCCGACGTCGGCATATAAAGTATTCGTAGAAGGGCACCATAGCTCAACAAAGGCTTGAAGAACATGCTTGTTGCAGACGTACGTGAGAAAAGATGCATGCATGGGTGCGTGAATCTTGGCGAAGTGAAGAATGGTCGTGTGGTGACCAAGCACGTCTTCAGTTCACTCCCAATAGCCGGGGTAAAAGGATACTTTGTCATACTTCGATTGAGGAGTCCTCCATGAAGTCCCATTGGTGGCAAGGTGGCGGTTCGGAAGAACAAACTCGGTATCGGCCTTGACGTCATGAAGAGAAGACTTGAGCAACAATACCTTGGCTTGAGAAGAAATGTTCGAACGGGGTCAAGCGTGTCTTTCATCACCTCTTCGGACCACTCATGAAGATGCATGGACTTGGACAAAGAACAAGACTTGGAGGGACGGGTGATATTGGCCGGTTCATAAACGCATAAAGTGGTAGCTTTCACCTCAAGGATGTCTTTGCCACTTCGGATGATGATGCTTGGGAACGGCTCGGTACGATCTTCGAAGTCCATGTCTTAAAAAAAAGAGAAGTATGAAGAAATTATAAGCCAAGGAATATGTGTACGTATGCATGTCCATGAAAATATGTTGCATGAGCAAGAATACAAAGGACATTTCTCATAGACAATTTCACAAACACGTGGTGGGCGAGATCGGCCATGACGCTTGTGTGAGGAATTGGAATTACGTATTCACCAATTCAAGACAAAAACAACACAATACCAAGCAACTGCGCCAAGGAAGATGTGGTTGTTGCAGGAAATTGTTCTCTTCTTGTCGACTTGAAGAATAGTTATAACAAATGTTGTTCTTTTATACCTAGTGCTCAAGATTGAACATGGAAAACTTGCCATCATCTTCATAATTCAGAGAAGGAAAAGAAAACGGGTGCTCATGGAAAATTCTGTTGCAATACAAAGCAATTAGCGTCTTGAAAATTCTTGCCAAAAACAAAAGAATGATTAAAAGGACATGAAGTTGGATTCTGTTAATATTGCCAAAAAAACAAACAAAGGCTTTGATACTTGACTTGTGATGGGCCTTTGCAAACAAGGAAAGGAAAAGAAGAAAGAGGTAAAGAAGAAAAGAAAAAAAAAAAGGCTAGTATGATGAAAGAGAAATCGGGGAAGAGGTGCTGCTTTGTGTTTTTTGCTAAAGCAAAAAATAGTTTAGGCCTTCTGTATGGTTTGGGCCTTTGATAGGCCCATGTTCAAAGAAAAAAATACAAAGAAGAAGAAAAAGAAAAGGGGGAGAAAATCAAATTACCTCAAGTTCCGTCATCAAAAATAATTGGCATGTTCTTCGCCGAGCCTTGAAGTGGGGGCATCTGTTGACGTCAAAATATTTTGGAATAAATTACCAATTAAAGTCCAAATAAATCGGCTAGCAATTGGGTTCCAAAATGAAACCCTATAATAAAATTTGGGCTCGTCATGAATAAATTAAATTCATAAGCCCATATTAAATTTGGGTCTTATGTATTTTTATGGGTCAATCCAAAATAAATATATATATTATTTGGTGTTGGCTAAATTGGGCCAGGTACATGTTCAAAAAATGCAGTCCATCAGAAGGCTAGTCCATGCCAAAGCCCATGGTGATAATGCCAAATGGAAGAGCCCAAGCTGCTAAAGCCCAACTCATGCCTATAAATAAGGGCCTCAACCCTACAAAAAGGGAGATACAACACAAGCAAAAAATCTAGTAAGAGCAAGTCCAAAGCTTTCTGCCACGACGAAGCTCTGTAACTACAAGGCCTTGATACGAAATTTCAAGGTGGTATGCGATCACCTTCTACAAATCAAGAGGAAGATTACACATCCGATTCAAGAACAAGCTCCAAGCCCTTGAATCCACATTCGTAGAGAAGAATCAGGGGATTACTTTGAATTCTGAGATTGTAAACCACTTTTTTATTCAAATTAATTTATCATTTGATCCATATTTTTCTTCTCGTGTAATTATTTTTTGCAGACACGAAATTTGTGTGAACATGTTTAATGTGCTTTTTTTCTTTTCCATCATAAAATTGTGCAACTTTCAAAAAATCACCAGCTAGTGTTTACATAATTTTCTATTCCATCTATCTATATCTATATCTATGTTGTATTATTATTATTATTATTATTATTATTATTATTATTATTATTATATTATTATTATTATTATTATTAGATCATAAATTTATGTGTACAAATAAGTGATTTGTAATTAGTCTTATAGTTGTTAATTACTTACATAGTTGAGCTGAGATAGATTTCTAACAACAATGAAATATAATAAAGAGTTGTATTCGTAACTAATAACTAACTAAATAAATTTTAGTTAGAAATCTTATTACTAACTATATAGGAAAATATACTGCCTATGACAAAAAATCTTTTTACTTGACTTGGTCTTATGTAATGCGTTAAAAGTGATACGTACATGACATATGGATCTCGGTCAAAGGAAAATCTATACTTAATTTAGTCATAAATTTTTTAGGGTAAATTACATCTACCTCCCCTGAGGTTTGGCATAATTACAGATACCCCCTCGTTGTTTGAGAAATTACAAATACCCCCCTGAGGTTTGTAACCATCTAACAAATAACCAATTTTCATCTATTTTTATGGGTAAATTGACCAAAATGCCCTTATGCACTGAATTATTTTTTATTTAATTCTTAAATTGTTTTGGACTACAATGCGTAGGGAGAGGTTTATTAAGTTTTTTACACAGAGGAGGAATAATGCAATTTGCCTCGGGTGATTTATCTACAATTCTAATAAAAAATTTAAGGGCAAAATGGTCAATTTCAGGCCTTTGGTTAAAAATTACAAACCTCAGGGGGGTATTTGTAATTTTTCAAACAACGAGGGGGTATTTGTAATTATGACAAACCTCAGGGGAGGTAGATGTAATTTACCCAATTTTTTAAATAATTCTTACTTTATAATTTGATCTTCTAATAAACATCCTTACACTAAAAAAAAGTTAATTTATTGTAGCGGATTTTGTAACGACCAAATTTAACATTGGAACGGCTTCATAAAGTTTGTACCCGTTTTTGTAACGGCCACCCCTTCCGTCCCAAAAATATGAGTTACAAAATAATTGTAACGGCTAACATAAAATCCATTACAAATTTCACCGGTTTTTGTAACAGTCACACAAACCGTTACACACGTTGACCTAAAGTAGAAAATGATTTTGTATCTCCATTTGGAACGGCTAGGGTGAATTATAAAATGGATAATTGGTACGGCTTTTGTTACAAAGAATTTGATATTAGTGTATCACTATTGGAGCGGGTCTTTTCATCCGTATTTGTAACGTTTTGGATTTTCATTGTAACGGTATTTGTAATTCTTATTGTAATATGCATGTAACAAATATTGCCCCCTGCGCATGTTTGTTATGGGTTTCTAGCAGTTTTTGAAGCGGTTTTTGTACCTCCTTTGGAGCGGTGATTTAACCAATGTGGTATCATTTCTTGTAACTGCTTTACATTCAGTTTTTGTAACGGTCTTGCATGTGTCATTTGTAACGGTCATTGGAACGTCTTGCTTGTGTGTTGGTGTATTCCTAGAACCCATGCTAAGGCCGTTACAGAAAATTATTTTAAATTATTTTTTTGAAAAAAATATTAATTTAATTTTTGTTTATATTATAATACTATTTTTTATAATTTATTGTTGAATTTGTTGAATATAAAAATGTATCGGATTTTGGTAGCATGAAGAAATAACAATATTAGTAACAAAATTAAAATTATCTTTACAAAATTGTTTTTAAAAATATAAATACAAATTTTGAAAGAAAAAAGAAGATAGAAACCACAAAACTCGACCCTAATCTAGATCCGGATCGAGCTCCTTGTCTTCTGCCTCATCGTCGTGCTCCGGGGGATCGATTGGATCTTGGGACGGTGGCGCCAGTGGAGGCTTGGACCTGTCGGTCGTTAGACGCAGGACAATCTCCTCGAGCTTGCTAACCCGATCATCGAGGTCTGAGGGTTGCTCTTATGGTGGCGGGAGCGGTGGAGCAGATGACGGGCTCGGCTGTGAGGATCCAGCGATCGAGTGGTGGGCCTCGGAGCTGAGTCCGAATACCCGACCCTCTTCTGGTCACCTGCTGCCGCCATCTACATCTGGTTCTCGGTCATGGCCACCGAGCTTTGGAAAGAGGATGGAGGATCTGGATGATCATTTGGTGGCTGGGTTTTGTTGTTCCTCCACCATCCTCTCGAACGTCTCCTGCGATTAGAATACTGGACTTAGATTGGAAAAAAATGAGATTATAATATAAATTGGAAAAGAAACTGAAAATAAACTTACCGCCACCTGCGCCGCCCTCGGGCCGCTCCATTGGTCATCTTCCTTTCTCTTGTAGACCTTGGAGAATAACTCCATCTGCTTGACCGGGAAACAGAGTTGTGCCTCCTGTCAAAGAAAAATTTAAAGAATTAACTAATGCATTTAAAATAATGAAATGACTTAAAATATACTTTATACTTACCATCTTCTTCTTGTGGTGGCCAACGGACGAGGAGCCCCCTCTGTAGACGGTCGCTGCTGCAGCGGGGTTAGCTGCCTGATTGGCCTTATTCTTGGCCGACATGTCCTTGAAGTCCTGGTTGTCCCAATACTCCAGCAGTTGTCGCCAAATCTGCTCGGCCAGCCAAAGCGGTCGAGACAGCTGAGTTCGAGCATTGGAGAACTGCTTCTGCAGGAACCGTCCGGCCTGCCACCGGACGATCTTGTACATCAACTCGTCATCGCAGTTCCATCAGTATTTAAGTTGCATATTGACATATTAAAAAGAAACCATTAGTAATTGATAATCGATAAAAACGTAATTAAAACAATTATCTTAACGTTATCTTGCCAAAACAGAATGGCTCCTGTGAAATCTTCTTGATGCATCCCAAAGGATGAGGATAGTGGTTTTTCACCGACGCATTTATGCCACTGTGGAAATCTCGGTCTGACCTGAAAAAATAATTACAAATTCAAAATTGGAACCAAATCAACTAAAAAATAATTTAATATATTTTTGTGTTAAATTACCTCACATTGCGGGGCTGATGTAGTGACGTGCAGACGGTGCTGGCACTGGAGGCGCTGGTGGTGGTAAATCCCATGGCTGAGGCCCTGGGGCCTGAGACTGGAGGCCACCTGGGCCTCGTCCACTGCCGACCTCCGCGATTAATGACACCGAAGTGGCCGGGTCGACTGGGCGAGCCTGTGGCACAGGAGGCTGTGCTGGTGGTTGTGGGACTGGTGGGAGTGCAGCCGTTCTAATAGCTGGAGCAGGAGTCTTCTGGCCAGGACCGCGGCCACGACCACGTCCGCGAGGGGCCGGAGTACCGATCGTCATGAAATCTATACATTTAAAAACTATTGATTATATTTTGTATAAAGTAGTAACTGATTGATTATATTTTACCAAAAATTTGCTAAATTAATAGAAATTCCCTAAAATTACAAATTACTTAAAATTACATATATGGCCTAAAATTAAAAAAAGTACTAAATTCCCAATGTAATTACAGAAAATAATTACATACATTTTCAAAAAAAATACATAAGATTACATATATTTCTTAAAATTGCAGAAAATTTACATATATTTCATAAAAATTATATAGATTCCCAAAATTACAGAAAATTTACATATATTTTCCTAAAATTATAGAAAATTACATATATTTCCTAAACTTACAAAAATTTCTAAAATTAGAGAAAATTACATATTTCCTAAAATTATAAAAATTCCTAAACTTACATACATTTTTCAAAAAATTACAGAAGTTACAAAACTTACAAAAATCTGAGAATTTTCAAAAATTACAGAAATTACAATAATTTGAAAATTTTCATAAATTGCATAATTATTTTAGAAATTACATAAGTTACTCAATAATTTCAGAAATTGCATAATAATTTTAAAAAAATTACAGAAGTGACCCAATAATTTCATAAATTACAGAATTGCATAATAATTTCAGAGTATTACAGAAACAACTCAATATTTTCAGAAATAACAGTATTGCATAATAATTTTAGAAAATTATAGAATTAACCCAATAATTTCTGAAATTACATAATAATTTCAGAAAATTACAAAAATAACCTAATAATTTCATAAATTACATAGTTGCATATTAATTTTAGAAAATTACAGAAACAACCCAATATTTTCAAAAATTACAATTTCGCATAATAATTTCAAAAAATTATAGAATTAACACAATAATTTTAGAAATTGCATAATAGTTTAAAAAATTATAGAATTAAACCCAATAATTTTAAAAATTACAAAAATTGCATAATAAGTTTAGAAAATTACAGAAATAACCCAATAATTTTAGAAAATGACATAATGGCATACTAATTTCAGAAAATTACAGAACTAACCCATTAATTTCAGAAATTACAAAAAATACACAATAATTTCAGAAACAACAAAGTATTTTCAGAAATTACAGAAACAAGCAAATAATTTTAAATATTTGCATAATAATTTCATCCCTCCATTACATAAATAATTTCAGGAAAAAAAAAAACGTACCTGGTTTGTGCTGGTGAGAGAGGAGAGTGGTGTTGGCGGTGGCGACTGGTGGGGGCGATTGGCGTGAGGACAGGTGGCAGAAAAATGGAGAGTGGTGGTGGCAGACTGTGGGGGGTGAGGACTGGTGAGTGGGGAGTGGTGGGTGGTGAGTGAGTGATGGTGGTGAGTGGTGGTGAGTGGGTGGTGGTCGACAACAAGTGGGGGGAGACAAAAATGGCTAAGTGTCCCTTTTTTATACTAAGACTTTTTAGAGTAGCTTTTGTAATACACTTCTAATGCATGATCGTTACAAAATATATTTAGGAACGGCCCAAAAACTATTATTGAAGTCGTTACAAATATTAAAATGGCATCATTTGTATGCACACACAATTGGTCTCCGTTTATAGAGCTATTACAAAGTGAGATACAAATTTTGCAGTAAAAAAATACGATGTCGTTTTTGCCTATGTAGTGGAAAAGCCGTTACAAAAGCGGCTACAAAATAAAATTATTTTGCAAAAATAATCACTAAAAATTCATAATAACCCATTATCGAAATTATTAATATTAGATAAAGTTATATAAAGTGTGAATAACACATTATAAATCACAGTTATTTTGAATGTTGATTGATATATGGTCACGTAATGAAATAAATTTGTATATGCATAATTGTTAGTAATTCGCTGATGTAACTTTGATTATATATTGTTGTACTGCATCGCTTATTAGACCGTCAAATAAAAGATCCAACCTGATGTGGGCAAAGGATAGAGATACGAAGGAATGGCTACGAAGGATCTTGTGGGAATGGCCACATAAGAATGAAGATCTGAATCTAGTTAGCAGTACCCCCGATGCTCCGAGGGGTGACCAGACAGGTTCGAGTAGAGAAGTGGCGACCTCGTAAGAGAGGGCCTCATATTTATTTATTTATACCAAGGGGCGACCAGACAGGCTCGGATAGAGTGGTGGCGACCTCGTAAAGAGGGACTCGTATTTATTTATGCCGAGGCACTACAATCTAACAAGATCCTCGAGAACCGGGGAAAAATCTTGAGGAGGATCTGACAAAAGATATCATACGAGGCCGAATTAGAAACAGATGAGAATACGAGCCCTTGCCCAAAGCCTAGCTATAAATACCCCCACCCGTGGCCAAAGATGGACACGCTCACACATCAACTCACTCACAAAGAGTAAAACAATACCTCACAACATCACAAACCGTTAGATATGATCAAACTGGTAAAAGAATACACTTGATGATTTTTGTAGCTAATTTGGTTTACCGATGTTAAGATATCATATCCGGTACATAATAGTAGCTTGTGAATCCGGTGCAATCATTGAGACGGGCCATCTGATTTGAAATCGGACCGTCAGATGTGATCAAAAGACCAAATTCTTAAATATATTCGAGTTTGGTATGAATCGAGTGCACGGATTATAAGATGTCGTACCGAAAAAGATATTTTTTGATACACACACTATTTGTAACGGCCTTAGGAATAATCAGTTGTTTCTGTAATTTGTAACGGTCTTTGTAATATATATAGTAATATTTGTGAAAATTTTAGATCTCCGTCCACATTTTTGGCTTTTCCGCCTAGACAATTATTTTGAAACGATTTTAGTAACGGCTTGATTGCTGGCCGTTACAAGGTTTTTTAATTTCCCTCTAAAATTTTTAATTGGCGGGAAATTGTGGCGCCTTTTTCTTAGAACTTTTGGAATTACTTTTGTATCAACTAGTTAATTAAAGGTCATTCCAAATATTAATTTTTTCGAGAAAAATTATTAAATATTCATAAAATACAATAATATTAAATAGTTCATTACAAAACACTAGAAACCAGGTGACTCGTTTTCATCAGTCTCATAGTCATCAAAACTATCTTCGTAATGCTCGTCTTCTTCGTCTTCACCTTGGGTCATTTGAGAAGTTCCTGCTCCCTGTTGGCGTGTTATCGGAAGATCAACAAAAAGTTGTATACCATCAGGATCATGTAGGTCGTACGTTTGATTGTCCGAAGCAACTTCAGGGATATGTATGTCTTCATCTGGTTGATACGCAATATTGGTCCATTGAGACTCATCAATTACTCTCCGAGCCTTGGTTTTGCAAACGGCCATCCAATCCGCTTTATCTCTCTTCATGCTCGGAAACTCTATGTAGTAAACTTGTACTACTTGTTGTGCCAGTATGAATGGTTTATCTTTCTGGTGCAAGTTTTTGAAATTAACATCAACAAGGTGATACCGAGGGTGTACCATCATGCCTCTAGTCGGATCGGCCAATGACACTTGAACAACACGACATGCAAGCTCGGAATAAGTGGGTATGTCAACTGAATTATCTCTTTGAGTATTTCATAGAAGTCATTGTCCGTGTCTGTGTACGATGAGCTTTTCACACACACCCCACAGTTTATTGTTGACTTACCCACGTTGTGTCGTTCCGTTTGGAAGTTGAAACCATTCACAAAATAACACGGGAATGTCTGCATGGACCCTAATAGTGACACTTAAGGAGCTCATGATCTTTGTCGTTCAATTCGGATAAACCTGCAAATTCAGTTTGTATTAATACAAATTAATTACAGGACATTGGAACCAAATCAGCTCATACGAAAAACTACATCAGCTTACACGACGTTTGAACCAATCCTTGAAATCAGTTGCTACCAGTTGATCAACAATTGGATCTTCCGAATAGTGGCCAAGCCCATATAGTTCGTTCAGGAATTCAGGCAAAGGGTACCTTGGTAATAACCTGGACATAAATGAACTACGCCAAGAGGTGGCCGAGTTGAAGCCACGATAAAACCCCCAATGAATTCTGTGCGAGGAAACCCCTTCTCTAAAACATACTGAACGAACCAATGCCCCCTAGAACGAGCATCCCCCAGATCACATGTTATGGAGGAGACAAAGGAGATCCAAGGGACCATCTAGACCAATTCCTAGCGGCTATAGATCTGATTGGTCCTAACGACGCCCTGTTGTGTAAAATATTCCAGACCACTTTGGTAGGACGAGCCCAAACGTGGTTCTCCCAACTAGCATCGGGGTCCATCGAGACCTTCAAACAGTTGGCCCAAAATTTTGTGCACCACTTCGCGGGAAACAAAAGACATCCAGAAACCCCGTGGCACCTCTTTACGATAGTCCAGGAAGAAGGAGAATCTCTTAGGAGCTACATGCAAAGGGTCATAGGAGAAACTCTCGATCTACCCAACATAAGCCCAGAACTCCTGTCAAGCATTATCGCTCAAGGGCTGAGAAATGGGGGCTTGGCCAATTCCCTCATTGGAGAACCGGCCTCCAGTTGGAGGAACTTCTGGTTAAAGCCGAGAGATTTTGTCCTCATTGAAGAATCGCGAAAACTCCGAGGGCTATATCAACAAGGGAGGGAGAGGAAAAGGATGGAGTACCAAATCGCCATCCAGAATATAGGCGTCGAGCGCAAGTATACGCGACGTACGGTCCGTCACAAAGGCAAGCGTCAAAAAATATGGAGAGAAACGAGCATCTCCGATGGCCCGCAAATATGAGGAGAGATGAGAAAAGACAAAGATCGTCTAGGTATTGTGACTTCCACAAAGATAAAGAACACACCACAGAAGAATGTCGTCAATTAAGGGACGAGATCGAACGATTCACACGGCTAGGATACCTGAAGGAAAGGGACTCGTTTGCCGCGAACGAAAGGGAAAAGGGAATAAGAAGGATAGAATAAGGATTGAGCCCATAGGGAAAAGATCACGAACCACAACCACGGAGAAAAATAGTGAATGTCATAGAAGGGGGGGGATACGGCAGTTTCATGCAATCAGCCCGAAAAAGACACGCTCGGGAAATGGTATCCGGATGCGTCATGGGAGTATTGCCTGGAAGAAATGATCAGGAACGTACAATGCCCCTCACCTTCACAAGTGAAGACCGACGGGGGATAATGTTTCCCCATGAAGACGCCATGGTAATAAATGCAATCATATCTAATGTGGAGGTAAGAAGGATCCTGGTGGACAATGGCAGCTCTATGGATATCCTTTTCCTCGGGGCAATTCGCGAAATGGGGTTGGAGACAGTCATCAAACCACAATCGGTCACATTGATGGGTTTCGAAGAAAGCACTATACGCACCAGAGGGGAAGTGCGATTGCCCATAACCCTGGGCGAAGAGCCAATGGCTCGAACACACTTAGCAAAATCCCTCGTAGTGGATTTGCCCCAAACTGGTTACAACGTGATTTTGGGAAGGCCCACACTGAATGCGGTGCAAGCGGTCGTATCCACGTCTTGCCTGAAGATGAAATTTCCAACTCCTCTCGGGGTGGGAGAAGTGCAAGGCAGTCAAATGCATGCGCGGGAATGTCGAAATGAAACCCTGAAACAATTATCCAGCGTAGGGGTGCAGGAAGAAGGAGGCCAAAAGGTGCAACCCAGTCAAGAAACAAGGGAAGTACGCTTAGGACCCGAGCACGGAAACAAAATCATACGAATGGGAGAATCCTTGCCCATCGAACAAGAAACCGCATTACTCTGTCTTCTATGAGAAAATATTGACGTATTTGAATGGGAAGACGGGCGCACCCCTGGAATATGCGCAGAAGTTATCGAGCATGAATTGCACATCATGGATGGATGTTGGCCGGTTAAACAGAAAAAGAGAAACTTCGGAAAAGAAAGGAACCTGATAATAAAAGAATAAATAGAGCGATTGCTAGAAGCTGGACATATACGAGAGGTACAGTTCCCTGATTGGATCGCTAACGTAGTGCTCATGCCGAAAAAAGGAGGGAAATGGAGGGTGTGCGTAGACTTCACCGACTTAAACAAAGCCTGCCCGAAGGATTCGTATCCGCTCCCCCGCATTAACCAACTCATGGATTCTACGTCGGGATGTGCAAGGTTCAGCATGTTGGATGCATACCAAGGTTATAACCAGATAAAATTAATAGCCAAGGATCAGGAAAAAACCAGCTTCATCACCGAGCAAGGATTATTTTGTTACAATGTCATGCCCTTTGGGTTAAAGAATGCCGGGGCTACTTATTAGAGGCTGGTTAGCAAAATTTTCTCAAAGCAAATAGGGAGAAGTATGGAGGTCTACGTCAAAGACATGCTGGTCAAAAAGCCACCAAAGGGAACAACACTTGCTGGACCTGCAAGAATGCTTCGCTTGCCTGAGGGCCTATCGGATGAAGCTAAATCCTGAAAAGTGCGTGTTCGGAGTAGAAGGAGGGAAGTTCCCGGGATATTTAGTAACTCAGAGGGGCATTGAAGCTAATCCTGATAAAATTCGGGCTATACTAGATATGAAGGAGCCTCGGACCGTTAAACAAGTACAAAGGCTAACCGGCGGATTGCGGCGCTAAGTCGGTTCATATCGCAATCGGCAGACAAAGGGCTGCCTTTCTTCAAAATCCTGAGGAATCCGAAAAACTTTCAATGGGACCAGGAATGCCGGGAAGTATTCAAGGGATTAAGATGTATCTAACGAAACCCCCCTGCTAGCAAAACCCCTAGAGGGGGAAAGATTGTACGTCTATCTGGCTCTATTGCATACTGCTACTAGTTCAGTGCTCGTGAGAAACCAAGACGGGACTCACCTACCCTTGTACTACACAAGCAACATGCTGCAGGGAGCCGAGGCTCGATATGAATATCTAGAAAGACTCGTGTTGGCCTTCGTATACACGGCTCGAAAGTTGAGACCGTATTTCCTGTCCCACCACATTACTGACCTCACAAATCACCCGCTCAAACAAGCCCTAGAGAAAGGGACAGGGGGACGAATGGTGAAACGGTCGTATGAACTCCACGAATACGATTTGGAATACAAGGCTCGAACTGCTTCAAAGGCGCAGGCCTTAGCCGATTTTCTGGTCAAGTCCACTGGTGATGACGGAACTACGGAAATGCCATTGGACCTTATACGTGGACGGATCATCGTCCGAAAAAGGAGCTGGGGGCAGAGTGGTGCTGATCAACCTAGAAGAAGTGGAAACATGCTTCGCCCTATCGTTCAAGGGCCCATGACCAATAATGAGGCAGAGTATGAAGCGTTGTTAGCAGGACTACGAATGGCCGAAGAATTAGGGGTCCAAAAAATAAAGGCACACACCGATTCAAGATTAGTGGTAGAACAAGTAGTTGGAGGATACGAGGCCAAGAACAACAAGATGATCCGGTTGCTTCGCCTTGTAAAAGAAAGGATGACACGATTTGAGTCCTGTGAGCTCATCCAAGTCCCACGAGAGTAGAATACTTGAGCAGACTCACTAGCACGAATAGGAGGGGGAATGCAAGACATAAACACCCCTCGGATTACGCTGTTAGGGATACGATAGGAAGGAAAGACGGATGAGATGAGGGAAATCTACCACGTAGGCCTCATGTCTTGGATGGACGACGTTAAATGCTACTTGGAATCAGGAAGGTTGCCCGAGGACGCCACTGATGCACGATGCATCAAAAGGGTATCATGCAGGTTCTTCATGGAAGGAGAGCACTTGCACAAAAAAATCATTCACGTTACCCGCACTACGGTGCTTGGATCCCGAGTTTGCACTATGCATCATGAAGGAAATCCACGAGGGAAGTTGTGGTGATCATGCGGGAGGACGAAGCCTTGCCACGAAGGTTATGCGGAACGGGTACTTCTTGGCCCACCATACGACGAGACGCTGAACAAATGGTCAAGAAATGTGATAACTGCCATATACATAGCAACGTTGATCATAGACCAGGAGTGAAGATAAATACGCGTCAGTAGCTTGCCCCTTCGACCATTTGGGAATTGAGCTAGTGGGACCTTTTCCACCCGCACGAGGACAAAAGAAATTCCTAATTGTCGCTGTGGATCACTTCACGAAGTAGGTGGAAGCAGAACCCATGGCTCGAATCACAGAAGCCGAAGTGATCAAATTTGTATGGAAAAACCTGGTCTGTCGATTCGGAATACCTCAGAAAATCACCATGGATAATGGTACACAGTTTCAAGGCAAAAAGTTTCGGCAATGGTGCCGAGACAAGAAGATCAAACAAATCTGTACCTCGATAGGAAACCCAAAGGCTAACGGCCAAACGGAAGTGGTCAATCGAATATTGATTCAAACCTTAAAGGCTCGGCTGGGAAAAGCAAGAACGGGATGGGTCGAAGAAATTCCCAAAATATTATGGGCATATCGAACCACGCCTTGATCCAGTGTGGGAGAAACCCCTTTTTTACTCACCTACGTGTCAGAGGCCGTGATCCCGGTGGAAACGAAGATACAGACAATCCGAACCCTCCTCTACAATGACGAGCTCAATGGGGAGCATAGGCGATACGAGCTTGATACGGTGGAAGAAGCCCGAGAAACTGCCCGGGCCAAAATGGGGAATTATAGAAGAATGATATTGCACCTATATAACTCGAAGGTAAGAGAGAGGATACTATAGGTCAGGGACCTAGTGCTCCGGAGGGCCGAGGTGCAGAAGCCGGTAGGGAAACTGGACCCAAAATGGGAGGGGCCCTACAAGATCAAGAGGATCCTAAGGGAAGGAACCTATGAGTTAGAGGGCATGAAAGGCGAAACCATCTCTCGTACCTGGAATATTGGAAACCTCAAGAAATTCTACTATTGAAAGTCCGAGTCTCAAAGAACTACACTTGACTCCCTTTTTGCCTAAAGAAAGACGAACTGTATCTTTTGGTATAAAAGCGCATAAGGGCCTTGAAATCTCGGCTTCTCGAATAAACTTCATTAAATCTCTCAAAAGCATAAGGGGCCTCGAAATCTTGGCACCTCGAATAAACTTCGTTAAATCTCTCAAAAGCATAAGGGGCCTCGAGATTTCGGCTCCTCGAATAAACTTCGTTAAATCCCTCAAAGGCATAAGGGGCCTCGAAATCTCGGCTCCTCGAATGAACTTCGTTAAATCGCTCAAAGGCATAAGGGGATTCAAAATCTCGGCTCCTCGAATGAACTTCGTTAAATCTCTCAAAAGCATAAGGGGCCTCGAAATCTCGGATCCTCGAATAAACTTCGTTAAATCTCTCAAAGGCATAAGGGGCCTCGAAATCTCGGCTCCTCGAAGTTTAAGGGGCCTCGAAATCTCGGCTCCTCGAATGAACTTCGTTAAATCTCTCAAAAGGCATAAGGAGCCTCGAAATCTCGGCCCCTCGAAAGTAAACCTCGACTTCTCAAAGTTAAAACTCTCCAAGTATGTAGGAAAATCTTGGGAAAAATCCTTTGGCTCCTCATAATAAAATTCCTCAAACGGGAAGTTCCAAAAGAAAAAACACACCAAACCAAAACTCAAGAAAAACTTTTTTGCCTAAGAAAGAATCCTGGACTGAATTTTGGACTCACCAAGACAAAATCCTTTGAGGCAGGACAAACAAAGGTTTTTTGAAGGCTCTAGTTTCCCGAAAAACATTGGCTCAATCTCTCATTGAAAGCAGAAGAAATACTTCAAACTTTTGCAATTCGTCTCAAAAGATCAAACATATCAGTCTAGCTATCACAAGATGCTTACGGATAAGATGGAAAAAGAAGACTGCATTGATTGAAACATGACAAAAGATGCCCGTACAAAAAAACGTCATATCAAAAGCAATCAAGGAAGCCCACTAAAAAACAAGAAACTACTCTGAAGGACCTACACCCCCAATACTACCAAACCCATCCGCCCTCATATCAAATCGAAATTCGGGGGAAGATTGTGCAAATTCTTGAATTGCTCAGCACAAACCGTGAAGCCGTCAACATAGAACGACGAGCCATATCTAAACACCTCATCGGCGTATTCAGGGGAAGCCTTGTAAGTGGCAACAACAGCGGAATGGCCAGCCTGCAAACCTTCCTCACAACCCCTCGAATACGACTGAAGGGAAGTCGTACGAAGGGACTCCATCTCCATCGCCTGCACAGATATTTGACGATCCTTTTCTTCCAACTGAGTCTTCAACAAAGATATCTCCCCCTGAAACTTGGACTCCTCATCAGCCAGTTGTTTCCAAAAGACACCACTTGGATACGACCCCCTTTGAGTTGGGACAAAGCGGCTTCAAGGTTGGCCCTCATCTTATCGTATCGCTCGATCATGGCCATAACTATTGGAGGCGTCTGAAACAAGGAAAAATGAACAAGGCGAACAAAACATCAAAATGCGGCAGAGATGAAAAAAAAAAAAAAGAAGAAAGAAATAAAACTACCAGGTTCTACCATAGCAGTTTGAGACAGTATCAGATGCCCTAGGATCTCCATGGACCGACCAGACAGAAACTCCACGTCGCCTTTGTTCGCCACCTTGCACATGTTAGATACCCAGCCTTCGGATTGAATTGAGGGGTCATCACCGGCAAAGGGAAGTAGGCAGAGGCGGCCGCTTGAGTAGGACCGGACGGAGGGACCTCTTCCACCTGAGGGACCTCCTCAATGTGTGGCCTCTTTTGGGAACTAGATCCCACTTCAAATGACGGCACGAACGACGGAGAAGAGGGAGCCGTAGTCGTATCACCTTCAGGAAAAGTCTCCACCTCGATCACAGGAGTCTTCGAGGAGGGATCGACATGCCCGGTCGGGGTCGAACTAAGAGAAATAGAGTTGGGCCCTACGACCGGAGGCGTACGACAAGGGGATCGACCCCGACCACTCGATTGGATGTCAAAAGGAGTGGCTAACGCTGACCTCGTGCTCGAAGAAGACAGGGGGTTCGAAGGCACGTTCTCTGGGAGGAATTTGCGAACGATGGCTCAGTTCATCATAGTCTCTGCAAGAAAATGTTAAAATACCAAAATAAAAAAAAACAGAAAAGTACGAAGACAACGAAAGTATACTTACGAAGGCGGAAGTAGCGACTCTAGGGCCCAGTATAAGTGTCAGGAGCAGGATGAAGCCCTGCCAATATCAAAAGATCCTCCTCCACCAAGGCCTTAGCCTTAAAACTATGGTTAAGAAAACCCGCGGCCTTTACCCTCTCCTTAACCAAATCAAAATCTATAGAAGGCAGATCATTCAAAGAAGACCGCAGACCAGAGGAACTTTCCATTCAGCCTTTTGAACGAACAAAAAATGATTTTTTCAGGCACCATCAGAAAAGGGTTTTTCATGGATGAACATCAAGCCTGGACGAGGGGAAAAGTGAAAGAAACATTCCCCCGGGGTGAGTCTTGGGGAGAAAACGCCTAAAAAGTTCTCGACAGTGGGTTCAATATAGTAAAGCTGACAACACAAAAGGAACCCTACCACTAGCCTATAGGAGTTGGGATTTAGCTGGCTTGGAGGAATTCCTAAGTCACTAAAATATCGACTAGAAACGGGTGAAGGGGAAAACGAAGCCCGGAAACACACTGAGCCGCGTACACAGTCACACACCCAGGAGGAGGGTTGTTGGCCCGCTGTTATTCTATGGGGATTAGGATCTCAAATCCCTCGGGAAGACCCAGGAGGTTGATGGTCTTCACCACGGATTTGGAAGACATTCTTGGGGTCAGGGAAGAAATCACGGCAAAAATGTCGGGGGAAATTTCATTGGCCGAAGAAGAGGAAGCTTCTTTTGAGGAGGAAGCTCTGGGGCGACGAGTCATCTTTCCTATGATTTTTTGAGGTAGAGAGCGAGTAGTGGGAGGAAGCGATGAGAAGAAGAATCGGAGGATGTCCAATCGAACGTGGTATAGCCACAGTCCATGAACTACGCAGGTTGCACATTCATTACAGACACATCTCAGAAACCACACAAAAAGGGAGAAGAAAAAAGAAGAGTACCTTGAATGATCGGGGAAGACGAAGGAGCGGTGTGCAGGGAGGAAGAAGGAGTGCTATGAGACTTGACAAGAAGTGCTGAAGAAGAAACCTCCCACACACACTCACGAATATATATTGCGTGAAGAAAAGGTGAAAAGGTGCAATAAAAGGACACGCGTCCAGCAGAGAGAAAGGTGAAAGTCGAAACGACAGATGGGGTAGAGACACGTGCAACGAACCTATGGTGAAAGGGGCAGTGAACTTAGACAGGGTAATCATTACAGTGGATAGGTGTAAGTACGAAGAGGCGAAAGTAAACCTCTAGAAGGCTGCCAAAGAACCCATTCAAATTTTTCAAAAGTTCCTTCCCGCCTAGAAAATTACGCGTCAAGGAACTTGAGGGACTGATGATGTGGGCAAAGGATAGAGATACGAAGGAAATAAACGGAGGAATGGCTACGAAAGATCTTGTGGGAATGGTCTCGTAAGAAGAAAGATCTTAATCTAGTCAGCAGTACCCCTGATGCTCCGAGGGGCGACCAGACAGATTCGAGTAGAGAAGTGGCGACCTCGTAAGAGAGGGCCTCATATTTAGTTATTTATACCAACGGGCGACCAGACAGGCTCGGATAGAGTGGTGGTGACCTCATAAAGAGGGACTCGTATTTATTTATGCCGAGGCACTATAATCTAACAATATCCCCGAGAACTCGGGGAAAATCTTGAGGAGGATCTGACAAAAGATATCATACGAGGCCGAATTAGAAATAGATGAGAATACGAGGCCTTGCCCAAAGCCTAGCTATAAATTGCCCCACCCGTGGCCAAAGATGGACACGCTCACACATCAACTCACTGACAAAGAGTAAAACAATACCTCACAACATCACAATCATTAGATATGATCAAACTGGTAAAAGAATACACTTGATGAAGTTTTGTACTAATTTGGTTTACGGATGTCGAGATATCATATCCGGTATATAATAGTAGCTTGTGAATCCGGTGCATCATTGAGACGGGCCATCTGATTTGAAATCGGACCGTCAGATGTGATCAAAAGACCAAATTCTTAAATATATTCAAGTTTGGTATGAATCGAGTGCACGGATTATAAGATATCGTAACGAAAATGATATATTTTTTTATATACACACACTATTTGTAACGGCCTTAGGAATAATCAGTTATTTCTGTAATTTGTAACGGTCTTTGTAATATATATAGTAATAATTGTGAAAATTTTAGATCTCCGTCCACATTTTTGGCTTTTATATTTTATATTTATATATATATATTATATATAAAAAGGTGGCTGCGAGATGTGAAGAAAAGCGTTGCAAGCACGCATGCATCATTCTTTTCCTTTGTTCGAAGAATTTATCCTTGGTTACGTAGTAGATGGTCAGAGTGAATGTAGAAGTTCAAAGAAAGAATTTGACCACCGCAACTTCTAAAGACTTTACATGGCTTATTTACAGTTCAATGTATGTTCAAATAAAGGACTCAACTTTTCCGCCTAAACAATTATTTTGAAACGCTAATAGTAACGGCTTGATTGTTGGCCGTTACAAGGGTTCTAATATCCCTCTAAAATTTTAAATTGGCGGCAAAATTGTGGCGCCTTTTTTTAGACCTTTTGGAATTACTTTTATATCAACTGGTTTATTAAAGGTCATTCCAAATATTAATTTTTTTCAAAAAAAATTATTAAATATTCATAAAATACAACAATATTAAATAGTTCATTACAAAACACTAGAAACTAGGTGACTCGTCTTCATCAGTCTCATAGTCATCAAAACTATCTTCGTAATCCTTGTCTTCTTCGTCTTCACCTTGGGCCATTTGAGAAGTTCCTGCTCCCTGTTGGCGTGTTATCGGAAGATCAATAAAAAGTTGTACACCATCAGGATCATGTAGGTCGTACGTTTGATTGTCCAAAGCAAGTTCAGGGACATGTATGTCTTCATCTGGTTGATACGCGATATTGGTCCATTGAGACTCGTCAATTACTCTGTGATCCTTGGTTTTGCAAACGGCCATCCAATCCGCTTTATCTCTCTTCATGCTCGGAAACTCTATGTAGTAAACTTGTACTACTGGTTGTGCTAGTATGAATGGTTCATCTTTCTGGTGCAAGTTTTTGAAATTAACATCAACAAGGTGATACCGAGGGTGTACGTTCGTGCCTCTAGTCGGGTCTCCCAACGACACTTGAACAACACGACATGCAAGTTCGGAATAAGTGGGTATGTCAACTGAATTATCTCTTCGAGTATTCCATAGAAGTCATTATCTGTGTCTGTGTACGATGAGCTCTTCACACACACCCCACAGTTCATTGTTGACTTGCCCACGTTGTGTCGTTCCGTTTGGAAGTTGAAACCATTCACAAAATATCACGGGAATGTTGTCACCTCACTGCATGGACCCCAATAGTGACACTTAAGGAGCTCATGATCTGTGTCGTTCAATTCGGGATAAACCTGCAAATTCAGTTCGTATTAATACAAATTAATTACAGGACATTGGAACCAAATCAGCCCATACAAAAAAATACATCAACTTACACGACGTTTGAACCAATCCTTGAAATCATTTGCTACTAGTTAATCAATAATTGGATCTTCCGAATGGTGGCCGCGCCCATATAGTTCGTTCAGGAATTCCCTAGTTGCAAATACATATTAATGTAAATGCATGCTCACAACCAAGACTTACCTATATATATGCATATACTTACTCGTAATATGGCGTGACTACTTCACAATTACACAACACATATGTCTTGATTATATGCCGTTTTAGACCACTTAGCCATCTCTTCTTTGAGGCACCACTAGTTCGGCCAGGGTAGTTGAAAATAGACCGTTGGACACTATCATCGTTGGTCGTCAAATCGTCGTTTCTGGTGGGTCTGCTTCGTTTGCAAAGAACGTGCGGCTCAAAGTAATGGGAAGTGAATAGCCCAATTTCCTCCATAATGTATGCCTCGACAATTGACGCCTCCACGTGTACTCTGTTCTTCACCTTTTTATTTAAACCGTGAAGGAATCTATTCATACGAATATTTATTAACATACGGTTGACAAAAAAAAAAAGCAAACAAATTATATAGATTTATAGAAAATAATTAAGAGTAGCCTTAATTACCTCTCAAATGGGTACATCCACCTATATTACACTGGCCCTCCCAGTAGAAAATTACTAACTTAAGCATCAGAGGGTTAACCCCTCTCTGCAGGTTAGTCTCTCTAAGATCTTGGGGTTTTCGTGAAGGTCCATCGACATTTTGTGATGTTGTTGGACCCCGTTAGGCATAACTACAAATTAGTATGGTTGGATCTTTCTTATTCTTAACTTGAACCTTGTTCAAGAAGAACACAAGAGAAATGTGGGAGATGCTAGAGAGATGAGAGAGGCTGAGTGGTAGATTGTAGGATGAGGAAAGTGATTCTAAATCATTAGTGCAGTGATTGGTGGGGTGTGTGTGTGTATTCATATTTCCACAGATGAATCACACATAGGCTAATTGTGTGTTTACCATAGCACACTAGTCAACCTTGTCCATGCCAAGCCTATCAACTACTACAATCAAGTTTGATTAAGACAATAAAGCATGATCAGGCATTGACCTCCCTTTCATAGTTAGTGGCTAAAAATTAATTCTCCCTTAGAGCACATTGAGCTGATAGCAAATATCTCAAGGAATTAAGGTGGTCGAGGAGCCCTTAGTTGAATTGGTCTCTTAGAGGATAGGTTCTGCATTACCAGGAGGTTGTTGAGATGCATGGGGAGATCCATCTGTATCTTCGTCCCTTGTCACAGCCTACGCGGCCAATTCTTATTTTTATAGGTTGAAATATAATTCTAAATATATTTATATATATATATATATATGTCCGCGTATATATAGTGATCATCATGTTAAGGCGATTGAGAAGATAGATGTATGAGAAGAACCTCCTGAATAGGGCGGGTCTTACACCGGAGTTTGAGGATGGTGTTAAAACTTTCATAGAGTGGGCTTAGCTTCAACGTCGACATATAGACGGAGATAAGATCAGGTGCCCGTGTGTAAAGTGCAAAAATGGAAGGTTCAAAAAACCTGACGAGATCAATTTTGACTTATATAAGCCAAGGTTTATGCCGGAATATTATAATTGGACTTCTCACGGCGAAGACAGGGTATAGAGCACTTTGATGTTGTGACCACCCCTCCAGCACAGGAGGAGCAAACTCCAGCTACTCAGGAGGATACTAGTTTGCATTGGGGTGATCAACAACATATGGATTGGGCGCAGATGATAGTTTACCACGAGGGTATGCCTGATGATGGTACGAGGTCATGTCCTAGTGATGCCAATCCTAGTTCATGGTATAGGGATGGGCCATATGATTATATGTCAGGATGTCAGACCGTTTTTTCGATGTAGTGTGCACTGCCGACCAACCATTGTGGAGCGGTTGTATCCAATCTCAGTGGGGGCGGTTGCTGGTTTAGTGAACATCAAGGCCGATGGCAATTTATCCGAGCGCACATATGATCAAATGTGCTAGTGGGCTGATCATATAATGCCCCGCGATTACACTGTCAATCTGTAGCTTACTTACTAGTGGGACTGTGATGACGAGTCCATGTACAAGGTAGTCCGGTGACAGGCCGATCGACCACTTTCGTTGGCCGAGCAGATTTGGCGACAACTGCTGGAGTTTTGGGACAGCCAGGAGTTCAAGGATATGTCGGCCAATAATAAGGCCAATAGCGCAGCGGACCCAGTCGCAGCAACGACCGTTTAGAGAGGGGGCTCGTCGTTCGTTGGTCACCACAAGAAGAAGATGGTAAGTATCTTTTAAGTCATTTTATTTTTTTAATGCATTAATTATTTGTTTAAAATTGCCTTTGATAGGAGACACAATGCGGCTGCCCCGTCCAACAGATGGAGTTGTTCTCTAAAGTGTATAAGAGAAAAGAAGATGGGCAATGCAGCAGCCCCCTGGGCGGTGCAAGTGGCGGTAAGTACATTTTCAATTTCCTTTTCAATTTATATTATAACTTGATTTTTTTCGCAGTAAGTCCACTATTCCATTCGCAGGAGGCGTTCGAGAGGATGGTGGAGGAACAACAAACCCAGCCACCAAATGATCAGCAAGATCCTCCATCCTCTTCTCAAGACTCGGTGGCCATGATCGAGCAGCAGGTGTGGATGGCGACAGTAGGCGGCCGGAAGAGGGGTTGGGTATTCGGCCTCGGCTCCGAGGCCCACTACTTGATTGTTGTACCATCGCAATCGAGCTCTGCTCCACCGCCCCAGCCACCACAAGAGCAACGTCTAGACCTCGATGATCGGGTCAGGAAGCTCGAGGAGATCGTACTGCGTTTGACGACCAACAGGTCCGAGCCTCCATCGACGCCACCATCCCAAAATCCATCCGATCCCCCAGCGCACGACAACGAGGCAAAAGACGGGGAGCTCAATCTGGATCTAGATTAAGATCGGTTTTTTTTGTTTTTTATTTGTTTTTAAAAAAATTTGTATTTATATTTTAAAAATAATTTTATAAATACAATTTTAATTTTGTTATTTATATTGTTACTTCTTCTTGCTAGATAATTTTTATACATTTTTATATTCAACAATAAATTATAAAAATTAATATTATACTAATACAAAAAAAATCAAATTAATATTATATTAAAATAAAAATAAATAAATTAGATTTTGTAACGGCTTTAGCATGAGATCTAGGAATACATCTCACCAACACACAACTTGGGCCAATTCCAAAGGTCGTTACAAAAGACACATGTAGAACCACACAACCGTTACAAATACCGCATGTATAGAAATTACAAGAAATGGTACAACACTATTTAAATAACCATTCCAAAGAGAAGTACCAAAAAACGCTTGAAAAACTGTTCCAAGCCCATAACAAATATGTGCAAGAGGTGTCACATCGACCGTTACAATTGTACTGGTAACATACACATTGCAATAAAGCTACAAACACCGCTACAAAAAAGGCCTAACTGTTACAAATACAGTTGAAACGACCGTTCCAATTGTAATACAATAAAAGCCGTACCAAATAACTATTTTAATAATTCACATTAGCCGTTCCAATAGAGATGCAAAATTAATTTCCGCTTTAGGTCAATTTTTTGTAACGGTCTTTCCATCCGTTACACGGTTCCCTGGAAATTGTAACGGCTTTTATGGTTTCATTACAATTATTTTGTAACTCATGTTTTTGGAACAAATTTCTAGCTGTTACAAAAATGGTTACAAAATTTAAAAAGCGTTACAACCTTTTACTCGCCGTTACAAAATTCGAAGCAATATGTTGATATTTTTTCAGTGAAAATACATGACATAATCTTTAAATATGTAGCGAATACATATTAAATAAAACATAAAATACAGCAAACTTTAAAATAAAAAATCCAATTCCGCATAATCTAAATATGCGTTCTTGCCCAACACGTTTCATTAATTAGTACCCTCGTAGGAATGAACGTACAACACCATTATGGTTGCATGAATGAACACATACATACAATTAATGTTTCGTATAGAGTCATGCATTAATCCCTTCCTCTCCCACCACCCGTTCCGTTTCAACCGTCTATATAAATAACACAGCTCCACCTCTCTTCCCATTTTTCCTCTCCTCCATTCATCTTCACTACCCCCATCCATCGCCTCTTTCATCCATTTCGACTGATCTTTCTCCATTCTTTTTTTTTTTTTTCTTTCTTGGATTTTTGGGTTTCTGTGTTTTTCCTTTCAGAAATTACATTAGACACAATCAAGATAAAAACAAGGGAGAAATTGGTTTTCGCATCATGGGCCAGCAGTCGTTGATCTACAGTTTTGTGGCGAAGGGGACGGTGATTCTTGCTGATTACACGGAATTCACCGGCAATTTCACGTCAGTTGCTGCTCAATGCTTGCAGAAGCTGCCTGCTTCAAATAACAAATTCACGTACAATTGTGATGGCCACACCTTCAATTACCTTGTGGAAAATGGATTCAGTATGAGCCTCAGTTCTTTCTTTTTTACCAATCTATTTTTGTTCTTGGCTTTATTATGCACACGGTTTGATTTGATCTGTTCTTTTGGGGGTTTAATACAATTTATTCTGCTGTGATATTGCAAACTAACAAATTACGTTCTTATAAAAAAAAAATAAAAAACAATTTACCTTTATTATTTAGGAATATATGGGATTAAATGCAAATTATCCGTAGAATACCCAAAATAACTTCCATTTGAAAAAAAAAGAAATAGTAAATTAACCCCCTTTTTTTCAAGATGGAGCAAAACACTCCTAACGTGATTTGTGAGTTACACGCCCGTTTCAAAAATTTTTTAGTTTTTAATTTAAAATAATATTTATACCCTTATATATTTAATATTATTAATATTTGATATAATAAATATAAATGTTAATATATTATGTATATTTGTATATAAATTAATATTTTATTCTTAATACACTATCTCTATTAATGAACTTTTTGCTTCATTTTGAAAAATATATAGGGTAATTTAGTAATTTATTTTTTTATAGGGATTTTTTTCCACATTACCATATGACATGGGATGGTTGCATTTTTCCCGGAATATATGTGTAATTTGAGTTTTTATTGTCATAAATTGATGATGAGTTTTTCACTCTATCTTTCCGGGCAAAGGGGCGGGGTTGGTTCTTTTCGTAGGATTATGGAATAGAATCATGGGTGAGAAGCTATGAATCTCACGATTGAATTTACGGTGTGTTGCTGCAAAAGACATGTCAAAGAATACGTTTATTAATGTAGAAATCAAGTGTGTGTATATATATATATATATATATATATATATATTGTTGAGAAAAAAGCTCAATTTCAGTCATGTGATCCAGAGATGTCATTTTTTGTTCTCCACGAATTGATTTTTACAATTTATTTCTATAATTTTAAAATTTTTAAATTGGGGTTTCCAGCAAAATAATTAAATTTCCAAAATTTTTAAGTTATAGGAGCAAATTTCGAAACTTAATTCATGCAGGACAAAAAAATGTAACTCCCAAACTTACAAAACTAAATTTAAATTTTCCCTACGGTTTGAAGGGTACTAAAAAGAGCATGGTCCTTATGAAATTATGTATCCTACATCTCAAAGTATTTGAAATGAAAAATAAAAGAGACATGCTTGAGAGTATGATCATCTGCTTTCCCTATCAAATTTGATTTCTTGAACTACTTGCGTGTAAAAGGGTGTTTGGCTAAATGTAAAAGCTTTTCAAAATATCTTATAGGATGTTTGAGAGCTTTTAAGATGTTACAAATCGTTTGGTAAATTTTTTTTTAAAAGAGCTTATAAGATCTCAAAATAAAATATTTCTTAACCTTTTTTTATAAAATCTTATAAGCTCTATGCAATTAATAATTGATAAGACAAAAATAACCTTATTGATTTATTATATTTCAATTTTATCCTTAACATAACAAACATATTTTTAACAATAAAAATTCTCTCTCTCCATACATATGTTGCTGCCTGCCTGCTTGCCTCCCCCCCTCCCCCTTCTCCTCTTCTCTCTCTCTCTCTCTCTCTCTCTCTATATATATATATATATAATATCATCTCTTCTTCTCATATTTATATAATTATGACATTAATTACTTAATTAATATTAATTTTTAATTATTATAATTATGAAAAACATGCTACTGATATTATATGTTATAACATGCATGGTTAAAAGTAGTTATTGAAATTAACAAGAAAATATATCAATTATATATCTATGTTAATATTCGACTAGCATGAATATTAATATTATTTTGATGTAAAAATCTTAAAGATAATAATTTGTCACTTTTTTTATTTTTGAAAAAAAAAATAATTAATTTTTATTTAGAGTTAAACTATTGTATACTATTTATGAAAGTATTTTAAAAATATTAAAATACAAAATATGTCAACAAAAATAATAATTTATTTGATTCTAATAGTATCATGTCCGTTTTGGTCATTTTATCAATAAAATGACCTTATTATGCCAAACACCCTAACATCTTATAATATGTGAAAATTTCACATCTTATAAGCTTTAACATCTTATTTTATCCAAACACTTCAAGAGCTTATTTCAAAATAAGATTAAATATTTTATAAACTCCTAAAACATCTTATAAGATATAGGAGCTTATAAGATGTTTTAAAAAAATTTGGCCAAACACCCTCTGATAATGAGATGGCGATCTTTGGTCGACATGATATGTAAAAGGTTTTAAGATATATTACAATTGATATGCCGTGTTCTTTTCGAAGTAGTGAAATGTGTTTTAAAGATATATGCTTTAAGAAAAGAGCAAATTACAGCTATGATTAATGTGATTTGACATAATTATAAATACTTTCTTGTTGTTTGAAAAATTATAAATTTTTCCTAAAATTAAAGATAATTATTTAGTCTCTAGACGAAGGTGTGAAAAGTACTACTTTACCTTCACTATTTTTTTATTTTTTTTCAAGAAAAATATTTAAAAAAATATAAAATAATTTAAGGGTGAGTAAAATAAATAATTCATAGAGAAAATTAATGGATAAAAATACTTTAGAAAATTTTTAAAAAAATATAAAATTGTAAAAATTGGATGAAAACCTAATGGAATGTGCTCGTTATTAGACGGACGTTAAAGTCAGAGAGTACTTGTAATTTCTTAAATAACGAGAAGGTATATATAATGATGTCAAACCTCAAGGAAAGTGATTGTAATTTAACTTTAAGAAAACTTTATTTGCAAAGAATTTGCAGTTTGGATAATCTTACTGAAAGACTTAGACTATTTTCGTTAATATTTTCTGGCAGTATTGTGTTCTTTCAGTGTTTCACTACCAAAATAATGGATTATTTCATATACTACAAATCACTACAGTTTATAAAACATGGTAGTTCAAACAAAAGTGAAGTGAAACTTAAGTTTTGATTATAATTAATCAATATTTGCAATGGTCTTACCAATGATCAAAACATTTGTCATAATTTTTTAATTGTAGCTAATATTTTGATCTCATTTATAAAAATAATGACTAATTAATAATGCAACTGTAATTAATTAGTATTCGTCATGATTTTTAACTTTTTAATTATGATAATTAACTCTAAATTTCTTTTCGTAGCCTATTGCGTCGTTGCTATTGACTCTGCCGGTAGGCAAATACCGATGGCGTTTTTGGAGCGTGTTAAGGATGATTTTAACAAGAAATACGGCGGAGGGAAAGCTTCAAATGCAAAACCCAATGGCCTGAAAAAGGAGTTTGGGTAAGTACTCTCTGTGTTGTTCTTTTTTGGGCAATCGTCAAATTAAGAGGGTATTTGGCAAAATTTATTTAAAAATTTTTATAAGTTCTTACATTTTATAAGTTGTTTTTAAAGTTTATAGGACGTTAGATCTTATTTAAGAATAAGCTTATGAAATTTTTGGATAAAATAAGATTATGGAGCTTGTAAGGTGTTACAATGACAAATTAATATGGGTAAATTACCTCCATCTCCCTAAGGTTTGGTATGATTACAAATACGTTCTTGTTGTTTGGGAGATTATAAATACTTCTCTGACTTTAACGTCTATCTTACAACGAGCTCATTCAATTAGGTTTTTATTCAATTTTTGTGATGAACTGCCCATAATTCCCGTTTGGAATAAAAGTTATTACTTTTTATATATTTTAGAATTTTCTAAAATATTTTTATGAACTAATATTCGCTATTTATTTTATCCACTCTTAGATTGTTTTATATCTTTTTAAAATAATCATCAAGGGTAAAGTAGTACTTTTCACATCACCGTTTAGAAACTACATAATTATTTTACATTTGACGGGGGTATTTGTAACTTTTCAAACAACGAGGGGTATTTATACTTAGGGATTATTACACTCCCCTCTCTTTGAGGTTTGGTGTAATTACATGTAAACCTCCTGTGGTTTGAAAAATTACACCTAGTACCCTTATTTTTATTTTCAGCCTACAAATAGATCCTCCAATTAATAAAATTGACAAAATTTGCTGACATCTGCAAAAAAAATTTGAATGAAAATTCATTTTTGCCCTTGGTTGACTTATTGCAAGTCAAAGAAATATATTTTTGATCAAACTACCCTTATACATTTCACACACTTATGCATGTAAGCTTGTTCTTATAATTAAATTAAATCATAAGAGTAAATAGTATAATATATTTAACATATTTAAAGTATTACTGTATTAAAATAATTTTTAATTAATAAATAAATAAGATCAGTCAAAATAAATTTTCCTCTTAACATATACATACACTATTTTTTATTTTGAATATATTTATACACTATAAAACTATATATATACATTATATTATGTAATGTAACTAAATATTTAGAAGGTATATATTATGATAACTCAATCGTAAAAACATATCACTATGATAACATAAATATAACATTTACATTCCTTGCGATATTTTAATAATAACAAAACATATTCCCTGCAAATTTATTTTCTTAGTTTAAAGCGTCCGTTCATTTCTACACATATAGGACACCAATTTTGTCTTTTTAGTCTTTCAAATTTTTATATTCTTTTTTAGTTCTTTTTAGCCACATATTATGAGTAGAAAGGTAAATTGATTACTTTTGTTAGGGGTCTTAACATCTTTTGTAATTAAGGGTATTAGGTGTAATTTTTCAAACTATAGGAGATTCTACGTAGTACACCAAACCTCAAGAGAATAGAGTGTAATTATCCCTTATAATTATGTTAAACTTCAGGAGAGGTAGTTGTAATTTACCCAATTTATAATTATTTTAAAGGAATTTGTTAAGATCTTATAAATAAATTAACAAGTAGTAATAATAAACTTGTAATTAATTTTAAAAAAATTGTTAATATTTTAAAAATAAGTTAACAACTTCTTACGCTTTTCGGATGCTATCTCAGGCCGAAATTGAAAGAGCATATGAAGTATTGCACTGAACATCCAGAAGAAATTAGTCAACTTGCTAAAGTGAAGGCTCAGGTGTCCGAAGTAAAAGGTGTGATGTTGGAAAATATTGAGAAGGTAATATATATGAGTTTCCTGCACTGTTCCCTTGCCACATGAGGCTTTTGATACCCGCTGCAACAAAAGATAATATTATTGGCGGATAGAATGCAAGCAACACCCTGTGATATTGTAAATGAGCAATTTAACTTCTTATAAAGAAATAAAATAGTAATTTACTTCCTTATATTTTTTAAAACGTATCAATTAACCTCCCCGTGTTTTCTAAAATGGACAGGGAGGTAAATTACTCCATTTTAAAAAACACAGGGACGTAAATTACTATTTTATTTTCGTATAGTGGTAATTTGCTCATTTGCAATATCACAGGGAGGCAACATTAAACCCTATTATTGACAACGTCTCTGGAACAAAATTTATTATTCTCTATATTTTAATGGCTATGGGCAAAAATTTTAGGTAAATAACTATTATTAACCCTGATTGAATAAATTGATGTAAAAAATTAGCTTATCCACCACCTTAGTCACACTCACAAAAATCACAACAAATAAATATTGTGTGGTTTTGGTCAGTGACCATTTATTACGATTATTTATTTTTAACCATGGTAATTAGTTATAGTTGCATATGATATTTCTTGTAGGGCAAGTATCAATTGTCAATCTTAAAATTGCCACTCAAAATATGTATTAAGTGACAATAATTTTTATCTTGTTATAATATAATTGATGCAATTACATCTTTAGTCCTGTAATTATATATTCTTAGCATTTTAATCCTGTAATTATGAATGGCTATAACTACAAGATTAAAAATACAATTAAGCCTAATATAATTATTAGTGACATTATTTGTGCATAAAATTACACTGTAGACAAGTAGTGACACAATTATCCTGATAACACAAATAAATTATTGTCATTAAGTTTACATACACAACTTTACGCTCTTTTTTTTCGCTAATTCTTGCTGGTGGCAACTTTTATAAAGTAAGTCTCACTACTTAGAATTTGAAATTCTTTATTGTGATAAAATAAAAATTCTTATCGTTTAATGCATATAATTAGTATTAATATTAAAATCGTCCTTTGATTTTTATTTATTTATTTATTTATGTTTTGTCGCTAATCTTCTCCTTTTTTTAGTGACCCTTTGTAGTTTATTTAGGCTTGTGCTCTTGGTTATAACTATATTTTTCTATTAAGTAGGTTCTTGACCGCGGAGAGAAGATTGAATTACTCGTCGACAAAACTGAGAATCTTCGATCACAGGTAAGTTTGGAAGATCTTATCATTCGTGTTTGAACTACATGGAACCTACAATACCGTAAAATAGCAAAATTGCATTTTACGTCGCACATATTAGTCTCTACAATTTTGCTCCCATTGTTTTCAACTCGCCACATCGCATCCCATAACTTCAAAAAAATTATAATTTTAGTCTCAAACCTTAATTCTATTAAATTTTTAACGGAAACAAACCGTGCATGGCACGAGCTCCATTAACTCTTGAGTGGATTTAAGGTTATTTCTGTAGAAATATAATTGAATTACGGATCGAAACTAAAATTACAAAAATTTTGGAGTTATGGGATGCAATATAGTAATTAAGTTTAAAAATAATGAAATCAAAATCACAAAAAAAATTAACTTGCGGGACGAAAAATATAATTTTTCCTCCTAAAATGCTTATAAACTCGTCGAAACAACTTTGTCTCTTGAAGAAGACATCCTTAGTATTTTCTACATAGTACAGTGATACTTCATATTGTGTCTTAATTTTCTTCAGGCACAAGATTTTAAGACTCAAGGGACTAAGTTGAAGAGAAAGATGTGGTATGAGAATATGAAGATTAAACTGATAGTATTTGCTATTTTCTTCGTTATAATTCTCATAATCATCTTGTCCATCTGCCCCGGCTTCAAGTGTTGACACCGTAGAGTTGAGTTTTCCAGAGTCGTTGCCGCCGTGTGCGGCTGCGCAATTGCGACGTTCCGTTCCACCGGAAACATTCTTGATCAGAGCTTGCTTAATTTCTCTAGTTTGGTAATCTACGAGGATGTTTGGGTGGGCTTATAATCTCTTTGAAATGTTTTATAAGATGTTCGAGAGTTTGTATAATGTTACGAGATGTCTAGTAATTTTTTTTTTTTTTTGTTTCCCTTCAAAAGAAAGCTTACAAGATCCAGAAATAAGTTGTTAGGAGCTTAGAAGCTCTTTTAAGAAAATGTAAAGACTTCCTAACTTATTTTGAAGATCTTCACAAGCTTTTAATTTTGGATAGTTACATCTACTCTAAAATATGGTCTATTTACACAAATTTACTCATGTCTTCGTAAAAAAGTACAACCAGAAATATCAAAATTATTTACACAAATCACCCATATTTTTTTTAAAATTACTCATACACCTCCAAAAAATATAAACAACACACTACAAGAAAATTGTTCGATAGCAACGAAATATATTAGTGTCGAGCTAATTAACAAGTAAAATTCTCGTTGCTAATTTATATTATTTAATACAAGGTATTTACTTGGTTATACATTTAGCAATGAAAATTTACTAGCGAACAAATTTAACAAATTCCACGTGTAAAGTGGACGTGGAATATGAATGGCTACCTCAGGAATGTGTACAATGTAAATCATTTGGCCATGCAACGGAGCAATGCACACAAAATCATAAGGGACGGACGCATGCTAAATCGGTTAAAATCTTTATTCGATGGGCTCAAGGAGGTGAAGCAGTTCTGAAGGAGTGGCCACGGACGTCTGATCGTGAGAATGGAACTCACTCCCAATTGGAACCAACCCACAACCAGACTCGTGGAGATGTGGTGAAGGGGAAGGATATCGTGCTATATAATGCTTATTCTGTACTGCAGGATGATTGTGAAGACTAGGATAATGTATCTCAAGGCCCTAATACAAGCAGCCCTCGTACTGGTTTAATATGATCGCTATCGCTTCATGGAACATTAGAGGTCTCAATAAGCGAGACCACCAGTTGGTGGTTGGGGATTTGATTTCGGAGTTCAACTTGACGGTGTTGGGTATACTTGAAACGCGAGTTAAGGTTAGGAACGTCTCTAGGGTACAATCTTTTATTAGACAGAATTGGACATGGTTTTCCGGTTATGTGGCTGGTCTGGGGAATTGAATTTGGCTACGATGGGATGCAGAAGTGGTGGATGTGGTTATATTGGAGAGTACGGAACATCTGGTTCACTGCTTTATTCAGAATCGAATGACTCAAGTAGCGAGCATTGCAACTTTTGTATATGGTGCCAATGATATCATTACTCGAAGGTCACTATGGGGTTCGATTACCTCCCTGGCCCCGACATTGGAGGATAACAACTGGATTGTCTTGGGTGATTATAACGCGGTGTTGGATACTAGCGAGATTAGTGCTGAAATGCAGGTTCAGAGAGGTATTATGAAGGAGTTTAATGCATGTCTGAATACCTCTAGGCTAGTAACGCTTCCTATGCAGGGTGGCCCCTTCTCGTGGCATAATAGCAGTACTAATGACCGGTCTCAGTGGCGTCATCTTGATCGTATAGTAGTTAATGAGAATTGGCTTTCCTCGTACCCCGATAGTTACTATCTATGCTCTACACCATGAACGTTAATCATTGTCCGATCATCTTGCGGGGTAACCTGGGTAACACACGAGGAAAGGCTTACGATTCGGTTAAGTGGGACTTTCTTCTTGATATTCTCCGGGTGTTTGGCTTCCATACTACCTTCATTGCGTGGATCAAAGAGTGTATTACAACGCCGTCTTTTTTGGTCCTTATCAATGGACAGCCAAAGGGGTTTTTTCAAGGTACACGAGGGTTACGACAAGGCGATCCTATCTTGCCTTATCTTTTTGTGTTGGTCATGGAAGGACTTCTGCACTACTTGGACGGAAATTTAAGTTGAATGCAGCGGGAATCTTTGTTAGTTCCCTTCCTATTCGCTACCTTGGAGTTCCACTCATTCACTCCCGGCTGACGTTAATGGATTGTCAACCTCTACTTCTAAGGTTGAACAACAAGATTAGTTCTTAGGGTGGAATTAATCTATCATTTGCAGGACCAGTGCAACTAATACAATCTGTCCTTATCGCTATGTGTCAAGCTTGGGCCTCGGCGTTCATCCTCCCGGAAGGGGTTATACGAGCGATTGACAAAAGCTTTCAAAGGTTTCTATGGCAAGGTCATGGGACAGGGGGTGGCTAAAATTGCATGGGAGCAAGTGACGAAACGGACTACAGAAGGGGGCTTGGGTATCCAATCAATTCAACTCTTGAATATTGCACTTGTTGGGAAGTTGTTGTGGGATGTGGCTACGTATAATCAAAACTCATTATGGGTACAGTGGGTGTAATTACCGTTTACGCCATAAATCTGTTTGGTCTGCTCATGCGAATATTGGATCGTGGGGGTGGCGTAAATTATTAAAGCAACGACAACTTCTCTTACCCGAGTATGTATTCACGGTGGGCTCTGGAGATAAGTTCTGATTGTGGCTGGACCCATGGCACTCTTTAGGGATCCTGTTGTCCAGATTTCCAGGAGGGCCTCGACTTTCGGGTATTCCGAGATCAGCGCATCTTCAGTCAGTACTATCACAGGGAGAATGGCAGTGGTCTTCGAGCGTTAGACGCCTGATCATCACAGAAATTACCACACAACTTCCTACCCCGGCGGGTGGGGTGGATTGCGTTGCATGGAAGTCAATTTCTGGCGTATATTCTGTTAAAGAAGGTTTGAAGTTACTGCAAAGGGCGCCGTCCTTTGTTCCCTGGCATGTCTTGTTGAAGGGGGGATTGAAGATCCCTCGGAATTCTTTCGTCCTTTGGCTAGCCACTCAATGTCGACTGAGCACCATGGAGAAGGAATGGATGAGTCATTTGGATCAGTGTTGCATTCTTTGTGATCGTCAAGCTATGGAAACCCATTCCCATCTTTTCTTTCGATGCCCTTATGTTGCAAGGTGTCTTGGAGTCTTGTGGAATAGGGTGAATTTTCCATGGTTACCTAGAGATTGGAATGAATTTGTGCAGTGGGCTTCAAGGAGGTCGAGAGGAAATCACATTGTTAACTATGCCTATCGCGCATTATTGGCGGCCATGGTTTATGGTTTGTGGAGGAAGAGGAATGCTAGACGTTTCATGTCAACTGCAATGGAATCGGAGGTGTTAGCGTCGCTCGTTTTTGAACAAATCCATAGTCGTATCCTTAGTCAGGGTTATGGAATCTCGGGCTCTTTATCGCATTTGGCATATTGCTTGGTGATTGGTATAGGTACAGTTGCAATGGTCCTTATTGCAGTTGCTGATAGTAGTTGGGGGTGTTGTTGATGTTTTTCAATGCTTGTTTCTTTGTACTTATTTTCTTATTTATGAAATTTACCTTCATCCAAAAATTTAGCAACGAGTCGTTTAATATATATCTTAAATAGTATAGATTAACAATGAAAATTTTGTTTGTTAATTGACTCGACACTGATTTTAGTATCAAATTTTTTCATAACTATTAAGCTATTTCCTTGTAGTGACATTACACGAACTACCCTTATTGTTAGCTATCAGGGGTGGTGCCTGTTACTACGAAAAAAATAACGATAATTTGTGTAAATAAACTATAAATCAAGAGTATAAATATAATTAATTCTGACATCTTCCAAACTTTAAAAATATTTCATAAAATATATGAGCTTATAAGATTTTTTAAATAAATTTTAACCCGTTACCTGAGCTGCATATATGGTGTACAAGTGATTTGCAGTAGATAGAATTTTTACAATGCTGCCTTATATTGTATACAATACCCTTTCATGTATGTATTTGATGTTGTTACTTTTTTTCCACTTCATTTTCTTCTCCCCCTCTCTGGTGCTTGAAATGAAGCAAAAGGTCTTGGGGTTGCTAAATTTTAGATATGATGCTGAAACTAAAGACAAGACGAAAACAAAGCAATACTTAATTCGAAAAAGTATTTTTTTTTTTCGTATTTTAACTTTACCCGTTATTAGTTTAGTCCTGTAAATATATCCTTTATTTATTTAGTCCTGTAAATTATAAAACTAATGACAAATAGTCGTTTGATTATCGAAATTTTAGTTTTTGATCGAAAAAATGACATGGCAGCCGAGTTGGACGATTTTTGGATTTTTTTAATCTTACGTGGCTTTTTGGACATGAATTGAAAGACATATTTGACATGAGAGAAGAAAGAAAATTTTAACAATTTTTGAATTATATTACATGTATAATATTAACTTAAAAAATAAAATTATTATTTAAAAACAATAGCCCGCCGAAACCCACGACCCTCCCCTCCCCCCACCCCGGCCCCAAACCCTTGCCTCTACCGCTAGACGTGCAAGTCGAGTTGAGCCGGCTTGATCTCGAGCTCGACTAAAGCTCGAGCTCAATTATTTCTGTTCGCGAGCTCGCGAGCTTTTTTCTTATTTTTTTTTTTTTTTTTTTAAATATTTTTATATATTTAACTATATTTTCAATATTATATCAAGTTTATATTCAAAATTCACCATATATTAGAATTAATAATCAATATCTCATATTTTAGTTTTAGATAATAATAAAATATGGTACTTTTATTTATATTATCTAATATTTATCTAAAAATAAGATTAATCAAATTTAGTAAGTTTTTGTAAGTAATTATTTAGTATAATGAATATGAATTTTATGATTATACCTCAATATCAATTTGTAATCTCTTGCACTTTTGTAAATTAACAAGTTCTAACAATTAACTTATATATTTTTATATTTATTTCTCAGTATTTATACCAAGAGCCATAGTATGTAATCTATTTTACTGCTTATAACTTATGTTTAAATTTGGTGATTCTCATGAATTAATTGATGATGATGATGATGATGATGATAATAATAATAATAATAATAATGATTGAACAATTTTACTTATTATCGTTGTTATCTCACTATATATATTTATATGTATGAAATACATATGAAATACTATTTGATTTTTTAATTTTATTTCATATAATTGAATCATATAAAAATTTCAACTGGCATCATCATATTTTAAAAACGTACGTTCATGACCATTCTCATTTTAATTTCAGAATATAAATTATGTTTATTTATTTTATTAAAATTAATAGATTACATAATATTAATAAAAACCTTTATCTATACAAATACATTTTTCTAATTTGATAAATATATAATTTCCAATTATTTAGATAATTTTATGTATATTTTCTATATTATTACTAATTATGCACTGCTAAACCATATTAGATATATAACAAAAATATTATCAAGTCATATATATATTCAAATAAGGAAGTTTTCTGAATTTCTTTTATTTATATATTTCTTCACATTTTCCACTTTTAAACATTATATTGCTCGAACCATTGTTCAAGTTCTCAATTTTCGATTTGAATGCCAACAACACAACCTTCTTGTAATATGCACTACAAAAAAAAGCGGTGATTGGGACGGTACCAGGAACGGTTTTTTTATTATTTGGAATGGTAAATAATTAATTTGAACATTTTGAACTGTAATTAGGAACGGTTCAGAAACGGGAGGCTATCCGTGGCAATAAGAGGCAATCCTAATTATTAGGAATGGTGACGAGATTACCGTTCCTATTTGGGAACGGTGTTTGGCACTATGAGGTTGTACCGTTCCTAATTACCTTTGTACGTATAATTTTGATTCTTTTCCATTTGGAACACTTATAAACAGTAGGAACGGTACAAAGCAAAATAAATCGCGCAATTAGGAACGGTGTTTAGAACTTGTTTTGGAACAGTCTGGTTATGTTGTAGATAGAATTTAGCATGGTTTCTAGAATACATATAGGAACGGTACATTTTAGAGATTAGGACCGGTATCTGGAATACATTTTGTCGCGACCATTAGGAACGATTTTTGCAGTCAAACGTTGGAATGAAGTTTTGGACTGATTTTTGGTATTATCTTTAGAACGAAAGCCTAACCACGAAAGGATTCATTTTGGAATATAATTAGGCACGGTAGATTCCGTCTTTTAGGAACGGTTCATGTGTAGCGTTGGAATAGTTTTTGTCATCGGCCTTTGGCATAGTAATTCTCTTGAAAAAGTCAAAGATAGGAACGGTACGGTGCGAATACGGACCGTCGAAAGTACCGTTCCTAATTTTATGATTTCTTTTTTATATTAATAGTTTTTATCATTTAAATTAATAATAATATTTTAATTATATAATTAATATTTAAATATGAAAAAATGCATAATTTAGAAATAAAAATTATATTAAATACGAATATTATCCGATTTGATTACAAAAGAAAAAAAAATATACATAATTTACACTTCGTCCCCATCGGCCTCGTCCATCTCGTCAATATCTCTAGGAGGCCGTGACGGGCCGGCGCCGGAGCGACTGGTCTGCATGTCCTTGACCATGCCCATGAGGTCCGCCATCATCTCCTCGAGGCGGTCCAACCGACCCTCCATGTTTGACGGAGGCGCTGGCTCTGGCGCGGGAGCTGGCGCTGGCGCTGGCGAGGTAACGGCTTGGCTGAGCGCCAGGGCCTCAGAACCAAGACCAAATACCCGGCCCTTGTTCTTGCCCCCGACGTAGCTCAGCCACATCTGCTGCTCGGTCTGCTACGCCACCGAGGCCTCTGATTCGGAAGCAGGATCCTCAGGGGCCTGAGACTGATGATCCTCCATCATCTTCTGGAACATCTCCTGCAAAAATAATTACAATAAATTAGAAAACTTCAAAATATTTAAAAAATACTGTATTATATATTAATTACAACTTACCGCCACCTTCGCTGCCCTCGACCCGCTCCAGCTGCCGTCGGTCTTCTTCTTGTAGCATTTGGAGAATAACTCCATCTGCTTCACTGGTCGGCTGAGCTGCTCCTCCTGTAAAAAGAAATGGCAAATAGTTATTACAATTTTAATTTAATAGTAATAAATAATTGAAATAACATTAGATAACTTACCATTTTTCGCTTGTGCATACCGACGGAGACAGATCCCCCGCGGTACACAGTAGTGGATGCGGCCGGGTTGGCGTTCCGGTTCGCCTTGTTCTTCTCGCACTCCTTCTGGAACTCCGGGGAAGCCCAATACAGGAGGAGCTGCCGCCACACCTCATTCGCCAGCTATAGAGGCTTCTGCAGCGACTGTCTGGCGAGGACGAACTTCTTCCTCAAGAACTTCCCCACCCAGACATGGAAGATCTTGAACATCGACTCGTCGTCGGCGTCCCACCAGTACGTCATTTGTATTAAAAAAAAAATATATATATATATACATAAATATTTTTTAACTTAGATTGTTAAAATATTTAAAAAAATAAATTAATTCATGTTACCTTCAAACTCTCGAACCAAAAATGCTGGTGCTCTAGCGGCACCTGGCGCAAATAGCCCCAAGGGTGGGGATAGTGTCCTCGCACGACCGCGTACATGCGCTCATGGATCTTGCGATAACGACTCAAATTATAAAATAATTAGTATGTCATAAAAATATTAATTTAAATTACAAAAAAAAATTAAAAACATAAATTGTACCTCGCATCGGCGAGTGTGATGTACTGGTGCGCGGATGGTGGTGGGAGTGGTGGTGGTGGGGCAGCCCATGGACGGGCCGGATCGACCGCCGATGCTGTAGTGGATGGTCCGGCCTGCTAATCCGGCACAGCAGTAGACGCACCGGGCTGCTGATCTGGCGCAGGTGGTGCAGGTGCCTGCTCTGCCGGTGGTGGTGGTGGTCAAAAAACTGCTTCCCCATCCTGGGAATCAACGGTGGCCGGCGGTATAGCCGGTTCGCCGTGACCGCGGCCATGCCACGACCACGACCACGGCCACCTCCTCGGGGTGGAAAATCCCGACCAGACATTATCTAAAAAAAACACATAAGTATCATTTTATTTCAATAATGAAGATTTTCTAATGCAATTAATATATACGCAAACTAAATTCTACAACTGTACATATTTATACTAAATACCATAATTTTACCCTAAAATTGCACGAATTCCTTCAAATTATCATATTTTTAATTACTGAATTTATTGAAAAATTAAAATTTTCAGATTATTATAAAAATAAAAATTCCAGATTTTTAAAAAATTAAAAATTCCAGAATTTTAAAAAATTAAAAATTTCAGATTTTTAAAACATTAAAAATTTTAGATTTTAAAAAATTAAAAATTACAGATTCTTAAAAAATTAAAAATTCCAGATTTTAAATATTTTGAATTTTCATATTTTTTAAAAAATTAAAAAATTCCAGATTTTTAAAAAATTAAAAATTCTAGATTTTTGAAAAATTAAAAATACAGAGTTTTAAAAAATTCAAAATTACAGATTTTAAATATTTTAAATTTCCAGATTTATAAAAAATTCCAGATTTTAGTTATTTTAAATTTCCAGATTTATAAAAAATTCCAGATTTTAAATATTTGAAATTTCAGATTTTAAATATTTTAAAATTTCCATATTTATAAAAAATTAAAAATTCCAGATTTTTAAAAAATTAAAAATACCAGATTTTTAATATTTTAAATTTCCAGATTTATAAAAAAATTTCAGATTTTAAATATTTGAAATTCCAGATTTTAAATATTTAAAAATTCCAAATTTTAAATATTTATAAAAATTCCAGATTTTAAAATTCCAGATTTTTTAAAACATTATTTTCTAATAATTATATTAAATTTCTAATTATTTTCTGAATTTTCTAATAATTACAGAAAATTCACAAATAAAAACAGGAAATTTCAGAAATAATTACAGAAAATTAAAATAAATTGCATAATTGCCAAGAAAATTAATAGCATAATTGCACAGAAAATTGCATAATTACACTAATATTTCCAGAAATTACAATTACAGCCCTACATTTACAGAAATTACAATTACTGCCCAATATTTACAGAAATTACAAACAAAACCCAAAAATACATATATCAGAAATTACAATGACAGCCCAAAAATATTACTATTTACAGAAAATTTACAGAAATACCAGAAAATTACAGAAAATTCCCTAACTAAACAGAAATTACAGAAAATCCCTAAGTATTCAAAAATTACAGAAAATCCCCTAAGTATTCAAAAATTACAGAAATTATATCATGAAACTACAAATATTACAACATAATATTACATGCATTTTCAGAAAAAAAATAAAAAAAAAAAAGAGAAATAAAAGTAGGGTTTTTGGAAACCCTACTTGTTACTCCGACGGCGGAGGGATGGCGGCGGCTTGCAGCGGCAACTGATGACGGGTCTGTGGGGGACGACTGAAGGGGGAAGCACAGAGGCGCTGGTGGTGGCGGCCGGAGGCGAGACGCTCGTGGTTGCGGCCGTCGGTAGGTGGTGGTGGTGTCGTCGGTAGGTGGTGGTGTTGGCGTCGGTAGGTGGTGGTGGTGGAGAGGCAGATATTGGGTAGAGGGGGAAGAGGGAGAGGGAGAAATGGGGAAGAGGGAGAGGCATAAATGGGTAAAAATCAGCCAAGGGGTGTATTTATATTAGGATTTAGGAACGGTACTATTGTATATTTACCGTTCCTAAGACCAGTCCTAAATAGAAAAACGACGTCGTTTTGTTTTTAAAACGACGACGTTTTACTACATATTACTTATAATAAACTTACTAGGAACGGTCGTGTAATATTCAAGTGTTACAAGTACCGTTCCTAAGGAGGAAAACAACGTCGTTTCTTTACCTGTACATAGTTACCGTTCCTATTTCGACACCTTACCGTTCCTATATGTATTACAATGTTTTTGCTATTTTCTTAGATAATAAATATAAAATACAGAAAAATACGTTATGAACACTTAGTTTATTAAATAAACGTATAGAATTGGATGTTTAAAGATTTAAAAAAATCTGTAATCTTAATAATTTCCAAAAAATAGACACACGTTCACAATATGAACTATTTTTGTATATTTATGTTTGTTAGTCTTTCACAGATGTAACTAGCATCCTATATTGTTGTACTGCACGGCATAATCAGACCGTCAAAATTCCAATCAGACCGTTAGATATGATATAACACACAAAAGAATACATTATATGTTGTTTTGAAATATTTCGGTGTGCGGATCTCGAGTTATCGTATCCGGTCAGTATTCATCGTACAAAAAACAAATGCATCCTTAGATCCAGGTTACTGATTGGAAATCCGACCGTTGGACATCAATTCATATCCATAACCTTGTACGTGTTAAAAAATGGTGTCGATCCGGCTGACGGATGTTGAGATATCGGACAAATTGGTTGGAGGTGTACAATTAGGAACGGTTACCTAATAAACAAAGTATTAATACCGTTCCTATTATAAAGACGATGTCGTTTCAGTGCACTAACACATGTACCGTTCCTATTAAAATCTGGAATGGTTATTTGTAGACTTACCGTTCCAGTAGTTGAATTTCCCACCAATTTTTCATTGGGCGCCAAAACGAAATATTGGGCTACATTTAGGAACGGTCGTAGGTTTTCACCTACCGTTCCTAATTCAAATTTTCCTCATTTTTTTTAATTAGCCGCCATATTTGAAATATTGTACCTCAATTAGGAACGGTAGGTATAAATTTTGGACCGTCTTCAAATTTCCCTTATTTTTTTAATTAGCCACCATATTTGAAATATTGTACCTCAAATAGGAACGGTAGTTATATATTTGTACTGTTCCTAATTCAAATTTTCCTCATTTTTTAAATTAGCCGCCATATTTGAAATATTGTACCTCAAATAGGAACGGTAGTTATATATTTGAAATATTGTACCTCAAATAGGAACGGTCCTGATAAATTTGACCGTTGAGTCGATTCAAAAAATATTCATCAAATACAATTTTAATAATAACTGTGATAAAAAATTACAGAAAATTTTGAATTGGAAAATTCAAAAAGTCTCTTCATCGGACTCAGCCTCGTCAAAGTTATCTTCATCTTCATCTTTGGATTCACTGTCTGGCGAGCGCGATGGCCCTGCTCCATGATCAACGACCAATTGTAACCCCGTTGGGTCATGTAGTTCAAATGTTTGGTTATCTATTACAACATCTAGATTAGGTACGACTTCATCCATCTGATAGGCGACCTCGGTCCATCGTGAGTCATCGATAACTCTTTGAGCCTTGATTTTGCAAACAGCTTTCCAGTCGACTTTGTCCTTCTTCATGCTCGGGTAATCCGCGTAGTATACTTGTACTGCTTGTTGTGCCAGTATGAATGGTTCATTCTTTTGGTAGAGCTTTTTGAAGTTGACATCAACGACGTGATAACGAGGGTGTATCTTCATGCCTCTGAGCGGATCGACCCAACGACAATTAAACAGTACAATGTGCATGTTCGGAATTAGTGGGTAATCTAGCTGAATTATCTCTTCCAAAATTCCATAGAAGTCAGAATCCGTGTCTGTATATGATGAGCTTTTGACACAAACACCACAATTCATTGTTGACTTCCCGATATTGTGACGTTCAGTGTGGAAATTGAAGCCATTGACGAAGTAAGATGGGTATGTCGTCACTTCTGCTCTTGGCCCCCAATAATGCAACTTCAACAATTCCTCGTTTGTGTGATTCAATTCGGGTTTCACCTACAATCAATCATTACAAATTAATGAGCATATCGCATTTACAAGAAATCGATGATACTTACACGAGCCTTGAACCAATCCTTGAATTATGTCACCACTAGTTGATCAATTATCGGGTCCTCTGAATTGTGTTGCTCGAACAGTTCATTCAGGAATGACCTATCATAGTAAAACTGATAGTTATAAATATACATGTAACTGAAATTGAAATGATTCGTACGAGATAATTACGTTTGTATAAGACACTTACTCGTAGTACGGTGCAACTACTCACAATTACACAAGACGTATGTCTCGATAGCATGAAGTTCCTCCCCACTCAACCATCTCTTCTTCGAGGCTCCACTTGCTCGGCCTGGGTAATTGAAAATGGACCGAACAATTCGATCGTCGTTGCTCGTGAGATCATTGTTCCGACCGGGTCTGTTTCGCTTGCACAGAATGTGCGGTTCAAAGTAGTGCGAGGAGAAAAGTCCGATTTCTTCGACAATATAAGCCTCTACAATTGACGCCTCGACGTGTGCTTTGTTTTTCACCTTTTTCTTCAAATCGCGTAGAAATCTATTCATATGACAATTTATTAAAATGCAAATAATAAGTATATAATTAATAGTATTAATTATTTAATTATCTTTCAAATGGGTACATCCACCTGTATTGCACGGGGCCCCCAACGCACGCCTCATATGGAAGGTGAACAATTAGATGCTTCATTGAGTCAAAAAAGGAAGGAGGAAAAATTTTCTCGAGGTTGCACATGATGACGGCTACACTATCTTCCAATTCTTTTACCTTGGCCATATTTAGTGTTGTTGAGCATAGGATCTGGAATAGAAGGCTGACTTCCGTCAAGGCCCCCCACACGTGCTCTGGAAGCATTTCACGGAAAGCAACCGGAATCAATTTCTGCATGAAAACATGACAATCATGGCTCTTCATGCCGTGCATCCTCAACTCCTTCAGGTCGACGCAACGGGCCAAGTTAGAGGCATACTCATCAGGAAACCTAAGACAACGAATCCACTCATATATCTTATTCTTTTGCTCTTTCGTCAGTGTATATACCGCCTTGGGCATCACATTCGGTCTCCTTTCGTCCACCTCAAGCTCCGGCCGATTACATATGATCTTCAGATCCCTCCGTGCATTCAGATTGTCCTTCATTTTTCCCTTGATGTCCATCACAGTATTGAATATATTATCGAACACATTCTTCTCAATATGCATGACATCAAGATTGTGTCGTATCAGATGCGTCCCCCAGTATTCAAGCTCCCAAAATATGCTTTTCTTCGTCCACTTATGGTCGACGCCGTAGCCTTCTGGTTCACTCAACAGTTGTTCGACAACAACACTAAATGCATCGACACGGGTTCGGATCTGTTCTCCAGTCAGCCTCGGACGTGCAACCTTCCTCTCCATTCGATTTTTAGTGAAGGCTTTCTTGTTCCTGCGATAAGGATGACCCGGTGGTAGGAATTGCCTGTGGCAGTCAAAATAGCATGCCTTCCGACCGTGCTGCAAATAGAATGCCCGTGTGTCCTCCATACAAACTGGACATCCCATAACACCAGCGGTATTCCATCCAAACACCATACCATAAGCAGAAAGGTCGTTCACTGTCCACATCAATGCGGCATGCATCATGAGCCTGGTTTGTCGCAGTATCGTGCGTACGTACACCCACATGCCATAAATTCTGCAACTCCTCGATCAACGGCTCCAAGTAGACATCGATAAGACGTTTGGGATTCGATGGGCCAGGGATCATCATCGTTAGGAACATATACTCACACTTCATGCACATTCCCGGTGGGAGATTGTACGGTGTAAGTATCACGGGCCAACAGGAGTAAGTTTTACCATACTGACTGTGCGGTGCCAACCCATCCGTGCAAAACCCAAGTCTAACATTCCTCGGTTCAGCTGCAAAATTAGGATACGTCCGGTCAAAATGCTTCCAAGCCTCTGCATCCGACGGATGACACATGGATCCTTCCTCCGTCTGATGGCTCGCATGCCAAGTCATATGCTCTGCTGTGATCCCCGACGCATACAACCTCTGCAGCCGAGGGGTAATCGATAAATACCTAAGAATGGCATACGGGGACTTCTTGCATTTAGGATTTCTGTTCCTAGTGGGCTTGTACCTAGCGTCTCCACAGAACTTGCAATATTCCAAATTGATATCGTCCTTCCAATACAACATGCAACCGTTTTTGCAAGCATCAATCTTCTGAACTGGTAAACCCAATTCTCTTATCAATTTCTTTGTATTGTAATAATCGGCGGGAAAAGTGTGATCGCGGGGCATTACAATATCAGCCCACTGGCATAACCGATCATATGTATGCTCGGAAAAACCCCCTTCGGCCTTGATATTCACCAAAGAGGCAATTGACGCCAACTGAGAGGTGGTGCAGCCATTCCACAAAGGTTGGTCCGCAGTATGAACTACATCAAAAAAAACGGTCTGACAAGCCAGACACATAATCATAGGGCCCCGAATCGTAATATGAACTAGGACCCACATCAGATGGACAATACCGAGTACCATTATCAGTCGGTCCCTCCTGGTTGTACGAAGACCAGAATGACGGCCCGGCGGCATCGAATACCATCCTCTACGCCCAATCCATCTGAGCCGCATCACCCCAATGCGAACTACCCTCCTCCTGAACGGGTGGCGTTTGCTGCTGCACAGGGGGCGCTGTCAATGCTTCAAAGTATTCCTACACCCTCTCCTCACCATGCAAAGTCCAATTGTAATACTCTGGCATAAACCCTTTCATACACAAATCAAAATTTACCTCGTCTGGTGTTTTGAACCGTTCGTTTTTGCACTTCCAGCAGGGACACTTAATATTGTCCCCGTCCATATATGCACGCTGAGACTGGGCCCATTCTAAAAATGTTGTAACCCATCCTCAAACTCCAGCGTCACACCCAGGACGTCTCGATCATACATCCATTTCCTCAACTGTCTTAACATGATTGGTACCTACATATAATTCACAACAACAATTAAATGACGAGAGTAAATTATATATATATGTATGCAAAAATAACAGAATTTTGCATACTTACCTAAGCAAAAACACTTATCGATATCAATGCAAAATTCGCGCTCGGTAAATGATATGTTCGATTTTTCGTATAAAGAATCAAGGGGGGGGGGGTTACAAATACAAAATGAGTTGGAGAGTAAGTATAAGAACAATGACAAAGAAGGGGGACATATATATAGAAAACATTGGAACAGTCATTGGAGTACAATTTAACACACAAAACTAGCCGTTAAAATATAGCCGTTGTTTCAGCTTAAGGAACGGTCTCAGGAGAGGTAGCAGGCACAAGAAAACGGTACCGTTCCTACTTGGATTACATTTTGGACCGGTCCTTGTAACACAGCTTCACTTATTATATACCCGTAATTTGAAACGGTAATTGCATCACATTTTTCCCCTTGGCGTAAAAGGGCCTCCTTTAGGACTACATATTGGAACGGTAGCCCAGGCCGTCCAAAATTGACACGGTCTTTGGAACACAGTCAGTAACGGTAAGCTTTCCCGGTCCGCCTACCGTTCCAAATTTCACACATGTGTTCCAAATTGAGGTCCAAAATATATAAGGTCCCCTTTAGGAACGGTCGTAGGTGTACAAATTGGCACCCTATGTTTGGCACTCTAATAGGAACGGTGCTGCCATTCCTATTAATTTGTGTTTCTATTACACCGACTCTTACGTCATCAACGGTTTACCGTTCCACAACAGTTCCTATAACCGTTCCTACGTGGAACGGTAACAGGAACGGTCGAGCCTTACCATTCCTGTTACTGCATTTTTTTGTAGTGATGGCCAAATTTGTTCCAAGAACAAAAAAAAAAATTGAGCTCGTGAGCGAGCTCGAGCTCGAGCCAGAAATTTTGGCCGAGCTCTGCTCATTTGCACCCCAACCCACCACTATGCCCTCACCCGCCTACCTTCCCCCCATCCCCCTTGCGCCCCTGGCAGAGGTGGGCAACCGCATCGCCCTCTGTTGTGGTGGGTGACGGGGTTGCTCAGACAATAACAGATTTGGACAACACAGTTGCCCGGAGGTGATGGGGGTGCCATTGTCATGACCTTCACCAATATTTTTTTTAAAAAAAACGGTAATTAACTTTTAATTAATTTAATTAAAAATAATTAAAAGAAAATTAAGAAAAAAAATTAAGTTTTTAAAAGAAAGTTAAAAAATATTTTAAAATTTAAGAAAATCGGTTTACTTTTTTAAAATTTATAAATAATATAAAAAATTATTTAATATTATTTAAGTAAATAATATAATTTATTAAAATATACATTGTCAGCACACATGTCATAACCCGTGGACATACAAGTGGACAAGTTGTCGGACACTTCAGCAAGTATCTGCCACATATGCAATTTTCAGCTTCAATTCAAAATAGTGCCTAAAAAATTCAATACAAGACCCTAAATCGGACCTAATTTCATTATATTGTCTTAAACTTACTAAACTAATTAAATAAAGAGATACTTGCAGGACTAAAAGTAATAGAGGGTAAAATTAACAGACAAAAAAAAATAATTTTTTCCCTACTTAATTTATAGCAAATTACATCTGACACTTCCTCTTGTCGTTTCTAAAATTTGAAGTACACCCTCTAAAGGGGTGTTAATTTAATGTAATTCAGGGATTGTTCGTGTAAAATCTTGTCTTTGAAAATTACAATTATAAATTTAATGAGCACTTGTAATTTTTCAAATGACAATGAGTGGTTGTTTAATTAAATATAACTATAGGATGTCAGTGTAATTTTACTATCACTTATGCAAATAGAATGGTAGTTTTTTATGCCATTTAAGACACTTAGAGAAACCCTCCTTATAGTTTTCTTTCAATGCATTTTTTAGGAGCCTTTAGAAAGATAAAATCATAGGAAATAGTTGTTCTTAAAGGTAGCTGCCTTGAGGCTCTACCTTTAATCAAGCTTTTGACCGACCCTGGGGACTTAAAAGCCTCCGCAAGAGGAGGCGAGAGCTTATTCGAAGAAGAAGCTCGAAGCTGACATCTTAAGGGGACAAACCAACGTATATTTACAGTATCAATGTCCAAAGAACTAAAAGCATGTGTTCGCTTTTGATTTGATATTACAATGATATACATGTGAAGAAATAACAATTATAGAAAATTCGTTGGGATAATTTTATTTTTGATATCTTTATAATACCACTAATTCAGTTTTAGTACCCAAGCTCCCAAATCATCAAATTTGGTACCTAACGTTTCTATTTTTCGTTATTGTTGCTACCCGCCATTAATTTGACAATGAAAACTAACGGTCAAAAGCAGATGAGGTTAGAAGAGGGTACACCTCTTCCTAGCTTATCACTTGTCTCTTGTGCCATTTTGACCATTAATTTTTACGATCATACTAATTGCGGGTAGCAACAGTGATGAAAAATAGAAATATTAGGTACAAAATCTGATGAGTCGAGATGGGATACTAAAACTGAATTAGTAGTATAGTTGGGATACTAAAGTGAAATTATTTCAAAATCGTTGTGAAAACAAAACAAAAATATCACAATAGTCAATGAAATATATTTTCTTGTGATTTTGGAGTCATATGTATCACTCTTGATATTATGAGGCGTTGATGGGCACTTTGCATGTCCTTTTGTTATGAAGAGGGAACATAGCTTAGAATATATAGTGTATTCCATAGAACTTGAAATATCAATATTTGAATTGTCCCATGAAAGGAAATGTCACTAAGAATGTGATCTTTTTAAGTGCTATGTGCATAATAGATTTACGTTACTTTTAAAATTTGAACACAAGGTGATTCACTACAACCAAAAAAGAAAAAAAAATAAAAAGCAATTAGTTAAGATGGATATTTGAATTTTCTTTCAAAATAAAATTATGACATAAATTTTGACGGGCAAAAGGTTCTCACAATGACCGGCGTCGCAAATTATTTGCGATTGAAAGGGAGGCCATCACCAAACACTTCGCGATTGATCTAAAATTCCATCAAAAAGTGAAGAAATTGTAATTTGCAACGAAAATTGTAACAGAAAGGTCATGTTTTAGATAAATTAAATTTATGCTTAATAAAATTGCGGCACCTGAAAAATAATATATTAAATATTAATTTCTATTTATGTTTTAAAAAATTTAATTAAATTTAATTTCTAAAGTAAATAGCTAATTAATTGATATTAATATTTATTTTTCGGCCAATCAAATGACGCAAAGTCTCCAATTTCATATTCTTGGCAAGTGCATCAAATCTTTCAAATCAAGCAAGTGCAAGTTAATATGGAAATGAAATTCCATCTTGCAAATATGGAAGTAAATGTCAAACAAATCATTCAGGGCTAATCAAATCTCACCACTTCACCCTGTAAATATGCAAAAGTCTTCTACCCTAAAACTATAAATAGGGGTGGTCTCCATACAATTGAGGACACAATTGAAGATGCAAATAAGAGAAAGCATTCAAGAAGTCTCAAAACCCTCTCAAGTGCAAATCCAGGAAGATCCACGGTGTTTAAAGAAAAAATCAAAGCGTTCGTCGCGAAAATCGTCCAAATTTAACATTTGATTCGAGAAGAAGTCGGAAGACCCCTGAATTAACGTTATCAAGGCATAAGTCCGCCTTGGCGGAAGATCAAGACTTCAATTCCACCAAGAAATACCAAGAGTTCAATGTAAGTTCTCTATATTATAGCGTTTAATCGGGGAATAAGTCAAAAGACCCTCGAATTAACATTATTGAAAACCTAAGTCAATATCGAAGGAGATTGAAAAGTCAAGTTCTACCTCCAAAGTTGCTGAAATTAAAGATCGTGTTCTTAAAGTGAAAAAATAGAGGCTTCAACTAGAGATTTTGCACCCACAAGATATTTGATTAAATTCAAAAATCATTTATAATATTTTTCTTGTTTCAATAAATTCAGAAGCACGAAATTTGTGTTACAAATTTATGGCACGCCCGATGGGGCCATCTCTACCTCTCATCAACTTCACAAAAGTTTTGTAGTATCGTAATGACTGCCAACACAGATCCCAACACTCAAATTCGTTGCTTCAAGTTCAAATGAAATTATCGGAGTCATCATCAGAAGTATATTAAGGAAGTTACAACATACCTGAGATGACTTTCCATGAAATTGTTGAGAAAAACCTACTCCATCTCAAACAAGACCAATGAAGATGATGGAGACTTAAAGGATGACTCGTCTTCATCTACTCCTCGGTCGACATCACACGTAGCTCCCGTCATGGTGACAAATACTACAACCTTGGAGGAGCAAATTGCAAGCTTGACAAGGGCCATAGAGGGTCTAGCAAAGCATGTTCAGCAGCAAGACTCTTGAATCAGTAAATTAATGAACAAGATTGACAATACTGACGTCAGTCATGTGGCCGGAAAACAAGTTCAGGGCCATGACGAAGCTGAAACATGCCTAAAGCAACAACCCAATGAAAAGTAAACAACACAAGAGTTGAAAGTCTCCTCAGAAGGGTTGATTCCCGTTGACCAACTAAAAGAGTTCATCTGGGGACTATTAAAGACAAACTCGATGGAGGCTCTAAGTCGTCTATGACTTACATGAATCTATACACACAAAGAATTGATAATATGAAGATGCGAGTTGGCTATAAACCTCCCAAGTTTCAACAGTTTGATGGCACGGGTAAATCCGAAGCAAAATGTGGCTCACTTCATTGAGACATGCAACAATGCAGGGACTTATGAAGACCACCTCATGAAACAAATTGTCCGATCTTTGAAAGATAATGCATTTGACTGGTACGCTGACTTGGAAGTCAACTCAGTTGATAATTGGTGGCAATTCGAACAAAAGTTTTCCAATCGTTTTTACAGTACCACAAGGACAGTCAGCATGATCTAGCTCACAAACTCACACCAATGGAAGGGAAAGCCTATCATTGATTATATTAGCCAATGGAGAAATTTTAGCCTTAATTGCAAGGATAGATTGTCCGAGACTACAACAATTGAAATGTGCATCCAGGAAATACATTGGGGTCTCCTGTACATACTGCAAGGATCTGACCTAGAATATTTGAAGAACTAGCTATTCGAGCTCATAACATAGAGCTAAGCATGGTTGCAAGTGGAGCGGAAGGGCAACCTATCCAAGAGTCCCGTAAGTTTAAAGAAAATCAAGAAGCTAGGAGAGGGGGGAAACCTTGTTCCGACCCTTGATCAAAGAGTCCATATCAGTTAATACAATCAAATTGCGAGGGAAGTCAAGTGATATAAGTAGCTAGAAGAAGGAAGCCCCTCAAGAAAGAAGGCAATGGAAATTCACTCTAAAAGAGATGCAAACCAAACAATATCCTTTCCTCGACTCTGATGTCTCTGGGATCTTTGATGATTTGTTCAATGAGAATCTCATTGAACTACCTGAAATGAAATGACCTAAAGAGGCGGGAAGAACTGATGACCCGAAATATTACAAGTACCACCGATTAGTGGGACATCCAATCCATGACTACTTCATATTCAAAGACAAAGTCATGCAACTAGCCCACCAAGGACAGATCTCACTTGAAGAGGGTAATGCGGCCTCAATATATCACTATCACATTTGGATCATTTGATGTCATGATGTAAAATATGGTTGAACTCGAAGAAGAAGCTTCATGCAACATGGCGCATGCGGAAGAAACTCCTTTTCGAGAAGATTGTCTCTCCAACATAAAGATCTCTGATGAGGAATGCGTGTCAGCAATTACCTTTATTGATGAAGATGTATTACTTGGCTCCAAGATGCATAACAAACCATTGTTCGTAACTTGTTATGCATGTGAGCAAAAGGTCAACCGCATACTAATTGATAGAGGTTCTGTGGTTAATATTCTGCTATTACGCATAATGAAGGAATTAGGGATTTCCATCGACGAATTAACGAATAGTCGTATGATGATCCAATGCTTCAATCAAGGGGATTAAAGGGCTCTCGACATCATAATAATAAACTTGTTTATGGAAGATATTTCGTTAACCGTATTGTTCTATGTCATAGATGTCAAGACATCATACAATATGCTCCTCGGCCGACCTTGGCTACATGAGAATAGGGTGGTTCCTTCTACTTGGCAGCAGTGCTTCAAGTATTCATGAGACGGTGTTGTAAAAAAAGTGTTTCCTGATGATAAACTCTTCACCGAGACTGAGTCTCATTTTGCCGATGTCAAATACTTGCATTCACTGGGTGAATGTCGTGTTGCATCGGTAGTAGACGTAGGTCATCTATGTAATTTTGATGGGTTAGTTGGCTAGATAGTCAACTAACTGAATTGACTTGTGGGAATCGTCATATGGAAGCCTTTGAGGCTTGGTCCGTATGATCAGAATTCCCAGTTCTGATAGTACGAGATTAGTCCTCAAACTTGAGGAACCATGGTAGTCGCATGCATATGATGACTGCATCCTGGATCTGGCAAACAATGACTGTATTATGAGATATCGTCATTATAAACCTTATTCAATGCAGTTCGAATATGTAGTGAGAACGGTGGGTTCCAATATAGGATCCGTCCCCTATCAGAATCGTGACAATAGTATCTCCTATACGCCTACGACTCGTTTAAGCACTGAGAATCTATGGCCACAGTGACTGTCGAATGGAATAGGTTTGTCGTGTCGATTAGTAGAGTAAATGCGGTCTCGAGTATTAAGTATAGATGCCTAGCCCAAGATGGGAACGGATGTCGGATTTCATGCCCTAGACTGTAGATGGAAGAAGGTAGATGGAAGGACCGTACTCGTATGTATTCGGGAGCCTAAATGTTCACGCCATTAATTCACCTAGACTCTAGTGTCATGAATTGTTGCTAGACGGCCATGGTAACGGGCATTTCTGGCTATGGGTTGATAAAAAATAATTATTAAATTGGATTTAATTAATTTGTGTTGGACATAAGCACAAGTTTAGATGAGGGGAAACCTAAAGAGTCACACACGATTCACCGGACAAAAGAAAATAATTTGGAATTAATTCCAAAAGAAGAATTAATTTAATTGGATTAAATTAATTTTCTTTGGAGAGGATAAATGATTGGATCATTCATGAAATAGTCCATGGGTTGGATTTTCAAAATTTAATTAATTGAATTTTAGTTTTAGGCTTCGTAAATTAATTGGATTAATTTATTGGGCTCGGTTAATTTATAAATTAAAGATAGTGAGCTTGGGTGTTTTTAATTAGATTAAAAAGATGGAGGTTTTAATATTGGGCTTAATTATTAAATTAAATTTAATATAAAGTTCAATGGATCTTTGAATTTATTGAATTCAATATAAATTAACCCGGTCCAATCAAAGCCAAGCCCAGTTTGACGTGATCCAAGTCAAGAGAAATGGCTGGCCAAGATTTGATTGAGATTGAGAAGATGAATAGCCAAGATCTCTCCTTAGAGGAGACCTAATTTTCGGCCATCACTAAGGAAGTTGAGAATTTGTGACTTTTTGGAAGGCAACTTCCATGCATGTATAGATGTATGACTAGGTCATCCATCTACACAAGATAGAAGAAAAAGAAAATATTTTCAGATTTTCTCTCACATTTTTCACATCTCTCTCTCTCTCTCTCTCTCTCTCTCTCTCTCTCTCTCTCTCTTCTCTCTCTCTCTCTCTCTCTCTCTCTCTCTCTCTGTCTCCAAGAACTCTTGTGTTCTTGATTTCTATCAAAGAAGAACATTGAACTATTATTCACGTTAATCAATAATGTGTTAGAATAGGTGACCGTCAAGCCAATTTATTGGCTCTTTGTAAACTATTCTATACGATCTTTTTCAATAATATGTTAATATAAGAAATGTTCTTTGACCATCTTCATCATATGCTTTTAACATTATATTTATATGAGCATTTGGTTGAAGCCCTTAGATCAATTATGGTACGGGGTTGGCTCTCGCATATGATGGCGACCATGAAACCAACCCCTATGGTTTGATCTAAAATATTCCAAGTCAATGAATCGGTCGAGACAGAGCATCGACCATTCCTTAAACACTTGCACTAAGTGATGCGTTCAAATGATGAATGTCGAGTTTCATAAACAGAGACGTATGACGTCTGCGCACTTTAGTGGGTGCTTGATAAAGAGTTATCAAGTTCACTAAATTGACTAGCAGAAGTTGTCATATGGAAGCCCTATATGACATGATCGGTATGACTAGAACTCCTAGGCTACGATAGTGCACTAACTAGTCCTTAGACTTGAGGTTCCACAGTAACCTTGTGCGTAGGATGGCTATGACTTGATTATGTACAATGTGGTCTCAGGTTTCATTCTGGATCACCATACGATCATGTTTCAAACATAGTTGAAGCATGCATGGAAGTTGGTGAGTTCCAAAATAGGATCTTTTACTTATCATGAGATGATAACGAACCTCCTATGTTCTCTACATTATGCGTTCCTCGAAGCCCATGGCCATGGCTATTGATCAAATAGGAGAAAGGGTTTTTCCTATATTGATAAATTGGAAGCATAACTTGAAGACTTGATACATAGACATCAAAGTCGATAATGAGAACCGGTAACTAATTCCATGCCCTAGACTTTGATCGGGAGGCGAGTAGCGGAGGGACCATATCTGCATGGTACGCGTAGCTCACAGGTTCACGTAATAATTCACCTATTCTCTAGTGCCATGGACCATTGCTAGATGGCCACCCATGGTGACCGGTACCCTCCAATTAAGGAGTTAATTGAGGGTGATTAATTATGATAAGATCTAATTAATCTAATGCAAGTAAGTTGCTAATTAAATTGTATATATGATACAAGCCCAAGTATAGCTGAATAGTGAACCTAAAGGGTCACACACAAATCCATGATGGAATTATTGGAATTAATTTGTAGAATTAATTATGGAGAATAAATCAATTAATTTAAGGAGTTAAATTAATTGATTGAAATGATTTATGAAATCATTTGATGGGAATATTAAAAATATGATTATTTAATTTGAAGTCTAAATTCACAAGCATTAATTTGATTAAGTAAGACTTGTGATAGATTAATTAAGATGAATCTATTTGAGCTTGAAAATCAATTAATTAGATTAATTGATTTGGGCTTATATTTAATTAAGGAATTAAATATCATGGGATAAATAATTAGTTGGGAATTAATTAAAATTGGACTTAGTCCAATTGAAATTAAGATAAAGCCCAAGACTTTAGCCCAAGCCCACAAGACAAGATTCATTAAACATAGACATGACTTGTTTTCATCTTTAGATGAAGAAAAATATATGAGTCATGCTAAAACTTGTCTATGAAGAAGACAAGTGTAAAAGAAGAAAATATGAGTCATGCTAAAGCTTGTCTATAAAGAAGACAAGTGTAAAAGGAGAAAAGATGAGTCATGCTAGAACTTGTCTATGAAGAAGACAAGTGTTCTAAGATCAAGACAAAAGGCCTTGTCTACATTCATTGTAACTAGTGGAAAGGAATGCCTATAAAAAGGGGTACAAAGCAATAGATTAACATACCATCTTTCTACATACAAAGATACAAAAACTCTTGCTTTCCTTTTGCTCCTAGCTCTTAGACTTTCTCTCCTCCAAAGCTAGAAAGTCTAGCTTTTATTTTAGCCTTGGTCTTATGTTCATTTCTCATCTCCAAAAGAGAAGAATTCCCTTGATTTCTCCATAGATTAATAGTTGATCTACCATAATCCTCCAATACCTACTAGCATAGGTTTGAGGGTGATTCCATCATAGGTGGTGTGGACTAACTTTAGAGGGAAGACACTTGTGTTCCTACCATGAAAAACAATTAAAGGCGCTTCCGTTTTGATGTTCCACAAATTTTAAGGTAAGGTTGTTATTGATAAAGTTCAAGTAACCAACATCAACCGGAGAGCAAGAAAGGTTAGTTTCTCTTAACCATTCAATTGACATCCTTTTATGCATGAGATCCACATCGTAATAGCAACGAGACGGGCGATTTGATCGCTAATTATAATATTATTTTGTAATTAAAATCTTAATTTTCGCTGCGTTTAAAGTCTCGAGGCTTATACGAAGCTAACAGTGGCATCAGAGCCCGGTCATGCAAGTCAATTGAATTTATTTTGGTTTGATGTGATTTACTCGGATCAAATTGCTTAACGATTTAATTTTATGTGTTAATCTCTTGATGTGTTGAATTTAATTCTTGGGCATATTTCAATTGTTGAAATTTGATTCTATTGTATTTCACCTTCCGCCTACATGGCTGGATTTATCTTCCGCCTACATGGTCGGATTCTTCCGCCTACATGGCCGGATTTATCTTCTGCCTACATGGTCGGATTTAATAGCAGTTTTTGTATATTCTCAACTTTATTTTTATTTGAGGATAATAATAAATATATATATATATATATTATTTTCCTAATTTATATGGATATAAATTGAGAAAGAAAATTGGATTTTCAATTTCCATTTCATTAGAAAAATTCAACATATTCTCCTAATATGATTAGGACAATTTCTTGGAAAGTCCTAGTTAATTTGACACTATGAATCAACTGCCCATGAATTAAATTCAATTTCATTCCATGGAAAACATCATGTGATTTAACATAAGGAATTAAATTCTTTTTATTTTTATTGGATCTAAATATATATACATGATATTATTTGCAAATATGATATGTGATATCTTTATTTAATATATGTATAGGATGACTACGGGCTCATGATCATCCAACTAAGGCATGCTAGGTTTTATTTCTTGTATATATGTTTATATGGCTTTGCATGATGTTCATACCTACACTTTACATTGTATATGATAAATAAGCAAACAAGAATAAAACATCGTGATGAGGTCTTGCATAAACAAATGGTTTAAACCCTCACTTGGAGTGTCCAAGTTAAAATATTAAGCCCGTGATGGATAAAATCAAATTGGATTTGATAATCCAGACCTTCCATCCATAGTGACAAAATATGACATGCTATCACCTTTCAATTCATTGTCTCACGGGTCGTGGAATGATTTGGAAGTAGTGAAAAGCTGTATTATCACTATGAACAAGTGGATTACCTACTATCACTCTGTCTCACGAGTCGTGGAGGGTGATAGTGGGAGGTCTTTTAGTCGATGGGTTGGGCTTAACATGGAGTAACATAATTCACTTGGAGTGCTTGGGATTATGTGAAAAATGAGCTAAAACACCTTGGGGATCTCATTAGATGAGAATGGTGAAAGTCACCTCCTATAGAATTGTTTTCATGCGAATCATAACAGCGGGGTATGAAATCCGTTCTATGGACCCCAAGCCCACTAGGAAAAATATTTCCCGAAAATCCATATGGGGGTTTATGGAATTTTGAAGAAATAGTGGGAGCAATTTATGATTAAAGACCATATCGTAAATTTAATTAACATTGATTGAAAGAATGCTAAAATCTCCATTGTTTTTTCTTTTCTTTCTTGTAGATCGAAAATTTCTAAAAGTCCACCTGCTAACATACTTGAGACAAACAAACTTATTGGAACCATCTATGCTGACTGGCTTAGGAATCTCAAAATTGTTTTGGATTCTGAAAAACGCTCTTATGTGTTGGAATCTCGTCCTCCGACTGAGGTCCATTTATGGGCTCAAACAGGCATCCCAAAGTTGGAACATTCATTTTGATGAGGTTATAAAATGTTATGACTTCATCAAGAACGAATATGATCCCTGTGTATATAAAAAGGTTAGTGGGAACTCTATTGTGTTCCTCGTGCTTTATGTGGATTATATTTTACTCATCGGGAATGATGTTAAAATGTTAGGTGACATCAAAACATGGTTATCTACTCAATTCTCCGTGAAGGACTTGGGTGAAGCTTCCTATATTCTTGGAATAAAGATCCACAGAGATAGATCTAAAATAATGTTAGGAATGACCCAAGTCTCGTGCATTGATAAAGTCTTGAAACGGTTCAAGATGGATGAATCAAAAAGGGGTTTTCTTCCCATGAGGCATGGAATTAAACTCTCCAAGACTTAGTCTCCCAATACTGATGAGGAAGTTAAGAAAATATCAGAAATTCTCTATGCTTCTGCCGTTGGCAGCATATAATATGTTGTTCAATGTACAAGGCCTGATATAGCTTACGCTCTAAGTGTTACGACTCGTTATCAAGCATGTGCCGGCCACAATCACTGGACTGCTGTCAAAAATATTATTAAGTACTTGAGAAAAACTAGGGATTTATTTTTGGTGTACGGTGATGGAGAATTGATATTGGAAGGGTATACTGACGCCAACTTCCAATCATATGTGGATGACGCAAAATCTCAATTTGGTTATGTATTTCGGTTGAATGGAGGAGCTGTCAATTGGAAAAGTTCCAAGCAAGATATGACAGCGGATTCCATGACGGAAGCCGAGTACATTGCAGCTTCTAAAGCTGCAAAGGAGGCTGTTTAGATGAAAAACTACATTCAAGAGTTAGGTGCGGTGCCTAGCATTGCCAAACCTGTAGTTGTACTTTGTGATAACAACGGGGGTATCGCGCAAGCAAAGGAGCCAAGACCTCATCACAAAGCCAAACACATAATTAGACACTACCATCTAATTAGAGAGATGGTAGGAAGAGGTGACGTGCGAGTGGGTCGCGTTGCATCAACGGAGAACATAGCAGACCCGCTTACAAAAGCCGATATCACAAATTGCTCATTCTCAACATCTTGAGAAGATGGGATTAAAGAACATGGGAAATTGGCTTTAGGTCAAGTGGGAGATTGTTAGAATAGGTGACCGTCAAGCCAATTTATTGGCTCTTTGTCAACTATTCTATATGATCTTTTTCAATAATATGTTGATATACGAAATGTTCTTTGGCCATCTTCATCATATGCTTTAACATTATATTTATATGAGCATTTGGTTGAAGCCCTTAGATCAATTATGCTACGGGGTTGGCTCTCGCATATGATAGCGACCATGAAACCAACCTCTATGGTTTCATCTAAAATATTCCAAGTCGATGAATCGGTCGAGACAGGACATCGACCATTCCATAAAGACTTGCACTAAGTGATGCGTTCATATGATGAATGTCGAGTTTCATAGACAGAGACGTATGACGTCTGCACACTTTAGTGGGTGCTTGATAAAGAGTTATCAAGCACCCACTAAATTGACTCGCAGGAGTTGTCATATGGAAGCCCTATATGGCATGATCAGTATGACTAGAACTCCTAGGCTACGATAATGCACTAACTAGTCCTCAGACTTGAGGTTCCACAGTAACCTTGTGCATAGGACGGCTATGACTTGATCATGTACAATGTGGTCTCAGGTTTCATCCTGGATCACTATACGGTCATGTTTCAGACATAGTTGAAGCATGCATGGAGGTTGGTGAGTTCCAAGATAGGATCTGGTACTTATCATGAGATGATAACGAACCTCCTATGTTCACTATGCGTTCCTCGAAGCCCATGGCCATGGCTATTGATCAAATAGGAGAAAGGATTTTTCCTATATTGATAAATTAAAAGCATAACTTGAAGACTTGATACATAGATATCAAAGTCGATAATGGGAACTGGTAACTAATTCCATGCCCTAGACTTTGATCGGGAGGCGAGTAGCGAAGGGACCGTATCTGCATGGTACGCGTAGCTCACAGGTTCATGCAATAATTCACCTATTCTCTAGTGCCATGGACCATTGCTAGATGGCCACCCATGGTGACGGGTACCCTCCAATTAAGGAGTTAATTGAGGGTGATTAATTATGATAGGATCTAATTAATCTAATGCAAGTAAGTTGCTAATTAAATTGTATATATGACAAGCCCAAGTCTAGCTGAATAGTGAACCTAAAGGGTCACACACAAATCCATGATGGAATTATTGGAATTAATTTGTAGAATTAATTGTGGAGAATAAATCAATTAATTTAAGGAGTTAAATTAATTGATTGAAATGATTTATGAAATCATTTGATGGGAATATTAAATAATATGATTATTTAATTTGGAGTCTAAATTCACAAGCATTAATTTGATTAAGTAAGACTTGTGATAGATTAATTAAGATAAAGCCCAAGCCCACAAGATAAGATTCATTGAACATAGACATGACTTGTTTTCATCTTTAGATGAAGAAGAAAATATGAGTCATGCTAAAGCTTGTCTATAAAGAAGACAAGTGTAAAAAAAGAAAATATGAGTCATGCTAAAACTTGTCTATAAAGTGTGAGAATAGGTGACCATGAAACCAATCTTGTTAGGCGAATTGTAACCTATGTTTGAACAATTTCAAAGTTTTAATAAAACCTTGATGAATAAGAAAGTGAAATTCATTTGGCGTTTACTTTGTCTGTGTTCACTTTAACTGCTTTATAACTGTTCGCTACACAAACAAAGCCCACAGACTGAGACCACATTTCGGGGACTGGGACTACGCTTGGAGGTAGGTCCATGAAATCAGTTCCGCCGAATCAGTCTAAAAAACTCCAAGTCAAGGAATCTTGAAAATGGTTACCGAGAATCCACTTGAGACTTGCACTAAGCATCTGTTGTCGTGTTTCATCGACGGGTGACGAGGGTCGTCTAAGCAGTGTTAGTGGGTCAGCCCGCTGGGGAGCGGCTGACTGAGGTGACTCACGGGAACCGTCTTACGGAGGACCTTGAGTATGGTCGGCTAGGTATAACGTGAGTTCCCGGTTCCAACGGTACAGGTCAATCCTTTGACTTGAGGAATTGCTGACTTTACCTGTACATCGAGACTAAATCTTAGGTATGGTGAGAGATTGCCAAAATACAGTTGAGTAGTCATAAGCCATATCTAGTGCAGCCACTGTGTGCAACGTGACAATAGTTTCTAAGAAAGGATCTGTCTCCTGTCAAGAGTGTTGACAGTAGTGTCTCATAAATACTCTATGTCGTGTCCCTAAAATCTGTGGCCACAGTAACTAAACAGAAGGGAAGGATTCCCTGCGGCGTTTGGTATAGGATAGACCGACACTTAGGTCCAAGATGGGTACCTGCGTATCCATGCCCTAGACCCAAAGTGGTGAGACCGAAGACGGAAGGATAGATGTACTGTATGCCTAGATGTTCATCCCCACGCATATTCACCTAGTCTCTAGTACCATGAACCGTTGCTAGACGACCACCCATGGTAACGGAAGGATTCTAGGAATCCAACCAAGTCTAGCTGAAGGTGAACCTAAAGAGTCACACACAATCCGCACACATAACGTATTTAATTTAAAATTAAATATTTAGAGAGAGATGGAACGATTAAATTAGATTTAATCGGGTCCTTCTTTTCTTGGAAAAATTAATTTCTTTTATTAGATGAAAGGAATTTATCTAATAAATTAGATTTATTGGAAATTTATTTAATGGACTTAGAATAAATATTTATATTTGATATATTTATTTATTGCCTTTTGGATTATTTAAATGAGATTTAAATATTCCATTAAATTAATCAATGGTTGAGACTAAAGAGAGAAATCAATGGCTAGGATTGGTTTGACCAAGAAACTAGAAATTGACTAGGATTTGACTAGGTCAAATCCTATTCAAGGAGGAGTCTTCCAAGGAGTAGGAATTAGAAGAGGAATTGGATTCCTCCTCTATAAATACTCTTAAGTCTTCTCTTTAGAAGAGATAATGAAAAATTGAAGCACACACAAACACACACCGGTCGGCTCCCTCCTCTCTCTCTCTCTCGGCCGCACCCTCCTCTCTCTTGCTCAAGAAACTCTTTTATGTTCTTTTGTTTTACAATTGAACTTTAAGGAGGGTTGATCTCGTTAATCAATAGCGTTTGATCAATCCGTCCTCTCCAAATAAACATACACTTGTTCTTTTGCTAGCACGAGGATCAAGATACGTGGGTGGATTGCATGTACGAATTAGAGGGTCTCAAACTCGAGATCTTGAAGCAAAACGGGGAACAACGCGAGTAGCGGTTTGAAGTCGAAAACAACAACCGGTAGGTTTCCGGTTTAATGTTTTCGCCCCTTTTCTTTAAACCCTATGGCCTCCATGAAATTTTGTATGTTTTATTATTCATGAGATACACTGAATGCCCGGGAGATTCAAGGGAACACCCCTTGAACGTATTTATTTTAATCTCGTTCATAGCATGTTTAAATTCTTCCAAATTTTATTATACCGTGCTTTCGCATTCGCACTACTCCCGGGCCGATCCACGCGCCTTTGCTAGGTTTACATAAAAAGACAAGTGTAAAAGGAGAAAAGATGAGTCATGCTAGAATTTGTCTATGAAGAAGACAAGTGTTCTAAGAGCAAGACAAAAGGCCTTGTCTACATTCATTGTAACTAGTGCAAAGGAATGCCTATAAAAAGGGGTACAAAGCAAGAGATTAACATACCGTCTTTCTACATACATAGATACAAAGACTCTTGCTTTCCTTTTGCTCCTAACTCTTAGACTTTCTCTCCTTCAAAGCTAGAAAGTCTAGCTTTCACTTTAGCCTTGGTCTTATGTTCATTTCTCATCTCCAAAAGAGAAGAATTCCCTTGATTTCTCTATAGATCAATAGTTGATCTACTATAATTCTCCAATACCTACTAGCATAGGTTTGAGGGTGATTCCATCATAGGTGGTGTGGACTAACTTTAGAGGGAAGACACTTGTGTTCCTACCGTCAACAACAATTAAAGGCGCTTCCGTTTTGACGTTCCACCAATCTTAAGGTAAGGTTGTTATTGAGAAAGTTCAAGTAACCAACATCAACCGGAGAGTAAGAAAGGTTAGTTTCTCTTAACCATTCAATTGACATCCTTTTATGCATGAGATCCACATCGTAATAGCAACGAGACGGGCGATTTGATCGCTAATTATAATATTATTTTGTAATTAAAATCTTAATTTTCATTGCGTTTAACGTCTCGGGGCTTATACGAAGCTAACATAACGTTGATTTGATAACCTCCTTCCCTATTTCTTCTTGCTAGCATGAGAAGATCTAGTTTCCAGTTACTTGAGTGGACGGATATTAGAGTGTCTCTTTGTAGAGATCTTGGGGTGAGAAATCCGGAGAACAACGCTAGTAGCCATGAAAAGAAAACTACGAGGGTAAGTGATCTTTTAGTTTCTTGCATCTCGTTTTTTAATGATTCTATGGCCTCCATGTTCTATTATTTTTATACATGTATACACTAAACGCCCGGGAAAATCAAGGGTACACCCCTTGATCCGGATTTATGTTGTATATTTCCATTAGTTTTGCTTTTGTTTTTAACACTTTTGCCACATTTTTCGAGGTCGATCCACACTTTCAGTGGTATCAGAGCCCGATTCGGTGTATAGGCCTAGAGTCTTGTATGTTTTATATTTTGGTAGCATGTTTAACATGTTTACGGTTTTTATTGGCATATTTTTTTCATTCTAATGCATATTATATGCGGATCTTGGAATATGTTTAATTTTGCATATGAATCTTGGATATTCTATGTTTAATATTCTGAAATTTGGTTTTTTTTTTTTTTTTTTTTTTTTTGCAGTTTAGAGATCTGTTGTAGAAAAAAAAAATTTGGAACACTTTGTAGCAGCCAACGACTGCTCTCTTGCTAGCACGTGGGGGCGAAGGCCTACAGACGCGCGTTGGCAGGGCGGTCGTGCGCGGGCAAAAGCCTGTGCCTGTGCGCATGGGCAAAAAAGCCTATACGTTGTGTGCGGACGCCCTGCCATAGCGCACGACATGCAGGCAATGGAGCCTGCGCACTGCACGCGGCGCTGCCGGAACGACTAGGCCTTTTTCCATTCTTTGGTGTTTTTTTAGGAAATTCAATTTTTTTTGTATTTTCTGCATATTTTCTTAACTAATTAATTTAGGATATTTTAATTTTAGTTGAGATTGGTTATTTCCTAAAATTAATAGGGTAAAAATCATTTTATCCCCCTGTATTTTCAGAAAAGATTAAACAACCCCCTATGATAAATTAATTAGCAAAAAATCCCCTCTGTGATAAAAATAAACAGGAAAAATACCCCCCTTAGGTTGAATTTGTGGTACATGCGCCAATGATGCGTGTATTTTTCATTTTTGACATGCAAAATGACAAAACTATCATTATTTATCAATTGTTGGATATTACTTTATAAGAATAAACGGTCTATATTTAAGTAATACAAATCAAAGGCCCAAATTTATTAAACTAAAGTTGAACGGTTTAGATTTAACTTAACAAATCTGTGGTCTATATTTTCTTGGATCAAAATGAGTGGCCCATATTCTATTTAATTGAAATCAATGGTTCAGATTTAAAAATATATATAATATATAAATATATAATTAAAATTATATATATGTATACAATTAATATATATATATATATATATATAAAGAGAGAAGGCCGCCGTTGGGTCCGTCGGCGGTGGCTGAAGAAAGGGGACACGAGGGACTGGGGCGGGGGAAAGCAGAAGGCGACGAGGGTTGTGCAGGGGAGGGGGAAGGAAGCGGTTGAGGGGGGAAGTGGATCGGGGAGATGGGAGGTGATGGTTCCGGCAAGGTTGTGACAAGAGAGAGGGCGGTGGCTAAGCGGGAAAGATGGTAGTGGCGGCGACAGCTGAGGAAGATGGCAGTGGAGCGAAGGCTGAGGAGGAGGATTGGCGGTGGTTGTTGAGGAAGGAGGGAGGGGGTTTGACCGTCGGTGGTTTGGCCTGCTGGAAAGGGGGCAGAGATAGTGGGTTTTTTCTTTCTTTTTTTTTTTTTACATTTTAAAATTTTATTTTATTCAATAATTTCACTTATTTTAGTATTATACAATTTTTACATATATTTATTTATATATATTTACTTATTTGCAAATAAATAGATTAAAAATTATTAATTTAAACAGATAGAATTTTGATCGTTGATTTTAAACAATTAAGATCCAACGGCTCATAATAAAGGGTATAAATGTAATTGTTTAACTGAAAAATTTTAAAAAATTGAGAATAGGCGTGTTGTGCCCATAATGTGAGGGGGGTATTTTGCCTATTTATTTTTTCACGGGAGGGAGGGGGGGTGTTTCTAATTAATTTATCACAAGGGGTTTTTTCAATCTTTTTTAAGAACAGAGGGGGGTAAAATACTTTTTACCCAAAACTAATATTGCTAAATTAAATAGGGAAAAAAGTTTTTTCCTAGCAAAAATCATTTTCCATAGGTTGCACTAATGTCCAATTTTTAAATGTAGAATTTTACATATATTTTCTGCATATGTACATGTATTTTATTATGATATTAGATATCATATTTGGTTGTATAGCGTGTTTATATGGGTTACATAATCATGCTATGTTTGTTAATTAGATTAACAAAAATGGATGGTCAGAAAGCCCATAGACTGGATGTATGATTTTATTTTCTGTTAGGTCCGGCCTGCGTGCCTCTTATTTTTCCTCTATCTCTCGTATTTGACTTGTAATAGAAAGGTTTTCTTTCTCCCTATTTATGTATACCCTCGGCTGCTGACCGTGTTTCTTTAATGATGTATGAGCATAGATAGTGGCGAAATTTTATTTTATTTTGTATAAATGTAAAACGGAGGAAGCTCAAGGCGAGGAAGCCTAGAAGAGGCCCGAAGGACGGAAGCCCAAGATGGAGAGCCCAAGGAATGAAGAGGCAAGGCCCATTATATTGTTAATGGGTTTTAAGTACTTGTAACAATATAGGGCCAACCCTAGATTGACCATTAATCCACTACGGACTCAGTGGATCTCATAGGTTTCGGGCTTGTGATCATCAAACAGGGGCGTGCTAGGTTTATATATTTTGCATGTGATGAGTTTATGAATGAATTAAATATTGGATATGTATGGAGCATGCAAAATACTTTAATGTGATGAGGTCTCGGTCATAAATCAAACATTCGAACTCTCACTTGGTTATACCAAGTCAATATTAGGCCCTTAATGGAATTAACTTTGTAAAATTCCAAGCCTTCCATCCACGGTAATGTAGTGAGGAAGCTAATTCCACCCAAATATGGTCTCATGAGTCATGGCATATTTGGAATGGAATAAAGTTGCACTATTATCGTGAACAAAGTGAACACGCTCCTATTTTCGTGTCTCATAAATCGTAGGGGGAAAAGGGGCAACAGTTGAGGTATGATTTGGTTTATGGGTCAGTCTAAAGTTAAGTAATATGATTCACTTGGAGTCCTCGGAATCATGTGAAGAGGCAAGGCAAGAGAACTTGGGGATCTCATTGAATGAGAAAGGTAAAGATTACCTCCCACAAGTCTTTTCCTGTGTGAATCGTAAAAAAGAGGCATGGGAATTGTGCTTGTGGACCCTAAGCCCACTAGAAAATGGTTTCCTGGAATCCCATTTGAGAGTAATGGGCTTTTTCAGAAACAGTGGGAGGGGTTAATGACCAAAGATCAAGTCTTAACTTTAACTTAATATTACTATAATCTACTTATTATTTTCTATTTAAATTGTAGATGTCTAAGAATCCACTAACGCCAATACTAGAGGCTAATAAGCTTAATGTTATCAACTACAATGATTGGTTGCGAAATCTCAAGATAGTCTTAGATTTCCAGAACCAAACTTATATTCTAGATAAGGATATTCCTCAAACCTTGCCCGAAGGGCCGACAACTGAAGAAAGCTATGCATTCGAGAAGTTGCACACTGACCATCGACAGGTCCACAACATCATACTGGCCTCAATGACAAATGAGATCCAGAAGCAGTATGATAAGTTGGATGACGTTGGCTCAATTACGCTTGGTTTGCAAGATATCTATGCGGTCCCAGACCAGCATGTAAGATACACTACAACAAAGGCATTCTTTGGATCTAAGATGGCAGAAAGGTTGTCTGTACAAGAGCATGGAATGATGATGTTATCCCTCGTGAAGAAGCTCAAAGACCTCCGTGTCAATCTTAGAAAAGATATGTTCATTGACGTGATCCTTCAATCCTTCCTCCCTCATGCAACCCATTTATTGTCAACTATAACCTGAATGAGCTTGATAGAGATCTTCATGAGTTGATAAATTTGTGGGTCCAGTACGAGGCAATGATTGAATAATCTGCGTCGTCGGTACTAGTGGGAAACTTCAACCTCTGGAGCGAAAGACAAGGGTGTCGGACGCCAGAAGAGTAAGAAGGCTAAGGCGACAATCAGTCGCTGCTAGCACTTCAAGTGTTGTTCCTGTTACACCACAGGGTGAAGGTAAATGAAAGCGAAAGAGGGTTCGACATTCAAACTTAAAGATTTCATCCGATATATGCATTAACTATCGCAAAAAGGTATATTGGAAGAGAGAGTGTCCTAAACTCCTCTCCAATGAAGGTAACATTATATTGAGTATTAACATGATTATTATTCTACCTCTTGGCATCAGAAACCAGTTAATCATAATTTGCGAATGGTTTGCAGGTGTGATAAGGAGTAGAAAGCCAAGACTGGTGGCCCTAAGACTTAGCGATGGCAATGATGTTGTTGGAAAGACTAGGGACTAGTTAGACTTATAATAGTAGTGATCATGTTAGGATGGAGTTTTTATAGGAATTATGTAACCTAGCATGATCAAAAGTATGTATTTCTTTTTGTTGGATAAAATCGTGATTACATACATTTTGATCAATAAAGTTGTTTTATTTGACATTCATGTCTGCTGGGTTGTATACATAAATCCTTACACTCACTCTTCCTATAATTGGTTTATAAAGTACTCAATGTCGAATGATTAAAATGGATAATCAAGATGAACTTACGTATTTGGCATCCATAAGCTACGATTGTTTTCTCCAGTTAAGGATAAGGAAGTTAGAAGATTCAATGAGTCTAGAAATAGTAAATTTGAGTCGACTAGCTTACAAGTCTTTTCTGAGAAGGAAAAGTTCAAAAAGCTCTTTGTAGGACAAAGAGGGCTTGCTGAACAGTCTATTAGATTGGATCCAATAAGGTATCCGTAGGTTACAAAATACATAAGACCAGAAGGGGGTTCATAAGTCTAATGACCCATTGTGGGTCTAGGAATAAGATTTGGAGTGGTGAACTAAAAGTGATCATAAATTAAACGTTTCGATTAGATCGAAGGGACATGTATTTAGTGGGAACTCTTGAATTTTCAGTTGAGAATGGAATTCTCACTAGTAGATTTCTTCTAGGAAACATCACGGAGATCGATTTCTGATAAAAAAGGGGAGAAATTGAACCTTGTTAGTCTAGGTTCGATTGGAGTTTGACTGTATTACCTTAATCCATCTAGACATGAACTTGAAAATTTGCCAAGTTTAGAAACATGGAATTTTCTCATAGTCATATTCTAGTTTTTCATATCGGATATGGCATTGCAAGCCTGTGTTACAAAATCCTTGAGTATGTGGGATGGTCCTGCATACGTCAAGGGACCAATGGCTGATTTGTGTAGGTTTAATACATGCATCATTTATAATTATATTTATTCATTGCCTATATTCCAGTCTTCCGAGGGACAACTAGAATACCTTAGTTACCCGGGAGCTATAGGTTTTCAGGGTCAATCCGATCAAATTGGGTTGTGATGACATAAGGAGAACGATGTTGGATCGGATCATTGACTTGGAGCTACGGATCCATTATGGAAACTCAAACGAGGTTTGAGATTTTATGTAACTGGAATTTTAAGGTCAGTGAGAGTACAATTGTGTTCCAAGTGTTTTAGTGTCTACGTCTTATTCATTTGAAATAAATGTAAGATGTTAGGAAACACTAAAAGACGAGCGTTGTTCACGCAATTCTCCATGACAGGAATTGGATTCCTAATCATAGGGATAGGTTGTTCAAGACTTAGTCACGGTAGACTGATGAGAAAACCTAGATGTTAGACATCCCCTACGTCTTTGCCGTAGGCAGCATGCGAATGTTGTTCAGTGTACCGAGCCTGATGTTGTTTATGCTTCTGGCATAATAACCGACATTGGGAGTGTAACGAGGAGGCAATAGACAACACTCAAGAACAATCTTTAGTACCTGAATAAGGATTAAAGATATGTTCTTGATGCACGATTTGTGGAGAGTTGATTCTAGAGGGCTAAAGCAATATTAGCTTCTAGAATCTTGTTCATAATGGTAAGTCTCGAAAAGTATGTACGGTTGGACTTAATGGTGAGTGTGGTAGCTTCGAAAGAGTTCAAGCAGGATACCACGATGTTTCATGATGAATGTTTGACGACTATGGAAGTTAATTTTTGGAAAGTGGTTTGGATTAAAACTGCATCCATGGGTTGGACGTGGTGCCTAGCACGGGCTAGCCAATAGTCACCTTAGAAGCGGACAACCAGGCTATGGCAAAAGCTTTTGGGCCCGAGATCTCATTATAGATCTACGAAAAATTCTTAGGCAACCACCATCTGCAGGTTGCGATGGTAGGAAGAGGTGACACGATTAGACTGTGTTACTTCGACATAAAATATAGTAGACCCATGAGACCGAGACGGTATCGTAGGTTACTCATCTCAGAAGGTTCTGAGTAATATGGGTAATTGGCTTTATGGTCAAGTGGGAGATTGCTAGAATAGGTGACTGGAAAGTCAATTTGATTTGCTATTTTGGGAACCATTCGTCAATCTTTATCAAAGTAATATTATATTCATGAATATAGTAAGTATCCATCATTGGCTGAATGTGTATATTGTGCTTACCATCCACATTGAATGACATTTCAGTGTTACAACAAATGCCCACAGACTGAATGGTTAAAACCTTGGAGTTGAACTGTGCATAAGTTGACAGTTTTGAAACCAATCTGTAGGTGGTTGAGGACCTCGAAACAGGGCATCGAGTGTCCTATAGAGACTTGCATCAAGTATTGCATTCACTGGGTGAATGTTGCGTTTCATCGGCAGTAGACGTAGGTCGTCTATGCAATTTTGATGCGTTGGTTGGCTAGGTAATCAACTTACTAAACTAACTTGTGGATTGTCTTATGGAAGCCTTGGAGGCTTGATCGGTATGACTGAAATCCCCGGCTCCGATAGTATGAGATTGGTCCTCAAACTTGAGGAACCATGATTATCGCATACATATGATGACTGTATCTTGGATCTGGCAAACAATGATTGTATCGTGAGATATTGTCATTATAAGCCTTATTCAATGCAATCAAAATATGGAGTGTGGATGGTAGGTTCCAAGATAGAATCTATCTAGCAGTATCTCCTATACACTCTAAGACTCGTTTAAGCTCTGAGAATCTGTGACCATAATGACTGTTCGAATGGAATAGGTTTTTCGTCTCGATCGGTAGAGTAAATGAGGTCTTTTATTAAGCATAGATGCCTAGTCCAGGATGGGACATGAAGCCCAATTCCATCCCCTAGACTATGGCTAGGAGACGGTAGATGGAAGAACCGTACTCGCATGCATTCGATGAAGAATTGAGTACGGTCCGAGAATGCAACAGAAGCGTAAAATACAAAAATTCAAACGGGTTCAAAGGGGTGTCGCCTTTGAAGTTTTAGGCGTTCAGTGTTTGTCAAAAGCATAATAACATAAAATAAACATGATGGACGTGTGGTTAAAGGATTAAAACAAAAGGTACATTAAATTAAATAGAACTTTACCTTTAGTTTACTAAATGAAGAACCGGTACTTGCATTGTTCATTCTTTGTTCCTTTCCCGTTCACTTTAGGATCCAAATTAGAACCCCTCTAATTTGTCCACAACACACGATGGAATAGAGTCTAGCTCTATTGCTAGATAGAAGTGAAACAAAGGGAAGAAACTAAACCGTATTACACTATTGATTAGTGTATATGTATTTCTCTTGTTCTCAACTTGAATCTAATTGAAGGGGAATTCAAATTTTGGACAAAAGAAGGGAGAAATTTTGTAGCTTATGTTTTCTTAGAGGAGAGCAAGTGAAGTGAGAGAACATTAGATCATTATAGTGTATTGTATGTATTTCATGTATATATAATTCAAACACAAGTTACCTCCAAGGGAACCTCTACACAAACATGCACATTCTCTCTCCATGAACCATCATGGCCTTCATATGTGGAGGAGTTGAAACTCCTCCTCAACTTGCTCCAATATCTGGAGCTTGGACTTCAAGCCATAGTTCGATTTTGACAGGTTTTAATTTAATCACATTAAATCAAGACCAACCAAGATCCATAGGTTCCAAATTAATCCAATTAATTTTAAACCTTATTGAAATCCAAATGTTTATTTAATCCAATTAACTAAACATGAGCTCAAACACTAATTAATTGATCTGATCAATTAATTAAATCAAACCCAATAAATTAATTCAATTAATTTAAAGGTGCTAACCCCAAATTAATTCATCCAATTAATTAATTTTTGGGTCATCCATCCAATGGACTTTACCAATAAATGATCCAATCATTTATATTCTCCTTGAATTAATTTAATCCAATTAAATTAATTTGTTTCTTCCAGAATTAACTCCACTACTTCCATAGTAATTTGTGTGTGACTCTTTAGGTTCACCCTCAGCAAGACTTGGGCTTGTGTCCAACACAGTTGATTAATCAAATCCAATTTAATTAATTATTTTCCGATTAACCATTAATCAGAAATGTCTGTCACCATGGGTGGCCATCTGGAAACGGTCCATGGAACTAGAGAATAGGTGAATGTTGGCGTGAATAATTAGGCTCTCGAGTACCATACGGGTAGGGGCCCTCCATCATCCGTCTCCCGGTCTAAGTCTAGGGCATGGAATTGGGCGTCGGACCCCATCTGGACTAGACAACTGTGCTCAATAACTCGAGATGCATTTGCTCTATTGATCAACGTAGGAAACCATTCCCTACTCGACCAATCACTGCGGCCACAGACTCAAAGAGTTTAAACTATCTTAGAGCACATATGAGACTCGACTCTCATATAATGACAAGTGACGGTTCCTATCTTGGAACCCACCGTCCTTATTACATACTCCAACTGTACTGGACAAGACTTATAATAACCATATCTTAGATTCGGTCATCTTTCGCCAGATCCCAGATACAACCATCATATGCATGTGATTGCCATGATTCCTCAAGTCCGAGGACTAATCCCGTACTATCGGAGCCAGGAATACTAGTCATGCCGACCAAGTCTCCAAGGCTTTCCATATGACGATTCTCGTGAGTCAGTCCAGTCAGCTAACAACCATGTCAACTAACATCATTGAAAGGGATACCCTCTTGTTATTTCAATGGAACCTCGAGGATGCATTTCTGCATATCATGGAGCCCTCCATAAAGGTGCTCCAAGAGAGACTTCCATTCGTCAAGGACATTCTTTAGCGGTTGTGGGATCTCTATCCCACTCTAGGTGGGGGAGCTTAAGGCAAGTTTACCCTGACTCCCCTTGCGGCGGGTGCAAGGATCTCTACGTTTGGCGAGCTTCGAGAGGAGCCTAAGGGATCACTGCCATGCATCCGCAATCGTTTGTTGGAGCCTATTGCAGGAAATAACAGTCTCTCGAATGAAGTGTCCGATGAGGTGTTGGTGCGAGTAAAGTCCACTGGATTGGCAAGATCAAGTATGCCCTCGCTTCCTCGCGCTTAGGGTGGGACAACCACGTAGGGTGGGGCTACGGCCTTTAGGCCTACCCAAGTCTTCTAAGATGGGCCTTTCCTGCAACCAAGCTCTTGAGTCTTAGGAGTAATTGATCTTTACGGTGCTTCCTCTACCAATTAGATCCTTTTTTATCCATAGAAAAAAGTAGCTAGGTGTATCTATTTCTTCATATTTCAACTTCTATGAAGTTTCTTTCTTTGCTACAGCTGATAAAAATCGTTGTTTTAGACGATGCATATGTAGAAAGCCTTTTTGTTTTGCTTTTTTTTTTTTTTTACTTCTATGGTGAAGATAGTCGCATGTAATGACAGATCACGGCCATATTATTAAAAGCTTGTGGTAAGAATGAATTTCGCTCTAGTGCTCGAAAATAATATTCCAAAGCTTCCGTATGTTCTCCATTACTTGTATAGATAAGACCTATATTATAGAGAATATAACTTCGATCATAGGGATCAATTTCTAGTCGCATAGCTTCATAATAATTCTGTACAGCTTCCGCATAATTTCCTTCGGATTGAGCTGACATCCGTTACGATTGCCATTCAATTAAAAGAATCTCCGTTCCAGAACCGTACGTGAGATTTTCATCTCATACGGCTCCTCCCTTATGTGCATAAGGAGAATAATACAAAAAAGATGAAAATATTCTCATTATGGACTGAGCAGGGCTAGTGTTTTTACAAGAAATCTCTAGTGATGAATCTTGTATGTGTTCTTATCCTACTGGGCTTGTCCTAACCTTGGGGCTTCTCTTGGCTCTTGGGTCGAGTGGGCCTGTTGCATTTTAGCTGCATTAGCAGTCATTGGATAAAAAGTAGCCGTATGAATAAAAAAACTAGTAATTCATTGATACTTTCTTACTAGTCTATATATGGGGTGAGGTATACATTATTGTTGTATTTATTTCTCAAAGCACTAGATAAAGTACTTGAACAAGACGTTTTCAATGAATAGATATAACAACACTGTTAACCTCACCCTATATATATTAAGTAAAAAAAACACAAAAAAAATGACTAGTTTTCATATTCATCAACGACTACTTTGTACCCAACGACTATAGTTTAGGAATAATATTTTATTACAATTACACACTTTTAACTTTATATATATTACATTCACCCCTTTACAAGTATAAAAGTATTATTAGGAGAATGCTGATGACGGGTAAAATTGAAAGTTTTAAGTAATAAAAAAGTCAATATTTTTTTTTATCAAACCTTAACAGAAGGGGGTCCATTGTAAATAGAAAATTTTCAGAGAGAGTATAAATGTAATTTAAAACTTTTTTGAAGAAAGTATAATTTCGTATATTCAGATATTTCGGGAGAGTCTAATGAGGTGTTTGGGATGATGCTAACTTCTGCTTCTAGAACTGCTACGGAAAGCACTTTTAAGCCAAAAGCTGGAAGCACCTTGGGGGTGCTTCTAGCTACTTTGGTTTTCGGTAAATAAATTCAACTTCTTTTTAGACTACTTTACCCTCATTATAATAATTTCAATTCGATTTTATCATTTTAAATTTATTTTTAAAATTCTTCATCTAAAGTTGATGTTAGAATTTTCAAATATTTTAAATAATTTATCACTAACAAAATTTATAATTTTAAATATTTAATATTTTATTTACAATATTATTCCTCAATCATAGAAAAATATAAATTAAATTGTTAGGATTAATTAAAAAAATAATTATTTTGTCAATCGTGTAAGTTTATTTATTGTGCATGAATGAACAATTATATTACCTAATAAGAACATTATTGAATTAAACATCCAGTTTTCAATGAGTATTGAATATTTTAATAATATAAATTATAATCATTTTGTAAAAAAATAAATATGAGATATACTAATTGAAATAAAAATTATTACTTTTGACAAAAATAATTATTATAATCAAGAAATAAGTGTAAATATTAAGCAAAAATAGCATCTGTTTAATACATGGGGAAAATGATTAATTAAACGTATTTTAGAAGTGCTTTTCCCCCAAACACTACCAATTTAACTTTTATTTATTTTTCACTTGTTTTTACAAACACTACCCATTTTTATTCTGCTAAACTTTCAAAATTTTCCACAAAATAACTTTTTCAAAAAATAGAAGTTCTTGCAAACACTCTCTATTATTACCAAAAGTAAAACGAGAGAATTGATAATCAAGTTTTGAGGTAGATCCCAAAACAGCCAAGATGGAAGTCTTCATCTCGAGAGTCCCCAAACACTATGAACGCCAAGGCTCAGCGAAGGGGCCCATTTCCGACTTCTCAGTCCACCAAGGTTGGCCCAATTTAAGATTGGCCTGGTGATGAGGCCCACAAACCTTGCCCAGTAGCATTTTCAGAAAGATGGCCTTCCACGCAAAATATCCCATTCCAGTCCAGCCAAGCTGCTCAAGCCCGTCTCGAAAAACTGACCCAGCGGCAAAAGACATCCTTTCTTCCCGCCAATACACACAGACAGTAGCTTTCCATCTCTCTCTCACTCTCTCTCTCTCTCTCTCTCTCTCACAGACACAGACACAGACACACACACGCGCATATTGAACACAAACACAGAAAGAGTCTTGAGGGGGGATATGGATATTCCTGATTTGGAGGAGCTGGAATGGCTGGAATGGCTGGAATCCCACACTTTGAACGATCCGTTGGAAGACGACTACGAGCTTGAAATCGGGCCCCCTTCATCACCCGAAACAGATAACCCACCCGACAGATCAAGTCTGTCCCTTCCGCCAAAGCCCTCACCTTTCAAACCCAAAACCCAAATCAACCCCACTATCAAGAAACGCGTCCAATCCGACCTCCCCAAGTCGATATTGTTAGATGTGGATAACAATTACGACTTCGACGAGAATGGCCCGTATGCAAAAAGAAGCAGAACCGAAGAAGCGGAAATCCGGAAGGAGAAATCTGCCCAGTCCAAGTCCCCGGATGTGGCGCCGGTGGTGGGTGATGATAAGAGCGGAGGGGTGAACGGCCCATCAGTTTTATTAAATGGAAATGTGGGTTCTGTAGAGAATAATGAAGGGAGTGGTGGTGATGAGGAGTGGCTGAGATACTCCCCTCCACGGGATATTGTGGAGGAGATGGAGACGCAAAGAGAGGAGAGGATATTGTCGAGATATGCTACGGAGATAGAGGGGGATTGTGTGCCAGTTACAGGTTTGGATGGGGAGAGGGTGTATGCAAAGATATGTAGAGTAGACATGGATGAAGTGGATAGAAAAAAGACATTGAGTGCAAGAGGAGACTTTAATGGTGAGGGTATACGCTTTGAATTTGATGTTTTAGTCCTGAATGGACTTTTCATTCCTGCAATTGGTTTCTTTTGGGGACAACGTAACACTTAGTTTGAGATAGTGACCGCTGAATTCATATATGGAATTAATGCTGCCATGTTTTCATGTTTCTTTTTCTTTCAGTTTACTCTTAAATGCACATTCTTTACATCATGTGGGAAGAATAAGATATTGTGAACTGAACTTGAAGTGGATTCAGCATTGAAAGTAGATAAATATAGGAGTTTCCGCAGAAGTCAGCATGTGTACCTCTCAAATGCTGGGGGTTCTAACAAAGAATTTTCTGATATCTACAGATTTTCGTGAAAAACTTCAAACTTGGTGGATGCTCCATTTTCTTAGCAATACGTGACACTCTATATTACAAGGACTAGTAGCACTTCATGTCTTTTTTCAGGCAGACATAATCTTATGCTCCTTGTTTACCGACTGTGGTCATCTTATATTAAACAAATTTAAACACATGATAAATTCTTGTTGCAGTGTGGCTTGGTTGGTGCCTTTTGATTCATTTAACATTTAGCTAATGTGTTACTTATATGATTACAAAGATTTTGAGTACTACTATGAAAAGGAAATCTGAAGCTTGAATACCAACTTCATCAAAGTGCTATACTTTACTCAGCCGCACCTTTGGCTTACTGAATGCTGGAAATCATCTGGCAAACTGATGTTATTGATTAAAGGGGACTATGCTCACGTGCAGGACTCCTTCAGGAACCTGTTAGAGTTCTCATGCAAAAAGTTGAGCATGAGGAGTTCGCAAAGGTAAGTTTCATCCTGCTCTATGAGATTGCTGAAGAAGTATTGTACTTCTTCTTTTCTGCTCTTCTTGTTTGCCTTGTCTCTCTCCCGATAAAATAATGAGAAACTATTAACAATTTTCTTGTATAACATTGGATCAAGAGTTATTCTTTCTATTTATTTACCAGGTCTTTTTCCTCGACCAGAAAGAAAACTGTTAGACTTGTTTTGACTGAGGAGTTCTCTATTTTAGGTCTTCCAGTTCTTATTCTCTGTTTGGAGGTGCTAATTTCCACCTTGGGTACAATTGAAATTGCGATAATACTATGCAAAGTACCTTAATTTGCTCCACTATTTATGTTAGGTTTCCGTAATGATGCTCTTGGGCCAAAAAAGAAGGTTCAGATCGATTCAACTTATCATGGAGAAAGCTTGATACTGCAATCTCGCACCAAAAATTTAGTTAATACCTTCAAAATATTAGGGTGTTATAGATGAAATTGGTTAAACTTACAGAGGAGCTTTTGTGAGACCAGCTAAAATTATTTGGCTAATCTGTTTACGTGTGTTAGAAACTTTGAAGAATTAAAAGATCCTCATCTTAATTTCATACAATTTGGGACTTTCAAAGGCAAGCTGATTTAATGGCTGGTATCTCATCGAATTTTGATATATGAAACAACCAACCATAAGATTTTGACTTGTGATCAAAAGCTGTGATTCAAAGTTGATTATGCATAAAAGAGTGATTCCTTAAGTTTATCTTTTTCATGTTTGTTCTTGAAGGCTTTGCAGGCAAGTGCAGAAGGTCCCACTGAGGTAGTTCCTCTAAAAGCAACGGTGACTGATCAGCAACTTTGGGTGGACAAATATGCTCCAAGTTCATTCACGGAGCTTCTTAGTGATGAGCAGACAAACCGTGAGGTTGTTTTGCGTGTTTGTTTGTTTCTTATCGTTACTTGTTGCTTAAGGATTTCTCGAAGAACTTGTAGTGATAGTTAGTACTTGAAGATTTTCCTGCCATTTCGAACCTTGTCTGTCTGTTTAATGCAGGTTCTCCTATGGTTGAAACAGTGGGATTCCTGTGTTTTTGGATCTGAAATTATGAGTACCACAGACGATGTTTTGTCTGCTTTGAGACGACATTCTTCCGGCTCTCAACATTCTAAACAATCTTCCAAGAGTTATTTTGCGAACAACAAAGAAACCAGATTGAGCAGAAACACACTGGGAGTCCGTAATGATTTGAATAAAGAAAATAGTATTTCCCAAGGCATTCAGGATATGAGGGAAAACAGGCACAAAAGTTTTGGTCCTCCTGAACAGAAGGTTGGTTAATATCATATGTTGTCCTCTCCATTGTCATGCCATTTCATCATAACATCACTTTCAAGTTTATCTTCCATTATTGCCAATTTCATTAAAAAGCTGAACTTGTGTCGTCTTATATTCATTATTGTAATCTGTTGCATTGGCAATCATGTGTTAGTTACTGTATCTTTTTACTAGCTTTTGAGGAGCTTTATTGTCTTTGAAGAGGAAATATTGTAAATGATCACATAAAGTGCTATGCCATGTATCTGGTTGAGCTAAATACAACAAATATTATCTAACTCAAGAAAGGCAGCTAAAGTAAATTAGGACAGATAAAGTTGGAATGTAGTGTCAACTTGCCTGATAAGAGAAATTTGGATGTGGGACGTTGTTTTGAAAATATATACGATAGTCACCTCACGGTGACTTCTGAAATCATCCGCTTTCTGATGTCTCTAGACTATTTCATGCCTGAATAATGCAAGGAAATATTGTCCGTGATCAATCAGGCCATAGTAAATTTGTAATATTTCGAATTAGTAACTACTTTAACTTTGCTGACTTTGGTGCTTCAAAGTTCTAGGCAGTGTTTGTTTCTGTAGCACTCTGTTTGAGACTTGTTAAGGTGCCCACTAGGGCTATGCAATGTAGTTGGACTCCCATGTTGATCTGAATGAAATCATCCTTTCTGCATAAGTAATTCTTTGTGTAGTAAGAGGATGGTAAATTGCAAATTCTATCTTTGTAGAACGTGTATTTCTATAACTATAAAATTCATAAATGACATTTCCATTATCCTTTTGTAGTGGTGAATCTTGTTATGTTCTTAATACCCCTGAAAGCCCATGAAACCATATATGCACATACACATGAAGACACAAAGTGCTAATATTAGGGATAATTACACCGACATCGCGTGGGAATAATTGAAATACTCAAACTACTCCTTACTATTAATAATTACACTGATCAGCCCTCTGTCACATCCAACAGTGCTCCCCTTTGTCAGGCCAGAAAATGCTGATGCAATCACAAAAAATTGATGAAAATCCAACTATTGCCCTTGGGCTCTTGGTTAGCAATTTGACACATTTTGTGAACAAATGTACCTTTCTATATGAGATGATGGATATGATATCATTACAAAATCTGGAGGGTCAAGTTGTAATAATTCCACAAGGTTAAGTGTACTTGGATTATATGAAACATGCATACATCTATGCATGTATATATGTATGTGTTATCACACATGTTAATCTATCAGTTAAGAAAATGTCTTAAATTTTATTTTTCCTTCCCCAAAAACCCTCTCCCTTGTAAATCTTTGTTATGCCACCTGCTGATGGCATGCAGATCGCGATTGGTTTTACAAATATAGTTGAGTTGTTCAAATCTGTTGGGAAAGGAAAAAGCAATTTTCCATTGGATAAAACTGTTTAAATTGATTGACTTTATGCTATGTTTTGCTAGATTCCAGTGACATACTCTTGGAGTTTGCTGGGTGTGCTTGCCTAGTTTTGTAAATATCTTACTGAGTTTTCTTCTGTGTTTCTGACAGTATATCTATCTGCTACTTAATGGTCATTTTGTTACATATAAATATAACAGCGTTTCTGTCATCTACTTTTAGTGCTTGATTTCCCATGGTCATTTTAGTTCCACTCCTCTTTTGTGTTTTTTTTTTTTTTTGTTTAACATTCATATAGATAACTATCATCTACTTTTTCCTCCATTAACTTATGATTTTGTCTTCTCTAATTCACTGATACTGGTGAAAGTAATCTATACTACATCAGTGAGCTGCTCTGGATATAGGATTACTTGCAGCATGGACGCCTAGCCAATTGCATCTGAAATTACATTTCTTAGCATTCACTTATATTATCGCTACATTGGCATCCGGATCAAATTTCCAGGTGCATTTCTCTGACATTTGTATGAGTGTTAACAAATAAATGATAATCATTGCAGATTCTTTTGCTTTGTGGTCCTCCTGGGCTTGGAAAGACAACTCTCGCGCATGTAGCTGCTCGGCACTGTGGGTACCGTGTTGTTGAGGTTCAATAATTTTATAACCTTTTTATTTACCTGAGCTCAATTTATTTCTAGCGGCTTCGTTATTGTTAAGCAAATTGCTGAACAACTTTGTCCATTTCTTGAGTGGGAATAAGTGTAGTTTGTTTAACAGAATAGCTTTTCCATGTATACACATGATATTTGTCAACTAAATATTTTGATCATGAGGTAACTTGCAAGCCATGATTCTATACATTTTCTCGTATTATATTTTAGATATCCTTATTTCACTGCCAACACTTATGGGATGTCATCTGTTAATGACAATACTTGGCTTGTCTCAGAGTTTGATTCTGGCTGCACATAAGCTCTGATGCTTTCCAAACATATTCACTTGGTTGATGGTTTTCCCCCAGTATGGGGCTGCTGCTTACTTTGCTTTGTTATGCAAAACTTTTAGTTTATCAACTGCGTATTGTAATAAAGTCTCTGAACGCCTGCCTTTAAATTTGAATTTCTTTCAATATAGAAGTATTTTCCTGTAATTGGTTTGTTATTCCTGTAACAGATTAATGCAAGTGATGACCGGTCATCATCAACCATTGAAGCTAAAATCCTGGATGTGCTTCAGATGAATTCAGTTATTGCTGATTCAAAGCCAAAGTGCTTGGTTGGTTTCAGTGTCTAATTGTTGCATTTCTGTAAACGTTTCCACTCTTTCCTAGGTCTGATTCCATATGGTTATTGTGCTTATGCAAAACAAAATTGGGTACTCTTTTTTAAGGTTATCGATGAAATAGATGGGGCCCTTGGAGAGGGGAAGGGTGCTGTCGAAGTCATTCTTCAACTGGTAAGTTATGTAATGTTTGAGCTATTACTTGCTGCTTATATATGTTGCGCTGACTATATTATCAGAAAACCTCATATGCGTGTCAAACAACACTTTTAGTTCTCCACAACCAGAGGAACGCGTATCTGCAATAGTTAACCTGTAATCTTGCACATTGATTTGTTAAAAGATGTTTGGTTGCAAATGATGATGCTGAATTCCTCCATGATTTTGATTATTCCATTTGCAATTAGCATAAGTGCACTGTGTCGGTCTTGTTTCATCGCCTAACTTGCAAAATTTTCCAGAGGAAAATTCTAAACTTATTAAAATTATGCACTGCAGTTAAAGTACATGGAAAAAATCAGTCTCTTACAGATAAATGGTCTTCATTTTGTTTCTTATAAATAGTCTGCATAGAAACCCACTGATAAGTGTGGTCCTAGTTGTGGCTATTTTTTAAGTTTCAAAACAAGTGTGCATTGGTTGAATTTGGAAAACGATGATAGCTCATTCATGAGTCAAAACTTTATACATCCCCTTTACTTCTGCTGTTCCGACATTCTCTCTTCACTTGATTGAACTTAGGATGCTTGCTGCTGTTTTAGATATTCTTAATCTTTGGATTTGATTTTTATCTTTTGTCCAAAAGGTTCGTTGCTTGTTCTGCATAGTTTTCTATGTTTCTTTTGTACTAAATGTTTCAATGCAAGATGCAACTGCACCTTGGTGAAATTCGTATAAAGCTGGTAATCATTCGTTCTTCTTTAGCTCTCGAACTTCAGGGAGGCTGAGCTCTACAATATCAAACACTCACTTTACTTAAACAATAACACGAGCCATCATGACGCAGGTATTGGCTGACAGAAAAAGTGATACTGGAAAAGAAAATGTAGATCAAGAGGCACATTCTGGTCGGAAGTCTTCCCATAAGAAGCAAAGAAATTCACCATTGTTGAGACCCGTGAGTATGATTGTGTGTCATACCATTGGTAGTATAAATAGATCTGACACTGAGATAACTGCGTGGGGGTTGCAGGTTATATGTATTTGCAATGATCTATATGCGCCAGCCTTAAGGCAATTGCGTCAGGTGGCCAAGTAAGTTCCTCCACTAGATTTGTTCCATCTTTAATGAATTTAAAGCATTATGCTCAATCTTGGACTTCATATTAAGATCAAATTAGCAGAATGTGTTTTTCTTAAAGTTCCAAACAATATGGGCTTTTATTCTAAAAGTAAAAATGAGAACAAGAAAAAGAGATACTTTCTCCACCATCCATGGCTAAGTAAGCTGAAATATATATTACAGGTATAGAGAAAATTAACGCTAGACCTGATATAGTATTGCATCATTGCTAGTGCAAAATTTTTCTAAGCTGGATGAGAAATCCATATTGTATGAGAGTCCTAATGTGTATTAAACTGTTTACTTGTACATTCGTGAATCCATATGTCATAAATGTTTGGAGAATGGTTTTCCTGGTGGGTTTGAGGCACTGCACTCTAGACCTTGCATGTCGCATTTACTAGTATTTAGGATTCAAACGTATATTAGGTGTTGTTGTCCGTTAATATTGCAACTAGACCATATTTCATTAAGTTTTCTTCCATTGCAGGATCGAACGAAAAGGATTGTTATTTTAATAAAACTATATCTTATTAATTTTTTCATTCCATTGCAGGGTTCACATTTTTGTTCAACCGACTGTGAGTCGTGTTGTAAACAGGTATTAAGTTTGAGTTTTTTGTTCAATAAATCAATTTGTCACTCTCACTGAATTTTCCTTTTTGCTTGCTGCAGCAATAATATATGCTTATTAGCAGGGCTAGTAGCATATTGTGTTGGGAATTTAACACTCTTGAATTGATGTTGGTCCATATGGAAGATAATAATAGCATAGCCATCTAATTAGTAATGTGTCTATCAGAACATTCAATACCATTGAGGTCATGTATATTTGACTTTTGCATTCAACTTGATGAAGTATATTACTGCTATCTGTATTTAATTTGGATATAAATGTCTTTAATTCAATCATGTTTGGTTCAGTTATGCAGTGAGGCTATTTTATTCAGCCTATGTTGGCTATTATATAAAAGCTCTCCTCTACTGTCTAAGTGCATAACTGTAAAATGATAGGTTGAAGTATATATGTAATAAGGAAGGCGTGAAGACGAGTTCGATAGCTCTTTCTGCACTAGCAGAGTATACTGGTAAGTCTTACTTCATTTATTGATTTGCATTTGTTTTACAATTTAACATAAGGCTTTGAAGGATAAAACACAAATCTAGCATGGTAACATGATAGAGAAAGATAGAAAGAGGTTTGGTATATAAAAATTTGATTTAAACATACCGCACCATTTGGTAGGTACAGTCATCTCTAAAATGATTGAAGACAAAAAGCCTTTCCTTGGTTAAGTTGTAGTTGTTGGAGGCAATGGGTTGTCGATCTGGGATGGGCTTGGGTTGGATCCAAAATGGGGTTGGGTAGGAGTCTTGGTTGGATTGGGTTGGGTCAGAATGGGTCTAATGCAAATACACCTTTTAGAACATTAGATTGTACATTCAAAATTGTAAAATTTCAACCCAAATATAATAGTTTAATAATTTGTTTTATATATGTTATTCTAAGTATTAGGAGTATGCTAGTATTTTTACATTTTCACGTTTTACTTGATGAATTAGGGTATATATATTTGTATCTTTGTAATTTTTCATGATTATGTATGTTTAAGCTTCTTACAGGTATTTTAGTTACTTTCCACATTTATATGCTGTTTTCACCTTTCGAGATTTATAATTCATTTTACATGTCCATATGTTATTTGGCATCCAGCTGGATTTATGATTATTTGTCATTTTATACTTTAATTTAATCATTTAGCATATATCATAATTTTTTATGTTTTTTCACATCCCTCTATTGTGTTTTTTTAGTCATCTTTACATGCTCATATATATTTTTGTTGTTTAGGTACATAACTGTCATTTTGTATGTTTAATGAGTCTTGTGTACTCTAGTCATTTTAAATGCTCATACTTATTTTTCATCTTTAAATATTTAGTAATTTTTCATTTGTTATACATAGTTTTATTCTTGAAGTATACTTTAATCATTTTGCTTATGACATAAACTAGAGATGCGGGATAGAATTTAAGAAAAAAGACAAAAACTATATACTTCTTTACCTTTTTAAATGTTGGTAAGCTTTTAGGGTGTTTTTATGTTGGAGTCAAGATGGAATCTGGTTACACTGAGTTCAGACTCAAGATCCAATCTACAGTGGATCTAGCCCGGCTCAGCCCAAGTCAAAACATCTTAAGAACGCGCCTGACCCGAAACTTATTTGATCGGACTGGACCCATGGGTCCCAACCTATCTTGCCATCAATAGTTGTAGTTGTGCATCCAACTCAAACTTATTCTTGTTGGTTTGTATATTGCCAATGGCTTCTAAACTAGTTAGTGCAATGCTTGTAAGTTAAAATTAGATAAGTTCCAAACTTATTTGCGACCAATTTTGCCAATGCACTTTTCTGATATACCATTAAACCGGATTGGCATGAGAAAAATGTATAGGCTTGGTAGTTGCATTGAAATAGGTAACGGAGCAATGCATTGAAATAATTTTGAAGTTTGTTTGCCCTTTAGCATTTCAGTCCTATAAACTCAAACAGCCGTTACAGCCCCTATTTCAATATGGAAAAGTTAACAGTACTTTTTTCTTTTTCCCCAAAACCACATGGAAAGCATCTTAGTGAAAATGTTTGGATTAGTTGAAATATTTTCTGTCTAGCAAAACAGCTATCCCTTGTAAGATGTACTTAAGACTATAACCTATCAAGGCTATTAGGCTATGTTTACATAATATTTATATTTTATTTTTTATTTATTTTTATTTAATAATAATTCCTGATGAAATTATCAAATAGGAGTTGTGATTTTATATCTTGCTTTTTCTAACATGCAGACGCGCTTTTATATTCATTTCATACATCCTTGCATTCTATGTATTCATATATAAGGGTGATGTGTGTTTTTATAAATACTCTATGTTTCCGTCTGAAAGCTTTCACTATCATCTTTCACGCAATAACAGAACTTTTGTTATTTAAAAATATTATTTATAAAAACCTCTCCGTTAAAAAATATTATATTCGCAAACTACATGGCATTTTTGTAGATAGGACATTTTAGGTGCTCTTTTTTTTTTTTTTTTTTTTTTTAAACACTAGAGGTGGGTAAAAGGTCAATTGGCCTTTAATCCCACATAAGCAGGCCTGCTGGGATAAGCAATCCCACCAGTCCAGTCCCATGAAGTAAACATGGCCATAGTCTCTAAAGAAGTAACTTTCTTCAAGATGTGGTTGTTGATGTTGCTGTGGAAAGTGAATCGAAAAATGAACCTTTGTAACATCTGATAATTGGAACAGTCTTTTAATCAGAGATTTATTTAAGTAGGGTATCAGTTTCAAAAAAAAAGAAAAAGGAAAAGGTCAAGTGCACGACATGTGTCAACATACAAGCTCAAACAAACTGGTATCACTAAATAGGATCTTTACCAAAAGTTTAGCCATAAAAGAATTAGATGATTGTGCATACTGGATTTTCGGCCACTCAACTTTTGCTATTGGAAATCCTGATGGCTTTTAGGGTGAAGCAGCATTCTTATTAGATATGTGCCTGATAAATTATTGTGCTTCTTTGGTGGAAATCGAGGAAAATATTTAGCTATCCTGTCCTGACTTTATATGTCCTTAATCTGGTCTGTTGCTGATAAGAAATTACCAACCACACAAGTGATTTTGCTGTCACAATTTAGTTATCTTGTTCTTTAAATACAATATCCTTAAATTAGATGAAGACTAGAAGCTTTTGGCTTGATAGCCATACAACATTGTTTGAATTTTCTTTTGGCTGTAAAGTGAAATTCATCTCCGGACGCTTGGTTAATGGTAAAGCATGCTGTATCTAGATTATCATACATCTCATATTTTATATGAGGTCTAAATGTCAAACAGTTACTCTCTTTTGTGAGTTAATATATGTCTTATCTTACTTTCCACAGAATGTGATATACGCTCATGCTTGAACACACTTCAGTTTCTCAACAAGAAGAAGGAGATTCTCAATGTGGTATGACTTTGACATTGCCGCCTTGTCTTTTTATCTTTCATGCAAACTTCTAATCTTTGGGCTAAATGGGTCACCATCCAGTAGACACAGTCATTAATGACACTTACTGAACGTTGAATGCTCTTTCTTGTCCTTGCCGATAGATACATTTGACTGATCGAATATGATCTCATCTAAAACTAACGGAAATATAGTTACCAATTTTACTGAGACACCTTTTTTTCTTTAAGTTGGAGATAAGTTCTCAAGTGGTTGGTCGAAAGGATACATCTAAAAGTGCTTTCGATATATGGAAAGAGGTGAGTTCAATATCTTCTTTATCAGAGTTTGAAGTCACTTGTCATCTCCCTTTACTTATCGTTCTTGAGTTCCTATTTTCTTCTTATAAAGATCTTCCACAAACGGAAGGGGAAACGGGCCAGGAAATCTTACAATTCTGTCAGCAGCAGCATGTCCAAAGACTTTGAATTTCTGTACTCTATGATTTCTAACCGGTAATTAGCAAATTACCTATCTATCTTCAGCAATTCAAGTAAAAAATCATACTTCTTATCTTCTTTTTTCCCGACCAGCGGTGACTATGACTTGATATTAGATGGGATTCATGAAAATATTCTGCAGCTACGTTATGTTGATCCTGTGATGCAAAAGACTGTAAGACTTGTGATTAAGTCTCTAGTTCCTATCCAAAAAACCTAGTGAATACGCAGACTAAACATTTTTTGGTAAATTATCTTTTAGGTACAATGTTTGGATAATCTGGTTGTTTCTGATATAACTCACCGATACATTATGCGCACACAACAAATGTCTCTTCAAGGTAATACTGTTCTAGCCATCTGCAAATGTTGAATCACCTTTCACATGATGCATATCTGGCCCTAATTTTGCTTTTAAATTGCTTTCCACAGTTTATCAGCCTCCAATTGCAATAATTATACATGGTCTGATAGCTCAACTTGAGAAGAAAGATATTGAATGGCCAAAGTCTTTCCAAAGGTATATGAATTACCAATAAACTTCCTGTTTTTCTGCACCGGTTTTTGTATCTTGACATGATATTCAATTATCATCGGGCAGACACCGGACAATGTTGGCGGAAAGGATGGACATGTTTCACACATGGCACAACAGGATACTGCCGTACATTTCGAGGCATTTGTCAACGAAATCCTTTGTAGAAGACTCAATTTCTCCAATGCTGTATATTCTATCACCACCTACCCTAAGACCGGTAAATTTTGTTGTTAGAATGTTTATGTCCAATTTAATTCTTGTTACATTTGCAATTTTGGTTCCACTGCTGCATTTACTGTTTGAAAGAAAGAATCTAAGGGATCAAATATCAATTCATGCACCTGCATTTTTCAGCTACGCTTGGCTCGCAAAAATACGAAGTTTGCAAAACCAAATGCAAGTTGTTCTGTTTACGCCAGTTGTTGCATTGTCGTGCATCTATATCTTTGGTTGCCGGTTGTGTCTTTTTCACAGGTGCATTCTCCATTTGCAGGTTGCATTGCATTTACTTTCAGACAATGAGAAGACTGATATAGGGCAGTTAGTAAATAGCATGGTCTCTTATGCTATAACATACAAAAGTATCAAATCTGATCGAGGTAGTTTGAGACATGAAGATGCTTTAGATGCAACCGCACTTTCTCTTGATCCGCCCCTTGGTGAATTTATACAGTTCAAGGTTAGTATGTTTTTCATGCAAATCGATATTTTATTAATTGTCACCTCTAATTAATGCAAATACTTGTTATTATTGCTTAGGAACTATAACCTCTATTTATTTGGTTTCTGTTCTTTCAAGCAGGGTTACAATTCATGTCATGTCGATCTTGCATTGGCAGTGAAGCAGGTCTTGGTTCATGAGGTATGTTATGACAAGCTGTGATTATATGGCAATAATAATGATAATCGTTGCGTATGTGTTTCAAGGGTTTCTTTATTGCTGATGTCATAAAAAAGTGATACGTAGATTTTTGTTTCCCCTCGATATTGGAAAGCACTCAAAGTGAATGTTTAGCTAACTCTACTTTGGCTGATTGGAGATATAGGAATCACTAGAATATGAATAGTCTTCAACGCATTGTTAGTTGGATAGTGTGATATGTCATTAAAATTGTGGTTTGATGTCAACTGAATTAAAAGCAAAGCCAAGTATGCTACTTATTTATATCATCTACATCTATCTATACTATTACAGAAGTATGAATAGTATGAGAGGTTTCTTTTTATTTTTCACTAGACTAAAATGTCCTCAGTATAATATTGTTTGTAGTGCTATTTATGTTAAATTAATATTGTAATTATCTGAAATTTAATTATGGTAATATCTTAAATTAATAAAATATATAAATTGAATTTAGATAGTCTTGTGAGAAGATTTTGATAGCTCATCCTCATTGCGTGGTTTATATCATTTCTAACTTTCTAGGTTCCTATATAATTAGCTTTCTAAGTACATCTTTATGATGTGTATAGGGGAGAATTACGATTTTGGTCCCTATATTTGACCACTTATTCAATTTTGGTCCTCATACTATCGGGCTTGACAATTTCGGTCCTCAAATTGACAATTTTTTAACATTTTTGGTCCTTGCCGTTAATTCTGTCGTTAAAGTTGACGGGAAACAAATTTGCAGGGAAAAAAACTTCCCTTTCCTGCTTTGGAGCTAGGCTGCTTTATTATATCCTTTAGAAACACCAACTTGCACCATTTTTGTTCAAGCTAGAAGGTTTAGTTGAGAAAGAATTAGGGAAAAAAAAGCTATAACACTAATTTTTCGTCTTATTCTGAAAACTCATCACAACCACAATTTCATTATTTTGCAATTGTGGATTTAAGCTTCCATTGTTAAATGAATCTGTTATCTGTAACATGAAAAGGGATGGTTCATTTAAATTGCTGGAATTACATCACTTTTGGAAATCTAAAACAACATTAATTCAAGTACATGCATTCAAACATTAAAACTATACAAACTAAAATCTATCCCGTAATCCTAATGCATATGAAAATGGTCAAGATTGACAAGATCTCACCCATATATTTCAGCTTAAAGGTGTAACTTGCAATTAACTTCTCTAATTTCTCCATCCTTCTTCTCATGTCTTCTTTTCTTGTTCCAGTTCCTCTTTTTTGGCCTTGTACACTTTGACTTCATCTTCCAGATTGTTTGTTCTTCTTAATAGTCTAGGGATTATCATTTTTGAACGTTCACACATTTCATCATTCTACCATAAGAAGAATTCATAGTATCCCTTTTTCCGAAACAAAAAAATAAAAATAAAAAGTATCACCGAAAAATCAAAATAAATTCTAACATAATAAGCCAAGCATTTTGCAAAACTTACACCATAATTTGGGCAAGCATGGTATCTTCTACTCGGATAGAGAGAAGTCCATGATTTGAATAGTGGAAGCTTAAATCCATAGTTGCAACATAATGGAAACTAAGGTTGTGAGAAGTTCTTAGAATGAGAGAAAAATTAATGTTATAGCTTGAACTCATTCTTTTTCCCAATTCTTCTCAACTGAATCTTGTTGCTTAATAAAAAATGGTGGAAGTTGGTGTTTCTAAATGATATAATGAAGCAGTCTAGCTTCAAGGTGGGAAAGGGAAGTTTTTATCCCTCCAAATCTGATTTCCGTCAATTTTAATGGCAGAAACCAAAAGTGTTAAAAAATAATTAGTTTAAGGAGCAAAATTGTCAAGCCTGATTGTATGAGAAGCAAAACTGAATAAGTGATCAAGTATAAGGACCAAATTCATAATTCTCCCTGTATATACTTACCTTTTTTAAAAGAACCTAAGTACTTTTATCTAAATGATTTATGTATAGACTATAGATATTATCTATATCTATGTAATGTATGTACATGTGCATAAATACTAATATATGAGCGAGTATAAACATCAATATTTTATATTTTTAACTTTTTCAGAATGATAAAAGTATCTTTACCCATTTGTAAAAGTTCTATATGTATGCAGTAAAAATAACAAAAAAGAAGACAAATAAAGAGTAAAAATGTGTTAATGGAATTCATTATGGACTAACAACTATCTTATCTTTCAGGTATTTTATAGTATTTAATTTTATGAAAAAAGTGTCAAATTATTTTTTCATCATTTTTTAGAAAAATAAATAAGTTGCTAATTAAATTGATTTAATATTTTTAATTAAAATTAATCTAACTAAAAGTGCACTGTCAAAGATAACTACAGTTTCATATATGCAACTTATTGAATATAAAATTGTTTATATTGAAAAAAATTTCGTATTAAGATTATTAAATTCGGAAGTTCGATGCTAATGCAGTGATAAAAGATTACTATCAATAATGAAATACCAACTTTGCAAGTTCAAATCTTCACAACAGTATGTATATTTATTACACAGGTATAGTGTATGTATATATTCTCATGCACTTACTTTGCTATTTTAAAATATTTCAAAAGTTGGACATATCAGATAATTGTTTAAAAATGCAAAGTAAGTTAATTTAAGAAAACTAAATGATTGAAATATCAAATGCAAGAAGAATAAAAGTTATAAAAATATCACTATGATATAAGAAAAATACACACAAACGTCAGTACTTAGTATAGATGTATAAATGGGTGATCTGCTACTAATTCAAGTAATATTGTATTAAATAGATCTTTTCAACAATTTGTAATATTTTATACAAATGTATTCCAAGAAACTACTAAAGCATTAAATAATTGATATGAAAAAACTAAAAGTCGCAATAAAGAACACAAAATTGTAACACCTTGTCTACATGCATATAATAAAAAGGAATAAGAAACTACTGGGACTAATAGAACCCGGACCAACATCCGAATGTTGCTTTCTCAAATTATTATGCCTTAAATAAATATAAGAAGATTCATTCATTTATAACAGTTTAAAAATTATATTTCAACCTTTTTTTTGGGCTGATAATCACAAAGATCATGAAAAAATTATATGACTAAACAGGTTGAACAGTAGGGGTGTTGCATTTATAGTCTTGAGCTTTATGGCCTAGACATATATAGTCCCACAATTTGAAAATCATGCACTTATGTCCTTTTTGAGTAACTCCGTGAAAAAGTTAACAGTTAATGTTAGTTTTTAAATTATTTTTACTTCTTATTTTTGGGTAAAATTGCCTTTTTGGTCTTCATTTGATAAGGAAATCTTCATGTGTAGTGTCAAGTTTCACAGAGTAAGCATATTATCCTCAAAGTTCAAAAAGTTATGCAATTTTTTGCCTCTTTATAATATTCCATTAATAAAGTAACGGAAGACGCATGTGCTTGGCACATATTTATCAGGTCAGTTCAAGTGCAATTGAGGGAGAAGCATTTCTTTCACATGCAATAGTTGGGAGCCAAATTTGCTTCATATTTTTTGCAAAACTTTGCATAACAAGAAAATAAAAACAAGTCAAAACATTGAAATACCCCTAAAGGATTATAAGTTGCAATTACAGATTAAATAATTTTGTTTGGTAAAAAGAATTAAAAGGTTGATGTTATTCAATTAACTTCCACTTATTTATTTATTAACATAACTAATGAACTAAATATATAGCAATAATCTAATTCATAATTAATCTAGTAACTTGATTAGTAGTAGAAATTTAATCAGTACATGACTATTCAATCCAAATATTAATATAATTCCAACTAAAATTTCAATTAATTCACTCTCAGTACTTTCTAATTTTTCCCACATTATCATTATTTACTTGAATTGTAGCAACATAAGTTATTTTATATTTTTTTTTTGCACATCATTATATCTTTAAGTTGCAATTATAAATATGATAAAATATAATTTAAATTATTAGCCAATCACCCTTAATAGTCTAAAGCTTCAAAATTAAACCCTCCCATTGTGAATGAACTTTTTATTTGTCGTTTAATTCTTTTGCTAATTCAAATATATTGATTTTAGTTGAAATGCCTTAAAATTGTCCAAATATTATTGAGTACTCCCTTAGAGAAGATTGTAGAAAGAAAGATAAAAGAGAAGAACAAGAAAGAAGTAAAACTTGGAAAGAGAAAAGAAATAGGAAATGATAAAGATGAAGGGAAAAGAAACAAAATGAAAGAAAATGGGCAATAAATAGAAATATGAAGGAAAGAAAATAAAAATGAAATAAAATAAAAACTAATGGAATCATATAGTATTTAATGAAGTTATTGAAAAAGGACAAAAAGTGCATGATTTTTTAAATTACATGACTAAATATGTTTAGGTAGTAAAGCCCGAGATTGTATATGCAACCCTTTCATAATTGTATGGATGGAATGTGCAATTTTGCCATTTTTAATGGAAACAAAATATCAATACAAGAAACTACTAATCATTAAATAATTGATTTGCAAAACTAAAAATTATAATAAAGAACTCAAATTTATAACACCTTGTCTATTTGCATATATTTGTTATGCCCTTATATAAATATAAGAAGATTCATTCTTTTCAGACCATGAATAAAAAGTTTAAAAATTATATTCTCAACCTTTTTTTCTGCTGACAATCACAAAGATAATGAAAAGATTAATTACTAAAATTGTTGACAATAAGAGTCAAGAAAAATTTATTATGAAGCAAGTATAAATGTCACGAAAACTATATGTGTGTATGTATGTTGTATGATTACGTCTTTGTAGTATATAGAATAAACTCACACTAAGAACGAGAACAAAAAGTGCAATCTTCAATATTGAATATATAAAATAAATAGAAATAGTTTTGATAATATAAGTTTCTAGCTTAGCATTGTATTTGTTAACAAAATTTTATGTCACTCATATAGGGGTATTCAAAGTTCGTTACGTGCCGAAACCAAGTTGATCAATCCTGTTCGGTATTCAATTTTATTTTCTTGGAAAGTTGGTATTCGATTTGGTTTGATTTTTAGTGTCGGGTTACTGAACCATACCGAATACCATAATATTATTTTTATATTATTCTTTTTTTACTCATTAAAAATTAATAAAATACATATAAAAAGTGTAGTAATTATTTTTAATATTTGTTTTTTTAATCAATTTTTTCATTTTCAACAAAAAATTCGGTTTACTGAATGCCAAACTAAAATACCGAAAAAAGTTCAGTAATTATCGAAACTGAACCGACTAATTTAGTTAGGTATTCAGTATAGCATTTTGGTGTGCCGACTTTTCAGAGTGCTGCCTTGACTGAAAAATTGTGGTGATAACTTTCTGTCATTTAGAAGATCATAGTAGAGATAGTATTATTTATAATGGTGATCTGCAGGTGGAAAAGCAGAAGATTCTACAGGGTAGCGTCTCCAAATCTACCCATCTGCACGCGAAAGAAAATCATGCCCCGGCAAAGGATAATAGTGGAAGTGGACTGTCATCAAAATCTAGTTACAAGAACGGATCTGAAGAAAAGAAAATGGACAGGGAAATTTTGACTGCTGACAAGTCTGGACTTTCTGTCTCTTGCAATACGCCAGTTGCAGAGTCCAGTGGTTATTCTACCTCTATTGATGGAGCAAAATCAGTTCAAACGACAAAAAAACCTTCTGGTGGCCCGGCTAATTTCTTTGATCGGTATAATTAGTCCTTAGCTTTTCTTCTTCTTCTGGATCATTTTATTTCCAGTGTCTTTATGTAATAGAGAAGATAATTGTGAATGAAAACCTAATCATGATATAGAACAGCAGAAGCATGAGAAAATTCACCTTGCAAAAGCATTTGAAATTGTCTTAAGAAGTAAGCTTTCTAGTATAGATGAAGGGCCGCCAGACTCGTTCAATTGGCCCTTCATCACGTGCTCTCAGTTTTCAAGATACCTTAACCCATAAGTTAATGCAACTGTCTTTGGAATCCTGATTTGAATCTTGTTGTGTACTTTCTTCAGTAGCTGCAAGAGATGTGGCTGAACATTTGGTCATAACATTATCATATGCGGGCAGTATTTACTCTTTTAATTTTCTTTATCTTGAAGTGAAATCCCTTTCCTTCTCTCCCTCTCTCTCTCTTCTTCATCTCAAAACAAAATCCATAAAAGTTACTGGAACAGCTCTGTGTTACTGCACACCATACTATTTTTCTTCTTTTCTTTTTTATTTTTCTTTTTCTTTTTCTTCGCTTAAATCCAAAATATTCGTTCTTTACTATAAAAACTGATTGTTGAAGTCGTATGTATTCTTAAATCTTCTTATGTGGAATAGATTTAAGATGATTATTGTTTGTTAATAATAGTATTTCCATTTCTGTTCTACTTTGCTTGGATGTAATTGATTTTTATGTATCTTTGCCAGGTTTAGGAAGGTCAGCAATGCAGATTCTCGAATTACAACCAATGTCGTGCATAGGCCTGGGACAGCGCAGAGAGATTCACACCCTTTATTGTTTAAATTTAACGAGGTATGAAATAAATTGCTTTCTGTTTTCTTTAATTATTTTCATGCATTCTAGAATTTAATTAAATAAAGCGTGCTTTGCCTAATCAACTTTAGAGATCTGATCAACTATGAGCTCACTCAGCCTCAAACTGTGCTAGATGATTTAGCAGTTGCTGTACTATTTTCTGTAGAATTATCCAACAGATTATATAGTTGATCCACCATTAGTCGACATGTCGTTACCGTGTTTTCCTCTACCATATCCTGAATTTACGCCTGTCAGGATCACGATGAAATATAGTTTCTTATTCTTATATATCAAAAGAATCACAGCAGATCTACCTTTACCTCACCGAAACCAAATCAAAGACAGTATACCACTCAACTTTTATACCATTGTGAAAGAAATTATCAGAATCACCTAATCACAAGTTTGCAACCTACCAATTGACTTCAGGACAAGAAGAAATCCCAGTTTTGTAGATAGTACAACGAGTAAGCAAGTTGCAGGGGCACACAGCCAAGGAACATATGGTGACTAACATCCTTAATCCAAGGAGCGAAATTGTAATTGAAAATAAACCCTTAGCTGCCCCAATTCGAAAGCATCTTCTGAGTGTGGACAAAAGTTCCCTAAATCACCTACATCAGCAACATGACTGAAAGCCTGTGTGAGGTACCATATTGGATACACACAGCATGTTTGTGAATGTCTTATGACTCTGCTATAGTTGGGGTACTGGACTGCAGCTTCAGGCCAAGCCAGGGTCTATGCTTTGGGCCTGATTACAGGTTAAAATTTCGGTCTCTTTCCGTCAGATTTTGGGACAAAGTGTTGCACGGGAATTGAACTATATAGAAGCATAGTTGTAGCTGCTGTTGAGCCTGCATGTAAAATTTGTCTAGAAGGTTATGAGATGCTAGCAGGATAGCGAGTTGACCATGTTAACGTGATTGGAAACACCTGCTGAACCCCAAAATACTTAAGAACCAGCTCTTCAAATCCCATTTTATCTTGTGATCCTTGTACGTAATTTGTAATGCCATAACGTGAAGATTACAGAGTCATATTTTCATTCTTGGAATCTCATAAGAATTAGGCTATTTTACCATCAGGAACACCATTGTCACTAGCTAAATGACTCAGGTAGTACCATCTTCCATCTTGTGTCCTCTCTCTGTCTCTCTCTCTGATATGTAATACTGACATCCATCTTTCTAGTTTTAACTTTAAATTATCCAAATACTTCTGCAGGTTATAACATAGTTATATCTTTTCCTTGGTTTTATGTAGGGATTCACAAATGCAGTAAAAAGACCAGTACGCGTGCGGGAATTCCTTCTGTGATCGATAGTATAAGCATATATTGTATAGTTAACATCGCATCAAGTGTTCTTTCTTTGCTCGTTGTGGAATAATACACAGTACGTTTTGCTTCATCTTGTTATGTGAAACAGACCCACACATCAAAGATTGACACTTGAAACAATTATATTATTCTTAGGCTAATGGTGCTGTAATCTTAGAGCTCAGCATGTAAAACAATATGAAGTTTACAGTACTTGGAACAGGAACAAGTTGTTCAGTAATGTTTTGGAGACCAAATCCATGTACATGAGAAGCCTGTACATCTATCTACCTTAATCAGTTTTGCTCTTCAACTCTGTACAATCTCATAGATGGTTGATCGATCATCGATCAGTATAAAAAGAGCATGCCCTAAGCACTACAGTTAGCTAAAGAATACGCACTGGTCATCAACTTGAAACCCAATTTAAACCCTAACATCTATCACATATATCCAAGAATTTTGATTATGATGTGAACGAAGTCCTATATCCCAGAGGCCCCTCGTTCTTGACAACGATCCAGATCAAAGAAATCATAATGGATAGAAGCCCTGCTCATACGAATGCAATGGTGGGAACTCTTTCTCTCCTCCCCCTCAATCCCTTTGCACATCGATACATGTGAGCCAACACCTAGAAGGTGAAGAATGCCCCTCCAAAAGCTTGCTCCATTGGGGTATCAAGGTGTTCACTGCTATTGTTGTCCCAATTGTTAGTCCCACAACGTTCAGAGTAATGATGAGTAGATGTATTACGAGTAGCCAACTCCATGTCACTCTGTAGAGAGCAGCGTATGCGTCATCTTCTTTCACTGGTGGGTTCACTAGTGGACTGGCGTTTGATCTCAATGCCCGTTATGACCTAGAGCAGTCCTTGTAGCAGAGCCACCAGGTGGGCACTGGTTCCACCTATGATCCAAAATTGCTCATTTCTCCACCATTTGTCCAGCCCTATCTTGGCTTACTTAATCTCAAGGATGGATAAGAGAGTGATGAGTACTGTGATGATCAGCACGACGATAAGGTACCACGTATCAAAGGCTTTGCATGATAAACTGTTCCGTGAAAAGGCAGAGTGGTGGGAGGAAGCAGTAAACTCACCAGGTAGATGAAGGCGAAGGGGTAGATACTGAGGTTAATGTATGTTATACGCTGCAGAAACTTGATGCCAGAAGTTGCTAGGAGTGCGTTGTTTCTTGAGAAGAAGATCTCAATGGAACCGGTGGCCCATCTTAAAACTTGGTGGAGATGGTTTGTGAGGTTGATAGGGGTCGTGCCCCTGAAGGCATCACGTTTCGTTATGCAGTAAACGAACTGCCACCCATGGTTGTGCATGCGGTAGCCAGTCACCACATCCTCTCTAGTTGATCCATAGATCCATCCTATTCTCCCTCCCCATTTTCTCTTGTCCTCATACCTGTTCTCCAATACGCAATCCAGTCAAGACTTCCTTAGAGTTTATACAAGTAGAAATCAGATCACACAGGAATTTACCAGCACGAGATGACAACAATTGCCTCGGCCACTGTGGGGTCATCAATTGGTAGGCGAGGGAAGAGAAGTGAACCAGGAGGTCTACCATTCTTGACAGAGAGATGATCACAGAGCGTCCATCATTAAAACTCAGTCACCAATACAGAATCAGAGAACATGGTTGAATTCCCAAACTTCTTGGGCAGGGTCAGGTCATGATGGCCTCCTGCCAGGGGCTCCTCTTCCTCAGATTGAGGCACAATAGTCTTGGCTGGGATCTTCGTACTTCTAAACATGCCCTTATATTCGTTTGATAACGGTGGACAAAAATCGTAGAGTGCATACCTCCTGAACATGCATCCGGTTCCCACATAAATTGGACCCGAGAGACCATCCAGGGCTCTCATATTTCCTGATTGGTGATGTTAATTGTTTCAGCTTATTCAGACAAAAGTCAAATAATAGAACATGTATAGATTTCATGTTACTACAGGTTAATCTTTAAGACAAGAAAGAGTTTGATTGATGCTTCTTTTCTTTTTCTGCATCTGTGTTGCAAGCTAAAAATGATCATTTGATTGTTGTCTTAAATGTATATTTCGTCCGGTATCTTTTGCACTTTCACGTTTTCGTCTTTTATTGTTTTAGGGTAACAAATATGTACCATAACTTTTTCATTTTTTGTGAATTTGGCCCTTCAGTCACCAGAGTTTGCAAAATATTGCCAGAGAAAAGCATGTGGCCCACCGTGCTTTTCTTTAATTCGGGACTTTTGTTCCCATTGGTCAGTTTCTGCCAGCATGGAAGCAAGTTTTCGTCAGGTATCTTTTGTATTTTGGCGTCTTAGTCCTTTATCTTTATAATGTAGCAAATATGTTATATAACTTTTAATTTTTGTGTGAGAAAGCAAGTTTTGTCCTGTATCTTTTGTATTTTAGCGTTTTAATTCTTTATCTTTTTAGGGTAGCAAATAGGTCCTGTAACTTTTATTTTTTTTTTTGTGATTTTGGTCCATTAAATTGGCCAATGGGAACAGATGCTCCAACTTAAAAAAAGCACGTGCGAGACACATGCTTTTTTCTGGCAACATTTGCAATCTTCGGCAACTAAAGGACCAAAATCGTGGAAAACGTAAAAATCACGGAACCTATTTGCGACTACTAAAAAGCTAGAAGACTGAAATACCAAAAGGCAAAGATACAGCCCCAAAATTGCATTTAATCCTATGACTTCTACTTAACCCTATTCTTTTTCGGGAAATTCTACTCCAGATCGGGTTTGACTTGACCTAAATCAATTATATGGCAAATGCAATATACTTGTCATGTGATTGGTGAATAATTGAGGAAAAGTGACCAATCACATAGCATGTGTAATACATTTGCTTTGTGATTGATTTGGTTTGACCAAACTTGGTTCGAGTAAGAATTTTCCTTCTTTTTCCATCTTTCATTTGTATCAACAAAATTGCTCGACGAGCTAAATGGTTCTTTCCATTGAAGAACACCGTATTACGATTGGCATATCTGTCAGAGGGGTCTACTCTGTCGAATCTTTGTGGCAACCGTATGTAGCAGACACGATCACCGTCTCGGTCCATCATATAACACATCCCTTCTCTTAACTTGAGAACTATAGATAGAGTGATCATAGTCCATGTTCAGAATGAATGTCCCATTGGATAGTATAGTAGATGCCCTAACCAGAGCATTCATGGCTCGAGCCTTTTTGTTATCTTCATAAGATTTTCTTTTCTCGCATGAGACGTAGACGAACAACGGGAGTCGGATATGCACAACAATGAAGTTCAACTTTCCTTCTTTGTTAATGCCCTTTACGGGATCTTTGTCTGGCACCTTACTCATAATCTGTGACGAAACAATATCAAGCCTTTAAGTGTGAATTCAGAAATTCGTAAACATATGTGTTGAGAAATAAACGCTAATGATCATAAGAATAAAGGACACAAGGATTTAACGAGGTTCGACCATGTGCCTATGTCCTAAGAGGCTGTGAGCGGCTGTTATTTTATTGCTATAGAGAATAATCTCAACTAGGTTACAAATACAGTGTTTTATTGCACTATGCTCCACTCATTCACTCTGGTCCTCTCAAGCATTTGTCCTTTTTCAAGTATATGGGCCATACCTAACAATACGTAAGCCCAGAAAGTTAGAGAAATTCTTTGCTATTAGTCATCTGTAAAATCTTGGGATGGTCTCCCTTTGAATGATCGTTGTGGAATCGTTCCATGTTCCAGGCCAGTGTGTGCCATCTGCCATCGATGTGGCTTTGGTGACTTCAATCTTTGTCGGGGGCAAAGCTCCATCGTTCTTGTCCATAATGGTTTTTCTTTCCTTGAACTCCTCTTCTTTGTTGTGCCTTTCGCGTCGTTTGCGTATGTTTGCTGGTAGACCATTAATCCTCACCTTGAACTCGGCGTATTCCCTCTTTATCCATTGCCGATCCTTCACAAAATCAGGTTGCTTCTTGTCTTTTATCGGGTCTTTCTTTAGGTTGAAGTAACTCTCTGGATTTCTTGGCTCAATGTTATGCTTCCGGCAGAATGGAACCCATACATGTCGATGTTTTTAAGTCATTATAGACGATAATAGTTAAAAATAGGGAAACTTGCAATTTTTGTCCTGTAAATGAAGGGGAGTGATAATTTTTGTCTTTCACAAATTGATTTTCGTAATTTAGTCCCGTAACTTTGAAAATTTGGCAATTTTGGTCCCATTTGGCCGAAAAGCCCTAATTTTAAAGGTCATGTGCCTGGCACATGCGCTTTTCTGATAAAAAGGACCAAAATTGCTAATTTTTCAAAGTCGCAGGACTAAATTGCGAAAATGAATTCATTCTGAACCAAAATTGTCATTCCCTAAGTTACATGATGAAAATTGCAATGTTCCCCTTTTTTTAGTCCATTTGTTCTATAATGCCCTCGGCACACCTACTGTTGGGGCCATGTTGATTGCAGTGTTTGAAAATTATATTTCATGGCTCTAATTTTTCAATAGTAGATTTATTAATTTATTTTCTTTATGAGGAGTAAAAAACAATGGAATTTTAGAAAAAAAAAAAACGAGTTTTTTTAAAAGAAAATTGCAATTTTATCCTATACGAATTGATTTTTGTAATTTAGTTCTGTAATTTTGAAAATTTGGCAAGTTTTGTCTCATCTGGCCAAAAAGACTCAATCATCAAGATCATATGTCCGACACGTGTTTTTCTAGCAAAAACGGACCAAAATTACCAACCCCTAAGTTAAAAGACGAAAATTGTAATTTTCTCGTTAAAAATTTAATTTGACCATGTATGAAAGCATGACATACCTCAGCAAATTTGACAGCCTCAGCCATGGCCTCAAAGGTAAGAATTGAGCCACCGTCGTCTAATAAGTAGATGGATACCTTCTCGACTGGATAGTCGACAGCAATGGCAGATAGAATCGTGTTTGCACTGACTATAGGTGGTTCTCTATCAGGGTCAATTATGGTGACGAATACATCAACACCTGGAAGATCTAACGACAAGGCATCTTGAATTTTTCTCTGGGAGTATGTAAGTCTGTAGTTCTATTTATCGGGTTGAACTTTTGAAGTACATCAAGAAACCAAAAAAATCTAACGATGTCTCAAGATAATGGATACATCAATAGCCACATCGCATTCCTGTTCGGGTTTGATATATGCCACACGGTATAGACGATTTGGGCTATCATTCTGATAACGTTGAGTAATCTGTTTGCGCAAAAATATATATTAGAGATTTGAAAGTGTGGATCAACCTGGAAAAATGCAGCCGAAATGAAAAAGAAAAGCTAAATTGTAATAAGAGTAGATAGATGTGAGGTTTTCTTTTAATTCTTGTAAATGAAGAAGAAGGATGGTCCAGCAGGATGATTCCAAGGAGTTCCATGGAGATGCATAGCCATGGAGGCCCGATGACGAAGAGGCAAGGCACATCCGTGTGTTGATGGGTTTTTACTATTAAATATAATAGTATAAGACCAACCCTAGATTAACCATAGATCCGCTGCGGGCTCAGTGGGTCGCATAGGATTTGGGCTTATGATCATCCAACTGGTGCGTGCTAGGCTTTTATTTTTGCATGTGGAATGTATGATGGATGAATGGTTTATTTATCATGTTCTTGTTGAAGCATGCAACTGTATTATGCATATGTTTATGTATGATGTGTGATGAGGTCTCTGTCTTTCAAAACTCTCACTTGGTTGGACCAAGCTAAAATCTTAGACCCCTAATAAATGGACTAGAACCTAAGTTGTTCATCCAAGCCTTCATCCATGACAAAGTGAGGAAGCCAATTTAAGTTAATTGCGTGGTCTCACGAGTCATGACACGTCTTTTGTCCTGAAAATAAGCTACACGTTTTTTGTCAACGAAGTGAATACACTCCTGTTACCTGTCTCACGAGTCATGGGGGTAGCAGTGAGTGCTATGATTCAGTTGGTTGCGTCGGGTCTAACGCCTGAATAACATGATTTGCTTGGAGTCCTTGGGATTACGTAAAAGGGTGAGGTAAAACATCTTGGGAATCTCATTGGAAGAGAATGGTATGGAATACCTCCCACAAAGTTATTTTCCATTCGAATCGTAAAAGCGGGGTATGGAGAATTTTGTTGTGGATCCCAAGCCCACTAGGAAAAGGTTTTTCGAAAACAACGTTTGAGAGTGGCATGTTTTCGTAGAAATAGTGGGAGCATTAAATAACTGAAGTCCAAGTCTTTAATTTGTTATTTAGCACCACTTTATTTATGTTGATTGTATGCTTTTATTTTAAATGTAGATTTAAAACAATGTTTAAGAATCCATTATCCTGCATACTTGAGACAAACAAGTTCAATGAAACAAACTATAATAACTGGTTGCGCAATTTGAGGATAGTCCTCAATTAAGAGAACCAAGGCTATGTCATGGACAAGCTGTTTCCTCGGACTTTGCTGGAAGGATCCACGCCGGAAGGACGTGAGACGTGAGAAGTTTGGCACCAGGATAACTGAAAAGTTCGTAGCGTCATACTAGCATCTATGACTAATGAGATGCAGAAACAATATGAAAGGCTGGACGAAGTTCCTTCCATAATGGCTCGCCTGAAGGATTGCTATGCAGTCTCGGACCGGCATACTAGGTATGTCGCTACAAAGACATTCTTTGGAATTAAGATGACTGAAGGATCCTCTGTACATGAGCATGGGATCAAGATGCTTACCTTAGTGGAAAAGCTCGAAGACCTCAAGGCAGGGCTCGATACCGAGATGTACATCGATGTGATCCTTTAGTTACTCCCACCATCCTTCGATCAATTTATTATTAATTACAATATGAATGCACTTGAGAAGGGCATACATGAGTTAATTAGTATGTTGGTCCAATACGAGGCAACGACCAGAAAGTTTGCGCCGTCTGTATTGATTGGAGAGGCTTCAACGTCCAAGACGAAAGGCAAGGGTGCTGGACGTTGGAGAATGAAGAAGGGAAAAAGAAATTCCGTCGCAGCCGCTGCAAACACTAAGAGCGTTCCCGTTGCCAAAGTGAGAGACAAGTTAGAATCAAGATCTAGCTTGTGGAGGTTCGTTGGATATCCAAAGGAAACTGCAGGTTATTACTTCTATAACCCCTCAGAACAAAAGGTCTTTGTTTCGAGGAATGCAGTCTTCTTGAAAAATGGTTTTCCAACAGATGTCCAACGTGATGAACTGCTCTTTGATGAATCAAGTGAGACACATCAGTCACCAGCGCTCGGAACCATGAATACTTCGCTAAGAGATTTTAGGTTAAGTACCCAATGGATTGAGCAGCCTCATGAGGCTCAACATGTTGGACAGCCTCTTCAGGCCCAGCATGTCGAACAACCTTCCGAGGAGCCGACCACGGTACCAGAACCGCCGGCTCCTATTGTGTCTGCGCCCACAGTTACCACTAATATTCCAGTCCTTCGTAGGTCAGCCAGAGTGCCACGCCCTCCCGTGAGGTATGACTTCTTAGGCATGACCGGTCAATTGGATAAGGATCCTAGGACATACGGGGACGCGATGTCTGACATCGACTCGGGGTAGTGGCTTGAGGCCATGAAAACCGAAATGGACTCCATGAGCATAAACCAAGTGTGGACGCTTGTGGACCCACCTAAAGGTATTAAACCCGTCGGGTGTAAATGGGTCTATAAGCATAAACTTGGCATTGATGGAGAAGTAACTACCTTCAAAGCTAAACTAGTGGCAAAAGGCTACAGTCAATGACCCGGGGTCGACTTTGAGGATACCTAATCGCCAGTAGCCATGGCTAAGTCCATTCGGATAATGCTTGACATAGCTGCATGGTATGGCTATGAAATATGCAGATGGATGTGAAAACGACATTTCTTAGCGGTTTCATTGAGGAAGAGATCTATATGGATCAGCCGGAGGGATTCACTGTCATTGGAGAAGAGCAGAAAGTTGATCGTCTCCAGAAGTCCATCTATGGCCTCAAACAAGCATCCCGTAGTTGGAACATTCGTTTTGATGAAGTCATACAAGGATACGATTACATCAAAAATGAGTGTGATCCTTGTGTATACAAGAAGGTCAGTGGAAGCTCGATAGTGTTCCTAGTGCTTTATGTGGAACACATTCTACTCATTGGGAATGATATCAGAATGTTAGGTGACACAAAAGCTTGGTTGTCTACTCAATTCTCCATGAAGGATTTGGGTGAATCCTCCTACATTCTAGGCATCCAGATCATTAGGGACAGATCTAAGAGAATGTTAGGAATGACCCAAAACTCGTATGTTGAGAAAATCCTGAAAAGGTTCAACATGGATAACTCCAAACGAGGTTTCCTTCCCATGAGATATGGGATCAAGTTATCCAAGAAACAGTCTCCCAAGATTGATGAGGAGCTTTAAAGGATGAAGGTCATCCTCTATGCTTCCGCTGTATGCAACATCCAATATGCCGTCCATTGCACCAGGCTTGACGTCACTTACGCTTTGAGTGTAACTAGCAGATATCAGTCCTGCGCAGGCGAGGCACATTGGAGTGCGGTCAAGAGTATCCTTAAGTACATAAGGAGGACTAATGACATATTCTTGGTCTATGGTGGTGGAGAGTTTATACTGGAAGGTTTTAGCGACGCTAGCTTCCAGTCGGATGATGACGATGCCAAGTCTCAATCAGGCTATGTATTCAGACTTAATTGCGGAGTGGTGGCTTGGAAACGATCCAAGCAAGACATCATAGCCGATTCCACCACTGAGACTGAATACATAACAGTTTCAGAAGTTGCCAAGGAAGTGGTTTGGATGAGATACTACATCCAAGAGTTAGGTGTGGTGCCTAGCATTACTGAGCCAGTAGTTATCTTTTGTGATAACAACGAGGCTATTTCGCAAGCGAAGGAACCAGGATCTCATCACCGACCCAAGCACATACTTAGACGCTACCACCTATTAAGGGAAATGGTAGGAAGAGGTGACGTTCGGATGGACCGAGTCACCTCAGAAGACAATGCAACAGACCCTTTGACAAAACCCATGTCACAAATTGCTCATACGCAGTACCTTGAGAAGATGGGGTTAAGGTATATGGGTGATTGGCTTTAGGTCAAGTGTGAGATTGTTAGATAGTTTGTTAGGCTTATGTAATCTATTTCTGACATTAGGTCTTTAAATAAAGTTTATTCTGAATAAAGTGATCTTCAGTTACGGCATTAATACTTGGATTGTGTTCACTTACTGCTTTGATATCTATAACTGTTCAATGCCCAACCAAACCCACAGACCGAAAGGGTAATCCAAGAAACTGGACTACGCATAGGATGGCAGGTCATGAGATCAGTTTCTGTGGATTGGTCTAAAATACTCCAAGTCGAAGGACCTCGAGATTGGGTATCGAAGGTCTATTTGAGACTTGCACTAAGTAATTGCAGTCGCGTTTCATCGACAAGTGATGAGAGTCATCCATGCAATACTAAGTGGGTTAGCCAGCTTGGTGCCAGCAAACTGAGGTGATTCGTGGGAATCGTCATATGAAAAACCTTGAGTGGGTTGGTCGGTATGGCACGGATTCCCGGTTCTAACAGTACGAGATTGGTCCTCAGACTTGAGGGACTACTGTGGTCACATACACACCATGCCTGTATCTTAGGTTTGGCAAGAGGCTAGCAAGTCGAGAGACTTGGTTGCTATAAGCCCTATCTATTACAGTCAAGATGTGTAGTGTGGACAGTAAGTCCTAATAAAGAATTTGTTTCCTGTCAAACGATTAACAGTAGTGTCTCACTTATACTCTAAGACTCGTCCTCCATAAATCTGTGGCCACATTGACTAAACAGTGGGATGGGATCCCAGTGACGTTTAGTGTGGATGAGCCTAGGCTTAAGTCAAGAATGGGTACCGACATTCGAAGTCCATACCCAAGACTATACATGTGAGGTAGTAGACGGAAAGACATGCGTGCTCAAGAACCTAAATGTTCACACCATAAAATTCACCTAGTCTCTAGTGACATGGACCGTTACTAGACGGCCACCCATAGTGACAGACAAATTCCCGTCATGTGATGATTGAAAATTCGGCCAAATCTAGCTGAGGGTGAACCTAAAGAGTCACACACATGTTACCGGTAACGGAGGAATTAATTTGGGATTAATTTCGGGAGATCGAACAATTGAATTAGATTAAATTGATTCTCTTCTTGGAGTGTCAAGTCTTTAATTAGAATAAATAGACTTGACTCATAAATAGGATTTATGGAGTTAGGGAATGGGCTATTTCCGTCTTTAAGTAGATGGAAATATTATTGGGCTCAAATATTTATTTGATATTTATTAGAAGCCCAATGGACTATTTTAAATAGGATTTAAAATATTCCATAAAGCCCATCAAAGGATGGACGGACGAGATTGATTCTAGAGGGCTCGATTAGATGAAGGGCTATGATTAAGATTTGACTTAATCATAGCCTAGGTTGACTAGGATTTAACTAGGTCAAAATCCTAGTCAAGTGTGCCTCTCTAAGGAGAGTTTGAGTAGGAATAGGAAACATGTTTCCTATAAATACTCAAAACATACACACAGATACTAATCTCTACACTCTCATCTCACATACACACACACACACACGGCCGCACCCTCTCTCATTCTCATCCTCTCTCTTGTCTTCACTCCAAGAAAAGCCTTTGTTTCCTTGTCTTTGATACAAGGGAACACTACAACGGGTGAGTCACATTTCTTTTGTTCTCTTCGTTACAATCCTATGGCCTCCACGAATGCAACATGTTTTTCTTTTATTCATGAGATACACCGAATGCCTGGGAGGTTCAAGGGAACACCCCTTGAACGACTTCTTTAAATTCTGTAGTTTATGCATGATTTACGTTTTTTGTTTTAATTATCACACTTCCGCACTCGCGCTTCCTCCTCGGATGATCCACATATCGTTATAGATGGAGCTTCACACAAGCAAGGAGCCGGTGCTAGAGTCATATTAGTCACATATTAAGCTTTGCCATATTCCTTCACTCTAACTCAGAATTGCTCCAACAACGTTGCTGAGTATCAAGCTCTTATTCTTTGTCTAGAGATGGCAGTAGACATAAAACAGTTGCATCCTAAAGTATACGGAGAGTCTAAACTGGTGATTAATCAGCTCCTCGAATTATACGAAGTCAAGAAACCTAAGCTAGTTCCATATTTCGATTATACCAAAAAACTCATGGGATGGCTTGGAGACGTAGACATCGAGCATGTGCTAGAAAAGTTAACAAACAAGCTAATGCACTTTCCAAACTTGCATGTAGCCTCATCATGCTTGAAGATAATACTCGCATTCCAATATGCAAGAGTTGGGTGGTACCACCAATTTTCGACGATGATAGCAAAGAAGAATAAGACAATCATGTTGTCAAGGTATTTGAAGTAGAAAAAGAAGATTGGCGCCAGCCACTCATAGACTACCTAATAAATGAGAAGTTGCCTAATGATCCACGTCAAAAATTTGACATTCGGAGACGTGCAACTCACTTCATTTACTACAAGGACACACTTTATAGGCGTTCATTTGATGGGGTTTTCTTACATTGCTTAAGTGAGGATGAAGCAGTTCAAGCTATGGAAGAAGCTCATTCAGGGGTTTGTGGCGCTCATCAGTCAGGCCCAAAGTTGCACTTTCTCATAAAGAGAATGGGATCCTATTGGCCTACCATGGTCAAGGATTGCATAAATTATGCACAAAGATATCAAGCGTATCAGTTCCATGATAACTTCATTCACCAACCGCCAGAACCGTTACACTCGACAGTTGCATCATGGTCATTCGATGCTTGGGGCATAGATGTGGTCGGACCTCTTACAAAGTCTTATGCTGGACATTTGTATATCTTGGTTGCGACTGACTACTTTTTTAAGTGGGTTGAAGTCGTGCCCCTCAAAGAAGTAAAAAAGGAAAATGTCGCTGACTTTATCCGCATCAACATTATCTATCGCTCTAGAGTCCCCCGCTACATCATCACTAATAATGGGAAACCTTGCAATAGCCTGATAGATAAGCTCACCAAGAAGTTCAACTTCAAGCAGAGGAAATCCTCGATGTACAACGCGGCTGCAAATGGACTAGCTGAAGCATTCAACAAAACTCTATGCAACTTGCTGAAAAAAGTGGCCGCCAAGTCAAAAGAGACTAGCACGAGTGAATGGGAGAAGCTATATGGACTTATAGAACCACTTATCGTACACCTACTCAAGCAACCCCTTCTGCGTTGGTGTATGGCGTGGAAGCAGTTGTCCCTCTTGAGCAACAAATCCCATCATTGAGAATAGCTATTCAAAAAGGCCTAACTCAAGAATAAAATGCACGTTTGCGCCTTGAGGAATTGGAAGCTTTGGATGAAAAGAGGTTAGAAGCACAACAAAGACTCGAGTGTTATCAAGCTTGTCTCTCAAGGGCATTTAATAAGAAAGTACAATCTCATTTTTTTCAGGTTGGCGATTTGGTGCTTGTTGTGAGAAGACCCATCATTACCAATCACCCTACTGGAAACAAGTTCACATCGAAATGGGATGGTCCTTATGTCATCAAGGAAGTCTACACAAATGGCGCTTACAAGTTGGTCGCTGAACATGGCTTGAGAATTGGCATAATCAATGAAAAGTTCTTGAAAAGATACTACGCATAAGAAAAGCAAAGAAGAAAATGTTCCATGAAGCACGAGCCTAAACTGTATGTTACTCCTGGCTCGCATGGGTATAAATTGTGTACAGCACCCCCTTATTGAAAAAACAGAGAAAAGAAAATTCAAGTTTCTTTGAATTATGTTATGACTTGATCCCTTCATAGGGTATGTAGGCAGCTTAGATGTTTTCTAAGTTCAGTCATAAATTTGTAATGAATCATGTTAACCACGATGGACAATTACTTCATTGCAAATTTAGAGTTACATTATTGCATATCGGATAGTTGGTTTGTCACGTATCCGTTCTATCTCATGAACTTCAAAGTAGACATGCACGGAGATTGCAATATAGAAAAAAAGAAAAAAGAAAAAAGAACTTCTATTACATAATCCCAAAAAAAAAACAGTGAGGTTCATGACGTAAAGTAAAAAAAAATAAAGGAACTCAACAAAGGATAAGGTCCTAAACAAATCTCAAACAAAAGGACTCAAACTCTTCAACTCATCCTTGAGGACTTCCAAGTTTGCTCTTGAAGACTCCAAGTTCTCAACTACTTCATCATTGAGTGGGGTAGTATTCTCAACTGCTGCAATTTCCTTTTCGATCTCACAAACTTCGGCATGAGCGCTACGAAGAAGTTGTTTTTTGCCCCTTCAAAGTGGCACACATGTTTGTTCTTTGCTCCTTCAGGGCCACAATCTCCTTTTCAATGCGCTCTAACTCATCTATAGTGGATTAGATCTTAGAAGCCTCTTCACTCTCTTTAACTTGGGCATCTTGGAGACTATCGTTGGAATCCTTAACTGTCGCTCGAGAAGACTTGTGGATAACTTTGCGTAAGACGATGACCTTGCTTCATCATAAGCTGCAACCTTGGAAAAAAACACGTTCAATGACTCTTCCACTTTGGAAATGTCAAACGTCTGAAAGCTCTTCATAGATGTAAGGACGAAGTAAACATCTTCTTTGATTGATGAGATGAAGTCAACTGGGGTCTTTGATTTTTTCACGAGAAGATCACTCCACAACTTTTGAAGAAACTCCTTTTGATGATTAAGGACAAATCTCTCGCCTTCAAATGGACACTACAGCATGACAAGGAGGTTGTTTTGCCTTAAGTCTCATTTCAAGAAGAGGAGGCCCCCAAATCTCCTTGGCTATCTTGAGAAGTTTCGTCGTCTTTGATTGCTTGGACTTCATCCTCTAACTGCAATAATGCATCAACTTAAGTTAGAAATAAAAGAAGATGTTATCACTCCAAAGTGATAGGAAAAAAAAAGAGTTTAAAAAGAATAAAAAAACCTCCTTGTCAAACTTCAACAGTGATGACTTGAGGCATCACCATCAACATCAATGTTTGTTGGCTTCGGAAGGTTGGAATCCCTTTTCGGCCTCTTCCAATGATGGTCGGTCTTGCTACTCCTACCTTTCTCCAAGGGATAAGAAGTACTTCTCCCCTTACTCGCTTCAAAAGGCGAATCTTGAGCAACTCCCTTGCCATGTTCTTTGTCTTGGAGAGGAACCTTACTCGAGTTTGAAGCAAGCAACCTCGCCATATTTTCCTCAAGGAAGCCACCATGAGCTTCGATCCACCATTTTTTGTACGCCTCGGAAGAGAGTTTCTTTGCATTTGGGGGCAAAGAAGGAAACCACACCTTTTCCTTGCTCTTGGACGAGATACATAAACGCCAGTGGCAAATTTCATCTTCCAAGGAAGCCTTGCGAACGTCTAGCGAAATAATTCCTGGCACTTCTTGAAAGAACCCAAATTGGCGACCGAATTGATGGGGGCTATAAGGCTCAACGACGAAGTGATCCCCTTGCTGCAAAGGAAGATAATTCGAACGAATGGTCATGAAATAAGTTTCTTCAAATTCTTCGTAATCATGTTGCAAGTCCAAGAGACAAAGTCACCTTTGTGAAGTCGTTCTCTCGCCTCTTGTGGGTCATAATATTTCGCACCAGCTTCACCTGAGAAAAGCGTAGTTTTGGGCCAATGTACACCTTGCAACACTTAGTACTGAGTCTTGAAATAGTGAGCTATCCAACTATAAACGAAATGAATCGAAAATGGAGAATACACATGAGTTGGTCTCGAGAGTTACCAATTTTGTTCAAACCTTTGTAGATGAGTCGCAAGACTGGAACATCAAGACCAACCTTTCCATCGGCGGCCATGATACTTTCCACTTTGAAAGTGCTTGGACGTATTGAACCAATGTCATCAATAGGAAGAACAAAATTGCAAAGCGAACATGTCAAGTACGCTACCAAGAACGTCTCTTCTTTTAAGCTTCCTTCAGTGCCAAGTTTCGAAAATATCGCTTCATCTGCGTGGACCACTTGCCATGTACTCCAAAGTTCCCGGAAGGATTATGACTTGACTTGGGACGAACCGCCTCTTTCTCTTTATGCAGAGGAGACTCGCAATACTTCGTGGCCCTTTTAAACCAAAACTTGATCCACTTGTCAGCAGAGACTTGAGAAAGTTGACCTCCATTACTACTTCCTTGACGCAAATGATAGGCATGGAGCATGAATCTGCAAGAACGAGGCACAAATCTTCATCTTGTCTCGTCCATGCCGTTAAGCTCCTTGGCACTTGGAACGACTTCGTCGTAAAGGAGTCCGGCCACAGGAAGGCCGGCGAGTGTATGCAAGTCCCACAATGAGATGGACAACTCTCCAAAGGACGTCAAAAGAGTGTTGGTTGATGGACACCACACTTCCCAGAACACTTTGATGATACCAGAGTTGCGGTCATAAGTGAACAATGAGGCATACACTGAGTCGTATACTTGAATAGCAATCAGTTTGTGCTCAAATTGGCTAAGAATGTCTTCAGTGCACTCCCAAAATCCTTTAGTGTAGTGAAATTTGCTGGCAAATTGAATAGTATCTCCCCACTTGGCTTTGCCTTCAATGATGTGGCAGCCTAATGTAGGTAGGGGACTTGCCTCATTAGAACGACAATGATGAGTGGCTTGCAAGGACCACGCCTTAGACGTCTTGCTCAGTGTAACCTCTCGAGACCATTTCTCCGTGTAGAGTGGATTCGTCAATCTTGGCCATTGTTTCGCATATCGATCGATAAGAGGAGCGTGAGACATCAAAGTCGTTCCCTTTTCCTCGGATTGCTTTTCGTCATCAAGAATAACCAAATGATGCACTCCAAAAGAGGAAGAAATATCCTTGAAGTGAACCATCTTTTATACCTATAAAAATGGGGGGGCAAAGGAAAGGATGAGTAAAAAAAAAGGAAAAAAGGAAATGAATAAAAAAAACAGCCTTATTTGTTTACAACAAAACAAACTGATGAAAAATGAAGGAAGAGAAGCTGGCGTTATTCTTTCCAAATGCTCCTAAGAGTTCATCTGCAGAAAGACAAACAGAGAATAGTGGAAAAAAATGAAACAGAGAAATACAGCAAATTCAGAATCTGAAGAAAAACACAGTCTCTGTCAATCAATTGAACAAGAAAGTGGTTTGCAAAGTGAACAAAGTTATCTTCAATTAAATAAGTTCGGTTCCTTCACCACAACAGTAAACAAAGCCAAGAACAATGATGAATTTCACCTCCGGAAATGCTCAACAAAAGTTCACAAACAAACGCAATTGAGAATTCTCTTATGCACCACAAGCCCCAGAAGAGAGAAAGAATGTCTCTGCTGTCACGGCAAGTAGCAAAACACTGGTGAACGTCATCTTATAGTTCTTCCTTTTGTGTTTGGGCAAATATGTCTTGGAAATTTGAAAAAAATTGAAGTACTCCATATTTTACTCACAAATTTCCATCGTCTGTCAAAGGATCAAAGCACCAAAGTTCGCCACGCTAGAAGTAGGGAAATTTCACCAATCCTATCCCAAATTGCGCAAGCAAATTTTGATACTTCAAGTCTAAATCTCGTTTGCCAAACTTTTGCCCCCATCATACCATTGAAGGAGTCGCAACACAAATAAAATTATTTGTAAAAAGGGAAAGGGTATGTACCGCATGAATTGATTAGAGAAAGGAAACTCGATTTTTTTTGCTAAGAAGACTCGTGGTCAGATGTTAGTTGGAAAGGGAAGAAACATGAAAAGAAAAAAAAATGGAAACAAGGATGAAGAAGAAGACAAAAAGCAAACAGAGTGGAAAAAGAAGGCATGAGGAAAGAAGAAGAAAAGGAAAATGGAAGGAAGAAGAAAAACAGAAGAGAAAAAAGAAAGAGGAAAGAGAAAGCTAAGGAAAAACACAAGAAGAAAGAAAAAAGGAAAGAGAAATAAGGAAAAAGAAAAGAAAAAGAAGAAAATAAAAGTGGGTCTATTCATGTTGCAGACAATTCGAAGAGGAAGAGGGGCTCGATCAGACACGGTTGGTGCAATACACCACGAAGCTGGGCTCAAGACAAAATGGGCTACAACCTACAAAACAAAATATGTTGATGGCCATTTATTGTTGGGCTCTCCTTAAATGGACCAATTAACTTGCAAGGAAAAAATGAAAGATGAATGGAAGGCTTTGGGCTGTAAAAGAATAAGCCAACACGAAAATTTGCGCCTTTAGTCTAAAAAAAAAGAAAAAGAACAAGGTTTCCCATGTGTCAAAGCCCAAATTGCTTAGAGAAAAAAAATAGCAAAAAGAATTTCGTGACTTATTCACTTCAAGACGCGATTTGAAACATTGTCCGTGAACAAGTTTCGAGGGGGCATTTGTAGACAAATTAAATTTGTGCCCAATAAAATTGCTCCACGTGGAAAATAATATATTAAATATCAATTTCTATTTATATTTTGGTAATTTAATTAAATTTAATTCCTAAAGTAAATAGTTAATTAATTTATATTAATATTCATTTTCCGGCCAATCAAATGACGGCAAGTGTCAAATTTCATATTCTTGGCAAGTGGCTCAAATATTCCAAATCAAGCAAGTGCAAGTCAATATGGACATAAAATCGCATCTTGCAAATATGGAAGCAAACGACGAAGGGCCAATCATATCGCGTCACTTCATCAATAAATATGGAAAAGTCTTCTACCCTACAACTATAAATAGGGGTTCTCCACACAATTAAAGAGACAATCGAACACAATTGAGGATAAGCGAAGACAAGCAAGAGAGCATTAAAAGAAGTCTCAAAATTCTCTCAAGTGCAAATCAAGGGAGATCCACGGCATTCAAGGCAAAAATCAAGGCGTCCGCCGTGAAAAATCATCCAAATCCAACGTTTGATTCGAGAACAAGTCAAAGGACCTGCGGATTAACATTATCAAAGCACGAATCCACCTTGGCAGAAGATCAAAGCTTCAATTCCACAAAGAGACAAACGTTCAAGTCAAGTCTTCCAAATTTAAAAAGACCCCCTAATTAGCGTTATTGAAGATCTAAGTCAACCTCGAAAAAGATCAAAACGTCTAGTTATGCCTTCAAAGCTGCCGAAATTGAAGATTGTGAAGAATCAGAGGCTTAAACTAAAGATTTTGCACCCACAAGATATTTGATTAAATTCAAAAATTATTTGTAATATTTTCTTGTTTCAATAAATTTCGAAACACGAAGTTTGAGTTACACATACATCTATACATTCATGTAAGTTACCTTCCAAAAAGCCACAAATCTCTCAACTTCCTTAGTGATAGCCGAAAATTAGGTCTCCTCTAAGGAGAGATCTTGTTTATTCATCTCATCAATCTCGGTCAAATCTATGGTCATCCGTTTCTTTTGACTTGGATCAAGCCAAACTGGGATTGGGCTAGGCTTTAATTGGACCAGGTTAATTTAAATTGAATTAAATACAAAGGTCTATTGGACTTTATATTAAATCTAATTTAATAATTAAGTTTAGTATTAAAACCTCTATCTTTGTAATCTAATTAAAAAGATCCAAGCCCACTCTCTTTAATTTATAAATCCAATTTCTATATTAACTGAACCCAATAAATTAATCCAATTAATTTACAAAGGCTAAACTCAAAATTCAATTAATCTAATTAACTAAATTTTTGGAAATCCAACCCATGGATTATTTTCATAAATGATCCAATCCTTTATGCTCTCCAAAGAAAATTTATTTGTCCCAATTATATTAATTCTTCTTTCGGAATTAATTCCAAATTAATTCCTTTCACGTCCGGTGAATTGTATGTGACTCTTTAGGTTCACCTTCAGCTAGATTTGGGCTTGTATCCAACACAAATTAATTAAATCTAATTTAATTAATTATTTTCGATTAACCCATAACCAGAAATGCCCGTTGCTATGGGTTACTGTCTAGCAACAGTGTATGCACTAGATACTAGATTTAGGCTCCTGAATACATACGAGTACGGTCCTTCCGTCTATCGTCTCCCGGCCATAGTTTAGGGCATGAAATTGGGCGTCAGTTCCCATTTTGGACTAGACATCCATACTTAATACTCGAGACCTCATTTACTCTACTAATCGACACGAAAAACCTATTCAACTCAAACAGTCACTATGGCCACAGATTCTCAGAGCTTAAACGAGTCTCAAAGCATAAAGGAGATATTGTTGTCACAATACTAACAGGGGAAGGGTTCTATCTTGGAACCCACCGTCCTTACTACATACTTTGGTTGTACAGAATAAGGCTTATAATGGCGATATCTCACGATAGTCACTGTTCGCCAGATCCAAGACACAATCATCATATGCACGCGACTGCTATGGTTCCTCAAGTCCAAGGACTAATCTCATACAATCAGATCCGGAAATTTCAGTCATACTGACCAATCCTCCAACGCTTTCATACAACGATTCCCACGAATCAGTTCAGTCAGTTGACTATCTTGCCAACCAACCCATCAAAATTGCATGGATGACTACGTCTACTATTGTGGAACACGTCATTCACTTAGTGAATACAATACTTGATGCAAGTCTCTATAGGACACTCGATGCCTGTCTCGAGGTCCTTAACTTGGAACATTTTAGACCCACTACGGAGTTGCTTTCAAAAACTGCCAACCCATGCACAGTTCAACTCCAAGGTTTTAACAATTCGATCTGTGGACATTTGTTGTGACATTGAAACGCCATTCAATGTGAGTAGTGAGTGCAACAGATACATTTATCCAATGATGGATACTTACTATATTCATCTGTATAATATTACTTTGATAAAAATCGACGAATAGTTCCCAAAATAGTAAATCAAGTTGACTTTTTGGTCACTTATTCTAACAATCTCCCACTTGACCATAAAGCCAATTATCCATATTTCTTAGAATCTTCTGGGCATGCGTAACCTACGATACCGGCTCGGTCTCGTGGGTCACTATATTTTCTATCAAGTAACACTGTCTAACCATGTAACCTATTCCTACCATCGCTACCTGCAGATGGTGGTTCTCTAATTATTTTCTGTAGATCTGTGATGAGATCTCAGCCTAAAGCTTTTTTCATAGCCTGGTTGTCCGCCTCCAAGGCGACTACTAGCTCGGCCGCACTAGGCATGTCATCCAACATATGGACGCGGTTTTTTTTATCCAAACCACTTTCCAAAAAACGACTTCCAAAGTCGTCAAATATTTGACTTTCATGATGAAACGTCGTTGTATTCCCGCTTGAAATATTTCCAAGCTATCACATTCACCATTAAGTTTGAACGTTCATACTTTACGAGACTTTTGTTCGCACGATTCTGGAAGCTAGTATCGCTTTAGCCTTCCAGAATCAACTCTCCACAAATCGTGCATCAAGAAAACACTTTTAATCCTTATTCAGGTACTAAAGACTGTTCTTGATTGTTGTCAATTGCCTCCTCGGTACACTTTTGACATCCGTTGTTATGCCAGAAGCATGAACACATTAGGTCAGGTTCACGGAACAACATTCACATGTTGCCTACGGTAAAGACGTAGGGGATGTCTAACATCTAGTCTTTCTCATCAGTCTACCGTGACTGAGTCTTAAACAACCTATCACTATGATTAGGAATCCAATTCTTGTCATGGAGAATTACGTGAACAACGCTCGTGTTTAAGTATTTCCTGACATCTTAATTCATTAAACACTTGAATAAGACGATACACTAAACACTTGGAACACAGTTATACTTCCACCGACCTTAAAATTTCAGTTACATGAAATCTCAAACCTAGTCTGAATTTTCATGACGGATCGTAGCTCCAAGTCATTGATCCGATCATGATGTCCAACACTGCTCTCCTTATGTCTTTCGGATCATAATCCAATTTGACCGGATTGACCCAGAAAACCTGTACCTCCTTGGTAACTAAGGTATGCTGGTTGTCCCTCAGGAGATTGGAATATAGTCAGTGAAAATAAATATAATTAACAAATGATGCATGTATTAAACCTGAACAAATCAGACATTGAGTCTAATTCGTCTCCCACTAGTCCCTTGATGTATGCAGGACTATCCCACATACTCAAGAACTTTGTAAGAACACACGCCTTCCATTCCATATCTAATATGGTAGCTAGAACATGAATTTGAAAAATGCCATGTTTCTCAACTTGGGAAATTTTCAAGTTTATGTCTAGACGGGTTACGGTAATGCAGTGAAACTCCGATGGAATCTAGTCCAACAAGGTTTGATTTCTCCCTTATATCAGAGATCGATCTACCATGGTCTTTTAAGGAAGAATTCCACTAGTGGGAATTCCATTCTCAACTGAATATTCAAGAGCTCCCATTAAATACACGCCCCTTTGATCTAATTGAAAGGTTTAATTTTGCGACCAGTTTTGGTTCACCACTCCAAATCTAATTACCCGAACCCACAATGAGTCCTTAGACTTGTGAACTCCTTCTGGTCTTGTGTATTCAGTAACCTACGGATACCCTATTGGATGCAATCTAATAGACTATTTGGCAAGCCCCCTTTTGACCAACAAAGAGTTTCACGGACTTTTCCTTCTCAGAAAAGACTTGTAAGCTAGTCCACTCAAATTGTCTATTGCTAGACTTTTTGAATCTTCTAACTTCCTTATCCTTAACTGGAGGAGAAATATCCTAGCTTATGGATGCCAAATCCGTAAGTTCATCTTGATTATCCATTTTAACCATTTGATATTGAGTACTTTATAAACCAGTTATCGGACATAGTTTAAGGATTTTTGTATAAAACCCAACAGACGTAAATTAATGTTAAATAAAGCAACTTTATTCATCAAAATGTATGTAATTACGATTTTGTCCAAAAAAGGAAAAAAAACATACTTTTGATCATGCTAGGTTACATAATTCCTATAAAAACTCTATCCTAACATGATCACTACTATTATAAGCGTAACTAGTCTCTACTCTTTCCAGCAACAACTATGTCATTGCTAAGTCTTAAGACCACCCGTCTTGGCTTTGTACTCCTTATCACACCTACAACCATTCGCAGATTATGATTAACTGGTGTTCAATACCAAGGAGTAGAATAGCAATCATATTAATACTCAATAAAAATGTTACCTTCATTGGAGAGGAGTTTGGGCTCTCTCTCTTCCAATGTCCCTTTTTGCGGCAGTTAACGCATAAATTATTTGAAATCTTTGAGTTGGATTGTCGAACCCTCTTCCTCTTTCCTTTACCTCCGCCCTGCAGTGTAACAGGAACAACACTTGAAGTGCTAGCAGCAGATAATGTCGCCTTAGCCTTTTTTCCTCTTCTGGCCTCTGGCACCTTTGCCTTTTGCTTCAGAGGTTGAAGCTTCTCCCACTAGTACCGACGGCGCAGATTTTTCAATCATTACCTCATACTGGACCAACATATTTATCAACTCATGAATATCTTTATCAAGCTCATTCATGTTATAGTTGACAATAAATCAGTCGAATGAGGGAGGAAGAGACTGAAAGATCACGTCAATGTACGTCTCTTTTTCAAGCAGAGGTCTTTGAGCTTCTCCACGAGGGATAGCATCATCACTCTATGCTCTTGAACAGACGACCTTTCTATCATCTTAGCTCCACATAATGCCTTCGCTGCAGTGTATCATACATGCCAGTCTGGGACAACATAAATATCTTGCAAACGAAACATAATTGAGCCAACATCATCCACCTTATCATACTGCTTCTAGATTGCATTTGTCATCGAGGCTAGTATGACGCTACGGACCTGCCAGTAGTCCGGGTGCAACTTCTCGAACGCAGAGTGTTCTTCAGTTGTCGACCCTTCCGGCAAGGTGTGAGGAATATCCTTATCCAAAATATAAAATTTTTGTTTTGAAAATCTAAGACTATCTTGAGATTTCGCAGTCAGTCATTGTAGTTGGTCCAATTAAGCTTATTAGCCTCTAGTATTGGCGTTAGTGGATTCTTAGACATATACAACTTAAACAGAAAATAATAAGTAGATTATAGTAATATTAAGTTAAAGTTAAGACTTTGTCTTTAGTCATTAACCCCTCCCACTATTTTCACGAAAGTCCATCACTCTCAAATGAGGTTTTGAAAAACCATTTCTTAGTGGGCATGGGGTCTACAAGCATCATTCTCCATACCCCACCTTTATGATTCACATGGAAAAAGACTTATGGGAGGTATCATTTACCATTCTCATCCAATGAGATCCCCAAGTTCTTTTGTCTTGCCTCTTCACATGATTCAGAGGACTCCAAGAGAATCAGGTTACTTGGCGTTAGGCCTGACCCATCAACCAAATCATACCTCAACTATCGATCCTGACGACTCGTGAGACAAGAAAATAGGAGCGTACTTTGTTCACGATAATAGTCCAGCTTTATTCCATTCCAAATGTGTCATGACTCATGAGACCACATTTGGGTGAAATTAGCTTCCTCACTACATTACGGTGGATGAAAGGCTTGGCAGTTAACAAAGTTAATTTCCATTAAGGCCTAATGTTGACTTGGTATAACCAAGTTAGAGTTCGATTGTTTGATACATGACCGAGACCTCATCACATTAAAGTAGTTTACATGTTTCATGAATATCCAATATTTAAAGCATTCATAAATGCATCACATGCAAAATATAAAAAACTAGCTGGCCCATATTGGATGATCACAAGCCCAAAACCTATGGGCTTCGTGGATCTATGGTCAATCTAGGGTTGACCCTATACTATTACAAGTATTTAAAACCCTTTAACAATATAATGGCCCTTCTATCTTCATTCCTTGGGCTATCCATCATGGGCTTCCATCCTTCGGGCCTCTTCTGGGCTTCCTCGCATTGGGTGTCCTCCACTTTGCAATTATACAAAATAAAATGAAACCTCACCACTATCTACACTCATTACACCATAAAAGAAACCCTGATCAGCAGCCGGAGGGAGTACATAAATAGGAAGAAAGAAAGCGAGTACATAAATAGGAAGAAAGAAAGCCTTTCATTAGAAGGCAAAAACGAGAGATAGAGGAAAATAAACAGGCACGTAGGCCCCACCTAATAGAGAAAGAAAATCATAACTCCAGTCTAAGGACTTTGTGATCATCCATTTTTTTAATTCAATTAACAAACATAATATGAATATATAACCCACATAAATAAGCTATACAACCAAATATGATATCCAATATCATAATAAAATACATGTATATATGCAGAAAATATATGTAAAATTCTACATATAAAAATTGGACATTAATGCAACCTATGAAAAATGATTTTGTTACGAAAAACCCTTTTTTCCCTAACTAATTTAGCAATATTAATTTTAAGAAGTAAAAAATCTCCCACTAAAATTAAAATATCCTAAATTAATCAGTTCAAAAAATATGCAGAAAATACAGAAAAATTAATTTTTTCGAAAAACATCTAAAAAACTGAGAAATGGCCCAGGCTTCACCGCCCGCGCGAGTGCAGGCTCCATTGCCTGTGCGCAGGCGCGCGCCCGGGCACAGTTGTGTCAGCCACCATGCGCCCTGCTGGCCTGGCTAGCAGGGCAACAACCGTTGACTGCTGCAAACTATTCCGAAAATATATATTTTTTTTAATTTCTACAACATATTTCTAAATCTATACTATATATAAAAGTGTGAATCTTTTAAGTCTTTGTTTCCTATTGTGAAAAGACATCTATACCCTTATTTAAGTAATTTTTTTTAATAATTAATTAGAATAATTATAAAAGAAAAAATTCTGTTCAAAAAAATTAATAGTCCTAATACCTCTAAACTACATAGATAATGACAAATATATGCAAGTAGTTGAGAGGAATTAGAACTACTAAATAGTCCTCATTTTTATTAGAACTTTGTCTTTTTATAACTTCCTTTTATTTTATTCAATTCGGATTATTTCATTTTTAATATAATAGACAATTAGCATATCAATAAAATTTAAATATTTAGAAATGGCAGACAATTAGCATATAAAAGATATCAATAAAATAATACCCAAAAGAAAATATAATGTGTATAATTAATATTACTCAAATTGGTAAAACTCTATAAATGTGAATAAACATTGATAAAAATTAAAACTAAGACTTTAAAAATAACTATATACTAACATATTAATCGTAGATTAAATTTTAATTGTATGCTAAGAAAAGAGAAATATGCTTTTTAGAAATAAATTTATACAAAATAAGCTAAGATTAACAAAAGTAAATAAGTATTAAGAATAAAAATATATCGACAAATAAAAGCACTATTTTTTATTAAATTGAAATTGCATATGAAAAATTCAATTATTCAAAAAATCTCTTATTATTTGATTGAAAATGTATCGACAAATAAAAGTACTATTTTTTATTAAATTGACATTGTCCATAAAAATTCAATTATTCAGAAAATCTCTTATTATTTGATTTTTCAGTATTAGATAATCATATATGCACATAAAAGAATATGTGGGTATTTGGTTGAGCTTATAAGCTCTTTAAAATATATTTTAATATGTTTAAGAGCTTATAAGCTCTATAAAGTAGTTCGGTAATTTGTCTTTTCTATAGAGCTTATAAAATTTTAAAATAAGATGTTCATGATCTTATAAGATGTTCATGATCTTATAAGCTCTTTAAGAAAAAGTAAGCTCAACATTTCTTTACAATATAAAATTATACAAAACACGCTTACATCTTATAAGCTCTGGCTTCTTATTTATCCAAATACTTAAAGATCTTATTTCTAAATAGAATTCAATAATTTTAAGCTCTTTAAATCATCTTATAAGATATTTCGGATAAGTTTAGCCGGATACCCTCTACGTTTGCAAAAGCATAATACACCGGATTGAGCTCTGATACCATTGAAAGTGTGGATCAGCTCGGGAAACACGGTGGAAGTGAAAAACAAAAGCAAAACAATGAAAATAAACAACATAAATCCGGATCAATGGGTTTCCTCTTAATCTTCCTGGGCGTTCGGTGTATCACATATATTAAACAATAAAACATGGAGGCCATAGAATCATGAAGAAAAATCGAGATGCAAGAATTAAAAGAACCATTACCCTCGTAGTTTTTATTTTCACGGCTTCAAGCATTGTTCTCAAATTCTTCACCCAAGATCTCTATCACAAGACCCTCTAAAATCGTCTACTCAATCCACCGAGAAACTAAATCTTCTTGTGCTAGCAAGAAGAAATAGGAAAAGAGGATATCAATCCAAACATTATTGATTAACGTGATTAATATCTCAATGTTCTTCCTTGATAGAAATCAAGAACTCAAGAGTGTTTCCCAACTTCTCGCAAGATGTTGACTCACATTCGATATAGCTATAGTTGAGTCAATTGATATTAGGATGAGAGATTTGTACCATACTTGTCGAACCTTTTATATTTGGAACGTTCTCTCTTTCGCTATTTTTAAAGGGAAGTCGAATTTTATTGAACGAACCATTGCTTCAAAACTTTCGAAGACAGTTGCAGACTATTTTCCAGGTGTTTGAACCCCTTCATTGCAAACATTTTTCTGTTATGATCATCTGCTTTCCTAACCACAATCCTCCTTTTATACACACTAGAACGGAAGACGTGCGTTGCACGTGAAACCACGTATGATAATGGACATATGTAAAATAAATATCTAAATAAAAATCCAATAATATAATAAAATTTAATAACATAAATTATATTTATGATTTAGTTAAACATATTAATGAATGATTTATTTATTTTAATTGTTAACCGAAAGAAAATTATCAATCCAAATTAGTCTCTTCAATGAATGATTATAATTCTATTTTCTAACTAAATAAATTCATGAAGAAGGATCCGATTGATTAATGCTATAGATTATATAACTTATTATGAACCTTTTTGTATTTAAACAATGTTATGTTCTATTTATATCTTTTGTCTATATTTTGTTCTCAAATTAAAAATCAAATTGAAAATATAGTAGTATTATAAAAAGATTGAGGATAATAAATGATCAAGATAATTCAAAAAATAATAGTATGTTATTGTTGGATTCTACATTGAATATTTATAGTGATACTTGATTTTTTTCATATTAAATAAAACTATAATTTTATTTTCAGATTAAATTGTTGAGTAAAGATTAACTAATAGAAAATATTATTTATTAATAAAGTGTGAAATCTCCCAGGATCCTAGCACATCTTTTGTCATTCTATGAAATTATAAAAAGATATATACACAATAATTATTTAATGTGAAATATATGATATAATTATATTTAAAAAATTAAATTAACAAAAAAATGATATTAGTTGATAATTTGAAAATTACTAATTAATATAAATATATGGAATTCTTAAAACATGCTTATCAATATTATTTTAAAAACAAAAATTTCCTCACATTTCTTAAAACATCATTACAATCATAGTTTAAAATTTCCATGCGTTCTATCAAAACTATGGAAACGTTTTCATTTTCGATGTTATGGAAACAAAAATACATGGTAGTTTCAAAATTATCCAGTTTTCTTTCGAAACACTTCATTTTCTTAATTTTCCTTCGAAATCTTTGAATTTCCTAAGAAACTTTTTATTTTTCCTAATTTTTCAGCGAAACATTTATTTCATACTTTTAGATATAAATATATAAATTCTTGTGTTATACATAAGTATTTCATTTAATTGATAACAAATTTAATATTAAGCTAAATTAGTAATGTTATATGTATAAGTATCAATATAATACAGATATTTTATAACACATAGTTAGACATAAATATTATATTATTATTTAGTTTCAATAGCAACTATATCAATTAATAACTCATAATACATAATTATACTACATAAAAATAATGTTAATTGGCTAAATGGTACAAAATTAAACTACATATATTTGAAATTAAAAAAGAAAGGTAATATTTTAAATATTTCTATGACTATTATGTATGTTTTTTTAATTTTATGATTTTTCTATAACGTTTCGAAACGTTTTCGAAAAGTTTCTAACATTTATAAACTCGAAATATTTGTTGAAAATAAAACTTTAATCCATGTTTATCATTAAAATCAGCCCAATAGACGCACCCACTAAACACGTGTTGGGAGATTATTTACTTTTTCTTCTATGGAGTGTTCGTTCCTCTTTTCACCTTCACGACTTAACTTTTCAGATCTGGCTTTCTCCTTGTTCAAGAGTTTGAGTAGCCCAGTTTGACAGGCATTTTTCATTAAAGAGGCATGATAGTATTCATGGACGCTTAACAACAAAAGAAAAAAATCTCCTCACCTAGCCTTCCTCCTTACCCTTTCTTTCAGAGAAGCCCATGGCACCGAGGCATCATACATCTTTCCCCGTTGATGAAGCCCAGAAGAATGAGACTTCCCATTCCTGTTAGTGAGAGAGTGGTCACAGTTTGTCACCTCGAGGCCATGGGCTTCTCTTAAAGAAAGGGTAAGGAGGAAGGAACCTTAATTTTCTCAGCATTCTCTGCCGACAGCAACAATCACCAGTGCCACCCCAATATCGTCACTTCTATACCAGGTTAATCAAATGTTTTGTGATCTTTTGTTGTCCTATGTGATTTGGAAAATATTCTGGTTAATTTTATATGTCAGTTTGTGAGATTTTGGCGTGGGTTGACCAAAATTAAAGTGTAGAAAGCAAGTTCATCTTTATGTATTTTTTTTAATCGCACCAGGTTTTGGTTAAGATTTTGCATTAACTGGTTCTTACTGAGCATCTCATATCTAGAAGTGTTATTTTGTTATTTGTTTTTTTGTTAACATTTCAATACTTTTAGTTTAGGTGTTGTTGTGATTCTTATTCTGATCAATTGGAATTGTTTTTGTCGCCGTTCTTGTTATCGATGGTGGACGCGGAATTGGATGCACTACTGTGTGAGGAGAAAAGTGTATGGCAAGCGTAAGGTTTTCAATTTAATGTGATTTCTAAAATAAAGGCATGTACCACCAGTTTTTGATAAATTCTTTTATGTTCAGTTCAAATTAGATGTTGCATGTACAAGTTTTAGGTTGCTAAATTTTGTATCTTATTTTTGGACAGCTTTAAATGTTTTATTCTAACAACAATGTGACAGAGAATTAGAGGAGATAGGTTTGGCATAATAGGAAAACCACAATGGTTGAATAAGTCTATGATTCTACTCATCGGGCTATAAGATATCTCTTTCTCCTCCTATTTTTCATTCCTTATATGGGTCTAAAAATCACTATATTCATAAATTATCTTTAGGTCTATGAACTTTCGTTTGAGTGTGAAACCAATGTTTGAGACGTAACCAATAAAAGGTTGTCCTCAAACTGGAGTTCTAGAATGATTAATCTGAATATGTTTGCTAAAAGTAATGTACACAACTCAGAAGTGGTGACAAATATGTAAAACGTACGAAATTAGACAAAAGCAACAATTGTAATAATTCAGTAAAGTAAGTGAAAATGAAACTTGTCATAGATGACTACTCCTATAGTAGAAATAAGATAATCTCTACTCTATTAACAATTCTTTTTTTATTTTCTTGTTGATTGGCGTTACTTTATTTTTATCATCTTTTCTGGCTACATTTCTTGTTTTGATGAAGTTAGTTAGCTTCTCATCATCTTCAATTTCTATCACTTCTTGATGGTTTGTTTTCTTTATTGGCTGCCTAGTTGTATTTTGCTTTGCTGGAGTTTTGATGCAATCTATCTCTTCTTTTAAAACCACTATGTTTTATTATTTGGTGAATAAGATTGAAGCAAATAAACATAAATAAAACTAACAAGTGAAGAGGATCTTGAATGCAACAAATCAATGTGAAAATGGTCAAATATAGAGATTAAAGGCATTCAAAAATTTAAGCTAAAAAATCTAAATCCTGCCAGCTTAAAAGCAGGTAAGATATATTGTTTCAATCAACTTAATGCTGATTTTATGTAACTGCCACTAAACTTCAAAGTCTTTAAAGTTCAGATGCATTATAACCAAATTGCATGGTAAAGTTTTCAATTGTCGATGCATATAAAAGTAAGATGCATTTATAACCACATAACTTTATCCTCATAGCTTCTTCATGTTAAATACTTACCTACACAAAAACTAACATAATATTGAGTCTAAGACATACACTAAACAAAAAGTATATATTTATACATATTCTGAAGCATATACATGTATATATTAAAGGAAGTTAAGATCTTACTTTGTGGCTCTCTATGAATAATGACTTGATTATCTGAATTTCTTTTGTTCATTTCAACCTTTTTGATGCTTTGGTGCCATCCTGATTCTCCATTTGGAAACAAAAGTGGATATTGCAATGGGTCATAACATCCAAAGTAATGCTTGATTCTATGTCTATGACCCGAATGTGAATGGATTACAATATCCCTCTCAAATGGGATATTAGAATTATTTCCTTCAATCCAGATTGCAGCTACTTGATCAGCTGTTGGAGAGTTATAAATACATTGATCTAAATTCGCATCCCTTGTTATATGAAGAACAACCTCATCCAAAGAGAGGTAATCTTTCAGTTTTCGAAGTTGTTTTGCATATGGGTTCATCTCCATTATTTTCATTAGTTTCTTAACTGTATTTTCATTCAAATTTGCATCACCTATTTTGTCCAACCTGTTCTGAAATTCATTGTTAACATCAATAAAATATAATTGCAACCAACTGGGACCTTCATCATCTGGATTTAGTCCTGGGAGTGTATGATAAACCTGTCCTAAAGCTCGAAACGTATATATTCCTTTTTTTGAAGATGCGAGATCTTGATCCAATTTCACACCAAAAGAAGTGAATGAAAATATGTTATTATAAGCACGAATGTTTTTCCGAAGTTCAATTGCCTCCGCTGATTGTGAGGTAAACAATTCATGCAACTCAGGCGGTACATGAACATAGGCAAGCTTGACTTTCCCATTGTCACAACAGAAAGTTGGTATCTCATATTGGAATTTCATTGCACCACAATCTTGACACGATTGCATTTCTTTTAATTCATGTTGTTCGGAACATACTGGTTCTAAGAATGTCTCACCTATAAAGAGAAGGATAGTAAGAAAACAACTATGAAAATATAATAACAAAAAAACTTAATGGTTGACATATAACTTGCATATTCTTGTTGCTGCATTAAGGGTATTTGTTCTTCTTTCCTAGTTCAAGGTCTGATCCTTTTTTATGGTTGAATAACAATCTGCAAATGATGAATTTATGAGTTGTAAAATAGTAATCACAAAGAATTATTACAGAACAATTGTATGAGCTGGGCTACATAGAAGATTAGGGTATTTACCTTTTGGAACTTGTTGTATTTGATTTTCTTGCCATGAGAGTTGCCTTGTACCTGTATGTATTGGATTATTAATAAACTATAATGGAAAAAAAAAAAAACAAATGCAGGTATAAGAGACATAAAATAGTATTACAAACTTTTTTTGTAAATTTGCACAGAAAAATTTGAGTAGATATCAGATGTCTTGTTCTAGTTTTTTTAGAAACACGTGAAGAAGGATTTTCATTTATAGTTTGATGAGTCATATTCAAAATTTAATGTTAACATTATTAACATGCTATAGTATTTTCTAGGGGGTTTGATTTCTATGTTATATCATTAAACACTAAAGTAGGATTTTACCTGAGGAGATGTAGTCAAAGTTAAAGGATCAGTTAAAGGATCTACACCACCAGTCCACAACTTCAATTACTTGTAGGAGAAATTGCATGAGCACTGCAGATTTGTTGGACAGAAGATGGAAAGCATATGCAAAGGATTGGTAGAATTATTGCTTATTCAGACAGAAGATGTAACCGTGTATGGTGTTCTTCACAAGCATGACATGTATGAATCTATTAATTTATAATCTATTGTCAGAAGATGTAACCATGTACGGTGTTCTTCACAAGCATGATATGTATAGATCTACTAATCTATAATCTATTTATTTGGAGGATTCATATGAGATCCGGGTTTGCAAAATTATATATGTTGAGGCTACGCAACTTTATGATATAATCATTGCAGTGACCCACAAATCATGTAATTTACATTTATATAAGAAGCCCTTAAAAACTAAAACAACAAAAAGTCTGTAAATTATTAAAAATAGAACAACACTTCTACTTCCTAAACAACAAACTTTGTAAACAAACTGAACCAAAGACCCACCATTATCAAGGGTCTGAAAAAATTCTCTGCGGGCTAATTTCGGAAAACTGTTGGAAGACTTCTGCACCTTAATTTATATGGAGGATTCCTATGGAATACGGGTCGTAAATTTGAGTTGTAAATCACACCTTATTCAGCACCTTAAATTTATATGCAAGAGGATTATATATGTTGAGGCTGTGGATTTCGGGAAATTGTTGGAAGATTTCTGCACCTTAAATTTATATGGAGGAGGTTTAGAATATTTAAAATTCTAAATTGTCAGAGATTCAATAATTTGTAATATAATAATTAATAATATTTAAATAAGAGTATATTTGTCTTTTCACAATGAAGAATAAACAACTTCAATATTCACACATTTATATAGAGTATAGATACGTAGATTGACTTTCGGAACATGATCTTCACAGGTGAAACTGTTGGATTGACTCTTGACGGATTTTTGGAACAAATCATCAGATCGTTGGATTGTAAAGGAATGGTTCAAGAAAACCCACTAAAATCTTACATCCAGTGGATTTCATGATTCTGATGAACTGAAGAATGACCCCCCTTCACAGAATCACAAGAGGAGAGGACAAGCAAATTAATGAGAAAATTGCTTTTCTGTACCATTCTTTAGGAACTTTACAATTGATACCATTAATTTTTGAAATATTTGGAATGTACCACAAATAAAGCATCATTTACATTTTTTATACTGCCATTAGATTTCTAACAGCAAGCGCATGTGGCCATTAATCATGCACCAAAGACAGGCAAAAAAAGAGAAAGTGCATTTTTTTGTACTATAATTTAGGGTAACTATGTATCAACTAATAACCAATTCATGACTAGATTTAGTTCGGGAGGTTAGACAAAAAAGGACCATCTTTACAATAACCATAGCTGACAAGTTAAGACGAATTTTACCTATTCTCTAATTGCTATGGACCATCACTAAATGATCACCCATGATACACATACCCTCCAATTTAAGGGGTTAAATGAAAGTGGTGAACCAAACTCATATCTAATTGAAGGTCACATACAAATTGTTAACAGACTTGAAAAACATAGTACAATATTGCAAGATACCCTAATTGTGGTACCAATACTACAAAATGCCTTAAATCATGGTACCAAAAATGCAATTTTCTCATTTGTCTACTACATGACTTAACAGCCACATGCAACGCCCTGACCTTGTTAGAAATCTAACAACAGTATAAAAAGTGCAATTGGAGCCCATTATTTGGTACTATTTCAAGCTTAATATGATACCAATACTGCAAACTACCCTAAGTTATGATACCAAAAATGCAATTTTCTCCAAATTAATCTACAACTGAATGTAGTAGAGTTAAAACAGGATGGCCCTCTGCATAAATACCAAAAGTTCACAAACCAAATACTACAGTTCATACGGTAACGGATTCTTGTACTCTATTTTTGCTGGTCCCTCGCTTTAATCGGGTGTTGTAGCACGATTGTCAAGTTTGGTCAGATGGATTTCGAAGTGCAATTGAAGAGATCTTATGAATAAGCTCTAACTCGAATGGTGAAGCAGTGGCTATCTTCTGTCATGCGCTCTCGCGAACCAGACAAATGCTCCCAGAGTCGACTGAGTTCTACTTTTTCCTTCTGCAGGTTTCTCTCCTTCTTGATCATGCACTTTCTTTTGCTTCCGCTGGATCTCCTCAGAATGACGCCGCCACAATGACTCTCTCTCTTTCCTCGGCATTTTGTTATATCTGGGATCGTTCTTTAAGAGTTGTTTGGCTGTCGACCAAGATGTCATGGCAGTCTTACCATCTTGTGTTTCTTGAGCTGCAGCATCCGCAGTTATAACCTCCATCAATAGAGCTTTAAACTCCACCACACATCTCTAGAATCAAAAGGAATTCAGTGAGAACTCGCAATCAAAAGGAATCAAAAGCTTTAACCTCAGCAAGACATGCTCTTAGACTTGCACATAAAAGAACTCACAACTACACGATTTCTTTTTAGTATATTTTTTATAGGAAAAATACAAAGAAATGTTGATGCTTAACATACATCTAATATAAGAATAAGAAGAAAATAAATAATGACCGTATATGAAGTAAAAAGTTCCGTTGGGAATAACCTTAGCAAAAAATTAAAAGAAAATGAAACGGAGCAACTCATGGTGTTAGAAACATTCACTGGAAAAGATAATAACAATTTAGCAAAGGAGAGATCTCTGTCCTCCCTCTTCTCACATGGTCCAATACTGACCTCTCTTAACATCATTATGAACCTCATACAGAAGATAGAAGAATTATTAGTTAAAAGGAAAACAAAAGAAGAAAGAAAATGTTAATACGAGGGGAAAAATGAAAGAAGAAAGAAAATGCCAATACAGAGCATGCCTGGAAGAATCACAAAACATGTCCACTGCAGACATTTTCAACTAAATAAAATATTAAAGAAATGCCAGCTGACCTCGTACAAACTTTTAACATGCTCCCGGAAAAGTTTCTCCAAGTCAGATTTATCCAAGTGCGGATTTGCTGCACGTCCTTGAGGATCCTTTTCCAACTTAGGCTTCGATTCTGTCCAGGATGCCTGCATATGGAGAGTGAATTACTGCTGGTTGATGATCAAGCAAAAGACCATTGCAAGAAGATAAACACAACCAAGGTTTTACATGGTTTTTCCAAAACAACACCTACATCTATGGCAGCAGCAGTGTTTATATTGGTCATTTACAAAATTACAGGAATATCCCCTTATAGAAGATAAAAAAACATTGCTAGATCAGAATCCATATCTCTAACAATAATGACATAAAAATTTGTCATGATTCAATCTTTTAGTGCACTGGTCTTGAGCGTGGTGGCCTTTCGTGTATGGAAGCTCATGCTATCAACAAAATAATGTCTACACAAACCTTATCAATGTACGTGAGAAACACGAAGTATCTAAATTTTTTCAATGAGAAACACAAGATGGGCTAATTATCTTTCACACTATAATTGAGGAAATAATAACATTAAAATGACAGTGAAGAATGAGTGCAGATAATACTGGTACTAGTTATGTTTGCAAAGAGAATATGGAAAAAACACATGGAAATAAGATACATAAAAAAACTTCTGAAATCAAATTGTCAGACAAACAAAATCAGCTCTAATAACACAAAGTAGACAACACTGAAGCAATGACAGAAAGTACAGTTATAATGCTATGGAAGTGAAAATATGGTGCCTACAACTTTGGAAATATAAAGAGCCCAGCAGAACTGGTCCAATTATTTTAGCTGCTCCATAACACCTACCGATGAGACTGTACTTGCATTGTCTACAAGTCATCAACCAAAAGCAAAATATTGCTGCATAAACATGTCATGGAATGCACTTATCCAAAGAAAACCATCTTACATGTTACTAAATTCCCATAGAACAAAAGCAAGAATCTTATGTCACTATCCATTTCATAGAAGAACGTTCCAAGCAGAGCAACTTGAAGTAAATCCTATTCTTCCCCAAAGAAAAAATGAAACCCAATTCTCTAACCAGGGCCTACCGTTCTTTGTTCTCTTAAGCTATAATCAGTTACCATCATAAAATAAAATTCAAATAATTCGTTTTCCTAAATGGTTGGTGAAAACTAGATATCACAATGGTCCCTATCCTATCTTTTAACATATCTTTTAAGTTGTAGGTGTCTAAATAATCCAAATATGAAAATTCAAAGTGTACACATACAGAACAAAAGAAAAAGGAGACCAAATAAGGAATGGAAAATTTTCAAGGAAGATGTCCCATTTTTTTAATTTGTTTTTACTTATATTCCGCACAAAATACAGAAATTTAGATCTTCCCTTCCACCAGTTGCACAATTAAGACAATCTTGGATATCTGCAGAACCTATATTCATAGTTAAAAGCGCAATGTTGCACCCCATGGCTGAGAATCAAATGGCAAGAGCCCGTTGCCATTTTCATGCTATGGCGCTTGATGAATAATTATAGCATTTCAACATCTAAAATTGAGAAGATCTTGGATAATTCACTCTCCGGAGCATATGCTCAGTGATTTTGGGCACTTTGGGATGCAAAATGCATATGGCCGAATCAATTGAGTTTGCTCCCAAAAACACCCTAGCATACACCCGACAGGAGAAACATCCCAGCATGGCCTCACACAAAATTGCCAACCACCGTGCCACAGAGCTCGCCCCTGATGCCCTTTAAACACTAGTAATTGCTTACTTGTGTAAGAGAACTCCTCACTATCCAAATTATCATGGCAGGTATGCTATCTACTACATGCTATGAGTATGCCATATCATGTCAATTGATTTAGATAACATCGGGAACTGTATCTATAACAGAATTAAATATTATACCATAAAACCTAATGATAGAACACATTAATCTAAATATTTTCAAGAATGAGACAAAGATATAAATACCTGAGGATCTTTTATTGTTTCTACCAATAAAGCTTGATATGATTCTACAGCCTCCTTACGGCGAGCTTTCTGTCTCACTCTCTCAACTTCTTGCTCCTCCCTTTCTTTTCTCTTGCGTAGAGCTCTTTCTCTTTCCTTCAGTTTCTCCTATAACCAAAGAACAAATATATACATAACAATCTCGTAACCAACAAATAGTAAATCACTAATAAACGTAACAAATGAACAATCAATAAGTTGTTCTTCAATTCCTGTCCTCCTTTGCTAGTGAGGGACAGAACTCAGTTAACATAATAGAAGAGCAGGTTGTGATGTTTTTCACTGCAAAGCAAGTAATCACAGTGATGTATGTAACTACAAGGAAAAAAGAGTAAGATTCATTGTGACATATCTTACTTTGTTTTGTCTTTTGAAGTGATATCCACATTATCATCTCATGAAATGCCTTATGGCTTCAATTTCCAATTTTTGAAACAGTGAAAACATGTTTATCACTAGAAATGTTTTGCTATCACTCTCATCAATCATTACTTCTTTTTATGTATCGACATACATACAAAACTTCTACAATCATTAATTTTATAAACCAATAATGTGCTGTTTTTCATAATACTTTGACATGACATCAATAACAATTCTAAATCAATAGAAGTATAACAATCAATTTCATCTTATTAAAAAAAGTATTTGATGTGACAGCCTAACAATAAAAACAAAACTATCATTTTCATCAAATAAAGAAATATATTGTTTTATACCACTAACAACATAGAACACAATCTCATTTACTAATACAAACATATTCTCATTTTTACACGAAAATCAATATAAAATTGAAAACATAGGTTTCTGCCTTAAAACTGAAAATTCACAATGAAAACAAAACCAAACATGTCAGCTTTGCAATTGCTTAAATGTCTGAGCTTCTGGTGCATTTTGGCCATCCTTCAATTCCCAGATATAGCTATTTAACCCAACAGACCGACCGCATGCAAATCAATTATATTTTGAAGAATTTATATGGACATCAAATTTTACTTCTGGAAATGGGAATAGAAGTTGTTACTATGCTTAATAGCAAAACTTGGACATCAAGTACATCATATGCAAACACTCGTGTATCAGCTTGGCAATAATGATAAAAACTCAAGTACCAATATATATGTGTGTGTGTGTGCGTGCATCACATGGAGAAAAGGAGATTTAAAAATGTCGGAATTTAAAAAAAATAAAAGAAGAGATTTAAAAACGTCGGAGTATGTATGGTGTGTTTTCTGGGATGGAGAATTTGGTTTGGAAAACAGAACCAAACACAGTGGAAAAGATTTTTGTATTCATCAGAAGATCAAGTGACTTCTTCGTTTTCCACACAAAGTGACAAGCACTGAAATCGGAAGTTCTTGTTCAAATCAAGAAAGAAGAGTGTGTTTTAACAATGGAGCTCATATATCAGAGTTTGCATCTTAATAATGGAGCTTACATAGACCCTCCCTACTAACACGGCACAAACTTGCATCCAAAAGCCAATCCAGGACATAAAATGACAAACAAAAATGTTAGATTCAAGATGTCTCATGGACATAAGGAGCAGACTTTCGAAATATAAATGTGGGTTAAAATGTACAAATTCCTTTCTTGATTCGTATGTGAGTTAACCTTGGATAAACACGTAGGCAACAGACTGCAAATTCAAAACAAAACCAAAGATGGGCAAATGTATTAATCAGATTCTTCCTGATGACTAGTTCAAATATCTTAACCCAATCAGGATAACACATTTCACGAAATAGCTAATCAAACTTACTCTTAGATAAGAAATTGAAAAAATTTGGCAAAACCTAAATAAAGTAAACATGCATAATTAAAACAGAATTAGCAATCTTGAATGTTAGAAGAAGTTCTATCACCTCCTCGTCCTGTTTTGCCTTTGCCTTTCTCACTGTCTCTTCTTCAGCGGCCTTTAGTTCAGCTACGTATTCGTTGAATAACTTCTCCCTATCCTCATGCTTGACAGACTTGTATCTGGGATCACTTTTTAAGCTTTCCTTCACCTGCCAGAGAGACTTCATAACTTCATAAAAGGTACATGTGGGATAAGAAATTGAATTTCCTGTTCCACAATGAAAAAAAGACTTGTTCACAGATTTTTAAAACAGCTAGGCAGAAAAGTCACCTGTGTGCTGTTACTTAATAGGTAATCTCAATAATTGTTTTAAAGACTGAACACACACATACACACACACATATATCTGTGGTCTATTGATACTAGGAACTTCTATTAAGATTAAAGGAGATAATGAGGAAAAGAACTCTTCTTAAAACCTACAATTAAGTACATAACAACAGCTTGCCATCTCTCTAATAGTCCCCCAAACTAGACCCTTAGCTTACCAGTGCCTTGAGGTAGGTGGCTTTATACAACTATTAGTTAAGTATTGGACTCTGAGATGTGAGCATTCTTTCGACTCAAAATAAGATCCTGTTAGGTGCTAATGATCCCAAAATCAAAATCTGAGATATCCTAACGTCTGGTTGTGGAGGTTAAGGCCTTTTGGTTCAACCTAACAGATTCCAATAACATTCTCCATGTCAGTATTCCAATTATCAACCCTAGTCCACCAAATAACTTATGTTTAAGCAATTTTACTATGCTATATAAAAAACCATCCCTTTGTCAGTTCCACAATCTATATTGTACGAGCTTTGTAGGTTGTATATGAACAACCATGTTTCTACAGGCGGACAGAACGAGTTACTTATTTCTCAAATAAGCTGTATACAAGCATTAAAATATTCTTAAGAACAAACGGTGCTTAGGAGATTATTAAACAACCTCTAAGTCAACATTGCTTTATGCTCCTATGTTGTGACTGATGTATAAGGTTAGTATTTCAAATCCACAACGATAAATCAATTGCACTTGTTTGGATAGTTCTAATTTCAAATGATATGAAATCCTTTGATTCTCATTCTGAGCTATTTTCAGTAATACTGTGATGGTTTTCAAAATTCAAATCAATTTAATATCGAGTCATTTCACATCCTTTCTTCAAACCCCCGGTTCAAATCTAAATCTTTCCTTCCAAATGAAACCTTAAAGAATTTAAATCAACTTCAAGATGTGCTTTGAATTTATATCCACACTTCAACAAACGTATTAACCACAAAACAGTTTAGCTACATTTTCTGGCCAATTAAGAAAGAACCAAAGCTTCTGGTAAAGAAAGAAATCAGACTTTCTTCCCTCAAATTGTGAAGGTGCCTGATTATTCATATCAAATAGTACGTCATTAAATACTCAGTGATACTACACCATATTTTGCATGTTTGTTCAAAATCATTGATGACAAGGAAATGAATAGACCTTGCAGAAGACCAATAAAGCATAATTAGTCTCATAACATTTTCTTCCCACAACAAATTAGGTGGAAAAGATCCTAGGAAACAGAGCGGAAAATTTTAAAAACAAGCAATTAATAAGTTATCTCGACTGCAATAATTTAATAATACCAAGTCAAAATATTAACACTTCCCATGTGATGCTGAACAACTGTAGCCTGGATAACTCAATCCCTCATGGCCAGGTTCAGCAAAACCACATAAGTCAAAAATAGATCAAGATTATCCCTTAACCAGCCATGAAAATCTGGCCTTCAGCAGCATTATCAACTTTATCATTTTCATAATAATGGAAATCCATCAAATCGTTAATAAAAAGCCTGGATAGAGCAATAATACACCATGAGCATATACATTCATTTCCTATTTTATGTCAAGCCACTACCCTTTTGTCGAGTTTTCTGCTTGTTAGTTTACTCATCATATTTAAAAGGGAAAAATTCAGACACCCCCCAATGTATCGGGTCATTTGCACTTTGCCCCCCAGCTTTTTCTTTTTTTTTTTTTACAGTTCCCCACCCAACCTTTTGATTTGTTGCATTTGCACTTTCCAGGGAATAATATCGGAATTTTCCGTCTGCGTGTGTATACGCGGCTGAGGGCGATTTCAGGTTGGGTAATGTAAAGTAAAATGCAAGCACTCACCCCCAACGTATGAAGTCATTTGCACTTTGCCCCCCAACCTTTTAAAAGAAAATCAAAAATTAATTAAAAAAATATAAAAAAAAAAAATTCAGAAAATTCAGTATCTAACCTGCAGATAAACAACTTCACATTGCTCCAACATAGCCACAAAATCAACAGAACATAAGAAAGATAGAAAAGAAAACAAAGATGATAAAATAAGAAAAATTCACCGACCCAGATGAAGAAATTGAACTCCAACAACTCAGACGAAAAAAATCACGAAACAGTGCAGCTTTACAACAATACCAAATACACTCCTTTTAAAAAGAGGAAAAATCAAACCCAAAAAAGAAAAGAAAAATTGTGTATTTCTTGGCCCCACCATCAGTGCAAATGTGTGTATTTGTGTCGGCGCTAACATTACATTTTGTCTTGTAATGTAAATTTGTTTATCTATAGATGAGGCATTGAATTTTCTGCAACTTTTCCTCCTTTTCTGGAATTTGCTTCCTTTTTCTGGAATTTTCCTCCATTTTTTCCCTTTTGTTATAATATATTTTAAACTTTCTTTAAAGAAAGGCTGGGGGACAAAGTGTAACTGACCCCATACGTTGGGAGGGTGTTCGCATTTAACCCTTATGATTTTACCCAACCTATAATCACCCTCAGGCGCATGAACACACGCAAACGGAACATTTCGTTATTATCCCCCGGAAAGTGCAAAGTGAAACAAAATCAAAAGGTTGGGCAAGAAAGTGTATAAAAAAAAAAATTGGGAAGCAAAGTGCAAAAGACCCCATATGTTGGGGGGTGTCTGCATTTTACTCTATTTAAAACCTATAAATCTTCTACTATTGTTCTAGTAATAATCAAACCCATGTCCTTTTGTTTCATCATTAGTATATTCATAGTGTTCTATGCACTAAGTCTTCAAAAGATTCTCTAGCAAAAAGCAAGAAAGTCTTTGTCATCACCAGCATTAGCATCACTCATAAAGAGGGAGAAATCACTCATTGTTAACCCTCAAAGTACTGATGCAAAGACTTTACATTAGCAATGAACAATGAGTATCTATTTAGCAACTACCATTCACTTATGCATGTGCAAGATTGTTCGCATTAAGCCTATCCTTCACCAAGGGGAACTAGAAATAAAATTTAGTTTTGGCATCAACCTACCTTTGACCAGCGGGAACTAGAAGTAATATCTCCCTTATCTTTAAGCATCGACTTGAAATTAGATATTGCAGCAGCACGTTCTGCTTGAGCTTTTTCTTGAGCAGTCCTTTTCAGAGGAAGAACCCTGAAAAAAGGAAGCAAAATCTAGGTTATGAAATAGAAAACAATAAACTTAGCTAGATCGAAGCTTCATCACATTCATTAAACAAATCCAAGATTTTAAGACCTCATACCAAGGGCTTGATGTGTTAACTTAATATGAAATGCGACACAATAAACTTAGCTAGATCTGTTGTCTACTACTCTGTGTTTATATTTCTGAAGTTCAAAACAAAAAGGAAAGAAGAAGCACTCGGCTATTGAACATCCAACCATGCCAACCAAATGATATGCCTGCGCTACTAACTCATATTCTGACAACAAACTAATGTAAGCAACAGAAAATTAGTCAATTGAGAGCCTAAGATTCAATAATAAATCTAGACAACAGTTTCCCGAATACACATGAGAAAATAAAAGGACTGTATAATATTAAATAACTATATAGAAAACATTATTACATAGCCTAAAATTCTTATTTGAAAGGTGTGAGTTGTTATCCAGTTAACACTGCTGTCAATTTCACTGAGTGATTTACATATCCCAAAAGGTATTAAAAAGTTGTGCAGCTTCAGTGATTTTTTTATGGTGCAATGGTAGATATATCATTTATGCCTAAAATTGCTTTCTTGTATCCTTAGCATTCTGGGCTAAAAGCACATCAAACTCCAGACAAGCTGTGACATGTAATCTCATGAAAATTACAGATTTAGGACTAAATATATTGAACATTATGCTACATTCACGAATATCAGATTCTCTGTGTATGATATATATATATATATATACAGAGAGATAAATAGATGCAGAATAGAATATAGAAAGATAATATAAATATATATAAAGATATATATATATATATAGAGAGAGAGAGAGAGGGAGAGGGAGGGAGGAAGCATATCCATTTTGGGAGAAGAGTATGTGGTGGAGATAGAAGAAAGTCATACTAAATGAGCATAAAGAGTGGACTAACTTCCTCTCCCATGTATGATATCACTTGGATAACATGAATCTTCATTATTAAAAAGCATACTCAATGAGCACAGCATAGAGAGGATCAGGGAACCTGGACGATGGGAGTTCATGTCTATACCTGCTTCATACTCAAAAACAGTCTATACATTCTCAATTTCAGACCCAAGTCAAAATGGAAAATGGGAAGCCAACCACTAATTTCAATGGATAAATAACTTCTAATGTATGCTTGACCAATTATCTATTATCCTTAATTACTTTGTACTGGAACAATGATCGACAATCAATAACAAGGTAAAAACTGGAGCAAAAGTAGAAACGAAAAGAGAGATGGTCACCACCAATACATTTGGTGTAAGTAAACCATACCTCTCATTTAACAATGCCTCTCGTTCTTTCCGGTCCAAGGCCTGAAAACGTGGATCCTCCCCCCATCTCCTCTTAAATGTTTGATAATCAGTGTTGTGGTCAATCTCCTGAATATTAAAAAACTTGTCTTAGTCCTTGACTCCATAAGGCCTATCCAGAATTCAAATTGCAAAAGAAACAGAGAATACTTTAATAGGAGACAATTGCATCAAACCTCCTTTGCTTCTTCCAGTAACTGCTTGAAACCCTCCAAAGCAGCCTTCTGAGCAGCTCGCTTTTCCTTCCGCTCCTCTTCAGCACGTGTCCGGACATAGTGTTCAAAAAGAGCTCTTCGTGCACTGTGATTTGGTATAGCCTGCACAAGATCAACTTCATGAAGACAAAGCAATTGCAAACACACTTTGTACATGAACCCTTATAAGATGCATAATAAGAAAGTTTGGTAGATAACCAGTTGTGGGGACCAACAAAAGATTGCAGGAAATAAATCCATTCAAATTTCTAGAATCCAGTAAACTTGCTGTCAAAAAACCGAAAGAAGAAACAAGAAAATATAATCACTAAACTCTTCTAAGAGATCATCATTGCACATATATCACGTTCAAACCATTTTTCCTTTAGATTTTTTCTATATTCCTGCAAACTTTCTCCTATTCATGACAGAGCTTAAAACTTGAAATTAGAAAATTTCAGAGCTCAGTCATTAACTTCTGGAATAAAATGCACCAATTATTCTGACAAGACTGCTAAGACATGGCCAGTCTTTCTGGCATCACAGAGAAAATGAAAGCATGGTATTGTTCACTGAAGGAAAGCTACAAAATATCATTCAAAAGAGTCCATATTGCTTGCTGGACACAAGAATCAAACAGCCTAAAAAGAACAAAGTCAACAGTTCAAACATTTAGGAATATGCAGCATAACAATGACACAGATCGGCCTGATTTTTGGGAGTTTTCCCCACAAGATGTAGACAACCAGCACCAGGAATTCCCCTCCACTAACAAAATAAGATAGTCAAGTTGCAGACCTATTTTAGTTATTTGACATAGTTTATTACTGAGAAAACTTGACCCAGCAATGCCATGAGTCTTTCAGGGGTTGTCCTAACAATCTGTAATTCTCAATCTAATTCTGGGCTACTATGTTGATATGGATTGGATGTATATAGATTGATTAAATGTCTTATTCAAATAAGGATTATGATTAAATTATAACTTGAACATGATATTTACTTTGCACAATAAATGAATAATAAAAAAGGATAAGTGAAACCAAATTTGTAATTGCATGAGTAAGATTATGCACGTAATATTTGTGCTGCCTTCATTATATAAATACAAATTTAAATGGAAAAAGAACAAAAAGACAGTTTAGAATATATTGCTTGTTACTAGCCAAAAATACAAATAGGTAAAGCCAAAAAAGGAAAGCTTTACATTGTATTTATTCAGACTTCGAGAAAAAAATAGTTTAGAAATGATATTTGAATTCTTTCAAAGTTGCCAAAACATTGAGCAAATAAGAAAATCTTAAGACATGCAACCCAAAACAGGCACTTCCCATAAGCTCTCTGGACTTTAAACCTTTATCAGTTTTCAACCATTTCAATTAGTTCGGCAGACATTTACCAAACCTAAAACAGACACTTGCCATAAGTTCTTTGGACTTCTAAACCTTTATCCATTCATGGACCACACAGGTTCTTGTATAGGTACATTTCTTGTTGTTGACAATAAAGAATAGCTTCGACACATTTATACATGTGATTATACTAAAGAAAGACATTTATCCCTCTGTATTTCATACTCACATTCTGAAGTGAACCAGAGTCTAGGAGGCCTTTAACGCTTGGAAGTAGCAAAATCATATTGAACACTAAAACCAATAGTCAGCGACTCAGCAAGCCCATTTATTATTCATCCATTGATCTATAGATCCAGAGTTCCGGATAAGATGGTTTCCAGAACTTGCAGAAGTGCAAAAATAATTTATTGCATACATGAAAGACTGACAGCAGAAGCAAGATATCAAACAAATATTGAGAGAATTACACTTAAGCCACCCCCACCCCTCCAGAAGATGCTAAAAATTATCAACTCCCCTTCCATCTTTAAAAATTAAAGAGACCTCTATGAAAATACTCTGTTAGTAAATGAACGGAAGTTATTCATCTTTGCTAACTGTTAGAATATTTAAATTTGTTCTTATCTTTCCTATTTTACTTTAAGTAGGTCTCTTCTATAGGTGTAGTTTTACTTCAAGTAGGTCTCTTCTATAGGTGTAGTTATCCTTAAATTCCATCACTATAAATAGAGGTGGAATCATCATTAATCAATAATATAGATTCATCTCTTCTTTTATCACTTCGTACATGGTATAAGAGCAGGTTCAGAAAAAGTGAGAAAGAAGTTGTATATATATATATATTTATATATATTTCTGAAAAAAAAAAAAAAAAAAAAAAAAAAAAAAGAAGAGAGAAAAACCTAACCCTAGTTTTTTGCCACCCACCGCCACCCCCTTCCGCCGCCGCAGGTCACTCGGCCGCCGCGGCCGTCGGCCCCTCACCTTGCGTTCACACCCGTCGGTCGCCGCCGTCGCCGCTTTCTCTCGCGCCTCCGGCGCCTCTGTTCGCGGCGCCGCGCCTTCTTCTTGCGCCGCCCCGCCCTTCCGCCACTTCTGCTCGCGACGCCCGCCTCCGGCGTTGCACCTTGCGCCGCGCCCGATCTGAGATGCTCACCTGAATCAGCTTTTCGTTGCTGACTGCTCTCCCTGCTGCTGCTGTCCTATCTATCTGTCTGTCTATCCCCCCTTGATCATGGCTACCGTTGAACATAAAGGTGCTCTTGGCACCACTGTCAAGTTGAATGGCCAGAATTATATCCTCTGGTCCCAAGCCTTTCGGTTGTTTCTTGGGTCTCAAAATAAGCTTAATCATATTTTGGCTCCTCCACCAACCTCTACTGATGCTAATTTTTCGACTTGGCAACAAGCTGATTACTCGGTTATGACTTGGCTTCTGAATAGTATGGAGGAAACTGTCGGTTCCAATGTTATGTTTCTCACTTCTAAAACAATGTGGGATACTTTACATGACATGTATTCTCAGGAAAAGAACGTTTCTCGGGTATTTTGAACTGTATGAGAGACTTTTTTCCCTCAAACAGGATGGCCGTACAGTAGCCGACTATTTTGCCTCCTTGAAGGGCACATCTGATGAAATTTTGCTATATCACCCCTTGAGTTGTGATGCTCAGACTCGCAAGACTCAGTGGGAAGATTTTTTGGTGGCGAAGTTCCTGTCCGGCCTCGACAACAATTTGAAATCGGTTCGTGATCACCTCCTAGCCAGTGACTCTGTGCCTACGTTATCCAATGCTCTGTCTCGTGTCCTCCGCGTGGCTACTATATCCTCTGACTCTTCATCTGGTCCAACCACCGAGTCCTCAGCCATGGCAGTTCGTGGTCGCGGTCGAAACTCCTCCCGAGGCCGTGGTGGTCGTGGTCGAGGCTCCAATGCTTCTACTAACTCCCGTTACTGCACCCATTGTGGTCGAACTAATCATGTTGTGGAAAAATGTTGGCTCAAATATGGCAAACCGGAGTGGGCCAATACAGTTAAAGGTGATGGTGAACCTACAACATCGGAACCTTCTGCTAATGAATCTGATTTGGTTACCCTTAGCCGTGAAGAATATGAACAGCTCCTCCATCGCCCTGTGGCTAATTCCACTGCCCCTGCCACAGCTTCCACTCCGGGTGCCTTTGCTGCAACTCCTGGTGAGTCTTGGATGCTAGATTCAGGTGCTACTACACACCTCACTGGTAATCGCTCTCTTTTTTTACTCCCTCTCTCCTTCTCATACCTCTCCCTTCGTTCGCCTCGCTGATGGATCCTACTCTCCCATATATGGCTCTGGTACTGTTCATCCCACACACCAACTTACCCTTAATAATGTCTTGTATGCACCAAAGTTTCCTGTTAGTCTCCTCTCTATTAGTCAACTTACAAAAATCCACAACTGCTCGGTAACTTTTTTTCCTTCTTACTGTGTGTTCCAGGATCTGCAAACACAGAGGACGATTGGTGGCGGTCATGAGCGTGGTGGTCTCTACTTTCTAGATCATACTACACCTGTAGATGCTCGTGCTCTTTCTGCCTATGTCTCCCCTCTTCAGTGGCATTGTCGTCTTGGTCATCCATCCTTACCTAATCTAAAGAAGGTTTTACCTATTCAGTCTACACGCTTGGATTGTGAGTCTTGTCAGTTGGGAAAGCACCATCGTGCTAGCTTTCCACCTCGTCTTGACAACCGTAGTTCCTCTCCTTTTAGTTTAGTTCATTCTGATATTTGGGGTCCGTGTCGTATTGAGTCTATTGGTGGGTTTAGGTACTTTCTTACCTTTGTTGATGATTACTCAAGAATGACTTGGGTCTATTTACTCAAGGATAGGTCTCCAGTACCTAGTATAATCACTTCCTTTTATAATGAAATAAAAACTCAGTTCTCTGTTAATATTCGTATTTTCCGTACTGATAATGCTCTTGAATATGTCCAAAAAGCAGTTTCTAACTTCTGTGATTCTCATGGCATTTTACATCAATCTTCTTGCTCGTATACCTCTCAACAAAATGGTGTCGCCGAACGCAAACATCGCCACCTTCTCGATGTTGCTCGCACTATTTTGGCTCATACGCATGTTCCAAAATCCTATTGGGGGGATGCTATTCTCACAGCTTGTTATCTCATTACCCGTATGCCTTCTAGTGTTCTCAGTGGGGATATTCCGTATTCTTGTCTTTTCCCTGGTAAGCCTCTCTTTGGGTTAACTCCTCGAGTCTTTGGGTGTGTGTGCTTTGTTCATCTCCATTCTCCTAACCTCGATAAACTGTCACCTCGTTCTGTTAAATGTATATTTTTGGGGTATTCACGAGCACAAAAAGGGTATCGGTGTTATGATCCTATATCTCACCGGTCATTTACCTCTGCCGATGTTACTTTCTTTGAGTCCACTGCTTATTACTCTAAGACCCCTTCCCCTTATGTTCCTCTTCCATCTCTTCCCTTACCGGTCCCGGCACTCTCACATCCTCCCCATACCGAACCACCTACACGACCTTTACAGGTGTATTGCAGGCGTACTCATTCTACGACTACCATGCCTGTTGATCCGCCAAGTCTTCCTCTTGCTGCAGCTCCTGGCACCCCGACCCCTATGTCTGCGGAGGATCTTCCCATTGCCCTTCGCAAAGGTAAAAGGTCTTGCACTGCTCATCCATTGGCTCATTCCCTTTCCTATAAATGTCTTAGTCCTGTTTATCGTGCTTTCTCTGTCTCTCTATCATCTGTTTCTATCCCTAATTCTTATTATGAGGCACTTTCGCATTCGGAGTGGAAGGCGGCGATGGATGAGGAGATGTCGGCTCTCCTTTCCCGGGGAACCTGGGAGCTTGTCCATCCACCTCCTAACGTCGACGTCGTCGCTTGTCGATGGGTGTTCGCCCTCAAGTTTCATGCTGACGGGTCCCTAGACCGATATAAAGCTCGCCTGGTTGCCAAGGGCTTTACTCAGACATATGGGGTAGATTATTTTGAAACATTCTCCCCTGTTGCTCGTCTTAACTCTATTAGAGTTTTGTTTTCCTTGGCAGTTAATCTCAGTTGGCCAATGCATCAGATGGACATCAAAAATGCTTTCTTATATGGTGACTTGAAGGAAATTGTCTATATGGAGCAACCTCCAGGTTATGTTGCTCAGGGGGAGAAGCAACGAATGGTGTGCAGATTGAAGAAAGCGATCTACGGTCTTAAACAAAGTCCAAGGGCATGGTTTGATAAATTCAGTACTATTATTGGTGAGTTTGGATTTTCACGGTGCCAAGCAGATCATTCAGTCTTTGTTCGAATTAAGGAATCAGGTACGGTTATTCTAGCAGTCTATGTTGATGATATCTTAATCACCGGTAGTGATGTTTCCGGGATAGAAGAAGCCAAGACATACCTAAGGAAGCACTTCGTCACTAAAGATTTGGGGAGGCCGAAGTATTTTTTGGGGATTGAAATTGCTCATAGCAAGCATGGGATCTCTCTATCTCAGAGAAAATATGCCTGTGATCTCCTTCAGAAAGCAGGTTTACTCGGCACTAAACCGGTGGACACTCCTATGGAAATTTAATCCTGATTTTTGAAATGATGATAGTAACTATTTGGAGGACAAGGCAAAGTATAGAAGACTTGTTGGCAAGCTAATCTACTTAACCGTAACTAGACCTGATATCTCCTTTGCAGTTGGCCTAGTTAGTCAGTTTATGGATAAGCCACGATCAGTTCATTGGGAAGCTGTTCTAAGGATCTTGAAATATATAAAGGCATCCCCGGGAAAAGGATTATTCTTCCAACAGCATGGACACACAAAGATAGAAGCCTATTCTGATGCAGACTATGCAGGGTCGAAGGATGATAGAAAATCTACTTCTGGATATTGCACCTATGTTGGTGGGAACCTTGTGACTTGGCGTAGCAAAAAACAAACTACAGTTGCTAGGTCAAGCGCAGAAGCTGAATATCGGGCTATGGCTCACACCACTAGTGAAGTTTTGTGGTTAAAGAATCTTTTGAAAGAGTTAGGTTTTACGAACAATGATCCTGTACCTATGCACTGTGACAATCAAGCAGCTATTCATATTGCCAGTAATCCTATTTTCCATGAGAGGACAAAGCATATTGAGGTTGATTGTCACTTCATTCGTGAGGCTGTCATGAGTCAGAAAATTTGCACTCCCTTTACTCCTTCTTCAGAGCAAAGAGCAGATGTTTTTACCAAGGCTTTAGGAACAAAACAATTTAATATTATGTGTAACAAGCTGGGCATGATTGATATATTTGCTCCAGCTTGAGGGGGAGTGTTAGAATATTTAAATTTGTTCTTATCTTTTCCTATTTTACTTCAAGTAGGTCTCTTCTATAGGTGTAGTTTTACTTCAAGTAGGTCTCTTCTATAGGTGTAGTTATCCTTAAATTCCATCACTATAAATAGAGGTGGAATCATCATTAATCAATAATATAGATTCATCTCTTCTTTTATCACTTCGTACACTAACATAATAATTTTCCTTCCAAAGCCCTAATAGCAGGGTCAGATTTGAAGTCGATGCACTTTCAGAGGTAAGGTTTTTATAATTTGAAATATAGAGGGGCAAGTTGCTAATTTACTATTTTCAAAGGGTATACAAGTGTAACCAACCCCATCTTTATTTACTTGGTTGAATTCAGTAGCTTCTTTTTGCAATCTATTAATTACCAGAGGTGTTCCGGATACCAATATTTTACTAAGTAATGTAAAAGTCGTAGGGCTTCAGATACTGTGGTTGCAAGAATATACCTAGACCCTAAGCTTGCATACTATTAATATTCTAAATTCTAATCATATATTCTTCATCCAGCTAAAGTGCAGGACTCCATAAACACAGCGATAAAATAAACCAATGCAAAGACAAATTACCAAGGCATGAAATTCCAATAGCATAGATAGACACCTTTAATAATCCAGACGGTATCAGAAAAACATATAGCATTAAAACAAGTCAACTGCAGCATGTAAACACAAGTACAACAAATATATAAAGAATCTCTCGAAATATGACATGTCCCAAATCTACAGAAGGATAATCCATTGCTAAAAGAACCAACAAACCTTAAAGCGTGGATCAAACACTATTTTAGGAAGTTCTTTCTCCCATTTTGAGAATGGTGCCACTCCCCGTTCCTTGAGCATCTCCTAGAAATTGCAAAAGCACAAACGATAACTTAATGCCACAGGATGTGAAATATGTGAGAACAAAGATTTGAATCAAAAGCAAAACAAGTGATACATATAGCCGGGCACACAGCTTAAGGAACTAACAGGAATCTGAGAGGACAAAGACAGAAGTTGGAGAGCCAACACCATCATATAAAGCTTGAGCTACTTGACAAAAAAATTCAAAAGGATAGGAGAAAATTATCTACAAGAGTTGAGGGGCCTATTTGTGTGCATGTCAGCATCAATGTATGAGAAACACACACACACAGAGAGACAGACAGAGAGTGGTAAAACTTCTCAAAATCAATGTGGAAAGGCAATTAGCATGAAAAAGGAGCATATGGTAGTGTGTGAGAAACACTAAGGGATAACTTATAGGAAGAAGAATGTTCACTCAAAACTGTTTAAACTCCAATTGACTATGTAGAATCATGTGCCAGCAAGTTGAGTAGCAGAATATTAATAAAAACTTTTATTTCTTGTATCTAGTATTAATCACATCACATTTGCTTCCCCACTCTTCATATTCACAATGTGAAAAATATTTCGAACTGGTACACTTGGAACAAAGCTCTCAATATTTATCTATTCACATTGGGATTTATTTCTTTACTACGATAAAAAAAGAACGCTCTTTTTGTACAAAATAACCAAATATACACCATTTGTCTGAATAGTTTAGACAGTTTATCAATTTTATATTGTATTGGATTGATCACACTCTCCAGGAATGGTAGGATTGTAGCAACTCTGAAGCATGGTGAAAGAAGTTCCAAGTACGAATCATAACCGCAATCATAGGCTGAGGCCATTTTAGCCACTATCAATTCCATGCCCGCAACCTTTTCCATGCATAGAACTAGACAGCTTATAAATCCATTATATTGCTCTACCTTTACTGGAATCAAGAAAGAACATATGCAGCCCATGCTAATCCCACTCGCTCAATTCAATACATAGTTCATCTTGGACTTCACCTTTTTCAGACTTTTTACGTCATCTTCATATCTTGACTTCAGTTCATCAGCAAGACATGGTAGTCTTCTATGCATATCATGATTTTCAAATGGGATCAGGAATTATTGCATGCGGCTCATGGCCACACCAATTCTTAGTTATCAAAACAAGTTTTATTCGAGGAAACAAAAAAGTTTTTAATGCTAGTGGCATAATTTACACAGCGACAAATTACGCAATTTTACCTTGAAAAGCAATTCTATAAAGATTCAAGAGAGAATTATCAACTGAAGACTTCATATGATGAAACACATAGCACAAGTCTAAATTCATTTAGAAACTGATTTGGAGTGATGGAGAGCAGACAAGCTCTCTAGAACAATTCAAAGATCCATGTTCGCATGCACAGAATTATATGCATATTTGGGCTTCTCGAGAAGCAGAAACAAGATTCAAATAGTTATACTTAAATGACCTCAAATTAGTATTACCAGAAAGGAGCAGTTAATAGAGAACCAAAAATAAAAACACCTTAAACTGGAGGATACATTCCTCCTTGGTGGGTCCTCCATCTTCATCCTCTGAATCTGAAGAGGAATTGGATATATCACCATCAGCATTTGCATCCTTGCGCTTCTCTTTATTATTGTCATTTTGGAGACCCTTGATGGTAGCCTCCATAGGTTTTAAGCCATTTAGTTCTAAAGCCACTGCACTGGACAAAGAAGGGCCTGGGGAACTAGAGTCGGGCATTCCAGAATCCTGCAACTTCTTTTTTATGAGATCCAGAGCAGATGACCCCAAGGCACTCGAGGGTCTAACAGCTGTGGCGTCACGACCGCCTGTGTTAGCAGCAGGTGTGCTTAAATTAACAGCATCAGGTCCTCTTTCAGTTACTATATTATTAGTTGCCACTGACACTGACTGTGCTTTCAAAGCATCAGCATCTTGCTTCTTTCTCAACTCTGTCACCTCACTGGGTATTTGCCAGCTACTTAACTGATCAGAAAGCATAGACATTGTCAGATTACCAGTCAAGTCATTTATTAAATGCACAAAAAGATATTTAAAAAAAAAAAAAAAGAAGCAACGGTATAACCTGATGACATTTAAAAGGGTTAACTACAAGGCCCTCTATTTGACGTTTATCCACCATACATTCCCCTCCTCAGAGGTTAAATATCAGTTTACAAATTGAATCTTCCATACTATCACCAGAATGGACAAAGATGGCAAAAGCATAAACAAATTATGAAGATTCCGTTGCAGCTCAGCATTATTGTACCAAATAATTGGTACAACAACCCTCTATGGTGTGTCTAAATTCACACCATGCCTCTAAAGCTAGTGCAGTTTAGCAAATTCTCTCTTTAATATTTGTTACTTAACATAAACTATTAAATTATTCTCTCGATGTATACTTTGAAACATTTGTCTACTTCAACATATTAAAAAAGTGCAGCAATATCTGGTCTGCGAATACAAAAGAGTTTCAAATATTTTTCAAATAATATAATTTTAAACATAATGAAGCACACATATTTAAGATGCCTTTTATTTTTCTTGCCAAAAAGTTAAAACTAGAAAACACAAATTGAAAAGTCATTTTATTTAAATAAACAAAAACAATATTGGAAATTCTTACACATAATTGTACTTAAATTTGTTGTCCTTACAACACGGCCACCAAATGTGCCTCCCCCCTAGATTGTATTCTCACAATGACTACGAGAAAGAAAAGAAGAGAAGTGGAAGAGTCCCCACTCTAAATCTGAGTTCGCTTTCGACAATAATGTCATCAATAGATTCAGAAATTTGAGTTTATATTAAGTAAGATTAATTGAAAGGCTAAAAGTGCCTGCACTAAAAATTTCATTCGTTTTTCTTTTATTTAATAAACGTAAGGGTTTACTTATAATTTGGACGAATCTAAAGCAGGTTATAATTGTATACTTCAAAAGGGAGGTCCTTGTATATTAAGGAGGTTTGCAGTTTCTGATGAAGGGTAAACAGGTCATTTCATCCAAGAATCAGTCTTTCACAACAAATATTAGCTTCAGGATAGGTAACTGTAATTGGCTATTTGGACAAATCTCATGGGAGATCATATAACTAACCTAATAAAACACTCTTCATGCGAAATGCATAGTTTATGGATGATAATAAGAACACATGTTGGAGTTGTTGATGCAGAAAAGCAGTGATTTTGCTAATCAAGGGGCTGTTCCATGGCGGAAAGATGGGGAATTTATGATAAAATTATGAGAGGAAACACCATCAACCATAAAAAACAAATGATAAGTATAAAACATGAAATAAGAAACTGGGAAGAGGGATTGCAATTCAGAGACAGATGACAAAGTACCCTACAGTACATAATTAAGTTGATTGAAATCCACTCTGAGTCTCTGATTCCATCCAATAGGGAGCACAAAGTAAACTAGGAACTGAATAAAACGATATTCAGCACAAAAATTTGCATTTACAACATTGAACTTATCTATAAAGGCCAGAGAAACTTAATGACTATCTTATATTTGCATTCCAAATATGCAGACCCCATTAATTTGTATTTTTCATGAAATGTTCAGGAATAAACTAAAATTGTAGTTATCAAAAGAATGACAGGGTAGTTTTTTATATGGAAAACTCGATTAGTGAGGGAAAACAGTACAATTCTGAGGAAAAGGAATCTTTGACCACTTCTCACGAGATCTCCAATATATAGCGTCAGAAAGATGTTTTAGATTATTAGATTTAATAATGGCATCAATTGGAATCACTCGAGTCCTTGCAGCAGAATGAACCAAAATATGAACTCTATCCAAATATAACTTTCACAATTTATTTTATCCCTTAAAGATCCTAGCACTCAACTGTATCTAATTCAAAAACAAGTCAAACATATGATGCACATGCTATTTTCTAATGCATTCATTACCATTGAACAGTTGATTTCAGTCAATTTACTAGCAAACAGACTTCAAAAAGTAAAATTTACGCAAGAAATACACATAATGGTCTACAAGGGCCAAACCCTAATATCAAGCAACTGTAGACCAAACTGCAGCTAACATATCAATTGGTAACTTTAATTTTCTGAACAAGGAGGTGAGAAGAACTTTACTTACAGACAAGAATAGACAAAGAGAAGAATGAAATTCAACCACCTCAAAACCTTGTCCAGTACTTATTTTAAGTCAGCTATATGGAATTATGGATCCTTATCCTTCTCTCAATTCCATGAAAAGAATCTCAAAATAACCTTAACACTTGTCATTGTCATATTTTCAGTCTAGTACTAGTCATCCACATGTTTGCTAGGGAAAAGAGTACCTTTCTTCTGTAGAATAAAAAAAGAACCGCGGAAATCTCTGCAAAAACCACCTTATAGAGTATAAAAAGTTGGTATTTGGAATAGGATACTATACTGGTTCTCATAAACAATCTACTCCATATTTTGATAGTTCTATGGCCAGACCATGGGCGAAAATCATACTTTGGACATTCCAGAAATGGCGTTAAGCCACTGACAGCGGAGACCAACTTGGGTTTAAGTATTGGTATATTACTTGGGCCAGAGTGGTTGACAAGAAAGTTGTGATGGGTATAATTCAATTCCTTTGTACTGCAGCTCCAATGCAAACTTGGAGAAGTACCTTTTTCCATTATTATGTTTGTTTTATACAAGGCACATTTACCAAGTTTTATTTGTTTATACAGGGCACACTTACTAAGTTCTTCAAATCCTTGAGATAAGTAAGAGAAGAAAGAGATCTGGAGAACTGGAAAATCGAAGAAAGAGATCTGGAAACTGGAGAATCACTTGATAGCTCTGGTTCTATCAGTCTGGATATTAACTTCACCCGTTGAAATCCTACCTTAATCTAAGAACATATTACAAGTTAAAGTTCATCCAGTGAGCATCACTGTCAAGCATTTTACTTTGTTCAGGAATTAATTGGAATCTTTGCAAACAGGATGGTCAAATGTACGACATTGTTAACGAATTCTTTTACTCAGGAAGTTTAGTATAGAGCATGTCGAACTCATTTACCTTTCAATGAACAATCTAATATGAGGTTTACATCCTTTTTGGTGGTTGTCATGACTCATGAGCATGCGGCGGTTGTCAAGATCCAGAAGTTAAGGATTTGACACATTTATATAGGGGGAAAAAAAAAAAAAGAATTCCAAACAGACAGAAGAACCATCTCAGCATTTTCCATCTCAGCATTGTCCAAAATGAAAATGTAGGTACATGGGCATCCGAAAGAATGAACCCAGAAAAAGGAAAATTGATGAGCGGAAAGGGAAGAACTCAGTTCCAATTCACAAAACATTTTGCTCCATGACACCTCACTGATGAAAGATAGATAACCGGGAGTGGGACTACAAGCTTCAGGATTGGGACTATATCATACCTGAGTTGTGGTGTTGTAGTAATATCTTTTGCCATCATTCGTGGTGACCAATGTCCAATCAGTACCACTCAATTTCTCCCTGGCCACATAAGAACATGATAAGACATCAGAAAGATGTTTAGAAACAGGCTTCAGAATTTAACTAAAGACATGGCAGAACAGACAAGTAGTTCCCTTTGGCTGTTTGACATACGACACCAGTAACAACAGTCAATTGCTGACTTGAGACACCCAGAGATGACAACAAAATCATTAAGACCGATGAAGATTGATTCAATTATGATTGCCTTAAGAAAATTGTATTAGCTTTGAGGAGGCAACATATCAATCTTCCTCGATCATAACAGCTGCTCCTCTGTCAGCTCTGATTCCCAAATCTATTGTGTTAAACTAAGATGACAAATATATCTTCTTCCAGGGACTTCTTGTCGCAATACAGTGCGCTTCTTAAATCCATTATATTCAGTAACCTCGTTGCAAAAATTAAAAATCACCAAGTTCATAAAATGGCCAACTAGAGAAACCAGAAAGAGTACAATTAACTAGTTTCTCCATCAAGATACGGGATTCTTAGAGCCCACACTTAGAGGTTCCCATAGGCTCTTCCTGAGTGCAATTCTGTTGCATTCCTTAACCGTTCTATTAAGCAGTTCTCTTCGTTTCATTTCTCACAAATTACAATCAAACAAGAATCTATAAGAACATTTGCAAGCAGCAATGCAGCTAATACTGAATGATACTTCAGTATCCAACACATAAGCAGTTAGATAGGAAAATCTGAATCATTTCTCTTCAACAAATACTTCTAGCATGGGCTAAATTCATTCCCAAATGAGGACACCTTGTGTAACTTAATAAGCAGATGTAAAACCATAATCCAAATTTTGCCTGCTCGGTGCCCTAGGGACTTAACAACTCATCCTCATGTTTAAGCTATAAAAGCAGGAAAAAAATATACATAGCCTCTCTAAGAAATTACACAACTATCTTCCGAGAATAGTATTGATTACTAGATGATCCAAGTTCATCGTGAAAGACATCAATACTTGCCTCTTCCAGAAAGTGAGCCCATCAATTAGTTTGAGTAACTTTTCACTTCAGGACCTTTTACTCTATTGCTATCAGTTCTTACAATTAGGGGTAATTTTTCAGCACAATCAAGAGAGATTTGCATACCAAATTCCAGTTTTAGGATAGAACTAATCATCTCTCAACCTTAAACTGTTGCTAGTATAACATTAGCCTTTAATTTTGAAATTGAGTATTTCATTAAGCTAATCCAGTAAATAGCGCATCAAATAGCTAGATAGCACATCAAGGGAGCATATATAGCAAGTTAAATTATAGTGAAAGAGGAAGTCAATGTAGAAGATAGAATTCCTCCATTGTTGAAAGCGAACTCACCATGAAATAGGAGTTGGCCGCACAGTTGCTTTATCTGACTGCATTCATATAAATAAAACACAATCACGGCTCATCCAGGAAATATATAGAAAGGTCACAAGACAACAAAATAGCAATAACCAAACAAGCATGCATAGAAAGATAGATCAAACTTATGATTAGCAACAATCAGTTGTTAACAACAAAAATACATGCGAAGAAAAGGTCATTTACACTATTCCAATTTCTGATGAAAAGCTGCTCAACAGTTTTATATGTTTCTTGCAAGTTTTAGGAGTCAACAAAACTATGGGAAGTTCCTTGCCTAAAATGATAATTTTGTAGGTCTAATTCATGGTTTAAGTAGGGCATTTAGTGTTTCACCAGAAAATTATCACAAATGTCCTACTCAGAGTTGTCCAATCCTACTGAATATTGCACAAACTTGATTGTTGAGAATCTAACCATGGTTTAAAAAATTTTACATATTCTTGGAGGGGTGCAGCATTCTTCTGCTTCTCTACTCTTCCTCTATTCATTCTTCTGTATTTTGCTCAATCATTTCAGTACTCAAAACTAATCTCATTCTTTCTAGAAATTTTTCATTCTGTGAACTATCCTAGCTGAATGCGTCGAAAGGGAATTTTTCCCTATGTTACTTATCACACAGTTCACACTGCCTAGATAGGCTTGCCTTCCACTGTAAAAGTCTTTCAAACAAACCCTTACCTATGCACCTTTTTTCAACAATGTTATGAAACATAACTAAATTCAAGGTCATCATATACATTAAAATTAAAGCACAAATTTGGGATATGGCTTAAGGAACAATACCAAATATATTTAATTATTGAAGAACAAGAATGAGAACAATATGAAGATTAAGCAGAAGCAACAAAAACCAAGTGCATAACGGAACTGCCTAGATTATTGAAGTTAACAAAATGCTGGCCATGACATGCCACACACTATAGATATTATAGGGAAAAGGGAAAGAAAACCCTTTGAAAACACAACTGACCACTAATTCTCAGAGATGATAATAATGCTTGCAGTACCTCTCCTTTAAAACCAGAAGGTTTCTCATAAGTGGACTCCCCTGTCAATGCATTATAATAGTATACAGTCCCAGTTTCTGTCCTGTGTGCTGTCCAAGCATCCAGTTGTTCTTTGATTGGAGCTTCATCTTTGGTTTCAGCATTACCAACATACATATTGTTTTCTACAAAACATTCTTGCAGCATTAAGTGGCATGATACAGTGTGGTAAATCTTAAATCTAACAATATTTTAAGTGAAAAATGGACTTACCAACTCCAGGAGGTAACTCCGTCGGCCCAAACCCAATGGCCGGTAGCCCACCAGCAGTAGAGGAAGATGTAGGAGCTCCAACTGCAGATACTGCTGGAGAAACTCCTGGAGGTTGGATATCAGGCAATGCAACAGAAACCGATGGCGCACCACGAGTCGGTGTGGGATAAGGACCAGGAATAACAGCACCATATGGTGAAAATGGCGGTCTGGCGAAGGCACTGATCTGCTGGGGCTGCAACCACGGTCCAGGAGGAGCAGCCTGAGGAGATGGAGATGGGTACATAGAAATTACATTATGGTGTGTGGAGGGGTTAGAGAGAACAGGAGCTGCAGGCATGTAGGTTCTTGGAGGTGCAGCAGAATCTAGAGACGATGCCTGGACGATGGAATTTGATGGAGAAGGTAGAGAGGAAGCAATTCCAGGAGGTGAAGGTGTTACAGGAGTATTAGGCATTCTGGGCACTTGAAATGTTGGTGGAGGTGGCATCCAAGTAGCCATGTTATTAAAATTGTTCGATACAAAATAAGTTGCAGAGGGACTTGAACTTGGAAGAGCAGGGTGAGAAGCAGACTGCATAGCTGGGGAAGAAGTACTTGCTGCCATCTCTTGTGTACCATCAAGTCTTACATTCTACAAACAGAAACAAATTCAGAACTGTTAGATTACCAGACATCGCTGGTAACATTCAACTTTAGTATGAGAATAAGATCTCAAAGTGTACCGTAGCCTAATGATTAAGATAACAAGTACCCAGCAGACTGGTTTCAGTCCCATCAAAGCCAGGTACTCGCCAAGACTTATCTTAATCAAAAAATTTGCATTAGTACAATTGTAATGTCATCGATAAAGCTTGTCAACAAGGATTACGCTGTTTATGAGTCACTCTTCCACTCACTGGTATTACTTCATACTAGACAAATGTGTTCTCACTCCTTACTGTCTTTGTTAAAATTTTCTCCTAGAGAACTAATTATCTTTTTCACAGTTCTGCTAGAAGCTGTAAATAATCTAGCTAACAGACCCTTCCAAGCTAATAAGTTATGCTTGTAAAACTCCTACCTTTACCACTGAATATCTTCAGAAACTTCTTTTACTTCGTTATATTTCATTGAAGGGTACTCAAGAAACATGATTGTTCCAAGCCAAAATCAGTTGCCAATGAAACATGTTAATTTAGACATTACTCAAGTATGAGCTTATGGCAATCGTGTGCTAAGAGAGCAATGGTGCAAGATGTGTCAAAGTAAACATTTAGTGACAATTGACATGGACTCAAATGGCAAATAAGAAAGCCCAGATGAAATGATCCAATGAACTAAATAGCATGTTTAACTGTCATGCTACGATACAAGTCAGAATCCCATCTCATGTAAAATGGAAATGAACCACAAAAGAATTAAGGTAATGCATACAATTCTGTGTGGTTGATCTGTCTGCTTTGGCTGCACATTCCCGTTCAAAGAATAATTTCCAGCATGCGATGAACTTCCTTCTGGGACAACTGGAGCACCTGAAGAGGCCATCACCTGTACTGTTGCTCCAGGTGCAAAGGAAACAGAATGTGACAGGAGTGAAGAACCAGGAGGTAGCATGGATTGTGCAGGAGCACTTTTTCCTCCTGCAGAGAGACCTTGCTCAATGGCCTGCCACAAATAAATAACAACAGTCAGAACTGCCTGATAAACCTATTCAAAGCTCATGAACATCTCCGAACACCATTCTTTACTTTATGTGACATAAAAGTATATCAACAACTAAAGTCCTCTGCGCAAGTTACTTTAGGGCATAAAGTGACAACACGCTCCAGTAACTAAGTTGACTAAAGAGGAGCAAAAAGAAATAAACCATATCCATATCATAAGGCAGATAAAGACAGGATAAAATAGTAAATATAATCTGATAATGACACCGCACAAGGATTTAGAATCAGCGTGTTAAGGTTAGATTTTATAGGCTAACAATGTTGTACGTATCATAAATAGTTCATCAACCACGGATCTTCTTAAATACGCACATGTCTGAAGAATGTGATTGAGTTTACTACTGGGAAAGAATATGGAAATGTCAGGCAGATAGTCATTTGTTTTACTTCTGGTAAAAATACATGCTCTCTAGATATTTAAAGAATTTCAGATCAAACATAGGTATGAATCTAATTTCAGATCTCAGTGGATTTCTGAGGGAAATATGGATAGATGAAAAGGAAGCTACAGGGTCCCTGCTTTCTAATTTGTCTGTGAACCAGTAACTTCCTTAACTTATTTCCCGGCACAACAAACATAGAGATAGTGAAGCAGTGCAACTTACAGCACAACCTTAACTATACAACAGAGTTTCTTCCCACGCTTCAGCTTGCAAATGAAATTACTTCACTCTGCTAATAGGACTAGTAGTTATGGTTCAATTACACTAAAATATAATTGAATTCAAAACAGGGGTCTTATGAATTAGACTTGGACATTTACAGCCATATGCACAAAAAAGCAGTTAGAATAGTGTCATAGTGCACAACATGAAATGCATGACACAAAAAAAAAGTATATATATATATATATCCACCTAGTTAACCGCAATGCCCATATTAATTACAACTAGTGTAGTCTTAGCACATTTTTTGTTCATAAACAAAAAATGCGGTGCGGTCACGAGGTTGGTCAAAAAACTGATGGTGGGCGTAAAGCCCATACCAGGAGTGATTTTAAAGCTGGCATCAATATCAGATTCAGAGCATCTACAACCTATGACTTAAAATCGACCTCATGCTGTTCAATCAAAAAGCTTATCAAATATATATACACAAGCTTTTACTTTCTAAGCATACATGTCAAGTGAACATTGTGCACTGAATCTAGGAAGCTCCTACCATGCTAGTTGATAACAGCTGAGCACCGCAGAACCAGCTCTAGAATGCAAGACATTGGATGAGAAAGATGGAGCGTTACTCACAGACAGACCCGAAGACATGGGAGGAAGGGATGCCGAAGAACCTAGAGACTCTGACTGCATCACCTACAACAAACACATAGCACTTCTGATCAGCATAACGCGCTTCCAAGGAATCAACCAAAAGTACAATATTTCCTCATTTGTACTGACAGGACTGGCAGATGACTGTTGAGAGCTTCCAGGAGGCATATAGATTGCATTCAAGTAAGAGAAGGAAGGTCGCATGAATGCATATCCAGCAGTACTATTTTGTGTCTGTTCAGATGCATCATTCAATGGTGCAGTTCCAGTTGAACTAGGAATGGAGCTCTGCTCCACCATTTCTCTTCTTAATTTAAAGTAATTACAATAGTTTTCTTGATAAAACACATGAGTTCATCCCTGTACCACCATTCACATTAAAAAAACAGAAAAAAAGGAAATGTTTACATCAAAATTATGACTATATATATATATATATATATATATGACTTTCAGAAGAAATCACCCAATTGACCGAGAAAACAATCGCTTTTTTCCAATGTGGTACACAACCAACGGCTCACCTCCGTCAGAAACAAAATCCATAAAGAAAATGAAAGGTCTCATTTTAATATACAAATATATATGTACATATACATTCCACGTCTTCAAAAAGCAAACCGACTTTGTGACTACGTGATTAAGCAGCACATCAATAAGCAAAACAACAACAAAAATGTCAAGTAACTACCAAAAAATTAAACAAAATAAAAACAAGTGCATATGAAAGGACAACACAGAGGAAATGAAACAAGTTCAGTGTGCCTCAACAAAAGGAATGAAGGGTTTAAAGTATCTTCGAAATTCAGTCACTCCGAAAATAGAGCACAAGCACGAACGAAAATACCTTGCGGCTTGGCAGGGACAAAAACCTATGAATTTGGCGAGAGGGAGAACTGAGAAGCTGCGGAGAACTGGGTTTCAGGAATTGCGAGCCAATTATGCAAGGACGATTTCTGATTGTCTGATAAATATGGACTTCAGTCAATTTTAAAATTTTAATTTGATAGAAATTAGGGGTTGAGTTACTACTGGCCGATTGCCTTCTGTTGAGTTATTAAGCCCAAAGGAGGCCCAAATGCTGATTAAACTGACGTAAGGTTAGTTTTCTATTTTTTCTAAAAGAACAAAAACTAGATAGATATTAGTGATCTCCTTTCAAATTTCATATTCTATTTTTATATTAGGGAACGGCTTGCCAGAAAATTATGTATTAAAATGTAGGGCAAATTTCATACATAATTATAAGTACATTTTTATTAGATCAAAACTTACATTTATCATTCATGAAGTTCGTTGATTCATTTGACATTTCTGACCTTGATATTGACACGCAAGGGGCATTCCTTGCCCTATATATATATGCTTTCAAACATTATTTATGGTAAGATTTTTATTATAGCACACAACATTAAATACATTCAGTTTGCGATCGAGGTTTCTTTTACCTTGTTGCGAGGGTTTACTGTCGATTTCTAAATAAAATAGTTCCAACATAGGTCCGTGGAAGGAAAGATTTTTCTTTATTCAACCTCCTCCGGGTCAAAGATGGCCTTTTCGCTGTGATTGGCGCGTCTCTAAGCCTAAACCCAAGACCTACGGATGGGGGCTGGAGGATGACATCATCAATAGCCTCAGTATTCATTGGTATAAAGCTAATAAGCTCTTGACAAAAAACATCTTGAAGCTGATTGATCTCACTCCTGCACCCCTTCGTCCTATGGGTTCTCTAGGTGACTTGAGTGCCTGCTTTCCATTACCTTATATATTTTTCTTGATATTTGCCTTATGTGCCTCATCATTTTTGTTAGAATAGGTGACCGTGAAGCCAATCTAGTTAGGCTTATATAACTTGTTTCTGACAATTGTGATATAATAATTAGTTCTAAATAAAAGTGATGAGTGCTTGAATTCTAGCCTCCTCCTCTCTTTCATGTTTTGTTTGGCAACAAATTGCTTTAGATGAGGAAGAATTACTCTAACAATATGTCTCGAGTGTTGAACATTGTCTTTGTTCAGCACCGCAAGCTGCACAGTTGCAAATGTCATGACAAACGGGCATGTTTCTTCACAATCTACTGGAATATTTATCTTACAGTATTCATTTATGATTTATGTATTTACTTGTAGTGTATTCTCAAAGGGAAAGGGAAACATCAAATTTGCCTAATGAAAACAAATGAAAAAATAGCAATGATACCTAAAAATTATTTTTGCCTAGTACATTTTCAAAAATATTATTAGTCATTTACTTGTAGGTTGCACTCACATATAATATTTGAATTCAAATTTTTAATTTATGGTTATTATGTATATCTAGAGTTTTTGAAGTATGCGACTATAGAGTAGGAGTATTTATATATAATTATTATGTTTCTATATACACATCATTAATAAATATAATATGATCTGTTACAAAAGTTAAGATACTACTAGTATTACCACGTGCGTTGCACGTAATGCTTATTACTTCAATAAAATGATTACATTATTTAAAAGTTTAAGTAAGCAAAAATATAAGGTATTTCATATATTAATAAATATTATTTTGAAATTTAATAAGTACTTCATAAATGAAACAGATCTTGTTCACTGAGCCTAATAAATTTTAACTTTTACAAATTATTGTAAAAAGATTTCTATTCAATGAAAATTCAAAAGGTAAACAAAAATATAAATAAATAAGTTGTTATGTAAACAAACGGTTCTGTTATTCATTTGCTTTTTCGATTTTATTGGCAGGAGAAATTCTCTTGCTTGTTTTATGAATATACTGTTATTCTCGAAGAAAAATCATTTATTATCTTCCCCTACCAAGACGTTTGAATTTTAATGTCATCTTTTTTATCCATGATTTATTATTTTCGTCGTCTTATCAATATACTCCATCTTGTTTCTTAGCAATTCGATGCATTTACTTTATCAACTTCACATGGAATTTTAGACCAATAAGGATTAAGTGAGTTGATTGATATTTTATTTTTGAATTCCTATACTTTTTTTTTTCCTTTTACAGAAATGGTGTCAGTTAAGTGTCAGCTTTGGTGGGAGGAGTGGTGTTTTTACTCCAGACTAACTTCATTTTATGTAATTTTTAAGTAAATCCGGTAGTTATATAATAATTTCAAATTATTATTTTAATATATTTAAATTGTAATAAATTCATATAAAATTAATCAAAATATATGTATATTTAATTTATTTAATCCACGACCTCATTTCTATTTAATCAAAATATATGTATATTTAATTTATTTAATCCACGACGTCATTTCTATTTTTAGACTTCAACTTTAATTATTACACTACAAAAAAGAAAATAATTTGTTGTGAATTAACCCACAATTGTTAATGATAATTTTGAACGTTTGATAATTAAAAGAGTGAATGGATGAGTGCATGAATTCTTGCCTCCTCCTCTCTTTCCGTGTTTTGTTCGGCAAAAAATTGCGTCATATGACGAAGAATTACTCTAACAATATGTCTCGAGTGTGAACATTGTCTTTGTTCAGCACCACAAGCTGCACAGTTGCAAATGTCCTGAAAAACAAGGCATGCGTCTTCAGAATCTACTGGAATGTATATTTTACGGTATTCATTTATGATTTATGTATTTACTTGTAGTGTATTCTCAAAGGAAAATGGAAACATCTATTTGGCTGATGAAAACGAATGAGAAGAAACGGAATTGGAGGATGAAGAGGAACGATGATCTAATTTTGCACGTCATGATATAATTTCTTTCCTAAATTTATTACTTCAATAGTGAGAAATAAATTTCAACAATAGCAATGAGATTTAAAAATGATATTTCCCTAGTGAATTTTCAAAAACAAGATTAGTTATTTACTCGTAGGTTGAACCAACATATAATATTTGAATTAAAATTATTTAATTTATAATTGTTATGTATGTCTAGAGTTTTTCAAGTATGCGATTATACAGTAGGAGTATTTATATGTAATTATTATGTTTCTATATACATATCATTAATTAATATAATATGATCCGCTACAACAATTAAGATACTACGAGTAGGAACCACGTTCATTGCACGTGATGCTTATCACTTGAACGAATGATTACATTATTTAAAAGTTTTAATAGACAGAAATATAAGGTACTTCATAAATTAATAAATATTATTTTGAAATTGAATAAGTACATTTTAGAAATATAAGGTACTTCATAAATTAATAAATATTATTTTGAAATTGAATAAGTACTTCAAAAATGAAAAGGATCATATTCATTAAGCTTAATTAACTTAAACTTTTAAAAATTATTGTAATTGAAAATTCAAAAGCTAAATAACAATACAACTAAATAAGTTGTTACGCAAACAAATGGTTCTGTTATTCATTTGCTTGTTCGATTTTGTTGGTAGAAGAAATTCTCTTGCTTGTTTTATGAGTATATTGGTCTTGACGAAGAAATCATTTATTATCTTCCCTTTGCAAGCCGTTTGAATTTCAATGTCATCTTTCTTATCCATGGTATATTATTTTCCTCTTCTTATCAATATATTACATCATGTTTCTTAGCAATTTGAGGCATTTACTTTATCCACTTTACATGGAATTAAATGATTAAGTGAGTTGATTGATGTTTTATTTTTATTACCACATGCGAGTGTTAACACCTGATGGATCTAAGATAACCCATTCCATAGTCTCCACATAGATCCATCTTTATGTAGTGTCAAAACTACTTTCCTTCAAGCAATATATGCTCGTTCAGGGAGATAATTCACTCTTAGCACTCTTGATCAACTAAACTCTAACTAATTTGGGATGGCAGGCTACAGAGGGCAACATTTTGTCCCATGAGAAAAGGCATGAAATGAACCAAACCAACAAAAAGCACTAAACAATTAGCAATATAAGAGAAAAGAACACCAATCAGCCGGAACTAAGAATTAACACATGATTCATTGCAAAGAAATCCAAATCAAAATCTTAATAAATTTTGAAAACAAGAACAAATATTGCAGTGTATAATTAACTCTCAACGTAACCTGGTCTCCAGACAAGTCATCAATAACTACATCTACTAACCCCTATGAGAGCATCAAGCAAAATCAGTGCGGTTAGAGAAGGAGAAGAAGGCGAGTTCCACAAACTGAATGCTTTAGAAACTAGAAGGAGAAGAAGGCGACCGCCGACGAGTGGTTAGAGAAGAAGGAAAAACAAAATCAGATCAGAGAAGAAACATAGAAGAAGGAGCCTTACCTAGTTGTACTTAAAGCTTTGAGTTACTCAGCAATTGAAATTGAAATCCTTAAACCCTAGATTTTTGTAACGAGATTTAAGAGAAGCTCAAATTTAGAGAAGAAAAGGAGCTATTTCTTCTTCAGTGGAAACTCCAAATTGGGCATTTTGAGTTTAGGCATTTTATGAAGATGAACAGTACACAGACTGTAATTAGATAAGCGTGACGATAACTTTTCTTTTTTCTGTTTCTTTTTTCTCCACGTAAAATTTGACTTAGTTATTAATGAAGTTTTCTTTACCCAAAAAAAAAAAAAAAAAACACAACAAAGAAGAGCAATCCACGTAATTAATTTTTGGAGCCCAACTCAATTCTAACTGATCATATACAACTAGTTTGAAATTTTTTATTATAATAAAAATGTTCTTAATAAAAGGTCATTTTCTTTAGTTTGGTTTAATTGAAATTTAAATATTTGAAAATTATATTTATATAAAAATATAATTTATAATGTCACAATAAAAAAAATTTAATTTAATTTATTATATTTTGCAATGAATTCTTTCCTTGCTAAATTTTTGTTATATTTTATTTATTTTTGTAAAATTTTCAGGTATGAGTTCTGCAACGAAAAATTTAGTAAGAATTTTATAATTTTTTCACCAAAGCCAGCTACGAATTTTTGCAACAAGAAAATTCATTTCTAATTTTAGCAATGAAATATTTCATTCCTAATATTAATTTCGAAGCTACAAAAACTTAAAATCCTTATTCGTTGCTAAATTCATTGCTGATCACCAACAAATTTACCCTCGTTTTTAATTTTCGTAGCTATTTACATAATTTCTTGTAGTGTTTTCTGTATATATTCTCATTACAAAATTGATTGAACCTATTGGACTTCTATATTTGTCGTACCTTCTGGGATAGTGAAGATGCTCGACAAGAAACTCATAAGGTTTCTGTGGGCTGAAAAAGGAGAAAGATATACAACAAAGGTGGATTGGATCAGCTAATCACACCAGACTTTACTACTAGATTAGGGATCAAGTCTATGTTTGCAATTAATAAAGCTCTAATCTGCAAGCACCTATGGAAAATCATTGTGGAACAAGACACATCAGTTTGGGTGAAGTAAATAAAAAACTACGAACTAAAGAGGAACTCTATGTGGACAGTTTCTTAACTACTGGTTTTTGGAGCTGGAAGAAAATCATGAAGTTGAGGACTTGTATTCTTCTAGTTATTCATTATCATACTGGTATAAGGGAAAACACTTGGCTTTGAAAAGATCCTTGGCGTCCACCCAGGATACTACAAACAGTTCTTTCCAAGTAGACCATTACAGATTGCTTTGAATATAAACTCAAAAGTCTATACAGATACTTCTCTATGGAGAGTGAGCATGACCTGATGTTATGACAGAAGGACGGGAAATCACTCAGGATTGACCAAGTGTTTAGGGCCACAGGGATGTAAGAAGGTGAAGATTATCATCACTAAAGGTAGTTTCTGTCTTTAGGATGTGGAGAATAGTTTGCTGGAACATGCTTAATTGTATGATTGTTGTGTATTACGTGAAATTTATGAAATTTACCATTCACCCCAAAAATATTTGATTGAATACCAACAATGTCATCTTCTCTCACTAATAAATATCACGAAAGCTCAAATAATCTCTTAAAACATCCTAGTAATATTATGATATGACATTTAATTGATAACCAATTAATTCCAAGTAATCAGTTATAATTCGAACATCACTACTAATAGCTATTAATCTCTAAATTCTGTCAAACAATTCATAGTACACTTTGTCATTAGCCTCAACGAACTAGATAGATATTTGTTTGATTAATTAACTTTTAATTAATCGATAACTCCCCAATAATAACTAGTTTAGGTGATTGATAAATTTTATTTAAATAAATAATTATGTGGTTGTTGAGTATACTTATATTAACTAACTACAATTAATTAATCACATTTATCTTGAACCTTGATATATACTTAAAGGAAGACTAATTAATTGTGTTGTAGCTAATTAGTTGACATGTTTGATTTAATTTTGATTGGTTAGATATAGTATAGTTAAATTAATTGAATTAATTTACTTCAATTCAGTTATATCCATTAATTAAATTTGAAAATCTCTGTAACCCATTTAGATATATGTATTGAAATGTTTATATTTTAATCACCATTGAATTATAAATATTAATTGAAGTTGATCATATTAATTTAAGTTTATAGTAGCTAAACTATTATATTGATTAAATAGCCAATAATATTATTGTTAATTAAGTATATTAACTAACTACTCAATTTTAGCCAAATATGTGGTAGTCAATTGGGCACTTAATTCACTTGTAATTTTATTGACTACTTTTATATTCATAAATGATAAAAAAAAACATTTACCAATTAGGTTAGTCTATTTTGTTTTGCTAGTCTGTTAACAAAAAAAAGAAATGTGATTATGTCTATTATATTTTTTTTAAATGACAGGATGACTTCAAATTGATAATAATTTTCTTAGATTAGTTGTTTAATTCCTTTCAAGTCAATAAAAGATTTACAATTGGTTAGTTGAAATGATACTGATGTGACTGATTGTTCAACTAGGATGGTACAATTTATTTAGAAAGAGATTATATCGAACGTGTAATATGATATATATATATATATATAACTTGTATAAATTATACGGGTCCATTATTTCCAAGCCACCACATGAGTTTAAGATAGTATTAATCAAGATTATGCTCTATTATTGTTTTAATTTATCTGAGCCTATCGTTACGTAAATAAGGAAACTATTGTCATATGATAGCATGAGGCATGGGAAGAAACCTTTGTAGCGTGGATTGTTTCGAAGATATTCACTGAAATGTAGTTGCGCAACACTGGAAGGGACAACCTCACACAAGGATTATAGACCTAGTATTCGGTTAGATTTGGTGAGTGCCATTTAAAATTATACTAATATTTACAAAACTGGAGGAATACTATATGTACATCGTGCATGGCTATATATATCTATCAAAAGTGGCCTTTTTCTTGCGACAAACATGAGTAAAATGTTAAATTGTTCATTGATGTGAAAGAAAATGAATATGATTTTTGGTTATTTAATATAGGTCGATTGAGCATTTGGAACTCTATGGAGTTAAGTGCTACAATGTGATTATTGTTCTTATCATATGTTATTCTGGTGGGCAAAATGCACTTTTGGTCTCGTAAGACTAGGGCATTATTTATTTTGATATCACAACTTAGATAGACGACTGTTTTAGTCCCATAAAACACGTTTTTCAGTTTTTTTAGTCCCAACACATGACATTTTGGGACCAAACAAATTGAAAAATGTGTTTCATCGGACTAAAACAGCCACCTACATTTGGGACCAAAAAAACTAAAAAACATTTTTTATGGGATTAAAACAACCACCTACCTAAGTTGCACTTGATTTTCTGGGATCAAAAAAACTGAAAAACGTGTTTTGTGGGACTAAAACAACCACCTACCTAAGTTGTGGTACTAAAATAAATAATGTCCTAATCTTACGGGATCAAAAAAATATTTTACCCGTATTCTGGTATTGGTTATGAACTTCCGTTGGGAGCCACCTCTAGAGTCCATATGAGTACCCACGAGGTCCCCCACTTATTTTGATATACTTTAAGTCGTCGCAATATGCAATGTGCATGCGGTATTTAAATGATCTATGTTCTACATGGTTGTTTAACTAGCTTTATAAATTTGGTCAAGTGGTTCTTACAAAGCGGTCACGGCGCTGGACGGTTCGTGGGGCACGCTTGGGTAGCATTGGGCTGCCAATTGAGGCTTCGTCGTTCAGTTCCCACTTGAGTGTCCTTTCACGGTCAGGCTGGAGTTTGTCTGCGTGTGATTGGCGCTGTCATGTACCTAGGCATGGCCAGTTCAATGCGGTAGTAGGGTCGCTCCCTACATGGAGGATAAGGTAGTAAACGGTCTTTTGGGAGACATAAGGTGGTAATCATGTGATTCCGTCCTTGCCTGATATGGTCTTCACAGGCTTGATCTTTCTTGTTGTCAGTCAATATGATATATTTTAAGTATTTTGATCGACTTCCAATTATCAGTATTTTGTTTCACGTGCACCCATTCATTGCCTCACTAAGCTGTTGCTTATGTAATTTCAATTTCTTCTTCTAGATACAAGCGAAAACGTGACATGTCAAGCTAGTTGACTAAGAAGGCGATTAAGGTGATTGGGGAAGGAGGTCAACTAGTTAGGGTTTGTAAATGTTCTGGCAATCGGGTTTCTAGTTTGGTGAATATATTCTTGTTACGATTTTGGTTAGGTTGGGTTCCGAGAATAGGGCCTAAAGTAGGGGTCCTACTTTTGGGGTGTCACACTACCACTTGTATCTAGAGAAAGAAATTTAAAATTCGTACGCAAAAGCTTAGTGAGGCCAGGTGGGTACACGTGGAAGAAAATAGTTATAACAAAACACTCGATCAAATACTTAAACATATCATATTTATTTAAAACAACAACAATTGAGCTTGTGAATACCATATCAGGCAAAAACCGAATCATATGATCACCACCTTGTGTCTCCCATAAGACTATTTACTACCTTATACTCCATGCAGAGAGAGACCCCGTGACCGCAGTGAACTGGCCATGCCTAGGTACATGGCAGCGCCAATCACATGCAGACAACCTCCATAGAGTCCCAAAGGCCCAATGAATCCGTATAGATAACCAAATATCATATTCATTTCGTTTATCACTAAACAAATTCAAGAAATATTTTACTCAAGTTCGTCGCAAGAAAGACCATTTTTTATATGAATATATACTCATGCACGATATACATATATTCCTTCAGATTTGTAAATAGTAATATAATTTTAAATGGCACTCACAATAAGGCCCACGACCATCTTTGATTTATAACTGAGCCAATTCAAAGGGATCACCTGATCAAATATAATTAAATATATAAACAATTAAATTTTAGTAAGGATGAAATAACTAAAATTAACAATTCATTCATCTATTATTATGAAACCTAATAAGTTGCGCTCAAACAAATAATTTTTAACGTTTTTATCAACTTGAGATAAATTGACCAGTAGTGAACCTATATGTTTGTCAATTTCAGACTATCTCATTCAGTTGAGTCCATAAATACATAATTAAATTTTTTATCGAATAATTAATATTATTAGCAACCTTTCTTACTAACTAGAGGTTATTTACACTATTATATTTAGCTAATCAAACTTATATTAGCTGTTTCAATTAATCAATTATAAAAAAATTTATTAAGCAGATTAGTCAACTAACCATTAGCTAATAAAAATAAATTCACTAACTTAACTAGCCTAGCAATTGAAAGAAGGCACAATAATTTAATCTACTAATCAGTTATAATAAATTAATCAAAAGAGTTCATCGATTTTTTTTATTACTATATCAATTAATTAAGTGCATACACATGTAATTATGTACCTAATTGATAGGTTCAATCAAATTAAATAAATTAATTGTAATCAAAAATGAATTAACAAATTAACTAATTTAATTAATCGGCTATATCACCCTTTTAAAACAAATAATTACCCAACCATTAACTTATAAATAACCAAATACATTAAATTCCCCAATTAAACATAAAATGAGTAGCAGAAACAACTAATTTATATACTAAATTAATTAATTAATATAAATTAAACTATTTAAAGACGTTAATTAGAATTTTTTCTCAAAGACCAACATGCGCACCTTTCTCTTTTATCTTTTTCCTGTTAAATAAGCGGGGAATGGGTGTGATTCGCGAAGGAACACAAAGAATGCGACAGCAGTAGCTTCCAAGAGATTTCTTGACACAAATCTGAAAGAGTGCAACCTCCTCAGAAAAAGTTTCAACAAGAGAAAATGTTGGATGCTTCTGGAACATTCTATTTGATTGATCATGACTTGAACTGATAATTAAGCTTTTCATCAATTCAAATGATAATTAATATATGTAATTAATAATTTATTGTATATTTTGTTAAGAGGGTGTATGGATGAACTTCTAAATTTTTTAAAATATTTTAATTTTAGAATTTATAAGACACTACTAGCCGTCGTGCACGCCGTCCCTGTGTCCATATAAAGTAATATTGCGTATTTTAAAATTATTGTAAATAAAGAAAATTATATATAAATCAACATAATGCATTAAAAAAAAAAGAAAACTACCTTAAGGGTATTATCGATAAAACAAAAAAATTAGTATCGCGGTGTCATTAACCGTCATTTGTGAGTTGAAAAGACCTTTTCTTTTTATATTAGTACAGAAAAGAAAAAAAATAAATATATATATATATATATATAAACCAACACAATGTATTTAAAAAAAGAAAAGAAAATTACCTCAGGGGTATTATTGGCATAAGCAAAAAAAAATTGTGTCCCAGTGTCATTAACCACCATTTGTGAATTAAAAAAGTTTTTTCTTTTATATCTATACTATTATATAAAGAAAACCCCTTCGACACTTACAAACGGCGGTTAATTACACCGCTGCACCATTTTTTGTGAGGTCAAAAATGTCCTTCAATCGATAACATAACCAACTTATTTAACTTCCAAACTTTCACTAATTGATAAATTAATTTTTTTTTCTTTCTTTTATTTTTTTAATGTGATGTAATGGTTTATATTTTGCTCTTATTTATAATAATAATATATTTTAAAGCGCAAAAGAATATTTATTATATGCACGCAGGGACGGCGTGCCACAGCAGTTAATTAGTATAGATGGATAGATACATAAAGATTATTTTGATAATTTTAAAATTTGGTATTGTGGTGTAAGTAACCGTCATTTATTAGTAAAAATAGAGTTTGTTTTATATAATAGTATAGATGAAGTGATTGGCAAATTAATACAAGAGCGTGAGGTGTTGGAAACTTATTAACTCTTTTAGAAAAAAGTCAAGAACTTGATGCCTTATTTTAAAATTCTGACAGATTGCTTCATAAATAATTGCAAATTTGTTTTTACTAATATTTTATAAATTTTTTTATCTTATTTGATCTAAATAATTTAATTTATTTACAAATAAGATTTGATGTCTTATAACCTTTAAATACATCTAATTGCATATAAGCATATAATTTTTTCTTGGCCAAATACCATCTAAATCTATCCAAACATGACCCGACAAGAATTTCTCAAACTTCATTTAGAATTTATTGACTTTGATTGATTTTTTTGTGAATATTATGTTATGAATTTTATTAATCAATAATTAACATACATCAATTGTTAATATTAGATATATATATATATATATTATTAGGGGTGTCAAATGAGCGGGTTGGATCGGATTTGATTTGGATCTAAATGAGTGGGGTAAAAAAAAATGGGTTGGGTTGACAATGTGTTTGAATTAATGGGTTCAAAGTTGTTCGAGTTGGGTCGGGTTAATAGTACCCATTTTCTTACATTGAATGTTTAAAAGATTCAAAATTTTAGATAATAAAAAAATGATAATTATTTTAAGTAACTTGTAATATGATACGACTAAAACTGTATTACTAATTGTTTATGAAAAGTAGCTATGTACATTAAAAATTCATTTGTTAAGTTATAAAATGACAACCTCGTAAGACAAAAGAAATACTGTATTTTTCAAAACAAATAATGACAGAAATAGTTCTATGGTTGTTTTTGGAATTAAACTGTGGATATTCAATAATAATAATAATAATAATAATAATAATAATAATAATAATAATAATAATAATAATAAATTATTATAAATCATTGTTAGCTATTGTTATTTGATACATTCCTTGGAACTTAATATAATTGTATACTATCGATTTATTTTAAAAAAAAAAAAGAATTTACATGGTTAAATATGAATTGCAAGTTTTGAATATTTTATAAAACCCTTCACTTTCCTTTTGTTTCGCATAAAAAATGCGGAAGTTAAAATGTAGATGTAGTTAGTGATATCTAGTATAACTAAATCAACAATGAATTTAAGCAATTAAATTATGAGTTGAACCCATTTAAGGCCCATCACCAACTCATATAAGAGCTAGGTGCAATTCAATTTAATTAAGTTAAACTAAAACATACTTAATGTGTTTTGATAAATTTGTTTCTTAAAAAATTGAAAAAAGTTAGAAAAATATAGAAGTAGTTAGTAATATGAGTTAACTTGATCAACAATAAATTTAATTAATTAAACCATGGTTTGGAGTCGTTGGACCCATTTAAGACCCATTACTAACCAATTACCATCCCATGTAGGACCCACAATGTAATAAAATTTAATTAAATTCAATCCATTTAATAAATTACAACCCATATTGAACTCATAATTATACTAATATCTTAATGTTATTAAAAATGATTTTGATCGACTAATAAAAAATCAAACATGAATAACCCATTTAGGACCCATAACATAATTAAATTTATTAAATGCAACCCATATTAGACCCGTGCTAACTTAAACACGATCCAATCCAAAACTAGGTGGATTGGGTTGGAACCATGAGATTCCACCCATATTGCCACCCTAGGCATATATATAATTTTTCAAATAGTAGACATGGATGAGGAACGAAAACAGAAACGAGAGAACACAGAACATGAAAACGAAATGGAGAAGCGCAAATCCACGGCAGCGCTATGGCCCAATGGAGCAGGTGGAGGTGGAGCCGCCGCCGTCGTCGTCAATGAGGGCTTACCAGACTGTATGTGCTCATCTATGTAGTCCCCATACCCAATCACGATTTCTTTTTCTTACAAAGGGCGAGATTTTTGGCGCGTTGAAATGCATTCTGTTTTCTAACGCCTTCATCACCATTCTGCTATTAATCACACCTAAACTTCTTTCCTGTGATGATTATTGTCCATTTATTTTCTTAATCTTCATTTGTCTTTTTTCTATTTTCTGATTTTTGTTCTGTATTTTACACGTGTATAACCAGCCTTGGGAACTGTTCCTGAATTTGATTAAGAGAAAGAGGTCGCTTACACCGATTTGCAACTCTTTACTGACAATTTCAGCGAGGAGAAACGGATTAGAAGGACTCAGTTTGGGATTCTGTACAGAGAAAAGATTCCATATGGCTGGAGGGGAAATGATGAGAAAGATGTCACAGTTAAATTTTGGGAGACTAAGAGTCTTTTACGAGGTGGTCATCCCTATCATGTTATGCCGGAATATCTACTTGACAGAATGAATCCGTATGTTTACGCATCCTCCTAGCACTTTATCTGATTATCAGAATGTTGGCAAGTAACGTAAGCCACTGCTTCTTAAGGATGAAATCAGATTCATGAGTCTACCCTTTCTTAAGAACCACCAAATTGTGGGTAAAGTGGAAGGTTATTGCTTTGAAATGAATAAATTAGGTATTGTATATGATGTCAAGCCTTTGGATACTATATACATGATCATGTCTAATAAAGGTATAGCTAATATTTTTTGGTACCCTTATCTACATAGGTTATATGTTGTTTTACTACTATAATGTTGCTTTTTACATGACATAATCTTCCATATAAGTTAGCATTCATATATCACTATCAAATGAATATACTTTTAACTTAACCCTGATTTACATGGCTTATCTACATATATCATCTACTGTTTTACAACTTTCTTGTATTTTGCATGACCTAGTCTGTGGTTCTAGTATCAATGTATAATATACATGCAAGTAATCATAAAAACCATGAGCATTTATTATCAACTTGATGAAGCAAAAACCTCCATCAACAACTCGTTGTCAGATTTGATGTCCCCGTATCTATATCCTACGGCTAAAGAGTGAATGTACTCAATTGCCCTTCCTAGTTTCTTCATAATATTCAACGTGTTGCTCCAATCAAGATCTGACATGCATGGTCAAACGTGTACGTATCAATGAAGTAATAAAATCCATTTTATAAGTAATGTAATTATATATGTAAAATTGATTTTTTACCTGCAATATGATTTGTCAAATTTCCTTTAACGGCGTATTAAAAAAAATGCAACTTCTAATCTCAGCAAAGCAGTAACCAATCATTCATATAGTATTCGGGTGGTCAAATTTGGACAACCACTTCATTTCATTCTGCAAGAAATGATACAACAATATATTACATTAGTGGAATATTATATGCTATTTAAATAACAAATTAAGACCAACTATTGGAGTTACTATATAATCATGATTTATTTTCAGGACAAAAAATGTTCATCCAGTTTAAAGAAGTGATGCTGTGATAATGTGTGATGGACAAAACAACAACTGCCATCATATATTGCCCATTGCGTACTTGTCTGCACTATACGTTTGATCAAGCCATTTGGTAAAAAAAAAAAGACTATAACAACCTTAATTTGGGACAAAGAAAAATGCAGGTGACAGACACAAAATGCTTATCGATCCATCCCAAAGATTACTCTAACTACTACAAATGAATCAATAATTAATAAACAACCAAAAAATCCCATAAAACATGAGTACAATTATAACTAAGACATTTGATAATCGAGTTCATATATATCGAAATAGAATATCATTAGGCCTTAAAAAGTGTTAAGGATCAATATTTTCATTAAGGAATCAACTATAATCCTTATGCATTCAAAAGGTTAACTAATATACAGTAAGTAAGTAAACTTACGGTAAATCGAAGCTTTTGCATTTCCATTTTTTGCCGACCGATTTCAAGTTTTAATATCTGATTGAAGAAGTTGAAGTGGCTTCACATCCTGACTTTGAATCTGAATCTGAATTACACTTGCTATATTTTTAGTAGTTTCTACTAATAGTAATTGAATATCTTTCGTTAAAAGTTTGATTAGAAGTGTTCAAAAATATCTAGGAATGTCAAGTGTGCTTGTTCGTTCCTTAGAAATGTGTCGGCATCATTGTACAAAAGTGTAAATATTGTTGATAACCAAGCATTATTGGATCTCAACATTGTTATATGAGAGATTGCATAATGAAATAAAATGATCAGCTAATGTTTCTGAGATGAAATTGACTATGTTGTTATGGTGAAATGAGATTCAATGCTGCAATTGATATTCGATAACAACATTATGACGTTGGAGCTCAGAAGAAGGTTACAAAATATGGCAATGTCTTGTACCAGACACACACGAAAAACAAAGAATTAAAGCGTACAATCAACATCTGCGAGCAATATATATATATATATATACATATATACTTGTAGTAATTTGTGCGACTTATCAAGGAAATTAGCAGGCGACTATCTTCACTAATCTTGTAAAAATGTACGTATGGTAAAATAAAACATATGATCAATTGAAGCTTAAGCTGAAGTTGCAGGGCTCTAATTCTCCAACATTTAGCTTAAACTCTAAGGAAGAAAATAAATGGCAGTACGGTGAAGCTTTTCCCAAATGTAGTCTGTAGCATATATTATAGGCTTCTCCATGTTGTAATTTTTGCAATATATATTTCCTGATATTAGATAACTCATATAACCTTATGCTCAGAAAAAGTATAAGTATGCAGTGACATAATTACAAAAACAAGTATGCATGCATAGGTAAGAAAATAATTCAGCAAAACTGTCAACAACAAAGTTTTGAGAATAAATCCATGGTACCACAACTTATACCACATCACAGACATTGATTAAACTGTGAAAACTGAGTTATCAGATTAAATCCATGGTATCACCAATCTATTTGCACCCCTCAGCTTCGTTTTCTCTTACAACTTATTAACACAATCAACTTTTCACCTCGTCCAACATGATCAATATCTCGGAAATGCTAGGCGGGCTTTTAGTCGACGCTTCCATTGGGTAGTCATCCATATCAAGTTCACCATAATCTTCAACTTGATCCGTTTCTTGTTCACCCCATTTGTCACATGCAATAGACGTTAGCAAATCCTCCCATATAGTTTCCGTTGCAGTTAAAGCTTTTTTCGGCGGTATTATCACCTCTTGCACCACATTCCATATGCGTTTAGCTGACTCTGGGGTCGGCCGATACTCATCAATTTTTCGTCCACAAATGACCCTTTTCTCATTATATACCTCAAATACCCAATGTGAGATAAAAACATCCAGGTCTGCTTCAAGGTTGAATTTCATCGCCTCACTTGACTTCAAAATTATTTGCAGTATAAAAACTGCAAATAAATAGACGACATCAGTTTGGAGTCTCTTTTCACCTGCAAGAAAGTAAGGCATTAGTAAAGATCTATATTTTCATCACTCATATAATAAATACAAATTATAGAAAAAATAAAAAGAAAAAAAATTCTTTTCACCTGCCTTAACTAAAGAGTGGATGTGTAATTGGAGCTAATTAATGATATATAGTAATTAACTTTGGAATGGATTGCTCGATGTTTTGGAATACGTAACCGCACCAATGACCATTCCTAAATGAAATGGTATAGTTTTATCCGGTGGTCATTTCAGAACGGTATGTGGAACTGCAGTTAAACCTAATTTTGAATAACACGTAGAAACAATTTTAAAATTTATTTGGAATACGTTGTTGGAATGGTTTTAGGATGTGTATTTGGAAGATACGATGAAAATGTATAGTCATTACCTTCTAAGACAATGCAACTTCTAATCTCGGCAAAGCAGTAACCGATCATTCTTATAATATTCGGGTGGTCAAATCTAGACAACCAATTCATTTCATTTTGCAAGAAATGATGCAACTCTGTACCACATTGGTGGAATATTATATGCTATTTAAACAACAAATTAAGACCAACTGTTGGAATTTCTATATAATCGTGATTTATTTTCAGGAATGCTCATCCAGTTTTAAAAAGTGATGTTGTGAATAATGTGTGATGGACAAAACAACAATTGTCATCATATATTGCACATTGCGTACTTGTATGCACTAACTTTCATCAAGCCTTTTGGTCCAAAAAAAATTTATAGCAACATTACTTTGGGATAAAGAAAAATGCAGGTGACACACAGAATGCTCATTGATCCATCCCAAAGATTGCTCTCACTGCTACAAATGAATCAATAATTAATAAACAAGGTGTATGTGTGTATATATATATATATACTTGTATATATGTATATATATGTACTTGTAGTAATTTGTGCAACTTATCAAGGAATTAGCAGGCGACCATCTTCATTAATCTTGTAAAAAGGTGTGTGTGTTAAAACAAAACATATGATCAATTGAAGTTTAAGCTGAAACTGCAGGGCTCTAATTCTCTAGCAATTAGCTTAAACTCTAAGGAACAAAGTAAATAGCAGCAGGGTGAAGCTTTTCCCAAATTTAGTTTGTAGCATTTATTTTATGCTTCTATATTATAATTTTTGCATTATACAATACAGAAAAATGCGGGAATTATCGCGGTTTTTGGAACTTTTTTTTTTTAACGTTTGGAACGGTTTTATAGTCGTTGCATTATGTTGGCGTGGCTTTTGGAACAGTTTTGGAACGAGAAGCCATCCGTTGTAATTCACGGTGTTCCTAAAAAATTGGAACAGAAACTCAAAAATCGTTCCTATGTTGGAACGAGTTTTGAAGCACAATTGCCAAACCGTTCCTAAAAAGATTTGACATCATAAATATGTGATTTATATATTTGGAACACTCAACAAATATTTAGAATGGTTCGATTTTATATTTATATCATATTTTGGAACGAGTATTGGAACTCCTTTTGCATTACATATATAATGTACGGAAGGTATATTTTCCACTCACTTTGCCATATAATTTGGAACAGTTTCATTTATCCCGGTGGTCCATTTGGAACGGGATATGGAATGGTATTTGAACCGAATTTTGGAATACATGGAACGGTTTTGATATTTATTTGAAACCCACTTTTTGAATAAGTTTTGGATGTGTAATTGGAGAGAATTAATAATATATAGTAATTAACTTTGCAATGGGTTGCTCGATGTTTTGGAATATGTAACCGCGCCAATGACCATTCCTAAATGAAATGGTATAGTTTTATCCGGTGGTCATTTTGGAATAGGATGTGGAACTACAATTAAACCTAATTTTGGATCCTATGTTGGAATGGTTTTTGAAGCACATTTGTCAAATCGTTCCTGAAAACATTTGTCATTATAATATGTGATTTATGCATTTGGAACACTGAACAAATATTTGGACCAGTTCAATTTTATATTTATATCACATGTTGGAACGGGTATTGGAACTCCTTTTGCATTACATATAATGTATGGAAGATTCATTTTCCACTCACTTTGCTATAAATTATGGAATGGTTCATTTTATCACGGTGGTCCATTTAGAACAAGATGTGGAACGATACTTGAACCAAATTTTGGAATACATGCAGGAACGATTTTGATATTTATTTGGAACACATTTTTTGAACGAGTTTTGGATGTGTAATTGGAGAGAATTAATGATATATAGTAATTAACTTCGGAATGGGTTGCTCGATGTTTTGGAATACGTAACCGCGCCAATGATCATTCGTAAATAGAACGGTATAGTTTTATCCGGTGGTCATTTTGGAATGGTATGTGGAATTACAATTAAACCTAATTTTCTATCACACATAGGAACGAATTGAAAATTTATTTGGCATACATTGTTGGAACGGTTTTAGGATGTGCATTTGGATGAGACGATGAAAATATACAGTCATTAACTTTGAAATGGTTTTTGGTAGTGATATATTTCCTGATACTAGACAACTCATATAACCTTATGCTCAAATAAAGTATAAGTTTGCAGTGACATAATTACAAAGACAAGTATGCATGCATAGATAAGAAACTAATTCTTCAAAACTGTCAACAACAGAGTTTTTGAGAATAAATCCATGGTATTATCAACTTATACCACTGGACAAACATTGATTAAACTGTAAAAATTGAGTTATCATATTAAATCTATGGTATCACAAACCTATTTGTACACCTCATCTTCGTTCTCTCTTACAACTTATTAACAAAATCAAGTTTTCACCTCGTCCAACATGATCAATATCAAGGAAATGCTAGAACGTGCCTTTGGTCGACGCTTCCATTGGGGAGTCATCCATATCTAGTTCACCATAATCTTCAACTTGATCAGTTTCTTGTTCACCTCATTTGCCACATACAATAGACGTTGACAAATCCTCCCATATAGTTTTCGTTGTAGTTGAAGCTTTCTTCAGCGATTTAATCACTTCTTGTACCACATTCCACACGAGTTTAGCCGACTCTGGGGAGTAGCCGGTACTCATCAATTTCTCATCCATGAACGACCATTTCTCGTTATACACCTCAAATGCCCAATGTGAGACAGAAACATCAAGGTTTGCTTCATAATTGAATTTCATCGCGTCACTTGACTTCAAAATCATTTGCAATATAGTAACTACAAATGAACAGACGTCATCAGTTTGGAGTCTCTTTCCACCTGCAAGAAAGTAAGGCATTAGTAAAATTCTATATTTTCATCATTCATCCAATAAAATACAAATTGTAGGAGAAATAAAAAGAAAAAATATTCTTTTCACCTGTCCTATCTAAAGTTGCCGGATTAAGATACCCAAGAGTCATAACCAATGTGGCGCCGTCGCTCGGATTCACGTATAATTGTGCCAAAATCACATAATTTCGGCTCATTAACCTAATAAGAAAAGAAAAACAGAAAAATCAATTTATGCATTAAATATGATAAATCATAGATATAAAAATCATGAGCATTTGTAATCAACTTGATGAAGTACAAACCTCCATCAACAACACGTTGTCAGATTTGATTTCCCCGTATAGATATCCTCCAGCTAAAAAGTTAATGTACTCAATAGCCTTTGCTAGTTTTTTGATAATATTCAACGTGTTGCTCCAATCAAGATCTGACATGCATGCTCAAACGTGTACGTATCAATAAAGTAATAAAATCCATTTTATAAGTAATGTAATTGTATATGTAAAATTGAATTTTTACCTCTACTATGATTTGTCAATTTTCTTTTAACGGCGTATTCTAAGACAATGTAACTTCTAGTCTCGGCAAAGCAGTAACTAATCATTCTTATAATATTCAGGTGGTCAAATCTGGACAACCAATTCATTTCATTCTACAAGAAATGATGCAACTATATATTACATTGGTGGAATATTATATGCTATTTAAACAACAAACTAAGACCAACTATTGGAGTTACTATATAATCATGATTTATTTTCAGGACACAAAATGCTAATTTAGTTTAAAGAAGTGATGATGTGAATAATGTGTGATGGACAAAACAACAATTGCCATCATATATTGCACATTGCACAAAACCATCCCCTCCCAACAACTTTTCATTTGAAATGTTGTCACAAAAGTTTAGTATAACATCGTATTCAAATTCAACAGGACGAGTCACCATAAAATCTGCGGATCATATAACATTATATTTTAGAAGAAAAAATAAAATTAAAAAATAATGCATGATATATACACAAGAGAAGATACATTTAATATTATGCAATTATTTGTTTTTTTTTTCTCCTCTCTTAGATAATGTGTAAATAAAAAAATATTTTAATAGAAAAATTTTGATAAAAATATTGATATGCAAACTTGATTATTAAAAATGAATTTCAATCCAATATTTATACATTTGGCTATTCAAATGGACGGTGAAGATTAATCTTAATAATTGGTGAGAAGCTTTCAAAACCTCTTTTGAAACTATGTTTAAATACTATAAAAGCTTCTTTACTTATATATAGAACTTTTTAAAACTTCTCTTAACTTTTATATTTATCTAAAACCTTGCATCCACAAACTTCCATATTTATATAATATTCTAAATTTTTTTGGTGCTTTTAATATTAACCTCTATTCTTTCTTAGACCCTTTAAAAATGTCATTTCAAAAGTTGTTCATATAGTATGTACATTTTTTTTTATTTTGTCAAGAAAAATAAAAAAATTTACCCAAATAAAAAAATAAATTAAATATCCTATTAGTTCAAGATATTTATGCAAAAACATTGAGCAATATACATAGTGTAAGAGAAGGAGCTGACATTCATGGTCAATTAACTCACGTATAAAATTAATTAGTCGTGATAGTAAGATCACGAGATCAATTCTTATGAAAAGTTGTTTATGCATATTTTATCTTTTATTAAACTCGCTTTGGTTTAGAAAAAATACGTCGATAATTGACATAGTTTCCATCAAAGGATAATACTATTGAGGATTATATACATAAAAGAAGGTTTTTGGTTTTGTCTCACAAATCAACATAATAATATTGATGCGATAAGCATTAATCTAATTAACTTTAAATTATTTTAAAGTCTAAATCATAAAATTAATTGAAAAACTTCACCATATCTTTTGCCTATCCAAGTACATATTATGTAGAAAATTATGAATATTTTTTTTATAATTTTTTGTTCAAAATATAAAAATATATAATTTTATTTAACTTGCACCGAGTAATTCATTGCTCAACCAAACTTGTTTTGAATTGAGTTTGGGTATGCAAATAATTTTTCAATAGAACAATAAATCATACAAAGTTAACTACGTACATCATACCTTAACAAGAAATTTTGTAAGATATATAAATGCATTTTTTACCAAATTGATTGTTAAAAACTTTTGAAATATTACATAAAAGGATAAGTCTTTAGATAGAGTTTGATTTTTTAGTATTTTCATTCTTCTCGATTTCATTTTTATTTTCAACAATATATATAACATAAATAACTTTGTAAATCATAATTTTAAATGAATTGTTGAAATAATAAAACTAATGAGAATCATAGAACAATTATTTGTTCCTCCATTATTGTATAATTTGTTATATCTTTTGTTTCTCATTAATGCAAGTAAAATTAAATTTATATCTTTAGTTAATTTTTTGCTTATGATTTACTCTTTTTCCGATCCCAATATTGGAGCGTGTTAAGTGTATACATCAATATTGAGTATTTACTTTTTGCGGATTTTTATAAACTACTTTTTAAGTGATGTTTTATAGTTTTTATTTTTTTTTCATTTTGACAATTCTTTAATTTTTTTAAGAGTCATTGTATTCTTTTAATTAATAATTCTGTATCTCCAATTCTTTTATAATATTTAAAGTTTTAATTTAAAAAAGTAAGTACTATAAATCAATTATCCCTGAACATGCTCTATACATGTATATGAAATATAAATAAATTATTCAAAACATTGAAACTACAAACCTGATTTTTCATTATAAATGAATCGTTTATAATGGAAATAACACCTAAGTTATTAATTTAGTATAAAATTATATTCAACTTAATTATGGTTGTACTCAATAAATTATACATTGTAGAATGGTAATTATTTTTGTAGTTCCTTTTCTGAATATAATATAAAAAAATATTAATATGAGTAAGAAGTACAATGTGAAGAGTAATTAATATGAGTAAATATGAATACTATGAAAAGTGGTTAAAGAGAGTAAATAATAAATGTAAAAAATAATTAGTATGGATTAAAAGTAAATTATTTTACATAATTATCCTTAGAAATAATATTGTTATAAGGTTAATTTAGGTAAACCAAAAAAAGAAAGAAACTTTTAATGTCATTCATACTTTTATAGATACTAGAAAGGATGACGTGCGATGCACGTGTACAAATATGGTTTTAGAAGTAAATATATTATGTATGTTAAGTTCATGATATTATTCATATTTTTTCATTGAAACATTAGTATTATACAATTATATTTTCAAATAAGTTGATAATAATTATTTAAATTTGATAAGGAAAGTATTAATTCAATTCTATTATTGTAATTCATTTTCTAAATTTAATTGGTATTATTGAATAAAAAGATATTCCCCAAAATTGAAATTTTGTATTTCGTATTCACTAATGATTATTTCATTATTATGTATGAAACCAATTAATATAAAAATATAAAATAATGATGTTCAAAAAATTAATATTAGAATAAAACTAATTAGTCAAAGCTCCTTATCTTGGATAGAAGAAATTCCAATTTAATAAAATAAATTCATCAATTTTGTTTTTAGGTTTTATTATGCCTATTTTCTATTGTTTAATTTTGTTCAATTTTTTGTTACATTTTGTATGTGTGTTTTGTATTTTTCTTTTATTCTTATATTTGAATGTCATTTATTTTTAATTTATTGACGCTATTACAAACTAATTGTTTATTGACTATTGTTATAAAACTATAATCAAATTGGACCATAGTACCAATATTTGTATTGTAAGATCCTATAATGTATGTTAATCATATTTCAGTATCAACTTTTTATATTGTCAAAGCATTATTTACATGCTTTATTAACTTTTAAATTTTGAAATATTATGGTATCAAATTTTATTTTTCACCTTTATAAAAGAAACAATAGATGTAAAAGTAAAACATTAAGGATTATCTAATACTAAAAGATCAAGTGCTAAGAGATTCACTCAATAGTTGAATTTTCATAAGTAATTTCAATTTAATAATATTCTATTCATATATCAATTTTTATTCTTTTTAGTACTCATGCTTTTTAAACTTTTAAGTTATTTTTATAAATTTATTACTGGAAAAATATATTAATCTCATTGGCTTATTTATTTATCATCTTTTTTTCTAATTTCAACATAATTAAGGTTTTATTTATTATTTTATTGTACTATGTTTATTCTCAAAGTTTATTAATTTTCTTAATATGAAAATGTAATTGTACTATCTGTTAGTATATAATTATTTTAAAATTTTATACTTTTAATTGTTATTGTGTTAATATTTACTCACAATTTGACTTTTCTTATCTTTATAAGGGGAAATAGCCTTTTTCATCTGTAACTTAGGTCCTTTCTATTTTAATTTGGTCTATTGATTTTGGGATTCTCACTTTCAATCCCGTAAATATTAAAAAGTAGCAATTTTGGTTCCATAACTTTTTTCCATCTGGATATTCAAAAGAAAATGCCATGTGGGCGTTAAGTGTATAATAATACAAGGGGACCAAATGCTACAACTTTTATGCACCTTTTAAAGCATAAAAATAATTATATATGTCTCGTTAGGACCTACAATTATGTTAGACTGTTAGTTAATTTACTACTCAATAAGATAAGATTTTAAATTAAATTATTTATTATATTACTATTTATACTCCTTTTCAATGTCAATATCTTGGGGTGCAGGGGGAGGGGTACTTGGAGTTTTAGCCTATTAATATTGAAATAAAATCAATTAGTTAGTTCTTTTTTAAATTTTCAATAGCACTTCTAATTTAATCAGATTGATAATTTTTATTTGTAATTGAATTGTGATACTTATTCGCTATTCCTTTAGAAGAAATTCTATTTTAATAAAATTGATCAAAAATTTTATTCGTAGATTTTATTGTGTCTCTTTGCTATTGTTTGATTTTGCTATATTATGTCTGCGTATATATGTTTTATTTTACTATATTTCGAATATCATTGATTTTTAATTTATTGACACTAAGTGATTACAAACTAATTATCTATTGACTATTATTATAAAAATATATATTGTAATTGGACAATATTACCAATATGTTGTATTGTAAGATCCTAATGTTAATTATATTTAAGTATCAACTTTTAAATATTATAAAGTATTATTTACATGCTTTATTACCTTCTAAATTTTGAAATATTACTATATAAAATTTTATTTTTTGCCTTTTGTATTGCAATTTTTAATTCTATATGTTTTTAGTTTTACTTCTTAATCTTATTTTCATATGCACCGATTGGTATAATCTATTTCTTATTCAATAATATATTATGGTATAACTTAATTTTTTATGTCACATTTGTTGTTGTAATACTTTTATTCTATTAATTAATATAAAAACATAATAGATGTAAAAGTAATGCATTCAGGATTATCTAATACTAAAAAAATTAAGTACTACAAGATTCACTCAATAGTTGAATTTTCACAAGCAATTTTAATTTAAAATATCATATCCATATATCAATTTTAATTTATAATTAAATTTTGATATTTATTTGTTATTATATATATATATATATATTCAAGTTTAGATTAGTATTTTATATATTATTCATGTGTAGTTTATTTTAAATTTTACTATGTCATGGTAAATTATTTTTTTTAATATAATTAAGATTTCTTCTAACAAAGTAATTGTGTTGAAATATTATTTGGCAAATTAATTTTTTTTAGTTGAATATGTTATTCATTCTCTAAGTAGTTAGAGCAATTAAGACTCTTAAACATTTTTCTTATGGAATTTTATTCTTTCTATAATTAATTTTATAATATAATTTTATGTGAATGTTATTAAAATTTAATGTGTGATAGGTCTGTGTAATTGGGCTCATTCATGATTCACGATCAGAAGCAGGTTATTAAAATTCTGTGTATTTGAATTTATCATGATTCACGATTTAGGTTTTTTATCCTAAATTTATATGGAGGATGTTTAGAATATTTAGAATTCTAAATTGTTAAAAGTTCCAGAGTCAGTAATATAATAATAAATAATATTTAAATGAAGATATATTTATCTTTTCACAATGTGAAACAAACAACTTGAGTATTCACTTTATATAAAGTATAGATATGTACATATAATATGCTCGTATCATAGTTAATGCATGCATGTATATAAAAGTTACTAAATAGTAAGTAAATAAGTAAACTTACGGCAGCTCTATGGCCTGACGGAGTAGGTGGAGGTGGAGCCGCGGCCGTCATCGTCAATGAGGGCTTACCAGACGGTATGAGCTCATCTACGTAGTCCCAATACCCAATCACAGTTTCTTTTTCTTACAAAAGGCGAGGTTTTGGGTGCAATGAAATGCTTTCTGTTTTCTTCCGCCTTCATCACCAATCTGCTATTAATCACCCCTTAAACTTCTTTCCTATGATGATTATTGTCCTTTATTCTCTTAATCTTCATTTGTCTTTTGTTTTCTGTTTTCTGATTTTTGTTTTGTATTTTACACGTGTATAACCAGCCCTAGGAACTGTTCCCGAATTTGATCCGGATAAAGAGGTTGCTTACACCGATTTGCAACTCTTTACCGACAATTTCAGCAAGGAGAAACGGATTGGAAGAACTCAATTTGGGATTCTGTATAGAGGAAAGATTCCACAAGGCTGGAGGGAAAATGATGAGAAAGATGTCACAGTTAAATCACTTTCTTTAATATCTTATATATTCCATATGTGCTCTCCCTTAATATATAGTATATACTAGAAATTGTGGCACGCAGTACCTGCGCGCATAATTTTTAATAAAACTTTTATTTTGTTGAATCTCATAAGTTATTCCAATATCTTAAAATTTATCATTGTCTTACGACTCACATATAAAAACTGATAAGTTTTTCTAATGCATTAATTATCAATATAGTATTGTACTCAAATTAAATTAAAAATTGAAACTTTAAAAAATATTTGTTATATTGATAATGACGATTATAATACATACAACACAAATACTAATATGTTATTTTTATTTCAATTAACAATAAACTTAAATAAAATGGGAGTAAATTTAATTTTTGAGTACATGTAATTCATTGCATGGAATTAATTTTCCAAAAGAACTTAATTGAATAGGGTTGGGAAGTTGAAGGGCATTTTTGGTATTATAATAAATTAGTGTAGTGGTATAAAAACTTCCATTTTGTGTCTATAAAGCCCCTTCTCTTTATAATAGTATAGATTATATAATATATAGTATAAAGTTAATATAGTATATTAACAAAAAAATGTACTCTCCCTTAATATATAGTATATTAAAAGAGCATACCCTCGTTAACAAAACTGCAAAATCTCTTGAAAATTTTCAGCACAGGAATGCAAAATCTATATATATTGTTCTGGCATTATGATGAAAAAATATTACAAATAGAGAAGCTGCCCTTCACCATGGCTAGAACGTTTCTGAAAATCTCTACCTAGGCCTAACCTGTCTTCTCAACAACTATAAGATGGCATGTGCTCTTCTCCCCTTTTGTATATAGGAATGGTAGCTTTTATTTAATGACCTCGTTTATTTCGTGTGATGTGATTATAGTGATATAGATTAATGAATGATAAAATTTGAGATATGTAGTAATAGAATTATATAATATTTTGTTTATTGTATTGGATGAAGTATTGAATTGGTGTGAGGTAATTTTATCTTAAAATTACAAGTATGCCATTGATTTGGAAAATATTACAAAATATTAAAATTATCCCATAATAAGACACAATAATGGCCATTGTAAAAAAAAATACTTTTATATTTTTGTTTTTCAATTGATAATTTTAGATTTTACTTATTATTATCATTTTGCTAAGTTTTTAACACTCACAAGAACAAAAATAAGATTTGAGGACAAATTAGGCCTTCAAAAAATTATCTTGGGTTAGTGGGCTTTGTAGGATAAGTAATCCCACCTCATTTGGTAGTATTACTATCACCCATATATCCATATCAAAATCGGACTTGGCCTCAATATCCCGGGCCAACCTTTTTAAAAGTAAACAAGTTACTAAGTTGGATTGGGTTGGACATCCAGCTCAATCCAACTAAGTAAATATGGCCATAGGGAATATAGGTGGTGCATGTTAGGAAGGTTGGTGGCAACACATGTGCTGCCCACCAATTTTCAGCTCTATTTCTTCCACTTTCTTTTTTTATAAATTTGTAAATTTTATAATTTAATCCCTTAATTTCTAAACTTATATAATTTAAACCCAAAAAATTTATAAAATTTTAATATATTTGAATCATACCCTGTAATTTATTTTCTAGCCAATTTGTGACTTCTACTCTTATAAATTAAATAAACAAGTTTCATATAATTTCTTCTTTATCCTAAATTAATTTAAATAAATTTTTTGTAAATAATTTTCAAACAAGAAATATATAAAAAAGAATAGATCATTTAATGAAAATAAATTAATTTATCAAACATGATAAGTAATATATAATATAATAGGTATAGGGCGTCACAATGTTTCTTAGCAATTCGATTCGTTTACTTTATCAACTTTACATGGAATTTGAAACCAGTAAAGATTAAATGAGTTGATTGATGTTTTAATTTTGATTTTCTATGCTTTTTTCCTTTTATAGAAACGGTGTCAGTTAAGTGTCAGCTTTTGTGGGAGGGGTGGTGCTTTTACTCCTCTAGACTAACTTCACTTTATGTGATTTTTTTAATAAAAACGGTTATTATATAATAATTTTAAAATATTATTTTAATATATTTAAATTATAATAAATTCATATAATTAATCAAAATATATGTAAATTTAATTTTATTTAAATCCACAACCTCATTTCTAATTTTAGACCTCAAGTTTAATTATTACACTACCAAAATAAAAAATTAGTTTGTAGTGGGTTAACCCACAATTGTTAATGATATTTTGGAACTTTTATAATTGAAAGAGTGAATGGATGAGAGATTGAATTCTAGCGTCCTCCTCCCTTTCCATATTTTGTTCGTCAACAAATTGCTTCAAATGAGGAAGAATTAGTCTTACAACATGTCTCAAGTGCTAAACATTGTCTTTGTTCAGCACCGCAAGCTGCACAGTTGCAAATGTCCTGACAAACAAGACATGCTTCTTCACAATCTACTGGAATGTTTATCTTCCTGTATTCATTTATGATTTATGTATTTACTCGTGGTGTATTCTGAAAGGAAAATGGAAACATCGGATTTGCATGATAAAAACGAATGAGAAGAAATCGAATGAGAGGATGAAGAGGAACGATGATCTAATTTTGCATGTCATGATATAATTACTTTCCTAAATTTATTATCTGAATAATGAGAAATAATTTCAACAAGAGCAATGAGATTTAAAAATGATTTTTTCCTAGTGCATTTAAAAAAATATGATTAGTTATTTACTCGTAGCTTGCACGTACATATACTATTTGAATTAAATTTTTTTAATTTATGGTTATTATGTATATCTAGAGTTTTTGAAGTATGCAACTAAAGAGTAGGAGTATTTATATATAATTATCATGTTTCTATAAACACATCATTAATTAGTATAATATGATATGTTACAACAATTAAGATACTACAAGAAAGAACCACGTGCGTTGCACGGGATGCTTATTACTTCAACGAAATAATTACATTATTTAAAAGTTATAAGGTGTTTCATAAATTAATAAATATTATTTTGAAATTAAATAAGTATTTCAAAAATGAAAAGGATCTTATCCATTAGGCTTAGTGAATTTAAACTTTTAAAGATTATTGTAAAAAGCTTTCTATTCAATGAAACTTCAAAAGTTAAATAACAATATAACTAAATAGGTTGTTATGTAAACAAACGGTTCTGTTATTCATTTGCTTTTTTAATTTTGTTGGTAGGAGAAATTCTCTTGCTTGTTTTATGAATATATTGGTATTCTCGAAGAAATCATTTATTAACTTCCCTTTGCAAGTCGTTTGAATTTCAATGTCATCTTTCTTATCCATGGTTTACTATTTTCGTCATCTTATCAATATACTGCATCATATTTCTTAGCAATTCAATGTATTTACTTTATCAACTTTACATGGAATTTTAAACCACTGAAGATTAAGTGAGTTGATTGAGGTTTTATTTTTGACTTGCTATACTTTTTTTTTCCTTCTATAGAAACGGTGTCAGTTAAGTGTCAGCTTTGGTGGGAGGGATGGTGCTTTTACTCCTCCAGACTAAATTCATTTTATGTGAATTTCTTAATAAAAGCGGTTGTTATAATAATAATTTCAAAATATTATTTGAATATATTTAAATTGTAATAAATTCATATAAAATTAACCAAAATATTTGTAAATTTAATTGTATTTAATTCCACGACCTCATTTCTATTTTTAGACCTCAACTTTAATTGTATTACCAAAAAAAAAATTAGAGTGAATTAACCCACAATCGTTAATGATATTTTGGAAGTTTAATAATTAAAAGAGTGAATGGATGAGTGCTTGAATTCTAGTCTCCTCCTCCCTTTCCATGTTTAGTTCCGCACAGATATGGCATGTGAGGTTAGGTCATATCCTAAAGATAGGATAAAAAGGTTGGTGGACTCGAAGAGGATAGAAATAGATGATTTGGACAACCTGTCGACCTGTGAGTCCTGTCTAAAGGGAAAGATGAAAGCATGCGTAGATCGTCCTGGGAGGGAGTGCGATAAATTAAAAACATGAAAATAAAACATGCTATAAATGGAAAGTAAATACACATTCAAGGGGTGTTCCCTTGAGCCTCCCGGGCGTTCGGTGTATCTCATGATCAAAATTAACATGCTAAATCATGGTGGCCATAGGGTTGCAACAAAAGGAAACGTGAAACCTACCCGTTGTTGTTTCCTTCAAACCGCTACGTGCGTTGTTCCACGTTATTCCACCAAGATTCCAAATTATGAACCCTCTAAATTGTCCACCCAATCCACTGGATCTTGATCCCCCATGCTAGCAAGAAATCAAGAGGAATATAATATAGGAGGATAAATCGACCTAGTGTTATGAATTAACGTGATCGATTTGCCTATAGTTCTCTTGTATCAAAGACAAGATACTAGAACACTTTTTTGGACAGTGGAGAGGAGAGGCAGACGAGAAGAGAGAGGGAGAGTGGCCGAGTGTGTGTGTGTGTGTACTAGAGTTTCATCACCTAGTGGTGTGTGTTTCTATGAGAATTTATAGAAGGGGACTTCTTCTAGTCCTCTTCAAACTCTCAGAGAGAAGCATAGGTTGACTAGGATTTTGACCTAGTCAAATCCTAGTCAACTTAGGTTAAAGACCAAGTCAAACTTAATCTTGGTCATTGATCTCTCCACTCGATCTCGTCCGTCCATCTCTTAAATGGATGTCATGGAATATTTTGAATCTAATTTAAAATAATTCCTAAGGCTTTAAATAATCAACTAATTATTATGAGCCTATTTCCTCAATTTAATAAATCTAATTTATTAGTTAATTCTATTTAATCCAATTAAAGAATTAACAATCCAAAAAAGTGAACCAATGTAATCTAATTAAATTGTTCTATCTCCCGAAATCAATTCCTCCGTTACCGGTGGATTGTGTGTGACTCTTTAGGTTCACCCTCAGCTAGACTTGGCCGAATTTTTCAATCAGCCTATGATGGAAAATCCTCTGTCACCATGGGTGGCCATCTATCAACGGTCCATGGCACTAGAGGCTAGGTGAATATTATGGCGTGAAAATTTTTAGGCTCTTTAGTACGTTTTTCCTTCCGTCTTCCATCTCACGACCATAGTTTAGGGTTTGGACAATAGGTGTCGGTGCCCATTCTTGACTAAAGCTTTGGCTCGTGCACACCAAACGCCATAGGGATCTCATCCCACTGTTCAGTTACTGTGGCCACAAATTTACTGGAGGGCGAGTCTCAGAGTGTAAGTGAGACATTACTGTCAATCCTTTGGACAGGAGACTGATTCTATATTAGGACCTACTGTTCACACTACACACCTTGACTGCACTAGAAAGGGAATATCGCAACCCAGTCTCTCGACTTGGTAGCCTCTTGCAAAATCTAAGATACAAGCACAGTGTGCATGTGACCACAATAGTCCCTCAAGTTCAAGGACCAAACCTATATTGTCGGAACCGACCAACCCACTCAAAGTTTTCTATATGGCGATTCGCACGAGTCACCTCAGTCAGCCAGCACCAAGCTGGTTAACCCACTAATATTGCATGGACGACCTTCATCAGTTGTCAATGAAACGCGACTGCAATCGCTTAGTGCAAGTCTCAAACGGACTCTTGATAACGACAGGCTCGGCAATGCTAGGCACCACACCCAACTTTTGGATGTAGTTTCTCATCCAAACCGCTTCCTTGGCAGCTTCTGAAGCTGCTAAGTATTCAGCCTCAGTGGTGGAATCAGCTATGCTGTCTTGCTTGGAGCTTTTCCAAGTCACCACTCCACCATTAAGTCTGAACATATAGCCCGATTGAGACTTGGCATCATCGTCGTCTGACTGGAAGCTAGCGTCGTTAAAGCCTTCCAGAATCAACTCTCCACCACCATAGACCAAGAATATATCCTTAGTCCTTCTGAGGTACTTAAGGATACTCTTGACTGCATTCTAATGTGCCTCGCCTGCATAGGACTGATATCTGCTTGTTACACTTAAAGCGTAAGCGACAATAGGCCTCGTGCAGTGGACGACATATTGGATGCTGCCTACGGCAGAAGCATAGGGGATGAACTTCATCCTATCAAGCTCCTCATCAGTCTTGGGAGATTGCTTCTTGGATCCCGATTAATCTTCAGTCAAGCCTACCATTTCATAAGGTATGATTTAATCATACCAAGTGAAAGAGGCTTCATTGGAATTGATTTGTCTCTTTCCGAAAGTGACAAGTCAACTAGGCATCAAAGGCCTTCATGACCAATTCAGTGCTTCCAAAAGAAGCAAAATTCAGCCATCCCATTTTAGAAGAACCCCAGTTTCTTCTAATTCCAAAAGTAGAATTAACACCTCTCTTGGGCCAAAATTTAATGGGCCGAAATTTATTGTAATCCAATTACAATAAGCCAAGAATTGAATCCTATTTAATTCATGGTCCAATTAAATAATTCCCATTAATGTTTTAATCCAATTAAAAAATCTAAGCTTTGATTCTCTACTTAATCGATAAATCCCATTTACCGATAAAACGAGATCTCGATACAATATCAGCCCATCCATCCAATGGGCAATCCCTTAAGTAATCCAATTACTTATCATCCTCTGAAATTGACCCCAAGTCAATTCCTTCATCTCCTCGGTGATTTGTGTGTAACCCTTTAGATTCACCCTTAGCTAGACTTGGGCTTGTGTCCAACAAGAGCCCGACACCATGGGTGGCTGTCTAGCTATGGTCCATGGCACTAGATACTAGGTGAATGTTGGCATGAACATATAGGCGCCGATTTCGTACAAATATGGTCCTTCCGTCTACCGTCTCCTAGCCTTAGTCTAGGATATGGAATTGGGCGTTGGTTCCCATGCTTGACTAGGCATCTATGCTTAATACTCGAAACTACGCATGTCTCACTGCATCGACACTGGAAACCACTGTGGGGCCATAGGTCTAAAGCAACATAAACGTGTCTCCGAGTGCATAGGAGATACCTCTGTCACATACTGACAGGGGACGTATTGTCTTCTTGAAACCCACCGTCCTTGCTAACATTCTGACTGCACTGGACAAGGTTTATAATGAACATGTCTGCGACATGATCACTGCTCGCCAGATCCAATATACAATCATCGTGTGCACATGACTGTTGTGGTTCCTCAAGTCTGAGGACTACTCCCGTATTATCGAAACTGGGGAAATCCAATCATACCGACCAAGCCTCCAAGGCTTCCATATGATGATCCCCGTGAGTCAGCTCAGTCAAATCAACCCCATTCGACCAACCCACCAAGATCGTATAGGCGTCCCACACCTGCCGCCGATGAAACACAATACTCATCCAATGAATACGTCTCTTGGTGCAAGTCTCAATAGGACTCTCGATGCCCTGTCTCGAGGTCCTCAACTTGGAACGTTTCAGACCCAACCCTTTATCAGTTAGTTTCATAACCACCATCCAATGCATGACCCAACTGCATGAGTTGTTAACATGATCTGTGGGCTTTGTTGTGATATATGTGAAAAGACATTAAACATATAAGAATGAGCACAACAAAGACAATACCAATGGTAACGAATACTCATTTTATTCATTACATAATATTACAATACATCAAGTTGTCAAATAGATTACAAGATGCCAGAGCAATTGGCTTTCTGGTCACCTATTCTAACAAAACGTTCAGCGAGGTTCAAAGCTGTGAACCCTCTAACATAGTCCACACCACACCAAGAGAAGTCATGTTTTTCTTGCTAGAGAAAAACGGACTTAGAAGATGAGATTAAAGAAGGGATCACACTATCGGATTAGTGTTCCTTCTTAATCTTTCTTTGCTCTTCAATTGATCCTAGATCAAAGAACCAACAAAGAGGGACATGAGAGTAGAGAAGGGGCTGAAAATGTGGAGTGAGAGATGAGAGTGTTTCTTCTTTTTCCTAGAAAAAGATGAAATTATGAAACTTTTGCATTTTGATGATTGTATACACACACACACACACACACACACACATATATATATATATATATATATATATATAAATCATTAATGTGATTACCGGAATGTGTCTAGGTTCCTCCAAAGATGTCTAGATACATTCCAGTCAATCCCCATTAATCTTCAATCAACCGTACAATTTTATAAGGTATGATTAATCATACCAAGTGAAAGAGGCATGATTGGAATTGATTTGTTTCTTTCCAAAAGAGATAAGTCAACTAGTCATCACATGCCTAAAGGGGCCGATTTCCAGAAGAAGTAAGAACCGACCTCCTTGTTTCACAAGAAGCCCAACTTCTTCTAATTCCAAAAAGTAGAATTATGATCTCTCTTGGGCCAATATTTAATGGACCAAATTTTATTGTAATCCAATTACAAAAACCCCAAGAATTAAATTAAATTTAATTCAAAATCCAATTAAATAATTCTCATTAATCTTTTAATCCAATTAAAAGATCCAAGCTTTAAATCTCTACTTAATTGATAAATTCCATTTACCGATAAATCGAGGACCTGATACAATATCGGCCCATCCATCCAATGGATAATCCCATAAGTAATCCAATTACTTGTCATCCTCTGAAATTGACTCCAAGTCAATCCCTTCACCTCCTCGGTGATTTGTGTGTGGCCCTTTAGGTTCACCCTTAGCTAGACTTGGGCTTGTGTCCAACAGGAGCCCGTAACCACGGGTGGTCGTCTAGCAAAGGTCTATGGCACTAGAGACTAGGTGAATGTTGGCGTGGAAATTTAGGCACCAATTTCGTACGGGTACGGTCCTTCAGTCTACCGTCTCCTAGGGTTAGTCTGGGGTATAGAATTGGGTGTAGGTTCCCATCCTTGACTAGGCGTCTATACTTAATATTCGAGACCATGCATGCCTCATTGCATCGACGCAAGAAACCATTTCCTGCTCGATCAACCACTGTGGCCACAGGTCCAAGCAACATGAACATGTGTCCGAGTGCATAGGGGATACCTCTGTCACATATTGACAGGGGACGGATCCTCTTCTTGAAACCCACCGTCGTCGCTACACACTCTGACTACACTGGACAAGGCTTATAATGAACATGTCTGCGACATGATCACCTCTCGCCAGATCCAAGATACAGCCATCGTATACACGTGACTCCTGTGGTTTCTCAAGTCCGAGGATTACTCATGTACTATTGGAATCGAGAAAATCCAATCATACCGACCAAGCCTCCAAGTTTTCCATATAATGATCCCCGCGAGTCAGCTTAGTCCGCTCGAAACTAATCGACCAACCCACCAAGATTTGAATGCTTTTGGTTTCTTGTTTTCAACGGCCTTGCCTTTATTGATGGGTTTGGAGTTCGGGTTCACATTATTCAGTTTCTTTTTCCTGATTATTAAATTGGCCCTTGGCTGATGCTCAACAGGCATCTTATGGGTTTGATTCCTGAGCTTTTCCTCAATGCTAGTCGCGACCATAAGATCATCCAGAGACAATCTCCCTTTCTGATGTTTGAGTGTCATGCCAAAACTTTCTCAGGATTTGAAAAATTTGTCCACTATGGACATGATCAGAAACTTCTCGGTAAGCTTTATCTCAGCATAAAACAGAGCATGCTCAAGATTGATAATCTCGTGCGTCTGTTCAGCTACAGACCTTCTCTCGACCATCTGATACCTCATGAACATGGAAATAGAATACTTTTCGAGCCCTTGCTCTTCAGTATTATATTTCCTATCCAAATCCTCCCACATTTATTTTGCAGTGTAAGAGTCAGAACAATAGACATCGAAGAGCGTGCGTATTTGACATTACTGACAAAATAGCTCCTCGACCTATTTAATCTCGCTGTGTCCACTGAACAATCTCAGTAGTTTTGGGATCAATTTCAGTTGGTTTAGGGCAAGTCACTTGAATCACCGACAAAAGTGCCTTCATCATAAGCCATATTTTTATTCGTTGTTGCCAATGTTTGAAAAAACTAGCCAGAAAGCTTCTTCGACGTTCCGGACAAGTCAACTTTTGGGGCAATAGGAAAGGCGACAGAAACTTGTTCGGCCATTTTAACAATTAGGAAAGTCAAACAACAGATTTTTCCAAAAACAAAAATCCAAATTTTTAATGTAAAGAAACAACAACGAAAATCGTTTTCGTTCCAAATAAATCCGATTTTTCAAAATCTATAATTTCTTCAAGATTTTTGGAAAAAGTGTAACAATCGTAGTAAACATTTTGAAATACCAAATCAGATTTTATAAAGAACAGTTTTGCATTAACAGGTATGAAACCAAAGCAAAACAAACACGTTGGAACACAAAAGATAAACAGTTAAATATGTTGTTTTACGGAAAAATAAATAGAAAGACTTACAACGAGAATTGTATCGTAACAATTCTCGATTCAAGTAAATTCATCAAATCGAATCGCAGATTATATCTTGCCTCGAAGAAATTATACGCCTCGTCTGGTTGTGCACCGGGTACTACGCAATTGCTTTCAGGATAAGACGATTCCCATTTGTTCAGTACTGCACTTGTACCGAAGAACACCTCAAACAAACACTCAAAAGCCTATGAAAAACTTGAGCTAAAAGCTCGGATTTTTGGTGCACTTTAATTGCAGCCATTACTAGCCATTATGTAGCATTAAGCCACCATTATATAGTAGTTTAATAATTGATTTAAAACACATTAATAATAATCCAGATAAATTCAAATTATTTTATTGCAAAAAAATATATAATGAGACTAAGACATTTGCCTTAACGGCCAGAGCGGGGCCGGCCCAGGTTGGGTCGGCGCCGATGTGGGGCAACCACATGTTCACTCTAGTCTCCATAACACTTCAAATACAACTTGAACATTGAACTTAATATAAGGAGTTTATGAAACTCCTAAACTTCCACTATGGGCCAAGAATGAGTGTACAACACTCACCCTCACATACACCTTATATACATATCTAATATCAACACTTTTCCACTATATTTCTATGTGGGACAAGTGTACTTCTCTATTGCTCTCAATCTAATCTATAGATTTAATCTTTTAATTATCTCCATATATTAGACTATATTGTTGTTATAAATTAGCAACTACAATGCCAGTTACAACACTTTCGCCACCTAATTTACCTTTCCACACGTATCATAGAGTCGTAGTCTGGCGCGTGCCGCCTGTCTTCGCATTGCTTCGTCTTGTGTCCCGTCACCTCGTACTCTTGTGTCCCGTCAGTATTTTCATACTACGTTATGTCTTTATTCGAGGTATCTTCTTCCCGTATAAAAAATAAATAGTCGTAGTAAATAGTACTTGACCATGTCACGCAACGGTTTTTGGTCATGGTTTTTGCGAGTGTAGCTAAAACATATGTTATAGCTAAAAGTCATGGCAAAACTATTTGTCATGGGCCATTACCATGGCAAAAATATTTTTGATGGTGAATAAGCTAAGTTTTGTTTCGATTTTATTTAGGCATAGTTAATAATAGTTAGTGTAAATTACAGCTACTTTTTTTGAGGTTTCACATAATTACAAATACCCCCTCGTTGTTCGAAAAATTATAAATGCCCCCCTGAGGTTTATAATTTTCAACCAAAAGTCTGAAATTAGCCATTTTGCCCTTGATTTTTTTGTTAAATCGTTGAAAAATCAGTCGAGGCAAATTGCATTATTAATTTGTCTGTGTAAAAAACATAAGAACCTCTTCCTGCACATTGTAGTCCAAAAAAATTCAAAGAATTTTAAAACTTAAATAAATTGTATAAGGACATTTTGGTCGATTCACCCATAAAATGGATGGAAATGGGTTATTTTTAGACGGGTGCAAACCATAGGGGAATATTTGTAATTTTTCAAACAACAAAGGAGTATTTGTAATTATGTCGAACCTTAGGAGAAGTAGTTGTAATTTACCCTAACAGTTATTTACCATAACTTTTAGTTTATAGCCATTAAAAATGTAGGTATTAGTAATTTTTTTTTTTCTGGTGGTGCCAAATGACTATAACTGTAAAACTAAAAGTGCAACTAAAAGCTAATGATACATATAATTAATTTAGTTGAATAAAAAATAATACAGTTTTTTATGCATTCATACTGTTTATATATATATATATATATATAAATTCTGATGTTCTTGTAGCAAAGTGATGTGATTCTAATTCCTGGAACAGTAGAGTTAGTGGCTGTCATTTTCACCACAACAAACAAATTAAAGGGATAAAACATTTTTCTTTTCTCAATTCTTGGTAGCTACCAAAAATTATCAGATGCTGAGATTGCTCAGATGAAGTTAAGGTCAATTTAATTCGGGGTCCTACTATTTATGTCAGATGTTACAACAATGAATTAGCTTTTTGTTTATTGCAGGTTGAGATGAGTTCTTTACACTTTTATTTTCTGAAGTTGAAGAAACTTTTTGATATGCCAACTCAATCTTGTCACTTCAACGTTTATTATACCTATTGCAGGTTTATTTTTTAATATAAGGAAATAGTACTCCTCATTTATATTTTTTATGATTATAAAAAAGTAGTACTCTTTAGTTATGTTTTCTATATATGTAAGAGAGTAATATTCCTTAGTTTTGATTTTCGTAATTTTTTAGGAAGGTAGCACTCCCCATTATATATTTTGAGTTCTCTATAATTTAATATAGAATTGAACGGGGACTCCCAAAAGCTCCCCCCACCTTCTGGGGTGGTTCATTTTTTCTTAAAAAAAAATAGCGTTTTGTTATGACCAAAAGTCTTATTGATCAAGTTAAGGATGTTTAGCTTAATTGGTAAAGTCGAGGCCTTATGATCCTATAGATCATGGGTTCAAACCCTGCATGGGTTGAGTTATTTCTATTGTTTAGTAGGTATGGTTGTTGTTGTAATAGCTAACTGTTAGTTTATGTGATATTATTAATTTAATTATTTGTAATTATCTCTATTTGATATTGATAACCGACAAAATTGAATGAAATCACTTTACTTTCAATTAATAAAGCAAACAAAGTCTTGTTGGTCAAAAGTCAATCATGATTAGAAAAGGGGGTATGAGAAGGGGTTACAAATGATGACAAATTAGCTGTTGTGGCCCTTTACAATACTCTAAATTATGAACACAGTTTGGTAGTGCTTTCTTGTCAACTACACTGTCACCATGAAAAAGGAGTCTTTCCTGTAATTTAATACCAAATTCTTTTCTCTATTTCAGTTTGAAAGGAATATGAATGAATAAACAATAGAAAATGGAGGTAAAGCATCCGAACTATACGCTACGTATATGGAAAGTGTAGGATTTGTCATAAAGACTTGACCTTTTGTTTGGGTGAAAAGATTTAATGAGGAAAGAAGAATATTAGAGAAAACAATAAGATGGAAAGAATATAAAATTCAATAATTAGAAGATGGAAAGAATATAAAATTATGAATTTGTTTGGTTATATATGGAAAGTAATAAACGAAGAAAAGGAGGAGAAAGGAGAGATGAAAATGTTGGAGCGCGAGAGAAGGTCAAATCAAATTTCTTTTATTGAAATTTTCTCACCATTTTCGGTGAAGAAAATCAATTTTTCTTTTTCCTGTTACGATGTATTCACAAAAAATTGTTTCATGTAACATTCTCTTGGGTTTGTAGCAGCAACAAAGTATGATAGGTCGATTAAGAACAGATAAGATAAATACTATATAAATTTTGCATGCAGTAAATTTTTGTACTTAATTTAATGTAAGCTAGTTAAACCTCTATACGTGTGGCTTGTTGCACCGAATCGATCGCTAACAGTTAAATAGCACATAGAAGATTAAAATTTCACTAGAGTAAAAGGAACGAGTAGTTAGAATAGGTGAACAACGCATAAGAAAACAAGAATGAAGAAGGGTGTGAGTATTCTTTTATTAAGTTTTTACAAGGAATTTTGCAACGGTATTTGCCACGAACCTCACATCCGTGGTAAAAGTACTATTTCATAAATAAAGCAATAGTATTGCTACAATAGTATTGTACGGATTGCAACGGATCAAACGTCTGTTGCAAAAATCGTGACAATATAACATCTCAATAATTAATCCCTCCAACTGCCTGTACGGTTTGCAATGAGTTTTTGGGTCGTTACAAAAGTTGTTGTAAATTTATCAGCAACTTTTCCACGGATTTACTTCCGAGCCAAAAGCTGTTGCAACACTCAGCTCTTTATTTTGCAATGAAAAACAAGCCAAGAAGGTCGTGGCAAAAATGTTGCTGTATTATTTTAAAAATTATGTAACTTTAAGGTCGTTGTAAGAAAATTAATTAAATTGCAATGAGTTTTTTTCAATGTAATATTTGTTGGAAATTTCTTGCAACGGATATAATTTGAAAGTTCATTGAATATGTTGCAATGGTATTAGCAGTTGCAAAATCCGCTACAAATTAGCAACGGATATGTTCCATTTGGCAAAATTTTTCGTGACTTTTGCAACGACTTACGACGAAAGTAGACCATTCTAAAGTTGATCAAATCTTATAACGGGATGTCGTTGCAAAAATTTATCATTGTTTTGCCACAAAATTTTCCACGACAATCCATTTTTTTCACATTTCTTTGCAAAGTCGTGGAAAATTTGCCACAAAACATTCCGTGGCAAAAAATCCTTGGCAATGAGCATGTTTTGTTATAGTGTTGGTCATAGAACTCAAATGAATCTGTTGGATAGTTATTTTCAACGAGTTGTAGATAGCTTAATTTTAGGATGCACTTGATGGGTTTGGAAGCAATTCTTATATCTAATAGGCTCCACTAGAAAAAAATTTAACTTTTAACCATGGCTAATTGTCATGGTTAAAAACAAATAGCCGTAGTGAATAATCATTCACCACGGTCATACCACGATTATTTACCATGGTATTTGCGAGTGTGGCTAAAACATTTGCCATGGCTAAAAGCCATGGCAAAAAGAATTTTCATGTTGGATAATCTAGGTTTTTGCAACAGTTTTTATTTAACCATTATTTGCCATGATTTTATTCCATAGTCAATAAATTTGTAGTCAATAGTGAATTTTCTTTTAGTGCTCGTGGGCCTGGGATATGACAAATGGTATTAGAGTTGATCGCCATGTAGAATCAATACTTAAGTGATATACGGGACAAAATGCTAAGCATGTGGGAGTCACTTCTTGAACCTACGGGACAAAGTGCTACATGCATGGAAGCCACCTCTTGAATCTACAGGAGTCGTTTTCTAGAATTCTGATGGCTTGAGACAAATCATGGGCTATGTTTTATGCCGTGACAAGGACCTCGCATTCTGAATTAGGGGTTATGTTGCCATGCCGCGATGAGGATGTTGCACTTTGAAGGAGGCAATATTCTGATACCCCACCCTATATCGATTAAGAAGACGAAGACCTCACATTCTAAAGGAGGAGTGCTTGTGATACCCCATACCACATTGAATTAGATTAATAAGATAAGTACCATTAGTTGTGGTCAAAGAACTCAATTGTATAAAGAATATCTCTTTTGGTTCCATAACATAATTTTGGATGCACTCAATGAGTTGGAAGGTAATTCTCGCGTCCAATGGACTCTTAGGCTCAGAACGTACGTGACACAAGATAATGATTCGATGATCGGACAAAATACAAGCTCTCGATATATATAAATATATAAATACATATATATATGTGAGTGTTAATATTATAAAATGAAATACCACTAAAATGTATATTTCTCTCTCTCATAAAGGTCAAAATGCAAGCAACACCCCTGTGATATTGCAAATGTGCAAATTATCCTCCATATGAAAAAATAAATAGCAATTTACCTCATTGTATTTTTAAAATGAAGCAATTTATCCCTCCCCCCGTGTTTTCCAAAATGAAGCAATTTACCTCCTTAGCTTCATTTTGGAAAACACAGGGGGGTAAATTGCTACTTTTTTTTCATAGAAAAGTAATTTGCTCATTTACAATATCACAGGGGATAAATTGCATTAAACCCCAAAATAAAACCTTAATGTTCGATACAAAGCAATTAAACATTTAAGATTGCAACACCATACACATATATACTCTCATGCAAAAAATTTCACTCTTCATCATATGTAATTAGCTAGCTCGAGACTTCATCCAAAAGCTTATACCTTCTGACCTTGTTTCTGAACGTTTGTTTTATGATCACCCCACCATTTGATACCTCTTCTGACCTTGTCCTTCTAATAATCTTCTTACCAATACTCCCTCCATCAGCAGTCGTGACCCTCTTCCTGCCAGCCGGTGACGGCCTGGATCGCTCCGTGGTCGGGAACTTATTCTGCTTCTTTATTTGATCACAAGTATTTGCTTTTATGTCCTTTAGACCTCCATGATTTTCTCCCAAAATTGTCTTCCTTTTGCTCATCTTCATGTGATCTTGATGATCACGAGGGGTTTTGAGAGATGATGAGGAATTGGGGGAGCTGGCTTTTGTATTTCCTAGTAATTCTGCTTTCTTGTCGTCCTTTGGGCTAAGGCACCAGTTGCAAATGTGGTAGGATTCAGCTTCTGGATACTGATTGCTGCAATATCTGCAAGATCAATTTGAAGGGCTAAGAGCGACCTGAAAAACCTTACCTACGTAAAAATGTTACACTACAAAAATATTAATTTTTCGTTACATTATAAATGACCACGACTTAAAAATTGCGATAAATCAATACTGCTAATCACGGCCTAACAAACTTAATGGAAAGAAAACTTAAATATTTACCACGGAATAATCAACATTGTCATGGTTTTCAATTAGGGCCAAAACTTTTCCCACTATGACAAATATTTTGACCTCATTTGCAGAAACAACGATTAATGGTTGTTGGTCCCAATTCAGTCTCACATTTTATGAAACTTTTGATTTGATCCCATTTTTAGACAAAAAGTTGCCAACTCAGTTCCAAACTCCATTTTCTGTCAAGTTTTAACGGAAAAATGGAGACCCCGTTAAGTACGGTTGGGCTAAGCTACCTTTTTGGTCCCATAAAAAAGAAATTTTTTTCAATTTAATCCCACGCTTTACGCGATTTCTGATTTGGTCCCATTTTTAGACAAAAAGTTGCCAACTTAGTCGGGGAGCCCATTCCGTCAAATTTTAATGGAAGGACGGAGATCTAGTTAAATGACTGTTAACGTTGTAGGAAAATTACACATGTGATTCTCACATGATTTATCTACTTATTCCAACCCCAAATCAAACATCAGGTCACCCCCTAACCCTAAAAATCTCTTCAGCTATTTTCTTCCAAATCACTTGCGATTACTGGTTTGATTTCAATAAAAACACACGATTTCTAGTGAAGATAGTGAACATTGGTAGATTCACGACGATGTCCTTGCGGCCCAACCATCTGATCGATTAAGTGAAGATAGTGAACACTGACAGATGTACTCGATCAGATGGTTAGGCTACAAGAGCTTCGTCGCGAATCTGCCAATGTTCACTACCTTCACTTGAGATCCTGTACTTTTCTTGAAACCAAATCAGTAATCATAAGTGATTTGAAAGAGAATGGCTGAAGATACTTTTAGGATTAGAGGAGGGGGATGACCTGATATTCAATTTGGGGGTGGAATGAGCAGACAAATCACGTGAGAATAATTATGTGTGTAATTTTCCTCCAACATTAACAGCCATTTAACGGGGTTTCTGTCCTTCCATTAAAACTTGACGAAAAATGGGGTCTGATATTAAGTTGACAACTTTTAATCTACAAATGGATCAAATTGAAAATCCCGTAAAACGTGGGATTAAATTAAAAAAAATTCCTTTTTTATGGGACGAAAAAAATAATTTAACTATATGTATATATATATATGCGTAAAGTGCTCCTCAATAGGTATAATTTCAAGATGTCCCCACAATTGAAATAGTACAAAACTCCTCTAAATTAGTGTATATATATATATATATATATATATTAAAAAGGCACCTTAATGTTTTGAGGGAAAATAACATTTTCATTATGTAATTTAGAGTCTTTTATCTTTTGGTCCCACTGATTAGATATTCTCACTTTTGATCTCGTAACTTCTAAAAATGTAATATGTTTGGTCTCATGGCACCTTCTGTTAGCTATTAAAGAAAATTGCCACATGTATAGCATGTGGCCGTTAGGGCATTTACACGTTTTACGGAATTCTCACTTTTCGTCCCATAATTTTTGAAAAGTAGCACTTTGGTCCCATACACTAAACGACCATGTTGCTTTTTTCCCTAAATATCTAATAAAAATGTGCTATATAACCAAAAGTGTTACTTTTTAAAATTTATAGGACCAAAAATAAGAATCTTATAACCAACAGGAATAAACGTGAATGTCCTATGTTATAAAACCAAAAATGCTATTTCCCCATATTTTTGAAAAGAGGGATTTAGCCCTCCTCCCGTCTTTCTGCGTTCTTCAATCTCCTAATTTGTAACTGATTGTCATATTTTGCCTTGTATATCTATTTTATTCTCATTAACTGATTATATAAGGCCAAATATCGAAACACAAAAAGATGAGGTGTGTTGGAGTGTGAGATAAAAAACAACTAAGTGCAAGAATAATATTTGGATTCTTATAGCTAGTAAATGATGCAGGCAAAATAAACAATATCTAAACAAACCATGAAAATTAACAATAAGATGAAGAGGGTTATAAGATGTTTTTTTTTTTTTTCAAACTATTAATTAAGGTGACTGACATTTGGTTTCCAGTCATTGTAAATTACAATAAGATCATCACAAACAAGTTGTTGTGGCTGTAAGAATCAAAGTTTGTAACTGAGGTGTAGTGAAATTAAAATAAAAGGTTGAATTTGGCAATAATAGTATATGAGAGAAGAGGAGCAATACGTATAAGTCAAAGTTGAGCAAAAAGATTTAACATACTTGTGCTGGGATCGGAATCGGCAGTCTTTGCATATGAAAAGCTCGGAAGATAAGCCATAATCTCCGCACATACAGCACTCTGAGATACCAGGGACTGAAGCTGCACCTTCTCCTTCACCATTTCTTCTCATCCTTTATACATATACAATACACACATATTATATATATATATATATATATTGATAAAGAGAGAGAGAGAGAGAGAGAGGATATAATACATATATAGGTAAGGCTATCTGCCATATATATACCACATCACATACCTATATCCTATATGCGTGTGTATGTATATTTAGAGAGAGAGAGAAGAGGGGGGGGGGGGGGGATTGGATTGGGCAATCCATCCTTAAAGATTGTTTTTAGGTGTTACATAAAATGAAATTTAAAATTGTCATATTTTAAATAGGAATAATTATATTTACACCCCTATGGTTTATTTACACAAACACCTCTAATTTTTGGATAATTACACATATACTTATAAAAAATTATAACATTATTTACACAAATCATCTTTTACCTTTTCAAAAATTACACATACACCCCCTAAAATGTTAACATCATTACACAAATTACTCTTATCTTTTGGTTGTTATGGGTGATTTCTGTGATTATATAAAAGGCGAGAATAATTTGTGTAAATAGATCATAGGTTAGAGGATATAAATGTAGCACTTTTTGTTCTCGTGTGACTAAAATATCTATTTTCTTCCCTTAACTTTAGAAATCTGTTTTATATATAATATAATATATGTGTATATATATATATTTATTGAAATGGAAGAGATAATATGAAATAAGGTTTGGTTGCAGACATTGATATATGGTATCATATTCAGTTTCGTAAGTCTTCCGTGTGAGGTAAGTTAGAAAAAAATATGCCACAATTAGTGGTCCGAAAGCGAAGTGTGGGGGCTCACCACTCACGTTTTGCTCCTTTTCATCTCTTTTCTTAAGTTTTTCTATCCTCCAAACTTATTGCAGTTATTAATAAAGTTTGATTGGACATATCAACTAACAAACATATATAGTTTAATTACTATTGTCTAAATTGCATATTATGTTTCTATTTGTGCCACAAGCCACCTTTAACGCAAAATTACAGCTTTGATCCTGTAATTATAGATTATTGGTACTTTTCATTTTATAATTTATTTTATTTATAAATTTAATTCTTTTTTTGACAAATTCAATGCGGAATATCTCACATTTGATTATTTTTGGAAAATTCAGTCCTATGTTGACAATTTGAGTCCCCTCTATAATTGAGTGGATATCATTTTTGATCCTGTAACTATATATCGTCAGGACCAAATTTGTTAACACGGGACTAAATTTTCCAAAAAAAAGACCTAATCTGAGATGTATTTGACTAAATTCATTAAATAAAAAACTGAATGTATAAATAGAGTAAATTATATGATCAAAAATACTAACAACTATAATTACAAGATTAAAAATATAATTTTCTTCATCTTAACATGTTTGGCTACATTGTCTGCGGCGCCATTTGTTTCCCCTGTAGCAAAAAGGAAGGCGAACTGCCTCAAGCCTAGTAATGGAATAAGTTTCTTGGGTAGATGCGTCATTTTGCGCGTGAGATTCACTACTCAGTTTCAATGATTAATCATTGAATACATCTTTCAGCAACCAGTAGTAAACCACTTAGAATGGCCCAAACTTCTGCAACTGTATTAGAATTTATTTGGGTGGATTCTGCAAATGAAACAATGAAATGTAATATAAGTTCAAGACTAAATGGTCTTGTTATTTAGTCAGCTGAAAGTTAGTTTTAGTTTCCCGCCTAAACTCTTGTATAAAAAGGATTTCTCATTGAAATGAAAGACACTTTCATCATAAAAAAAACTCTTCTAGCGAATAACCAGATTTGTGATTTGATGAGGTTTCTACAAGGTATCAGAGCCTTCTTGTGAAGGTCCTGATTGCCGAATATCTCGAGTGAACCTCCAGGCAGTACCTATTTGATCTGGAACAGTGCTCTGTGTTAAATAGGTCACCAGAAAGCCAATAAATTTGGTATTTTGTAACCTATTTGACAACTTGATGTAATGTAATATTATGTAATGAATAAAATGAGTATTCATTACCATTGGTACCTTCTTTGTTATGCTCATTTTCCATATGTTTAAAATGTTGTTTTACATATATCACAACAAAGCCCACAGACCACGGTTAACAATTCATGCAGTTGGACCACGCATTGGATGGTGGTTATGAAACCAACTGATAAGAGTTGGGTCTGAAAAGTTCCAAGTCGAGGACCTGGAGATAGGGCATCGAGAGTCCTATAGAGACTTGCACCAAGAGTAGTATTCATTGGATGAGTGTCGTGTTTCATCGGTGACAGGCGTGGGACGCCTATACGATCTTGGTGGGTTGGTCGACTAGGGTCGAGCCGACTGAACTGACTCGCGTGGATCATCATATGGAAGCCTTGGAGGCTTGGTCGGTATGTTTGGATTTTCCCGGTTTCGATAGTACGGGAGTAGTCCTCACACTTGAGGAACCATGGCAGTTACGTACACACGATGGTTGTATCTTAGATCTGGCGAGAGATGGTCATTCTGTAAGATGATCATTATAAGCCTTGTCCAGTGTAGTCGGAATGTGTAAAAAGGACAGTGGGTTCCAAGAAGAGGATCCGTCCCCTGTCAGTATGTGACAGAGGTATCTCCTATGCACTCGGAGACACGTTTATGCTGTTTAAACCTTTGGCCACAGTGGTTGGTCAAACAAGAATGGTTTCCTGTGTCGGTGCAATGAGGCATGCGTAGTCACGAGTATTAAGCATAAATTCCTAGTCAAGAATGGGAACCGATGCCCAATTCCATACCTTAGACTAAGGTCGGGAGATGGTAGACAGAAGGACCGTACCCGTACGAAATCGGCGCCTAAATGTTCACACCAACATTCACCTAGTCTCTAGTGCCATGGACTGTTGCTAGACGACCACCCATGGTAACGAGCTCCTGTTGGACATGGGTCCAAGTCTAGTTGAAAGTGAACCTAAAGGGTCACACACAAATCACCGAGAAGGTGGAGGATAATAAGTAATTGGATTACTTATGGGATTGTCCATTGGATGGACGGACCGATATTGTATCGGGCCCTCGTCTTAATCGGTAAATGGGATTTATCGGTGAATGTAGAGATCGAAAATTGGATCGTTTGATTGGATTAAAAGATTAAATGAGAATTATTTAAGTGGACCTTGAATTAAATGTGATTTAATTTTGGGTTCGTTGTAATTGGATTATAATGAAACCCGGTCCATACATGGCCGAAAATTACCACTCATGGAGAGGTAAAAATCGGCCATACATGGCCTTGGTGAGGTTGACTTGTCCCTTTTGGTAAGGGACAAATCAATTCCAATCAAGCCTCTCTCATTTGGTAATTAAATCATACCTTATGAGATGGTAGGCTTGATTGATGAATCAGTAGGATTGATTAGGATGTATCTAGACATCCTTGGATGAACCTAGACACATTCCAATAATCAGATTACTTTTGTATATATATGAGTATATACAATCATAAAAGAAAGAGAATTATATTTCATCGACTTCGATGAGTTTGTTTACTTCACCTTCAATTAACAGGATTAGCTCAGGTTGGAATCTTATTTAGGCTTTTTTGACGGAACGAGCCCATTTCTTCACCGACAGGTGGTGCACGGCTACTTTTGGGTCTAACCCGTGCATTTCTTTATAGGACCATGCAAACACATCTTTATACTCATGAAGTAGCGCGACATAAGCCTTATCTTCTTCTGGGTTAGAGAGGCGCTTGTGTAAATTGGTCGGGGATCTTCGGCATCACCTAAATTAACTTCTTTCAACTCATCAATGGTGGTTTTAATGCCTTCTCCAAGTTCTAGAGGAGTGTCTCAACATCTTCTTCTTCAACCTCCTCATTTTCAATTAAGGTGATGTGATGAGCTTGGGCAATATCTTCTTTAGCATTGCCGTTAATAAAATTGGATGATGCTACGCTTTCTTTGTCATCCTCGTCATTAGGTTGAACTTGTGTGAAGACCATTGTTGTGCTTTAACCTTCAAGACTCTGCCACATGATATGTCTAAAGTTGTGCGGCATCTCATTCTGGAAGAAACAAACTTCTTAGCTTTTGTGTATATGAGGACGTGATGTCTTCCTTTGGTTGCGCGGCTACCTTGGATACGCCTTTCTTTTGATACCCCGTCCTTCTCCGTAGACCGATTCTATCAAAGACAGATTGATTATTGGTCTTTCTATGCATCATTCTTTTACATGGGCCAAGTCTGTTGAAGACAGACTCTCGTGGATTTTCTTCCCTTTGGTAGTTTTCAGTTGAAGAAAAACTGACATGGTTGCTACTGGCCCTTTTTATTGCGATGTGGATAGACTTAGGAGGGGTAAAACCAAGACCCAATGCTTCTTTTCCTTCAACATTACTTGTGTGGTGTTGAGTCCGTGGAGCCTCTTATTGGTGGCTTCAGGAGGAAGTTTTTCAAGAGCTAGCCTTTCTTGTGGATTATACCCAACTTTAACAAGCAGCTTGAAGGCTTTGGGATCATATTTTTCTCCATCTATGGCCAATGTCTCATGTTCTTTTTCATCTTCTTGGGTTGAGGGAACAAATCCTTTGAGTGACGGTTTCGATGGTTGCTTTACGTTGATCTGAGTTAATGGTAGAGTCAAGATCTTTGAAAATTTAGTCTCGATGGTGGGCAGCTCATTTCTCCTCATGCTTTGATCGTCATGTGACTTTGGTTTTTCTGAGGGCAAAATCTCTTTCCTCTTTTGGCAGTTTCAATGTAGTACTTGGGGTCGGCAAAGTGCCACTCAGCTTTTGTAAAAGGTTTGGTATCATCGAGTACCCTTTTCACTACACCATTGCGGCAATATTTGAAACACTGATGCCATGTTGAGGGAACTACAGAATTTTCGTGCAACCAAGGGTGGCCAAGAAGCATGTTGTAAGAAGTTTTGGCGTTTATAACATGAAACAATGCGGTCAACGCTATATCGTCCATCAACAATTTCATCCTTATAATGTCGACAGCCATCTGTCCTCCTTGATTGAAGCCTTGAATCATGAGGCGGTTGTTTGCGAGCTCATCCATCGGGATCCCTAAGTCTTTCAAGGTTCGTAGGGGTAAGATATTGACTGCAGACCCTCTATCGATCAATATTCTGTTCACCTTTTGTTCACGTGCATATCCAGCGACGAACAAGGGGCGATTATTAAGCTTTGACCCAAGAAGCAAATCTCCATCGGTGAAAGTAACGATACGAATCTTATTTTCAGACAGCGCGTCCTAATTGATCGCAGTATCGTTCTTATGTATGGTATTGCAGGAGGTTTCACTGTCAAAATACCTACACTTGACCAAGGTCACATTTGCTGTTGCAGTATCTTCTTCATGAGAGCTTTTACCTTGACGAGCTAACTGCATAACCTTGTCTTTGAACACAAAGCAATCTTGTATTGAATGCCCAACTAAACGATGATATTTTCAGTATTTTGGGTCATCTGTTCATTCGGCTTCTTCCGGTCGCTTTGCTTCGGCTAGTTCGATGAGGTTAGCCTCCAATAAGTCATCAAATATGCTGGGGACATTAGAATCAAGGAAATGATATTGCTTTGCTTGCATTTCTTTCAAAGTTAATTTTCTTTGCAGTCTCTCGTAAGGAGCGTTTTGCTTTGGGGTAATGTTGTCTTTTGTTATGCTTCTAAGCTTGAGTGGCGCTACATTCACCGCCATCGATTCCTTGCTTGGAGGTTTTGGAAAAGGTTTGCCCCCTTTCTTGATTTCTTGCCTTTCCTTGGTTTTACGGGGTTCTTGGACAGGTGGTCCTTCTACTCCACTTGTTGCCATACTTAACTCCATGTCATGTGCTCGAGTGGCCAAATCTTCAAAATGATTTGGGTAGGATTCCTTAAAGAATATACCGAAGAACCCAATGCATCCCTTGAATGCACATCTCAATGGCGAAAGCTTTAGATAATCGATCTTTGCAGTTGAGGCTCAGATTCTTCCACCTATTGATATAATCGATAACCGGCTCATTCTTCCACTGGCGGGAATTGTAAGCTCAATCATGTTGACGGTCCGTCTAGTGCTATAGAATCAATTGAGGAACTCTTGCTCTAGCTGTTCCCATCCATCAATTGAACCGGCCTCCAAATCAGTATATCAATCAAATGTGTTGCCTTTCAGTGATCGAACAAACTGTTTGACTAGGTGATCTCCATATGTTCCAGCATTATTACACGTTTCGACAAAATAGGGGACGTGCTGCTTAGGATTGCCTTTGCCATCAAATTGTTGGAAATTCGGGGTTGGTAGCCCATCGACATCTTCAAGCTGTCAATTCTTGGAGTGTAGGGCTTGGAGTAGGTAAAGGATGACCTTGAGCTTCCCTCAATCTTGCTCTTGATGGTCCCTTCGATGAATTCTTTCAGTTGGTCTACAGGAATCAATCCATCGGACGAGACTTGAAGCTCTTTTGCAGGTTTATCCTTCTCGATATAGTGCTGCTTTGTGGATACTTCTGCTTCGTCATGAGTCTCAACTTGTTTCCCTCGAATATGGCTTGTCTCAACGTTGTCTGGCTTGTTGATCAACCTAGCGATTTGGGCATCTTGCTCTTGGACATGCTTGGTGAGTCGCTCTTGCTAAACTTGCAATTTCCTTTTCTAAGGTTGTGGCATTCGTCACCATGATTGGGGCCACATTCGTTGTGAAGGAATAGCTAGACACGGAGCGAGGAGAGGATGGAGGAGATTTATCTTCGCCATCTTCACTTGCATGGCTAGGTATGAAGGCGTCCTTTTGAGCAAACTCAATGGGAGGAGTCATCAGGGAAGGTTCTTTAAGTTTCTTTGACACACTTCTCGTAGTAACACCGAGACTCTTGGTGCTTGAACTTGAAGACTTCGATGTGGCGAGTTTGGAATTCACCGTCTTCACAACTTTCCCTTGAGTGTCCATCGAAATACTTCAAACTTTGTTGAAGGGAAGAGATGAGAGGTAGAGAGGTCCCACTGGGCGTGCCAAAATTTGTAAATAGATTTTCGTGTTCCTCAATTTATCGAAACAAGAAAATATTACAAATAAATTTCTTGAATTGATTTTAGTATCTGTGGGTGCGAAATCTCTACTTGAAAACCTCTGATTCTTCTCTTCAAGAATATGACCTTTGACTTCGACAACTTCGGAGGTGAAACTTGACGTGTGATATCCTTTGGTGTTGTCTTTGACTTTGAATAACGTTAATTCGGGGGTTGTTGACTTGTTCCCGGATTAAACACTATAAACTTGAAGATATTTGACTTGAATTTGAGATACTTCTCGGTGGATTTTGAGACTTTGATCTTCCGCCAATGTGGACTTCTGTCTTGATAACGTTAATTCGCCGGTTTTCGGACTTCTTCTCGAATTAAACGTTGATTTGGGGTGATTTCCGTGATGAACGCCTTGAATCTTGCTTTGAACGGTGTGGATCTTCCTTGATTTGCACTTGAGAGGATTTTGGAACTTCTTGAATGCTCTCTTGCTTGTGTCTTCAATTGTATGTATGTGTGTTTCAAATGAGTTCCGAAGTCCCCTTTATATAGCTGTCAAAGAGGTAAAGTTGTAGTGAATTTGAGCACTATTTTTGCATTATCTCTTTCTTTTAATTTAAAAAGATAAATACATTAAATATTTGGGGATACATGATTGGTCAATTTCGATATATCTCCTTATTTTTTGTATTTTTCAAATGCATAATACGAGAAATATTTGTCTTGATTTGATTGGCCGAAACACCTCAAATTGCCACTTGTAGGCCGTCGATTTGATGATGAAATATAAATTAAATTAACTATTTATATTTGAAATTAATTTAGTAAATTCCAAAATATAAATTAAAAATATTATAATCAATAGATAATATATATTTTTCACTTTTCGCCATTTAATTGGGTGCAAAATTTATTTATCTAGAGGCTCGATTGCCCAAACTCCATCATGAGGGGGATGTTGAACATTGGTCGTGTTACTTAAATTCGAATTCCCTGTATAGTGTGTTTCCATTAGTTATTGTACGTTTTTCATAAGTTGATGTGGTGAGCCACGTTGGCAGGTAGTTGGAGGTTTTAGGGTCAGATTCCTTGTTAGTTAGTCAGCTGAAAGTTAGTTTTAGTTTCCCACCTAAACTCTTGAATAAAAAGAAAGCTGCACTTCATTTTTCTCATTGAAATGAAAGAAACTTCCAAAATATCTCTTATAGCGAATAACCAACCAGATCTGTGATTTGATGAGGTTTCTACATCTTCCTAAAATTGGATGTGATTCTGTGGCCCTCATATTGTAGGTGTGCAGTAGAGAGGCAATTATGGACCAGTAACCAAGCAAAGAATAAAGTGCGGGGTTTAACTTGAATTTTTCAAAGGGTCGTCCGATTAAAATTGTAGCCGTCTATGGGAACTCTTGATTGTGAATGCCCCAATTTTTTTGTCAAGGCCTTTGAACCTAATGTTGGGAGTGGTTGAGTGGTAAACAAAGGATGTCCAGTATTATATGTTGTGGAATAATAGCCGTAATAAATAGTCATTAAACAGGAGTGAGTTGGGGTAATAAGTGAATTAATAGTAAGAGATGTAAGGCATGATGGATGTTTTCAATGTAATCTGCGATAATGGAATTACTTGCCCATTTTTCGAACAATACATTAATGTTTGTTCCATCACCTGTGAGCCAGTGTGACGATTCTTTGATTTAAAGGTATGCATTTATGTAAATTTTTCCCCATATAATTTTCCTATTTTTTAAGTGGAGCTTGCTGAAAGCTAACACGAAATAGCTGGTAACAAAGGGTGTTATCTATTAGTCAGAATCTTCAAGTAGTTTTTCAGGATATAGGCCTTGTTAAGAAGGTGGACGTTTTTATGTCAAGGCCCCAAGGTGTTTAGGTAAGAAAACTGGTATTTTTGAGTCAAGTGTTCCTTCCACAGAAATTGTTTAGATATTTTATGAGTTTAAACTATGACTGAAAAAGGGAGTTGGAATGACTGCATAGCATAATTTGGAATACTATTTTATTCTTTTATTTTTAAGAGGAAATTGTTCCTTCTCTATAGAAGATAAAATGTGTACAAAATATTATTTACAGTTCAGAAAGTCATACAATATGACAAAAACAAAAGCGACTAGGGAACAAAAGAATGGGCCTAACAAAATTAAGATTCATTAGGTGGAGGTTATCACACTCTTCCGCCCAATAATAAGATAAAACAGGTTTAATGCAATTTGTCTCCCTATGATATTACAAATGAGTAAATTACCCTTCTATAAAAAAAATAATAGTAATTTACGTCCTTATGTTCTTTAAAATGGAGCAATTTACCTCCATGTCTAGCGAGGTACATTGCTCCATTTTAAAAAATATGGGGAGGTAAATTGATTAATATTAAAAAACACAGGAAGGTAAATTGTTGTTATATTTTTCATAGGGGATTAATTTGCTCATTTCCAATATCACAGGGGGACTGCTTGCATTTTTTCCCAAAAAAAGGGATCCTAGCGTAAGGAGCCACTATGTGGATCATTCAAGGCACATTAGCATGTTTTTATCAAAAACATTTCCGAACCCTTAAATTATTTAAAATGAAATTATTTCAATTCAATATTATAGAATATCTATAACATCAACAACTGTTCAGTCTATATGATAGATACCCTGTCGCCAGTTGTGTAGGGCAACAGGGTCAGGCCAAGTCAGAAAGGCTTTGATGACTCAAGGTTCATATGGACATTCAACAAAACCCACAAGCATATGACACGGTGAAAATGATGTCAGAAAACTTACCTTGTATTCGATTTTTCTAATATGAAAGGAACTCCCAAGTATTTATCTGATGTAGGTATAGATTAGACTTCAAGAATTCAATAGGTCAGAATTTCATAGAAGTAGGAGTATTGGGGCAAAATTGAATTTTGGCTTTTTGCCAGCATATGGATAATCCCAATACTTGTTTCTCTAGAATTTGTTTCATGCTAAGAATACTTTTATAATTTGATCTCACTAAAAGGACACAATCATCTGTGAAGCAAAGAATTGGAATCGGAGGACCATTTTTACTAGCTCTCATTACATCTAGTTGTTTCAAAATATGTACTTGAAATGATTTTCTGGATTAAAACCTCTAGGCATAAGATAAACAAATATGGAGAAACTAGGCCGCCTTGTTTTTCATATGCCTTTTCTAAATTTAATTTAAGGGCAAAAAAATTTCTTATTTTTCCTTCTTTTCATAGAGCGTAAAAGCTCATGTGGCATAAGAATTTTGTCTGTGATTAAACGTTTAGGAAAAAAGGTATTTTGAAGGGGACATCAAACTTTAAAGAAGTGGTCGCATTGCTGAATTAACACATTTAAAATGATTTTGTAGACTACATTACAGAGACTTGTGGGCCTAAAATGTCAAGGATATGTAGGAGTTTGTCTTTTAGGTATCAAAAAAATATTGGTATTATTAAGATAAAAAGAAAGAAATCCCATCTGGAAGAAATTTGGAATGATTTTGATAATAGGGATTTCAACATTGGGCACAAAAAGTAATAAAGAAATGGCATTCAGCCCATCCGGCCCAATGCATTAGTAGGCCCAATTCTTTTAAGAGCATTCCAATTTTCTGTTTCATTGATGGGTCGTGATAGTTGGGTTTGTTGGGCTAAACTAAGAGAAGGAAAATTTACATTAAAAGCGGACAAATCAATGGGGTCATGTGTTACTTGAGATTTAAGCAATGATTTTTAAAGGGTAAGTTATAAATAGTCCCATAAAGTTTATAATTTTTAACCAAAGGCCTGAAAATTGATCATTTTGCCCTTAAATTTTTTTATTAAAATTGTAGAAAAATCACAAAGGAAAATTGCATTATTCCTCCTCTGTGTAAAAAATTTAAGAAACCTCTCCCTGCGTGTTGTAGTCCAAGAAAATTTAAGTTAAATAAAAAATAATTCAGTGCATAGGGGCATTTTGGTCAGCTTACCCATAAAAATGGATGAAAATGGGTTATTTGTTGGGTTCAATGCATTTTACCCCCTGTCTTATTCTTAATGTTCAAAAACCATTCTATGATAATAAAAACAGCAAAAAAACCCCTTATATTTATGAAAATAGAGCAAAAAACCCCTTAACAGAGAGAGTGAAATTCACGCCCCATCCTTGCGAATTTTTATGATTTCTAAGGAAAAAAAACTATTTTATATGGAAATATACACATAATATATTAATACTTATATATAATATTCAATATTTATAATATTTAACCAGCCCCCCCCCCCTAGCCTGCTGCCGACAGCCCCTCCTCCTCCCACGCCACCGCCGCCCCATCCACGCCATGGCCGCCCCCTCCCACGCCATCACCGCCCGCAGCCCATGCCATGGCCGCCCCCTCCCATGCCATCGTCTCCCCTAGCTCTCGCCTGCCAAACCCCAACCCCCGTCGCCGCCGTGCCCTATCCTAGTGGTCCGACCCCGTTCCCCCTTCTGCCCTTTCCGCAGTCTTGCCGGGGTGGCGCCAGTCTCTCTCCCCCTATATTGTATTTATAATTTTAATTAACACCATTGGTTTGAATTAGGTGAGATCTAAACCATTGATTTGTTAGTGAAATCTGGACCATAGATTCAAGTCAAATCCAACGATTTAAATAAAGATATAAATATAATTTTAAAAATAAAAATTAAGAAAAAGGGGCAAAAGAGCACGTGCACCTCACGCAATCGCGTGAGGGGCCTTGTTGCTTTATTTTCAAAAACACAGGGGGGTAAATTGTTGTTTTTATTATCATAGGAGGGTTTTTTGAACATTAAAAATAACACGCGGGGGGAGGGGGTAAAATGCATTTAACCCGTTATTTGTTAGACGGTTACAAACTTCAGTGGAGTATTGTTAATTTCTCAAACAACCAGGGGGTATTTATAATTATGTCAAACCTCAGAAGAGCTAACTCTAATTTATCCTTTTTTAAAAGTAAACACAATGTCTTCAGAGTAATGAACCCACTCATTGTTTGTAATTTTAATACCTGCAATAAATGCTTTTTGACGCCTAGTACTAGAACACCATTATCCATGTGATAGCTAAACCATTTTCCAGGTGTTTACATATGAAGCTTCTTCCAAATTATTTATTAGTTCGGATGAAAGCATGTCCAAGTTATCCTAGATCTATAAGATTGGAATAGTAAACATAGTCATGGAATAGGGGAATGCGAGATGGGAGAAATCTACCCTCCTATTTTATAGTCTTTATGCAATATATGGTCAAAATTTCCTATGATCATCTACTTATCATAGGCATACATGTTTGTGAACTGACGTAGCTCAATCCATACCTAGTGTTGGAGCGATTGTTGAGGATAATTGTAACTGTAGTCATCAGAAAAGGGGACTCTCCAAGCATTTCAACCTCCAGATAGGCAGTATGAGCTGCAGCTTGTACTATCAAGTCCTCCGAATGCCAGAGGATCCACATACCCCATCATACTGTAACAAGGAAATGACAATGGAGGCAGAGAATGAGAGCCCTATCTACATACTTGCGAATATCAAGTATAATAAGGATGTGTGGCATGAGTCATTGACTAGATCAGGAGCAACGGTCAGGAAGTCTGGCTGACCCACTCCTTACAGTTCAATGAAATTATAATCACATTTGGAGGTAAGGGGGAAATGTTTGGTGTAAGGAACTAGCTTGGTTTACCACCATCGGAATTGAGGGGCATTTTGTCATTGATTGGACATCCAGATCATGAGGGGTTCATTTTCCAGGGGGTGGAGATACATAGGAAACTAAGCTTCCCTCTCTTGAGCAAACGCTTCCCTCTTATGTGAGAGTTCGGCGTTGAAGTGGCGGATGATCGATAGACTGAGGAACATGTGTGTGGTGGTGTGGAAAGGTTGTACTAAGTGGGTTTGTGAATTTGATGGAGATTCCTGCAAAAAGCTTGGAGAGGAAAGGCGGGGGGGGGGGGGGGGTTGATATGGTGGAATTTGAGATATCATTAAAGGGGTTTAAAGCAATGAGGATGGGGGTTGCATATTGAGATCTAAATTTTCTATAAACCAGTCTTTAGTTTGGTCTGTACTTGTTTATTCTGTGTTTTTTTTTTTTCTTGGTATCAAATTCTATATTTAATCGAACTTAACGTTGCATCAAGTGGCCTCTGGCCCTATGCCACTCGTTCTTTAACCTTATTGAAGCTCTTACTTTTTGAGGTTGTAGCAATTCTAGATCCATGTCTAAATACGTTGAAAGGGATAATCGTAAAATGAAGTTTTTCTCAATCTCTAGAAGGTACTTTTTATGTCCTTCTCTCGAAATATTGTGATAGGCGATCACCATTTCTTTTCAACGTAGTAAGACATGTTTCTAGAGCTACTTGAGACTGGAAGAGTGCCTGCTTCGAAAACAAAACTAAACATAAACGGCTAAATAGGTAGTTGGATTGTTATCAACATTTGAATCCCAATTCCCCACAATGCCTCTTCGCCAAAGAAAATAGTTTTCCTTGTTCTTTTCCCTTATTGATGAACTCCCTGGAGGGCTTGATTTCGATGAACCCGATGGCGTATTCAGTAGTTCTCGATGTAAGGGGCTACAAAACAAGTGATGTGCTTTTTGTATTTTTTTGGGTCCATATGTTTGTGTTTGTTTAATTTAAATATAGTAAATTAGATATGTTCTGGAGAAAAAATGTGTATATTATCGTGTTCATTCGCTCTTTATTGGTGCTACTGGTTCGAGTGCGGTTTGCGTTTCTGTTACGTGATGGAAGGATTCTCTATGGATTGGGATGTGCGGTACATTTTTTTTGGTTGTTCGTACTTTCACCAATCGTAGTTGGAGGGGTTGTGGTTGCGAACCTATTGGTCTAACAGTGTATTGAGAAAAGGGTAATGAAGAGGAAGAATTACACTTTTGGTACCCAAACATTGTCACTTATTCCCTTTTGGTCTTCAAACATAGCCCCATTACATTATTGGTCCTCAAACTTATATTTTTGTTACACTTTTCATCCCTGCTGTTAGCTTCCTATCAAAATTGACGGAAGTGAGTCATGTGTGACTCACGTGAGGCGGCTGTAGGAGGGAAATTAACAGATTTTTTCCTCCAAATTGGAGGTCTTCTATAATTTCTTTGACTGCCATGGTATTATGCTCATCTGCCAAGCATCAGAGCATTCTTTCTACTCCAAAGGTAAAGAATAACTCCAAAATGAGTACAAGCAGTAGCAAAATTTCCAAAGGCACTCGGTCTATATTTTTTACCTTACATTTTTATGGCATTACATCAATTATTATTATATTTTTATTTCACATTCAATCACATACTAAAAAATCTCATTTCAATTAAATAAACTTGAGATAAGATGGAATTATAGAAAAAAAAATATAATTTCGATGCATATATAACAAATATAAATGTGTATATTATACAATGATATATATCTAATATGCATATATATTTAAAAAAAAAAAAGATGCCTTTTTATAAATTTATGTGCAGTGGGATCGAAAGGGAATGGGTTGATGGTTTTAAGTTTGAAAAATAGGCTTTCCTCGAAACCTTGCGAAATAGCTAGAAATTACAGAGCCAGATTGCAACTTTGGCAAAAGGATGCGTGATTTTTAAAGTTATATTTGCTCTCATAAAGAGCAACCAGTCCTGAACCTTGTTACCTTTCCTTCCAACAAAACTGGTCTACTTCAGAAAACTCTTTCTTTAAATCAATTAATGAAGTAAAATGAATTGTCTCAACTTACCGGCTTGATATGAAAAGAGGCCGTAAACTCCAAATATGATCTAAAGCAGATAAAATAAGCTATCTCAAGTTTGAAGTCATCGATGTCTGATGTTTCATGTAAGCAACAAACACCATAATTTCTACAGAGGAAAGTGCAGGTTATTTACATTGATTTCGTGTAGTTAAGCATCAACATACTCCTTATTTTGGAGTTTTTCTTTGCCTTTGGAGAGAAAAGAATGCTATGAAGCTTGGCAAATGAGCATAATACCATCGCAATCAAAGAAATAAGAGAAGACCTCCAATTTGGAGGGAAAAATCTATTAATCTCCCTCCTTCAGCAGCCTCACATGAGTCACACGTGACTCACACTACAAGAAATATGCCCAATTGCAACGAAAAAAAAAAAATCAGCATCGAGCTAATTTGCAAGTAAAATTTTCGTTGTTAATGCATTATTTAATATAAAAAATTTACTTGCTAATAAATTTAGCAACAAAAATTTACTTGCTAACAAATTTAGCAACGAATTGTTTAAAATATATATTAAGTAGTGTAGATTAACAACGGGAATTTTACTTGCTAATTAGCTCGACGCTGATTTCAACAACAAAATATTTTGTTGCTATTAAACTATTTTTTTGTAGTGTCACTTCCATCAAATTTGATAGAAAGTTAACGCCAGGGATGAAAAGTGGAACGAAAATGTAAGTTTGAGGACCAATAATGTAACGGGATTATATTTGAGGACCAAAGGCGAATAAGTGGTAATGTTTGGAGACCAAAAGTATAATTCACCCTAATGAAGATCGCTATTCTCATTTTAAGGGATATTAAAAAGCAAAATTCGTATTTTTTAGAGTTCAGTTTTCAGTGTACCAATGAAAAAAGAATTATTTCATAAATATTGAGCTTTGCCAAACCGGTACAGAAAACATATTCCTTTAGGGACTTATGCTGGCCACTTGATTATAAAATAAAAAATGATATTTTATCGTGTAAAAGCAAAAGTACTATCGTAGCTGACACTCAAGTGTTTATGGCTTGGATCATCCGCTTTTTCTCAGTAATTCCTGTGCTCTTTCGAAGTTAATGTCGTATTGCAATCAGTAAAAGAATATTAATGGTACGACTTTTCACTGTCTTTTTGCGTGTATAATTGCCGAACGCATCTTTTGTGCGGTTGGTTTTATGCATTATTGCTATACAAAGGGGTATACTATAAGAAATAATAATGAAGTTGTGTTGCTTGGATCATTCATGGTATACTGTAAAGAATAATAATGAAGTTGTATAAATTTTTGGGCTAGGACAGTACTAGGGAAACATAATCCAACGTTTTGTTGTGATGCTTGTTTGGCAAAAAAAAAATGAGTGATCTTTGTGGAGACAAACTCAAAGGGTCTTAAAAGATAAAGAAAAAAAAAAAAAAAAAAATAGCAAACGACATACCATGGGAGTTTATGTAAGCCAAGCGGATTAGCCCGGGAGAGGGCGCGTGCGGAAGCGCGGGGGAGGGGGGGGGCTTATTTATTTTATTAATATTAAGAAAATAACAAATAATTATAATATATATTATATAACGTAAATGGTAAAAGTCGAACTCAAAGAGTTCGACTTTACCAACTTTTTATTTAATTTTTTTTATAAAATTGCGAAGTCGAACTCATCATTGAAGTCGAACCCTTTGAGTTCGACTTCAACTTTTGCTTTTTTTTTTTTAATTTTATTATTATTATTATTATTATTATTATTACGTATAATTTATATTTAAATGTACAACAAAAATTATATTTAAATCAAAAAATAAAATTTAAAAAATTAATTATAATAATTACAATTCTTAAAAATGACCGCCCGTCCCAAAAGTGCGTCGGTGCCATTGGCACCGAGGTCTTCTTATTTCTTCACCCATATTTTGTATTGGTTCATCTTCAACATTATTATCATTATCTGCATTCATATACAACCGACTTGATGATATTGCAGAACTAGACTCTCCATAATCACGATATGCACCAAATGCTGGAAATGAAATTGGTGAGATGTTATATTCTGGTGCATATGTTTGACTCGTGCCAAGGCCAAGGTCAAGATCAACCTGTCCATAATAAGGTTGTTGGCTTGGCATGTATGGAGCTGAATCAAACCAATCGCTTTGTTGGGGCGGTTGAGGCACGTAGCAATCTTGATATACATTTAGAGGTGTATGCACTGTGGATGGACCAGCTATATCTGCCCCAATAGTATGATCACCTCTAAGTGAACTTGTAGACATTCTGCTACTGCTTCTCCTTTGTCTGTGGGACGTAGATGGAGCACTATCATGTGGCGCTGTTGTTCTTCGGGTTGATTATCCCTCGGAAAACGAGAAAGCATTTCACGAAGTTCAATCATTCCGATAATAAACCGCTGATGCATTTGCAAAGCCTCTTCGAAATTGGTTGGTGGAGGTTGAACACTTAGATGAAGGGCCTCTGCATATTGCTCCTGCACCAATTTTAAAATAATGAATTTAAATCTAAGAGAAAAATGGTGTAACATGAATAAAATTTTATTGCACAACATACCACATGTTGTATTGTTGGTGCATGTTCAGGTTGATAGCCACTCTCTGCACGTCTATCAGTAGATGATGAGACGAATCGACGAGTTATTCTACCGTACCAATCGCAAGATCCATTTTCTGTATCTCTTCCGTTGGAAATGGGTGGTCAGCGCACAACCGTTTCATGTCGTCTATCCCATCTACTAATGTATAACGCGTGATGAGTCTCCTTGTGTGTGCCTCCACGTGCTCTACGGGAGATGTTATGAAGGCTCATTTCTCGACTATCTGTACTCCTGTGGGATGTCTTGCCTCATACCGAATTGGCGAAATACCCGTTCAGGATGATGCATCTCCATAATAGCATAAAAGATTTGAGGACATATTGATGTCCACAACTGGGGGTTGAACTCATCTGAGTGGGCTAGAATGTTCTCCAAGTTCATGTCGTACGGCTGCCAAAGAAACTGAAATAAAAGCAAAAATGTTAAATTAGTAGGTAATTAATATTCGTAAATAAATATGCGTAACGATAAGTCTTGTTTACCTGACCAGCCGTCATGTTATCTAGTATATCTTTAAATACCCGGACTGTCCACCGTACAGTGCTGGTGAAAGTTGTTTTTTTTGTTCCACGTTGCACCGTATGGTGGTATTGGAAGGAGCCGATTATTATAAGTTTGTATTGGCCCCATCGTTACACGTTCATCACGAAGACCGGGTGTTATTGGTGTGATACGCGACCAAGCCCAAATCTGTAAAATAATAAGCTTGTGTCAAAAATAAAATATTGCAATAAGTTAGTTAATGAGAAATATAAATATTTAATGTTACGTGCAGTAACTGCAACGGGCCACCAATTAGGGCTTTGCCTTTGGTGCTGGCATTACACAATTCACGGTACAAGAATGCGAGCACAACACTGCCCCAACTATAGTTTCGGGTGGCGTCAATATCCTCTAATTTCTTGACATATAGTAATGATACTAGATGGCCGGATGAATCATGGAACATCACCCCACAAAAAAGAATTAATGCCATACAACGTCCATATTGTACAATATTGGGGAACAATGTGTTATCATCAATTCTGATCGGTGTAATGTGACACAAAATTATGTTTATGGACACACGCGAACCCCTAAGTTCCCCATCGTCTGGCTGGAAAGCTAAATAAATAGCACAATATTCTTGTCATTCTGTTCAAGATCTCTCCCGATCGACCCCAGTCACGGCAAGTCTGTCTATTGGGAGTCCCCAAATTATTTGGACGTCTTGTAGGGTCATTGTCGCTTCCCCTACGGTGAAGTGAAACGTGTGTATTTCGAGGCGCCACCTCTCAACTAGTGCTGTGATGAGATGCGCATCGTACACAATCCGCATCGGTACACACCATAAAATCCCATTTGGTGTAATACTGCCAGCACCCTATGATGTGGGGCATGCTCTTGGAAGTGTGTCCAAAATGCACCATCCACACGTCGTGCCTTTAAGGGTTCATCTAAATCGCCGTCAAGCACATCATCAGACCTGTGTTGTCGTTGTGATGACAGCACAGTTTCGTCGCGTGGACCATACACTTGTCCTCTGTCCATATTTTACAACAACTTACATTTTGTGTAAAGTGAAAATGCATGAAGAATTTTGAAAAGCGTTTAGTGTAAACAGAAAAGTTTGAAGAAATATTCGCAAGGCTGGTGTAAATATAAATGACACAAAACATCCTTCTTATATAGACACAAGCAATTTAGTTTATATATACATATATATATATATATATTTATATATATTGAAGAGGGTCACGGGTTATAAACCCATGACCCTTATGCTGCAGCTGCAGCTATGCTACAGCAAGCTACAAGCAGCAGTCACGGGCTGCTTAGCAAGGCTGCACCATAGCAGTAGCCTTGCTGCAGCAGTCACGGGCTGCCATTTTTTTATAATTAAATAAATAAATTTAAATACATAAATAATTTGAACTTAAACAACAATAATTTCAATTTAAACAACAATAATTTGAACTTAAACAACAATAATTTTAATTTAAATAACAATAATTTGAACTTAAACAACAACAATAATAGAACCAATGCATTACTAATAAGTTACTTAGTTGATGAGCTTGAAGGACCGTACCCTCCATCCTCTAATGGTGGTCTTGGAGGGATAAGTGTCCTTGGGTCTATGCTCATGCATTCTTTGAATCCAAATAGCGCCCATAATGCATTCCAGTGCCTTTCTGATGCGTTGACATAACACTTGACATAACGGTCACACGGAGGCATGCAAATCCGCTTCCAAACTGCTTCATTAGCAGTCAATATACGCGTTCTTGCATTGCATGAGATTCCATGCATCATTTTAAGACGTCGGTAACATTGGTAACGTTGCTTCAAGATGTTTAAACGATGAACACCCTCATCGTGCGATATTGGGTGCAAAGCCTTCTTGTTTACCTTTTTCAGTGCCCAGTGGATGTTACAATATTCAACGGCGTCGGGGTTGAAATGGCCAAAATCAAGTTGCCTTAGCAGTTCATCCACAAAAATCATCTCTAGCTCCTCCGTCCATTTTCCCTTATAGAAGAGGTTGTTCTGGTAATACCATCCATCTTTATTCCCGCTTTGTATATTCAAGATGTTGCTACTTCGAAAAATAGATTAACAAGACCGAACATATAAATACATCACGCAACGAAAAATCCGAGGAAAAGCTGCATGATGCAACCTTTATCAAAGGCTGCATCATGCAGCTAAGTCACGGGTACCAAACTTCATGGGAGTTCTCCAAAAGTATAATGAAGGGACGATTGTTGAATGAGAACATAAATATTTTCAGCGGTCAAACAATGCATACGTGATAAAATACATCTTCTGAGCATTCAAACCGTATATCGATGGGTTCCAATACTGCCGCAATGTCATCAGTGTCGATGGAACAAATTTATACACAAAGTATAAGCACAAAATGTTGATTGCAGCTGCCATGGATGGGAATCAACATGTACTTCCTCTTGCGTTTGCTATTGTCGATGAAGAATCCGAAGCATCTTGGACTTGGTTTCTTCAAATGTTGAGCAAACATATTATAATAGGACGGTTTGGGATGTGTCTTATTTCTGACCGTAATACCGGTCTCATCAAAGCAGTAAAAACAATTCCAGATTTTGTGCCACCACAGGGAGTGCACAGATATTGCTTGCGGCACGTATGTTCTAATTTCAACAATTGTCACAAGAATGTGGAACTGAAGGACCTTTGTTGGAGAGCTGGTTCTGAATATCAAATCAGCAAGTTCAATTGAACAATGAACGAGATAAAGGCGAACAAATTAGAAGCGTTTGTGTACTTAGAGAATATTGAAAAGGAAAAATGGACAGCTTCTCATGATGGCGGATGGCGGTGTGGAATTCTCACAACCAACATGTCAGAGTGCATCAATGGAGTTTTGAAAGGGGCTCGTCGATTGCCTGTGACTGTAATAGTGGAAATAATATTTGCTCATTCAGTCCACTATTTTCGTGAGAGGATGGCAAAGAGTGGTGTCATGTTAAGAAACAACCAACTATGGACGGACTTTGCAAACAAATTGTTCCAACGTTGGTTCAAAAAAGTGTTGAACTTGCTGTGACGAGATACAGTCAGTACCAACAGTCTGCCTCCGTTGTAATAAAACGTCATACTGGACATGGACTCAACACTCACATCGTCAAAATTGTCACACGAGAATGTTCATGTGGCAAATGGAGTCAATTCCGCATCCCGTGCTTGCATGCTCAAAAGGTATGCGCTGCATATAGAATTAGTGCCCCATCAATGGTGAAGGATTATTATGATATAATAGCTTATCGGAGAACATATTCTAAGCCTTTTCATCCTTTGATGGCGGAAGATTATTGGGATGTTCCACAATTTAAGTTGGTCCATGACACACTACTTTGCGTGGTATCATTCGTCCTGGTAGAAGCCAAACATCACGTATTCATAACGAGATGGATTGGGCACAAACACGAGATAGACAACAATACCAACAAAGGGAAGGCCATTCAAGACAAGCTGCGTCCGTGAGGGGTCGTAGAAGACAATAATAATTGTATTTTATTTTTTTAATAAATTAATTTTTAAGAATTGTAACTATTATAATTAATTTTTTAAAATTTTATTTTTAATTTAAATATAATTTTTTTGATGTAATTATATTTTTTGTGTGTTAATATTTATTTGTTATTGTACATTTAAATAATTATCAGTATAAATAATAAATCAGTAAATTGTATATTATATATAATAACGTAGTAATAATAATAATAATAAAATTAAAAAAAAAGAAAGAAAAAGTTGAAGTCGAACTCTTTGAGTTCGAATTTTACCATTTATGTTATATAATATATATTATAATTATTTTTGTATTTTTTATTTTCTTAATATTAATAAAATAAATAAGCGAGGGGGGGGGGGGCAGCATTTAAACGTAGTAAAAACATAAACATGCATAATTAAAACGGAATAAAACTGACGAAGGGGTGTACCCTTGATTCTCTCGGGCGTTCGGTGTGTCTCATGAATATATGAAAACATGTGAGATTCATGGAGTCCACAGGGTGGAACGAAGAAACGGAATCGTAACAAGTGTAGACACCCTTGTAGCTTTCTTCATTCGGTTACACGCATTGTTCTCGAATTTGCCACCTAGATCTCAACGTAGAGATCCTCCAAATTGTCCACGCAATTCACCAGAATCTTGATACTCTCGTGCTAGCAAGATATAAAAGAAAGGGAGAGAATAATCGATCAAATGCTATTGTTTAACATGATCAATTGTTCATGTGCTTCCTTGTATCAAAGACAAGAAATCAAGAAGGGCTTTCGGAGGTGAAGAGAGAGGAGGAGATGGCCGAGAAGGGGAGAGCTGTTTTGTGAGATGAGAGTGAGTAGTAAAATATGTGTGGTGTATGTTTTGAGTTTATATAGAGTAGTATTCCTATTCCTACTCAATCTCTACAACAAAAGACACACTTTGATTAGAATTTAACCTAGTCAAATCCTAGTCAATCAAAGCTTTGATTAAGTGAAACATAATCCTAACCATTCATCTCATATAGCCCCTTTCATCCATCCTTGACGGGCCTTATGGACTGGACCTTTAAATCTTATTTAAATAGTCCAAAAGTCCTAATGGGCTTCTAGTATAGATCTAATAAATACTTAAGTCCAAATAAATATTTCCAGCTCTTTAATCTAATCAAAAAGGAAAATAGCCCATTCCCTAATTTTATAAATCTAATTTATGAATCAAGCCTAATTAATCCAATTAATTTTTAAATGCTTGATACTCCAAAAGAGGACCAACTTAATCTAATTAAATTGTCCCATCTCCCGGAATTAATTCCAAATCAATTCCTTCACTTCCAGTAAATTGTGTGTGACTCTTTAAGTTCACCTTCAGCTAGACTTGGCCGATTCCATAAACAAAATTCACCCGTCACCATGGGGGCCCTTCTAGCAACGGTCCATTGCACTAGAGACTAGGTAAAATCATGGCGTGAACATTTAGGCTCCAGAATGCATACGAGTACGGTCCTTCCATCTTCCATCTCACAGCTATAGTCTAGGGTATGGAATTTGGACGTCGGTCCCCATCCTTGACTTAAGCCTTTACTCGTTCACCCATTGAAACTGTCACTGGGATCCTATCCCACGGTTCAATCACTGTGGCCACAGGATTTATAGGGAACGAGTCTCAGAGTGTAAGTGAGACACTACCGTCATACGTTGATAGGAGACAGATTCTCTCTTAGGACTTACAGTGCACACTACACATTCTGACTGTACTAGATAGAGCTTATAGAAACTAAGTCTTTCGAACCGGTAGCCTTTTGCCAAACCTAAGACACAGGCATGGCGTGTATGTGACTGTCGTATTGCCTCAAGTTCGAGGACTAATCTCTTACTATCGGAGTCGGGAATACGAGTCATACCGATCAACTGACTCAAGGTATTCCATATGACAATTTTCGCGAGTCATCTCAGTTAGCCAGCATCGAGCCAACTGACCCACTAATATTGCATGGACGACCCTCGTCGCTTGTCGATGAAACATGACTGTAATCCTTAGTGCAAATCTCGTTCGGCCCTCGATACCCAATCTCGAGGTCCTTGACCTGGAGGGTTTCAGACCGATCCACAGAGGCTGAATTCATGGCTGTCAACCTATGCGAAGTCCAACCTCTTGGATTAAAGCATCCGGTCGGTGGGCTTTGCTTGTGCATTGAACAATAATACAAAATTAAGTGAACACAATCAAAGTATGAAATACCATAAACTGAACCTCACTTCTATTCAGAACAATTTTATTTATACCACAATTGTCAGAAACATGTGACATATGAAGGACAAGTGGATCCGCCCGGGAACACGAGCGGAAGCGATATTTAAGAATAATGATGCATATCAAAAGATCCCAAGGGGTGTAACCTAGGGTGCTCAACCGGGCGTTCGATGTAGAATATGATAGAAAAAATAATATATATCATATAAAGCATAGATTTATCATCAAAGAAACTACAAAAGCGTAAACTCAAATATTACCTTTGTAGCTAGCTTTGTTGTACGTCTACGAGCGTTGTTTCACGGCTGAAAATGTTCACCAAGTTCAAAATATGAACTCTCTAACGAAGTCCACACCACACTGGGAGAGATCTTGTTTTTCTTGCTAGAGAAAAATGGATCTAGAGGAGAGCGCCGAAGAAGAGACTACACTATATGTTAGTATTCCTTCTTGATCTTTCTTTGTTCTTAAAATGATCCTAGATCAATGAAGGAATAAAAAGGATAGTGTGTAGAGAGAGAGGAGGCCGAAAACTTGGAGTGTTTTTTAGAGTGTGTGTTCTTCTTTTTCCTAGAAAAAGATTAATAATAATTCTCTTACTTTGATGATAGTATACACACACACACACATATATATATATATCTATATACTTTATTAATGTGATTATTGGAATATGTCTAAGTTCATCCAAGGATGTCTAGATACATTCCAATCAATCCCCACTAATCATCACTCAAGCTACCATTTCATAAGGTATGATTTAATCATACCAAATGAAAGAGGCTTGATTGGAGTTGATTTGTCTCTTTCCAAAGGAGACATGTCAACACTCATCAAAGGCCATACATGGCTGATTTTTGAGATTCTAAAAGAAGCAATTTTCAGCCATCCTCTTTTGGGAAGAAGTCTAACTTCTTCTAAATCTAAAAGTGGATTTTTACACATCTCTTCGGTCAATATTTAATGGATCGAGTTTTATTGTAATCCAATTACAACAAGCTCAAGAATTAAATTCTATATAATTCATGGTTCGTATAAACAATTCCCATTTAATTCAAGTTTTGATTCTAGACTTAATCGATAAATCTCATTTATCAATTAAAACGAGGCCCCATGCAAAATTGGCCCATCCATCCAATCAACAATCCCTTAAGTAATCCAATTACTTATCATCCTCTGAAATTGACTTCAAGTCAATTGCTTCACCTCCTCGGTGATTTGTGTGTGACCCTTTAGGTTCATCCTCAGCTAGACTTAGGTCTGTGTCTACAGGACCCCATTACCATGGGTGGTCATCTAGCAACGGTACCTGGCAATTGAGATTAGGTGAATGTTGGCGTGAACATTTAGGCGCCGATTCCGTATGGGTACGGTCCTTCCGTCTACCGTCTCCCGACCTTAGTTTAGGGTATGGAATTGAGTGTCGCTTCCCACCCTAGACTAGGTGTCTATGCTTAATACTCGAGACTACGCATGCCTCATTGTATCGACATAGGAAACTATTTCCTACTCGATCAACCACTGTAGCCACAGGTTTAAGCAGCATGAACGTGTCTCCGAGTGCATAGGAGATACCTCTGTCACATACTGACAGGGGACATATCCTCTTCTTGAAACCCACCGTCCTCGCTACACATTCTGACCACACTGGACAAGGCTTATAATGACCACCATGCAGAATGATCACCTCTCGCCAGTTCCAAGATACAACCATAATATGCACGTGACAGCCACGGTTCTTCAAGTCTGAGGACTACTCCCATACTATCGAAACTGGGGAAATCCAATCATACTGACCAAGTCTCCAAGGCTTCCATATGATGATCCCTATGAGTCAGCTCAGTTGGCTCGACCACAGTTGACCAACCCACCAAGATTGTATAGGCATCCCACGCCTGTCGCCAATGAAACACGACACTCATCCAATGAATACGACTCTTGGTGCAAGTATCTATAGGACTCTCGATGCCCTGTCTCGAGGTCTTGACTTGGAATATTTCAGACCCAACCCTTTATCAGTTGGTTTCATAACCACCATCCAATGCATGGCTCAAGAAAATAAAATCTACATTTCTCCTGCTTGTCACGTAGATTACTCTTGCCATTGTTCTATTTTCTCTTTTATATTTTTTGGTCTCAGTTCTTGTGCACCAACTTTTTAGTCGGTTACTATGAACTTCAATAAATGCTACGACTGGGATACTACTAGAGTATCATAAGTCTATGTTATGCAGTCTTCTATCTTCACATTAAAGATGATCGAAGATCGTTGACAAGAAGTGGGAGCAATGAGTAAGGAAGTGTTCATCATTACAAGATAGATAACTTGAGATGTATTACACTTTTATTTATTTAAAATACATTATAATATTTATGCGATGTTGTGCAGCCCAAAACATAATATTTCTGCAATGTTGTGGAGCAAAATTGTACGAAGATGGCGGGGTTAATGTCCATGTTGTCTAACATGCATAAAAGTGCACCAGATAAGTCGAACAACTCTAATACGGTCGGTTCCTTAAAAATTACTCTGCACCAAGATTTGCCTCTCTAAATTTCTTAGGCACTTTCTTTGAATTATTCGGTTGAATTTGATGCAGTTGACGGTCTCACGCTACAACATGTTATGTGGCTTCGCCCATTTCATGTTCCGATGAATGGTCTTATATCAATTGGGCTCAAAGGACCACCTTGAATACAAGATATATTAGCTTCGGTGTTTTGTATGTCGGTGTTTGATGTTTGTGTTCTAGAATGGCAAGGTGAAACAAATTCAATGTCAATGTCCAATGTTTGCATGTCTCTCATGAATTTTCAACAATTCGCTATCCAACTTATGATATTCGCACATTCTAATCAATTTGTGTGCTTATTTTTATTTTTTGGTGCAACAAACACCGTGAATTCAATTTGTGTAACATATTGGCTCCTGGGTGACGAAAGTGGATCTGTCCGGGAGTGCTGGGAAGCGTGAAAAATGAGTACGTTATAAAACTTTAAATCGATCCAAGGGGTGTTCCCTCAGACTCTCCCGAGCGTTCATTGTAAACTATGCAAATTTTAAGACATATATAAAATTACAGTCATGCATTTAAGGCTCATGGATGTATGAAAGGAACAAAAGTGGAAATGTAAATGAAACTATTGGCTTTGTTGATTTCTTGATAGGCTACGCGCTTTGTTTCCTCTCCAACTCTGTTCATGTTCTAGATCTCAATGTAGAGATCCTCTACGGATATCCAACCCACACCGGAAGAATGTATAATCCTCTTGCTAGAAAGGATTAAATAGAGAGAGAAAAACGATCCAAGGAATCACACGATGGATTAGTGTATTCCTTGATCTTCTCTTGTTTTTCAAATGATCCGTGACCAAAGAAGAACTAGAGAGTCGGAGAAGGAGAGTGTAGCAAGAGAGCAAGTCTTTTTCTTTTGCTAGAAAATGAATAATGAAAAACTTAACTTGGATGAATTACGTATATACATTTATATATATACATAATTAATGGGACTAATGAAATGTGTCTAGGTACATCCTAGACATGTCTAGATCATTCCTAATCAACAATTTAATCAAACACTTACTCACAAGCTATGAACAAATCATACCAAGTGAGGAAACCTTGATTAAGGTTTGATTAGAGGAAATTGTACGACATATTTATGTGTTTATGCCCTTATTTTCTCTCGATACGATGCTTGTTCTTGGGTACATTTGTGACATTTAAGATCTTTCATGGACAAAAGATGAATACAAACAAAGAGCTCAAATGTGGAGAAAAAGCCAAAAATGCTGCAGAAACGAGCACAAGTTAGCTCGTGACCCATGGGCTATCAGAAGTCCGTTGGACAGAAGCGCGAAGAACCTAACCCATGATCCACTGGTTATCAGACATACACTGGGGGGAAATCACAAACATGGTGACCTATAAATCTGAAATTCTGATTTTTGGTTATGTGAAAAGATATTTCATTTCCCTTGTAATTTGCCCTATTCCTTTCCTACCATAGTTAGAACTCAATATAAAAAGGAAGAGAAGATGGAAAGAAAAGGGAATTCAGATTTTAATCAGAAAAAATGCAGAGATCACGTTTTGAGGCGAGGACGAAGACGATGAGCGCATGAAGAAGCGATCCGGCGTTGGATGATCTTCTACTACATGTGATTTTCTTACCATTTTTCCTTAGCTTTAGTTTTAGTTAGGATGAAATTATCTATTTTGTGCTAGGGCTTATGGAAAGCCTAATTCATAAAATGTTTAAGTATTTTTTGGATTAATCTCTTTTGTTATTTTCATATGTCCATGAATTGTTATGCTTGTCGTTATGATTTGAGAGTTTGATCACCACTTAGATTATGTTGATTGTGTTAATTAACGGAAAAGGAACTTGGCACCATCGAAGGAATGATTCATGGTGCGGATTGAATGATATGCAGACATACATAGGCATGATACATCTGGTTACATAAGTTTTTCACCGAGTCTAAGGCATTATTGTACGAGTTTTAGATAGGAGAGATCCATTAATTCCTTGGTAGTAATAGGTTTGGTATACGGTTTGGTATACCTTGAGAGAGTATATCGGATTAAATTAGAAGAAACCTCAGTTTGTGAATATACTCGTTTCTTTGATTAATCCGTTAAGATTGCATTCATTGTATTGATTAGGTGGACCTATAGCCGTAGCACCTTCTCTATATCTGTTTTTTTTTTTTCGATGTGTTAATCTGCATTATTTACTTTTATTGCTTTTTCATAGTTACCGTAAACCACCCAAACTTTTCGATCGTCCAAATAATTATGGATTAGTTATAGTTGTGGTAATTAGTTCGTTAAAGACTCGTGGGTTCGATATCTTTTATACTAATTGATAGCTAGTGCACTTGCAAGAAGGGTGAACTCCGGCGAAGAAAAGGACAGAAATCGCAAAAATTAAAAAGATACAGGACCAAAAGGACAAAAATGCTGGCAGAAATGGGCCAATAGGTACAAAAGTCCCAATTTTATAATGTCACGTGAAAGACACATGCATCTTTCCGGCGATAATAGTGAACTCCACCAAAAAGGACTAAAATCACGAAAATTAAAAAAATGAAGGACCAAAATGCTGCCCTAAAAAGTTGAAGGATGAAAACGCCAAATAGCTTAAATTACGGGAACAAAAATGTATTTAAGCCTAAGTTTAAATTGAGCCCAGTCCACTAGAACCTAGCCTAAGGTCCGATGTTGACCTAGAATAGGTCAAGGAAGAATTAGACCCTTCCTTAATGATTTAGCAGCCGAGAGTGAGGAAATTGGGGCTGATTTTCGGCCTCTAGTGTAGTAGTGTGCAAGGGAAGTTACCTAGAATAACTTCTAGGGTTTTTAGTAAGACTAGGTCGTACCATTCCAAGGGGATTCCATCTTTAGCACACGCACTAGCCGCCATCTCCTCTCTCTCGTCTCTAATCTCTCTCTCTCTCTCTCTCTCTCTCTCTCTCTCTCTCTAACTTCTTCTCTCTATCTCTCCTAACATTTCCCTTGTTGTTCTCGATTCTTGAATCAAAGAAGAACCAAGAAATCAAGAGCGTTAATCAATAACATCATCTTGATTGTCTTGCTTCTGATTTCTACTTGCTAGCACGAGTAGAATTCGTACTCTAGTGGATTGGGTGGACGATTTAGAGGATTTCCTATTCAAATTTTGTGATGAAAAATCGACTGGAGAAGGAGCATTCAAACGCTTGAAGCCAAAACGAGGAAACTACAAAGGTAAGGTTTCATTTAAGTTTTTGTTTTCTTATTTATGAATATATGGCCGACATGTTAGATTTGTTGTATGGTTTTTCATCTACATGTTATATGTCGAACGCCCGGGAAAATCAATGGTACACCCCTTGATCCGAATTTATATCTTGTTTATTTCCAATTTTTTACTTTTGTTTTATGCTTCCGACGCATTTTTCTTGGCTGATCAATGCTTTCACGGAAAGTCCATCAAACCTCTTGATTTAATTTGTATTCAGACCATCTAGAGGTCCATTTCTTTCGGATATCACTATGGAAACAAAACATATCCCACAAACTTAAAGTGTTCTGTTGGAAGGTCTATTGTAATGCGCTACCGGCAATGACCAATCTTGCAAGTAGGAAGGTGGAAGTGGATAACATATGTCCAGTTTGCAAGATGGGGGGCATGTATATTAAACACTCTCTCCTTAATTGTACCTTCTCGCGATAGGTCTTGGTTGCTTGAGGGCTTCCTTGGTAGTTTATATCCGCATGGGAATGAACACTAAAGATTGTTCTGGATGCCTGCACAAAACTGGAACAAGAGAAGGAGGACCAGTTCATTACAGTGTGCTGGACAATTTGGAGAAATAGAAATAAAATCCTAATATAGGGAAGGGGAAAAGCACTCATGGAAACTATTGTGGATGCGTTAGGTTTCTGCATGAATTTAGACATGTACGTGTTAGCATTGTTAGAACAAGTGACCAGATAGCCAATTGATTTGGCATTTTGTAACCTATTTGACAACTTGATGTAATGTAATATTATGTAATGAACAAAATGAGTATTCGTTACCATTGGTACCTTCTTTGTTGTGCTCATTTTCCATATGTTAAAATGTTGTTTTACATATATCACAACAAAGCCCACAGACCACGATTAACAACTCAAGCAGTTGGGCCACGCATTGGATGGTAGTTATGAAACCAACTGATAAAGAGTTAGGTCTGAAACGTTCCAAGTCGATGACCTCGAGACAGGGCATCGAGAATCCTATAGAGACTTGCACCAAGACTTGTATTCATTAGATGAGTGTCGTGTTTCATTAGCGATAGGCGTGGGACGCCTATACGATCTTGGTAGGTTGATCGACTGGGTCGAGCCGACTGAACTGATTCCTGGGGATCATCATATGGAAGCCTTGGAGGCTTGGTCGGTATGATTGAATTTCCCCGATTCGGATAGAATGGGAGTAGTCCTCAGCTTGAGGAACCATGGCAGTCACGTGCACATGATGGCTGTATCTTGGATCTGGCGAGAGGTGGTCATCCTTTAAGATGATCATTATATGCCTTGTCCAGTGTAGTCGGAATGTGTAGCAAGGACGGTGAGTTCCAATAAGAGGATCCGTCCCCTGTCAGTATGTAACAGAGGTATCTCCTATGCACTCGGAGACAAGTTCATGCTGCTTAAACCTGTGGCCACAGTGGTTGGTCGAACAGGAAATGGTTTCCTGTGTCGATGCAATGAGGCATGCGTAGTCTCGAGTATTAAGCATAGATGCCTAGTCAAGGATGGGAATCGATGCCCAATTCCATACCCTAGACTATGGCTAGGAGACGGTAGACGAAAGGACCGTACCCGTACGGAATCAGCGTCTAAATATTCACGCCAACATTCACCTAGTCTCTAGTAGCATGGACCGTTGCTAGACGGCCACCCATGGTAACGGGCTCCTGTTGGACACGGGCCCAAGTCTAGCTGAGGGTGAACCTAAAGGGTCAAACACAAATCACCGAGAAGGTGGAGAAACTGACTTGGAGTCAATTTCAGAGGATAATAAGTAATTGGATTACTTAAGGGATTGTCCATTGGATGGACGGGCCGATATTATATTGGGCCCTCGTTTGATCAGTAAATGGGTTTTATCGATTAATGTAGAGAGTCAAAAAATTGGGTCTTTAATTGGATTAAAAGATCAATGAAAATTATTTAAGAAGACCGTAAATTAAACGAGATTAATTTTGGGTTCGTTGTAATTGGATTACAATGAAACCCGATCCATTAAATTTTGGTCCAAGAGGTGTGTTAATTCCAATTATGGAATAAGAAGAAGTTGGACCTCTTTCCGATATTGATATGGCCGAAAATTACCACTCTTGGAGAGATAAAAATCGGCCATACATGGTCCTGGTGAGGTTGACTTGTCCCTTTTGGTAAGGGACAAATTAATTCCAATCAAGCCTCTCTGATTTGGTATGATTAAATCATACCTTATGAGATGGTAGGCTTGATTAATGAATTAGTGGGATTGATTGAGATGTATCTAGACATCCTTGGATGAACCTATACACATTCCAATAATCACATTAATTTCGTATATAGATGAGTATTTACAATCATCGATGCAAGAGAATCACATTTTTCATCTTTTTCTAGGAAAAAGAAGAAAAACACACTTCATTATTCTCTCTCTATTTTGGGCCCTCTCTACATACATACAATTCCCTTTTGTTCTTCATTTTATCTTGGATCATCTTGAAGAACAAAGTTAGTTTAAGAAAAGACACTAATTCAATAGTGTTCTAGTTTCTTAAACTGTGTCCTCTAGATCCGTTTTTCTCTAGCAAGAAAAATGTGATCTCTTCCGGTGTGGTGTGGGCTACTCTAGAGAGTTCATACGTTTGAACTTAGTGGACATATTCGGAGAGGAACAACGCTTGTAGCCGTGTAAGAAAAAACAACTACAAAGGTAATCTCTGATTTTACGTCATTGTAGTTCTTTTCATATCTATGCTCTATGTGAAATATATATTTTAATATTATCACATCCTACATCGAACGCCCGGTTCAGCACCCAAGGGCACACCCCTTGGGATTTAGTGATTATTGTTTTAAATTTATGCAATCTTCGATTCTCACGCTTCCGCTCGCACTCCCGGGCAGATCCACTTATCCCTTCAAGTGGTATCAGAGCCCGGTTCGATGTAAAGAGCATAGATTTATGTGCTTGGCATGTATAACTTGATTTTACGACTTTATGAGCATTTATAAATGTATGAATATATGAATTTATGCACTTGTTCACATGTTTAAATTTGATGGACATCATATGTGTAATTTTGTAGATTGGATCTTAAAATTGCATGTTTATTTTTAGTTTATTTTGTATGTGAATGTGCTGAAAATGAGAAATCTAAAAAAAAAAAAAATTTGGACAGCAGCGGCAGCAGTTGGCTGTCGCCCCTGTCGGCCGACCACTGGCCGGCGTGCCAGCCAGCGTGCATGCTGGCAGGGGCGGCCGCGCACACTGCCCCGTTTTGTGCTGGTTTTCGACATTTCTCTGAAAATTGGATTTTCAAATATTTTTCTGCATATTTTCTGAAAATTGATTAATTATGGTGTATTTGATTTTGGAACTATTAGATTTTTTCTTAGGTCAAATTTGCTTAATTAATTTGGATTTTGTACATGCATTGGATGCATTGTATTTTATGTCTACTGAATTTGAGATTTGAAGCTTGTGCATTATTATATATTTGTACCTTGTGATGTTGGACATCACTTGGATATTTTGAATATCCATGTTGAGCATGATTATTTGGTATAATTGTGTTATGTGTGTTGATAGAATCAACATGGGATGATCACAAGAGCCCCAGACCTTATGTATGAATGTGTTGTGTTCGTTTGTACTTCTGTTGGGTGGGGCATGCGTGCCTCTTGTTTTTGAGACTATCATCTCCCAGTTTTAGCCTTATGATGTTAAGGCTTATTTATTTCCTTTCCATGTATTACTTTCAAATGTAATGAGAGTAGTTAGTATTTTGGTGAGGTTTATTTTGTTATTATAACAAGCCATTGGAGTCAGAGGCCCAAGGTGTTACATCAAGGCGTAAAACAAGAAAAGCCACAAGGCCCATTGGAATGACAATGGGTTAATCACTTATATAATAGTGTAGGACCACCCTAGATAGACCGTAGACTCACTGCGGGCTCAGTGGGTCGCATTGGTTGGATTTGTGATCATCCTAAAAGGGGTATGCTATGTTTTACTGCATGCGGCGTATTTTTTTAACGCTTTATGAATATTTCCTCTTTATGCATGCTAAAATACTTAATGTGATGAGGTCTTGGTCATTATCATTATCAAACCCTCATTTGGTTGGACTAAATTAAATATTAGGCCCAGAATGGACTTGGATCAAAATGGTATTTTGATCTGTCCAAGCCTTCCATCCACAGCAATGTGGTGAGGAAGCTACCACTACCCAAGTGTGGTCTTACGAGTCGTGGCACACTTCGACTAGGGGAAAGCTGTACCATTGTTGTGAACAAAGAGATTGCACTCGTTGTTTCCCTGTCTCACGAGTCGTGGGGGCCGACAGTTGAGGCATGATTTGGTTGATGGGTCGGGCCCACCACTGAGTAACATGGTTCACTTGGAGTTCTCGGAACCATGCGAATAGGTGAGGCAAAAAAATCTTGGGAATCTCATTGAATGAGAATGATATTGGATATTTCCAATAAGGTTTTCTTCATGTGAATCGTAAAAGCGGGGCACGGAGATCGCGCTTATGGATCCCGACCCCACTAGGAAATGGTTTCCTGAAACTCCACTTGAAAGTGGTGGACTTTCGTATAAATAGTGCGAGGGTTAAAGACTAAAAGACCATGTCTTAAACTTGAATAATAATACTACCACCATCTGCTAATTTCTACTTTACATTTTCATAAATGTAGATATGTCTAAAAATCCTTTAACCATGGTACTTGAGACCAATAAATTCAACGGAATGAACTATTCGGACTGGCTAAGAAATCTGAGGATTGTCCTCGGTTTCGAGAACCAAGACTATGTCTTGGATGAGCCGGAGGAGTCCACGCTAGAAGAACGTTTGACGTTCAGGAAATGGCATGATGACAACCAGAAGGTACGCAATATCATATTGGCTTCGATGCCTAACAACATCCAGAAGCAATATGAGAGGCTGGACAACGTCTCCGCCCTAATGCTCCGCATGAACGAGGTTTATGCGGTTCCAGATAGGCATATTAGATATGTCGTCTTTCGCAGCAGGCTAGCTGAAGGATCGTCTGTACGAAGTCATGAGGTCAAGATGTTATCCCGAAGTGGAGAAGCTCGAGGACCTTAAAGCTGGGCGTAATAATGGCACGTACATTAACGTGATCCTCCAGTCGCTTCCTCTATCCTATAACCCGTTTGTTGTAAACTACAACATGAACGGACTTGAGAAGTCTATTCATGAGTTGATCAACATGCTGGTGCAATACAAGGCAACGATAGAAAAGGTGCCGGTAGTATTGATAGGAGAGGCTTCGACCTCTAAGCCGAATGGCAAGAGGGCCGAACGCTGGAAGAGGAAGAAGAGAAAGGGGAAGACGGTTGCAGCCCCTGCTCGCACTCCTGGCACACCTGTTGCCCCAGTGGGAATGGGCAAAGGGAAAGGGAAGGCCCGGGGTTCTCAGCGGTTCAAGGCAAATGATGTCTGCATGCATTGTTAAGGAAAGGGGCAGTGGAAGAGGGAGTGCCCACAGCTCCTCTCCAATCCAAGTATGTTTGTGGTTGAAGTAAACATGATAACTAATTCTGTTTAATGGGTATTGGATACCAGGTGTGGTGCTCACATCTGCAATGATTTGTAGGCACTGCAAAGAAGCAGAAGGCTAACCAAGGATGAGATGATCCTGAGGCTAGGCGATGGCAAGGCCGTTATTACGGAAGCCGTAAGGTCAATGGAGTTAGCCATTAATAGTCATGTTAGGATTGCACTGAACGATTGTTTCTACGTACCTTGCATAATAAAAAAATAATGTTTCAATACCCGTCCTTGATAAGGAGGGTTATTCTTTCACCATCAATAAAAATGGCTTTTATATTATCAATGATGGTGTGTCTCATTTGATTGGTACATTAGTAAACGGTTTGTACATACTTCAACAGTTTAATTGGATTATGACTGCAGAACACACACGAAAACATGATAATCAAGATAATGCACAGATATGGCATGTGAGGTTAGATAATATCTCTAAATATAGGATAAAAAGGTTGGTGGACTCAAAGAGTCTAGAAATAGACGATTTGAACGACCTACCAACTTACGGTGTCTAAAGGGAAAGATGACCGAGAAACCTTTTATTGGACAAAGCACGCTAGCCAACGGTCTGTTGGATTTGAACCATACGGACGTCTGTGGGCCATTGAATAGTCAAGCAAGAGGTGGGTACTCATACTTCATAACCTTGACCGATGATCACTCACAGTATGGTTATGTTTATCTAATGAGGTACAAGTCTGAAGCCTTTGGAAGGTCTAAGGAGTACAGACTTGAAGTAGAGAACCAAACCGGTCGTAAGATCAAAGCCCTTCGATCGGACCAAGGTGGAGAGTATTTAAGTGGCGAATTCACTGATTATCTAAAAGAGAATGGAATTCTCTCTGAGTGGACTCCTCCTGGAACACCATAGTTGAATGGTGTGTCTAGAAGGAGGAATCGGACCATGTTGGACATGGTGATCCATGATGAGTTTTACCGAACTCCCCTTGTCCTTCTGGGGATATGGTCTTAAGACGGCGTCCAAACTTTTGAACTTTGCGCCATCTAAGAAAATATCCCAGACGCCATATGAGATATGGCATAGCAAGCATACCTCCTACAAATACTTGAAAGTGTGGAGTTGCCCCGCATACATCAAGAGATTAGTGGGAGATAAACTGGACTCCATGTCTAGTTTATGCAGGTTCGTCGGATATCCGAAAGAAACTGCGGGGTATTATTTCTATGATCCCTCCGAGCAAAAGGTGTTTGTCTCGCGAAACGTAGTGTTTTTGAAAAAGAGTTTTCCATTGGATAGTCGACATGATGAGGTACTTCTTGAGGAATCAAGTGAGGTACCCTATGAAATAACAGTGACATCTGAGCCAGTGGTTCCTACTGATAATGTTCCAGCCCTTTGTAGGTCGGCCAGAGTATCCCAACCTCCTGATAGGTACGGATTTCTGGGCCTGACCGGTCAGTTGGATAATGATCCAAAGACGTACGGAGAAGCAATGTCGGACATCGATTCGGATAAGTGCCTTGTGACCATGAAATTCGAAATGGACTCGATGGTGCAAACCATTGGACCCTAGTGGACCGACCCAAATGGGTAAGACTCGTAGGGTGTAAATGGGTCTACAAACGTAAGCTTGGAGCTGAAGGGGAGGTTACAACCTTCAAAGCCAGGCTAGTGGCGAATGGTTACACTCAACGACCCAGGGTCGATTTTGAGGAAACCTACTCGCCCATAGCAATGGTCATTCGGATACTGCTTGCCACAGCAGCATGATATGACTATGAAATATGGCAGATGGACGTGAAAACTGCCTTCCTCAACTGTTTCATAGTGGAAGAGATCTATATAGATCAACCGGAAGGTTTCACATCTGTTGGAGAAGAGCAAAAGGTCTGCCGTCTCCAAAGATCCATCTATGGCCTCAAACAAGCTTCCCGAAGCTGGAACATACTTTTCATGAAGTCATACGGGGATATGATTTTCATCAAGAATGAGTCCAATCTTTGTGTATACAAGAAGATCAGTGGGAACTCTGTTGCGTTCCTGGTGCTTTACGTGGATGACATCTTGCTCATTGGGAATGATGCTAAGATATTGGGAACCACTAAAGCTTGGTTGTCAATACAATTTTCCATGAAAGACATGGGCGAGGCGTCTTACATCCTTGGCATCAAGATCTACAGGGATAGATCTAGAAGGATGTTAGGAATAGCCCAGTCCTCGTATATTGAGAAGGTTTTGAAGAGATTCAAGATGAAAAACTCAAAACGAGGATTTCTTCCTATGAGGCATGGAATTAAGCTATCAAAGAAGTAGTCTCCTAAGACTGATGAGGAGCTTAAATGGATGCTGGACATCCCCTATGCTTCAGCCGTAGCAGCATTCAGTACGTTGTCTAATGCACTAGACTTGACGTGGCTTTCGCTTTGAGCATAACAAGTCGATATCAGGCGTGTGCCGGGGAGGCACAATGGAGTGCAGTCAAGACTATCCTCAAGTACCTGAAACGGACTAAGGACAAGTTCTTGATCTATGGTAGTGGCGAATTGATACTGGAAGGCTACAACGACGCTACCTTCTAGTCGGATGGCAATGATGCCAAGTCTCAATCAGATTTTGTGTTCAGACTAAATGGTGGCGTGGTTGCTTGGAAGAGTTCCAAGCAGGCTAGCACGACAGACTCCACCACAGAGTTTGAATACATAGCAGCTTCGGAAGTTGCTGAGGAGGAGGTCTGGATGAAGAGCTATATCCAAGAGTTGGGTGTAGTACATAGCATCACTGAGCTAGTGGTTATCTTCTACGGTAACAACAGGGCGATAGCACAAGCAAAGGAACCGATATTGCATCACCAATCCAAGCATATTCTTAGATGCTACCATCTGCTCAGAGAGATGGTTAGGAGACGTGACGTTCAGATGGACCGAGTCAACTCCACCGAAAACATAGCAGATCCACTACTAAGCCCGTGTCACAAGTTGCCCTTACTCAGCATCTGGATAAGATGGGTTTGAGGTCAATGAGTGATTGGTTTTAGGTCAAGTGGGAGTTGTTAGAATAGGTAACCAAATATCTAATAGGTTTGGCATTTTGTAACCTATTTGACAACTTCATGTAATGTAATATTATGTATTGAATAAAATGAGTACTCATTAGCATTGGTACCTTCTTTGTTGTGCTCATATTCCATATGTTAAAATGTTGTTTTAGATATATCACAACAAAGCCCACAGACCACGGTTAACAACTCATGCAATTGAGCCATGCATTGGATGGTTGTTATGAAACCAACTGATAAAGAGTTGGGTCTGAAACGTTCCAAGTTGAGGACCTCGAGATAGGGCATCGAGAGTCCTATAGAGACTTTCACCAAGAGTCGTATTCATTGGATGAGTGTCGTGTTTCGTCGGTGATAGGCGTGGGATGCCTATACGATCTTGGTGGGTTAGTCGACTGGGGTCGAGCCGACTGAACTAACTCGTGGGGATCATCATAGGGAATCCTTGGAGGCTTGGTCGGTATGATTGGATTTTTACGGTTCCAATAGTACGGGAGTAGTCCTCAAACTTGAGGAACCATGGCAATCACGGGCATACGATGGTTGTATCTTGGATCTGGCGAGAGGTGATCATTCTGTACGATGATCATTATAAGCCTTGTCTAGTGCAGTCGGGGTGTAGTGAGGACGGTGGGTTCCAAGAATAGGATCCGTTCCCTATCAATATGTGATAGAGGTATCTCCTATGCACTCAGAGACACGTTCATGCTGTATAAACATGTGGTCATAGTGGTTGGTTGAACTGGAAATTATTTCCTGTGTTGATGCAATAAAGCATGCAGAGTCTCGAGTATTAAGCATAGATGCCCAATCAAGGATGGGAATCGACGCACAATTCCATACTCTAGACTAAGGCCGGGAGATGGTAGACGGAAGGACCGTACCCGTATGGAATCAGCGCCAAAATTTTCACGCCAACATTCACCTAGTTTCTACTGCCATGGACCGTTGCTAGACGGCCACCCATCGTAACAGACTTCTATTGGACACGGGTCCAAGTCTAGCTAAGAGTGAACCTAAAGGCTCACACACAAATCACCGAAAAGGTGGAGAAATTGACTTTGAGTCAATTTTAGAGGATAATAAGTAATTGAATTACTTAAGGGATTATCCATTGGATAGACGGACCGATATTGTATCGGACCCTCGTTTGATCCGTAAATGGGATTTATCGGTTAATGTAGAGAGTCGAAAAATTGGGTCTTTTAATTGGACTAAAAGATCAACGAGAATTATTTAAGTGGACCGTAAATTAAATGGGATTTAATTTTGGGTTCTTTGTAATTAGATTACAATGAAACTCGGTCCAATAAATTTTGGCCCAAGATGTGTGTTAATTCCACTTTTGGAATAAGAAGAAGTTGGACGTCTTCCCTATATTGCTATGGCAAAAAATTACCACTCTTGGAGAGATAAAAATCGGCCATACATGGCCTTGGTGAGGTTGACTTGTCCCTTTTGGTAAGGGAAAAATCAATTACAATCAAGCCTCTCTCATTTGGTATGATTAAATCATACCTTATGAGATGGTAGGCTTGATTGATGAATTAGTGGGATTGATTGGGATGTATCTAGACATCCTTGGATGAACCTAGACACATTCCAATAATCACATTAATTTTGTATATATATGAGTATATACAATCATCAATGAAAGAGAATCACATTTTTTATCTTTTTTCTAGGAAAAAGAAGAAAAACACACTTCATTTTCCTCTCTCAATTTTCGGCCCTCTCGACGTACATACAATTCCCTTTTGTTCTTCATTTGATCTTGGATCATCTTGAAGAACAAAGTTAGTTTAAGAAAAGATACTAATTCAATAATGTTCTAGTTTCTTGAACAGTGTCCTCTAGATCTGTTTTTCTCTAGCAAGAAAAACATGATCTCTTCCGGTGTGGTGTGGACTACACTAGAGATTTCATAAGTTTGAACTTAGTGGACATATCCGGAGAAGAACAACGATTATAGCCGTGCAAGGAAAAATAACTACAAAGGTAATCTCTGATTTTACGCCATTGTAGTTCTTTTCATATCTATGCTCTATGTGAATATGTATTTTTAATATTATCACATCCTACATCGAACGCCCGATTGAGAACCCAAGGGCACACCCCTTGAAATTTGGTGATTATTGTTCTTGGGCTACTTTTTAATGTGAACGAATGATGGGAACGGGGATCAATACTTGCAATGTGAGTTCGGTCTATATAGGCATCAGGTCTAGGGTCTTTCCGTTCTTGGCGACTCTAGAGCATGCAGAACTTATAGAGTTGAGCAGGTGTTTAACTGGCAATCGACTCAAGTTGGAAGAATGTTACTGTCGAGAATGATTGTCCATTGACATCCAAAGATTGAACCCAGTGCCGAAGGTGTTTCTTTTCTCGAGAATTTGGTGCAGGACATCCTTCACCGAGCCCCGACTCTTTAGATTTGCACTTTCTGGTTTGTGTGTAGGTCCGGCAACTTAGACATGCATGCTATAGCTAGAATGCGATTTTCTATTAAATGAATTTGATTCATGTGACATTGCTTCTTTTTCTGAAAGGTATCTTCTCATTAGAAAAAAAAAAAGAAAAGAAAAAATAACTTAGTACGAATGCTTTTACTAATAAGTTATAGAAGATAGTTGGGTAATAACTCTTGAGTTAACTCAACTTAATTTAAGAAGTTCAAAAGCAAGAGTTATAGAAACAAAAATACTCTTTTCAGCAATAAGCTGATAAGAACTGAAAATAAGCGTTTGCAAACACCACTTAAGATTGCTCCCCTTTCTCTCGCTACTACTATGCATTATTACAAGTGTTTATTTGAGAGAAACAAATTAATATATATATATATATATGTATATATATATATATAGAGAGAGAGAGAGAGAGAGAGATTCAAAGGGCTATCCCATACTTTAAACAATTATCCATTACTTCCACTAAATATTTTGCAAAATAAAAACTTTTGCCGCCCAATTTCTTTTGTTGCCCACTTAAAATCCAAATTCTTGACTTTGATATTGAATCTCTTTCCTCTATCTTCTCCATCCACTAAAGCAAACTGAGAAAAATATTATAAGAAAGAAAGTCGAAGAAAGAATTGAGGAAACCAATTTTGAGAAGTCTTCACTACCGCTCAAATAGCATAACTCGAATAATTGAAGATACATTGGTGAAGAAACAATTTAGAAGATGAAAGTGGGTGATTAAAGAATAAACATGTAAAAACCAAGATAGCATATGAAAGTGGGTGATTAGAGAAGACCTGGGTGATGGTTCTGTTATTATCGTACCCAAAGCATAAAAGTGGAAGTGAGGGAGAGAGAATTGCAGGAAGAAGATAGTTGGAGAAGAGAGATAGGAAAGAGGATTTGGAAGTGAAAATATCTGATTTCATTGATACCAAAGTAGAGTTACAGTCTGAGTATTTATACAATGTCAGCTAGCCTACTCAATGCTAAAAACAAGAGCTCAAAAGTTGTAATGTGGGAATTAATTGTTGAAACATAAATCAACGGAATAACATAATTCAGTTACTCCTAATCATCCTCAACGACCTTTTAAAACATAGCCGTTGGATTTGTTCAAATTTGGGCCGTAAATGAAAGCCCTTGCTCATGCCAAAACGATGTCGGTCTAACTTAATTAGGTTTGGACCATTTGCCCATACTGTGTCATTTTCCCTTTGTTGGGAACCCTTAATCGGACGGCTACGATTGGATGCCATCGGACAATCTGGATTTCATCTTCTTCTTCACACCTAACTGTAACAGATTTTTTGGTGGCTAGATAAAAATTGTTAACAAGAGAAGAGAAGTGGGTCTGCAGAGAAAATGACGGTTAAGAACGTGGGATGTGGTAACAGGGTATATTCGGTATGATGGGGAGAAAAATATACCTAGATTAGGAAAGTTTGACACTACTCAAGAATGGTATATTTATATATATATATATATGTGTGTGTGTGTATATAATTGATATTAAATAGTATTTTCCATTATTAAGTGATGAAATGTATATGTTAAGTAGCGTGATTGTTTCTAAAACCTAGAAAGTAGTCCAGGTTCAAGAGGATAATGTATGAAGCCTAAAAAGGAGTCCAGATTCAAGGAGACAGTGGAGGATAATTCAAGCCCCCCATCAATGCAACAATGAATATCCCACCTCTATATAAACTTTGCTAGGAGAAAGAGAAACGGAATGAGAGATATTGTATTATAATTCATGATAATATATTATATTCTAGTAATGGCAATAAATTTTTTCCAACCCGCCACAACTCACTCAATATATGCTCATGAAAATTATGCCATTGTCATGATTTTGAGAATGATAATAATATTTTTCATATGCTATTCTTGAAGTGATCACAAAAAGGATTCACTATGAGAATCACAAAAATTATGCTATCTTGATCATGGTTTTAACATCTTCAAAAGTATCAGGAATCAATATCCCCTGCCTCATGATTTCTGAATCTAGAAAATCCAACCTATAATCATTTTTAACAGAAGCATCACATTATTCACAAGCAAATAAATGTAATTTTGCTATAAACTTACAAGGGAACCAAAATTCCCTAAACTAGAAATTATTGATAACAAGGATTAATTATTATTCCTTTCAATCGCTCACTTATAACAATAAAATGATATCTGTCACTTACATATGATCTCCGTTTTTGTTGAACCCCTTTGATCAATCTCAAGATTTGCATATGTTCGACCTGCAAATGGTTCATTATTTAGATTCTAACAGTAAAAGTTATCCAATAGATAATTATACATTAGCAAATTCTTGGCCTAATAACATGATTGAATTATTATAAGAAACAAAAAAAGTCATTTCACAAACAATTACGTACATTTGTTAAAACTATTGATAAATTGTGTAAATGTTATAATGCTATAATGCCTTATGTGTTATAAAGTTTTTTAGCAAGTTAAACAATAAGATAAGTTGCATACATTATCAAATATTAACAATATGTTATACAGTTGAATTATTTTATTTTTTTTTGGAAGAAAACCGCCGATGTCGTGGCGGGGGGTTTGGCCGGACCCCTACCTGTTTATTATCTCACTCAAGGGGATCACATGTACATATGTAAAGAGCCAAAAATCAAAGGAAAACTATCTATACACTTCTAAGAAGAATATAATAGGATACCACAAGAAAATTATGTGGCTCGCCTCGGATTTCTGAAGCTGGGAAAAAGCAAATCCAATTTCATCAGACACCCCAAGCAATCGGGAGGCTCCTGACTGACCAAGGAATTATGCATCTAGCAGGCCAGATTGCCGAGGTAATCAGCTGCAGTATTGCCCTCTCTGTAGATATGAGTGAATCGGATCTCAAGCCTTTGCTGGTAACCGCGTAGCTTAGTGAGCAAGTGTTGCAGCCCCCATTCCCCCTCATCCTTCCATATAATGTTCAAAACGACCATTGCATCTATTTCCACCCATACCCTCCGGGTGCCGCTTTCCTCCGCTAGCTCGAGTCCCTGCACCATCGCGAAAAGTTCCGCATAAGTGTTAGTGTGCATCCCCAAAGCCTCATGAAAGGAGAAAACCATTTTGCCTTGCGAATCCCGCAACAGCCCCCCAGCACCCGACACCCTCGGGTTTCTTTTCGAGGTACCATCACATTCAACTTCCACCAACCTTCTTCCGGCGGCCTCCAAGTGACGAGTATAGGGAGCAGCAGTGGCGGTGGATCGAAGCGAAACCCCCAGTGCTCGGCGAGTATAAGATCCCCCTTCCACTGTTCGCGGTACATCATCCCTACCAAGTGCAGCCGATTTATGAGCAACTTCACCTGGAGGATAATCTTAGCGGCGGAGAAGATGGCGTCGTGATGCCTAACCTCGTTTCGCATGCACCATATGCCCCAAAGAATGAGCACTGGAATGATAATTCTGACATGACCCTTGGCATGAGGAGCCAAAATCCTCCATGCCTGAAGCATCAGCGAGACATGCTATGTGGTGGGTAGAACCAAAGAAATTTTTGCAGTGAAATGGTGCCATACCTCCCTAATGCGTTGCCCCTGAAGAAATAAATGCGGCAATGTTTCAGAGCAGCCATTGCTACCGCAATAGGCACACTTGGAAACCAACGAAAAATCTTTCTTTCGCAATCGTTCATCAAATGGCAGAAAATCTATCAGCAAGCTCCAGCAGAAAATCAAGGCCAAAGGGGGAATACACGAGTGCCAGATATCCTCGAGTAATCTTCGAATAATCCCTGTCCCTCGGTGGTTATCCAATGCCGCTTTTAGGCTGAAATGTCCCGATGAGCTGCCCTGCCACCGGGCCTGATCTGAGGAACTAGGATCAGAGGAAATTGCCACCACCTTTTGAAACAGCCAGGGCGGGAGCACCGTAGCCAGCCGCTCTCAATTCCACTCTCCTAGCACCCAAAAATCCCCCACCCGTTCATGTGACATCACACGTTGAGGTACCAGTTCGGCGAGCGAGCCCTCCCCCAACTAATTGTAATGCCAGAAACACAAGTTACCTTGGCCCAACGACCAATAGATATGTTGTTCCGTAGTGGCTCGCACCCGCATGATCCGACGCCATTGTAAGAAACCAATAGAGAAAATACGTGTGGATGTCTGGCATGTACGTTTACAATATCTCTTCCTTAGGAAATCCGCCCACAAGGACAAGCTCGACGTGAATCTCCACCATAGTTTGTGGGAGAAGGCTTCTACCATGTCTCCGAGTCGCCGAACTCGGGAGCCCCATTCACTGACAGGAAAACAATGCCGGTCCCAGGCTGCCCAATGGATATGATGGTCTATCCCTGTTAACCCCCAAAAAAAACTGTTAAGCATCCGTTCTATGCATGCCAGGATGCCTTTGGGAGGTTTCAGAACATAAAGCAAATGAACCGGCATGGGAAGAAGCACGGACTTTCTGAGCTGCAGTCGGCCCCCAAATGAGAACAATTTCTTTTCCCAACCCCCAATTTTCCCGGCCATGGCGTCGATCAAGCTTTGGAACAGTACTTGCTTGCGACACCCCACATACAGGGGCGCCCCTAAATAAGTGAGTGGGAACGTTTTTAATACAAAACCCGTCATGCAGCTAATTCGTCTTTTGATAAGGGCCGAGGCATTAGGGGCCACCAAAAACGCACTCTTTTCTATATTAATTTTTTGCCCCGAAGCTTGCTGAAAATCCGTGAGGAAAACCATGAGCCGTTGCAGTGAAGAGCTTTTTGCATTAGTAAAGATTAACAAATCGTCGGCATAGGCTAAGTGGGAAACCCCCTCACTTCCTTTAAATGCCAACGACCTATCTGTGTCCATGAGGTGGTTGAGTCCCCGTGAGAGATATTCAGAGGCAATGACAAAAAGCGTAGGCAATAAAGGGTCTCCTTGTTGTAAGCCCCTAGTCGATTTAAAGAAACCCGTCAAGGCGCCATTGAGCATAATTGAGAACCAACAATTATTGATGCAGTTTCTGATTAAGAGCAACCACTTCCTTGGAAACTCGAGACAATTGAGGACCCTCTCCAAAAATGATTGAATTATTATACGAAACAAAAAAGTCATTTCACAAACAATTACGTACATTTGTTAAAACTATTGATGAATTGTGTAAATGTTACAATGCTATAATGCGTTATGTGTTATAAAGTTTTTTCAGCAAGTGAAACAATAAGATAAGTTGCATAAATTATCAAATATTAACAATTTGTTATACAGTTTAATTATGTCACACTTAATGTATATGTACTAACTATATTGCTGCCAACCAAGTGATCATTTTGCTTCTAACACATGTTATGTTATTTAAATCTGATTTGTACGCACCACTATATAAGCTTACTAAAGAGGAGAAAAAGAATAGGCTTGTATTATATGATAGGGTAATTGTGCTAAAATGCATTTTCGATTAATAAAATTTCAGTTAATATTTTTGTACCATCAAATTGACGTCGTTTGTGGGAGATCACCAGATTTTCTTTTAAGTTTGAGAAATATGGTGGAAAATCCCAACAAAACTAATTTGGCATGATGAATTATTTCCAAAAAGACTAGATCTAAAGCTCAAGGCGCTGCAATGGCGAAACAAATCAGTCAAGTTTTAGAAACAATAACATTTGTGAAATTATTGATAAACTTTACTACTTATTGTAAAAATAATTGATCGTGATTTTCGTTGATTAAAGTATATGATTATTCTAATTTTGTGTTAAACTTGTATGCAAGAAATATCTTGAGGATTCTACAAGCGCAGTGAAGACTACATCAAATTTGACTGTGTGGAAGAGCACAAAAATTCTGATGGAATTCGATCAAGCTATCAGTAAATACAAGTTTATGAAGGAACGAAATTCTTAAGGGAAGTGGTTATGATTTATTTAACGCTCTTGCATATTTTATAATTTGTTAGTAACAAGAATTACAATCGAGATTAATCCTCATCATCATGAATTACACCTACGTATGTAAACCAAGAGTCGGGTGAGAAGACGATAGCCTGATTGATTATTAATGCAGAAAGACCATAAATCATGCATGGACTGACATGAAATTGGAACTTTAGTAGATTCTAGATATACCAGTGGTTTGTCCAAAAGAGTAGGCTGAAGAAATGCAAGAATCAAACTGTGTTAAAAAGATAATATCACATGACATTTCTTTAGCTTAATGTATTGCAAGTTTTTAGGCAAAAGAATCTTGTTTTCAGCCCAATCCAAAAGGTCAAATATATATATATATATATATCTTGATTAGGTCATCTTCTCAACTTTTTTGGGCCCTTGTAAAAGTGATGTTTTTAATGTATGGTGCTAGATGTGAGTATCCTTTTCCGGTTTGCAAAGGGTGATTTATTTGCTCAAATCTCTATACAAACTATTACGCTTAAGTTTTGACATACTTGTGTTCTTATTATACAACACTTGTTTGCAGTAAATTTTTGGCTGATGCCGCCTTGCATCACATCAATTTAACCTTTGGTTCGAGGCCGTTTAGGACTTTTCTCATGCTGGATTAAAACCAAATGATGGTCTTTTCCATCTGGCCCGACATTTGTATAGTAGGTTGGAAGGCCAAATAGAGGCCGGCTCAAGACTAAAGGTCAATCTAGCAAGGCAAAGGCCATTTAAAAAGACATGTCAACAAGCAGGTTGTACCCACTCAACTCAAAATATGGAGGTGGGTAGTTACTAGTCAAACATGGGTAATTTTCAGTACTTATTCTCCATCCTACTAATTTAAGTATTAGGCTCTTATGTACTCTGTGGAAATAGTCGTAACAAGAATGGCAAGGTAATCCTTGTATAGGGAAAGAAAGCAATAATGATTGAAAGAGGTGTGATGGAGAGGCAAGTGATGGTCTTTTCCATGACGAGGGTGCGCTTGCATGGCCGGACAATCATAATAAACTATTATTTTTTGTTTTAAAGGGGAGATGGTACGGAGATTGTCCCGACTCTTCCCCTGTGTGTGATGACCTATTTTTCTACTTTTTGTTTTCTATATTTTGCAACAATTGACGTTTTTAGCATAACGCTCTAAAACATATAAGCTAATATGCATTTATGGATATGACAACAATTAATAAAGCAAAAAAGATAATACACATATCTTGTAAAATGATCATCACAACAAGCACACCCCCAAATATGGAATAATAAACTAAGTAAAGATTAAAGATATTGGCTTCCTTGAGGTGAATAAAAGAAACGTTCCGAAGCTGAGGACAAAAGCTTCCTTGAGGCATACAAATGAAATGCCCCAAAACTAAGACTTCCTTGAGGCGTACAAAAAGAAATGCCCCAAAACTAAAGCTTCCTTGAGGCGTACAAGAGCTCATCCCGAAGCCGATGACAAAAGCTTCCTTGAAACATACAAAAGAAATGCACCGAAGCTAATAAACAGTCAGGGTTCCTTGAGGCATACAAAAGAAATGCCTCGAAGCTAAGGTTTCTTTGAGGTGTATAAAAGAAATGCCCCGAAGCTAAGGCATCCTTGAGGCATATAAAAGAAATGCCCCGAAGCTAAGGCTTGCTTGAGCTGTACAAAAGAATCACCCCGGAGCCTACGACAAGCAAAGCTTCCTTGAAGAGCATAATAGAACAGGTCTATAAAGGAGCCCGTGATTCAATTGAATTCCTAAAAATTCAAGGATATTTTCAAGAATTAGGGGGGCTGCTGATGGAGGAAAAAATAAACCTAGATTAGAAAGGGTTGACACTACCCAAGAATGGTATGTTTATATATATATATATATAATTGATATTAAATAACATTTTTCATTATTAAGTGATTAAGTGTATAAGGTAAGTAGCATGATTGTCTCTAATGTATAAAACTTAGAAATTAGTCCAGGTTCAAGAGGATAGTATATGAAGCCCAGAAATGAATCCAGATTCAAGGAGACAGTGGAGCACAATTCAAACTCCTCATCAATGCAACAATGAACGACGCACCACTATATAAGCTTACCAAAGAGGAGAAAAAGAAGTGGCTTGTATTATATGATAGGATAATTGTGCTAAATTACACTTTCAATTAATAAAATTTCAATTAATATTATTTTTGTACCATCATAATAGTTTACAATTTTTGTATGAGAACTATGAATCTCATTCCAATATCATATTGAATTTCTATTCCCCAAAATTATGATTTCACTTTGTTGAAAGAAATTCGAATATTGTTTATGCAAAAGCAAGGTAAATTTTGTTCAATAAATAAAATAACTTCCTTTATCGACAAAAAAATAGTATTTCTTTTTGTAATATATCAAACTATTTGATACTCAATTGAAATTGATTGATAAAAGTTCATTTGAACTCCTTGTTAAAAATAATAAATTAAACTTGAACAAAAAAAAATTGTTCGATAAACTTTCAAACTCGATTTGATTGGTGAAAGATAATAAAATATTCTTAAAAATATCAACTCGTTTTACTTCGATTATATCAGTAATCAAACTACATTCAACACAATTGTTTAAGCTCTATAACGATTCAAACAAATTTGAAGAAAATATGTTCGACTCAACTCGAATATTTATAACTCAGATTCTGTCAAATATTTTTATAAACTACCACGGCTTTACGTATTAAGGTTCTACCATAAAATCCTGATTCAAATACATTATCATCTTACCACATTTCTTCATACAAAAAATTATTATAAAATATCTTAATTCAATTACGAGTTTATTTTCCGATAAAAAAGGGGGATAAATGCAATTTATCCCATGTGATATAAGAAATGAACAAAAATTCCCTGTGAAAAAATAATTACAAATTACCTCATTGTATTTGAGAAATGAAGTAAATTGCCCATTATCTAGGGAAAACACAAGAGGATAATTTGCTTCATTTTGAAATCACTGGGGATAATTTGCTAATTATTTTTTTACAAGAACTTTTTTGTTCATTTATTATATCACATGAGAGTAAATTGTGTTTATCCAAAAAAAAAAAATTACAAGTTTATTTTATATCGTCTTTTCGTAAGAAAAACCTATAATAAGCGGCCTATAATAAGCAGCTTATGTTGGAGTTGCAATCTCCATTTCTACTTCTTCGCCGCCAATTTATTTGAAATCTGGCGCCCAATCGCCATAGCGAAATTGAATCAGACTGCTCGAGATGGAGATGGAGAAGGAGAAACAAGAAAAGGTAAGAAGAAGAGAGATGAACTCAGAAAAGTGTTCACTCAGGCCATTTGGGCAACGCTCTATCGCTTCGACGTTCCTCTTCCGTGCCTCGAATCGGTAAATTTCTGAACTCAAATGTCCAAGTTGCTTCTTGAATCTGTTTTTCCACTCAAATTGTAAGCATGCGGGGCTTTTTTTTTTTTTTTTCTGTTATGTAATATTTCTCTGATTTTTTTCCTTTTGTTTTTAATTTTTCCATTTTCAGGTCAAGTGATTGTGAGAAGAATTTGGTAACTAAAGCTCGCAGTCAAAAGGATTCACACCCTTCCTTGTCTGATTTCCTTAACAGGAAGTTGCATAGAAGTTCTGTGCTCCCCTCATCAGTGCAGGTGATATTTGTGTAGTTGTGTGTGTTAATATGTTACTATGTTAAATCTATTCATTTTTGGGGAAGACACATGGGTGTTGTTATTTATTTGGGTTTTGGAATGTACAAACAAAAGGATAACAAATTCTTGAACAGACTCTTTTACACCTGATGTTGGTTCTTCATGGTTACAATTTCGGAAATGGAAGACGAATAAGAAAATATTAGCTTATTTTTTAACTTTTGTGGCGCGTTTTGGTTTCTGAAAAGGAAGGAGAATTTGGCTTATAAATAAAAGAGCTGATCTAGCTTCAGCTGAAGCAAAAGTATTTTCTTACTTCTTGTATATGGATTTATTAATTCTTGAACAGTTTTTCACATCAGCTTTTAGAGATGTTGTGTGGCTTGTAGCTTTATTACTTTGTTTGATTCTAGAGGATGCGGAGAAAAGTGTAATGACTAGGTTATCAGATACCCAATGTTGTAGTTACATAGCTTGGACTACGTAAAAGTTAGAAAAATCTTATTGAGGATGAATTGGGTTGGTAATTTATGCAGTCTAATGTCTTTTAAGAAACCAACGATGAGCACAAGATTCTGTGATGGCAGGGGAAAGAGCGGCACTTTTCTTCTCTGTTAAGTAAAAAGCAAAAAGGCGAAGCAGGGGTAAAGATTTCAATTGATGGTGCTTTCAATATGTTCAAGAATGTCGGGAAGGAGAAGAGCGAGTCTCAGAATTATCATGCAACCAATGAGGCTGAGAGTTTTTATGTGGATGATTTACAGCAGACGAGAAAGAGAAGAAATCTGTTTGAAGGTTTGTAATTTTGAAGTAGTTCTCACACACCCATTAAGTCTCGACTGATTTGTTTGAGCACTGCAGTTATTGTTCAATGTTGGCTTGCTTGTGTTTCTCAACAAATCTTCTTCTAGCCTAAGCTGATAACAAACCAGAAATCTCCATTATAATTTTACCACTTCATTGCCGTCATTTCTCTGTAAACAATCTATATTTGAAGGCACTCTTCTGTAAGATTCAGTTTCATCCAACTTTTATTGCTTCTTGTATTACTGAAAACTATACAGATGGTGGAAGTACTCACACATAAGAACCTCAGCTTTGGAAAGATCTATAATTTCCACATGCAGGAAACTTTAATTGATAGAACATCATTTTCTACACATATAGGCTGAAGAAGTCCTGCTAGGGGGCCAAAGGCAGCTTGTTAATCATGCTTTGGTTTTCAGGACAATACATCTAAACTTTTTTCTAGTTTCTGTTGCACTTTCACTTACATGTTCCCTTTTCAATTCAATGGAATATCTATTACTGATGAAGCACATGTAAAGTGTACATGCTAAATCTATAACAGATCTATTGAGAAATTTGTCTTTGGGAGCACATATTAGCAGATGACGTTAAGCTTCCACTTGGCAGTCCGCATCACATTCTTATAACTAGAGTTCAGTCAAATGAGTTTAACTTCGGGTTTGCCTTTTGAAGTTTTCAGTTTAGTTAAACTAAAAGTGTTTGGCTTCATTTTAGTACATCCTCTCAGTTTTTCTGGTTGACCTAATTAGCTTCCCCTTTTCTAAGGCAAGTCACTTGACAGCTTTTTTCATTTCATTTGTCATCTTCCTTCACCACTCTTTATATGTCTCTCAGACCTTTAATCTTTGGCTATTCTACTCTTTCTTGATGAATGGCATTATATAAGATGTCTATTAGGTTATGAAGATAACACCTTAGAATAGAAGAACTCCTACCGAGTCTCCCACCCTGTGTAAACCAGAGTGCCTCTGCTAACAGCACTAAAACTCATTCATTTTTACATCTGAATTATAAGGTCATGATAAGCCACCTGCTCGGAAGCGGTTGGTAGTTCTTGGAGAAGATTCAAAACCGACGCAAAGTACAAGAAGGAAGAACTTTGCCCACGAGGAACCTAGACCTCGTTTCAATCACTGTGAGTCACCTTATGTATCTCTATTACTCTTCTTTTACCTCCAAGTTCAACTATTAACAAAATAAAATCGTGCTTTCATTCTTTTCTAACAGATGAGAATGGGGGCGGTTGGTGGATGACAAAATGGAAGGTGTTGACAATGAAGAAGTAGGATGCAATGATGTTTGGGAAGGAGTTGGTTGTACCACACTTGGGGGTATCGAATGGCATTAGATAGGTGGCGGGAATTCCTCAGTTTATGCCTCTATTGCGCTCTGTGGTTTCCGGCAAGAAAATGATTCATTGGCTTGCAGAGGATGGGGGTAATTTTGTATCACTGGTATATACTGAATAGGTTTTGAGCTATGGTGTTTGAATTTGAAAACTGAGCTTCAAAATCTTGCTTCATCTGTATCATGGTTTTTCTCGCTTTCATTTCTTTGGTGGGCAAACTTGATTGAATGAAAGATAAGGTGTATGTAGTAGAGTTGCCCAATGTGGTGACCTTCAGCAAGATCATCCAACAATATAGGACAAGGATACAGTCCTAATCAACATGTAGAGATCAGTTTCAATGAAATGCTCGGAGTTTCAATTGAACGTAGATGGACAACAGCTCCACCAAAGTGAAGGACAAGCGGATCCATCTGGGAGTGTGAGTGGAAGCGAGAGAGGCGCGTTTTAACGGTATTTAAAACGCATAACATAATTAAATGTGCCAAGGGGTGTATCCTTGGTGCTCAATCGGGCGTTAAATGTAGACTGTGATAATATAAAACAAGTACATCATATAGGGAGCATAGAAAAACATAAAGAAAATTACATGAAACTAAACAATGGTTACTTTAGCAGTTATCTTCCGTACACCGCTACTAGCGTTGTTCCCTTTCAAGATGGTACACGTTCACCAAGATTCAAACGTATGAATCCTCTAACGAAGTCCACACCACATTGGGAGAAGTCGTGTTTTTCTTGCTAGAGAAAAAACGGACCTAGGAAGATGAGATCGAGAAAAGGGATTGCACTATCGTATTAGTGTATCCTTCTTGATCTAGCTTTGCTCTTCAATTGATCCTAGATCTATGAAGCAACAAAGTGAAAGAGAGAGAATAGAAGAGGCGGCCGAGTGAGAGAGAGAGATGTGAGATTGCTTTCTTCTTTTCCCTAGAAAAAGATGATAAATGATCTCCTTACTTGTTGGTGAATGTATATACACATATATATATACATCATTAATGTAATTATTGAAATGTGTCTAGGTTCATCCAAGGATGTCTAGATACATCCTAATCAATTACCCATCAATTTTCAATCAAGCCTATCACTTTACATGGTATGATTAAATCATACCAAGTAAAGGAGGCTTGATTGGAGTTGATTTGTTCCTTTCCAAAAGGAACAAGTCAACTCTCCAATAAGGCTTATATGGCCGATTTTGTGCTTCCAAAATGAAGCAAAAAAATCATCCATCCATATATGGGAGGAGTCGAACTCCTCCTAATTCCAAAGTGGAATAAGATCTCTCTTGGGCCAAGATTTAATGGACTGGGTTTTATTGTAATCCAATTACAAAAAGTCCAGCAATTAGATCTAGTTTAATTCAAGGTCCAATGAAATAATGCCCATAGGTCTTTTAATCCAATTAAAAGATCCAAGCCCTTAATCTCTACTTAATTAATAAATCCCATTTATTAATTAATTGAGGGCCCGTTACAATATCAACCCGTCCATCTAATGGACTATTTCATAAATAATTCAATTATTTATCATCTTCCGAAATTGACTCCATGTCAATTCCTTCACCTCCTCGGTGATTTGTGTATGACCCTTTAGGTTCACCCTCAGCTAGACTTGGACTCGTGTTCAACAAAAGCCCATTACCATGGGTAGCCGTCTAGCACCGGTCCATGGCACTAGAGACTAGTTAATTATTGGCGTGAACATTTAAGCTCCAGATTTCGTACGGGTACGGTCTTTCTGTCTATCGTCTCCCGGCCTTAGTCTAGGGTATGGAATTGGGCGTTGGTTCCCATCCTTGACTAGGCAGCTATGCTTAAAACACGAGGCTACGTATGCCTCATTGCATCGACACAGGAATGATTCCCTGCTTGATCAACTACTGTGGCCACAACTTTAAGCAACATGAACGTGTCTCACAATACATAGGAGATACCTCTGTTACATATTGATAGGAGATGGATCCTCTTCTTGAAACCCACCGTTCTTTGCTACACATTCTGACTGCACTGGACAAGACTTATAATGGATATGTCCGCGACATGATCACTTCTCGCCAGATCCAAGATACAACCATTGTGTGTACGTGACTGCCATGCTTCCTCAAGTCCGAGGACTACTCCCGTAATATCGGAATCGGGGAACACCGATCATACCGATCAAGCCTTCAAGGATTCCATGTGACGATTCCCATGAGTCAGCTAAGTCGGGTCGACCCTAGTCGACCACCCCACTAAGATCGTATAGACGTCCCACGTCTGTCACTGATGAAACACGACACTCATCCAATAAATACGACACTTAGTGCAAGTCTTAATAGGACTCTCAATGCCCTATCTGGAGGTCCTCGACTTGAAACATTTCAGACCCAACCCTCTATAAGTTGGTCTCATAACCACCATCCAATACGTGTCCCAACTGCATAAGTTGTTAACGTGGTTTGTGGGCTTTGTTGTGATATATATGAATAGTCATTAACATACAAGAATGAGCACAACAAAAACAGTACCAATAATAACGAATACTCATTTTATACATTACATAATATTGTGATGCATCGAGTTGTCAAATAAATTACATAAATGACAATTTAATTGGCTTTCTGGTCGCCTATTCTAAGATAAAGGGAGTTGTTCATGGGGGCCGTCTAATTCGAAATGTGTATCTCTGCTTCAGATTTTACAGAAACAGATGGAATGCAGACTCCCATTGTTCCTGGGATAAAGAAGCAGGTGTGTGCAGCAGACTTTGATTCTTTTCTAATGAACATGAGTCATATATGGCATCTTTCAGTTTCCCATGATTTCTCACTCATACCTCAGATTAAGCCATTGAGGTGAAAAGCTTTAAGTCTTATTCTTTCGGTGAATCGTTTCCAACCATGTCTTTGCATAGCATCTTCACTCTAGTGCAAGTACCAATACACATAACAGAATGGTTCAAGATTGCTAAATCCATGCATCTGCTGATATTTTCTGGGCGGGCGGACGGGTGGTTGAATCGTTCAAGCATCTGGAGAGTATTATTTTTAAACGTTAGTTTCTTATTATGGCACTGATGTAAAACAAGAAGAAAGGTTGTCTGTCATGGAGAAGAAACTACGCATGCTTTTCTTCTTTGCTTGAAAAAACGAACAATCAAATGAGGAAAAAGAAAACATATATTAGGGTGAGAGAGGTTCAAATTCTCAACCTCAGGGTCACTCTGAAGCTAAGAGACCTACGCGATAGCCAACTGTTCCACCAGCCCTCTTGTGAGGTCAGGCTAAAACCTTTTATATTAAACCAATGATTTGAAACAGGTTCATAGGACTATCCTTTTTTTGAAAAAACACAATGCCAAGATTCTTACATAAGTATCAAACATTTAAGGGGAAAAGAAAGGCATCGCATTGGTATCATAAATTCAAAAATTAAAATATGGTAAAAAAATTGTGAGCAATTCTAATAAATTTTGCACACCAAATAGATTGATGTGGCTGGCGAAGTATTAATATTGTTGATCTTGTATGGCTTGAATTATGGATGAACTTTCTCTTATGATATGTCTTGTATCATCTTATCAATCAAGGATAACATTTTTGTTTAAAATAGAAAAGCTATGATGATATATGATATGCTCTAAAAGACCGGCCCAAAACCATAGCCCAAGGAAGATCTTGATTCAACCTATGGGAAGGATTCAGCCTGGCCTCCCGAAAAGGAACTAGGCGAAACCAAAGTAAGGTGTAGCAGGCCTAACTAGGCCCCTAGAAGGAAGGCCCACATGAGGCGGCATGACTCGGCCAGGAAAGGGAGGATAGGGATTATCCAGCCCTATCCTCATCCAAACAGGAATCTCCCAACTACCTCTTGGAGTTTAGGAGGTCATGTCCCGCAGGATTCTGGGAGGTACACCTGCTGACCTTTCGAGAGTCCAACAAGTCAACAGTTCATCCTCCTCAAGGAACTTCCTTTATAAATATCTGCTTCCCTAGCTGATTGAGTAACGTTTTTTGTACACCCCAAACTCTCGAATTTTTCTCTGAATCACACTTAGCACACTTGGTGCTCATTGCTCTCGAATTACTATTGTTTTGTATTATATAAAATTTATTTCTTATCACAGCTACTTACTGACTTGATCGGAGTGCTAACGCTTTTTTTTCCAGGTCCCCTTCCCGATTTACAAAAATCCAAGCTCACTCCATTCTAGTCTAAGGAAACAAATTTGATTGAGCTCTTTTCGCACACATCAATTGCGCCGTCTGTGTGAAAACATAACTAAGACATGAGGATTATGAAAATCCCCAACAAACAGACTAGGCAAACAGAAGGCAATGGATTGAAAGAAAGCGGATCAGCTCGGGAACACGGTGGAAGCGCGATGAGAATAAAAACGTGCGAAACAACGAAATTTAAATGCAGGGTGTGCCCTTGAACATTTTTGGGCTATCAGTGTATAAACGCTAAATCTATAAACAAATAAAATAAACAAGCGTTCAGGGCTATGGAATAAAATAAGAAACTGAAAGCATAAACGTAACTCAGATACCTTTCTCGGTTTTCTACTCGATTAGCTACATGCATTGATCTCCTCACCAACGTTTATCCACGCGAGGCCTCAACATAAAGACTCTCTAAATACGTCCACACCACACCGGAATCGTGAGATTTATCCTCGTGCTAGAAAGGAATGAAACCATGAAACAAAAAATTGAAACCACACTATCGATTAGTGTGTTTCGATCTTCCTTTGTTCTTTACTTGGTTCTAAACCAAGAAGAGCACAAGGTAGGAAAATGAAGAAATCGACTAGGTATGTAGAAAGAGAGAGATGGCCGAAAATTTCTCGGGAGAGATAGAGAGAAAAATCCGCCACAGTGTTGTATTGTGCTAAAGTTGGAATGATTGTGATGAGATCTCGGGCCCAAAAGCTTTTTCCATAGCCTAGTTCTCAACCTTGAAGGCAACTACTGACTCGGCTGTGCTAGACACTACATCCACCCAATGGATACTATTTTCATCCAAACCACTTTCCAGAAACGACGTCAAAAAGTCGTCATATATTCGAATTTCATGGTAAAACGTCGTGGTATCCTGCTTGGAATCTTTCCAAGCTATCACATTCACCATTAAGTCCGAACATACATAAATACTAAGACTCATTATTGTTCACATGATTCTAGAAGCTAGTACCGTTATAGCCTTCTGGAATCAATTCTCTATAAATCGTGCATTGAGAACACTTCTATAATCCTTATTCAGATATTAAAGACTACTCTCAACTGTTATCTATTGCCTCATCGGTACACACCCGATATCCGTTGTTATGTACCACGCATAAACAAAACCAAGCCCTGTGCACCACAACATACCCATGTTGCGTACGACAAAGACGTACGGGATGTTAAACATCTAAGCTTCCTCATTAGTCAATCATGACTAAGTCTTAGACAACTTGGCCCTATGAATAAGATTCCAATTTCTTTTATGGAGAATTGCGTGAACAATAATCGTATTTCTTGAGTTTCCTAACATCTTAATTCATTTCAAATGAATAGGACGTTACACACTTAACACTCAGAACACAACCACACTCCCAGTGACCTTAATGCTCGTTACTGATCGAGTCATACATTGTATGAGTTCATCATAACGAATATTCCAATTACATAAAATCTTACCCAATTTGAATCTCAAGACGGATCCCATAACTCCAAGCCATTGATCCAATCCCTATGTTCAACATCGTTTCTCCGTATGTCATTTGGATAATGATCCAATTGACCGGTCGGACCTAGAAACCTGTACCCATTAGGGTTCTAGACCTGCACAAACTAGACATCAAGTCTTGTCTCCCTACTAGTCCCTTGACGTATGCAAGACCATCCTACAGACTCAAGAACTTTGTAGGATACAGGCTTTTCAAACCATATCCAATATGTTAACTAGATCATGACTTTAAGAAAGTCCCATGTTTACTAACTTGGCAACTTTCAAATCCATGTGTAGATTGGTTAAGACAACTTTAGTGAAATACTGACCGAACATAGTCCAACAAGGTTTGATTTCTCCTTTATCAAAGATGATTCAACCATGGTCACTCCAGGAAGAATTCCACTAGTTGAGAATTTCATTCTCATTCGGATAATCAAGAACTCCCACCAAATGCACATCCTCTCGATCCAATCAAATGGTAACCAATTAGATTCACCACTCTAAGTCTAATACCCTGAGCCTACCAAAGGTTCTTAGACTTGTGAATCCTCTTTTGGTCTTGTGTGTTCAGTAATCTACAAATATCTTTCTAGATCCAATCAAATAGACTATTCGCACTCTTACTAAAAAACTCGCCCTCTCGATCTAGTCGAAAGGTGACCAGTTTGGTTCACCACTCCAAGTCTAATTCCCTGAACCTACCAAAGGTTCTTATACTTGTGAACCCTCTTTTGGTCCAGTGTATTTCTATAGAAGTCTTTTTTAATCCAACCTAATAGACTATTGGCAAGGCCACTTTGTCTAATAAAAAGTTTTTTGGTCTTTTCCTTCTCAGAGAAGATTTGCAAGCTAGCAGACTCAAATTATCTATTGCTAGACTCTTTGAATTTTCTAACTTCCTTATCCTTAACTAGAGGAAACTGACCTGGCCATGGATGCCAAATTTTTAAGTTCAGCTTGATTTTATCCATTTTTAGTCATTTGTTTTGAGTACTCATAATCTAATTATGGGGCAGTGTTAAGTGGCTATGTACCAAACCTAATAGACCAGAATCGTCATTCTTTGTCAAATAAAAATGATTTAATTGATAAAAAAAAAATGTAATCCAGTATTGTCTAACAAAAAATGGAAACATATTTTGATCATGTTAGGTTACCTAATCCCTACAGACACAATCCCAACATGATCACTGTTAAGCCTAACTAGTCCCTAGTCTTTGCAGCAACAACTCCACCATTGCTAGACCTTAGGACCATCTGTCTTAGCTTTCTATTCCTCATCATCACCTGCAAACCATTAACAGATTCTGAATGACTCGTATCCAATACCAAAGAACAGAACAGTGATCATGTTGATACTCAATGCAAATGTCACCGTCATTTGAGAAGAACTTTAGGAAACTCCCTCTTCCAATGTCCCTTTTCTCCCAATTAATGCAAACATCGTTCGAAACCTCGAACTGCCAAACCCTTTTCCTCTTTCCCTTACCCCCGCCAAGTGGTGTAATAGAAGCACTCAAAGTGCTGGCAACAGTTGATGTTGTCTGAGCCTTTCTCCTCTTCTTGCATCCGGTACCCTTGTCTTTCGCTTAGAGATCGAAGCCTCCTTACTAGTACCGTCGCCACAGATTTTTCAATCATTGCCTTGTACTGGACCAACATTTTTATCAACTCATGAGGTCTTTCTCAGGCCCATTCATGTTGTAGTTGACTATAAATGGGTCAAGTAAGGAGAGAAGAGACTGAAGGATCACATCGATGTACATCTCTCTTTCAGGATCAGCTCATAGGTCTTTGAGCCTTTCCACGAGGGATAGCATCATCACTCCATGCTCTTGTACTGAAGATCCTTCTATCATCTTCACTTCGAAGAATACCTCCGTTGCACCATATCTAACATCCCGGTTTGGGACCGCATAGATTTGCTGCTTTCAAAGCATCAAGGAACCAGCATCATCCAGCCTATCTTACTACTTCATGGATGTCAGTATGACGCTGCAGACCTGTCCGGTTGTCATTATGCCACCTCTTGAACGTCAAACGTTCTTAGGGCGATGACCCTTCTAGCAAGGTCTAAGGGAAAACCTTATCTAGAATATCAGTCTGGTTCCCAAAATCTAAGACCATCTTAAGATTTCATAGAAAGTCGGGGTAGTTCATTCTATTAGACTTATTAGTCTCAAGTATAGGGGTTAGTGGATTCTTAGACATCAACAATTAAACAGAAAAACATTCCGTAGATTATAACAATATTATGTTCAAGTTAAGACTTGGTCCTTTAGTCATTAACCCCACCCACTATTTCTACGAAAGCCCATGACTCTTAAATGGGGTTTCGAAAAACCATTTCCTAGTGGTTCCTGGGATCTGCAAGTGCAATTCTCCATGCCCCACTTTTACGATTCATATGAGAAAAGCCTCATGGGAGGTATCCAATGCCATTCTCATCCAGTGAGATTCCCACGATGTTTCACCTCACCACTTCACATGATCCCGAGGACTCCAAGCAAATCATGCTACTCGGTGTTAGGCCCTACCCATAAACCAAATCGTACCTCAACTATCGCCCCCCATGACTCGTGAGACAGGAAAACAGTGAGCGTATTCTTTTGTTCACAACAATGGTGCAGTTTTCCTCTATTCCAAATGTACCACGACTCGTGAGACCACATTTGTGTGGCGGTAGCTTCCTCACCACATTCATGTGGATAGAAGGCTTACACGAACCAAAACCATTTTGATCCAAGTCCATCATGGGCCTAATATTTCAACTTGGTCCAACCAAGTGAGAGTTTGATTGAGAATTGACCGAGACCTCATCATATTAGGTATATTTGCATGTGATTAATTAATTAAAGCATTTAATAAAGCATTCATAATAAAGATAAATGCATCACATGCAAAATTAAAAACGTTGCACGCCCTTGTTGGATGATCACAAGCCCAATCCTATGCGACCTAGTGAGCCCGTAGTGGATATGGTTAATCTGCGGTAGGCCTACTCTATTACAATGTTTTTAACCTATTATCAAGCTAATGGGCCTTGTACTACCTCTTCATCTTCTTGGACTCTCCATCGTGGGCTTCAACTATCGGGTCTCTTCTTCATGGATCCTCTGTGGGCCAACTTATGGCCTCCTCCATGGGGCTCCAACGCCTTGGGCTTGCTTCCTTACCTTTTTATTTACAAAAATGAAATCCTCTCCACCTATCTACTCTCATTACATCAAAATTAAGAAACCCCAAACAAAAGTTGGTGGGGGGCGGGGGGGTGGTATAAATATAGGGAGAGAGCAAGCTTTTTTATTAACAAGGCATAAAATGAGAGACATAAGAAAGTTAAGAGGCACGCAGGCCCCAACTAACAGGAATTTAAAATCATACACACGTCAATAGGCTTTGCGATCGTCCCTTGTTAATCCAATTAACAAAACACAACATAATTACATATCCAAATATCATGTCATAACATAATTAAATGCAGAAAAATACGTTTCAAAGATGCAATTAAAAATGGATATTAGAAACCTCGTACAATCCACGTACAATATTTTTCTGTCTGAAAACCATTTCCAAAATAATCTTAGGCAATTTAATTTTAGGAAAAATCATTTCCAACTAAAATTAAATCAACCATAAATTAAATATTTTAGGAAAAATATGCAGAATACCATAAAATTCAATTTTCAGAAAAACGGCCCAGCCGTGCCGGCCGATTGCGCGTCGCGGATAGCGCACGCGTACGCGCCCTGCGCACACACCTGGGCACGTGCGGTAGTAAAAATTCAATTTTCTAAAATCACCCAAATATACATAATTAATCAACATAATAATATATGCAAGTTTTAACAAATAATTATGAAAATTAAAAGCAATAAATATAAGCTTTTAAAGCCGATCGAAACACGTTGAACATGCTTGCACACGCAAAACATGTAATCCATAGCCACATACACCGATTCGGGCTCTAATACCACTCGAAGAAAATCAGATCGGCTTGGGAATGCGGCGAAAGCGCCGTGAGAATGAAAACGTGCACAATAACGGAATTAAATTGCGTTCAAGGGTGTGCCCTTGAATGTTCCCGGGCTATCGGTGTATATACACAGAATTTATAAACAAATAAAATAAACAAGCCTTCTTGGCTATGGAATAAAATAAGAAAGCAAAAGCATAAACATAAATCAGAATACCTTTCTCGATTCTCTACTCGATCGGCTACATGCGTTGATCTCCTCCCTGACGTCATAGAGATCCTCTAAATATGTCCACACTACACCGAAATCGTGAGATTCATCCTCGTGCTAGCAAGAAATAAATCTATGAAAGAGAAAATCGAAACCACACTATCGATTAGTATGTTTTGATCTTCGTTTGTTCACCACTTGGTTCTAAACCAAGAAGAACACAAGGTAAGAGAAGAAAGAAATCGACTAGGCATGTAGAGAGAGAGATGGCCGAAAATTCCTGGAGAGAAAGAGAGAGAGAGAGAGAGAGAGAGAGAGAGAGAGAGAGAGGCCATAGTGTCGTATTGTGCTAGAGTTGGAATGATTATGAGAGATACGGAGGGAAGACATAGTCTTCTAAGCCATAAGGCAGTTTCTACATATCTCTTCAAGCTTCCATAACCTCTACACAACTGCATACATTGAATGTGGACAATCCTACTTTCATTGTATGCAAATGATTTTTGCTCTTTCTCTATATGAAAGTCAACCTTTTGACTTAGGTAAAGTCAAATGTGGGCTAGGCATGTGCATTTGGACCGGACTCATTTAATTTATCCTACAAATTAATTAGAGCCCAATAACTAAATCGTTGGACTTATTTATTTAATCCAATTAAATAAAGTATCCAACAATTAATTCTCAAGTGAATATTTAATCCAATTAAATAATCACAAGACCAATTGCACTTAATTAATCAATGAATCCAATCCACTTAATTAATTAAGCCAAAAATAATAATTAATTCAATTAATTATTTCCTTACTGCGGCACTCCTACGGGGATCCGCATAGCTCTAGATTTGGCCATTGGGTTCCCTTGGCTGGATCATCTCCAACGGTTCTGGGTCGCGTTTTGGCCTGCAAGGGTCTGGTGACGGGTAGGAAGTAGACCTGTCAATGGGAGGGTAATACCCAGACCCGTACCCACTAAAACAGCTAATACCCAGACCCGGACCCAATAGTTTTATATCAGACCCAGACCCGGACCCATACCTATTGAAATAAGTCTTTTGGGTATGGGTAGGGTCTAGACCCTAAAATACCCGTGGGTATGCGTATTGAACGGGTAAAATTAAAATTCATTGAATTTGTAAATTTTGTATATATCAATCGACTCAATTTATTTGTCATCTAAAATTAGTTAAGCTTGACTCACATATGAAACTGATAAGGTTTGTGTGATTTTGAATTGTAAAGCCTCATTAAATTAAAGTTGAATGCAATTTCAAATTGATAAAAAAATATTATTTCAAAGTTAAAGTCTATTTTCATACTTTTTTTTTTCCTACCGTTCTTCAATTTCTGTTCATATCTCAAATTTATATAGATTGTGTAATTGATTAATAACGGTCTAGTATTTGAGCGAAGTCAAGATCATTATTTATATTACAATGTTGTTCAATTTGAAAATGTTAAAAAATTGAATAGCTTTTAATTTATTTTATCGATTACAAGTTCATGAAATATTTTTATTAAATAAATTTTATAATATGTTCTGGTGATATCATTATTAAACAAAAAATAGTACAATGCTTCATTCAGTTTAATAAATTAATATAGGTGAGACCCAATAGGTAAGATCCATATTGGACCCAATAATTGTGGGTATAGTATGGGTAAGACCCAATGAGTATTATATGGGTAGGGTCTATAAATAATAACTATGGATATCTATTGGATTTGAATCCGAGTAGGGTAATACTCGTCCATCGACAGGCCTAATAGGAAGCTTTGGTGAAGTGAAAGGGGCAAGATGACACTGAGGCAACTTGGAAACCCTTATCGTCGATCTCTCCGGGCTTGGGGCATTTAGGCCTTGAGGACAGAAAAGTTGCAAAGGCCCAGAAGATGGGGGCAATGGTGTGACTCGGCCCAATACAGAATCCGGCACAACAGAAAAGTTGCAAAGGCCCAGAAGAATGTCAGGCAGGCCCGAACGCAATGGGGATTAGAAGCCCGCACAATTAGTATATCCCTTTTTCTTAATTCAATCAATGTAAAGCCCACGAGGCCTAGCTGGTTTAATTCCTGTAAGTGGATTACGTCCACCTGTCTTTTGCATCTAACGGTTAGGAAGAAAGAACTTGTGTTTATGATGAGTTTATTGGAGAAAATGGGAGCAGAGAAAGATTTTGCTCACCTAAAAATTGTGTCAGGAAAATTATATTACCGATCATTGGGGGTATCCTAACAGTCACAAATAAATACTTTTGATTGCTTAAAAAATTATAATTATTCTCTAGAATTAATGGTCGTTTAATAAATATCCCTTCTATAATGGGTTATCACGAGAGGGTATTTATTAGACATCCATTAATTCCATTGGGTATTTATAATTTTTTCAAAAAGATGATATTTATAGTTATGACAAACCTCACGAGAGCTTATTGTAATTTACCCTTAAAATTATTTAAGATATCAGTGAGATACTCATTAGAAGAAATATAACGTTTTGTCCTAATTAATTGTTATAGTTAAAAGTAAAAAATCATAGAGAATGCTGACTAATCACGATTATGCAATATTAGCCGTTATTTCTACAGGTGAGGCCGAAACATTAGCCACAACATAAAATCATGAAAAAAGCTTTGCCAGAACTAAAACTATAGTGAATGTTGATTCATCAAAGTTAGTCCTCACAATTGGTTGATCGTCTAAACTAACGGAGGGACATTTTTCTAAGAAAAAATATGACAAACTAATAATAAAGATCAAAAAGTAACAACTCCTTATCAGTCATAGGAAAAATAGGTATGAGGCAGCATTTTAGGTGAAAAATAGTTAAAATTGAGTGAACTTCACTTTTTGTTTACTAAGTTAGTCACTAAAACACTTTTGATACCCAAATTTCCGACCTCATCAATTTTGCTTTCCAGGTTTTCCTAAAATAAGGTTAGTCCTAACCGTTAGTTGACCGAAAACGCTCCTCCGTTACTTTAGACCGCTAATTAACGGTCAAGATTAACTTTGCTCATTCTAAGAAAATTTGGAGATCAAAATTGATGAAATTGGGATATGATGTATAAAAAATAATTTAGTGACTTATTTAAAGGACCAAAAGTGAAATTATCTTTTTTTTTTATTCTTTGACAAATTATTAAAGTACACAAGTTTTTTTCAATTTTATGCCTTATTACTGAAATATTGCATCCACTTTAATTAGGTTTCATTAAAATTTAATGATCAGATAAATCTCTTTAATTAATAAATAAGGGACTAAAGTGGAATGAAAAGTAAAAATACGGGACTGACCAAGAAATTTGACCTCAAGTAATTACAAATGTGAGCCTCGTAACTTTGTCCGCGGAAAAAACTGACAAAAACGACTAAGTACTCTGTATCAGTAGACATCTTTAATTTCGTGGCCTAACTTTCTTAATTTTTTTTTTATAACTAAACTAAGATGTTGTTTATGATATATTGCCCGAAGATTGGATTACTCCTCGAAATTTATTAATTAAGATTGTTCATTTTTGGAGTTTTCTGGCGGCTGTAAAGTAAAAAGTAAAAACCTAATTATTGTTTCCAGAAGCATCTGAGGCTCCCAGGAAACATCAATTAACAAACAAGAATTATGCTCTTTAATCATTAATTACTTCTTTGTGAATGTATTATATTAGGGTAAATTATAGCTATCTCTTCTAAAATTTGGCATGATTATAAATATTTTCTCATTGTTTGAAAAATTACAAATACCCCCTGAGATATGTAACTATCTTACAAATAACCATTTTCATCTATTTTTATAGGTGAACGGACCAAAATGCCCTTATGCAAATTGAAATTCTTAAAAAAATTTGAATTTTTTTGGACTACAATGTGTAGGGAGAAGTTTTTTAAGTTTTTTACACAGAGAAGCAATAATGCAATTTGCCTCGATTGACTTTTCTATAATTTTAACTAAAAATTCAAGGACAAAATGGTCAATTTCAGGCCTTACGTTAAAAATTACAAACTTTAGGGGAGACATTTGTAATTTTTCAAGCAACGAAATGATATTTATAATTATGCCAAAGTTTAGGAGAGGTGGTTGTAATTTACCCTATTATATTATGATATCCTTAAGGTCCTAATTGCACATCAAGTTCCTTTTTCTTTTTTCTTTTTTCTAAGAGATCATTTTATTATGACATCATTAGTCACGTCGATCTATCATATCAAAATTAATTCAATGCACATCATAAACTATTGAATTACTTTTGATGCTAGTAAAAGTCGTAATCCGTCCAGTTGGGATAGAAAATAATAATAATAAAAAAAAAACGGTACTATGATTTAAGAGAATACAAATAAGTGAAATTGAGACTTAGATCCCTCGTTTTTCTCTATACAAATGAGATACTGAAATTGAAGTTCAGAGTTTTTGAAACTTCAACTAAAAAATTAAAATTGTCCTTTCAGCTAAATGTGATTTTTCTCGCTGGGGGAGTTCATTATTTATAGGTAAACCCTCAGCAGTTGGATAAAATTGAATGTCCCGTGAACTCGGTGGAGGGTTCCAATGAAGGGGTGGAGGGTTATCTTCTGACGGTTGGATAAATTCCACGGATTCAATGGGGGAGTTATTTCTTGACGGTTGGAGTCTCGTGATCCTAGGGAATTGATAGAGATACCTTCGTCGAATAAGGATATCTTTTAGCGATAAGGATGTCTTCTCAAATTTTCAACAAAGTGATTGAGGAGCTATCTAACCTCAGCCAGAATCCCAATACTTTAGGTTTTGGAGGCTACTTCCTACTAAAGGCACCATGTGTCCCTGTTGGGGCGCTTGGTCCTTATTTTGGGCCTTCAAACATGAGCCTTTAGAGGTCTTATGTGAATGTCACTTAGGCTATCTGTGGACGTCATGTGATATGAATTTCTACTTTAATTGGGGGATTCCAGGCTCCTAAGTTTCCTATCTGAGCCTTCTTGAATTTGGACTGCTTGTGCTTCTTTGGGCATATTTACTTCTTGGGGGTTTTCCTGTCTGAATCTCTGGGTGCTCTACCCAAACTGGACTATCTGGAGAAACCCCGCGCCCTTATCGGACTGGGCTCCTGGGGACACCTTGGGCCTTGTAAGATTTCTTGGGCCTTGCATTTCTGTAGGCTCTTGTGATATATTTCTTTCTTTTTGGACAGTTAGGATTTTTGTAGGTCAACCCGTTTTTATGGGCATCAACTTTAATAGTGAAAATATTAATCTAACTAGATTTGTCAGGTCATAAGAACCGTAAAGAAAGATTTGCTAATATTAGGATGAATATTTGAATAACGAGTTTAAAATTGCTTCTCATTATATGTATTAATTGGAAAAATGTTTTGTTTTAGGGATATAATTTTCATAATTTTAATAGTGGTACAATTATTGTATAAATTTTCTAACTTACAATTATAGTGAAAGAAAAATTATACAGAAAGTTATTATTTTAAATTATTAGTAACACGTATATGTACTGTTCGTCGCTGTATTGTGTTTTCCATGGGTTCTGTCTCAAATCTCTCTGATGATGAGATGTCCGAGTAGAAGGGTTTTTGTTGTCGATGATGATTTTTTTTTTTTTTTTCTTTTTTTGCCTTTTTAGATTAAACAAATGAATTGCTTTGTTGAAGGAAATTTTTACATGTATAGGAAGCTAATTAGTATATCATTGACCAAACATCTACCAACTCCCTCCCCCCACCCCCACCCTAACTTCCATAAAAATAGGAATTCTCGTCCACATAAGGTGAAATTGCATTTTTGATTCTATAAGTTTAGGGAGTTTGTAATTTTAGTTCTCTATCTTTCAGTGGAACATATTTAATTTTATATCTTTTTCATTTTAACATTTTTGGTCCTGTATTCTAATTAATGATTATTTTGCCTCTGTGATTATCGAAGTTTCTTAGTCCATTCTTATGCTCAAAATATGCCCAATATACTTTCAAAATAAAATTAAGTCTCCATAGATTCATACATTGTTTTGACCGTCTTGCCCCCGGGTATTCTGAGTTCTCGGTTTTATGGATCTCCTCCAACCAGACTACCGCAGCAGATGATTTGCATATCCTTGGCTCCTTCAACAGCAATCAACACAACCATATTCTATTTTCTACCTTAAGGCGTAACAGTACTCTAGAATAGAGACTTAATAGAATTTTGTAAAAACAATTTGAACAGAAGCCTGGAATTTATTGAAGAAATACTTGAAATATTATATGGTTATTTTTGTCATCTATTAGAGGAGATAACTACTTAGCCTCTCATAGATGAATGGACTCACTCTTTGGGGAAATCCCCTACACTGAAGAACCTAACACTTAGAAAATTTTAAAAACTTGATTTATTTTTTCTGAAGAGTTGGAGAAGTTTTCTGATGTGCTCCATCTGCTTCCAACCTCTTATTTATAATGGTTCATGGTCTTCAAACTTGTTCTTAGATGACGTTATTGCGTTCGTCATCTATTTTGGCTCTCAACTTTTGGTCATTATGGCTTGTCGGCCTTGTGTTTGCCAGCTAGTTGTGTCCTCTGCTTTTCTGACTGTTGGCGCCTTTGTCCTTTTCTACTGACAATCCTATTTTTGATATTTTACATTTTGAGGGTTTTACCTCGTTCTGTAAAAATAATTTCTTTTCCCCTTTTCTGATTTTGGTTCGGGTTTCTTTTGGGTTATTCGGATCTTTATTCTGAACAAGGGCTATTCCTGTTTTTCACAGCAAGGCGTATGTGGTTATGACATTGTCTGACATGCATCATGTTTTATGCCTTCTTTCTTGTGGCCTCCATTATAGGTAGCTTATTTTCCCAAACGAGCATGATTTTCTCGAATAAGCTTTCTGCGAGCTTGGTGTTTTTTTCTGTCATGGAGTTTAACAAGAATAATCCATTTAATTTATTCAAAAATATTTTATACAGATATTTAACTTTTTCCATCTCAATGAGATAGACATAGAACCCCCAAGCTCTTTTGGTAGATACTTCATCTTCACGAAAGGATGATACCAGGGGAGCTTCTCCTGTGGCAATCTTGACTTTGTTAAATGCTATCATGCCCGGTCTCTACAATTTGATAAAATGAAATGTTGGATGAGATCTTTTTCCGGTGATTTTTGGAGCCGATCAAATGAACTTAAGTTTCAAAATTTCTCCTTGTTTGAGGTGGGGATTGTTGTGTCATGCATCATAAACCACCCCACTGATCCATTCCAGAAGTTTTGAGATTTCCAAAAATCTTAGTGACTTAGTATGAACTGAAGCGAGGGCTCCAAAATCATACCATTCTCGCACTTCTTTTGGGCTAGACTCTTCGAGCATCCAAGTTCTATTATCTGATTATAGGTTTAGAGCCCCGCTTTCTTAATTTTTTGGGCCATCATCGAAGATGATGCCTTTCGAATCGGTTCTAGTAAGTCGTTCCATAGCGAGCCAACAACAAGTTTGGTACTCCTAATGGCGTTCTGGATAGTATCGAGATCAGCTTGTTGGACTTGGCAGCTAGTTGGGCTTTAACCGTTAGTTATCCAAACTTCTTATCAATCTCCTCAAAGTTCTCCTGAGATGCCTGAGTCTCACGATGATGGAGTCTGCTTCAGATGCTTCCATCCCTTGTCAGAAAATCTGAAGAACATCTTTACGAGATTTGGTAATGACAATATTATAACAATAATACTGGTAGTCTGCTTGCCATCTAATAATATGAGTTTTCTCAATCTTTGATTCGAGTTTATGTTTTAAGAAAGCTTTAACATTCGTATTATCAACTTTTAAAGTAAATTCTTTAGTGAGTAGAAACAAGGGAAATTTTGAATGTCTTCCAAACCCAAAGAATTCTTTCTCGCTGATATGCCAAAGTTTGGCTTGTTGTTATGTGAACAACCCTCCTGTATATGGACATAATTCTTCACCAGTAGTTGTCTTTTTCATGAGCACTGTTGTCCATCTATAATCATTGGCGTCTATATAGATTACCAACTCCTCCTTATCTTGTTGGATTGCAAGCTTTGACAGGTTATTGCAAACCTGTTTTAACTCACGAACCCTTTAGGTATGAATTTTCTCCCATTTCCACTTTCTACTTTTGGTTTCCTTCAAAAGTGGTCAGAAATCCTTTTTTTTTTTTTATCTTGCAAGATCCTTAATAAAGATCCCTACAATATTAACCACTCCCAAGAAGCTTTGAAGTTGCTTCTTGTCTTTAAGAATGTTAGGAAAATTGTGAATTTTCTCCCCAATGTGCTCCTGCAACTCAATACCTGTTTCGTCAATAAGAATTCCTAGAAATTTAATTTTATTAACAGCTATAATGACTTTATTTTCAAAAAGCCAAACCTTCTCTATGGAATGCATCTGAAAATATTTTAAGATGTCTAATGTGCTCATGTATATTTTTAGATGCAATCAAGATGTTGTGTATGGAGATAAACATAAACTCAAGACAGTTTTTGAAAAGATTATCCATTTTTTTTAAATATGTAGGGTGCATTAGCAAGTCCTATAGGAATTACGTTCCAGATATATTATCCTAGTGGTGTGGAAAATGCAGTATATTTCTTGAATCATTTTTCATCTTAATCTGATAAAAACCAGATTTGCAATCAATCCTGTATAACACTACCACAATTAGTAGTAAAAATCAACAGTTTTATGTGGTTATCCTGTACATGTTTCGCAAAGTTTTTGATAAAATTGTTTTGTAGCAAAATATCGACTCCTGTATCATGAAAGTAAATAGGAGGCGTTTTTATCTTGAATCAAGGTGTTCCATACACTCCTCCAATCATGATTTTTGCTTCCCGTATTCGTTTAATGAGTACCAGGATTATTTGTGAAATATCCCTTCCTGCAATAATGGGTAAGGTTTTCATCGCTTCGCTAGGAAAAACCCCGGGCTTTGCTATGAAAATCCCTGATCCTGAATCAATATAAGCTGTAGAATATTCTGACTTATATTTCTCATATAATATACCAACCGATATGTTATTATCCATACCGTTATCTTTTCTTCCATAGGGTTTATGATCTTCAAGGAAACTTAACTCCAAAGTCATTATCCCATTTTCTTGTCCTGCAAACTCCTGCAACAAAGATCTCATGGCCTGCTATTTCTAGCACACCTTCATATTTTCCAACAATAGGTTGCTGCAAAATATAGGTCAACACAAGAAAAATAGTTTTCTTTCTCAATGATATCAAATATAACTTGAACTTGTTTCTAGCCTTCAGGGCATCTAAGTTTCACATTATCAACCTTAATAGCTTGGAGAGTTAAGGCTTTTTGCAACTCCTTCTCTCTTCCTTTGTAAGCAGTGATCCTATCTTCCGAGAATGACATCCTGCTACTAAAATCAGTTCTACAACTAATGGTTCGATCCAAAACTGGGTGATCTTTTATCAAGATATCCACACACCCTATTCTAGGTATTCTAATAGGATCTGGTGTTATTACCTTAGTAAATTCCTTGAAAATTTTAGGAATCTCAATATACTCTTTTCTAAGAAACAAATCAAAATGATGTGTGTTGGAAAGGACAAAAGATATTCTATACGTTATAGAATATGGTCTATTCTCATCTGTCATAAGATCTTTACTTCTAAAATCCTGATGAAGGATTAAGACTCGATTGAAATCTTGGTCTGTAGGTTGTAATCCTAGGATGAATATCAACATCAATTTTCTTGCATAGAAATTCCCTATCATTGTCCCAAGACAACCATCTCTTAGGTTATTGAATTTTCTATCCATTATTGATAAATATATTTCTAAATCAATCCCTTCCTTAAAAGTGTCTTTTATTACTACTTCAATAGCTCCTATGTGGATCCATTTCATTGTAACCGCTACTTCTTCTCTAAGCTTACTTAATTCTTTGAGAATTTCTTCTTTAGGAATAAGCTGCATTTCCATCACATTAGAAATAAGTTCCATTGGAATAGAAAACTCACTTGAACTTTGTAGATTATGTGATGTTTCCTCTGGCTCAGTCCTATCAGGTTCAGGACTCTACCGAACCTTCCAGTCCTAAAACCATCATATGGGTTGAGATTAGAGTCTTGTCGCATGATTCTTTCCATTATTTTATTTCACGCCGTCATCCTTGAAAAGAATCCTGGCAGACTATCTGAGGTTTGAAGCCTATATCCTTCATTCTAATTATAGACACGGTTGAAGATCTATCCTAATCACTTTCTAATTTTTTTTCTCGTAGACGCTCGCAAATGAGGGAAGGTCTTTGAATTGGTTGATGGGTACCAAATCTCCATAGTAAACTGCATCTAGGATGTCATCCGTGTCTTCAAATTTTTGTAATTCACCACGTTTCTGTGGGAAATTTGGAGATATGTTATTTTGCTCCACATGTCAAGTAGTTACAATCCTTGAAACATTCATTGGCTCTAGTGTGGGCTCATCTGAAAGTTCTTTTTGTAGGGGTTCTTTCCGTGGACCTTGCATCTGTTCTTCTAGATCCTTGAGATGAAAGCCTTGTTGGTCCTATCTTCTATCCAGATTTGTATGATCTGGTCTTTGAATTGGACCACCATGATCTCCTTCAAAAAGAGGATTTTCTGCAACTCTTAGAATAGGAGCCACTACTCCTCTTTCTCCTCTTCTTTTGCTCGCTTGATTCTCCTATAATGGTTTGAAAATCATTATTATCACAATAGAGAGGGGTTCTTTTGATCATACCACTTAGTCTCTTCATATTCTTTTAAACAGATGCTTGATAACACCAATCCTTTAGTTTGTCTTTGAGGAAAGACATTCTTCTCGCTATTGAATCCAGTTGTCCGTCGGGTACTTCGTATACTTGTATCAACATTTCCATCTATGGACTGCAAATCTTTGCAAAGAACATCAGAGTAGTTATTTCGATTGCTACTCCATTCTAGAAGAAATACTTGTGAAACCAATAGATATTCATCTATACTGTATAAATATTCCTGAATTCAAGGCCAAAGAGAGCTCCCTAGCCTTTTCAGCTCTGCTTCCCTCGGTATCCATCTCTGATTAAATGTATTTTGATGAGCCTCCCGATTCTTCTGCAATTGCACTTTTGGATTCTACAGCCAAAATACTTGGTTTGGTATCTTTTGGGGTATTATCCCATCCAACTTTCACACATCCCTCCTGGCTTAACTCTAATAGTCGTATGAAGTTCTCCCTGTCGAGTTCTAGTGTGGTTGCTGCAATCTACATGGCTGGAACCCATTCATCGATCACCTTCTCCATATTTCAGAAATGAATAATATCTAGGTTAAGTATAGTGATTTATGGATGTAAGGGCTGGAGCATAGTCCTTGCACATGGTGTATTTTCGGGCACTCGTCGTGGATTTGATCCTGGATTTTCTCTTAATCTAGTCTGCACGAACATTGGGTGGCGTTGGTGTGGAATCCATACGTTCTCTCATAGTATGATCCTTTGAGGAATCATTTGAGCCTGTACTTCTGTTTGGCTGTGGTAGTGCTGGAGCAATTTTTGTTGGTCTGGACATTAACAATATCCATAATCCCGAGTTAGGAATAGGATTCTGCTAACTCCTGTAGATATGATAAATCTACCCTTGACATCTCCATTATTTTATAAATTTTATTATTTAAAGGATTAGATCTTCTTGCGTCTTTGGCTTTGGGATCTCCGTCGTCTTTCCCTTCTAATGTAGAAGAGGTATTGGTCCAAAGGCATTCCTAATTCGCTCCGGGTAAGATTTGGATGTCTCAGGGGTATTCGTTTGGTTTATCCTTAGATCTGTGATTTCAACTTTCAAATATGTAAGATTCTTGTGTAGATTTAGAAGGATCTTTAGGATCTCATCCATCTTTTGGCTCGAAAGGTGTATTTTAATTAGTATATGGATTAACCTATGTCCATAGTCTTGAACTGTCTTTTAGACCTCTCTTAAATCTTGAGAGAATTTTGAGTTATCCCGCTCGAGTTCCTTCCAATACGTTCCTTTAATCATTGCTTTTATAACTGTATTGATTCAGAAATTTACCTGATCATTTCTCCTTGCTGGGATTCTACCATGGATCTCTGATGCATGTAGGTGTTTCACCATATTTCCTGGTAGCGTCTGTCGGACATGGTAATTTCAACCATTCATCTCTTCCTTCTTTAGCAAGAAGATTCAAGTCAATCTTTCTTAGAATGTTATCAATTTCTCTAAGAATTTCAATAAGAAAATTCTTTTTGTGTATTTTCAGAATCTGAAGATATTCCCGATTTTCATTGTCACTCGAACTTTCGTTGAGTTCCATAATTTAAAAAATCTCCTCCTTTAAGGATAAAATATCAGTATGTAATATAAACAAATATTTTCTTCAATAAACCTAGGTTATGATCTAGAAGCTATCTCAACATCCAGCTTAATATCGTCTAATATCCAGTTAACCTGTAACGATACTACAAAAAAATGACTTTTCTCTACACTACAAATGATCCAGGTCAAAAATTGAGGTAAATCAATTCTATTAACCATGGTCAAACAAAATCAATGCAAAAACTTAAATATTTACCAAGGTTAATCAATATTTGTCATGGTTTTAGCCGTAGCCAAACCATTTGCTTGTTTTTTTTTTTTTTTTTTATCATGACTAATGTTTTAGCCACACTTGCAGAGACAACGGGCCAACGACCGTTACAAAGTCGCGGTTAATTTGTATTTGCCACAATTTTTTTCTTTTGACCATAGTAATTAACCATAGTGAAAAACTATATTTTTCTAATGCGATTCCGTCTCTAAATTTGTAAGTATCTCGAAACATATCACTAAAACGTTTTTAGTCCCCTTGTTCACGAGTTATAATGTTGGTGCCTCAAGTTACTATTCTTAAACAGATCCAATCCCTGCCGTTAATTCTCCATTAAAAAACAAATAGAGAACGCACGTGCTACGCATGTGGGGCTGAAAGGGGGTGGTGGGGGTGGCTGGATTTTGGTGCCTAAATTGGTTGGTAACCATATATACCCACTTAAGCTACATTTGACTCCAAAATTTCTCTCCCAAATATAGCCAAAACCCTCCTCCTCTTAATCAAAAATTTTGAGTGAAAATTTTTGGGTCATTCAAAAAATTATCACATTTGTAGCCATGAGCAAAAGCTATTCCAATTATTCATCAAACTCATCCACTTCAAGATATGAAGAAGAAACGAACAAAAAGGGTTCTTTTTTTGTCAAATGAAGCTCTTCTTTGCTAGTGTCGGATAGACTATTTGTAATGACATCGTTGATAAAATTAAACCAAATTTATCATCAACAAACAAATATAAAAAATCAAAATTAAATAAAAATTTTGTAGTAAAAAATTCAAATTAAACAAATTTATTACCCCATAACTTGGGCATGCATGGATAGAACCTCCTTTGTGGATCATTTTCTGTGCACGACGTCATTGATAGCTCAATCACACACTTGCAAAAATAGAGCTTCATTGGAAAGAAAACCTTTTAGCTTGTTTGTTTCTTCTTTCATATCTTGAACTGGATGAATTTGATGAATCATTTGAATAACTTCTACTCATGGCTACAAAGGTGATATTTCTTTAAATGCCAACAAAATTTTTAGTCAAGCTTTTGCATTAAGAGGAGGAGGGTTTGGGCTATTTTTGGGAGAGAATTTGGAGTTACATGTAGTTAAAGTGGGTTTATAACATTAACAACCAATTTGGGTGTCAAAATGCAACCAATTCCCCCGAATTCCAGCAACACGTGCATTCTCTGTTAGCTTCTAATGGAGAATTAACTTTAGGGTCTGAATCTGTTCAAAAATGGTAACTTGACGAACCAAAACTACTGTAACTCGTGAAATAGGGGGGACTAAAAATGTTCCGTTGGTATTTAAAAGGGATAAAAAATGTGATTTTCCCATTTTTAACCGAAAATATATCCACATCCTACATAACATACACATAAAGACATTAAAATTAAGGGACTATTACACTTATACTCCCTAATCTATGGTCTGTTCACACAAACCACACCTGTTGGTGTGCCCAAAACCAGGTGAGCTCGAAAATAAATAGGCCCCATTAATGGAAGTCCAACCCAAGGGAAGACAATGAGGCCCAGGGAGTTTTTAAGAAACCCGTTCGGCTGGGCCCTGAGTGGTTAGGCCAATTAACATCATCCCTATCCCAGGAAGGGCGAGAGCCCAAGACCCTGGGGACTGCCAGTGAGCCCAGTCACTAGTTGACATGGGATGGCATGGGGGTTCCGAGAAGGATGCAAGTGGAGCTCATCCAATCTTCTCCAAGATTCCCAACCAAATCTAGATTCCGAGAGCACTTATCCATACAACGACCTAGGGACCCTATCCTAACCATCTCCTTGAGTCCTTAGGGGTTAAGACTCCTTATGCAATAAGACTCCACCACTATATCGATAAATATATGTTCCTTTCTCTTAAAATGGTAACGCATCTTTGATTTCACATACACATACATATCTTGCTATAGAGTAATTCTGAATTCATTTATTTTTCCCAACATTATTCTACGTTTCATTACCTCTATCTCCTAAAATTGCTTACTGACTTGAGCGTCGAAGTGCTAACGTATTTATTGTAGGCTCTCTTTTTCGGACTTGTAAACCTGAAAAGCCCATCTCAGCACAAGACCCAAAGCTTCTTCTAGACAAGCTACTTCAACTCAAATTAAGTGGCGCCGTCTATGGAACACAAAACTAAGACGTGAGAACTATAGAAATCGCCACCAGTGGATTAGACTAGCAGAAGCGTCCGATGTGATAGCTGATCCTCAAGCATTGCAAGTAGTAACTTACGCCCCCTAGCCCCCACCAGCCGAGACGTCGAGCCCTCAAGAAGTTCCTCCGAGCTGATGTCTAACCCTCCTCGCGATAATACCTCTTCTGATAGGTTGTCCCCCGGATTTCTAGAATCCATTCGACAAATTATCACCTCGGCTATACGGGTGCACTTGCCTGCTGTAGCTTCCCCTACGCCCCCTGTTGCCCCTCTAGCTGCAGGCGTTCAAGGAGGAGATGGTGAAGCACCTCCTGCCTAGGCACTCCTAGGGCCTCCACTAGGGGACTTAACCCCACCTCCCCCGGAGCAGGACGATGCTCTCCCCCCCTCCCCCCAACCATTGGGAGGTTCAACTAAAATGTTTTAAGAAAGGACTGCAGGATGTCAAGCACTACGTGATGGGAGTCCTGCTCGAGGTGCAAGGAGGCATCCCCTTCTACGAGGAGGTCATGGTTGATGACCTCCCTCCTAACTGTTGAACACCCGTCATAGCTGAATATGATGGCACGACTGACCCGCAGGAACATCTCTCCTGATTTGAAAATGCATCTCTCCTTCATAGGTACACGAACGGGATCAAATCTCGCGTATTTGTCACTACCTTCACCCAGGCGACTCAGCAGTAGTTCAATCAATTGCCCACGGCGTTTGTAATGAGTTCCAGGAATTCCGCTTGTTGCTCATCCACCAATTCGCTAGCAGTAAGAAGCACTGCAAGACCCCGTTGAGTCTCTTCACCGTCCGCCAAAAAGATGTTAAATCTTTGAGAGATTATCTACACAGGTTCAACACTACCACCTTGGAGGTCCCCGACGCTACCCAAGAGGTCAAGGTCAGTGCCTTCTCTCAAGGATTCATCGAAGGAGATTTCTGCAAATCTCTAGCTAAGAAACCAACACCATAATTTGATTGCCTACTGGTTAGAGCGGCCAAATATATCAATATGGATGAGGCTCAAGCTTCCAACAAGGAAGGACGGGGAGAAAAGAGGAAAGACACTAGAGAATAAGGGACCACAAAGAAAGCTCTAGCAGACATCCGGGATAGGAGGCCCCCCTTTCGAAGGGAGCCCCCTCTGTACACTCCTCGGAATGCTCCCATCACTCAAGCTCTTATGGCTATGATGAAAGCGAGCGTGGATCGTCTCGGAAGGAAGCGCTATAATTAAAAACAAGAAAATTTAAACATGCTTTAAACGTAATTTAAAGTACATGTTCAAGGGGTGTTCCCTTGAACCTCCCGAGCATTCAGTGTATCTCATGAATAAGGAAAATAAAACATGAAATTGTTCATAGTGGCCATAGGGTTGCAATGAAAGAAACACGCAAGGAATGTTACATACCCGTTGTAGTTTTCTTCGTGCCACTACACGCGTTGTTCCACGTTTTTCCACCAAAATTCCAAGTTAGGAACCCTCTAAATCGTCCATGCAATCCATCGGATCTTGATCCCCGTGCTATCAAGAAATCAAGAGGAATATGGGAGGACAAATCGACCTAGCGTTATGAATTAACGTGATCGATCTGCCTAGAGTTCACTTGTATCAAAGACAAGGAACTAGACTAATCTTGGAGTGAAGAGAGGGAGGGGACGAGAGAGAGAGAGAGAGAGAGAGAGAGAGAGAGAGAGAGAGAGAGAGAGAGAGATGTCATGTGTCTGTGTGTGTTTGTATGTGCATGAGATCATCACCTTGTGTGTGTGTGTGTGTCTATGAGAATTTATAGGAAAGGAATTCTCCTATTCGTCCTCAAACTCTCATTAAGAGGCATAGGTTGACTAAGATTTTGACCTAGTCAAATCCTAGTCAAGTTAGGCTAAAGATTAAGTCAAACTCTAATCTTGGCCCTTCATCGCTTCATTCAATCTCGTCCGTCCATCACTTGATGGATTTTATGGAATATTTAAATCTAATTTAAAATAATCTATTGGGTTTTTAATAATTAAATAATTATTTTGAGCCCATTTTCTCAATTCTAATAAATCCTATTTATTAGTTAATTCCTTTTAATCTAATTAAAAGAATTGACAATTGACTCTTTAGGTTCACCCTCAGCTAGACTTGGCCGAATTTTCAATCATCCTATGATGGGAATTCGTCCGTCACCATGGGTGGCTGTCTATCAACGGTCTATGGCACTAGAGACTAGGTGAATATTATGGCGTGAACGTTTAGATTCTTCAGTACTCTTGTCCTTTCATCTACCACCTCACAACTATAATTTAGGGTGTGGACCTTAGATGTTGGTACTTATTCTTGACTAAAGCCTTGGCTCATCCACACCAAACGTCATAGGGATCTCATCCCATTGTTCAGTCACTGTGGCCACAGATTTACTGGAGGACGAGGCTCAGAGTGTAAGTGAGACATCACTGTCAATCCTTCTGTTAGGACCTACTATTCACACTACACACCTTGACTGCACTAGATAGGTCTTATGACGACCGAGTCTCTCGACTTGATAGCCTCTTGCCAAATCTAAGATACAGACATGGTGCGTATGTGACCACAATAGTCCCTCAAGTTCGAGGACCAAATCCACACTTCGGAACCGAGAATCCAAGTCATACCGACCAACCCACTCAAGGTTTCCCATATGACGATTTCCACGAGTCACCTCAGTCAGCCAGCACCGAGCTGGCTAACCCACTAACATTGCATGGATGACCCTTGTCATTTGTCGATGAAACGCGACTGCAATCGCTTAGTGCAAGTCTCAAACAGACTCTCGATACCCTATCTCGAGGTCCTCCGAATTGAGTATTTCAGACCGATCCACATAAACTGATTTCATGACTTGCCATCCTATGCGCAGTCCAGTTTCTTGGATTAACCTTTCGGTCTGTGGATTTTGTTTGTGCATTGAACAATTTATAATATAAAGCAGTAAGTGAATACAACAAAGTATTAACACCAAATATGAATATCACTTTTATTCATAATCTTTATTTAAACACCATATCATCAAAAATAGGTTACATAAGCCTAACAAGATTGGTTTCACGGTCACCTATTCTAACATGTGGAAGGAAAAGGATTATTGATTCGGCCCATAATGCTCGAGAAGGCCCCATGGAGCCCAAGTCTGACGCATTCTATTGATTTAAAAAAGACTATGGACATACAACCAAAGAATGTCGACACTTGAAAAATGAAATAGAACGACTCGCGCAAAACTGATACTTATAGGAGCTCGTGTGTAAAGGAAAAGCCCAAGGCAAGGGGCCATTGTTAGAAGGGTGACCATAAGGCCAATTAGATTGGTTATTTTGGGAAATATTCGTCAATCATTATCACAGTAATATTATTCTGATGAATAAAGTAAGCATTTGTCAATGGCTTATGTGTTTGTTGTGCTTATTACTTACATTGAACGACGTTTCAATGTCACAACAAATGCCCGCGGACCGAATGGTTAAACCCATGGAGTTGCGCTGCGCATAGGTTGACGGCTATAAAACCAACTTCTAAGGGCCGATCTAAAACGTTACAAGTGGAGGACCTCGAGACTGGGCATTGAGTGTCCTATAGAGGCTTGCACTAAGTATTGCATTCACTGAATGAGTGCGGATTTTTATTGTTATAGACGTAGGTCATCTATGCAATTTTACTAGGTAAGTTGGCAAGGTAGTTGACTGACTGAACTGCCTCGTAGAAATCATCATATGGATGTCTTGGAGGCTTGGTTGGTTTGGTTCGAATTCTATGTTCCGATAATACGGGATTAAGTCCTCGAACTTGAGGAATCATGGCAGTCGGGTGCATTACGAAGACTGTATCTTAGATCTGGCGAGAGGTGACTGTATCGCAAAATAAGGTCATTATAAGCCTTGCCCAGTGCAGTCGCAGTATGTATCAAGGACGGTGGATTTCAAGAAAGGATCTGTCCCCTGTCAGTGTATGACGGCGATGTCTCCTATGCACACTGAAATTGTTTAGACTCTAAAAGTATATGGCCATAGCGATTGACTGAGTGGGAAGGGATTTCCCACGTTGATCAATAAAGTAAATTAATCTCGAGTATGAAGCATAGTTGCCTAGTCAAGGATGGGAAATAAAATCCAATTCCGTGCCCTAGACTAAGGCTGAGAGATAGTCGATAGTAGGACTGTACACGTACGGAACTCAGAGCGTAAATGTTCGCACCAACATTCACCTAGTCTCTAGTGTCCTAGATCATTGCTAGATGGGCGCCCATGGTGACGGGCGTCTTTGATTAATGTTTAATCACAAATAATTAATTTAATTTAATTTAATTAATCAATTGTGTTGGACACAAGCCCATGTTTAGCTGTGGGTGAACCTAAAGAGTCACACACAAATCACTATGGAAGTAGTGGAATTAATTGTAGAAGAAATGAATTAATTTAATTCGATTAAATTGACTCAAGGAGAATATAAATGATTAGATCATTTATTAGGAAAGTCACATTTGATGGATGGCCCAAGAATTAATTAATGGGATTAATTAACTTTTGGCTTGCCTTTAAATTAATCGAATTAATTTATTGAGTTTGCTTTAGTTAATTGATTGGATCAATTAATTTGTGTTTAGACTTATGTTTATTTAATTGGATTAAATAAATTTTTGAATATCAATAAGGTTTAAAATTAATTGGATTTATTTATAATCCATGGATCTTGGTTGGACTTGATTTAATTTGATTAAATCAAAATCGGTCCATGACTTGAAGTCCAAGTCCAAGGGGTTAAAGCAAGCTGAAGAGAAGTTGAAAAATCCTCCATGTGAGTAATAAGGTGGTTGACCATGATGGCTAGGTGGTGCACATATTGTGCTAACATCGTTAGAAGTTGAGCACTTTACTATTTACAATTACACAACACTCAAAACCACATACTCTTCTCACTTTTCTATTGCACATAAGCCACGAAAATTCCCTCATCTTTTCTGTATATTTTTTAGTTCTCCATAAATATGATTCAAGTTGAGAACAAGAGAAATATGTATACACAAATCAATAATGTAATATAATTTTATTTTTTCCTCGATCTAGCTTCTACCTAGCAGTAGATCTAGATTTGCTTCCATAAGTATGGTATGGAAAAATTAGAGGGGTTCTAATTTGGATCCTAAAATAAACGAAAAGGAACAAAAAAGGGAACAACGCTTGTTGAGGTGCAACGTTAGAAAACGAAAAAAGTAAAGTTTCGATTTAGAATTCTTGTATCCTTTTTGTTTTCTCCTTTAGCCACATTCATGCATGTTTAAATATGTTTCTTGATGAATTTGAAAACACCAAATGCATATGACCAAATGCAACTTGGGGAAGTTGCCCTAAAAAAGGTGGACATATCGTTGTACACGTTCGCGGGAAAGATGGTGCATCCTCGAGGCTCAGTCACTGTTCCTCTTACCTTGGAGCAAATGACGTTCAGAAAGATATGTTTGATAAGTATTTTTTTTGGTGGATACCCCTTAAGCCTATAACGTTATCCTTGGGAGGCCCACTTTCAACACTTATCAAGCGATCATCTCCACTTTTCACATGAAGATAAAGTTCCCCGTATCTGGAGGAGTAGGGGAAATCGATGGGGACCAGCGACAATCTCGGAAATGTTATGTGGAGGCTATAGGCAAAGGCCAAAAGTGGGCCGCTACCAATCTACCCCCTGAAGTATACCGTAAACCCCAGGGAAACAGTCAAGCTGGGGAGAAAAAACTTGAAGGACCTAGGTCCCCCTTAGTGGAGGCCTCCCCCAGAGAGGGGGATCATACCGAAGTCCAGTCTATGGAGGAATTACTAACCATAGAATTGAGCCTGGATAGTCCAGGGAAGTCAACCAGGATTGGGTCGCAACTGCAGGGGCATCTCAAGGAAAACCTGATATAGTGCGTCCAAAGGAATCTAGATGTATTCGCCTGTATGGATGCCGAGTCTTCAATGAAACCTATGAAGTAGAAGAAGAGGCATTTGGCCTGAGAAAGATAAGATCATTCGGGCCGAAATAGAGAAGCTTATGGAGGCTGGCCATCTCAAGGAAACACAATTTTTGGAATGGCTCTATGATGTGGTCCTTGTTAGTGCACTCTACATCCGAAGCACGATCGATGCTTCTCAGGAATATCATTAAATCATTTTGGCTCTTAAGGATCATAAGAGGGTTAGTTTCATCACCTCTGCAGGAACTTTCTGCTACGTAGCCATGCCATTCAGCCTGAAAGATGCAAGGGCTACATATCAGCTTAGTTGATAAGATATTTCTTCCTCAGCTGGGAAGAAACATGAAAGTTTACGTAGATGATATGCTAGTAAAAAGTAGAAAGGTCGAAGACCACACGTTAGACTTAGAAGAAACATTTGAAGTCCTTAGAAAATATTGATTGAAAATTAGCCTTGCTAAGTGCGCGTTTGGAGTAAGGGGCGGATGGTTTTTGGGTTTCATGGTGACTGAGAGGGGAATAGAGGCCAATCCTCTCAAGATTAAAACAGTTTTGGATATGAAGACTCCTACCAATGCCAATGAGGTGTAACGCCTCAGGGGAAGAATACTCGTGCTTAGCCAGTTCATAGCCAAGTCTGCTTAGAAGAGTTTACCCTTCTTTAGGGTGTTAATAAAGGCTAAAAGTTTCGACTGGGAAGAAGTGATAAGTAGGGATTTTACGTATTTGTGAAAGGGAAACACATGCATTTTTTCCATCTCTTTAAGCAGGATTCCATTTAATTTACTACTTTTCTATACCAAACTCTTTTTTGGATACTGGTTTTGGTTGTTTCTCCCCTTCCAGGCATAATTCAGGAGCAAAATGGACTAAACAAAAGAATTCTCCCATGTTTGATAGAACAAGGCCGTGTGGTATCCTTGCACAGGCTCGTGTTTAGCAGAACCAAATCACCAGCCAAAACCACCTAAACCGAACACGACCAGGCCATGTTCCACGACATGGCCCTGTCGAGGTTGGCTGCAGAAACACACGAGAACACAGCCTGACCGTGTTCACGCTACACGGGCGTGTTCTCCACTTAGAAATAGAATCGTTCGGATTTTCTACCTTTTGCTCCACTACGATTATAAAAGGGGAACTAGGGACGTGAATAAAGGAGTTTTGGGAATGCATATACAAGGCTTGAGGAGACACGAAGAAGTCCGGGAAGCTTCAAGATGGCTAGGATGATCGGATTACAGGTCTTCCTAATCCTTTCTTCATTTTAGCACTTTCCTTGATGCATTTTCTGGAATAATTATTTAGCTTCTTCGTTAACTTTATGGCCGAGTAGAAATCTCGTTCTAGGATCATGTTGAACCCTTTGGTAGATTAATGAATTTATTCTAGTTTTCTTTTTCTATCTCGTGTGAATTGATTCGATTTGCTTTCTGAGCATTTATTTATCTTGAGAATACGTTGGCCACGTGTTTGCATGTTTTAAACATCACGTGAAGTAAAATAAGGTGAAATTCCATGTTAGAAAGTCGGAGATTAAACCTAGAAATTAACCAAGAAAGCATGCTTAATTTCTATGAGGATCTCATTAATTGTCATGATTTCAATAGCTTCAATTTAATTATATCTCCATGAAAATAGGTAGATTAATTAATCGAATACGGATTTCCACATACTTGAAAGAGGGTGGTAACGATATTATGACAATTTCCTTTGGATTAATCATACTAAGTTGAAAAGAGTTCTTGATAGGTTCGTTAATCGATCATTGTGAGGATACTTCATTCTAGATTATCACACCTTATTATTTACCCTCTTGTTTCAATTTACCTACTTTTCTATTCAAATTAATTGTCTCACTCGTAAATCTCGGTCTGACTAATCAAAATTGAGTAAATTTGGTAATTACAATAGTCCCTGTGGGATCGACATCTTGAGTACTACGCGATACACCGTGCACTTGCGGCTTGCTCCATCAAGTTTTCGGCGCCGTTGCTAAGGACTAATTGTGATATTAGAATTATACAGTTTAATTAGATCCGACCATTCTTTTATTTTGCTTTATTCTTTCCGTCTAATCTAGCCTATTGATACCATTTTCTACTTTCGCTCTTCAGGCTTATTGATGCGAAGAACTCGTAGCGGTGACAATTGGGTTGCACTCAATTTTGATATTGGACGAACCTTCCATCAAAGGAGATGCGAGCAGCGACCGCAGATCGTTGTCCATATGGCGGGCCAAGACAACGAGGAGAGGGGCCTAGCGGAATTCGGGATACCTACTACCCAATATCTACTCCCGAGTATTGCTCGACCCACTATAGAGGCCAACAATTTCGAACTCAAACTGGCTCTACTAAATATGGTACAACAGAATCAGTTTGGGGCTTTAGGCACGGAAGATCCTAACTTGCACTTATCTATATTTTTAGATTATTGTGATACACTTAAGTTTAACGGGGTCAAACCCGATGCAATTAGACTTAGGTTATTTCCGTTTTCTTTACGCGATAGGGCTAGAGCATGGTTGCATTCCCTTCCTCTGAACTCCATCCGAACTCCATCTGAACTTGGGATGAGATGTCTCAAGATTTTTTGGCTAAATACTTCACCCCGAGCAAAACTGCGGAATTGCGCATGAAAATTCAATCTTTTACTAAAAAAGAAGGGGAGTCTTATATTGAGGCTTGGGAAAGATTTAAGGACTTGCTTAGGGCGTGTCGTCATTTTGGGTTAGAATAGCGGTTAATTGTGCATACCTTCTACAATGGTCTAACCTATAGTACTAGATCCTCAGTTAATGCAACTGCATGAGGATTTCTGATGAACAAGAATGTTTGGGAATGATACAATCTACTGGAGGAGATAGCTCTACACCATCACCAATGATCCAACGAACGAGCAGTCCTAGTGAAGACGACAGGTAAGTACGAGTGCATCCCATTTCCACAGCATTTCCACAGCGGTTGGCTAAATCCAAGTTAGACAAACAATTCGGTAGGTTCCTTGATGTGCTAAAAATGGTTTATATTATATTCCTTTCACAGAAGCTCTTTCACAAATGCCCTCGTATGCCAAATTCTTGAAAGACATACTGTCAAACAAATGAAAATTGGAAGACTATGAAACCGTGGCTTTAACTCAGGAATGTAGTACTCTATTGCAAAATAAGCTACCCCCTAAGCTGAAAGATCCCGGTAGTTTTTCTATTCCTTGTTTAATTGGCAATATGAATTTTGATCGTGCATTGTGTGATTTGGGGGCTAGTGTCAATTTGATGCCGTTATCTATTTGTCAACGATTGATTTGGGTGAGTTAAAACCCACCACTATATCTTTGCAATTGTCTGATAGAACTGTGAAATATTCTATCGGTATTCTTGAGGACGTACCAATTCGAGTGGGTAAGTTTTTCATTCCTGTTGATTTTGTTGTTTTTGAGATGGAGGAAGATACCCCAATTCCCATAATTCTCGAAAGACCTTTCCTAGCTACCGTCGGTGCTATCATCGACATTAGGAATGGAAAACTCTCCTTGAATGTTGGGGATGAAAGGGTTGAGTTTAATCTCTCAAATGCTACTAAATTTCCTCTCTGTGGTGATTTGATTTGCAGGATTGATGATGTAGACGTCGCAGTCAAGAAGGTAGTTCTGAGTTTCAAACTAGATGACAACTTGCATCGTATTTTGGTCCAAGATGAGCCATCCGAGCATGAAAACGATCGATTCATTGTGCTAAAACGACTCTTGGACTCGATAGATGGAGCAGAGGACAACAGACCGACGAAGCAAAGAAACCGTGTGGAACACGGTCGTGTTGTCGTCTTTTCCTGATGAAAAACGAATCGTGCTTCAGACCACGACCGTTTTGTCAAGTGCTTCTGACGAGGACCAGGCCATGTTATCCAACACGGCCGTGTACTCGGAAAATTCTGAAAAAGGTACTGGAACACCTAAGCCTGTAACCTAAGTTGAACTCAAACCCCTTCCTTCCACACTCAGGTATGAATTTCTTGAACCCAACTCAACGTATCCTGTGATAGTCAATGCTAAGTTGAATGAATCTGAAACATTGCAATTGCTTGAGGTATTACGTCTGTATAGGAGTGTCATAGGCTACACAATTGATGACATCAAAGGCATAAATCCATATGTCTGCATGCATCGTATTCACTTAGAGGATGACTATACTCCTTCTGTTGAGCCTCAAGACGATTGAATCCTAATATGAAGGAGGTTGTAAAAAAGAAAGTCCTTAAGTTTTTTGATGCCGGCATAATTTTTTCAATCTCTGATAGTCATTGGGTTAGTCCCACATAGGTACTTCCTAAGAAAGGAGGTGTCACATCATGAAAAATGAAAACAATGAATTGATACCTACTAGGACAGTCACGGGATGGCGTATGTGCATAGATTATAGGAAGTTGAATAAGGCCACTCGTAAGGATCACTTTCCACTGCCCTTCATTGATTAGATGCTCAAACAATTAGCCAAGCATTATTATTTTTGCTATCTTGATGGATATTCCGGATTCCTGAAATACCCATTCATCCTAACAGTCAAAAAATGACCACTTTCACGTGTCCCTATAACACGTTTTCATATAGGAGGATACCTTTTGGTTTATGTAATGCTCCGGCTACCTTCCAACGATGCGTGATGGCTATTTTTTATGAGCATATTGAGAGTATAATCGAGGTGTTTATGGATGATTTTTCTGTGTATGGCACTGATTTTGATGAATGTTTGCTCCATCTAACGAAAGTGTTGCAGCGATGCAAGGAAGTCAATCTCGTTCTCAATTGGGAGAAATGTCACTTCATGATAAGAGAAGGTATTGTTTTAGGGCATTTGGTGTCCGAACGAGGTATCGAGGTTGATCGAGCAAAGATTGAAACGATTGAGAAACTACCTCCCCCCACCTCGGTAAAGGGCATTCGAAGCTTCCTCGATCACACTGAATTTTACCGGCGTTTCATTAAGGACTTTTCGCAAATTGCCAAGCCATTGACTAATTTGCTCATTAAAGATGTTATTTTTTATTTGAACAATGAATTTAATCAATTAAAGCAAGCCCTCATCTCAGCGCCTATTATGCAACTCCTTGATTGGTCTCTTCCATTTGAAATCATGTGTGACGCAAGTGACTTTGCAGTGGGGGATGTTCTAGGCCAACGAAAAGAGAACAAGCTACACATAATTTATTACGCAAGTCGTACTCTTGACGATGCCCAAATGAACTACGCCACCACTGAGAAGGAATTGTTTGTTGTTGTGTTTGCCTTTGACAAATTCCGTTCCTACATCATTGGTTCTAAAGTGATTATTTTCACTGATCATGCAACTATTAGGTACCTCTTGAGCAAGAAGGATGCAAACCCACGTTTGATCGATGGATACTTCTACTCCAAGAGTTTGACCTAGAGATACGAGACAAGAAGGGGACGGAAAACATCGTGGCAGACCACCTATCCCGTTTACAATTTGAGAACTAAATGGGTAACGAAATTCTAATGGATGACTCTTTTCCCGATGATCAATTGTTTGCTTTACCGTCTGCTGAAGCACCTTGGTATACTGATTTTGTGAATTATTTAGCATGTGGTATCCTACCTCCTGATATGCCTTTCCATTAGAAAAAGAAATTTCTCTTGGATATTCGTTATTTTGTTTGGGACGAACCGTACCTCTACAAGCATTGTATTGATGGAGTGTTACCACGATGCCTACCAATAGACGAAATCCGAAACGTCATATATCATTGTCATTCGTCTTCATATGGGGGTCACGCTAGTAGCTCTAAAACTCTGCCAAAATTCTGCAATCTAGATTTTATTGGCCATTAATGTTTAAAGATTTTTATCAATTTGTGGTTGCATGTGATAACTGTCAATGAGTTGGGAACATCTCGAAGCGTCATGAAATGCCTTTAAATTACATACTGGAGGTCGAGAGTTTTATGTTCGGAGAATTACCTTCATGGGTCCTTTTCCACCATTAATTGGGAATAAGTTCATCTTGGTTGATATTGATTATGTCTCCAAATGGGTAGAAGCCGTATCATCCCCAACTAGTGCTGCCAAAACTGTGATTAAACTTTTCAAAAAAAATCATTTTTTCACATTTTGGTGTCCCTAGGACTGTGATTAGTGATGGAGATTCTCACTTTATTGAAAAATAATTTGAAACACTCCTTAAGAAATACGGGGTCGTTCGTAAAATTTTCACCCCATACCATGCCCAAACTAGTGGGCACGTCGAAGTGTTGAACCGGGAAATCAAGTCCACTTTTAGAAAAAAAAACTGTGTCAACTTCACGAAAAGATTGGTCTTCTAAACTTGGTGATGCCTTGTGGGCTTATCGAACTACGTATAAAACCCCTATCGGCACTACCTCATTTCGTTTGCTTTATGGAAAGCCTTGTCACTTACCTGTTGAACTTGAGCATAGGGCTTTTTGGGCCATAAAAAAATTGAATTTTGACCTCAAATCGGTGGGTGAGAGATGAACATAGTGTTTGGTTTCATTTTCTGGGTGTTTTGTTTTGGGTTTTGGAGATAGAGAGAGAAAAATAGAGATAAATAAGTGTGTGTTTGAAAATGGTGTATGTTTGGGTTTGTTTTGGGAGATAGTTTAAAATAGTGTAAAGAAGATGTTGTATGTATTGTGTTGTATATTTGGGGGACAAAAAACACTGTTCATTGTCACATCATGCCTTTTTGTTTGCATTTTAAATGTGTATATGTATATATTAATATTTAATTATTGTTAGGTGGGTATTAATAATTTAATGTATTAATGTTATTAAATTTTATTTTTTGTTTTGTCCATTTAATTATATTTTTCATTTTATTAATAATAATTACTTGCACAAAGGTATTTTTTTCATTATCATGAATAATAATAATATGTTGATAAAATAATATTATGTACATTAATCATTATCGTTTTAAAAATTATAGGGGATATTTAAAGTAAACATAGATGACTTTAATACATACATTTGATGCAACCGAGTACGTCATAATACAAAGGTTAGTTAATAATTAATTGTTAATTCCTTCAACACATTAGTCCCATTGTTGTTTACATAATCACTTAATAGTAGTACACAAAAATATATACATGCGTCCAACAACAACTCTTACGAGTGGTCAGAACGGCCCGACCGCGGTCCCCTCGGTGGCCTAGACCGCCCGGTACTATCCCCTTCACTAGTGCTATGTCCACCACGGTGGGACCGGAGTCCAAAGCGACGGATGTAATCCGTCCATAACCCAATCCCGCCAGTTCCGGACCCCATATCTAGGCTCCGTCGTTGGCCTACTGAAGCGGTCCGTCTCAATCTAGAGGGTTGATTTCCATGTGTTGACTGGTCATCTCCATGCCAACTTCCGACTTGGGTATGCGTTTGTAACGAAGGGGCAGCGGAGTCTGAAATCACGATCGGATCGGCTCGATCGCCGGGGTGTATGCTGGGACCCGCAGAGTTGTTGTCCTCTCCTTGTGCGACACTGTGCCCCTCCCCAAAGTTGTGTCGTCTCCGCACAGGGCTCCATACCTACAGCATACTCGGATATAGTGGCTCTGGATATATGCGGTATCGGCGGGCCAAAGGGTAAGCCTGTTTTACCACATTTTTTGACACACAACAGTTGTTAATGCATACTCAACACAGTGCTTAATATTGTTTATAAGGTGAAAATGCATAGTCGTATAATTGACATCACATACCTGTAAGATTTGTCGTTCCAAGTGGTCTGGTATCACTATCCACATTATCCCACAGTCGAAGTCAACCCCATCTACCTGCGTGATCGCATAGAAGGTCCGAAACCGCTCTTTGAACTCGTAGAATTTAACACGGATCTGCTCTCGGGTGTATGGATATCCGCCATGTCGGCGTAATGCACGGGACCAGTATGCCATCTGGCCCTCCGCCACGTCGTCGTCGGACATCGGCACCGCTGCATTTGCATCAAGGATCATCCACATAAAGCGGCGCTCTATCTCCAGTGTCCAGTGTGCCTCCTGTGGGAATCCAACCATCTCCAAAATACGTTCGTACGACATGTCTGCATATAAGAATACATGCAATTACGATTTAGTGCAAAAAAAACCGTGTGTGAAAGTGTACAAGCATAATTATGAATACATAAGGTAAAAATATTGCATACAATCCAATTGTTCATTATGAGTCTGAAATATAAAGCATCCAGTGTTTTCCTACATGGCCAACGTAATTAACAACTTTTTGTTATAGTCTCCGATAAATGACACAACAATAATTTGCTCATCGACAACAGTTCATTAAGCAAACGACGATCAAATTGGAGCGACCCCCTAGTTTGTTGTGCGATCTGCCCACATTTGCCTCGCTATGCTGTCCCGAAATGCTCGTTGGGCTTCTACCTCGCCTAAGTTTGGATGTCCCCTATGATAAAATGCATTCATGTCTTGTGGAATGTCGTCTTCTGGTTCATTGAAGATGATATCGTCCTGACTGAACCTATGGATAAAGTTGTGCAATGCGCAACATGCAATAACTATGTCCACTTGATGCTCAAGGAAGTAGCTCGGCATCCCCCACTGCAATATTGGAAAGCATTTCTTCAGTACGCCGAAGCAGCACTCTATGACATTGCGCAGCCGAGAATGGGCATGGTTGAACAAGTCTTGGGGGGTACGATACTGACGGCCCTGTCCCTGTACTCGGCTAGATGGTACCGAGTACTGCGATACGGCGCAAGGAAACATTGGTAGTTTGTGTAACCTGCGTCAACCAGGTAATACTTCCCTGCATGGTCGGCGTCGGACAAAAATTAATGAACGCATGTTTTATACTTTCTTAGATCATATGCGGAATTACATATTTACCTACCGATCGGAGGGAAAGGAAACGTCGGGTCCTGTGAAACAACGCGGTCCAATACACGGGCATCGGCCGCACTACCTTCCCACCCAGCGTACACGTACGTGAAATTCATGTCAAAGTCACATATCGCCAACACGTTCTGCGCAAGTCGGTTCTTACGTGATCGATATCTATCTGGTCTGTCCGTGGGACCCATGCAGGTATTAGTGTCCCATCCATGGCACCAACGCAGTCCTGAGTATTTTGCCATTAACTGGGTCAGAGTTCGGTATTACATAAGGCGCCCAGGCGATAATTAGTTAGGTTGTACCTTAAAGTATGGGAAGAAATCCGGGTTTGATGTAATTCTCTGGGGCGTGTCTGACCATGACGGCCGTGTGATCAACTCTGGGGCGAAGGCGCATAATGCAGACAACACTCGATGGAACCTACGATTGATAGTCTCAAGTGAGTGTTGGAATCGTTCCATACTATCGCGTTGTCTTTTGTGTATCCCAACAGTCTGCAGAAAGATAGCCACCTCCTCGATCGAACTGACCCGTGAGGTTTGCCCGTGAGGCAGAAATCCCCTAACACTCAATGCATCGACGAGTGCATAGAAACACGGTTTGGTCATTCGTATGTTGTCATAGAACCTGCCTGCGTGTGGTGTCGACATAATCTCGGCAACCCAACCTTCCCCTTGCAAAGCAGAAGTGTTACGGGGCACATTATCACGAAACAACTCGGGACATATGAAGTCCCGAAAAATGTAGAATTCCTCTGGCACGTCAGATTCGTTACTGCCTGGTGAACCTGGCGTCCCTGGAGTTCCACTGGACGAGTCATACCGTGGAAAGCTTCTTCGCTTGCGCTCGCCATAGTGTGAAGCTAGATGGAGAAAAGTAGTCAATGCGCAGTGTAGATCAAGAGTAATTGGGGACAAAGGCAATCCCAAATCGTCTAAAGGAAGCTAACATTTACAAACAATCACAAAGCTACACGATCATAGAACATGTGCTGGGAAAGAAAACATCGTTCGCAGGCATAATAAAACGTTACCAATAACATACTACAGAGTGACAACACTATATTCATTTTTGCAGTGAATATAACCACCGCAATTTGTTTTGGTCATCTAGACGGAGGAATACCGTGCGCGTGCTGTGGCTGTGGAAACGTTCAAGAGCGGTAGTGAAGATGTTGTCCGGCAGATCTAGGAACTTTGTTAACTCATCGACGCAACGCTCAATTTCCAAAGTCGCTTGGGGCCGGCTCGATCAATTTTTCCCTGGAGTGACTCATTCAACTTGTCCATAGTTTCACACTTCTTCGACTGCAGCGTGCTCGCCCCGCACCTACTGTGACGCTTGCTGCCCGAAGGCGCGGAGACCGTATAGGTAGGCGGTGATCCGATCTGCGATGACTGCGTTGCGGTTGTGTCCTTGTAATCGTCCTTGATCGGCGGCCCCCTGAGCTCCCGGCGGTCATTTGATCATCATCTGCGGTGGCCCCAGTGTTGAATGCACGTGGTGAGTTTGCACTGGAACGTGCAATACCACCGTGCGCAGTGTTGCGAGCAAACATTTGAGTGCAAAGATCGAAGTGTGGTAGCTCGTGTTCAATTATTTTCTTTAACTCAGGGTTTTCCTATGGAAAGACAAATTGAATGGAGCGGTCCAATCGTCAGGAACCCACACAAATAAGAGTAGACAACCTTGCCGTAATGAAGTACGTAAAGGTAATTTATATGTGTACCCGGTAAAAGCTCATCCAAACGACCCGCGTCATCTGTTATTGTATTACTTTCCGAGTCCCAACCCCATCCAGTACCCCGATTTAAAATGTCGTTCATGAGCCGCCAAGCACGACGGAGACGGTTAAGTTTCCCTTTTAATTGATCGGTCGTAAACACATGGGAAGGGTACATGGACGCGTTCATCCTCTCACATATACGAGTCCACACAGACGGTGAGAATGTTGATGACTGAAGCCGGTTGCTGATAAACTCCTCGTGCATAAACTCAATGAACCTATGCTCCATAAACGACGGCCAAACAATTTTGTCTGATCTTGGAACTTGCGTTGAACTTATGGGGCTTACAGGGTCCATCTTCGATTAATGTACTTAGGCCCGAATATTGTTATATATATACAAGAATTATTTTCACATCTGAACAAAAAGTAATTACTGTTTAGATCAAATATATCAAGAATTATGTTCACATCTACTTAGGTTTTATAGTGATTCTGTAAAGATTTTAATCACAATCGTATTTTATTAAATACTCATTCAACGTGCATAATGTATTAACAGCGCATGGAGTATTATAGTTAAGAATTGAAGGCCACATAAATTTAAACTGAGAAAATTCATAGTGTAGTGTATTTTTTATTTATTAACTACCAAAACAATTTCTTTTATGAAAATACTATAAAAAATCGTATAACATTGAAAATATACTTTCATATAACATTGGTGTTCTGAAGAGTATTTTTTTTTATTCAAGTAATTGACATTAAATAAATAAGAGTAAATGTTGTTTCTGTCATTTACTCAACTTTTGTTCAATTTTGACACAACCAAATTTATTTTTATGTAGCTATGTTCTTTTATGATTAAAGTAAGCTATTATTTAAATTTGAACAAACAATTAACAATTCTTCTATTATTCTCATTATTATTTTAATATCTAAACTCTTTTATAAAGAGTCTTAAGATTTAAAAATAAAAATCTTTTAGTAGTACTCTTCATTTCAGAGAGTATCTAATCAGAAAAGGTATGACTAATCATGCATTTGAATTATAAATCATCTTCCTAATACGTTTGAAATTATAATTATTTTTTTCTTTCAAGTAAACAGTTCTTTAGAAAGTACGCTAGAATTTTGCATATAATAAAATTGCTCTTTTTTTTTTTGAACTACAATCTGGTGGTTGACTTCATTTTTAAACACAACTTTAATTTTACAACAATATATTTTTGTATGTGTAGTCTTCTCCATGAATTTTCATATAACTCTGTTTAAGTTCGTTAGATTCTCTTTAATTAAAAGATATAAATTACATTAAAAAAAATCAAAATTAACTCACAACAAAAAAGAATTTAGCAAAATTTTCGAAAAGGATATAATTTTTTAATGCTAATTTATTTGCCACGTTACCTCATTCTTCTTTCCTTCTTAAAATCTTTTATTGACAATTTTTTTTTATTATCTTCATCCACTTTAGTTAATACAATAATTTTTTTTCTATTATCCATTTTCTATCTTAATTTTGTGCTTTTTTTTTTTTTGGCAACATACCACGAATTGAAATTTGCACAAGTTTTTATTATTAAATTTTTGTGACTATATGTTTTCACCAAGATACATAATAAGGAATCTAATAATCTACTTTATTACTTATAAACTTATGTTAAAATTTGATGATTCTACAGATTCACAGTATGCCAAAACTACCCATATATTATAATTATTAATCAAATATCATATATTATAATTTTAGATAATAATAAAATATAATATCTTTTATTTATATATTTAATCTCCATACAAAAACTAGCTTAATCAATAATTTAGTAATTTTGAATATTTTTTTTAATCTCCTATACTTTTAATAATTATTTTGATATGAATCATATAAATTTTCTCTTATATTCAATATTCATTTATAATCTCTTATACTTTTTTAAATTTACAAGTTCTATCTATTAACTTATACTTTTTTATATCTATTTTTGAGTATATATTATACCAAGATACATAATATGCAATCTAATAATCTATTTTATTACTTATAAACTTATATCCCAATTTGATGATTCTAAAGACAACAATAATTCGCCTTTTTAATGTGTATTTAATATACTGGTGAACAAAAGGATGGATGAAGGTGTACAGAAAAAAGAGTGCCCAAAATTCCTCTCAACCCCCCTTCATCCTTACCCCCTGAAACAAACCCCCAACCTAAACCACCTTGGTTATATACTTTCATGAGGTGGATGATCATATTAATATTTGTCTTTGGCAGTTTAACAAAAGCCTTTTAGTGTGTTATTATGGACACCCTTACTGTGTTATTATGGACATTTACCAGAAGATAACATGGCAGAATACAGTGAAAAACTGATAAAAGTAAAAACAGCAATTGCATAAGCAATAGAGTAGAGCATTTCACAATAATAATACAAAATTGGGAAAACGATCAAACCAAACACGGCGTTTCATATGGACATATATAGTAATAACACGCAAAGAAAACCGATTAAAAGCAAACAGGGTACCTTGGTAACACAAAGAATGGAAAGCCGCAAACGCGATACGTCGGAAAAGGAGCGCAAAAACAACAGATAATGCAATCTACTATGAACGTATGAGACTTTCTTAGAACTCTCACGCCAATGCAAGCAAAGCATCCACACATACGGACTTATATAGACATACACATGAATGCCCTCACTGCACCCTCACATGCGGAACAGGAACACTAAATAGTAGCCTAGATATGCAGAATCCACTAACCCTGAACCCATCACGTGCCCAAAGTAATAGCAATATCTGCTGACAAAGGCTGCAACTACATAATCAATGTGACCCAACGTACTGAAATTGATTGCAGAAATGAAAAATAAGTACATGTACAGAGCAATTTATGTGGAGGAGTACAAAAAAAGTGAAGAAAAGTAGTCATAGTACAACACTGTACCGTATCAATTATATCAACGAATCCTGAAATTACAATGTGTAAAAAAAAACATTTACGAAAGTTGCAACACAAAACAGTACCAGCATCCACTTTGATTGACTGAGTCGACTGGGCCAACTCAGCGGGTTGATTCGGCCGAGTTAGATCGGCGCGATGACTCACCGAGTCAACTCGCCGTGCGCAGGTTCCGCAGCCGTTTCCTCGCAGGAGAAGACGTTGCAGACGGCTCGCAAGCCGTCTGCAAGTCGCCGTGCGCTGGTATTCCGCAGCCGCCCCAAATCGGCCTCGCCGTGCGCAGGCATTCCGCAGGCGCATTCAACCACTGAATCGCCGCCGATTCGCCGTGCCTGGATCTGAACATCCAGCGGCCGCCCCGACCAATCGCCAGCCACCACCTACACCAATCGAAAGCCCATCTCAGCCCGACCATTCCCCACCAACTGTGCGTCGTTGCCTCGAACTTCCACCGCGATTGAGTGGTTGAACGCGCCTTCCGCCACATGCATCGTCTTCTCCGGCGCGTCGGCTGCGATGATGGCACCTGCGACCGGAATCACCTTGCGCTGATGGATGTTTTGTCCACATGAAACTCCTCTACCGAAGATCCAATGAACGGCCTTCTCCGCCGCGTCGACTGCGATGACGGCCGTTCATCGGACGGCCGATAGCACCCTTCCACGGCGCCGTCACATCTGCAGCGTTTGCTTTGGTATGAAATGCTGAGAGAATGTAAGGAGGTAGGGCAATTTTTTTTGGGCTCAGCAATGAGGTCACATACATGGGGGATTGGACCAAAGGCTGGCCAAAACACCTAAACTAGGTGTTTTGGCCAGCCAAACATACAAAATTGTTTCGGCGCATCTCCGAGATGGGCCGAAAATGAGCCCAAACAGAGGGAAAGTCTCCAATTGAGTGAACTTGACGAGCTAAGGCTCGTTACTTACGATAGTGCCAAACATTACAAGGAACGCACCAAAAAGTGGCACGACCAAAGCATTCTTCTAAGGGAATTCCGAGATGGTGATAATGTTTTGTTGTTTAACTCTCACCTCCGTCTTTTTACAGGAAAATTGCGCTCACGTTGGTCGGGACCCTTCCATGTCCGTAAGTTTTTCCCTATGGCGCAGTCGAGGTTTGGAGTGAAGCGACGGGCGCATTTAAAGTCAATGGTCAACGGTTGAAGCACTATATTGTCGGGACCCCAATCGAAAAGGGGGTCGATTTGCAGCTCCACGACCCGCCAGCCTGAATGCCCGCAACACGGTCGAACTAAATTTGCGCTATTCGGGAGGCAACCCAAATCCTTTTCATCTCTACTTTTTCTATTTTATTTTATTTTTATCCTTTATAAATTTGCTCACCCCACGCTGTTGCTCTATATTTCTGCAGATTTGCCCGACCAATGCCATTTCAAAAACATAAGCAGGCCGTGTTCCAAAACACGACCATGTCATTTCCTCGTTGAGTTTTACGCTAACACGCCTTGGTCGTGTTCCTGAACACGATCGTGTTGCCGAGCAGCGCCAAAATGCAGAATACCCCGAGAAGAAAACGACCGTGTTTTCTCTCCCCTTCATAAAACTTTCAAAATTCCTCTCCTATTTTTCTCCAAATCCATCGAGCCACCCCAATTTCTTGTAAAATCTCTCCGATTACACGATTACCCGTCACTTGGGCTCTCAAAAACACCAATTTTTTCTTTATTTTCACCGGTTATGTCCCTCCAAATTGCACTAATGAGAGCAAGCATGAGTGGAGCCTCGACTTCCCGAGAATAACACGAGGCTCACCAATCACAACCGGAATTGGCGTACGTGGATGTCACCGATCATAACAGGTATGAAGGTCTTCATTCTCGTACTATTACCAATACCCGTTACATTGATAATGAAGTCCTTGATGTACTTGAAATTTCTGATGATGTTGAGTATCTATTTGCTAGACTAGGATGGCATGATTTCATGTTTACTACATGTCCTAGTATCCTAGGCTTGTTCGTGAGTTTTTTTAGTTCTTTACGAGTTGAAGGAATTTTCTCCGGTCCCATGTTGATACGGGACATATTACATGTCGTTTTAGGCACATAGAATAATGTGTAACCATTGCTGAATTTAATGCTATCTTTGGTTTGCCTGTCGGGGAGATCGGCGGGAACCTCCTGCTTTTAGGCCTGATGAATTCTGTTATGATTTGACTAGACAGGCGTCGTACGATGCGATCCGCCATTATCAACCCCTATTTTCACTATTTGCATTGTGTTCTTGCACACACTTTATTTGGTCGGGGGGATAGTGAGGGCATCGTACATCGTTCTGAATTGTTTATACTATGGGTCATGGTGAATAACTTTGAAATTGATACCGCGCTCACTTCTAATTCGTCAATATTATAAAATTGCTAATTCTGAGTCGGGCGCCATAGTACTTGGGGGATTCGTTACCCCCATCGCTTGCGAGCCGGTCTTTCTTTGCAGGGATACGAAGAAGCCCAAGGCCGAAATAGGGTCGACCTTGCTACTTGTCAAGCCATGAAGATGATCACGAGAATGGGCGACCAAAAAGGGCATGATGTCTTCTAGCTTACACCGATTCCCAACTCATTGTGAAGCAAATAGAAGGCACCTATGAAGCCAAGGAAGAAAATATGAGGCCATATCTCCAGAAAATTGGGGAATAGAGGTCAAAATTCGATAACTTCCAATTCCTCCAAATGCCCCGTGAGGGGAACAACAAAGCCAATTATCTGTCCAAATTAGCCAGCTCACTAGAGGATTGTAGGACTTAATGGTGCAATACCTTCCTAAGCCCGAGTCCTTCTTAGAGATCCAAGCCATCCTCCCTGAGCAAGATTTGAGACATCCCATCCTAGAATCTTTGCAGCAGGGCCCTCTTCCCTATGATCGGTCGGAAGCAGCCCGCCTGAAGAAGAGGGCAACACGATTCCTGCTCTCTGGGAATACACTATACAAAAAGTCTTTCACACATTCTTTTCTAAGGTGCCTCTCTCAGGAAGAGGTTACGCATGTCCTCAAAGAGAGTCACAGTAGATGCTGCAGATCACACATAGGAGCATTAGCCCTGGCTAGCAAAGCCTTACAAGTAGGATACTCTTGGTGTACACTAAGGCAAGATGTCAAGCCATTGGTAAGAAGATACGAGAAATGCCAAAAACATGCCTCCCTTACATCAGTTGCCCGAGCCTCTAACTACATTATTATCCCCCTACCCATTTGTGCAGTGGAGAATGATTTGGTAGTGCCATTTCCTCCGGCCTGTGGCCAGAAAAAATTTCTACTAGTAGCCACTGATTACTCAGAAAATGGATCGAAGCTGAACCCGTCGCCCGCATCACTGAGGGGGAAGTCATGAAGTTTACTTGGAGGAATATAATCTGTCGATTAAAATCCCCCGAGAGATCGTCACAACTAACGGAAGATAACTCCAAAGGCAAAGAATCTAAAATTGGTGTAAAGGGTTACGCATAAAACAAAAGTTCACCTCTGTAGCTCATCCTTAGGCCAATGGACAAGTAGAAGTTACCAATAGAATCCTTGTCTAGGGGATCAAAAGAAGACTTGACAAAGCTGGAGGCAATTAAGCTGAAGAACTTTCCAGCGTCCACTAGGCCTATCGAACTACTCCCAGAAATTCTACAGGGGAGAGTCCTTTCTCTTTGGTATACGGGACAGATGTAGTGATCCCAACCAGGATAGGTATGCCCTCTTATTGGGTAACATGTTACTTTGAGAAGGACAACAATGATTTACTTAAACAAAATCTTTATTTCATCGAAGAGTTCCAAGAGAAAGCCTTTATTCGAATGCAAAAGTTAACAATGATGATCAACACACACAACCGCCGAGTGAGACTTCAAAATTTTCAAGTATGAGACTTAGTGCTCTGAAAGGTAGGAGCGTAAAAACCAGTGGGTAAATTAGAGCCCACCTAAGAAGGACCTTACAAAATCAGGGGAATCCTGGATGACAGGATATTTGAATTAGAAGATGGAGAAGGACGCCCCTTCCCTCGACCATGGAATCTACACAACCTCTGGAAGTTCTTGCCATGAAACCTCTGACCGTAAGGCAAAATCCTCCAAAAAAATAAGCTCTGTCCCTTAAAGCAAAGTTCTCTAAGAAATAAGCCCTATCCCGTAAGGTAGATACCTAGAAATAAGCTCTAGCCCCTAGGGCAGAGTTCTCTTAGAAACCCTAGCCCACATGGCAAGATCCTCTCAAAAATAAGCTTTACCCTCCAAGGCAAGGTACCCCCAGAAATAAGCTCTGACACCCAGGACAGGGCCTCCTCATCACTTGTAGATAATAACCCCCTTCGGAACGAAGTTCTTTCCATAGAATAAAACAAATCAAAAATCTCCTAGAGTAAACTCAATCATAGGTAATCATGCTACGCCTAAAACACTCAGTACTTTTCTAAGCTAAGGACACTTCTTGGCAACTTCCCACACATAGGTATGGGTACGAATCTTTTTTAGAATGTTCCCTTATTCTAATCAAATGACACAAAGCAACAACAAGCCCTATTTCAAAAAAGTATAAAAAAGATAAATAAATAACCACGCATCTTACACACAACACGCCCTGCTCTAAGCAGGCACTTTCTCACTAAAGAGAAAGCCCTGTATCCATACATGCACTTCTTCTGTCAAAACCCCAAAACACATTTGGGCACCTAAGTATTCTAACCATTCTTACTTTCCTCATGTAGATACACTTGTAAATTGGAAGCTTTCTTCATGAAGAAGGCACATGAATGTAGGATTTCATTCTATGAAACCAACACACGTAAGCAACCACGAAATTCAGGAGTTCCTAGTAAGCAGGAACACGAACAAGATTGCAAACATAAATCAAGGCGACAGGCCCACATGAAAGGAGTAAACCACGCATAGTGTAAAACCCCTCAGCCAAACCAACTAGGGAGGGGGGGGGGGGGAGATAGTAACAATATTGTCCAAACAAAATTTGAAATTGTTTCATCCCCACCAAAGGTGAGGGGAAATAACACCATCAAAGAAAAAAATTTCAGGAATATTAGGGGGAGGGGGTACATTAATCATCTTTCGCCACAAGCAGGGTCTTCTCTTTCTCTTCTTCCAAGGTCTCCTTCTCAGTTGCGGGGGCGACGGCTTGAGTAGGCAGCTCTTCCAAGGGACACTCATCTCAGCAGGCTTGGGTTCAGGCTCGGAAGCTGGGGCTTTCTCCTCAGCAGTCTCCTCCAGAGGAACAACAGGGGGAGGCAGAAAAGGATTCTGCACCTCTTCCATAATAGTACCCGATCCAGATCTTCATCTGAGAAGAATTTGCCAGATATGTCATTCAAATACTTAAAAATAAAAGTGAGAAGGGCTGAAATCCAGGCCATTCTGTCACTTGAATATGTCAGGGTACACTCGGCAACTGGAGCAACAGCAAAAGGGATCAGGGGCCCTCTCTAAGGTTGCGTCAAAATCCAGATATTAAGCTTCCACACCTGCGAGGGGGGTACCCGTTAGCAGCAAACTGTTCCTTTGATGTTCTAAAGCCATATTCTAGAAATGGCCCCACTATACGCCCTACCTCTTGTTGAAAGTCCTCCGACTTTCGATACTCCAGCAAATAGCTCTGTCAATAGGCCTCCAAGTATTGACGACCCTTGTCAGAATTCGAATAGTCCCAATAAGCCTGCTCCCTCCCCTTGGTCAGAACCTCAGATTAACTCTTGGTTATGTCCAAAAGTTGTTGCTTCAAATGCTGAGCCTTCTCCTCAGTGGTTGCCTGGAAGAAAGAACATCAATATTCAGTTAAAGAAAAGACAAAGAAAGAGAAAACTTGTTACATCACCTTAACATGATAGCTAAAGAAGACTAGGAGGTCCTCCGAAGGCATAGAGGACAAGGCATGTTTATCCCCTAGGAGTAATCCCCTTTTACAAACTCAGTGGACAAGGCGGTCTCCCCTTTCACGCTCTCGCACAAAGGAATAGTGGAGTACAGGCCTCACTCCGGCACAAAGTGTTGGCGCTGAGTCGAGGTACAGCTGACGTCCCAAGAAGGAGGTTGTGGCAGTGGCAAAGGGGGAGTTGCCCCTGAGCGGGTAAACACCTAGAGGGGGATGCTGGAGGAAGATCCTCCATCTCTCCTCTTGGAAGAACCCTGAGGGGCTGAGGCCACCCGTTTTCCCCGAGACTCACTTGAAGCGAGCATCCCCACAAAACTCTGCGCAGTTTGGGTCACCTGCTTTCCCAGGAATGCCCTGAAGCCACCTTGCAAATACTTGCTGAACATGATGCTCTCTGCAAAACAAGAGGTTGCACCTTTTCAGACTTAACCAACAAAAACAAATAAGATGAAAAAGCAAGATATCAATAGCAGTAATACCCAGTGGCTCCTCCAAGGGGACCACTTTGGTGCTGAGGTGGAAATAGGACAGTAGCCTCTCCTCTACCAGCGCTCGACAGTCATATGAGTGGGAGTTCAAGCCCTTCAAAAGGGCAAATAGGGCAGTAGACCTATTTCTTAGAGAAACAGAAACAATGGGAGGAAGATTGTATAGCCATTGATTGGGGAAAGCCCAACAGGAAGGAGGAAGCACGTAGAAGAAGTTGCTCCTGCAAAGCATGGGAGCACTAGGAGCTTGCAAGAATCAAACCCTAAGGTGGGTGAAGACGTGAAAAATTCCAGGTTCCCACTTTTTTAATTGAAAACAGGCCAAGAAATCTTGGCCCGTAGGGATGAAACCATTGTACTTAAAGACCATGGTGAAACTCGCCAAGAGATGGAAAGATTTATGGGCTAATTGGTTTAAAGGGACACTAAAAACCCTAGCAACGTCTTCATAAAAGAGAGGAATGGGAAAGCGGAGACTGGCCTTTGGACAGTGAAAAAGCATAAGCAGTTAAGGGGAGGGATATCTGGTTGACTTTCAGGCGAAAGGACGAGAAGGGAGTAACAAAAAGGGATATCATAATCCGCTATGAGCTGGTTGAGGTAGTCAACCGAAGGAAGGGTGGGACTCCGTCTAGAAGGATAGGGCTAGTCGCCCTCCCTCCTTCCCCTCCGACGGCAGGAAGCTCCACCTGCTCACCAAGGGAGGAATCCACTACTTCTTCCTCCTCTTCCTTATCTAGGACTCCCTTATCCTTAGACGGTTAGTCCAATAGACGACGTTGGCCCTCAGCCTCCTTCTTTAGGATTCACCACCGAACCCCCATAGGAGGAGGGGCCAGACCCACTCTTCCAACAGTAACCTTGCAGGGATCCTCGCCCAATGGCCGTTCCCCAACAAATCTTACAGATTCATCCAAAGACACCATTGTACACACTAAACAGAAAATTTCGAGAAAAGGAGGAAAACAAGAAAGTATGCGAGAAGATGAGACACGTTTCCACTTACAAGAATGAAGACAAAAAGAAGACTCACCAAATAGGTATTTTTTCTCTCTACAAATCTTGGGAAGGAAAAGTGAGAAAGAATGAGTAAGGAGGAATGTTGAAGAAGAAGACGAAGAGGCGGAATCTTTGGTCACTCATAGACTCGTCAGGTACCCGCCAGCCAGTGGCTAGTTATGAAGGAAGTTACAAAAGGGGCAGTTTATCAATAATTCCCCACCCCCCCCCCCCCCAACCCCCACGGGAGATTGCACTGCAGGCGCTTGTATAATGAGCGGTTTACGTCATAGCCATCAAATCCCTTTTGACACCAATTTCAAATCCGAGGAGGTTGTCTCTCTCTTGCTTAAGGACGAAAGCAGCTAAGTTAAGGAGGTTATCTTGCAAGACGATTGTAACTACTCCAAGTAGGAGTACAAAGGCCTCCTCCTTCTCATGGGGGGGACGGACTTGAATAGTGTGCCCAAAACCAGGTGAGCCTGAAAAAGAAGAGGCTCCATTCACGGAAATCCAACCCAAGGGTAGACGTGGAGGCCTAGTGAGTTTTAAAAGCACTCGGTCGGCTGGGCCCTGAGTTGTTAGGCCCATTAGCATCATCCCTAGCACAGGTTAGGCGAAAGCCCAAGACCATAGGGACTACCAGCAAGGTTGCGTCCAGCCTAGTCACTAGCTAACTGCGCTAGCACGCGGATTCCGAGAAGGACGCAAGTGGCGCTCATCCAATCTTCTCCAAGATTCCTAATGAAATCCAAATTCTGAGAGGACTTATCCATACGAAGATCTAGGAGCCCTATCTTAACCGTATCCTTGAGTCATTAGGGGTTAAGACTCATGCAACAAGGACTCCGCCGCTACATCTATAAATATAGGTTCCTTTCTCTTAAAATGGTAACGCGCCTTTGATTTCACATACGCATACATATCTTGGTACGGAGCAATTCTGAATTCATTTATTTTTCCCAGCATTATTATACGTTTCATTACTAATATCTTCCTAAAATTGCTTACTGAGTTGAGCATCGGAGTGCTAATGTGTTTTTTGTAAGTTCCCTTTCCTGGACTTGTAGATCTTGAAGGCCCATCTCGGCACAAGCCCCAAGGCTTCTTCTAGACGAGTTATTTCTGCTCACATCACCTGCCTTTTTGCATAATTACATAAACCACCCTTGACAGCAAAAAGAAAAGGTAGTTTGTGTATTAATGTTAGCATTTGAGGGGTTGTAATTTTTCAAAAAGTTGGGGTGGTTTATGTAATTAATGTTGACGTTTCTAGTTAGTCTATGTTTAATTATCCCAAAGGCATGAGTGATTTGTGTAAATAAACCATAGGTTAGGGGGCGTAATAATGTAATTATCCCTAAATCAATAATAAGTCTTTACAACAAGCCAATATGTGTTTTCAATTTTATAATGATTTTTGTATGAAGTGAGAATACGATTAGATTAGTTAATAAGATTGGATTTTATATTAGACTATGGTGTCAGATGAATATAATTTTAATAAGAATACGTATAAACAAACATATATTATCTTCGTAATTACTGTTTCAAAAATTAAAAATAAAAACATAAACAAACAGGTTCGTGCCAAGATCTTGTTGCTCCTGGGATCTTGATCATATATGTTGACCATTAGTGCACCCTACTTCTTGAATTAATGAACAATTAGTTTTCTTAAATATTATATATATAAGAGAGAAATCATATTTTTAGTCCCATATAAAAGGTGTATTTTAAATTTAATCACATTTGTTATATTTTTATCACATTGCAGTCCACACATTTAAGAAAATTGTAAAAGCTAGTCCATGTGAATTTTTCATCCAATTTTCAATGGAAAAGTCATGTGGACATTAGTATGTGCACGTGCTGGTCTGTTTTGTGGGGAAAAAGAAACCGGCTTTATTAGGGAGAAATAAAAGCTAGGGCTCATATCAATACTTTTTGCACCCTAAAAATTAATTTTGCAAGCTGCTGAAGGGCCCATGTCCATCTCGAGTAGAAGAAGAATGAAGAACCCATATGTTATTGTGCGAGAATGACATATTTGAAGACTTCATGGATAGACAAAAATCAGGTAGAAGATTTTATAATTGTTGGGACATTGCAGGCCGGTGATGTGATTCTTCTTTTTTCGCAAGATCCACCAACGTATAGAAGATCTAGTGTTGTTATAACTGGGCTACGAAGAAAAATGAAGAGCATGGAAGAAGAAATGGAAAAGTTCAAGGAGTTATTATAATGTTGCAATGGAGAGTGAGAATGATCTTTTATGTATTAATGATGTCTTGGATATTTTACAATGCAATAACAACACTAGATCTTCTACACATTGATGATCTTCCCAAACAAAAAAATTACAACCACCTGCAATATCCCAACAATTGTAAAATCTTTTACCTGGAATTTGTCTGTGCATGAAGTCCTCAAATACGTCCTCCTCCTATAATAACATGTGGGTTCTTTCTTCGCCCAACTTCTAATACTCTCAGTTGACATGGGCAAAAGTATCGGTATGAAGCCTAGCATCTATTTTCGCCTAATAAAGGCAATTTTTTCTCACCAAAACAGACCAGCACGTGCACTTACTAACGACCACATGACTTTTTCATTACAAATTAGACGGGAAAAAGTGAGGATTTTTTAAATGCTAGGACTAACATTGAGGATTTTTTTAAATGCATGGATTGTAATGTGAGAAAAGTATAACAAACGGAACTAAATTGAAAATTAGTCTATGGGATAAAAATGCGATTTTTTTATATATAATTAATTTACAATAACATTTGGCAACTTTATATGGTATTTGAATAATCTAATTACCTTGAAGTACTTCTCCGAAATTAAAAAAATGGATAAATTACACTGCACGTTTTTAGATTAGATCTAATTATAAAAATTAAAAAATTAAATATTCCTACGAGTATCTATAATTATATTTATTCACCATCTTTATTATATTTTTTTATAGAAGCTGTAAGGGTTAAATTTTGGTCCTTAAATGAGCCACTAATGCAATTTTGGTTCTCAAATAATTTGCCGGTTGCAATTCTGATATTCAAATTTTAATTTTTTTTTTTTTTTTTGCAATTTTGGTCCTTGCGTTAACTCCTCCGTTAAAGTTACCAAAAATTTCATTTTAAGTGAAAAAAATGCCTTTTTCCTCCCATTTATGATATTTTTTCAAGTTTTAGTCCAATATACTATTTTTTCTTATTTTTGTTGAACTTCAAGAGAGAGAAAACAACCAAAAAAAAATGAATTTTAAACAATAAATTTTCTATAAAATTTTAACCAAATATTATCAATAGATTGTTCTGTGTATAATGCAATATCTAAAAAATGTGTAACGCAATAAACAACATCGATATTGAGAAATTAAGGATGTTTATTAATTGTAAGGATGTTTTTTCACTCCTTAAATATTTTTCCAAGAAAAATATTTACAAAATATTTCTTTATTAAGTAATAAATCTATTTTTCTTAAAACTTTTCATAGAAAAATCACATTTGAACTATATACAAAAATGGTTGACTTGATGATACGGAAACAAACAAAAGTCAACCAAAAAATTCGAAAAATAAAATCAACAAAACTCACAAACAATGCAATGAAATTATATATTCATTAATTAAGAGCATTTCGTACAAAAATATTAATAGTTGAAATTATTATAAGACATATAATATATTATATTAATATATAATAAATAATTATGATTAATTATATTTTTCAGATTAAGGAACTATTTTATCAAAACTATTATATAACTACATCAATATAATAAAGATCCATGAAACTGCAAGACAAAACCCACACAATAGGACTCAATTGCATAATTTCAAACTTATTCAAGTCACCTAAGCCTTAACGTTAAGACATATTCACCATCTTTATCTTTCACAAATAAAATCAGTTACCAGTTTACCACCTATTATATATGTTAGATTACTACAAACAATACAACGGAACTTTGGACTCCTTGGCTCGGTCTATTCTTGCGAAAGATCTAGAAATTAATAATTTGATTATCGAGACTGACTCCATATTTGTTGCAAACAGCATAACATGAATGCAACTACTTCAGCAAACAGAATTATCGAAACTTCTTTCAAGCATGCAAAATGAAAATATCTGAAATTCACCATGTTCAAGTTAAACACTGTACAGAGAAGAAAATCAAGCAGCGGACTACTTAGTGAATATTAGTATATCATCGGCTATAAACCAGTTTTTAAATTCTTGTCCAAACTTCTTGAAAAATTTTATGACTGGCGATATGTTATCTACGTATATTAGATTTAGGAAGTAATTCTCTATAGCTGTTTTTGTATCTATAAATCTGTTTACATATATAATATCTATATAAGTTTTTGTTTAAAAAAAAAATGCTAGATTGGTTAGTGTAGGCACTAGGCCCCTAATCTTAGGCTTTTGATTTGGCATCATAAAAAATTGACCTCACTGTCCCCTTGCTGAGGGCTATGAACCTAGAAAAGGTGCCTTCTTTCATTAAATTTAGACCAAACAGTGTTCTTGAACCAGGTAGAGGATGACATTCATGTCCAAATATGATTTGCTAACTGTCTAATCTTTTTCCATGCATATGTGTCTTGGTTCACAAGACATGAAATATTTTGTCCCATCTGATGAAGAGATAACATAGATAACAACTTTTGATCAAAAAAAAAAAAAAAAAAACATAGAAAACAACAAAAGCAACTACACATCTTTTCTGTCCTATATTTTCTTTTTTTTTTTTTTGCCATAGTAAATGTTCTCATTCCATATTAATGAAATTAATCTTATTCGAAATAAGAACGATTTTAAGAGTTCAACTCCTCCTAAAAGCAACTACACTTCTTTTCTTTCCTATATTTTCTTTTTTTTTTTCATGATAGGTGTCCTCATCCCATATTAAAGATAAAACTAATCTTGTTCGAAGCAAGAACAAATTAAAGAGTTCAACCCCTCCTAACAAGTGTGATTTTAAGAGCTCGTTCACTTTTGTTTGTGGAATAAATAATTGTTAGGGTTTCTGATAAAATGCAGGATAAGAGAAACCAATAATGTTTGCCCGTGTTTACTCAATTGGATAAAATGTAAGATATAGTTGTATTATACTATCACACCTAGCGGTGGCAACCCGGGGGGGTTGGGTGGACCTGGGACCCACCCCGCCAACTTTGGAAAGGACTCGAGACCCACCCTACCCCCATTATGTTTTTTACTCTGCCTTGCCCCGGTACAAAAATCCTTCTGGACGGGTCTAATCCGGTAAACTCGGTTATTTTTATTTTTTTATTTGTTCTACATATTAAAAAAAAGAAAAAAAAATTAATGTATCAATTACAAACAAAATTGTTCATGATCTAACTCAAATTAAAGTCGAAAAAATTTTTAAAGTGCAAGTGAAATTGTTCATATATATAAAACAACCCAAACAATTTCATAACGATTATAAATTAGTTATAATTTCTTCGTCTTCCTCATCATTAAGTATTGTGGGACAATTTTCAATTCATCAACTGTTGAAAAAATGTCATGATTAAAAAAAAAGAAAAAAATATATATATATATATATACAGGGCGGGTCCTTAAGGACCCGGAACCGTCCCCGAACTCGACTGGGTCCTAATTCTTAGACTCCGCTACCCTGATACGGGCCTGATCACTGATGGGCCGCCATCTGCATCCCTTGGGCCAGTCACCCCAACAAACCATCCTGGGCCTGAAAAACCAAGCCTTCGGCAGTCTAAACAAGCAGTGCAGAAACCTGGATAGTTTAAAGACTATTGTTAGCTAAGAAGTACTACTTGAGATTTATGTATTTATGCAAGTACCTAGAAGATGAATTCTGTTAAAATTAATGGGCAGACAAGGACACTTGCTAGGACACTTGTCAGCTATGCCCCACTTGATGCCTTGTATTTAGTGGTTGGTGGAAATGAAAAAGGAGAACACTTTTACCTCAAAAAATTCCTTAATTCCTCCCTTGATTCTGGAGCAGCTTTCCAAGCTCGAATTGCAAAGAATTAACACTTGTACCAACTGGTGCTTTCATCTTCCTACCATGCCTCCCAAACCATCCCAGGCCCTTGAAGAGGCTGTCCTTGCACTCACTGAACGCATGGCCGACCTCCACTCCTCCCTCGAACGCATGATGGAAAGACAATCATCCATGGAGCAACGGCAAGAATCCCTCTTGACCGCCGTCACTGTCATTCAGCATCATGTTTCTTTGTCTCCGTCATCTTCCACCGCCCCACCTCCATTACTACTCACCCCGTCTCCACCTCCTTCCTTCCAACCGCTTCTTCCCTCTCTCTCCACCGTTAAGCCCCCTAAGCTGCACATGCAACAATTTGATGGCAGCAACCCCCTCGACTGGGTTTTTCAAGCTGATAAGTTCTTCTCCTTCTATCAAGTTTCCCCTGAGCAACGCCTTGATTTGGTCGCGTTCTATATGACTGGCGATGCTCTCAGTTGGTTTAAATGGATGTACGATAACCGACAGCTCTCTTCTTGGGATGCCTTTGTCCGATCGTTGGAACTCCGCTTTGGCCCATCTTCCTATGATAATCATGAGACGACCCTCTTCAAGCTTCGCCAGCGAGGTTCGGTGGCCGACCTCCAGGTTGAGTTCGAACGGCTTTGCAATCGGGTTTTCGGCCTCCCTCTAGAGTCCATCCTCAACTACTTCTTATCCGCACTTTGCCCCGATATACAGCGCGAACTTGCTGTCCTCCGTCCGTCGTCCATCAGCCAAGCAATGGGACTGGCCAAACTGATAGAAGCTAAGCTCGCGGATGCTCGTCGTCCAACCCTTCCGTCCGTGCCCCGGGCTTGGCGGCCCCGACCGCTCTTCTTCCCCCTCCGTCACACCAGGCTTCCCTTCCCATACGTTGTTTGTCCCCTGCGGAATTGCAAGAGGGTCGCACACGGGGGCTGTGTTTTAACTGTGACGAAAAGTTTGCCCCCGGCCACAAATGTAAATCAAAGCAGTTTCTTCTCCTTCTTACTGAGGATCCGGCCCCCGACCTACCGGTGGAGCCCACTCTAGATTTTGACGCCGAGTTTCCACCGCTCCCTTCTTCCGATTTCCTCCATACTGACTCGCCCCCGGCCGTGTGCATTTCCAGTTATCCTCGGCCCCAGCTTCCTGGTCAAGCTTGCCTCGCACTCTCTGCTTACGAGGCTCAATCTTCGAACACTCTATGACTGTTTTGATTGATTCTGGGAGTTCCCAAAACATTATTCAAACCCGCGCTGCTGAATTCTTGGGGCTGCCCATTACCTCATTGGCTCCCTTCACCGTTTTGGTGGGCAACGGGGAGGTGCTCCACTGTTCCGGGTTCTGTCCAGACGTCATCCTGAGTCTTCAGGGGCGGAAATTCACCATTCCTTTTTACATACTTCCAATCCATGGTGCCGACGTCGTGTTGGGGGCACAATGGCTAAGCACACTGGGCCCATTTCTCTCAGATTTCTCGGTTCCTTCCATGCAATTTTACCATGAAGGTAACCTCATTACACTCTCGGAAAGCCGTTCCCTCGCACCCCAGTATGCCACCTTCTCACAGTTCCTCCGTTTCATGCACATTGATGCCCTAGCCTCCATTTATCTCCTTTCCGTACAGCCCTCCTCAAAATCCCTGCCACCTTCTCCTCCTACAGCCTATACCAACTCTCATCCAGACATCCTCACTCTACTCACAGATTTTCAGCCCCTTTTTCAGATCCCACATGGCCTTCCTCCCCCATGGCCACAAGACCATCACATTAACATCCTGCCCCAACATTCTCCAGTCAACATCAAATCGTACCGTTACCACATTCTCACATGGAGATCATGGCCTCCATGACCACGGATATGTTACGGGAAGGTATCATTCATCCTAGCACAAGTCCCTTTTCTTCCCCGGTCCTATTGGTACAGAAAAAGGACAGTTCATGGCGATTTTTGTGTGGACTTCGGGCCTTGAACGCCATTACCATCAAGGATCGTTTTCCCATTCCTACTGTTGAGGAGCTCCTCGATGAGCTTCATGGTGCCACTGTTTTCTCTAAGTTGGACCTCCGGGCCGGGTACCACTAGATTCGTATGGCCCCGAAAGATGTACACAAGACTGCATTTCGCACTATTGATGGGCATTTCGAATTCCTCGTCATGCCCTTTGGGCTGTCTAATGCACCTGCCATATTTCAATCAGTCATGAATGAGATCTTTTGACCTTTATTACGACGCTTTGTATTGGTTTTTTTTATGATATACTGGTTTACAGCATTGATTGGGACACACATTTATCTCACCTCCGTGCAGTCCTACAGGTTCTGGCTGATCACAGCTTCGTGGTCAAACTTCCGAAATGCAGTTTCGGGGTCTCTTCAGTTGAGTATTTGGGCCATATCATCTCTGTCGCTGGCCTTCTCGCCGATCCTACTAAACTCCAGGCCATGTCTGATTGGCCAACTCCGACAACTGTTTCTGCGCTTCGGGGATACCTTGACCTCACAGGTTATTACCGCTGTTTCGTCCGCCAGTACGCCACCATTGCAACACCCTTAACCGATCTTCTAAAGAGCCAAACCTTCCATTGGACGCCGGCGGTGGAAGCAGCCTTTCGGGCTCTCAAGGCAGCCATGTTATCCCTTCCGGTGCTGCGACTGCCAGATTTTTCCGTCACCTTCGAGGTCACCACAGATGCTTCTCAAGTGGCCATCGGCGCCGTCCTTTCTCAACAGCATCACCCTATCGCATTTTTTAGTAAGAAAATGAGCCCCACAATGCAATCCAGTTCGGCATATGAAAGGGAGATGTATGCAATTACTGAGGCTGTTAGAAAATGGCCACATTACCTCTTGGGCCGTCGATTTCACATCTATACTGACCAGAAGAGTCTTAAGGGCCTTCTCAGTCAAACGGTACAGACCCCGGCTCAGCAAAAGTGGCTCACGAAGCTTCTCGGCTTCGATTTTGACATATTTTATACTCCAGGCCGTAGCAACTCAGTGGCTGACGCACTCTCCTGGCACTCCGCCGCTGCCGTATTCCTGTTTTCAGCCTTTTCAACCGCCACACCTTCTATCCTCGACCAACTTCGGGAATTTTACTCGACTCACCCCGCCGGCCGCTCTCTCGTCGCATGCCTGCAAAACAGTAGCACCAGCCCATTAAATTTTGCGTTACAGCTTGGTGTGGTTCACTACAACAACCGTCTCTTCATACCTGAGCAAACTGATCTAAGACCTTCCCTGCTGCAGGAATTTCACTCCACACCTATGGGTGGTCATTCCAGTGTGCAAGGGACCTCCGATGCTTCATCAGTGAGGAACCCCGGCTATGGTGTCGTTCTTTGCACATCGCTGAGTACTGGTATAACACAACATTCCACTCCTCTATCGGCACAACACCATTCCAGGCCCTTTACGGTCGACCCCCGCCGTCGATCTCCTTCTATGTCGCCGGCTCCTCCACTGTCGCTTCCATTGACGAGACCTTTCGCCTTCGCGAAGAAACCCTAGCCATGGCCCGCTATCACCTTTCGCGCGCACGGCTCCGAATGAAGCAGACCGCCGATCGACACCGTGAGGATAAATCCTTTACCGTCGGGGACTGGCTCCTTCTCCGCCTTCAACCGTATCGCCAAATCATGGTGCGCCGACGTCTTTCGCAGAAGCTCGCGAAGCGCTACTTCGGTCCCTTCAGCATCCGCCGCAGAATTGGTTCTGTCGCCTACGAACTGGATTTGCCCGAGGGGTCCCATGTCCATCCTGTGTTTCACACGTCCCTTCTGAAACCCTTCCATGGCGCACCACCGACAGCTTCCGGCGTCCTTCCGCCAGAAGCCCTAGGCCCGACTCCGACTTCTCGGCCTTTCTGCATTCTGGGTTAGCGAATCACTCCTACTGAATTGGGCCCCCGTCAACAGGTTTTGGTGCAGTGGGTAGGCCAGGACGAAGCTGAGGCTACGTGGGCCTTCCTGGATGAGTTCCACACTGCTTTTCCTGAGTTTGACCTTGAGGGCAAGGTCCATTTTGATGGGCCGAGCATTGATACGGGCCTGATCACTAATGGGCCGCCATCTGCATCCCTTGGTCCAGTCGCCCCAACAAACCATCCTGGGCCTGAAGAACCAAGTCTTCGGCAGTCCAAACGAGCAGTGCAGAAACCTAGATGGTTTAAAGACTATTGTTAGCTAAGAAGTACTACTTGAGATTTATGTATTTATGCAAGTAGCTAGAAGACGAATTTTGTTAAAATTAATGGGCAGACAAGGACACTTGCTAGGACACTTGTCAGCTATGCCCCACTTGATGCCTTGTATTTAGTGGTTGGTGGAAATGAAAAAGGAGAAGACTTTTACCTCAAAAAATTCCTTAATTCCTCCCTTGATTTTGGAGCAGCTTTCCAAGCTCGAATTGAAAAGAATTAACACTTGAACCATACCCGCCCCGCTTGCAAATTTTTGGACCGGACCCGCATCATTAGGAGTAGGTCGGGGCGAGTTTTGTCGAGTTCAGGTTGAATTGCCACTCCTAATCACACCCCCCAAGGCTGGATAAGTTATCAATTGTTATTTAGGGTCTAATGAATTACAAGCGAGCCACCATATTTTATACCAAACGATGGATAATGATGGATTGGAGGCTCAATCCACCCTTATCATAATACATTGTAAATGGTCTCTAAGGTCTCAAATCATGCTTATTGACAGGAATCTGGCCTCCAATCAACCCTTATGAACCGGTCTCTAAGGTTTGAAACCCTGCTTATCGGCAAAAATTCAACCTCTAATTCACCCTTATCAATTCTTGTAAACGATTTCTGAACTTTCAAACTTTGCTTGTTAGAAAAAAATTCGGCCTCTAATCCACCTTTGTTAAATCTTGTAAATGGTCTCTAAAATCTTGAAATATGCTCGTTGACCAAAATTTGTTTGGAAATCCAACTCGTATATCATCGGACGAACAACTAGTTCGTAAGCAATTACTTATCCAAAAATGGGGTTTCCTAGAAATTTCAAATGGAAAAGTTTGGTCAATTTTCAAAGATACCCTTTCTAATCACATACCCCTTCTTTTAGGAGGATGTGAATTGAGTCTTCTAGTTTTGGTGGCTCTGAATGGATATGTACATAGGAAAGTCAAGGGGCTCTGTATTTGGGCATTTGCATTGGACCCACTCAAACTCAATTTGTTAGCTCATAGACTTTTACATTAGGATAATAATAAATAATTAATTAATTGCATTATATACCTTGCCATCATGAGTATATTCTTGAGAATATTAATGATTTTCGTAAAATAAAATTTAATTAAGAAGAATTACATATTGATTTACTAGATACCACAATTCCTTTCATTTATTTTTATTTTATTTATACTGCATTTACAACCAAAATTTGGGCTTAAAATAATATAATTAAGTCTGAGATATACACACACGCACTACAAAATGAATTAATTATTCCGTACGATACAAATTGCAAAAGTTTAAAGATCGTAGTAAATTCATACTATCTACCACGGTTAAATAAAAGCGATGGGAAAATTTAAATTTTAACTATAATTTATCAATATTCACTATGATTTTGCCTGTGGCCAAAAGATTTGTCATACTTTTTAGCTGTAGCAAATGTTTCGACTTTATTTGAGAAAATAACAACGGATAATTATTGCACAGTCATGATTAATTAGTATTCACTATAATTTTTTATTTTTTAAATTATGATAATTAACCATAATAAAAAATAATTTTTATTCTGGTAACACACGGATGGATGGGTATATTGAATGAGATGCTAGTGTAATGTGGTTGGGTATTGGTCTAGCTATACACGTGTGTGTAAAAGAAATTAATTCAGCTATTTTTGTATAAACTTATACTCTTGAAATTTAATTTATTTTAAGACGTTCGGTTGATCTATATTTTAGAAAAGTTTCTTTTATGGGACCATTTAATAAATGCAGTTTTCTACCTCAACTCTAATGTTTCGTTTGGTTCAAATGAAAGGAAAGAAAAAGTGAAAGGGGGAGGGGAGGGGATGAGAGGAGGAGGGAAATAATAATAGTTTCCCTTCAAGTTGTTTTGTATGATTAAATGGTGATGGAAATAGATTAAGCAAATTACAAAAATACCCTCAAATATAAACAAATCTACGAAAATGCTATTAGAGGTAGTTATAAGTAGCGGTTAGTGGGGTGATGTCAAATGACCAAGGTGCCCCTGCAAATAATAATAATTTTCCTTCAAGTTGTTTGGTATGATTAGATGGTGATGGAGATAGATTAGGAAAATTACCAAAATACCCTCAAATGTAAGCAAATCTATGAAAATGCCATTAGAGGTAGTTATGAGTAGCGGTTAGTGGGGTGATGTCAAATGACCAAGGTGCCCCTGCAGATTAAATTACCACCGTTAGATTAGAGGCGGTTGGGGGGTAACATAGTCTTTTTTCCCCACCTCGTTTACTATAAATAGAGGTGGAAATCGTTTGTAAAAGGGTCTGATTCCATTTTTTATAAAACTACTTTTGCAAGAAGTTCTGAAGTTGTTTGCCTCGCGACATCGTTTCGAGTTATTGTGCTTAGATCAACAATCTCCCGAATCATACACCATCAGATGGGGAGTAAATCTCAAATACTTCCCTTGTTTGGTATGAGAAAAACAAATTGAGAAGAAAAGACTAATTTTGTATTTTTACTGTATAACCCTTTTAAGTTAATATTATACTAATATAATTTTAGTATAACAAAGATTTAAAAACCTTATTAATAAAAATATTTATCAAATAAGAACAATAATATTTTTTATTAATAAAAATATTTATCAAAACGAATATTATTCATTTATTCTAAATTATTCGGTATAAATAAAAATAAAAAGTACTACCAACGCCCTCAAATATGGACAATAGAGTAAATAAAAATAAAATATGTAGTTTTTTTGTCTTTTTGGCCTTATACTTCCACTTTTTCGCTCAATTTCGGACAAAAATAAAATTGAACTTCGGAAGAATTTCATATACATCCAGTTTTACTTCCCCTCGTCTTCTTCCCCCAGACCAAACCCTAAACTTTGTCTTATACGTTTACTTTTACTTCCACTTCTCTTATACTTTCACTTTTTCTCTAAACCAAACGTACCCTAATAGTAGCATTATAAAGATATTCATATTTCGACATTTTGAAATCATACTTAAATTGGTCATATCAATTGAAAATTCAAAGATTTGATGTGAAACAAATATATTATATCTGTGTATTTGGAGTATGATTAGTACTGAGTCTGATAATTCTAATTAATGAAATATAATACAAGGAAAAAATATATTTACTACGGATAAATATAAGAAAAATTATATATATACATCAAATATAAAATTATCAAAATGTGAATCACAGAATATTACAATATGATTTTTATTTTATTCCTGACCCGATTTAAGCTTTTATAAATATGAATGTCAAGTATACGATATTATTTTTATAATTACATGACTACATCAATATGTCAATAAATTGAGCATTACATCAATTTAATTAGTACTATTAATATAGCTAAGAATAATGAAATAAATTATAATAGATTTACAAACTCACATAAAATAAGACAAATACCCACACGTCTGGTAAAACTCGAATTTGTATATCAAATTTATTCATGGCACATCAACCTTAATTACTAAGCTTATCACTATTATTGCCTACACTTTAAAAGTTATAGACTAAAAGTCGTGGTAAATAGTTAATTACTATGGTTAGATAAAATCGATGCAAAAATTTAACTATCCATAATGAAAAATATTTTCTGCCATGGCAAATGTTTTAGCTACAAATTTTAACAATGACAAATATTTTAGCTGCACTCGCAAAAATCAAGGACATCAACCGTAAATATTAGTTATGACTAAATATTAGGGATAATTACATTTACACCCCCTAACCTGTGGTCTGTTTATACAAACCACCCCTACCTTTTGAATAATTACACATACACCCACTAGAATGTAAGCATCATTTACACAGACCACCCCTTTTTTTTAGAAAATTACACTTACACCCCTCAAAAGTATCGATATTATTACACAAACTACCCCTATTTTTTTGCTATCAAGGGTGGTTTTTATAATTATGCAAAAAGTAGGGATGATTTGTGTAAATAAACTATAGGTCAGGGGGTGCAAATGTAATTATCTCCTAAATATTATAATTCGTCCTGTAAAAATTAAGACATCATTGGTACCATCACACAACCATTAATTCTTGCACAGATCAAGTTTGAATGAATCAAATCGATCATCACATTTACTATGTGATTGATCACTTTCTTTATATTATACTTTAATTATAAAATAAGTATATTATATTTGTTATATAATTAATTCTAATTTTTAGCCGAACCCAATGTAAGTTAGAATTCCTCTCAAAGTAAAATGAGTGGAGTATGTACAATGGTATAAATGAGTTCACATGAATCCCAATACCAATTAGGGACAAAGCAAATTGATATCAAACACGCAACTGCACTTGATACTTTCAACCATGACATGATTGCTTCTATGTCTCATGCTAAGGCACAGTTGGGAAAAGCAATTCCTTCAAATCATTACTCCTTACGAACTTTTCATACTTTTCCCCATTCATCTCACTCTATACGTCTTCTTTTACTTACTCCATTAACCTAATCTTTTACTTACTTCCTACAAACACTACAACAAAATATAATATATATATATAATATTAATACCAAATATTAAGTGATAATTTCAAAATTATCACTAAAAATTACGTGTAACTGGCAACATCTTTTATCTTCACTACAAAAAATTAATTTGTCTCTATATTATAAATGATCACTACAGTGTGAATTTAAATATTATTAACCACAATCAAATCAAATCAATGCGAAATTATTTGTCATGATTTTTAACTATGATTAAAATATTTGTAATGGTTTTAGCTATGGTTAATATTTTGCCCTCATTTATAGAAATGACAACTAATAGTTATTGTGGAACTATGGTTAATTTGTATTCATCACGGTTTTTTTTTTTTGCAAAAAATCATAATTTTTCCAGTGCTTGTGAAGATATAATTATTAGTGACAAAGAATGTGCATAAAGTTGTCACTATAAATAATTAGTGATACTTAGGCACTACAAAAAAAAAAATAAAATGATTTTTACTACATTAATTGATTATGATTTAAAATTGTGCAAATCAATACCATTAACCACGACAAAAATATCCTATGCTAAAACTTAAATTTACTACGATTAATTCACATTTGTTATGATTTTAACTATAGTTAATATTTTGATCTCACTTACAAAAATAACGAATAGTGATCATTACGAAACCATGGTACATAATTTGTATTTAATTAATGTTTTTCTCTTAACCATAATAATCAACTATTGCGAAAATTATATGTCTTTTAGTGAGTGAGGGGAAAACTAATTATAGTGTGGTCTCTGGTAATTTAAAATTTGTTCCTTATATACCCCAACAAAAATAGAAAACTAATTAATTAGTAAAACTTCCAAAATAATGTTTCCTTCTCACTTTATTTTCTTCCTGACAAAAAAGCGGGTGTTTGAATTACTTTCTTTCTTATAAGACCCGCTGAGTTATTGTGCAATTTACCCATTATTTCAATCGTCTTACTTACAAGGGCCACATTCATCGTGAAATTAATTCCACCTGTTCAATCACTGTTCGGGTGTTTTTTTAATCTTTTCATTTTGTAGTTGACTTTAATTAACTTTCATATTTTTTTTGTATAATTGTCGTTTTAATCTCATATATTAATAGATTATTACTAGTATATTAGGATACTTTGCGCCAAATTTCATAGCATATGAGATGTATAGTTAAGAATTTAGCCCGTTTGAGACTTGTTTAGCCAAGATTAGAACTTTTTTTTTCAAATACTTGAAAACTCTATTGTGGGAACTCATTCAAAAATAAACTAGTTGATTTCAAGTTCTTAAAATATTTTCTTAATCTTTATTACGTCCGCTCTCATAGGTAAAATACAAAGAATCCGCCCAAACAAACAAATTTTCCCTCCATAGAATATGAAATACACCAAACACTCTAGAGATCCGTTTCATTTTGCCTGCATTGTCATCCATTGATCCCTAACCCATCCGATGAATATAAAATAGATATGTACTTTGTACGGACTCTAACACATAAATTTCTATATATAAATACTTTGAGGGTTCGTTTCACATGTATGTATTTATTACTGTCAGTTGCACTTCGCGATCTTATAACCTTGAACTCAAAACCAATTTAAGCATTGGAGGTTAGACCAGCTAACCTAACGTCTTGTGTGTACGCTATCCTTACTCATCCACATCGACAAGATCAATTAAACTTGTATTCCAAACAATTACTAAGTCATCATTCAATTATCATCAAATTATCAAGAATCTCTACCCGAATCACGCTCCATTCAGCATACTCGTATTATCATAACTCAACCATTTTAGTAAAAGAGTTCCTCACCGGAGATACTTCGCATCGCCTCGAACACTAAAAGGATGACTTCTAGAAGCACGTACCTATGACAAATCTTACCAAACTTACAGATGGTCTAAGAATTATAGCCATCCAGAAACTTCTATTCATAAAACTTTTCAAAAGGAAATGCAACTCTAGAACCCTTTTCGTCATTTCTTCTTCTTTTTGTTTTATTTTCTTCTTTTTCTTTTTTTCCTGAGTGTCTGTGTATGTTCGATGTTGTAATAGAATTTTCAAAATTAAATTGTACCCATCTTCAAATTAATTGCTAACTTGGATGACACTGGCAGGGAAATAGCCTTTTTTTTTTTTTTTTTCCCCAAAATTTAAGTTCTTTTCACTTTTGATCCCATTCGTTAAGAAATTGGCACTTTTGGTGTCCTCATTACTTTTTCGTTTGTTTTTTCAGTATTTTTAATTGGAGAAAAAATTCAGTTCTTATTAGGGAAGAGAGAAATCCCCTTTGTTTATCCTAATTTCCTTCAAATTTGTTTGCTCCCTCAAAATAGTTATATTATCCCTCCCCGTCAAAGTTTTGTCAAGTTAGAAAACGCATCAATTTTTCCTCAAACCAAAATTTCCTAACATCCATGTATTGAACTTGTGGTCGATGCCATTAAAAAAGCAAATGAAAAAATGAATGAGAATCAAAAGTTCGAATTTTTATAAGTTACGGAATCTAAAATACTAATTCTATAACCAAGAAACCAAAAGCGAAACGGACCTAACTTATTGGATCAAAAATATTATATTCTCGACAGTGGTTGATACTTCTCGATACATCCACAATATTCTAAAAGAGTTTTTTTGAAATATTAATAAAAAATTAACATATACCAAACATTTTTTATACATGTATTAAGATCGTGACCGACATTGACTAAATACAAATCCTATCATTTGAAACGATAAAACATGTTGAAATGTCATTAATGTACGATATTATCTATTGATTCGGTTTTGAAATCGCGATGATCTCCAGGCGTTCAACTTGGATAAGTATTTAGGACCTGAAAAAATGAACATTAGGCTTGCGGAAGGTTCTGAACTATGATCCTTAGATATTTAAATTAGTCGAGTGTGATATCGAGGGAAAATATGAAGAATATTCTCTAAGAAATGATGTGCCTTAGCCAAAATGGCTCAGAATATTTATAGGGCAAAATATCTGTATTTGTACGAGTCCACGTCTTGTGATCTTAGCTTCCATGCATTGGGTGATGGATAATGGTGATTTCGGATCATCGGGTCGAGTGCAACCCAACCTGGGTAAAAATGTGCAGTCTCAGTCTTGTTTGAGCATTTTGAATCCAATGAAGGTTACTTTTGTCCTTTTAGAAACCCTTCTAACTACACCCCTATCATCTATAAATGGTTTTATAAGTTTTATTTTGATATTGGTATACTTAACCTAGCTATTTTAATTTCTTTTATTGATTTACATTTCAATAGTTATGTTGTGCGTGATGGGGCAAGTGGATTCGGCGGGGAATGCGAGCGATAGTGAGAGTAGTGCGGAATTATGATTTTAAAAACATATCATCATAATAATAATATTAAGGAGTGTACCCTTGGGTAGTGCGTTCGATGTAGGATTTTATAACTAAAGCGTGTATATTATATAGAGCACATAGATAAAAAGAAGAGAACTACAACAATGATAAATCGAGTATTACCTTTGTAATTATCTTTTGTGCACCGCTACAAGTGTTGTTCCCTACGATTGGATAGCAAACGTTCTCCGAGATTCAAAGTTATGAATCTTTTAATGTAGTCCACACCACACTGGGAGAAGTCACTTTTTTTTGCTAGAGAAAAACGGACCTAAAAGATGAAATTAAGAAAATGAATCACACTGTCGAATTAGTATATCCTTCATAGTCTTTCTCTGTTCTTTAATTGATTCCTAGATCAATGAAGCAACAAAAGTGCGATGTAGGAGAAGTAGAGAGGGTTGAAAATGAGAGAGAGACGCACAGAGAGAGTTGTGAGTATTTTCTTCTTTTTCCTAGAAAAAGATGAATAATAATCCTCCTGCTTTGATGATTGTATATAGGGATAATTTTATTTTTGGTACCCCAGGTATGGCCTTATTTCACCTTTGGTACCCCCTGTTTCCATGTCATCAGTGTTGATACCCAAAGTTTTCTTTTTTCATCGAGCTGAGTACCTGCCTGTAGTTGACCGTCAGAGTTAACGGTCAAAGTCATTTTGGCGAAAAAATTGACAGTATTTTGCCTATTTAAGCACATGTTTGGTTACCATTTACTACACCACAAAAACTAGAGTTGAAAAAGTAAAATTGAGAATATTTTGGGAAAAAAATGAGAGGTATGAGGAGAAATCAGTTTCAATCTTACTCAAATACGACGGTGGGTTCGTCTAATGAGAATATTTATGTGGAAAAAATGTATTGTGAGTGTGGAATTGAGCTACCATTGAAGACTTCTTGAACCAAATAAATTCGGAAAGACGGTTTTGGGCATGTGCTAATTAATTTACTAAATATATTCCTTAACTAAATATAAAAATACCTAAAAGTGAAATTATCCCTTACATAAATATAAAAATACCTAAAATATTAAAAATTCTAAAAGTTAAAAATTTAAATTACAAAATCATAATACAAAATATACTATTTAAATTTAAAATACCAAAAGTTATATAATTTTTTTAAGTTATATTATTTACTATAAATAATATTTTTAATTAAAACTCCCAATATATTATTTAAACTAAAAAATTAATATGTTTTATTATTTTTTAATTTTGAAAAAATTAAATTAATTTTACTTAATTTTTTTAAAAAATTAAAATAATAATAATTTTTTTGGTGTCTTCTCCGTCGATTCCCTTTACAAAGAATTTACCATTACAGAGAATTAATGGTAAATTTTAAAATTTATGTGGAAAAAATATATTGTGAGTGTGGAATTGAGCTATCATTGAAGACTTCTTAGACCAAAATAATATGGGAAGAAGGTTTTGGGCATGTCCTAATTAATTTACCCCGTAGTTAGGATATGCCCAAAACCTTCTTCCCGGATTTATTTTGGTCCAAGAAGTCTTCAATGGTAGCTCAATTCCACACTCATAATGTATTTTTTCCACATAAATGTTCTCATTAGACGGACCCACACTCGTATTTGAGTAAGATTGAAACTGATTTCTCCTTATACCTCTCGTTTTTTTCCCAAAATATTCTTAATTTTACTTTTTCAACTCTAGTTTTTGTGGTGTAGTAAATCGTAGCCAAACATGTGCTTAAATTGGAAAAAAACTGCCAATTTTCCCGCCAAAATAACTTTTACCGTTAATTTTGACGGTCAACTAACGGCAGGTGCTCAACTCGATGAAAAAAGGAAACTTTGGGTATCAACATTGATGACATGGAAATATGGGGCACCAAAGGTGAAATACGGCCATACCTGGGGTACCAAAAGTGAAATTATCCCACTGTATATACACACACATATATATATATATATCATTAATCTGATTATTAGAATGTGTCGAGATTTATCCAAGGATGTCTAGATACATTCCACTCAATCCCCATAAATCTTCAATCAAACCTACCATTTACAAGGTATGATTAAATCATACAAAGTGAAAGAGACTTGATTGGGTTGATTTGTCTATTTTCAAAAGAGACAAGTCAAGCTTATTATCGAAGGCCTAATGGCCGATTTTTGTGTTTCTAGATGAAGCAAAAATTGGCCTCCCCATTTTAGAAGAAGTGCAACTTCTTCTAATTCCAAAAGTGGAATTAACATCTCTCTTGGGCCAAGATCTATTGGAGCGGATTTTATTATATTCCAATTACAAAAGGCCCAAAAATTAAATCTCATTTAATTCAAGGTCCAATTAAATAATGCCCATTAATCTTTCAATCCAGTTAAAAGATCTAAATTTTAAATCTCTACTTAATCGATAAATCTCATTTACTGATAAATTGAGGGCCTGATACAATATCAGCTCATCCATCCGATGGACTATCCCATAAATAATCTAATTATTTATCATCCTCTGGAATTGACTCTAGGTCAATTTCTTCACTTCCTCGGTGATTTGTGTGTGACCCTTTAAATTCACCCTCAGCTAGGCTTGAGCTCGTGTCCAACAGAAGCCCGTCACCATGGGTGGTCGTCTAGCAATGGTCAATAGCACTAGAGACTAGTTGAATGTTGGCGTGAACATTTAGGCACCAATTTCATATGGGTATGGTCCTTCTGTCTACCGTCTTCTAGCCTTAGTCTAGGGTATGGAATTAGGCGTCTGTTAACATCCTGGACTAGGCATCTATGCTTAATACTCGAGACTACGCATGCCTTATTACATCGATGTAGGAAACCATTTCCTACTCGATCAACCACTGTGGCCACAGGTTCAAGCAGCATGAACGTGTCTCCGAGTGCATAGGAGATACCTCTGTCACATACTGATAGTGGATGGATCCTCTTCTTAACACCCACCATCCTCACTACACATTCTAATTGCACTGGACAACACTTATAATGAACCTGCCTGCGACATAATCACTTCTCGCCAGATCCAAGATACAGCCATCAAATCCGAGGACTACTCCCGTAGTATCAGAACCGGGGAACTCCGATCATACGACCAAGCCTCCAAGGCTTCCATATTCTGATCCCCGCGAGTCAGCTCGACCCCAGCCGACCAATCGACTAAGATCATATAGGCGTCCCTTACCTTTCGCCAATGATACACGACACTCATCCAATGAATATGACTCTTGGTGCAAGTGTTAATAGCGCTCTCGAGGTCCTTGACTTGGAGTGTTCAGACATAACTCTTTATCAGTTGGTTTCATAACTACCATCCAATGCGTGGCCCAACTGCATAAGTTGTTAACGTGGTCTGTGGGCTTTGTTGTGATATATGTGAATAGTCATTTAACATACAAGAATGAGCACAGCAAAGACAATACCAATGGTAACAAATACTCATTTTATTCAATACATAATATTACAATACATCGAGTTATCAAATAGATTACATAAAGGCTAAACCAATTGCTTTTCTGGTCACCTATTCTAATAGTGCGATATTCTTTAAAATTCAAAAATGAATTTTCACACTCTAATGATGTGTGATGAGGTATATCATCATCCTTAATTATAAGGATAGTTTGATCAGAAAAAAATTGTTTGACCTGCAATAAATCAATACTAATTCAATTGGGGTTAATATGTACTTTCGTTCAATTTTTTTTGCTAATAATATTAGTAAATTCGGTGAATTTAACTAATGGATGGAGTTATTTGTTAGATGAAAAAAAAAATATCATGGGTAGTTTTTTATTTAAAAACTAATTTGAAAATTCCATAAGTAGAAGAAATTAAACTATTTATAGCCCGTTTATAAGGGGATAAACTGAAATTAATTATTCTAATTATATAAATTTAAATAATAGGTTTGAAGTAAGATAAGTACCGTCCGAATCAAATATGTAAGTACAACGTATTTATATATATATATATATCGATGGTGTAAATTTCAATTAGAAGAAATATGATTTTTTTCTATGGTTAATTGCTATTGTTAGAACTTAAAAAAAAAAGGAAAATTGTACTGTGAGAGCGTTAAAATAACTACAATAATGTATTTTAATTTATTGATGAAAATAAACCTATTTGTAAAAGATAAATTCCGAGGGAGTTTTTGTATCTTCCTTTTCAAGTGTTGTGCTTTTCTTCTCTTCAATTTTTTTCTCCCATAATAATCTATCTTGCCTTTTTTTTTTTTTATAACTTTTCTACTACATATACAAAATAAATAAATATTTCTAGTTATAATATACTAAATATTATTGTCGTACATTTAACCTATACTCGTGTACAATTGAACAACGGGAATTTGGTGTTTTTGGTCTAACAAAATTTTTAAAAATTCTCTCCCTTCTCTGGAATGATTTACTTTTCTCTTCTTTGTTCGAGAAAAAATGGTACATGAATTTATGATCAAAGAAGTGAAATGCGACAATAATAACCATAGCAAAAGCCACAAAAATGAAACCCAACCACCTAAGAGACCTCCCAACCTGATTTGTGAGAGTCTCAGCATCCAGTCTTGGGACATAAAAAATCCTACAGTTGCGATTACTCCAAGGGTCCAAGAGGTGAGCAAAAAGCAAGTATACCCCACCCAAATCCAAATGCGCATGAGCAAACCTCACCATCTCCTCCATGCTCGAGTTAATCGTGGAAACAATCGCCCAAGGGAGGCTGGAGAGAATCCAAACAAGCCTCGCAAAAGAGCATTGAACCAGGATGTGTCCCAAGCCATCCTCCATCGAGCCACAGTAAGGGCATTGATCCTCCAACCGAATCCCATGGATCTGCAGATTAGCATAAGTGGGCAGCGCATTCCTACAACATCACGAGGCGAAGAGTTGAACTTTGGGCCAAACCCTTGACTTCCATACAAATCCCAATGCCTCCTGCGATCTAAACCCAATTGCACCCCTAACGAACTCACTTTCAAAGACAAGGCCACAGCTAGACGATGTGCTCTTCGAACAGTAAACTTGCCTCTATGACCATTATGCCAAATCAACTCATCTGTTGCCAAGCTACATATAGGCGTTTGGAGGATGCAATCAACATAAATGCTGGAAAATTCTTGGAGGATCAAGTCCCTATTCCAAGACCCGTCAGATATCAAGGTTACTACTTTCAAAGCTAGAGGCAGTGAGCCTGAGGGGCATACCGACTTGAAATCGGGGGACAATGTAGACATGGATCCCTCACTATGTCAATAAGCTCGCATGTTCGATCTTCCACCTAACTCTAGCCTTCTACAGTGATCTAGCTTCGAAGAGAGACGGTCGAGTATAGGATGGCTATCCCCCCTAATTTGGCATAAAAAAACTCGCACTGAGGGAAATATCTATACTGAAGGATCCTTTAATGCATGCACAATCGTAGCCAACTCCAAATCATGTGTCGGATAATTCAACTCATGATTCCTCCGCTAACAAGATGCATAGGCAATTACCTTTCCGTTCTACATTAATACACAACCCAAACCCTGCTTTGAAGTATCCGTGTATACTACATATCCACCACTACCAGACGGCAAAACCAAAATTGGAGTTGAAGTCAGTCTTTTCTTCAACTCATCAAAGCTTTGTTGGCACTGTTCAGTCCACTGAAATACTACTCCCTTCCTTAGTAACTTTGTCAAAGGATCAACAATTATGGAGAAGCCCTCGACGAATCTCCTATAATACCTTGCTAACCCCAAGAAACTTCGAACTTCAGTCGCATTCTTCGGTACTCTCCATTCCATAATAACTTTCACTTTTGAAGGGTCGGACATAACCCCATCACCCGATATCACATGCCCGAGGAAAACCACCTGATTTATCCAGAATTCACATTTGCTTAGTTTAGCGTACAACTCTTTCTCCTTCAAGATCTATAACACTATCCTCAGATGTTGTTCATGCTCCTCCCGGCTCCTCGAGTACACCGAAATATCATCTATAAAAACAATAACAAACTGATCCAGGTACTCGTGGCATGTACGATTCATCAATACATAAACGTTGTCGGTGCATTTGTTGACCCAAATGACATTACCAAGAACTCATACTGACCATAAAGTGTGCGAAAAGCTGTTTTTGGTATGTCATTTTCTGCTATCCTCAACTGCCAATACCCAGACCTCAAATCGATGTGTGAAAATGTTGTAGCCCCCTTCAATCGATCCACTAAGTCATCAATCCTCGACAAAGGATATTTCTTCACTATCACCCTATTCAACTGGCGGTAGTCGACACACAATCTCATACTACCATCTTTCTTCTTCACAAATAGCACTGGTGCCCCCCACGGTGAAGTACTCGGTTTGATAAATCCTTTCTCCAACAATTCTTCTATTTGTTCCTTAAGTTCTTGCAATTCCACTGGGCCATTCTATACGGTGCAACAGAAATCGGGGCAACTCCGGGAAGAGTTTCTATGTAGCACCCACTAACGGCACTATGACTATATCTCCTCTAAATATCACACTTAATGTAAATCCTGTTTATATATGTAGTTATGCACGTAATCCAGTCCCTGTTAAGTATATATAAACGTAGTTTCATCATCACAACAAGTATATTTATCATCTCATCCACAAGATCATATACATATATCAAGTACAACAAAAATGGAACTATTATAATTATTTCACATGTTATTCTCGCTTTTAATCCAAAATGAGACTTCTATTTCTATTTACGATGAGGAGAAAACTGCACACTGGCCCGACCTGACTGGAATGCAAAATGTGGACCTATTTGTCGTGAATAGGCACAGCAAAATCTACACCTGAAAAATGTTAGTAGAGGGATGAGCCAGGAACTCAATAAGTAAATAATCGGCACCAACTATACATGTACCACAATTATATCAACAAGACAAAAACAAGCAACGTATATAAATATAATCAACTTGATCAAGCACATTTCATTTCATTTCATTTCTCCACGTAGTCATCTCATAACAAGACAATCCATCAAACTTGTCTTTTCCTAGTTGACTTACCAGAAATGTGATATAGTGTTTTTCTCCACTAACTCAACCTCACCATTAAGTACATACATATATATGAATCCCCTTGGCATGCCACATAGGCTCATCAATCTCATTTCGCATCAAAGCTCATTCATTTGGCATCATAGCTCTTTTCATTTCATTTTGCCACATAGGCTATTCAACAACATCAGGGGGGTATTTATGTCACAAGTACATTCAATTTTCATAACTCCCTCGATTCCACCTATCACCATTCTTGTAAGCCAACTAGTCAAGTAATAGCCCATACCAACACATTATCATTGGCAAGTACCAACAACACATCATTCAACAAATAGAACATTTCAATCCATTTCGCCATTTCACTTTCACAACATTAATAAAACCAAATGACCAATAACTCATAGAATTTAAAATAGATTAATTCTAGCATGAACCATAGACTTACATAAGGGTAGTATCACAAGAAAGAACACATATATAAATAGTACTAATTATTTACTTACACAACACTAATAGAAAAAAGGAACATATATAGGCAGCATTAATTATTTACTTACCTCGACTTACAACGATCTAACTTGTATGTAGGGAGTTGTTGAATCATTCACCTTATCCCCCATGTCCTATTTCAGCCAAAGCCGAACGAACCCCTCTATTTAGTTTTAAAATTTTTAGTTAAGGATAAGCTTCATTCTTTTTGTTTATATAATATATAAATAAATATACATAATGTAAAAGTCAAAAAAGTGGTTTGTAGATTTTAATTCATGGCACACGTGCTCCCCCCACAAAAATGTTTCCACAACTTACCACTTATATATATATATATATTACTATTTATTTATTTTGTTACATTTTATTATCTTTGATAAAATTTACAATTTATTCATGTGATTTATAAATTTATATAATTTGATCCCAAATATTTTTGTAAAGCTCCACTTTATTTCGTTCAAGTTTTAATACGATCAAAATTTAATTTATATTTTATTTACTAATTAACTAAATTTCTTAAATAATTACCAATTAATCCCATAATTATGTATAAAAATTTGTGGGCGTCATAATTCTCCCCTCCTAATAAAAATTTCATCCCCGAAATTTAATTAACGTACCGGCTCAGAGAATAAATATGGATACTTCTTTCTCATACTCTCCTCAACCTCCCAAGTGGCTTCTCTGGGAGAGTGATGACTCCACTTTACCTTCACCATTGGTATTTCTTTATTTCTCAACTTCTTTATACTCCGATCCAAAATATCTATTGGCTCCCCTATGTACGTTAATCCCTCTGATATTTCTATCTCCGGTTCACGCAATATGTGACTAGGATCAGATCGATATCGACGTAACATGGACACACGAAACACATCATGTATCTGAGACAACTCTGCTGGTAATGCTAATCGATAAGCTAGTGGTCCGACTCGCTCGATAATTTCATACGGCCCAGTATATCTCGGACTTAACTTTCCTTGCTTACCGAATCTTAAGATTCCCCTCCATGGTGATACTTTCAGAAAAAACTTTTTCTCCCACCTCATATTCCATCTCTCTGCGATGTTTATCAACATAGCTCTTCTGACGATCTTTTGCTGCCTTCAGACACTTTTTAACTACTTGTACCTTATCCACCGTTTCTTGGACTAATTCGGGCCCCTCAAGTTGTCTTAATCCCTCGACGTCCCAACAAATTGGACTTTGGTATTTTCTTCCATACAAAGCTTCATAGGGGCCATACCAATACTAGAATGAAAACTATTATTATATGCAAATTCCATCAGTGATAAATGGTCATCCCAGTTTCCTCTGAACTCAATTACGCAGGCTCTCATCATGTCTTCTAACGTCTGAATGGTCCTTTCTGATTGTCCACCTGTTTGAGGATGAAACGTTGTATTGAAGCGCAAGCTTGTACCTAATGCCCTTTGCAAGCTTCCCCAGAAATGACAAGTAAATCGAGGATCTCTGTCGGAGACTATAGAGGCAGGAATTCCATGTATCTCATAATTTTCGAAACATACAACTCAACCAACTTATCCAAAGAATCATTTTGTTTTACTGGCAAAAGTGAGCAGATTTAGTCAATCTATCCACGATCACCCTAATAGAATCATGTTTCCTCAACATACGTGGTAACCCAATGACAAAATCCTTAGTAATCTTTTCCCATTTCCATTCAGGTATAGATAAAGGATGAAGCTTACCGGCTAGTGCTTGGTGTTCTGCTTTAACTTGCTAATAAGTTAAACATCTAGCCACAAACTCTGCAACATCTTTCTTCATGGTTGGCCACTAGTAATAGGGTCTCAGGTCTCGATACATCTTGGTACTGCCAGGATGCATAGCATACGGTGCATAGTGCGCCTCGTGCATAATCTCCGTTCTCAATTCCTCTGCACTCGGAACACACATACACTTCCCACTTAATAACATACCATCTTCATGTATTACAAATTGATCGTTCTTTCCTTCTTGTACCTTGGCTTTTATTTTCGGCAAGTATGGATCATTATTCTGTGCATTCTTAACTTTGTCCCTGAGGGAGGGCTTCACTTAAAGAGTAGCAAGTAAAAGATCATCACCAACGTTAAAACTCACATTCATTGCTCTGAGGGCAGCTAAATACTCCACATTATAGCAAATCATACCTGTTAGTTGGTCCACCGTCATTCTACTTAAAGCATCTGCAACTACATTTGCTTTTCCGGGGTGACACTCAATAGTGCAATCGTAGTCCTTCAACAACTCGATCCATCTTCTCTTCCTCAAATTCAATTCTTTTTTGTGTTGGAATATACTTTAAGCTCTCATGATCGGTAAATATTTGAAATGTTTCTCCATATAGATAATGCCTCCAGATTTTTAATGCATGCACAATAGCTGCCAATTCCAGATCATGGGTTGGATAGTTCAATTCATGCCGCCTCAACTGCCTCGAAGCATAAGCTATAACTCTTCCATGTTGCATCAGGACACTTTCAAGTCCTTGCCGTGAAGCATCAGTATACACCATATATCCTCCATTTCCAGATGGTAATGCCAGAATAGGTGTTGAGGTAAGTCTTTTCTTTAACTCTTCAAAACTCTGATGACACATGTTGTTCCAGTTGAACGGAACATTCTTCTTTAAAAAATTTGTCAAAGGTTTTGCAATAACAGAGAAATCTTTCACAAATCTTCTGTAATACCCAGCCAATCCCAGAAAACTGCGAACTTCCGATGAATTTTTAGGTGGCTCCCACTCTAAAATAGCCTTAACTTTTGTCGGATCAGGTTGTACCCGTTGCTTCGAAACAACATGCCCTAAGAAAGCAATCTCCTCCATCCAAAATTCACATTTGCTAAATATAGCATATAGTTGCTTTTCTCTCAAGATTGTAAAACTGTCCTTAAATGTTTTTCATGTTCCTCGTGACTACTAGACTATATCAGAATATCATCAATAAACATAATCAAATTGATCAAGGAATGGCTGTAAGGTTTTGTTCATCAACGACATAAATGCGGCAGGGGCATAACGACAAATTCATAATGGCCATACTTGGTTCGAAAAGCTGTCTTTGGAATAGACCCTTCTTCGATCCGCAATCGCCAATACCCTGATCTCAAGTCAATTTTAGAAAACACAGTTGCACCCTTCAATTGGTCAAGTAGATCATCTATCTGTGGCAGAGGATACTTGTTCTTAATTGTGATCCGATTCAATTACCTGTAATCAACACATAATATCATACTCCCATCCTTCTTCTTTACGAATAATACTGGTGCTCCCCAGGACGAAATACTTGGTCGTATAAATTCCTTATCCAATAATTCTTCTAATTGCTTATTTAATTCTTTCAGTTCTAGTGGAGCCATTCTATATGGAGCCATTCTATATGGTGCAATCGAGATAGGTGCTGTCCTAGGAATAGTTTCTATTTCAAAATCCACCTCTCGATGAGGTGGTAACCCAGGTAATTCTTCAGGAAAAACATCAGGAAATTCCCTAACTACTGGAACATCTGAAACACCTAGACTGACCTTCATAGTATCACGTACACTGGCTAGATATGCTTCACACCCTCCTTTAATTAAATTAAGAGCAGTCACAACAGAAATTAAGCAATTAGGTATAACTTTTCTTTCTCCCACTATAACCGTCTTCATTTGCCCATTGATCTCTACAGCCACCTCTTTTGTTTGACAATCCACTAAAGCATGATTATTAGATAACCAATTCATCCCCAGAATTATGTCAAACTCCCTAAGGTTTATCACAACCAAATCTGCATAGAGTGTAACACCAGCCACTATTATTGGACAAGATCTCACTACAGTAGTAACAAATATAACCCCACCAGCAGGCATAGATACACATAAGTCATGCCCCAACTGTTCAATACTAGCATCCACACGTGATGCAAAATCATGTGATATAAATGAACACGTATATCCTGGATCAATTAACACATGCGCGTTAGAATTGCAAATAGAAAAGGAACCAGTAATAACCTCAGGTGTAGTAGGAGCTTGCTCTCTGGTGATGGCATAAACCCTTGCTTGTGACTGAGGTTGACTACTTTGTCCTGTTGATGTTGCAGAAATATTCCTGCTGCCTCGACCACCTCTTCCTCGACCCCTATTCGTACTAGCCCATTGCACATTTTCCCCTACCTTACTTGGTCCTGAAATTTGAGATCCACTTGCGTCAATTCTCCACGTAGGACAATCCCTGGCAATATGCCCCGATTGGTGGCAATGATAACACATGATTGGCTGGACTCCCCAACATTCACCGATGTATTTCCTACCGCAATTCGTGCACGAGGGAATAGACCTTCCATCAAACGATTTGGTTGGACCCTATCTTCCCCCAAATCCGACTGAGGTAGACCCGCCTCTACTTGACGACACTGATGGAGACCTATTAGTTTAACTCATTCCTCGGCCTCTGTACCCACCTCTCTGAAAACCAGAACTCTTCAAAGAAACTGCACCACTTGGTCCACTGGTAAAGTTAGAATTACTTGTCCAATTCTTCCATTTAGCTTCAGTAGAATTCCTTTCTATGGATGTCTCTTTAGCTCTCAACGCTGCTTCCAAAAGTGGACAGTAACTCGGAGATTTGATTGCTATCTTCTCTTGAATCTCAAGTCTCAAGCCTCTTTCAAATCTGTCTCTCCTCAATTCATCAGTACTTACCTCTTCTGGAGCGTACTTGGACAGTCTCACAAATTGTAGCTCTTACTCGGCAACAGACAAATCATTTTGCTTTAACTCAAGAAATTCAACTTTCTTATGATTTCTGTAGACCGGTGGAGTGTATTTCTCTGCAAATTCTCTCAAGAATTCATTCTATGTTAAAGTGATTGGCCGATTCCTACTCCCTGGAATAGTTTCCCACCAATCCAACGAATCTTTTTTCAATAAAGACACCGCATACCTCAACTTTTGTTGAAAAGTGCATTCCATTTGGTCTAGAACTCTTTCCGTATTTCTCAACCATTCTTCAGCTTCTGTAGGATCAGTTGTACCAGCAAATACCTTCGCACCCTGCGTTCTAACTATCTCATAGTTGTTATCAATGACTACATTTTGTGGCTGGGGCTGGGGTTGTGGTGGTGGAGCCATCCTCTGCATAAACTCTAGGAATTGTTGCATAAAAGGATTTACTTCTGTTTGGGGACGTTTCTATTCTGGGCTTCTAACCCTTGATGTTCAGATTCATGATCATGACCCCGTACAGACTCTAATGACTCAGTTGGGCCAGCAACGTTTTCACTTGACGCTTCCATCCTATATGAAATGCACATGTATAATTAGACTAATAATGTATATTTTACGTATAATACCACATATCATCAAATACCCCCTAAGAATCTAATCCTTGCTCTGATACCACCAAATGTAGCACCCACTAACGGCACTACGACTATATCTCCCCTAAATATCACACTTAATGTAAATCCTGTTTATATATGTAGTTATGCACGTAATCCAGTCCCTGTTAAGTATATATACGCGTAGTTTCATAATCACAACAAGCATATTTATTATCTCATCCACAAGATCATATACATATATCAAGTACAACAAAAATGAAACTATTATAATTAGACATGTTATTCTCACTTTTAATCCAAAATGAGACTTCTATTTCTATTTACAATGAGGAGAAAACTACACACTGGCCCGACCTGGCTGGAATGCAAAACGTGGACCTAGTTGTCGTGAATAGGCACAGCAAAATCTACACCTGAAAAAATGTTAGTAGAGGGATAAGCCTACAACTCAATAAGTAAATAATCGGCACCAACTATACATGTACCTCAATTATATCAACAAGACAAAAATAAGCAACGTACATAAATATAATCAACTTGATCAAGCACATTTCATTTCATTTCTCCACGTAGTCATCTCATAACAAGACAATCAATCAAACTTGTCTTTTCCTAGTTGACTTACCAGAAAGGTGATATAGTGTTTTTCTCCACCAACTCAACCTCACCATTAATTACATACATATATATGAATCCCCTTGGCATGCCACACAGGCTCATCAATCTCATTTCGCATCAAAGCTCGTTCATTTCGCACCATAGCTCTTTTCGTTTCGCATCATAGCTCTTTTCACATCGCATCATAGCTCTTTTCATTTCATTTTTCCACATAAGCTATTCAACAACATCAGGGAGTATTCATGTCACAATTACATTAAATTTTCATCACTCCCTCGATTCCACTTATCATCATTCTTGTAAGCCAACTAGTCAAGTAATACCCCATACCAGTACATTATCATTGGCAAGTACCAACAACACATCATTCAACAAATAGAACATTTCAATCCATTTCGTCATTTCACTTTCACAACAGTAATCAAATCAAATGACCAATAACTCATAGAATTCAAAATAGATTAATTCTAGCATGAATCATAGACTTACGTAAGGGTAGTATCACAAGAAAGAACACATATATGGATAGTACTAATTATTTACTTACACAACACTAATAGAATAAAAGAACATATATAGGCAACATTAATTATTTACTTACCTCGACTTATAACGATATAACTTGTATGTAGGGAGTTGTTCAATCATTCATCTTATCCCCCATGTCCTATTTCAATCGAAGCTGAACGAACCCCTCTGTTTAGTTTTAAAAATTTTCGTTAAGGATAAATTTCATTCTTTTTGTTTATATAATATATAAATATACATAATTTAAAAGTCAAAAAAGTGATTTGTAGATTTTAATTCATGGCACATGTGCTCCCCTCAGAAAAATGCATCCACAACTTACCACTTATATATATATATATATTACTATTTATTTATTTTTGTTACTTTTTATTATCTTTGATAAAATTTATAATTTAGTCATGTGATTTATAAATATATATAATTTGATCCCAAATATTTTTGTAAAGCTCCAATCTATTCTGTTCAAGTTTTAATATGATCAAAATTTAATCTACAATTTATTTATTAATTAACTAAATTTCTTAAAAAATTATCAATTAATTCCATAATTATGTATAAAAATTTGTGGGCGTCACATTCTATCGTAAAGTCCACTTCCTTATGTGGTGGCAAACCTGGTAAGTCATCAGGGAACACTTCAGGAAAATCTCTCACTACAGGAATTTCCTCCAACGTGAGATTAACCTTCTCTGCATCTATCACATGAGCTAGATATGCCTCACATCCTTCTAGCATTAATCGTCTTGCCTCCATGGCTGATATTACACAAACTGGCACTACCTGTCGCTCCCCCACGAATACTACTTTTGGCTGACCGGAAGATTCAATCATCACTTCCTTTTTATAACAATCAACCACTGCTTTATGTTGTGCTAGCCAGTCCATCCCCAAAATTACATCAAACTCCTTCAAATTCATCACTACGAGATCCACGGGCAAATTTACATCTCCAATCCTCACCAAACTCCCCTTCCTAACACTATTCACTACTACACCCCCTCCCACAGGTAGATAAACCATCAAATTATATCCCAAAGGACTAACCTCACCTGGTATGTTTGATGCAAATTCTGATGATATATATGAATGCGTAGAGCCAGGATCAATCAAAACATAAGCCTCAACGTCAAATAACAAGATCGTACCTGATATCACGTCATTCGAAGCTGGAGCTTCCTCTCTGGTCATGTTGTATATTTTTGCTTGGGTCTGTCTCTTAGTGACTTGTGGTCTGGATCCCCTTGCACCGCCATCAACAGTGTGGTCATCATCTCTGTTACCAGTGCCTCTACCCCTACCTCTGTCTCTGTCTCTCTCAACTCCTCGGCCACTGCTCCCAATACTGCATTGACTTTGGGTCCCTCTGGATGCACTTCCACTTAAACTCGTGGTCTGACCGGGACAATTCCTAGATATGTGTCCTCTACCTTCACAATTATAACAAATCCTGGGTATAGCATCTGGTCCCCAACATTGTCCTGAATGTCGCCTCCCACAAGTAGAACAACTAGAAGTGAAAGCTGACCCCCTGCTGTAACTCTGTCCAGCTCCCTTACCTGATTCAAAATAGAAGGCATAGTCAACGAACTGCGCTCGATCGAACCTCTATTAAAGCCCATTGGTCCACTGAACCTCGGCCTACTACTTCCTCGGAAAGCAGGACCACCACGCGAAAAGTTCCCTCCTCCTGCAGAAAATGATCGACCCGTTCCCCTCTTGGTCAACCTACTCGACTTCCCCACTGCATATGTTGATTTTCTCTTTTCTTCCATGTTCTTCTTCTCTTCGGTTACAGCCTCTTCCATTCGAACCGCTAACTCAAGAGGTTTGAAATTCGTAATTCTAACTGCCAGACCTTTTTTTTTTTTATCTCCGGTCGTAGCCCCTGCTCAAAATGATAACAACGATCCTCTTGTGTCGCTATTGCTTCTCGTTCATACTTGGCTAATGGAGCAAAATGGAGTTCATATTCTGCCACTGTTTGATCATCCCCTTGCACTAAGTTTAAAATTCCATTCTCTTCTTATCTCGATACATCTTGGGTCTGCATTTATCATCGAACTCACTCTTAAACTCAACCCAAGTTATCCTCTTGGATCATATGCCCTCTTTAGGGACCTCCACCAAATCAAGGCATTCCCCACGAACAAAGAAACAACATACTTGAGTTGATTCTCTGGAGTACAGTTCACTAAGTTCAACACGTCTTCGATCTTTTCCCACCATCTCACAGCAATATCAGGGTCTAAGGTACCCTCAAATTCAGCAGCTCTCATCTTTATGATTCTTTCATAATTACGATCAATTGTAGCAACTACTAGTGCTGGCGTTGGAGTGGGTGCATGCGCCTGTGCAAGAAATTGTGCTTGGGCCTGGAGGACCATTTGAAGAATCTGTGCAAATTCTGGTGGTAATGTGACGTTCGTAAGATTTTATAAATAATTGAGAGTTTAATTAGTAATTATTAAGAAAATTTTATTTTAATTATAAATAAATTTATAGGGTGAAATTTGGAATATAATAAAACTTGAACGGAGTAAATTAGAACTCATAATAATATTGGAGAGCGAATTATATTAATTATAAAAATATACATCATAATAATAATAAATAATATATATATATATATATATATACGAATATAGAAAGTGGGTGGAGTCATCCTACCATTTCCAATTTGTTTCATAAATATATATATATATATGTATGTATTCTCAACAAGCAAAGGCAACACACACTTATTCAACACTTTCATTCAATATCAAAACTCTCTCTCTCGGAAAGGAAGAAACAGGTCTGAGTTTTTTACTTTTTACTTTTTATTAATTTATATAATTATATTATGTAATGAGTCCATTTACTAAATGTAGTTTATATTGACCGATTTACTATTTAATCGAAAATTTTTATGAGTTTGACTAGTTAAACTAGTGTTGAATTAAATATCACATTTGATTTAAGATTGCTATAATTGGGTAACTAAATTACTAGATTTGCTAGATTTAATCACTACTGTAATTAATGTATTCCATTTCATCGGGTGTATTGACTAATTACTTAATTATATATATTGGTATTTAATCATATTATATAAGAGCGAGGAATTGATAGAAATTAATAGAAATATTATTGAAAAGGTATTTAAGAAAATATAAGATTTTAATAATAATTTAAGTTAGAAATATCATTAACACCGGTAGTTATAATGATATGAGGGTTTTATAAAATGGAATTGTATGAGTTAGTTGATAAATTACAAATATACCTAAGAAATGTAGAAAGTGAAGTTTTTTTTTTAAAAAAAATAAAATGGAACGGGGGATTGAATTTCTATATAAATAGAACTATGCGAATATTATATAATATCTTAATTAGAATTTACGATATTTATGAGTTATTGATTGTATAAATTATAATTTACTATAGGACGTGACGTAGAGTGAAGGTTGAGCAACCCTTCGTGTTAACAGACCAATTTCAAGATTTGAGGTAAGTATAGTTAATTGATTTATATATTTATATATTTATATGCTTATATGAGTATTATATATTGAATGTTGGATATATATATATAGACATATTTATATGGATATGAAACGTGGATTGTATATATACTTGATCATGGATGTCGATTGTGATTAAGATTATCTTTATATCTGTGGAATTGCTATTATGTGCTAAAGTGTGATTGTGCTACACAGATGTTGGCTGAATGATTGTGGGGTTGTATAATTGATTGTGATATGAAATCAAATAGGAATGGTATTGATGAGTGAATGATTATTAAATAAAATGATGTCTTACTTAACTGGGGAGCATACTCAACGGCTTAGAATGATACAATCAATGACGAGCTGTGTGTTGTCATTGATCAATGGAGATGAGGGGATACACACGAGCTGTGTGCTATGTGATATCAGTGAGGATGGGATACACACAAGCTGTGTGCTGTGTGATATCAGTGAGGATGAGATACACACGAGTTGTGTGTTGTGTGATATCAGAAAAGAAAAAGAGAGTGGAAGAAGGAGTATTGTGATTGAGATGATGATGATGGTGATAGCCGGCTAAGCTCATTGAGTGATGCACTCCAGGTTGGATAAGCAAGGCCCTAGGGAAACAACTTAAATGCCTCTATTATGTCTTGAGTTATTATCTTATTGGAGCTATGTGATTTCTTATCTGTTGTAATGTATGTCGCATGTTGGATTGTGTTGGTATACTACTATATACTTGATTGGTTGCTCGTATACTTATATATAGACTGAAAGGCTATACTTATTGAGTAGGCAACTCATTCCTTGCCACACATGTTTCAGGAGATAGGTCGCACGGACTAATACCATTGGATCCTGAGTCGTGCCGTGACACTGAATAGGTGGGTCAGCCGTGACATCGGAGGTGGAAGTTTTTGGGTTATGTAACTTAAAACATCCTAGGGTTGTAGAGTTTGTTTTAAAATTCTGGACAGTTGGACGTTGGTTATCTTTTTCTTAAGTTATGTACATTAGTGGGAAGTATATATATATATATATATATATATAAGGTTTTGGCGATGTTGATTATCTCCAGTCGTATATATATACATATATATATATATTTGTTATATTGATAAAATATAATTTATATTACGTTATAAAATGAGTTGAAATGAGATGGAAGATTAATTAGTGGTAACTAGGTGTAGTGTTGTAGGGGGTGTTACAGATCCGATATGCTAAGTTATCCGGCTTCAGTCGCAATGCACCATGCCTATTTCAACAACAAAGCCAATTTTTGAGACTGCAACCTCTTCAAACTGAGGCCCCCATCCTTCTTGTGTCGGCAGATTGAGTGCCACGAGATCTAATGGATCTTTCTATTGTAATTTTGGTCCCAAAAGAAATTGACCGGCACACTCTTGAGTTTTAAAGCGAGTCTAGGATAAAAGAGCATTTCATAACGCACACAAGAAGAGCTTGAATCACAGACTAAATGAATGCCTCACGGCCTGCCTGCAAAAGGTGTTTCGACGTCCAACTTTACAAGCGTTTCTGAATCCGATCTTTGAAGCCCCAAAAAGTTTTGCGTTTGGAGCACCCTATGGATGGTAAGCCTAAATATTTCTCGTGTTTCAGCGCCATGTTACCCTCAAGAGCTCGGCTAACTCCTCCTGCAGTTGGAGTGGCACATTTCGACTAAAGACAACTAATGGATCTTATAATTGACTTGCAATCGGGAGCCCTCTCGAAGTGAGATAAAATATCCTAAATACAGCGCATGGCATTATGGCTAGCGTCACGAAAAATCAACATATCTTGAATGAACAACGGATGAAACACGCAGCCCGTGCCGACTCTCTCTCACCCCACTAATGCTCCCCTTGGTCTTCGCTTGTCGCACTGGACAACTAAAAGCCTCTGAACAGAAAATGAACAAGTATGGTGAAAGGGTATTCGTTTCACCGAGGCCCCTCTCTGATTGCAGAAATCCAAACTATTTTCCATCCAACACAAAGAAGAAAGAGGCGGATGTAACACACAACATGATTAGGGCCACAAAACGTGTATGGAATCCTAATCTAACAAACACACTCTCAAGAAATTTTCACTCCACACAATCAGAAGCCTTACTAAGATCAAGCTTAAGTGACATATGACCCACATTTCCTTTATACCTGTGTGACAAGAAATGATTTAACTCATATGCGACAAGAACGTATCTTTGATTATATGGCCAGGGATGAAAGCCGATTGTGTATCATAAATAACCTCAACTAAGAAAGGTTTAATGTGATGCGCCATCGATTTCGACACCAATTTATAGGCAATATTGCATACGGACAAAACTCAAAGACATATTAAGGATTATCACACTTAAGGAGCACGACAATATGAGTATGATTAAATTGTGGCTTCAGAATATGGTGATTAAGCATATGGAGCACACACTCACTAACATTAGAGCTGACTATTGGCCGAAATTTTTGGAACAAAATTAGAGAGATGCCTTCAAGACAGGAGACTTAAGAGGATGCATCTTGTCTAACTCTTGCTTGACCTCGTCCTTGGTGAAGAGCCGTAGCAACTCTAAGTTCATGGACTCTATCACCTCGGTTAACATGCAAGCTAAGATCTTGCCTATCACACTGTCATTCAGTCGGGTGCAGTGAAAAATATATGTGAAATAGCTCAAAATGACCCCTTGTACCACTCTAACCCCTTCAGCCTCCCTCCCCTCCTTGGTTTTCAACCTCTTAATCTCCTTACGATGCCGTCGTTAAGTAGCTCTAGCATGAAAGAAAGACATGTCTTGATCTCCCTCCTTAAGCAATAATCCCTTGCCCCTTTGTTTCCTTAACAATTCCTCCCATTCCGACAACTCCTCAAACTTAGCCCGAAGCTTGTCCAATTTCTTTTTAGAAATAGACGTAGTTTCCTCTTCCAGCCCCTTATTCAGCTTTTCCTTTAGATCACCCAGCCGCCGCGGTACATTCCCAAAGCACGTAGAGGTCCTAGCTAAGCAAAATCATTCTGCAGTTCTGTATTTTCTATGGCACATTCTCACCCAGATCCTCGCCATTTGCACCCTCCCAGCCCATCTCAACCACGCCTCGGCAGTCCTCGAACCAAAGCTAAGCAGCCTCAAAGCGGAAATGGGGTCTGTCTCGTATCTGATTGTGCTTGCGATAGCCTTCGGAGTTAAACAATATCATAGGTGCATCACGATGGTTTTTGGGAACAAAATGGCCCATTCGGCATCAGAGCACGTTCTATCCAACCTTTCACAAACTATCCCTGGGTGCTACCTATGCTTACAACATGTAAAAATATTACCTCGAAACCCCATACCCTGCAAATTACAGTCCGCTAAGCACTCCCAAAATGTTGTGATCTGCCAAAGAGCTTGAGTTGACCTCGTGCTTCTCGTGTTGATGCAAAATTTCATTAAAGTCGCCCATGCACCAAGGCCAATTAGATTGTCGGCTCAGTTGATGTAAGAGAGACCAAGATAACTTTCTTTTTGACTTGTCAGGGTGCCCGTAAAAGCCTGTGAAACGCCAATTAGTCACCCCATCCTTCTCTTGCACTGTTGTATCAATATGGTTATCCGATAAAAACTGAACCCACACCTCCACGTCCTTTCTCCAGAGCTATAACAAAAACCTCCTTTACAGCCCTTCGAAGGTACCCCAATGCCAAAAAAATAATTGAGCTTTTCTTTGATTGCTTCACATCTCCTAATATTGCTCTTCGTTTCAAAGATAAAAGCTAAGTCGGGGTTGAAAATCTTGTAATAATGTAGGCCTACCCTAGATTGACCGTAGACCCACTGCGGGCTCAGTGAGTCGCATAGGTTTGAGTTTGTGATCATCTAACAGGGGCGTGCTAGGATTTATTTTCTGCATGTGGTGCATTTACTTTCGATGAATGATTTATTAAATGATTTTGTATTTAAACGGATGTGAAAATACATTAAATTATGAGGTTTCGGTCTATAATGTAAAATGTACTATCACTTGGTTTATCCACGTAAATATTAGGCCTATAATGGATAACAATCTAACAATTAATCCAAGCCTTCCATCCTTAATAATGTAGTAAGGAAGTTACTTCCACCCAATCATGATCTCACGAGTCATGGCACGTTGGATTGAAAGAAAGCAGCATTATTGGTTTGAACAAAGTGAATATGCTCCTGTTTCTCCATCTCACGAGTCGTGGGGGGTGACAGTCGATGTATGATTTGATTGATGGGTCGAGCCTAACGTCGAGTAGCATGATTCGCCTAGAGTCCTCAGTATCATGTGAAGAGGCGAGGCAAAATAACTTGGGGATCTTATTAGATGAGAATGGTATAGGTTACCTCCTACAAGGCTTTTTTCATGTCAATCATAAAAGTGGGGGATGGAGATTGCATTTGTAGACCCCAAGCCAATTGAGAAATGATTTCCTGGAAGCCCATTTGAGAGTGATAGGCTTTCGCATAAATAGTGTTGGGGGGGGGGGGGGGAGTTAAGGACTAAAGACCAAGTTTTAACTTGAACATAATATTACTAATTTACTTATTGTTTTCGGTTTAATTGTAGAATATCTAAGAATCCACTAATACTAGCACTTGAGGTTGGTAAATTCAATGGAACCAACTACACTGACTGGGTGCAAAATCTCAAGATAGTCTTGGATTTTTAGAACCAAACTTACTTTCTCGATAAGGATCTTCCTCAGACCTTGCCGAAAGGGTTAACGACTGAAGAACACTCGACATTCGAGAAGTTGCACGACTGGAAAAAATTGTTTGTATATTGGATGTATAGTTGATATCCATATTTTTAACTGCATTATTAATATGTTATTTTCTGCATTTTATTCTGTTTATTGTTTTAGATATTGGATATCTATTTATAAATGCATGGGATATATTTATATGCTTGGCATGTTTATATTTGATATAAATGTGTTTTGTTGTTGTTTATTTGATAACCAATAAGGATGATCACTAGCCCTTTTTTAGCCTATGTATGGTTTAATTTATTGTTAGGTTAGGCCTGCGTGTCTCTTTGTTTTTCTTCTCTCTATCGTTTTTAGCCTTGGAATACTAAGGCTTTCTTCATCTCTATTAATGTACTCCCCCCGACTTATTATTGGGGTTTCTTTTAAGTTGTAATGAGAGTAGATTAGGTTGTAAGGATTTATTTTATTAAATGTAAGCTTCCAAGGAGATGAAGGTCCGGTGGACGGAGCCCATGGTGGAAGGTCAAGAAGAACAAAGGAGGATTTTACAAGGCCCCATTAGAATGATAATGGGATGTAAAAATTGTAATAGTGTAGGCCTACCCTAGTTTGACCATTGATCCACTGCGGGCTCAGTGGATCACTTAAGATTGGGCTTGTGATCATCCTAATAGGGGCGTGCTAGGCTTATTTTGCATGTGTTTATGTCTTATGCTTTGATGTATGGTGTGGAATGCATTGTATTACGTTTAATGTATGAAACTTGAGCATGCAAAATACTAATAATGATGAGGTTTCGGTCTTAATAAACTATAACTCTCACTTGGATGGTCCAAGTAAATATTAGGCCCAAAATGGAATGAAAAATCAAATGGTTTGATTATTCCCAGACTTCCATCCATAGCAATATAGTGAGGAAGCTACTTTCACCCATTCGTGGTCTCACGAGTCGTGGTCACGGTTAGACCGTGTTACTTCGGTAGAAAATATTGTAGACTCGCGAGTTGAGTTGGTATCGTAGATTACTCATGCTCAGAAGTATCTGAGTAATATGGGAAATTAGCTTTGTACTCAAGTAGGAGATTGTTAGAATAGGTGACCAGAAAGTTAATTTGATTGGCTATTTTTGTGGGAACCATTCGTCAATCTTTATCAAAGTAATATTATTTTGATGAATAGAGTAAGTATTCATCATTGGCTAAAGTGTTTATTATGCTTACTACTCACATTGAACGGCTAAACCCGTGTTTCAATATCATAAAAATGCCACAGACCGAATGGTTAAAGCCGTGGAGTAGGTTGTGCATAGGTTGGCTGCTATGAAACCAACTTCTGAGGGTCAGTTTGATATGTTCCAGTCGAGGACTCGAGATTGGGTATCGAGTCTCCTATAGAGACTGTACTGTTAGAATAGGTGACCAGAAAGGCAATAAGTTTGGTCATTTGTAACCTATTTGACAACTTGATGTAATGTAAAATTATGTAATGAATAAAATGAGCATTCGTTAATTTGGTATTCTCTTTGTTGCGCTCATTTTCCATATGCTAAAATGGTGTTACATATATCGCAACAAATCACACAAATCACGCTTAACAACTCATGTTGTTAGGCCACGCATTGAATGGTGGTATTGAAATCAACTAATTAAGAGTTGGTCTGAAACATTCCAAGCCGAGGACCTCAAGGCAGGGCATCGAGAGTCCTATAGAGACTTGCATCAAGAGTTGTGTTCATTAGATGAGTGTCGTGTTTCATCAGCGACAGGCGTGGGACGCCTACACGATCTTGATGGGTTGGTCGATTGAGGTCGAGCCGACTGGACTGACTTGCGGGGATCATCATATAGAAGCCTCGGAGGCTTGATCGGTATGATTGGATTTCTCCGGTTCCAATAGTACGGGAATAGTCCTCAGACTTGAGAAACCATGGCATTTATGTGTACAGGACGACTGTATCTTGGATCTGGCGAGAGGTGATCATTCTGTAAGATGATCATTATAAGCCTTGTCCAGTGCAGTCAGAATGTGTAGCGAGGACGGTGTGTTCCAAGAAGAGGATCCGTCCCCTGTCAATATGTGACAGAGGTATCTCTTATGCACTCGGAGACACGTTCATGCTGTTTAAAGTTGTGGCCACAGTGATTGGTCAAACAGGGAATGGTTTCCTGTGTTGACGCAATGGGGCATGCATAGTCTCGAGTATTAACCATAGATGCCTACTCAAGAATGGGAACCGACGCCCAATTCCATACCTTAGACTAAGGCCGGGAGATGGTAGACGGTAGACGGAAGGACCGTACCCCTACATAATCGATGCCTAAATGTTCACGCCAACATTCATCTAGTCTCTAGTGCCATGGACCGTTGCTAGACAGCCACCCATGGTAACGGGCCCTTGTGGGACATGGGCCCAAGTCTAACTGAGGGTGAACCTAAAAGGTCACACACAAATCACCGAGAAGGTGGAGAAATTGACTTGGAGTCAATTTAGGAGGATGAATAAGTAAATGGATTACTTAAGGGATTGTCCATTGTATAGACGAGCCGATATTGTATCGAGCCCTCGTTTAATCGGTAAATGGGGTTTATCAATTAAAATGGAAAGTTGAGATGTTGGATCTTTTAATAGGATTAAAAGATTAACGGGAATTATTTAAGTGGATATTAAATTGGATTTAATTTTGGGTTCGTCGTAATTGAATTACGGTAGAGCCCGGTCCGTTAAATCTTGACCCGAGAGGTGTGATAATTCCATTTCTAGAATAGGAGAAGTTGAACTTCTTCCCTAAATAAGCATGGCCAAAATTGCCACCTTAGAGGAAGCAAAAATCGACCATGTTGGATGCTAGGTGTTAGTTGACTTGTCTTTTTTGTAAGAGACAAATCAACTCCAATCAAGTCTTTCCCTTTTGGTATGATTTGATCATACTTAAAGGATGGTAGGCTTGATTAAAGAATTAATGGTGATTGATTGGGATGTATGTAGACATCCTAGGATGAACCTAGACACATTCCAATAATCACATTAATTATGTATATATATGAGTATATACTAACACCTATGTAAGTGAAGATTTATTATTCATCTTTTCTAGGAAAAGAAGAAGAAAAATCACCTCTCCCTCATCTCTACCTTTCGGCCACTCTATCTCCTTTTACTTGTGTTCTTCTTTTGATCTTGGATAAAAAAGGTAGAACAAAGTGAGTTTAAGAAAAACACTAATTAGTGTTCATCTTCTTAAACCAATACCCACTTAGATCCGTTTTTCTCTACCAAGAAAAACGTGCATCTCTTTCGGTGTGGTGTGGATCACCTTTGGAGAGTTCATAATTTGGGACTTGGTGAACGTTTTCGGAAAAAGGAACAACGCAAGTAGCCGATTGAGAGATAAGCTACAAAGGTAACGGTTTAATTACGCGTTCGTAGTTTATCAATTTGTCTATGCCGTATGTTCAATATATGTTTTTTAATATTGATACATCCTACATCGAACGCCCGGTTGAGCACCCAAGGGTACACCCCTTGGGATTTTATGATTATGCTATTTAATTTTTTGATATATTGCATTCTCACGCTTCCGCTCGCACTCCCGGGCAGATCCGGTTTCATGTAAGGGATATAGATCTATGTGCTTGGCATGATCTACTTGATTTACGGATTTTATAAGCATGTATAATTGTATGAATATGTGAATGAGTATGATTGTTCATTTGTTTGAATTTGATGGACATTATGCATGCAATTTATGTGAGATTGGATCTTAAAATTGCATGTTCATTTTCAGTTTATTGTTTATAATTTGTGCTCAAAAGATAGGTTGAAAAATATAAAAAAAAATTGGACAAAAGCAGCAGTAGTTGGTTGCTGCCCCTGCAGGCAGGTCACTGGCTGGCGGGCACGCGGCCGAGCGTGCGCGGGCTCACGCCTGCGTACAGCCTGGCCGGCGTGCCTGCCAGCTTGCGTGCTGGCAGGGGCGGTCGCGCACACTGTGCTGTGCTCAGGAGGGCGCCTGCGCCCGTTCTGGGCTTCGGCCAGCGTGCGCGAGCGCCCGCGCCGTGCGTGCAGGTACTGCACACAGGCGCGTGCGCGCTGTGTGCATGCACGCGGCTGCTGGCTGAGGCCAGCGCGGCACAGGGGGCGCGCAGGCTGGCTGCCTGTGCGTGCGAGCGGTCGGCTGGCACAACGGCTGGGCTGGTTTTCGACGTTTTCTGAAAAAATGGATTTTCTGGGTTTTCTGCATATTATTTTAAAAATAAATTAATTTTGCATATTTAATTTTTGAATTATTGGATTTTTCCTTAGATCAAATTTGCTTAATTAATTTGGGATTAATACATGCATTGGATGCATTGTATATAAGTCTATTAAATTTGAACTTTCATATTATTTATATATTTGTACCTTGTGATGTTGGACATCACTTGGATATTTTGAATATCCATGGTTTAAGCATGATTATTTGGAATAATTATGTTATGTGCATTGATGGAATCAACATGGGATGATCACAAGAGCCCTAGACCTTGTGTATGAATGTATGTATGTCATTTACATTTCTGTTGGGTGGGGCCTGCGAGCCTCTTGTTTTGGGACTATCATCTTTCGTATTTCAGCCTCATGATGTTAAGGCTTGTTATTTGTTTCCCATGTATTACTTTCATTTGTAATGAGAGTAGATAGATTTATTGAGTTTTTAATTTTGACAAGTCCATGCAGTCGGAGCCCCAAGGTGTAACATCAAGGTGTGAAACAAGACTAGTCACAAGGCCCATTAGAATGACAATGGGTATATTATTTTGTAATAATATAGGATCACCCTAGACAGACTACAGACTCACTGCGGGCTCAGTGGGTCGCATAGGTTGGGCTTGTGATCATCCTAACAGGGGTATGCTAGATTTTCTGCATGCGGTGTATTTATTTAGATCGCTTTAAGTATTGGATATTTATGCATGCTAAAACATTTAATGTGATGAGGTCTGGTCATTTAACAAACTCTCATTTGGTTGGACCAAATTAAATATTAGGCTCAGAACGGACTTGGATCAAAATGGTATTTTGATCTATCTGAGCCTTCCATCCACAACAATGTGGTGAGGAAGCTACCACTACCCAAGTGTGGTCTCACGAGTCGTGGCACACTTGGACTAGGGGAAAGCTGCACCATTGTTGTGAACAAAGAGATTGCACTCGTTGTTTCCTTATCTCACCAGTCGTGGGGGCGACAGTTTGAGGCATGTTCGTAGATGGGTCGGGCCCAACACTGAGTAACATGGTTCGCTTGGAGTCCTCGTAACCATGCGAATAGGTGAGGCAAAATATCTTGGGAATCTCATGGGATGAGAATGATATTGGATATCTCCCACGAGATTTTCTTCATGTGAATCGTAAAAGCAGGGCATGGAGATTACGCTTATGGATCCCAAGCCCACTAGGAAATGATTTCCCGAAACTCCGCTTGAGAGTAGTTGACTTTCATATAAATAGTGGGAGGGTTAAAGACTAAAAGACTATGTCGTCAACTTGAACAATAATATTACCATCATCTGCTAATTTCTGCTTTACATTTTTATAAATGTAGACATGTCTAAGAATATGTTGACCACGATACTTGAGACTAATATGTTTAATGGAACAAACTACTCGGATTGGCTGAGAAACCTGAGGATTGTCCTCAGTTTCGAGAACCAAGGCTACGTCTTGGACGAGCCACCGCTGAGCGATTTACCGGAGGGGTCCACGCTAGAAGAACGTTTGATGTTCGAGAAATGGCATGAGGACAACCGGAAAGTATACAGTATCATATTGGCTTCGATCTCTAACGACATCCAGAAGCAATATGAGAGGCTGGACAACGTCTCCGCCATAATGCTCCTCATGAACGAGGTTTATGCGGTTCTGGACAGGCATATTAGATATGCCGCCACAAAAGCATTCTTTGGCACTAAGCTTGCTGAAGGATCATTTGTGCAAAGTCATGAGGTTAAGATGCTCTCCCTAGTGGAGAAACCCGAGGACCTTAAAGTTGGGCTTAAAAATGACACGTACATTGACGTGATCCTCCAGTCGCTTCCTCCGTCATATGATCCATTTGTTGTAAACTACAACATGAATGGACTTGAGAAGTCTATTCATGAGTTGATCAACATGCTGGTCCAATACGAGGCCACGACCCACAAGTCAACGCTGGTTGCATTGATAGGAGAGGCTTCGACCTCCAAGGTTAATAGCAAGAGAGCCAGACGCTGGAAGAGGAAGAAGGGAAAGGAGAAGACGGTTGCAGCCCCTGCTCGCACTCCGGGCGCCCCTATTTCCCTGGTGGGAATGGGCAAAGGGAAAGGGAAGGCCCGTGGTTATTAGTGGTCCAAGGCAAATGATGTCAACATACATTGCCAAGGAAAGGGGCATTGGAAGTGGGAGTGCCCACAACTCCTCTCCAATCCAGGTATGTTTGTGTTTAACTGTCTAATTGGATTATGACTGCGGAACACAAACGGAAATATGATAATCAAGATAATGCACAGATATGGCATGTGAAGTTAGGTCATATTTCTAAAGATAGGATAAGAAGGTGGGCTCAAAGAGTCTAAAAATAGACGATTTGGACAACCTACCGACCTGCGAGTCCTATCTGAAGGGAAAGATGACCAAGAAACCCTTTGTTGGACAAAGCACGCTAGCCAATGATCTGTTGGATTTGATCCATACGGACGTCTGTGGCCCACTAAATACTCAGGCTAAAGGTGGGTACTTGTACTTCATAACCTTTACCGATGATACTCACAGTATGGTTATGTTTACCTGATGAGGTACAAGCCTGAAGCCTTTCGAAGGTTTAAGGAATACAGACTTGAAGTAGAGAACCAAACCGATTGAAAGATCAAAGCCCTTCGGCCACACCGAGAATGAGAGTATTTGAGTGGTGAATTCATTGATTATCTAAAAGAGAATGTGATTCTCTCTCAGTGGACCCCTCCTAGAACACCACAGCTTAATGGTGTATCTGAAAGAAGGAATCGGACCTTGTTGGACATGGTCCGATCCATGATGAGTTTTACCGAAATCCCCTTATCCTTCTGGGGATATGCTCTTGAGACGGCGGCCAAAGTTTTGAACTGGCGCCATCTAAGAAGATATCCCAGACTCCATATGAGATATGGCATGGTAAGTCTGCCTCCTACAAATACTTGAAAGTGTGGGGTTGCCCCGTATATGTCAAGAGATTCGTTGGGAGATAAACTGAACTCGAGGTCTAGTTTATGTAGGTTCATCGGATATCCGAAAGAAACTGCAGGGTATTATTTCTATGATCCCTCCGAGTAAAAGGTTTTTGTCTCACGAAACGTAGTGTTCTTGGAAAAGGATTTTCCATCGGATAGTCAACGCGATGAGGTATTCCTTGAGGAATCAAGTGAGGTACCCCAAGAGGCAGCAGTGACATCTGAGCAGGTAGTTCCCACTGATAATGTTCTGGCCCTTTGTAGGTCAGCCAGAGTATCCCAAGCATTTGATAGGTATGAATTTCTGGACCTGACTGGTTAGTTGGATAATGATCCAAAGACGTATGGAGAAGCGATGTCCGACTCAATTCCGGTAAGTGGCTTGAGGCCATGAAATCCGAGATGGACTCGATGGGTACAAACCAAGTTTGAACCCTAGTGGACCCACCCAAAGGGGTAAAACCCGTAGGGTATAAATGGTTCTACAAACATAAGCTTGGAGCTGACGGGGAGGTTACAACCTTCTAATCCAGCTTGTGGCGAAGGGTTACTTGCCTGTAGCAATGGCTAAGTCCATTCGGATACTGCTTGCCATATTAGCAAGGTATGACGTGAAAACCGCCTACCTCAACGGTTTCATAGAGGAAGAGATCTATCTATATGGATCAACCGGAAGGTTTCACATATGTTGGAGAAGAGCAGAAGGTCTGTTGTCTCCAAAGGTCCATCTGTGGCCTCAAACAAGTTTCTCGAAGTTGGAACATACATTTTGATTAAGTCATACGTGGATATGATTTCATCAAGAATGAGTTCGATCCTTGTGTATACAAGAAGATCAGTGGGAGCTCAGTTGCATTTCTGGTGCTTTACGTGGATGACATCTTGCTCATTGGGAATGGTGCTAAGATGTTGGGAACCACTAAAGCTTGGTTGTCGACATAATTTTCTGTGAAGGATATGGGCGAGGCATCCTATATCCTTGGCATCAAGATCTATAGGAATAGTACTAGAAGGATGTTAGGAATGGCCCAGTCCTCGTACACTGAGAAAGTCTTGAAGAGATTCAAGATGGAGAACTCAAAATAAGGATTCCTTCCTATAAGGCATGGAATTAAGTTATCCAAGAAGCAGTCTCCTAAGACTGATGAGGAGCTTAAACGGATGTTGGACATCCCCTTTGCTTCAGCCGTAGGCAGCACTCAGTACGTTGTCCAGTGCACTAGACCTGATGTGGCTTTCGCTTTAAGCGTGACTAGTCGATATCAGTTGTGTGCCGGCGAAGCACACTCGAGTGCGGTCAAAACTATCCTAAAGTACCTAAAAGGACTAAGGACATGTTCTTGATCTATGGTGGTGGAGAATTGATACTGGAAGGCTATAGCGACGCTAGCTTCCAGTCAGATGACGATGATGCCAAGTCTCAATCTGGTTTTGTGTTCAAGCTAAATGGTGGCGTGGTTGCTTGGAAGGGTTCCAAGCAGGCTACCACGGCGGACTCCACCATAGAGTCTGAATACATAGCAACTTCGGAAGCTGCTAAGGAGGCGGTTTGGATGAAGAGCTACATCCAAGAGTTGGGTGTAGTGCCTAGCATCGCTGAGCCAGTGGTTATCTTCTGCGATAACAACGGGACTATAGCGCAAGTAAAGGAACCGAGATCTTATCACTGATCCAAGCATATTCTTTGTCGCTACCATCTGCTCAGAGAGATGGTTAGCACAGGTGATGTTTGGATGGACCGAGTTAGCTCCACAGAAAACATTGCAGATCCACTTACTAAGCCCGTGTCGCAAGTTGCCCATACTCAGCATTTGGATAAGATGAGTTTGAGGTTAATGGGTGATTGCCTTTAGGTCAAGTGGGAGATTATTAGAATAGATGACCAGAGAGCCTATAGGTTTGGCATTTTCTAACCTATTTTACAACTTGATGTGATGTAATATTATGTTATGAATAAAATGAGTATTCGTTACTTTGGTATTCTCTTCGTTGCGCTCATTTTCCATATGCTAAAATGATGTTTTACATATATCGCAACAAAACCCACAGACCACGATTAACAACTCATGCAGTTGGTCCACGCATTGGATGGTGGTCATGAAATCAACTGATTAAGAGTTGGGTCTGAAACGTTCCAAGTCGAGGACCTCGAGACAGGGCATCGAGAGTCCTATAGAGACTTGCATCAAGAGTCGTGTTCATTGGATGAGTATCGTTTTTCATCGGCGACAGGCGTGGGATGCCGACACGATCTTGATGGGTTGGTCGACTGGGGTCGAGCCGACTGGACTGACTCGCGAGGATCATCATATGGAAGCCTTGGAGGCTTGGTCGGTATGATTGGATTTTCCCAGTTTCGATAGTACGGGAGTAGTCCTCAGACTTGAGGAACCATGGCAGTTACGTGGACAGGACGATTATATCTTGGATCTGGCGAGAGGTAATCATTCTGCAGATGATCATTATAAGCCTTGTCCAGTGCAGTCAGAATGTGTAGCGAGGACAGTGGGTTCCAAGAAGAGGATCCGTCCCCTGTCAGTATGTGACAGAGGTATCTCCTATGCACTCGGAGACACGTTCATGTTGTTTAAAGTTGTGGCCACAGTGGTTGGTCGAACAGGGAATGGTTTCTTGTGTCAACGCAATGAGCCATGTTTAGTCTTGAGTATTACGCATAGATGCCTAGTCAAGGATGGGAACCGACGCCCAATTCCATACCTTAGACTAAGTATTGTATTCAGTTGGTGAGTGTTGTGTTTTAGCGGTGCCAGACGTAGGTCGTCTATGCAATTTTTGTGGATTAGTTGGCAAGGTAGTCGACAGACCGAACTGATTCGCAGGAAAAGTCAGATGGAAGCCTTAGTAGCTTGGCTAATGAACGAAGTTCGCGATTCGTATAGTACAGGTTTAGTTCTCGAACTTGATAAATCATGGCAGTCACGTGCATACAAAGACTATATCATGGATCTGGTGAGCGGTGACTGTATCGTGAGGTATGGTCATCATAAGCTTTCTCTAGTGTAGTCGGAGTATGTAGCGAGGACGGTAAATTGCAAGAAAGAATTTGTCCCTTGTCAGTATTCTGACAGCGAGATCTCCTATGCGCTCTAAGATGATTTGGACTCTGAAGCTCTATGGTAATAGTTATTGATTGAGTGAGAAGGGGTTCCCTACATCGATCAATAGAGTAAACTTATCTCGAGTATGAAGCATAGATGCCTAGTTAATGATGGGAACCGATGCCTAATTCCATGCTGTAGACTAAGATCGGGACACGGTCTACAGTAGGACTGTACACGTATGGAACTCCATTTATTCACCTAGTCTCTAGACGGACTATTTTTTGTTATTTGTTAATAAAAAATGATTAATTAAATTTGATTTAATTAATTTGGGCGAGACACAAGCCCAAGTCTAGATGAGGGTGAACCTAAAGATTTAAACAACAGATCACTGGAAGGTAATGGAATAAATTTGGAATTAATTCTAAAAGAATAGGGTTTTAATTAGATTAAATTAGTTTTTGGATATCATAAATGATTGGATCATTTATGTAAAAATAATCCAAGGGTTGGATTTCCCAAAGTTAATTAATTGGATTAATTGAATTTTTTGTTTTTATTTTTTATTAGTTAATTGGATTGATTTATTGGGATAGGTTTGATTTATAAATTGGATTTATAAATTGAAATAGAGTGGGCTTGGGTCTTTTGATTGATTAAAAGACATGGAGAATTTTCATTGGGCTTGAAATTAAACTAGAGTTAATTAGAGAGCCCATAGGACCTTGGGCTTGCTTTATTTTAAGTTTTAATAAGCCCTATCCATGAAACTGAAGCCCTGTTGGACACCTCCTTTGGAGGATGACTTGGTCGAGTGGGGCTTTTACAAAGATCCCACTCGGCCTACTAAGGGGCCGGCTCTGCCATGATGCTTGCAAGAGGGGAAGGTTTTGCTATATGGGAAGTTACTTTGGAGGTTTGTGTAGTGTGTGACTCGGTCATTATTCCATAACACTCACAAGCCCTCTCATCCGCCTCCTCTCCATCACCTCTCGGTTCTCCGTCTTTCTCACCCACACAAACCTCTCTCCATTATTCTTCTTGATCTTGGATCAAAGCGAGAACATAAGAGTATCAAAATACTAATAAAAAGTGTACATTTAATCTCTTTTCTCTTCTTCTCGGATCTTCACTTGCTGGCACAAGGAGAGATGTCAACTTCCTTGCGTGTTGTGGATGAAATAGAGGGTCTCTAATTTGAAATCTTGTGGTGTATCTTTACCAAAGACCAAGAACGATGCTAGAAGTCGGTTGAAAAGAATAACAAGGAGAAGACTTCTCGTTTACGTTTTTGCACCTTTGTTCTCTATTGATTCATAAGCCGGCTAGATCTGTCTTATCTCTTTTAATCTGCAAGTATACGCCTAACGCCTGGGAAAATATCAAGGGCACATATCTTGATCTAGATCTATTTTTTTTAAACGCCTTTAATCTCAATTTCATGCGCTTCCGTTGTGTTCTCGGGCTGATATACTTCCTTTCAAGAAGGCGTCCAACAAGACAGAGTTCATGATTCTCCGCTTCATCGTTCCAGAGTCCATCCACAATCACAAGTCCATTCTACTCTTCATTCATTAACTTAAGATTCTTCCTAAATCTTTCCATCTCTCCCTTTCCGCCCCACTCATGACATGTGGTAGGCAGAGAAAGCAACCCAACGAGACCAACCACCATGTCTGAGGATATGAACTCTTAGTACTACGTCCACATACTACAAGAGAGATCAACACAAACTACATACGAACAGAAAGATCAGAAACACAATGAAAGACTCGGAAAGAAGACGCACCATGAAACCGGACCAAAAGCCAGACATGGGAAAAAACACGAACCTTAACCTTAACCCAAACCTGAGTAAGAGAATAGACTAAGACGAGGATAACCCTAGGAGGAAGAGGAGACAACAAACGAAATAACGACACAAAACAGTAAACATAACAATTATGGAGGGAGCAAAAACTAACCCTAAGAACAAAACATGACTACGACTGAATCAAAAGAAGAAAAATGATTCAGTAATAAGGAATGTCGATCACAGAAGACAAAGCTTGAGAATGGTAATGCCATGACACTGTGCAGAATGGGGCCCAACGCTCGCTGGTAAGGGGTGTCAGAGCTATGTTGTCGGCTTTAGATTGCACAAACACAGTTTTTGGGTTGAAGACAAACTCTCATGCAGAGGGAATAGACGACACTCATGCACAGAGAATCAATTCCATTAAAAATATTATTATATGTTTAAATACTTTCTTCTTTTTTCCTCTTTCAATTTATATATTTATTCTTCTCTTATTTATATATTTTCCTCCAAATAGTTCTTTTAATTTAAAGATATTCAAAAGTATCTGAGGTATATATGTTCAAGAAGTTATGCACAATCATCGACAATAACTCAATGTTAAGTTTTGTAATTGAACAAAAATACATCATTGCAATCAAGAGATGGCACCATCTTACTGGATCAAGGCCAAATTGCGACTGAAATGGTGAATTAGCAGTAGACTTGCTTCATGGAGTGGAGCAATTCTGCAGGATACTTTATGCTAAGGCATGTCAAGATGAAGCTACTATGTTGCAACAAAGAACCAAGAGCAACTGGATTAGAGATGGAGATCAATGCACAATGGTGTTTTTCCAGAAAATCGTTGTGCGGCGAGTCCGAAAGAGAATATGTCAACTGCAATCAAGAGATAGCACCATCTTACTAGATCGAGGAAAAATTGTGACTAAAATGGTAGATTGGTACATAGAGCATCTTGGGCACCCGGTTAGCTAGGCAATACACATGGAGTTCCTTAAGCTGTATTTGACCGGTAGAGTTATGAATCAGGAGGCGACGGAGTTGATCAAGCCTGTAACAGATGCTGAAGTAAACTTTTCCATATTCTCAATTGACGATGATAAAGCACCTGGACACAACGGGTATTCGGCATGTTTCATTAAGAAAGCTTGGGCGGTGGTAGGTTCGAAAGTTACCCGTTTAGTGCGTGAATTTTTCCAGAGCAGCGGTTTATTGAAACAACTTAATGCAACATTCTTGACCCTTATTCTGAAAATTGAGAACCCGCAAAGACCTGTTGATTTTAGACCCATCGCCTGTTGGAATGTGGTCTACAAGATTATCACAAAGATCTTGACGTACCAACTACAAAGCTTGATGGACCAGTTGGTGGATAGGTCTCAAAGTGCGTTTAGTCTTGGGCGTAAAATCAGTGACAATATACTACTTGCCCAAGAACTCCTTCATGGCTACAACCAAATGTAGCTCCCGCTTTGTTGCGTCATGAAGATTGATATTCAAAACGCATATGATACGACGGAATGGGACTTTTGGTTTCCGACATTATACTTATTTGGTTTTCCGATGATATTTATTGCATGGGTGACCCAATGTGTTACTACGGTTAACTACTCGGTGCTACTAAATGGAGGCCCTCATGGTTTCGTTGTAGGGGGCTAGGGGACTCCACCAAGGGGACCCCCTTTCACCATATTTTTTTGTGCTCGTTATGGATATGTTGCACGCCACGCTCAAATATCATATTGAGCATACACCGGGTTGTCAATTCCACGGGAAGTGCAAGGATACCGGCCTCTACATGCTTAGCTTTGCTGATGACATCCTCATCTTCTACAAAGCTGATCCAAGCTCGGTTACTCTAGTGAAAACAACGGTGTTGGACTTTGAGTAATGGACGGGGTTAAAAGCTAATATTATCAAGAGTGTGCTCTTCCTGTCTAAGGCGGCACAACGTCATGGACATGTACTACAGCCTATCGTGAAATTTCCTATTGGCAGCCTCCCTGTCAAGTACTTAGGCATCCGTTTTCCTCCTCCAGGTTAATGGAAGCTGGTTTTCAGCCACTGCTAACTAATATTGATAGTAAAATTGTTGCTTGGAGCTCCAAGCACTTTTTTTTTTGTGGGTCATCCCCAACTCACTAAGTCCGTGCTACTCCCATATCATACATACTGGGCCTCAGTGTTCATTTTGCTTAAAGCGGTTACGAAGAGGATTGAGCAAAAAACTTATCAGATTTTTATGGAGTGGGTCAGACATCAAAATTGCGGCTAAGGTTTTGTGGGAAGATATCTGCTCGCCATGGAAACATGGAGAGCTGGGAATCACCTCAGTCAGTGTAGCGAATAAGGCTTTGATTTGCCATCATTTGTGGAGTGTGGCGAGTCACAACCCCAACTCGATTTGGGTAAAGTAACTCTATGAATACAAATTGAAAAACCAGTCATTGTGGACCGCTAGGGTGGTGGGAGGGTGGAGTTGCAAGAAGATGTTCGAGCTCCAGAACTTGTTACTATCTGCTGTGATGTATAAGGTTGGTTCGGGGACGGAATTCTCCCTCTGGCATGAGCCTTGGCATGTGCAAGGCACCCTATTGCCTCTACACCCCATAACCCCCCGCATCACTGGTCTGCCATGGGAGGCCAAGTTATCTGTTGTCATCGCTGATGGTGAATGAAATTGGCCGCCATCTCAGTCAAAGGTGGTCAGAGAGATCACAAACTACCTTCTGGTGATTCATGGAAGCTTCGATACTGTCATTTGGAGGGGAGGAAATGGGGGCTTCACAACTTCCAGTATTCTTACACTGATTCTACCTCATGGCAACTAGTGTACTGGCACACTTTGCTGCATGGGCCTTTGAAAATCCATAGAAGTGTCTTTATTCTTTAGCTCGCGATGCAGGGAAGATGGGCTATGTTAGATAAGTTATGGCTACCGGTATGGCATGTGTTCTATGTATGGATGGGAGCCTCCTGGTACGGCATGTGTTCTATGTGCGGATGGGAGCCTCGAAACTCACGAGCACTCTTCTGCTGCTCTTATTCAAAAGCTTGCTTATGGGAAATTCGACGACATGTGGCCTTCCATTGGCCTGCGGCGGATTGGGGAGAAGGTGTCAAACTCGTTGTGCAGCTTTGGAGAGGAAAGCACCTGGTACAGGCGTCTCAACACGCTCTCCTTACGTCATACTGTATCTGGCTAGAGTGCAATTATAGAAGATTTCAACAAAAAGATAGCGAATCGAGGGAGCTTGCGTCGTTTATACTGGATCAGATTCAACAGAAAATTATAGCACATTATCAACTTTTTCTATTGCACTATGTTACACTAATATTGAGAAATATTGAGGATGTGGAGAATTCCTTGGAGAAGAGATGCCACTAATATTGTATAGATGTATAAGTTTTTTGCTTCATATATAAAGCAATTTACTTTGACAAAAAAAAATTATTGTAATTACTTAACTTAGGTGCTTACTGTTTGGTAAAAATGAGTTGAAAAGAGTATTTTTTATTTACATCATATATTTTTAAAATGTTTGAATGAAGCTCATTTAAGCTAAAAGTTATAAGTTTCTCCACTATAACTTTCACAGCTTCGAGAAAATCTTTTCCCTTTTTTTAAAAATAAAAATGATGATTACATAATTTACATTAATATCAATAAATTGAGAAATACATCAATTCGATCGATAAACTCAGGTTACAATAAACTCTTAAAAATAAGTACTCATTATAATAAAGTATTCACGTTAAATATAAATACCAAAATGTCTTGTGAGACTCGAAATCATGACCTCAAATTTATGAAGGACAAGCGGATCCGCCCCGGGAGCGTGAGCGGAAGCGAAAAATATATGTATATGGATAGTGTTATTAAAACAATATCATCATATAAAGATCCTAAGGGATGTACCATTGGGTGCTCAACCGGGCGTTCGATGTAGGATATGATAACTTAAAAACGAGTGTATCACATAGAACCCATAGATGAAAGAAAGAGAACTACAATACCGATAAATCGAGTATTACTTTTGTAGTTATCACTGGTACACCGCTATAAGTGTTGTTCCCTACGGTCGGATGACAATTGTTCGCCAAGATTCAAAGTTATGAATCCTCTAACGTAGTTCACACCATATCGGGGAAGTCATATTTTTCTTGCTAGAGAAAAATGGACCTAGAAGATGAGATTAAGAAGATGAATCACACGATCGAATTAGTGTATCCTTCTTAATCTTTTTTTGTTCTTCAATTGGTCCTATATCAATGAAGCAACAAAGCGAGATGTAGGAGAAGTAGAGAGAGGGCCAAAAATTGAGAGAGAGAGTTGAGAGTATTTTCTTCTTTTTCCTTGAAAAATATGAATAATGAATCTCATACCTTTGATGATTGTATATACACATATATCTACATCATTAATGTGACTAATGGAATGTGTGTAGGTTCATCCAATGATATCTAGATACATTCCAATCTATCCCCATCAATCTTCAATCAAGCCTACCATTTTACAAGGTGTGATTAAATCATACCAAGTGAAAGAGGCTTGATTGGAGTTGATTTATTTCTTTACAAAACAGACAAGTCAACCTTCTCATCAAAGGCCTAATGGCCGATTTTCATGCTTCCAAAAGAAATAAAATTCGGCCTCCTTGTTTTAGAAGAAGTCCAACTTTTTCTAATCCCAAAAGTGGAATTAACATCTCTCTTGGGCCAAGATTTAATAGAATAGATTTTAAAAGCTCAAGAATTAAATCCCATTTAATTCAAGGTTCAATTAAATAATGCCCGTGAATCTTTTAATCCAATTAAAAGGCCCACGCCTTAAATCTCTACTTAATAGATAAATCCCATTTATCGATAAATCGAGGACCTGATACAATATCGGCTCATCCATCTAATGAACTATCCCATAAATAATTCGATTATTTATCATCCTCTGAAATTGACTCCAAGTCAATTCTTTCACCTCCTCGGTGATTTGTGTGTGACCCTTCCTCAGTTAGACTTAGGCTCGTGGCCAACAGAAGCCCGTCACCATGGGTACTCATCTAGCAACGGTCCATGGCACTAGAAACTAGGTGAATGTTGGCGTGAACATTTAGGCACCAATTTCATACTGGTAAGGTCCTTCTGTCTACCGTCTCGCGGTCTTAGTCTAGGGTATGGAATTGAGTATCGGTTCTCATCCCTGACTAGGCGTTTATGCTTAATACTCGAGACTATGCACGACTCATTGCATCTACAAGAAACCATGACCTGCTCGATTAACCACTGTGGCCACATGTTCAAGCAGCATGAACGTGTCTCCGAGTGCATAGGAGATACCTCTGTCACATACTGATAGGTGACAGATCATCTTCTTGAAACCCACCGTCCTTGCTACACACTTTGACTGCACTGGATAAGGCATATCATGAACATGTCTGCAACATGATCACCTATTGTCAGATCCAAGACACATGAATCGTGTGCACGTGACTGATGTGGTTGCTCAAGTTCGAGGACTACTTCCGTACTATTGGAACCAGAGAACTCCAATCATACCGACCAAGCCTCCAAGGTTTTCATATGATGATACCCCCGAGTCAGCTCAATCGGCTCGACCCCAGTCGACCCACCTACTAAGATCGTATAGGCGTCTCACGCATGTCGCTGATGAAATACAGCACTCATCCAATTAATACGACTCTTGGTTCAAGTCTCAATAGGACTCTCGATGTCCTGTATCGAGGCCCTCGACTTGGAACATTTCAGATCCAACCCTTTATCAGTTTGTTTCATAACCACCATGTAATGCGTGACCCAACTGCATGAGTTGTTAACGTCGTCTGTGGGCTTTGTTGTGAAATATGTGAATAGACATTTAAGATATGAGAATGAGCACAACAAATGCAATGGTAACAAATACTCATTTTATTCATTACATAATATTACAATACATCGAGTTGTCAAATACATTACAAAAGACCAAACCAATTGACTTTTTAATTACCTATTCTAACAATTTATTCATAGAAATCTATCCTAACTATTAAATTAAGATATCATTTATATTAAATTCTTCTTCTCACCACTTAATTTTAAATTTTTGTTATTTTTTATTTTTCAAATTTTAATACAAGTCTAGTGCAGCTAAACTTCCAACTTACAAACGTCAACTATTTGTCTTACCTGGCCGCCTGGCGACCTTTGACCCACGTGTCATTTTTGATCCTCCTATAAATTCAACCCAGAACATTCTTCCCTTACCTATTCCCCTTTCTTTTCCCTTTTTGTCCTCCCATTTTATCAATTTCTTCCTATCTTTCCTCTTTTCCAATTTCTATTTGACCCTACCAGCCGAAAAAAAAAATATCTAGTGATAATTTTAATTTTCACTAATGATGTATATTTAGTGAAAAGAATTTTTTTATTATAATAATAAATTTTATAATTCTAATAGTTGTTATTATTTTGTAAAAGTTGTTATTTAACATGAATTGGTGACAAATATTGTGAATAAAATTATAATTAAAAATAATTAATGACACATATATAGTTATGACCTAACGACAATAAATAATTTATCACTGTATTCTGTCATCACGAGTTATCCTATAAGTATGTCATTATTTATCCACGATGACAATTTTGTGTACAACTTTTATCATGTCATAATCATATAATAACAAAATCAAAATTCAATAGAAAAATATGAATTTTCTCTAGAGTTGCTTATTATAGTTAAAAGAAAAAAAAAAAAAGAGCGTGACAAATACAAATTAATCACGATTTCACAAGTGCTATTAGCAAATGAGGCAAAACATTGGTCATAGCCAAAACCATGGCAAATGTTTTAGTTATAGCTAAAACTATGGCAAATTTTTTAGTTATAGCTAAAAACTATGACAAAAATATTGATTAACTGTGGTAATTTGCGCCCGTTTGTTTGTGATTTCATTTTAGTTTACAGCTTTTGAAACAATATTTCAAGTGAAAATATATTTATTTATGCATATTTTCATTGAAATATATTAATTTTGATACGACAGTTCAATATAAAATACAATCTCATTAAACAATTCAAACATATATTCCTGTCATACAAAAACTTATATAAAATTAAAGATATATATTTTTCATTGAAATTTGAAAATAAAAACACAAACAAACAGGTGTCCTTGTTTAATAGTAATTTACTATGAATTTTAAGTCGTTGTCATTTATAATGTGGCAAAAATCTACTTTTTTATAATGATTATTGTCACTTGAAATATTTTTTTAAGTGATAATTTAAAATTATCCCATAATATTTTGTCACTAATATTAATTTTTTTAGTGACCCTTCCCCTTATCATGGTATATATACAAGAACCTTGTCTCAAACATTTGCTTCCTGCTATGGATCTATAGAAAAGTAGTAAGAGAAACTCAATCCTCTTCTTTGATGTTATACACTTTACTACAACATGAAAACAATACCTAACTTCGAAATTCCCACCACAAAATCAGAAGCGTTTGAATACATTCCAATGGATTCCTCCGACAATTCTTCCTTTAATTCATCGGAGTCATCATTGCCATCATCATGGGAAAGGGATTCCGACAACCTCGTAACCTCCCTTCCTTTCAACGAAAACGATTCCCAAGAAATGCTCCTGTTCGGCGTCCTGGCGGAGGGCGAGCAGCTACAAGCGAAGGAAAGCGACGAGGTGAATTCCTCCCCGGAGCGGAAAGGGCCGAAGCCCGCAGCGGAAAAGGCGTACCGCGGCGTCAGGCGGCGGCCGTGGGGGAAGTTCGCGGCGGAGATAAGGGATTCCACGAGGAACGGCATAAGGGTGTGGCTGGGGACCTTCGACACGGCGGAAGCAGCAGCTCTGGCGTACGATCAGGCCGCGTTCTCCACGCGGGGGCAGGCGGCGGTCCTCAATTTCCCCGTGGAGAGGGTGCGGGAGTCCTTGACGGAGATGAGGTGTTGCATTCAGGAGGCGGGGTGTTCGCCGGTGATGGCTTTGAAGAGGAAGCATTCCATACGACGGCGGCGGGGCGACGGCGGGGGGAAGGGGAAAGGGCGGGATGTGAAGGTGGTTTTTGAGGATTTGGGTGCTGATTACTTGGAGCAGCTTTTGAGCAGTTCAAGTGAAAAAGCTAGTAGTACTCCTTAATGGTGAATAGTATTTATTTAATTTCAACCCCTAAACAATTACTATTTATACTTTTGGTCCCTAAACATACACTTTTTAATTATTTTAGTCATTTTTGTCAATTAACTGGAAAATTTTCGCATGCCATTCCTGTGAGGCAAGGAAGGAGGCACGGAATAAAAATTATTTCTATCTGATTTAACAGTTCATTAACGAAAATGACCAAAACAGCAAAAAAGATACCATTTTAGGGACCAAAGGTGTATGTAGTGATTGTTTAGGGGCTGAAATCGAATAAGTAATATTGTTTAGAGACAAAAGTATAATTCTCTCTAATTTCTCCATAGCCACAAAGACAAAAATGGCAGCTAAAGGCTTTTTTTTTTTCCCCATATTTTATTTCAGCTTTTTTCTTTAGTTCTCTTAAATGAATTTTAGTGGTGACAAGTAAAAGATGAGAGTGTATGTATAAATTTTAGTTAGAAATAGCTAAAATGTTGGAGTGGGAGCACTGTTTGTAAAAGTTTATGTATAAATATATTTATAAAAGAACAAAAATGTCACTTAAAAATTAGTGAAATAAGGACAGTAATTTTGAAGTATAGAAATATTTGTGAAGACAAGAATATTTTTAATACTCATTTTCATTTTTTTAAAAATAATAACATGATACCAATGACATATTGGTTTAAGTGATTTATGTTGAGGTCCCATTAATAAGTTCGAGGTCATGGGATCATACTACAAAAAAAATTAATTTTCGCTACACTATAAACGACCACGGCTTAAAAGCGAAGGTAAATCAATACTATTAACCACGGCAAAATAAAATCAATGTAAAAACTTAAATTTTTACGGCGATTAATCAATATTTGCTAGTTATGGGCTTTAGCCAGGGCAAAATATTTGTCATGGCTAAGGACATGACTAATGTTTTGACCACAATTACAATTTTAATGGCTAATAGTCATTGTGAAATCGTAGTTAATTTTTATTCGCCATAATTTTTTTCTTTTGACCATAATAATTAATCATAGCGAATAATTATATTTTTTTCTAATTAATATTTATCTTATTTAATATGAGTTTATTATAATGAGTGGAGGGCACTTATTATATCATTTAACGTGAGTTTTATTGTAATGTTGCTAACTTGTTTTGTTTCAATTTTTTTTTAAAAAAAATCTGAACTGATGTACAACATACTTGTCTACAAATATATGTTGAAGGTTATGTATATGTTTAAATTGCATAGCAATACATAAAGATGTATATATGTATGTTTTGCTCCTTGATATCACTACCAGAAGTATAGATTATTTTCTACATTATCATTTAAAAATTATGGTAAATCAATACTGATGTGCCTGAAAATGGTTGGCCCATACTCACACCCAGAGTACTAGGAGGATCTATTTATTAAGTATAAGCCCAAACGAATGACCCAACAACTCCCTAGGCCCGCTAGGGAAATTTAACGCTAGCCCACCTAAAGAAGTATGCCAGGCCCTCCTCAAGAGGAGGGAGCAAGGCCCGTGTAAAGAAAGGAGGCCCACGAAAGAAGCCCATTCGGACCCAGAAGGAAAGACTTGCAGAGGAAGAACTTGTAGAAGAAGGGTTAAACCAAGTCAAGAAACTCATATAAGGATTATCCAAACGTTGCCTCCTATCTAGGGCGGATCTCACAACGGTCCCCCTCTTTGTCGGGACGCCAGTTTGGGTAGGACTCTGGGGAGGCATCAACTAAGCCCCAAGGAGTCATAACTCCTTCAAAATTCTCCTACTTCAAAGGACTCTCCCTATAAATACCAGCCCTCTTGACTGGACGAGTAATATCTCTCTACTCCCTGAATCTTCAAATTTCTCTTTGAATTGCACCTGACACACTTGATGCTTGTTATTTTCATTAAATTCCTCTTGCATTCAAGTTCATTTATTCCAAAATTATTTACTGACTTGAGCGTCGGAGTGCTACTGTTTGTTTTGCAAGTTCCCTGTCAATATTTGCAAAGTCCAGGCCCACTTTGTTCAAGTGGGGAGGAAAATGGTAGAAGATGAAAGAAGAATGCATAAGCTCTAGTTCTCTCTTAAGAAGACGTGGGAAAGGGGGAGAACGGCGCAATGGGGGGGGGGGTAATAGTGCGGGTTAGGCGGAAAGACAAAGGAAAATTGCAGTTACCTCAAAGACGTGTTAATAATCGCCCCTCATTGGGCGGTTACAGAGCAACAAAAATAACTGATGCAGGCGGTTAGCAATAACCGCCTCCACGTCCGGTGGGTGGTTCTCACGCGCCCGATGCCCGAGATAGTCTACGCTCTAGCCATAATGGCAACCCTAGATATTATGGCAAGTGTGACACAAGGCTCCCAGAGCCCGAGAAGGCTGTCCCACTTCCTTTAATAACGAAGGAGACTCATTCCAGACTTCCCGCAAAAGATGGAGGGTTAAGCCCCAACTCCCTAGAAGACTCCTACTCTAAGGGCAGTGAAAATTACTTCGCCCAAACACAAAGCCCAAAGTCCAAAGAAGGCCTATTAGAGCTCAAAAGGAGACACTAAACCCACTATAAAGGCCCAACTATCCCTCGAATATGGCCAAGAGAGACCTTGGTCCAGCCTAGCAGAAGGAGCATATTTGGCCCCCTCGGAGAAATTCAAGACACAATCCAAACAAGGAGCGGGGGGCCGGCCGGGCAAATGGAAGGCCCAAGTAGGGAGGCCCATCCTTGTCGAGAAGTTTGAATAAGGATTATCCAACCCTATCCTTATCCATTCAAGATCCCCTCAACCACCTCATACCTTTTAGGAGGCATATTCTACAGGACTCTAGGGACGTCGGTAACTGACCCTCTGAGAATCCAAGCCCTCAAGAGTCCTTCATTCTAAAGGAACCTCCTCTATAAATACCAACCCCCCTTGGTCGATCCCATAACGTTTTTCTACCCTCTAAACTCATGAATTCTTCTTTCAATTTGCACTAAATACATTTTATGCTCACTTTACATGGGTCCTTATTACTTTCTAATTATATTGAAGTTTATTCTTTCACAACTATTTACTGACTTAAGGATCGGAGTGCTAATTTTGTAGGGCCTCTTTCCCGACTTGTAGAACTCGAAGTCCACTCCAATCAAGGCCAAGAACTATACCCATTAACGAGGTATTCTAGCTCACATTAAAACTCATCTAATATAAAAATATGATAAAAAATTTAAGATAATAATTTTTCACTTGCATAATATTATTAAAAAAGAAATTTTTAATCAATATTAAAAAATTAATTTTTGATTGATTAATAGGAAATAAATATGATGAGACCATTTAGGACCCATTATAAACACATATGATCTAATTGGACTTATGAAAGACACCTCACATTGACTTCGTCATTATAATAACATTTTCATTAACTGCATGATGTTATTAAAAGTAACATTTCATTGACTAATTAAATGTCAAACATAATGAAACCATTGTCCATAGTATAGTTGCATTCGGTTTAACACAACCCACATTACCCACATTGAACCCAAATAAAGATATGTTAAACCACATCCGAAGCTAGGTGGGCTGAATATATTTGTTTTTGTTCTTTTCTTTTTTTTTTCTTTTTTTTACGAATAAGTTTTATTCCATTTTTTACAAATAAGTTTGATGGCTTGTTAAGTGGGTTGAGTTAAAATGATGGATTTCAACCCATTTGTTACCACTGGATTGCGACATATAAAAATAATTTGTCAAAATATGAATTAGGAAAATTCGCATTTTTTATGCTATTTGTAATATTCTTTTACAATTTAGTCCCATTTTTGATAATTTTCTCAAATTGCATCCAATAAATTGAAAATTTTGTCAATGTTAATTCTCACATGCATTTGTCGTTCAATAATTAACGAAAAATAGATGGAAAATGCTGACGGCTCTGCAAAATATTGGAGAAAAATGTATGCGAGAACTAAAATTGAGCAATTTATGAAATTCAATATGAGAATATCGTAATACATGGGACTAAATTAAAAAAAAAAAGTCATAATATATGATACAAAAAATATAATTTTCCGTATGAATTATTATTTGATTTTAATTTAGAAATTCAGCTGCCCTTAGAATATTTCAACGAATCAACTTAAAGGTTATTAAATAATGTCACATGTTTTCCAGTTTAGGTGCATTTAATTTGGTCTCTGTGTTGAATTCAAACTCAAAACTCTTTCAGTCTTCACTGTCTCCATCCTCTCTTCTTAACTATTTCTTGACTGTCTGGAAATTCACAATCCTCTCCTACATAGCACAACTGTTGGTTTACACAGTATCTACTACTTGTGGTTGTAACGGAAAGAATTGAACAACGATTTTCACTCTGTTTTGTTCTCTTTAAGAATAGTTTTATTTGTTTTGGATAAGGGATAATTTCAATTTTGACCCCCTAAGTCAGTCATTGTATTAGTTTCCATATTTCATGTTTCGAACTCATGAATTTTGGTCCTCAAATTTTCTTAAAATGATCAAAGTTAGTCTTATATGTTAGTTGATCATTTAAATTGACAGAAAGACCGCACATGCCACAAACAAAAGAGGAATATGGGGTACAGAAATTGATTTAGTGATTAATTTAAGGGACTGAATTGAAATTATCCCATGTTAGGGGTAAATTATATTTTTAATCCCTATATGTAGCCACTTATTCGTATTTTATCTGTAATATTTACATGCACAATCTTGGTCCCTAATGTTTACAAATTTTTACAAATTTGGTCCTATCGTCAAATTAGGGACCAAACCTGTAAAAAATTATAAATATTAGGTCCCAAAATCATGACATGTGAATATTATGGACCAAAAGCTAATAAGTGGCTAGCTATATAGGAATAATAATGTAACTTCCCCTTATAATATTTTTTTTATTATGTTCCACTAACTTTTTTTATAAATATTTATAAGATAAATCATTATTTGGTAATTATTTATATTATAATTAAAATCCAAGACATTATTTTGACCTCGAAATATATTCAATTCAAGTTTAATTTTCAAAAATTTATAATATAATATTTAAGCTCGTGAATCTAAATTTATGTTTTTATAATCAAATTTTAACATTTTGATTAAATACAAAGAAATATCATTGAAATTGAATAAAAACATTTGTGTGCTATAATATTAATTGGAACAAAATTACTACTTTCAATCTATTCTTGCTATATATTTTAATTGAACTGGATAAACATAAATCTTTTTCTTATTTTATTGTAAAAGAGTGGGTAAATTATGTTTTTGGTCCCTATATATAGCACTTATTTATTTTTGTTATCCTTAATGTTTACGTGGTATGATTTTGGTCCCTAATGTTTATAAATTCTTACAAATTTGGTTGTACTTTCAAATTTTAGACCAGCTATTGAAAAATCATAAATAATGGGGATTAATAGTGCGGTGTGTGAACATTATGGACCAAAAGCGAATAAGTAAGTATATATAGTCACCAAAAATGTAATTTAGCCCATCTTAGTAATGACAATTTGTACCCTACGCTGGGTAATTGAAATTATTCTATGTTAGCTTAGACACTCAATTAATTAGGAGGATTGACATAGATCATTTTATAAAAAGGCTAAATAGTATAAAATCCCTTTGTGCTTTCAAAACTCAACTAAAACCTCCTTGTGTTTTAAAAATAGGCGAATTCCCCCCTCCCCCCCAATGGATCTTTTATATTAAACATAACTTACTTTCCCCTCTCTATTAAATTGACTTAACGGCGTTAATTGTTTTTTCATATGATCGTTATACCTTTTTTATAATATATTATTTCTTATTTTAATGATCGTTGGATCTTCTTTAATTATATAATGGCCGTCAAATCTAATGAATAAAATCGCAACCGTTAGATCTTAAAAAAATAAAAATTTGAATTCAAAAAATTATTTAACGTATATTATATATAAATAATCAGAAATTATAAAATATAAATTATTATTTATATATAAAAATTTTAAAGAATTCATACTCCCAACTCCAACCCTAACCCCCACCTCCCACCCCAACCCCCACCCTGCTACCTAATCCCCTCCCCACCCCACTCTCCAGCCCCTACGCCACCCCCCCGCCCCCATCTTCCCCACAAATGGGGGGTGGTGTCAATGGGGGCAACGCCGTGGGGGAGCGTCCCCAACGATGTTGTCGCCCCCAAATCTGGCGATGTCAGCGTCACCCATATATGATCTGGACGACGGCAACATCATCTAAACATAAGAGGGCGATGGCCAATTTAATAAAACTAAAAAGTTTCCTTTTGAATTAACTTAATTATATTTATTAGATATATATTAGATAATTAAGAATAATTTTAGATAATTATAATAATTATTAGATATTGAATTAACCATTTGTGTAGCAATATAAGTATATTGGATTCCTTTTCTATTTAGCGGAGACAATACTAATTTAAATATAAGTATTATTTCTAAAAAATATTTTAACTAAGTAATAATTTAAGTTTGTTTATAAATTATAATTATTATAATTGCTTAACTAGATATCTAAATTTGAAAAATAAAATTTAGTATATTAATCTTTGTATTGTAATTTTTCTATGTTTTGGTATTTTAATATTTAACATAAATATATTTAAGAATAAAATTATTTATATGTTTAAGAGATGAAAAAGGGAAAAAAATCCTCCCGAAAAAGTTAATTTGATCATGGTAATTTTAGATACAATATAGGGGCATTTTAGTTAATTAATGATAAAAAAATATCAAAGCACGTAAAGAATAAAGCCCAAATGCACTTCAGGCGCGTGCACCCCACTTTCCATTACTTTCTAATGGGGTGGGGGGTTGTGCTAACATTATTAAAAAAGAGGGTTTTCGGCTATTTTTAAAATACAGGGGGATTGTTAGCTATTTTGCGAAAATACAGGGGTGTAAAATATAGTTTAACCTTATAAAAATTTGATGACCAAAATTGATGAATTGGGACCATGAGGTATCAAAACTGATCTGTGCCTAATTTAGGGGATCAAAATTGAAATGATCCCTTTTGGATAATAAAATTAAAGAAAAATGTTGAAAATAATTAGAGTACATGCATTGTAGAAGAAAAAAGTATTTGTTTTTATTATTTATAATAATGTAGGATGTATTGTAAATACATATATTTAACATGTATGAATGCACGACCCATCTTAAATAAGCTATCCATCATGGGCCCTTGACGCCGAACAACATTTGGCGAGTAACAACTTGGGAGAAATAGTAAAAGAAAATACTAATACTCGCGAACAGGACTGTGTTAAAGCAATATTTTTGCTTGTGTTAAAGCAATATTTTTGCTTCGTCATCATCTCCACGGGAGTCTGAAATCTCAATATTTAATAGTCAAAAGCCCTTTTGAACTCTGGAAGAGTTTAAGGGACCAATTTGATCATTAAAAGACTGTAATATTACCACGTGCAAAATATGAGTGGATACAATTGCAATTGCAAGATTTCAAGATAGTCGCTGAATATAATTTTGAAATGTTTCGAATCATATCAAAATTAAGATTATGTGAAGAAGACGTGACAGATGAACAAATGTTACAAAATATTTTCTAACATTTATGCATCTAACCTTGTACTCTAGTAGCAATATAGGGAATATTGGTTCAAAACCTACTCAAAGTTGATTTCACGCGCTTCTTGTCAAAAAAGAAAATAATCAACTTTTGTTAAATAACCATCAGGCACGACACACTGGTCCAAACCATTCCCTGAAATTTCAATTGCATTTCATGAAGCAAATGCTACTTCTTCAAGAAAGGGCCATGGTCGATACCATGGCTCACCACGTGGCTATTCTTATGGACATGGTCGCGATAATGGCTGTGACATCATAATATGTGGATTAATCCCAACATTCAAAAGAACAATGGAAACAAGGCAAAAGAATCAACAAGAGAAAACTATTAATAGAGATCTTTGCCATAGATGTGGAATGTTTGGATTTGGTCTTGTACCTGTCGTACAACACAAAAATCTAGTTAAATTGTAACAGACTTCTTTGAAAGCGAAGGGTAAAGAAGTTGAGACTAATTTTGTTGAAGCTGGAATCTTAGATAATACCCACTAGATGCATCAAATTTTTTTTAGTCAATTCAAAATGATGATAAGGATCTCCTTAGCTTTCCCTAAAGTTTGATGACATTCATGAGTATTTCAACATGCTTATGGATTACATATGCATGTGTCATTGGCATGTTTTCATTATTAAGTGATGTGTACTTTAGTATTTTTTGATATCTATTTCATAATTATAATCCTTTTCACGTTTTATGAATGAAGTTTCTCTTCACTTATAATATGTCTTTTTTATTTATATAATCAAGCCATTACAAATCTCAAGGATAATGAGCATTGTCTTGTTGATAATGCAGCTGTACATACAACTCTAAGAAACAATTTTTTTTTTCAAACTTGTTAATGACAAGCACTAGTGTGAATACTAAATTTCATGCATTGCTAATCTTATTGAAGGCTCTAAAAGAGCTACTATCTTGTTACTTGAAGGAACAAGATTACGTACAAATGATGCCTTGTATTCTAGTAAATCACAAAGGAACTTATCGACTTTAAAGGGTATTTGATAAAATGGTTTTCATATTGAAACTATTAATAAAGATGGTATCGGATATATGTACACTTGGTTTATATGGCACAATGAAAAGCTCTGCTGAAACACACATTATACTAACTCGGAATTAGTTGATCAAAGTATTTTTACTTTGTTGTATAATAGACTTGGACACCCAGGTAAAACGATAATACATAGGATCATTGAAATTCATGTGGACACCTACTGAAGGACCTGAAGTTCCTTGTTGAAGGTGATTTTATATGTTCGGCTTGTTCTCTTAGGAAATTAATTACAGAGTCATCTATGATAAAAATAAATGCAGAATGTTTCCATGTTTTTTGAATGATTTCAAGGAGACATATGCGAGCCACTAATATTATCATGTGGACCATTTACTACTTTATGCTGTTGATTGACGCATCAACATGTTGGTCACATGTAAGGATCAGTTAACATAGAATTTTGATTTTGCAAGACTTCTAGTTCAAATTATCAAATTGAGAGTTCATTTTCTTAATTCTCCCATTGAAAGGGTCACGTTAGATAATGTAGGAGAATTTATTTCTAAATTCTTTAATGATTATTTGCCAATCAATTGGGATAATTGTGGAGCATCCAATTGCTCACGTACATACTCAAAACAACCTAACACAATCATTAATTAAGCGATTACAACTGATAGCTAGACCTTATTGATGAGGTCACAATTACATTTATCGGCATCGGGGTATGCAATTTTGCATGCACTGGCATTGGTTCGACCTGGATCGACCACTCATCACAAAATCTTCTATATGTCCCGATACCTCCTTCTCAACGAACTCAAATGGGGCCACAAAGGAGACAACGAATTTATGTTGGTTTTGAGTCTCTATCAATTATTAAGTACCTTGAACTAATGACTAGTGATCAATTCACTGCAAGGTACTAAATTGTCATTTTGATGAGACAATATTCTTGACATTAGGGGGAGAAGATAAGAGGTTGTAAAGAAAGATTGCACAACATCCATATCTTTTATGAATCCGATGATAAATGACAATCAACTAGAAGTTCAACGGATCACACATTTGCAAAGTGTTGTAAATAGGCTACCATATGGGTTTACATATACAAAAAAGGTAACAAAATCACATCTTCTAGCTAAAAATGTTCCAGCTTGCTCATTTAGAAGTTTCTTTAAGGACTCCTAATGAATCAAAAAGGCATTTCAGTCACAAATACGTTAGAGACATGGTATACCACGTGGCTCTAAAGATGCAAATCCTCGAAAGAGAAAAGAGCACCACTACAAAAAAAATAAATAAATAAAAATCATTTTAAAGCGACAGAAACTTTGCGACAACAATTTTCCATCCTTATTTTGCCAGGTATTGCAATGATTTTGCGATGGATGGCATTATCTTGGGTTGAAAACAAAATGGACCAGTTTATCGATGGAATGTCTTTTGTAGAGTTAGGCTCATCTATTGTAGATGGAAAAACTGCCCGAATATTTTCCCGTCCTCATATTGTGAGGGATAATTGTAGTCACAATTTTGTGACAGGATTTGCAACGGATATAATTTAGACGCAGTATTGTGCACTTTTACTATCTGTCGCACAATCGATACAATATCTGTCGCAGATCACTATTTTTGCGACTACTTTCATTTTTCGTACAAAATGCAGTAAATCATCGTAAGTGTAACGACTAATTTAAGAATGGCTACTTTTCACTTTGCAAGATTGTCACAAACACCCGCAAATGTCACAACGGCTATTTCTCAATGGCTAGTTTTGTCCATCGCAAATTGGGGCGCAAACTTGTCCTAGATTTATATATATGTATATGTTGTTTTTATTTTATTTGTATTCACTTTTTTGAATAATTTAACCACATTACACTCTCTATCTCTCTTTGATTATCGAGTATATTTTAAATATTCTCATCATCATGTACTGTTGATCTCTGAGCCAAGTTTCGGGGAGGTGGGCTGTGATTGATCAGGTAACAATTGAAATCCTTTTTCCTTTCAATGTAGTTTAATTATTACTTTTAATTATACATTTATAGCTCGAAATTGATATATATATATATATATAGTTTAATTATATATCATGTTAAGACAATTGAGAAGGTGGATGTATAAGAAGAACTTGAAGCGGAATGTGGGTAAGAGGCAAGTTTTTGAGGATGGTGTTCAAGCTTCCATAGAATGGGGCCGAGTGTGAGCATACGCATATGGACAGGAAGACTATTAGGTGCCCGTGCTGGAAGTCTAAGAACGATAGGTTCAAAACAATGGATAAGGCTATGTTTGACTTACATCGGAAATGGTTTGTGGACGCGATTATAATTGGACTTCACATAGTGAGGATATGGTGCAAGAGTACTATGATTCACTGACCGCCCTAGTTCTTGAGGAAACCTCAGCTGCACAAGAGACTACTACACACTGGGGTGATTACCAACAGATGAATTGTGATTAGAGGATTGTTTTTTATGCAGTTCGGCCAGAATACTTTTCACTGTACGCTGAGAGTGCACTTGACGAGGATCCGAGCTCTAGTCCTACTGGTGCTGGTCAAGCCAGTCCTAGTTCTTGGTATGGTGGGGGAGCGTACGATAATGATGTGTCTGGGGTGTGGATCGATTTTTTGATATAGTGCACGCCGCTGACCAATCGCTGTACCATGATTGTGACGAATCCCAATTGTCAGCAGTTGCTAGGCTGGTGAACATCAAGCCGATGACAACATGTTTTAGAGATGCTATGATCAGGTGTGTCCCAATGGTTAGTGACCTATTACCCCGCGATGACACCTTTTTGTCTGATTACTACAATATGAAGAAGATGATAAGGGAACTGAATTTACCGGTCGAGAAGATTGATGCGTGTAAAAATAGTAGCATGTGGTACTGGAAGCACGACAGTGAGATGGAGCGTTGCAAGTTCTGTGGTGAACTGAGGTACAAATCGACAGGGACTGAAACCCCCATCGTAAAAAGGTCCTGTATGCCGTGCTTAGATACTTGCCATTGACTCACCGACTGCAGAGGTTATATGCTTCACTAGCGACTGCAGAGCACATTACATGGCATGCCAACCATCTGACGAAGGAGGGCTCAATGTGCCATTCTTCTAAAGCCAACGTGTGGAGGCATTTGGACTGGGCACACCCAAATTTCATAGTGGAGCCTCGTAATGTTACACTGCATTTGTGCACTGATTAGTTTGCACCATATAGTCGGTGCGACATGACGTACTCATGTTGGCCGGTTATCCTAACACCGTCCAATCTCCCACTGAGGACATGTATGAAATCTTAGTACATGTTCTTAACTCTAGTGATACATAGTTCGTTAAATCTGAAACGTTTGATCGATGTATACATACAACCGTTGATCAAGGAATTGCTGCAATTGTGGCATATGGGTGTGCGGACACACGATTTTGTATGTCTCTCTATCTTTCATCACAAGTATTACTGGACTGCACTGACAATGAGATGCAAAAGTTGTTTAGGCATCAGGCAGGATTGTACCTTTTGTCGTACGTTTGCTATGGCCACAATTTTGTTGAGGCGTCCTATGTGGCTGGATGTGGAGCTCTGGCACCAATCATGCGAGTATTGGGCCTCCTCAACTTCAAGGAGGAGTCCACGAAGACTAAAGCTAACAGGGTGGCGAACCAACATCAACGTCGACTGTGTAACATTGGCGATCGTCATCCTTTGGGATGCACAAAAGAAAGTTGGTAAGTAGTTTTTTGCTTTCGTACAATTAGTAATAATAACTGTTTAATTATTAATTTTAGGGGCTAACGGATTTCAACTTTTTCACAGGAGTCCTAGCTCGGCAGGACGCTGAAACTAATGATGGTCGTCTCAAGATGCTGTGAAAAGAAGGGGAATGGTAATTGGAGCAACCTAAGGGCGAAGCAAGTGGCGGTAAATACAAAAGTTTTATTTTTATTAAAAAATGATTTAGTTAATTGTTTGCCTTTTAGTTCTTTTTCTTGATTTCAAGAGATATTCCAGAAGCTGCTTGAGTAGCGCGCTACCTAGAGGCAGGAGGCTGAATCTTCAGTAGTCTCAGTTTCCATGACGGAGCAGTAGTTGTGTGTCAGTGTAGCTGGTGGCGGCCCGAACAAGGTCCGGATATTCAATCTAGGCTCAGAGGCCCAAACCTCCATGGTGGCACCATCACAGAGGAGCGCACCACCAACGTCGCCACCAGTAGTAGACCTAAAGACCGTCGAACTCGAGCAGTGGATTGAGTGAATGGAGGGGATGATGCTTCACATGATGATACATTTTGGGAAAAAATCTCATTTTTCGTCCCATATGATAGGCTATGTTCACGTTTAGTCCCATTCATTACAATAATCTCAATTTTAGGAAAATATCTCTTTAGTTGTTTCAATTTTGGTCCCAACGTCAAATAATTAATGGAAAACGTTAATTTCTCGTTAAGGAGGCACGTGCAAATTGATGTGTCTTCCCACACAATAAATCCACATCCACTTGTAATATCATCATAGTCATAGAATCTTCTTCCCAGATTCGAGTTCGTCCATGCGGTTCTTAGACTTGCTTTCTTACTCTAATAACACATGAGTGTTCTGATCGTAGAAGTCGAACCACTTGTTGATGCAATTTTTTTAGAAATGGAAGTTAACTTAGGTGTTTTGGGAAGAGAGAAAATGCTGGAGGATTAACCCTAATTTCTGATTTTTTCCTCTTTTGTGTCAAGCCATGTATTTATTTTTCCCAGATTCGATCCTCTTCAATGCGCATTTCACATTTTTCGTCAATTATTTGACGCTGGGACCAAAATTAAGACAAATTGAAAGATATTGCCCTAAAATTGAGATTTTTATAATGAATTTGACCAAAATTGAACAAGGCCTAACATATGGGACCAAAAATGAGATTTTCCTTATAATTTGGCATCCCACCATACCCGGAGCCGATCGAGCATCCATCCAATGAGCCTGCCACAACGAATAACACTGTTTAGGGCCACCATCTGCTTAACGAGGAGTAGGACTCCACCAAGGGATTCTTTTATTTTTTTGTATTTTTCAATTTGAAAACAAAATTATATTGAATTTTATTATACTTTTTATTAATACAATTTTTTACAAATACTTTTTTTTAATTTATTAATTCTGCATTTAATTTAATTGCATTCCAATTCAACTGTTAAATTCAATTTAAAAATAAAATTTAATTTTAAAAATAATAATAAATCAATATTTAGTTTTAAAGGTTACACTATTTATGACGGATTTTGCGAATCCAATCCATCGAATAATAAAAAAAATATAAATATTCTAGATGTCGAAAATCAAGACATCCAATGCAAATTTTGTCTCAATTTGCGACTAGACATTGTTGACACAAACCCTTCCTGAATTTTTGCAAAAATTGTCGTCACAAACTCCATCCCAAATGAGTCACTAGGTTTGTGGTATTTGCGACGCACATTTACCACAAATTGTATGCCCCAATTTTTCATAGATTTTGGGATAGTTATCCGTCTACAAAATTGTAATGTACAAAGCAAGAGTTGTAGCCGAAGACTTTGAGATAGATTATATTATACTATACTGAAACATATTCGCCTGTACTGGATACAACCACACTTAGTTTTTAATTAGTTTAGGTGTAACTGAACAACTGCAAATGCGAGTCATGGATGTGTAACTGCATAACTGTATAGATCATTGGATAAAGATATATACTTGAGAATCCTATAATGATTGAAAATGCCCAAAGCAATGAAGTCAAGCCCATCACATGTACTCCATCATTGAAAATGTCAATGTATGGACTTAAATAATCAGGATGTATATGGTATAATTGTCTTAGTGAGTACTTAATGAAGAAACATTTTGTAATAATGAAATAAGTCATTGTTTATTTATAAAGAGGACAAAGTCAATATTTTTAATTGGAGTTGTATATGTTGATGATTTGAATATCAATGGATCTCCTGAAGAGATTCGACAAGCAACTGATTACTTAAAAAGTGAGTTTGAGATGAAGAATTTAAGTACTACAAAATATTGAGTCGGCCAGTGTATTGATGTATCTTGCTAGTAATACCCAGTTGGATATAGCCTTTTAAGCTATCTACAAGCAAGATATAGTTCAACACCAACAAAGAGACACTAAATGGTGTCCAACACATTCTATGTTATTTACATGGAACAAGTGACATGAGACTATATTTTTGAATGACACGGTGATGCCAAAGCAACCAATTTAGTTGGATGTTCATATGCGGTATATTTGTCTGATCCACATGTTAGAATAGGTGACCAAAAAGCCAATTAGATTGACCTTGATGTAATCTATTTATGACAATTTTATTGTAATTGTAATATTGTTATATGCATAAAGTGAGTATTCATGTTTGGCAAATCCTTTTGTTGTGCTAACTGTTTATGTTTATTCTATTAATATCACAACAAATCCCAAACAGACAACATATGTAGTTGGGCTGCGCATTGGATGACAGCTATGAAATCAACTTTTAAGGGTTGGGTCTAAATCGTTTCAAGTTAAGGACCTCGAGACAGGGCATCGAAGGTCCTATAGAGACTTGCACTAAGGATTGCATTCATTGGATGAGTGTCGTGTTTCATTGGTGACAGACATTGGACGTCTATGCAATATTAGTGGGTTAGTTGACAAGGGTGTCAGCTGACTGAACTGACTCGCTGAAACCGTCATATGGAAGCCTTGGAGGCTTGGTCGGTATGACTCAAATTCCCGACTCTGATAGTGCGATATTAGTCCTCAGACTGCTGTATCTAGGATCTGGCAAAAGATGTCTGTATCTGGGACACGTTCATCATAAGCCTTATACAGTGCATTTAAAATATGTATTGAGGACGGTGGATTCCAAGATAGGATCTGTCACCTGTCAGTATATGACACACGAGTCTCCTATGCGCTCTGAGACAGTTTAAGCTCTTTAAGTATGTGGCCACAGCGATTGGTCGAGTAAGCAATGGTTTTTTACGTCGATTGATAGAGCACACGTGTCTTGAGTTATTGAGTATAGTTGTTTAGTCCAGGATGAAAACCGATGCTCAATTCCATGCCCTAGACTTAGACCAGGAGACGGATGATGGAAGGACCGTACTCGTATGAAACTCGGGAGCCTAAATGTTCACACCAACATTCACTTAGATTCTTGTGCCATGGACCGTTGCTAGACGCTACCCATGGTGACGGGCGATTAATGGTTAATTAAAAAATAGTTAATTAAATTAGATTTAATTGACCAATTGTATTGGACACAAACCCGAGTCTAGCTGAACGTAAATCTAATGAGTCACACACAAATCACTATGGATTTGGTGGAATTAATTTGGAGTTATTTTTAGAAGAAGCGAATTAATTTAATTTGATTAAATTAATTAAAGGGAGAAAATAAATGATTGAATTATTTATTGGGAAATCCATTTGATGGATGATCCAAGAATTAATTAATTGGATTAGTTAATTTTTTTGATTTAGATCCTTTAAATTAATTAGATTAATTTATCGAGTTTTCGCTAGAATAATTGATGAATCAATTATTCATAATTTGGACTTATGTTTGTTTAATTGGATTAAATAAATTATTGGGCTTCAATTGGACTGATATTAATTAGAGTAATTAATGCCCAATAGATTTATGTATGGACTTTATTTAATTCGATTAGATGTAAGTCCAAAACATAAAATCCAAGTCCACCTTATTTGCAAGTTGAAGCAAGTTAAGGAGGAGTTGAAAATCCTCAATTTGGAAGGTGAAGTGGCCGACCATGCATAGGTGTGTGGGAGGTTTTCTCTTGCAATCATGTGTAGTGGTTGTGCTAGTAGTGTGTATGTATGTGGAAGTTACCTTGGAGGTTAATTGTGAAGGTGGAATTTTGAATTTTACATTCTACATACACAAAAGTATTTCCTATACATTCACTCACTAACGTCATAATTTGCTGGTGATTTTTAGGCCAAAGCACTCTGAAAAATTCTCTCTTAGTGTTCATACTTAGAGAAAAATTGAACAATAACATTCCAAGGTTCACTAATTCATAGTGTCACTTTGGAAGTGTTTCTTCTTCCTTTTCTTTTTCTATCTAGCAATAGAGTGAAAATATATCCTTAGTGTGGTCTGGACTACATTGGAGGAGTTCTACATTGAGCTCTCAAGTAGACGAACGAGGGAAGAAAAGAAACGAAAAAGCACAAAGCTGTTCTACGTAAATTGAATAAAGGTTGGTTTTCTTTTACATTTTCATGTACCTTTGTTCATGTCCTTTTAAGTCACATGTCCAGTATCTTTTGCTTTGTTATTTATGTTTTGACAAACACTGATCCCCCGGGAACCTCAAAGGGAACACCACTTTGAATCCGGTTTAAATTATGCCTTAATTTTTTTGTTTTTATGCTTTCGTTGCCTTCCCGGGCCGTACCCGATTCTTTCACCATATAAAGTTGTATCTCAATATGGATATTTATTCATGTATGGTGCAAATGCTATTTAATAGCATTAAATCAAACAGAGTTCGATAGCCACCTCGCCAAATCACGCAGAGTTAATTACACTATACGAGGTTGGTCCTGAATGTCTATGATTTAGATCACTGATACGTTATATTTGTAAATCATGTGGAATAAAATTAATTGAAAAAAATTCCGACAATAATATATGAAGATAATGTGGCTTCCATCACCCAAATCAAGGAATGATATATTAAAGGTGATAGAATCAAGCACATATCATCAAATTTTTTCTCCATTTCACGAGCTTCAAGTGGAAGGCAAAATTAAAGGTAAATAGATTCCATCAACTCAGAACTTAGTAGATTTAATTACAAAGTCATTATCAACAAAAGTGTTCAAGCAACTCGTACATAATATTGGTATGCAACGTCTGAAAGAGATTTGTCTAAATCGAGGGGAAGATTATACAATTGCACTATTTTCCTTACCCTTGATTACTTCCTATTGGGTTTTTCCCGAGAACATTTTTAATGAGGTGTACATTCAAAGGGGAGTGTTGTAAATACATATATTTATCGTGTGAATGCACAACCCTCTTAGTATTCCCCCATAATACTTGTATAACTTGTTGTATCCCCCATAATATTTGTATTTATAATATTCAATAATTTAGTTTTTAGGAACTATTCTGGTGGTGTTTAAATACCACCATGTACACTTGAAGATAAGCATTTGGAGAATAAGAAAAGAGATTTGGAGAGAATACTTATTCTTATTTTGTTCATATACAATTAGGAGTAATCGACCAATAAACTTAAAATTTTTCAAAGTTTAGAACATGATGGATAAGGATAATTTGATATTGATAACCCCTGGCCATTTTCCTGAAAGCCTAAAAGTGTAGTGACCCAAAAAAGTTGCAAAAAAAGGAAGTCCAATCGTTGGAGCCTGCTCACCCAGTTGAGCTTAATAGCCTCCATCACAACTGAAGGCTTGATTGAGATTATCAAGCCTACCTGGTGGCACATTGTGTCCAATTTGAAATACCATTCGTATGTCCAGCAAGCGTACTAGGATTATGCAACCATAGAATCCCAAGCTTCCCCACACCAACAACCTAACTATCTGTGAGGAAATCTAGGGGGTTAATTTCTAGAAATCTACAATTAACTACCTAACCACATGGAGAGAAATCTACGGATATTGCTCTTAAGATCTCGGGTCATCAGCTGGCCGAGCACACGCCTCAATTACATCGCACAAAATCGAGGAATTTGAAACTATGAGCATCAATTTGGCAAAATATGAGGTCCAAAAAATATCCACAAAAGATTTTTAAAATAATAGAAAACAATATAATATAATATATAATAGAATAGATCGATAACATACATTTGCATAAATGAGAATGCTTGAATTTTCAGTTGTGTCAAACTTACTATTTAGACCCAATTTTTCACGACACTGAGAGGGTATTTGGGGAGCTTTTAATCTCTTTAAAACATCTTATAAGATATTTGAGAACTTATAAGATGTATAAAGTTTGGTAATTGTTTTAGCAAAGGAGCTTATAAGCTCTGAAAATAAGATGTTAGGAGCTTATAATCTCTTTAAAAAAAGTAGAGAATTCCTAACTCATTGGCAAAATTGCAAACTTAGTCCCGTAGGTAGACCTATTTCAAAAATAGTCCTACGCTTTACGGATTTAAAAAACAAAAAACGTCCGACCTTTCGGTAAAATTGACGGAGTGAAAACAAAATGATGCACAATTGATTCTTTTCATTTCCTGTCGGTAAAATATAACGACAGCAGGCACGTGAGAAGCAGATTCCTATAGTCGGTTGAAAGTAGGGTAAAAGACTCAGGCAAAATTACAATCTTTGTATGACTAGATCAGCCCATTTTAAAAATAGTCTTGCACTTTACGGGTTTTTAAAAATAGTCCAACCTTCCGTTTAAAATTAGGTGTTGACAATAGAGATCAAGGAAAGTAAAATTACAACACAAGCCGAGCAGAACACACTCATGTCATGTTCTCCAACACGGTAGTGTTCCTCGAGAAAGTTTTTCGTTAGTTTAAAAGCACTTATGGAAATGGCCAATTCTGTGAAAAGACAAAAGACAATTTGAGGATCAAAATTATCACATCTGATTGTTTGAGGATCAAAATTGAATTACTGGTAAAGTTTGAGAACAAAAAGTGTAATTCTCCCATTTTTTTCCTTCTTAGATGTATACGTGCAAAAGACGTGACCTCCTTTGTTAGGTTTGACGGATACTTGATGGAAAATACAAAGTGTATAAAAAGTGATAGTTTCAGGACTATATTGTAACTTAGAGTTATTTGAGAACCAAAATCAAAATGGTATAATTTATGATCTGTAGGTTGTTGGAGTAAATGAACGTAAGACATGCAACATAAGATATACATGTACAACGTTATGTATACACACACACACATATACATATATATATATATTATCTAAGAGAATTATAGTTTTGACCCATAAATACTATCACTTATTCACTTTTAGTCCATAACAATCACGACTTATATTTTTTTTTTATTCCTAGACAGACACTTTTTTTTTTTGGTCATTTCTATTAAGTGACTATTATTTGATTGAAAATCAACATGTGCCATGCACGTGAGCCGAAAGGAGGGTGATGCCAGCCTCACTTGTATGGCACGTGATGATCTTCTGTCAAACTTAATAGCTACTAGGTGAAAATGACCAAAAATGTTAAGAAAGTATTTGTTTAGGAACCGAAAGTGTAAGTAATGATTATTTAGAGACTAAAAAAATATGTCGTCGGCTTGTGAGTGAGTTATTTTTCTAGTTAGGGCTGGTTACCTAACCAATAGAACGGGATACTATTTGTTAAAGATGATGTATGGAAAAGATGGACTAGTATTTCCTATTATAATACTTGTTGCATCTTCTATTCTGCTCAATATATACACGCCATGTTCATAAAATCTTTTCTTAGATGAAATTGATGATGTAATCTTCATATGCGAGGCGAATATATGTAAAATAAAATACAAGATATAACAAGAAATCCAACTGGGATAAGATTGTGGGAATTTTGTCTAAACTGTTAATAATGGAACCATATCCTATCTTAGTTACTAATTGGGGTTGCTTGTGTAACATGGATTGGCCCGGGAGAGGTGCGGCGGAAGCGCGGGAGTGTGTAATATAAAACTGTATATGCATAAAATAAACAAAATTAAAGCATACATCAAACATGCATAACGGATCAGGGGGTGTGCCCTTGATTCTCCCCACCGTTCGGTGTATCTCATGTTCAAGATAGTATACAACATGGAGGCCGTAGAATTTGGAGGAACAAGAAATGTAAAGAGAGAATGCTACCCTCGTAGTCTTCTTCGTTTGGCGACACGCATTGTTTTCCATTTTTCCACCAAGATCTCAACGTAGAGACCCTCTAAATTGTCCACACGCTTCACCGGATAGTAATGAACTCTCGTGCTAGCAAGAAGTTGTTTAGGGGAGAAGAGGCATCGATACAACACTATTGATTAATGCTACGGACATCTCTAATGTTCTACCTTGAACAAATCAAGAAGAGCAAAGGAAATCTTGGAGAAAAGTGAAGAAGGTGGACGAGAGAGAGATGGCATAGTGTGTGTGTGTAGAGATTCGTGTGTGTGTGTTTGAATATTTATAAGGAATTAGTATTCCTAATCCTACTCAACCTCTTCCAAAGAGACACATCCTAATCAACTAGGGATTTGACCAAGTCAAACCTCATCCTAGGATGAATCCTAGCCGTCTATCTCAAAACCTCTAGATCAAATCTAGTCCATCCATCCTTGATGGGCTTTATGGAATGGGCCTATTTAAATCTAATTTAAATAGTCCAAAGGTCCAATGGACTCTATATTAACCCTATTTAATATTTCAAGTCCACTAATTAATTTACCCTTTTAATTTAATTAAAAGGGAAGCCCATGCTCATTAAATCTATAAATACAATTTAAGAACTCAAGCCCGATTAATCCAATTAATGCATGAAGGCTTAAATCTCTGAGAAGTATAATTTAATCCTATCAAATTAAACCTTCTCTTGAAATTAATTCCATATTGATTCCTTTCACATCTGGTGAATCGGGTGTGACTCTTTAGGTTCACCCTCAGCTAGACTTGGACCTACTTGTTGTTATCTCATAATCAAAGTAGTCCAACGCCATGGGTGGCCATCTAGCAATGATCCATGGCACTAGAGACTAGTTGAATATGTGACGTGAACATTTCAGCTCCGAGTTACATACAGGTAAAGTACTACTGTTGCCTATCTCCCGACCTTAGTCTAGGGCATGGAATAGGACGTTGGTTCCCATCCTTGACTTAGGAATGTATGCTTCAAACTTGAGATAGGTTTAACTCTATTATTGACATAGGAATCCTTTCCTACTCAATCAAATGCTATGGCCATAGACTTTGAGAGTCTAAACCATCTCAAAGCGCATAGGAGATCTCGCTGTCATAATCTTTGATAGGGGACAGATCCTATCTTGGAATTCACAATCCTCTCTACGTATTCCGACTGCACTGAACAAAGCTTATGATGGCCATGTCTTACGACACAATCACCTCTCGCCAGATCCAAGATACAACCTTTGTTTGTAAGCGACTGATGTGATACCTCAAGTTTAAGGATTAATCCCGTACTATAGGAATCGGGAAAACTAGTCATACCGACCAAGCCCGTGTGGTTTCCATATGATGATTCCCGTGAGTCACCTCACTCAGCCGACCTTGTCAACTAACCCACTAATATTGCATATACGTCCAACGTCTGTCACCGATGAAACACGGTACTCATCCAGCGAATGTAATCCATAGGGCAAGTCTCTATAGGACCCTCGATACCTAATCGAGGTCCTCGACTTGGAGTATTTCAGACCGATCTACAGAAGTTGATTCCATGCCCGCCGACCTATGCGCAGTCCAGCTTCATGGATTCATATGTCCAGTCTGTGGGCGTTTTTTGTAACTTCGAAACCACGTTCAATGCTAGCAATAAGCACAACAAACTCATTGTTGCCAATGATGAATCATTACTACATTCATCAATATAATATTACTTCCATTCAAAGATTGGTGAATAGTTCTCAGAACAACCAACCACATTGACTTTCTGGTCACCTATTCTAACAGCTTGTTTGCTATGTGTTGCATCATGACGAGGTTAGGAATAAGGATTTTGTACATATGTCATGTATAGGGAAAATTATACTTTTAATTTTCAAACTATACCACTGATTCATTTTTAGTCCTCAAACAATCAATGATGACAGTTTTGGTTCACAAAACAGTGCATTTTTTTACGAAATTAGACATTTTCGTCATATTGCTGTCAAATATAAGACAAAAAACCTCATTTGCTTGACACATGACTTAGAGGAGGGGGGGTACCATTTCCCACCAGAAAAGTGGTTCCTCGTCAAGGTTTAGGAAGATATTACTCATTTTTGCCTCTAAACATTGCAAAGGCAAAAATGAAGAGCATTGGCAAAGAAAGACATAAAAAATTGAGTTCAAGCTCTTCTTTTAGGAATAAATATTCTACCCAATTTTAGGTAAATTCAGAAGTCCAGTCTACATTATTTTGCAATTGTGGATTTGAGATCCATTTGTTAACATCATGGATTCCTATCACCTGAGTAGAAGGTATCATGCTTGCCCAAATTATAGGGTAAGATTTTTAATTTTTTTCTCCCTCAAGCATGTTGTAAATAAAGGGTGGCGGGAGGTGTTTGAATAATTAGACCTAATTTTAGAAGGTGTTGACATAGTTTGCCCAAATTTTTAATTTTATTGAGTGGCAAAGATGATTTATAAGTTACTTGGTGAAGATTGTGGTGATAAAATTAGGTACACACATTTCAACTAATCCACCTAATTTATTTGAAGCAGTCTTCAATTAACCTAGTTACTTTAGTTCAAAATAGTGTCTACTGATATGTGCAACAAATTAAAATTAGGGAAAAATAATTGGCAATCGCCCGATATTTGGTATAATTATGAATATTTTCTTGTTGTTTAAAAAAATTACAAATGTCCCATCTCTAATGAAAAATAATTATGTCGCCCTATACTATATGAGGTGGACATTATCACTGATTTTTTTTTAAAAAAATAAACATAAAAATTGAGGGTGGGTACATTAAATAATCAATTGGGCATATAGAACATTCTGAAAAATTATAAAACTATAATTCATAATCCAAATAGACATTTTAGTTAGTTCACCACAAAAAATGTATGAAAACCTAACGGAGGCTAATAAAATGAGCTCATTGTTAGAAGGACGTTAAAATGAGGGATATTTGTGTTAGAATAGGTGACCAGAAAGCCAATAGGTTTGGCGATTTACAACCTATCTGACAACTTGATGTAAATGTAATATTATTATGTGATGAATAAGATGAGTGTTCGTCACTAATTGTACCTTCTTGTTGCGCTCATCTTACATATGTTAAAACGGTGTTTTACTTATATCGCAACAAAGCCCACAGACCATGGTTAAACAACTCATGCAGTTGGGCCACGCATTAGATGGTGGTTATGAAACCAACTGATTGAGAGTTGGGTCTGAAACGTTCCAAGTCGAGGACCTCGAGACAGGCATCAAGAGTCCTATTGAGACTTGCGTCAAGAGTCATGTTCATTGGATGAGTGTCGTGTTTCATCAGCGACAGGCGTGGGACGCGTACACGATCTTAATGGGTTGGTCGACTGGGGTCGAGCCAACTCGACTGACTCGCAGGGGTCATCATATGGAAGCCTTGGAGGCTTGGTCGGTATGATTGGATTTTCCCGATTCCGATAGTACGAGAGTAGCCAGACTTGAGGAATCATGGCAGTCGCGTGCACAGGACGGCTGTATCTTGGATCTGGCGAGAGGTGATCATTATGTAAGATGATCATTATAAGCCTTGTCCAGTGCAGTCGGAATGTGTAGCGAGGACGGTGAATTCCAAGAAGAGGATCCGTCCCCTGTCAGTATGTGACATATGTATCTCCTATGCACTCGGAGACACGTACATGCTGTTTAAAGCTGTGGCCACAGTGGTTGGTCGAACACGGAATGGTTTCCTGTGTCAACACAATGAAGCGTATGTAGTCTCGAGTTTTAAGCATAGATGCCTAGTCAAGGATGGGAACCGACGCCCAATTCCATACCCTAGACTAAGACCGGGAGACGGTAGACGGAAGGACCGTACCCGTACGAAATCGGCGCCTAAATGTTCACGCCTAGATTCACCTAGTCTCTAATGTCATGGACCGTTGCTAGACGGCCACCCATGGTAACGGGCCCTTGTGGGACACGGGCCCAAGTCTAGCTGAAGGTGAACCTAAAGGGTCACACACAAATCACCGAGGAGGTTGAGAGATTGACTTGGAGTCAATCTCGAAGGATAAATAAGTAATTGGATTACTTAAGGGATAGTCCATTGGATGGACGGGACAATATTGTATCGGACCCTCGTTTAATCGGTAAATTGGATTTTTAATTAATTATGGAAAGTTGAGATGTTGGATCTTTTGATTGGATTAAAAGACCAACGGGAATAATTTAAGTGGACATTAAATTGGATTTAATTTCGGGTTCGTCGTAATTGGATTATGATAAAACCCGGTCCGTTAAATTTTGATCCGAGAGGAGAAATAATTTCTAATTTGGAATAGGAAGAAGTTGGACTTCTTCCCATATTGAGCATGGCCGAAATGCTCCCTTGGAGAAAGCTAAAATCAGCCATGTTTCATGCAAGGTGGTATGTTGACTTATCTCTTTTGGAAAGAGACAAATCAACTCCAATCAAGCCCTTCCCTTTTGGTATGATTTGATCATACCTTAAAAGTTGGTATGCTTGATTGAAGAATGAATGGTGATTGATTGGAATGTATCTAGACATGCTTGGATGAACCTAGACACATTCCAATAATCACATTAATGATGTATATATAGGAGTATATACAACACCTTGTGTATTAGAATCATTATTCATCTTTTTCAAGAACGAAAATACCCTCCATAGGACCTCAAAATGTCCAAACAGGACATGATTAACACACTTTTCAGCCGGTTTAGATTGCACCCATACCTGCCTGATCGGAACCACCACCATCGACCACTCAACACTTGGAAGGCTAATATCACGACACATGGACCCATACAAAAGACATTTGACCCTATAAATACTCCAAACCATTTTCTGGCCAAGGTATACAACATTTATTGAGAGAAAATTCATCTTGCCACTCGACCTCGCAACCAACTAATTTATGAATCGAAAATTTTTAATAGGGAATCTCCCAACAGACTTAACTAACATATGCTCATTTTCTCAAATTGCAGGTACTTATGTATCCAAAATGGGAAAAAAATACTTAGTCCATTGACTTGGTTGTCGTTCAATCTTAGTCACTAACATTGATAGTTTTCAATTTTATACACTATGTTGCGAAAATACTTCAATTAGGTCCTCCGATGGCCGATTTTGCTTGTGGCCGGAAAATAGCATGTCCACTATACATGCTGCAAAATTGGCGATTTTATATTCCCATGCGGCACTAAAAAATGACTTGGCACTTGAGGTAGATATTTTTTTTTATCTCTTCTTTGCCACATAAGCACTTACATAAACAAAAAAATATAAACAATTAAAATTATAGATAATGATAAATAATTACTTTATAAATACTTATAGATTATAAAAATTGATTATTATTTTATAAAACAAGACATAAAATTATTATTTTATAAATAATTATAGATTATATAGATAAAAAAAAATACGTAAACTTATAGGTAACTATAAACTATTTTATTTATTTATAAAATTAAAAATACATAAATTATTAGTTTATAAAAAATACATAAAATTATAGGCAATTATAAATAATTATTTTATAAATACTTATATAATATAAGAATAGTTATAGATTATAAAAAATAAAAACTACTATTTTATAAATAATTAGAGATTATGAAAAATAGAATTATTATTTTATATAATATAATTTAAATAAAAAGAAAACCTAACCCCCTCCGCCCCCAACCTTCCATCCCCCTCAACCCCGCCGTTTGACGCCCACAAATTATTATACATAATTATGGGGTTAATTGGTAATTATTTAAAAAAATTTAGTTAATTAGTAGATATATTATAGATTAAATTGTGATCATATTAAGACTTGAACGGAGTGAATTAGAGCTTTATATAATATTTGGAAGCAATTTATATTAATTACGAAATTAGAAAGGACGTAATGGGTATTTTGGAAAAGTTTATTAAAAATTAAAAGAAAAATAGAAAAGGGTTGGATAAAGATGGGTGCTGACGCACCCATCAGCTTACTTTTTAAACACACACACAAACATTAATCACACACACACCCCTTTCGGCGAACAGAAGGTAAGTAATTAAATTATTTTAATTAGTTTTAAATTATATAATTATATTATTTAATAAGTGCATTTATTAAATGTTATTTATACTACTCAATTTAGTGTTTAACCGAAAAATTTTATGAAATTGAGTATTTATAATTAGTGCCTGGTTAAATGTCTCAATTGAATTAGGGGTGTTATAATTAAAGGCTTAAACTGCTTAATTTACTAGATTTAATAATTTCTACAATTGATTGGCCTAGTTTAATCTGGTTGAAAATTTTATTTGAGAAATACTATAGAATTATATTTGAAAATGTTATATTTACTAAAAAGGAGTATGTTTTGGTAATAAATTAAATCCAAAATGGTTATTCAGAATGGTAGTTATAATAAGATGAGGGGTTTAATGAAATATTGAGAGATTGGTGAAAAATATATATATATATATATAAATACTATTAAATATTTTATTTAGAAATTGACATTTTACACTTTAATTATACGCATTATACTTTATGATAGGATCCGGGGATAAAGTAGAGGATTGAACGACTTTATATCTGCTAACCAAATCTGTATAAGATCGAGGTAAGTAAATAATTAGTGCTACTTATATATGTTCTTTTTTCCTATTAATGTTGTGTACGTAAATAATTAGTATTATCTATATATGTTTCATTTCTTGGTGATATTACTTTTATGTGAGCCTATGAGTCGTGCTTGACTAATCTATTTTGAACTGTACGAGTGGTTTATGATTACTTTGAAATGATTATGTCGTGAATGTGAAATGAGGAAACTATTGAGATATGCCATTGGTTGTTTGATATCACTGTTATGTGCTTGTACGTGAAATATGCGGCTATGTGGTTTTATGTGACTAGTTGGCTTACAAGAACAATGATATGTGGAATCGATGGAGTGATGGAAATTGAATGTAATTATGATATGAATACCCCTTGATGTTGTTGAATAGCCTATGCGGCAAAATGAAATGAAAAGAGCTATAATGCAATGTGAAAAGAGCTATGATGCGAAATGAAAAGAGCTATGATGCGAAATGAAAGAGCTTTGATGCAAAATGAGATTGATGAGTTTGTGTGGCATGCCAAGGGGATTCATGTATATATATGAATGAATAGTGAGGTTGAGTTGGTGGAGAAGAACACTATATCACCTTTCTGGTAAGCCAACTAGGAAAAAGACAAGTTTGATTGATTATCGTGTTTATGGGCATGATTACGTGGAGAAATGAAATGAAATGTGCTTGATTAAGTTGATTATATTTTATATACGTTGCTTGTTTTTATCTTGTTGATATAAATGAGGTGTGTATATAGTTGGTGCCGATTGTTTACTTGTTGAGTTGCAGGCTCATCCTTCTGCTAACATTTTTCAAGTGTAGATTTTGCTGTGCCTATTCACGACAACTAGGTCCACGGTTTGCATTCCAGTCAGGTCGGGCCAGTATGCAGTTTTCTTCTCATCATAAATAGAAATAAACGTCTCATTTTGGATTAAAAACGAAAATGACATGTAAACTAATTATAACAGTTCCATTTTGACGTACTAGATATATATATATATATATATATATGATTTTGTGGATGAGATGATAGATATGCTTGTTGTGATGATGAGGCTACGTGTAATTATACTTAGCAGGGACTAGATTATGTGTATAATTACGTATATAAACAGGGTTTATATTAAGTGTGATAATTAGGGGAGATATAGTCGTAGTACCGTTAGAGGGTGCTACATTTGGTGGTATCAGAGCAGGGATTAGATTCTCTGGGGTATTTGATGATATGTGGTATTATACATAATATATATATATATATATTACGAGTCTAATTATACATATGCATTTCATATAGGATGGAAGCTTCAAGTGAAAACGTTGTTGGCCCAACTGAGTCATTAGAGTCTGTACAGGGTCATGATCATGCATCTGAACATCAGGGGTTAGAAGCCCCGAATAGAAACGTCCCCCAACCAGAAGTACATCCTTTATGCAACAATTCTTAGAGTTTATACAGAGGATGGCTCCGCAAACACAACCACAACCCCAACCACAAGATGTAGTCATTGATAAAAATTATGAGATAGTTAGAAGGCAGGGTGCGAAGGTATTTGCTGGTACAACTGATCCTGCAGAAGCAGAAGAATGGTTGAGAAATACAGAAAGAGTTCTAGATCGAATCGAATGCACTTCTGAACAAAAGTTGAGGTATGCGGTGTCTTTATTGGAGAAAGATGCGTTGGATTGGTGGGAAACTGTTCCAGGGAGTAGGAATCGACCAATCACTTTAACATGGAATGACTTCTTGAGAGAATTTGCTGAGAAATACACTCCACCGGTCTACAGAAATCGTAAGAAAGTTGAATTTCTTGAGTTAAAGCAAAATGAGTTATCTGTTGCCGAATATGAGCTACAGTTTGTGAGGCTATCCAAGTATGCTCCAGAAGAGGTAAGTACTGATGAATTGAGGAGAGACAGATTTGAAAGAGGCCTGAGGCTTGAGATACGAGAGAAGATAGCAATCAAACCTCCAAGTTACAGTGCACTTTTGGAAGCAGCATTGAGAGCTGAAGAGACATCTACAGAAAGGAATTCCGCTGAATCTAAACGAAAGAAGTGGACAAGTAATCCTAACTTTATAAGCGGACCAAGTGGTGCAGTTTCTTTTAAGAGTTCTGGTTTTCATAGAGGTGGGTACAGAAGCCGAGGAATGAGTCAAACTAATAGGTCACCATCAGTGTTGTCAAGTAGAGGGGGGTCTACCTCAATTGAATTTGGGGGAAGACAGGGTCCAACCAGATCATTTAGTGGAAGGTCTATTCCCTCGTGTACGAATTGCGGTAGGAAACATACCGGTGAATGTTGGGGAGTCCAGCCAATCATATGTTATTGTTGCCACCAACCAGGGCATATTGTCAGGGATTGTCCTACGTGGAGAATTGACGCCAGTGGATCTCAGATTTCAGGACCCAGTAGTGTGGGGGAAAATGTACAATGGGCTGGTACGAGTAGAGGGCGAGGCAGAGGTGGTCGAGGTAGCGGGACTATTTCTACAACATCAACTGGACAGAGTAGTCAATCTCAGCCACAAGCAAGGGTGTATGCCATCACCAGGGAACAAGCTCCTACTGCACCTGAGGTTATTATCGGTTCCTTTTCTATTTGCAATTCTGGTGCGCATGTGTTAATTGATCTAGGATCTACTTGTTCATTATATCACATGATTTTGCATCACGTGTGCATGCTAGTATTGAACAGTTGGGGCATGACTTATGTGTATCTATGCCTGCTAGTGGGGTTATACTTGTTAACACTGTAGTGAGATCTTGTCCAATAGTAGTGGATAGTGTCACACTATATGCAGATTTGGTTGTGATAAATCTTATGGAGTTTGATGTTATCCTAGGGATGGATTGGTTATCTAGTAATCATGCTTTGGTGGACTGTCAAACAAAAGAGGTGGCTGTAGAAATCAATGGGCAAATGAAGACGGTTGTAGTGGGAGAAAGAAAAGTTATACCTAACTGTTTAATTTCTGCTATGACTGCTTTTAATTTAATTAAAGAAGAGTGTGAAACATATCTAGCTAGTGTATGTGATACTACGAAGGTCAGTCCGGGTGTGTCAGATGTTCCAGTAGTTAGGGAATTTCCTGATGTTTTTCCCGAAGAATTACATGGGTTACCACCTCATCGAGTAGTAGATTTTGAAATAAAAACTATTCCTGCGGCAGCACCTATTTCGATTGCACCATATAGAATGGCTCCACTTGAATTGAAAGAATTAAAGAAGCAATTAGAAGAATTACTCGATAAGGGGTTTATACGACCAAGTATTTCGCCTTGGGGAGCACCAGTGTTATTCGTAAAGAAGAAGGATGGGAGTATGAGATTATGTGTTGATTATAGCAGTTGAATCGGATCACAATTAAGAACAAGTATCCTCTGCCACGGATAGATGATTTACTTGACCAACTGAAGGGTGCAATTGTATTTTCTAAAATTGACTTGAGATTAGGGTATTGGCAATTGCGGATCGAAGAAGGGTCTATTCCAAAGACAGCTTTTCGAACCAGGTATGGTCATTATGAATTTGTTGTTATGCCGTTTGGGTTAACGAATGCCCCTACTGCTTTCATGTCGTTGATGAACAAAACCTTACAGCCATTCCTTGATCAATTTGTGATTGTGTTTATTGATGATATTCTGATATACTCTAGTAGTCACGAGGAACATGAACAACATTTAAGGACAGTTTTACAAATCTTGAGAGAAAAGCAACTGTACGCTAAATTTAGCAAATGTGAATTTTGGTTGGAGGAGATTGCTTTCTTAGGGCATGTTGTTTCTAAGCAAGGGGTACAACCTGATCCGGCAAAAGTTAAGGTTATTTTAGAGTGGGAGCCACCAAAAAATGCATTAGAAGTTCGCAGTTTTCTGGGATAGGCTGGGTATTACAGAAGATTTGTTAAAGATTTCTCTGTTATTGCAAAACCTTTGACAAATTTGTTAAAGAAGAATGTGTCGTTCAATTGGAACAACATGTGTAATCAGAGTTTTGAAGAGTTAAAGAAAAAACTTACCTCTACACCTATTCTAGCATTACCATCTGGGAATGGAGGATATGTGGTGTATACTGATGCTTCACGACAAGGACTTGGATGTGTTTTGATGCAACATGGAAGAGTTATAGCTTATGCTTCGAGGCAGTTGAGACCGTATGAATTGAACTATCCAACTCATGATCTGGAATTAGCAGCTATTGTGCATGCATTAAAAATCTGGAGGCATTATCTATATGGAGAAAATTTCAAATATTTACCGATCACAAGAGCTTAAAGTATATTCCAACACAGAAAGAGTTGAATTTGAGGCAGAGAAGATGAATTGAGTTGTTGAAGGACTACGATTGTACTATTGATTATCACCCCGGAAAGGCAAATGTAGTTGCAGATGCTTAGAGTAGAAAGACGGTGGACCAACTAGCAGGTATGATTTGCTATAATGTGGAGTATTTAGCTGCCCTCAGGGCAATGAATGTGAGTTTTAGCGTTGGTGATGATCTTTTACTTGCCACTCTTCAAGTAAAGCCCTCCCTTAGGGACAAAGTTAAGAATGCACAGATTAGTGATCCGTATTTGTAGAAAATGAAAGCCAAGGTACAAGAAGGAAAGAACGATCAATATGTAATACAGGAAGATGGTGTGTTATTAAATGGGAAGCGTATGTGTGTGCCGAATGTAGAGGAATTGAGAATGGAGATTATGCACGAGGCGCACTATGCACCGTATGCTATGCATCCTGGCAGTACCAAGATGTATCGAGACCTGAGACCCTACTATTGGTGGCCAACCATGAAGAAAGATGTTGCAGAGTTTATAGCTAGATGTGTAACTTGTCAGCAAGTTAAAGCAGAACACCAAGCACCAGCTGGTAAGCTTCATCCTTTATCTATACCTGAATGAAAATGGGAAAAGATTACTATGGATTTTGTCATTGGGTTACCACGTACATTCAGGAAACATGATGCTATTTGGGTAATCGTGGATAGATTGACTAAATCGGCTCACTTTATGCCAGTAAGACAAAATGATTCTTTGGATAAGTTGGCTGAGTTGTACGTTTCGGAAATTGTGAGATTACATGGGGTTTCTACTTCTATAGTCTCTGATAGAGATCCTCGGTTTACGTCTCATTTTTGGGGAAGTTTGCAAAGGGCATTAGGTACAAGCTTGCACTTCAGTACGGCATTTCATCCTCAGACAGATGGACAATCAGAAAGGACCATTCAGACGTTAGAAGATATGATGAGAGCTTGCGTTATTGAGTTCAGAGGGAACTGGGACGATCATTTACCACTGATAGAATTTGCATATAATAATAGTTTTCATTCTAGTATTGGCATGGCTCCGTATGAAGCTTTGTATGGAAGAAAATGTCGAAGTCCAATATGTTGGGATGTTGAGGGATTGAGACAACTTGAAGGGCCCGAATTAGTCCAAGAAACAGTGGATAAGATACTACAGTCAAAAAGTGTTTGAAAGCAGCTCAAGATCGGCAAAAAAAGTTATGTTGACAAACATCACAGGGAGATGGAATATGTGGGAGAGAAAGTTTTTCTGAAGGTATCACCATGGAGGGGAATCTTAAGATTCGGTAAGCAAGGAAAGTTAAGTCCAAGATATATTGGGCCGTATGAAATCATTGAGCGAGTCGGACCACTAGCTTATCGATTAGCATTACCAGCAGAGTTGTCTCAGATACATGATGTGTTTCACGTGTCCATATTACGTCGATATCGATCTGATCCTAGTCACATTTTACATGAACCAGAGATAGAAATATCTGAGGGATTAACGTACGTAGAAGAACCGATAGAACTTTTGGATCGGAGTATAAAGAAGTTGAGGAATAAAGAAATACCTATGGTGAAGGTAAAATGGAGTCATCACTCTCCCAGAGAAGCCACTTGGGAGGTTGAGGAGAGTATGAGAGAGAAGTATCCATACTTATTCTCTGAGCCGGTACGTTAATTAAACTTCGGGGACGAAATTTTTATTAGGAGGGGAGAATTGTGACGCCCACAAATTATTATACATAATTATGGGGTTAATTGGTAATTATTTAAAAAAATTTAGTTAATTAATAGATATATTATAGATTAAATTGTGATCATATTAAGACTTGAATGGAGCGAATTGGAGCTTTATATATATTTGGGAGCAATTTATATTAATTACGAAATTAGAAAGGACGTAATGGGTATTTTGGAAAACTTTATTAAAAAATAAAAAAAAATAGAAAAGGGTTGGATAAAGATGGGTGCTGACGCACCAATCAGCTTACTTTTTAAACACACACACAAACATTAATCACACACAAACATTAATCACACACACACCCCTTTCGGCCAACAGAAGGTAAGTAATTAAATTATTTTAATTAGTTTTAAATTATATAATTATATTATTTAATAAGTGCATTTATTAAATGTTATTTATACTACTCAATTTACTGTTTAACTGAAAAATTTTATGAAATTGAGTATTTATAATTAGTGCCTGGTTAAATGTCTCAATTGAATTAGGGGTGTTATAATTAATGGCTTAAACTGCTTAATTTACTAGATTTAATAATTTCTACAACTGATTGGCCTAGTTTAATCGGATTGAAAATTTTATTTGAGAAATACTATAGAATTATATTTGAAAATGTTATATTTTACTAAAAAGGAGTATGTTTTGGTAATAAATTAAATCCAAAATGGTTATTCAGAATGGTAGTTGTAATAAGATGAGGGGTTTAATGAAATATTGAGAGATTGGTGAAATATATATATATATATAAATACTATTAAATATTTTATTTAGAAATTGACATTTTAGATTTTAATTATACGCATTATACTTTATGATAGGATCCGGGGATAAAGTAGAGGATCGAACGACTTTATATCTGCTAACCAAATCTGTATAAGATCGAGGTAAGTAAATAATTAGTGCTGCTTATATATGTTATTTTTTCCTATTAATGTTGTGTACGTAAATAATTAGTATTATTTATATATGTTTCATTTCTTGGTGATATTACTTTTATGTGAGCCTATGAGTCGTGCTTGACTAATCTATTTTGAACTGTACGAGTGGTTTATGATTACTTTGAAATGATTATGTCGTGAAAGTGAAATGAGGAAACCTATTGAGATATGCCATTGGTTGTTTGATATCACTGTTATGTGCTTGTACGTGAAATATGCGGCTATGTGGTTTTATGTGACTAGTTGCCTTACAAGAACAATTATATGTGGAATCGAGGGAGTGATGGAAATTGAATGTAATTATGATATGAATACCCCTTGATGTTGTTGAATAGCCTATGTGACGAAATGAAATGAAAAGAGCTATGATGCGATGTGAAAAGAGCTATGATGCGAAATGAAAGAGCTTTGATGCGAAATGAGATTGATGAGTCTGTGTGGCATGCCAAGGGGATTCATATATATATATGAATGAATAGTGAGGTTGAGTTGGTGGAGAAGAACACTATATCACATTTCTAGTAAGCCAACTAGGAAAAAGACAAGTTTGATTGATTATCGTGTTATGGGATGATTACATGGAGAAATAAAATGAAATGTGCTTGATTAAGTTGATTATATATTATATACGTTGCTTGTTTTTGTCTTGTTGATATAAATGAGGTGCGTATATAGTTGGTGCCGATTGTTTACTTATTGAGTTGCAGGCTCATCCCTCTACTAAAATTTTTCAGGTGTAGATTTTGCTGTGCCTATTCACGACAACTAGGTCCACGGTTTGCATTCCAGTCAGGTCGGGCCAGTATGCAGTTTTCTCCTCATCATAAATAGAAATAAACGTCTCATTTTGGATTAAAAACGAAAATGACATGTAAACTAATTATAACAGTTCCATTTTGACGTACTAGATATATATATATATATATATATATATATATATGATTTTGTGGATGAGATGATAGATATGCTTGTTGTGATGATGAGGCTACGTGTAATTATACTTAGCAGGCACTAGATTATGTGTATAATTACGTATATAAACAGGGTTTACATTAAGTGTGATAATTAGGGGAGATATAGTCGTAGTACCGTTAGAGGGTGCTACACGCCGTCCTCCGCCAGTAAAGGGGGCGACGACGCGTCACCTCCTAACACCACGGGGCGACTCGCCATTGCTCAACGTGCAACCGGGTGGGGGTTAAGAATTTTTTTTTAAATTTAAATTTTTATTATATAATAATTTTATTTTAATTATATATATACTTATGCCATGTTGGAAGTCTAGTGTGTACAAAAATACCACATAAACGCGCACATGATTTGGATTGTCGAACACTTAAGCAATTAAATAACATATCAGTATTTTTTGTTCATTTCACTGAAAAATTGGTTCCAAAACCTAAATCGGATGAAATGGACGCATTTTTGCAATATAGTGTATAAAATTAAAAAATTTTTGAAAAGTAATAGATTAAAATTGAATAAGGATTAAGTTAATGGACTAATTTTATTCTTTTTTCATCCAAAAATTAGACTATCCTAAAAGTCATCACGACTGCCCGACCTGTATCAATAGCATTATAAAAGCCGCTTAGGCACTATCTTATATAATCTTTAATACGACAGTTTTGAACCGCTCGTGAGTGATCTGTTTTTCTATATAGGGCAGCTTAGGCTACTCATAGGGTCGGGCACTATTGGTTCAACTCATAGGGTAGGACTTGTATCCAAAGCATCGGTATGGTGCTGGGAATTTCGTGTGACTCTTACCCAAAATTATCAATCTTAATTAATTCTATATTGTCATTAAATATATATTAAGTGCGATAAATTATCATTTTATCCGAGTATAATTATTAATGACAAAAATTATTAAAATTGTTACTACAAGCAATTAGAATCCATCAATGGTGGTAATTTATTTACAATACAAATATAGCAGCATTTATATTTATCGTTATTTTCTTATCACTATACATGCGTCGCTAATTAAAATAGCTAAGACTTTATGCATAATTCTTTTGCTACTAAGTATAGCTAGTGACAAGTTTTACACAAATATTGCTATTATGGAAATCATTATCACTACAAATAAATAAAATATTAGCTGACATAAAAAAATCAAGCGACAATTTTAAGATTGTCACTAACTGAGAAAATTATAATTTTGGTCCTAAAGTATACGGTGATTTGTAATATTAGTCCCATACTTTCTGGAATAACCAATATTAGTCCTAAATTTTAGAAAAATATTACAAAATTAGTCCCACCGAGAAAAAATTGCAACTTTTGGGATTAACTTTGCAACATTTGGGACAAACTTTATGACTAATTTTGCAACACTTTGCTAAAATATGGGACGAATTTTGCAACGCTTTTGTAAAGTGTGGGACTAATATTGCTACGGTGAGATTAACTTTACAACGTTTTCCTAAACTATGGGACTAATGTTGGCTATTTCAAAATATATGGGACTAATATTGCAAACCACCCTACATTTTGGGACCAAAATTGCAATTTTCTCTCACTAACTATATATATTTAGTATAAGAATAATAAATTTTATGATTTTAATAATACTACTATTTTAAAAAATTATTATTAATTAGTAAGAATTAGTGACAAAAAATGTGCATAAAGCTGTCACTAAATATAATTACTGACAAATGTATAGTGATGACCTAGTAACAATGAAAACTTATCATCACTAAATTGTGTTGTCATTAAGTTCTCACTATAAATATGTTGCTAGTTGTATTAAGTGACAACTTTATACACAATTTTTTTCACTAAATAATTATATAGTGACAAGATAAACAGTATTGTCACTTGATGTATATTTTAGTGGCACCTTTAAGGGGAAATAGCATTTTTGGTCCCATAACTTAGACCCTTTTAATTTTTGGTACCATTCATTATGGGATTAGCGATTTTGGTTCCGTAACTTACAAAAATAAGCATTTTTAGTCCCACCCCATTTTTTCGTTAATTTTTTAACGGAGGTTGAGTTTTTGCTGTTAAGTTTTTGAAATTGAAACTAAAATTGCCACCATTTGTGCTTGGGATGATTTTCGGCGAGAAAATAATTATTATTGAGAGCTAACATAAAAAAATTAAGAAAATTAGAGCAAATAAAGGTGATTTCTATCTTTTTCACAAAAAGCAATCTTTCATTCTTTAATTTTATTTGTGTTGCAATTTATCATTTTGTATGAATTCTATAAATATTAAAACAAGTGATGACCCACAAAAAATTCAAGTAATGCAATGTAAGCACACTTGACAAAAAGACAATTTCGTTAGTTGTGTCCATACCAATTTATTTGCCCCAATTTTCTTGATTTTTTTTATATTAGCTCTCAATAGTAGTTATTTTTTCGCAAAAAATCATCCCAAGCACAAATGGCACCAATTTTACCTTCAATTTCAAAAACTTAACGGCAAAAACTCAACCTCCATTAAAAAATTAACGAAAAAACGGGGTGGGACTAAAAATGCTAATTTTTTATAAGTTACGGGACCAAAACTTCTAATCCCGTAACGAATGGTACCAAAAATGAAAAGGGTCTAAGTTATGGGACCAAAAAATACTATTTTTTCGCACCTTTAATGTAACGTCCATATATTATTATACATAATTAAGAGACTAATTGGTAATATTAAGGAGATTTAATCTAATCATAAATATATTATTGTTTAAAATCTGAATATATTAAAACTTGAAGGGAGCAAAATAGAGTTTTGGGAGTTTTATAAAATATTTTGGGGTAAATTATATGAATTAAAAAAATTAAAGGACGTAATTGAAATTTGAAAGCGCTTAAATAAAATAAATAAAAATGAATAAAAAATGAAAAATTGATAAGCCTTGAAATTTAGTCCACCGCGTTAATTCTTCTGAAGGTATATGTATAGATAACAAACACATTAACACATACTAACACACACTCGAAGGTGTTAGGTCTGTAGTTAGCATTTCAAAAACCGAAAAGAGGTAAATAAATTGCATCATAAATTAGAAATTAATTACCATATTAATATTATTTGATTAGTGTATTTATCAAACATAACTTTAACTGTTCGAATTAATATTTAATTGGGGAATTTAATGAATCTGATAATTAATATTCTATTTGAAATGGAAGTATTATAGCCAATTTATTAAATCACCTAATTTATTAGATTTAATTATTGCTATAATCTAGTTATCAAATTAATTGAATTTATTAATTAAATACTAAACTATATTTATTAGGTTTAATTAATCATTATAATAGTGAGGAATTGACACAATATTTGATTGTTGAATATTGAATGAAGAATCGACTGAGGCAGAATTGATTGTCGAATCAAACTGAATGATGAAATTATGATGGGAATGTTGTGAATTGAGATAAAGATACGATTTACCTAACAGGGGCGCATACTACAATGGTTTATGATGATAGGATTAATGACGAGTTGACTACTGTCATTGATCAATAGAGATGACGTGATATCAAGAGTTGTGTGTTCTGTGATATTATTGATGATATGACATATCATAGGAGTTGTATGCTGTTTAATATGACTGAAGACGGGATGTCATACGAGCTATGTGTTGTGTGATATCGAAAAAAAAAAGATGAGATTTTGTGATTGAGATGATGATAGCCGGCCAAGACCATTTAGTGAAGCGCTGCAGCTTGGATAAGTAGGGCCTCAAGAAAATAAACAATGATTTTGGATATATATATATATATATATATATATTTGTGGATTGATGTGGTTGTCATTTGATTACTTCATGACTTTGTGGTGATTGAATACTGAATATTTGTTGGTTTATGTTATTGCATGAAATTTATCTTATTACATGTATGTATGTATGTACGTATGTATGTATGTATATATTTAAATAATTAGGTTGATTAGCTATACATTCTGAGTAGGCAATCCACTCCTTGTCACACTTTTGCAACGTCTATCATTATTTAAGATATATATGATATTGAAAAAGTAGAATTTATCTTATTCGTTTTGAATGAAAATTTTCTTATATATATGACATGTTATATTTAAATAGGGTGTATGGTAATTAGTAGTAATAAAATGTAATGCGTTAGGGGGTGCTACATTTAAAATTGTCAGTTGATATTTTATCACTAATTTTATATTTTCTTGTAGTTTATATTGACAAAATAAAATTCTTGTCACTTAATATATATATATATATCTATATCTATACTATATATTATTGAAGATGACCCTTTTGATGTCCAAACTAATTTTGGTCTGCTATTTATTTTTAAAATTTTACAATTAATTAAATATTTTTAACTTTTCCACTCATCATGATATTTCATAACTACCTTTTGGTAGTATTTTTTCTCATGCATTTTTGTTAACTCGATCTCCAATTTATATATTATCTTCTTTTATTAATGATTTTTGTAAATCAAAATATTTATGTTACTTTATTATCAATATATATATATAAGTAATTTTTAGCTCTAAAAGAAATAAAGAATATAATTTATTCAAATATTTTATTTCAAATACTTTTTAAAATTATGCACATATGTACATTGAATGTGCACACTTACCAATAATAATAACTAGTGACAATTTCAGTACCATCACTTAATCTTTTATTCCTAACATTTGTTTTTTAATTTGTGGTGATGGTTGTGACAGGAAATTAATTTTATTTTTATTTTATTTTTAGAAAACGACCACATGAATACTAATATTAAAAAACAAATGTTCACATATATACATGACAAGATAGCAACATACATAAAAAAAAAAAAAAAAAAAAAAAAAAAAAAAAAAAACAACAACGAAAGCATAAGCCCAAAGATAGTAACAGGGAATTAATCTATATATACTATTTATTAAGGTCCCGCCCTTTAAGGAACTAATTTTGGTTGTCGTAATATTGATCGAACCAAAATTTCTTTTCTTTTCTTTTTCTCTTTTAATAGATCGATCAAAATATTTTTCAATATATTTATTTCTTTAACAATAAAACTATTTAATTCATAATTAAATCAATTTGCTCCATCTATTATTTTCCACTCATCCACGCTTAAAGTTAATATATTTGATGAGTTTTGATTAATTATTCGTTCTATTTTTTCAATTAAATAAATATAGTGTAAAATACACATACGCATGGAGTTTGCTTGATCGCTATTGTCCTAATTAGCCAAAATCATAATTAATTTGTCACAAACAGGGTTGTAATAGTGGTACTAATAGGGTTAGGAATAATCAGGACCACAAGATTAGAATATTAAACTCAATGCAGCTCAGTTAAATTCTCGCATTTAATTGCTGATTAATTTAAATTGAGTGGCGGAGTGAAATAAAAAAATATATAGATACAGAATTAATTTTTTATTTGATTTCTTAATTAATACAGTGGAGCTACAAACTGCTGTGTGGAAAGTCTAGGTGTTAAATAGCTGCCTAAATTGGTGATAAAGGATATACTACAAGTAATATATATTAATTATGGTTAATTAATATGATTAAAAATATATAGTCATAATAAATAATAATTGATGGCAGTAGTACAACAGTTGTTCACCGTCATTTTTACGAATATGACTAAAACATTTATCATGGCTAAAAGACAAGGCACAAATATTTGCTATGACTCATATATGGCCATGACAAAAATAGTTCAGGACCAAAAATACTATCCCCTGAATTATAGGACTAAAATAGTAATTTTTCCACACAAACTCATAATAAATGAGAAAAAATACCCATATATTTAGTAGAACTCGAACAATAATTTCAAACTTATTTATAAGACCTCAACTTCAACCAATAGGTCAAGACATCATTAATTGGTTACTTTCATTTACGTTTACATATAGAAATGAGGTATTAATTTGGAATAATACAATTTAAAGACAGGAAATATATTTTTTTTATATGTTGCTATATAAATGCACAACAAAAATTGTATTCGACTTTATATATATATATATATATATATAAATATTATGTGCAAAATCAATTTGTTAGATGGTGAAAATGATAGAAATAAAATAAATGGTATTTGATATGCCCAAAATACGATGGCCCAAGTTCGAGCTGACGAAGAGAGGCCTGTTTGATGTCTCGGCTAACACGAGGGCCCAAGGGAGGCTCCGAACCCAACCTCACAGAAGGGCTCGGCAACCCCCCCCCCCCCCCCCTCCAAGAAGAGATCCAAATTCCTTCCACGACTGAAGAAGGGGCCTAGCCAGGCCCTTGGCCACGAGAAGCGACCCATCCTCGCAGGGAACTCTGGATAAGGATAGGCTGGCGTTATCCCTCTCCAGGCGCGATCTCCAACCACCCCCTACATCTCAGGAAACCGCACCCAACAAGACTCTAGAAATGTCAGGAATTGACCTTTCGAGAGTCCTTGGTCCTCAAGAGTCCCTCCGAAGCTGTGAGCTCTCTCTATAAATACCAGCCTCACTGGCCGGGTCGGTAAGGCGGACTAAGAACTCAAATCTCTTAAACTACTCTCAATTTACCCTAAGCACATTATGCTTGTTTCGTACAGAATTATCTTTATTTTCTTATTCCATTTGAGCTTATTTTCTTCATAATTACTACTGACACGGAGTGCTACGCTTGTTTTGCAGGTCCCTTTTTCCTATCCGATTGGAATAGAAGCCCAACTCACTCACGTCCAAATTACCAATTACTCCGAGCTTTTTCAGCTTGTTAGAATAGGTGACCAGAAAGCCAATAGGTTTGGCGATTTGTAACCTATTATACAACTCGATGTAATTGTAATATTATTATGTGATGAATAAAGTGAGTGTTCGTCACTATTGGTACCTACTTTGTTGTGCTCACTTTACATTTGTTAAAACGGCGTTTAACTTATATCACAACAAAGCCCACAGACCATGGATAACAACTCATGCAGTTGGGCCACGCATTGGATGGTGGTCATGAAACCAACTGATTAAGAGTTGGGTCTGAAACGTTCCAAGTCGAGGACCTCGAGACATGGCATCGAGAGTCCTATTGAGACTTGCGTCAAGAGTCGTGTTCATTGGATGAGTGTCGTGTTTCATCGGCGACAGGCGTGGGACGCCTACACGGTCTTGATGGGTTGGTCGATTGGGGTCGAGCCGACTGGACTGACTCGCGGGGATCATCATATGGAAGCCTTGGAGGCTTGGTCGGTATGATTGGATTCCCCGGTTCCGATAGTACGGGAGTAATCCTCAGACTTGAGGAATCATGGCAGTCACGTGCACAGGACGGCTGTATCTTGGATCTGGTGAGAGGTGATCATTCTGTAAGATGATCATTATAAGCCTTGTCCAGTGCAGTCGGAATGTGTAGCGAGGACGGTGGATTCCAAGAAGAGGATCCGTCCCCTGTCAGTATGTGACAGAGGTATCTCCTATGCACTCGGAGACACGTTCATGCTGTTTGAAGCTGTGGCCACAGTGGTTGGTCGAACAGGGAATGGTTTCCTGTGTCGACGCAATGAAGCATACGTGGTCTCGAGTATTAAGCATAGATGCCTAGTCAAGGATGGGAACCGACGCCCAATTCCATACCCTAGACTAAGGCCGGGAGACGGTAGACGGAAGGATCGTACCCGTACGGAATCGGCGCCTAAATGTTCACGCCAATTCACCTAGTCTCTAGTGCCATGGACCGTTGCTAGACGGCCACCCATGGTAACGGGCTCTTGTGGGACACAGGCCCAAGTCTAGCTGAGGGTGAACCTAAAGGGTCACACACAAATCACCGAGGAGGTTGAGAGATCGACTTGGAGTCAATCTCGAAGGATAAAATAAGTAATTGGATTACTTAAGGGAAAGTCCATTGGATGGACGGGCCGATATTGTATCGGGCTTTCATTTAATCGGTAAATTGGATTTTCGATTAAATATGGAAAGTTGAGATGTTGAGACGTTGGATCTTTTAATTGGATTAAAAGATCAACGGGAATAATTTAAGTGGACATTAAATTGGATTTAATATTGGGTTCGTCGTAATTGGATTACGATAAAACCCGGTCCGTTAAATTATACCCGAGAGGAGAAATAATTCCTAATTTGGAATAGGAAGAAGTTGGACTTCTTCCCTTAATTAAACATAGCCGACATGCTCCCTTGGAGGAAGCAAAATCAGCCATGTTGCATGCTAGGTGGTATGTTGACTTGTCTCTTTTGGAAAGAGACAAATCAACTCCAATCAAGCTCTTCCCTTTTGGTATGATTTGATCATACCATAAATTTTGGTAGGCTTGATTGAAGAATTGATGGTGATTGATTGGAATGAATCTAGACATCCTTGGATGAACCTAGACACATTCCAATAATCACATTAATTATGTATATATATTAGAATATACAACACCTAGCATAAGTGATTCATTATTCATCTTTTTCTAGGAAAAAGAGAAGACAAAAATCCTCTCCTCTCTCTCAAAATTTCGTGCTCCCTCCCTCTCTTACACTTGTGTTCTTCACTTGATTTTGAATCAAGAAGAAAAACAAAGTAAATTTAAGAGAACACTAATTCATAGTGTTCTTCTCTTAAACCGATTCCTTCCTAAACCCGTTCTTTTCTGGCAAGAAGAACGTGTGTTTCTTCCGGTGTGGTGTGGATCACCTTTGGAGAATCCATACGTTTGGATTTCGTGAGCATTCCGGAGAAGGAACAACGCTAGTAGCCGGGAGCATACGCTAAACAATCAAAGGTAACGGTTTATTACGCTTTGATTGATTTCATTTGTATATCTATGCCCTATGTGTTTAAATATATATTTTAATATTTACACATCCTACATCGAACGCCCGGTTGAGCACCCAAGGGTACACCCCTTGGGATTCGCGTATTTTTGAATTTGATTTAAATTTACGCACTTTTCTCGCTTCCGCTCGCGCTCCCGGGCGGATCCGCTTGTCCTTCACAGCTAAAATCAATTGACGTCGTCTTTGGGAATATAGAACTACGATATGAGGATTATGGAAACCCCTAACACTAGGCTAGGCAAGCAGAAGGCAACGGACGCCCTTGCTGACCCTCAGGCATTGCAGGTTGTGTCAGGAGCCCCTCTGACTCCCTCAGGGAGAGGTAAGGCAGGATCCGCTGGTCCGTCCGAACTCCTGTCGGATCCTCCTCAAGACAGCACCCTGTTGTTCCATCGATACACCGACGAAATCAAATATCGGTTTTTGTCACTATGTTTGCCCAAGCAGCATAACAATGGTTCAATCAGTTGTCGGCGGGCTCAGTGGGAAGTTTACAAGAGTTTCGATCACCATTCCTCCACTAATTCACCAGCAGCCAGAAACAATGCAAGACCCCCCTTGGTCTCTTCACTGTCCATTAGAATGACTCCAAGTCTTTGAGGGAGTACCTGCAGCGATTCAACACTACAACCCTGGAGGTCCTGGCGGCCACACAGGAGGTTAAGGCGAGTGCCTTCTCTCAAGAACTTTGGGACGGGTACTTCTTCAAGTCCCTGGCCAAGAAGCCCAGACCAAATTTCGACAACTTTCTTGCTAGGACGACTAAATACATCAACATAGAAGAGGCTCAAGCCTCTAAAAAGGAAGGTTGAGGAGAAAAGAGAAAAGAGCCTTGTGAAGAAAGGTTGCACCAAGGGGCAGTCTCGAAAGTCTCATTTCCAAAGGAGTCCTCCTGTCTATACCCCTTCAATGCACCGATTATCCAGGCGCTCATGGCAATAGAAGGAAAAGGTTTACTCATGCGACCCCGGGCCGCCTGGGAAGGGCCCACGCATGAACACACCACGGAGGAATACCGTCATTTGAAGTATGAAATCAAACGATTGATCCAAAATGGATATTTGCAGAAGTTTGTGTGTCGAGAAATGTCTTAGGGCATCGGTCCATACCAAAAGAAGGATCAGCCCCAGGGGAAGGCACCGGCGGAATCTAGTTGTGAGCCCTCTAGGGCAGAAGGACAGAAACACACCCCCACGGGACTTGGGGAAAACACTAACTTACCTCACAAAGGGGTCATCCCGCATGATAGCTGGAAGGCCCATGGCAAGTGACTTCCAAAGGGCTCAAAGGACCTTGGTCCGGGAGGCAACAAACGCCCCCTAAAGAAGTACTAGACGTCGATGCCAAGGGACTACACCTACCATTCAATCTGACTCAGGCGAAAGGATAAAAGCCATCCTCCCTCACAACGATGCACTGTTAATCACGGCCGCAATTGCCAACTATGAAGTCAATAGGGTCTTTATAGATTCAGGAAGCTCAACAGATATACTATTTGGAGAAGGTACGATCAAATGCAGTTGGGGGGAACCTTAATGGAAAAGGTGGACACCTTATTATATGGATTCGCAGGGGAGGTGGTTTGCCACAGGGGTTCAATACTCTTCCCCTCTCGTTGGGGCAAGGAGCGTTCAGGAGAACGTGTTTGGTCAAATTTCTGATAGCAGATACCCCCTTAACATACAACGTGATCCTCGGGAGACCTACCCTGAAAGCCTTCTAGGCTGTTATATCTACTTTTCATATGAAAATCAAATTATTTTCTATCTCGAGAGGCATACATGAGGTTAGCGGAGATCAGAGGCAATCACGAAAATGTTACGTCGAAGCCATACGTAAAGGCCAAAAGTGAGGGGGCATGGAATTACCCCTAGAAGTGGCTCGCAAGAGGCAAAAGTGATTCCCCAAAGAAAAAGGAGAAATGGAGCCCCTAACAAGGAAGAACATACTAAGGTTCAGCCAGTGGAAGAATTGCTCACCATTGAGTTGTGCCTAGAAAATCCTGGCGGAACTACCCGCATAAGGTCTTAATCACAAGGATATCTTAAGGAGGACTTGATACTGTGCCTCCAGCATAACATGGACATATTCGCATGGTCTCCTCAAGACTTGGAAGGGATAAGCCCAGTGATCATGCACCACCTCAACATTGATCCCTCTATGAAACCGGTGAAATAAAAGAAAAGGCATTTCGGCCCGGAGAATAACAAGATTATCCAGGCCGAGATAGAAAAGCTAGTGGAAGTCGGCCACATGAAAAATCTTATTTCTAGAGTGGCTCTTCAACGTGGTACTCGTCCCCAAGGCCTGGGGGGGAAATAGAGGATTGGCATAGACTTTCGGGACCTCAATAAGACCTGCTCAAAGGATTTCTACCTGCTCCCCCGCATTGACCAATTGGTGAATTCAGGGTGTGAGCTCCTGAGCATGATGGATGCCTCGTAGGGGATATCATCAAATTATGCTAACTCTAGAAGACCATAAGAGAATCAACTTCATCACATCGCCAAGAACTTTCTACTGTGTGGCCATGCCGTTTGGCCTCAAACATATGGGAGCCACTTACCAACGCCGTTTGGCCTCTCAGATATATCAAAAGCTTCATTTTCAATTAGCAACTGCAAACTCCTATCTGACCAGGTCACAATGCGTGTGTTGCTTTGAACTTGAACATGCACATTTGTTTTGAGATCATTAGATGTGCTTGCTTTTTATAAATCTGGCAATAAAGTCTAATACGGGTGGAAAAAAAGTCATATGTTCCTCTGTCAACATACAAAAGAAAATTAGTTGTACCACATCAGAAGCTCTCTATATTCATTGCACAACTTCAAATTTCTTGAACACTATCTAAACTTTGGCAATCTACCGAGTTTGTGAATTGTGATTCGTGTAGGACTTTTAATCAAACCATATCTCTAATCTATCTATACTATATTGAAAAGTATGAATACTCGTAAAAGTTCCTTTTTTGGTTCGCCTAAATGTAGAAATGCTTATGTTAACTATTTACAGCGTAATGCATGCAGTAGTTGAGATAGTAGAGGATGCCGTGGGGTTGGCCACCGGTTGGCCTTATTCTTAGCGGCCTTAGTCTTGAAATTCGTCCCTGTCCCAGTACAGCTGGAGCTGCCGCCAGACCTTGTTCACCAGCCACAGCAGCTTCACCAGAGACTGTCTGGCGATAGTGAAGCGCTTGCGGATGAACTTCCCCGCAAACATATGGAAGACACAGAACATGGACTCATCGTCACAGTCCCACCAGTACGTCATCTGAAAAGAAAGAAATTGTTAAAATATATAAAAAAAAATAAATTTAAACCATTAAATTGAAATTATAAATTACCTTCAAACTCTCAAACCAGAAATGTTGGTGCTATGGCGGCAACTGGCGCAAACATCCCTAAGGGTGGGGATAATTTTCTTGCACCACCCCGCGTACATGCGCTCGTGTATCTTACGCTCAGCCCTAAAATTACATATTAATCAGTGTTATGAAAAAAATCCAAATAAAAAAAATATTGAAAAAAAAATTGTACCTGGCGTCGGTGAAGGTGATATACCGGTGCGCAGATGGTTGGGGGACTGGTGGTGCAGGTGGGGGTGGTGCAACCCAGGGACGGGCCGGATCTTCTGCTGGTGCAGGAGTAGATGGTCTGGGATCCTTTGGGGCCGGTGCAGGAGTAGATGGATCTACCTCCTGATCCATCACCGGTGCGGCAGTTGACTGCTCTACCGGTGGTGGTGGTGGGGGTGGTCGTACCATATCAGGCACACCCTCCTGGTTATAAGAAGACCAAAAAGACGGCCTGGCGGCATCGAAAATCATCCTCTGCGCCCAATCATCTGAGCCGCATCACCCCAATGCGAACTACCCTCCTCTTGAACGACAGGCATTTGCTGCTGCTGAATAAGGGGCACGGTTAATGCATCAAAGTATTCCTGCACTCTCTTTTCACCGTTCGAAGTTCGATTATAATACTTCAGCATAAACCCTTTCATACACAAGTCAAAATTTACCTCATCCGTGTTTTGAACCGTTCATTTTTGCACTTTTGGTATGGACACTTAATATTCTCCCCGTCCATATATGCACACTGAGCCTTGACCCATTTTAGAAATGCAGTAACACTATCCTCAAACTCCGGCATCACACCCAGTAGGTCTCGATTATACATCCATCTCATCAACTATATTAACATGATTAGTTCTACGTACATAAGCAATTCACAACAGTAATTAAATAAGTTGAACAAATTTATATATATATATATACATATACAACCATTAAAGTGTTTCAACTTGTTGCCTGAACAAAACACCTTTAAAGATTAATGCAAATTTAGCGAAAATTGTTGATATTTTTTATTTTACGTATAAAAATTCAAGAGGGAGTTAGAAAAAATGAATTGGAGAGAGAGTAAGAAGAAAAAAACTGAAGGGGACATATATACATAAAAAATATTGAAACAGGCATTGAAATATTATTTGGAACACCTAAACTAGCCGTTAAAATATAAGCGTTGCTTTAGCATTAGGAACGGGCTCAGGAACGAAAACATGAACACTAAGGTATCCATTAAAATATAGTTGTTGAAGCATATTTGGAACGATAATCGAAATACATAATCTATTATGTACATGGACCGTTCCTGATAGTAACACATGTTGGAACGGTCATTGGAACTCACACTTTGTTTTCATAAAATCCACAATTAGGAACGATCATGGCATTATATTGTTTACATAAGGCGTAAAACGATCTCTTTTAGCACTACATTTTGGACCGGTCAGCCAAACGTTCAAATTGGTCTCGGTCGTTGGAACACGGGTAGGAACGATAATGTTCTTAGGTCAAAGAACCGCTCCAAGTGCCATATATACGTTCCAAATTGGATGCCAAAATATATCTGCCCCCTTTTCGGAATGATTTTGGGTTTACAGTTCGGCACATATATGTTGGCACAGTACCAAGAACGATCATGCTGTTCCAATACGCTTGGATTCCGAAGAATACAAAAGCAACGTCAGCAATGGGTTTACCGTTCCACAACAATTTCATTGGCTGTTACAATTTGGACCGGTATTTGAAAGGATGTGTTTTTTTTGTAGTGTAAGTACCCTTTCTATCAATAAAGAATAAAAAAAATCCTGTATATTTTTCGAGCGGGTAATGAAAAAGTTAGGTAAACACATTCAATCAATCCAATTAATTCTTTTGCAGCAATCTTTAATTAACATAGCCACCTTAATTACGGGTGTTTAATTTAGTCAACATCACAATTCAGGCTAGTCTCCTGAAATGTGCAGCATTTTCCATATACACTTTTGACTCTGCAATACACAGCAAACTGCATTAACAAATACCCATTACAGCTAATTAATCTTAGCTGTAATCTAAATTAATTAATCCGAGGGTATGCTAATAACTCTATTAGCTCAAGAGTTGGATGGAAATTTTGGTGTTGTCATTAGGGTTTAATTGCACTTTTACTCCTCCAATTATATTTCTTTGACATTTTAATTCTTTATTTTGTTAGAGTTGCAAAACAATCATGTACATTTTTTAATTTCTCGACGTAAGAACTGATTTGGTCAGAAAATTTTAAACCGGCCGCAAAATGGCACTTACAATACATATGCCATTTAAAATTTGTAACTTCTAATCTTATTGGTTGTTTTTTTTTGTTGATGTGGCATCTGGAGGTTTACGAAAAAAAAAAAAAAAATAGGTGACATGGCATAAGTTGCCGTGTCAGGTCTCTGCTAGTATGGAAGTGGAGGGAAAAGTTTTCCAGTATTATAAGAAAATAAGATATTAATGACAAAATATCAAATGATAATTTAAAAGTTGTCACTAAAAATATGTATTAAGTGACAATATTTTTCATCTTGTCACGATATAATTATTAGTGATAAAAATTGTGTATAAAATTGTCACTAAATACAATTAGTGATAGATCTATAGTGACAACACAATATAGTGATAACAATTATTTATTGTCACTGGGTTATCACTATACATGAGTCACTAATTGTATTTAGTGAAAACTTTGTGCACATCCTTTTGTCACTAATAACAATTTTTACAAAACAATAGTAATTATTAAAATCAGAAAATTCATTATTGTGACAAAATAAATATTCTTGTCACTAAATATATGTAATTAGTGACAATATTAAAATTGTCACTTGATTTTTTTATCGCTAATCTTCTATTTTCTTGTAGTGCAGGCCAATTTTAGATAGCAAAATTATATTTTTTGTCATGTAACTATAGATCGTTATCGCTTTTAGTTTGTCCTATAGCTAATTACGTCATTTACAAATTAAGGTTTTTTTTTTATGAATTTAATCCTGAACATCTCATATTTTATCATTTTTTTTTTACAAATTTAGTCATATGTTGAAGGGAACCAATATTTACACGATCAAAAATTTAATTTTGTCATTTTAAATTTGCAGCAAAATCCGTCTTATAGAAATCGAGAAATTAAAAAAGGTACCTAACAAAATAAAGTACTAAAACCTTGTCATTAATTACTCCATTGATGCTGTAGCATTCTGGCTTATATATTCTACGTCTAGACAAGCTGGTATCCCAAAAAATATTGTCTTAGTGATAAGCAGAATGGCTGTCCCAAAGACAAACTCACCTAACAGAATCCCCACAATTTACCAATGTGATTCCAATGGCCGCCAGAACCAGACCGTTGTAGCTGATTTGGATGGCACACTGCTCATCGGACGCAGTTCTTTCCCTTATTTTGCACTGATTGCATTCGACGTCGGTGGCATTTTACGGCTACTTGTATTGCTCTTGGCATCGCCACTGGCCGGGTTCCTGTACTACTTGGTATCAGAAGACGCAGGCGTCCGTGTGCTGATCTTCGCGACGTTTGCTGGGGTGAAAGTGTCGGCAATCAAGTCGGCTGCAAGAGCTGTTCTGCCGAAGCATTACTCTGAAGACCTGCACCCGGAGACCTGGCGTGTTTTCTCGTCGTGTGGGAGGAAATGCGTGCTGACGGCGAATCCAAGGATCATGGTCGAGCCCTTCTTGAAGAACTATTTGGGTGTGGACGTTGTTTTAGGCACGGAGATATCGTCGTATAAGGGCATTGCGACAGGATTCGTGGCGAGTTCTGGGGTGCTTGTTGGCAGGAACAAGGCCATTGCTCTGAGGAAGGCGTTTGGTGCTGATTCGATGCCGGATATCGGCATTGGCGACAGAAAGACAGATTTTCCGTTTATGAGACTCTGCAAGGTTTTGAATTCACCACCCTATTCCTATTCTTTTCTAGTTGAAGTAGAGACTTTGCAACGACTGTTTCTTTACTGTTAAAAGTCAAAAATTGGGGTTGAAATTGAAAAAAAAAAAAATCGCAGTGGATACTAATTAATTATTATTTTTGTATATGAGGTCAAAATATTAGACACAATTAAAAATTATGACAAATATACATTTTGATCATCGTTAAAACCACCACAAATGTTATTAACCGTGGTTGATTTGAAGGTTTTACATTAATTTTGTTTGCACATGGAGAAAAGTGTTGATTTGTCATAGTATTCAGTATTTAAGAAATAGTCATTCTTAGTGTAGGAAATAATGAATTTCTATGGTCGCTCGGGTCCTTTAGGTTTAATTTACTAAAATAGTGTTCTATTTTTGTGCAATTTGGATCTTCTTTTTCTACTCTTGTTTTATCTAGCAATAGATGATCCAAATTGCTATCACTTGGAGGGCATATGTAAAGTGGAACAGAGATATAACACTAAGTGAGGTATTTGTAAACACTTCTGTTTTTTTATTTTTTTATTTTTTTGAGAAATAAATTGTAAACAAAAGTATTTGAAAAATAAGTGAAAAGTACTGCAGAAAAGTTGAAGTTGAAAAATAACTTAATACTTACAGTTTTATCGATAAGTTTCAGAAATTGGTTGGAATCTATTTACAACTTTTAGCTTGAATTAGTTTATTTTAAGCAAATTAAAAGCTAAATAAAAAATATAACACGTCCTGAATTAAAATAAAAGATTCGAAGCGCTTATCATAGTTAGATATGATGATTTGTGGATCTCGAAAAATATCTTGTTACTCGGGAAAGAATACTGCACAGAAATTAACATATCGGATCAATGATATGATACAAAAAAATCAAGCTTACTATGTAAAGTAATACTTCTAAATATGTACCAAGGCTTAAATTTGATCGATTACTACACTTTACATCAATGCAGGAAAGGTACATCGTGCCATCAGAGCCCGACGTCCGGCCCGTGGGACACGATGCGTTACCAAAGCCCGTGATCTTCCACGACGGTCGACTAGTCCAAAAGCCTACACCGTTGATGGCACTAATAATCATTCTATGGTTTCCAATTGGCGTTATCTTATCCATTTTGCGTGTCCTTTTAGGTTCACTATCTCCGATAACCACAACTTACTACGTCATGAGTCTCCTCGGTTGCCCCATCACAATCAAAGGCACCCCACCTCATGATGCCAAACGTTCTTCCACCGGAAGAGGTGTCGTTTTCGTCTGTTCCCATAGAACCGTGTTGGATGCAGTTTACGTATCCGCATCCTTGGCCGCATGACCACCACAGTCTCGTACTCTGTTGCGAGCCTTACTGAGTTCTTGTGCCCAATAAAGACGTCTAGGCTCACACGGGAACGTACCAAGGATGCTAAATTGATTGATGATATTCTGGATCAAGGAAGATATTTGGTGATGTGCCCCGAGGGAACTACCTGTCGGGAACCCTATTTGCTTAGGTTCTCGTCGTTGTTTGCTGAACTGACCGATGAAATCGTGCCAGTGGCCATCGTTGTGAAAACGAGTATGTTCCACGGTACAACGGCTAGAGGACACAAATGGCTAGACCCTTTCTTCTTCTATATGAACCCTATTCCAGCATATGAGGTCACATTCTTGAACAAGTTGTCACCTGATCAGACATGCAGTGCCGGAAAATCCAGCCATGAAGTTGCAAATAGTGTTCAAGAAATGATTGCCAAGACTTTGAACTATACATGCACCAATCTTACCAGGAAGGATAAGTATAGAGCATTGGCTGGGACAGATGGTCTTGTGGAGCAAAAACCTGCGCGTGCAACTAGCAAGGTTTTGGGTGGTTGAACATGGCTGGCTACTTTTATTGATATCTATTTGCTTTTGTTATCAGTATGGACTTAGAATTTTAATTCATGGTTGTGAAATTTGGGTGTGCTGGAAAGAAAATGAGTGCGAGAGTTTAATATCGTGACCTTAACTTTAATACAGGGATAAATGCAATTTACCCCTTTGTGATATAAGAAATGAACAAAAATCTCCTATAAAAAAATAAGAGGTAAATGCTTTTTTGGTCCCATAAAACTATGGCATTATTTGTTTTGGTATCACAACTTAGGTATGTGGCTGTTTTAGTCCCATAAAATATATTTTTCAGCTTTTTTGGTCCCAAAATGTCACGTTTTCAGTTTTTTTTTTTTGTCCCAATTTCAGTTTTTTTTGATCCCAAAATACCATGTCATTTTTGGGACCAAAAAAACTGAAAACGTGTTTTGTGGGACCAAAAAATACTGAAAAACGTGTTTTATGGGACTAAAACAGTCACCTACCTAACTTGTGGTACCAAAACAAATAATGCATTAATCTTATAGGACCAAATAAGCATTTTGCACAAAAAATAATTAGCAAATTACCTCCCTGTGTTTTGAAAATTACCCCCTATCAAGAGAAAACACAGAGCGGTAATTTGCTTCATTTTAAGATCAGAAGAGATAATTTGCTAATTATTTTTTACAGGGGAATTTTTGCTCATTTTTTATATCATAGGGGGTAAATTGCATTTATCCCCTTTAATATATATATCAGTAAGTGTAGCACATCCAAGTATGTGTATAAATTTTTTAGAAAAGTATTTAAAATAAAATACTTTCATAAAATTATATTATTTATTTTTTGTGTAAAAAAATGATCTAAAATAAGACACTAGAGCAAAATTACTATTTCTCTCAAAAAAGAAACAAAAATTACTATTGGTTACAATATTAATAAATATGGTTAAAAATCATTGTAACTATTATTAACCACGATTAAATAAAATCAATGCAAAAATTATTTGCCACAACTAAGAGCCATGGTAAAAATATTATCATGGAAAATATTTTAGCCACCCTCGCAACAACCACGGCCAACATCCGTTGTGTGACCATGGTCAATGACTATTTACTGCGGCTATTTATTATTTACCATGAAAATTAGCCATGGTTAAATGTTATATTTTTTTTTAGGGTTCGTTTGGTTTAAGTGAGACGAAAGGGGAAGTGAAAAGGCAATGAGGACGGAAAGAATAATACTTTTCCTTCAAGGTATTTGGTATTATTGGAAGCGGAATAAATCTCAAATAATTTCCCTTATTTGGTATGAGAAAAATAGATGGAGAAGAAAAAACTATATTTTGCAATTTTACTGATGAACTCTTTCTCTTTATTTCACATTAAAAAATAAACAAGTTAATATTATACTAAATAATTTTAGTATATAAGAAGTTTAAAAATCTTATTAGGCTGTGACGGGCCGACGGTTGAGGTGTTGGTCTGCATGGACTTCATCATGGTCATCATGTTTACCGTCATTGTCTCGAGTCGGACCATCCGATCCTCCATGTCCGACGATGGCGGTGCCGGTGGCGATGCGATGTGTAGGTCTGGCTAAGACCGTGGACCTTAGAACCAAGGCCGAATACACGACCCTTGTTCTTGCCCCCAACCGATGCCAGCCACAGATTCGGCTCGGTCATCGCCACCGAGCCCTCCAATTCGGCCAAAGTATCCTAGCCATTGGTCGTGGCCTACGGTTGATGATCCTCCAGAAGCTTCTGGAACGTCTCTGCAAAACAAACTAAAATAGTATTATTATTATTCCAAAAAATTAAAGCAAACAAATTTTAAACTATAATTATTTATCGCCACCTCCGCTGCTCTCGGGCCGCTCCAGCCACTATTGGCCTCCTTCTTGTAGCATTTGGAGAATAACTCCATCTACTTCATAGGCCGATCAAGTTGTGCCTCCTGTACAAGAAAGGGACAATTAGTCAAAGATTTATTTGATATTGATAAAAGCATTAAAAAAAATAAAATTACTTACCATCTTCCTCTTGTGCGTGCCGACTGGGGAAGAGCCCCGCGGCAATAGATGATGCCGCGAGGTTGGCCTTGTTCTTGACGGACTTGTTCTTGAACTCCAAGCTGGCCCAGTACATGGAGATGGCGTCAGACCTCGTTCGCCTACCACATTGCGAATGAACTTCTCCTCGAAGTGGTGGAATACGCGGAACATGGACTTATCGTCACAGCCCACCAGTACGTCATCTGCAATATCACAAAAAAGAAAGAATTTGTTAAAATATTTAACAAAAAAAATTAAGTTTATACTATCAAATAATAATTAATATAAAATACCTTCATGCTCCCGAACCAGAAGTGTTGGTGCTCTGGCAGCACCTGGCGCAAACATCCCCAATAGTGGGGATAATGTCCTTGCACCACCACGTTGATGCACTAGTGTATCTTGCGCTCAGCACTAAAATAACATATTAATTAGTGTTTATAAAAAAAAATCCCAAAAAATAACAAAAATCTAAAAAAAATGGTACCTCACATTGCCGAGGGTTATATATTGGCGCGTTCATGGTGGGTTGGTGGAACCGAAGGGCCACGACCGCAGCCTCGTCCACGTCCTTGAGGCGGCAGCCCACTACTAGACATGATCTACAATTTTTTTCAAAATATTAGTTTTATGAATTTTACAAAAAAATATAATTAACAATTTTATAATATATACTAAATTCCAAATTAATTTTTTAGATTTTAAGTTAATTGAAATTTTTTCGATAATATATATATATATATAATATACTAAATCCCAAAATTGAATACTAAGTCCCAAAATTTATTTAATAATTGCTAGATTATTGAATTTTCCCCACAATGTATACTAAATCTCAAATTATAACTTTTCAAATTTCATAATTATTCTAATTATCTAAAATTTTCTAATAATAAGTACATAACATAATTTTTTAAAAAATAACATTTTTTTAAATGACGGAATTTTTTTAAAAATAACTAAAAAATTTTGTAAAAATAACAAAATTGTAGGAAATAAGATAAATTTATTAAAAACAATTCAGATCTTATAGAAATAAACAAGAAAAAATTGTAAAAACTAATAGAAAATTTCACCGAAATTACAAAAAATACAAAAATTGCAGAAAATTCACAAAAATACCAGAAAATTACAGAAAATGAATAGAAATTCCAAAAAACTTCATAAAAATTACCAGAAAATTCACAAAAATTCTAGAAAAATACATACAATTCCGAATCACATTTATACAATATTACAGAAAAGTATCAATAATATCAACAACAATGTATTTCAAAATAATAAATTACATACAAAATTCACAGAAAATTACAACCAAAATATTAGAAAATATGCCTATATATATATATGAATTTAACAGAAAAAAGTGTCACAAATTATACAAAATTTCCAACAAAAACAGAAATTAGAGAAAATTCCCATAATTTTTCAAAATTAACATTTCTTCACATAAAATTGAATAAATAAATTGCATACATAAAAAATGAAAAATTACATAAATGTACATAAAAATTTATATAATTACAGAAAATAAAAAAAACATAAAATTACATTTTTCAAAAAATGGTGGTGATAGTGGTGGTGGCAGAGCAGTAGGTGGTGGGAGGTGGTGCAGAGGGTGCGGGGAGGCGGAGTAGTCAGGGATTGAGAACGCGGTGGGAGACGGAGCAGTGGGAGCAGGGCACGCGGTTCACGGCGGAGCAAGCGGAGCGATGAGCAATCGGAGCAGTGAGAGCAGGGTTTTGTAGAGGGAAAGAGAAAATTGAGAGAGAGGGGAAAATGTGAGGGGGAGATGAAAAATCTGCTAAGGTGCAGATTTATATCAGAAGATTGGAACGGTCATTTTTTAATTTTGAGCTTTCCAATCACTAGTCCAAACTGAAAAAAAAAAAAAAGACGTTGTTTTGTTTGCAAAAAGAACGACGTTTTTCTATTTGATTTATATTACAACAAATAGGAAAGGTCATTTTAATTTTTGGCCGTTCCAATGACTGGTCCAAACTGAACCAAATGGTGTCGTTTTGTCTTCAAAACGATGATGTTTTTCTATTTGATTTATATTACAACAACTAGGAACGGTCATGTATTGGGTCTGTGCGTTCCAATGACCGTTCCTATTATAAAAAACGACACCATATACAGATATTTAAGTTGTAACCATTCATATTGTATTGACAAACCGTTCTTAATAATATTACAAAAAAAAAAAAAAGATTTCCTAAAAATTAAATAAAAATTAAGAAAAATACAAACCGGAATGAGCGAAAAAGATTATACAATATGTGTATTTGGACGGAGAAAAACAAAACATGATATGTTTTTCGTGAGATTGATATATTTTCAGAATATGAAGTATATTTGTATATTCAAATGTGTTGGTACTGCACAGATGTAACTGACATCTTATACTGTTGTATTGAATCGCCTAATCCGAGCGTCAAAATTTTGATCCGATCGTTAGATATGATTAAATAGGCAAAAGATTACATTTGAGGAAGTTTTGGACCATTTTGGTAAACGAATATTGTCATATCGTATCTTATCCGTAATTAGCGAGATTCAAAATGGTGAAACCTTCAATCAGACCGTGTGATTGACAATCACACTGTTAGATATGAAACTTTATACATAATTTTATACGTGTTTAAGTTTGGTGTTAAAGTGGCTCACGGATGTTGAGATATTGTTGGTAGAAATTTCTAGAACATTCTTTGGAATGGTCGTTTAATAACTTTGGCACGGCTGGCTATAATGTTAACAAAGGAACGGTTATCTAATACACTTAGGAATGGTCCCATGAAATTAAATCTAAGAATGGTTTAATACATTTCAACCGTTCCAAAATGTGATTTTCCCACCAATTTTTTCATAAGGCACCAAATTGAAAAATTGAAACTGTATTTGGAGTGGTTCATATTTAACTTAACTGTTCCAATTTTAAAATTTTCCACCTATTTTTCAGGAGACGCCAAACTGAAAATATGCTGGACATGTATTTGGAACGGTTCATGTTTAACTTAACCGTTCCAATTTTAAATTTTTCACCTATTTTTTCAAGAGGCGGCAATATGTTGGAGCTAGTTTTGGAATGGTCAATTTGAAGATACCGTTCCTATTTTGAAATTTTCAATTATACCTTTCATGTTGGAACGGTATTTGTAATACTCCGAATGACATAGCTACCAATTCCAAACTAAACTAATTAAAAATTATATAATTAATACAATGTTTAGACTTAGATTTTTTCGTTACACATTGAAAAGATAACTAAGCACCACACACTCAATAAGTCTCTTCTTCTGTCTCATACTCCTCAAAGCTATCTTCGTCATCTTCATCATATCAGATTCACCATTTGGCGAGTGGGATGTACCTGCTCCCTGTTACTATGCCACGGATAGATCAACGACTAATTGTATACCAGCTGGATCATGCAGGTCGTACGTTATTATCTGCACCAATTTCTGGAGTAGGTAAGACTTCATCCATCTGATATGCAACCTCTATCGATCGCCAGTGATCAATTACTCTTCGTGCCTTGATTTTGCAAACAACTTTCCAGTCAGCTTTGTCTCTCTTCATGCTCGGGTAATCCATGTAGTAGACTTATACTGCTTGTTGCGCCGATATGAATGATTCATTCTTCTGGTAGAGCTTTCTGAAATTGACATTAACGAGGTGATAATGAGGGTGTATCTTCATACCTCTTACCAAATCGACCCAACAAACTTTAACAAACTAATGTGCATGCCCCGAATAAGTGGGTAATCTAATTGAATTATCTCTTCAAGTATCCCATTGAAGTCACTGTCCGTGTCTGTATATGATGAGCTTTTCACACACACTCCACAATTCATAGTTGACTTGCTGACGTTGCGACATTCAGTGTGAAATTGAAACCATTCGCAATATAACACGGGAACGTCGTCACTTCTGCCCTAGGACCCCAATAATGCAACTTCAACAATTTATTGTCCATGTCGTTCAATTCGGGTTTCATCTACAATTCATGTAGTAATTGAAATAAATATAAGAAATTAACCTAATTGAAATAATTTATAAGAAATTGACACTTACACAATGTTTGAACCAATCCTTGAATTCAGTTGTCATTAGTTGATAAATTATTGGGTCGTCTGAATGATATTGCTCGTACAGTTCATTCAAGAACGACCTTTTTCAGAAATAATGGTAATTATAAATTAATATACATGTTCAAACTCTCATGATCGTTATATGAATATGAATGTATCTATACACCACTCGTAGTATGGCGCGACTACTTCACAATTGCACAGCACGTACGTCTCGATTATGTGAAGTTCATCACCACTGAGTCACCTCTTCTTTGGCTTCACTTGCTCGGCCAGGATGGTTGAAAATGGACCGTTGCATTCGATCGTCTTTGCTCATGAGATCATCATTTCGACCGGCTCTTCTTTGCTTGCAAAGAATATGCAGTTCGAAGTAGTGGGAAGTGAAAAACCCGATCTCTTCGACAATGTATGCCTCCACAATTGACGCCTCGATGTGTGCTTTATTTTTTACTTTCTTTTTCAAATCACGGAGGAATCTATTCGTACGAATATACTAAAATACGGATTAAACCAAAATAATATATATAAGAAAACTAAATTTTCTCGCACTAGATACCTCTCAAATGGATACATCAACCTGTATTACACGCCTCCCCCCCCCCCCCAACGCGCGCCTCGTATGGCAGGTGAACAATTAGGTGCTCCATTTAGTCAAAAAAAAGGAGGAAATATTTTCTTGAGGTTGCACATGATGACGGCTACACTGTCTTCCAATTCTTTTACCTTGGTGACATCTAGCATGGTCAAACATCGGATCTGGAATAGAAGGCTCACATCCGTCAACGCACTCCACACATCCTCAGGAAGCATTTTACGAAAGGTAACCGGAATCAACTTCTGCATGAATACATGACAATCATGGCTCTTCCTGCCGTGCATCATTAGCTCCTTCATGTCGACACAGTGGGACATGTTAGATGCGTGCCCATCAGGAAACCTAAGATAACGAATCTACTCATATATCCTCTTCTACTGGTCCTTCGTAAATATATATACAGCTTTGGACATCACGTTCGAACTCTTTTCGTCCACCTCAAGCTCTGGCGGATTACATATGATCTTCAAATCATTCCATGCATTCAGATTTTTCTTCATTTTGTCCTTTATGTCCATCACCGTATTGAATATATTGTCAAACACATTCTTTTTAATGTAAATGACAACAAGATTGTGTTGTATCAGATGCGTTCCCCATTATTGAAGCTCCCAAAAGATGTTTTTCTTCGTCCACTTGCTTTTCTTCGACTTCAACACTAAATGCATTGACACGGGCTTAGAGTCATCCTTGGACGTGCAACCTTCCTTACCACTCGATTTTTAGTGAAAGCTTTTTTGTTCCTGCGGTACAGATGGTCCGATGGAAGAAATTGCATGTGGCAGTCAAAATAGTAGGCCTTCCTACCATGCTGCAAACGAAATGCACGTGTGTCCTCCATACAAACTGGACACCCCATAACACTGGCGGTACTCCATCCTGACGCCATCCCATAAGCGGGTAGGTCGTTCACTGTCCACATCAATGCGGTGCACATCATGAATGCCTGGTTTGTCGTATTGTCGTGCGTTCGTACACCCACATTGCATAAATTTTGCAACTCCTCGATCAACGACTCCAGGTACACATCGATCAAACGTTTGGGAATGGAAGGGCCAGGGATCACCATCGTCAGGAACATATACTCAGACTTCATGCACATTCCCGGTGGTAGATTGTACGGTGTAAGTATCAACGAGCAAACATGAGTAAGTTTTACCATACTACCCGTGCAGTGCAAACACATCCGTGCATAGCCCGAGTTTAACATTACGGGGGTCAACTGCAAAATTGGGATATGTCCGGTCAAATGTCTCCAAGCCTCTGCATCGGAAGGATAACACATAGATCCCTCCTCCGTCTGGTGGTTAGCATGCCACGTTATGTGCTCGACAGTCGCTTTCGAAGCATACAACCTCACAGCCGAGGGGTAAGCTGCAGGTACTTAAGAATGCATATGTGGACTTCTTGCGTTTAGAATTTCTCTGCCTAGCAGCTTGTACCTAACTTCTCCCCAAAACTTGCAGTACTTTATATCAATTTTGTCCTTCCAGTACAACATGCAACCTCTTTTGCACGCATGAATCTTCTCAACAGATAATTCCAAGTCTCTTATCATTTTTTTTGTTCTGTAGTAATTTGGGGGGGGGGGGAGTGTGATTGCATGGGCAGTATATGATCAGTCCACTGGCACAGTTGATCATATGTTCGCTTGGCAAACCCTGATCGGCCTTGACATTCACCAAACCAGCAATTGATGCTAATTGAGATTGGGTGTAGCCGTTCCACATCGATTGGTTGGCAGCATGCACTATATCAAAAAAAATAATCTCACAACCCAAATACATAATCATAGGGCCCTTCAACGTAATATGAACTAGGCCCGGTATTATAAGGATAATACCTCATACCATCATCAGGCACACCCTCCTGGTTATAAGAAGACCAGAAAGTCGGCCGATAGCATAAAAAACAATCCTCTGCGCGCAATCTATCTGCGCCGCATTACCCTAATACATACTACCCTCCTCCTAAACTGCTGACGTTTGCTGCTGTTGAATAGGGGCCGCGATCATGGCATCAAATTACTTTTGCACCCTCTCCTTGCCATTTGAAGTCCAATTATAATATTCTGGCATAAACCCTTTCATGCACAAGTAAAAATTTACCTCCTCCGGTGTTTTAAATATTTTATTTTTGCACTTTCGATACGCACACTTAATCTTCTCGTCGTCCATATATGCACACTAAGACTTGGCCTATTCAAAAGATGCACTAACACCATCCCCAAACTCCGACGTCACACCCAACACGTCATGATCATACATCCATCTCCTCAACTGTCTTAACATGATTAGTCCTACACATGCAATCGAAAAAAGTAGTTAAATAAGAAAAATAAATTTATATATATATATATATATATAACCATTAATTACTTGTGTGCATTTTAATTGACCAAGTAGGGTTTGAAGTTGTTACCTGAACAAAACAGCTTCAAAAATCAATGAAAATTTAACAGAGATTGGTGATATTTTCATTTGTATGTTATGAAAATGCAAGAGAAAGAGTGAGCAGAAATGGAATGGAGACAGAGTGAGAAGACATGAAACGAAGGAAGAATACATATAAGAAATTTTGGAACGGGCATTAGAATGGTAATTGGAACTGTAAAACTAGCATTTAAAATCTATCTATTGAATCAGCATTAGGAATAGGTCCAGGTGCGGCAATAGGAACACATATGTAGCTGTTAAAATATAGCAGTTGTAGTGTATTTAGAACGGGTATTGTACTACAGATTCTCTTATGTACTTTAACCGTTCCAATTTGTAACATATGTTGGGATGATTCTTCGAACTCTAATTTAGTTTTGATAAGTAGCATAATTAGGAACGGTAATTGTAATACAACATTTGCATTAGGACAAAAACCGTATCATTTTGTAGTTGACTTTAAAACGGTTACCCCACTTTCCAATTTGTAACGGACTTGGGACTGGGATTCAGAACTGTATGCGTTTTACTTCCACTAGTCGTTCCAAGGCACACATATGTGTCCCAAATTGTAATACAAATTTTTTTCGTTCACGTTCTGGACCTACTATTGGACTCCACTTTGGAACACATGTTTTGGAACGGTGTTCGTGACGGTCTTGTTGTTTCAATACTTTAGGGCCTTGTTTACTGAGTCTAATTGGACTAACACCTACAATACTATATCCAATATTAAGCTTTGTATTGAACAGACCAAGACAAATGAGTAACCTGTTTACTATGGTATACTAATGTATTTAATAGTTGGTGGACAATATAATAACATATTTGCAATGTTGGATAACAAGCCAGATTAATACTGAAAAGACTGTATTGCCCATCCTTCCACAATTGCAAGGGGACATGTCAAATCCCATCTACAAACAAATGCATTAGAGCATTCCTCACTCCTTCCACGGTAACCTCTGACTGCTTCCCAACGCTTTTCCAATTAGGGATTTCCAGATTGTGTTTCAATCCCCCACCTCCATTTCCATTTGTCATCTTCAAACTACGCATTGTATTGAAGAAATGCTGCAACATCTCTCTCAATCAAGATAACATCCTAAATAAACACACAATTACCCTAAATAAACAAATGAATGGGGAGATTACAAATAGCTTCATCAAAAAGATAAAAACACCAAATCATTACCTTAAAACACCACCAGTTGATCAATTAAAAAAAAAACTATAGATACAATTCACATTGTTGCATGGAATTTTCCTCTTTCTTAGAAACTGAAAACCCAAAAACGAAATGGGTTTGAATATTTCATATGATGCTTCGTTTCCTCCTCTTCCAGGTTAGGCAAAAATTGGTACCCAAATGAGGCGGGGTGGTGTTGATGGGTGTGGTCGTTAATACAAACAACCACGCTCGCCTTTTCGCTTCTTCTCTGTAAATTATCCACAAGACTGTATCTCTATGCGCGTATCATTACAATCATATTTTATTAATTTTATACAATCATACACACACACACAGCCGAATTGCTTTCGAGTAGTAAACTAATCAATGAAGAAGATGGTTACAATCAGGTTGTTTGGACTGGATCATCATGTCTATGCTCCATGAAGAGATGATGATAGGATTGTTCAAGAATCTGATCATCAAGGGGGTGATCATGATCAGGTTGTTGTTGCTGATGATAATCATGATCATGTGGATACAACATTGCGGTTGGCTGTTGCAGGCTTTGTTCTAAGAAACATGGATCATCCATGAGTCTATAATCCTATGCCATTGCGATCTTTTCATCCATCAATGCCTCTCGACTCCGGCAACGTTGTTGTCGACCAAGGGAAGGGGAAATCAGTGAAGAGGAGGCGAGTGTTGATCAGGAACCAGAACCCCCGATTCCTTCGCTGGAGGAGATTCCACGACTCCTTGAAATAATCCAGTCGACTAACGGGACAAACCCTGTTTTCTTGTACCGTAAAAGGCTGGAAAACTCTGACATCCAGCCCCATCAAAACCGATTGTTCTTGACTAGATGTGAAAAGCTGATGGAGTTCTTGACGGAGGAGGAGAGGAACGCTGTGAATGGCCGGAAAGAAGGGATTGAGGTTTTTGCAGTTGATTCACATGATAAGCAGGAGTTGTACAAGCTGCACTTGGTCAGATGGCCAAGCTTGAAGATGATAGTGATCAACTCAGATTGGAAGAAGATAGTTGATAACAACCGTCCGAGGGCAGGCGACTGGGTTGAAATTTGGGGCTATCGGCGAAACGGGCAGCTTCATTTTGCTGTCAACTTCAAGAAAGGAGCAGAAGCTCAAAGCAATGCTAGTGCAAGTTCAAGCAATGGAGGCAATGGCACATCCACAAATTAGAGGTTAATGGAGTTTATCTTCTTTACTTTATTTGAACAACTTCTACAAGTATCTGATGATGAACAGCATTCTTAATGTTTTTTGTCCTTCTAGACTAGGTTGTAGTGATTGTTTTGAAGAATCAGGATCACTTTGTTGATCATTACAGGAAATTAAGTTTGAAGACTCATATATTAGTTTTAGGTTTCTGAAGAGTCAGTTTAAGTTGAAATTGATGCATGCAGTAGTACTTTGCAGTCTTTCTTAGGAGCATTATTTTTTATTTTTTATTCTTTATTATTTTCTTTTGGGACCAAGGACAAATAAGGAAAAGAAAGTTATGTGGGGACTCATGGGCCCCACATACTAATTAATATCACATGGATTCCAAGATTATAGTAGCACATCCAGTAGCAGCTAGTAGGAGCGAGTAACGGGCCTTTCATTTTGTAGCGGGCCGGTGAAAGTGGTAGTAAATGGCAAACTGAGACATATTAACATGGATTAATATGTCTCAGTAAACATGGCCTAGGATTTATCACAACACGCATGTGACGAGAGCAACGGGTCCCGTTCCAAAATAGTTCCTGTGACCATTCTAAATTGGACCAGCTTTGGGAACAGTGATAGAAATCCACGCCAATTCCCGTTTTTCTTTTTGTAGTGAATTAATTAATTTAAATTTTTTAAAAAAATAACAGACCAAAATTAATTTGGACACCAAAAGAGCTCTTTCCAATAGTATATTGTATAATTTGAAAGTCGAACTGGTTCTGTGCCACAATTATATTGGAACGCATAATTAGTATCTTATGAAGGGTAGATTATCCTGTATTTCAATTTTGCAATTCTTATTTAATATAGTTAATTTTATTTAGGTAAAAAGCAATAATTTTGTATAATGCAGCAGAGAGAGAGCACAATGCAACAATATGTGGAGAACATCTTCATTCCCATTCAGGCATCACGTGCACTTATCTAGAATATACAACCCCTTCTCGTATCTTGCCAGCTACATGTTTTTTTTAGTCCCATAAAATAGGGGTTACGACATATTTGATCCCACATCTTTGAAAATTGACAGACGTAGTCCTGTTAATATGAAAACCCCGTCTTTTGTTTTTTGTCCTCTTCTTTAAAAATTAACGGAAATTGACATGTGCCTTGCACTACAAAAAAATGCGGGATTTGGAGCGGATAAGACGATCGTTCCAAATCTCGATGCAAGTTGAAATGGGCATAGGAACTCTTGAGGAACGGAAACCCATCGGTGATGTCACATTCGTCTTATGGTAAATCCGAATACATTGGAATGACATCACCATTATAACTACTGTGACAGATGTCATGTTACAAATTGTCTTCCAATACCCGTTCCAAAAAGTGAACAGAAAAAATTTGTATCACATGTTGGAACACTTGTTTGGCTGTTGGAACGGCTTGTGGATGGAAAATGACACCAGTTCCAAATATCGTCCCACCGCCCATTACAAAAGGGGAACCTGGGAAAGACCATTCCAAAATGAATTACAAATTGAGACGGTTTTTGTCCTTATGAAATGTTCTAATATAATTACCCTTTCTAATTGTGATACTTTTTCAATTTGAATTTGTGTTGTAAGAATCGTTCCTAAATGAGTTACAATTAGCCACGACCACCGTAGATAGAAAATTTTGTATTAAAAGAGCCATCCGAAAAGCAACACAACGGCTAGATTACAACGGTTATTTTTGTATTCTAGTTACCGTTTCAATTGATGTTAAAAGTTGCAACGGTTTCTGTAGATATAAGTGATGTATTACAATACCCATTCCAAATACACTACAACGGCTATTTTTTGATTTCAGTTACCGCTCCTAAAATCGTTCCTAAATCTAGTGCAACGGCTATATTCAAACAACTATATTCAAACAACTAATTATGGAGTTCAAACTACCATCCCAATGCTCGTTCCTGAATTTCTTATATATATGCTGCCTTCATTTCATTTCTTCTCACTTTCTCTCTTGCATTCTTATACATATATACAAAAATATCATCAATCTCTGTTCAATTTTTGTTTTGTTTAGGTAACAACTTGAAACCCTTTCTGCATGATTAAAATGCACGCAGTTAATTGGTTATACACATATATATATGTATATTTCTTCTACTTATTTACTTTTGTTGATTGCATGTGTGCAATAATATATATATATATATCTATATGATGTGTAGGACTCATCATATTAAGATAGTTGAGGAGATGGATATATGATAGGGACCAACTGGGTGTGATGCCGGAGTTTGGTAGTGTTATTGAATTTCTTGAATGGGCCAAGTCTTAACATGCATATATGGATAACGAGAAGATTAAGTGTCCGTGTCGGAAGTGCAAAAACGAAAGGTTCAAAATATCGGACGAGGTAAATTTTAACTTTTGTATGAAAGGGTTTATGCCGGAGTATTATAATTCGAATTCCCATGGCGAGGAGAGGGTGCAGGAGTACTTTGATGTCGTGACTGCGCCTTCTATGCAGCAGCAACAAACTCCAGTCGTTCAGGAGGAGGGTAGTATGTACTGGGGTGCTGTGACGTAGATGGATTGAGCCACAGAGGATGGTTTTCGATGCCATCGAGTTGGCTTTCTGGTCTTCTTGAGGTTTGCACAAACAGGGAACGCATCTTCGCAGTTAAATGCTTTTTTCACCCAATAAAACAAGGATTATAACATATTTAATCCCACATCTTTCAAAATTGACTGACGTAGTCCTGTTAATATGGAAACCCCATTTGTTTTTTTTTTTTGGTTAGTGGAGGAAAAGACTCACGTGCTTTGGTTGTTTTTTAGTCCCATGAAATGATCTCAACACTTTTGTTCCCATCAGAATTCAGAAACTAATTTTATTATATATATAACCCGATTTAATTGTTTTTTGAATTTGAGTTATTTTGTGGCCTAAAAATATTTAATAAACTTTTTCCAAAAATTATAATAACTAAAATTCTATTTTTCAAAATATTAGTGAAGTTTTATTTATATATAAATAATGAATTAGTTTTAAAATTTTAATTATTTGTATTTGAGATAAATTTTAACCTCTTTTAGTTATTTTGTGAAATTGAACTATAATTTGATTTGGAAATATTTTAATATACTTCGTCCACACACTATAATAAATAAATTTTATTTTTGAAATAAAAATATTACAAAAAATTTAATTTTATATAATAATAAAATATTTTTTAAATTATAATTATTTGTATTTGAGATAAATTTTAACCTCTTTTTATTATTTATGAAATGTACATCTAATAGTTTAGACGGTCAACAGTCAAGACTAACATTGGTCAATTTAAAAAACTTCGCGACCAAAATTGATGAGGTGGGGATAGGGGTGGGCGTCGGGTCGGATTTTGCGAGTTCGGCTATTTTGGATAGCTATTTTAGCTACCCGATCCCGACCCAAAATTTACGAGTACTCGAAATTTCGGGTACCCGCTTATTTTATTATATATGAACAAAGAGGCACAAAAGTGTGCCTCTTTTTTATAAATAGAAGCTGTTCAGCTTCTAAATACAAAAACAGAGGCTGTTTCGACAGCCTCTGTTTTTGTTTCATGGTTTTTTTTTTTATTTATTAAAAATTTAATTTTTAAGTTTATATATTATAAATATTTTAATATACTAATTTAATTATATAGCATAGTAAAAATTAAAAATTTTAATTTCAATCAGCTAAACTTAACATTGAAATGCACAAAAAAAAAACTAAAAACATTAGAAAATTAAATATTGAACACCAACATTTAGGTTTGATAAATTTCTTTCACCTATATTTTAGAATTTGTTAATATATAAATTGTGAGAACAAGAAAATTTGAAAGATGAATTTTTGTTAGGAGTGAAGAAGAATAAGATTTGAATAAAGAAGAACAAGAAGAAGAAGTAGAAAGAAGAAGATTGAGAAGAGGAGAAATGAAAATAAAATATATTAATTTTTTTTTAAAAAAATACCGGGTATCCAATCAGGTAATTCGAGTAGAGGGGTACTACCCGATACCCAACCCGACTTTCAAAAAATAGGATATCGGGTCACCCGATCCTAATTTTTTTTTAAATTACCCAAAAAAAATTCGAACTTAATTGGGTCAGATCGGGACCCAAAATACCTGACCTGAATGCCAACCCCTAGTTGGGGACATGGAGCACCAAAAGTGAATGTGTCCCTTTTAATTAATATTAATTAACTACAACTAATAATTTAATATAAAATATTAATAGAATTAATAAAATAAATATTTAACAAATTAATTAAAACTTTTGCGGCGGATATAGTGACTGCCAAATTATACTTTTGGAAAAGCGGATGTGTAATAGATGATCGTTGCAAACATTGATCAAAATGTTTGTGATGGTCCATGGAAATTGCGACAAGCAAGCCGTACAAATCATCACAAAACAGTCCATCAAAATTGTGATTCAACGTAGTCGTTGCAAATTTTGTTCCAAATAATCACCAAAGAAAAAACACTATTTCTGTCGCAAATTCCCCATAAAAATCATTGAGAATTGTTAATTTCAAGGTCCATCACACCGTAGTGTTGCAATAGAATTGATCTCCTATTGCAAATACAACGGATTTAGTATTCCGTTGCAAAATATTTGCGACAAGGTCCAATTAAATTGACCTGCTCTTCTCTCGTTTCTCTATTGAACTAAGGAAAGCACTTATAGTAGCGAGATCATTTCACCACTATTTATGACTTTGCCAATGGGGCAAACGAAGGCTAACCGGTTCTGAATGTTATGACTGGCAGAATAAGAAGGTTATTTTAGTATTGCTTGTGTGTTTTGGTCCTACATGAATTAATCATGTAATTTTAAAGAATTGGCAATTTTTTTGTCATTTTTGGTCAGAAAACTCATGTGTCGGACACATTATCTTTACAATTGGGGCTTTCGGGCTATACGGGACCGAAATTGTCACTTCCTAAGTTATAGGACGAATATTTCAATTTTTCCCTAAACAACTAGTAGTTTTTGCTAAAAATTCCACTATTTTTTACTCTTCATAAAGAAAATAAATTAATATTGTCTTTAATTGAAAAATTAGAACCAAATATATTTTTCCAGCTCCAAAAATTACATGCTCCCAGCATAGGTTTGAGAAGGATTGTGTTAAACAATTAGACAATGAAGATATTAGTTTTTATGGTAGATTGCATAACACCTCCCTATGTTTTGGTGAAATAACGCGAAATCTCCCTGTGTTAATTCTATAAGCAAAAAGCCCCCTATGTTTTATAAAAATATAGCAAAAAAACCCCATCTCTATTAGAAACTAACGGAGAGTGCTTGACCCACACGTTTTGTGAGAGTAGGTTTCGTTTTTAGCCTTATTGAAGTTATTTTAAGTGTGTAAATGTCTATTTTGCCCTCTTTAATGTTTGAGCTTTTTTGAGATTATTTTAAGTATATAAATGTCTGTTTTGTCACCATTTAAATTTGAATATATTTTAAATTATTATTTAGTTTAAATATATTTTAAGAAATTATATATTTAATTATTCTTAAATTATTATTTAGTCAAACATATTCTGGATATTATATTTATTTATGAAATATATTAATTTAAATATAAAATTAAATAAAAAGTATCTAAAATCTTTAAAAAGTTAAAATTCTAAATTGAAATAACAAAATACAAAAATGAATATACTAAAATTAAGTTTCAAATATATATATATATAAATATAAATACAAATCAATTATATAGTTATATAATAATAACTATATTAAATTATTATTTTGTTTAAATATGTTTGAGTATATTCTAATTATACATAAAATTTATTAATTAAATATCAAAATAAAAAAATTATAAATTATTTTTTTAAATATATTTATTTATACATAAATTTTTATTATTAAATATCAAGATAACTTTTTTCAAAAAAAAAACAAAAAAGATTCTCAAGTTTTTCCACCGCCTAGACTTCCCTTCGCCGCTTCGCCGCCGGCCACCACGATGGCCGCCTGGATCTGCGTCGCTGCTTCAAGAATGGGGACGGCGCAGCCATGAAAGGTCACTGAGCCTGGGCGACCGCTGTCGCCCGACAACCTGGCGACGGGGGTGACGCCACTTGGATCTCGGCGACGGGGGTGACGCCGCTTGGATCTCGGCGACATCGCCTGTGCACAATCGAAGGGGACAATGCCAACGTCGCCCCTTTTTTTGTGCGCGGGCGACTGCGGTGTCACCAAAGCTTCTGTGGGCGACGGGGACGGCGCAGCCATGAAAGGTCACTGAGCCTGGGCGACCGCTGTCGCCCGACAACCTGGCGACGGGGGTGACGCCGCTTGGATCTCGGCGACGGGGGTGACGCCGCTTGGATCTCGGCGACATCGCCTGTGCACAATCGAAGGGGACAATGCCAACGTCGCCCCTTTTTTTGTGCGCGGGCGACTGCGGTGTCACCAAGGCTATTCTGGGCGACGTGGCCGTCGCCCACAGAAGCTGCGGTCATCGCCATCTTCATCAACAAATATATTATATATAATATGTGTTGTGTATGTATAGTGTATATAGGGTTATATATTTATCATAAATAAATAATTATTTTTAAAAATTAAATCTGGGTCGTTCACTTTTTAATAGTAGAAGATCAAAGGCTATGATAAGAATGGTATGACGGGAAATTCTAGAAAAAATATTAACGCCGTTAAACATACATAACGAAAGGCGAGAGTATGCATTATTTTGGAAAACACAGGGAGTCTTTTGTCTATTTTTTAGCACAATGAGGTTTTTAGCTGAATTTTGAAAATATATGGGGAGTTTATGCAACTTATCCTATTTTTTATTTAATATGCACTTCCCACTACATAGAAACTTTTTTTGGGGATAGGGTTTTGGGACGGATTTGTGACAAGTTGTCAACTTTTGCGATGGGTTTTGGGACGACTTTGGAATGGGTAGGGACTCGTCGTAGCTGATGGTGTGACAAATAATTTGGGACAGGTATAATAAATCCGGCCCAAATTGGGGATAGTTTTTGCAGCGGATACGACACCTATTCGAAATATTGTCCAATGGATGTCTATTACTTGATCTTATTCTTGGAACAGGTTTGCGATGAATTTTGGAACGGGCTTTCAATATAAACCAAAAATATGTACAACGGGTTTTGCCACGGGTTCCATCGCAAAAAATTTGGGACGAGGACTTTGGTACAGTTTTTGTGACATCTTTTCTGACGCATTTTGGGGCAAGTTTTGCAACAAGTTTTTATTTTGCATGGTTTCTATTTTTTTTTAAATTAAATTTATTTTATTTTTTACTATTTGAAATTTAAATTAAATCTTTTTAATTATTTTTAAATTAATATTATTTATAAATGAATTTATTTTTAATATATCAGTAATTTAAATTGATTTATTCAATTTAATTTATAATTTAAATTATTTTTAATTCATAAAAATTGAAAAGCCTGTGGCAAATTTTGAATTCTAACAGATTCCTTCAAGAATTCGGTGTAAAATGGATTTTTTTTAGTGTGTCGAATAATTATATTCCTATATTTTATTCTTAAATTAATTTTGTTAAGTGAAGTTTAACGAGTTAAAAATAATTTAAACAATTGAATTTAATCATTTCATTTAAATTATTTAACGTCATCATTAAATTTATTTCAAATACAGAAATGTAGGATTTTGTTATGGAAAAATATTATTTTACCATTTTCTTAGAAACTAATGATTGTGATGCCTATGGCTTATCATCCAATAACAATTGTTCTATTAAGTTCAAAAAATTATATTTTTGTATTGGGTTAATTACACTTATACCACTCTGAAAATGTGAAATTATACGTTTTTTTCAAAAAAGTTTTAAAATTACACTTACACACACTACAAGAAATATATTAACCATGGCTAATTGTCATGGTTATTAATAAATAGCCGTAACACATAGTTATTGACCACAACCATGCAACAATTGTTGGCCATGATTTTTGCGAGGGTACTTAAACAATTGACATGGCTCTTAGCTATAGCATATAATTTTTTCATGGTGGAAAAGCTAGGTTTTTTTGGTATATGTTTTTATTTAACCATGGTTAATAATAGTTATTTACAATATTTTTAGCCGTAGAAATTATTGTTGTAGTCAATAATAGTTTTTTTTTCTAGTGGCCCCCTACGAAAATTTATCGTTTACACCTAACAACCTCCCGTTAGGGTTTGGACGGAAAATGCTGACGTCAACAAAAAAATATATAAAATTACTAATTTTACCCCTCATTCAACATTCCTCTGTAATGTCTAAACCAGGTAGACACCATTGTGAAGCAGTCAAATTCATATATTTGAAAGGTTTTATTGGGCATGGAATTGTATTTGGCAGTCAACAGGATGATCCTTTAGTTGTTGGATATGTGGATTCTGACTACGTTGGTGATTTAGATGATAAAAGGTCTACAACTAGGTATGTTTCCACTCTAGGTGGAGGGCCTGTATGCTGGAAATCAGCAGTTCAGTCGATTGTGGCATTATCTACAACTGAAATAGAGTACATGGCAGTAGCTGAAGTTGCTAAAGAAGCTTTATGACTTACCGGGTTAGTAAAGGAATTGGGCGTTGAGCAAGGTGGAGTTCAGTTACACTGTGATAGTCGAAGTGCTATCTACTTGGCTAAGAACCAAGTGTATCATGCCAGAACAAAACATATTGATGTGAGGTATCACAAGATCATAGAGTTGGTGGCATCTGGTGAGATACTGATACAGAAGGTTCATACAAGTGAGAATGCAACTGATATGTTGACCAAGCCAATTACGATCAACAAGTTCAACCATTGCTTTGACTTGTTGAATGTTTAAAGTTGCTAGACGAGCATGGTGACCTAGCCTAATTTGGTGTGTGAGAAACTCCGTGGTTGTTTGTCTCCTAAGAGGCTTGATATTCACCAAGGTGGAGATTTGTTAGATGTGGCTCATATACTGGAAAAATGACAGATGCCGGAGCCGAGCGGAGTGAGCGAGAGGAGCGCAGCGCAGTGCATAGAGCGAACAGAGTGGAGTGAGCGAGAGGAGCGCAGCGCAGCGCGAACAGAGCAGAGTGAGCGAGAGGAGCGCAGCGCAGCGCATCGAGCAAACAGAGCAGAGCCACTTATATATATTGTATTTGTAACCTCGCGAGATTCATTCTCTCATGAATAAAGTAACAGCCGTCACCGTTCCCGAGGACGCAGGCACATTGCCGAACCTCGTTAAATCCTTGTGTCGTTTATTTTTATATTCTATAGCATAAATTTCTCAACAGACTTGATCTAAAAAATCTAACACATAGATTAGTGTCTCCACACCAACGTCTATGAAATGAGACATTATCCTAAAGTGCTTGTTTCATGTGAGGAAGTTTCCATGGGATCAATGATCTCCGCATCTCAAAATAATCTTTCACTTCAAATGTTTAAACCCATGACCTTGGACACATATTTTATGATCACTATATGCGTGATCATGCAACATAATCATGTATGGCCTAGGGGGACTTTGTTCTATTATTCATAATTTTTATAAACACAATATTTGAATAAAGAATGCCGAATATAGTTTACTAATGTCAAACGAATAAGGCTATTTTACATGAGGTATTAGAATGTGCAACCTAGCTAGCATCCGACAACGTAGTTGTGGCATGCTAGGCACTACCTAAACAATATCCAAGGCCTATCAGATGTCTTTTCAAATACTTTTTACTCAACAGTTTTCGTTAAGCGGGTTATCATGCTAAGATTTTTCCTGCTGTTATTGATTTAATTACTGTTGAAATCAATAATCGATTTAGTGAGGCATCTACAGAACTACTCAGATGCATATCATGTCTTGACTCGAGAAACTCCTTTGCCAAATTCGATCGTGACATGCTCATTCGTCTTGCTGAGATTTATTCTGATGATTTCTCTACTTGTGATATTGTTTTATTGAAAGACCAGCTCGAAACATATATTTTCGATATGAGACGGAGTTCTGAGTTTTCAAGTTGTCATGATCTTTAAGTCTTGCTATCAAGATGGTTGAAACTAGAAAACATGTGATTTTTCCATTGGTGTATCGCCTTATTGAGCTAGCATTGATATTACCGGTGGCAACAACATCTGTAGGAAGAGCTTTTTCAGGAATAAATATCGTCAAAACCGAATTGCGAAATAAGATAGGTGATGAATGGCTGAATGACTTGATGATTTGTTATATTGAGCGGGAGATATTTGCTGATATGGATGATGAAGTGATTTTGCAGCATTTCCAAAACATGCAGACTCGTAGATTTCAACTTGCTCCTCGTTGTCGGAGTAATAGTGATGGGAATTAGTTGTACTTATATGATGATATGTATTTAACTATAATGACTTATAGTAATTTAATTTTTTGAATAAACTTGCAATTACTATTAAATTTTGACAGGGCTAAGACAAGTTTCTGGCTTCGCCCCTGGCTATCATCTTCTTGTTTTATGCCTCGTGATGTTAAAACTTATTTTTCCTCACTATGTATTATCTTTTACTATGTAATGAGGGTAGTTAGGATTTTTTGTGAGGTTTTTGTATTTTATATGCAATAAGGTGAGCCCACCGAACAACCCATGGTGATAAACTCATATAAGGGTGTAAATGTGATATATATATATAAAGTCAAAAAGGTGTAATTATAATAAAATATTGCTTCCAAGTTAAATCATTGGATAGAAAGTAGTCATAGAAAAAATGCAATTTTGATTCAATTTTTTAGGGTCGATAGCACTTTTGGTCCAAGTCCATTTCAAAATCACGATTCAGGACTGTAATTTCTAAAAAGTGGCAAATTTCATTCCAAAAAATCCTAATTTGGCCGGAATCTCTCTCATATGCCAAACATGACCAATATAAATTGAGGATTTGCCACATGTCTAGTGACCATTTCATAGGTGGATTAAAAAAAAATCAAAATTCCCTTATGTTGCAGATGGTTTGGCGGATATAGTGAGGTGCCAATAGTGACATATTTGGGTGCCTTTTTTGTCATTTTTTTCCTTCCCAAAAAACAAATTATTTTATTCTTAAATATATATATTTAGATATCAAAATATATTTTATTTATTAATTTGAATATATTTTGATAAATTATATTACTTATAGTAAAAAATATTTAAATTAAAGTATTATTATATGTATTTAAAATAAAAAAAATTCAATTGTATTTAAATTTAAAAAAAATTAAATCAATTTTGTTAACTTTCTAAATAAAATTCTTAGTTTTATGCTTTTTTTCCTTAAAACTTAGGGTAAATTACATTAATACCCCTTGAGGTTAGACTTACTTACACAAATACCCCCTGTCTTTTGCATAATTACAGCTACACTCACTAAGGGGTGTTAGTGTAATATTTTTCAGGGGGTATAAGTTTGCTTTTGAATAGGGGGTATAGTCGTAATACAATTATAACCTCAGAGGTGTAGCTGTAATTTTGTAAAAAATAGGGGGTGTTTGTGTATTTTGGTCTAACCTCGAGGGGTGTCTTTATAATTTATCGAAAAACTTATTAAAAACTTATTTTTTCTTCATTTTTTAGTTATTTTAAATTAAATTAATTAAAATTTTAAATTTAATGCAGGAAAGGGGGACTGTGACCACATCACCGTCGCCTTCCAATCCTGGTCTGGGCGACGTCACGTCACCCAAATCTAAGCTAGCCAACGCACATTGGAAGGCGATGCCAACGACGACGTCGTTTCCCTCTGTTGCTGGTCTGTGCAATGTTACGCGGTCGCCCCCCTCTTCGGGAGGCGGTGGCGTGGTGGGGGATAGGGTGCGATGATCTGGTGGTGGGGGTAGGGAGGACGATAGGCGGTCGGTTTGGGGTGTGGTGGCAGCGAGGGGGTGGGTGGGTGGGTGGGGGTGGGGATAAAAAGGATTTTACGTTAAAATTGGTGATTTGAAAGACATGGTGATGTGACAATGGTGACATGTTAAATTTGAACATGTCACCATTGCCACGTAAAGATGACTAGATTATTTTAATCCACATAGGCAAAGCTGGTGGGAATAGTGAAAAAATTCTCAATTTTTTTACGTCACATGCGATCTATGTGAGCAATACCGGCCAATTAGGGTTTTTTGCACTAAAATTGCCTTTTGTAAAAAGTATAGTCTTGAATCGCTATTTTGAAATGGGCTTGGACCAAAAGTGACACCGCCCATAAGAAATTGGACCAAAATTGCATTTTTCCCAAATAGTCATAGATGAATGAAAAATACTAGTCATCTCTTGGTACTTTTTCCACTTCCTACATATGAGTGAGGTTAACATTGTTGCATCTATTTCTTGAAAGTGTCTTGTTCACGTACTTCATCTAGTACTTCAAGAAATCAATGCAACAATCACTACGAAAAAATGCGGCGATTGGAACGGTTTAGTATGACTGTTCCAAATCCCGGTCCAAATAGGAACGGTAACTCGAACTGTTGTAGAATGGTTACCCGTTGCTGATATCACTTTCGTATTATTCGGAGTCAGGAAATGTAGGAACGACTATACCGTTTCTAGTTGTGTGCCAACGTATGTGTGCCAAAATTTAATCCCATTACCGTTCCAAATAGGGAGAAGATATATTTTGGCATTTCATTTCGAACACATATGTGAAAATTGAAACGGTTATTTGACCAGAAAAAGTAATCATTCCTACCCGTGTTCCACAACCCGGGACGATTTGGAACGCATGATTGACCGCTCCAACATGTAGTGCTAAATGAGACCCTTTTACGCCTTGAGTGAATAATGTAATACAATGATCGTTCCAAATTATGGGTCTTGTGAAAATGAAGTTCAGTTCCAACTATTGTTCCAACATATGTTACTATTAGGAACGGTCCCATATACATAATAGATTATGTGTTCCGACGATCGTTCCAAATATGCTCCAACGGCTATATTATACGGTTACTTTAGTATTCGTATGTCCATTCTAGAGGCCGTTCCTAATGATGGAGCAATGGCTATATTTCAACGGCTAATTTAGTGTTCCAAATAATATTTCAATACCCGTTCCAATATTTTTCTATATATATGTCCCCCTTCATTTTAATTGTTCTTGTTACTCTATCTCTCCAACTCATTCGTTCTAACTCCTTTGTTGATTCTTTATACGTAAAATTGAAAATACCAACAATCTGCACTAAATTTGCATTAATCTTGAAAGGTGTTTTGCTCAGGTAAGAAGTTGAAATTCTTTAATGGTTAATTATATATATATATATAATTTCTTCGGGTAATTTAATTACTGTTGTGAATTGTTTGTGTACGTAGGACTAATCATGTTAAGACAGTTGAGGAGATGGATGTATGACCGAGACGTGTTGGGTGTGACACCGGAGTTTGAGGATGGTGTTACAATATTTCTAGAATGGGCCCAGTCGCAACGTTCATATATGGGGGGAGAAGATTAAGTGTCCCTGCCGAAAGTGCAAAAACGAACGGTTCAAAACACCGAACGAGGTAAATTTCGACTTGTGTATAAAAGGGTTTATGCAGAGTATTGTAATTGAACTTTGCATGGTGAGGAGAGGGTGCAGGAATACTTTGATGCATTGACCGCGCCCCCTGTGCAGCAGCAGCAAACGCCACCTATTCAAAAGGATGGTAGTTCGAATTGGGGTGATAGCTTAGATGGATTGGGTACAGAGGATGGTATTCGATGCCGCTGGGCCATCTTTCTGGTCTTCGTATAACCAGGAGGGACTGGTGATGATGGTACTCATTATTGTCCTTCTGATGTGGGTCCTAGTTCATATTATGGTTCGGGGCCATATGATTATATGTTTGGGTTGTCAGACTGTTTTTTGATGTAGTTCATACTGCCGACCAACCGTTGTGGAACAACTGCACTACCTCTCAGTTGGCGTCAATTGCTACTTTGGTGAATATCAAAGCCGAAGGGGATTTTCCGATCATACATATGATCGCTTGTGCCAGTAGCCTGATACTGTAATGCCCCGCGAACACACTTTCCCCACCGATTATTACAGTACGAAGAAATTGATAAGAGAATTGGGTTTACCAGTTCAAAAGATTGATGCGTGGAAAAACGGTTGCATATTGTACTGGAAGGATTATATTGATCTGGAATATTGCATGTTTTGTGGAGACGCTAGGTACAAGCCCACCAGGAATAGAAATCCTAGACGCAAGAAGTCCCCCTATGCCATTTTTAGGCATCTGCTGCTTATCCCTCGGCTGCAGAGGTTGTATGCGTCGGAGGCCACTACAGAGCATATGATTTAGCATGCCAACCACCAAATGGAGGAGGGATCGATGTGTCATCCGTCCGATTCAGAGGCTTGGAAGCATTTTGACCGGACGTATCCTGATTTTGCAGTTGAGCCCCGTAATGTTAGACTAGGGGTGTGCACGGATGGGTTTTAATAATTCATTTTATTTTATTTTATTTTTTTTTTTTTGCAGATGACGTACTGGTGGGACTGTGACGATGAGTCTATGTTCAAAGTCTTCCACATGTTTGCAGGGAAGTACCTCCGCAAGAAGTTCGTTCCCGCCAGATAGTCTCTGGGTAGCGAACGAAGTCTGGCGGCAACTCTTGCTGTACTGGGACAGCAAGGAGTTCAAGGACGAGTGCGCTAAGAACAAGGCCAACCGGTCCGCCAACCCAGCAGCTTCCTCTACTATCTACCGTGGAGGTTCTGCCTCCGTCGGGATGCACAAGAGGAAGACGGTAAGAAATTTAATTTTTTTTAAAGTATTCATCATTGTTAAATTAAAACTGTAATAATTGTTCTTTTTTTTTTTTTTTTTCAGGAGACGCAGCTCACTCGACCAGTAAAGCAGATGGAGTTATTCTTTAGATGCTACAAGTAGAAGGCCGACGGCGGCTGGAGCGGCCCGAGGACAACGGAGGTGGCAGTAAGCTTTGTATTACATTTTTAAATTTATTTTCTTTTAATTTTTGGAAATAATAATAATAAATTACTATTTTGTAGGAGACATTCCAAAAGTTGCTGGAGGATCACTAGCCTCAGGCCACGGCCGATCCTAGGGATTGCCCGGCCGAATCAGAGGGCTCGGTGGCACAGACTGAGCAAAAGTTGTGGTTGGCTGCAGTCAGGGGCAAGAACCAAGGGCCGGGTATTCGGTCTTGGTTCTGAGGCCCATGGCCTTAGCTAGACCTTTACCTCGCCATCACCACCGCCACCGCCAGCGTCGAACTTGGAGGATCGCATGGTCCAACTAGAGGAGATGATAGTCGACATGGTGGGCATGATGAAGACTTTGCAGACCAAAAACTCCGTTGGCAGCCGTCACGGTCTCCGATAGACCCCCGCCCCAAACGATGACGATATGGACCGGGACAAGGGGGATGAAGTGTAGATCTAGGATTTTTTTTAAACAAAATGTATAATTAAAAGCGATAATATTTATTTTAATATATATTTTTTTAAATTATGCATTTTTTGGTATTTAAATAATAATTATTTAATCAAATTCAAAAAAATCATTAATAATTTAAATTTATTTTAATAATAATTATTATTATTATATAATAATAAAAAATTATAATGATTCATTTATTTAGGAACGGTCTTTTCTACAGTCACGGATTTCATAAAAATCGACGTAACCGTTCCAACGGAAGATCGGGTTACTGAGACGACCATTCCTAAAATGTATAAAAGATAAAATCCAGATTAGGGGCCTACCATTCCTAAAATTAGTCCAAATTCAATAACTTCATGGTATAGTTAGTGTTCCAAACCGAATACTTAAAATCGGTCCAAACACGTACTCCAAATAAAGATTATAAAACCGTTCCTAAGTTCCTTAGCAAAGCAGTTCTATGTGTGTTCCACCTATTGTTCCAAAATCTAGCCTCAAACAAATAGTATACCGTTCTAATTTGTATTCTAGAGTCAGTGAAAAAATGCATCTCCCATACATTTAGTGCGATGCAAACAGAGTTCCAATGACCATTCCAAATTACGTGAATCACATAACATTTAACTGTTCCAAATATTAACCATGTGTTCTAAATACACAAATTATATATTCATACACACAAAGCTAATTAGGAACGGTTTTTATCTTGTACGCCAAAAACAGTTCCAAAATAGGAACGGTCTAGGTGGAAACGTTCTTAAATATTAGGAACGCCTCCAGTTTGAAGGGATTGCTAACGGTTCCATAACCATTCCTAAATGTTATCCAACTTCTTCAAGTGGTCCTTTAATCGTTCCAAAAAAGAAAAAAAAAAGAAGACCGTTCCTACGCCGGTTGCAATTCCCGCATTTTTTTTTATAGTGAATGATGTTCACCTCCCCTCATATATAGGAAGCAAGATGACTAATTTTTTCATTCATAAATAGATACATTTTGTTCAATGGCTATTATAATGCAGATATAATATTTTATTACAATGACACCATTTTATATATATATTACATTGACCTCCTTATAAGTATAAAAATATTTCATGGAAATGTTAAATGAAAGGTAAAATTAAAAATTTTCACAATTTTGTTTGTTGGTATCAACATTTTCGGTCCAAACCCTAACGGAAGGGGGTTAAGTGTAAATGAAATTTTTTGGAGGGGGTGTCAATGTAATTCTGAAAATTTCTTTGGAGAAAGTATAATTTTGTATTTTCAAAGAGTCTAAGTGTAATTAACCCTTTTGTATTTTACTACATATATTAATTTAGTATTTTTTTTATTTATTTAACCAAGTTAACGAATAAAATTTGAATTCAAACTGGTTGATTAAAATTAAAAACGATTATAACCTATAGTATATCAATAGCTAAGGGTATGTATAGTTACCACTCATTTCCAAATAAAAGTATATCTATATTATTATATAAAGAAAACCCCCTCCACACTCACAAATAGCGGTTACTTACACCACTGCATCATTTTTTGTAAGGTAAAAAATGCCCTTTAACCGATGATATAACCAATTTATTTAACTTCCAAAGTTTCACTATTTGATAAATTAGTTTGTTTTTCTTTTATTTTTTTAATGTGATGTAATGATTTATATTTTGCTCTTATTTATAATAATAATAATATATTTTAAAGTGTAAAAGAACATTTATTATGTGCACGCAAGGACGACGTGCCACAACAGTTAGTATATTTGAAAGATAGAAGGATAATTGTATATTTTTAAGGGAAAATGTAATTTTGGACCTTTAACTCAGGGGTGGCACTTTTATCACCTCCTATTTTAAATTGCAATTCATAACTAAAAAAAAAAAAAAAGGGAAATAGCGTTTTGGTTCCATAACTTAGGCCTTTTTCACTTTTGGTACCATTCGTGACGGGATTAGCACTTTTGGTCCCATAACTTACAAAAATTTACAGTTTTCATCCTCCCATGTTTTTCCGTTAGTTTTTTAACGGAGATGGCCATTTGGCCATTAACTTTTTCAAATTGAAGGAAAAATCGGCGCTCTTTGTGCTTGGTATCAATTTTGGCGGGAATATAACTAGTATTGAGAGCAAAAATAAAAAAATTAAAAAAAATTAAGGCAAATAAAGGTGATTTCTATCATCTCTTACAAAAAATAATCTTTCATTCTTTGATTTTATTTTTGTTGCAATTTGTCATTTTGTTCGGACTTTGTAAATGTTAGAACAAGTGCCGACCCACAAAAAATTCAAGTAATCTAATATAAGTATATAAATTAAATAAATTGCATAAATTACAAAAATTCAATTACATAAATTGCATAAATATTTACTTAAATATTTACAGAAATCAAATATATATTCAATTACAAGTGCTTGAGATTTTGTAACTTAAAAATTTTACAGAAATCAAGTACCTATTCAATTACAAGTGCTTGAAATTTTGTAACTTAAATATTTACAGAAATCAAGTACATATTCAATTACAAATGCTTGAAATTTTGTAATTTATGCAATTTATGTAATTTATGTGCTTACATGGGTTACTTGAATTTTTTTGTGGGGGCAACACTTGTTCTAATATTTATAGAGTTCGCACAAAATGATAAATTACAAAACAAATAAAATTAAAGAAGAAAAGGTTGTTTTTTGTGAGAGAGGATAGAAATCACGTTTATTTGCCCTAATTTCTTTCAATTTTTTATTTTAACTTTCAGTATTAGTTATATTCCCGCCAAAATTTTGAAAAATTTAACAGCCAAATGGCCATCTCCGTTAAAAAACTAACGAAAAAAACACGGGAGGACGAAAACTGTAAATTTTTGTAAGTTATGGGACCAAAAGTGCTAATCCCGTAACGAATGGTACCAAAAGTGAAAATGGCCTAAATTGTGGGACCAAATATGCTATTTCCCCAAAAAAAAATTAACCCATTTAGTCTAAATATTGTCAGAAATGCTAAATTCGCTGCAAAGTAGCTCAGGCTTGGAATGTGACACCTTTAATCTAGTATATTTTATTTTCTATGAAGTGGCATTTTTGTCCTAGTGATACCCAACGTTTTTGTTTTTCATCGAGTTGAGTACCAGCCGTTAGTTCATCGTCAGAGTTAACGGTCAAACTCATTTTGGAGGGAAAATTGGCGGTTCCAAGCCTATTTAAGGACATGTTTGGCTACCATTTAATATAGCACAAAAACTAAAGTTGAAATAGTAAAATTGAGAATATTTTGGCAAAAAACGAGAGGGGTGAGGAGAAATCAGTTTCAATCTTACTCAAAGTTACAGGATTCTTTTGCAATTCTAAAAAGATAAAAGATAAAAATATCAAAGTGCCAAAATTACATGACCAAAAATTTATTTAAGCCAAATTTAAAATATCTCAAACAGCCTACTTGTCTTCTAGAGTATTTCTCTCTCTCTCTCTCTCTCATTTAGTTGTCAAATACTTCATATAAATTTCTCACAATAAAAAATTATTTCGATAAAAGAATAATGCACATATTAAAAAATTTAGGCTAATTCAAACACATTTATTTTTTATTATTTACCTGTTAGTATTTATTTATTTTTATTTTTCTGGAATTTTGTAGATATGATGTAGCTCTGGCTATCAATGCTTTGGGAGCAATGCATGTCCAAAACTTTGCTCAAAACTAAAGATGCTTCTCCACGTTTCCACAGGTCAGTTAATTTGTAGATATGTATATATTTTATTGAAATCGAACTCAATAATATAGTTTTTCAAATTAATTTGTTTGAAATGTGTAATATATAGCTTATGTGCACGGCATGAGAGCCGGAGTCATACCAGAAGTGCCGTTTCATATGGGACAGACACTTCCAGGAGCTAAAAACCCATATTTAGACATCAACGCGGAGAAGGAGATAGTTGAGCAAAGATTGACTAAATTCCACCCCGAAAGAAATCACTTCTGCTATGAAGGATTTGGGCATGGAAAGGTTATATATACATATATGCATTAAATTGTATATATCTATCTTTTATCAAATTCCGTGAATATATTAATCTTTTGAGTGATTAGTGATCAATTATCAAGTGACAATAATTTTAACTAATGAAAGAAGGTGTATTTTAGAGCTACATTGCATGGTTGGCCAAACACTTATGCATTTACAAAGGCGATGGGAGAAATGATAATTTCGGAGGAGATGAAGGGAAAGGATTATAAGCTCATCATAGTACGTCCAACTATTATAACGAGTACTTATCCGGCTGGATTGAAGGTGTAAGGTACAATATACCTCTTTCTTTTTACTATTTGTCAATAATCCGTCTGGAAGAAAATTGGAAAAGGAAAAAATTAAAAATTGGCCGAAAACCAATTAATTATGCTTGGATTTTCCTGTAAAAAAGTAAGTAATAATTTGAAACCTTTTAAATCTATGCGAATATAAATCATAACATAAACTAAACTCAATATTATACAATTCCAAAGACGGAAAATCACTAATAACTAATATTTTCCATGATTATTTTATGCAAGTATTTATATATATATATATATACATAAGATTAACAACTAAGGATAACTGGAAAGTAAAGAAGTCGATAGTAAATTAACTATGCTAGTTGCTAGCTAAATGATAGGAAACATTCTATTTAAAAGTTAATTCGATAGACATTGCATAAAGTATTATTCCCTATATTATAATTGGCGTCTGCTTAAAAACATAACAAATCAATATTATTTATATGATTAAACAAAATCGATGCGAAAATTTAAGTTTTGATAATTAATCAACATTTATCATGATTTTAATTAGACATTATCAAAACATTTGTTATAGTTTTTAACTATGGCTAATATTGTGGCCTTCCCTACAGAAAGAATGGTAAAAAATGCTAATTAGTATTTATTATTATTTTTTACTTTTGATACGATGATAACAATGACAAAAATTCTATTTCTCAAATAAGTATAAAGTTTTCTTTAAGGTCACAAGAGACACAATATCTAAATCTTACTAATAATGCTCTGACAGAACCCTTGATGCACTTTTTGCTGCTTATGGGAAAGGAAAATTGACTTTCTTCTTAGCCGATCCACAATCCATACTTGATATGGTAAGTTAATTGAGAAGTATACTATTTTTTTTTATCATTTTTTACAGAACTTATTTTATATTTGCTGGAAGACATATTTAATATGATGTTTCAAATTTTTTACAGATACCAGAAAATATGGTTGTGAATGTCGTGCTTGCTGCAATTGCAAGACATTCAATCGATCAATCTTCCCCTGATTTTTGTGATTTATCATGTTGGTTCATCCAGTAGAAATCCCATATATTTGGGAGATGTCCATTCTCTTATGTATCAATATTTACATCAGAAGCCACTTCTTGATAATAGAGCGAAGCCTATCAAGGTGTCAACTAAACTAAAATTGTTCAACTCCATGACTAGCTTTCGCAGACATATTGAAAATCCATTATTTGCCATTTTTGAAGGTGATCGATTCACCCTACATATATTATCATGCATCTTATATATGCCATATCTATTATTACTAATTCAATTATAAATAACCTATGTATTTGTATAATAACTAAATTCCACATATATTTTAAATATTGAAGTTGTTCAACGTGATATTTTGCTACAAATTCGAAAGATCATACACTAATTAGAGTCGAGCTCTCAACTATCTTCTGCGATTAGCCGACCTCTACAAGCCCTACACGCTTTTTTAGGGAATGTATGTTCTACTTGCCTTGTTTATTCTTCTAAATTTGTGTTCTTGAAGAATTCTTGAATTTCATTTTGTTTAAAAATATGAAGTTTTAAAGTTTGATTTTTGACAGCTTCGATGATGTTAACGCAGAAGATTTGCCAATGACAACAAGAGAATACAATTCAAATGTAGACATGTTTGTCTTTGATCCGAAACGCATTAAGTGGAAAGAGTCTCTTATGAACACTCATTTTTCAGGAGTTGTCAAGTATGCACTCAAATAATTATGCATGAACGTATTGTGGAGAGTCTACGATATAATTCAACTCTCACTACAAAAAAATAATGTTATTAGCGACACCATAAATTCCTTGTAAGATGTATATATGCCATCAAAACAAGCATGTTTTGTGTATTATTATACGTCCAGTTGAATTTCTTTCAAAGTCATCTGTATTAATTTCACTCCCCGGAGATTGCTCAATATTTTGAGGAAAAAATCAATTTTCTACCTAAATATATTATTATTATTATGATGATGATGATGATGATAATGATGATGATAATATTTCTTATCGATCCTTGTCACATAGTCTAGCTTGTAATGCTTATATAGTAGCTTGACATGTCTTGGAAAATTCAGACGACATGTACTTTTGTCAAAAAAAATTCATTTTGTGAAACTTTTTGCTATTGGATGTTTACAAACAACGTTTTAGAAAAATATTTCAAACACATTTTATTACTCAAGGGAAATAAAATACCACTTATCATTGGGAAAACTACACTCCGTTCTTCACATATATTTATCACTAAAATATAGTTAGTCCTTCATGTTCCACGACTTACAAAAGTGGTCCCTAGAATTACAATATTTTAACAACATTGATTCCTGCCATCAACTGGCAGTCCAAAATTAACACCATTGATCCCTGCCATTCAACTATTCTCCCAAATCGTAACCCTAGAAATTCAATTTTCCTCTGTTCACAAACCGTAATCCCAGTTTGATAATAAAAAAATTCAGCTAAAACTTATCAAATTCCGTCAAACCCATATGATTTCTCCTAACCCCGGAGCATCAATTTTTAATTTTTGTTTAAGTATGAGGTAGAGTTTTTGGTACCAAAACAAATAATACTCTAGTTTTACGGGACCAAAAAAGCATTTTGCCCGCAAGTTGCTAAAGTTTGAGGTTGAATCCATCAGTAATTAGGACATGCCCAAAACTTTCTTCCCGGGTTATTTTTTGTCCAAGAAGTCTGCAATATTGTTAGCTCAATTCTACACTCACAATACATTTTTCCACATAAATGTTCTCATTAGGCGAATTCGCACTCGTATTTGAGTAAGATTGAAACTGATTTCTCCTCACCCCTCTCATTTTTTGCCAAAATATTCTCAATTTTAATATTTCAACTCTAGTTTTTGTGGTGTATTAAATGGTAGCCAAACATGTCCTTAAATAGGCTTGGAACCGCCAATTTTCCCTCCAAAATGAGTTTGACCGTTAACTTTGATGGTCAACTAATGGCTAGTACTCAGCTCTACGAAAAACGGAGACGTTGGGTATCAATATTGATGGCATGAAAACAGGGGTACCAAGAGTGAAATAAGATCATACCTGGGGTACCAAAAGTAAAATTATCCCTTTAATATTTCTATACTTTATGGGTAAATATCACTTTTGTTCTTCCAATTATGCTACTTATTCACATTTAGTCCCTCAAATTTTACAATCATCACCTTTAGTCCACAATGTGTAAAGATTTCTCATCAAATATGGTCCTCATCGTTAATATTTCGTCAAATATTGTGATACATATATGCATTTATGCCGCTAAAAACAATAGGTCAATTACTTTGGTTGGAACAAATTATAGGACAGGTTTTTCCAATTCAAACGTCATAATTTGAAAAAAATTATAGGACATTCCTTTTGCAAAAAATGTAGCAACGGGTAGATGAGTTATTTTTTGCACCAAACACCCATAACTTCCCTCTAAAACTAACCCAGCCATGTTAGTTTTTAACAGAATATTAACAGAGAGGACTACATTTGATAGAATTTTTCAAACTTTGGGGACTAAATGTGATAATTGTGAAACTTGAGGAACTAAATGCAACACGTGGCATATTTAGAGGACTAAAAGTAATATTTACTTTATACTTTATTATTAAGTTAGAGAACCCTTTTAGTATCCTACTTAATATCCTGTGTTATATATTTTTAAATTTAAATTAGTTAAATGTATTTAACTTCTCAATATCATGTCTTCCGTAATTACCTTTTGGTAATTTTCTTTTTTCCTTTTTTTTTCTCATGTAGTTTTTTGGTTCTCCAACATATGTATTATATTTGTTTATCAATAATTTTTTGTAAATCAAAATATTTATATTAATTTATTATCTAATATAATTTATATGAAAAAATGTATTATTAATAATTTTTAAAAATTATGCACAAACATAAAATGTGCTACAATTACTAGTGTGTATAGTTGATGAGGAGGGTAATTGATGAGGTTAATTATACTTGAGTAGTGTAAACTGTATTTAACTAAAGGAAAAGAACTATACATTAAGAGTTTTCCATTCAAATGAGATGAAAGGAAGAGGGAAGTAAAAAGGTCATAGGGGAAGAAAGAGTAATAGTTTTTTCTCAAGTTATTTGGTATGATTGGAAGAGGAGTAAAATCTCAAGTACTTCACCTTGTTTCGTAAGAGAAAATAGATTGAAAAAAAAAACTACTTGTTGTAATTTTACTGATTAACCCTTTCTCTTCATTTTGCATTAGAAAAACTAGACAGACACCGTGGCACGCAGTACCTGCGCGCATATTTTTAATAATATTTTTATTTTATTAAAGCTCATAATTTGTTCTTGTATATTAAAACTTTTTATTGTCTTACAATCTCACCTATAAAAGCTATCCGATAATTATTTCTAATGCGTTAATTATCAATAAATATTTTACTCAAATTAAATTAGAAATTAAATTTTTTTCCAATATCTGTTATTTCTATTTCAATCAACAATAAGCTTAAACAAAATGAGAGTAAATTTAATTTTTTTTTGAGTACATGAATTGCATGGAATTCATTTTTTTTTTTAAAAAAACTTGATTGAGTAGTTAATTCAATATGAGTGGGGAAGTTGAAGAGTATTTTTGGTATTATAATAATTTGGTGTAGTGGTATCAAAACTACCACTTTGAGTCTATAAGCCCTCTTTCCTTTATAATAGTATAGATGCTTTAATTATCAATAAATATTTTACTCAAATTAAATTAGAAATTAAAATTTTTCTCAATATCTGCTATTTCTATTGCAATCAACAATAAGCTTAAACAAACTGAGAGTAAATATAATTTTTTTGAGTTCATTAATTGCATGGAATTCATTTTTTTAAAAAAACTTGATTGAGTAGTTAATTCAATATGAGTGGAGAAGATGAAGGGTGTTTTTGGTATTATAATAATTTGGTGTAGTGGTATCAAAACTACCACTTTGAGTCTATAAACCCTCTTCCCTTTATTATAATACTAGACACAGTGGCATGCAGTACCTGCGCGCATATTTTTTAAATAATATTTTTATTTTATTAAAGCTCATAATTTATTTTTGTATATTAAAACTTTTTATTGTCTTACAATCTCACATATAAAAGCTATCCGATAACTTTTCTTATGCATTAATTATCAATAATTATTTTACTCAAATTAAATGAATAGTTGAAAATTTTCCCAATATCTGTTATTTCTATTTCAGTCAACAATAAGCTTAAACAAAATGAGAGTAGATTTAATTTTTTTGAGTATATTAATTGCATGGAATTAATTTTTTTTAAAAAACTTGATTGAGTAGTTAATTCAATATGAGTGGGGAAGTTGAAGGCCATTTTTGGTATTACAATAATTTGGTGTAGTGGTATCAAAACTACCACTTTGAGTCTATAAACCCTCTTCTCTTTATAATAGTATAGATAGATAAACAAGTTAATATTATACTAAATTACTTTTAGTATTTCAAAAATTTAAAAAACCTTATTAATAAAAATATTCATTAAACAAGAACAAGAATATTTTTATTAACAAAAATGCTTAGCAAAATTAAAATTGTCCATTTATTCTAAACTATTCAGTTCAAGGGGAGGAGGGAACAAGATTAATAGGAAAGGATTATTCAATTAAAATTAATGACAAATTAAGAATAAAAAATTCTGTAAAATGCAAAAGAAAAACATGTTTACCTGATTGTTGACTTCGACATAGTAGTTTTTTCGGCAATTTGATTATATTTTCTCAAAGATTATTTATCAATATTATCAACAAAAAAGAGAAATGAATTGGAGAAAAATTCTATATTGGGCAGTAGAGTAAATAAAAATAAAATATGTATTTTTTGGTCTTTTTAACCTTATTTTCACTTTTCTGTCCAATTTTGGAAGGAAACAAAATTGAATTCTGGAGGGGTATCATATACATCTAATTTTACTTCACCTCCATCTTTTCTCCCTAACCAAACACCAAAACTTTTTCTGATATATATGTTTGTTTATTTCCATTTCTTTTATACTTTTCACCCCTAGCAAACAAACCCTAATGCACTACTTGATCTCTGACTTCAATAAGGTTTAATGTCAAATAATAATTTATACAATTAACTCAAAATCAATATTTGTACAATATTGCTAAATAACACTACGAAAAAATTATTTTATAGTAATGACTTTTTGTAACGGCCAAATAATTAATTTGGGATAGCTTTTGGACTTTGTAACGGCGTTTGTAACTGCCACATAATCTGCGGCTTTTTTATAAGTTACAAAAAAAAAAAAAAAAATTGTAACGGTTTAGCTGAACGCCGTTACAATTTAAAATGGCTTTTGTACCCACTTGCATCGGCCATTACAATGCTTGACCAGATGGAGAAAATGAACCTGGTTCTGTTTTTGGAACGACTAATGTAACTTTATTATATTTATTTTTGGAACGGCCATTGAACACACACAGTAACGGGTCCGTTCGCTTCCGATTGGAACAGTTTTTGCATTCTTTTTATAACGACTTGGCATTATTTTATAACAACTTTATTTTTTGTATTTGTAATTATTTTTTATAACGTTGTAACGGTCTTTGCAACGCTTTGTGTGACTGTTTTTGTAACTGCGTTTGATATTGTTTTCATTTTGTTTTTGTACCGATTTTTGGGCCGGCTTTCTTAAAATGGATAAGAATCTTATACACGGTCTTTGGAACGGCTTTGTAATTCTATGATGTGTAAAAGTATTCTAAAAGCCGTTACAACATTAAATTATATATTTTTGATTTTATTTAATTTAGTTTTGTTTTTTATTTAATATTATTTTTTTGTATAAATAAGTTATTGAATGATTTATTATATATGTAGTTTAATTTCTTAAATATGAAATATTATATAAAAAAAATAAATAAATATAGCAGTAAAATAAAAATATTTTTTAAATATTTGATTTTTACCAAAAACAAATCCTAAACTAAACGAGTTCCCTGTCAACAGTGTCTTCCCCATCTTCGTCGTTGGTTGTCGAGGGATTAGCTGGAGGCGGTGGAACCTGTGATATGGACCTCCAGCGATGCAGATAATGACAGTGGACACTACAAAAAAATGCGGGAATTGAAACGGTAACAGGAACGTTTTTTTTTTTTTTTTTAATTCTTGGAACGGTAAATAGTTCACTGAAACCTTTTGGACTGAAATTAGGAACGGTTGAGGAACGGGAGGCAATCCGTGGCAATAAGAGGCGATCCTAACAATTAGAAACGGTTTGGGAATGGTTTTTGGCATACATTAGGTGTACCGTTCCTAATTACCTTTATACGTATAAATTTATAATTTTTGTATTTGGAACACCTTATAAACTTTAGGAACGGTAGCATCAAAATTAAATCGCGCAATTAGGAACGATAGTTAGAACACCTTTTGGAATAGTCCCCTTTGTTGTAGATAAAATTTAGCATGGTGTCTGGAATACATGTAGGAACGGTTAGTTGTAGAGATTAGGATCGGCAACCAGAATATATTTTGTCGCGACCCGTAGGAACGGTTTTAGCACTCTAACTTTGGAATACCATTTTGGACCTGTTTTTGGTATTGTCTTTAGAACGAAAACCTAACTACGAAAGAATTGATTTTGGAATATATGTAGGCATGGTAAGTTCCGTCTTTAGGAACGATTGACTTGTATGGTTGGAATGGTTATTTCATCTGCATTGGGAACAGTAAGTTTTTAAAACAGTCAAATATAGGAATGGTACTTTGCGCTATTTAACTGTCTAAAGTACCGTTCCCAACTAATGAATTATTAATTTTTTTTATATTAATAATTTTTATCATTTAAATATAAATTAAATCCTTAATAATATTTTGATTATATAATTAATATTTAAATATGAAAAAATGCATAATTTAAAAATAAAAATTATATTAAATATGAATATTATCCAATTTAATTACAAAAAATCAAAATAAAAAAATACATAATCTACTCCTCGTCCCAATTGGCCTCGTCCATCTCGTCAATGTTTGGAAGGGTGGGGTATATAGGAGGCCGTGACGGGCCGGCGCCGGAGCGACTGGTCTGCATGTCCTTCATCATGCCCATCAGGTCCACCATCATCTCCTCGAGGCGGACCAACCGACCCTCCATATTTGACGAAGGCGCTGGCTCTAGCGCGGGCGGTGGCGGTGGTGATGGCGAGGTAACAATCTGGCTGAGACCCAGGGCCTCAGAACCAAGACCAAATACTCGGCCCTTGTTCTTGCCCCCGACGCAAGTCAGCCACATCTGCTGCTCGGTCTGCGCCACCGAGCCCTCTGATTCAGAAGCAGGATCCCCAGGATTGCACGGGGCCTGAGACTGATCATCCTCCATCATCTTCTGGAACATCTCCTGCAAAAATAATTAGAATAAATTAGAAAATTTTCAAACATTTTAAAAAAATAAACTAGAATGTATTAATTACAACTTACCGCCACCTCCGCTGCCCTCGGTCCGCTCCAGCCGCAGTCAGCTTTCTTCTTGTAGCATCTAGAGAATAACTCCATCTGCTTCACTGGCCGGCCGAGCTGCTCCTCCTGTAAAAAGAAATGGGAAACAGTTATTACCATTTTAATTTAATAGTAATAAATAATTGAAATAACATTAGATATCTTACCAATTTCCGCTTGTGCATACCGACGGAGACAGATCCCCGCGGTACACAGTAGCGGATGCGGCTGGGTTAGCGTTCCGGTTAGCCTTGTTCTTCTCGCACTCCTGCTTGAACTCCGGGGACTCCCAGTGCAGGAGGAGTTGTCGCCACACCTCGTTCGCCAGCCATAGCGGCTTCTGCAGGGACTGTTTGGCGATGACGAACTTCTTCCTGAGGAACTTCCCCACCCAAACGTGGAAGATCTTGAACATCGACTCATCGTCGGTGTCCCACCAGTACATCATCTGTATTAAAAAAATATACATATATCATAACTTAGATTGTTAAAATATTTAAAAATAAAAATTAATTATTGTTACCTTCAAACTCTCAAATCAGAAAAGCTGGTGCTCTGGCGGCACCTTGCGCACACTTCCCCAAGGATGGGGACAGTGTCCTCGCACGACCGCGTACATGCGCTCGTGGATCTTCCGATAAGAACTGAAATTATAAAATAATTAGTATGACAATACTATATTAATTTAAATTACAAAAAAATAAATTTAAAAGGTAAATATACCTCGCATCGGCAAGTGTGATGTACTGGCACGCGGATAGTGGTGGGGCCGGTGGGGGTGGTGGTGGTGGGGCAGCCCATGGACGGGCCGGATCGACAGCCGGTGTAGTAGTGGATGGTCCGGGCTGCTGATCCGGCGCAGTGGTAGACGCACCGGGCTACTGATCTGGCGTAGGTGATGCGGGGTGCCTGCTCTGCTGGTGGTGGTGGTGGTCGGAACACTGCTACCCCATCCTGTGAAGCAACACCGGCCAGCGGTAAAGCCGGTTCGCCACGACCGCGGCCACGACCACAGCCACGTCCACCTCCTCGAGCTGAAAAATCCCGACGTGACATGATCTAAAATTTTTTTTAAAAAAATATTAGTGGTACGAAGTTAAAACATACATGTAAGTATCAATTTATTTCAATAAAGAAATTTTTTCTAATTTTTTAAAATAATTATGCAAACTAAATTCTAAAATTGTATATATTTATACTAAATACCATTATTTTACCCTTAAATTGCACTAAATCCTTCAAATTTTCATACTTTTAATTATCATATTTTTAAAAAATTTAAATTTCCAGATTTTTAAAAAATTCAAATTTCCACATTTTTAAAAAATTCAAATTTCCAGATTTTCAAAAAAAATTCAAATTTCCAGATTTTCAAAAAAATTCAAATTTCCAGATTTTTAAAAAATTCAAAATTTTAGATTTTTGAAAAATTCAAATTTCCAGATTTTTAAAAATTTCAAATTTCCGGATTTTTAAAAAAAATACAAATTGTCAGAATTTAAAAAAAAAATACGAATTTCCATATTTTCCGAATTTTCATAAATTGCAGAAATATACCCAAATTACAGAAATGGTAAATTTTCAGATTTTCCAAAAATACAAATTTCCAGATTTTTCACATTAAATTTATAGAAATTTGATTAAAATTCAAAAAACTAACCACAAAATTACCATAAATTACCTACAATTACAAAAAATTAATAAACTACATTATATTCACAAAAATTACTCAATTACAAAAATTACATAATTACATAAATTACACAGTTACAAAATTACAGGAAATAATATCATATATTCCAGAAATTACAGAAAATTACCACAAAATTATAGAAAAATACGACAACTAACAGAATTTACACATTACTCCCCTAACAAACGGAAATTACAGAAAATTCGCTAACTATTCAAAAATTACAGAAATTACAGACTAAAATTACAAAAATTACAACCAAATTCTTACATGTATTTTCAGAAAACAAAAACAGAAAAAAGAAAATTAAAAGTAGGGTTTTCGGAAACCCTACTTGGTACGACGACGGTAGAGGCTGCACCAGAAGCGGCGGAGGCTGGCGGGGGCAGAAAGAACTGCGGCAGCGGCGACTGACGCGGGGGATGGCGGCGGGGGCGCTAGCGGCTGGGGGGGGGGAGGTCACTGACGCGAGGGATGGCGGTAGGTAGAGGCGGCTGTGGAAGGGGCGCTGGCGGCGGAGGCAGAGGCGTTGGTGGGAGAATGAGATTGAGGGGGAAAGAGAGATTGAGTGGGAGAGTGAGAGTAAAAGCAAGAGGGAGAGGCAGAAAATGGGTAAAAATCGGCCCAAGGGTTGAATTTATATTAGAATTTCGGAACGGTCAAATTTTATTGTGACGTTCCTAAGTCCAGTCCAAGGTTCCAAAACGATGCCATTTTGCTATTAAAACAACGACGTTTTAAGACATATTACTTATAATAAACTTACTAGGAACGGTCATGTAATATGTCCTGTGTTACAGGTACCATTCCTATTTTAAAAAACGACGTCGTTTGTTTACCTGTGCATAGTAACCGTTCCTAATTCTATATAGAATCGTTCCTATATGTATTGCAACTTTTTTGGGATTTTCTTAGATAATAAATATAAATTAAGAAAACACGTTTCGAACACTCATTTGATTGAATAAAGATATACAATTGGGTATTTAAAGAATTCGAAAATATATAGTAAATTCCAAAAAATAGACACACGTTCACAATATGAAGTATATTTGTATATTTATGTTTGTTAGTATTTCACAGATGTAACCAGCATCCTATATTGTTGTATTGCACGGTATAGTCAGACCGTCAAAATTCCAATCAGACCGTTAGATATGATATAACACACAAAAGAATACATTATATGTCGTTTTGAAATATTTCGGTGTGCGGATCTCGAGGTATCGTATCCGGTCAGTATTCATCGTAACAAAAACAAACCGTTGGACATCAATTCATATCCATAACCTTGTATGTGTTAAAAAATGGTGTCGATCTGGCTGACGGATGTTGAGATATCAGACCAATTGGTTGGAATTGTAATACTAGGAACGGTCACCTAATAGACAAGGTGTTCCCAATACCGTTCCTAACGAAAAATGCACGTATTTACCTTTCCTATTAACATTTGGAACGGTCATGTATAAACTGACCGTTCCAATAGTTGAATTTCCCACCAATTTTTCATTGGGCGCCAAAACGAAATATTGGACTTTAGTTTGGAACGGTCGTTAGTTTTCAGCTACCGTTCCTAATTCAAATTTCCCTCATTATTTTTGATTACCAAATACTCGAAATATTGTATCTCAAATAGGAACGGTCCCTTTAATATTTGACCGTTCATAATTCAAATTTTCCTCATTTTTTTTAATTAGCTGCCATATTTGGAAAATTGTACCTTAAATAGGAACAGTCTTAATAAATTTTAACCGTTCCTAATTCAAATTTCCCCTTGTTTTTTGTTTGGCACCTATTCAAATAGTTGTATCTGTATTAGGAACGATCGTTAGAATAAAATATCCGTTCCTATTTTTAAAATTTATTCTGATTTCTTAGAATAATCAAAATACATCTACCGAATACAATTTTTACAATAACTGTAATAAAAAAATTATAGAAATTTTTTGGAAAATTCAATAAGTCTCTTCATCGGACTCAGCCTTGTCAAAACTATCTTCATTTTCATCTTCGGATTCACTATCTGGCGAGCGCGATGGCCTTGCTCCATGATCAACGACCAATTGTATTCCCGTTGGGTCATGCAGTTCAAATGTTTGGTTATCTATTACAACATCTGGATTAGGTACGACTTCATCCATCTGATAGGCGACCTCGATCCATCGCGAGTCATCGATTACTCTTCGAGCCTTGATTTTGCAAACAACTTTCCTGTCGACTTTGTCCTTCTTCATGCTCGGGTAATCAGTATACTTGTACTGCTTGTTGTGCCACTATGAATGGTTCATTCTTTTGGTAGAACTTTTTGAAGTTGACATCAACGACGTGATAACAAGGGTGTATCTTCATGCCTCTGACCGGATCGACCCAACGACAATTAAACAGTACAATGTGCATGTTCGGAATTAGTGGGTAATCTAGCTGAATTATCTCTTCCAAACTTCCATAGAAGTCAGAATCCGTGTCTGTATATGATGAGCTTTTGACACAAACACTACAATTCATTGTTGACTTCCCGACATTGTGACGTTCAGTGTGGAAATTGAAGCCATTGACGAAGTAAGATGGGTATGTCGTCACTTCTGCCATTGGCCCCCAATAATGCAACTTCAACAATTCGTCGTTTGTGTGATTCAATTCGGGTTTCACCTGCAATTAATGATATATATAGCAATTGAAATAATTGATTACAAATTAATGAGAATATCGCATTTACAAGAAATCAATGATACTTACACGAGCCTTGAACCAATCCATGAATTGTTTCACCACTAGTTGATCAATTATCGGGTCCTCCAAATTGTGTTGCTCGAACAGTTCATTCAGGAATGACCTGTTATAGTAAAACTGATAGTTATAAATATAAATGTAATTGAAATTGAAATGATTTATACGAGATAATCACGTTTGTATAAGACTTACTCGTAGTACGGTGCAACTACTTCACAATTACACAAGATGTATGTCTCGATAGCATGAAGTTCCTCCCCGCTCAGCCATCTCTTCTTCGAGTCTCCACTTGCTCGGCCTGGGTAATTGAAAATGGACCGAACTATTCGATCGTCGTTGCTCGTGAAATCATTGTTCCGACCGAGTTTGTTTCGCTTGCAGAGAATGTGCGGTTCGAAGTAGTGAGAGGAGAAAAGTCCGATTTCTTCGACAATATAAGCCTCTATAATTGACGCCTCCACGTGTGCTTTGTTTTTCACCTTTTTCTTCAAATCGCGTAGGAATCTATTCATATGACAATTTATTAAAATACAAATAATAAATATATATTTAATAGTATTTATTTAATTATCTTTCAAATGGATACATCCACCTGTATTGCACGGGGCCCCCAACGCGCACCTCATATGGAAGGTGAACAATTAGATGCTCCATTGAGTCGAAAAAGAAAGGAGGAAAAATTTTCTCAAGGTTGCACATGATGACGGCTACACTATCTTCCAATTCTTTTACCTTGGCCACATCTAGTGTTGTTGAGCATAGGATCTGGAATAGAAGGCTCACTTCTGTCAAGGCCCCCCACACGTGCTCTAAAAACATTTCACGGAAGGCAATCGGAATCAATTTTTGCATGAATACATGACAATCATGGCTTTTCATGCCGTGCATCCTCAACTCCTTCAGGTCGACGCAACGGGCCAAGTTAGAGGCATACCCATCAGGAAACCTAAGACAACGAATCCACTCATATATCTTCTTCTTTTGCTCCTTCGTCAGTGTATATACCGCCTTGGGCATCACGTTCGGTCTTCTTTCGTCCACCTCAAGCTTCGATTACATATGATCTTCAGATCCTTCTGTGCATTCAGATTGTCTTTCGTTTTTCCCTTGATGTCCATCACAGTATTGAATATATTATCGAATACATTCTTCTCATATGCATGACATCAAGATTGTGTCGTATCAGATGTGCCCCCCAGTATTCAAGCTCCCAGAATACGCTTTTCTTCATGCACTAATGGTCGACACCGTAGCCTTCTGGTTCACTCAATGTTTGTTCGACATCCACACTAAATGCATCGGCACGGGTTCGGATCTATTCTCCAGTCAGCCTCGGACGTGCAACCTTCTTCTCCATTTGATTTTTTAGTGAAGTCTTTCTTGTTACTGTGATAAGGATGAACCGGTGGTAGGAATTGCCTGTGGCAGTCAAAATAGCATGCCTTTCGATCGTGCTGTAAATAGAATGCCCGTGTGTCCTCCATACAAACTGGACACCCCATAACACCAGCGATACTCCATCCAGACGTCATCCCATAAGCAGGAAGGTCGTTCACTGTCCACATCAATGCGGCATACATCATGAATGCCTGGTTTGTCGCAGTATCGTGCGTACGTACACCCACATACCATAAATTCTGCAACTCCTCGATCAACCGCTCCAAGTAGACATCGATAAGACGTTTGGGATTCGATGGGCCAGGGATCACCATCATTAGGAACATATACTCAGACTTCATGCACAATCCCGGTGGGAGATTGTACGGTGTAAGTATCACAGGCCAACATGAGTAAGTTTTACCATACTGTCCGTGCAGTGCAAACCCATCTGTGCACAACTCAAGTCTAACATTCCTCGGCTCAGCTGCAAAATCAGGATACGTCCGGTCAAAATGCTTCCAAGCCTCTGCATCAGACGGATGGCACATGGATCCTTCCTCCGTCTGATGGCTCGCATGCCAAGTCATATGCTCTACTGTGGCCTCCTACCATACAACCTCTGCGGCTGAGGGATAATCGGTAGATACCTAAGAATGACATACGGGGACTTCTTGCATTTAGGATTTCTGTCCCTGGTGGGCTTGTACCTGGCGTCTGCACAGAACTTGCAATATTCCAAATCAATATCGTCCTTCCAATACAACATGCAACCGTTTTTGCAAGCATCAAACTTTTGAACTGGTAAAACGAATTCTCTTATCAATTTATTCGTATTGTAATAATCGACGGAGAAAGTGTGATCACGGGACATTACAGTATCAACCCACTGGCATAACTGATCATATGTATGCTCGAAAAAAACCCCCTTCGGCCTTGATATTCACCAAAGAGGCAATTGACGCCAACTGAGAGGTGGTGCAGCCATTCCACAAAGGTTGGTCCGCAGCATGAACCACATCAAAAAAACGGTCTGACAAGCCAGACACATAATCATAGGGCCCCGAATAGTAACATGAACTAGGATCCACATCAGATGGACAATACCGAGTACTATCATCAGTCGGTTCCTCCTGGTTGTACGAAGACTAGAATGACGGCCCGGCGGCATCGAATACCATCCTCTGCGCCCAATCCATTTGAGCTGCATCACCCTATTGCGAACTACCCTCCTCCTGAACGGGTAGCGTTTGCTGCTACTGCACAGGGGGCGCTGTCAATGCTTCAAAGTATTCCTGCACACTCTCCTCACCATGCGAAGTCCAATTGTAATATTCTGGCATAAACCTTTTCATACACAAATCAAAATTTACCTCATCTGGTGTTTTGAACCGTTCGTGTTTGCACTTTAGGCAGGAATACTTAATCTTGTCCCCGTCCATATATGCACGCTGAGACTAGGCCCATTCTAAAAATGTTGTAACACCATCCTCAAACTCCGGCGTCACACCCAGGACGTCTCGATCATACATCCATTTCCTCAACTGTCTTAACATGATTGGTCCTACGTATAATTCACAACAAACGCAATTAAATGACGAGAGTATATTATATATATATACATGCAAAAATAACAGAATTTTGCATACTTACCTGAGCAAAACACCTATCAATATCAATGCAAAATTCGCGCTCGGTAATTGATATGTTCGATTTTCCGTATAAAGAATCAAGAGGGGGAGTTACAACAAAATGAGTTGGAGAGTAAGTATAAGAACAATGACAAAGAAGGGGGACATATATATAGAAAATATTGGAACGGGCATTGGAATATTATTTGGAACACAAAACTTCGCGTTGTTCCAGCTTTAGGAACGGTATCAGGAGAGGAAACAGGAACGGTAATATTACTGTTGTAATATAGCCGTTAGCGCATATTAGGAACGGTATGAGGCACACCCAAAATTACCATTCCTACTTGGAGTACAATTTGGAACGGTACTTGTAACAATATTTCACTTACTATATACCCATAGTTTGGAGTGATAATTGCATTACATTTTTTCCATGGCGTAAAAGGGTCTTCTATAGGACTACATGTTGGAACGATCAGTCCACGGTCCAAATAGACCCCGCTATTAGAACACATATAATAACGGTAAGTGTTCCCGGTCGGCTGGCAGTTGCAAATTTCACACATGTGTTGCAAATTGAAATTGAAAATATATCAAGTTCCTTTTAGGAACGGTTGTAGGTGTATAAATTGGCTCACCATTGTTGGCACTCTAATAGGAACGGCCCGGCCGTTCCTATTAATTTGTATTACAATTAGCACGACTGTGACGTCATCAACGATTTACCGTTCCACAACTGTTCCTAGAACCGCTCCTATTTGGAACGGTAACTAGAACGGTCGTCTCTATCTGTTCCTATTCCCGCATTCTTTTGTAGTGGGACAGTAAAATGGATCACGTTGTGAAAATCTCGATCTGACCTGAAAATGTTGCAGAAATATTACACACAATAAAAAATAATGAAACTAAAGTTAAATGCTTTAAATTAAATTTTTTACGTCACCTCGCATCCTAGAGGCTAATGTAGTGGTGGGAAGACTGTGGTGGTAGGGGTGGCAGGGGTGGTGCTGGTGCATCCCACGGCCTGAGGGGTGGCCTGTGAACTCTGGCTCCCGACGCGGATGATCCCGCTGTCACGGGATCTGCAGTCGTGCTCGACGACACGTATGTAGGCTCTACTGTTGCTGTTGCTGGTGGTGGTGGTGGTGGTGGTGGCGGTGGCGGTGGCGGTGGCGGTGGTCGGGGTGCATCCGCACCAATGGTGGGAGGAGGACTGGGAGGGTCACTGCCGCGGCCCCGACCACAGTCACAGCCACGATCTCGTCCCGGAGGAGCTGGAGCACCGATAGTCATGGATCTACAATTTTTTTAAAATAGCATTAAAGTCCTTATTTTTCAAAAAATTGCATTAAAGTCCCAAATTTCCTAAAAGTTGCAGGAAATTCCTTAATTATCCTAATCTCCATTACTTTCCTAAATTTGCCACTAAACCCCCAACTCCTAAAATCACAGTCCTTTTCTTCAATTCCTAAAATTTGCATTAAAGTCCCAATTACACCTAAAATTACAGAAATTACACTTAAAAATATAGAAAAAATCGAGAAAATACAAAAAAAAAAAATTAAGATTCTTTTTTTATAATTACAGAAAAATATTTTCCCAAAATTATAAAAAAAACTTACTTATTTTTTTTAAAAAAATTAAGGAAATTACACATAAATTTACAAAAAAAATCGAAAAAAATAGGAAAAAAATTCATTTTTTTTTTATAATTATAGAAAAGTATTTTCCAAAAATTACAAAAAACTTACTTATTATTTTTTAAAAATTACAAAAATTATAAAAATTACACATAAAATTACAGAAAATTTCAAAAAATAGGAAAAATATTCAATTTTTTTTATAATTACAGAAAATTATTTTTCAAAATTACGAAAAACTTACTTATTGTTTTTTAGAAAACATATAGAAATTACACAAAATTATAGAAAAAATGCAAAAAAAATTTCATTTATTTTCATAATTACAGAAATTTAGTTTTCAAAATTATGAAAAACCTAGTTATTTTTTTTGATAAATTACAAAAATTATAGAAAAATTTGAAAATATATGAAAAGAATTCAATTTTTTTATAATTACAGAAAACTAATTTCCGAAATTACGAAAAAGTTACTTATTCTTTTTAAAAATATTATAGAAAATTACACATAAAATTACAGGAAAATTCAAAAAATAGGAAACAAATATACCCAATAAGCATCATACATTTCAACAAATATGCCCAATAAAAATAAAAAAATCCAACAATTATACTTAATAAAAACAGAAATTATCTAACAAATACATCCAATAAAAACAGAAAATATGCATAAATTTTTATTAAAATTTAAAAAAATTCAGAATTTACTTACATGGAAGAGAGGGAAGAGAGAGTGGTGGGCGGTGAGGGCGCAGCGGGGGGCGAGCTAGCGGGTGACACGCGAGTGGAGGGAGGCGGGCTGCGGCGGGTGGCGGCAAGAGGGGGGGGGGGGTGGCGGCTAGGGCAAATGTGGGAGAGGGGAGACGTGAAAATGGGAGAAAAAATAACAAGTGTAACTTATAACAACAATTTTGGAATGGCTTGGGTCGTCCCTAAAGCCGCTGCAAAGTGTGTTACAAAGAGTGACAAAACATGCCTAAAGGTATTACAAAAATAAATCCTAAAGGTGTTACAAATTGAGTGACAAACTATGATACTTGATAAAGCCGTCCCTAAAAGTATTCCAAATATTTAATTTTTTTCATTAAAATATTATTAAATAAAAAAAATCCGTACTTAACAATTAGATGTTGTATAAAAGTATCCATTATGTGGAATAATGCAATTTAAATACATAATTTTTTTTATAGATGACAATGATATATATGTCCACAACATGCGATAAATTCGATATTCATAAATGTTAGTATTACATTGATCTAACTGTCCTCTTATAATGTCGAACTGCATGAGTTAATCGGACTGTCAAAATTCAGATAAAACTGTTAGATATGATGTAATGGACATAAAATTACATATGGTAAAGTTTTAGACTTATTGGGTAGACGGATGTCGGGATATCGTACCTCGAACATAAGCATAATCACTAAAGATAGTGTATCGTTCAATCAAGCCATCTAATATTAAATCATATCATCGGATTTGGTCTAATTGACATATTCTTATATATACTTAAATTTGGTATGAATCGGGTGTCCGAATTTTAACATATCGTACTTGAAAATATAAGTTTTTGAAAGTGAACAAATTTTGTAACGGTTTTTTCCACGGTTTTTAAATATTAATTTCTTGGATGGATTTTGGTACAGATTTTGGGACAGTCAATTAATTAGAAGGATTCCCCTCAAAATTTTTAAATTTTTCGCCAAAATTTTGTACCGGTATCTTATGCGGCCCTGGTAACGGCTTGTCTTATTTTTACAAACCGTTACAAAATAACACCGTGCCAAAAATTATATGAAATTAGTAACGGCCGTCCCTAAAAGTATTCCAAATATTTAATTATTTTTAATTAAAATATCCATTAAATAAAAAAAATCCGTACTTAGCAATTAGATATGTTGTAGAAAAGTATCCATTATGTGTAATAATGCAATTGAAATACATAAAGATATTTTATAGACGATAATAATATATGTTAACAAGATGCGATAAATTTGTATATTCATAAATGTTAGTATTACATTGATGTAACTATCATCTTATATTGTTAAACCGCATGGGTTAATCGAGCCATCAAAATTCAGATCAAACCGTTAGATATGATGTAATGGATATAAAATTATATTTGATAAAGTTTTAGACTTATTAGGTGGACGGATGTCGAGATATCGTACCCCAAATATAAGCATAATCATTGAAGATGGTGTATCGTTCAATATGGCCATCTGATTTTAAATCATACCACCATATTTGATCTAATTGACATATTCTTATATATACTTAAATTTGGTATGAATCGGGTGCCCGAATTTTAAGATATCATATTTGAAAATATAAGCTTTTGAAAGTGAACAAATTTTATAACGGCTTTTCCCACGGTTTTTAAATATTAATTTATTGGATGGATTTTGGAACAGATTTTGGGCCGGTCAATTAATTAGAAGGAATTCCCTCAAAATTTTTAAATTTTCCGCCAAAATTTTGTACCGGTATTTTATGCGGCCCTGGTAACTGCTTGTCTTATTTTTACAAACCGTTACAAAATAACAAGGCCGTGCCAAAAATCATATGAAATTAGTAACGACCGATATTTTTTGGAACGCCTTTCGTAACGTTTTTTTTTTATTTTTTATTTTTATTTTTATAGTTGGAACAGCTTTTCGTCCATCCTCTGGACCGGTTCACTTGACGAAAAGATTGAACCGTCCCATTATTCACGTGGAATCGCAAAAGCCATTACAAATTGCGACGGCCTGAATGAAATAACAAAGCCGTGCCAAAAACCATATGAAATTAGTAACGATCGATTTTTTTGGAACGCCTTTTGTAATATTTTTTTCATTTATATATTTGGAAACGAATTTTCATACATCCTTTGGCTTGGTTCACTTGACAAAAAAATTGAACCATTTCAATATTCACGCGGAATTTCAAAAGCCTTTATAAATTGCTATGGCTTGAATGAAATAACAAAGCCGTGCCAAAAAACCATATAAAATTATCACGATCGATATTTTTTAGAACGCCTTTTGTAACTTTTTTGTTCATTTATATATTTGGAACATCTTTTCGTACATCTTTTGGACCGGTTCACTTAACGAAAAACTTAAATCGTTCCAATATTCACGTGGAATTGCAAAAGTCGTTAGAAATTACGACGGCCTGAATGAAATAACAAAACCGTGCCAAAACCATATGAAATTAGTAATGATCGATGTTTTTTGGAACGCCTTTAATTTATAGCGTTTTTTTCATTTATATATTTGCAAACGGCTTTTCGTACATCTTTTGGACCGATTCACTTGACGAAAAAATTAAACCTTTCCAAAATTCACGTGGAATTACAAAAGCAGTTACAAATTGCGACGGGCTGAATTTTTGTATCAGCTTTTGTTATACATGTTATTTATAACGGCTTTTGTATCTATTTGGCCATTACAAAAAGTTGAATTTTTTTGGGGTTTCAGAATGACGTCATGAACATTTTTTCTTTACAAAGTGGTGGCAAAAGTCATGTGTATTGGAACGACCAGATGGCCGTTTTAAAAAAGTCGTTACAAATTCCTTGTTTTTTTTTGTAGTGTGATATTAACTTACTTTCTACATGAAATAATCGTTTCTCCATTTCATTATTTCAAAAAAAAAATAAAAAAAAAATAGTCAAACCAATGCGCAACAGGGACATTCCTTTCAACGGAGGTAGTAACATTATTTGCTCTCTTTACTTGCAATATAAGATGTCATATACATAGGGGTTAATGCAATTTATCTTTCATGTGGTATTGTAAATGAGTAAATTACCCCCTATGAAAGATAAATAGCAATTTACCTCTAAGGAGTAAATTGCTTCATTTTGAAAAACACAGGGGGGGTAAATTGCTTCATTTTAAAAAATACAATGAGGTAAATTGCTATTTATTTTTTTATAGTGGGGTAATTTACACATTTGCAATATCACAGGAGGGTTACTTGCATTTTTTCCCATATACATATACCTTCTCATTAAACAAAGTGCTGCATAATTAGAAAAATGCATTTTTGTCTTATAATTTTGGCGTAATGGTATTTTTTATTCAGTCCAATTTCAACTTTTACAATTGAAAACAATAAATAAAAAAATAGCACATTTAATTCAATTTTTACTAGAAAAAGGCACATATGTAGGACGCTCTTTCTCCTGCGAAATTGGCATTTTTTGATAAAAATTGAACCAATTGTACTGTTTTTTTTTTAAATTATTATTCTTAATTACAAAATTGAAATCGAAATGAATATTAACTCTTTTATAGATATTTGTATTTTTAGATACAGTAAACCCATTAAAATTTTGTAAAGCATATAAAACAACGTATTTCTCAAAAATACTTGTTTAGATGTATGAATATATAAATTTTATAGTTTATAGTGTATGTAAAAGTTCTTGCAAGTTGTTAAAAGCTTACATTTGTAATTCAAATAGTACAAAATATTTGGAATTTTATCCAATTGGCTCCATGTCATCCCGCCACTCACAAAACACACCCAACATGGCTGTCAAGTCATTTGTTGTGCCACATTAGATTTAAATCCCCAAATCAGGCCTCATGTGCAAAGCACATGCTCTTTTTTCTCTAAAATTGCAAATCCCGGCATTGGAGGACGATATTTACACATTTTTGCAAATTAGTGGTAGAAATGTGATAAGTGTAATACTTAAATGACTTAAATTAATAGTGGTAAAGTTAAAAGATGAAAAGAATAATTTTTGCTATAACATTATGTGCAAGTATTTAGATACTAGGATGCATATTTTCTAGGTTTAAATACATTTTTTCCTGTAATTTAGATTATTTGGTGTTCGTCATTTAACTTTCTAAGGTAGCATTTGGTCCTGCATGTTTTTAATTTTTGTGGTTTCAGCCCTTTCTTTTTTTGGCCGGAGATCACCCTTCTTACGGATAAATGCATGTGCATCTCATATAACCTTTAAAAATTGGGGCTAATGTTCCCAAGGCATATTTCTGTCAGCATTTTTGTTCATTATCATTCTAAGGTAGTATTTTGATCCTCCATTTTTTTTATTTTTGCGATTTTAGTGGTTTATTTTTTCAAAGTTAACCCTTCTCATCAATGGTTGTTAATTCTAGCGCAAAAAAGATTGAAATTGAGAAGAATAAAAAGATGTAGGATCAAAATGTTACTCTAAAAAATTAAAGGACAAAAATACTAATAACCTAAATTACCGGACCAAAAATGCATTTAATCCTTTTTTTCTATATTTTTAATAATTATGTTACTACTAAACTAATATTGGAATACAGAAAAGATATTATAAAGGTATATATTCCTAACACTAAATTAAATTAAAGTCCATACACTTTGTAACACTTTGAATTTTATGAATAATTACATAAAATATATTAAATTATTAGTATATGTCTCATTTTGTATTAATTAGTTTTCCATTTGTTAAAATTATATAAATAGTTTTAGAAATATCAGGAATATTTAGTTCCAACATAATTGTTCTTTGTCAGTCTAATATAGTTAATTCCAAAAAATATTACAATTAATTATTTATATTTATTTTAATTATTAATACAGAATTTCTTTTACAAGTTCGAAATTTGAACTCATCAAGCTCGAACTCGATCCCAATCAAACTCGACTCATTTGTATCCCTACTTAATAGTGCGATTTCACATTTTCTTCGGTTCTGTGCTTGTAGTAAAATTAAAACATATATAAAACCATAATGAATTGCATAATACATCAAAATAACAAATGTCATATATATTAAACACAAATTCATAACAAGGACAACTTTGGGCTATTTATTGAAAATAGGTAACTAAATTTCTTAGACCATCCTATGGATCATTTCTCCTAGTCAAGTCGATATATAAAATTTCATGTTCACACATGAAATCTACCCACGAAAATCACCATGATCACTGCCACCTTCATCACCACTTCCTTCATCACCGCCGCTGCCTTCATCACCACCTTCGTCGTCCGACGGTGGCGGAGGAGGAGGAGGTGACCGACGAAGACTTCTGCGCCGAGGAGGAGGACGCCTTTTAACCGGTCGTCGTCCTCTTGATCTCCTAGAGTCAATTTCAATTGGTAAAGGAACATGCCCTTTTTTCACAACATCGCTATCCATCTCCACCAGAGAATTTTGACCTAACTGAGATGGAGAAACCTTTGGTCTGACATCCAAAGTATTTTCGTTGTTGTAATAACCAAAAGAGATGATGGGAAAAATAATCAAACTAATTAGGAGTAGAAAGAGATGAGAAGCCATCTTCATTCCAATTTATGCAAGTATTTGAATGAGCTGCATTCTTTATATAGGCAATGGAAACTAGCAATTTTGACTATCTAAGCACAAAGTTATGCAAGGGATGATAATTATATTTAAATCAAGTTCATCTATGAGATTATCTTTACTATCCCATTGTTTAATTTCACTTTTACCTTATTGATTAACTTGAAATTGAGGGGAAAACAAGTTTAATGCTCGGTGGTCTTGGGCTATTATGAGCTTTAGCTATTGAGATAAGAGGTAAAGTGCATTGAATAAAGGTTAAGTTACAGTTTTCACTTGATGACTAAAATGATGGTAGAACATACACACCATGAGAATAACTCCACAGTGAAAAAGAAAAAAATTGATACTGAAATCAGCACTTAATTAATTGGGAAGTAAACATTCTTGTTGTTAATCTACAACACGTATATATATTTTAAATAATTTGTTGCTAAATTCATTAGCATGTAATGTTTCATTGCTAAATTAATTAATAAGTAAATTTTTTGTATTAAATAAAGTAAATTAGCAATCAGAATTTTACTTGGTAATTAGTTCGACGTTAATTTTTTTTATTTCTTTTTGGTGTAGCTACTGAGCCATTTCTTGTAGTGATATCTGAGCTAGAAAACTAGAAAATTTCTATGATCAATTATATTAATGTCATTTTAGTATTTATACAATTACAAAAACTCAATTGGTACATGAGTTTCACCATTATAATATAAAATAAAAATAGGAAAAATTGCAATTTTCGTCCAGTTTCTTAAGGGTGGTGACTTTTTTGGTCAAGGAACTTTTTAGAATAGTATTTTAGGACGTTATGTTTAAAATTTTGGGAATTACAGGCCAAAAAGCCCTAATTTCGCCGGAATTAGTCACGAGGGCGGCAATGAGGCCCTTAAATTGGGAATGAATTACGTGTCCGACAACGTGCTAAAGTGAAAAAAAATTTAAATGGACATTTTGACATGGCGAGCTGGCGTGGATAAAATGTCCACGTCAACTCTGCAATGGACACTTGCGAATGGAGGGAAAAGAGGCGGCACGTATATAGCACGTGTTGTCTTCTTCATTCACTGAAAAAAGAAACTGAACTGAAATCTCTATGTTTTGAAGCTGAAATCCCAAGATCGCGATTAACAAAGTGGTGCTAGCAATCGTGCTACCTAGTTGCAAAGAAGTAAGCGAGTAAGAGGTGAACCAATTTGGGTGAAGATGGTGATGATACGTGTAGATGTGCACTTGAAAATGCCTCCACCAGCCTACCGTAAGTCTTCTTTTTTGTCTTATGTTTCATACTTTGGACACAAGAATGTTTCTTGTGCTTGGTTGTGCCTTGATGTGCGTATTTTGAAAGGAGACAACTCTTTTTTGACAAAGCATCCCTGGTTCCCCCTCTGTCCAAGATTCTCTCTCTCGCTTATTTATTTATTTTATGTTTCTTGGCATTTTTATTATGTACCCTCTTCATGGGGTACAATATTAAGTATTTTGTATTGGTATGATGTGTTGTTTTTCTATTATTGTATTGCTTAGTTATTTTTCTTTTCTTTGTTTATCATATTTGCAGACCCTGAATCACAAAGTATTATTTTAGTAGTCTACTTTGGGGGTGAGTTTAGGAATTTGCTTGTAGCAACTTTCATTGGTGGAAAGTAATGAGGTTTGACTATGATATGCACTGCGTATGAACAAGAACTGTATGGCCCTTTAGCTAAAAAATGTGGAGTATCTGGGGAAGGGATAAGGTATCACATAATTAAAAATGGGGATTTTAAGTTGTTGTTCAGTGATGAGGATATATTAGAACATGCTTTAGATCAATTCGAAACTAGAGAATTCTTTGTGTTCTTTGTGTACAATCCTCAACAACCTCAAGAGGTTGCTGTGGAAATTGCTGGAATTGAGAGGGACGTCCAGAAAAAAAAAAAGAATAAGGGTAAAGAAAAAACAAGGAGAAAGGTCAAGGCTACAATGGATAGGGAGGATGACATTCAATTTCTGGGCAATGTACCTATGATAAGGTACGAAATATATTGCCAGGGGCAGGCTTTCCAGGGGATTTGAATGATCAGGGCACAAAACACTATGTTTGATGAGAGGGGTGTAGGGGATTTGGTAGATGATACACAAAGGCAAGAGATAGGGATAGGGGTTCAATCTGATGAGGATGATAGTGATGATGCACATTTTTCAGAGAATGAATATGGGGTGAGTTCAGTCAGTAGCGAGGATGAATATGATGATGAACTGTATGAGCATTTTGTGGAGGAAGTTAATGATGAGATTGATAGTGTAGATGAAACATTTTCTGAATCAAGTGAAGATGTGGTGATTAGTGATAATGATATGGATGAGCATAGGGTTTCAGATACTAAAGATAATAGACCTAATTTTCCTATCTTCAATCCAGTTGAGATGTATGACCTTGTACTGGAACTGAGGATGATATTTAGTTCAAAGAACGAGTTCAAGAAAACAGTCTAGTCTTATGCCATAAAACATAAAAGAAGTGTGAAGATTACTAAGAATGATTCATTCAGAGTTTATACAGTTTGTACTGGGGAGGGTTGTTAATGTAAAATACATGCAAACAAGATAAAGAATGAAAAAACTTCACAGATTAATTTGTACAAAGATGAACACACTTGTCCACAGGTGTTTAATGTTCGAAATGTGTAAACCAACTGGTTAAGTGAGAGGTACACGCGGGACTTCAATCTGACCCCAAAAGAGATGTGAAGGGATGGAGGGTGGACATCATGAATGATTATGATGTCATGCCTCAAGAGATCAGACTTACAGAGCTAAGAGACGGGCATTGAGAAAATTTGACGGAAACCATGAACACCAATTCACTAAACTTTGGGACTATGCAGAAGAATTTAGGAGAACAAATCCCGGATCAACAATTATTTTGGGGGTAAATTATGAGAATGGTCAGAACAGGTTTGAAAAAATTTATATTTGCCTGGGTGCTATAAAACAGTGCTTTTTGAGAGGATGCAGACAAATTATATGTGTAGATGGCCGCCATTTGAAGGGACCCCATAAGGGAATTTTGCTTACTGTAGTGGGTGTGGATCCTAATAACAGTTTGTACTATGTTGTCTATGTTGTGGTTTAAAGGGAGTCAAGAGACACATGGGAGTGGTTTCTGACTGTATTGAAACAGGACTTATCAATTCAAAGAGACAATGAATACACATTAATGTCAGACAAGCAGAAGGCACTAGTACAAGCTTTTCAATCAGTTTTTCCTAACTCAGCACACAGCTTTTATGTGACATCTACACAATAACTTCAAAAATTTTGGGTATAGGGGGCTTGCTTATAAGAGTTCATTGTGGAAGGCTGTAAGAGCTAGCACAGTATGTGACTTAAACTGAGAATGGAGGAGATGAAACAGCTAGATGAGAGTGCCTTTGATTGGTTTAGTGACAAGCCTTCAAGTGAATGGAGTAAGTCATATTCTAATGAATTCCCAAAATGTGATATGTTACTTAACAATTGCTGTGAAAGCTTTAATGAAAACATCCTGGATGTGAGGGATAAACCTATCCTAACTATGCTAGAGTGGACAAGGAAATATCTTATGAGAAGATTGCAAGAAAATAAAGACAAGGCATCTAAGAAGTGGAAAGAGACACTATGTCCCAAGATCAAAAAGTTGTTGCAGAAGCATGTAGATAAAACTGGTGACTGTATTCCTATTAAAGCCAATGACAGACACTATCAGATTTCCTGCTACAATGGAAACCAGTTTTGTGTTGATCTTGAGAGAAGGACATGTACATGTAGAATCCAGCAATTATCAGACATTCCTTGCAAGCATGCCTGTAGTGCAATCTTCAATCAGAATATGCATCCGGAAGACATGGTGTATCCTTACTACAATGTTGAGACCAACAAACAAGTGTATGAGCCAACTATCCTACCAATCAGTGGTGAGACATGGTGGACGGACATAGGATTCATTCCACCCTTGCCTCCAAACTTTGGTAAAGGCCCTGGCAGACCTACAGGATTAAGAAACAGGAACCTGATGAGCCAAATGTTAAGAAGAAAAAGAACATAGTTGAAAGCATGTCGAGTTGAGGAGGCAACTTGTGAAACGCCACTGCAAGATATGTGGTGAAGCAGGGTTGAAGGACATGCAAGAACCAATCCTTGATGAGATAATCAAGGATAGTCTGTTTTCAGACCCTCTAGAACAGGTGCCTCAAACTTCTTTATATCATTCTGTACAAGCTTCATGACAATTAGAACACTAACATATTTTGGTGCAAACTTGGAAGGGAAAAGCGGATTCGCCCGGAAGCGCGAGCGGAAGCAATAAATTTAAAAGATTACATAAATAAAAGCAAATCATCAAAATCTCAAGGGGTGTACCCTTGGGTGTTCAACCGAGCGTCCGATATAGGATATGATAATAAAATTCCGTATGTATCATATAGAGCATAGGTATACAAAAGAAACTACGAAAGCATAAATCAATAATTACCTTTGTAGTTTTCTTCCTCGCACGGCTACAAGCATTGTTCCTCTCCGGAAATATTCGCCAAGTTCAACGTATGAACTCTCTAACGAAGTCCACACCATACTAGGAGAGATCAAGTTTTTCTTGCTAGCGAAAAACGGTTCTAACAGGATATGATCTAAGAAGCTACAACACTATTATGTTAGTATTTCTTCTTGATCTAGCTTTGTTCTTCAATATGATCCAAGATCAATGAAGCAAAAAGAGGATAGTATGTGTGTAGAGGGGGCCGAAAATTGAGAGAAAAATGAGAGTGTGTTTTTCTTATTTTTTCTAGAAAAAGATGAAATGTAATTCCCTTACTTTGATGTAGTATATGCTCATATATATATATACTTAATTAATGAAATTATTGGAATGTGTCTAGGTTCATCCAATGATGTCTAGATACATCCCAATCAATCCCACTAATTCATCAATCAAGCCTACCATCTCATAAGGTATGATTTAATCATACCAAATGAAAGAGGCTTGATTGGAATTGGTTTGACCCTTACCAAAAGAGACAAGTCAACACTCCATCAAGGCCATGAATGACCGATTCTAAGGCTTCTAAAAGAAGTAATTTTGGGTCATGCTTATTTCGGAAGAAGTCCAACTTCTTCATTCCAAAAGTGGAATTAACATATCTCTTGGGCCAAACTTTAATGGACCGGGTCTTATTGTGATCCAAATACAACAAGCCCAAAACTAAATCCTATTTAATTCAAGGTCCACTTAAATAATTCCCATTAATCTTTTAGTCCAATTAAAAATTCAATTTTCGATGCTCTACTTTAATCGATAAACCCCATTTACCGATTAAAACGAGGGCTCGATACAATATCGGCCTGTCCATTCAATGGATAATCTCTTAAGTAATCCACTTACTCATTATCCTTTAAAATTGACTCCAAGTCAATTTCTTCACCTCCTTGATGATTTTTGTGTGACCCTTTAGGTTCATCCTGAGGTAGACTTGGGCATGTGTCTAACAGGAGCCCATTCCCATGGGTGGCCATCTAGCAATGGTCCATGACACTAGAGACTAGGTGAATGTTAGCGTGAATATTTAGGCGCCGATTCCGTACGGGTACGGTCGTTCCGTCTACCGACTCCCCGCCTTAGTCTAGGGTATGGAATTGGGCATCGCTTCCCATCTTTGACTAGGAGTCTATGCTTAATACTCGAGACTACGAATGCCTCATTGCATCAACACAGGAAACCATTTCCTATTCGATCAACTACTGTGACCACAGGTTTAAGCTGTATGAACGTGTCTTCGTGTGCATAGGAGATAACTTTGTCACATACTGACAGGGGATAGACCCTCTTCTTGGAACTCACCGTCCTAGCTACACATTCTGACTGCACTGGACAAAGCTTATAATGATCATCTTATAGAATGACTACCTATCGCCAAATCCAAGGTACAACCATCGTGTGCACGTGACTGCCATGGGTCCTCAAGTCTGAGGACTACTCCCGTACTATCAGAATCGGGGAAATCCAATCATACCGACCAAGCATCCAAGGCTTTCATATGATGATCCCCCCGAGTCAGTTCAGTCGGGTCAACAACCCACCAAGATCGTGTAGGCATCCCATGCCTGTCGCCGATGAAACACAACACTCATCCAACGAATACGACTCTTGGTGCAAGTCTCTATAGGACTCTCATGCCTGTCTCGAGGTCCTTGACTTGGAACGTTTCAGACCCAACCCTTTATCATTTGGTTTCATAACCACCATCCAATACGTGGCCCAACTTCATGAGTTGTTAATCGTGGTCTGTGGGCTTTGTTGTGATATATGTAAAACAATATTTAACATATGGAAAATGAGCACAAACAAAAAAAGTACCAGTGGTAATGAACACTCATTTTATTCATTACATGGTATTACATTACATCAAGTTGTCAAATGGATTACAAAAATGCTAAACGTATTGGTTTTCTGGTCACCTATTCTGCCCAACTGACTGGGTCCATCCGAACATCACCTCTGCTAACCATCTCTTTGAGCAGATGGTAGCATCTAAGAATATGCTTGGATCGGTGAAAGCGAAATCAGACTGAGACTTGGCATCGTCATTATCTTACTGGAAGCTAGCGTTGTTGTAGCCTTTCAGTATCAATTCTCCACTACCGTAGATCAAAAACATGTCCTTAGTCCTTTTCAGGTACTTGAGGATAGTCTTGACCGCACTTTGGTGTGCCTCCCCAACACACGTCTAATATCGACTTGTCACGCTCAAAGCGAAAGCTACATCAGTTCTAGTGCACTGGACAACGTACTGAATGCTGCCTATGACTGAAGCATAGGGGATGTCCAACATCGTTTAAGCTCCTCATCAGTCTTAGGAGATTGCTTCTTGGACAGCTTAATTCCATGCCTCATAGGAAGGAATCCTCGTTTTGAGTTCTCCATCTTGAATCTATTCAAGACTTTCCTAATATACGAGGACTGAGCCATCCCTTACATCTTTCTAGATATATCCCTGTAGATTTTGATGCCAAGGATGTAGGATGTCTCGCGTATATCCTTCATGAAAAATTGTGTTGACAATCAAGCTTTAGTGGTTCCCAACATTAGCATTATTCCCAATGAGCAAGATGTCATCGACGTAAAGCACAAGGAATGCAACAGAGCTCCCACTGATTTTCTTGTATACACAAGGATCGGACTCATTCTTGAAAATCATATCCCCATATGACTTCATCAAAATATATGTTCTAGCTTTGCGAAACTTGTTTGAGGCCATAGATGGACCTTTGGAGATGGCAGACCTTCTGCTCTTCCCCAACAGATGTGAAACCTTCCGGTTGATCCATATAGATCTCTTCCTCTACAAAACTGTTGAGGAAGATGATTTTCACATCCATCTGCCATATTTCATAGTCATATCATGCTGCTATGGCAAACAGTATCCGAATAGACTCAGCCCTTGCTACGGGCGAGTAGGTTTTCTCAAAATCAACCTCGGGTCGTTGAGTGTAACCTTTCGCTACAAGCCTGGATTTGAAGGTTGTAACCTCCCCATCAGCTCCAAGCTTACATTTGTAGACCCTTACACCCTAATAGTTTTACTCCTTCGGGTGGGTCCACGAGGGTCCAAACCTGGTTTGCACCGATAGAGTCTATTTCGGATTTCATGGCCTCAAGCCACTTATCCAAGTCGATGTTCGACATCGCTTCTGCATACGTCTTTGGATCATTATCCAATTGATAGGTCAGGCCCAGAAATCCGTATCCATCAGGTGGTTGGGATACTCTGGCCGACCTACGAAGGACTGGAACATTATCAGTGGAAACTATAGGTTCAGATGTTGCTACTGTCTCATGGGGGACCTCACTTGACTCCTTAAGGAGTTCCTCATCACGTCGATGATCCGATGAAAAACTATATTCGAAGAACACTGCGTCCTGCAAGAAAAAAACCTTTTGCTCGGAGGGATCATAGAAATAATACCTACAGTTTCTTTCAGATCCGACGAACTTGTATAAACTAGACCTGGAGTCCAATTTATCTCCCTCTTATCTCTTAACATATGCAGGGCTACCCCACACTTTCAAGTATTTGTAGGAGGCAGGCTTGCCATGCCATATCTCACCTGGCGTCTGGGATATCTTCTTAGATGGCGCCATGTTTAAAAGTTTGGCCGCCGCCTCAAGAGCATATCCCCAAAAGGACAAGGGGAGTTCGGTAAAATTCATCATGGATCGGACCATGTCCAACAAGGTCCGGTTCCTCCTTTTAGACACACCATTCAACTGTGGTGTTCCAGGAGGAGTCCAAGATAATCAGTGAATTCGCCACTTAAATACTCTCCACCTTGGTCCGACCGAAGGGCTTTGATCTTACGACGGGTTTGGTTCTCTACTTCAACTCTATATTCCTTAAACCTTCCAAAGGCTTCAGACTTGTACCTCATCAGGTAAATATAACCATACCGTGAGTGATCATAGGTAAATGTTACAAAGTACGAGTACCCACTTCTAGCTTGAGTATTTAATTGACCACAGACGTCTATATGGATCAAATCCAATAGACCGTTGGCTAGTGTGCTTTGTCCAATAAAGGGTTTCTTGGTCATCTTTCCCTTAGACAGGACTTGCGGGTCGATAGGTTGTCCAAATCGTCTATTTCCAGAGTCTTTGAGTCCACAACTCTTTTTATTCTATCTTTAGAGATATGACCTAACCTGCATTATTATGATTATCGTGTTTTCGTTTGTGTTCTACAGTCATTATCCAATTAGACTGTTGAGATAAGTACAGACCGTTTACTAATGTACCAAGTAAATGAGACGCACCATCATTGGTAATTTAAAGCCACTTTTATTGTTGGTGAAAGAATAACCCTCCTTGTCCAGGACGGGTATAGATACAATATTCTTTATCATGCTAAGTACATAGAAACAATCGTTTAGTACAATCCTAATATGACTACTAATGGCTAACTCTATTGATCCTACGGCTTCCGCAGCAACGGCCTTGCCATCGCCTAACCTCAGGGTCATTTCATCCTTGGTTATCCCTCCTTTTGCAGCACCTGCAAATCATTGCAGATGTGAGCATCATAACCGGTATCTAATACCCAAGAAGTGAAATTAGTTATTATGTTTACTTCTACCACAAACATAACTGGATTGGAGAGAAGTTGTGGGCGCTCCTTCTTCCAATGCTCCTTTCCTTGGCAATGCATGCAGCTATCATTTGCCTTAGACCGCTGAGAACCCCAGACTTTCCCTTTCCCTTTGTTCATTCCCACTGGGGCAATAGGGGTGCTAGGAGTGTGAGCAGTAGCTGCAACTACCTTCCCCTTTCCCTTCTTCCTCTTCCAACGTCCGACCCTCTTGTCGTTCATCTTGGAGGTCGAAGCCTCTCCTATCAATACCGACGGTGTAGACTTGTGGGTTGTTGCCTCGTATTGGACCAGCATGTTGATCAATTCATGAATAGACTTCTCAAGTCCGTTCATGTTGTAGTTGACAACAAACGGGTCATAGGACGGAGAAGCAACTGAAGAATCACGTCAATGTACGTGTCATTGTCAAGCTAGCTTTTAGGTCCTCGAGCTTCTCCACTAGGGATATCATCTTGACCCCATGACTTTGTACAGAAGATCCTTCAGCTAGCTTGGTGCCAAAAAATACTTTGGTAGTGGCATATCTAATATGCTATCTGGAATCGCATAAACCTCTTTCATGTGGAGCATTATGGCGGAGACGTTGTCCAGCCTATCATACTGCTTCTAGATGTCGTTAGAGATTGAAGCCAATATGATACTGCGTACTTTCTAGTAGTCCTCACGCCATTTCTCGAACGTCGAACGTTCTTCTGCAGTGGGCTCCTAACGGTAAGTAGCTTGCGGCAACTCGTCCAAGACGTATCCTTGGTCCTCAAAATCGAGAACAATCCTCAGGTTTCTTAGCTAGTCTGAATAGTTCGTACCATTGAATTTATTGGTCCCTAGTACCATGGTTATGGGATTCTTAGACATATCTACATTTATAAAATGTAAAGCAGAAATTAGCAAATGATGGTTATATTATAGTTCAAGTTGAAGACATGGTCTTTTAGTCTTTAACCCTCCCACGATTTTCTACGAAAGTCCACCACTCTCAAGTGGAGTTTCGGGAAACCATTTCCTAGTGGACTCGGGATCCATAAGCGTGATCTCCATGCCCCTCTTTTACGATTCGCATGAAAAAAACCTCATGGGCAATATCCAATATGGTACAAATAATAGGTCACGGTCGATCAAAAAATATTTAGGCGCTTATTCCGTACGAGTACGGTCCTACTATCGACCGTCTCCGGGCCTTAGTCTAAGGTATGGAACTGGGCGTCGGTTCGTATCCTTGACTAGGCATCGATGCTTAATACTCGAGATGCGTTTACTCTATCGATCGACATAGGAAACCCTTTCCTACTCAATCAATTTCTATGGCCATAGACTTTTAGAGTCTAAACCATCTCAGAGCGCATAGGAGACATCACCGTGATTTTATGATGGGGGACAGATCCTATCTTGGAATCCACCGTCCTTGCTATATGCTCCAACTGAACCGGACAAGGCTTATAATGACCATCTTACAGATTGATTACCTCTCGCCAGATCCAAGATATAGTCTTCGTATGCATGTGACTGCCATGATTCCTCAAGTCCGAGGACTAATCTCGTACTATTGGAATCGGAAATTCCAGTTATACTGACCAAGCCTCCAAGGCTCCTATATGACGATTCCACGCGAGTTAGTTCAGCCAGTCGACCACCTTGTCAACTAACCCATTAAAATTACATAGACGACCTTCGTCTGTCGCTAATGAAACTCGGCACTCACCCAGTGAATGCAATACTTAGTGCAAGTCTCAATAGGACACTCGATGCCCAATCTTGAGGTCCTTGACTTGGAACATTTCAGACCAACCCTTAGAAGTTGGTTTCATAGCTTCCATCCAATGTGCAACCCAACAACATGGGTTATCCAATTTGTCTGTGGGCATTTGTTGTGATGTTGAAACACCGTTCAAAGTTAGTAGTAAGCATAACAAACACGGTGTCAATGATGAATACTTACTCTACTCATCAGGATAATACTGCTGTAATAAAGATTGACAAATAGTTCCCAAAACCGTCAATCGAATTGGCTTCATGGTCACCTATTCTAACAGTTAGACATGGTCCGACCCATGATGAGTTTTACTGAACTGCCCTTATCTTTCTGGGGCTACGCACTTGAAATAGCGGTCAAGTTATTAAACATGGCGCTGTCCAGTGTTGTGACCAAGACACCATATGAGATATGGCATGGCAAGCCTGCATTTTACAAATACTTGAGAGTGGGGTAGCCATGCATACGTTAAGAGGTTAGTGGGAGACATGCTAGAATCGAGATATAGATTGTGCAGGTTCGTTGGCTATCCGAAGGAAACTGCAGGTTATTACTTTTATGACCCCTCAGAACAAAAGGTATTTATTTCGAGGAATGCAGTGTACTTGAGAATTGGGAAAAGGTTTTCCGTCATATTTCCAACGTGATGAACTTCTCCTTGAGGAATCAAGCGAGACATATCAGTCATCAGCGCTAGGAGCTACAGATACTTCGTTAAGAGGCGTTAGGTTAAGTACCAACCTGCGCCCGCAGTTCTCACTGATGCCAGTCCTCCATAGATAAGCTAGAGTGCCACACCCTCCCGAGAGGTATGGCTTCTTAGACATGACTGGTCAATTGGATAATGATCCTAAGAAATACGGGGACGCGATGTCTGACATCGACTCAGGGAAGTGGCTTGAGGCCATGAAAGTCGAAATGGACTCCATGAGCACAAATCAAGTATGGACGCTTGTTGTCCCTTCCAAAGGTATTAAACCTGTCGGGTGTGAATGGGTCTACAAGCGTAAACTTATCACTGATGGAGAAGTAACTACCTCCAAAGCTAGGCTAGTGGCAAAAGGCTACACTGAACGACCTGGGGCAACTTTGAGGATATCTGGTCGCTAGTAGCCATGGCTACGTTCATTCGGATTATGCTTGCCATAGCTGCATGGTATGACTATAAAATATGGCAGATGGACGTGAAAACAACGCTGCTGCGGCCGCTTGTACGTAGGTGTAGTGCACATGCCTGTGCGTACCTACCGCGCACTGTGCGCAACCTGCGTGCTGCCTACGTTTTTCATACTATATCGTCTTTTCTTACAATTTCGTTTCTGAAACACAAAAATCATTAATTCAAGAATATAACCACATATTCAAGAATCCCAAAATCCAATCTTTGTGAAATATTAACACATGTCAGAATCTTCACATCCTCATGCTATACAAATAACCATGATCTGCAACATCCTAAGAATGCAGAAAATTAGTGCGAAATTTTACACGTGAATTTTGATCATCGGTGCAACCATTCCAAAAGTTAATTCTTGTTAGGTAACCCTTTCCTCATTAACAAAGCAATATTTATTTTTAAGAAATTCCAAATCTCAACCAAAAATAAATATCCCAAGTTAACGGGTTCGAAAACGCAGCGAATATCCGCAAAAATGTTCAGGAAAAACAGTATTGAAAAATGAACAAAAAATGGGAAGAACAGAAAACAGCATCGGTTAGCCCGGCCAGGCGCGCGCGTAGGCGCCCGCCCTGGTGCTCGCCCGTGCGCGGCCAACACAGCACGCGCACGGCCCTTGCTTGTGCGTGCGCACGACCAGTGTGTTGCTGCTGCCGACGTGTCGTTTTTCACCTTTTTGTGTCATTTTTCATGAAATTTTCTAAACCACAAGAGAACTCCAACCCAAGAACATGTATAAACACATTCAAGAAATCCAAGATAAAAAATCTCATGCAAAATTAAACGCCAAACAAGATCTACACTAAAACATTCTTTAAACGTAAAATTAAAGCACGTTAAACATGCTTAAACACACATGTAGAATATATAATTCTATTCCTATACACCGAACTGAGCTCTGATACCACTATAAGATGAATAGACCCGGGAGAGACGCGGCGGAAGCGCGGGATTGCGTAATATAAAAGCGTAAAGCGTAAAATAAACGGAATTAAAGCATACATCAAACATGCATAATGGAACAAGTGGTGTGCCCTTTATTCTGCCTGGCATTCGGTGTATCTCATATTCAAGAAAAGTACACAACATGGAGGCCGTAGAACTTGGAGGAACCAAAAACGTAAAGAGGAAACTTACCCTCGTAGTTTTCGTCGTTCGGCTACACAAATTGTTCCCTGTTTTGCCACCAAGATCTCAACGTAGAGACCCTCTAAAAAATGTCCACACGCTTCACTGGATACCAATGAATTTCATGCTAGCAAGAAGCATTTCAGAGGAGAAGAGATATCGATACAACGCTATTGATTAATGCTACCGACGTTTCTAATGTCTAACTTGAATGAATCAAGAAGAACAAAGGAAATCTTGGAGAGAAGTAAAGAAGGTAGAGAGAGAGAGAGGCTAGATGGCATAGTGTGTGTATGTAGAGATTAGTTTGTGATATGTGTGTGTTTGAGTATTTATAAGGAACTAGTATTCTTAATCCTACTCAACCTCTTCCAAAGAGACACATCCTAATCAGAGGGATTTGACCTAGTCAAATCCTAATTGACCTAGGATTTGATCTAGTCAAACCTCATCCTAGGATGAATCATAGCCCTCCATCTCAAAACCTCTAGATGAAATCTTGTCCATCCATTCTTGATGGGCTTTATGGAATGGGCCTATTTAGATCTAATTCAAATAGTCCAAAGGTCCAACGGACTCTATATTAAGTTCTATTTAATAGTTCAAGCCCACTAATTAATTCATCCTTTTAATCTAATTAAAAGGAAAGTCCATGCTCATTAAATCCATAAATCCAATTTATGAAATCAAGCCCGATTTAATTTAATTAATCCATGAAGGATTAAATATCCAAAAAGTTTAATTTAATCCATTAAATTAATCCTCCTCCCAGAATTATTTTCAAATTAATTTCTTTCAGATCCCGTGAATCGTGTGTGACTCTTTAGGTTTACCCTAAGCTAGACTTGGACATACTTCTTGTTATCTCGTAACAAAAGTAGTCCGTCACCATGGGTGGCCATCTAGCAACGGTCCATGGCACTAGAGACTAGGTGAATATGTGGCGTGAATATTTAGGCTCTGAGTTACATACAGGTACGGCCGACTGTTGCCTGTCTCGCGGCCTTAGTCTAGGGCATGGAATAGGACGTCGGTTCCTATCCTTGACTAAGGCATTTATGCTTCAAACTTGAGATAGGTTTAACTCTATGAGTGACGTAGGAAATCCTTTCCCACTCATTGAAATGCTATGGCCATAGACTTTGAGAGTCTAAACCATCTCAGAGAGCATAGGAGATCTCGTTGTCATAATCTTTGATAGGTTTTGGAGTTCGGCTCTCAGTTGCGGAACGAACTCTTTTGAGTCCGTTCCTTGTTCCCGGCGTAATGTTGTAAACTAGCCCTTCCCTATGGTCCGGTCTAGTATGATTTACTTTTCTCTCTCCGTTCACTGTCGTTCACTATCGTTCGCTCCCGCTTCCCCACCCTCCTACCCCGATGAGGTACTTATTCCCAATAAGTACCTCATCGGGGGGCCTTTCTCTCTTTTGAGTTCTATGCTTTCCTTGTAGTCTATTGAAGTCTATCCTGTTTTATGGGTCTCTCTTTGAATTAAGACTTCGCTGGAAAGGATATAGTTAATTTCACTGTGGGCAAAGAAAAAAAAAAAGAGGTACAATCTATCATGAGGGTTTGTTACCTCTCGTTTTGATAGGCAGAAACTGTCGAGTCTATTTGTTAACTCCTGTCTTGACGACTCAATCAGACTCTTTTCGAAACCCGTGTTCCCCAGTATGGAGCCACCTTCTTCACCCCGACATGCCTTCTCCTTTTCGTTTTTTATCTTAGGGAATGAGGACCACCACCTCTCATTCAAAGATAGGCAAGTCGGACTAGCCTTGTTGTCCTACCGTTTATCGACATCTAGAGAGGGAAGAGCTCGACAGAGCGATATCTATCCGAAAGAAGGACTCGAAGAGGGCATTCTGAAGGGTTATATCGTGATGGAAGAGCGATCAACAGGAAAGAGGGGAGGCAGCTACTACTGGGACTAATAGAGCTGCCGGACCACTTTCCGCATCGAGTTCGAGCTACCGTTAAACACGAGGGCATCCCTCTGCTCTGATTCACCTCCCGGATACTTGACCTGAAAGCGAATTCCGAGTTAGAATCCGCCTTTGAGTTCTGCCAAGTAGTTTTATCCGGTATGGAGCCATCGTCGCTTCGGTCAGCATGGGGCTTCCCTCCGTAGAAGCTAGGAGTTAGATGCCCTGCTAGGTTAGGCTGCAGCTTTTCATTCACACCATATAGAGTTATCCCGTATGGAGCCATCTTCTTCACCCCGGGACAAATCCTATCTTGGAATCCACCGTCCTCACTACATACTCCGACTGCACTAGACAAGGCTTATGATGACCATGTCTTACGACACAATCACCACTCGCCAGATCCAAGATACAACCTTCGTATGTAAGCGACTGTCGTGATTCCTCAAGTCCAAGGACTAATCTCGTACTATGAAAACCGAGAATGCCATTCATACCAACCAAGCCCCTATGGCTTCCATATGATGATTCCCATGAGTCACCTCAACTGTCGACACCTTGTCAACTAACCTACTAAAATTGCATAGACGTCTAAAGTCTGTCACTGATGAAACACGGTACTCATCTAATGAATGCAATTATTAGTGCAAGTCTCTATAGGACCCTCGTTACCCAATGTCGAGGTCCTTGACTTTGAGTGTTTCAGTCCAACTTCTTGGTTTCATATATCTGGTCTATGGGCAATTATTGTGACACTGGAACCACGTTCAATGTTAGCAGTAAACACAACAAACTCATTATTGCGAATTGATGAATCCTGACTAAATTCATCAACATAATATTACTTTTGTTCAAAGATTGGTGAATAGTTCTCAGAACAACCAACCATATTGACTTTCTGGTCACCTATTCTAACACTTTGAACAAAGGAATATGCTATTGTTTTCCTGTCTCACAAGTCGTAAAAGGGCGGCAATTCATATATGATTTGGTTGATGGGTGGGGCCTAATTCCGAGTAGCATGATTCGCTAGGAGTCCTTAGAATCATGTGAAGAGGCGTGGAAAAATAACTTGGGGATCTCATTGGATGAGAATGGTATAGGTTGCCGACAAGGCCTTTTTCTATGTGAATCGTAAAAGCGAGGCATGATAATTGCGTTTGCGGATCCCAAGCCTACTAGGAAAGAATGTTCTGGAACCCTATTTGAGAGTGATGGGCTTTCGCAAAAACAATGTGAGGGGTTAAGGTCTAGACACCAAGTCTTAACTTGAACTTAATATTACTATAATCTACTCATTGTTTTGCTAAATTGTAGAATGTCTAAGAATCTACTAACACCAACACTTGAGGCTAATAAATTCAATAGAACAAACTACACGACTGACTACAAAATTTCAGGATAGTCTTAGATTTCTAGAACCAAACTTACATTCTAGATAAGGATCTTTCTCAGACCTTGCCTGAAGAGTCAATGATTGAAAACTGCTTGGCATTCAAGAAGTTGCACGCTGACCATCAACAAGTCTACAGTATCATAATGGCTTCGATGGCAAGTGAGATCTAGAAACAGCACGAATGGATAGATGATGTTGGCTTAATTATGTGTCATATGCAGCAATTCTATGCGGTCAAGGATTGATACGTTACATATGCTGCAACGAAGGCATTCTTCTCAGCTAAGATGACAAAACGGTCATCCATAAAGGAGCATGGAGTGATGATGCTATCCTTGGTGGAGGAGCTCAAAGACCTCCAAACTAATCTTGAAAAAGAGACATACATCGACGTGATCCTTTAGTCTCTTCCTCCCTCCTACAACCTATTTATTGTCAACTATAACATGAATAAGCTTGACAAAAAACCTTCATGAGTTGATAATATGTTGTTCTAGTACAAGGCAACGATTGAATAATTTGCACTGGCGGTACTAGTGGGAGAGGCTTCAACCTCAGGAGCGAAAGACAAAGGTGTCGGTCGCTAGAAGAGAAAGAAGTTAAGACAATATCAACAGTTATTAGCACTTTGAGTGTTGCTCCTGTTACACTGTAGAGCCAAGGTAAAAGAAAGAGGAAGAGGGTTTGACGATCAAAGATTCCAATGATATATGCATTAACTGGCGTGAAAAGGAACATTGAAAGAGGGAGTATCCTAAGCTCCTGTCCAATGAAGGTAACATTTGAATTGAGTATTCACATGATTACTGTTCTACCCTTTGGTATTGGATACTACTTATTCATAATTAGCAAGTAGTTTGCATGTGGTGAAAAGGAGTAGAATACTAATATGAATGATCCTGAGGCTCAACCATGGCAGGGCTGTTGCTGTAAAGACTAGGGACTAGTTAATGTTTAGCATAATAGTGATCATATTAGGATAGATTTTGATAGGAATTATGTAACCTAGCATGATCATAGTATATTTTAATTTACTATTGGACAGTTTTTTGAATTACATATGTTTGATCAATAAAGTTTTTTTTATTTGTCAAAGAATGGCAATTCATGTCTGCTAGGTTAGAAACATAATTATCCTTAACACTATCCCATAATTGGATTATGAGTACTCAATATCAAATGATTAAAATGCATAATCAAGATAAATTTATGGATTGACATCTATAAGCTGGGGTGGTTTTCCTCTAGTTAAGGATGAGAAAGTTAGAAAACCAAAAGAGTCTAGCCATAGAACCTTCTAGTCGACTAGCTTACAAGTCCTCTCTGAGATGGAAAGACCGTAAGCTCTTTGTTGGACAAAGTGGGGTTACGAATATTCTACTGATTAGATCCAATAAAACATCAGTAGGTTACTAAATACACAGGACCAGAAGGGGCTTCACAAGTTTAAGGACCTATGGTAGGTTCAGAGAATTAGACTTGAATTGGTGAATCAAAACTAGTTGCAAAAATTAAACCTTTCAACTTGATCGAGGAACGTGTATTTAGTGGGAGCTCTTGAATAACTAGATGAGAAGAAAAATCTCACTCAGTGGAATTCTTCCTGAAAGGATCATGGTCAACAGTCTCTGATAAGGGAGAAATCGAATCTTGTTGGACTGATTTTGATTGGGGTTTCACTGCATTATCGTAAGTCGTCTAAGATATGGACATGAAAAGTTGCCAAGTTGGGAAACATGGAATTCTCTCATAGTCATATTCTAGTTTACCATATTGGATATGGTGTGGCAAGCCCTGTACTTACAAAGTTCTTGTGTATGTAGGATGGTCCTGCATACGCCGAGGGGCTAGTGGGAGACAAATTAGATTCGATGTCTAATTTATGCAGGTTTAATGGAGAATAATGTAAACATCATTTGGTCATATTATTATTCCACTGACTATATTCCAGTTCCCCAGAGGATGACCAGAATACTCTAGTTAGCTGAGAGTTACAGGTTTCTGGGCCTTTTCGATCAATTGGATTATGATCCAAAAGACATAAGGAGAGAGCAATGTTGGAAATAGTGATCGGCTCAATGGCCTGGAGCTATGGGATCCATCATTGAAATTCAAAATAGGTCTGAGATTTCATGTAACTAGAATATTCGTTTAGAAGAGCTCATAGGGAGCATGACTTGGTCAGTGGGAGTACACTTATGTTCCGAGTGTTTAATCTGTAACATCTTATTCATTTGGAATGAATTTAAAATGTTAGGAAACACTGAAATACGATCCTTCTTCATGAATTTCTCCATGAAAGGAATTGGATTCATACATAGAGGGTTAAGCTGTTCAAGACTTAGTCATGATAAACTGATGAGGATGATAGATGTTTTGACATCCCCTACGTTTTTGTCATAAACAACATGAAAATTTTGTTTGGTGCATTAGGCCTGATGTTGTGTATGCTTTGAGCATAACAATGGTTATCGAGTGTGTACCGAGGAGGCAATAGACAACTATTGAGAACAATCTTTAATACCCGAATGAGGATTAAAGAAGATTTCTTGATGCACATTTTGTGTAGAGTTGATTCTGGAAGGGCAATCATGTGAATAATTGTAAGTCTCATAAGTATGTACGTTCGGACTTAATGGTGAGAGTGGTGGCTTGGAAATATTTCAAGCAGAGGGTACCACGGTGTTTCATCATGAAAGTCGAATGTGTGGTGACTTTGGAAGCCGTTTTGGAAAGTGGTTCGGGAATTAAATCGCATGCATGGGATGGATATGGTGCCTCGCACAGCCGATCCAGACAGTAATCGCCTTGGAGGCTGACAGTTAGGCTATGACAAAAGCTTTTGGGCCCGAGATCTAATCACAGATCCACGGAAAGTTATTAGACAACTAGCATTTGGAGGTAGCGGTTGTAGGAAGAGCTGGCACGGATGGACCATGTTACTTCGATAGAAAATATAATCGACCCAAGAGATCGAGTCGGTATCGTAGATTACTCATGCTAATAGGATTCTAAGATATATGGGTATTTGGCTTTGTGGTCAAGTGCGAGATTGTTATAATAGGTGACCAAAAAGTCAATTTGATTGGTTGTTTTGGAAACGATAGTCTTTTATCAAGGTAATATTATTCCAATGAATGGAATAAATATTAATCATTAGCTTAAGTATTTGTTGTGCGTACTACTCAGATTGACGCAATTTCAACTTCACAACAAATGCCCATAGTCCGAACGTTTAAACCCGTGGAGTTGGTTACGCATAGATTGGCGATTGTGATACCAACTTTTGAGGGTCGATCTGACATGTTCCAAGTCGAGGACCTCGACACTGGGTACTGAGTGTTCTTCAGAGACTTGCACTAAGTATTACATTTCCTTCGTGAAGGGCGAGTTTCATCTGTGCCCGATGTAGGTCGTCTATGAAATGTTAGTGGGTTAGTTGGCAAGAGAGTCGACTGACTGAATAAAGGGACAAGCGGATCCGCTTGGGAGCGCGAGCGGAAGCAAGAAGAGCGAGAAATGTACGATATTAAAACATATCATCATAATAATAATCCCAAGGGGTGTACCCTTGGGTGCTCAACCGGGCGTTTTATGTAGAATATGTTAACCAAAAACATGTATATCATATAGAGCACATAGATAAAAGGAAGAGAACTACAATAATGATAAACCGAGTATTACCTTTGCAGTTATCTCTTGTGCACTGCCACAAGCGTTGTTCCCTATGGTTGGATAGCAAACGTTCACCGAGATTCAAAGTTATGAAACCTCTAACGTAGTCATACCACACGGGGAGAAGTCACATTTTTCTTGATAGAGAAAAACGGACCTAGAGGATGAGATTGAGAGAAGGAATCACACTATCGAATTAGTGTATCCTTCTTAATCTTTCCTTGTTCTTCAATTCATCCTAAACCAATGAAGCAACAAAGTGAGATGTAGTAAGTAGAGAGAGGGACGAAAATTGAGAGAGAGAGAGAGAGAGAGAGAGAGAGAGAGAGAGAGAGAGAGTTGTGAGTATTTTTTTCTTTTTCCTAGAAAAAGATGAACAATGAATCTCTTACTTTGATGAACGTATATACACAGACATATACATCATTAATGTGCTTATTGAAATGTGTCTAGGTTCATCCAAGGATGTCTAGATACATTCAAATCAATCCCACCAATCTTCAGTCAAGCCTACCATTTTATAAGGTATGACTAAATCATACCAAGTGAAAGAGGCTTGATTGGGGTTGATTTATCTCTTTCCAAAAGAGACAAGTCAAGCTTGTTATCAAAGGCCTAATGGCCACTTTTCATGCTTCTAAATGGAGCAAAATTCTGTCTCCCAATTTAGAAGAAGTCAACTTCTTCTAATTCCAAAAGTGGAATTACCATCTCTCTTGGGCCAAATTTAATGGACCGGATTTTATTGTAATCCAATTACAAGAAGCCCAAGAATTAAATCCCATTTAATTAAGGCCCAATTAAATAATGCTCATCAGTATTTTAATCCAAATAAAAGATCCAAGGTTTAAATCTCTACTTACTCGATAAATCCCATCTATCGATAATTCGAGGGCCCGATATAATATCGGCCCGTCCATCCAATGGACTGTCCTATAAATAATTCAATTATTTTATTATCCTCTGAAATTGACTCCGAGTCAATTCCTTCACCTCCTCGGTGATTTGTGTGTGACCTTTTAGGTTCACCCTCAGCAAGACTTGGGCTCGTGTCTAATAGAAGCCCGTCACCATGGGTGGCCATCTAGCAATGGTCCATGGCACTAGAGACTTGGTGAATGTTGGCTTGAATAGTCAATGATTTTCTACGGGTACAGTCCTTCTGTTTACCATCTCCCGCCTTAGTCTAGGGTATGGAATTGGGCATCGGTTCCCATCCTTGACTAGGCTTCCATGCTTAATACTTGAGACTACGCATGCCTCATTGCATCGATGCAGGGAACCATTTCCTGCTCGATCAACTACTGTGGACACAGGTTCAAGCAACATGAACGTGTCTTTGAGTGCATAGGAGATACCTCTGTCACATACTGACTGGGGACGGATCCTCTTCTTAAAACCCACCATCCTCTCTACACACTTTGACTGCATTGGACAAGGGTTATAATGAAAATATTTGCAACACGATCACCTCTCGCCAAATCTAAGATACAGCCATCGCGTGCACATGACTGCCATGATTCCTCAAGTATGAGAACTACTCCCATACTATCGTAACTGGGGAAATCTGATCATACCAACCAAGCCTCCAAGGCTTCTATAGGATAATCCCCGTGAGTCAGCTCAGTCGGATCAACCCGAGTCGACCATCCCACTAAGATCGTATAGGCGTCCCACGCCTGTCGCCGATGAAACACAACACTCATCATATGAATATGACTCTTAGGGCACTCTCAATAGGACTCTCGATCCCGTCTCAAGGTCCCCAACTTGGAATGTTTCAGACCCAACCTTTTATCGATTGATTTCATAACCACCATCCAATGTGTGGCCCAACTGCATGAGTTGTTAACGTGGTCTATGGGCTTTCTTATGATATATGTGAATAGACATTTAACATATGAGAATGAGAACAACAAAGATAATACCAATGGTAACGAATACTCATTTTATTCATTACATAATATTACAATATATCAAGTTGTAAAATAGATTACATAAAGGCCAAACCAATTGGCTTTCTGGTCACCTATTCTAACACTAAACCGACTCCCGAGAATTGTCATATATAAGCCTTAGAGGCTTGAACGGTATGACTGAAAGCGAGTGTGGATCTGCCCGGAAGAGAGCACGAATGCGGAAGCGCGATGGGTTGCATAATATAAAAATCAAAAAGCATAAAACAACGAAATTGAAAGCATACATCAAACATGCATAAACGGATCAAGGGGTGTTCCCTTGAACCTCCCGGGCGTTCGGTGTATCTCATGTTCAAGAAAGACACAATATGGAGGCCATAGAATTTAGAAAAAAGAAACGTAAAAAGAGGATGTTACCTCTCATAGTCATCTTCGTTTGGCTACATGCATTGTTCCCCGTTTTTCCACCAAGATCATATAGTAGAGACCCTCTAAATGGTCCACATGCTACACGGAAAAGCAACGAACCCTTGTGGTAGCAATAAATCGTTTATGGGAGAAGATACATCGATATAGCGCTATTGATTGACGCTGTCGACATCTCTAATGTTGTACCTTGAATAAATCAAGAAGAACAAAGGGAAATTCTTGGAGAGAGTAAGAGAGTGGATGAGAGAGAGAGAGAGAGAGAGAGAGAGAGAGCAAGAGCGAGAGAGAGAGAGATGTGATGTAAAAGCATGTGTAGAGATTAGTAGGTGTGTGTGTGTATTTTTAAGTATTTATAGAAAATAAATTTTCCTATTCCTACTCAACCTCTTCTAAAGACGAACACTTTGACTAGGATTTGACTAGAGTCAACTTAGCTTTTATTAAGTCAAATTAATCATGGTCCTTCATCTCATCAAGCTCTAGATTAAATTTCATCCATCCATTTTTTATCGGCTCTATGGAATGGGCCTATTTAATTCTAAATTAAATAATCCAAGGTCCAATGGACTTTATATTAAATTCGATTTTAATATTCCAAGCCCACTAACTAATTCACCCTTTTAATCGAATTAAAAGTGAAGCCCATGCTTTTTTAAATACATAAATCTAACCTATGAACTCAAGCCCGATTAATCCAATTAATCCATCGAGGTTTGAAATCTCCAGGAAGTATAATGTCATCGTATTAAATTAAACCTTCTCCCAGAATTAATTACAAATTAATTCCGTTCACATCCGGTGTAGCGGGTGTGACTCTTTAGGTTCACCTCAGCTAGACTTGGACTTACTTCTTGGTATCTCATAACCAAAGTAGTCCGTCACCATGGGTGGCCGTCTAGCAACGGTCCATGGCACTAGAGACTAGGTGAATATGTGGCGTGAATATTTAGGCTCCAAGTTACAGACAGGTACGGTCCTACTATCGCCTATCTCCCAGCCTTAGTCTAGGGTAAGGAATAGGATGTCCGTTCCCATCCTTGACTAGGCACCTATGAAAACTTGAGATAGTTTTAACTCTATGATTGACGTAGAAAATCCTTCTCCCGCTCAATCAAATGCTATGGCCATAGACTTGAAGAGTCTAAACCATCTTAGAGCGCCTAACAGATCTCGCTGTCATAATCTTTGACAAGGGAAAGATCCTATCTTGGAATCCACTTTCCTCTCTATGTACTCCGACTGCACCGAACAAAGCTTATGATGGCCATATCGTATGACACGATCACCTCTCGCTAGATCCAAGATACAACCTTCGTATGTGAGTGACAGTCGTGATTCCTCAAGTCTGAGGACTAATCCCGTACTATGGGAACTAGGAATACGAGTCATACCAACCAAGACCGTGTGGCTTCCATAGGATGATTCCTGCGAGTCACTTCAGTCAGTCGATACCTTTGTCAACTAACCCACTAATATTGCATAGACGTCCAACAGCTGTCACCGATGAAACACGATACTCGTCTAATGAATGCAATCCTTAGTTCAAGTCTCTATAGTACCCTCGATGCCCAATCTCAAGGTCCTCGACTTGGAGTGTGTCAGACCTATCTATAGAAGTTGGTTCTATGACTACCAACCTATGCGCGGTCCAACTGAAAGCAAGCGGATCGTCCCGGGAGAGAAGCGCGAATTGCGGAAGTGCGACGGGTTGCATAATAAAATTGCAAAGCGTAAATTAAATGAAAATTTAAAGCATGCATTGTTCATACATAAACGGATCAAGGGATGTGCCCTTGATTCTCCCGGGCGTTCGCTGTATCTCATGTGTAATAAAACACAACATAGAGGCCATAGAATTTAGAACAAGAAATGTAAAAGAGGGCGTTACCTCTTGTAGTTATCTTCATTTGGCTACACGCATTGTTCCCTATTTTGCACCAAGATCTCAAAGTAGGGACCTTCCAAATTGTCCACACGCTACACCGGAAAGTAACAAAGTCCCGTGCTAGCAAGAAATCATTTAGGGGAGAAGAGACATCGATACACGCTATCGATTAACAATATCGACGTCTCTTATATTCTACCTTGAATAAATCAAGAAGAATAAAAGTAAATTCTTGGAGATAAATAAGAGAGATGGACGAATTTGAGAGAGAGAGATATGAGAGGAAAGTTTAGAGATTAGTAGGTGTATGTGTGTGTGTCTGTTTTTGAGTATTAATAGGAAACATTTTTGACCTTTTCTAGAGAGGCACACCTGACTAGGATTTTGACCTAGTCAAATTCTAGTCAAACTAGGCTTTGATTAAGTCAAATTAATCATGGCCCTTCATCTCATCAATCTCTAGATCAAATCTCATCCATCCATTTTGATGGGCTTTGGGGAATGGGCCTATTTAATTTTAAATTAAATAGTCCCAAGGTCCAATGAACTTTATATTAAACACATTAATTAATTCACCCTTTTAATCCAATTAAAAGGGAAGCCCATGCTTTATAAAATCCATAAATCTAGTTTATGAATTCAGGCCCAATTAATTCATCGAGGCTTGAATCTCCAAAAAGTATAATTTAATCCTATTAAATTAAACCTTCTCCCGTAATTAATTCCTTTCACATCTGGTGTAGCGGGTGTGAATCTTTAGGTTGACCTTCAGCTAGACTTGGACCTACTTTTTTTTTATCTCATAACCAAAGTAGTCCGTACAATAAATGGCCGTCTAGCAATGGTCCATGGCACTAGAGACTAGGAGAATATGAGGTGTGAACATTTAGGCTCCAAGTTACATACAGGTACGGTCCTACCGTCGCTTGCTACATACAGGTATGGTCCTACTGTCGGTAGTCTCCCGGCCTTAGTCTAGGGCATGGAATTGGGTGTCGGTTCCTATCCTTGACTAGGCGTCTATGCTTTAATACTTGAGATAGGGTTTAACTCTATGATTGGCGTAGGAAATCCTTTCCCACTCAATCAAGTGCTATGGCCATAGGCTTTGAGAGTCTAAACCATCTCAAAGCGCATAGAAGATCTCGCTTCATATTCTTTGATAGGGGAAAAAATCCTATCTTGAAATCCAACGTCCTCTCCACATACTCCGACTGTATTGAACAAGGCTTCGGATGGCCATGTCATATGGCACGACCACCTGTCGCGCAGATCCAAGATACATACTTCGTATGTGAGTGACTGTCGTGATTCCTCATGTCCAAGGACTAATCCCGCACTATCGAAATCGAGAATACGAGTCATACCGACTAAGCCCGTGTGGTTTTCATATGATGATTCCCGCGAATCACCTTAGTCAGTCGACACCTCTGTCAACTAACCAGAAATATTGCATAAATGCTGACGTCTGTCACCGATGAAACACGGTACTCTAATGAATGCAATCATTAGTGCAGGTCTCTATAGGACCTTTGATGCCGAATCTCGAGGTCCTCGACTTGGAGTGTTTCAGACCTATCTACAGAAGTTGGTTCCATGACCGCCATCCTATGCGCGGTCCAACTTCTTGGATTCATATATCCAGTCTGTGGGCGTTTGTTGTGACATCAAAACGACATTCAACGCAAGTAGTAAGTAAAACAAACTCATCATTGCCAATGATGATTCCTTACTGTATTCATCAACATAATATTACTCGTTTAAAGATTGAAGAATGGTTCTCAGAACAGGCAACCGCATTAACTTTCTAGTCACCTATTCTAACAATCTCACACTTGACCATTAAGTCAATTACCCACTTTGTTCAGAACCCTCTGAGTATGAGTAATCTACGATACCGACTAAGGTCTTGTGAATTTGCTATTTCCTTGCCGATGCAATACGGTCTAACCTTGTTACCTCTATCCACCATCGCCTCCTAGAGATGGTGGTTGTCTAAGAATTTTCCATGGATCTTGTGATGAGATCTCGTGCCAAAAGGTTTTCCCTAGCCTAGTTGTCCACCATCTAGGCGACCACCGACTTGGCCTTGCTAGGCACCACGTCAATCCTATGGACGCGGTCTTCATCCAAAACCACTATCCAATGCAATCGTTATTTGCCTGACTGTGCATACCTTTGAGAATAACCTTTTTTCACTATGCTCTGGAAGCTAGTATCGCTTTAGCCTTCCAAAACAACTCTAAATAGACGGTGCATCGTGAGCACATCTTTAGTCCTCATTCAGGTACTAAGGATTGTTCTTGATTGATGTCTTCAACCGCTCAGTGCATTACCGATTTCTATTGAGTCATGCAAGAAGCACACTCAACATCGGATCTCATGCACCGAGTAAACATACCTTATGTTTATCTAGGGTTAACCGTGACTAAGTCATGAATGGCTTGATGCTTTATTCATAGTATCTAAGCTTTCTCACTAGTCTAACCGTGACTGAGTCACGAACAACGTGTCCCTCTACATATCTTGAGTTTTCTCATCAGTCTATTATGATTGAGTCTTTGAAAAGCTCAATCCATGATCTGTAAGTGGGAACCCTAAAAATTACATGGAGAATTTTCGTGAGTTACTGTTGTGTTTGAGTGATTCCTAACATCTTGAATTCATCCATGAATCAAGACATTACACACTTAAACATTTGGAACTCCATTTCTACTTCAACTAATCACCTTCGCGGTTCAAGATTGAGTCATACTCCGTATGAGCTCGTCAAATGATTATTCCAGTTATGCGGTGTTTCAAACCTTGTTTGAATTTCCTAGTGGATTTTATGGCTCATCTCCATAAATCCTACTAAGATGTCCAACATCAAGTTCCATAGGTCATTTAGATCACTATCCAAATTTGACCGAACTTATCCCGATCACTCGTACCTCTACGAGATTCGTGTTCGTTCTTAAGGGGACTGCAATATGGTCAGTTTAAGTAAGAAATGCGATTATAAGCAACGTTAGCATTATTCTGCCGTTACCCCCTGTACAAATCAGAAACCGAGTCTAATTTGTCTCCCACTAGTCCTTCAACGTATTTAGGATCCTCCTACATGCTCAAGGACTTTGTCGGGACACAGGCTTACCAAACCATGGCACCTTATGTGTGAATCCTAGCAAAGTGCCACGTTCCTTACGTTGACAATTTTTGAGTCTACGACTACACGGGCTAAGGTAATTTGGTGAAACTTCGATCGACCTCCGTCCAACGAGGCTCGATCGTTCCCTTTGTCAGAGACCGTCATACTTGGCTTTTACAGGAAACGTTTCATTGAGAATTTCATTTTCAACTGGATGCTCAAGAGCTCCCATTAAATACACGGATTTTTCGATCCTATCGAAATGGGTTTAATTTTGTGACCATTTACGGTTCACCACTTCAAGTCTAATTCCCAAACCTCCTATGGGACCTTTAGACTTTTGAACCCCCTTATAGTCTTGTGTATTCAGTAACCTACAGTTGTCTTACTGGATCCCTTCCAATAGACTATTTGGCAAGCCTACTTTGTCTAACAAAGAGCTTTCGGACATTCTTCTCCATAAAAGACTTGTAAATTTAGTCGATTCGAATCATCTATTTCTTGATTAATCGAGCTTTTCAATTTTCTTATCTTTAACAAGAGGAAACCGCCCTAGTTGCTGCGGATGCCAAATCTGTTAGTTGGTCTTGATTAATCCATTTGTAGCATTTGAATTTTGAGTATCCATAAACCTTTTTATGGGATGGTGTTCTAGAAATTTACGTATAAACACTAGAAAACATGAATAAATATTTAATAATTTTTTTGATCAAATATGTATGAAATAAAATCTTTTTCCAACAAAGAGACATACTCTCGATCATGCTAGTTTATGTAATTCCTATAAACTATCCTAACATGATCACCATTATAGCCTTTGTTGAATCCTAAAACTGTTCTTGGCTTTTAAATCCTTATTACTTTCTGCAAACCATCCACAGATCTGTGACAAGAACGGTATCAAATACCACATTGAGTAAAAGCGATCATGTCAAGACTCAATATCAAATTTCACCTACATTGGAGAGGGGTTTAGGACACTCCCTCTTCTATTGGCGCTTTTTATGGCAGTGAATGCATACATTCTTAGGAATCTATGAACTTGACTGCTGAACCTTTTTGCTCTTTCCTTTACCTCCACCTTGTGGTGTAAAAGGAACAACACTCTAAATTAACGAAGTCCTGTGCTAGTAAGAAATCATTTAGGGGAAAAGAGACATCGATACACGCTATCGATTAACGCTATCGACGTCTCTTATGTTCTACCTTGAATAAATCAAGAAGAACAAAAGTAAAATCTTTGAGATTAATAAGAGAGATGGACGAATTTGAGAGAGAGAGAGAGAGAGAGAGAGAGAGAGAGAGAGAGAGAGAGAGAGAGAGATGTGAGATGAAAGTGTAGAGATTAGTATGTGTGTTTGTGTGTGTGTGTTTTTGAGTATTTTTAGGAAACATTTTTCCTATTCCTACTCAACCTCTTCTAAAGAGACACACTTGACTAGGATTTTTGACCTAGTCAAATCCTAGTCAAACTAGGCATTGATTAAGTCAAATTAATCATGGCGCTTCATCTCATCAATCTCTAGATCAAATCTCGTCCATCCATTTTGATGGGCTTTATGAAATGGGCCTAGTTAATTCTAAATTAAATAGTCCCAAGGTCCAATGGACTTTATATTAAATCCTATTTAATATACCAAGCCCATTAATTCACCGTTTTAATCTAATTAAAAGGGAAGCTCATGCTTTATAGAATAAATTGAATTTTTTAATTCAAGACCAATTAATCCAACTAATTCATCGAGGGTTGAATCTCCAAGAAGTATAATTTAATCTTATTAAATTAAACCTTCTCCTGGAATTAATTCAAAATTAATTTCTTTGACGTCTGATGTAGCGGGTGTGACTCATTAGGTTCACCTTCAGCTAGACTTGGACCTACTTTATGTTATCTCATAACCAAAGTAGATCGTTACCATGGGTGGCCGTCTAGCAATGGTCCATGACACTAGAGACTAGGTGAATATGTGGTGTGAACATTTAGGCTCCGAGTTACATACAGGTACGGTCCTATTGTCGCCTATCTCTCGTCCTTAGTCTAGGGCATGGAATTGGGCGTCGGTTTCCATCCTTGACGAGGCGTCTATGCTTTAATACTCAAGATAGGGTTTAATTCTATGATTGACGTAGAAAATCTTTTCCCACTCAATCAAGTGTTATGGCCATAGACTTTGAAAGTCTAAACCATCTTAGAGCGCATAGGAGATCCCACTGTTATATTCTTTGACAGGGACAGATCCTATCTTTGAATCCACCATCCTCTCCACATACTCTGACTGCATTGAACAAGGCTTATGATGTCCATGTCATATGCCACAACCACCTCTCGTGCAGATCTAAGATACAACCTTCGTATGTGAGCGACTGTCGTGATTCCTCAAGTTCGAGGACTTATCCAGCACTATCAGAACCGGGAATACGACTCATACCGACTAAGCCCGTAGTGGCTTCCATATGACGATTCCCGTGAGTCACCTCAGTCAGCCGACACCTTTGTCAACTAACCCACTAATATTGCATAGACGTCCAACGTCTGTCACCGTTGAAACACGGTAATCATGTAATGAATGCAATCTTTAGTGCAATTCTCGATAGGACCTTCATGCCCAATCTCGAGGTCCTCGACTTGGAGTGTTTAAGACCTATCTACAGAAGTTGGTTCCATGATAGCCATCCTATGCGCGGTCCAACTTCTTGGATTCATATATCCGGTCTGTGGGCATTTGTTGTGACATCGAAACGACGTTCAATGCAAGCAGTAAGCATAACAAACTCATCTTTGCCAATGATAAATCCTTACGACATTCATCAACATAATATTACTCGTTCAAAGATTGACGAATGGTTCTCAGAACAGGCAACCACATTGACTTTCTGGTCAACTATTCTAACACCAACTTCTTGGATTCATACGTTCGGTCTGTGGGTATTTGTTGTGATATCGAAACGACGTTCAATGCAAGTAGTAAGGACAACAAACTCATCCTTGCTAATGATGAATCGTTACTACATTCATCAACATAATATTACTCGTTCAAAGATTGACGAATGGTTCTCAAAACAGCTAACCACATTGACTTTCTGGTCACCTATTCTAATAATCTCCTACTTGACCATTAAGTCAATTACTCACTTTGTTCAGAACCCTCTGACCATGAGTAATCTACAATACTAACCAAGGTCTCGTGAGTCCACTATATTTCTTTGCCGAAGCAATACAGTCTAACTGTGTTACCTCTATCCACCATCACCTCTTAGAGATGGTGGTTGTCTACGAATTTTCCGTGGATCTTGTGATAAGTTCTCAGGCCATAACTTTTTCCATAGCCTGGTTGTTCGCCATCTTGAGAACCATTGGCTTGGCCGTTCTAGGCACCACGTCCACCCTATGGATGCGGTTTTCATGCATAACCACTATCTAATGCAATCATCATTGACTGTGCATACCTTTGAGACTAACCGCTTTTTACTATGTTCTAGAAGCTAGAATCGTTTTAGCCTTCCAAAACAACTCTCCACAGACTGTGCATCGAGAACATATCTTTAGTCCTTATTCAGGTACTAACGATTGTTCTTGACTCGCCTTCAACCCCTCAGTGCATTACCGATTTCTATTGAGTCATGCAGAAAGCACTCTCAACATCAGATCCTATGGACCGAGTAAACATAAGCATGCTTATCTAGGGTGAAGACGTAGGGGATACTCAACATCCAAGCTTTATCATTAGTCTACCATGACTAAGTCTTGGAATGGCTTAATGCTTTGTTCATAGTATCTAAGCTTTCTAATCAGTCTAACCACAATTGAGTCTCGAATAAATTATCCCTCTATATATCTGAGTTTTTCTCATCAGTCTTTCATGACTGAGTCTTTGAAAAGCTCAATTCACGATATGTATGTGGGAACCCTGAAATGTCGTGGAGAATTTTGGGAGGTACGATTGTGTTTTAGTGATTCCTAATATCTTGAATTCATCCATGATGACCAAGACATTATACACTTAAACACTTGGAACATAATTTCTACTCCCACTGATCACCTACGTCGTTTAAGACTGAGTCATACACCGTATGAGCTCGTCAAAACGATTATTCCAGTTATGTGGTGTTTCAAACCTTGTTTCAATTTTCTAGTGGATTCTATGGCTCCTCTCCATAAATCCGACTACGATGTCCAATATCACGTTCCGCAGGTCGTTTGGATCACTATCGAAATTTGACCGAACTTATCCTGATCACTCGTACCTCTTATGAAATCTGGGTTTGTTCTTCAAGGGGACTGGAATATGATCAGTTTAAGTAAGAAATGAGATTATAAGCAACGCTAGCATTATTTACCTTAAACTTGTACAAATCATACACTTTGTCTAATTTGTGTCCCACTAGTCCGTCAACGTATGTAGGATCCTCCTACATGTTCAAAGGCTTTGTCGGGACATAGGCTTGCCAAACCATGGCACCTAAAGCGTGACTCCTAGCAAAATGCCACGATCCTCACGTTGGCAATTTATGAGTCCACGATTACACGAGCTATGGTAATTTGGTGAAAATTCGATCGACCTCCATCCAACGAGGCTCGATCGCTCCCTTTATCAGAAGCCGTCATATTTGGCGTTTACAGGAAGCGTTTCATTAAGAATTCCATTCTCAAATGGATGATCAAGAATTCCTACTAAATACACGAATGGTTCTCAGACCAGTCAACCACATTAACTTTTTGGTCACCTATTCTAACAATTACCAGTCTTCCAGTTTCGGTAGTATAGGATTAGTTCTCGGACTTGAGTAATCATGGCAGTCACATACATACGAAGAATGTATCTTGTATCTACTGAGAGGTGATTGTATCATTAGAAATGGTCATAATAAGCCTTGTCTAGTGAGTCGGAGTATGTGGCGAGAATGATGGATTCCAAGAAAGAATCTATTTCTTGTCAGTATTATGACAACGAGATCTCCTATGCGCTCTGAAATGGTTTAGATTCTGAAAGTCTATAGCCATAGCAATTAATTCAGTGGTACGGAGTTTCCTACTTCGATCAATATAGTAAATGCATTTCAAGTATAAAGCATAGTTCTCTGGTAAAGGATGAGAACCGACGCCCAATTCCAAATCTTAGAATAAGGTCGGGAGACGGTAGAAAGTAGGACTGTACACATATGGAACTTGGAGCCTAATGTTCACTCTACTATTCATCTGGTTTCTAGTGCCATGGGCTATTGCTAGACGGGCACCCATGGTAATGGGCTATTCCTAGTTATAGGTTAATCGAAAATAAATGTGTTGGTTACAAGCCCAAGTCTAGCTGAGGATGAATCTAAGAGTCACACACAAATCACTGTAAAGTGATAGAATTAATTCCGAAAGAGGATAATTACTTGAAATAGATTAAATTAATTTCCAGAGAGCATAAATGATTGAATCATTTATGTGGAGTTATCCATTGGATGGATGATTGAGAATTTAGTTAATTGGATTTGAATTTTGGATTTCGCCTTTAAATTAATTGGATTAGTTTAAAAGAGGCTTTGGCTAATTAATTAGTTGATTGGGTTAATTAATTAGTTAGTAGATTTACTTATCTAATTAGTATATTGTATTCATAAAGAGTTGAGACTTAAAGTTGAGAACTAAACTATTCGTAAATTTAAAGACCTTAAGTTGAACAAAGGTGACAAGTATTTAAGTGGTTAATTCTTGGATTATCTAAGAGAAATGCGACTCTCTCTCAATGGACTCCTCCTGGAACACCATAGTTGAATGGTGTCTCTGAAACGAGGAATCAGACCTTGTTGGACATAGTCCGATTCGTGATGAGTTTTACCAAACTGAACTTATCCCTTTAATGATATGCTATTGAGAAAGAGGCCAAGTTATTAAACATAGGGCCATTTAAGACTGTGTCCCAAATTCCATAGAAATATTGTTGGAATGGGTGACCAGAAAGTCAATGCGCTTGGCTGTTCTGGGAACCATTTGCAGATCTTTGATTTAAAGTAATGTTACATTGATAGATTTGGTAAGGATTCATCGTAGCCAAGATAGGTTTGTTGTGCTTACAACCCACATTGAATAACGTTTTGATGTCATAAGAACGCCCACAGACGGAAGGGTTAATCCTGGGAGTTTTGTTGAGCAAAGATTGGCAGCCATGAGACCAACTCCTGAGGGCCCATTTGAAATGTTCCAAGTCGAGACTATCGAAAAGGGCATTGCGTATCCTATAGAGACTTGCACTGAGTATTGTAATCATTTTTCATCGATAGAGATGTAGGTTGTCCGTGAAATTTCAGTGGGTTGGCTAGGCAAGAGGCCCGACTGACTAAACTGACTCATAGGAATCGTAATATGGAAGCCACAGGGGCTTGGTCAGTATAGCTGCATTCCCAATTCCAATAGTATGAGTTAGTCCTCGGACTTGAGGAATCACGTCAATTGATTGCGTACGAAGGCTGTATCTTGGATCTGGCAAATGGTGATTATGTCACAAGACATGGTCATCACAAGCCTTGTCTAGTGTAGTCGGAGTACGTAGAGAGGGCTGTCGATTCCAAGAAAGAAATTGTCCCCTGTCTAAGAATCTGACAACATGTTCTCCTATACGCTTTGAGATGGTTTGGATTCTCGAAGTCTATGGCGATAGAAGTTGATAAAGTAGGTAAGTTTTTCGTACAACGATGAAAAAGTTAAACCGATCTCGAGTATAAAGCATAGATGCCTAGTCAAGGATGGGAACCGACGCCCAATTCCATGCCAGATACTAAAGCCGGGAGATGGTTGACGTAGGACCATACCCGTATGTAACTCGGAGCCTAAATGTTCACGCCACGTATCACCTACTCTCTAGTGCCATGGGATCATTACTAGACGACTACCCATGGTAACGGACTACTTTGGTTATGGTATAATCGAAAGTAGGTCCAAGTCTAGCTAAGGGTGAACCTGAAGAGTCACACACGCTTCACTGGAATTGACAGAATTAATTCCGGGAGGAGAATTAAGTTAATGTGATTAACTTAATTTTCTTGGAGAGTTTTCCTTTAACTAATTGGATTAATTAAAGGCTTAAATTCATAAATGGATTTATGGATTTTAAATAAAGATTGATGGATGAGATTTAATCATGGAGAAGGAGAGATGGAGGGCCAAGATCGCTTGTTTGACTTGGTCAACAATGGGAGGTCGTACAGTTGGATGTGGACTCTATGGAAGAATTGTGGAAATATACAAAGACTAGGTCTTGTATACAAACCACAAAAACATACACCAAAACACACAACTCTCTCGTACGTACACAAACAAGACGCACGCACAAACCATCATTGGTGGCGCTCTCTATCCCTCTCCTTCTCTCGTCCGCCCACTCTCTCTCTCCAAGTTCCTAGTTCTTCTTGTTTCGTATAAGGTAGAACATGTGATATCGATCGTGTTAATTCATAGCGTTGGATTGGTATCACTCCTCCTAAATGTTATCTTGCTAGCACGGGATTTCATTTATATCTGGTGAATCGTGTGACGATTTAGAGGGTATCTACTTTGAGATCTTGAAGGCGTATTGGGGAGTCAACACATGTAGCCGATGAAGTAAACTATAAGGGTAAGTATTCTCTTTACGCTTCTTGCACCTTCCAACTCTACGGCCTTCCATGTTGCGTAACTTTTATTGAGCATGAGATACACTGAACGTCCGGGAAGTATCAAGGGAACACCCCTTGATCTAGTTTTAATCGCTTTTAATTCCAATTTTACGTTTTGTTTTTATTGCTTCCACCGCATGACTCCCGGCCGATCCCAATCTTTCAAATATGGCATGGCAAGCCTGTTTCCTACAAGTACTTGAGAGTGTGGGATAGTCGTGCATATGTCAAGTGACTAGTGGGAGATAAATTGGACTCGAGGTCTAGTTTCTGCAGGTCTATCGATTATCCGTAGGAAACTATGTGATATTATTTCTATGATCCCTTGGAGCCAAAGATTTTTATCTCTATAAACATAGTGTTCCTGGAAAGACACTTTCCAATGGATACCCAACAATATGAATTGCTCCTTGAGGAATTAATGAGGCACCTCAACTGGTTACGGTGACATCGTTTGCGGTTGTGGTTCCCATGATGATATTCTATTCCTCCGTTGGTTAGCTAGAGTGTCCCAACCACCTGATAGGTATGGGTTTTTGGGCCTGACCAGTCAGTACGGAGAAGCGATGTCGGATATTGACTTCAATAAGTGGCTTGAGGCCATGAAATACATAATGGATTATATGGACCCATTAGGTGTAAATGGGTCTGCAAACAGAAGCTTGAAGCCGACGGGGAGATGACCACCTTCAAGCTAGGCTTGTGGCAAAAGGTTACACTTAGTGACCTGGGGTCAAATTTCAGGAAAACTATTCATCCGTAGCCATGGCGAAGTCTATTCAGATACTACTTGCCATAGCAACATGGAATAACTATGAAATATGACATATGGACATGAAAATGGCTGTCATTAACGAATTCATTTAGGAAGAGATCTATATGTATCAGTCCGAGGGTTTCACATATGTTGGAGAAGAGCAGAAGGTCATCTGTTTCCGAAGGTCCATCTAAGGCCTCAAACAAGCTTCTCGAAGCCGGGATATATGTTTTGATGAAGTCATACGGGGTTATGATTTCGTTAAGAGTGACTTTGGCACTTGTATATACAAGAAGGTCAATGGGAGCTCGATTGCGTACCTTGTGCTTTATATGGATGACATCTTACTCATTGGTAATGATGCTAAGTTGTTAGGTGACACCAAAGCATGGTTGTCCACTCAATTCTCCATGAAGGATTTGGGGTGAGACTTCCTACGTGCTTGGCATCAAGATCTTCAGAGATAGATCTAAAAGGATGTTGGGAATAAACCAAACCTCGTATGTTGAGAAAGTCTTGAAGAGATTCAAGATGGAAAACTCCAAAAAAGGATTTTACCTATGAGGCATGGAGTTAAGTTGTCCAAGAAGCACTCTCCCAAGAATGATGAGGAATTTAAATGGATGTTGGACATCTCCTATGCTTAAGCCATAGGCATTATTCAGTATGTTGTGTAGTGCACTAGGCCTGATGTCGCTTTCACTTTTAGCGCAACAAATGATATCAGGCGTGTGCCAGGGAGGCACACTAGAGTGTAGTCAAGACCATACTTAAGTGCCTGAAAAGGACTAAAGATATGTTCTTTGTCAACTATGGTGGAGAGTCGATATTGGAAGCTACAACGATGCTAGCTTCCAATCGCGACGATGATGATACCAAGTCTCAGTTCGGGTTCGTATTCAAGCTGAATGGTCATGTGGTGGCTTCAAAATTTTGAAGCAGGATTCCACCACAAAAGCTGAATATGAAGCAGCTTCAGTGAAATCAGTGGGTTTGCCGGGGAGCGCGGCGGAAGCATAAATAGAAATGCCATAAAATATTTAAACTTGACCAAGGGGTGTTCCATTGATCTTTTCCGGGTGTCTGATGTAGAATATGTAGTTAATCTAATATATAGGGCTCATAGAAAAATGTAGAGCAAAGAAAACATGAATACATAAATATAAATGTTACCATTGTTGCTTTATTTTACCGGCTACTTGCGTTGTCCCCTTTTGTCTAAACTATTTCACGAGGTTTCAAGCCTAGAAACCCTCTAATGATATCTACACCACATCAGGATAGGTTATCATCTTTTTGCTAGAAGAAATCAAAGCTTGGAAGAAACAAGATCAAAAGAATCACACTATGAATTAGTGTATGCTTCTACTTAACTTTTGTTTTTCAATTGATCTTAGATCAAGGAGAACAAAAGCGGGGATAGAGAGAGTAGAGGGGGCGGCCGAGTAAGTATGTGATCAAGTGAGGAGAAAGTGTGTTGTTTTCTCTTATATCTTGTATTAATGGGAGAGTACAATGTGTCTCTATACATCCTACTCCATCCCATCAATCAAGATTTCTACCACAAAGTGTGATAAATCATACAAAGTGGGAGAGCCACAATAAGTGGCCTTGTCGTTCTTTCCAAAACCATGACTTAGTCACCCTCATTCCATGTTTGCTGAGTTTGTGCTTTCCAAAAGCACAACTCAGCCAACTCTCCTCTTTTCATATGGGAAGAGTCCAACTTTTCCCTTTCTAAACATAGGAGGCAACTCAGCCCCCTTGGCCCTAATTTAGTGGCGCGGACTTCATTCTAATTAAATTAGAACAAGCTCAAAAGTTCTAATAAATTAAATTCAATTTAATTCAAAACTCAACTAAATTAGGCCTAAAGTCATTTAATCCACTTAAACACTTAAGCATAAATGTTTTTAATTAATTTATCCAATTTATTAATTAGAGTAAGCCCAATACAAAATTAGGCCATCCATCTAATGGATTATCCTACGTATAAATAATTTAATTATTTAATATCATCTGGAATTAATTCAAATTTAATTCCTCCACCTCCTCAGTGATTTGTATGTTACTCTTAGATTCACCCTCAGGTAGACTTAGGCTTGTGTCTAACACAATTGATCATTTAAATGTAATTTAATTATTTGTTCCCGATCAACCATTAATTAGAAAAGTCTTGTACCATGGGTGGCCGTCTATCAATGGTCCATGGCACTAGAGACTAGGTGAATATCGGGGTGAACATTTAGGCTCTCGAGTTCCATACGGATATGGTCCTTCCATCTACCATATCCCAGCCTTAGTCTAGGGCATGAAATTTTATGTCGGTTCGCATCCTAGATTAGGAATCTATGCTTAGTACTCGAGAATGCGTCGCTTCATTACTTCAACCCATGAAACTATTTTCTATTTGACCAATCACTATGGCCACAGATTTAGAAAGCATGAACGCGTCTTCGAGTGCATAGGAGATACTGTTGTCACATATTGATTGAGGACAAATCCTCTTCTTGAAACATACTGTTCTCGCTACACATTCTGACTACACTGGACAAGGCTCATTGAACATGTCCGTGACATGATCACCCCATGCTAGATCCAAGATACATCTATTGCGTGTACGTGACTGCCATGGTTCATCAAGTCTGAGGACTACTCTCATACTATCAGAGCCGGGGAACTCCAGTCATACCAACAAGCCTCTAAGACTTCCATATGACGATTTCCTGCGAGTCAGATCAGTCGGTGTGACTCCCAATCGACCAACCCACTAAGATCGTATAGACGTCCAACGTCTAGCGTGTTAGAATAGGTGATCGGAAAGCCAATTAGATTGCTCTTGATGTAATCAATTTATGACAATTTCAATGTAATAGGTGACAAGTGTGTCAGCTGACTGAACTGACTCGTGGGAATCGTCATATGGAAGCCTTGGAGGCTAGGTCGATATGACTAGAATTCCCTACTCCGATAATACGAGATAAGTCCTAGGGCTTGAGGAATCATGGCAGTCACATGCATATGATGGTTGTATCTAAGATCTGGGATACATCCATCATAAGCCTTATCCAGTGCAGTCGGAATATGCACTGAGGATGGTCGATTCCAACATAGGAACCATCACCTGTTAGTATATGACAGTCGAGTCTCCTATGCACTCTGAGACGGTTTAAGCTCTTTGAGCCTGTGGCCACAGCGATTGGTCGAGTAGGGAATGGTTTCCTACGTCAATCAATAGAGCAAACGTATCTCGAGTTATTAAGCATAGTTGCCTAGTGACGGATGGGAACCGACGCCCAATTTCATGGGCTAGACTTAGATCGAGAGACTGAAGATAAAAAGACCGTAATCGTATGGAACTCGGGAGCCTACATTTTTACGCCAGCATTCACCTAGTCTCTCGTGCCATGGACCGTTGCTAGACGGCAGCCCATGGTGACAGCCATTTTTTTTTATTAATGGTTAATTAAAAAATAATTAATTAAATTGGATTTAATTGACCAATTGTGTTGGACACAAACCTAAGTCTAGTTGAAGGTGAAGCTAATGAGTCACACACAAATCACTATGAATTTGGTAGAATTATTGGAATTAATTTTAGAAGAAGCGAATTAATTGAATTGAATTAATTTAATTATTCATAATTTGGACTTATGTTTATTTAATTGATTAAATAAATTATTGGGCTTCAATTGGATTGAAAATAATTTGATTAATTAATTCTCAGTGGGTTCTTATTTGGACTTAATTTAATTAGATTAATTATTTGGAAGTTGAAACAAGTTAAGGAGGAGTTGAAACTCCTGCACATGAGGAGCAAACTGGCCGGCCATAGGTGTGTCTCTATGGGAGGTTTCTTGCTATCATGGATGGTGGTTGTCCTAGTAATGTGTGTGTATGTGGAAGTTAGCCTTGGAGGTTAATTATGGATTATGAATTTTGAATTCAAAATCCTACGTACACAAAACTATTTTCTACAGATTACTTCACTTGCTTCCTTTATTTTTGCTAGAGATTTTAAGCCACAAACACCTCTGAAAATTCTCTCTAAGTGTTCATTTATTTTGGAAAGAAAAGAACTTAAAACTTTCTAAAGATCACTAATTGATAGTGTTGTTTTGAATTGGCTTCGTCTTCTCTTCATTATATTTTATATAGCAATAAACTATAGTTTAAATCCATAGTGTGGTGTAGACGATATTGCAGAGTTCTACGTTGGATGCTAAAATGAATGGAACCAAAAAGAAGAAGGAACAATGCTAGAACCGTTCTATGTGTCACTAACAAAATGTCGGTTTCCATTGATGTTAAATGCATCTTTTGTTTAGTTCCTTTAGCCATGTGTCCAACATTCTTCTCCTCTTTGTTTATGCTTTGACATAAATCGAATGCCCGGAAAGTTCAAAGGCAACACCGCTTTGAATCCGTTTATAATTATGCCTTAAATTACGCATTTTTTTGCTTCCGTTGCGTTCCTGAATCTTTCATATTGCTGATGAAATGCGACACTCGTCTAATGACAATGCATAGTTCAAGTCTCAGTAGCACACTTGATGCCCTATCTCGAGGTTATTAAATTGAAAAGTTTCATATCCAACCCTCATTAGTTGGTTTCATAGCCGCCATCAAATGCGCTGCCCTATTTCATGGGTTGTCAATGTGGTTTGTGGGCTTTGTTGTGATGTTGATACAATTGAAACATAAATATGGGTTTTGAGCACAAGAAAGATAAAGCCAAGAATGAACACTCATTTCTATCATTATATAATATTACATTATATCGAGTTTATCAAATAGATTACATAAAGGCCAATCTTAAATTGGCTTTCTGGTCACCTATTCTAACAATCTCCCATTTGATCTAAAACCAATCACCCCTTAACCTCAAGCCCATCTTGCCAAGATGTTGAGTATGAGCAAATTGCGTCACTAGCTTAGTTAGTGGATCTGTAGTGTTTTTTGCTGAGCTGACTCAGTGCATCCGAACGTCATCTCTGCTGACTGTCTCACTTAGTAGATGGTAGCATCTAAGAATATGCTTAGATCAGTGTTGAGATCTTGGTTACTTTGCTTGCGCTATCGGCCCGTTGTTTTCACTAAAGATAACTACCGACTCAGTAATACAAGGTACTACACCTAATTCTTGGATGTATTTTTTCATCCAAACTGCTTCCTTAACCGCATCTAAAGTTGCTACGCATTCAGCTTTCGTGGTGGAATGCGTTGTGGTATCCTGCTGTGAACTTTTTCAAACAACCACACCACCATTTAGCTTGAATACAAAACCTAATTGAGACTTGGCATCATCGTCTAACTGGAAGCTTGCGTCACTGTAGCCTTCCAGTATGAATTCTCCACCATCGTAAATCAAGAACATATCTTTAGTCGTTTTAAGGTACTTAAGTATGGTCATGACTACACTCCATTGTGTCTCCCCGGCATGCACCTGATATCAACTTATTACGCTCAAAGCGAAGGGAACGTTAGGTCTAGTGCACTGGACAACATACTAAATGCTACCTATGGCTGAAGCATAGAGGATGTCCAACATTCGCTTAAGTTCCTCATCAGTCTTGGGAGACTGCTTCTTGGACGACATAATTCCCTGCCTCATAGAAAGGAATTCTTGTTTTGAGTTTTCTGTCTTGAATCTCTTCAAAACCTTCTTAATGTATGAGCATTGGGTCATTCCTAACATCCTTCTAGATCTATCCCCATAAATCTTGATGCCAAAGATGTAGGAAGCATCACACATGTCCTTTATGGAAAATTGAGTGGACAATGAAGCTTTAGTGTCACCCAACATCTTAGCATCATTTCGAAAGACCAAGATGTCGTCCATATAAAGCACAAGATATGCAACTAAGCTCCCACCGACCTTCTAATATATACAAGGGTCGAACTTGTTCTTGATGAAATCATATCCTTGTATGACCTCATCAAAACGTGTGTTACAACTTGGGGAAGATTATTTGAGGCCATAGATGGACCTTTAGAGATGCAAGGCTTCTGCTCTTCTCAGATAGATGTGAAACCACGGGCTTATCCATATAGATCTCTTCCTCAACGAAACCATTAAGGAAGGTCGTTTTCATGTCCATCTGTCACATATCATAGTCATACTATGCTGCTATGGCAAGCAGTACTTGAATGGACTTGGCCATTGCTATTGGCGAGTAGGTTTCCTAAGAGTCGACCTCAGGTCGCTGAGTGTAACTTTTTGCCAGCCTGGACTTGAAGGTTGTCACCTCCCCGTCAACTCCAAGTTTGTAGACCCTATTTACACATGACACGCTGACACCCTTAGGTGGATTTGCCAGGTTCTAAACCTGGTTTGAACCCATTAACTACATTTCAGATTTCATGGCCTCAAGCCACTTATCCGAGTCGATGTAGGAGATCGCTTCTCCGTACATCTTTAGATTGTTATCTAACTGACTAGTCAGTCCCAGAAATACCTATCAGGTGGTTGGGATACTTTGGCCGACCTATGGAAGACTGGAAATCGTTAGTGGGAACCGTAAGCGTACACGATGTCGTTATATTCTATTGAGATACCTCACTTAATTCCTCATGGAGTACCCCATCACGTCGGGTATCTGATGGAATTTTTTTTCCAAGAACATAACATTTCTCGAGATAAAGATCTTTTGCTCGGAGGGATTATAGAGATAATACCTCCCAATTTCTTTTGGATAACTGATAAACCTGCATAAACTAAAACTTAAGTCCAGTTTATCTCCCACTAGCCTCTTGATGTATGCAGGGCTACCGCACACTCTCAAGTACTTATAGATAGTTGGCTTGCCATACCATAACTCATATAGCATTGCGGATACCGTCTTAGATAGTGCCATATTAAGCAGCTTGGTCACAGTCTCAAGAGCGTATCCCCATAAGGACAAGGGCCGTTAGTGAAACTCATCATGGATTGGAAGATGTCCAACAAGGTTCAATTCCTCCTTTTAGACACGCCATTTTATTGTGAGGTTTCAGGATGAGTCCATTGAGAGAGAATGTCATTCTCTTTTGACTAATCAAGGAATTAACCACTTTAATACTTGTCTCCTTGGTCCGAGCAAAGGGCCTTAATGTTCCAACCTATTTGGTTCTCAACTTCAAGTTTGTACTCCTTATATCTTTCAAAGACTTTAGAATTGTACTTCATCAGTAAATATAATCATACAGTGAGTGTTCATTGGTTAAGGTCATGAAGTATGAGTACCCACCTCTAGCCTGTGTATTTAGTGGTCTAAAGATGTCTGTATGGATCAAATCCAACAGACCACTGGCAAGCGTACTTTGTCCAACAAAAGGTTTCTTGGTCATTTTACCTTTCAGACAGGACTCGCAAGTTCAACTTAGTCCAAATCATATATTTTTAGATATTTTGAGTCCACCCATCTCCTAATCCTATCTTGAGAGATATGGCCTGGCCTAGCATGCAAATTTGTGTGTTTACTATCAATTTTTTGTTTGTGTTGGGTAGTCATAATCCGATTAGACTATCGAAGAATGTAAAGACTATTAATTAATGTACCAAGCAGATGAGAAACACCATCAATTAAAATATTAAAAATAGTTATTATTAATGGAGAAAACATAACCATCCTTATCAAAATGAGAATGGAAAGTATATTCTTGATCAGGCTTGATACATAGAAATAATATTTTAATTCAATCGTAACATGATCACTAATTACTAAGTCAACAGATCCTACAGCTTTTGCAGCGACGGCCTTGCCATCGCCTAGACTTAGAATCATCTCATCCTTACTTAGCCTTCTGCGTATTTGCAAAACTCGAAAATCATTTGCAGATGTGAGGTCCACAACCGATATCCAATACCTGTGAAGTAGAGTTAGTTATCATATTAACTTCAATCACAAACATACCTTGCTTGGAGAGGAGTTGTGGGCACTCTCTTCCAATGCTCTTTCCCTTGGCGATTGATGCAGACATCGTTTGCCCTCGATCGTTGTGAACCGCCAACCTTTCCTTTCCCTTTGCCCATCCCCACCAGGGCAACTTTGGTGCTTGGAGCACTAACAGTGGCTGCAACAACCTTCCCCTTACTTATCTCCCTCTTCCATCTTCGAACCCTTCTATCATTCACTGTAGAGGTCGAAGCTTCCCCTATTAATACTTTCGGCTTAGACTTGTGGGTTTTTCCTCCTATTGGACCCGCATATTGATTAACCCATGAATGGATTTCTGAAGCCCATTCATGTTGTAGTTAATAATAAACGGATCGTAAGATGGAGGAATGATTGGAGGATCACGTTAGTGTACGTATCATTACCAAGCCCAGCTTTGAGTTCTTTGAGCTTTTCCACTAGGGATAGCATCTTGACCCCATGACTCTATACAGAGGACCCCTCAGCCAACTTTGTCCCAAAAAATACTTTTGTGGCGGCATATCTAATATCCCTATCAGGAACCGAATAAATCTCCTTAATATGGAGCATTATAGAGGAGATGTCATCCAGCCGTTCATATTGCTTTTGGATGTCGTTAGAAATAGAAGCTAATATGATACTACGGATCTTCCAGTTGTCCTCAAGCCATTTGTCAAACGCCAAACATTCTTTAGGCGAGGATCCCTCCGGCAAGGCCATCGTGAGCGGCTTGTCCAAGACATAGAATTGGTTCTTGAAATCGAGGACAATCCTTATATTCTGGAGCCAATCATTATAGTTCGTCCCATTGAATTTATTAGTCTCCAATATCATGATTAATGGGGTTCTTAGACATATCTACATTTAAGAAAAAAAAGGCATAAATGAACACTAATAGTAATATTATTGTTCAAGTTGAAGACATGGTATTTTTAGTCTTTAACCTCCCACTATTTGTACGAAAGCCCACAACTCTCAAGTGGGGTTTCGGGAAACCATTCTCTAGTGGGTTTGGGATCCATAAACGCAATTTGTCATGCCCCGCTTTTACGATTCACATGGAAAAAAGTCTCATGGGAGATCTCCAATATCATTATCATCTAATGAGATTCTCAAGATGTTTTGTGTCACCTCTTCACATAATTTCAAGGACTCCAAGTGAATCATGCTACTCGATGTTATGCCCAACCCATCAACAAAATCATACCTTAATTGTCGCCCCCATGACTCGTGAGGCAGGACAACATTGAGGGAATTCCTTTGTCATAACAATGGTGCAACTTACCTTTATTCGAAATGTGCCATGATTTGTGAGATCATATTTGGGTGGTGGTAGCTTCCACCACATTGTTATGGATGGAAGACATTGATAGATCAAACCATTTGACCCAAGTCCATTGTGGAACCTAATATTTTTAACTTGGTCCAACCAAGCGGGGTTTTATTTAAGTGAGCATTGACCGAGACATCATTACATTAGGGGTTTTCATGCATAAATATCCAATATTTATATAGCATCAAATAAATGTGTCACATGCAAATAAACATAGCATACCCCTGTTTGCTGATCACGAGCCCAACCTATGCAACCCACTAAGCTGCAATGAGTCTATGGTCTGTTTAGGGTGGTCCAACACTATTTCAAAGATATCTACCCATTATCATGCTAATAGACCTTGTATTCTCTCTTGATTCTTGTCGGATTTTCACTTTGGGCCTCTGTCCAGCGTGGGCCTCCTCCTCCATGGGCTTGCTTTATTACATAAAAAATTAAAACCTCACCAAAGAGCCTATCTACTCTCTTTACATAGTAAAATATAATCCCGATCAAAAGCCTGGGAGAATACATTCATAAAGAAGGCAAGCAAGCTTATAATTACAAGGCATAAAACAAGAGTTGAGAATTTCAAGTGGCATGCAGGCCCCACCCACCAAAATTTAAACCAAATATGCGGTCAAGGGCTTAGTGATCATCCGATGTCAATCCAATTAATATCAACACACAATTATTTCAAAAACCATGTTATCCAAGATATACAATATATCAAATTGCATCATAGTGGCATCCAATATCACATCACATGAATATATACAGAAAACATAAGTTCAAAATTGTACTAAATAGATATCTATCCCCATGCATCCAATGATATAATACCAAATTAATTTTAGGAAAAATCCAATTGATCCAAAAATTAAATATGAAAAATTAATCCTTTTCAAAAAATATGCAAAAAAATACCAGATAATCAAATTTCAAGCATAGATGTGTAGTTAAGGATGGGAACTGACTCCCAATTTTATGTTCTAGACCTAGACCAGGATACGGTTGATGGAAGGGTTGTACTTGTATTGAACTCGGAAGCCTAAATGTTCACACCAACATTTGCCTAGTCTCTAGTGTCATAGACTGCTAAATGGTCACCCATGGTCACAGGTGTTTTCTGATTAACGGTTAATTGGAAATAGTTAATTAAATTAGATTTAATTGAGCAATTGTGTTAACACAAGTCCAAGTCTAGCTGAGGGTGAACCTAACAAGTCACACACAAATCATAATGGAATTGGTAGGATTATTTGAAGTTAATTGTAGAAGAAAGGAATTAATGTAATTCAAGAGAAAATAAATGATTGGATCATTTATTGGAAAATTCATTTGATGGATGGTCCAAGAATTAATTAATTGGATTAGTTATTCTTGGTCTTAGAACCTTTGAATTAATTGAATTAATTTATCGGGTTTGGCTTAATTATTCTATTGGGTCAATTAACTAGAGTTTGGACTAATGTTTATTTAATCGGATTAAATAAAATAGTGGGCTTCAATTGGATTGAAATTAATTAGATTAATTAATGCCAAACGAACTGTTGTTTGGACTTATTTTAATTAGATTAAAATAAGATCCAAAATTTGTGGTCCAAGTCGATGAAGGATGCCAGTTATAGCAAGTTAAGGAGGAGTTGAAAATCCTCCACATGGGACATATGGTGGTCGCTCATGAAGTGTATTTAAAGGTTGTTTTTGTGTTATCATGGTTGGTGGTTATTCAAGTAATGTGTGTGTATGTAAGTTAACTTGGAGGTTAACTATGAAATTTGAATTTTATATTCTATGTTCCTACATACACAAAACAATACACACATTCAATATTTTTACTTGCATAATTTGAAAGCGAGCAGATCATCCCGGGAGAGAAGCGTGATGGGTTGCATAATAAAATTGCAAAGCATATATTAAATGGAATTAAAAGCATGCATTGTACATACATAAACAGAACAAGGGGTGTGCCCTTGATTCTTCGGGGCGTTCGATGTATCTCATGTTCAAGAAAACACAACATGGAGGCCATAGAATTTAGAACAAGAAACGTAAAATAGGACGTTACATCTCGTAGTCATCTTCATTCGGCTACACGCATTGTTCCCCGTTTTGCTCCAATATCCTAAAGTAGAGACCCTCTAAATTATCCACACGCTACACCGGAAAGCAACGAAGTCCCGTGCTAGCAAGAAATAATGTAGGGGAGAAGAGACATCAATACACGCTATGATTAACGCTATCGACGTCTTTTATGTTCTACCCTAAATAAATTAAGAAGAACAAAAGTAAAATCTTGGAGAGAATTATGAGAGAGTGGATGAATTTGAGAGAGAGAGAGAGATGTGAGACGAAAAGTGTAGATATTAGTAGGGGTGTGTGTGTGTGTGTGTGTGTTTGAGTATTTATAGAAAATAAATTTTCCTATTCCTACTCAACCTCTTCTAAAGAGGCACACTTTGACTTCGAGAGGCTAAACTATCTCAAAGCGCATAGGACATCTCGCTGTCATATTCTTTGACAGGGGATAGACCCTATCTTGGAATCCACCGTCCTCTCCACATACTCCGACTGCACCAAACAAGGCTTATGATGGCCATGTCATATGACACGACCACCTCTCGCCAGATCCAAGATACAGCCTTTGTATATGAGTGACTGTCGTGATTCTTCAAATTCGAGGACTAATCCTGTACTATTGAAACCGGGAATACCAGTCATACCGACCAAGCCTATATGGCTTCCATATGACGATTCGCGCGAGTCACCTCAGTCAGCCGACACTATCCTTGTCAACTAACCCACTAATATTGTATAGACGTCCAACGTCTATCACCGATCAAACACGGTACTCATCTAATGATGCAATCCTTAGTGCAAGTCTCTATAGCACCCTCGATACTCAATTTCGAGGTCCTCGACTTGGAGTATTTTAGACCTATCTATAGAAGTTGGCTCCATGACCGCCATCCTATGCGCGGTCCAACTTCTTGGATTCATACGTCCGGTCTGTGGACGTTTGTTGTGACATCGAAATGACGTTCAATGCAAGCAGTAAGCATAACAAACTCATCGTTGCCAATGATGAATCCTTACTACATTCATCAACATAATATTACTCGTTCAATGATTGACGAATGATTCTCAAAACAGAAAACCACATTGACTTTCTGGTCACCCATTCTAACAGAATTTTCCAGCAAAAACTCGGCCAAACACTCTTTATACCTATTGTGTTCATACGTTTTGGAATTGGAAAGGATTGAACAACAAAACATTCCAAAAGCACTAATCAATAGTGTTCATTTGGAATTTTTTCTTCTTCGTTTCTCTACACCTATCTACCAATAGTGTAGTGAACCATTCGATTGCATGTCGTGGACAATCTAAAGGAATTCTCGGTAATTCTCAAAGTAAATGAAAAAGGAAGAAGGACAAAGCATGTACCGGTTCTTCATTGTAAACAAAAAATAGAATTTCCTATATATATATTAATGTATTCTTTTTGTTTACATCCTAAGCCACATGTCCAGTATCTCTCTTTCTCCTTTTATGCTCTTGACATACACCAAACGCCCGAGAACTTCAAAGGGAATACCCTTTGAACCCGTTTAAATTATGTTTTAAATTACACTTCCATTGCATTCTCGGGCAGTGCTTTTAATGACACACAAGTGAACATGCCTAATGGCTCAAAGCAGCCTATAGCTCACATAGGAACGGTTCACCTCTAACACAATATTACACTCAGCCACGTTCTACACATACCGACCTTTTCTGTCAACCTACTATTGCGAGCTAGCTTTGTAGTACCTTACCTATACCAGTTGAATATTCACAAACTCATGCTGCATTTTGCAATAGGAAAGCTAATAGGAAACTTTACATTCTCGATTGTAATTCCTTTTATGCTAGACGGTCTGAACATAGCTTTGCTTTAGCTTCAGTAGCCCTGCAAGCTACTTCTACTTCGAATACTCCATGTAAAATACCTTATGGCATCAAACACTTGGCCAGTTTTCTAATCAAGCATTGAAACGTATCATTTCAATCCATAGTACTCCTATGCCTAAAAGTCATGTTTCACCGTGCACAATTTTTTATCTTGCTAAACAGCAACGGCTTCCCTTCCAAATCAATAAATATCATATTGCTCACAGTTTTGACTTAGTATATGTAGACATTTAGGGACCATTTAAGCAGCCAACTCCTTTTGGATGTTCATTTTCGTTACAAATGTGGATCATCATAGCAGGTCCACTAGGACTTATCTCATGGAATTTAAATCTCAGGCTGTAGGTTTTCTCAGTACTTCTTGAACATGGTTGAAACTCACTTTTTCCTTAAAGTGAAAACCATAAGATCAGATAATATTTTAGAATTCCTTAGTGATCAATGTCAATCTATGCTTAGACGTTTAGGAATCTTTCACCAATGATCATTTGGTTACACTTCCCAACAAAATTGAGTAATTGAGCACAAGCATAAACACCTTCTTGATGTGGCTCGCACTCTTCTATGCTAGGCATCTCTTCCTGAAAGATTTTGGGAGGATTGCGTCCTCACTGCCACATACTTGATCAATCGTACTCCCACTCAACTTCTAGAATAGTTGACACCATATGAAAAACTCTATGGAAAAACCCCTACCTATAATCATCTTAGAGTGTTGGGTTGTCTTTGTTTTACCAACACTAATCCTCACAATGGTAAACTTGATAAAAGAGCCATCAAATTTGTCTTTCCAGGTCATGTCCCACTTAAAAGGGTTTCAAATTATATGATTATGAATCTTGTTCCTACCTTGTTTCTATGGACGTCATATTCCATGAACATAATTTTCCATTCTCCAAATGGCCTGTTAGTTCTTCAGATTGGCCTCTTCCCATACTCCTAGTCTGTGATGATGGAACTTCCACTCCCTTACTTTTCCAAACCTTCCTGCACCTGAACCTATCTCCTCACCGTCTACTTCAGTATCACCTTCACCTGTTCCTTTACATCCAGTTAGAAGAGCCATGAGGGTTACAACCAAACAAACCTAGACCGATGATTTTGTTTGCCAAATTGATATCTCTTTCCATTCACCAATACTTAAGTGTCTAACATCTTCATATATGAGTTTTGTATCATCCTTATCAGCTTTGTAGGAACCATCAAACTAGAACAGGCATTCCCATGGCCAGAGTGGATGCGGGCTATGAAGCAGGATATTCTAGCTCTAGAAAAGAACAATACGTGAAAAATCAATAAGCTACCGAATGAAAAATGAGAAATCAGTTGTAAGTGGGTCTATAAATTGAAGTTGAGGGATGATGGATCAATCGAACGGTGTAAGGTGCGCTTGGTGGCTAAGATTTATAACCAGGTAAGGGTGTTGACTATGTGAAATGTTTTTCGCCTGTGGGTAAGGTGGTCAAGGTACGTATACTATTGACAACATCGTCTTCTCGAGGATGGCCATTGTATCAATTAGACATCAACAGCTCTTTCCGTCATGAATATTTGGATGAGGAGATTTTTATGATCTCTCTTGAAGGATATGACATTGCGCTGGGATCAGTTTCTAAATTGAAGCGTTCCCTCTATGGTTTGAAGCAAGCTCACGTCAATGGAATTTGGAATTTACTTCGAGGGTGGAAGTCTTTAGATTTGTTCAGTCAGGCCATGATCATTGCCTCTTCATTAAAGGATTAGGGGATAGTTTTTTGCTCCTGTTGGTGTTGACGATGTCTTAATTATGGGTCCATCCACTAATTTCATAGCTTCCATGAGGATGAGTTATTTACCATCAAGGATTTGGGCATTGCTCGTTACTTCCTTTGATTGTAGATTGCAAGGTCCAAAGATGGTATTTATTTGACCCAAGCAAAGTATATACAAGACATAATTCATGATACTGGGTTGCATAATGTTAAGTCAGTCACCACTCCCTTACAACAAGGGGTTAAGCGCCCCAGTGACGGAGGTGGATTACTCTCAGATCCGAACCCTTATTGAAGGTTGGTGGAGGTTTCCTTTATTTGGGGTTTACTCGGCCGGATATCTCCTACTGTGTGCAACAAGTAAGCCAATTTTTGCAGCACCCCTCTGAGAGCCATTGGAGTGTTGCTCTGCATGTTTTTCGATATCTTAAGGGCAGTCAGGTGTGGGCATTTTCTTTCCCCAATCCACTTCTCTTCAGCTTCATGTGTATTGTAATGCATGTTAGGCCTCGTGTGTTGATTCACGTTGGCCAATCAACGATTTTTGCGTATTTTATGGGGTTGCTCGTCTCTTGAAAAACAAAGAAGCAACCTATTCCAACGGATTTCTTACTTATTGGCTGATTTTAGTGTGGCCTTGACTTTCCCTATCTCTATGTTCTGTGACAACAAGAGGGCTCTCCATATCACCGCTACTATATTTCGTGAAGATATGAAGCATCTTGATATAGATTGTCACATTCTTCACAATCTATATAAGTAAGGATTTATCGATCCCACTTTTGTTCACAGCAAGGATCAAGTGGCCAATCTCTTTACCAAGGACCTTTGTGCTCATACAACTTAATACAATCTTTACAGAAAGCTCTCACACACATTTCATGGCTCACGCAATATTACTCTGTATTCTCATTCTTAGAATTTTTCAACCCTTACTGTCGGCAGCACCTATTCCGTCGCTAGTAGCACCGTCTCACCGTCAGAATTTTTTTAAGCGGATTTTATGAGAACATGCCTTACCATCGGAATCGCTCCTCCTAATCTATCCAACCCTCCGGCGTGTGATCCTAGGTTCCACTGACATCATGGTCTTTTCCTTGGTCAAGTGCCCAAAAATCCTAAATTTTTGCAACCCACTTTTGGACTGCAGCATTGTCGGCTGCCATATTCTCGCCGAGGAGGAGGGGTGCTATTGGAATGGTGCAGCAGCAGCACAATAATGATCAGTTTAAGTTCTTCTCCTCCTCCATTATGGATATGGACAGTGAAGAGAGCATCAGTTTGATGCTGGCTAGCGTGTTCTCACTTATAGAATCGCATTTCTCTTGTATATAATGTGTATAGCTGACTATTAGCGGTTAGGTGTTGACTGTTTTATTCTTTCGGTGATTAGGCCACGTGTCCTGCCACATAGGCAAAGGTTGTTAGTTGGTTAGATAGGCGGTTGAAGGGCACGGGATCATTTTGTATTTCCTTTGGACTGCTCCATCGTCGGCTGCCATATTCTCGTCGGCTGCCATATTCTCGTCAGTATCTTTCCACCACCTAACTCCCCTCACCTGCCAATGCTCTCTACTGGTTCAGTTCCTAGCAACTCTCTATTCTCGGCTAGGGGGCGCTTGTTTCTTTTTCCCCCCACGGCTGCCACTCTTTTCTCCCCCTAATTTCGACCCGCTGAAATTTTTTCGGCGTTGGATTTCTTTTGCACCGCTCCAACCGACAACACCTTCCCCCATTTCAATTTCAGTTTCCATCAATTGTTTTTTTATTTTTAGTTCTTTATGCAGTTACCCATTTTTTGTTCCGAATTTCGTAATTTTGTAACCTTGTGGTCCTTTTTTATAAATATTTTCCCAAAACAGACATAAATTTGGTTTTTTTATGTATGAGCACATTAAATTAGGAAAAAGGAAATATTACCCACTATAAGAATACTTTCAGGTTCTTTTTTTATTTCAAACTATAAGATTTTATCAATGGAAAAAATTTAGTATCAAAGCTATGATCTTACTAGTTATTTAGGTAGTAATTTTTCTAAATTAATACTTTTGTTCATCTTTAATATAAATTTTAGTGCCAAGAATGTGAAGACTATTATTACAGCAACCTAAATATTATAGTCACTTAATATTTGTTATCAATATAGATTTAAAATTGGCATTTTAATGATATAACTAATTTTAATTTACATAGCATATTTTGATTTTCCAGGCCCATTAAAGTGATTTGGAAAAGAAGGAAAACTTTCAGTTATTGCATAGCCTTCACCATGTTGAAAATCCCACTTCTTGCACAATGTGAGTGAGAATAAGGGGCAAAATTTACCCTCTATGTTAAGGTAATCAGGATAATTTAGTCAAGTAAAAAAAATCAAGAAACTTTTACATGAAATCATAGTTTTATATACTACTAGTAAACTACATGCGCGTACACGTGAGGTGTAGTTTTTAATTTTTCAGTATCTATTTTTTTGTTCTTTTTACATCCTTAGATTATGTGTTAACATAATACATAAATATATGTTTGCTCAAAATTTTAAATATTTATGTATGGCAATAAGTAGATTTGAAAATAGAAAATGAACAAATAAGTAAAAGAATTTGGTGATAAAATTTTGATTGAAAATATTGATACTGAAACATGATTATTAAAATGAACTCCTACCCTATATTTATACATTTGGCCTCCTCAAGTGCAAGGTGAAAATTAATATTGATGGTGTGGTGAGAAGCTCTCAAAAAACCTTTGCAAAAATATTTTTATATAATATAAAAACTTCTAGACATAATATAGAAGTTTATCTTAAAACATAACTCATATTTATATTTGTCTAAATCCTTGCATCTACGAACTTCCATATTTATATAAAATATTCTATTTTTTTTAATCTTCTTAAGTTCATGTTGGATTCCGTTCTTTGTGTACTATGCTTTTAATATTAATCTCTACACCTACGTAGACTACGTTAAAACATGTCATGTTGGAAGTTCTTCATATATGTTATCTCTTCGTTTTTTCTAGAGATATGAAAAAGGGGTTTTAAGAATCCTACCACTTCAAGAAGTTTAAAACTCAAAAAGTATTGATCATGTGCATTGTGATGTCAGTCATTTTCAATTGACTTGGGTATTTAATTTCCGTACATAGGGACAAATTATAATATCCACTACGTAACAATTAAGTTCTAATCATCACTTTTACTACATGTTTCGTAATCTTCATGGTCACTACTTGTATCATTCTCTTCATTAGCAATATTTGTGCATCTCTTTTCATCATAACTAATTGTATCGTCCTCTTTTTCAGCAATCTTGAATGAAAGGATCCCTTCCCATCATGAATATTGAACATTACAAGTTCTTGACATGTTAAGCAACAAAATGGTCAAGCACGTTGAAGTGAGTCAGCATTAACGTATGGACTCTGAGTTAACAGGTATCACAAATGCATACAATGAGTTGTTTTAGAGTCGCAAAAGCGTTGATCATAGTCATCATATTCGTATCCAAATTCATAGGAATCAACTTTATGTTCCATAAGTTCATGTAAAGTGGAACCTTAGTCACGTCATTCGAAAACGAAGGATGCACCCAAGCTCCATGATTAGGTCGGCGCTCTAGTTTGACTTTCATAAAATTTACATTATATTCAACACAGCACAAGGGACATGTGCCTCAAAAAAGACTCTCCACGCCCCAGTGATGGTAGCTCGCTAAATATAGGGGATGCACCCAACAAGGGCTAGAAAATATAATAACAGTTTCATCCTCAATATAATTTTCATGATAGCAATCTATTTTACAAAGGAAACTATATAAGTGGCATTGTGCATGCATCAAGTGAATGATAAAGAAAACAATAGAAATAATTATATCAAACTCACTCATTTCACCCAGATAAACAACAAAATTCTTATAACTGGGGTACTGATAAGGAATATGCAGACATTTACAAAATTTCAGTAAATACTCCAAATCCCCATTTTGGAAAATAAAATGCAATGTTTTAGGATGTAGTCACCTACATGAACTTGAAACCAAGCACACTGAAAGATAGTGTTGTCATGTACTGGGAGTTGGTGTTGTAGAACTCCTACGTTACTCTTTTCCATATAACATAAGGAAACAATAAGCAATATTGTTATAATTATGTAAAATAAATGTAAGATAAAGAATTATCAAAAAGAAAAATTTCACCTTGTAAGGCAATAATTCTACAAAGCATTTCTTTTTATAGTTAATGCATTTTTATTTTTTTTAAGCTTTGAAGTATTCATTCGTCTTGCCTCTTCAAGACAAAACATATGATTTTGGTAAAATACAAAGAGAATTGTAAAGCCAGAGAAACAAGAAAATGGGCTAATGAAAAGAACAAAATTGCGGCCAGAGTAGCCTCTGGAGAACATTTGAGCTCAAATTTTGTTGAAGGCAACAATGTCGCAACTCTGGATGTACTCATTGCGAGGCTCAACTGTGAGATACTCCTCTATCAGAGTATCGACAGAGACAAGATCGTCGACTATGGTGAGCATGATCTGAAGCTTCTTAATTCCATAACCGATTGTGATCAATTTTGATGCTCCCAACAAGAGGCCTGGCATCTCAACGCTACAAACAGCTTCTTCCAGCTTCTTCATGTCTGTCTCATCATCCCAGGGCTTAACATCCATAAGAACGGATGATATTCCACTTTCTTTCTTTTTAGTGGATGCCTTTGCAGCCTCCCTCTGTTCTACAGCTTTCTTGTCTTCCTCCGTCTCATCACCAAAGAGGTCAAGGTCATCATCATTATCATTGGCAGCAGGAGCCACAGCTTCTACGGGAGCAGCTTGGCCTCCAATTCTTACTCCAACAGCCTTCCCTGAAAAGTTGGGTGCAAGCTTCGTAGAAACAGCTTCGTACCACTCGCTGGCATTGGGGTAAAGATTGCCACTCGGCTGCACCAAAATAGCAACATAAACCTTAACATCATCCTTCGTCAGCTGGCTCCCGGAGATGTAAGATTTGCCGGAGAGGAATTTATCTAGGGCCTTGAGGCCGGATTCTGTGTGCAGATCCGAGAAAATAACGACCATTCTTCAGTTGTAGATAGAGAGAGAGAAAGATGGACAGAAAAGCTCTACAGACGCGAGAATGGGCAAAGAGTAGTTAATGCATTTATACTACACACAATTGGTTGCAAGGAATCTTTCAACAAATTAATGTTTGGTTTTTTGAAGTACTACTAAAATACTTGTAAATTGTGTGTGAGACTTAGTTTTTAAGTTTTTAATATTGAATTTTTTGTTCTTTCTCCATCCCTAGATAATGTATTAACATAATACAGAGATATATGTTTATTTATAATCCAAATATTTATGTATGACACTAAGTATATTTGAAGAAAGAAAAAAAAATATAAGTGAAAGAATTTAATGTATTTTGAGTGAAAATACTGATACCGAAACATGATTATTAAACATGAACTCCTATCCAATATTTATACATTTGGACTCCTCAAATGGACGGTAAAAATGGAGGGAAGCTCTAAAAAACTCTTCAAAAGTATTTTTAAATACTATAAAAGTTTCTGGACTTATATATAAAACATTCTTAAAACTTCTTTCAGCTTTTTATATTTATCTAAAATCTTGCATCCACAAACTTGAATATTTCTAAACAATATTCGAAAAACTTTTATTATTCTTAAATACATGTTGCATCCAATGATTTGTGTAATGAGCATTTAATTTAAACCTCTATACCTACTTAGACCACTTTAAAATAGGTCATTTTTTAAGAATTGTTCATATATGTACATGTCTCTTTATTTTTTCCAGAGAAATGAAACAGAAATTTTAAATATCTGACCACTTTAGGAAGTTGAACACTCAAAATTACTAAGCAATGTACACACTACAATAAAATTTACTATTTACTACAATTTTATTGGCTATGGACTAGAACCATGGTAAATAACTATTATTAATTATAGCTAAACAAAAATCAATGAAAAAAACTTAGATTATCCACTATGAAAACTATTTTTTCCATAATTTTTAGCATGATTTTTAATCATGACAAATATTTTAGCCTCACTCATAAAAACCACGATCAATAAATGTTGTGTGGTCATGGTCAGTACTATTTACAATGACGAGTTATTTTAAACTATGGCAATTACCGACGGTCAAATATTAATTTCTTCTAGTGATAGCGAAAGAGAAAGAGAGAGAAATGACATTCATTTTCAATTGACTTAGAGTATAAATAAATTATTTATGATAGTAAGATAATGAGTTCGATTGTTATAAAAATTTGTGTGTGTTCGGGAGAAAATATTTAAGTAATAACGTAACCTTTTGTGATGGATTCTTCGATGAATGCTACGATGATGTCTATTTTCTTCAACGTGGTTTTCTGACGGTATGGTCGTCGAAAAAAGAGTTGAAAAATTTTGGATGGTTGTCCGTCAGTCATGCCATCCCAAACAATGTCGAAAGGTTACACTCATTTTGTAATTGAATGTGTCGCAAAATCCATTCGTAAGGTAGGTTTTAAATATTTGATAGTTTGGAATCGCAAAATCCATTTCAAATTGTTGATCTCTTATCTTAAATTTGGATGAATTTTTCGACTACGGGTGTCGCTAAATTTTTATATATTTATAAAAAGTATTTCCTGATTGTTTTTTATTGTTAATTTTTAAATATTCTATTTAAGTTTAAAATTTGAGACATTTATTTTTGAAAAAACAAATTATAATTAATTATGAACGTAAGAAACGTGTACATTTTACAAATTTGAATAATCTAAAAAGAAATTCTAATCTAATAGCTTGTCGTCATGCTCATCGACAGGCTCAAGCTCGGCAGCATCCTCGGTCGGCTGGAGCATCATTAGTCGGGGTTGGGGGTGTTAGCTGGAAGTCGGGGGAAGAACGGCGAGAGACCATCCATGTCACATGAAGCTCAAGCACTGCTTGATTTACTCGAGCTGTGTTGTGACACTAGGGTCTATCGACAGGGGGACACAGTAGTGGACGCAGAAGGTTGTGCATCTGTGGTCCATGTGTTGGCGGCATTTTTTTTTAATTACTTATGAAATACACATCTATAAGTTATGGATTAATATCTTTAGTTGGAGATGGTCGACATTTGCTTTTAATATACCATGTAAATTGATATGATCAATATAATTTTTTAAAAAATGAAATAAAAGTGTTTTTAGGACTTCAAAAACACTAGTAAAAGTATTCTTTTAATTCAAATTTTCTACTCGCAAAACATTCCTGTGCTTTTGGTAAAATGAGAACAAAGAGAGTACTTCAAGTTGAATTTTTTTGAGTTAAAATTTTCATATGATAAGATTGACTTTCAAAATTTTATCTTAACTGTTTATATATATGACATTGATTAACTATGTAAACTATTACAAATTCTTGAAAAGAAATTACTTATTATTTATTAGTTCAGCTTAATCATACATAATCCATTATCTTACACCCATAGTGTGTAATCATTTTTTGAGGATTTCTATAGACTATTTTTATAGTGAATTTATAATGGTTTTTTTTTTTCATTTGGATATCAATGATTTAATTTCTTTATAGTTTATTTTCGTAAAAACAAGTTCAAAAATTAAGTATTATGAGTGAATTATAGAATATGAACATAATCTATACATGTGTATGTAATATAAATAAATTATTCAAAATTTTGAATTAACAAAGCTGATATTATATTATATAGTAATATTTTTTTTCACTGAAATAACATCTAAGTTATTAATTTAATATGAAAATGTACTCAACAGAATTATTGTTGTACTCAAAAAGTTATACATTGCAGAATAGTAGATTTCTTTTGTAGTGCTCATTAGTTAGGTTATATTTAGTTTTGATGGTGTGAGATTCGGGGAAGCAATAGTCTAAGTATGTTCTCAACTCGTAACTAGGAAATACAAACAAAGATAAGAATATAGAAAGTAGAGTTTCTATTAATCATCAAAAAGTGTATTATAAAATGAGATTCACCCCCTATTTATAGTAAATTTCTGGGGGGTGAAATTACAACGTTGTCCCTCAACTTCCCTCAATCCTATGGCCTAGATTAAACTGTCGAGGGCATCTTAGTCATTTCGCGTCCCCCACTTCCTTTGCAACTTCTCCTTGGTAACCACCTTCAACTTCCCTCCAACTCCCTTCCATGGCATTAAGGTAATTTTCTTGAAGTCTTGAGGGCCTTTTCGTAATTTCCTTGCTTTACTTCCTATCCCTATCAGTAGCCCCCCCCCCCCAACTTTCAAATGTTTCCTTGAAAATTTGGAAGTTCCAACGGGTAAGTTGACTCTGGTTCAACCTCTTCCTTTTAATAGTGGATAGGTTGATTTTGACTCTTCTTTTTCTTTTCAACAATAATTCTCTTCGGCGTAGAAGTCTTTTTCTCCTGGGATTCCTCTTGGCACAATCCTCCTTCTACTGGAGCTCTTTTTCCTTCTTGTTCCTTCTTCTATTAGGGCTCTTTTTCCTTGACCTTCTACTTCTGCCACGGGTTTCTTCCTTCTTGGGACCCTTCTTCATATAGGCTCTTTCTCGTTCGACTCTACTGTTGGTTCAACTCATTCCCTTGCTGGGATTCCTTGTCTTCTATGTGTACACTTGGTGGGATATTCTGACTTTCCTCCTCTTGCTTACTGAAGTGGTCGATTTCGATCACGAAGTGATTTCAGTTTATGGCATCAGGAACATTCATCTGATTTGCTAGATTTTTCCAAAAATTGAAGCTTGGAAATTCCTTGATTCCCTTCAATGGCGCAAGCTCTTGTTTTAGACCTTGATGTCGCACGTCAACTACTCCGCTCTCTATTTCTTTCACGCACTTCGAGGGGTTTCTTCCGACATTTTCGGGATCTTGGTGTACCTTTCTCTCTTGAGACTTCCGATATTTTGTTGATCCTTAGGTGAGTTGTTAAGGACTCGTTCTTCTAACTTTTCCTCCAACAGTTATAAAAATTTCTTTAGAGGTGACCCGTTTTTCCAACAATCCTCAGAACGAGATGTTCTGCTAGGGCTTAGTGTGATTACAAGCATGCTTCACGAGTCCGTTCTCGCCTTTCATCAATGAAGGAGGACAAGGTTGCTTGCTCACTCATCCTCTGCAACTCCGTAGGTCGCCATGAAGGCGAGGGGGTCCTAGCCCACTCGATGGCTGCTGTGACTGTGTTGAATTTGCGTCGCACCATGTTTGAAGCACCTTCTGCCGCGATGCGTCCTCTACCGCGTCGCGTCAAGCTGCACCGCGTTGCGACGCGTCCCGTTAAGCTCCTCAGAAGCTTTGTAGAAGTTTCCTTGGTTGGAACAAATTGGAACTTTGTGGGAGGTCTTTGTCGTATGGGGACTTTGTAGGAGTTCCTTTTTATTACGTTATCAAACTTTGTTTCTCTATTTATGTGAAATTATTTTTTTGTCGAACTGACTTTCAAATGTAAGGCGCATTCCCCCTCTTACAAGTAAAATATTAAACTAAATACTTATAAGTTGAACTAAATTTCAAGGTGAAGGGCAACCCCCCTCTTTTAGGTAAAATATTAACGTGAGGGGTCATCCCCTTCTTATAAATAAGATGTTAAGGTGAGGGGTCATCCCCCTCTTTTTAGGTGAAACATTAACGTGAGGGGCCATCCCCCTCTTCTAAATAAAGTGTCAATGTGAGGTGAGGGGTCATCCCACTCTTTTAGGTAAAACTTCAATGTGAGGGGCAATCCCCCTCTTTTAGATAGAATATTAATGTGAGGGTCCATCCCCCTCTTTCAGATAGAACATCAATGTGAGGGGCAATCCCCCTCTTTTAGATAGAATATTAATGTGAGGGGCCATCCCCCTCTTTCAGATAGAAGCTCACTGTGAGGGGCAATCCCCCTCTTTTTTGCATATAATGTCAATGTGAGGGGCAATCCCCCTCTTTTAGATAGAATATTAATGTGAGGGGCCGTCCCCCTCTTTCAGATAGAATTTCAATGTGAGGGGCAATCCCCCTCTTTTAAATAGAACTTCAATGTGAGGGGCAATCCCCCTCTTTTAGATAAAATATTAATGTAAGGGGCAATCCCCCTCTTTTAGATAGAATAGAGCGTTAAACGTACTAACATAATAAAGTATAGACAGTGAATCTACAACAAGTAGACAGTGGGGATTTTATTACCGTAATTCTGGGTTACAAAGCATTTGAATAAAAAAGCAATACAAAGTATTACATATGATGTTCTTTGAAGTCAGCCGTATTCCACGTGTGTGGACGTTCCCTTCTCGTTCACTTTCCACGGCTTGATACCGCCATACTTATTTGGTGTCCACTTTGGCCATGTTTCCTGTCTCATTGACTAGATTGAATGGGAGCTCACCCGTACCTCGTCGCGGGGGTGCTCAGTACTTCCTCAGGACTCCCGGGTGTCCCTCCATCCAATTTTCTTTAGCTTCCTCCAGTCTCGTCCTCAAATTTTTGAAGACTACCCTGCTGGTTACTCCCGCCTGCCATCCGAACGGGATGTTGCGAAGGTCCATACTTCCCGCTGGGGCGTGAATGATGTCGGCATGCTCCTGGCATCCTCGGAGTCTTTCACTAAGTTCCACGCATCCTAACGCTCTGTAGGCCAGAGGTGTCCTCGCTTTGGGGCCTGGCATGCTAACACTTTACCTCCGGAGTGATTACGCAGCCTCCCTCTTTCTACTCTACTTAATCCTCGCCGACATATCCAAGATGTGGTTTGCAAAAAGCCTCTCTTATGCAGCTTACTTCAAATTACCATGAACTCAGCTGACCTAGCTTGACTTACCCTTGCTTCCTTAGGGTTCCTTGGGGTTTTTTGGACTCTTGAAGCAAAATCCCTAATTTTCAATCTTCTTCCAAACCTTCTTCCCAGCTTGATGAAACGCTCTTCACCGTCAAGGCTTCTTCCCACACTACGTCCACTTCATGTCGCTCTGGACTGAATATGGTTATTCTCTCGCTCTCCGAAGGAGGCAATGCGCTGGCTGGCTGACTTAATGAGTCCGTTCGTGTCCTCCTTGCATGACCACGGGATTTGTTCTGGGGTGAACCCACCGAACTTCCTTCGTAACGCTTGGATGTTTGGTAAGTACTTGGTTATCTGCTCCCCTATCTTCGCAGCCCCCCTTCTACTGCTTGACCGCAAGTTGGAAGTCGCTATCCGCCCTCGCATATGCCACTCCTGCTTTCTCCCCTGCATATGTCGCTCCTATACTGCAAGTCAGCTTCTCCCCTTGCATACGTCGCTCCTGCAGCGCAAGTCAGCTTTTCTCCCCTTGCTCAGCGCCTCACACTCCGACTCGTTTTTGGATACGCTGGCGACGCTGTTGCCTTCTCGCCAAAGATGATACGGTTTGGCATCGCGTCCTATTGCTCTCACCGCAACTCCTTCAGCTTGTATTGCTCTCTGAGCGACTCTTGCTTGCTCTCACCACAACTCCTTCAGCTTGCCTTGCTCTTTGAGCGACTCTTGCTTGTTCTCACCGCAACTCCTTCCGCTTGCCTTGCTCTCTGAGCGACTCTTGCTTCATATCTCTTCTTATTGGGCCTCCCGAGGTAACCCTCATAACTCAAGCAGTTAGGAGATTGTCCGTGCTAGCTCATTCTGCTTCCTGCTTCACTCCCACGTGCCACGTGCCTGTCTCCAGAAGCGGTTTTCTGGAGCTGTTGTTTCCTTTGTCCCACGAATTCTCGTAAGTAATCTCTTCGGATCAACTCCTCGACTTCATTCTCCAAGTAGTGGTACACCTTCGAGCTATGGTCTCGATCCAATCCTTGTCGCTTGACTGCACCGAGCGTTTGAGTCCGCGAGGTCCGGGGGGTGAATTGATCAAAATCCCCCGGGGAGCTTTGTCCGCGTTCATGCTTACTTCCTTCTGCCCTAAAGGGACCCTTTATCTTCCTCTGTGGCCCTTCCGGCGGCTTGGGCGGATGCATCCTCCACCAATTGGTAAAGATTTTTGAGAGTTATTTGAATAACTGGGGTGGAGGTGGAGCCTCGACCTCTTTCTACCTCTCCTCCTCCTTGGTGCGCAGGTGGATTCTCCAAGGCGTGGGCCTCGCTCCTACTAGGGGGGAGCCTCGACCTCTTCCTGCCTCTCCTCCTCCTGGCGGTGCACTGGTGGACTCTCCAAGGCGTGGACCTCGACCTCTTCCTGCCTCTCCTCCTCCTGGCGGCGCGCCGGTGGACTCTCCGAGGCGTAGGCCTCGACCTCTTCCTGCCTCTCCTCCTCCTGGGTGCGCAGGTGGATTCTCCAAGGCGTGGGCCTCGACCTCTTCCTGCCTCTCCTCCTCCTGGCGGTGCGCCGGTGGACTCTCCGAGGCGTGGGCCTCGACCTCTTCCTGCCTCTCCTCCTCCTAGCGGTGCGCCGGTGGACTCTCTGAGTCCTGGGCCTCGCTCTCTTCCTGCCTCTCCTCCTCCTAGGTGCGCAGGTGGATTCTCCAAGGCGTGGGCCTCACTCATGCTGGGGGGAGCCTCGACCTCTTCCTGCCTGTCCTCCTCTTGGCGGTGCGCCGATGGCCTCGACCTCTTCCTCTCGGTCTTCTTGCCTCTTCTTGCCCCACGTTCGCACTCCTTGCTCTTGAACGAGTGTCCATCTTCGATGCCTAGACTAGGTTCCCACAGACGGCGCCAAGCTGATGGTGTGAGACTCGGGGAAGGAATAGCCTAAGCACGTTCTCAACTCGTAACCAGGAAATGCAAACAAAGACAAGAATATAGAAAGTAGAGTTTCTATTAATCATCAAAAAGTGTTTTACAAAATGAGATTCACCCCCTATTTATAGTAAATCTCTGGGGGTGAAATTACAACGTTGTCCCTCAATTTCCCTCAATCCTACGGCCTAGATTAAACTGTCGAGGGCATCTTCGTCATTTCGCGTCCCCACTTCTTTTGCAACTTCTCCTTGGTAACCACTTTCAACTTCCCTCCAACTCCCTTCCATGGCATTAAGGTAATTTTCTTGAAGTCTTGAGGGCCTTTTCGTAATTTTTCTTGCTTTACTTCGGGGAAGGAATAGCCTAAGCACGTTCTCCCACTCGTAACCAGGAAATGCAAACAAAGACAAGAATATAGAAAGTAGAGTTTCTATTAATTGTCAACAAGTGTTTTACAAAATGAGATTCACCCCCTATTTATAGCAAATCTCTGGGGGTGAAATTACAACATTGTCCCTCAATTCCCCTCAATCCTACGGCCTAGATTAAACTGTCGAGGGCATATTCGTCATTTCGCGTCCCCCACTTCCTTTGCAATTTCTCCTTGGTAACCACCTTCAACTTCCCTCGAACTCCCTTCCATGGCATTAAGGTAATTTTCTTGAAGTCTTGAGGGCCTTTTCGTAATTTCCCTTACTTTACTTCCTATCCCTATCAAGTTTAAATTATTAGATCATTTCTTTTAATTATCAACTTATTTATTTTGCTGAAAATGCTTAAAAAACTAGAAAAATAAAATAATTATTAATGCCACATGAATTCAATTGCATACTCTAAGTCTTAGTTCTTTTATATGTTTTATTTATTATTTTTTTTATCATGCATGTGATGTGAGAAAAACGTTGCTCATTCAGGTTTGTCCAACTTGAGATCTTTGGACCTTTCCATTCACAAGTTTTTGGAAAGAGTATTTGCAAAAAAAATAAGTTAGCACTCTGAGGCCCAAGTTAGTAAATAATTATAAATAAAATAAGAATTAAAACTAAAAAAGCGTGATATAAAGTGATAATCAAGTGAGAATACTCCAATTAGCAAGTTAGGATTCGGATAGTTAGTGAGGCCGTCCAGCCTAGCTTGCAAGCACCGATCTTGTATCGATTGTGGAAGATAGCATGGGGACAACAAGCTTAGCTTTTTTATTTTGGTTGATTGTTGTACTTAGGTGCCCACCTTCAGCTGGTTAAGGCAATCACACCTTTATTTTCTTTTAATGAAATTTTCGTTTCTCACAAAAAAAAAAAAAAAAAAACGCTTCAAGTAATAACATTTTTGTATGTGTGACTGTTGAGACTACGTCACCCGTGGGCTAAAGCCCCCTTTTTATACTCTTTGCCTCTTGCCAGTTGAGGGAGTCCAATCCCCCAAGGACTCGGGAGGTAGTTACCAAAATATAAGCTCCAGATGTTTACCAAAATAAACGGGCAACGTTCTTTTAGCACTTTTACATGTAGAAACGCTACTGCTTAAAACACTCTCGCACTGGACTACTACTCTATATTATTCTTTTTCAATTTCATTTCTTATCTTTCACCTTATTCTAACTTGAGCATCAGCTAACGCATTTTTTGTAGGTTCCCTTTCCAGGACGTATAAAAAGTTAGTCCCAGAGATCTTAGCTGGATGTATCCGACGAGCAAAATTTTGCTCGTATCAAGTAGTGTCGTCTGTGGGAGACAGAGAACTAAGATGTAAGGATTATGGATGCACCAAACAATGAGATGGAGAAGCAGAAGGTTGTCATTTCTCAAACTGGAGATACCCAAGCCTTCTTGGTGGTACTAGTAGCACCCCTGGCACCTGTTGGTCGCAGAGCTGAAGACTCATGTGACCCCATGGATCCTGTGGATTCGTCCAGCAACAACACTTCCTTGGACACTTCTTATAGAGGTTTGTCACCTGTCCCATTGGTAGCAAATGATTTCAGCGATCGTACTCACGCCAATAGCAACTACTCTCCAGGTACCTCTAGAGCTCCCCTAGTCACAAAGGTCCTTGCCCCTCCCCCCAAGAGAAATTCGGGCGAATTTGCCTCAAGACCCCCGCTCAGGGAGGTGAGGCCAGACCGCTAGCCACAAGAAGACCTCCTCAATTATTGGATAGCCAACCTTAAGTATCTTTAGTGAAGACTCCAAAATGTGCAGCACTACGTCCTTAGAGTTCCTCTAGAAGAGCGGGCAGGTATCCATTTTAATGAGGAGGTAATGGATGATGAGCTGCCTCCTAACTAAACCGCAGTCATATGATGGGTCCACAGACCCAGGAGCACTTATCTCGATTCAACAATGTGATCCTCCTTCACCGGTACACAAATGGAGTCAAATGCGGAGTTATCACCACATTCGTTCGAGCGGCCCAACAATGGTTCAACCAATTGCCGACTGGTTCAATCAGAACTTTCTTGGAGTCTGCCTCTCTTTTCCTTCATCAATTTTCTAGTAGTAAGAGATACCAGAAGACGGCCATGAACCTCTCCACGGTCCAGTAGGAGCAAAGTCACTGACAGACTACCTCTAATGCTTCAGTGTTGTTGCCCGGAGGTCCTTTCAACTACCCTAGAAGTGCGTGCTAGCGTCTTCCCATAGAGATTGCAGGATGGGCATTTCTTCAAATCTCTTGATAAGGAGCCAACACTAGACTTTGATATTTCCTTACACAAACAGAGAAATATATCTAGATGGAATAAGCTCAGGCCTCCAATAAGCAGGGGTAAGGAGAAAAGAAAAAAGACCACAAGGAGAAAGGTTCTTCTAAGAAGCCAAAAATGGAGTTTAGAGATTAAAAGACCCCTTCCAGAGAGGGGATCTCTTCTACACTCCATTGCATGCACTATCACATAGACATTGATGGCAGTAGAAGGAAAAGGAATGATACCCTTGCAACGAACGACTAAGGATGGTCCCACTCAGCCATGATTGGAACAATATCGTCATTTCTATAATGAGTATGGACACATGACGGAGGAATGCCGCCATCTAAAGAATAAAATAGAAAGACTCATCCAAGATGGATACCTCCTGGAGTTTGTCTACAGAGAAAAGGTGCAGGTTACTAGTCCTTGTCAAAAGCATGATGCCGCATAGGGAAGGCGTTGAGAGATTCCAGCCCCCAACTCCAGCGAGGCAAATATCATAAGCCCCAGCGCAAAGGGTACCCGGAGGAATCTAACACCCCTCGCAAGGGCATTCATATGATTGCAGAAGGACCCATGGGGGGACTCCAATAGGGTCTGAAAAGCTATAAGAGAATTAGAAGGAGGATTCCCTATGGAAATATAGATGTAGAAGCCGTGGTTGATGCCCCCATCATTCAGTTTGGATTGGCTAAAAGATGTTCATTTAGTGTTGCCTCACAATGATGCTCTAGTCATCATGGACACATTGGCAAATTATGAGGTCATCTGAATATTCATTGATTTTAGAAGCTCAACTGACATTCTCTTTAAGGAAGCATACAAGAAAATGCAACTAGGAGACACCCCTGTCGAAGCTGTGAACACCTCCCTGTACGGATTCACTAGAGAAGTGTTGCATCCCCGTAGGATGGTAGCCTAACCCCTCTCGCTGGGAGAAGAGCCCTAGAGAAAGACATGTATGATGAACTTCTTGGTAGTGGATGTTCCCTCTTCCTACAACACGATACAAGAGAGACCTACGCTTAATACTTTCCAAGCGGTGGTATCTACGTCCACATGAAAATCAAATTCCCCATCCACAGAACCGTAGGAGAAGTGACAGGAGATCGATTGCAGGCCCAAAAATATTATATCAAAGCAATACACAAAGGACGAAAGTGAGGCTCTATGGATCTCCTCTAAGAGTAGCTCTACAGACGAACGAGGAAATACCCCGCCCTCGAGGAGGGATTAGCCCTTGATGGGAACGCACCCGCTAAGGTACAACCTGCAGAGGAATTATTAAACATCAAATTAGTCCCTGGGCCACCTAATAAAACTACCATCATTAGCTCCCAACTGTAGTAGAATGTCAAAAAGAAATCGGTCCGCTGCCTGAAACGTAACATTGATATATTCGCACAAATTTCCCAAGAGTTGGAAGCCACTGAACTCGGAGTAATTATGCATCACCTCAACGTTGACCCCACAATGAAACCCATCAAGTATAGGAAAAGTTATTTTGGCCTGGAAAAAGATAAAATCATACAAAAAGGGGTGGATAAATTATTAGCAGTTGCCCACATTGAAGAAATCCAGTTCCATGAATGATTTTCAAACCCGGTCCTAACCTAAGCCAGCGGACAAATGGTGCATGTTCATGGACTTCTGAGACCTCAACAAGGTTGTCCTAAGGACTTCTACCCCCTGCTATGCATTGATCAACGCGTAGACTCCACCTCAGGATGCCTCGCAAGGGTATCAGCAGATAATTCTGACCCCTGTTGATCAAAAGTGAGTCAGTTCCATCACTTCATTGTGGACCTTTTTCCATATCACCATGCCTTTTGGGCTCAATAATGCCAGAGCTACCTACCAGTGGGAAGTAGATAAAATCTTCTGACTACAAGTAGGGGAAACATGGAAGTATACGTGTATGATATATTAGTGAAAAGCAAAAGGATAGGAGATCACTTGGCAGATCTGGAATAAACATTCAGATACTAAGGAGGTATAAACTCAAGCTTAATCTGGCTAAGTGTGTGTTCGGAGTAAGAAGTGGGTGTTTCTTGGAATTTATGGTGATGGAAAGAGGCATTGAAGCAAATTCCCTAAAAATAAAAGTTATATTGGATATGAAGGCCCTCTCTAATGTTAATGAGGTACAATGCCTCACTGGAAAGGTAGCAACCCTTAGTAGATTTATTTCCAACTCAGCTGAAAAGAGGCCTAAGAGGGAAAAGACCTCAGCCTTTCGCCTTGGGTGAAAGACCAGCAAACAGTTAAGTCAAAGAGGCGTAGAGAGACTTGTGGAAGGCCTAGAAGGATTGCAGGCATGGTGGCCAAGGGGATGCCTAGAACATCCCGCGCAGACATGGCCCAACTATAGTTGGACAACTCGGATCAAGGATGGTCTCCCAGCCACGAGGATGCTCGGGAAGCTAAGGGGAGGTTTGACTTATCCCGAACGAAGTCCTACTTCCTGCAAGAGATAAGCCTTCAACAACTAACAAAATGAAGCGTGAGATCAATTGGATCCCCTCCATGGTTGGAGTCTATCTTTCCCAACCACCTCCCCTCCGGGCCCCGAGGGATCGGACTCTCTCAGCTGATAGGGCTCGAGTGCTATAAAAAGGGATCTCCCCCCCCTCCCAATGGGTAACCTTTTTTTAGCACTGACACACGTAGAAACACTACTACTTAAACTACTCTCACACTGAATTGCGACATTATATTATTCTTTTTCAATTTCATTTCTTATCTCCATCACCGTATACTAACTTGAGTGATAGAGTGATAAGTTATTATTTCAAGGTTCCCTTTCCATGAATTGTAAAACATTTAAACTCAAAGATCTCAAATATTACAATGAGCAACTTTTCGCTCGTATCAAATCAAGTAATTAACTAGCCTAAGCATATTATAAATTAATCCAATTAATTTAAAAGGATAAATCCAAAATTTAATTAATCTAATTAACTAAATTTCTGATGATTGTCCGAGTGGTTGGGTGGACCTTAAACTATGTGACAATCCTGTGAAGACTCTTTCGCCAAAGGGTTGTTAGTGAATGGGGTTGCCAACATAGACTTGAGGAGAAGGTCGTGTTACGGGAAATGCAAGTTGGGGGCCATTTCACTAGACTAACTTTGTTGTCGTTATTGTAGCCATTTCTTTGGGTTATGCTAATGTGAAGATACTACCTTGGTAGGGAAACAATCATCTAACTTGTGAAAGGAGTACAGAAAGGGGACACTAGAGCAGAAAGAAATTGAAGAGGGTTGAGAGAGGGCCGCCAAATTAGTCTATTGAATGAAGGGGCATAGTTTCCTCATGAACGTGATGCTGCATTGACTGGATGCAGGACGAGGAGATGTATAGAAGACGGTCTAAAGCACCACACATTTGTGCAGGTGGGCCGAAAATCATCATGTGTGACTTGCTAAAAGGAAAGAAGGGCTGTGATGATCAACATTCAAACGATGCTTGTGCCTGGAAGCAGGTATTAGTTCTAATTACTTCAAAGTTGAAGGAAAAGATGGCTGAATTGACGAGGACGTCAACATCAGTTGGTGGGGTGGTTTGTAACCCCCTTTCAAATTGGTCAGTATAGTACAGTAGATGGGAGCCCGAGACTTGGCAAGGTGTGTCGAACGGGGTGGCACATGGTACAAAAAGGTTGGCCGGATGAGGAATGTTTGGGTGATGGCACAGGCAAGGTTGCACGCCCCGGTGGATGGGCTGAATTGGGCATCGACAGTGAGTGTTGGCATATGTGGGTGGTGTGCGAGGCTTTGTAGGAAGTCAACAGGCAGATGCACACGTATGCGCTGGCATGGGCGAGCTAGGAGCCCATATGCCGAGACGGTCGGCAATGTGTTGTGCGCAGGCAACACGTTATGCGGTAGGTCTCAACCAGAATCGACCAGGCTAGTGAGATACTGTTGACAGATTGCACCAGGTATGCAAGATTACTAGGCAGATGGCTAATAGTGTGGGCAGACGGCCGATGGTGTGCATACATGACCAGTAGGGCTGGTGACTGTCGGGCGAGTAGTCAGGTCTTGACGACTGGTTGCAATGGTTGAAGTATGGCGCATGTGGGAAGCATGTGATTGATGGTTATGGGCTAAAAACCTCTAGGCAACATGGGGCAATGCCTGTAACTATTCCTAGATATATGAGGCAGTTTTTGAAAGAATCGGGTAAAGCTCGGGAACGCAATGGAAGCATAATTTAAACAGGTTCAAAGGGGTATTCCTTTTAAAGTTCCCGACATTCGGTGTGAGTCAAGATCATAAAAGGGAAGAAGAGATGCTGGACATGTGGCTTAGGATGTAAACAAAAGATACATTAGTATAGATGAAAACTTTGCCTTTTATTTATGAATTAAAAATGGGTATAAGTTTTGTTCCTTCTTCCTTTTTCGTTCCGTTCACTTGAGAATTCAAGATAAAATTTCTATAAGTATTGTCCACACCACACTATGGAGAATTCTCTAATCTATTGCTAGATAAAAGTAGAGAAATGAAGAAGAAATAATCTAAAACCAACACTATTATTTAGTGCCTTCGGAATGCTTTTTAGTTCAATCCTTTCAAGAAGGAATGAACACAACAAGGGAGAAATTTTCAAAGATTTGGAAAAGTATATTTGCTGGAAAAAAAATGCATGTGAAAACTTACAAATTTTGTGTATCTAAAATTTTTGGATTCAAAATTCAACTTCTTTTGTTAACTTCCAAAGCAACTTACATACACACACACACACACACACACTATAAGCATAACCCCAGACCATGATAGCAAAAAAACCACCCACAAAACTAGAACATGGCCAGCCACATGTGCTTCTCATCTGGAGAAGTTTTAACTTTTCCTTAACTTGCTACAACTTGCATTTTTCGATAAATTTGCACTACTAGTTTTGGACCTTGGTTTAATCTAATTAAGTTAAGTCCAAAAAAACTCCATATGGCATTAATTTATCCAATTAATTTTAATCCAATTAAAGTACACTAGTTTGTTTAATCCAATTAAATAAACACAAGTCCAAATTCTAACTAATTGATCCAATCAATTAAGTCAAACCCAATAAATTAATCCAATTAAGTTAAAGGTTCTAGGTCCAAAAATTACATAATCCAATTAATTAATTCTTGGACTATCCATCAAATGGATTTCCCAATAAATGATTCAATCATTTATTTTTTCTTCTAGAATTAATTTCAAATTTAATTTTACCAACTCCACAATGATTTGTGTGTGACTCATTAGGTTCTTTCTCAGTTAGACTTGGGCTTGTGTCCAACACAATTGATTGATTAAATATGATTTAATTAACATTTTCTAATTAATCATTAATAAGAAACGCCCGTTACCATGGGTGGCCATCTAGCAACGGCCCATGGCACTAGAGACTATGTGAATGTTGGCGTGAACATTTACGCTCCCGATTGCCATATGAGTACGGTCCTTCCATCATCCGTCCCCGGTCTAAGCCTAGGGCATAAAATTGGGTGTCGGTTCTCATCCTTGACTAGACATCTATCCTTAATAACTACATACGCGTTTGCTCTATTGATCGACGTAGGAAACCATTTCTTACTCGACCAATCGTTGTGGCCACAAACTCAAAGAGCTTAAACCATTTCAAAGTGCACAGGAGCTCGACTGTCATATACTGACAGGTCACAGATCTTATCTTGAACCCACCGTCCTCACTACAACTCCAACTGCACTGGATAAGGCTTATAATGAACGCATCCCAGATACAGACATCTCTTGCTAGATCCAAGATACCACCATCATATGCATGTGATTGCCATGGTTCCTCAAGTTCGAGGACTAATATCGTACTATCGGAGCTGTGGAGTTCCAATCATACAGACCAAGCGTCTAAGGCTTCATATGACGATTCCTCGTGAGTCAGTTCAGTCAGCTCGACAACCCCAGTCGAGCAAACCCATTAAAATTACATAGACATCTAACGTCTATCACAGATCAAACACAACACTTATCCAATGAATAGAATACTTAGTGCAAGTCTCTATAGGACCCTCGATGCCCTGTCTCGAGGTCCTCAATTTTGAACTTTTCAGACCCAGTCCTTAGAAGTTGATTTCATAGCTGTCATCCAATGCGCAACCCAACTACATGGGTTGTACATTGGTCTATAGGTTGTGTTGTGATGCTAAGAGTATAACCATAAACAGTAAGCACAACAAATAGAATTGCCAAAACATGAATACTCACTTTAATCATAAAAAATATTACAATTACATTGAAATTATCATAAATAGATTATATAAAGGCCAATCTAATTAGCTTTCTGGCCACCTATCATAACAATTATAGGGCGGTTAGGAGCAGTTTTGCCTAGCAGTTGGGGTTGTCAACTGCAAGTGTTATATTTAATTGTTTTACTCGGGCCTGTACGTTTTGTGAGGATGGGGATGAAGTCCTTTATGTGCAGGCTTGTTTTCTTGTACTTGATTGATGGCAATGAAATATAAGGTTGGCCATTTGCCTACAAATACTGTGTTTCTTGAGTTGAGTTAATTCTTGCATGCATCATGGGTAATGTTCGTTCCATCCTTACAATTCAATTTCTTTCATGAAGAATTGTATGAACAATACTCGTGTTTCAGTGATTCCCAAATCCTGATTTCACTCTAAATGAATAAGACGTTATACACTTTAACACTAGGAACATAACCATACTCCCTCTAATCCTAAAGCTCGTGGTTGACCAATGCATACTCAGTACGAACTAGTTAGAACAAATATTCCAGTCACATGAAATCTCGAACTCGATGTCCAACATCGTTTCTCCTTGTGTCTTTTGGATCAAGATCCAATCGACCGGTTAGACTCAGAAACCTCTAGCCTTTAGATATCTAAGGTACTCTAGTCGTCCCAAGGAGGACTGGAATATAGTTAGTAGGAAATAACCTTATCACATATGATATTTTAATTATTCTGCACTAGAGCTGCAAAAATCAGACATTGAGTCTAGTTTGTCTCCCACTAATCCCTTGATGTATGCAGGACCATCCCACATAGTCAAGAACTTTGTCGGATGCAGGCTTTTCAAACCATATCCAATATGGTAACTAGATCATGACTTTAAGAAAATGCCATGTTTCTCAACCTGGCAACTTTCAAAGTCCATGTCTAGAAGGATTGAGGTAATTTCAATGAAACACTGATAGAACCAAGTCCAACAAGGTTTGATTTCTCCCTTGTCAGAGACTGTTCAATTGTGGCCCTTACAGGAAGAATCTCACTAAGTGCGCATCCATTCTGATTGGACATTCAAGAACTCCCACTAAATACACACCCTCTCAATCTAATCGAAATGTAATCAATTTGGTTCATGTCTCGAAGTCTAATTCCTCGAACCTACCAAAAGTTCTTAGACTTGTGAACCCTCTTCTGGTCTTGTGTATTCAGTGACCTACATATATCTTTCTGCATCGAATTCAATAGACTATTGGCACTCCCTATAAATACACGCCCTCTCGATCTAATGAAAGGTAACCAGTTTGGTTCACCACTCCAAGTCTAATTCCAAAACCTACCAAAGGTTCTTAGACTTGTGAACCATCTTTTGGTCTTGTGTATTCAGTACTCTATAGATACCTTTTTAGATCTAATCGAATAGACTATTGAAACTTCTACTAAATGCACGCCCTCTCAATCTAATCGAAAGGTAACCAGTTTGGTTCACCAATCAAAGTCTAACTCCCCGAACCCACCAAAGGTTCTTAGACTTGTGAACCCTCTTCTGGTCTTGTGTATTCAGTAACGTATAGATATCTTTTTGGATTCAATCCAATAGACTATTGGAAAACTCACTTCTTACAACAAAGAACTTTTCGGCCTTTCCATCTCAGAAAGGATTCACAAGCTAGTTGACTCAAATTATCTATTGCTAGACCTTTTAAATCTTCCAACTTCCTTATCCTTAACTAGAGGAACACCAACATAGCCATGGATGCCAAATTCGTAAGTTCATCTTGATTGTCCATATTTTAATTATTTGTTTTTTAGTATTCATATCCAATTATGGGTCAGTGTTAAGGAGAATTATGTATCCAACTCTAGCAGATAAGAATAACCATCCTTTGTCAAATAAAATAATTTTATTGGTTAAATATATGTAATAAAAAATCGTCTAAGAATAAATGAAAAACACACTTTGATCGTGCTCGGTTACATAGTTCCTATAAACTAACATGAGCACTACTATGCTAAGCCTAATAATCCCAAGTCTTTGCAACGACAGCCCTGCCATTGCTAGACCTTAGGACTGTTTGTCTAAGCCTTCTACTTCTTATCACCACCTGCAAACCATTCGCAGATTATGATTAACTGGTATCCTATACCAATGGAGAGGAGATTAGGACACTCCCTCTTCCAATGTCCCTTTTTCCCGCAGTTAATACAAACATTGTTCGGAACCTTTGACTATTCGAATGCTCTTCGTCTTCCTCTTTCCTTTACGCCCGCCCAGCGGTGTAGTAGGAGCGCTCAAAGTGCTAGTAGCGGCTGATGTTGTCTGAGCCTTCTTCCTCTTCTAGCGTCTCGCACCCTTGCCTTTTGGTATAGAGGTCAAAGCCTCCTTCACTAGTACTGCTGGCGCAGAGTTTTCAATCGTTGCCTCGTACTGGACTAATATCAACTCATGAAGGTCTTTTTCAAGCCCATTCATACTATAGTTTACTACAAATAGATCAAATGAGGGAGGAAGACACTAAAGGATCACGTCGATGTACGTCTCTTTATGAAGATCATCTTGGAGATCTTTGAGCTTCAGCATGAGGGATAGCATCATCACTCTATGCTTTTGTACAGACGACCCTTCTATCACCTTTGCTACAAAGAATTCCTTCGTTGCAGCATATCTAACATGGCAGTCCGGGACAACATGGACCTCCTGCATATGAGCATCATTGAGCCAACATCCTTCAGCCTATCATATTGCTTATGGATCTCATTAGTCATGGATGCTAATATGATGTTGCAAAACCTTCCGGTTGTCATCATTCCACTTCTCAAACATCAGACCTTCTTCAGGTGATGACCTTTCCAGCAAGCTCTAAGGAAAAACCTTATCCAGAATATAAGTCTGATTTTTGAAATCTAAGACTATCTTAAGATTCCACAGTCAGTCATTGTAATTTGTTTCGTTAACCTTATTGTCTCAAGTTCAGGGGTTAGTGGATTCTCAAATATCTATAATTAAACAAAAAAAACATTTAGTAGATGATAGCAATATGATATTCAAGTTAAGACTTAGTCTTTAGTCATTAACCCCTCCTACTATTTCTGCGAAAGCCCATCACTCTCAAATGAGCTTTTCGGGAAATCATTTCCTAGCGGGCTTGGGATCCACAAACGCAATTCTTCATGCCCTACTTTGATGATTTACATGAGAAAAGCCTCGTGGCAGGTATCCAATACCAATCTCACCAAATGAGATTCCCAATATATCTTGTCTCGCCTCTTCACATGATCCCGAGGACTCCAAGTGAATCATGCTACTCGCCAGTATGCCTAACCCATGAACCAAATCATACCTCAACTATCATTCCCCACAACTCGTGAGATAGGAAAACAAGAGCATGTTTCTTTGTTCAGAATAATAGCACAGCTTTCATCTATTTCAGACGTGCCACAACTCATGAGACCACGTTTGGGTAGCGGTAGCTTCCTCACAACATTATGAAAGAGTCGGGTACGGCCTAGGAACGGAACAGAAGCGTAAAATACAAAAATAGAACGGGTTCAAAGGGGTGTTTCCTTTGAAGTTTCTGGGCTTTCGGTGTTTGTCAAGAGCATAATAACATAAATAAACATGTTAGACATGTGGCTAAAGGATTAAAACAAAAGATACATTAAACTAAATAGAACTTTACTTTTTGTTTACTAAATGAAGAACCGGTACTTGCGTTGTTCCTTTTTTCTTTCTTTCCCATTCACTTTATGATCCAAATTAGAACCCTTCTAATTTGTCCACTCCACAATACGAAATAGAGTCTAATTCTATTGCTAGATAGAAGTTAAAAAAGCGAAGAAATAAAAACGTATTACACTATTGATTAGTGTACACGTATTGTTCTTATTCTCAACTTGAATCTAATTCAAGGAGAACTCAAAATATGGAGAAATTTCAGGGCTTATGTGTTTTTGGAGGAGAGCAAGTGAAGTGGGGGAGCATTAGATCATACTTGTGTGTTGTATGTATTTCATGTATATACAATTCAAACACAAGTTACCTCCAAGGTAACCTCTACACACATATGCACATACTTCTCTCCATGAATCATCGTGGCCTTTATATGTGGAGGAGTTGAAACTCCTTCTCAACTTGCTCCAACCTCTTGAGCTAGGACGTCAAACTATGGACTGATTTTGAATGGTTTAGATTTAATCAAATTAAATAGGGACCAACAAAGATCCATTGGTTTCAAATTAATCCAATTAATTTTAGACCTTATTGAAATTCAAATGTTTATTTAATCCAATTAAATAGACATAAGCACAAACGCTAGTTAATTGATCCAATCAATTAATTAAATCAAACTCAATAAATTAATTCAATTAATTTAAAGGTGCTAACCCCAAAATTAATTAATCGAATTAATTAATGTTTGGGCCATCCATCCAATGGACTTTCCAAATAAATGATCCAATCATTTATATTCTCCTTAAATTAATTTAATCCAATTAAATTAATCTTTTTCTTCCTAAATTAATTCCACTACTTCCATAGTGATTTGTGTGTGACTCTTTAAGTTCACCCTCAGCTAGATTTGGGCTTGTGTCCAACCCAATTAATTAATCCAATCCCATTTAGTTAGTTATTTTTTATTAACCATTAATCTGAAATGCCCGTCACCATAGGTGGATGTTTAGCAACAGTCCATGGTACTAGAGACTAGGTGAATATTGGCGTGAATATTTAGGCTCCCAACTACCATACAGGTAGGGTCCTTTCATCATTCGTCTCTCGGTCTGAGTCTAGGCCATGGAATTTGACATTTCTCATCCTGGACTAGACAACTATGCTCAATAACTTGAGACGCGTTTGCTCTATTGATCGACCTACGAAATCATTCCCTACTCTATCAATCGCCGTGGCCATAGACTTAAAAAGGTTAAACCATCTCAGAGCGCATAGGAGCCTCAACTATCATATACCGATAGGAGACGGATCATATCTTTTAACCTACCGTCCTCACTACATACTTCGACTGCACTGGACAAGACTTATAATAACCATATCCTAGATGTGGTTATCTTTCATCGGATCCAAGATACAATCATCATATGCATGTGATTTCCATGGTTCTTCAAGTCCGAGGACTAATCCAGTACTATAGGAGCCGAGAATTACCAGTCATACCGACCAAGCCTCCAAGGCTTCTATATGACGATTCCCCGAGTCAGTTCAATCAGCTCGACAACCCTGGTCCAACAACCCCACTAAAATTGCATAGATGCTCAATGTATGTCACTGATGAAATACGATACTCATCCAATGAATGCAGAACTTAATGCAAGTCTCTATAGGACCCTCGATTCCCTATCTTGAGGTCCTCGACTTGGAACATTTCAGACCAACCCTCAGAAACTAGTTTAGCTGCCATCCAGTGCGCAGCCTAACTACATGAGTTATCGAATTAGTCTATGGGTATTTGTTGTGACGTTGAAATGTCGCTTAAGTAATCAGCAAACACAACAAACACATAGTGCCACGAATGAATACTTACTATTCATCAAGTCAATATTACTTTAATAAAGATTGCTAAATAGTACCTAAAACCGTCAATCCAATTAGCTTTCTGGTCACGTATTCTAACACATTACTATGGATGAAAGGCTTGGAATCTACAATCATTATTTTGGGCCAAATATTAACTTAGATGAACCAACTGAGAGTTTATTTTTGTTTTAGACAGAGACCTCATCACATTACCTATATTCGCATGTGGTTAAATACTCAAAGCATTTAACCAAGCATTCATAATAAAGATAAATGCATCACACGCAAAATTTAAAAGTCTAGCACGCCCCTATTGGATGATCACAAGCCCAATCCTATGCGACCCACTGAGCCTGTAATGAATCTATGGTCAATCTAGGGTAGGCCTACCCTATTACGAGATTTTTAACCCATTTTCAGGCTAATGGGCTTTGTACTATCCTTCATCTTCTTGGACTCTCCATCATGGACAAACGGGCCTCTTCTCCATATATGCTCCGTGGGCCAACCTATGACCTCCTCCATGGGCCTCCAGCACCTTTGGCTCGCCTCCTTACATTTTATTTACAAAAATGAAATCCTTTCCATCTATGTACTCCCATAATATCAAAAATTAAGAAACCACAAACAGATATTAGGGGGTGTAGAAATATAGGGAGAGAGCAAGCCTTTGTATTAACAAGGCATAAAACAAGAGAGATAAGAACTAGGAGGCACGCAGGCCCCACCCAATAAAAATTCAAAACTATACACAGATCAATGGGCTTTTGTAATCATCTTTGTTAATCCAATTTACAAAAATACAACACAATTACATATTCCACATAATCATACTCCAAATGATACAAACCATGTATATTAGAAAAATGAATATTAGAAACCCCGTAAAATCAATGTACAAAATATTCTATTTTTGTTTGGAAACTAATTCTAAAATAATATTCGGCAATTTAATTCTAGGAAAAATGGAAAAAAATATTCTTCGACAATCTAATTCTAGAAAAAAACGGCAAAAAAAAAGAACCAAGAAGAAAAAATAGTGAGAAAAATAGTCCAGCCATTCGGTCGTGTCGGCTAGCCGCACTACAAACCGCGCACACGCAGCCGACAGCGCCCACACGCCCCCAGCGCACGTGGATGTCCAGCGCTTGTGTGCACCCTATGCTGCAGCCGTGCCTGTGTGCATGCCAGTGCACGTAGGCTCTCACCTGGCCACACACACATTAGCCCTATCGACTGGCAGGTCCACTACTACAGTGCACAGATTTATTTATTTTTTTTTTTTTGTGGGTAAAATCTGCATATAAAAAACTGAAATAAATCCAGATTTCATAAAATACAAATTTCTAAAATCACCAAACTTCATAATTAATCAACAAAGTTAAACATGCGAATTTCAACGAATAATTATGAATATTAAAAGCAATAAATACATGCTTTCAAAGCCGATCTAAATAGGTTGAACATGCTTGAACACATAAAACGTGTAATCCATAGCCACATACATTGGTTCGGGCTCTAATACTACTGAAGGAAAGTGGATCGGCCTGGGAACAGGTTAGGAGCACGGTGAAATAAAATATGTGAAATTTAAATCGCGTTCAAGGGGTATGCTCTTGAACTTTCTCATATTATAGGTCTATAAACGCAGAATGTATGTACATAACAAATAAATAATACAAGCATTCATGGCTATAGTATAAAATAAGGAGAAATTGAGAGCAATAATTAAACAAGAAAATACCTTTTTGGTTTTCTACTCCGATCGGCTCACGCATTGATCTTCTCCCAAGTTCGTCCATGCAAGGGCTCAATGTAAAGACTCTATAAATGCGTCCACACCAGACTAAAATTGTGAGATTCGTCCTCGTGGTAGCGAGGAAGGAATGGAAGAGGAAATCGAAACTATATTATTGATTAGCGTGTTTCGATCTTCCTTTGAACACAAAGCTTATTGGAGAGGAGAAAATTGACTATAGGAGAGAGAGAGAGAGAGAACCGAAAATCCATTAGAGAATGAGAGTAAAAAAAATCGACCTTATATCTAGTGTGTTAGAGTTGGAATGATTATTGAAAAAGTAGAAGGAAGACAGTCTTCTCAAGCCATAAGGCAACTTCCACATATTCCTAAATCCTTCCAAAAACTCCTCTAACTCCTATACACATTGTATGTGGACAATCTTATATACATTGTATGTAGATAATTTTTAGCTCTTTCTCTACAAGAATTCAATCTTTGACTTAGTAAAATCAAACGTGGGCTAGGCTTGTGCATTTGGACCAGGCACATTTAATTTTTCCAACAAATTAATTAGAGCCCAATTACTAAATCTTTTGGACTTATTATGTAATCTAATTAAAGAAAATATCCAATAAAGAAGACCCAAGTGAATATTTAATCCAATTAAATATTTATAAGCCCAAATTCTCTTCATTAATTAATGAACCACTTAATTAATTAAGCCCAAAAAAAGTTTAATCCAATTAATTATTTCTAACTTATCTCTACTAATTAATGAATCCAATTCATTAATTAGACAAACTCATATTCTAATTAATAATTTAAATTAATCTAATTAATTTAAAAGGCCAAATCCAAAATTCAATTAATCTAAATAACTAAATTTGGATGATCCAACCAATGGATAAGTAAATGATCCAATCATTTATGCTCTCCAAAAATTAATTTAATCCAATAAAGTAATTCATCTCTTCTGGAATTAATTTTATCACTTCCCAGTGATTTATGCGTGACTCTTTAGGTTCAGCCTCAGCTATACTTGAGCTTGTATCCAACAGAATTATGTCCGATTAATCAATAATTGGAAATAGCCTGTTACAATAGGTGGTTGTCTAACAGCGGTCCATGGCACGAGAGACTAGGTGAATAATGGCGTGAACATTTAGACTCGAGTTCCATACGGGTATGTTCTACTGTCGACTGTCTCTTGGCCTTAGTCTAAGGTATGAAATTGGGAGTCGGTTTCCATTCTTGACTAGGCAACTATGCTTCATACTCGAGATGCACTCACTCTATTGATCGACGTAGAAAATCACGTGCTTCTCACTCAATTGCTATGACCATAGAATTTCAAAGTCTAAACCATCTCAAAGCGCATAGGAGACATCACCGTCATATACTGACAAGGGAAAGATCTTTTCTTGGAATCCCCCGTCCTTGATACATACTCTAACTGCACTAGATAAGGCTTATAATGACCATGTAAAAGACATAGTCACCTTTCACCAGATGCAAGATACATTCTTCGTATGCACGCGACTGCCATGATTCCTCAAGTCCGAGGACTATAAGGAAGTGGATCCGCCCCGAAGTGTAGCGGAAGCACAAAAATTATGAAAGATAGACATAAATCGTATAACAAGGAATTCGATCCAAGGGGTGTACCCTTGGACACTCCCGGGCGTTTGATGTATAATAAGTAAGTACTAGCGTAAACACGTTGGGCACATAGAAGAGACAAACGAAAATTACATAAGCACATGTAATCGTTACCTTTGTAGTGTTCTAAAAAAACGGCTATAAGCCTTGATCCCCTTTTTGTATCCCAAAAAACGTCCACTAGATCCCAAGTGTAGAGATCCTCTAACGACGTCCGCACCACACCGGGAGAGGTATAGATTTGTCTGCTAGAAGAAATCAAACATAGGAAGAGAATGGATTGAAAGGACTATACAATAAGATTAGTATATCTTCTTCAATCAACTCTTGTTCTTCTATTGATCCTTGATCAAGAAGAACAAAACTTATGGATAGGTAGACGGGAGAGAGTGGCCGAGAGCAAGAGAGAGAGAGAGAGGGAGAGTTTTATTGCTAGAATGCAGTAATAATAAGAATACTTGATAGGTTAGGTTATGCATACATATACATACATAATTAATGGAACTATAGAAATGTGTCTGGATACATTCAGATGTGTCTAGGTTCATTTCTAATCATCTACTAATCAAGCCTCAACTCACAAGGTATGATCAAATCATATCAAGTGAGGAAATCTTAGTCAAGGAGGATTTATTCCTTTTCCAAAATGAACAAATTCTTTTCCAAAAGGGGCCTTAGCCGATTTTATGCTCTTTGAAAGAGCTAAAAGTTGGCCACTTCTCGTTATGGGAAGTGTCCAACTTTTCCCCTTCCAAAAGTGGAAGTGAACTTGCCTCTTGGGCCATAATTTAATGGACCGGGCATTATTTTAATCCAATTAGAACAAGCCCAATAAATCCACTGAATTAAATCTAATTTAATTCAAGGCCCAATCCTATAATCCAATTAAAAAACTTAAGTCCGAAATACTTTTAATTAATGAATCATATTTATCAATTAGTGTGAGCCTAATACAATATTGGGTCATCCATCCAATAGACTACCCCATGAATAAATAATCTCATTATTTATTATCTTTCGAAATTAAATTCAATTCAATTCCTTCTCACTAGCCGACATTAGGTTTATCCTCAGCTAGACTTAGGCTTGTGTCCAACAAAAACCCGTGACCATGGGTGGCCATCTAGCAATGGTCCATGGAATTCGAGACTAGGTGAATATTGGCGTGATTAGGCTCCCAATTGCCTTACGGGTACAGTCCTTCCGTCTACCGTCTCCCGGCTTTAGTCTCGAGCATGAAATTGGGCGTTGATTCCCATTCTGGACTAGGCAGCTATTCTTGATGCTCGAGACTGTGTTTGCTACATTGCGTTAACGCAGAAAATTATTTCCTACTCCACCAATCACTGTGGCCAAAGTAAAGAGCATGAACTTATCTCCGAGTGCATAGCAGATACATCTATCTAAGCCTGTAAATGGGTTGATTTTACCCAGACCCAGACCCGATATAAATTATTAGACCCAGCCCCAGGCCTAGACCCATTAAATTAAAAGAATTGGGTCTGGGTCGAGTAAATACCCGCTTCTACCCATTCTTACCCTACCCATCCCAGACCCGACTCACCCAGACCCAGAATCGCTTCAGACTTCATCAGTCACTTCACAATCCCTCTTCTCTCGATCTAATTTCCTCTCCAAGTACCAAAGCCGCCGCCTCCACCGCCGCTTACGCCGCCACCTCCACCTCCATTTGGTGTAGTTGGTGAGTGAGGTCTTCCACAGATTGTTTTAGCTCTTCAATGTAAGTGATTGCATAAGTAATTATGGTTTCTTTGTTCATCTAAATCAACAGACGTCTTTCTCAGTTATGGAACAATTTTTTACATCATCAAATAGGAAATTTGAATAATAAAAAGGGGTGTTGAGTTCTTGCATTGGTGATAATTGGGACTAATAATGAGCGAAGCTCTAGTTGTCGATCACTGAGTTTCTTGTGCCGCCTCCTCTCAGTGTTGAGGTTCTTGGAGTAGGAAATGTAAATAATTGTGCTTCTTCCTCTTATCCACGCGATATTTGTGTCTTCAGTTATGAACAAATCATCAAATTCAGGTTTTACACAATGCATGGAAGGCAGAACCAATTATCAGAGTTAAGTTAGTAGAAATGAGAGACAATTGTTTATTTGTGGTAGGAGGCCATCAATTCTTGAGAGGGGCAGTATTATGAGAGGTGGGAGCTGATGCTTTATATAAATGGTATTCACAAGATGAACACACTTTGTTTTTAGGAAGAAAGAGATGGGACATAGAGAGAGAGAGAGAGAGAGAGAGAGAGAGAGAGGGGAATGGGAATCTTCTTGTTGCAGTTTGTTAGGCATCCATTCAAACATACACAATGATCAACGCCTTTGGGCGTTGAGAGGCTGAAGCCATACTACTGATTTCTCTCAGAGTGAACCTCACTTAATTAAGTTGTTTTGTGAAGATTCTTGATTGGCTTTATTGTAGGCTATTGGTTCTTGTGAAATTAAGTGAAGAAAAATAAGGTTGGTGAATTTGGGTTTCTGTGAATTTCATTAAAGGGTACTTTGTCTCTTTTTCTTGAAGTGGGTTTTTCTGTTGCTTATTATGGAGGTGAATTGTACAATTGTATTACAAGCATTTATGGTTATGTCTGGGGTATATCTGGTTCCTATTGTTATGTAAATATAGTCAAATATTTGGCTGTAGTTGTGGAATAACGTGGAATAAAGGTTGTGGCTTTTGTGCTGTAGGATTCTTCCAAAGTTCCTCATCCTTTTGTTATTCGCTTTTCTGATTGTAGGAAAAGCTTTATAATTGGATTTTGAGGCAACAAGAAGATGGGGTGAGAGTAATGACTGGTGACATACTCGCTTACATTCAGGTTCCTTCTTCTTTGATGATTAAGTTATCAAGTTGTCTATTGCTTAACTACTACATGTTGATTAGTGCGGGTATATCATATGTGGTGGTTTTATTGGTAATCTTCACCTGCTAATGTTCCGTTGTGTTCTTTATCAGCTAAATTAATCTCTGGTTGCACTGCATATTGTCAATAAAGATTTCTTTTCTAAGGTACTTTTTGCTGGTATGTCTTCTCTAGATCAGCATTGCGACAATCTGTTTAATTGTCCATTGCATTAGCTGTAATTTTGTTCACTGTTCTCGGTACTAACTGTCAAGCTGGGGGGATGAATGATCCAGGAATGTAATTATGTTACGTGATGTTTCACCCTCAATGTGGTTTCTATGTTTACACCACAATCAGATATGAAAAGTTGTCTTTGACTGGTACATTTTTCTTATTTGAAAAATATTCGTAATAGTTTTTAAGACTATCATAAGGTTTCCTAGAGATACTACTTGCAGCTAATCTTATCTTGAAATGAACTTTAGTCGCTTGTGATTGTCCCATGGCCATATGAACTTGCAACTATGAGTGATAAGTTGCATCAATTTCAATTGCAAATAAGGTGTTTTTTTAACCAGTTCATATTTTCATCCCCTATTTATCTAATAATTGGACTTGATGACTTGATGACTGCAACTACTGTTGTTGTTGTTACTGTTGTTATCTCACTCTGTGTCGGCTGAATTCACTGTTGTTTATTTGCTGAATTTCCTGTTGTTTCTGCACTCTGTTTTTGCTGTTGTTTCTGCACTCTGTTTTGCTGAATTAATGCTGCTTTCCTGCTGATTTTCCTGTTGTTTCTACTGATTTATATTGAGCACTTGTATCAAACTTGAAACATCAGATAATAATCTACTTCTTCAGCTCTTCTTGCATATCTACAAAAAGAAATAAAGGGACTAATTAATCCCTGAATTGCACTAGAAATCAAGTCACTAAACTCTCATTTACAATCGCACATATTATTGTCAGGTTTGACAATGTCAGCTCCACAAAGTGAATTAAGTCAATCAGGTAAAATTATTACTTATTAGAATTTTGCTTTTATTGATTACTGAAAAAATCAGCATTTTGATATTTTTTATGTTGTTTGCCCCATGTGCAGGTCCTTCAGTTGGATCGTGTATTCTTTTTGTGAAGCTCAGAATACTAGTTTAGGATGTCTTCATGCTCTCTTTCTTGTAATATATACTTATTGTTTAGTTAATAGTTAAAAAAAATATGTATTTGAGCATACACTTTTGTATTTTTGTCATATCATTTTACATCTCCTTGTATATGTATAATTTTGTTTATGCATTAGTGTTTATTTAGTTGAATGATTTTGGATGTGTTTGATGAGATGCAAATCTCTTAACTTGGGCATTGAATTCATGAATTGTAATATTTTGTTGTTCTTTATTTCAAATTGGTTTGTTTTTTCGCTTGAGGTTTGGGGATTTTTTTAGTGTATATATTGTGTATTTTTTCTCTTTTTCTCACAACTACTACAAAATGCAAAATGCAACATGCAAAATATATTTAAAAAAAAAAAAAAACTAAACCCGACCCGAATTTTCGGGTCTGGTACGGTAGACCCATTTCCCAAACCCATCGGGTCCCAGACCGGGTCGGGGCGGGTCGGTCCCAGCAATATGTGAATGGGTAATTTTTGGGCCTGGCTAAAATAGACCCATTTACAGGCCTACTGATCTATCGCATACTGATAGAGAACGGATCTTCTTCTTGAAACACACCATTATTGCTACATACTCCAATTGTGTTGGACAATGCTTATGATGAACATGTCCTAGACATGAACAGTTCTCGCCAGATCTAAGACACAATCATTGTATGTACGTGACTGCCATGGTTCCTCAAGTGTGAGGACTACTCCCGTACTATCGGAGCTAGAAAACTCCAGTCAAGGCTTCCATATGACGATTCCCCACGAGGCAGTTCAGTTGGCTCGATCTCCCAATCGACCAAGCCACTAAGATCATACAGACGTCCGACGTCTGTCGCCAATGCAATGCAGCACTCATCCAATGAATACGATTCGAAGCGCAAGTCTCAGTAGGACACTCGAGTCCTTATCTCGAGGTCCTCGACTTGGAATGTTTCGGACTCGACCTTTTATCAGTTAGTTCCATAACCACCATCTAATGTGTGGTCCAACTGCATAGGTTGTCTAATGTTGTGATGTTTGATAACATTATAAACATAATAGAATGAGCACAACAAAGGTAATGCCAAAATAATGAATAGTCATTTTATTCATTACACATAATATTACATTACATTACAACGAGTTTGTTGAATAGATTACAAAAAGACCAATCTAATTGGCTCTCAGATCACATATTCTAACAATCTAATCGCGTACTATCAGAACCGGGTTCAGTCTTACCTGACTTTCATATAACGATTCTCATAAGTTAGTCCAGTCAGTCGACTAACTTACTACTAATCCACTAAAATTGCGTAGACGACCTTCGTCTGTCGCCGTGAAACTCAGCATGCACCTAGTGAACGCAATACTTAGTGCAAGTCTCAATAGGACACTCAATGCCCAATCTCGAGGTCCTCGACTTGGAATATTTTAGACCAACCCTCAAAAGTTGGTTTCACTACCGCCATTCATGTGCACCCTTACTACATGGGTTATCCAATTTGTCTATGGGCACTTCTTGTGACGTTGAAACATCGTTCGATGTTAGTAGTAACCGCAACAAACACAAATGCCAGTGATGAATACATTACTCTATTTATCGGGATAATGTTGCATTAATAAATATTGACGGACAGTTTCCAAAACCGTCAATCCAATTGATTTTTTTGTCACCTATTCTAATAAATTAAGTTTAAGATAATATTAATTTACATAAATACCACGAAAACGAACATAGTTATAAGGATATTTTGTCTAATCAAAAATTAAAAAAATAACTATTAGCCCATTCAATCTTTTATAATAGAATGTGGATTGATTGATTAGATGGTTCTGCACTTGTTAACTACGATACAAGATGCAATATATGGGGCTTTTATTTTCTTAAGTAATAATAAGAACAAGGACTATATTCGCAACAACTAATTTAATTAAATAAACTATACTTTTTTTCAACTTTTAATTAACAATAGTTCAATTCATACTTTATAATGCACAATTTGAGGCATTAATCCCCATTTATCCCCATTGTTTTCCTTATAAACAATTTATTTATGTTTAAATTGTTTTTGATATGTTCCTTGCAGGTATTTAAGCATCCTACAGATTGAAAGGCAGCTTGTTCATCCACCCATCATCATCAATGAACGAAATGCTTGTTAAGTAGTTCAAATTTCTTTCGCTCAGCTTCTTCACCCACTTCACTCTCCTTGCAGTGTTTGAACCTACACCGCGACAATTATGCTCAGCAAAGGTCAGCCGATCCCTGAAAAAATTTGGATTTTGATTTTGACAGATAAGATCATTAGTGTGTTAATGTGTTGCAAAATACAAAAGTCTGAGCTACTTAAAATAGTTTCCAAATACTTCGTACCGCATTCTTTTACTCGGGTTGATCCGTCCTAATTGACCCGCCTCTATATCGATCTCGTCTATTTGGCATCATTCCGATTTTGACACGTCTACTCGAAGTGATTAACCGACATGAACAATTACTATGAAATAGTAATAGGTTAGAAACATTTTTCCTTTTGAGCTATAGCCGTTTTACAATTACTACCTCAGACCATTTTTCGGTTGAATTTTTCACCGAAAAATAATCACATGCAGCGTAGATATGTAAATGTCCACCACACAATCTCAAATTGATTATTTATTTAGGAAAACATCATGTTCTTGTAACAGAAATTCAATATAAAATTTAACAAATTAATCCATGAGTGACTTTTTAGAGTTAAAGAAGAATCTTGCACATACATACGTTGCATGTGACCGTTTTCCGGTTAAAAATTCAATATAAAAGTGGCCTGATGTGATAATTTACAAAACCTGTGTACTTGATCTGAAAAATTGAAAAAAGAAATAGATGGAAAAGTACAAAAGCGGCCATAGTTTGGAGGCAAACTGTTTTTTACCCAATACTTTTACTCACCAACTATTCGGTACTACAGAATTTTTTTATCCAAATTAAATTGATTGAATCCAATTAATCACATTAAACGTATAATTACACTTGCCCTCAAATTGATTACTATTTTTTAGTTGTACGTGAATTATATAATTGAGATTTGACCAGACTAAAGTTAGGATTCTAATGCTATCTTTAAGGCCTTGTTTACTTGTGAGAATTGGCTTGGATATTCAACATAATCTCTTGTTTACTTACATTTAGGTAAATAAATAATTAATTATGATAAATAGATGATTTGAATGAAAATATTAGTGATAAAATCTAATCCCATCCTATATTTTATCCATCTTTAGTTTATCACAACTTAATCTCATTCATTAAAATAAACGAGGCCTGAGAGTCTTAAGACCCAGTGACCCTATCATTTCATTCAATCCTGATCAATGTTAAATAAGACTTATTTGGTAAAATATAGGAGCCCTTTACTTATTTGGGTTTAATGTAATTTCCCTTCCTGTGATATTGTAAATGAGCAAATTACCTCCCTATGAAAAAAAAAATTGCAATTTACCCCCCTGTGTTCTTTAAAATGAAGCAACTTACCCCCCTATTTAGGGAAGTAAACTGCTCTCTTTTAAAAAACACGGGGAAGTAAATTGATTAATTTTAAAAAACACAGGGAGGTAAATTACTATTTTATTTTTCATAGAAGGATAATTTGCATATTTGAAATATCACAGAAGGTTGCTTGCATTTTTCCCTTACTTATTTTGGACTATGAATGGTGGAGCATACTAGTTCTTTTTGGTGTAGCGCCCTATCCAGTTATTAATTTCCTATACCAATAAGCGGTTTGAAGCTTTCATCATCATCATATTATTTTCTATTCATGCATATATAAAATAAATTCAATTTATTAGTTCTGATCAATTTTGTATTTTATCTTCCTTCTCTTTCATTTAATTAGGCAATATAATAAAAATTGAAATTATACACACACGCATAAAGTGTTCGTTGACTGCTAGTATATATAAAAGAAGGGAAAATACATTTGTGATCTTGTAATTATAGGTCATTAGCACTTATGGTCATGTAACTTATCTTATTTTCATATTTAGTCTTTTTTTTTTTTTTGTTATGAATCTAGTCCTGGACATCATATATTTGGTCCTTTCTTGGCAAATTTAGTTCTGTGTGACAATTTTGGTCCTAAGGACCTATATTTACAGTACAAAAAATGAGTATACTTACCAAAATTGTCAATACAATACTAAATTTGTCATGTGAGATGTTCAGGATTAAATTTTATATATAAAAAAATAAATGTGGAAATTAGGTAAATTACAAAACTAAAAATGCTAACAACCTATAGTTATCGGATAAAAATGAAATTTTACTTCAAAAAGCCACCACGGAAAATTTAAATATATATGAACTAAATCTTACTCGTGGCCAGTGCTGAACCAAGCATCCCATCCTTGTGGCACAACGACACTTGACATTGATGTGTTGTAAAACACGAATCTTGCATAATCTCTCCAAGGCCTTCCCAAAAACGTCTTTCCGTTTCCGACTATATTGCAGTTTTTAAACACGAACCCGTTTGTATCTTGGGCATGTGATCTTCCTTGAGCTGTTATGTAGCCTGGGAGCCCTTTTAGAGCTCTGGCAACTACTGATATGGTGCATCCCTAGAAAGAATCAAAGCAAGATTCATCAACTTGATATGTAATCAAGAAAGTGGAGAATTCGATTAAGGCAAATCATATTTTTGATCCTATAATTATAGGTAGTTAGCATTTTTGGTCCTATAACTGACTCTATTTACACATTTAGTAATTCTTTTTAGGAATAATTACATTTACACCCCCTAATCTATGGTCTGTTTACACAAATTACCCCTGCATTGTGAATAATTACACATACACCCACTAGAAATGTAAGCATCATTTACACAAACCACCCCTATTTTTCAGAAAATTACACTTACACCCCTCAAAAGTATCGATATTATTACACAAACTACCCCTATTTTTTGGCTATCAACGGTGGTTTCTGTAATTATGCAAAAGGCAGCGGTGGTTTGTGTAAATAGACTATAGGTCAGGGGGTGTAAATGTAATTATCCCTTTTTTATAGATTTAGTGTCAAACATCTGACATTTGGTCCTTTTTTGGCAAATATAGTCCAGTGTTGATAATTTTGGCTCTAACGACCTATAGTTACATGACAAAATATGAGATCTACTCCGATGTGAATGGGACAAAATTGTCAAGACGTGACTTAATTTGCTAAAAAGACCAAATATGATATGCTCAGAACTAATGACTAAATCTATAAATGGAGTGAGTTATAGGAAGGAAAATATTCATAACTTTTAGTTACAAGACCCAAAATGTAATTTTTGCCTTCAATTAATTGTCTCTCATGATCAATTTCTTCTTGTTGTTTACCTCATAGAGGGACTGGCCAGCACCAAAGATGAAATCAACAGCTCCCTTTATGGAGCAACTTCTGAAATAGTGTCTACCTTGTTCATCCCATAGTGTATCTTGCAATCCAAAGAATCCACATCTGTGAAAGACAGATTTGTCTCCTTGTATCATGGCTGCTACTGCTGGCCTCATTGGCTTATTATTATTAATAGGGTGAGAGTTGTAAGAATTCTGCTTCATGTCATGTAAAACATTAAGAAATATTAGCAAAAGATTCAAATGTCGCAGGACCACTATAAGAAAATGGCTCAATAATTATGACAAAATTTGATGTTAAAATTAGCGTCAAGCTTATTAATAAATAATTTTTTTATTAAATTTGTTGTTGATCTACATTAGCAATGAATTTCAGTATTTTGCACGAAACATGTATCATTGCTATTAACGTTATTTCTTGTAGTAGATGATGCGTGGCGGTTTACTAAATGTTGTAGTTTAGTTGTGGTTCAACTCTATTTTTCTTAAGATCCATGTTTTGATTATGACCTCATTATTGGGTGCAATAGTTGGGATTAAATACATTTTTAGTCCCATAAGCTTAAGTTATTTTGTATTTTCGTTCTTTAATTTTTTATGACAGCATTTTGGTCTTACATCTTTTTAATTTTATTGATTTCAGTTTCGCCAGAGTTCACCTCCACCAGCAAAACGGGTGAACTCTGGTGAAAAAATGATTGAAATTTGCAAAAATTAAAAAAATACAGGACCATAATGCTACTCTAGAAATTTAAAGAACATAAATGCTGGCAGATTTGGGTCAAAAGGTACGAATGCCCCAATTTTAAAATGTCATGTGAGAGGCACATTCATTTTTCCGGCGAGAAAGGTGAACTCTGACGAAAAAAGAACTAAAATCGCGAAAATTAAAAAAATACAGGACAAAAATGCTACCTACAAAATTAAATGACGAAAACACCAAATGGCCTAAGTTACGAGACCAAAAATGCATTTAAGCCCAATAGTTGCTATACAACCCGACAATTCCTTCCTAATATTTCTTCATTTGAAACTCATGATGATCTTACGCTGATTGATGACACCAATTGTCAAATTAAGCGCTAGCAGTTATGTCAAACTTAACAATAAATGCAACTTAAACCTTTAAAATGTACAACAGTTCAAACAACACGTTTCAACTATGACCTCGGCATAAAAGCAATAATGCTACACAAACCAACAAGTGTATCTCCATAATGTAATAGGACGGAAAAATTGCATTTTACGTCACATAACTTACATTGTTTGCAATTTTGGTCTCATTAATTTTTGACGTAGTAATTTTAGTCCCGTGAGTCCACAAACGTTGCAATTTTAGTCCCATTGACGAAATCCGTTAAAATTTTAATGTAAGGAGCACGTGCATGGAACTAAAATTGCAACGTTTTTGGACTTATGGGACTAAAATTGCAACGTTTGTGGACTTATGGGACTAAAATTGCAATGTTTCATTAGATGTGACTTATGGACTTAACGGAGTACGTGTCCTTCCGTTAACATAGATGTCTCAATACATATTCATGTATAAAAAAAAGTTCATATAATTTTAGATATTCTTACTATGAAGGTTATGTATTTGGCAATTGTATTATCAGCCTGAGAAGTAAAGGTAGCACTTGTTGCAGTAGAACCATGAGCATCCCAAACAACGTACGTCTTTCGTTCCCCTTGTCCTCTTAGGTAGATGAATGGCTTATCGTGAGGGATTCTAATTCGTTCTCTACAAGAATGAAGAAATTAAAATTCAATAATAACTTAAAAGCACACAATCTATAATATTGCCTGCATTGTGGTACGGGAGCCAGTAAATGAGGAACTTGCGCAGTTTATACTTTCCATGACCTGCCTTTCCTTGCAGGGCGCCTTGTTTTAGGGTTCCAAGGCCTATGTTCAATAGAGACCCGTACTATTAAATAATACTCATAGCTTACCCAACCCCCTCAAGGATCAATGGGTCTCTAAACCCAATGCCATTGTTTTGGACCCAGTGTTTTGGGTTCGGGTAGGGTCTAGACCCGATAATTTTTTTTTCTCCTTTTTTTCTTCTTAATATTATTGGATAATATTTAATAGTTTTATTTACGACAAGATAATTAAAAAATACTAAATATATTTTAGATTAAAGCAAAAACGGTAAAGTATATTAGATATATATTCAACACAAATTTACATAGATCAAAATCACCAAAGTAAGATGAAAAAGATTAATTATTTATTTGAAGATTATAATAAATGATTATAAAAAATATAAAGTTGTGTTTTGAATTAGCAAAATTTTACTATATCGTTTACTATATACATTAGATTTATCAATACATTTTTAATTTTTTAATTTTCCTTTTTTTACATAAAATTTATCAATAAATTCAACATTACTGAAATCAATTCACAAAGAACTCTTTTTAGATAGAGTTTTTTAAAGAATAAATCATTTATTATAAAAAAATAATCTAATGAAAATACTAAATTTACATATTTAATAGCAATTGATTTAATACTATAAAGTTTTGAGCTTCAAGTTTAGGGTTAATTACACTGAGACCCCCTCTAAAAATACAAAATTACACTTTCCCCCAAAGAAGTTTCAAATTTATACCTACATACCTTCCAAAAATTGACCTTTTACACCTGACCTCCCTTCGTTAGAATTTTCACGAAAAATGCTGACATTAGAAAAAAAAAATTATATATTTTTTATTTTACCCTCATTTAACATCCCCATGTAATAATTTTGTACTTATAAGGGAAAAAAATGTAATAATGTTAACCTCACTCTCCTTATATACATTATATTTATTCCTTTATAAGTACAAAAATATACATAAGAGTGTTAAATGAGGGGCAAAATTGAAAATTTGTGTAAATTTTTGTCTGACGTAAATTTTTTTCATCCAAACTCTAACGGAAGGGGTCTGGTGCAAACGAAGAATTTTTAGAGGGATCGTAAGTGTAATTTCGAAACTTCTTTGGGAAAGTGTAATTTTGCATTTTTAATTTTCTTTTTTTTACATAGAATTTATCAATAAATTCAACATTAATGAAGTCAATTCACAAATAACTCTTTTTCGATAGAGTTTTCTAAAGAATATATCCTTTATTATAAAAAATAAATAATCTAATGAAAATACTAAATTTACATATTTAATAGCAATCGAATTTAATACTCTAAAGTTTTGAGCTTCAATTTTATTACTTCAATCAAACATTATTGTCTATCAAAATGTTGAAAAATATACCTAGCATAATTAATATATTTATATAACTAATTATTCAATTATTTATTATTAAAAAATATACATGGTTAGAATTACATGATAAAATTTTTTATGATGTCTTAAGCTTTCTAGATTTGTTTACTTGAATTTAGATATATTGATAAATAATAATCCAATTAAATTGAAAAAAAATAAAAATATATTTTTGAGTTCAAATTGGGTACATAGACCCATGGGTCTTGATGGGTAGCGACCTTACCTAGACCCAATCTATATATTTTTAATGGGCCTGGGTCTGGGTTTGGGTCTAATTATATTCATTGGGTTTGGGTATGGGTTTTTCAATTGATCTATAGGCCTGGGTAAGGTCTTACTCTACCCATTTACACCCCTACCTTGATCGGATAAAACCATGTGGCTCACATCAGAATTAACAATAAGGGGTCCGATCACAACATCTAAGTGCATGGCAGACCATTAGGCGCCGTCTAGGGGTGACAATCCAACCCGGACCCGGAATGAAGGCGGGGCGGGTAGCGGGTCCTAATAATTAGAACCCGACCGGGTTCGGGTCCTTAACGACCCGCCCCGGTACCGCCCCATTTAGATATATATACATATTTTTTTTATTTTATTTTATTATGATAGAATAAATACTAACAAAAATATTGAATCATTTAATTTAGGGTAAATTACATCTACCTCCCCTGAGGTTTGGTATACTTACAAATACCCCCTCGTTGTTTGAAATATTATAAATACCCCCCCTGAAGTTTGTAACCGTCTAACAAATGATCCATTTTAATAAATTGTTATGGGTGAAGTGACCAAAATGCCCTTATGTACTGAATTATTTTTATTTAGTTTTTTAAAAAAAATTTGACTATAATGTGCAGGGAGATGTTTCTTAAGTTTTTTACACAGATGAGCAATAATGCAATTTGCTTTGAACGATTTTTCTATAATTTTAATAAAATTTTCAAGGGCAAAATGGTCAATTTCAGGCATTTGGTTAAAAATTACAAACCTCAGGGGGGTATTTGTAATTTTTCAAACCACAAGGGAGTATTTGTATGCCAAACCTCAGGGGAGATAAATGTAATTTACCCTTTAATTTATTTATTGTTAGGTACTTATTCAATAGTTGATGAATTGAAAAATTGTCCCACAATACATAACGATGAGGAAGACGAAGAAGTTATTACTAATGTATAGTTAATAATTCAATATGAATTATTTGAGTTGTTCTATTATGAATAATTTTATTTGTACTTGAAATTCTTTTTCGATTTGAATTTGAGTTAGATCATGAACAATTAATTTTATTTGTAATTGATATATTAAATTTTATTTTTTTAATTTATAGAATAAATAAAAAATTTAAAAAATCGGGTCTACCGGGTTAGACCCGCTCCGGCGGGTTTGTACCGGGGCGCAGCGGGGCAGGGCAGGTCCCGGGTCGAAAAATAACAGGGAAGGGGCGGGTCCCGGGTCCTTCCTAGAGTTGGCGGGCCGGGTCCCGGGTCGACCCAAACCTGCCCCGTTGCCACCCCTAGCGTCGTCTGCAAGAACGGAGTTATGTGCTCTTCCCAAGCCCCTCGTCGAGGGCTAATGATATGGACAGTACTAATTCCCGTCCCACATTGCTAGCAAGTTCAATAAACATGAAAGTAAAATTAGTTTCTCCATACCTATATAGGCCTCTTTTGATGTGTATACAAGTCCATCTTTTGTTGTATGCAGGCACAAAATCAATAGCAGCTTGGATGGTTGTGAAATTGCCTTCCCCTGATGGATTAACATAGATTGTTGGAAATATTATTTGTTTCCTGTATTGTAATGTGGCGTTGGTGGATGGAAATGCTATGAAGAAAGAAAGAAATATATAGGCATGCACTTGATAACATAACATTTTTGGAGATTAGCTCAATAAAAATGATTTTTGGAGAAGAAATGATGAAATAGAGAAGAAACAAAAGCAATGAAGCCTCTTGTAATGGCTGAAAAAATTGTGTTTCTTAACTACGTATAAACTGCACCATTAAATGATTCTGCAAGTAACTATTTTTTTCATTAGAGCTTAACATTGAACACTCTCTTATAATAATTAATATATGTACACTTTGTCATTAATTATAACTTTGGGTTAAAATACAAGCAATCTCTATAAATGAGCAAATTACGCTCCTATAAAAAAATAGCAATTTATGTCTCTGTATTTTTTTTTATATAAAGTAATTTATCTCCTCATATTTTTTATAATAAAGCAATTTACCTATCTATTTCAGGAAAATAACTTGCTCTTTTTTTTTTATAGGGAATAAGTTGTTCATTTATTATATCATATGGTGATAAATTGCATCAAACATATAACTTTGTGCGGAGAGGAAAAGTCAAAGGTCAATAAATGAAATTCGGATTTCAGAAATCAGGCACCTGATTTAGTGAATCTGCCTCATTATTAATACTTCATATCACATTTACTTATTGTGCCAGAAACAATTGCATATATGTTAGGATAAATTACATTGATATCCTTTAAAATTAAGTCAACTACATAAGCACCTCCTATATTTTATAAAATTATAGGTACATCTCTTTAGGGGATGTTAATGTAATGTACCTTAATAAAATTATAAGTACACCCCTTCAAGGGGTTTTAGTTTAATGTACCTTAGGCGATGCTTGTGTAAATATTTGGCACTTAATAGGGATATAGTGTTAAATCCATTTTGACCCCCTGTGATATAGAAATATCAAAAATTCCCTTGTAAAAATTTAAATATAAAAAATCACCCTTCTGATATGAATAATTATTCACACTGCCCACCTAGTCAATTTAGAAGTATTTTTTTAAAGACAATGACTAAAATACCCCTCATATATACCTATAAATTACCTATAATATATTTATTATTATATTTATATTTATAAAATTATTATTTAAACACACACACACCCCACCCTCAACCCCCGCCTACCCTCCTTCCCACCCCCCTGTTGCGGGGGGCGGCGACGCCGGCTCCACCCCCCTCCCCCTCCCGCGCCCCCTGTCTGGGCGACGCTGTCAAAGTGAAGGTCTGGGCGTCACCCGTTGCCAAGATCTCGGAGGGCGACGGGCGACCGCCGCTGCTTTTTTTTTTTTTTTTAAAAAAAAAATTTATGTAAATGTTTAATTAATTTAATTGTATTTTATTATTAATAAAAATATTTATATATTATTTTAAGATTTATTAATATAATATTATATATATTATATATAACATCTTAATATTTATATATATTAGATTAGGTTGAGAGAGAGAAGGGCAAAAATGTCAAAAAAATACACTTTTCAGATGTCCAGGAGCAGTCAACACGCGTGCATAACAAAACTTTGCTTCAGGGGGTATTTTGAACTTTGTTTTATATCACAGAGGATGTAATTAATATTTTAGTTTTCACAAAGAGTTTTTTGAACATTCCCTATATCACGGGGGGGGGGGGGGTCCTTGTATTTTTCTATAGGAATATACTTGTAATTACAGCTACATCCTAAAAAGTGTAATTATAATTTTATAAAATATAGGACATATTTGCGTATTTAATTGGACTTAACTTGAGGAGTATTTATCCTATATTATATATTTTCTTGAAGCATGTACATGGTATTTTAAGAAAACAAATGGAAGCCCGGTGTGAGAAAATAACAAACGAAAAGATGTTTCAATTCTCTGATATTATTGTAATTAAAGGTGGAAAATTATTGAATTCTTTGATTATCCAATACCTTTTCTGAAAATGAACACTAGTATTTAGGCATAAATGTAATTACCCCTGTGATATAAGAAATGAACAAAAAACTCCCTGTAAAAATATAATTAGCAAATTATCCCCTGTAAAATGAAGCAAAGTACCCTCCTGTGTTTTCCATTGATAGGGGGTAATTTGCTTCATTTCTCAAAATACAGGGATATAATTTGCTAATTACTTTTTTACAAGAGTATTTTTGCTCATTTTTTATATCACAGGGGGGTAAATTGCATTTATCCCGTAGTATTTATCTTCTTGCGTATTCTGTTTTTCATATTGAAAAGTGGAATTGAGTTATAACGCATGAGGAACAATGGAAAAATAGAATAAAGGAGAGCGCTACACTGAGAATATATCTAAAAATGAAAGAAACTTTTAGCCTTAAATGCATTTTTTGTCTTGTAAGTTAGTAATTTTGGTATTTTTGTCTTTTCTCTTTTTAGGTTAATAAATAAATTCTGTAACTTTTAAATTTTTTATGATTTTGGTCCTTCAGTCGTCAGAGTTTGCAAATATTATCTAAAAAAAAAAAAGGAAAACATGTGCCTTGCGCGTGCTTTTCTAATTTTGGACTTTTGTTCCTATTCGTCGATTTAGTGGACCACAATCGTAAAAAAATAAAAAATTACAAGACTTATTTGTTAACCAAAAAAAATAAAGGATTAAAACGCCAAAATGTAAAAGATACACGATAAAAATTTGCTTCCATGTTGGCAGAAATTGACCAATTGGAACAAAGCCCCAAATTTAAAAAAGCACGTGAGGAGCACATGTTTTTTTTCGACAACATTTACAAACTTCAGCGACTAAAGGATCAAAATCGTAAAAAATTGAGAAGTTATAATACTTATTTACTATCCTAAACAAATAAAAATTTAGAATCCCAAAATACAAAATACACTCGACTAAAAATACATTTTAGCCAAAGTTTTAATAAAAGAATTTCAAAAACGTGAAATAGAAACCTTCACTAACAAGTTTTTTTTTTTTTGAACAGTAAAAGATGTATTGAAGGTTGTACAAGCACAAATTAATTGGGAAGGCTTATTTTTTCTTCTTCTTTTTGAGTGAAAGAGTATAGGCTTTAAAAGGAGTGATTTCTTTCCGTACAAGAATTGTACATGTCAAAAGTAGAGGCGGTGAATTGATGTGTCCAATAGAATTTGGGTTGGATCCAAAATGGGCTAACGTATATGGGTAAAAAATAAATTTGTTCGGGTATGGTTGAAAATTCAATTAAAAAATAATACTTTATTTAGTTAAATTTTTTACCACTATTAGCATAAGTGGCTAGAATGTTAATTAAGTTAATTTTTACGCAATCTTTAAATAGGATGTTTTTCATTGTAACGTTGAATTATATGAATAAAGTAAAATTTATTATGATCTTTCTTGTCGTACTTTACTTACATTACATGTCATGTATATCACAGACTAATGCAGTCGGTCGAACATATGATGGCGACTATAAAACCGACTTTTGAGGGTTGGTTGGAAATATTTCAAGTCGAAAACTTTCGAGATAGGGCATCGAAGGTTCTGTAAAAACTTGCACTAAGTAATGCATCCATTTTATGAGTGTCAAGTTTTATTAAGGACATACGTGTGACAAAGAGTTCTCGAGTGGAGTTGTCATATAGAAGTCCATGGACATTATCGGTATGACTTCAACTCCTCAATTACGATAGTATAGGATTTAGCCCTATGACTTGAGGAGCCATAGTAGCCCATGCATGGGCGACTGTATCTAGGTCTTAGGGAACGTGGTTGTGTTTTAACATGGTCATAATAAGCCATGTTCTAGTGCAATTAAAATATGTATAGAGGCTAGTGAGTTTCAAAGATAGAATCCATCACCCATCATGAAATAATAGCGATTCCCTATGTGCTTTAATTGTTCATCTCCAGAACGACTGTAGCCAACGCAGACGATCAAATAAAAAAGTGTGTTTCCTATATTGGTTAAGGGAGAAACACAATTAGAGTTTTATACATAGATGCCTGTCTCTCTGAGTTGATTAATAATTCCATACCCTAGACTAAGATCAGAAAATTGTGATGGAAAGACCATACTTGTCTGGTATTCGCGAGCTACAAGTTCACGTGACATTCACCTATCTCTAATGTCATTGGCCATTGCTAAATGGCCAACGATGGTAGCTGGTACTCCTGAATTAAGTGGTTAACTAGGAGTGGATAATTTAATTAATATGATTTAATTAACCTAGAGTAAATTTAGTTGTCAAATTAAATTGTGTGGTTGACACAAGCTCAAGTTTAGTTGAAGGAGACTTATACAATCACACACAATTAAAGATTTTCCCACTTAAATTAATATTGTCAGCTATTTTTAAAGAGTTGGGTGTGTAATTATAATATCAAAATATTATCATATTCTTCTCAAAATATTGCATAGAACCAAACCGATAGTAACCTAGAAATATGAGAAAAGTATTGCAACCTAAATTTTTTATTCCCTAGGAAAACTTGTAACAAAACATTAGAAAGAATGAGAAGTCTAAGAATTATAAAAATAGTCACCACGAACTTAAAGAAAAGAAGTAAGAAGAAATGGAATTATATTTAACACTAACTAAAATAAATTTGAGAAAAGTACAAATTTTGAAGCAAAGTCCAAGCTATAAAAATAGATATATAATAGGGTAAATTACAGTTATCTCCCCTGAAGATTAACATAATTGTAAATATTCCTTCATTATTTGAATAAATACAAATACCACTGTTGAAGTTTATAACTTTCTAACAAATAACTCATTTCCATCTATTTTATGGGTGAACTCATCAAAATGACCTTATGCACTAAATTATTCTTTTTATTTAATTCTTAAATTTTTTTGGACTATAATGCGCAAGGAGAGGTTTCTTAAGTTTTTTACACAGAGGAGCAATAATACAATTTGCCTCAGCTGATTTTTCTACAATTTTAATAAAAAAATTCAAGGGACAAATGGTTAATTTTAGGCCTTTGGTTAAAAATTACAAACCTCAGAGGGGGGGGGGGGTATTTATAATTTTTCAAACAACAAGGGAGCATTTATAATTATGGCAAACTTCAGGGGAAGTGACGGTAATTTACCCTATATAATAAGAAAAGTTGGAATGCAACATTAGATCTAGTATTCAAATTGTTAGGAATAATATTTAATCTATATGTAATAAAATAGAATCATTGATATTATCCACATAAACGCTATGTATACACAAATGCGGACAACCGTAATGAGCGTCATTCTGCCAAATAAAAATTTATAATTTTTTAGATAAAAAGGAAAAAAAATATTTGTACTTATCCAAAAAAATCTAATCAATATTATTTGTTTATCTATTTTTTTAAAGTTTATAAAAACATGTTTATCCAAAATATATATGTTCACACAAAATTTCGAGTCTACAAAAAAAATTACGAGACAAGAATAATATAGACAAATATTAAAATGAAAAGTTGATACAATCTCCATAGTGAATGTAATCCCCTAATTCTTCTCTCCGAATTTTGATCCAAGGGTTGACGCTTGTTCTTGGATGTTGATGTGTAATATCCTCTAAATTTGTTTGGCAAACTACGTGACACCTTGAAATTTTGGTATCAAGGCCTTGAAGGATTTGATGCCGAGGAAGACGTAGAACCTCTGCGGTTGCAGAACTTCGTCGTGGCAAAGGGCTTTTGGATTTGAGTCCTTTGATTTGTTGTATGTGTGTCTCTTCAATGTTACATGGAATCTCCTGACTTGAATGGTGGAGGACTTTATTTATAGGCATGAATAGGCTATAATAGCTTGGGCTCATGTCTATTGGGCTTGATTACCATGGGCTTTGATATGGACTAGTCTTCTGATGGACTGCATTTTGAACATGTATCTAGCCCAATCTAGCCAACCCAAAATAATAAATCTACATTTATTTTTTATTGACCCATAAAAATACATAAGACCCAAATTTAACGTGGGCTTATGAATTTAATTTCTTTACGATAAGCCCAAATTTATTATGGACTTTGCTTGGAATCCAATTATTAGCCAATTTATTTTGAGCTTTTAATTGGTAATTTATTCCAAATTTTCTGACGTCAACAATATATTTATCCAACAGATAAAAGTTCATTTCATTCGAAATATCAATAAATATAAATATCAGTTAGTGTTCATTATATCCAATAATATGAAAAATTGTCTGAATTCATTATCCATTATAGTTTCTTATAATATAGCCATAATATTTTATATGTATCATAATATTTTATTTATAATATTATGTATAAGATACTATAAGTGATATGACTACTGAATGTTTGATACATAATAAACTAAAATATCTAAATATTATGAAAAAAATATAGATTAGTATTTATATATAAAATATTATATTTATTGATAATATAATAATTTCTTCTTTTATAATTATTAGTGTTTATCCAAAAAATTATAATCATCATATGGAGAATCTTTTTTTTTAAAACAAAGAAACGAGAGGATTTTATTAATGCAAATGAAGATTCATGATACAAGGAGACGACGTACGTCTTATATAAGAAAATGCCATATTAGAATGCACCAAAACTGAGATCAGCTCCGTTGGTGACAAAAAGATCTGCAAGGGTGATTGTGAAGATGAAGCAGCACGGGCCAGGCGATCAGTCACTTGATTTCCCTCTCAATAGCAAAACCTCGCCTTCAAAGCATCAAACTTAATTATGAGGACCCTGATATCCTTGAACAAAGGCACTAAAACCATTGGAAGCCGGTCCTCCCTGCGAAGCAGATAAGCAGAATTTTAGAGTCTGTCTCCACAAATGAGTTTTCGAAAGTTATTTTTAATGGCAATGTCTAATCCCGTTCGGAGAGCCCAACATTCAGCTATGGTGTTTGTAATTATCCCTATGTATTCAGAGAAAGCCATTATGAAATTTTCATCCCCATTTCGAACAATTCCTCCACAGTTCGTCGGTCCGAGGTTGTCGAGTGATGATCCATCAGTATTTATTTGTAACCATGTTTGTGGGGGTGAATTCCATTTGCACAGCATGTGAAACTCCAATTTACCTTGTTTTTCTTCCAAAAGACAGTTGTTGCTCGTCAGGTTTATTGCTGATTTCCAAATGTGAAAGTTCTTGATGGTAGTATTCCTAAATATAGCCGAGTTATGCGCATTCCATATTAACCATAATATATTAAGAAGTGATGATGAATGAGGGTGTACAGAATCAGGGGCAGGGGGTGGGGCAAGATGCTGTACAGAATGAGGGACAGTATAGGCAATAATTCTGTTTACTCTGATGGTTTAGTGGATATTAAGTTGGGTATGGGTGATAATGAGAGTGACTTTGAGATAGATGTGAACTGGGGAGGGCTAAGAGGCAAAAGAAAAAGTCCTGTGGTTGAATCACCATCAAGTAAAACAGTGGACAAACATGGTGGGTTTTCTATTTTTGACTCAAACCTGGATAATGAGGATTCACAGTTTGAGGTTAGTTTGTTTTTCCCTAACACTGACAACTTTAGAGATGCAGTAAGACAACACTCTATTATCAATGGTAGAGATGTTGTCTTCACAAAAAATGATAAGAATAAAATCCAAGTGCAAACATGATTTATGCCCTTGGTCTATATTTACATCAAAGATTCATGAGGAGGAAACAATGCAAGTAAAGACTTTGCAAAATCAGCACAAATGCACAAGGGTTGAGAGAGTATCTGCTACAAATTCTAAATGGTTAGCAAACAAATATTCTGACAAAATAAGAATTGATCCAAAGTGGCCTGTTGATAACATGACTTCAGTGATGCAGAAAGAGAACAAGTTGTTATTCAGTAAATGGCAGTTGTATAGGGCCAAAAATAAAGTTGCTAAAATGTCTTCAGGTAGTGAAGAAAAACAGTATGGTTTGTTGTGGAAGTATGCTGCAGAGATATAATGAGATCTAACCCAAATTCTACTGTGAAAATTAAAACAAAAGAAGTGGAGAACAAGTTACTATTCAGAAGATTTTATGTTTGTTGGGGTGTATTGAAAGCTGGTCTTCTTGATGGTTGTAGGCCCTTGATTTGTTTGGATGGTTGTCACTTGAAAACAGTTTGTGGTGGAATACTTTTGTGTGCTGTGAGAATAGATGCCAACAATTGCATGTACCCATTTGCATATGCTGTAGTTGAAAAAGAGAAGAAAAGTATATGGTTGTGGTTTTTAGAACTGCTACTGAATGACTTGGAAATCCCATATAACAGTGATAAATGGATTATAATGTCAAACAAATAAAAAGGACTAATAGATGCAGTGAACATGTTATTGCCTTATTGTGAACACAGATTTTGTGTATTACATCTATATAACAATTTTAAAGTAAGGTTTGGGGTTAAAAATGTTGTTATGAAAAGCTACCAAGGATGCAAGGATTGTGATTTTGAAAGAGTCCTGAATGAGTTGAGGGCCAAAGATCTAGAAGCCTTCAAATGGTTGGCCAAGAGACCTGCTGCACAATAGTCCAGGGCATAGTTTAGATGTCATGCCAAATGTGTCATCTTGCTGAATAACATGTGTGAGAGTTTTAATGCTACCATTTTAGCAGCAAGGAGTAAGCCAATTGTGGACATGCTGGAGACAATCAGAATGATGTTGATGAAGAAGGTGTATGTCAAGAGAGACCAGATGAAAAAACACAGAGTTAAATTATGTCCAAACATATAGAAACTGGTGGATGATTTGAAGAAGAAGAAGAGTATGGAATACATTGCCCATTGGAATGGCAACGATCAGTTTGAAATTGAAGGTTGTTATGGTGAGAGACACGTACTGAGTTTGAGTAACAATACATGCACATTTAGGAAATGGCAGCTTACTGGAATTCCTTGTGCACATGTAACTTCTAGCATGTATTTTATGGGGTACAAACCAAAGGATTATGTAGATTAATGCTACAAAAGAACAGTGTATCTCAAGATTTATAGTCACTTGATGTTGCCTTTGAATGGACCTGAGGGGTGGCCTCTCTCAAACAAAGCACCATTATTGCCTCCTATCATAGAACGATTGCCAGGGAGACCCAAAAAACAGGACAGGAGGAAGACACCCCAAGAAATAGCAGAAATAAAGCATAAAAACGTTGTGACAAGCTCTGGGCAGAAGAATGGCAAATTGGGGAGACAAGGGCTTCTTAAAACCTGTAAAATATGTGGTGTTGCAGGTCATAAAAAAAGAACATGTCCTCAAAATTGAAAAAAAAAACAAACTAAGGAACATGGTGATACCCCCCACCAGACAGTGAAAAGAAGGTAATTTTTTGTTCTTTTTCCTCTTTTATTATTTTTTGTATCTAAAATTTATTGCTTTTATTTTCTGTTTTTTGTGACCAGAAAATAAAAAGGAAAGATGTGAAGGAAAAGGTTCACAAAAGACCAAGTTTGATAATAACTACTAGATGGACAAGAAGTGTTGCAGCAGTAACACCTTTTGAAATTTTCTGTTGTTTTAATTGTCTAGTTTGTTGTTTAAATTGTCCACTTCGTTGTTCAGTTGCAAGGCATATAGGTTGATGCACTAAATATGAGCCAAAAGTCTGTGAATACACCTGTAACTCCTTGGAAATCAAGGAAAAAATTTTGGTGAGAAGCAAGTCAAAGAATGGTTCACACAATGCTACACCACCGAAGAAGAGGAAGACAAGTGTTGTATCAAGTGGTATAGCAAGTGCTCCAATTGCCACAACAGATGCTGCAAGTACTACAGCAGGTGCTCCAAGTGCAGCAGGTGCTCCAAGTGCAGCAGGTACTTCAAGTGTTGTTCCCACACAAGAGTCTTACTATGAACTACCTCCAAATTGCAGCCAACAGTAGTTTAGGAAGGGCTTATTTTGATGTTTTTGTTAGATTGAATTGTGAAATTATGCACATGTCCAGAATTTGACCTTGTCTATTAATGAAAGGCCAGTTTTTTGTCACTATTTCCTTCCCAACATAAAATTTTGGTTGGTTATTTTTACACAGTCAGTTTTGTGCAAGGGAATTAACATTACAAGGGAATTAACATTACAATGGGAATTAACATTACAAGAATTAACATTACAAGGGAATTAATATTACATATTCATCCTTTACATTCGAATTGGGTACAAAACCATAAAATAGCCAACACAAAATTCATGTCCAACTGAAACCATCCAAAGTTCATATCATCAAGTAAATTAACATTAAGCAAAAATAAATGCCCCCCAGCAAATATTTGTCCTTCTTTCTTCTTTTTTCCTCTTTTTCTTCGAGTATGTTGATCCTTCGAAGTAGGTCGGGAATGATTTATCGTGATCTCTCACACATTGAAGGATCAACCCAAGAAAAGAAGTTGCAACCTCCAACATTCTACAAAAAAGTAAAAGAACAAAAAATTAACAATAATAATTTTGTCAACCCAACAAATAAAAAAGAGCACCATTTTCAATCATTTTCTTGAATATATTTGCACTTAGTATCTATCATCGGTAGAATATCTCTGGTCTGGGTTCAAAGCTGTCAATGATGCCTTCTTAACGCATCTACGCCCACAATAGCAATTATCTTTCATTTCCCTTGCTTCCTTCTTCTCACTTGTTGTTTCTCGATTTAGAGCAATACATTTGGGGATTTGGTTAATAAGTAATGGGTTTGGGTGAAAATGGTGTAAAATTACTTAAATGGATATTAAAAAATTGAGCTTCAGGCGCGTGTTATCAAACAATAGAATATTCCCATTTTTTTTGCCGAAAATGGGAATGTGCAAGAAAAGATAAAGGTTAGGTGGTTGTTTGTAAAAAAAAGTGGTTGGAGGGCAAAGTGCAAAATGGGCCAAAGGTTGGGGGTGTTCGCTTTTAACCCTTTATAGAAATATATAAAAGAGACATGATTTGACAATAAACAGTATTTTTTTGTCTCCCAATATACAATACAATACATACAAAAAAAAAACAAATATTACTATATACATATATACATATATAAAAATATATAAAAGAGACATGATTTGACAATGAACAGTATTTTTTGTCTCCCAATATACAACACAATACATACAACATATTTGTTATACTATTTAAACTTAACTCAAAAATAAACCCAAACATAAACAGGCCTATCTCTAACACATACTTATTTATTTTTATTTTTCTCTCTCTATCTCCACAAGATAAAACAAAATATTTCAAAAACAAAACCAAACATAATGAAACTATCTTGAAAAACAACCTCCACAAAAGAAATTTGCTAATTTCAAGAGAACAAGAGAGAAAAATGATTTTGTAATTCCTCAATTTGTTCTTTTGGATCCATATATATGCATAAGTTAATGAAAGTGTTGGTCCAACCTAAACTGTCCACCAAATAAACACAACAACTTAACTAATAAAACTTTAATGCTTATGATAGTCAATTGTTGGGTTGCTCTACTGCCACCAAACACAAATAACAAATAAAAGTTTCTCTTTGGATACACAAGGTTGCAAATGTTATTTTCTTAACAAAAATATATTTTCACTTAAAGAGTTGTTGCTTTGTTTATCATGCTTTCCCTTTACTTTTTCCATATACATAAACCCCTTATCCCTCCAAAATGCCCTTGTGCTAAAGAATGAAACCCTATGAATTTATGTTGTAACTCTTGAAGATCCTCCGACGAGCAATCATCCGTGGGTGCTTTGAACCATTTGGCTAAGACTTGTGTAACTAGGCGGTTGTTCTTTGACACAAGCCTACGGTCTAGGATGGCTTTCATTTCCAAGATACATAAGATGTCCATGATTTGTGAGCATCACTAGGAAGTCAAGGGCACAAGATGTGCTTGCAATCCTCTTTTTCAATTGTGACACAAGAAATGTAGGATGAATGAGGCTATGAGTTAGTATTGCTAAGGTGTTAGCTATCCTTCCCGCGCATTGGAGTACGCCAAAGAGTTGAGGTGAGAGCTTGTGAATATGATTGTTTTTCGTTGACAGATTCTTCTAAGGTTGTAGTTTGATAAAGCCCCAATCCCCAACATTATAGTCTCTCTTATTTCTCTCTCTACCAACTTGTTTCTTCTTTCGAGATTGAACCAAGGTTGGATATCATTTCAAAATTTCATAGTAGATTCTTGTTTTGAAGGCTCTTAACTATATCAAGCGAAGGCTGGAAAGGAATGTTCAATTGGTGAATAGGCGGTTTCTATCCATAGATATTCTCAAAGGGAGTAGCTTTAGTTGCTATGTGAAGTGTGCATTTCCATCATCGCCACCAGAACAGACTAATCCCTCTATAAAATCCGTTGATATGTCCTGCCACACTCCTTTCAGTATAAGCAGAGGTTGTACAATTCCAAGTGAAGCTATATTCTCATTGATAGACATTTGAAATAGTTCATAAATCTTAATATACTCACGATCCTTTGTTTTTCCTTCCAATATAATCATTTTTTTACCTTGTGTGTGGTGGCTCATACACCTGAGTGTCTCCCGAGGCACTGTCAGTGTCATGATAAATCTTTAAAAGGTCTTGTTTGAGTTGGTTGTCATCACCAACTATTAGCTTTTATTTCCATCCAAGTTGAAATTAATCCTCCTTTTTTCTTCTGCTTAAATCGCTTCCCTCCACTTCATCGAAAAAAAAAAAAAATATTCGCTTCCCTATAACCCAACACATGCACCAAATTCGGCCACTCTCGCTCCGGTCGACCCGCAAACCTTGTGCAGCAACTCACACCCACTCAACCGGCCACAACGACTCAGATTCGCTCAACCAGCTAGAGCAAGAAATTTGGGGCGAACCCGAAGTGATCTTTACACAACTAGTGCAATCGCTTATTGGATTGTTTCTCCTTTTCTCGTAATTTAATAGGATGAATTTGTTCTTGTTGCAGGAGAGGTTGTTGTATCAGACTTCCTTAGTTTGATTTTGTTGATGTATCCAAATTGTTGTTCAGATATGTTGAGATAGTAGTTGCTGGTTGTTTACATGGACCTGAAAATTTTGTGTTGATGATTTTTATGGTTTACTAGTCAAAAGCACGTGTGTTGCACGTTATTCGTATTATCTCAATAATAATTATATTTTAATAATAAAATAAATTTATAAATAAAAATAGAAAAAAATACAAGGATCACCCGTGATAGAGGGAATGTTGAAAAAATCCCCGAAAATTAAGTATCAATTACACCCCCTGTGATATAAAACAAAGTTCAAAAAACCTCATGAGGCAAAGTTTTGTTATGCACGCGCGTTGACTGCGTTTGGGTGTCTGAAAAGTGTCTTTTTTTTTTACTTTTTTGCCCTTCTCTTTCGTAACCTAATATTAAATATTAAAATATTATATATAATATCTATAATATTATATATATTATATTAATAAATCTTAAAATAATATATACACATTTTATTAATAATAAAATATAATTAAATTAATAATATACAAAAATAATAATAATTATTATTAATATATTAATAATAAAATACAATTAATAATATATATATATATATATATATAAAAGCAACGCCGCCGCTGCAGAAAGGGACCCCTAGGCGATGGAGTCGCCCAGGGCCGGAGGGCTACGCCGTCACCCATCTCCCAGATGTGCGAGGGCAACGTCCAGAGGTGGCCCATCGCCCAGACCTCCACCTCTGGGCGACGCCGCGACGGCGTCGCCCAGACTGCGGGGGGTGGGAAGGACGGTAGGCGGGTGGGGGAAGGGGGGTGGGGGTGTGTGTTATTTTTTTAAAATAATAACTTGACAAATATTAATATAATTAATAAATATATTATAGGTAATTTATAAGTATATGAGGGGCATTTTAGTCATTGTCTTTAAAAAAAAATTTTAGGTTTACTAGGGGCAGTGTGAATATTTATTCATGTCAGACAGGTGATTTTTTATATTTAATTTTTCACAGGGAAATTTTTGATATTTTTCCATATCACAAGAGATCAAATTGAATTTAATCCAATAAAAATATGTGAACTAAATTTTATATGTAGTTTATAAATAAAAAATATTATTATTACAAAGTTAAAAACATACAGTTAAAAATTAAAATAAATTTTCCTGCACTTTAACTTATTTATATTATAAATTATGTTTCTTCTAATTGCAAATATGCAGTATTTTTAGTACAATAAGTAAATCTTGATTCATATAAGTAAATTTGGGTCAAGATAATTATATAAACTAGTACATGTGGCACACTCAAATGTGTGTGCAAAATTAATTTAAAATTTAAAAAATAATTATTATTTTAAAAATATGTTAATTAGATAAATAAGATATTAAAAAATATGAAAAAATTATGAGAAAATATTGAAGAAAAATGGGAGAAGAAATAGGGATGTGGAAGTTGAGAACAAATAAAATGAGAAGTTAAGAGGATAAAGAAAAATGAGAAGTTGAGAAGATATTAAAAAAAAAAAATGGCAGACCAAATCTGGGAGAGACACCAAAGAGGTGCTCTCCCTTAATATAATAGTATAAATAGTATAGATGGTATAGATAAAAAAATATGTCAGGCCAAATTTGGAAAAGACACTAAAGAGGTGCTCTCCCTTAATATAATAATAATATAGATAGATAGTATAGATACACAACAAACACGCAAAAAACACACACACTATATGTATGTGTGCATGTAGAATTATTTAAGTAAATAAATATATAATGAATATTTAATTAGATAAATTGACTTGAAAAGGTGTATATGCAAACAATACTATCATTTTGCATTTATTTAATCATTAATTTTTTTATTTAGTAGCAAAGTTTTCTAAAGGTAAAATGTATATTTTTTCTTTTATCTTTTCGTATCAACTAATGTTAACTTGTACTTCAAAATTGTAGTAGACGGACAATATGTAATTAATGTCAAAAATTATGAAAGTCTCATATCACATATCTCCAATCATGCATGAAAAAAAGATAGTAGTTTTAAACAACTATAATATCTCATAGGAAGTACTTTATATGTACGTCACCTATGGTTAAACGACCCTTGAAGTCTAATTTCATACGAATTGATTTTATTTAAAAATCTAATGTTACCAAAATGTTATCATAGAAAGAAAACACATTGCTAATTCTTAATAGAAAAATTTAGAACATGGAAATGATACTTGGTATTATATTTAAACTATATTATTATTTAAAGAAAATTATCCATCCTTTTCTATTATTTCTTACATGATAATTATTATATTATTAGGTATTAAAAAAATATTTCAAGAAAGGTTTCGGATATTTCGGTGTAGATATTAATATAGTTTTATATATAAAATAAATATCTTGTACAAATTTTGTTTATACTTAAAAATGAATGTTGTCTATGATTAAATGATGATTAAAAGGATTTTTAAATTAAAATTTTAGTAAATGCTAGTTGATAAACTATTAAAAATCAAATGATGAATTTCATTTAAAAATTTCACTTAATTAATAGCTCCCTTGAATTTTCCTATGTTTCATTAATAGGCTTATAATCTTCAATTTTTTTTATTAAGAAGGTTGGTATTTTTACATTTAAGATTTTACCCTTTTATAAACTTTTAGATTTTATAATTGATTTTCTCCATAATACTTATCTTACATCTCTATAGTTTTGATGAGAAATTCACCATATAATACTAAGTTTCCATCCTTTTATTTGTTTCACTTATAAAATATACATTAAATTTACTTTTTACACCCCTATATTTACAATAAAAATTTATCATTTAAATTAATCCATATTTAAATTTGCTTCAAGAATGGAATAAGATTTTAATTTTAGTTTCCTCGTTGTGCAAATCAAGGAAAAAACTAATTAGTTTTATATTTTTTAATAAAGTCTTTTTTATTATGTATTTTTTTCCCTAATAATCTCTTTACTCTTCATTTTACTCCTCATTTTGGTGGAAAATAGTCTAAATTAATGAATAATATTTTATGGAATGAATTAAATGGAATAAGCATAATAATCATTGGCTAATTTTATTAAGTTAGAGTTGAATTAAAAATATATATAAATGTATAGAAATTAAATTACCTATTATTGAAAATGATGTAATAGAATCCTTATAGACCAAGTAATCAATGCATTAAAAAAATCAGCAAATCATATAGTTATTTATTTCATAAACTGAGTTATGAATATTATTAATATTATTTTATCATTAATATTATACAGACAATTAATTATGAAAATCACTCATGAAATAATTGATCTTATTCTAAGTTTGTTTTTTCACAAATAATTGGTATTAACATAAACTTATTTAATGTCCTTATTTTCAGTGAAAGTTTACTTTCATTGAACTTGCGGTATTATACTATTAGTTAGGTACCCCGAGATATGATTTATTGACATAAAAAAAATAAAACATCTAGTTACTCATATTCTTATAATTATATCTTATTATAAAATTGAACTTACATTAAATTAATGACAAATAATCAAAGCCCAAATAAATTGACTAATAATTAGGTGTCAAATTAAAATTCATACTAAATTCAGGTTTTACATATTTTTGGGATAATAAATTCGCAATAAATTTGGACTAATTCTTTCATTTTGAATTGATTAAGTGGGTCAAAGCATGTTGAAGTTCAAGCTACCTAAGTCTTATTCATGCCTCGAAAAATGAACCTACATACACAATGAGACACCTCTCAAGAAAACACACACACACACACAACATACACACACAATAGGACTCACAAGTCAAATCCTAAACACTCAAGTTCTAAACAAATCCAAAACTCTCTACATCTTTCAAAGTTATGCATCGCGAAGGTTCTACGTGTTCATTGACATCAAAGACTTGGTATCATATTTTAAGGTAGCTTGTGATTTTATCCCATAACAATACACATAAGCTAGGGTTTTTAAATTTTATCTTCTTTTTTATAGAATTTTTCTTTTAAGTTTTCTAATTTCCAAGGGCTAAATTGCATTTAACCCATATCTTAAGCAGCAATATTATGTTGTATTTGTTGAAAATTTCCAATACTTTTAATTACATCAACCTTTGTAAATGTGCGCTATAATTTTAATTAATTAACAAAAGGTCATTCTTCTCTACTAGTTTTTTAAGTGGACGACTCAATTTTTCATGTGTTATTTTAGTTTTACGATAATAATATTACTGATAGTGATTTTTTTTTTTCTTATTGTTGTTTCTTTTGATAATTTTATATTTAACTACATCTACTAATTTTTCTTATGGATTTTTGCTTAATGATTAAAAAAATTATAAATTAATTTATAAAAAAATACAATTCAACTCAAAGTAAAAAAAACCTTAAGCTAATCTATATTAGTCAAGATGCTCAAAAGAATGTAAATTCTTAAAATGCTAATTTAGTTCATCTGATTCCCTTCTTTATTCTTTATTAAATCCTTTATTTATTTATTTTAGTACTTTACAATATTTATTGTCAATAATTTTCTCCCATCTTAATTAGTCCAATAAATTGATTCTTATTTATTATTAAAAATACTTCTTATGAAAAAGTATAAATATATAATAAGATGTCTTTCATTTCCAAGATACATAAGATGTCCATGATTTGTGAGCATCACTAGGAAGTCAAGGGCACAAGATGTGCTTGCAATCCTCTTTTTCAATTGTGACACAAAAAATGTAGGATGAATGAGGCTATGAAGTCAAGGCTACCCTTCCCGCGCATTGGAGTACGCCAAAGAGTTGAGGTGAGAGCTTGTGAATATGATTGTTTTTCGTTGACAGATTCTTCTAAGGTTGTAGTTTGATAAAGCCCCAATCCCCAACGTTATAGTCTCTCTTAGTTCTCTCTCTACCAACTTGTTTCTTCCTCCGAGATTGAACCAAGGTTGGATATCATTTCAAAATTTCATAGTAGATTCTTGTTTTGAAGGCTCTTAACTATATCAAGCGAAGGCTGGAAAGGAATGTACAGTTGGTGAATATGCGGTTTCTATCCATAGATATTCTCAAAGGGAGTAGCTTTAGTTGCTATGTGAAGTGTGCATTTCCATCATCGCCACCAGAACAGACTAATCCCTCTATAAAATCCGTTGATATGTCCTGCCACACTCCTTTCAGTATAAGCAGAGGTTGTACAATTCCAAGTGAAGCTATATTCTCATTGATAGACATTTGAAACAGTTCATAAATCTTAATATACTCACGATCCTTTGTTTTTCCTTCCAAAATAATCATTTTTTACCTTGTGTGTGGTGGCTCATACACCTGAGTGTCTCCTAAGGCACTGTCAGTGTCATGATAAATCTTTAAAAGGTCTTGTTTGAGTTGGTTGTCATCACCAACTATTAGCTTTTATTTCCATCCAAGTTGAAATTAATCCTCCTTTTTTCTTCTGCTTAAATCGCTTCCCTCCACTTCATCAAAAAAAAAAAAAAAAAAAATTCGCTTCCCTTATAACCCAACACATGCACCAAATTCGGCCACTCTCGCTCCGTTCGACCCGCAAACCTTGTGCAGCAACTCACACCCACTCAACCGGCCACAACGACTCAGATTCGCTCAACCAGATAGAGCAAGAAATTTGGGGCGAACCCGAAGTGATCTTTACACAACTAGTGCAATCGCTTATTGGATTGTTTCTCCTTTTCTCGTAATTTAATAGGATGAATTTGTTCTTATTGCAGGAGAGGTTGTTGTATCAGACTTCCTTAGTTTGATTTTGTTGATGTATCCAAATTGTTGTTCAGATATGTTGAGATAGGAGTTGCTGGTTGTTTACATGGACCTGAAAATTTTGTGTTGATGATTTTTATGGTTTACTAGTCAAAAGCACGTGTGTTGCACGTTATTCGTATTATCTCAATAATAATTATATTTTAATAATAAAATAAATTTATAAATAAAAATAGAAAAAAATACAAGGAGCACTTGTGATAGAGGGAATGTTGAAAAAATCCCCGAAAATTAAGTATCAATTACACCCCCTGTGATATAAAACAAAGTTCAAAAAACCTCCTGAGGCAAAGTTTTTGTTATGCACGCGCGTTGACTGCGTTTGGGTGTCTGAAAAGTGCCTTTTTTTTTTTTTACTTTTTTGCCCTTCTCTCTCTTAACCTAATATTAAATATTAAAATATTATAGGGAAGGAATTGAGCCAAGAGTAGAGTCGGAAGAGAAAGAGCCTACATGAAGAAGGGTCCCAAGAAGGAAGAAACCCGTGGCAGAAGTGGAAGGTCAATGAAAAAGAGCCCTACTAGAAGAGGGAGCGAGAAGGAAAAAGAGATCCAGTAAAAGGAGGATTTGTGCTAAGAGGAATCCCAGAAGAACAAGACCTTACATCAAAAGGGAACATTATCAAGAAGAAGAAGATGAATCAGAATCAACTTGCTGATTGGAACTTTCAGGTTTTCAAAGAAATACCTGAAAGTCGGGGGGCTACTGATGTGGAGAAAAAACCGAATTTGCAAGAAGACCCTCCAATTTATGGATAATTGCACAAAGGCCCCAAATGGAAGTTGAGGGAAGTTAAAAGAAGTTGAGGAGAAGGAAGTTGAAAAGAAAGTGGGCTAGCGAAATGATGAAAATGCCCTCAACTGATTAATTTTAGGCCATAGGATTAAAGGGCAACGTTGTAATTTCACCCCCTAAAATTTACTATAAATAAGGGGTGAATTCATTGTTAGACTTACTTTTTGATGAATAGAAATATAACTTTCTACATTTCTTTGCTTTTATTACGCTTCTTGAATTCGTTTGGTGCACACGTGCTTAGGCTACGTACTTTCCGAATTATACACCATCAGTTAGGATAACATAACAGCCAAAAGGTTTTAAAATGGAGTAGTTAGGTGGAGCCTGAAAGAGAATTTCATAAGGAGACTTAGATCCTAGAATATGAGTTGGCAACCTATTTACTAAAAAGGTGGTAGTAGAGAAAGCTTCAACCCATAGGGAATTGGGAGCATTAGCATGATAAAGGATTGTGCGACCTATATCACAAAGATGTCGATGCTTGCGTTCAGACACGCCATTTTGTTGAGGAGTATGAGGGCAAGAAATTTGATGTTGGATTCCATGATTAGAGAGATAGTTGAGAAAAATAGTGTTAGAATATTCACCACCGCCATCCGAGCAAAAAGATTTGATTTTTCTAGAAAATTGATTTTCAACATAAGTTCGAAAAGTTTTAAAACACTCAAAAACCTCATGTTTAAATTTCATAGGATAAAACCAAATATATCTTGAAAAATCATCAATGAAAATGACATAATAACGAAAGCCACTAACAGAAGAAATAGGAGAACTCCAAACATCGGAATGAATTAAATCCAAACAATTTTTAGAAATAGAGGTACTACGAGCAAAAGGTAAAGAAGAGTGTTTGGAAATTAAACAAGAGTTACAAGAAAGATTCTTTGTAGTATTTTTATTAAAAGAAATTAAATTTTCAGATTGTAAAAGAAGAGGTAGAAGATCTGGATGAATAGTGGCATTAAGCCAAGTAAGAATTAAGCGGTCGATTCGGCACCACTTTAAGAACTCTGGATTTGGGATTTCTTTGTTATTGGAGTCATGAGAAGTTGGAGAGGGAGATTTACTTGATCCATCAATATGATCCTAAAGGTCATAAATCTCAAGACCAGGAAGAAAAAAGGTGATTCCATTTCATATAATTGGTTTGATCAAGAGTAACAGGAACAAGATCTTTGATATGCACACCAAAAGGGATGGTTGGAGGAGAAGTTGCCATGATAGGGAAGCAATAGTGAGCAATCAGAGATGAAACAACGTTTAGGCTGATACCATGAAAGAATGGAATGCATTGACCTTTCTCTAGGTCTTGACATTGTATTTATATATATAAGAAGAGATCTTCATACAATATTTGTCCTATCACTATATGGAAATGAATCAAGGAAAATATATGAAAAATATTCTACAGTATTTGTTTGCAAGATATACAAGCAAGTCAATATGTACAAATCAATAGAAATATATCTTAACAATGAGGTGGAGGATGCTACCGTCGTTCGATACGTTGAGGTGACGTTGAGGGGGCCAGATGAGAACCAAACTCTATAAACTCAGCGAGAAACCTGTCCGCAGAGAGTATGGTATCCAAGGCCTGCTCAGCTTTACCTTCCACTAGCAGCTTGATTCGGCTATTCCAGATTGTCGAGCAGATCATCGGGAAACGATCAGATTCAACGGGCGAAAGAACTAAGCAGACATCTCTCATCAAATCCTCCGAGCAGTTGTATGATGTGGAAATAATTCTTCAAGGAAGGCCGCTAAGGCCCAAACTTGTCGAGCATAGGAGCAGTTAATGAAGATGTCAATAAGAGAGTCACCTTCTTAGGAGCAAGAGAGGCAGTGATCTGGGACATCAATTTTCCTTTTCAAAAGCTTACCCAAAGTGGGTAGAGCATTATTACAAGATTTCCAGCCAAATATTTTCAAATTTGTTGGGGATCTTACGCTTCCAGAGGAATCTCCAGTTAGGGTGCAGTCAGCTCGATAAAAAAGGAGCATCTTTCTCGGAAAGTGTAAGGGCCAGGTGATGGGCGCTTTTCACCATGAATCTCCTTCTCAAAACCGAGTGCCAAATGAGTTTGTCTTCCGTGCCAGAGTGTCCAAGTGGGATTGCAAGTATGAGAGTAGAATCTAAGGGATGAAAGAGCTCAGAAATCATATCTGAATTCGATTCATTGCGGTCATGATCAATAAGTGAGGCAACTGGCAAATCTGTCAGGGCATGAGGCTCTCGAATAGCCTGGAAGTTTGGCTCTCTTGGTAACAACCTATCTTCCCAAGCTCTAGTCTATTTTCCATTGCCGACTCTCTATCTGGAACCCACCACTATCAATTCCCGTGTCCAAGAATACTTACCTAAGTGAGAGATGGGCACCCACCCAGGCCTGCATGGAAAAAATCGTGCGAAAATATTTAGTTTTAAAAATTCTGCTAACTAAAGACTCCAGGTGTTGAAAAATGCATCATGCCTATTTGGCTAGCAGGGCATCTTAGAAGGTTGTGAGTTGCCGAAACCCCAAGCCACCGGTACCTTTCCCTTTACATAAACTCTTCCAGCACTCCAATGAGTCTGTTGTTTGCATTTGTTATTCCACCAAAAGTCGGCCATTAAGCTCTCCAACAGTCTCACAAAGGTAAGAGGTAACTTAAAGCACGCCATAGCATATGAGGGAATAGAATAGAGTATTGTTTTAATAAGAACCTCATTCCTGACTTGGTTAAGAAGCTTCGAATTCCATCCTTGAATGTGTTTGTAGAATTTTTCTCATATTCCATCGAACATCCACTCTTGGACCTTCCCCCACTGGTAGAAGGCCCAAGTATTTATCATGTTTCTCAAACACCCTAATTCCAAGTGTGTCTGCAAAAGAGCCTCTAAACCAAGTTCGCATTCCGACTAAGAACCAGGCTAGACTTCTGAAGACTCACTTTCTGGCCAAGGCAGCTTCATACCTAAAAAGGAGGTGAGAAACTGCTTGCTAGCAATCAAAGAAGCCTCATAGAATACCAAGGTGTCATAAGCAAATAAAAGATAAGAAATACATGGAGCATCTCTAGTAATCTTGACACCCTCAATAGTGTGAGATCTCCCAGCCTCCCTAAACAAACCACTTAACACCTTGGTGTAGAACAAAAAGAGGTAAGGTGACAAAGGGTCCCCTTGCTGGAGGCCCTTTTGCGAGGAAGCATGACCAAACTCCTCGCTCCTCAGAATGAAAGAAAAGGAAATAGTGGACACAAGAAGCATTATGAGACTCACCAAGCGATGATGGAAAGCTAACCTACACACCTTACCTTTCATAAACGACCATTCCACCTAGTTATAAGCTTTGTTCATATCAAGCTTGATCGCAACAAATCCTTTCCGACCCCCTGTCTTGGATTTCAAAAAGTGATTAAGTTCATATGCTACAAGAATGTTATAAAAAATCAGGCATCTAGGGATAAAAGCGGATTGCGTATCAGAGATAATAGAATTCATGATATGTTTGATTCTATTTGCTACACACTTGGATGCAATCTTAAAGATTTTACACAGACTGATGGGACGAAATTGACTGACCGTTTTTGGCTCATCACATTTTGGAATAAGGACAATGTGTAAGGTTAAGAGACACATCAAGGTATTGAGGATTAATAATATCTAGAACAATCTGAGAGACATTGTGACCGATAAGGTCTTAAAATTTATAAAAAAAAAAAATAGAGGGCAAACCGTCAGGACCAGGCGATTTATAAGGAGACATGTGGGAGATGACTTGAGCCATCTCAACTTTTGCATAGGGTTCACAAAGCATTTGGTTCATCTCTGTCGTGATCTTCAGCGTGATAGTTTGCACTACTTCATTAATCCATGTTGGGGCCAGATTAGAATAAGTGAATAACGAACCAAAATATTCCGAGATGATAGACTGGATATCCTTTTTCTCATGATGCCAAACCCCTCAACTATCTTTGAGCTTATTGATTAGATTCCGACGATCGAGTAGAAGCACGATTGTGGAAAACCTTAGTGTTCCGGTCACCTTCTTTTAACCATTGTGCTTTGCCACTAGAGATGGCAACAGGGTGGGTTTGACCGGACCCCAGACCTCCCTGGAGGTTCTACTCCGCCCCGCCTTTCCAAAACCCCGGCCCTGCCCTGCCACCCTGCCCCAACCCTGCCCCATCCCGCTTTACTTTCACAATCTTTACAAATTTGTCGAATTGTCATAAATACCTCATTTTTTAGTAAGTAATATCACTTTAAAGTTAGGTACTTTAACATATATATGTTTTGATCTAAAAGGAATTATATAATATAAATAATACATTCAACTAATTTTTTCTACAAGTAATACTACAGTCCAAATATCATTGTAAATTTCTGTTAATTTGGCATAGTTTATTTATTTATTATTTTTTTTGTATATCTAAAATGAACTACAGAATACAAATAATATATTCAACTAATTTTTTTATTTTTGGGTAAATTACAATTACCTCCCCTGAGGTTTGACATAATTACAAATACCCCCTCGTTGTTTTAAAAATTATAAATACCCCTCTGAGATTTGTAACTGTCAAGAAATAATCCATTTTCATCAATTTTTATGGGTTAACTGACCAAAATGACCTTATGCACTGAATTTTTTTTTATTTCATTCTTAAAAATTTTTTGGACTACAATGCGCAGGGAGAGGTTTTTTAAGTTTTTTACACAGAGGAGCAATAATTTGCTTCGAGTGATGTTTGTACAATTTTAATAAAAAATTCAAGGGCAAAATGGTCAATTTCAGACCTTTGGTTAAAAATTACAAACCTCTGGGTGTTATTTGTAATTTTTCAAACAACGAGGGGGTATTTGTAACTATGCCAAATCTTAGGGGAGGTGGTTGTAATTTATCCTTTATTTTTTGTATTTCTTATATAGAGTTGGATATATGCAAAATTGTTTAAAGATTTACAGATAATACCATAATGTTTTATTAATAGTGTATTACATATGAATAACGAAATAATAAAACTATCTAAAAATGAGGTGGGGCAGGTCCAGGCAGGTCCGGAACAAAACCCGTAACCCGCCCCGGACCTGGCCAGGTCCTAACTTAATGGACCCGGACTCGCCCCGCCAAAACACTTCCCAAACCCCACCCCAGCGGAGCGAGGGCCTAATTTTTCGGGCCCAATTGCCATCCATATTTGCCATGTTGTTTCCACATAACCTTCTCTTGGACCAGACACCTCTCAATTTCAGCAGTGCACTCCCTAATCTCACCAGTGGCCTCCTCCGTGGTCATATGGATACGAAGCTACACAATCCTCTTTTCAAGTAAGTAGTTTCATTTTCTTTCAGATGTTGCCAAATAAATTTTCACTCCAGCTAATAAAACACAGACAACAACAGTTCAAGCTTACCAAGCAGAGATTCCGTGTGATCGGAACCAAGACTAGCCAACCAAGCATCTGAGACGACTTTTTTGCACTCATCATCATGGAGCCACATGGCTTCAAATCTACAAACTCGGCGACCTCTATCACAGGGTTGAGATCGGCGACCATGTTCATTATTAAGGATTAGAGGAGTGTGGTCGGACTCGAGCGCCGACAGGTGGGAAACCCGAGCATGTGGGAAGCGCTGGGACCAGGTTACCGAGGCACAAACCCAATCAAGAAGAGCGTGCACCGTATGGGGCCATTCCTACTTGTTGCTCCATGTGAATTTTCCCCACTATAGCCAAGGTCATGTAGAAAGCAATCCTCTAGCGCTTTGTGAAATTGGGACATCAAACGACAGTTGTGTGGAATACGACCTAATTTTTTGTGATGATAAAGAACCTCATTAAAATCATCCAAACAAACCCATTTCCATGAAGACTGAGTACTAAGTCGTCTATAAAGCTCACACGTAGCAGACCACTTTTGCGAGTCAGGCTCTCCATGAAACCCGGTGAAGCGCCAAGTATCACTATCTTGGCCGATGAGATGGATGTGTCAATGTGATGGAATGAGTATAATTGGAGAGTAACATCTAAATGTTTAACAGTGGACGTAAATGTAAAAGGCACACTAATCAAGATTAACAGTGGATGGACTTTCGTTCTCCTTAACTTCGTTGAAAATAATGATGTTTTTCTCAAAGCTCCAGAGACAACCATCAAGAGCATAGGTTTTGTCCATCCTCTAATTAAATAAAATCAAATACCGGTTGTTCTCTATAACTTCGAGTTCCATTCCTTTTAATGGGTTGATGATCGAGCGGAGAAGGTCCTTTAATGACATGAAGTGAATGATTTTGGTGGTAAGAAGAAGGCCTACACGATAATGCCCGGTGTCATCCATATCACTAGACCAAACTTCCCTGGACATAGCTTCCCTATTTTCCTCATTATCGGTTAATTTCAAAGCTTTATTTAGATCCTCTAGTCCTGCGGTTGGATCCATATCAGAATTAAGTAGCTAATGAACCAAGGGGACAAGAAGAAGACAATGCAAAGTGAACCCAGACCAGCAGAGTAGATAAACTATCTCCCACTACAAAAAAAAGACCTATAGCAATAGATTTTTGCAACGGATTTCATGAAAAATTCGTTGCAAAACAGATTTGCCACGGACTTTTGCAACGGAAAATTTTTCGTTGCTATAGGTACCCCTGCTATATAGCAACGACTTTTTTGTTCGTTGCAAAATATTGCCACGGTTTTTTATCCGTTGCAAAATTTCGTTGCAAAATTCATTATTTAAAACGATGACTTTTTATATATTGCAACAACTTTGCGATGGTATATTCGTGGCAAAGTTGATGGCAATTCGTTGGAAAATCAGGTTTTATTTGCAACTACATTTGCAACGAAATGTCGTTGCAATATTGCAATAGAATATTTGCAATGTCGTTTCATTGCAAATTTTGCAACGAAATATTTAGCTATACTTCATTGCAAAATCATTTTATTTGCAACGACATTTGCGATGGAAGTCGTTGCAATATTGCAAAAAAATTTCGCAATGACATAATTTACTACACTCGTTGCAAAATAATTTTCGTTTACAACGACAATTGCAACGACAATCTGTTGCAAATTTTACCACGATAATTGCAACGACAATCTATTGTAAAATTATTTTCGTTTACAACGACAATTTCATAATTTATATTTAATAACAAAAGTATATTTAATTTAACTCTAACAAGAAAATTCAAATATGACAATATATTTAAGGCAAAATACTTACAGTAAAGATAATTCAACATTCTAATCCACAAAATAAAAGTATTCAATTTTAAAACATATAAATTTAAAGAGGGGAATCAAATTCATTTTCACAATCTTGTGAAGGTGGGTGGTCGGGTGGGATATCACCCGGACTATCTTCGGAGTCGCTCCTTGATGATCTCTTGAACTTTTGAATCCCTACAAAGTATCAAATAAATAATTATAAAAATAAATATAATATAATATTTTTAAAACAGTCAAACATTTTAAATTTTCTTATATGATATCCGCCAGAGTAATGACATTCAATGGAGTTAACTAAGTTAAATTAGTTTAGTTAAAGATTTTAAGTTGAAAGTTAACAAAATTACATTAGTGGAGTTAGATTTTTAACTTGTGAGTTAACTAGTAAAATTAGTTTAATTGAAGATTTTAACTTGAAAGTTAACTAAGTTACATTAGTTTAATTGCATTTTGAACTTGTGATATAACTAAGTTAAATTAGTTTAGTTAAAGATTTTAAGTTGAATGTTAACAAAATTAGATTAGTTTAGTTGAGTTTTTAACTTGTGAGTTAACTAAGTTAAATTAGTTTAGTTAAAGATTTTAAATTGAAAGTTAACAAAATTACATTAGTGGAGTTAGTTTTCTAAGTTGTGAGTTAACTAAGTAAAATTAGTTTAATTGAAGATTTTAACTTGAAAGTGAACTAAGTTACATTAGTTTAATTGCATTTTTAACTTGTGATATAACCAAGTTAAATTAGTTTAATTAAATTTTTAACTTCTGATATAACTTAGGTACATTAATTTAGATGAGTTTATGTTAATAAAAATCTTAATCTACAATCATAACCAACAACACTTATCCAACCTCATCAATACAATTATCATTTTCATCCACCTCAATATACCAACCACATTCTCAATATATCAACCAAATACTCAATATATTGTCATACACAATTTTATATTAAACACATACTTAATATACATTTTATACCAACACATATTCAATATAACATACTCAATATGCATTTTATAACAAAATAGAACAAAATACTCAATTTTGCACATGAACAAAATATGACTTAGTCAATACTCAATATAGCATATATTCATGTAGGGAATTAGAAGTTTTGGACATGAAAAATTAAACAAAAGTAAACAAGTAAAAGGGTTTTGGACATGAAAAACTAGAAGAAAGTGGACGACCTCGGCGGCGGGCGGCGGTGGACGGCGGCTCTAAAACAAGTCAAAAATTGAAAAAAAAATATAATAAAGAAAAGAGGAGAAAGAGAAGAGGAGAGGAAAGGAGGAGAAACATACCTCGCGTGGGGGGGGGAGGGCGGGCGGCGGTGAGCGGTGGCGGGCGGCTCTGAAAACTTTAACAAAAACTGAAAAAAAAAAAAAATAGAAGAAAGAAAAGAGGAGAAAGAGGAGAGGAGAGGAAAGGATGAGAAGCATACCTCGTGGCGGCGGTCAAATCTGAGGAGAGAAAGGACGGGGGAGGGGGGGGGGAAGATTGTGGCTGAAAATGTATGGGGAAGGGGGAGGGGAGAGGGGGAAAAAAGGAAGGAAAAAGGGGGGGGGGGGGAATTTAGAGTTAAGTAAAAATGGGGAGGGAAAGTGTATAGTAAAAAAGTTAAAATATTTTTAAAACTAATAATTATTTTTAAAATTAAATGATTTAAGATATATTACTCAATTAGTAAATCAGAAAAAATAATTTTAAATAAATAATTATTTTCATCATCATCATTATAAGTAATTTGTTTTTTAAAAAATAACTTTTGTTCAATGTATATTTATAAATAAGTATTCAACATATAAAAATAAATTATTGGTTAACAATAGATACAACTGGTATTGAATTTTATTATATTTCAGTGGAATTTCAGTTAATTATTTCGACATATGAATGGGGATGTAATTGTATCTTTTTTAATTTTGAATTACACTAAGCAATAATTAGTATAAATTATTTTTACAATTTAGATTAAGAACATGGACGCGTCACATTCATTCACCAATCAATACGCCTGATATTCATTGGGACTGTCATTAATATTCATAATTAATACAATTTCTTTTTATTTTAAAAAAAAGATTTTCAGTAACTCAAATTAATACGATTGACAACGTTGTTTATCTTTCTTATCATCATCATAAATAAATCATCATCATCATCTTTCGTTTCATAATTTTAAATTAATAATCATCATCATCTTTCGTTTCATAATTTTAAATTAATAATCATCATCATCTTTCGTTTCATTATCCTCATCAAAACAAATTTGTGTGCCGTTGATGTCATCTAAAGGTTGAATTTCATTTTCAATAGTAACCACTGGAACGGATTCGACTTCATCCTCCTGAAATGCAGCACCAATCCACCTTGACTCAATAGTTCGTCTAGCTTTTGTTCTACATACAGCCATCCAATCAACTTTATTTCTTCTTAAACTAGGATATTGAGAGTTCGTAGTATTCTTCCCTTCTCCATGGGTTAAAGTGTGGAAATTGTATTCAATGACAAAATAAGCTAGCCATGTAAGTTTCGCAGATAACTGAGAGTGAGTTTCGCTCCCATCATATAATGGCTGATCTGCAGCACGCACGACATCAAAAAACTTTTCAGATAGTGCTCCTAAATTGTCAGCCTCACATAATTAGAACTCGGACCAGCCTCATTTTCATATGATTGATCGTTAGGATATGTCGAATCATTGAATACATCTCCCTGTGGACGAGATATAGGACCAGCTGCATTAAACACCATCCTTTGATCCCAATTCAATTGCTCATAATTATTCCAACTTATCGTTTGATCTGCAGAGTTGTCAGCTGACATTGGATGCTCAGAATCCATCTGTATAGGCTCACCATGAGATGTCCAATTGTAGTAATTTTTCTTAAAATCGTTCTTATAGAGGTCGCATGTCACCTCCTCCGTGAATTTGTACTTACGATTTTTACATATACTACATGGACAACGAATTTTCTCCCCATCCATAAAATTATGTTGTGTTTTTGCCCAGTCGATAAACTCAGTGACCCCATCTATAAATTGTCTTGTAAGATGACGATTACTGGGTACATTCTTCTCATACATCCATTTTCTCAATTCTCTCAACATCTTGTTCTAAAATCAACAAATATTATACATATTCATTAACATACATACATACATACATACATAAAAAACTAAAAATTTCAAGAATAAAATGAATATATATAAATAAACTAATAAAAATTTTGTACTACCCTTAATGTAAGCCAGCTAAATATCCAAATGTGTGACTCGTTGCACTAACGTGATCATTAACGGTCTAATGCAAAGATTGATTAAAAAATCGATTGTGTGATCGAGGAGAGAAGAGGAAGAACTTGTTGGATGATTATAAAAATAAGTGTGAAATAAAATGAAGTTTTTCTTATATTACGCTTTTTGAAATGAATTTTGCAACGTATTTGCAATGCACTTTACAACGGAATGATATTTTCGCTGCAAAATCCATTGCAAAACATAAAGAATTTTATAATAGTGGATTACAACTGTCACAAACATATTGCAACGGACGGATCCGTTGCAAATTCAATGGCTCAATAATTAATGCTTACAGTTGTATGTATGGATTGCAACTACTTCATAGGTCGTTGCAATACCGTTGCAAAAATTATCGACAAGTTTTGCAAAGGACAATTTTCCGTCGCTAAATTGTTGTAAATACAATATTCACTTTGCAACGACACATTTTCGTTGCAAAATTCTTTGCACATATTCTGCAATGGATTTAACTAGAATTTTTGTTGCAAAGTATGCAACGAAAGATTTTCGTTGCAAAAACTGTTGGAAGTTTGCAACGGAATTGGTCGTTACAATATTTTGCCACGACTTTTGCAACGACTTATGTTGAATGTGGGACATCTTAAGGTGGAACGAATTTTGCAACGGAATATTGCAACGGGTGGTCCATTGCAAAATATCATTGTTATTTTGCAACGGAATTTGTAACAAAAATGTAAAAAAATCAGAATCGTTGCAAAATCGTAGCAAATATCGTTGTAAATTTGCAACAGATTGGTCCGTTGCAAAATATCTATTGCTATAGCCCTATTTTTTTATAATGTTCTGCACAAAAACAACAAAAATAAAGTAAGAGAGCAAGAGAGTGATGGGAGAGGAAAAGACAGAGGGAGGGGAAGTCGGATCCTTGAACAAAGCAAAGGAAATCCCATGGGAGAACGCTGTCGGAAGGTCGCCGAACTCTCACACTCACAAGGAGGGACAACGATTCTCATACAAGAGTTGTGATAGCTGGATTTATTCAATACTTTTGATACCATCCATTTAACTACATCAATTAGTCTCTTTTGTTTTTTGTTTTGTTTCTTTTAAGAAAAGAACCATTTCATTAAAAAAGGGTCAAAAAACCATCCACCAAACAGAGGGCAATACGGAAAACAAACACAGCCCAAAAACAAAGCAATTTTCCATTGTCCGCACAACCCACAAAACATAGAATGACAAGCCTAGACCATCAATTTGTAAAACTTCAGCAATACAAATAGTCACTACTTCATCAACGGAGACAAGCAACGCAATTTCAGCCAGTATACAAACCACCCGATTCGCATCTTTATGTACACAAGAGAAGCAACCATTGACAGATCTATGTAGCAAAGACGTATAGGGTCTTCGGCTAAGTTTATTTAAAATATTATAAGTTCTTACATTTTAGAAGGTATTTCATGAATTTAGATGTTTGATCTTACTTTAAAAATAAATTCTTAAAATATTTGAATAAAATAAAATATTTGAGCTTGTAAGATGTTTTTACATCTTATACGATATTAGGGTGTTTGACATAATAAGATCTTTTCATTGATAAAATAATCAAAAAGGACATAATACATTAGAATCAAATAAATATTATTTCTTGACATATATTTTATTTAAATATTTTTGAAATACTTTCAATAGTACACATTAATTTTAACTTCAAATATAAATGTAATAAAAGATGTCTCTCTCAACTCTTGTTTCTCTCTCTTCTAGGGTTCATTGGGGGCCGGTGGTGATGGCAACAAAGGGGAGGGCCACTGTGATCCAACAGATGAAGAGAGGAACCGACTACCATTACTACTTAAACTTTTGCATCAAAATAGTATTAACATTAATATTAGTTGAATATTAACATAAATATTAATTGATATATTTTTTTTTTTTGTTAATTGTGATGACTATTTTTAGTCATATAATTTAGGGTAAATTGCATTATACTCCCATGTGTCTTAGGAAAATAGCGCAAAATTCCTTTGTGTTATGTTTGTAGGCAAAAAACTCCCGTGTCATTCAAAATACAGCAAAATACCCCCTCTTCGTTAGATTTTAACAGAGAGTGAGGAACACGCGCGGGTGGTGCGAATTGGCATCATTTTTTTACAATTTTTATTGATAATTTTAGTTAGCAAATGTCCATTTTGCTCCCCTTTGTTAGATATTTAAGTCTTGTCTCATTTTGCAAGGAGCATCATTTCAATAAATTATATATTATTGATTAATTAATTTATTATTTAGTTTTTATATATTTTAAAAAATTATATTTATTTATGAAATATATAATCTAAATATTAAAATACCCAATATATATAATTTAAATTAACAAATCACGATACTAAAATTAATATACAAAATTTACTTTTCAAATTTAAATATTTATATGAATATAAATAAAAACTTTTTATAACAATTATATATTACTAACTAAATTAAAATATTATTTAGCTTAAACATGTTTCAATAAATTATAGTTATTTATAAAATATATCGATTAAATATCAAAATACTAAAAAAATATATAAAATATTTGAAGTTATATTATTTTGTAAACAATATTTAAATAAAAATAACCATGTTTTCAAAACAAGAATTTAATAGTCTTTTATTATTTTTAAATTTTGAAAATTTTAATTAGTTTTACTTAAAAAATATTTTGTTCAAATTCAGATTATTTTATATGTATATGTTTATATATAAAATATGTAAAAAAATAAAATTACGAACAAATATATTACGGCCACCGATCGTCTTCCCCGCCGCCTCCGCCTTCTCGGCCATGACTCCATCGCTAAGATCGAGAGGAGACCGTCGCCCCCTTTCCCTCCGGGGCGATGGCGAGGTCTCTCGATTTGGACGACCTCGCCGTCACCCGTCATCATCGGCCCTTTTGCTTTCTCGGATGACAGCGAGGTTGCCAAGATCTGGGCGACCTTGTCATCGCCCAGAGTCTGGGTAGCAATGCCAGTCGCTGCCCAAAAAGGCGGCATCAGCAGCAGCAGCGGCAGCGGCAACGACAACCACCTTATAATATATTAATATATTATGGTCATGTTAACCGCAATATATTGTATTAGCCCATATTATAGTAGACCTATACTATCTCTAGTATTGTCCTAAATTATATCATCTCATCATGTGTTTACTTTGTATCAATTATATGGACAATAATCCGAATGCATAAATAATCTGGTATTTACTATCGTCCACTACAATCAATAATGTGCTTGGAATTACCTTTTTGCCCATGGTATTAAATTACCATCAAATTCGGTCATGTGGGGTAATAAATGAGGATTTAATGCCAAATCCACCAGCCTAAGCAAGATATCGAGCTCTATATTGCAAAAGTACAGGTTGTTATGCAAAATAAAACACGTTTGGAACCAATAACAAACAAGAAACATAAGACCCTTGCATCACCTGGCCCCAAAATACGTCGGACGGGATGCTAGCTTTTTCCTCCAAAACCTTGTGCACAACACGAAGAACAATCCTAATTTTTTTTTCAAGTGTAAACTTGTCCATTTACACGTTAAACAATAATAAGAAAAAAACCCCTCACCCCCAAAAAGAAGAAGAAAGAAGTAAAAGAACTCCAGTTTGAGGCTCATATCCGTGCTCAAAATTACATTTTAAGCTCGTATAGTTATATTTATTTCATCAGCCTCCGCCATTCTGAAGCATGCCTTCTCTTCTTCTTCTTTCTTTTTTTTAATCAAATTGTCGAATATTGGTAGAGGAGTCCTCCAGGTCCAATTTAGCTAACAAAGAGGACTCAGATCAATGGATTGTCACACCCAATAGACACAAGATGCTAATAGCTACTCTCCAGAAAATATTGTGAATATGAATGAGGGATCAAGGGGAAATCAATTAACCAACTCAAGGTTCCTCCTTTGAAGGGAAATGAATAATATCCGATGAGTTGTTTTTGCATCCGCTAACATTTTTTGGTATATGATCGGACCAACAAAGAATGAATCCGACTCCACAGATCTGACCTCACATGGTGCAGAAACTTTAAGCAACCAACAAAGTGGGAGCAGCCCAACCTTTTCAGTTGAATCCGCCTATAAACCTTTGTTACTGGAAACTAGTAGAAAGGCAAACATTCTTTACTGAATCATTGTCCATGGAGCTGCAACGCGCAGGGGTAGATGGTTGTCTGATTTGGGGTAGGGAGCATGTGTCACTTCTTGACATCTGATTACCCATTTGGTAGTGGAAGTACATATCCAAGCTTGCACATGGGGTTGTTCCCGCCTTCCTCTTGCTCTTAAACCTGTCTTTTCTCTTCTCGCGAGATATCTTTGTACCGATGCCTTTCTGGTTGAAGGTCCTTCCAAAGGTGTCTCTTCTTCTTCTTCTTCAGCTAAGCTACTCCCGCCCACAACCACCAACGCCGCCGTCTCCCTCAAGCAGCTTTCTTTTCGCCCATCTAAAAAGGCTCTCATCCCACAACCGCTTAATGTTTCCACCACCTCTGCCGCCGCCAAAAGATCATTCTCCTGCAGGAGCCAGAGCAACCCATCAGATTCAAGGTCCTGTAATTATTTCTATACCTTCAAGTGCAGCGGGAGATTCAGCTTGAGTTGCCTATGTTAAACGAAGGGCTTCAAGTAGAGTGCAGGAGAAGTGAGTTCAATTGCAAGCAATAAATGTCATCTTCCTCTAACATTTTATTTAATTCGGGGAAGTAATTTCATAAAAATTTGAGGGCAAACATGGAATTTAATAAGCTCACATCAGGGCAAATTTGGTTATGAAAGTTAATGGGGATGGGGGTGGGACCCACATTTTGCTAATATGTGGGTCGAATTCAAGTTTAGAATCTGGCTTTTTGTAGGATGCAATAGCGGGCCATGGGCATTTGTAGCGGGCTTGCCATATTAATGGTAAACACATGACAAGACCATATTAGCCTAGATATCTAGGCTAATACAGTGCAGTAAACACGCCCTATACATATATAACTATATATATATAGTTATATAATCACTACAAAAAAATGCGGGAATTGAAACGGTAATAGGAACAATTTTTTTAATTTTTGCAACGGTAAATAGTTCACTGGAACCCTTTCGACTGCAATTAGCAACGGTTGAGGAACGGGAGGCAATCCGTGGCAATAAGAGGCGATCCTAACAATTAGGAACGGTAAAGAAGTAACCGTTCCTATTTGGGAATGGTTTTTGGCATACATTAGGTGTACCGTTCCTAATTACCTTTGTACGTATAAATTAATAATTTTTGCATTTGGAATACCTTATAAACTTTAGGAACGGTAGCATCAAAATTAAATTGTGCAATTAGGAACGGTAGTTAGAACACCTTTTGGAATAGTCACCTTATGTTGTAGATACAATTTAGCATGGTGTCTGGAATACATGTAGGAACGGTTAGTTGTAGAGATTAGGATCGGTAACTGGAATATATTTTATCGCGTTCCGTAGGAACAGTTTTAGCACTCTAACTTTGGAATTACCATTTTGGACTGGTTTTTGGTATTGTCTTCAGAACGAAAGCCTAACCACAAAAGAATTGATTTTGGAATATATGTAGGCACGGCATGTCCCGTCTTTAGGAACGGTTGGCTTGTATTGTTGGAATGGTTATTTTATCGGCATTGGGAACGGTAAGTTTTTTAAAACAGTCAAATATAGGAACGGTAAGACGTTTGGGATTCGATGGGCCAGGGATCACCATCGTTAGGAACATATACTCAGACTTCATGCACATTCTTGGTGGGAGATTGTACGATTTAAGTATCATAGGCCAACATGAGTAACTTTTACCATACTGGCCATGCGGTGCAAACCCATCCGCGCACAACCCAAGTTTAACATTCCTCAGCTCAACTGCAAAATCAGGATACGTCCGGTCAAAATGGTTCCAAGCCTCTGCATCAGACGGATGACACATGGATCCTTCCTCTGTCTGATGGCTCACATGCCAAGTCATATGCTCTGCTGTGGCCTCCGACGCATACAACCTCTGCAGCCGAGGGGTAATCGGTAGATACCTAAGAATGGCATACGGGGACTTCTTGCGTTTAGGATTTCTGTCCCTGGTGGGCTTGTACCTAGCGCCTGCACAGAACTTGCAATATTCCAAATCAATATCGTCCTTCCAGTACAACATGCAACCGTTTTTGCAAGCGTCAATCTCTTGAACTGGTAAACCCAATTCTCTTATCAATTTCTTGGTATTGTAATAATTAGCGGAAAAAGTGTGATCGCGGGGCATTACAGTATCAGCCCACTGGCATAACTGATCATATGTATGCTCGGAAAAACCCCCTTCGGCCTTGATATTCACCAAAGAGGCAATTGACGCCAACTGAGAGGTGGTGCAGCCGTTCCATAACGGTTGGTCCGCAACATGAACTACATCAAAAAAATGGTCTGATAAGCCAGACACATAATCATAGGGCCCCAAATTGTAATATGAACTAGGACCCACATCAGATGGACAATACCGAGTACCATCATCAGTCGGTCCCTCCTGGTTGTACGAAGACCAGAATGATGGCCCGGCGGCATCGAATACCATTCTTTGCGCCCAATCCATCTGAGCCGCATCACCCCAATGCGAACTACCCTCCTCCTGAACAGGTGGTGTTTCCTGCTGCTGCACAGGGGGTGCTGTCAATGCTTCAAAGTATTCCTGTACCATCTCCTCACCATTCGAAGTCCAATTGTAATACTCTGGCATAAACCCTTTCATACACAAATCAAAATTTACCTCGTCTGGTGTTTTGAACCGTTCGTTTTTGCACTTCCGGCAGGGACACTTAATCTTATCCCCATCCATATATGCACGCTGAGACTGGGCCCATTCTAAAAATATTGTAACACCATCCTCAAATTCCGGCGTCATACCCAGGACGTCTCGATCATACATCCATTTCCTCAACTGTCTTAACATGATTGGTCCTACGTATAATTCACAATAGTACGCAATTGAATGACGAGAGCATATTATATATATATATATACAAAAATAACAAAATTTTCCATACTTACCTGAGCAAAACGCCTATCAATATCAATGCAAAATTTGTGCTCGGTAATTGATATGTTTGATTTTCCGTATAAAAAATCAAGGGGAGGAGTTAAAACAAAATGAGTTGGAGAGTAATTATAAGAACAATGACAAAGAAGGGGGACATATATATAGAAAATATTGGAACGGGCATTGGAATATTATTTGAAACACAAAACTAGCCATTGAAATATAGCCGTTGTTCCAACTTTAGGAACGGTCTCAGGAGGGGAAACAGGAACGGTAATACGACTGTGACGTCATCAATGGTTTACCGTTCCACAACTGTTCCACTTACAGTTCCTATTAGGAACGGTAACTGGAACGGTCGTCTCTATCCGTTCCTATTCCCGCATTTTTTTAGTGAATTATACATATATAAATATATATAACATTGTATATATTTATAAATATATATTTAATGTACAATATATTTTTAGAATATCTCAAAATCTAGACCGTTCATTTTTAATTATCTAGACCGTTATACCCTTATTTTCATAGCTGTTGATCTTCAATAATTAAAAATTGACCGTTAGGTGTGAATTCAAAATAACGTTCTATATTATATATTATAACATGGTCGGGTCTATCTTCTATATTATAAAAGTGTGATCTTATTTTTCATGTTTTTTTATTTTTTTTTGTGATGCCAATTATGTGCTTTCTATATAATAGTATATTATAAATTTATGTATATAAATAAATAATTTTGTAATTATTTTTTATCATGATACTTGTTAATTACTTACATAGTTAAATTGAGATAGTGTTCTAATGAAAATAAATAACAACAAAGAGTTTTATTTATAACTAATAACTAATTAAATTAAACTAGTTAAAATAATACTAATTAGGAAAGTATATACGCTATATAATTAGGAGAAGATACAATTTATAAACTTGAAGAAGCATCTCTTTGAAGAAAAAGAAAGCAATCTGTGAGACAATTTATCATTAATTTTAGTATAAGTTAAATTTATTATAAGATAATTATAAAAACATGAGTAACTTTAGATGTTTTATTTTTTTTTATTTTTTTTGTAATGATTAAAAGTATTAAAATTGCAAAAAATATTATTTTGTATGTCAATAGATAATTTTTTGGGGTACCTTATTAAATTGTATAATGCCGCAAGTTCAACAAAAATAAAGTTCAATTAGAAACAAGGACTTTGAATAAGTTTATGTTAAAAATTAATCAATTCTTATGAAAAAAAACAAATGTAGAATAAAATCACTTACTTCATAATTGGTTTAATAATTAATATTGTACTTATAATATTAATTATAAAATCATAATAATAATATAATTTAAATCTTATTTTATGAATTAAATAAGTCTATGATTTGTGGGATGTTTAATGCACTTATAATTACTTGGTCTATAAGAATTCTATTGCATCATTTTTAATAATAAGTAATTTAATATCTCTATATTTTTATTTTAATTCGACTCTAAGTTAATAAGATATTCACTGATTTTTATATTTATTCCATTCAATTCATTTAATGAAATATCATTCGGCAATTTAAACTATTTTCCACCAACATGAGGAATAAAATAAAAATTAAAGAGATTATTAATAAAAGTTATATAAGAAACAACTTTAGCGATAGTTAGTATAAGAGTTAAAAAAGAAAAAATAAAATTCATTATTTATTTTTTCCTAATTTTCACAACTAGGAAAAAAATTAAAATGTTATTTGATTAGTGAAGCAAATGTAAAAGATGGATTAATTTAAATGATATTTTCTATTATAAACAAAGGGATGTAAAAGTAAAGTAATTAATTAATATAATCTTATGGTTGTATATATTATTTAACTAATTTGGACTACCGTTTAATTAGATTTATAATCATATAGAAATTATATGATAATAGGATCCTAATATTTATTATATATACTATTTATATATAATAAATTATCTTTTCATGTTATGTTGTATATGCATATCATAGTTAAAAGTATGAGTATTAATTTGGGATGTTTTTAATTTCTTAACTATTTATAATGGCTAAAATAACCTCATAAAATTACAATGACATAATTTGGTATCATAGTAGATAATATTATTGATGTCTAATTAATTGAGTGAGACCATTAATTGAGCTATTGAATATATAATGTACTGAAGTATTTGGTCTATTTATTTAAAATCTACCAAATATATTTTTTCTAGAAATATGTAATTTAATTTCTCTATGATTAAATTCTTAATTGATCTCTAAATTAAATAAAATTAGTTAAAAAAATCAATTTGCAGCACTTCAATTCATTTCGCAAAGCATTATTAACCAATATAAAGCATTTTTCCCCAATTTCTTTTTAACAACATGACAAATCAAAATAAAACTTAATTAGTAGAGAATTATATCATAATTAACTCTAAACATAGTTGGCATAAGTATTAAATAAAATAAAATAAAAATATTAAGATCATACTTGATAAATCAATAATATATGGATGGAACTTAATATTACAGATAGAATTAATAATAAGATCTAAAATTTCACTAGAAGCCAAAAGAACAAAAAGATTAAGTATCATCGTTTTCACATGAAATCATGGTGAATTTCTCATCACAAATATAGAGATGAAAGATAAGTATCAGGAAGAGAATTAATTATAAAATCTAAAAGTTATAAGGGCAAAATCCAAAAAGTAAAAACCTACCTTCGTTTAAAAAATTGAAGATCATAAGTCTAATGAAACATAGAAGAAAATTCGGAGGAGCTATTAATTAAGTGAAGTTTTTTAACTAAAATTAATCATTTGATTTTTAATAATCATCAGTTGGCTTTTATGAAAATTTTAATTTAAAAGTCAGTAATCATTTGATCATAGACAACTTTTATTTTTAATCATTAATATAAATTTGTACGCAACAAGATATTTATTTTATCTAAGAGTATATTTATATAGATACCACAAGACTTATAAGATATTCTTAAAGTTTCTTGAAACAGTTTTCTCTAATAACTAGTAATATAATAATTATTATGTTGCAAATAATAGAAAAGGAGGGATAGATGGGCTTTTTTTTAAATAAGAACATAGTTTAAATATAATACCAAGTGTCTTTTATGTGTTCTTGATTCTTCTATTAATATTGTCAATGTGTTTTCCTTTCTACAGTAACATTTTGATTACATTAGATTTTTAAATAAAATTAATTCATATGAAACTAGAGTTCAATGATTTTTGAACCATAAGTGACAGACATATAAAGTATTTCCTACGAAATAATTATAATTGTATCAAATTAATTTTTTTATAATATATGAAGTGATACTCTTATAATTTGTTAACACAAATTAATTAGTGTACATCAATTATAATTCTAAAGTATAAATTAAGATTATTTATAGGAAAAATAAATAAAAAGTATAAAATCTTAATTCTAGATAACTTTGTTACAAAATCAAAAAGGAATTAATGAAAAAAAAATAATTGTTAAATTATAATATTACTTGGATATACACCTTTTCAATTTCATTTAACCAATCAATTATTCATGATATATTTATTTACTTGACTAATTCTATAATAATTGTAATATAACCTTAAATTTGAGTACATATTTATATTAACCATTATGATAGAGTAAATAATTTTGGAACTATTTTTTCTTTAAATTTTAGTTTTAAAATATTCAAATTTAGAACAGAAAAGTAAGAAAGGTACTTATATTATACTATTGTATTTTCTTTTCATATTTTATTTTGATTAGGCTAATCAAATAATATCATGTCTGGAAAATATATAAAACATAAACGATAAGAAAAGAAAGCCAAAACAATTAATAATTTGTTGTTGATTCTTTCTAATAAGGGTAAATAATAAACTTTTTTTCTAATATATTTATAATTTGATTTTATCATGTTTCTTCATTGAAATTATCAAAGAAAAAAGACACACAAAGATTTTTTCTAAATTATTATGTGATAGTTATATTTTTATTCTCATATTGGTTAACTAAAGGAATCTAATATAGTTTAATTTATAACTATGTTTTGAATTATATCTCATAAAACATAAAACACTAACATAAGAATTAAAGATGGAATTTATAGGATACATATGTCCATGGAAAAAAATATAAAAAAATCTTGATCTAATATACAAAATTAAGGTTTGAATATATTTAAAGTCATTGTATTTATTTATACATTGTAAGTTTTCTTATTAACATAAAAACCTAAGGATTGTGATTAATGGAATAAAATTTTATCCATACATTTTTTCTGTAAAATTATTTTTTTATAATATTTTAATATTGTGGTAGCCTTGATAAAGAAAATTATTCAGTTTACATAAATATAGTTTTTTTAGACGCTACAATAAAATGCGGGTTTTGGAACGGTTTTTTTTGTAACGGTCATAAAGCCGTTCCAATATCAACGGTTTTTGCAACAATCTTGGAATGGAAGAAGTTATATAACGTCACAATCTTGGATGAGAGGAAATGTTATTTCGGACGTATGAAAAACCGCTACAACAGCCATTACAAATTGTTGGTGTATGTAAAGTCGTTACACGTTGTATCGGCCTTTGGAATTGCATCTTAATCTTGTAATGGCTGACCGCTGTTGTAATACCTTTTGTTACAATAGCCATAACAAAAAGGAAAGCCGTTACAATATTTGGACGACCATTTAAACGGTCTTTTCATTTTGTAGCGGTTTTGTTTAAATGTAAGGCTGCCGTTACAGATACTGTACCCTAAAACTGCTACAAACGGTAAGTAGTAGGGACTGATACAAACACAGTTACAATTGCAACGACTTTTTTATTTAGAACACAACCGTTCAAAAAACCGAAACAAAAATTTATGTATCGAACGGCTATATTCCAACCGTAATATAACGGATAGTTTGTTGCCACAAAAGCCGGTACATATACTTCTATATATTATGTTGCATGATGTTTTCAATTTATTCCATTTGTTCTAGTCTTGATTAACCACACACACTCTCAATCGCTCTCGACCACAATTAGTGCACATACACTTGTTCGGTTACCGTTGATTTATTAAGTTGCTCTGACTAGGTAACAACTTGAACCCTTTTTTTTAAAGTAAACGCCGTTTAATTATTTTTATAGGTTGACAATATATGTCAATATATATGATTCTAAATGTGTTTTATATGTATGTCTGCGCATATGTAGTTGTCATCATGTTAAGGCAATTGAGAAGATGGATGTATGAGAAGAACCTCCCGAATAGAGTGGGTATTACACCACAGTTTGAGGATGGTGTTAAAACTTTCATAGAGTGGGCTCAGTCCCATCGTCAATATATGGACCGAGATAAGATTAGGTTCCCGTGTACGAAGTGCAAAAATGGAAGGTTCAAAACATCTGACGAGGTCAATTTTGACTTATATAGGCACGGGTTTGTTTCGAAATATTATAATTGGACTTGTCATGGCGAGGAGAGGGTGCAGAGTACTTTGATGCTGTGACTGACCCTCCAGCGCAGGAGGAGCAAACCCCATCTACTCAGGAGGAGGGTAGTTCGCACTGGGGTGATCAACAACAAATGGATTGGGCGCAGAGAATGGTTTATGATGCAGCTGGGTCGGGTTATTTTTCTTCTTACTACGAGGGTGTGCCTAGTGATGGTACGAGGTGACGTCCTAATGATGCCAGTCCTAGTTCATTGTACGGGGGTGGGCCATATGATTATGTGTCAGGTTTGTCTGACCGTTTTTTTCGATGTAGTGTGCGTTGCCAACCAGTCGTTGTGGAGCGGTTGTACCCAATCTCAGTTGGGGGCGGTTGGTAGTTTGGTGAATATCAAGGCCGAGGGCAATTTATCCAAGTGCACATATGATCGAATGTGCCAGTGGGTTGATAATATAATGCCTCGCGATCACACTTTCCCTCCTGATTACTACAGTAAGAAGAAATTGATTAGAGACTTGGGTTTACCTATTGAGAAGGTTGATGTGTGTAAAAAGGGTTGCATGCTGTACTGGAAGGACGACATTGATCTGGAATACTGCAAGTTTTGTGGAGAGGCTAGGTACAAGCCGACCAGACAGGGAGACCCCCATCACCATAAGTCCCCATATGTCGTTCTTAGGTCCCTGCCACTTACTCCCCGAATGCAAAGGTTGTATGCTGCGATAGCGACTGCTGAGCACATGACGTGGCATGCCACACATCAGACGGAGGAGGGCTCCAAGTGTCGTTGCCCCGATCCGATTAGAGGCGTGAAGGTACACCCTCGGTATTACCTTGTTGATGTTAATTTCAAAAAGTTGTACCAGAAAGATGAACCATTCATACTGGCACAACAAGCAGTACAAGTTTACTACATAGAGTTTCCGAGTATGAAGAGAGATAAAGCGGATTGGATGGCCGTTTGCAAAACCACGGCTCAAAGAGTAATTGACGAGTCTCGATGGACAATATCGCGTATCAACCAAATGAAGACATACCTGTCCCTAAAGTTGCTTTGGACAATCAAACGTATGACCTACATGATCCTGATGGTATACAACTTTTTATTGATCTTCCAGTAGCACGCCAACAGGGAGCAAGAACTTCTCGGATGGCCCAAGTTGAAGATGAAGAAGATGAGGATGACGAAGATAGTTTTGAGGATTATGAGACTGATGAAGACGAGTCACCTGGTTTCTAGTGTTTTGTAATGAACTATTTAATATTGTTAGTGAATATTTAATAATTTTTTTTTAAAAAAATTGAACATTTGGAACGACCTTTTAATAAAAGAGGTGAAACAAAAGTCATTCCAAATAGTCTGAAAAAAAAGGCGCCTGAATTTCCCGCGAATTGAAAATTTTAGAGGAAAATAATAAACCTTGTAACGACCTGCATATAAGAAGTTACTAAACTCGTTGCAAAAAAATTGTGTTGGCGGAAAAGCCGAAAATGTGGAGGGAGATCTAAAATTTTCACTAATATTACTATATATATTATAAAGATCGTTACAAATTATAGGAATAATTGGATATTTCTAAGACCGTTACAAATAGTGTGTGTATATAAAAAATTATCATTCTCGGTACATATCTTTAAATCCGTGCACTCGATCCATACCAAAATTGATTATATTTAAGAATTTGGTCTTTTCATGACATCTGATGGTCCGATTTCAAATCAGACGGCACATTTCAATGATGCACCGGATTCACTCAATTATATTGTGTACCGGAAATAATATCTCGACATCCGTAAATCATATTAGTACAAAACTTCATCAAGTGTATTCTTCTACTAGTTTGATCATATCTAGCGGTTGCATCCTTAATTTGACGGTCTGATTAAGCGATGCAGTACAACAATATGATCAAAGTTACATCAGCGAAAAACTAACAATTATGCATATACAAATTTATTTCATTATGTGACCATATATCAATCTGCATTCAAAATGTATTGTGATTTATAATGTGTTATTCACACATATTATAACTTTATCTAACATTAATAATTTTGAAAATGGGTTATTATGAATTTTTAATGATTATTTTTTGCAAAATAATTTTATTTTGGACCGGCTTTTATAACGCCTGTAATCAAAATGACATCGTATTTTTATGCTGCAAACTTTTAAATCTCATTTTGTAACAGCTATATAAATGGTTGTTGGGACCGTTCCTAAATATATTTTGTAACAGCTATGCATTTGAGGGGTATTACAAAAGCCGTTCCAAAAAGTCTTAGTATAAAAAGAGACACTTAGCCATTTTTGTCTCCCACCTGCTGAACACCCCTCCCCCCCCCCCCCCAACGGTTTCTCTTCTCTCCCTCACTCTGTCTCTCACCGTTTTCCACCGCCACTCACTGTCGCTGCTCACCACCCACTCACCCCACTCGCCCTCGCTCACCACCCACTCACCACCACTCACCACCACCACCCACCGCGGCCTGCTCCACCGTCACCTCCCTGCTCCTGCCTCTCTGTCTCTCTCAACCCAAGTTAGGTTTTTTCTTTTATTTTTATTCTAAAATTTTATTAATTTTATTTAGTTTTGTTGAGGATGATGATGATGATGATAAGAATGATATAATTTGTTCGGTTAATTGTTAATAATGTTTTGCTTTAATTGTTAATTATTCATACACTATAAAAAAAATGCAGGAATAGGAATGGATAGAGACGACCGTTCCAAATAGGAATGGTTCTAGGAACAGTTGTGGAACGCTAAACCGTTGATGACGTCACAGTCGTGCTAATTGTAATACAAATTAATAGGAACGACCCTACCGTTCCTATTAGAGTGCCAACAATGGTGAGCCAATTTGTACACCTACAACCGTTTCTAAAAGGGACCTGATATATTTTGGACTTCAGTTTGGAACACATGTGTGAAATTTGGAAACGGCCAGCCGACCGGGAACACTTACCGTTATTATATGTGTTCCAATGGCTGGGTCTATTTGGACCGGTGAACTGACCGTTCCAACATGTAGTCCTACAGAAGACCCTTTTACACTATGGGAAAAAATGTAATGTAATTACCATTCCAAATTGTGGGTATATAATAATGCAATATTGTTACAAGTACCGTTCCAAATTGTACTCCAAGTAGGAACGGTCCTTTTGGGTGTGCCTCATACCGTTCCTAATATGCGCTAACGGCTATATTACAACAGTAATATTACCATTCCTGTTTCCTCTCCTGAGACCGTTCCTAAAGCTGGAACGACGGCTATATTTTAATGGCTAGCTTTGTGTTCCAAATAATAATCCAATGCCCGTTCCAATATTTTCTATATATATGTCCCCCTTCTTTGTCATTGTTCTTATACTTACTCTCCAACTCATTTTGTTGTAACTCCCCCCTTTGATTTTTTATACGGAAAATCAAACATATCAATTATCGAGCGCGAATTTTGCATTGATATTGATAGGTGTTTTGCTCAGGTAAGTATGCAAAATTTTGTTATTTTTTGCATGTATATATATAATATACTTCCGTCATTTAATTGCATATTGTTGTGAATTATACATAGGACCAATCATGTTAAGACAGTTGAGGAAATGGATGTATGATCAAGACGTCCTGGGTGTGACGCTAGAGTTTGAGGATGGTGTTACAACATTTTTAGAATGGGCCCAGTCTCAGCGTGCATATTTGGACGGGGACAAGATTAAGTGTCCCTGCCGGAAGTGCAAAAACGAATGGTTCAAAACACCAGACGAGTGTTTTGATAGTGTTTTGCTCAGGTAAGTATGCAAAATTCTGTTATTTTTGCATGTATATATATATATATATAATATACTTCCGTCATTTAATTGCATACTGTTGTGAATTATACATAAGACCGATCATGTTAAGACAGTTGAGGAAATGGATGTATGATCAAGACGTCCTGGGTGTGACGTCGGAGTTTGAGGATGTTGTTACAACATTTTTAGAATGGGCCCAGTCTCAGCGTGCATATTTGGACGAGGACAAGATTATGTGTCCCTGCCGGAAGTGGAAAAACGAACGGTTCAAAACACCAGACGAGTGTTTTGATTTGTGCATGAAAGGGTTTATGCCAGAGTATTACAATTGGACTTCGCATGGTGAGGAGAGGGTGCAGGAATACTTTGAAGCATTGACAGCGCCCCCTGTGCAGCAGCAACAAACGCCACCCGTTCAGGAGGAGGGTAGTTCGCATTGGGGTGATGCGGCTCAGATGGATTGGGCATAGAGGATGGTATTCGATGCCACCAGACCGTCATTCTGGTCTTTGTACAACCAAGAGGGACCGACTGATGATGGTACTCGGTATTGTCCATCTTATGTGGGTCCTAGTTCATATTATGATTCGGGGCCCTATGATTATGTGTCTGGCTTGTCAGACCGTTTTTTTTGATGTAGTTCATGTTGCGGACCAACCTTTGTGGAATGGCTGCACCACCTCTCAGTTGGCGTCAATTGCCTCTTTGGTGAATATCAAGGCCGAAGGGGGTTTTTCTGAGCATACATATGATCGGTTATGCCAGTGGGCTGATACTGTAATGCCCCGCGATCACACTTTCCCCGCCGATTATTACAATACGAAAAATTGATAAGAGAATTGGGTTTACTAGTTCAGAGGTTTTATGCTTGCAAAAACGGTTGCATGTTGTACTGGAAGGACGATATTGATTTGGAATATTGCAAGTTCTGTGCAGACACAAGATACAAGCCCACCAGGAACAGAAATCTTAAACGCAAGAAGTCCCATATGCCATTTTTAGGTATCTACCGATTACCCCTCGGCTGTAGAGGTTGTATGCGTCGGAGGCCACAGCAGAGCATATGACTTGGCATGCGAGCCATCAGACGGAGGAAGGATCCATGTGTCATCCGTCCGATGCAGAGGCTTGGAAGCATTTTGACTGGACGTATCCTGATTTTGCAGCTGAGCCGAGGAATGTTAGACTTGGGTTGTGCACGGATGGGTTTGCACTGCACGGCCAATATGGTAAAACTTACTCATGTTGGCCCGTGATACTTACACCGTACAATCTCCCACGGAGAATGTGCATGAAGTCTGAGTATATGTTCCTAACGATGGTGATACCTGGCTCATCGAATCCCAAACATCTTATCGATGTCTACTTGGAGCCGTTGAATCGAGGAGTTACAGAATTTATGGCATGTGGGTGTACGTACGCATGATACTACGACAAATCAGGCATTCATGATGCGTGCCGCATTGATGTGGACAGTGAACGACCTTCCTGCTTATGGGACGGCGTCTGGATAGAGTACCGCCGGTGTTATGGGGTGTCCAATTTGTATGGAGGACACACGGGCATTCTATTTACAGCACGGTCGAAAGGCATGCTATTTTAATTGCCACAGGCAATTCCTACCACCGATTCATCCTTATCGCAGGAACAAGAAAGCCTTCACTAAAAATCGAATGGAGAGGAAGGTTGCACGTCTGAGGCTGACTGGAGAACAGATCCGAACCCGTATCGATGCATTTAGTGTGGCTGTCGAACAACCGTTGAGTGAATCGGAAGGCTACGGTGTCGACCATAAGTGGACGAAGAAAAGCATATTCTGGGAGCTTGAATACTGGGAGGCGCATCTGATACGACAAAATCTTGATGTCATGCATATTGAGAAAAATATGTTCGATAATATATTCAATACTGTGTGGACATCAAGGGAAAAATGAAGGACAATCTGAATGCACGGAAGGATCTGAAGATCATATGTAATCGGCCGGAGCTTGAGGTGGACGAAAGGAGACCGAATGTGATGCCCAAGGCGGTATATACACTGACGAAGGAGCAAAATAAGAAGATATATGAGTGGATTCGTTGTCTTAGGTTTCCAGATGTGTATGCCTCTAACTTGGCCCATTGCGTCGACCTGAAAGAGTTAAGGATGCACGGCATGAAGAACATTTTGTCATGTATTCATGCAGAAATTGATTCTGGTTGCCTTCCGTGAAATGCTTCCAGAGCACGTGTGGGGGGCCTTGATGGAAGTAAGCCTTCTATTCCTGATCCTATGCTCAACACTAGATGTGGCCAAGGTAAAAGAATTGAAAGATAGTGTAGCCGTCATCATGTGCAACCTCGAGAAAATTTTTCCTCCTTCCTTTTTCGACTCAATGGAGCATCTAATTGTTCACCTTCAATATGATGCACGCATTGAGGGCCCCGTGCAACACAGGTGGATGTACCCATTTGAAAGGTAATTAAATAAATACTGTTAAATATATATTTATTATTTGCATTTTAATAAATTGTCATATGAGTAGATTCCTACACGATTTGAAGAGAAAGGTGAAAAATAAAGCACAGGTCGAGGTGTCAATTGTAGAGGCTTATATTGTCGAAGAAATCGGACTTTTCTCCTCTCACTACTTCGAACCGCATATTCTCTGCAAGCGAAATAGACCCGGTCGGAATGATGATCTCACGAGCAATGACGATCGAATAGTTCGGTCCATTTTCAATTACCCAGGCCGAGCAAGTGGAGCCTCGAAGAAGAGATGGCTGAGCGGGGAGGAACTTCATGCTATCGAGACATACTCTTGTGTAATTGTGAAGTAGTTGCACCGTACTACGAGTAAGTGTCTTATACAAACGTAATTATCTCGTATGAATCATTTTAATTTCAATTACATGTATATTTATAACTATCAGTTTTACTATAACAGGTCACGCCTGAATGAACTGTTCGAGGAATACAATTCGGAGGACCCGATAACTGATCAACTAGTGGTGACACAATTCAAGGATTGGTTCAAGGCTCGTATAAGTATCATCGATTTCTTGTAAATGTGATATGCTCATTAATTTGTAATCAATTATTTCAATTGCTATATATATAATTAATTGCAGGTGAAACCCGAATTAAATCACACAAACGACGAATTGTTGAAGTTGCATTATTGGGGGCCAAGAGCAGAAGTGACGGCATACCCATCTTACTTTGTCAATGGCTTCAATTTCCACACTGAACGTCACAATGTTGGGAAGTCAACAATGAATTGTGGTGTTTGTGTCAAAAGCTCATCATATACAGACACGGATTCTGACTTCTATGAAATTTTGGAAGAGATAATTCAACTAGATTACCCACTAATTCCGAACATGCACATTGTACTGTTTAATTGTCGTTGGGTCGATCTGGTCAGAGGCATGAAGATACACCCTCGTTATCACGTTGTTGATGTCAACTTCAAAAAGCTCTACCAAAATAATGAACCATTCATACTGGCACAACAAGCAGTATAAGTATACTACGCGGATTACCCGAGCATGAAGAAGGACAAAGTGGACTGGAAAGCTGTTTGCAAAATCAAGGCTCGAAAAGTAATCGATGACTCTCGATGGACCGAGGTCGCCTATCAGATGGATGAAGTCGTACCTAATCCAGATGTTGTAATAGATAACCAAACATTTGAAGTGCATGAACCAACGAGAATACAATTGGTCGTTGATCATGGAGTAGGGCCATCGCGCTCGCTAGACAGTGAATCCGAAGATGAAGATGAAGATAGTTTTGACGAGGCTGAGTCCGATGAAGAGACTTATTGAGTTTTCCAAAAGATTTCTGTAATTTTTTCATTACAGTTATTGTAAAAATTGTATTCGATAGATGTATTTTGATTATTCTAAGAAATCAGAATAAATTTTAAAAATAGGAACGAATATTTTATTATAACGACAGTTCCTAATACAGGTACAACTATTTGAATACGTGCCAAACAAAAAAACAACGGGAAATTTGAATTAGGAATGGTCAAAATTTATCAGGACCGTTCCTATTTAAGGTATAATTTTCCAAATATGGCGGCTAATTAAAAAAAAATGAGGAAAATTTGAATTAGGAACGGTCAATTATTAAAGGGACCGTTCCTATTTGAGGTACAATATGTCAAATATGGCGGCTAATTAAAAAAAATGAGAAAAAATTGAATTAGGAACGGTCAAATTGTATAGGGACCGTTCCTATTTGAGATACAATATTACGAATATGGAGGCCAATAAAGAAAAAGGAAAATTTGAATTAGGAACGGTAGTTGAAAACTAACGACCGTTCCAAACTGAAGTCCAATATTTCATTTGGCGCCCAATGAAAAATTGGTGGGAAATTCAACTATTGGAACGGTCAGTTTATACACACGACCGTTCCAAAGGTTAATAGGAACGGTAAATACGTGCGTGTATTAAAACGACATCGTATTTTTCATTAGGAACGGTATTGGGAACACCTTGTCTATTAGGTGACCGTTACTAGTATTACAATTCCAACCAATTGGTCCAATATCTCAACATCCGTCAACCGGATCGACACTATTTTTTAACACATACAAGGTTATGGATATGAATCAGCAACCCGGATTTAAAAATGCATATGTTTTTGTTACGATGAATACTGACCGAATACGATACCTCGAGATTCGCACACCAAAATATTTCAAAAAGACATATAATGTATTCTTTTGTGTGTTATATCATATCTAACGGTCTGATTGAAATTTTGACGGTCTGATTAAGCTGTGCAGTACAACAATATAGGATGCTAGTTACATTTGTGAAATGCTAACAAACATAAATTTACAAATATACTTCATATTGTGAACATGTGTCTATTTTTTGAAAATTACTATATATTTTCAATTTCTTTAAACATCCAATTGTATACGTTTATTCAGTCAGATAAGTGTCCAGAGCGTGTTTTTCTTAGTTTATATTGATTATCTAAGAAGATAAAAAAAATTGCAATACATATAGGAATGGTTTTATATGAAAATAGGAACGGTTACTTTGTGCATGTCTGCAAACGACATCGTTTTATTATTTAGGAACGGTATTGGGAACCATTTTCTATTGAATGATCGTTCCTATTAGTACAATTCGAAATACTAAGTATTTTGTATTGATATAGGAAAGGTAACTTATAATTCAGAAACGGTAATACTATTAAATGACCGTTCCTATTTAGGTCAACATCAGTATAAGATATTAAAACATTATCGTATTAAAGAGAAAATAGCGTCGTATATGTTTGTAGGAACGGTAGTAGTAACACCTAAAATAATACGTTACCTTTCCTATTAAGTTTATGGCCATTGCTATGTCTTAAAACGTCGTCGTTTTAATAGCATAACGACGTCGTTTTCCAAAATTTGGACTGGGAGCAGGAACAGTCTATAAAAAAGAAGACCGTTCCAAATTTCTAATATAAAATCAGCCCTTGGCCGATTTTTTTCCCATTTTCCTTCCCCTTCTTTTCCTCTCAAACTCTATCTCTCTCAAGCTCTGAAACCCTCGCCCCCTCTCAAATTCTGAAACCCTCGCCCCCTCTCAAACTCTGTCTCCCTCTCACTCTCTCTCTCATCGTGACACTCTCCCTCTCAATCTCTCTCTCTGTCGCACTCGCCCTCTCCCTCTAAATCTGCCACCTCCCTCGCCGCCGAGAGCCTCCGCTACCACCCACCACCGCCGAGAGCCTCCGCCACCACCCACCACCGCCGCCTCCTCAGCGTCCCCCGCCATCGTCATATAGCAACAATAACAAGTAGGGTTTCCAAAAACCCTACTCTGAGTTTCCTTTTTTTTTTTTGTGTTTTTTGTAATTATGTAAATTCATGTGTAATTTAGGACTGTAATTTTCTGTAAATTTTTGTAAGTTAGGATTGTAATTGTAATTTTTTGTAAATTTTTGTGTTGTAATTGTAATTTATGAAAATTACTGTGCTGTAATTGTAAATTTTTGTGCTGTAATTGTAATTTATGAGAATTTTGGACTGTAATTGTAATTTATGTGAATTTTTTTTATTATTTTGTGTTATTTTTCTAAATTTTCTGCAATTCAATAATTAGTTGTTAATTGTTGGGAATTTTCTGAATATTTTCTGCAATTTTTAAGCAATTTTTATAATTTCTGTTATTTCTGTGTAATTTGTTAAATTTTTGGTAATTATTCGGTAATATGATTGTTGTTAATTTTGGTGCAATTTCTATAATTTTATGTTATTTTTAAAATTATTTTCTAATATTATTAAAAATTTCAAAAAAAAATCTGTTATAAAAATTTGAGAATTTAAATTTTTTTAAAATTCTGAAAATTCAGAAAAATTCTGTAAATTTTATGTCATTTTCTGTAAATTTAAAAAAAATAAAAAAAAATTTGGTAAATTTCCAAAATTATGAAAATTCTGAAAATTTTAGAAAATCTTTTGTAATATTTTTTTGTGAATTTTCTAAAAATTTTATTTATATTTTATGTAATTTTAAAAAAAATTCTAAAAAGTCTTTATATTTTATGTAATTTTAAAAAAATTTACTCATAATATATGAAATTTGTTAATTTTCTATATTATTTTGTAAGGATATAGGCAAACATTGGTATTTAGTATAAACATTGGTATTTAGTATAAATATTTAGGATAAAATTTGGGATTTAGTATAAATACATAGGAAAAATATGAGGATTTAGTGTAATTAACCGTCAATGTTGGGTTCTAGTATATATTTTAGGAAATAATATTAGGATTTAGTAAACATTGTAGGAAAAATTGGGATTCATTATCCAATTATTAATTTAAAAAATTAGAAAAATTCATACGACTAATATTTTTTTAAAAAAATTATAGATCATGTCTGGTCAGGATTTTCCACCTCGAGGAGGTGGACGTGGCCGTGGTCGTGGTCATGGTCATGGTCGAGGCCACAGTCGCGGCGAACCGGCTATACCGCCGGCCAGTGTTGCTTCCCAGGATGAGGAAGCAGTGTTTCGACCACCACCACCACCACCGACAGAGCAGGCACGCGCACCACCTGCGCTGGATCAGCAGCCCGTTGCGTCTACCGCTGCGCCGGATCAGCAGCCCGGACCATCCACTATTGCACCGGCGGTCGATCCAGCCTGTCCATGGGTTGCCCCACCACCACCACCCCCACCGGCCCCACCACTCCGACCACCATCCGTGCGCCAGTTCATCACACTCGCCAATGCGAGGTATATTTACATTTTTAAATTTTTTTTGTAATTTAAATTGATATTCTAATGTCATACTAATTATTTTATAATTTCAGTTCTGATCGGAAGATCCATGAGCGCATGTACACGGTCGTGCGAGGACACTATCCCTATCCTTGGGGCAGTTTGTGCAAGGCACCGCCAGAGCACCAGTTTTTCTGGTTTGAGAGTTTGAAGATAACGACAATTAATTTTTGTTTTTAAATATTTTAACAATCTAAGTTATGATATATGTATATTTTTTCTTAATACAGATGACGTACTGGTGGGACGCCGACGATGAGTCGATGTTCAAGATCTTCCATGTTTGGGTGGGGAAGTTCGTCCTCGCCAGACAGTCCCTGCAGAAGCCGCTATGGCTGACGAACGAGGTGTAGCGACAGCTCCTCCTGTACTGGGAGTCTCCGGAGTTCAAGCAGGAGTATGAGAAGAACAAGGCGAACCAGAACGCCAACCCAGCCGCATTCGCTACTGTGTACCGCGGGGGATCTGTCTCCGTCGGTATGCACAAGTGGAAATTGGTAAGATATCTAATGTTATTTCAATTATTTATTACTATTAAATTAAAGGGCAAATGTCACATTTGGTCCCTTAAGTTTTCGTTAAGAATCACTTTAGTCCCTGAAGTTCATTTTTTGACATTAGCATCCCTAATCTTTGGTTTTTGTCCCAGTTTGGTCCCTCTGACCATTTTCCGGCGAAAATGTGGCCGAATTTTGACTTTTTGGAGGGTAAAATGGTCAAATTAAGTTTGATTTTCTCACTTTAGTCCCTTAAGTTTGTAAAATTATCTAAATAGTCCTTTTTAGCCAAGAAACCATTTTTTAAAATTTTTATATGCTGAAAATGATGTAATTATATTGTGTGAATAATTAAAATTTTGTAATCTTGTAAACATAATAATAATATATTGCGCAACTTAAAACAAAATAGTCTCTTTTTTTTTTTTTTTTCCCGAAGTTACAATAAAACTTAGAATTATGAATAAATTTTACAGAACTTATATAATCTGAAAATATAATAAATTTTAACAATGTTATGAAATACTAACAATTGGGTTTTTGAACAAGAAGTTGGTGGGATGTACTTGTATAACTAGATTATTTAGTGGATTTCATATATATATATATATATAATTCAATTTAAGAGATTCTTATAGAAATTTTTCTATAAAATGTAACTATTTATTTATAAAAACCTCTTAAGATAAATTATATATACGTATGAAATCTATCAAAAAATCTAATTCAAAAGTATATTCCACCAACTTTCTATTAGAAACTCTAATCATTCAATAAATATTTTTAAAGTTTAACTTTTCTAGACATCTCTCTAACACTGAGAAGAAAAAAATATTGACGTAGATTTTTTATTATACTTTTCAATTAGATATGTTTTATAAATTAATTCATAATTTTGATGTTTTTTAACTACTGAAAATGAAAAAAAAAGACTGCTTATTTTAAATTAAGCAATATGCTATTATTATGTTCACAAGAGTTCAAATTTTTGATTATTCACATAAGATAAGTACATCATATTAAACATACAAAAATAAAAAAAAAAAAGTTATTTTTCACTTAAAAAAGGACTAATTTGATAATTTTACAAACTTCGGGGACTAAAGTGAAAATCAAACTTAGATTGACCATTTTACCCTCTAAAAAGTCAAAATCCGATCACATTTTCACCGAAAAATGGTCAGAGGGACCAAATTGAGATAAAAACTAAAGTTTAAGGATGCTAAAGTCAAGAAATGAACTTGAGGGACTAAAGTGATTCTAAACGAAAACTTAAGGGACCAAATGTAGCATTTATCCTAAATTAAAATGGTAATAACTCATTCCCATTTCTTTTTACAGGAGGAGCAGTTCGGCCGGCCAGTGAAGCAGATGGAGTTATTCTCCAAATGCTACAAGAAGAAGGCCGATGACGGCTGGAGCGGGCCGAGGGCAGTGGAGGTGGCGGTAAGTTGTAATGAATACATTCTAGTTTATTTTTTTAAATGTTTGAAAATTTTTTAATTTATTCTAATTATTTTTGCAGGAGATGTTCCAGAAGATGATGGAGGATCATTAGTCTCAGGCCCCGTCCAATCCTGGGGATCCTGCTTCCGAATCAGATGGCTCGGTGGCGCAGACCGAGCAGCAGATGTGGCTCACTTGCGTCAGGGGCAAGAACAAGGGCCGAGTATTTGGTCTTAGTTCTGAGGCCCTGGGTCTCAGCCAGATCGTTACCTCGCCATCACCACCGCCACCACCCGCGCTAGAGCCAGCGCCTTCGTCAAACATGGAGGGTCGGTTGGTCCGCTTCGAGCAGATGATGGTGGACCTGATGGGCATGATAAAGGACATGCAGACCAGTCGCTCCGACGCCGGCCCGTCACAACCTCCTAGAGACCCCACCCTTCCAGACATTGACGAGATGGACGAGGCCGATGGGGACGAGGAGTAGATTATGTATTTTTTTATTTTGGTTTTTTGTAATTAAATCAGATAATATTCGTATTTAATATAATTTTTATTTCTAAATTATGCATTTTTCATAGTTAAATATTAATTATATAATCAAAATATTATCAATAATTTAATTTATATTTAAATGATAAAAATTATTAATATAAAAAAAATTAATAATTCATTAGTTAGGAACGGTACTTTAGACGGTCAATCAACGCCAAATATCGTTCCTATATTTGACTGTTTTAAAAACTTACCGTTCCCAATGCCGATGAAATAACCAGTCCAACTATACAAGCCAATCGTTCCTAAAGACGGGACTTACTGTGCCTACATATATTCCAAAATCAATTCTTTCGTGGTTAGGCTTTCGTTCTGAAGACAATACCAAAAACTAGTCCACAATGGTATTCCAAAGTTAGAGTGCTAAAACCGTTCCTATGGGTCGCGACAAAATATATTCCAGTTACCGATCCTAATCTCTACAACTAACCGTTCCTACATATATTCCAGACACCATGCTAAATTTTATCTACAACATAAGGTGACTATTCGAAAAGGTGTTCTAACTACCGTTCCTAATTGCGCGATTTAATTTTGATGCTACCGTTCCTAAAGTTTATAAGGTGTTCCAAATGCAAAAATTATAAATTTATATGTACAAAGGTAATTAGGAATGGTACACCTAATGTATGCCAAAAACCGTTCCCAAATAGGAATGGTTACTTCGTCACCGTTCCTAATTGTTAGGATCGCCTCTTATTGCCACGGATTGCATCTCGTTCCTCAACCGTTCCTAATTTCAGTCCAAAAGGTTCCAGTGAACTATTTACCGTTCCAAAAGTTAAAAAAACCGTTCCTGTTACCGTATCAATTCCCGCATTTTTTGTACTGATAATAATTAATTCTGAAAATAATAATTTCTTAAAATTTTTATTTTTCTGAAAATAATTCTGAAAATTTGTTGAAAATGTACTATTCTGAAAATAATATATTCTCAAAAAATGATTTTTGTTGATTTTTTATTTTGTTAATTTGTATTTTTATTTTTGTTGATTTGTAGAAAATAATAAACTCTGAAAATTCTGAATTTTTTTTGAAAATTTAAATTTTTATTGTTCTTGATTTATTGTGAATTTGGATGGTGAATTTGTATGATGAAATCATTGTTATATTTTGTATGATGAATTTGTGTGATTTTTAGGGATTTTCTGTAAATTTATATTTTACTGAAATTATATTGTCATATTTTCTGAGATTATTGTTAATTTTGTTGTTATATTGTTAAATTAGTGTGAATCTTCTGTAAAGTTTTAGGATATTATATCTCATTAGATTTTACTGTAATTTTTCAAAATATTGGGTTAAGCCTGCAATTAACTATAATTTTCTTCAATATTCGCAATTATTGGGTTAGTTTTGTATATTTCTGAAATTATTATGCAATACCGTAATTTTTCAAAATATTGGGTTCATTCTATAATTAACTAAAATTATTATGGAATTTCTGTAATTTTGAAAATATTGGGTTAGTTTTGTAATTTTCTAAACTTAGTATGCACTACTGTATATTTTCAAAATATTGGGTTCATTCTGTAATTAACTGAAATTATTAGGCAATTTTTGTAATTTATGAAATTATTGGGTTACTTATGTAATTTTCTAAAATTATTATGCAATACTGTAATTTTTCATATTTTTGGGTTCATTCTGTAATTAACGGAAATTATTATGCAATTTCTGAAATTATTGGGTTAGTTTTATAATTTTTATGAAATTATTGGGTTGTTTTTGTGTTGTTCGGACATCATTATGCAATTCTGTGATTTAGAAAATTATTGGGTTAATTCTGTAATTTCTATAATTATTGGGTAACTTATGTAATTTTTGTAATTTTATTGTAATTTTTGTAATATTTGGAGAATCTATGTAATTTTCTATAATTTTCAGAATTTTTGTAATTTTAGAAAATATATGTAACTTTCTGTAATTTTAGGAATATTTGTAATTTTTCGAAATACATGTAATTTCATGCAATTTTAGGAATTTTTGTAATTTTAGGAAATATACATAAATTTTCTGTAATTTTGGGAATTTTTTTAATTTTAAGAAGTATATGTAATTTTCTGTAATTTTTTGAAAATGTATGTAATTAATTTTTTGTAATTACATTGTAAATTCACTACTTTTTTGTAATTTTAGGCCATATATGTAATTTTAAGTAATTTGTAATTCCCATAATTTCTGTAATTTTGGGAATTATTGATAAAATATAATCTATCATTTACTGCTTTATACAAAATATAATCAATATTTTTTAAATGTATATATATCATGACGATTGGTGCTCCGGCCCCTCCCGGACGTGGTCGTGGCCGCGTTCGTGGTCAGACGACTCCGGCTCCAACCATTGGAGCGACTCCACCAGCACAGCCTCCAGTGCCACAGGCCCCACCAGTTGAGTGATTTCTATAAAGTTTATTTCAAGTGATTTCATTATTTTAGATGCATTAATTAATTATTTAAATTTGTCTTTGACAGGAGGCACAACTCGGTCGCCCGATCAAGCAGATGGAGCTGTTCTCCAAGGTTTACAAGAGAAAGGAGGACGGTCAATGGAGCGGCCCGAGGGCGGCGCAGGTGGCGATAAGTTTATTTTCAGTTTCCTTTCCAATTTATATTATAATTTTATTTTTTTCATACTAAGTCCAGTATTCCAATTGTAGGAGGTGTTCGAGAGGATGATGCAGAAACAACAAGCCGACCAGCCACCAAATTATCAGCTAGATCCTCCACCCTCTTCTCAAAGCTCGGTGGCCATGACCGAGAACCAGATATGGATGGCGGCAGCAGGCGGCCGAAAGAGGGGTCGAGTATTCGGACTCGGCTCTGAGGCCCACGACACGATCGCTGGACCCTCACAGCCGAGCTCGTCATCTGCTCCACCGCCCCAGCCACCACAAGAGCAACGCCCGGACCTCGATGATCGGCTTACCAGGCTCGAGGAGATTGTCCAGCATTTGGCGAATGACAGGTCCAAGCCTCCACCGGCGCCACCGTCCCAAGATCCAGTCGATCCCCCGCAGCACAACGATTAGGCAGAAGACGGGGAGCTCGATCTGGATCTAGATTAGGGTTGGGTTTTGTGGTTTCCATCTTTTTATTTCCAAAATATGTATTTATATTTTAAAAACAGTTTTGTAAAGACAATTTTAATATCGTGAAGAATATTGTTATTTCTTCTTGCTACCACAACTCGGTACATTTTTATATTCAACAAATTAAACAATAAATTATTTTATTTTAAATAAAAAAATTAAATTAATATTTTTTACCAATAAATAAATAAAATAATATTTTTGTAACGACCTTAGTATGGGTTCTAGGAATACACCAACACACAAATAAAAGCCGTACCAACAACCGTTACCAAAACCGGATGTAAACCAATTACAAGAAATGACACCAGACTGGTTAAATCACCATTCCAAGGGGAGGTACAAAAACCGCTTTAAAAACTGCTACAAATCATTAACAAACATGCGCAGGGGAGTGTAGCAATAACCGTTACAATATTTATTACATGCACATTACAATAAAAATTATAAACACCGCTACAAATCAAACTGGGACCATTACAAAGACAGATGAAAAAACCGTTCCACTAGTGATACACTACTATCACATTCTTTGTAACAAAAGCCGTACCAATTTAGAAATTTAGAATTCGCGCGAGTCATTCCAAATGGAGATACAAAATCATTTTCTGATTTAGGTCAACGGGTGAAACGGTTCGGGAGACCGTTACAAAGACCGGTTAAATTTGTAACGCCTTTGGTGTGAGCCATTACAATAATTTTGTAACTCATACTTTTGGCTCGGATTTATGGCCATTACAAAAATGGCTACAAAATTAATGAGACCGTCCTAACGTTAAATTTAGCCATTCCAAAATCCGTTACAATAAATTAATTTTTTTTTTTTGTAGTGAGATATTGATAGTTTATTTTATATTTTCTTGGTCTTGATTCACTATGAATATTAGTTGATTAAGAAATTTAATACTATTATTAATAGTTGAAAAAAATGCATATATCAAATTTTAGCATACGAAATTACTTGACTTGGTCTTATGTTATGCGTTTAAAATGTTATGTCGACGATGTACAGATATTGATAAAAAGAAAGTTTAAACTTAATTTAATAGTAATTTCTTTTAACAATTTTTACTTTTTAGTAATTTTATCTTTAAATAAAAATTCTTGATCTGATTATCATTTATGTATTTTATAATTAATATGATACAAACTTGAAACATTAAAAAAATGTTATAATCAAAATAAAAATTTAAAATAAACTCGTCATGTTTTACGTTTATTATATTTTTTGTAATACCTAATATAACATTAACACAGACTATAAATTATTGAGTTATTTCCACTAATATATTTAATTACTATTCTATAAGATGTTAATCACATATAAAGTTAAATGGTATGGTAGAACACCAATGGAGATTGAGACAAATTAAGTTAGACTAGATTTTATATATTATATGTGTTATATATCTTTCATTGAATAAAATTTTAATTTTAAAATAAAGTATCATAAAGTATATGAGTAAACTTAATGATTTTAGTTTTTAATTTTTTTATCTAATGACTAAACTAATCTTATTAAAATTACACAAGAGATACAATTTTACAAGGCCATAAATTAACAATGCCAAGGAGTCCTAATCGATAGTGTAATACATCAATAATTGGACTCTTAAATATTTAATAAATGAATTATAAACATTGAGTCAAATTGAAGTAAAAATTTAGTAAAAAAAAGAAAAGGACCATAAGTTATTCTTATTTATTTTAATGTCAATGACTTAAATAGATTGAAATTAAGAGAAATATTAGTGTTTTGAACTTTAGTTTAATAAATTATGAAATTGACTTCAAATATGTAAATTGTAATATGAATTTAGCCACTAAAAGAGAAATAATTGGCCCAAAAAAGATGATAAGGTTTATAATAAAGTGCATAATTTACTACAACCTACACAATAGAACAACATATTTTTCATAAAACTTTTCATAAAATATCAAAATTAGAACTATATCTTGATAATGTCGCAAAAATAATCAGCTTAGTAACAGGAAAACAAGCAAAAGTCAAAAGATATACAACAAGATAATAGAATCAACAAAACTAGAATTTTTCCATGAAACTATATATTCATTAATGACATTTCATAAAAAAAAATTAATAAGTTGCTATTATTGATATACTATATATAATAATTATTATATTATTCCTTATATAAATAATCATTATTAATTATATTTTTCAAGACAATTCAAAGTTTGTAAAATATTTATAATTTTTATGACTATTTTATAAAAAAAATAAAATAAATGTTAATTGTCCACGCGTAACGCGCGTGCACCTTGCTAGTTAACTTAAATATCGGATTATTAACCCCTATTTTGCAGGTTATCACTCTAATAACTTTAAAATTTTTCGACCCGTGTGTGACCGTCACAAATGTAGAAAGGTACTTCTAAGAATTTTTTTTATTTGATTAAACTAATCCCAAAATATTATTAGTTGTAAAAGATAAGAATTCAGAATGGTATATCTATTAACTCATGAATTAATTACACTTTATACTTATTACCTCCTATTAATTATTTTCTTATTTATTAAGATATTTTATAAAAATTTACTTTGATGAGAAACTTACACTTAGAAGTATAAATTTACTAGACGAAATACTATATTCTTCTTCATTCTTCCCTCTTGTGTTGTTATATGCATTATTTAAATGATTCATGCAATAAAAACACATACTAAAAACATTATATTCTTAGAAGAAGCGTTATCAAACTTACAATGCAATTATTATTAACAATAAAGTGAGTTTAAATGAAATATGAAAATTAACATGAAACAGTTTGCAAACATTTTTACAAGATTTAAATTTGTATTTGTTGATAATTAGTCATGTTAGGATTTTGTGTGCAATTTTGAAGTGCTAAAACTTGTGTACTATGAATTTGAAACTTATGCTAATATCAAATTAAAAATAATAAGTCGAATTGATGCAGAAAATAAATCACATCAAATAAGACAAGCATAGTCCGCCTCCTGGAAACATGTCATCTCAAGAAAAAGAGACCCAAGGGGAGAGGGGAGGTCGAGCACCTCCACCACTTGGAAGCGTGTCATCACGAGAAGCACATTACCAAGGGGCGAGAAGAAGTCAAGTACCTCCCTGTTAGAATAGGTGACGGGAAAGCCAATTGGTTTGACATTTTGGTGTAATGTAATATTATGTAATGAATAAAATGAGTATTCGTTACCATTGTTATTGTCTTTGTTGTGCTCATTTCCATATGTTAAAATGTCATTTTATATATATCACAACAAAGCCCATAGACCACTTTAACAACTCATGCAGTTCGCCCACGCATTTGATGATGGTTATGAAACCAACTGATAAAGGGTTGGGTCTGATACATTCTAAGTCGAGGACCTCGAGACAGGGCATCGAGAGTCCTATAGAGACTTGCACCAAGAGTCGTATTCATTGGATGAGTGTCGTATTTCATCGGCAATAGGCGTGGGATGCCTATACGATCTTGGTAGGTTGGTCGACTAGGGTCGAACCGACTGAGCTGACTCGCTCGGATCATCATATGGAAGCCTTGGAGGCTTGGTTTGTATGATTGGATTTCCCCGGTTTTGATAGTACTGGAGTAGTCCTCAGACTTGAGGAACCATGGTAGTCTCATACACACAACGGTTGTATCTTAGATCTGGCGAGAGGGGATCATGTTGCATACATGTTCATTATAAGCCTTGTCCAGTGCAGTCAGAAGGTGTAGCAAGAATGGTGGGTTTAAAGAAGAGGATCCGTCCCCTGTTTGTATGTAACAAAAGTATTTCCTATGCACTCAGAGACACGTTCATGCTGGTTTAAACCTATGGCCACAGTGGTTGATCGAGCAGGGAAATAGTTTCCTGCGTCGAGCAATGAGGCATGCATAGTTTCAAATATTAAGCATAGACGCCTAATCAAGGATGTGAACTGACGCCCCATTCCATACCCTAGACTAAGATCGGAAGACGGTAGATGGAAGGAACCGTACTCGTACAGAATCGGCGCATAAATATTCACGCCAACATTCACCTAGTCTCTAGTGCCATGGACCATTTCTAGATAGCCACCCATGGTGACGGGCTCCTATTGGACACGAGCTCAAGTCTGGCTGAGGGTGAACCTAAAGGGTCCCACACAAATCACCGGGGAGGTGAAGGAATTGACTTGGGGTCAATTTCATTGGATGATAAGTAATTGGATTACTTAAGGGATTGTCCATTGGATGGACGGGCCCATATTGTATCGGGCCCTCATTTTATCGGTAAATGAGATTTATCGATTAAGTAGAGAATCGATGCTTGGATCTTTTAATTGGATTAAATGATTAATGGAAAATATTTAATTGGACCATGAATTAAATAGGATTTAATCCCTAGGCTTATTGTAATTGGATTACAATAAAATTCGATCCATTAAATCTTGGCCCAAGAGAGGTGTTAATTCCACTTTTGGAATTAGAAGAAGTTGGGCTTCTTCTAAAATGGGATGACCGAATTTTGCTTCTTTTGGAAGCACTAAAATCGGCCATGAGGGCCTTTGATGACTAGTTGACTTGTCTCTTTTGGAAAGAGACAAATCAATTCCAATCAAGCCTCTTTCACTTGGTATGATTAAATCATACCTTATCAAATGGTAGGTCTCATTGAAGATCAATGGGGATTGATTGAAATGTATCTAGACATGTTTGGATGATACTAGACACTATCTATTAATCACATTAATAAAGTATATATATATATATGTATTGTTGGAAAATGGTGAATGATAAATTAAAGAATAAATCGTGACAAGTGATTGGTTACAATGTGCGACGCATAACAAGCTCGTCATAGCTTATGCTCGTGACACGTAGATGATGGTTCATGAGCCCCAATCATCATCCGGTTGTGTTTTGGTCAACCTAATGGGTGTGTCCTTTGGTTGAAATGATGTGTCCATTGGGTGAAACCCTTTGGATGAAATGATGCGTCCATTGGAGTGAAATGGTATGTCCTTTAGGTGAAATGATGCGTCCATTTGGATGAAAGGTCATAACCTTTCAAAGGCATCTTTTCTAATTGGACATGTCCGTTCGAAACACCTTTCCAACTCCTATAAATAGGCCCTCTCATTATTTCATTCATGGAGCATAGTGATAAAACTCATTCATAGCATTCGTAAGCATAAAAGCATTCTGCAAATAGAGTTTAGCAAGAGAGCTTCAAAATATCATTTGGTCCGCCGTTTCTCAAAGTTTCTAGTGCTGCTACTTTGAGATAGAAAGTCGTTGTATCTTGGGAGATAAATTGCCAATTCCGTAAGCACTAGAGCGGGGCAATAATTTTCTTAAAGATAAAGAGTCTAACTCTTGCCTCGACTTCGTAATACACAATTTCCTGCACTATCCATATCATTCATTTCCTACAAGTTTAAGACAATTATGTGTCATTGTGTATTATGGCAAGTGAATCTGCTACTACCAATCCGACTATGGCAACTGGATCTGCTGCTGCTAATCCGGCTACTATGGTTGTTCAACCACATGTGCCACAATCGATTGCTGCCCAAGGAGAAAGGCCGGAGAAATTCTCAGGTAACAACTTTAAGAGATGGCATCAAAAGATGTTGTTCTACCTCACTACGTTGAACCTAGCTAGGTTCTTAAGTGAGGAAGCCCCCCTTGTTTCTGAGGAGGAGACTGATCCCCAACAAAGGGTTGCTTTTGATGCATGGGGACATGGGGATTTTCTATGCAGAAATTACATCCTCAATGTCTTGAGCGATACTTTGTACAACGTATACAGCTCAGCCAAGACTACAAAAACCCTTTGGGAATCCTTGAAAAAGAAATACAAAATGGAGGATGCCGGCTTGAAGAAATTCATAGTCGGGAATTTCTTGAAATTCAAAATGGTGTAGTCCAAAACGGTAATGAGCCAAGTCCAAGAATTCCAAATGATCTTGCATGATCTGCATGCAGAAGGAATTAGGCTCAGTGAATCCTTCCAAGTAGCTGCTATGATTAAAAAGCTACCTCTGATATGGAAGGAATTCAAAAGTTACTTGAATGGCGAGTTAGATGAAGAGATCTACATGAAACAACCTAAAGGGTTTGTCGTTCCTGGACAAGAAAAGAAGGTCTGTAGACTCATCAAATTGTTGTACGGGCTTAAACAAGCTCATAACAAATGACATGGAAAATTTGACAAACAATGTTGTCAAGTGACTTCAAGGTCAACGAGTGTGATAGATGTGTCTATGTTAAAGGTACTTCTAGCTTCTTTGCCATAGTCGATCTATATGTAGTTGCTATGTTGACAAAGGGAAGCAATCTCTACCAAGAAAGTATTGGCAAAATATTGTGATATGAAAGACATAAGGTTTAGCTGACGTAATGATAGAGACTAAGATCTCTAAAACGTCTGTAGACTTGTCTTATCATAGTCTCATCATGTTGAGATTGTACTAGAAAGTTCAATGTTCATGACCATTTACCTGCTAAGACTTATGTAGATAAAAAATCTACACTTAGCAAAGAACCAAGGTGAACAGGAGGTCAAATTGAATTTTCAAGAATGATTGGTAGATTAAGGTATATAGAGAAAAACACTCGTTCTATTATGGAATCTGGGTTTATAGCTTCAGATAAAGCTGGAGAAGAAGCTGAATGGCTTTGTAATTCTTTGGAGTATGTTCCTTGTTGGACAAAAGCAAGTGCCTGTTATTATGATATATTGTGATAGTCGTTCGACTATTGAAAGGGCACGAAGCAATATGTATAATGGTAAGTCGAGACATATACGTCGAAGACATAATACCATAAGACAGATGATCTCTAATGAAATCATATCTATTGATTATATAAAGTCAAAGGATAATTTAGCGGATCTATTAATGAAAGGCCTTTTTAGAGATCAAGTATACTTTTCGTCGAGGTGAATGGGATTTAAACCCGATAATTAAATCTTTATAGCGGTAACCCAACCCTGTTGACTGGAGATCCCAAGATCTTGGTTCAATGGGACAACTAAGTTATAAAGATTATGGAAAGCACTTGGAGTTTTACTCCTTTCCATTCCTATGACAAAAAGTGCTATCAGTAAAGGGTAGAGGTTAAGCAATAAGCTTTTTAACGATTCCTATTCCAAGTCAAGAACATTATAGGAGATCACCTATATATGTGTGAAGACGGGCCGCTTCAAATGTAAAACACTTATGAATCCAAGATGGAGTCCAGGGCCAAAACGGACTCAACCATGAGAACCAAAGATATTAGAGAAGGCATTGTGGGAGTACTATTGTTTTGGTTTACACCAACGGCTGAACAGTTCAAGACATCATGCTCACTGATTAGCCAAGTAAATCCGATGGTATTCCAATAAGGAAGGTTCAAAGCCACAAACTACCTATCCTAATGCAATGACTTCTCGGTTGAAACACTCTTAAGTGTCTGCATGCTCATATGCATTAATTTTTATTCATATGGGGGATTGTTGGAAAATGGTTAATGATAAATTAAAGAATAAATCGTGACAAGTGATTGATTACGATGTGCGACGCAAACAAGCTCGTGATAGCTTATCACAGCTCGTGACACATAGATGATGGTTGATGGGCCCCAATCATCATCCGGTCGTGTCTGGTCAACCTAATGGGTATGTCCTTTGGTTGAAATGATGTGTCCATTGGGTGAAACCCTTTGGATGAAATGATGTGTCCATTGGAGTAAAATGGTATGTCCTTTAGGTGAAATGATGCGTCCATTCGGATGAAAGGTCATAACCTTTCAAAGGCATCTTTTTTTATTGGACATGTCCGTTCGAAACACCTTTCCAACTCCTATAAATAGGCTCTCTCATTTCATTTCATTCATGGAGCATAGTGATAAAACTCATTCATAGCATTTGTAAGCATAAAAGCATTCTGCAAATAGAGTTTAGCAAGAGAGCTTCAAAATATCATTTGGTTCGCCGTTTCTCAAAGTTTGTAGTGCTGCTACTTTGAGATAGAAAGTCGTTGTATCTTGGGAGATAAATTGTCGATTCCGTAAGCACCAGAGTGGGTCAATAATTGTCTTAAAGATAAAGAGTCTGCATGTATATGTCATCATCAAAGAAAACTCTCTACACACTCTCTCAAGCAATTCGGCCCCTCTCTCTGTACTATCTAAATCCTCTTTGTTGCACATTAATCTAGGATCAATTGAAGAACAAAGTAAGATCAAGAAGGAACACTGATTTGATAGTGTCATCCCTTCTTCGATCTGATCCTCCACTTTTCTCTAGCAAAAAAAAACGAGATCTTTCCCAGTGTGGTGTGGACTACGTTAGAGAGTTCATAGTTTTGAACTTTGGTGAACGTTTCCGGCCATGGAACAACGCTCGTAGCCATGCACTAGAAAACTAGAAAGGTAACATTCGGTTTGATGTTCTTGTAGTTTCTTTTGTTTAGTACCTATGTGCTCTATATGATATGTTGTTATATACTATCGTATTCTACATTGAACGCTCGGTTGAGCACCCAAGGGTACACCCCTTGGGATCTTTTTTGATAATATTTTTAAAAGTCATCACAAAAAGAAGGAACACAACGAATAGAGGAAGTCAAACACCTCCCCTTCCTGGATAAGAGTCATCCCAAGGAGGAAAGACTCAAGCTCCGGATAGGCAATCTAGCCTTGGAGGATGAGAATGTGACACCCCCTACGGCACTATACTTTATCACCACTAATCATTATACTCTTCTTAATTATAAGCTGTCTTATAAGGTATTTTCATTGTAAATTAATAAGATAAATCCTATTTTTATTGATATAATATATATCTATAAATATATCTTAAATAACAATAGATGTCATCAAAAGTTCATAATTACTAGGCCATAACTATGGTCATGTACAAAACTCAAAAAAAAAAAAAAAAAGAGCTTCAGACTACTATAGAATTTGAAATGCAAACCCGACAAAAGACTATAGACACATAGCTAGAACTTTGAATTCAGATGTCACAGCTGACCCACCTGTTAAGATCTGTGGCACGACTTCAAATTTGTTGTAGCTAGTCACGGTTACCTATCTCCTGAAAAATGTTTGGCAATGGATGAACTGCCTACTTAATAAGTATAACTAATCAGCTCATATATACACGCACATACGCAGAAAAATAATTTTTTATGAAATGAAACCAACCAACACATATTCACCATGCAATCACAGTAAATGTAAGAAATAACACATACCAATAAACATATATCATTCCACAACGAAATACTCAATGTGTTTATTTATTTTCTTAGGGCCATGCTTACCCATGCTGGAGTGCATCACTCAATGGTCTTTGCCGGCTATCATCCCCTCAATCATAATTTTCCTCGATACCACACAACACACAGCTCGTACGATACCTCATCACCAATGATACCACACAGCACATAACTTGTATGATATCTCATCATCAACCCTATCACACAGCACACAGCTCGTATGATATGTCACATCATCTCCATTGATCAATGACAACACACAGCTCGTCATTAATCATATTATCATAAGCCATTGCAGTAGGCCCGCAAGTTAGGTAAGTCATTTCCTTATATCAATTCACAATATTCTCATCAATAATCTCATTATTCATTTTCATTCGACAATCAAATTTCCATTAGTAACTTCATCATTCAATATCTTTTAACAATAAAATGTAGAGAATAGAATCATCCATCTAACTTCCATACACCATAACTACATATAAGCACATAATAACAATTTCATCAAGCAACCATATAATCTAGACAAATACTCAATCATTAAAAATCATGTATACCAACAACATATATATATATAATCCAATTACTATACTTACCTCATGTTAATAGAAGGAATTGTTCAACCCTCTACTCTATCATCACGTCCTATCACAAGATATAATATGTATAATTAATATACCGAAAATATTATAAATTCCGAGTGAAACTACTCATTAATATTTGTACTTTTTCCACCAATATTCTAATATTTCATTTATATTGAAATTCAAACATCCGTTCCTTTTTCGTCCAAATAACTAGACACTATAATTTCCCCTCTATATATCTAACTTATCAATAAACTCACAGAATTTATTTTTATCAAACTCCTCATATTTTTATAACTATCGATCTCTATAACTTCCTAAATGAGATTACTACAAAAAGTCCATATTCCTTTTTAATAAATATAATATTTCTCAAATACAATCCCCTAATATTTCTCCAACATAATTTTCTACTATTAATTTTTGCTAATTCTTCACGATTATAATAATTATTCAGACACTAGTACATATAATTATCTATTTCGTCAATAAATCCGATTAATTTTGAATAAATCATTATACCAACAACTAAATCTGATAGATTAGAAAATTTTAATTTATTGCCTATAATAACCCCATTTCGATTAAATATATACCCGAACACTAATTTGTATAAATAATCGAATTCATCAAATTTTTGATTAAACATTAAATCGAATAGTACAAATTATATTTAATAAATGCACTAATCAAATTATATAAGTATACAAATTAATTAAAATTTTGAAGAATAAATGTAAACTTGTACACGCATCTTTGGGGAGAAGTGTAATTGCTGATAAGCTTTATTTAATGTGAACTCAATTTTGAGTTTAAACTTATCTAATTTATGTATCTTGAGAAGGCTAAGGAAGCCCACGTGCCACCTCCACATTCCATCCTTATTTTTACACTTTCGGTTATTATTATTATTATTATTATTATTATTATTATTATTATTATTATTATTATTATTATTATTATTGATAAATGAATAAAATATTATAAAATTCTTAATTTGTTCCCCGAATTTCTAAATTTATATGTCTCCCCAAATATTTATAAAGCTCCAATTTACTCCATTCAAGTTTTAATTTATACAAATTTCATTCTATAACTTATAACTAAATTAATATGAGCTCCAATTTACTCCCCTCAATTATGAATAAAATTCCATGGACGTCACAGAGAACAAGCTCCACCTCTGCTCGTGATCTGGATAACACATAAAGCACTCCTCTAAAATGGTTGAAGACGCTTTTGCTTAGGCTACATTAAGGGCAATGGCTCAGATGATCTCCGAGCATGGGTTCCCTCCACGACCCCCTTGCATCCTTGCAGAGACGAAGATGCCCAATGATCGCAAATGAAGGACCAAGGTCGTTAAAGAGGAGATGTACTGTGAGGAAGGGGGAGTTCAATGGTAGCTCCCTAAAAAACCACCCAAGAAACAGGTACATGATGCAACTCGCTAAAAGTGATAAATTAGACAAATGAAAACAATTATGATAAATGCCCCCCGAGCAAACCCAGGAAAAACATTAAGTTGCAAGAAAGTAGAAAAGGATCTTACTAAAGCTAAGAATAAAAAATTGGAACACAAAATTCTCTCCTTCAAGGCGACCCCCTAATAATGGTTAAGTTGAGAAAAGCCTCTTCCCTACACCATGACGCAAGGGCTCAATAGGGTCGGACTCGCGAGGCCTCTTAGGTGAACCTAGTGATGCGATGCAATTCAAAGCGGTGCAATGCAATGCGACATGACGCGATACAGTTCGGCGTGACATCATGAATTCGATACGATGCAAATGCGATGCAACCATCTGATGTGCGATGCCCTCATTGCCCCTATGGCGACTTGCGAGGTCGTGGGCACGGAGTGAGCAAGCGATGTCACTCACCCTCCTTCCTTGATGAAGAACGAGGGCAGACTCATGAATCACAATCACGATCACGCTGTTTGCAACCTTGGAGCATTGGATGTCATACAAAAAAGCTTAGACTAGGGGGGGGGGCTATAGACGACTCAAAGCCATCACTCCAGACAACGACGGGGTTAGAAATATTTTGGAGGCAGGCCCGAGCATATTAAAATTTCAAGAGGATCAGAGTGACTTTCGTGCAAGTTTCTAATAGCTTCAATGATTTCATCTTGAAAATCTACGACTCCCCCCGTATTGGGAACAAAAAGGCAAAAGCAACTAAAAAGAAACCCCAGATGCACGACCAAGACCCGATCGAGGACCACCTCGATCAAAATCAGGTTGAGGTCGATCGCCTTGACCAAGCGAGGCTAGTCGAGGCAAACCTCGAAGCGTGCCTAGTCGAGGCATGCCCCAACTCACTTCGCCTCTACCAATCCCAGATTGAGTCGACATGCCACGACTTAGAGAGTTTGGGTGAGGAGCCTCAACCAGATGCTAGTCAAGGCAAACCCCTCGACCAACGGCGACGTCGCCTCAGCCAGATGATGGTCAACGCAAGCTACCTCGACCAACGACGCCGCCTCCCTTGACTAGCTGTGACACTGCTCCCCTCGACTGTGACGCATCATTCTTATACATATTTTTCGATGCATCCTGTACGGAACGCAAATTGAGACCTAACCCTGGCAGGTATCTAACCATTCCCCAAGTGCTTTGTCTACTCGTTGATGCCTAAATTACTATAGTTTTATTAGACACTTGGCTATCTTTTGGTATTGAATAGCTCCTAAATGATGGGTGTCAAAATCACCAAAAATAAATTCTTACAAATACTTTTGATAAAGCGGTGCATAAGGTCGGTCCACAGAGATTGGGAATCAGTGAATTTCTTCGAATAAAATAAAAAGGAGGGTGAATTTCGGTTGAGTTTAAAATATAAGACGAAATTAAAGACGATGATTTAATAAGGGGGAAATTATTTAAATATTGTTAAAAAAATTAATTACGAAAATACCATGATTGTAAAAGTGTTATATTTTTATGCAGAACTGCTAAGACAAATGAAAGTTTTAAATTTTAAAAAAATAATAATTTGGCAGAAAATCTGTCGACGCCGTCAGCGGTTCTGATGACGCTGTCAGAACTGCTGACAGCGTTAGCAGATTTATGGAAAATGGGGCAAACTTTTTTGTTTGCCCCATTTTCCCCCACCAATTAGATGGGACGTAGAGCATGCGTCCATCTTTTTAGATGATGGGACGTAGAGCATGCGTCCATCTTTTTAGATGATGGGACGCATGCATAGTAAGCCATGCATGCATCCTATCATCTTTAATTCACTTCACCCGTGTACAAGTCCATGGGTGCTCTCACCCCTTATAAATTAAGGGGTGAGGACAAGGACCATTATTTGCTTTTACATATAACATTGGATTAAAAAAAATGGTTTTTATAGAATTATTGCTAATTTTTGCCCACGTGATTGTAGTGTGTTATATGGACAGGCAAATCATCGCTCTGAAGATGTGCTCGGAGCCCCCGACACAACTTTACATGTTCGACGTGCTGATAGTTCTCTTTTTCGAGTTCTCTTTTTCGAGTTCTCAAATTAGTGCCACTCCATGTACGTGTTCTACAGGTATTGCAAAATATGGGTTTTTCAGGGGTATTTTAGTGTGGTCACGTTGAGATTGACGTACACCTTATTACTGCGTTAGTCACTCATACTTTTCATTTCACGATTGGTGAGGCGACTGTCACTCTTCAAGACATCGGAATCATGTGAAAACTTCCATTGGGAGGTAATATTATTACAGGAGTAGATACAAAGTGGACTATTCTACAATGGCAAGATTATTGCTACCAATGGTTGGATTTAAACCCGGATGATGATGCAATTAAATTTTCTCGATTGAAATTAAGTGTATTGCATGAATGGTTAATGATGAACACGAGTGACGATGATAGCCCTTTGGAAGAGGTAGTACAAGAGGCACGAATAATAGCTTTGTGCCTTATTGGTGGTGTATTGTGTCCCGATGCTACGGGCAACACAGTCTCATTGTTATATTTACGTCATTTGGAGGACCTTAGTGAAGGTGGCATCTCAAATTGGGGTATAGCGGTGTTAGCTTATATGTACAGGGAGTTGTGCATAGCCTCGCAAAGAGGAAAAACAAATATAGGTGGCCCAATCCAATTATTACAAATTTGGGCATGGTCTCGCATTACAACTCTCGCACTGATTCGCACCACTGAGATTTTAGATTTACGTCCTACCATATTAATGATGAGAACGTCTTGCATATACCTCCATATGTTGCACGGTATGCACTTGAATTATATCTATACTTGCGAAATACGACTTTTAGATTTAATTTTAATTTAATTTTTTTTTCGTGTTTTTAGGTGGTCGTATCATGTGTCCCGAACACACACGGCTTCCAATGCCTTGCGTATTATCATAAATATATTGGACTTAATGAAAGAGATTGAGGTATGAGGACTGTTGTTTTTTAAATATATTATGTTTCGTATCATATATGTTTCATTATATTGATGTAATTGCATAATAATGTAGTTTGCTTGGATACCATACGATGGTAACGCACCTGATGTGAATTCACTGCCTCTTTATGCATACAATACACTATGGAACATAAGATGTCCATTGATTCATTATGCCATTATGGAGATGTACCACCCAGAACGGGTGTTACGTCAGTTTGGCATGGTACAAGATATTCCCCTAAACCCACTTCTCAGTTAAAGATGATTGCATTCACTTGATAGGAGAGGACGCCATGGGGAAGATTGGGCATGGTTTCATAGAGACTATATTGCACAATGGAACAACGTGCAATCATTGATTGTAGAGAGGCTTCATATCGGCAATAGTCGTGGTACTGTCCCGGATTATATGAATTGGAATCACCAAATCACCCGAGTTCAGATATCGCACGTTTGTACAACGGCAGATGCTCACGGATATCGACCTGTAAACCCAAGGGATTGAGAATATGTGGTAAGAAAATTCCCTGTTTCTAAATTAAATGCACGATAAGTATATCCTAAATTAAATAATGTTTGCAAGCGGACAGAATGGAACAACTAGCACTTGATAGTGATAATGTCGGGACATATTATGAGTTATTGTTAGAAATAAGGGTTCGACATCATGAAGTTTATCAGGAGATTTTGAATTTTTCACATTCACAGTATCCTAGTGTGCGTGTAGGTCCTACTAGCACATATGATCCAACGAACGGAGCAGGTCCATCTACTGCACATGATCCGACGAACGTAGCACAACCATTTACTGCATATACTCCAGATTTTGTGTATACTCCGTCGGATGATATTGGTACTAACGTAGCAGGTCCATCTACTGCATATAATCCAGATTTTGCGTACTCTGTCGGATGATATTGGTGCTAACGTAGCAGGTCCATCTACCTTTCATCCAAGTATGCGCCCGCAATATCCAGTTTCACCAATTCCATTTGAGGACCTTGATTTAAGCACTCCCACTGAGATGAGACATGACATCCCGAGACGAAATAGGCGACGTCGAGGATATGGCACAGGGGGGCATTACTAGTGTTATGAAATGGACTAATGTAGTACGATGATAATTATAATATTTAATTTATGCAAATAAACATTTATTACATCCACCAAAAGCTTTCAAATATTACATCATTACATGCATAGTAAATATTCTAATTATTTGAATTTCTTTCACGTGCTCGAAAACAAACAAATACATAATAAGACATAACTTTAGTATAGAAAACTTACAGTTTCGATTGCAGAAATTTTCAACTGTTGTTGTATAAAAATTTTCCCTTTCTCTATAATTTTTTCGCTCAAGCTACTGTAATTATTATCCTTTGTCTACAATTCTTTTGAACTAACATATGAATTGAGAACGAGTATGGAAAGATTATTTATAGAACAAAAACCGCATTTGTACACAACGAAACTGAACCGCGTAAATAAAAAGGGACGAATGCACATCATTGGTGGGGGAAAATGGGGCACAAGTCTCCCCCGTTTTCCAGAATATCAATTAAAGATGATGGGATGCATGCATGGCTCCCATCACCTAAAAAGATGGGACACACATGCTCTGCGTCCCATCTAATTTGGTGGGGGCATTAAATCTGCTGACGCTGTCAGCGGTTCTGATAGCGTTAGCAGAACCGCTAATGGCGTCGGCAGATTTTCTGCCAAATTATTTTTTTTTAAAATCTAAAACTGTCATTTGTCTTAGCGGTTCTGCATAAAAATATAACACTTTTACAATCACGATTTCGTAATTAATTTTTTTTAACAATATTTAAATAATTTCCCCTTTAATAAGTGATAAAGCTTCCGGTTGAAGTTAAGTTTATGCTTGATTCCGTTATTGATCATTGATGCATAGAGGACAACTGTTTAAATAGATAAACTGGTTATGGTTATTGGTACGACCAAACGACCTCACATTTCCTTACCTTTTCGTTAGCCAAGGAACGTCGTTGGCTAATTCCTTAATTAATTTTCAACCTTAGGAATGTCTACAAGATTTAATTCACCAACAATATTAAGAATTAGAAAGGCCCAATTCTAACCAATAAATTCCTACGAGGATTTATTTAAATTATATCATGCATTCCCCATAACATAATTTACTACTATGACATAATAAACTATGCTACATCACCACTAATTATTGAACTAAACAAACAATTACATGGATTTGCAAATTCAATGGGCTAAGCAAATATTCTTGGTAATGAAAATTGGTCATATTATTCATTAATAAAATCATTTGTAATAAAAGCATAGAGAATAGCATGAATATCCAATTAAACGAAAGTAAAGAGCATAAATTAGATCTCACAATGTTTTGAAATCTAGCATTCACCATAACTTCAATCGAAAAATATTAGAATTATCCTAACATAATAATGAAAGAACACAGAAAAAAAATGTAGACTTTCATTAGATAATAAGTACTAAGTCTAGAGAAAAAGAGTAGAAGATGAGATGAGGAACCTATATATCTATACTATTAGCACCCTAATGAATATGGACACAAAAGTGGGTGGATACATAATTGCTTAAATCAAGCTAATTAAATCTAGCCACTTATTCCTAGCAAGTTTTAAAACAGAAGACTTTCTGAAATTTATGCAATCAATCACTCCTTTGATAAAGCAACGGGGATCTTCTTTCCTTTTCGTCTGCAGATTCATTTGCTAGGCTAAGCGTGAGCACGTCTAACTGAATCTATAAATCTGCCACAATTTCCTCTCTTTCCAAGTTTGTCTTCAATTTTCATTTTTCAGCTCAAATTTGTCATTTTGATTCCCATTAATTTCTCCATGCTGAAAATGCAAGAATACCCTATGATTAGGAGTATTTTTAATACTTGCAAGAAGACATTATTTTTATAAAAACATGGCAAATTATACACTTATCAAATACCCGAACACTCAATCTTTCGCTCACCCTTAAGCAAAGAATCAGAATGTGAATGCACTCAAGTTAAATAAGGGCGGAACGTTTCTAAAGCAAAAACAATGGGCAAGAGCTTTTTTTTCCGTGGTGGTGTAGTTAATTTGGGCATTGTCTAGCATCCTCGAGACATAGTAGATGACATGAGAATCCTTCCCCATCTTTTGGCCTAGGACGACCTCGATAGCATGGTCCCTTGCATCACACATGACCTCAAACGGTTGATCCCAATTTGGGGGTTTGATTATCGGCGTTGAGGTTAAAAAATCCTTCAATTTGTCATACGCCCTTTTGCCCACATGGTTGAACTCAAAAGTCATTTCCTTTTGTAACAGTTTGCACAATGGTTGAGCAATCTTCAAAAAGTCCTTGATAAACCGTCTATAAAATCCTTCATGACCAAGAAAAGAACGAATCTCCCGCACAGTAGTGGGGTAAGGCAAGGATTTTATAACGTATATTTTGGATTTATCAACTTCTATCCTTCTAGAAGATACAGCATGCCCCAAGATAAGACCTTGATCAACCATAAAGTGATATTTTTCATAGTTCAACACAAGGTTTTTTCCACGCAGCTTTTGAGAACTTTAGTTAGTTTTTTGAAATAGTCATTGAAAGAGTTTCCATAAACAGTGAAATCATCCATAAAGACTTCCATAAACTGTTCTACATAGTCCGAAAAGATACTAACCATGCACCTTTGAAAGGTGGCGACCATTGCATAGTCCGAAGGGCATCCGGCAGTAGGCAAACGTCCCAAAAGGGTATGTTAATGTTGTCTTGTCTTGATCAGTAGGTGCTACCAGTATTTGATGAAAACCTAAATATCCATCAAGACAACAGTAATGAGAACGATCAGCTAATCGCTCCAACATTGGATCTACGAAAGGGAGCGGGAAGTGATCTTTCCTAGTACCAGTGTTAAGTTTCCTATAGTCTATACAAACCCGTCACCTGTTTTGAACACGAGTAGGTACTAGATCCCCGATAGAATTCAACCACGATTATGCCCGTTTTCTTACGCACAACTTGAGTGGGGCTTACCCATTCGCTATCAAATATTGGAAAAATCATACCTGCTTCTCCAGTTTCAAGACCTCCTTTTCTACCACCTCCATCATCGGTGAGTTCAGTCGGCGCTGGGCTTTTCTTGAGGGCTTGGCTCCTTCTTCAAGTGAAATTATGTGCATTCATGTTGAGGGCTTAATCCATTGACGTCGGCAATAGTCCATCCTATGGCTTCTTGAAATTCTCAGAGTATTCAGACCAACTTTTCCTCTTCCAAGGTGAAGAGTTTGCTTGAGATGATTACCAGTAGTGTGTCATTCTCCCTTAAGAAGGTGTACTTGAGGTGATCAGGTAACTCTTTCAATTCTAGTGTGGGTGCCTGCAGTAAAGAGGAAAGAAGTTTAGTGTGTGACCGTGGTAAATCAATGAAAGAAAGGTATGAGGTAGGGGTTGGAGAGCTTCAAGTTCAAAGACGCTTTCACCATTTTTGGATCAACAACCATATTCTCTTCTAGAGTTTACACTTGTAATGGCGTGAGGACTTCTTCTAGTGCCAACTTCATGTGATCATCACCATTGATTTATGAAATTTTTTGCACAAGGGGGTCAAAAACATCTACAAGTAGAGTAGTTGGTACATCACTAGGATACTTCATGGAACCATAGATATTAAACTGTATTGTTTCACCATTAAATTTCATAGTTAGGGTACCATTGCGTACATCAATCTTTGTCCTAGCAGTTTTGAGAAAAGGTCTTCCGAGCAAGATAGAAGTAGAATCGGGAGAATTGTCTTCTCTCATATCTAGCACATAAAAATCCGCAGGGAAAGCTATCCCATTAACCTGTACTAGCAGATCTTCTAGGATCTGCTAGGATCTGCTAGTTGGATGACAACCCTATTTCTTTCAAATGACCGACATGTAAAGATTCAAAGATAGTGATAAGCATAACGTTAATAAAAGTACCCAAATCGCACATAGCTCTTTTTTCAAACCAATCTTGCATGTAATAGAAACGTACCTGGGTCTTTGCATTTTGGAGGTAGCTTTCAATGAAGGTTTTGCAGACTCATTTTCCCCCACACATACCCATTCGTTGCCCTCAAGATTACCTTTACTGATGAAAAAATCCTTGAGAAACTTGGCGTAGCAAGGTATTTGCTTGATTGCATCTAGCAGGGGGATGTTTACCTCCACCTTGTGAAATATTTCTAGAATTTCTTTTTGTTCCTCCTCCTTTTTCGACTGGGAAAATCTTTGAAAAAGGGGGTCTGATCACCAATACTTTTGGATGGTTCTCGCTAGCTGAATTAGGCTTTTCGGGTTGTTTCGTATCGTTGGACGTACCCATGCTTAGTGTTATTTTCATCGCTGTTTGGTTTCAGCTCTTTTCCATTGTGTAAGACAATAGTACCAACATTTTGTGTAGGATTAATCACAGCTTGAGATGGCAGCTTACCTTGGGATTGTAGCTGACTGACTGTCGATGCTAATTGGTTGATCTGCAACTCCATGTTTTGAATGCTCGTTCTAGTTTGCACCTCCATCGTCTTAGTCTGCACCTCCAAGTTTGAAAGTTCGTGTGTGCGACTCCAAGTTTTGAACATTAGTAACGAGCATCGTCATCATGTCTTCAAGGGATGTGCTTGGTATGAAGTTGGATGGAGGAGACGGCACTAGAGGTCTGTATTGGATGTTAGAATAGGTGACCAGAAAGTCAATGGTATTGGCTGTTCTGAGAACCATTCGTCAATCTTTGAACAAGTAATATTATGTTAATGAATGTCGTAAGGATTCATAGGCATAAGTTTGTTGTGCTTACTGCTTGCATCGTTTCAATGTCACAACAAATGCCCACAGACTGAAATAACATTTTGGGAAATTGGAACTGTGCTTGGAGGTAGGTTCATGAAATCAGTTTTGCCGAATCGGTCTGAAATACTCCAAGTCAAAGGAATCTCAAGATAGGGCATCGAGAATCCATTTGAAACTTGCACTAAGCATCTGCAGTCGCATTTCATCGACAAGTGATGAGGCTCGTCCATGCAGTGTTAGTGGGTCAGCTAGCTAGGTGGCTGCTGACTGAGGTGACTCGCGGGAATCGTCATATGGAAGCCCCTCGGGCTTGGTCACTATGACCCGTATTCCCGATTTCGATAGTACGGGATTAGTCCTCGGACTTGAGGATCACGGCAGTCCCCTACATACTAAAGCTGTATCTTGGATCTAGTGAAATTTGACTGGGTTATATCACATGGCCATCATAAGCCTTGTCCAGTGCAGTCGAAGTATGTAAGAACGGTGTATTCCAAGATAGGATCTATCCCCTGTCAAAGGATATGACAACAAGATCTCCTATGTGCTCTGAGATGATTTGGACTCACAAAGTCTATAGCCATAGCACTTAATCTAGTAGGAAAGGATTTCCTACGTCGAGTTAAACCTATCTCAAGCATTAAGCATAGATGCCTAAGTCAAGGATGGGAACCAACATCCTAATTCCATGCCCTAGACTAAAGGCCGGGAGACAGGCGACAGTAGGACCGTACCCATACGTATCGAGCATCGGTAGGACCGCACTTACGTATAATTAGGAGCCTAAATGTTCACACCAAATATTCACCTAGTCTCTAGTGCCATGGACCGTTTCTAGATGGCCACCCGTGGTAACGGACTACTTTGGTTGTGAAATAACAAGAAGTAGGTCCAAGTTTAGCTAAAAGGTGAACCTAAAGAGTCACACCCGCTACACCAAATGAAAGGGAAATAATTTAGAATTAATTTCAGGAGAAGGATTAATTTAATGGAATTAAATTATACTTCTTGGAGATTTAAGCCTTGATGGATTATTTTGAATAATTGGGCTTGAGTTCATAAATTAGATTTATGGATTTTATAAAGCATGGGCTTCCCTTTTAATTAGATTAAAAGGGTGAATTAATTAATGGGCATGGTATATTAAAAGAGGATTTAATATAAAGTCCATGGGACTATTTAATTTAGAATTAAATAAAGTCCATTCCATTAATTAATTAATTGGCTTGGATATTAAATAGGATTTTAATATAAAGTCCATGGGACTATTTAATTTAGAATTAAATAGGCCCATTCCATAAAGCCCATCAAAATGGATGGACAAGATTTGATCAAGGGATTGATGAGATGAAGGGCCATGATTAATTTGACTTAATCAAAGCCTAGTTTGACTAGGATTTGACTAGGTCAAAATCCTAGTCAAGTGTGCCTCTTTAGAAGAGTTTGAGTAGGAATAGAAAATTCTATTTTCTATAAATACTCAAAAACACACACACACACACCTACTAATCTCTACAACTCTCATCTCTCATCTCTCCCAATTTTCGTCCATCCCTCTTCTTCACTCTCCAAGATTTCTACTTTGTTCTCTTGATTTATTCAAGTTTAAGCATAAGAGACATCGATTGCGTTAATTGATAGCGTGTATCGATGTCTCTTCTCCCCAAATAATTTCTTGCTAGCACAAATATTGTTTGCTTTCCGGTCTAGCGAGTGAGATGATTTAGAGGGTCTCTTTCTTGAGATCTTGGTACAAAACGGGGAACAATGCATGTAGCCGAACAAAGACAAAACTACAACCTGGTAGGTTCTTTAATTATGTTTTTCGGTTCAAATTCTATGGCCTCCATGTTTTGTTTTGTTGAACATGAGATACACCAAACGCCCGGGAGAATCAAGGGCACACCCCTTGATTCGTTTACGTATGTTATGCATGGTTTAAATTCCATTTAATTATGCTTTGCAATTTTTATTATGCTCTCTTTCGCGCTTCCGCTATACCCGTTCATCTCCTGGGCCGATCCACATAACGTTTCAGTGGTATCAGAGCCCGGTTCGGTGTAATGGCCTAGAATAAAATGTGCTATGTGCGTTTAAGCATGATAAACGTATTTTAATTTACGTTTGAAGCATATTTACCGTAGATCTTGATTGGCCTTTAATTTTGCATGGGATTTTGGATCTTGATTTTCTTGAATATGTATATACATGATCATGGGTTGAATTCATCTTGAGGTTCAGAAAAATGCATGAAAATTCAAAAAAGAGTCAAAAAACGGCGAACCGGCAGCAGCAGCACGCTGGCCGCGCGCACAGGGGCGCGGTCGGGCGCCCGTGCAGGCACGGGCCTATGCGCTCCCGGCCAGCGAGCCCAGCGTGCGCGGATAGGTGCGCGCGCGGCGCCTGCGCGGCGGTCTACGCTGGACGCGCGCACTATGCTCCCAGGCAGAGGAGCCTGCGGGCGCGCCTGGCCGGCCGGCTGTGCTGTTTTCCGTTTCTCTCCCGTTTTTGGCTCAATTTTCAAAACTGTTTTTACTCTATTATTTTTATGATATTATCTGCATTTTTTTGAACCCGTTGACTTAGAATATTTATTTTTGAGATTTGGAATTTTCTAAAATAATATTGTTTGGTTAATGAGGAAAGGGTTTCCTAAAAAGATTTAATTCTTGCAATTGTTGCACCAATGATAAAGATTTAAATGTAAAATTTTGCATTTATTGCTACGTTTTATGATGTTGGACATCATGGTTATTTTATGGCATGAGCATGAGTAAATCTTGACATGTATTAATATTGCACAAATGTTGGATTTTGGGATTCTTAAATATATGGGCATATTCTTGAATTGTTGATTTTTGTGTTTTAGAAAATTATTTGCAAGAAAATATTTAAACATAAAAAACAGTGACGGTCGGCAGGGAGGCCGCACAACAGGTAGCAGGCGCGCGCCTGCGCGCGTGCGCGCTAGGGCCCGTGCGCGCAGGCGAGCGCAGTGCACTTGCGTGCGCGGGCGAGGGCCCATGCGCGCACAGGAGCGCGTCCTGTGCAGGCTGCGCGCCTGGCCGGCGGTATTAGACCGTTTTTCAGTTTTTCATTATTTTCGTGCATTTTTAGAAAATCTGATTTTTCTGTATTATTCTAGGAATTTTTCTGAATTAATTAACATGGGGCATGTTAATTTTGGTTTCCTAGAATTAATATTGCCTTGTTAATTACGGAAAAGGATTTTCCAACAGAAATCGTTGTGCATAGGTTGCACTATTATCCAATGTTTGGTGTGAATATTTTACATGTAATTTCTGCATTTATTTTATGGTATGAGATATCATGGATATTTGAATAGCATATTTTACGTGAGATATGTATTTGTGCTATTTGTGTTAATTGGATTGACGAAGGATGATCACAAAGCCCCTAGACCGCATGTATGGTTTATTTATGTTTATTTGTTGGGTTGTGGCCTATGTGCCTCTTTATTTTCCTCTCTCTCTCTCTTCTAGTTGCCTTGTAATAATAAGGCTTTGTCTCTCCCCCCTAATCTACTCCCCTAAATGTTTAATTGGGGTTTCTTATTTTATGATGTAATGAGAATAGAATTAGTGGTGAGGTTTTAATTTTTGTAAGTAAAAGCTGCAAGAGAAGACAACCCCAAGGTGTTGGAGGCCCATGGAGGTAGCCATCAGATGGCCCACGGAGGATCCATGGAGAAGAAGTCCATCGTAGGCCCACAATGGAGAGCCCAAGAAGATAAAGAGGACTTACAAGGCCCATTGCATGTAATGGGTTATTAAAATCTTGTAATAGCATAGGCCTACCATTAGATTGACCATAGATCCACTGCGGGCTCAGTGGGTCGCATAGGTTTGGGCTTGTGATCATCCTACAGGGGCGTGCTAGGCTTTATTTTGCATGCGATGCGTTTTATATGCTTATGATTATTCTATATGGTTATGTATGTTTGGACTCATGATTAGAATATTTCTACTATAATGCATGCAAAATACTTAATATGTGATGAGGTTTCGTTGTATCATAACTCTCACTTGGTTGAACCAAGTTAAATGTAGACCCTTAATAAATAGACTAGGACTCTGGGAGTCTGTCCAAGCCTTCCATCCATGGAAAAGTGAGGAAGATCTTGTGAGTCGATAGCGTGGTCTCACGAGTCGTGGCACGACTATCGTGCCCAAAAGAAGCTGCCATTTATCATGAACGAGGAGTAGACTGTTGTTACTTGTCTCACGAGTCGTGGAGGTAGCAGTGAGTCTATAAATCGATTGATGGGTCGAGTCTAACGCCCGAATAACGTGATTCGCTTGGAGTCCTCGGGATCACGTAAAATGGTGAGGCAATTATCTTGGGAATCTCGTGGAACGAGAATGGTATGGAATACCTCCCACAGATTATTTCCCATGCGAATCGTAAAAGCGGTGTATGGGGAATATCGCTATGGATCCTAAGACTAAGAAAGGGATTTCCCGAAAACAACATTTGAGAGTGCCGTGTTTTTATAGAAATAGTGGGAAAGGTTAAGGACTAAAGACCGAGACTTAACCAAAATATTACTTAATTCTGTTTATTATTTTCTACTTTATATGTTGTGAATGTCTAAGTATCCACCAAAGACATCCCTAAGAGGCTTATTAAAAGGGAGCCAATTACACGAATTGACTGCAAAATCTTAAGATGGTCTTATATTTCCGGAACATTAACTCACATACCGGATGAGGACATTCCTCAGCCTTGCTGGAGGGGTCGGAAACTAAACCAACGCTTGGCGTTCAAAAGATAAAGGACGACCACCGCAAGTAGGATATAATGATGTTGGCTCAACTATGCTTCGTTTGCATCATGTCTATATGGTCCCGGACCAGCATGTAGGGTATAATGCAACAAAGGCAATTTTGAAGCTAAGATTATGGAAGGGATGTCTGTACAAAGAACATGGAGTGATGATGCAATTCCTAGTGGAGAAGCTCAAAAGATCTCCACGTCAGTCTTGAAATAGAGACGTACATTGACATGATCCTTCAGTCTCTTCCTTCCTCCTACGAATCATTAATTACAACATGAATGATCTTAGAAAAGATCTTCATAGGTTGGTAATTATGTTGGTCTAGTACGAGGCAACGATTGCAAAATCTGCGTCGTCAAGTACTAGTAGGAGAGGCTTCAACCTCCATAAAGTGACATCAACTATTAAGCACTTCAAGTGTTGTTTCTTTACAACACAAGGTGGAGGTAAAGAAAAGAGCAAAAGGTTCAGCAGTCAAGTTCATAGATTTCTAAGAACGTAAGCATTCACTGCCGTAAAGAGGGCCATTGGAAAAGGGAGTATCCTAAACCCCTCCCCAATGTAGGTAAAATTTGGTATTGAGTATTGACATGATCACTTTTACAGTATTTGGTATTTGATACCGTTCCAGTCACTAATCTGCGGGTGGTTTGCAGAAAGTGAATAAGGACTTAAAAGCCAACAACAGTTCTAGGATTCAACAATGGCAAGGCCCATTGCTAAAAAGGACTAGAGACTTGTTAGGCCCATAATCATGATCATGTTAGGATAGTTTATAGGAATTACGTAATCTAGCATGATCAAAAGTATGTCTCTTTGTTAGACAAAAGTTTTATTTCATACATATTTGATCAAACAAAATTATTGAATATTGATTCATGTTTGCTAGTAGTTACATGTAAATTCTTAGAATACCATCCCATAAAAGGTTTATGGATACTCAAAATTCAAATTTTCTAAATGGATTAATCAAGACTAACTTACAGATTTGGTATCTACAACAGCTAGGACGTTTCCTCTTGTTAAAAGATAAGTAAATTGGAAAGTTCGATGAATCTAGAAATAGATGACTTGAATCGACTAAATTTACAAGTCTTTTATGAAGAGGAAAGTCCCAAAGCTCTTTGTTGGACGAAGTAGGCTTGCCAAATAGTCTATTGGAAGGGATCTAATAAGAAAACTGTAGGTTACTAATACACAAGACCATAAGAGGGTTCAAAAGTCTAAAGGTCCCAGAGGAGGTTTGGGAATTAGACTTAAGGTGGTGAACCGTAAATGGTCGCAAAATTAAACCTGTTTCGATAGGATCGAAAAGGCCGTGTATTTAGTGGGAGCTCTTGAGGATCCAGTTGAGAATGGAATTCTCAATGAAACGTTCCCTGTAAAGGCCAAGTATGACGGTCTCTGATAAAGGGAACGATCGAGTCTCATTAGACGAAGATCAATCGAAGTTTCACCAAATTACCTTAGCCCGTGTAGACATAGACTCAAAAATTGCCAACGTAAGGAACATGGCACTTTGCTAGGATTCATGCACAAGGAGCCATGGTTTGGCAAACCTGTGTCCCGACAAAGTCCTTGAGCATGTAGAAGGATCCTACATACGTCAAGGGACTAATGAGAGACAAATTAGACTCGATGTCTGGTTTGTATAAGTTAACGACAGAATAATGCTAAACGTTGCTTATAATTGCATTTCTTACTTAAATTGATCATATTCCAAGTCCCCTTAAGAACGAAACCGAATGTCGTAAGAGGTACGAGTGATCGGGATATGTTCGATCAAATTTGGATAGTGATCCAAATGACCTGCGGAGCGTGATGTTGGACATCGTAGTAGGATTTATGGAGAGGAGCAATAGAATCCGCTAGGAAATTCAAACAAGGTTTGAAACACCGCATAACTAGAATATTCATTTTGACGAGCTCATACGGAGCATGACTCCGTCTTAAACGATGTAGGTGATCAGTGGGAGTAGAAATGGTGTTCCATGTGTTTAAGTGTGTAATGTCTTGATTCATGGATGAATTCAAGATATTATGAATCACTAAAACACAACTGTAACTCATGAAAATTCTCCACGATATTTTAGGGTTCCCACATACATATCATGAATTGAGTTTTTCCAAAGATTCAGTCAATGGTAGACTGATGAGAAAACACAGATATGTAGAGGGACAAGTTGTTCGAGACTCAGTCATGATAAGACTGATGAGAAAGCATAGATACTATGAATAAAGCATCAAGTCATTCAAGACTTAGTCACGGTGCACTAATGAGAAGGCTTGGATGTTGATTATCCCCTACGTTTTAACCCTAGGCAAACATATGATATGTTTACTCGGTGCATAGTAACCGATGTTGAGTGTGCTTCTTGCATGACTCAATAGAAATCGGTAATGCACTGAGAGGTTGAAGACAGCAATCAAGAACTATCCTTAGTACCTGAATAAGGACTAAAGATGTGTTCATAATGCACCGTCTGTTGAGTGTTTCTTTGGAATGCTAAAGCGATACTAGCTTCTAGAGCATAGTGAAAACAAGTTAGTCTCAAAGGTATGCACAGTCAGGCCCAATGACGAGTGCATTGGATAGTGGTCACTGATGAAGACCGCGTCCATAGGATGGATGTGGCACCTAGCACGGCCAAGCCATGTTCGCCTATATGGCAGGAAACTTGGCTATGGAAGTATTGGCATGGGATCTCATCACAAGATCCAAGAAAATATTCTTAGACAACCATCATCTCTAGGAGGCAATGGTGGATAGAGGTAACACGGTTAGACCGTATTGCTTCCGCAAGAAAATATAAGCGGACTCACAATACCTTAGTCGATATCGTAGATTACTCATACTCAGAGGATTCTGAACAAAGTGGGTAATTGACTTAATGATCAAGTGGGAGATTGTTAGAATAGGTGACCAGAAAGTTAATGGTATTGGTTGTTCTAAGAACCATTCGTCAATCTTTGAACAAGTAATATTACGTTAATGAATGTAGTAAGAATTCATAGGCATAAGTTTGTTGTGCTTACTACTTGCATCGTTTCTATGTCACAACAAATACCCACAGACTGAAATAATATTTCGGGAAATTGGAACTGCGCTTGGAGGTAGGTTCATGAAATCAGTTTCGTCGAATCGGTCTGAAATACTCCAAGTCAAAGGAATCTGAAGACAGGGCATCGAGAATCCATTTGAGACTTTCACTAAGAATCTGCAGTCGCATTTCATCGACAAGTGATGAGGCTCGTCCATGCAGTGTTAGTGGGTCAGCCAGCTAGGTGGCTGCTGACTGAGGTGACTCACAGGAATCGTCATATGGAAGCCACTCGGGCTTGATCGCTATGACTCGTATTCCTGGTTCCGATAGTACGGGATTAGTCCTCGGACTTGAGGATCACGGCAGTCCCCTACATACTAAAGCTGTATCTTGGATCTGGTGAAATTGGACCGGGTTATATCACATGGTCATCATAAGCCTTGTCCAGTGCAGTCGAAGTATGTAAGAATGGTGTATTCCAAGATAGGATCTGTCCCCTGTCAAAGGATATGACAGCAAGATCTCCTATGCGCTCTGAGATGATTTGGACTCACAAAGTCTATACCCATAGCACTTAATCTAGTAGGAAAGGATTTCCTACGTCGAGTTAAACCTATCTCAGGAATTAAGCATAGATGCCTAAGTCAAGGATGGGAACCGACATCCTATTTCCATGCCCTAGACTAAAGGCCGGGAGACAGGCGATAGTAGGACCGTACCTGTACGTATCTAGCGTTGGTAGGACCGCACCTGCGTATAACTCGGAGCCTAAATGTTTACACCAAATATTCACCTAGTCTCTAGTGCCATGGACTGTTGCTAGATGGCCACCTATGGTAACGGACTACTTTGGTTATGAAATAACAAGAAGTCGGTCCAAGTCTAGCTGAAAGGTGAACCTAAAGAGTCACACCTGCTACACCAAATGAAAGGGAAACAATTTGGAATTAATTTTAGGAGAAGGATTAATTTAATGGAACTAAATTATACTTCTTGGAGACTCAAGCCTCGATGGATTATTTGGAATAATCGGGCTTGAGTTCATAAATTAGATTTATGGATTTTATAAAGCATGGGCTTCCCTTTTAATTAGATTAAAAGGGTGAATTGATTAATGGGCATGGTATATTAAAAGAGGATTTAATATAAAGTCCATGGGACTATTTAATTTAGAATTAAATAAAATCCATTCCATTAATTAATTAATGGGCTTGGATACTAAATATAATTTTAATATAAAGTCCATGGAACTATTTAATTTAGAATTAAATAGGCTCATTCCATAAAGCCCATCAAAATGGATGGACAAGAATTGATCAAGGGATTGATGAGATGAAGGGCCAATGATTAATTTGACTTAATCAATGCCTAGTTCGACTAGGATTTGACTAGGTCAAAATCCTAGTCAAGTGTGCCTCTTTAGAAGAGTTTGAGTAGGAATAGGAAATTCTATTTTCTATAAATACTCAAAAACACAAACACACACTTACTAATCTCTACAACTGTCATCTCTCATCTCTCTCAATTTTCGTCCATCCCTCTTCTTCATTCTCCAAGATTTCTACTTTGTTCTTCTTGATTTATTCAAGTTTAAGCATAAGAGACGTCGATTGCGTTAATTGATAGCGTGTATCGATGTCTCTTCTCCGCAAATAATTTCTTGCTAGCACAAATGTTGTTTGCTTTCCGGTGTAGCGAGTGAGATGATTTAGAGGGTCTCTTTCTTGAGATCTTGGTGCAAAACGGGGAACAATGCATGTAACCGAACGAAGACAAAACTACAACCAGGTAGGTTGTTTAATTATATTTTTCGGTTCAAATTCTATAGCCTCCATGTTGTGTTTTGTTAAACATGAGATACACCGAACGCCCGGGAGAATCAAGGGCACACCCCTTGATTCGTTTATATATGTTATGCATGGTTTAAATTCCATTTAATTATGCTTTGCAATTTTTATTATGCTATCTTTCTCGCTTCTGCTATACGCGTTCATCTCCCGGGCCGATCCACATAACGTTTCATTGGAATCTCTGAGGATTTTGAGGTTGGGATCCATAACTGAGATTCGGGTGATCCTTCCATACGGGGTTGTACGTGTAAGAGAAAAGGTCAGCATGTTCAGTATGTTGCCAGGAAAATCCTCCTATGGCATCAGCATGTTCAGTGTGTTCTTCTTCGAGTGTGGGGCACATATCAGTAGCATGTCCCAAGGAAGTGCATATGCCACAAGCTTTGACCTGTTGAGTTGTTCCTGCAACGAGTTTTTCGATAAGGGCGGTGAGTTTATCTATACGATTATCAAAGGAAGTTAAATGTACCTCATTAAGCCCTTTTGGTGGGTTATCGTATCGGGCACCAAACTATTGGGTGTTGAATGCCATGGTCGCAATGATATGGCGTGCTTCGATAGGAGTTTTGCCGAACAAAGAACCCCCAGTCACCACATCAATGAAATTCCTATTGTAGCCCGATATTCCCTCGTAGAAGTATAAATTAGCAAATGCGGTGGGATTTGATGATTAGGAAACTTTCCACCAAACAATTGAATGTCCCAACGTATCCCACTAATTTCCTTCTGGATGGTTATGGCTCGCGAAACAGGAAGTATTTTTCAAGAAATTGCTTCTTCAAATCGTTACAATTAGTGATGGATCCTGATGGTAGAGAGTCGAGCCAATTTTTGGCGCTAGCAGTCAAGGAAAATAGGAAAGCACGTAATTTGACTTGCTCATCTGTGACCCCTTGGGGTCGCATACCAGAGGATACCACGTGGAATTCCTTAAGGTGTTTATGTGGGTCTTCACCTGCCAGACCATGGAAGGAAGGAAGTGAATAAGCCTAGATTTGAGTTCAAAATTTACCTCCAAATTGCGATATTCAGTGTAGAGTGGTTGTTGGTTTTGATCTCTTTGATCGTTCTTTCTAGAATTCGAGCCATGGGTTCATCTTGGGATTCACTAGATGATTCACTACATCAAGTTCTAGATCTGCTCCGATCTCGGAAGAAGTGGATGCCTCTTCAGTTTGCTATTTGGTTTTCCCATGAAGCCTTCGTGTTGTCTTTTCGAACTCTGGATCAAAATCGAGTTCACCTGTACGAAAAGATCATGGCATCAAAGTTGTAATTACAAGAATAAGTAACAAGGAAGAAATTAACTTAAAGACACCAATCCCCGGCAACGACGCCAAACTTTCATGGATGTCGAAACCACAAAAAATAAATTCCTACAAATACTTTTGATAAAGTGGTGCATAGGGTCGATCCACAGAGATTGGTAATAAGTGAATTTCTTCAAATAAAATAAAGGAGGGCATGAATTCCGGTTGAGTTTAAAATATGAGACCAATTAAAGAAGACGATTCAATAAGTGAGAAAGTTTTCTGGTTGAAGTTAAGTTTATGCTTGATTCCGTTATTGATCATTGATTCATAGATGAAAATCGTTTAAACAGATAAACTAGTTATGGTCATTGGTACGACTTAACGACCTCACCTTTCCTTACCTTTTCGTTAGTCAATGAACATTTGTTAGCTAATTCCCTAATTAATGAACAACCCTGGGAACATCCACAAGATTTAATTCACCAACAGCATTAAGAATCAGAAAGGCCCAATTCTAACCAATAAATTCCTATGAGGATTTATTTAAATTAGATCATGCATTCCCCATAACATAATTTACTACTATGACATAATAAACTATGCTACGTTGCCACTAGTTATTGAACTAAACAAACGATTACATGAATTTGCAAGTTCAATTGGCTAAGCAAGCATTCTTGACAATGAACAATTGGCCATGTTATTCATAAATCAGATCATTTGCAAAGCGTATAGGATAGCATGAATATCCAATTAAACTAAAGTAAAGAGCATAAATTAGATCTCACAATGTTTGAAAATCCAGCATTCACGGTAACTTCAACCAAAAAATATTGGAATTAGCTAACATACTAATGAAAGAACACATAGAAAAAAATATAGAATTTCATTAGATAATAAGTACTAAGTCTAGAGAAAAAGATAGTAGAAGATGAGATAAAAGACGAGATGAGGAACCTATCTATTTATATTACTAGCACTCCAATGAACATGGACACAAAAGTGGGGTGGATACGTAATTGCTTAAATCAAGATAATTAAAGTAATCACTTAAGCCTAGCAACTTTAAACATAAGACTTTTTCGAAATTGATGCAATCATTCTCTCCTTTGATTAAGCTGCAGGGATCTTCTTTCCTTTTCGTTTGTTGGTTAAGCGTGGTGCGTCTAACTGAATCTGTAAATCTGCTACAATTTCCTCTCTTTCCAAGTTTGTCTTCAATTTTTTCAGCTCAAATTTGCCATTTTTATTCCCATTAATTTCTCCTTGCCGAAAATGCAAGAATATCCTATGATTAGGAGTATTTTAATACTTGCAAGAAGACATTATTTTCATAAAATTTGGCAAATTATGAACTTATCACTAAATCATGTGGTAATTCATGTTTTCAGCAAAAAGGGGTTTATGAAGTAAGAATTGAAGAAATGAATCCAAAGGGGAAAGACACACAAAATTTCTGCAGAAGAAACACTGACAGACTTGCATTTTCTGGAGAAAAGTTGATGGACGAATAAGTGAAATGTGAAGAAGATGGACGAATTTTCTGGAGAAAAGTTGATTCATACATGGATTATAGTGACTTTGGAGACTTGGAGTCTTCCTTTCTTGAGGAGTCTCAATAGGGTTAGGAGTTTTATTTAAATAGGACTTAGAGTTTTATTAGGAATCTACCTTTTATTTATCTAGTTTTATTAAAAACTTAATGAATATAAATAGGTGATGTAATTTAAGACATAGGGATCTCATCTCTCATCTTATTCCTCGTGTTTTATTTATAAAGTTCTCTCCTTCCTTATGTGCTCTCTCGTTAGCATGTTAGGCTAGTATTTTTCATTTCTGGTTGAAGATGCGGTGATTGCTTAATTCCCACATGTTGTGAGAGCTAATTCATGCTTTCTACTTTCGTTCATGTAGGTATTTGTGGTGTTCTCTGTGTTTTTATCACGAATAATCTTATTTATGAATGATAGGGCCCGTTATTCATTATTAAGAATATTCACCCAGGTAGTTAGACTTGCAAATCGTAATTTTTTTATTTCGTCTAATAATTAGTGGCAACGTAGCATAATTTACCATGTCATAGTGGTAGATTATGTTGTGGAGAATGCACAATCTAGCCTAAATGAATCCTCGTAGGAATTTATTGGTTAGAACTAGGCCATTCTCATTTTTAATGTTGTTGATAGTTTAAATCTCGAAAACGTTCCCAAGGTTGTCTATTGATTAGGAAGTTAGCCAATGGACATTCTTTGGCTAACGAAACGGTAATGAAAGGTGAGTTCAAAGGTCTTTCCAATGGTCATAACTAGTTTATCAATTTTGTACAATTGTTATCTCTGCATCGTTGATCAACAGTGCAATCAAGTATGATCCCGTCTTCAACAGGAAAATTCTTCTCATATTTTACTCACTCTTAGAATTTATCACGTAGTTAAGTAGTCATTTGAATAAAAAGCCCTCGTTTGTCTTATTTTCATTTGAAGGAATTAATTTAAAACCAATTGATAAAGTGTATAATCTACCACGTTTTATTAAAGATAACACCTCTTGCAAGTATTAAATACTCTTAATCATAGTATATTCTTGCATTTTCAGTACGAAGGAATTAATGGGAAGCAAAATGGCAACTTTGAGTTGAAAAGTGGCAATGCAAGTTAATTTAGGAAAAGGAGGAAATTTTGGCATATTTACGGATGCAGTTAGACGCGCTTACACTTAACACAACAAGTGAATCTACAGATGAAAATGAAAGACATTATGCTATTTAATCAAAGGGTGATTGCTACATCAATTCCAGGAAACTTTTCTATTTTGGGAACTTGCTAAGGTTAAGTGATTAGGCTTAATTGGCTTGATTAAAGCAATTATGTATCCACCCCACTTTTGTGTCCATGTTCATTGGGGTGCTAGTAGTATAAATAGATAGGTTTTTCATTTGTCAGGACATCTCATCTTCTACTTATCTTTTTCTCTAGACTTAGTGTTGATTATCTAATGAAATTCTACATTTCCTCTATGTGTCTTTGTTCCCCTGTTAGGCTAATTCTAATATTTTTCGGTGGAAGTTATGGTGAATGCTTGACTGCTATATATTGTTAGATCTAATTCATGCTCTATACTTTCATTTGATTGGATATTTATATTATTCTCTATTATCTTATTACAAATGATCTGATTTGTGAATGATGTGGCCAATTGTTCATGGTCAATAATGTTTGCTTAGCCAACTAAACTTGCAAATCCGTAATATTTTGTTTAGTTCAATAACTAGTAACAACGTAGCATAATTTATTATGTCGTAGTAGTTAATTATGTTATGAGGAATGCATGATCTAATTTTAATAAATCCTAGTAGGAATTTAATGATTAGAATTTGGCCGTTCTAATTCTTAGTGTTGTTGGTGAATTGAATCTTGTGGACATTCCCAGGATTCATTAATTAGGGAATTAGCCAACGGACGTTCCTTAGCTAATGAAAAGATAAGGAAAGGTAAGGTCTTTAAATCGTATCAGTAACCATAATCAGTTTATCTGTTTAAACGATTGTCATCTATTCATCAATGATCAATAATGGAATCAAGCATGAACTTAACTTCAACCGGAAAGTTTTCTCATATATTCATTCATCTTCTTTAATTTCGTCTTTTAATTGATTCTCAAACCAAAAACAACCCTTTTTATTTTATTTGAAGGAATTGACATATCACCAATCTCTATGAAACCGATCCTACGGACCACTTTCTCAAAAGTATTTGTAGGAATTTCTTTTTTGTGGTTTTGACACCCATCAAATATTAGCGTCGTTGCCAGGGATTGGTGTCTTTAAGTGAATTTCTTCCTGGTTACTTGTTTTTTTAATTGATTTTTAGTGCCACGATCTTCTCATATAGGCGAACTCGAATTTGATCCAGAGATTGAGAAGACGGCACGAAGACTTTGTTGGGAAACCAAACAACAAACCGAAGAGGAATCTACCTCTTCTGAGATTGGAGCAAATCTAGCACTTGGGCTAGCTAGATCCTCTAGTGAAACCAATGACGAAACCATGGCCCAAATTCCAGGAAGGACGATCAAAGAGATTAATTCACCTGATCTGAACCAACAACCACTTAACATTGAGTATGCCAATTTGGAGGTAAATTTTGAACTCAAATCTGGGCTTATTCATTTACTTCCTTCGTTCTATGGTCTTGCAGGTGAAGATCCACATAAACATCTTAAGTAATTCCACGTGGTATGTTCTAGCATGCAACCTCAAGGGGTCATTAAAGAGTAAGTCAAATTATGTGTTTTTCCATTCTCCTTGACCAACAGCGCCAAGGATTGTCTTACTCCCTGCCATCGAGATCGATCACCAATTGTAATGACTTGAAGAAACAATTCCTTCAAAAATACTTTCCCGCTACTTGAGCCACTCTAAATATTGGGGAAGGTTCAATTATTTGGTGGAAAGTTTACCTCATCACCAAATCCCGCCGCGTTTATTAATTCAATACTTGTATGAGGTATTATCGGGATTTGATAGGAATTTTATCGATGCGGTGAGTGGGGGTGCTTTGTTCAACAAAACTCCTACCGAAGCACGCAATCTCATCGCGATCATGGCATCCAACACCTAATAGTTGGCATCCGATACGATAACCCCCCTAAGAGGGTTAATGAGGTACATTTAGCTATTGTTGATAATCGTATAGATAAACTCACCTCCCTTTTCGAGGGATTCATTATAGGACATTATCACAAGTTAAATCTTGGGGCATATGCAATTCCACGGGCATCCCACCGGTACATGTCCCACGCTCCAAGAAGAATCCACTGATGCCATAGGAGGATTTCTCGGACAGGAAGAGAGAGAGAGGGAGAGAGAGAGAGAGAGAGAGAGAGAGAGAGAGATATGACCCTTCTCCAACAGGTACAACCCCGGATGGAAGGATCACCCAAATCTCAATTATGGCACCCAGTCTCAAAATCCTCAGAGATTCCAAACCGCCAATGCCACCTCCTCCATCCAACTCCAACCTAAGCACGTCTCTTGAATACATGATGAAAGCTTGTTAGTAACATTCAGTACTTGGAGTCCCACATTAGAACAAGCATTCAAAACTTGGAGTCCCATACTAGAACGAGCATTCAAAATTTGGAGTCGCAGATGAGGCAATTAGCGTCATCAGTTAGTCGGCTATAATCCCAAGGTAAGTTGCTATCTCAAACTGTCATTAATCCTAAACAAAACTCTAGTGCTATTGTCTTACGCAGTGGAAAAGACTTGCAACAAAATAGAGACAAAAATAGCACTAAGGTGGGCACGTCCAACGAGGTGAATTTGAGTCGGAAGTCAAGATTCCACATAAACAAGCCACGAGCCTGATTCAGACAACGAGAACCATCCAAAGATGCCGGTTACTGGACCTCCCTTTCTCAGAAAGATTCGCCAAATCGACAAATGAGGAAGAAGAGAAAGAAATTTAGAAGCGTTTCTCAAGGTTGAGGTAAACATTCCTCTGCTGGATGCAATCAAGAAAATACCCTGGAACACGAAGTTTCTCAAGGAATTGTGACTATTAAAGGTAAATTGAAGTGTAACGAACGGGTAAGTATGGGAGAAAATGTGTCTACAGTCCTTCAACGAAAACTACCTCAAAAATTCAAAGATCCAGGTACATTTTCTAACCCATGCAAAATTGGTTTGATAGGCATAAAAAGCGCTATGTGCGATTTAGGTGCTTCTATTAACGTTATGCCTCTCCGTGTCATCCAACTTGCAGAACGCTCGGTAGTATACCCGGAGGGAGTCCTAGAAGATATGCTAGTACATGTTAATGAGTTATTTTTTCCTTTGGATTTGTATATGCTAGATAAGAGAGAAGACAATTCTCCCAATTCTACTTCTATTTTTCTAGGAAGGCCATTTCTTAAAATTGTTAAGACAAAGATTGATCTATATAATGATAATTATGGAATTCGATGGTGAAATGATAAGGTTTAATATCTATGATTTCATGAGATACCTAGTGATGTACCAACTGCTCTACTTGTACATAGTTTTTGAGTTGCTTATGCACGACTTCTCCACAATCAATGCCTGTGATCACATAAAGTTAGCACTAGAAGAAGGCCGCACGCCATTACAAGTGTAAACTCTGGAATACACCATGGTTGTTGACCTAAAAATTGGTGAAAGCATCTTCGAGCTTGAAGCTCCTCAACCCCTACATCATAATCTTTCTTTCATTGAGTTACCGCGATCGCACACTAAACTTCTCCCCTCTTTACTTCAGGCACCTATACTGGAATTGAAGGAGCTACCTAACCTCAAGTACACCTTGTTAGGGTAGAATGACACATTATCGGTAATTATCTCAAGCAAAATCTCCGCCTTGAAAGAAGAAAAGTTGGTCTGAACACTTTGAGAATTTCGAGAAGCCATAGGATGGACCATCGCCGACATCAAGGGATTGAGCCCCTCCACATGCATGCACAGTATTTTACTTGAAGGAGCTAAGCCCTCAAGAGAAGCGCAATGCCGACTGAACCCACCGATGATAGAAGTGGTAAAAAAGGAGGTCTTGAAACTCCTTGACGCAGGTATGATCGTTCCAATATCTGATGGCGAATGGGTAAGCCCAACTCAAGTTGTGCCTAAGAAAATGGGCATAATCATGGTTGAAAATACTGTCGGGGACCTAGTACCTACTCGTGTTCAAAACGGTTGGCGATAATGTATAGACTTTAGTAATCTTAACACTGCTACTGGGAAAGATCATTTCTCGCTTCCTTTCATAGATCAAATGTTAGAGTGATTAGCCGGCCGTTCTCATTACCGTTGTCTTGATGGATATTCATGTTTTTTGTCAAATACCGGTGGCGCCCACAAATCAAGACACGACAACGTTCATGTGCCCTTTCGAGACATTCGCCTATCGACGGATGCCCTTCGGGTTGTGCAGTGCTCCCACCACCTTCCAAATATGCATGGTTAGTATCTTCTCAGACTATGTAGAATAATTTATAGAAGTCTACGGATGATTTCACTGTCCATGAAAACTCTTTCAATGACTGTTTGGAGAAACTAGCCAATCTCAAAAGATGTGCGGAAAAGAACCTCGTGCTAAACTATGAAATGCCACTTTATAATTGATTAAGGTCTTATTTTGGGGCATATTGTATCTTCTAGAGGGATAGAGGTTGATAAAGCTAAAATAAACGTTATAAAATCCTTGCCTTACCTCGCTACTATGCGGGAAATTCGTTCTTTTCTTGGTCATGCAGGATTTTATAGACGATTTATCAAGGAATTTTTTACAATTGCTCAAACCCTATGCAAACTGTTTCAAAGTGAGAAAACTTTCGATTTCAATGATGTGTGCAAAAGGGCGTTCGACAAGCTGAAAGACTCTTTGACCTCAACACCAATATCCAACCCCTAAATTGGGACCAACCATTCGAGGTCATGTGTGATGCAAGCAACCATGCTATCGGCGCCGTCCTAGGCCAAAAGATTGGGAAAGATCCTCACATCATCTACCATGTCTCAAGGATGCTAGATATGCACAAATCAACTACACCACCACAGACAAAGAAGTATTGGCCATTGTTTTTGCTTATGAAGAATCCCGCCCTTATTTACTTGGTACTAAAGTAGCTGTCAATTCTGATCCTGCAACACTAAAATACCTTCTGTCAAAGAAAGATGCAAAGCTATGACTCTTAAGGTGGGTGATCTTGGTGCAAGAATTTGACTTGATCATCAAAGACAAGAAAGGGGCAGAAAACCTTGTGGTCCCACCATCTCAGTTGCTTGATCACAAAGGACAACCCACCACCACTAAATGATGATTTCCGGATTAACATACTTTCACCACTTAAGGAGTTACCCCATTTTACACTGACATAGTTAATTTTTTAGTCACTAGTACTTTGCCAAAATATTTTTCTAGAGCAAAGAAGGATAAAATCAAGAGTGATGCAAAGTACTATGTATGGAATGATCCCTATTTGTGGAAATTCTATTCAGATCAAATCATTTGAAGGTGTGTATGAACCCAAAATACCCTCTATTCTTGAATTATGTCATTCTTATACTTGTGGGGGACATTTTGGACCAAATCGGACGGCAAGAAAGGAGAATGTGGTTTATTTTGGCCAAGCATGATTACGGATGCTTAGTTGTTTTGCAAAGCATGTGAGAATTACCAAAAGATGGGAAATCTAAGTGCCCGAAATCAAATGCCCTTTATTCCAATACTCGCTTGCGAGGTGTTTGACATATGGGGAATCGACTTTATGGGGACATTTCCTCTGTCTTTTGGATAAATATACATCATTTTGGGGGTTGAATATGTTTCTAAGTGGGTAGAGGCAAAAGCCACACGAATGGATGATGCAAAAACTATTGCGAATTTTGTCGAAACTAACATTTTTTTCAGGTTTGGGATGAAAAGGGCAATCATAAGCGACCAAGGGACTCATTGTTGTAACAGGATGGTCCATGCCTTGTTGAACGAGTACAACGTCACCCACCGAGTCTGCACAACCTATCACCCCCAAACGAATGGACAAGCCGAAATTTCCAATCGCGAGATCAAGTCCATACTTGAGAAGACGATGAATCCTAACTAAAAAGACTAGACTGTATGCTTGGATGATGTTCTATGGGCCTAGTACGGCATACAAAACCCCTATAGGTATATCTCTTTATCATATGGCTTTTGGTAAATCTTGTCACCACCCTGTCGAATGGAGCATAGGGCATATTAGACGATCAAGCAATTCAACATGACGATGGATGAAGTGGGAAGTCAAAAGAAGTTGCAGTTGCAAGAGCTCAAGGAAATACGGAGAGATGCCTATTAGAACTTGAGGATCTATAAGGAGAAAACCAAAGCATTCCACGACCATGCTATCTCACGGAAGAAATGTAATATTGGGCAAAATTGCTACTATTCCATTCGAAACTCAAGCTCTTCCCAAGTAAGTTGCGTTCTTGTTGGATCGGACCCTTTCTTGTTACTAAATTTTTCCATCATGGTTCAGTTGAAATCAAAAGTCTAATCACATAGAAGGTCTTCAAGGTGAATGGACATCGGGTCAAACCATTCTATGAGGATTTCCAAGCATCCGGCACGAAAAATATCCAACTCATGGATCCACCATCACTTAAACACATTACCCTACGTCTAGCCAAAGACGCTAAAAAAGGTGCTACACGGGAGGCAACCCTTGATTTCTCTACCCTTCTTTTCTATTGTTTTTTTGTTTAATTAATGTAAGTGTTGTGCAACCTGAGGTTTATAAGCCTGTCCATCTAACGAATCATTCAAATCTATCTGAATTTAAAATTCCAACTAATTTGTTGTTTCTGTTAAGTGTGCCCACGCCTAACGGACACACAAATATGTCTAAAGGAACCCAAATTACTGATCTGTAATAATCATTAGATGTGCCCATGTATAACAAATCAAACAAATCAGCAATTTTCTTTCCTACTGACGCACTCACACACGCTCTTTAGTTTTTATTTTCCATTTTTTTATTTATTAGTATTTTAAAAAAATACAAAAATGCAATTAGGTCAAAACTTCTTTGCCACAATCTCTTGTGCAGCTATTAAAAGAAAAAGGAGATCCACTTCTCACTTTGACCAAGCCCCATCTCACCACCGCGCCTCCACCAACCAAACTTCGATGGACCAACATTCATCTCATTCCACGGCGTCGTGCCACCATACCAGCAGACGACGTGTCGGCCACCTTCATAATACACCTTCCTCGGCGACTTCTTGTTCAACAGCTGAAGCATCACTTCTCCGGCCGACCAGTTCTCCAGCGTCACCCCGTCACTCCTCCACCTCAGACCACTGTCGTCGATGCCTCCCACCTCTTCGGCCAGTCCCCACACTTGCGTCAGTGTCGCACCGCCGCACACCGTTGCGCTCCGCCACGCTCTACCGCCCGACAACACCAGTGCCATCATACACCATCATTTGGACCGCCAAGCCACCAACCCTCTACTATCACAGATTGGGTTGCACTACTCACACTTTTCTCAAGTCCTCTTTCCCTATTCTGTTCCCCGTTTACTTTGAGAAATTTGAGAATGAGTAGTGAAAAAAAGAATTCAAGGAGAAATGTCCTCTTCAAGATCGGCACCACCAATACCTCGCTCTCGTAGCAGCCGAGGCCCCTACATTTTTCCTCCATCCACTGAGTCACTCGGTGGCAACCTTATGTTCCAATCACTTACCGCCAAGGATAGGTATGCATCACTATGCACACGAAGCATTACGCCATGTGAAACAGTTCACTATGATATTATGAAGGCGTTATATGTTTGTGATAGTTTCCATTTGATGATCGATAATATTGGGTGGCGTTGTTTCTTTGAATGCAATGTGGATGTATATTGAACTTACTCGAGAGTTTTACACCACGTTTAAATTTTATTCTCCAATTAAACTCACATTAGACACCCAAAGTGTACGTAAATTTCGTTTGATGGGAAGAGAATTTTCTATGTCATCACCGAATTCAATATCGCTTTAGGATTCACCATTGAAGGACTTGCTCACACTCACGAGTACCAAAATTCCGTGATAACTTTAACCCAATCACTGAATAACACACTTGGTCCACGGGTACATTCATTTATCACCCCAGCAGGTCCAAAAGTTTCTACATTAAAAACCTCGTAATCAAACCTAGTAGATATTACTTACCCTGATAGGATTTTGAGCCTATACACTTGTGCAATAAATTATCTTTTCTCGAGAGATATGCTTCTGTGATTTTGTCTTCCCAAAACTTGCTTTGAACCTACTTGAGACCACATCAATGTGTATGTACATGAAAATGATAAAGGTTTTAGAAGAAAAACCACTTTGGCCTAAAAAGACTATCCACATGCATGTTTACCTCAATCAACCCATTTGAGCTTGTTAGCCTTGTTTTCTTATCACGAACCTTCGTTACAAATCGAACTCTATCATTCTTTTATCTCCTCTGTTTGGCCTTTCCAAGGACTAATAGAGCATCAAGAAAAAATGATGTGTTCTAAAGTGATGGATTTTGTCATAAGTATGGACATATTTCATCTATTATTGTCAATGGAATATTGGAGCCAATGAGTCATCTGTTCCTTTGCTTTATGCCTTGATGCTGAAAAAACAATAAAGAGGAAAAGAGAAGAAAATTTTTTAAAAAAATAAAACAAAAAACAAAGAAAAGGATTAGCAAAAGAAAAACAAAAAAAAAACAACGGGAGAAAGAAAAAGAAGAGCAAAAATCCCCCTCCAAAGCAAGGCACAATTCAAGTCATTGGGATATGAAAATGGGGACATCGGATGAATTAGGAAGAAAAATTTTGCTTGTTACATCACTTTCTTCATGCTTTATTTTGAGTCTTCTTGGAATATCACCTCATTATCCCAAATTTTCCTACCACGAGCCCTATTACAACCAAAAATCAAAAAAATCTTTCTATTCAAGTGCGTACATATTGACAAGTGGTGGAGATGTGGTGTATAAGCAAGCCTATGGTGAAGCATTTTCATAGCAAACATTAAGCGAAATGAATAGTCATACACATTTGAGGGATTGGAAGGCATTGAGAGAATAGTACGCTAAGTTCCCGTGTTGTCTCTTGATGACAATCATTATGTGAAAACTCGATTGAAACATGTGAGTTGTTTTTACCATGAGGCATGTCATTTTTTGAACATTCTACTAAATCTTTTTTTGGACACCATTGTCTTTGATCTCGTATATTATTCGATCTTAATTTTTCTCGAGGACAAGCAAAGGGTAAAGTGTGGAAATGTTTGATGGGTGCCTAAATTGCTATAGTTTTATTAGAGATTTGGCTATCCTTTGATATTCAATAGCTCCTAAACCATGTGGTAATTTGTGTTTTCAGCAAAAAAAGGGTTTATGGAGTAAGAATTGAATAAATAAAGACAAACAAGAGGAAAAGACACACAAAAATTCTAGAGAAGAAAACACTGACAGATTTGAATATTTCACTAGACGTACCATGTGTAGTGCAGCGGACAAATCAACGAAATGTGGAGAAGATTGACGATTTTTTTGGAGAAAAGTTGATTCTCACATGGATTATAGTGACTTTGGAGACTTGAAATCTTCCTTTCTTGAGGAGTCCCAATAGGGTTAAGAGTTTTATTTAAATAGCACTTAGAGTTTTATTAGAAATCTACATTTTTAGTATATAAGTTTATTAGAAAAGTAATGAGTATAAATAGGTGACGTAATTCAAGACATGGGAATCTCATCTCTCATCTTATTCTCTGTTTTTTATTTATAAAGTTCTCTCTCTCTTTTATGTGCTCTCTCGTTAGCATGTTAGACTAGTTCTTTTATTTCCAGTTGAAGATGCGGTAATTGCTTAATTCACGCATGTTTTGAGATCTAATTCATACTTTATGCTTTCGTTCATGTAGGTATTTGTGTTGGTCTCTGTGCTTTTATCACGAATAATCTAATTTATGAATGATAGGGTCCGTTATTCATTGTCAAGAATATTCGTCTATCTAATTAGACTTGCAAATCCGTAATTATTTATTTCGTCTAATAATTAGCGGCAGCGCACCAAAATTTATCATGTCATAGTAGTCGATTATATTGTAGAGAATGTACAATCTAGCCTAAATGAATCCTCATAGGAATTTGTTGGTTAAATAGATAGATTAAATCTCGAGGACATTCCCAAGGTTGTCTATTAATTAGAGAGTTAACTAACAGACGTTCCTTAGGTCGTACCAATGGTCATAACTAGTTTATCTATTTTGTATAATTATTATCCTTACATCGATGATCAACAGTTGAATCGAGCATGATCCTGTCTTCAATTGAAAACCTCTTCTCATATTTTACTTACTCTTAGAATTTATCTCGTAGTTAAGTAGTAATTTGAATTACCCCCCCCCCCCCCCCTTTATCTTGCTTTCACTTGAAGAAATTTATTTAAAATCAATCTCTCTAAATTTGACCCTACTCACTATTTTTACAAGTTTTAGTGTAGGAATTATTTTTTGTGAATTCGACACTCATCGTAAGTAGAAACTACTTAACACAAACCCACAGGATAGCAATACAACAATAAATAGCAAGAGCAGGAGGACTAGGAACAAAAAGATTATTTATAAATAAAAAATACCGCTCCTGTGAAGACATTTTGCAAAAGGAATCAGAGAGAAAATCAACTTGCAGAAAAAGAACATAACAGTTATTACATCAAGAGTAGATATATAGAGGAAAGTCACGACCCAAGCGATATCCCAAGACAGGCCAAGCCCAAAGAAGAGCTCGAGATCACTTTTTAATTCCTAAATATCCTACGAAAATTTAGGAATTGGGAAGCTGTTGATGGAGGAAATAAATCACATTAAATAAGGCAAGCAGAATTTTTCCATAAAGGAAAGTTTGGAGTCATAGTTACCAAATCAGTGTGATACGACAAATTACTAAAGTAGCCTTGACGAACGAATCACAACTATGTGATAGGGATAGATGAAGGGCAAAGTAGTACTTTACCTTTATTTACCCTAAATAGCATATATTCCTACTAATATAAATACCCCTCTCTATTCTCTCATTTGGGGGGAAGTGAAATGTTTGTAACGCCTCTCTAGTATATGCGTGTTGAATCACACCTCTATAATACAAACATAGTTGATCTCGTTTTTTGATGAAATCATTAATATTTATGTTTTATTATCTGAACTTCGAGAGCTAACACATATTTAAAAGTACTAATAAATAAAGTTCATCTATTCATGAATTTAAGCTTAATTACAGAAGAATTATAATAACGGACATCTAGCTATTTAAGTTAGATAATTGATTTCAAAACTTGAAAATTACCTTCGGAAAGAAAAAATACCTATTACTTAATAATGTAAAAGATATAGTAAATCTACACTAATATAAAACGCATAGTAGCTTTCAACTCACAAATAACGATTTGTAACATAATTGTACCAATAATTTTGTTGTATTGATAGTACTTTTAAGCTGGTTTTATTTCTTTTCTTTCATTTATTGAAATATGATGTGTTAGTTTTATTTATACTTCTATATCTATATCTATATCTATATCTATATCTATACTATTATATAAAGTAAATCCTATTTTCATTAATAAATGGCAGTTACTTATACTACAACACCAATTTTTTTGTTATACCCGATAATACCCCTAAATTAGTTTTCATTTCTTTTCTTTCTTTCTTTTTTAATTTTTTTTAAATGCAATGTGTTGATTAATATGTATATTTTCTTATTTACAATAACTTTAAAGCGTGCAATATTATTTTATATACACGCAGGGAGGTGTGCTACAACAGCTAGTTAATAAAAAAAAGAAAATCCTATTTTCACTCACAAAGAGCAGTTACTTACACCGCGACACCAAATTTTTATTATGCCAATAATACCCCTAAGTTGGTTTCTTTTGTTTATTTCTTTCTTTCTTTCTTGAAATGTGATACGTTGTTTGATATATTTTTGTATTTATAAAATATTTTAAAACGTGAAATATTATTTATTATCTATACTAATAGAAAAGAAAATTTTGTTTTCACTCATAAAGAGCGGCTACTTACACACGACACTAATTTTTTATTCTGCTAATAATACCCCTAAGTCAGTTTCTTTTTTTTCTTTCTTTTGTAAATGTGATTTGTTGGTTTATATATATTTTTTCTTATGTATAACATATTTTAAAAATTAAAATATTATTTATTATTTATACTAATATAAAAATAAAAGGTTGTTTTTGCTGACAAAGAGCGGTTACTTACACTCGACACTATTTTTTTATTATGTCAATAATACCCCTAAGTTAGTTTCTTTAACTTTTTTTCTTTCTAAAATGTGATGTGTTGGTTTACACGCAACACCAATTTTGTGTTATGCCATAAAAGACCGTAAGTTGGTTTTTTTCCTTTCTTTTTTTCCTTTTTTTTTTTTGGAAATGTGATAGTTTTATTATTTATAATTTACTTTAAAATGTGAAATATTATTTATTATATGCAAGTAGGGACGACGTTCTACATCTACTAGTTAATAAAAAGGTAAATGCACTTTTCACTTACAAATAGCAATTTATTACACCACTCCAATATTTTTTGTTGTATCGATAATACCGATTTTATTTTCTTTCATTTTTTCTTTTTTTTTCTTTTTGAAATATGACGTGGCTGTTTATATATTAAATTTTTATTTATAATATATTTTAAAGCGAGAAATATTATTTATTATGTGCGCAGATAACGGCATACCACGATAACTAGTCATTCTAAAAGGCAAGTATAAATTTACGTTTGTGTACATAAATATCATACTTCTAAAAGATATAATTTATTTATCAAAAAGAAGGATAAAAGTATTCCAACAGAAAATTTACGAACTTATTATTCTTAATAACTAAAAGTTTTCATAATACTAATAAAACAGTCACATTAATTAAAGTATCTTTAAATTTATTGAATTATATTCAATGCTAATCTTATGAACTTAATATATTTTAGAAATAACACAATAGATGCAACGCGCAGATATTTTACTAGTATAACTGAAAAAGATGTTACACAATTGTCTTCTCCTATTTTACATTTCCTGTCAAACTAGAGTACAAAGCTTCTTGCCAAGAACAAGACGAATATGTCATGTAAATAACAACTAGATGTTTTACATGTACATTTCCGCCGGCACATTCTTGCCCAGAAACGAGCATGACCGGAAGACCAACTGAAACCGACCATCCAAATAATAGGAAAACGGAAAAGTATTTACGGGCTTAGCTTACCATCTAAATAAGATCAGCAACTCAAACTTTTGGCATCAGAGTTCTCTGGTATTTTTCCCACCAAGTCACTTAACCTCTTCCACGAGTTCTTCCTTGTTCTGGATGAAACGGGCTTCTCATCGCTTTTAATATCGCCCCCGGTTGTGGGTGGAGACATATTGTTCTTTGCGAATTGTGTTGCAGCTGCTCTTGCGCCGGCAATTGCTGCCACAAGACTAGGTGATTTTTCCTCTTCTGAGATTCTTGAGCCATTTGGACGAGAAGCTATAGAGCCGGGCTTTAAAGAGAAAGGATCTTTCGGATCTGGAAGTGGGAACTTAACTGGCAGAGGAGGTTTAACAGAAGAGAGACCTCTAACGGCCGATTCATATATCTGGGGATATTGTGAGAAGATGTAAGTGGTCAAGTAATTCCGAAGGAACGCAAGAAGGTGATAAAATTAGATCAGCTGAGTGAAAATATACAGAATGGTTTTTGCCGCTACCTTTTTTTCCAAATTATAAACTCCTTGGTATCCGCGCATCTCAAATGGGATAATTAGTTTCTGCACGAATTAACTCATGGATATTACTATTTCGGAACAACCAACTAAAAGAGACGAAAAGAAGACAAAGGAAAGAAAGAAACCTGGGGTTGCTCGCAAAGCCAACAAAAAGCCGTTTGCCCTTCTAGTCTCACCTGCGGCAGAAAGATTTAGATTCCACGCATGAATATGCTGACACGTTAGGAGCAATTACAGTCCAGTATTTACATGAATACAGCTGGAAAGTACGGAGTTAAAGTATGATGTTTTAAGTGCTCACCGATGCAGGTAGTTCTTCCCAGTTTACTAGCTCTTCACAGGTAACACAACCAACAACGTCGACACATCCTGTTAAAAGATGAAGTTTGGGGTTATGTAAGGTTATCACAACAGCATTCATGCCTGAGAACAATTTGTAGCAGCCTTCTTGCAGCTGAAGAGGGAGATTTTTTTTCTGAAATTGGAAACCAAATTTAAATATTATACTTACAATCAGATGCAAACTAAAAATGTTGGTTTTAGATGCAATCATCAAGAGAGGCATTGACGTAGTAATTTAAAAAGATATTGCGGCAAATCTACGTATAATTTGTTGCAATCCTGATTTTTGCCATTTCCAAATGGGAGAAAGATAAAAGATGCGGATCAATACCCAAAATATAAACATGTTGCAACTTCAAGTTAAATCCCAGTATATGAATAACGGGGGATAGGGAAAATCAAGGCCAAATTAATATGAGGTAATTGATACCTAGAAGTCTGGAGACTGGGTAATGCTCTGGGAACTTGACATCTGTTATTCCATTCATTGCATAGATTTCTCTATAAAAGTCCTCCATGGCTCTGATTGTCTCAGGTTCTGGAATCTTACTAGCAGCATGAATCCACAGCCGTCCTTTGAGAAAGAAATAAACAACAGATGTAATGTTAACTTCGTTCCAACATCTACGCACACTCATTTGCATGCGAATACAGACAGACGCATATTATATACACAACATGATCAATTTTATATGGTTTTACACATGACCATTGACAAAGCAATTGAGACACCTGATCTCCTATGTCTTTAGAAAAAGTCACCTCAGACATTAAGAAACCAAGCCAGTAGGAAACAAACTTACTAAGTGTCTTACTGATGATTCTAGTGTATTGCTTGACCAGGTGACATGGCTGTTAAATCAACCTCGTACGCTAATTCAAGGCCGAGTCAGCCTTAAGCACTCGTTGAAATTTTATGATGATTTAAACTTGACTGAAAAATGTGGATTCCAACTGCAGCATGGTGAAACTAAGTAGGATATTTTACCCCAATGCCAAGAACATATTGGAGATAAAATATAGGAATATCCCCCAAAAATAACAAAAAGTTAAAGTATGCTGAAGTTGACAACCCCAACTAGAACGATGAAATGCATTAGAGCGTCCTAAATTCTCAAAACCTACTAGAATGCTTGGTCGATTATAGTCATAACTCTACCTTCCAGAACAAAACATCATTTGTGATGCCTAATATATCATAAACTTCCTAATGGCGAATCATGGTTATTCACCTTTGATATGGGGAAAACAAACTGTTCAACAATCTTCATCAGTAGGTTCCAATTAGTCACTAATAAAGTTCTGTAAGCATGACACGGTACATGTGAGGCCTATATCTTGACAGTCAATTTTATCACGTTCAAAATCATCAGACAGAAATAATTCATCATGCAAGAATATGACCAAACTATTTCAACAGTAGACAATATTGTCATACAATATTAACCATCGTCGGTTGGACATTGAGAAAAATCTGCTTTATTGCGGAACCATGGCAAATCCATTAGTTCTCACGTAAGGTAGTCTGACCTTAACCCACAAATCAAAAACCTCAAATCTCCTTAATCAAGCCATATCAACATCCTAAATCACCAAAGTTTGTCATCTCTTAAGCCTGAACTCACATTACACTCCACAAAACTAGGAAGAATATAGAAATTCTCAGTTCATATCATAAGTTCGGCGCATTTAGAAAGCTGTCTTATCTTTACCTGATAATTAAGAGCAAAAAGAACCAAAGCCCACCATCAACTCTAAGATCTAAGCTTCTCTGTTCTCTCACACAGAGCACCAACTTTTCAACCACTGCCACTTATACTCAAATTAACAAAGGGATAGAAAACATATACATACAACTCATATCACAAGTGCAACAATCACTAATGTCTCTATCCCTCTGCCAATCATTAAACATTATCCCAGAAGCACGTAACAACAGCCCAAGTAAAAGAAATTTGCATGATCGTATTCAAACCCCATAGCAGATACACTCGTGAAGAATAGGAATCTGACCCCATTATTTAAACAATAACAAGATTAATACAAAAATTAGCTACTCGAGCGGCCTAAAACCCTTGAACTCACAGATTCAGAATCTCGAAATTCAGATAATAACTATTGAAAGATCAAAAACAAAGAGGAGGAAGCAAAATAATCTGCGAAAGGGGTTGCAAAAACGTGATTGGATATAGTTGTACTGTACCTGTAACAGGGGCAGGCCATGATCTGCCTTCAACGCGTTTGATGCCATAAACAAGTAAAGAAGCCCACGGCTGATGCATTGTCAAACATGGGTTTCTGTATTTCGACGATTCTACCGTCCTTCTGCTCCCCATCTCCTCCTGGTGAAAGATTCTCTGATTAATTTGAGTAATTTGAGGAAATTTCCTTCAGAGAATCCTTTCGCGCACAGATTTTCTGTGTTCCGTGTCGACGAGGAATGCTCTGTGGTGGTAGAATTGTTAATTCGTCCTCGTGACAAACAATTTCTGGTGGAACTAGACAATAGCAGAGAACGTTACAGTATGCAAAACGACTGCCATATTTTCCCTTTGAAAATATTCGGCAAAATTGCACTTTGGTCCCATGAGATAGGACTATTCAACTTTTGACCCCCACTTTACAGGGTTACACTTTTAGTCTCAAACTCTAAAACTTTGACACTATTGGTCCCGCCCCATTAAATATTAACAGAAATCATTAGTCAATGGTTATTGACTTGATCAATAAATATTCAAATTTTATTTTGCTCCCTATATTTTTTAAAAAATGTTAAAACTCCAATGTATTTAAAAAAAAGGCCAAAAACCCTAATGTATTCTGAAAAAGAAAAATCTCTTTTTGGAGTCCATTTAACTAAAATACCTTTCTTGATCTTATAAAATCACCCTCCTTTATTTCTTTTAGTTTGATGTTGTTTTTTGTGGTCTTTTTTTATTTTTCTTCTTTCTAAAAAAGTGAATAATTATTTTGTTCAATATATTTATTTAAATATTAAATATCAGAAAAATATATTAATTTTTTTATTTTTTATAATTTAAATTAAAAAATTAAATTAACATCTCCAAAAAAAATTAATATACAAAAGTTAAGAAGGTGGGGCAAGGAGGTTAATTTCACGTGTGCATTGCATGTCATGTTTTTCGATAGAAAAATCGATCGAAAAACAATCATATATGGCAAAGTTGAGATAGTAAATTGACACAGGAAAAAATCTAGATGGCAAACTGTAAAAATGGGGTATAGTTTGGAAGGCAAAATATAATTTATCCTTAACTTTTTATGTGATGTTAATTTAATTTTTAATTTAAAATATAAAAATTAAAAATATATACACTTTTACGGTGTTTTAATATTTAAATAAATATATTGAAAAAAAATTATTAGTTTTTTTAAGAGTGAGAAAAATACAAAAAGAAAAAGACCACAAAAACAATCTCAAAATAAAACAAATAAAGCAGGTGATTTTATAAAGTCATAAAAGCTCTTACTCAAATTGAGTCCAAAAAAGTTTTCCTTTTTTATTAAAAATTATGGTGGGTTTTAACCTTTTTTTTTTTTTAATATTGGAGGGTAAATAGAATTTGGACATTTATTGGTCAAGTCAACAACTGTTGATTAACAATTTTTGTTAATATTGAACGGCATAGGACTAATATTGTCAAAATTTTAGGATTTTGAAACTAGAAATATCGACCCCGCAAACTAGGGGACCAAAAATGAGACTAGCCCTATCTAGTGGGACCAAAAGTGTAAATTTGTGTTATATAATAATATATAGATAAGAAAGTGCTTTGATAAACTTATTTCAAATATATTTATAAGTTCTCCTATTGCAGAATATGTTTTAAATCTACGGTAAATTATAGTTACCTCTTCTGAGCCGGTTATACACCGATTCTATCTTAGGCGAAAAGGTTTGGTAATCTCTCTATATATAACTGAGTTCTGTTGAGATATATTGTTTGGTATTGTTGGTATCTTGTGGATCTGGTACATACTCTTTTCTGTTACTATTCCATTAATCTTTTCTCTCTGATCCCTCACTTGGTCGGATCCGTGAGACCGTCGGGTACCTGGTTGAGGTTCAGACGAGGCGCTCGTTTAAACTGTGCTACTCTATTTCTTGTTTAAATTGTGCTACTCTATTTCTTGTCGTTTGTCCATATCCTGCGATTGGTTCATACTCTATGATCTATTCTGATTCTGTGTAACTTTGATTTATTCTGTTATGGTTGGTTATAACTTGCTTCCGTTCGATGGTAAATCTGATTTTTCAATATGGCAACAAAAGATGAAAGGCATATTAATACAACAGAAGGTGTATAAAACGATAAATGGTAGGTATCCTGATAATACCACTAAGGATAAGAAACTAGAAGACGATGAATTTGCATACTCCTCCATTATATTAAACCTGTCTGATTCAGTAATAAGGAAGGTAGGTAAACAAAAAACTGCTAAATAGTTATGAAATAGGTTAGAAGAATTGTACACTGAAACATCACTACCTAGTAAGCGCTTCCTCTTAGAGAAGTTTTTTAGATATAAGTTAGATATTTCCAATAACATAGATGACAACATAGATGATTTCACTAAACTGGTTCAGGACATAAAAACTCACGAGGGATAAAAACATAGATGATTACACACCCATAGTCCTACTAAATGCCATTCCAGATAATTATAGTGATGTAAAAGCGGCTATAAAATACGATCGAGATAACGTGAACTTTTGATACAGTGATTAATGGCCTTAAAAGCAAAGAAATGGACCTTAAGACTAATAAGCCTAATCAACCCAGTAATGAAGTCAATGCGGTAAGGGGAGGAACCAGTAATCGAAACTCGAATCATAAGTATAGAAAACATAGCAGAGGCAGGAGTAGAAGTAGGAGTAAATCCCGGACCAACTACAATAATCAGGATAACAATAAGAAGGAAAGACGTTGCTATAACTGTGGGATAAAGGGACATTACATAAAAGACTGCAGGAAGCCTAAAAAAGATAACAGGGATGATAATAATAATTACAACAAAGAAAGTGCAAAGTCTGTTACTGTTGATAATTCTGGTGATGTGTTTATGGTATGTGACATCAACAATGTGAATGATATGGGCATGCATAAATGGTTGATTGATTCTGCTTGCACTTTTCATACGAGTCCTTTTAAGAATATCTTTTCAAACTTCGAATCTGGTAATTTTGGTTATGCTTCTATGGCAAATGAAAAACAGTGTGAAATTAAGGGTCTTGATGACGTATGCTTAACTTTTGAAAATGGCTATAAACTTACTTTGAAAATTGTTCGATTTATTCCTGATTTGAGTCATAATTTGATATCATGTGCTGTGTTGGAAGAGGAAGGTTTTGAAGGTAGATGGGGGAAAGGGACTATGAAAATCATGAAAGGATCATTAACTGCTTTCAAAGCTGAAAAGAAAAGGAATCTTTATATCTGTCATGTGTCTTATGATTCTCTTGCTGCATCCGTTGTTGTTACTGATAAAACTTCTTTATGGCATAAACGTTTTGGGCATATTAGTCTTAAAGGATTAGAACTCCTTAACAAGGAAGGGTTTTTGCATGATAAAATTGAGAAGCTCAAATTCTGTGATGAATGTGTAATGGGCAAACAACATAAAGTGCATTTTCTTGTCTCACCTTACCCTTCCCCCACATCATCTACTTGCATACTTGATTACGTTCATGCTGATGTATGGGATCCCTCTAACATACCCACTCATGGTGGGAATATATATTTTTCTATCCATTATTGATAATTTCTCCATAAAGGTGTTCGTTTTCTTATTGAAAAACAAGTCTGATGTTTTTGATGCTTTTAAAAATTGGAAAACTCTTGTTGAAAACCACACTGGTAAGAGGCTTAAAGCCTTACGAACTGATAATGGCCTTGAATTTTGTAATTAAAGTTTCTCTGACTTATGTGATGAGTTTGGTATTAAACGACATAAAACAAACCCCTATACCCCCCAGCAAAATGGTGTTGCTGAACGCATGAATAGAACTATTTTGGATAAAGTCAGATGTATGCTTGTGAGTTCGGGTTTGTCTAAATCTTTTTGGGGTGAAGTTGTCTTGACTGCCGTACACTTGATTAACAGATCTCCTTCTGTTCCATTGCTTGGCAAAATTCCTGAATGTGTGTGGCATAATAAAATTATTGATATTTCTCATCTTTGTGTATTCGGATGTTCTGCTTTTGTGCATCAAAACTCTGATAAGCTTGAACCTAGAACCGTGAAATGTGTTTTCATCGGGTACCTTGAAGGGGTAAAGGGATATCGTTTGTGGGTTAGGAGTCAACCCGATTTTGAGATTCTCATTAGTAAAAACGTAGTTTTCAATGAGGAAGAAATGTCATGTCTTAGTGATTCCCCAAAAGAACAATTGGTTCCCTTAAAACTTGTGTTTAATCAGGTAGAGGTAAACCTAGAAGAAACCGAACAGGTAGAGGAGATTGTTGGAGAAAATTCGAGTGAAACTAGGTCTGAACCAAACCTAGATCATTACCAGTTAGCTAGAGACAGAAACATGAGAAAACATAGAATTCCTTCTAGGCTCACAGATTATGAGACAACTCAAAATGCTGAATCACATGAACCTAGTACTTTTGATGAGGCTCTAAAATCTGAACTTTCAAAACAATGGCTTAGTGCTCTGAAAGAAGAAATGGATTCCTTAAAGAATAACAAAACCTGGATTCTAGTGCCTAAACCCCCTATGAGCTCCATTATAGGATGTAAGTGGGTATACAAGGTTAAACAAGAGGAAAAATGAAAATGTTTTAAGGCTAGACTAGTTGCGAAGGGCTTTACGCAAAAAAAAAAAGGGATAGACTATATTGAAATTTTCTCACCAGTTGTTAAATACACTACTGTGCGTATCTTGCTTGCACTCTCTGCTCATTTTAACTGGGAACTTAAACAAATGGATGTGAAAACTGCTTTCTTACATGGTGATTTAGAGGAAAACATTTATATGTCTCAGCCGATTGGTTTTATTGATAGAACGAAACCTGATCATGTATGTCTCTTGAAAAAATCCTTGTATGGCCTTAAACAGTCTCCGAGACAATGGAATAAAATGTTTGATACATTTATGCTATCTTTGAAATATACAAGGAGTAATTATGATCACTGTCTCTATTTTAAATATGATGATGATATTCCTGTGTTCCTTGTCTTATATGTGGATGATATGTTAATTGTTAGCCCTAGTCTAAAGCATGTAAAAATGTTACAGATTCATTTATGCAAAAATTTTGATATGAAAGACTTAGGCGATGCTAAGGAAATCCTTGGTATGACCACTGAAAGAAACAAGAACACAATCCACGATTTTCTTGAATCAAAGTGCTTATATCTTGTCTATGATACAAAAATTCTCTATGTTGAATTCGAAACCTTGCTCTGATCCCTTATCTGCTCACCATCAACTTAGTAAAGAACAGTGCCCTAAAACTGAAAAAGATAAAGAGAAAATGGAAAAGGTTCCCTACTCCAATGCTATTGGTTCCATTATGTTTCTGATGGTGTGCACTATACCTGAAATTGCATATGCTATTAGTTGTGTCAGCAGGTACATGTCGAATGCAGGCCCTTCCCATTGGGATGCCCTCAAATGGCTCTTAAGGTATTTCAAAGGTACTACTAATCGTGGTATTCTGTTTTCTAAAAATCAAACTGATGTTGATCTTGTTGGTTATGTCGATTCAAATTATGCGAATGATAGGGATAGTCGTAAATCCACTACATCATATGTTTTCACGTTATGTGGGTCTTGCATAAGTTGGAAGTCCCAACTACAACATATCGTTGCATTTTCTACAACCAAAGCCGAGTATATAGCGGCTACTGAAGCTTTTAAAGAAGCCCTATGGTTAGAAGGGCTAGTTAAAGAAATCGGTTTTCTTAAAAGGAAAATTACTATCTTTTCCAACAATCAGTCGGCAATACAACTTTGCAAAAATTCAGTTTTTCATGATAGGACAAAACATATAGATGTTCAATATCATTTTATTAGAGACATTGTGGGCAAATATCTTATAAATCTTGAAAAAATTGAGTCTGATTCTAATCCCTCGGATATGGGGACCAAATGTTTGCATGTTGATAAGTTCAATAAGTGTCTAGAGATTTTGAATCTTACATGACTATGTGTTCTAACCCATCTATTTTGCAAGTGTTTGTTGTCCTCTTGCAGGTACCCCAAGGAAGAATAAAAGACAATGATGAATGCCATGACCGGACTTGGACCAGAGATCTCTCTTAAGATGTTCTGGTCCAAGGTAGAGAATGTTGAGAATTTTGGCCCAGACCCAACACTGCTGGCCCAACATCTGATAAGGCCCAACAGTTTCACAACCCGCCCACGTAGCCCATTGCTCCTACCCGACCCGGCCTGACCCGATTGTTTGCCCTAGATATTTAAACCCTTGTTTGACCTTTGTGTTGCCCTATTCTCATCCGCCTGCTTAGGCGTCTCTCTCTGTTATTCGATTCACTTACCATCATTATACCTTCTTCCCTTCTACTGTTATTCTTACCTTTTCCGGTGTCTTCTCTGGCCACTATAAATGGCTGATCATGGCACCTTTAGAAATACGATCGATCTTCAATTACTACTCTTTGTGAGTCGTAAGATCTACAGGCTTTCTAATATTTACCCCCATTACCACCCATTTGTTGGGAGTTGAGTGATCTGTGGTGTGATCTTGTGTAGGTCATGGTGTTGTGATCTGTTGGAGCATTCGGTGTTGAGTGCGGGCTTGTTGTGGCCATTGCCGTCTCACTCCGGTCATTTGGCTGTCTGAGCCTTCTCTTATTTAGCCATATGTTGGCATTCTTGAATCTCGGTTTTATATCAGATTCCATTCTGTTTTCACTGTGTGTGAACCCTTTATGTCTGTAAACCCCGGTTTGTAATTTATTAAGGGTTTTATACACCCATCCCCCGTTATAATCTGATTAACCGGTGATCTTGTGTTTTACAATGTGGTGTGTCCACTCCTAATAGTAATATTTCAAACAATTATGAGATATTTATAATTATGTCAAATCTCAAGGGAAGTGGTTGTAATGTACCTTTATTATGTAACATTAAATTAAATGTTGAGTGTTTTTAAAATTATGAAAACTTATAAAAATACCAAGTATGCAATACTGAATTTATACGTTCTAATTAGAAAGTTTGTGAAAAAGCGTCTTTGAAAATATACATTTGAGTTTCCACTTTTTTGAAATAAAAATTTTATATGATCATTCTAATATCTTATTTTGTGATTGTAGACTCATCTTCCACTATTCTAAAACCAAATGGGATTGTTGAAATGTTAAATAAGTTCGGAATGCATGTTTTATGTTTTTTTAAAGAAGTTTATGAAATATATTAATATAGTGAGTTGTTGAATTTATTTTAATTATTTCATACTACAAACAAAAGGCTTATTTGGGACAGAAATTGGGACGGTATGTTTGATGGAAGTTCGTCGCTAGTAAGGTTTTTTACGGATTTGAGACAAACGGGCGACCGTCTCAAAAAAGAACTTCGGAAAGTATTTCCGATGGAATTTTCGACCACACGCATTTCTATTGGAATATTTGTAATGGAGTGCCAATGGACCATTAATGTGGTCAGAAAAATCGTCCACTGAATGAAATATATTGTTTTATTTGGAACTCAAATTGGGATAGATTTTGGGACAAAAATTGAGGATTTGCGATGAATTTTAGACAGGAAATTTTATATAGTGTCGTCGTAAAAAATTGCGAATGTTTTGCCGTCGAAAATATCCACTGGAAACAATCCCAAATTATTTTGATAATGAAAACGAATTTGGGACGGAATATAGGTAGAATTGATTACAATTTCGTCCCAAAATATTCAGATATAATTTGCGATGACTGTCATCCCCAAATATGACCCAATTTAATATAAGTCGTAATATGTGATTAGGATGGCATTTCCGACATTTTCATCCCAAAATCCGTCCCAAATATTTATTAAGTTTCATATAAATATTAATTTTATTTGTGAATATTTTATTAAACACAAATTTTTTGGGACCATTATTTGTCCAATAAAATTATAATTAATTTAAAATAAATAAATATTATCATTTTACAAAGCGCATAAAATAAAAGTTAAAACAAATCATAATCTAATGGTTTTTGCGGCAGCTCGTCGGTCGGCTCCGGGCCTGCAGCATCATCAGTTGCCGACTGCGCTGCTCTCTCTGATGGGGCGTCAGTGGTGGCTTGCACCTTGGAAAGTATCTATGACATTCCCATCTTGTCGTACGACGCACTCAAGACCAACATTACTTTATTGAGCTTAGTATCGACTTCAGGGGTAGTCTGCGATAGGACAGGCGGGAGCGAATTTCATTTAGATTAAAAAATTAAATTAACATCACATAAAAATTTAATATACTAAAGTTAAAAGGTGGGGGTGGGGTGGGGTGGGGGTAGGAGGTTAAGTTCACATGTGCATTGCATATGATATTTTTTCGATAGCAAAATCAATTGAAAAATAGTCATATATGGCAAAGTACACATTTTGCAAAGTTGAGATGGTAAGTTGACAAGGAAAAGAGTTTAAATGGCAAAGTGTAAAAATGGGTATAGCTCGGATGGCAAATATACCCTTAATTTTTATGTGATGTTAATTTAATTTTTAATTTAAATTAGGGCAAATGTCATATTTAGTCCCTTAAGTTTGCGTTTAGAATCACTTTAGTCCCTCAAGTTCATTTTTTGACTTTAGCACCCTTAAAGTTTAATTTTTGTTTCAGATTGGTCCCTCAGACCTTTTTCCGGCAAAAATAATGCTGGATTTTGACTTTTTCAAGGGTAAAATAGTCAATTTAAGTTTCACTTTCTCACTTTAGTCCCTTAAGTTTGTAAAAATTTCAAATTAGTCCTTTCTTAGTGTCCACATGTTGGAATTATCAGCACATAATAAAATATTCCATGTTCTTCACTCCATGCGTTAATTCTTTGCACTTTTATAACATAACTTGGACGTTTTCTTATTTGTTTGTTGGCTTGTTGGAATTGTTTCGATAAATACAATATTAAATCAATTGTTCAACATGACCTACCATAACACAAACTTCTCAACACAATCCAATATAATACATAACCATCAAAATAAACACTCAAGATAGAAAAACCTGTCCACAATATACCAACCATCAAACGGTTTAGGGAATTGCAACAGCCGCATTGGATTGAGCGGAAACTGTTGTTTATCAAAAGAAGTAGGTGATAAAATGATAACAGCATACATGCAGTATATGGCAAAAAGGTGCACTCCCTGATGCGAGGTTAATGGAATGATATCTAGGCTAGGAATAAAATGCATTTACCATAATTAGCCCAAAACAAACCAACAAACAAATTAAAGGAGAACGATTTTTGCTTCCAGAGAATTGAAATTCAGATCAAATACTACTACCATGTCAATTAGAAGAGTTCAAAATACATAACCATGTCAATACATAACCATCAAACACTAAGAATAGTTCAAAATATTTAAACTAATCCAAATAATTTCAAAAGGTCACGATAGAAACTACATAAAAGTACTGAAGACAAGAGAAAACTACATCAACAAAGATGTCTAAAAACTACATCCCTTGAAATCTAGAGCCCCCAACATATGTCGAAATGCAAGTTCTTGTGTCATTTTTCAACTGTTCAATCACTTTTTGTATCTTGAGTGTTTGTTTTGATGGTTATGTCATAAAAGTAGGGGTGGCAACGAGTCGAGCTCGAGTCGAGCTCGACCATTTTTGGCGAGCTCGAGCTCGAGCTCGATTTTGAAGGGTGTGGCTCGAGCTCGAGCTCGAATCTCACCTAATGAGCTCGAGCTCGAGCTCGAGCTGTACGAGCTCGAGTCGAGCTCGAGCTCGTAATTATTTGTAGAATTTTTTTTATATTTTTTAATTATTAGTATACTTTTTTAATAAAATTATATTATTATAAATTATAATAGTATAGAGTATGTATATATTAAATTAATTATTAGGACTTGTTAATTTAAAAAATTAGAAGAGATTACAAATAAATATTAAAATATAACATAGAATTTATATGTGTCATATTAAAAAAAAAATTAAAACTTACTAAATTGTTGATTAAGCTTGTTGATTCATTATTATTATTACTATTACTATTACTATTACTATTATTATTATTATTATTATTATTATTATTATTATTATTATTATTATTATTATTATTATTATTATTATTATTATTATTATTATTATTATTATTATTATCATCATCATCATCATCTTCATCATCATCATCATCATCATCTTTAGATTAATTCATGGAATCACTAAGTTTTGACATAACTTTATAAGTAAAATTTATAGATTGTATAATGTATACTATGTATTTTGATATAAATATAAGACTCACAAATAGATACAAAAATCATAAGTTAATTGTTAGGACTTGTTAATTTAAAAAAGTATAAGAGGTTATAAATAGATATTAAAATATAACATAAAATTTATATGTATGATATTAAATAATTATTTTAAAGAAAATATTAAAATTTACTAAATATTGATTAAGTTTATTTTTATATAAATTATAAAGGTTAAATGTATAAATAAAAGTACCAATACCATAGTTTATTATTATCTAAAATAAAATATATGATATTAATTAATAATTACAATATATGATCAATTTTGAGTATAAAATTGATAAAGTATTGAATATCAAATTAATATATAAAAATTCTAAACATAAAAAAAAAATTAAAAAATTAAAAAAAAAAAAAAAAAAGAGAGAGAAAAAGCTCGCGAGCCGTTCGCGAGCTAAAAAAATAGAGAGAATTGAGCTCGAGCTCGAGCTCGACTGGAGCTCGAGCTCGAGCTGGCTCGACTCGAGCTCGAAAAACTCAAGCTCGAGTCGAGCTCAAACTCGAGCCGGCTCGCGTAGCTCGCGAGCCGGCTCGACTCGTCTGCCACCCCTACATAAAAGTGTAAAGAATTAACGCGTGGAGTGAAGAACATGAAAGGTTTTATTATGTGCTGATACTTCCAACATGTGGACACTAAGAAAGGATTAATTTGAAACTTTTACAAACTTAAGGGACTAAAGTGAGAAAGTGAAACTTTTGACTATTTTACCCTTGAAAAAGTCAAAATCTAGCCATATTTTCGCCGGAAAATGGTCTGAGCGACCAATCCAAAACAAAAATTAAGCTTTAAGGATGCTAAAGTCAAAAAATGAACATGAGGGACTAAATTGATTCTAAACGCAAACTTAAGGGACTAAATATGATGTTTACCCTTTAAATTATAAAAAAAATAAAAAATTTTATATACTTTTATGGTATTTTAATATTTAAATAAATATATTGAAGAAAATAATTATTAATTTTTTTAAGAGTAAGAAAAATACAAAAAGAAAAAGAGCACAAAAACAATCTCAAAATAAAAGAATTAAAGGAGGGTGATTTTATAGAATCATGGAAGATTTTAGTCAAATTCAGTCCAAAAAAGTTTTTCATTTTTCTTAAAAAGATATGGTAAGTTTTTACCTTTTTTCGTCCTGTAGCTATATGCTCGTGGCATTTAGTCCTTTAAGTATCTAGGGTAGCCAAATGGTCATCTATCTTTTCAGTTTTAGGGAATTAGGTCCTCTAGTCACCGGATTTTTATAATGTAGCTGGAAAAATGGTATATGCCTCTCACATGATGGATTAAAATTGAGTTTTTTTTCTGCTATTGGTTAATATTTTCCAACGTGGTAGTTGGAGTAAATTTTTAAAAATAAAATACTTACCGACGTGGCTATTTAAGCCACGTCAGTAAGTCCCTCCGCTTCCAACTAAGAGCATGATGTGGCTAGTTTAGCCACATCGGTAAGGGTTTTTTTTTATAAAATTTACTTCATCTGCCACGTTGTAAAATATCAACCAATAGCAGAAAAAGCTCCAATTTTGATCCATCACGTAAGAGGCATGTGCCACTCTTCTGGCAACTTTATAAAAATCTAACGATCGAAGGATCAAATTCGCAAAAATTAAAAAGATAGAGGACCATTTTGTTACTTTAGGTACTTAAAGAACTAAAATGCCATGAGCCTATAGCTACAGGGAAAATTGCAATAAACCCCTATTGAAAATGAATTTTTAGATTAATTTTATTTATCTTGTAATAATGTATTTTATCATGAGTAGAGAAGTACGAAGCAGGATACGATATATAAAAGATTACTTTAAATTGATTATTATAAATTTGTATGAATACAAGAAAGGTAAAAAAATATTGGCATCTTTTATCATCAGTATGACCAACTGTAAATTACTGGAAGACATGCTGAGGATAAAATTTATTTTAGTCTCCGATATTTGATTTTAATTTTAAAATAGTTCTTATCTTTTCAGTTCACTTCAAATTAGTTTTTTAATGGGTGATTTTTCCATATTACTTTTATAAAAAAAATTCTTTTTTTACAAAAAAGTATTTCGATCCTTTATTTTTCATTTTTAATTGCAATTTAATCCCTTGTAAATAAATTTGAAAAAATATAACCATTTGAATTGAAAGTATTTACAATTGGGCAGCTATTTAAATATTAACTTGACAATGACATATAAACATAATTTTTGTGAATATAACGAACTTGTAATTTTCAAATAAAAAACGAGTGAACAAAGTTGGAGAAAAAAGGTAAAAAAAAAAAAAGAAAAATAGAGCAAATCTTTTTTAACAACAATGGTTTTAAAAGTTATACCCCATTCTTCAACATTTTAACTAACATATTTATTTTGTTATTTATGTCCTAGTCTCAGAAGAATTTTTGTTTAAATATTTTTGCTATATTTGTTTATTTAAATATTTTTCTCTAACCTATTTATTCAAGTGCTCCTTTATTTGAAAAATTCCAGTTTACTAAATACAAAATAATTATTTATATGTCACTGATCAAGTTATATCTAAATAATTGCCTTATAATAAATTGTTCTAATGAAACGGTTATATATTCTAAATTTATATTTGAGGACCAAATTGCAAATTGAAAATGAAAAGTGAGGGGTACAATAATTTCCTTTCTTAAAAAGAAAATATTTATAAAGGTAATATGGGAAGCACCTGTCAGAAGGACCAATTTAAAGTAAGGTCAAAAGATAGAGACTATTTTGAAATTGAAATCAAATGCCGAGGATTAAAATAAATTTTACCCGAAATGTCAAAGAGAAATGTGCATTATCAGGCACAACCAAGCCACTCCAACAACAGAGAAATATTTATCTTTTAATTACTCAATGAGTACCTTAAAATACCAAAAAAAGAATATATCAATGAGATCATGAACTAGTAAGAAAAGATTTTTAGGATATAATTTTTTTTCTCAAAAATAAAGCTAAAGATACCAACAAAATATATCAATGAGATCATGAATAACTAATGAACCTCGGATTGAGTTCAAGTACCACTACAAGAAAATAGTTTAATAACAACGAAAAAATTTATTGCTAAAATCAATGTCGAGCTAATTAGCAAGTAAAATTCTATTGCTAATCTAAAAAACATAATATATATTTTAAATAATTCGTTGCTAAATTTGTTAGCAAGTAAATTTTTGTTGCTAAATTCATTAGCAAGTAAATTTCTTGTATTAAATAATGCATTAGCAATGAAAATTTTACTTGTTAATTATCTCGACGCTGATTTTTTTTTCGTTGCTATTAAGGGTTTTTTCTTGTAGTGTACCTTAGTAATGGTACGATCTCTTGTGGAGATTCGATAACTGGAGCAACAAGGTTAACTTGAAGTATCACTATAAGAAAATGTCTCAATAGCTAAGAAAAAAATCGATACTAAAATCAACTTCGAGCTAATTAGCAAGTAAAATTTTCGATGCTAATCTGCACTATTTAATAAACAATTCGTTGCCAAATTCATTAGCAAGTAAATTTTCGTTGCTAAATGTATTTTAGCAAGTAAATATCTTCTATTAAATAATAAATTATTAACGAGAACTTTACTTTCTAATTAGCTCGACGCTAGTTCTTTTCATTGCTATTAAGCTATTTTCTTGTAGTGTATAGGGTTAATTACATTTTTTATCCATAAGTGAACTCGTTTTTAATTTTGGTCCCGTACTGTGGGGAATTCACAAATTACATCCCATATGTCCATTTTTTTTCAATTTCAGAATCAAAAGGGGCTTTCCGTTAATTGCTAACGGCAGAATCACGTGACTCGCATGCCTTCGTTAATTTGCTCGAGGTAAATTACATTTTTGGTCCATAAGTGGACTCGCTTCTATTTTTGGTCCCATATTGTGGGAATTCATACATTACGTCCTATATGTCCATTTTCTTTTCCAATTTCAAGATTAAAAGGGGTTTTTTGCTAATTGCTAATGGCAAAATAAAATTACATATCCTAATTTACAGCCTAATATTGCCGAAAGTTGAAAAAAATTAGGGGCACAATGAACATTCATCCTCACCACAAACAAAACATATCCTCACAAACAACGAGGGAAATCATTCTTCTTTCTTCTCCCTCTTATAAAAGCTTATTTCTTTCTAATTTTTTTCCGTTTAGTAGGAACCAAAAATTTAACATGGTTGAAAAGGATGAAGTGTTTTGCCACTATAGAAGGGCTATAATTTTTTATAATCTCGTGGACAGACAACAACATGTAGAAGTTTTTTTGGGTATTCTAATAAAAGAAGTGGGCGTGATTTTTTTTGCTTGAGAAGACCCACCGATTATGCAAGAGCAAGGGTTATCATACCCGAATTACTTAGAAGGTTGAATAGAATGGAGGACAAGATTTCACAAATGCAACGAGGGCAAACTATTTTAATTCATTTTTGATTGTTTCAAGGCTTATGGTGTTGTTTAAATATTATTGCATTGGTTGAAATTTTCTCATTGTTGGTGAGGATATGTTTTATATATGGTGGGGATGAATGTTCATTGTGTCCTAATTTTCTCATTTTTCGGCAATATTAGGTTGTAAGTTCGAATATGTAATCTTCATTTTGCAATTAGCAATTAACGGAAAGCCCCTTTTGATCTGAAAATTGAAAAAAACAAAAACAGACATATATGACGTAATGTGTGAATTCCCACAGTATGGAGCCAAAATTAGAAATGGGTCCATTTATGGGACGAAAAATGTAATTTATCCCAAATTTTAACGGAGGCGTGCGAGTCACGTGATTCTGCGGTTAGCAATTAACGGAAAGCCCCTTTTAGTCCTCAAATTGAAAAAAACATGAACATATGGAATGTGATGTATGAATTCCCCAAAATACGGGACTAAAATTAAAAACGAATCCACTTAGAACCAAAAAAGTATTTTAACCTAGTGTATGACCCAGTCCTATAAGTAAAAACCCTAGCATATTGAATCACAAATAATGCATTCATCGATCTTCACATACTATCAATGTCATATAGCATAGTACCATATGAATGTTAATACTTATTTCAAGTTGGGTGTTGTTATTATTAATAAAAGAAGAATCAAACAAGTCATTATTATTCACACAACAGATTGAATCATATGAATTGACAAGCACTCCATTATTGTCAAAACTAAAAATCCATTCAAGGTAATTGAACACAAGTATAATACAAAAATAAGTTTGTAGAAAACCTAATCACTTTCACTTGATTCACTTTAAATTAATAGATTAAAAGTAATAAATTAACGATTGAGGTTCAAGAACACCAAATGCATCAACATGTGGGCAATGCATCAACAAGTAGGCAATTTCGTTATGCTTCTCTTTTAGTCAATTCATATCTTTATCTAGCAAAAGTTGTATTTATGAAGCCTTAGAGTCTTAATACATAAAATAGATAGATGAATAAGATTGGAATTCAATTGAGTAGCAAGACTTTCATTTGAATGCTATGAGTTTGAATGTCACCGAAAAAATACAGAGTTCGTCATTCTATGTAAGTTTGTTATTGACTCACGATGACTGATTTATAATATTGGTATCGTAAATTTCAGTGAAATCTCATAAAGTTTGTCATAATTATGAATACACTCTCAAAACTAATTATATAGGCCCTAGTCAACGAGGTAAAAATTACTATTGTACCCTTTGCTGATTTTTTTTAAAGAAAAAAGAAAGTTTGGAAAGATGTAAAAGAATTTGAGGGTGAGTAAACTAAATAATCCATAAAAAGTCCAAAAAATATTTTAGAAAATTCTAAAAATTATTATATAATCCAAAAGGCATTTTGATCGGTTGACCACAAAATAGTGGATAGAAACGTACCAGAAGCTAAGAAAATGGGCTTGTTGTTTAAAATCAAAGTGGTAATTGTAATTTTTCAGATAAAGATAAGGTATTTATAATTATATCAAATTATTAAAGAAATGACTATAATTTATCCCTTGTTATAATGGTGATTGAATTTAATTCCCAATATATTGGTGGGACCGGAATGACCAAATTTGCTACCATTTTAATAAATTTTAGCAAGAAAAATATTCTATGATGATTAAGAGGGTGTTTGGCTAAGGTTACAAACTTTTCAAACCATCTTATAATAAGATGTTTGAGAGCATATAAACTCTGTAAAACTACTTTATAAGTTTCTTTCTGAAAAGCTGATAACATCCTACAATAAGATGTTTATAATCTCTTTTATTTTACAAAAAAGAAGCTGGAGCCATCTTTGAACATAAGATCTTTTAAATATTAAATTTTGACACCATGGGACAAAAAATACCATCACTATTTTATTAGTATTTCACTTTTATATTTCACATAATTGATGTTTTTCCCTCAAAACAAAAATAACTATTAACATAATTCTAAGTTATAGTCTGATGGTCTTTTAAATTATTATTATAATATGAGGAGTTTATCATACCAAATGCGCTAACACCTTATAGGGTCTGACTTCTTATTTATTCAAATACTTTAAACACTTATTTTTAAATTTTCTTATTTAAAATATGAATTTATCCATTATTTGTAATGCTTATTTCACACACATACACATATATATATACTAGGGTTAATTACATTTAGACCCCCTCTGAAAATGCATAATTACACTTTCCCCCAAAGAAATTTTGAAATTATATTTACACCCCCTCTAAAAATTCTTTGTTTACACCTGACCTCCATTCGTTAAAGTTTGGGCCGAAAATGTTCATTTCAACAAAAATAATTACATAAATTTTCAATTTTACCTCTCATTTAACATTCTCGTGCAATAATTTTGTACTTATAAGGAAAAAATATAATAATATTGGCCTCACTCCATACATATACGTTACACTTATTCTCTTATAAGTACAAAAATATACATGAGAATGTTAAATGATGGGAAAAATTAAAAATTTGTGTAATTATTTTTGTTGACGTGAACATTTTTCGTCCAAACTCTAACGGATGGGGGTCAGGTGTAAACAGAGAATTTTCGAAGGGGGTGTAAGTGTAATTTCAAAATTTTTTTGGGGGAAAGTGTAATTATACATTCTCAGAGGGGGTGTAAGTGTAATTAACCCTATATACTAATATAAAAAGGAAAGACACTTTTCACTCACAAACGGCAATTTGTGATACCACTACACCAATTTCTTTGTTGTGTCGATAGTACCTTTAAGTTGATTTTTCTTTCTTACTTTTTTGTTTTTTTGAAATGTAATGTGTTGGTTTATATTTTTATTCTTATTTATAATATATTTTAAAGTTTAAAAGATATTTATTATATACCACAAAGACGATGTGCCACGACGAGATATATTATATATATTTATATATATATATATATATATAAAGAAAGAAATAGATTTGTTTTGTTTGTGAGGTAGACTTAGTTTTCTCAAAAGCTATGCCAATCTAAGTGCTTTGATAAGTTCTGTAAATTTAAGTCACAATCTTTAAAGTTATAGAAAAAAAATAATAAAAAGGTTATATATAAAGAAAGAAATAGATTGTTTTGTTTGTGAGGTAGACATAGTTTTCTCAAAGCTATGCCAATCTAAATGCTTTGATAAGTTCTGTAAATTTAAGCCACAATCTCTAAAGTTATAGAAAAAAAGAATAATAAAAAGGTCACAATCTTCAAAGTTTAAGCTGTCCTAATTTCTGAGAAGGGGGAGCTAACATTTGGTGTATAACTGTGGATGGAAATATTCACTGAAATATTGACCAAAATTCTCATTCACTCATATCCAAATAATTGATGTTGTGTGTGAATCATAAACACTCACTTTTGACTTCAAAGAATGGCCTCAAACAACTAGCATACATCCCTTTATTCTCATCCACTCCGAGGGCCTGTTTTTGGTTGTGTTTTTATTCTTAACTTTTCAGTTTTTAGTAAAAAAATATGTAATTTCAAATTTTATAGGTCTTCGTGTAAAATAATAATATGTTTAGATTGTGATGGGAAAATAATTAGAGAGATTGTGATCAAAGCACACTTCACACGTCGCAAGTCAGAAACTTTAAGCCTTCTTCAATTGCTCATCCAAAAGTCCTTTTTACAATGAAGTTATGGGCTATTTATACTAGACTAATTATAAATGCGGGGGTGTGTAAAATCAATTTTACCCCTCACCAACTACTAATTTGTGGATACAATTTACTATGTCGGGGTAATCTAGTAATTATATGATAATTGAAATCATACGGCTGTGATCACTTGTCGCTTTTATGGTAAAGATATAACTTCCCTTTCAATCACCTTTCAATTGATTTTCTTGTCTCCACCAGCAGTCCATCAACTCCTAAATAAGTATTTAGGAGTTCACTCAAATTGGTATGCTCCGTTGAGTGCACGATTGACCCCTTCAGCCATTTGCTAGATCTTTGCTTGTCTTTGTTGAAGTTTTGGGAGAGCCTGCATCAATGACTTGTTGCTCAAACTGTTTCCATCTTCTTTGGTTGAATACTTTGTGACAATTGTTGTTCATATTCTTCCATAAAATATTATTAATAATAAAGCATAAATAACTTTAAATAAGAACTGGTTAAAGTAAAAAAAAAACATTGAAGCAAAATGTTCAATTTAATTGCCTAGCTGAAAATAGTAAAGTAAATAAGTGCACGTGTAAGCGTTAATGTCAAACAACTCAATCTCATATGTATTTGGTCGTGAAATGAAATTCTTATCCCTTTTCTTTTTATTTATTTTTAATAATTTTATATGTATATCTATTTGGTGGAGGTTTGCTCAAGCATTGAGAAATGAAATGCTCAAACAAATTCTGGTCGAGGCATGCTTGGAAAATGAAATACTCAATCAGCTCAAATAAATTCTGGTTGAGGCATGCATGCCTCGACCAGATTTTGCCTCCACGAATTCAAGTAGAGGCGTGCTGCCTCGACCAGATTTTGGTCGAGGGGTGCCTCGGCCGAATTTACCTCTCGTTGTCGTTGCCGTGTCCCCCCTTTCTTTTTTGTCTATCTTGTTGCGAGAATTTTTCATTTTATTCTTCTCAATGATGACTTCAAGTAATCGTGTTGGCAGGCATCTTGCTCTTCCTTGCTTCCTTTGACGTTGGGGTTTTACATTATAACATCTCGAGGAAGTCTCTTTGACTTTGTGGTGTCACTTATGACATCTTAGGGAATACATTTTTTGCTTTTACTCGTTGATGTCAGGGGTGTCACGTATGAACCTTAGGGAAACCATCTTTCCTTTGACTTCAGGTGTCGCATATGACACCTCAAGGAAGCCATCTTTGCTTTCCTTTGACTTTGGGGTGTCGCTTATGACACCTCAAGGAAGTCATTTTTTTTTGTTGACTTCGGGGTGTCGCTTATGACATCTCAAGGAAGCCAATTTTTTTGTTGACTTCGGGGTGTCGCTTATGACACCTCAAGGAAGTCATTTCTCTTTTGACTTCAGGGTGTCGCTTTTGACACTTCAAGGAAGTCGTTTTTCATTCGACTTCGGGGTGTCACTTTTGACACCTCAGGGAAGCCGCTTTTCATCTGACTTCGAGGTGTCTCTTTTGACACCTCAAGGAAGTCATTTTTCATTCGACTTCGGGATGTCGCTTTTGACACCTCAAGGAAGCCGCTTTTCATCGGACTTCAGGGTGTCACATATAACACCTCAAGGAAGCCATTTTTTGTTTGTTTCAGGTGACATCCTAGTAATAAATACTATTTACTTTATGTTGAGATAAGAAAAATCGATATTTTATTTCTTGGAAAGTGATCGTAAAGAAATTAATACATCTCGAGGCATCTAAGTACTAAACCTCTTGAACTTCTACCCTTTTTCTCTAATTATTTGGTTCCTTGATGCGCAACCTCCTTTACTCGATCATTCTTGTCGCCGGATTCAGGATATGGTGCCGATAGTTCCTGTTGTTGGCAAATTATCGCTGACCCTCTTGGTTCTTTCGAAATCATTCATTCTTCCACTGTGATCCAAATATTCCTTGAAATGTCATTTCTGGATCAACCTTTCTAACTCGTCTTCTAAATTATAACAATCTTCTGTTCTATGCCCCCAATCTTCATGGAATTGGCAATACCGATCAGACTTCATCCTCTTAGGGTTGTCTTGAATGGGTGGCGGCCAACAGGCTAGACCTCGTTGTTTCGCGATGGCGAGTATTTCAGCTCGCGAAGTGTTCAATGGCGTGTATAGTGCGAAGTTGTTTGGGGGCATATGTTTCTGCTCACGTCTACTTTCCTCTGCTTCAGGAGGCATCGTCCTCTCATCCTCACTTGACCTCCGTTTTGACAGAGTCATTGATCTCGAGCCTGTGGACTCCTCGATTCTTACATACTTTTCCGCCCTTAACAACAATTCCTCCTGGGTGGCTTGAGGCTTTCCGGCGATTGACTTCTTGAATCGACCTCTCCTCAAATTTTGTTGCATGATGCTCGCCAAGAGTTCTGGGTTTACATGGGGAACCTGCAACACAGCTTAGGTGAAGCACTGCACATACTCTCTTAGGCTCTTGCTTTCTCGTTGGACTATAGTAAACAAGTATGACGCAATTTTGGGGTATGGCTTGTTAATTGCGAAATGGTGCAAAAAACATTGGGAAAGTTGTCGAAAGTTTCGATGGTGCCTGGGGGCAACTGGTTAAACCACAACATCACTTTCCTAGAAAGAATAGTTCGAAACAACTTGCAGTAGGCCGCGTCGCTAACATCCAACAAGTCCGCCTTAGCTAGGATACGCTCCAAGTGGTCTTGAGGGTCGCTTGCCCCATTATATTCGCTCAGGTTTGGAATTTTGATCCCTGGTTGGATAGCTTCCGCCAAAATGTGAAGAGCGAATGGACTTCGTCTTGGGGGTGCAACTGCCAACAGCCGAGTTGGGAGCTCCCCTGCTCTCATGGGGCTTGGGAATCTGGGTGGAGGAGGCGCTTGACCATCCCTCTCTCTGTATGCTTCTTCTCTTCTTGGCGGCATCTTTTCTTGAGGAGGAATGGGGAAATAATTATCTTCATGCCTGCCTCCTTCGGGAGGCGGTGGAGGAAAATAGTCCGCTTCGTATAGACCTCCTCGAGGAGGTGGAGGGAAATTGGTTTCCTCAGGCTGCATAGCTCTGCTATCAACTTCTTCCTCGTAGTTCATCTCTTCCTTGTTGTCTCCGAGCCTCTGCTCGCGATCTTCAAGGGCTAAGGGAACGTCTTGGCCTCTGCGAGGATGCCGAGGGGGTCATGGGGGCAGCGCGTGTCCTGCGATGTATTGGGCCACAACCCTATCTGCAGCTTGAGCAAAGGTGTCTTCCACTAGTTGGTGAAGAGCGGAGTTATCTGAATCAATGGCGGCGGAGGTGGAGCACCAAAGCCTTCACGATCTCTTTCGTCTTGATTACTCATCCATTCGTTCTGAGGGTCGTGAACGGGTGGATTCTCCGGGAGGTTGCCAGCAAGTACATGGTTCTCACCTCCTCCTTCAAGTTCTTCATGTCGTGCGTTCCCATTCCTGGCTCGCGATCGGATATTCATCTTCAATGCTCGGACCACTTTTTCCACAGACGGCGCCAAAGTTAATGGGGAAATAATCAGGGAGGTTGTGATCAAAGCACACTTCACACGTCACAAGCCAGAAACTTTAAACCTTTTTCAATTGCTCCTCCAAAAGTCCTTTTTACAGTGAAGTTATGGGCTATTTATACTAGACTAGTTATAAATGCGGGGGTATGTAAAATTAATTTTACCCCTCACCAACTATTAATTTGTGGATACAATTTACTTTGTAGGGATAATCTAGTAGTTATTATAAGATTAATTATAAAATTACATTGCAATTAATCATCAACATTTTATTGTTAATTTCGTTACAAAAAAATAATTTAAAATTTTTAAAAATATCAAATTTAATTATTTTAAATTTTAACTGATTGATCAAAGATTACCCCTACATAGTATATATTTATTAACAATTGATCAATTGTGAATTATTTATCCTTGCTAAATTTGTTGTTGATCACCATCAAATTTACCCTCATTTCTAATTTTCGTAGCTATTTTACATAATTTTTTGTTGTCGGTTGTGATCTCTTGTCGCTTTTATGGTAAGGATATAACTTCCCTTTGATCACCTTTTGATTGATTTTCTTGTCTCCATCAGATTGGTTAATGAGATTGTATTTTATATTAAATTGTGTTGTCAAATCAATGTATTCCCAATAAGAATGCATATAAATAAATATGTTTTCACTTTAACTATTGTTTTAAAAATTGAAAGTGGAAATGATAAGATAAACAAACAGGCCCAATATTCTATTAAATTGCATTGTGGTCCTATGATTTTGTAATTATCATGAGAGCATTGGTTCTAATAAAATTAATTTATTAGACATGATTATGTATTTGGATTTATAATTTTACAACTAAGGGTTAAATAGAGTTACCACCCTTAAAGTATCCATCCTACATCAATTATTCCTCTAAAGTATTAAAACCTTCAAAAAAAAAAAAAAAACCCTGACCTTCAAACACCTTTAATTTTGAAGTTCAAAAAGTCCATTTCACCCTTATTAAAATTGATTTATGAAAAAAAATCAAAGAAAATTTTAAAATACCAAAACCACTATTTTTTGACTTTTTATCTAATTCTATTTTCACTTGTTCATCGAGCTCTTTTTATTTTTATAATTCTAAAGTATTTGGAGCTCATTTTATTTTAGTTTCACTTATTTGTCAAACCAAATTAAAAATAAATTTATACATCCATATAATTTTCACATTTATATAATTTATGATATATATATATAAATATATATTGGTTGTATATTTTCTTCTTAGCTCATGATTGGCTCTTTCGCTTTTATTAATTGTATATTTGTTTAAGTAAATATATATATATATGCATGTATAAATTTATTTTTAATTTGATTTGAAAAACAAGGGAAACTAAAATAAAATGAACTCCAAGTACTTTAGGATTATAAAAATAAAACGAACTCGATGAAGCAATTTTTGGTATTTTAAACAATTCCTTTAATTTTGATATTTTAAAAATTCTTTTAATTTTTTTTTTTCAAAAAGTAATTTTTAGTAAGGGTAAAATGGACTTTTTGAACTTAAAATTGAAAGGAGTTAGAAGGCCATGATTTTTTTTTGAAGATTTTAATACTTTAGAGGAGTAATTGATATGGAGTGAATATTTTAGGAGTGATAACTGTATTGAACCCTACAACTAATTATATAAGTGCAGATTGTAGTGAAAGTTTCGAAATTATCATCATTTTTGTATTACTGAATACCACAAAATTTTACGGCTTCGAATTACGTAAACAGTAAACAAACTATATATTAGAGTAATGTTAAAATCAATTGAGCAAATTGCTTCCATTAAAATAAACTACAGTGAAAAATCCTATCAATTATTTTTTGGGAAATCATAATTACGATAAAAGAAGGAAAAAATCATATATATAAGTTCTTGATTAAAAAAAAAAAGAAAAGAAAAGGGATTATTAGCACTACAAAAAATGAATGCTTTTGGGAGATCATAACTACGATAAAAACGGAAAAACATCATACATAAGTTTTTTTTTTTTGAAAGGTAAAATTTATATATAGGGTTAATTACATTTAGATCCCCTTTGAAAATACATAATTACACTTTTCCTCAAAGAAGTTTTGAAATTACATTTACACCCCCTCTAAAAATTCTTTGTTTACACCTAACCTCCATTCGTTAAAGTTTGGGGGAAAATGTTCATTTCAACAAAAATAATTACATAAATTTTCAATTTTACCTCTCATTTAACACTCTCGTGCAATAATTTTGTACTTATAAGGAAAAATATAATAATATTGGCCTCACTCCATACATATACGTTACACTTATCCTCTTATAAGTACAAAAATATACATGAGAATGTTAAATGATGGAAAAAATTGAAAATTTGTGTAATTATTTTTGTTGACGTGAACATTTTTCGTCCAAATTCTAACGGATGGGGGTCAGATGCAAACAGAGAATTTTCGGAGGGGGTATAAGTGTAATTTCAAAATCTTTTTGGGGGAAAGTGTAATTATACATTCTCAGAGGGGGTGTAAGTGTAATTAATCCTTTATATATATATATTCCCTGTGATATTGGAAATGAGCAAGTTATCCCCCTGTGAATTTTTTTTTTAGCAAATTACCCCTTGTGTTCTTAAAATTGAAGCAATTTACCCCTTAGAGGGGAGAGTGTAATGCACTCGCCCCTCTTGCGACTGGGCCTGATTTTTTTAAAAATAAAACTTTATTTTATATATAATATTTTTATATATAATTTATTAATAATTAAATTACTTAATCAAAAAATATAAATATTATTTTTATATAAATATATAAATATTTTTAATGAAATATATATTTATTAAAAAAAAAGAAACCCCTCAATCCAACCCCTCCCGGAGGCCACAAATGCTCCGTCCTCCACCCCGCCGATGTCGCCTGCGCCACCACGTCAGCCCGAGCCCTCGTCGCCGCCCCCTCCTCCCCGTCCCAGATCCCGACCGGTGCCCCCCCCCCCCCCCATCCACAAACTGTCGTCTCCGCATCCCATTTCCCCCTCCAGTCCGTCGCGCCCCCCGCCGCACCCCGCTCAGACCATTCGCCGCCCCCCTCCCCTCCCTCCCCAGATCTGCCGCCGCCCCCTTCCCCAAATATGCCGCTGCCCTCTCCTTCCCCCCGACGGCAACGAACCCTCCCTCCGTCCAGCGCGCCCCCCGCCTCCCGTCGACGGCGACGGGCCCTCCCTCCGTCCAGCTCGGCCCCCCTCTCTCTTTCTATATATACATATATACATGCATACGTACATATATATTATTTTAATTAATTAAAGTATATATAAATATACTTTAATTATACTTTAATTTAAATTTTATAAAAAATTATATTAGAAAAATATATGTTTTAAATCTGAACCGTTGATTGGATCAAGTAAAATTTGAACCATTGATCTTATTAATTCAATTTGGGCCTTAGATTCAATTAGATCCAACAGCTATAAATACGAATATAATTACAATTTTATGATTAGAAATAAAAAAAATTCTAAAAAATTAAAAAATGCGCGTGTACAACACGAATTCGCGTGAGGGGCTTAATTGCTCTATTTTTAACAACACAGGGGGTAATTTGCTAAAAAAAAATTTCACAAAGGGGTAATTTGCTCATTTCTAAATATCACAGGGGGGTAATTTGCATTTAACCATATATATATATATATATATATATATATATATATATATTACTGCAAATCAAAAGTTATTACACAAGGAGAGAATACAATACGGGTATTTATAACATCATTATTACTATAAACTATATCTGCCGCAAAAGGTGGTACATCCACAAAAGTCTGAGTCATTTTGTAGTTAGCTATTGTTTTAGCAAAAAGATTAGCACCACGATTCTCCTCCCTATACCAAAACATGGCCTCAACTGAATCGAATTCAGTTAAAAGAGTCCAAACGTCCTTGAGCATGATGATGATTTCCTGATGTGCTGGTTCCTTCCTGCATAAAATATGAAGCAAAGTTTGAGAATCTGTCTCCACTATAATTTTGCGTAACCCTGCTCCTTTGCCAAAAGTAAACCATTTCGAAGGGCCCAACATTCAGCCATATTATTCAAATTGATTCCAGTATAAGTGCAGAAAGTAGCAATGAAATTAGATTCAACATCCCTTATAATTCCCCCACAACCCAATGGTCCAGTATTACCCAGAGAGGATCCATCAATGTTAAGTTTGAAGAAAGGGTGGAGAGGGGGGTTCCATTTAAAACTTATTAGAATTTTAGGCCGTGGATATTGCTGCAGTTGGTACTGCCCTTCCAAAGTAGTATGGATGGCATATCTCCATAGCATATATGCATTAATAGTGGTATTTTGAAAGATGGCTGCATTACGAGCACGCCACATAATCCATAAAGTGTTAGCAATCAAACATTGTCTATTGGTATTAGATTTACTCTTATATAGAATGAGGAGTATATTAGTATGCTGTAAATCCTTAATCTCAGGAAGCACAAAATTTGATATAGTAGCAAAGACAGGGCAGTTGACAAATGTGTGTGATACATCCTTCCATTCATGTTTACAGAGTTAGCATTGTGGACTTTGGATTTCCTGTGGATATAGAGAAAGCTAGTTGGGAAGACTGCGATGGGCTAAAAGAAATATGAAAAATTTAACCTTAGGAGATACTGTAAGATTCCACAATGTGCAGGTTCACTATTAATGTTATGTTCAAGAAGTAACCATTCATATGCACTCTTAATAGAAAACTTACCAGAGGAATCCCAATTCCACATTACAGTATCTATTTGATTTGTCATCGGTATAGGGATGGCCATAATATGATCAACAATATGAGATGGAAGCAGAGAAGCAATAGAATCAAGATTCCATCCCGTTTCACGAGTAACGATAGATTGAACCTTAAGGTTTAAAAGATTTTCTGGAATGGATTCCATTTGTGATGCAATAGTGTACTTGTCCATCCAGATGTCGTTCCAGAAATTTATATAAGTACCATCGCCAAGAATCCAATGTCTACATTTTTGAATCATAGGTATAGTACGAGATATATGCTTCCAAATATAACTATGGCGTGTTTTAGCTTCAGAATGTAAGAAATCTCTGTTATGGAAATATTTAGCTCTAAAAATGTGAAAACAGAGTGAGTTGTCTCCATTCAAATGATGTTCTTGATAAAAGAAGGGATTATTAGCACTACAAAAAAAAAATGAATGATTCCCTATAGTATAAATGATTACGGCATTAAAACCATGTAAATTCGGTTTCATCTAATATGGTCAAATAAAATTTATTTGAAAACTTAAGTTTTGATTACAATTAATTAATATTTATCATGATTTTAACTATGGTCACGCTTGCACAAACAACATCTTATAGCCATTGTCAAATTCATAGGAATTTGCTCAACTCCCAAGGGTCAAAATCAAACACTCAAATCCGGCCTGGTCGTTCGACCATTGGGCGATGGATTTAGTAAGACCATTCCCTCCTGCAAAAGGACAGAAAAAGTTTATCCTGGTAGCAGTCGCCCATTTCACCAAATGGGTAGAAGTCGAACCCCTATCCAAAATCGCTGAATCCACAAAAAATCATGACGGATAATGGGACTCAGTTTCAAGGCAAGATTTTTCATAGTTGGTGCCTTAATGGAAGATTAAACAAATCTTCACATAAGTGGGTACCCCAAAGGCCAATGGGTAAACTGAGGTGACTATTAGAATCTTACTGCAAAAACTCAAGACTAAAACGGGAAAAACCAAGGCTGGATGGATAGATGAAAATCTTAGGAGTGTTTTGGGCATACAGAACTACACCTTGAACAAGCTTAGGGGAAACTCTACTTCTACTGGTATATGGGTTAGAAACACTAATTTTAGCTGAAATAAGTGAACCTACAATCGGAATGATACAATATGATGAACAAAAGAGTAAGGTAGCACAATCTACGAGCTAGATTTAGTAGAAGAAAGGAGGTTCGCAACCAGAATTCGATTATAAAACTATAAGAGGAGGGTGATCCGATACTAAAATTCTTCAGTCAAGGAAAGAATCCTCCAAGTTGGAGACTAGGTCCTCAAGAGGGTTGAAGTTTAGATAGATGTAGGAAAGTTAGACCCAAAATGGGAAGGGCTTTATCAGATTAAAGCCATGTTACGAGAAGGAACCTACAAATTGGTAACCATGGAAGGAAAGGATGTTCCCGGCACACGGAGCATCCACAATGTGAAAGAATTCTTTTGCTAACCCGTAAGAGGAAAAGCAGACTATCGATTGTGTTCGAACTTTAAAGTAGTGAGACTAAAGTACATGAACATTTGTTTTGTGCAAACAAGTTACAAGTGCAAATAAGAATCCCGATTTGTTAATCAACAATCTCAGACAAAATCGTTGGAAACGAAAAGGCACTGGTTGCTAGAAAATGGAACTCCATAATTCAAAATTCAAAATAGGGGTCGTAAACACCATGATTCAAAAGAGTCCCTATGGCCTGAAAATACAAAATTAACTAGATATGTTCGAGCAAAAAGTCCAAAAAGGGTTCCTGTCTACAAAGAGTTTTTCTTCCAAATCGCTACCCACCGAATGTACACACACCTCTAGTACGACCAAAGTCGTCCGCATGGATATTCAGAAAACTAAAGTAAAAATCTAGGGGAAGGTTACCCAAGTTTTTGAATTGTTCTATGCAGATGGAGAAGCCATCTATGTAAAAAGCAAACCCATAGTGACATATCTCCTCAGCAAATTCTTGGGAATTCTTGTACAAGGTCACAACAGAAGATTGCCCAAGGGATACTCCCTCCTTTCTACCTCGAGTATAAGCCTGGATAGTGATGGACTTTGGGACCTCGTTCTCCATAGTCAACATGGCAATTTTGCCCCCCCCCCCCCCCTTTTTTTCCGTCCACTTGGGACTTGAGCATACTCATTCCCCACTGGATCTCCGCTTTTAAGTCTTTGAAACGAGCTCCCTCCTCTTCTAGACCCCGTTGAAGACTCAACACCTTGGCAAGGGCTTCTTGAAGTTCAAGCGTAGTCGTCTCCAGATTCTTGGCCATGTTTTCATACTTCTCCATCATAGCAGTCACAATAGCTGGAGTCTAAGAAAACAAACTGTGAGACTTGGATAGGAGGATCATACGAGCTTAAGGTAAAATAGACCCTACGATACAAGTTTGAGCAAGGAGGAAATGTCCTAAGCCTATTACTAATCGAATAGACAAGGTGTCGATGTCAGACCAATTAACAATTTGAGACAATTTGAAATCCCCAACTTTAGAGCCGAGTCTTGGAGGAAGCACAGGAGCAGGAAAGACTATGGAGTCAGGTGTGGCCTCAAGAGGAGGAAGGCTCCCATTTCGAACTTCTTCTATATAAGCTCGTTTTTTGAAAGATTGTACGACCTCAACAAATGGAGCAAGGGGAGAAGAAGATGGGGGCCTTGAGGGGACTCTAAAAGGGAGTGCCCTCGGGTTCAAGAGAAGTTACGACCTCAATAACAAGTGTCCCCTGAGGAAATGGGGAAGAATATGACTGCAATGGAAGAGGTGTATTCGACCTGGGAACACTTGATGAAGGGAGGTCGGAAGGATAAGTAGAGGCTGACCTGGTTCTATTCAAAGGGATGGCATGAACATCATCAGGAATGAACTTACGAACAATAGCCCGGTTCACATGGACTTTGGAAAACAAGGAAAATTATATGGTCAGCTAAAAAAGGGAAGAGAATATTCACAAGAATAGGATACTTGAAATCTAGTGAAACAATCTTCGGGTCATCGTATGGATCTGGGGCTGGATGTAATCCGTCCACAATAAGGAGTTCCTCCTCCAACATGGCCTTAGCATTAAATCCATAGGCCAACAGACCCGCCTCCGTAACTTAATCCTCTTTTATCTCCTCCAAGTTAAGAGAAGGCAACTCATTTAGACAAGAGCGCCAAGTAATAGGAAACTCCCACCCTATCTTTCGTATAAAAAAGAAGCATGCCTTAAAAGCCCCATGACAGGAAGGTTTCTCACGGATAAAAATGAGGCCCCGATGAGGAGAAAGATAGAAGAAGCATTCTCCTGAGGATAATTGAGGGGAAAAAATCATTGAAGAAGTTCTCTACCGAGGCCTCAAAAGGATATAATTGAGAACATAATAGGAAGCCTAACCAACCTGTAGGAATTAGGAAGCAACTGACTCGACAGAAACCCTAAACCATTAAAAAGTTGCACAAAGAGATCATGAAGGGGGAATTGGAGGCCTGAGGTGAGTTGGGAAGCAGACACTGTCATACATCCTAGGAGGGTTGTTTGCCCTCTAAAATTGAAGGGGTTGATGCATTCATACTCTTCGGGTAAAGCTATTTATTGAGAAATTTTATTGATGGATTTGGTAGACATGGAAGATGCAATCTCAGATATGACGACAAAGACACGTTAGAAATTTTGATGGGAGGAGAGGGAGTATTTTCTCTAGAAGAAGAAGTCTTGGTTCGACGAGACATCTACCTCCTGATGGGGTAACTTGCGATAGAATATGGAGGAGATGAAGGGGCAGAGGAGGCAAAAGAGGTCAAGTCTCTAGTAGTTGTATCTATGTCCATGAAAACCTCTAAAAGTCACCATGGAAAACACACACCCCATCACCATTAAAAGTATAAGGGAATACCCAAGGGAGACAAATGGGGGAGTAAGTGTTGTGAAAATTCAGGTAAGGAAGTAAATGTGAAGGAGGGAGGGCAAAGGGATAAGTATTTAAAGGCCCTAGGGAGACAAAGGGTTGTCGATGGAGGAATACGTGGACCACCAAGAGGCAAAAGTAAGTCCTCAAGAAGCAAGGGAGACAATGCTTCTTGAGACGATACATGGAAGGGCTATGGTAAAAAAGATGAGGTGGCCAGGGGTTGGTAATAATGAGGATAAGAGTAAATTCTCTCTCTCCCACCGCCAAACAGACACAATTTGAAATTTTGAAAGCTCCTCAAGAGTTTTTTTGTCGCACCCATTTTACAGGACGTAACTCCAAAAAAACTAAGGGACACCTGATATGGGTAGAAATTATACGAGCTGATGAGAAATACGATTTAAAAGGGGCTCAATCTCACCCTGACAACGTGGAATACCATTTGATCCTTTAGGAAGGATTACGAGCAAATGGACTCCCAAATACGAGCTCATAGGTAAAAAATACAAACTTGAAGGATCTTTGTTATGGCCCTCCAAGAAACGATACAAGCTACTCCTACATAGGAGATGACGAGTTTTATATACGTGTTCTCACATGCAAGATATTTGAGCCTTACTTCCTAAAAAGAGAGAGAGCATACGAGCTCGCCTACCAAATTTTACGAGGAATGAATAGGATCTTAGAACAAGTACCAAGGAAAATATCGTATACAGATTTTGTATGAGAACCCCTGGAGACACCTCTTATAAGTACCTTCCCACATTGAACCTAAGGACAACACCACAATTCACTTTGAAATAACCAGTTGTCTTGAGTTATCTGAACAACACATCCTCAGTGAAATACACTATTTCATAAATTTTGATTGCTAAGATCGGACCGGTACTAGTGTATTTGGATGACCCATAAGTAATTAATTTATTTTAGATTGTCAAACACCTCCAGGGTCATAATTAATTAAAAATTATTAGAATGTTATGAATTTAAAGTTTGTGGATGTTCATCTTGACCTTCCATACTCTTTACATCTCCTCATAAATTGTTAACTCTTGTAATTCATCTTCCATCATCATGATGAGATTTTTGGTTGTAATCTTGGAGCCTATAAATAGGTCACTTCTTTTGTATTGAGATCAATGAGAAATGATATAAGAATACTCTCTTCTTTCCTCTCTATTCTAATTATCATATTGATTCAATTTTATATAAGTTTTATAACACGTTATCAGTACGACGTTACGCTCGATCAAGGTAAATGTCAATTTTCTCTAAGTATAATTCGTATTCCTTATTTGTATACTTCCACAATGTCATAGTTTTTTTTAATTCATGTTTATTTAATTAATTAAGATGAATAACCATATTTTATACGTTTTATTATCCCCAAAAGTGGACGTATATAAACAAGGTATTTATAATAATTGATATTGCATCTAGAATTAGGCATATAATTCTTGATTTTCATCCCCTAAAGTGGATCCGTTCTATAAAATTTTATTATTTTCTGAAGTAAGTAATGAGTTAAATTACCTCCAGTCGTAGTTGAAATATTTGATACCAATTATTTACACTATCATCCCCGAAGCAATGATAAAAATATAACTATTGATTTTCTCATCAGCTAAAGTGATTTTAGATAATGGCTTGATTTTACAATCCTGAAGCTTCTTCATTTATTTATTTAAAAGTGTTCATTTATTTGATATCATGGTATATTTATTGGGACCATTTGGCTAACTTGAGATCCCAGAAACTCACTACAAAAAAACAGACCTATAACAACGGATTTTTGCAACGGATTTCATGAAAAATTCGTTGCAAAACAGATTTGCCACGGACTTTTGCAACGAAAAATTTTCCGTTGCTATAGGTACCACTGCTATATAGCAACGGATTTTTTGGTCGTTGCAAAATATTGCCACGGATTTTTATCCATTGCAAAAGTCCGTTGCAAATTTCGTTATTTTAAAAGTTGACTTTTTATATTTTGCAACGACTTTGCGATGGTATATTCGTGGCAAAGATGATGACAATTCGTTGCAAAATCGGGTTTTATTTGCAACTACATTTGCAACGAAATGTCGTTGCAATATTGCAACGAAATATTTGCAACATCATTCCGTTGCAAATTTTGCAACAAAATATTTAGCTATAATTCGTTGCAAAATCCTTTTATTTGCAACGACATTTGCAATGGAAGTCGTTGCTATATTGCAATATTTTTTTTACAACGACATTCCGTTGCAAATTTTGCAATGGCATAATTTACTACAATTCGTTGCAAAATAATTTTCATTTACAACGACAATTGCAATGACAATCCGTTGCAAATTTTACCATGATAACTGCAACAATAATCTATTGCAAAATTATTTTCATTTACAACGACAATTTCATAATTTATATTCAATAATAAAAATATATTTAATTTAAATCTAACAAGAAAATTCAAATATGACAATATATTTAAGGCAAAATACTTACAGTAAAGATAATTCAACATTTCAATCCACAAAATAAAAATATTCAATTTTAAAGCATACAAATTTAAAGAGGGGGATCAAATTCATTTTTACAATGTTGTGAAGGTGGGTGGTCGGGTGGGATATCACCCGAACTATCTTCAGAGTCGCTCCTTGATGACCTCTTGAACTTTCGAATCCCTACAAAGTATCAAATAAATAATTATAAAAATAAATATAATATAGCATTTTTAAAATATTTTTAAAACAATCAAACATTTTAAATTTCCTTACATGATATCCGCCGGAGTAATGACATTCAATGGAATTAACTAAGTTAAATTAGTTTAGTTAAAGATTTTAAGTTGAAATTTAACAAAATTATATTAGTGGAGTTAGATTTTTAACTTGTGATTTAACTAGTAAAATTAGTTTAATTGAAGATTTTAATTTGAAAGTCAACTAAGTTACATTAGTTTAGTTTCATTTTTAACTTGTGAAATAACTAAGTTAAATTAATTTAGTTAAAGAATTTAAGTTGAATGTTAACAAAATTACATTAGTTACAAAATTACATTAGTTTAGTTGAGTTTTTAACTTGTTAGTTAACTAAGTTAAATTAGTTTAGTTAAAGAACTTAAATAGAAAGTTAACAAAATTACATTAGTGGAGTTTGTTTTCTAACTTGTGAGTTAACTAAGTAAAATTAGTTTAATTGAAAATTTTAACTTGAAAATTAACTAAGTTACATTAGTTTAGTTGCATTTTTAACTTGTGATATAACCAAGTTAAATTAGTTTAATTAAATTTTTAACTTGTGATATAACTTAGGTACATTAGTTTAGATGAGTTCATGTTATAAAAAATTCTAATCTACAATCATAACCAACAACACTCATCCAACCTCATCAATACAATTATCATTCCCATCCACCTCAATATACCAACCACATTCTCAATATATCAACCAAATACTCAATATATTACATTGTCATACACAATTTTATATTAAACACATACTTAATATACATTTTATACCAACACATAGTCAATATAACATACTCAATATGCATTTTATAACAAAATACAACAAAATACTCAATTTTGCACATGAACAAAATATGACTTAGTCAATACTCAATATAGCATATATTCATTTAGGGAATTAGAAGTTTTGGACATGAAAAATTAAACAAAACTAAACAAGTAAAAGGATTTTGAATATGAAAAATTAAACAAAACTAAAGAAGTAAAAGGGTTTTGGAGATGAAAAATTAGAAGAAAGTGGAGGACCTCGGGGGCGGCGGCGGACGGCGGTGGCGGGCGGCGGTGGAGGCGGCGGGCGGCGGCGGACGGTTCTAAAAAAAGTCAAAAACTGAAAAAAAAAAAAAAATATATATATATATATATAAAAGAAAGAAAAGAGGAGAAAGAGAAGACGAGAAGAAAGGAGGAGAAGCATACCTCGCGGCGGCGAGCGGGCGGCGGGCGGCGGCGAAGACTTCACCAAAAATTGAAAAAAAAAAAATATAAGAAAGAAAAGAGGAGAAAGAGAAGAGGAGAAGAAAGGAGGAGGAGCATACCTCGCGGCGGCGGGCGGGCGGGCGGCGGCGAGCAGCGACGGGCGGCGTGCGGCGGCGAGAGGCGGCGGGCGGCGGCGGACGGCGACGCGAGGCGGCGAAGATTTCAACAAAAAACTGAAAAAAAAAATTAGAAGAAAGAAAAGAGGAGAAAGAAAAGAGGAGAGGAAAGGAGGAGAAACATACCTCGTGGTGGCGGCGGCGACCGGCGGCGGTGGCGATGGCGGCGGCGGTGGCGGTGGCAGAGAGAAGGGGGAGAGGGGGAAAAGAGGGAGGGAAAGGGGGGAAAAAATTAGGGTTTAGAAAATAGAGGAGGGAAAGGGGGGAAAATTAGGATGTGAAAATGGGGAGGAAAAGTGTATAATAAAAAGTTAAATTATTTTTGAATTAATAATTTTATTTAAAATTAAATGAGATATACTATTCAATTAGTAAATAAAAAAAAATTTAAATTAATAATTATTTTTAAAATTAAATGAGATAAATAATTTAAGATATAGTTTTAATTAATAAATGAAATAAAATATTTTATAATTAATAATTTTTTTTAAAATGATATGGGATAAATGATTTAAGATATACTTTTCAATTAGTAAATGAGATAAAATATCATGACAAAATCATCAATACATTATGTTCAATTAATAATCATTATCATCTTCATCATCATCATCTTCTTCATTATATAGTCTATATATATTAAGTTATTTAAATCTAAATTGAGTTATTGAAATCTAAATTGATATTATTTATTAAAAAATAAAATATTAGTTTAATGTATTCTTTGTATAATATAATTCATTGTAAATTGTAAAATGATATTACTTGAAGAGAAGATTAATAATTTAGATAAACATATTATTTGTCTTATACAATTCATTTTAGATATATATTATACTATATAATTACATCAAAAAGTTTAATTAACAATTGCGATATCTTAAAATCCAGCCACCCGATTCATACTAAATTTTAATATATATAAGTATGTGTCCATTAGATCATATTAGACGGTACGATTTAAAATCACATGGTCTGATTCAACGATACACCATCTTAAATGATTACTCTTTTGTTACGAGTACGATATCTCAACATCCGTATACCCAATAAGTCTAAAACTTTACCAAATGTATTTTTCTGTAAGTTTGATCATATCTAACGGTTTGATCTGAATTTTAACGGTCCGATTAACCCATGTTGTTCAACAATATAAAATGATAGTTACATCAAATGTAATACTAACATTTATAAATATACAAATTTATTGCATATTGTGAACATATCAATCTCAACTATAAATATTTTTTATGTATTTCAATTGCATTATTGCAGAAAATGGATATTTTCTACAATATTAAATTGTAAGCGGGGCGGGTCTCGGGTCCGGGCCGACCCATACCAGACCCGCCCAGTTGCCATCACTAGTCATTCCTCCGATCCCAATTCAATTAGCTGAAATTGAATGCTCATAATCCATCTGTATTGCCGTTGTTTAGTTATCCCTCCTAAAAAAGCCTATGAACTTCTGTTAATGGACGGTCAACTCACCTTACACGACGATAGGGTCGACGCGGGCATTGAGAACGTAGAAGGGGCTTTCTCAGCTACCGGGGAACACTGCTTAGAATGCCAATATAGTACCTCACACTTGCATCCACCCCTAGCCGTACCACATTAATCGTCAGCCACAGGAGATCGTTATCACCATGAGATGTCCAATTATAGTAATCTTTCCTAAAACCTATCTTATAAAGGTCGCATGTTTATGGATTTTGCAACGGATTTATATTACCGTTGCAAAATCCGTTGCAAAACATATAGCATTTAGTGGGTTACAACTATCACGAACATATTGCAACGGACAAATCCGTTGCAAAAATCGTTGCAAATTCAACGGTTCAATAATTAATGCTTACAGCTGTATGTATGGATTACAACGACTTCCAAGGTCGTTGCAACTCCGTTGCAAAATTGTCGGCAAGTTGTGCAACGGACAATGTACCGTCGCTAAATCCGTTGCAAATCACAATATTCAAATTGCAACGACACGGGTTCGTTACAAAGTCCGTTGCAAATTTTTTGCAACGGATTTGACTACAATTTTCGTTGCAAAGTATGCAACGAAAGACGTCCGTTGCAAAAACCGTTGGAAGTTTGTAACGGAATGTGTCGTTGCAATATTTTGCCACGACTTTTGCAACGACTTATGTTGAATGTGGGACATTTTAAAGTTGACCAAATTTTGCAACGGAATTTTGCCACGGATAGTCCGTTGCAAAATATTATTGTTAATTTGCCACGGAAATTGCAACGAAAATGTAAAAAAAATCAGAATCCGTTGCAAAGTCGTAGCAAAGGTCGTTGCAAATTTGCAACGAGCAAGCGGAAAACCATCCCCAAAAGGGCCATAGTTGTTCTACTTTATTCCCCGAAGAGTTATGCGTTGATTTGGACTTTCCTTTTAGACTTTTGTAGAGCAATAGCCGCCGTCTCGTTGCCTTTGCTTCCCATTAAAGGGACTAGGAACTTGTTCATCATTTGGATTCCCGCATACCACCTATTGGTCCGTTGCAAAAAATTCGTTGCTATAGCCCTGTTTTTTTGTAGTGACTTGTCTGGCCTAATTAATGATAAATATGATTTAGTTGTTATTGTGTATGTTTCTTTTCTTAACATTAATTATGGTCTCAAATGTGTATTTTTTTTTATATACTTTATATATCAATAATCTGATTATTTATGATAGGAATATCATCATAATAATGAAACAACTTTATTGTCATGATGATGACAAGGCTATCATTGTTTTATGAAATTGTTACCATGGTTAACTTTTTATTGTTAGTATTATTTTCTTCTAGCTAAAATGATCCTGAGAGTGAAAAAAAAAAAAAGAGTTGAAATTATGGTCATTGAATATAGTTGAAAATATTGATATAACGTGAGACTGTGTAAACTCGTCTGGAGTATAACTAACATCCTTCAGATACTAGTGTTTATGCTCTCTTCATAGTTTTGCTTTTGATGTTCAATATTTTGCTGAGTTTTGATGTTTCAAAGGTCAAACCTCCAGAGTATGGATGTATATGCACACACAGAAAAGAGTTGATGCATGGTGGAATAAAGTCTAATGCTCCGATTGATTTTAGATGCATAATATTATTAGAATATGATTGATGTCAGTGGATTCATATTTGGGCCCGGTCTTTTCTATTTAGATGCTTTATCAGTATGCAAAGCAATCAAGCTTATCAAAGCTTATTTTATTGTTTCACCCATGGACCAGATCAACTTTAGATTGGTGAAAGAAAATTTTGACTACCGGGAATTTTGAATGAAACTTCTCCTTTACTTATTTATGTCCATGTCCTTTTTATAGAATGGATCAAGACATTATGAATCTCAATGACAAGGAATTTTCTTGTTGCTGTGTCTCAATGTACAACTCACATAATACTTAAAGATAAAAAGTACTTCTCTTATTTAGTAATGCAAGAAGCCAATGTTAGTACGATATCTAGTAGTGCAAAGTTAATTGAGGGCTCCAAAAGAGCTAATGTATTGTTACTCAGTGGAATACAATTTTATATTGATGATGCACTTTATTTCACCAAGTCTCAAAGAAACCGTCTAAGCTTTAAGGATATCTACCGAAATGGATATCATATTGAGACAACAAATAAAGATAATATTGAGTATCCCTATATCACAAGTGTGATCTCGGGGAAGAAATGCATACTGAAAAATTACCGGCATTTTCTTCTGATTTGTATTACGCATATTTTAGTATAATTGAAACTCATGCTATCGTAAACCAGAAGTTTACAAATTATAATAAGTTTGTTGTTGTCGGACAAGCTAATGTTGCAAATAAGTCTAAAGCACGCTTGAAGCGAAGTAGGCTTATCGGATCCAAAAAATAAAATCCTAGAAAAAGAAAAGGAGCTATGAATCAAGATGGCCAAATCGAGGATACAACTCCAGAAGAGTCTCCAGGCATAATATGTCAATTCCAGAAGAAACTCAAGTACCTGAAATTCATGAAAATGAAGAGATCTCTATAAATTATGTCCTGAATGGAACATGTTGGAACCGAATGAAGTCATCGTCGACGATATTTTTGCATATAATGTAGCGCTCAAAGTATGTCCAGGAATGCAGACAGAGAAATGATCGGCCAAACTGGAAAGACGCAATTGAGGTAGAATTAAACTCGCTTGGACATCGAATGGTTATTGGACCTGTAGCCTGTACACCTGAAGATGTTAAACCAGTGGGTTACAAATGGGTATTTCTATGAAAATGAAATGAGTAAGGTAAAATTGTCAGATATAAAGTAAAACTTGTTGCTTAAGGATTTTCGCAAAGACCCAGTATTGATTTTGAAGAGACTCACTCCCATGTGGTAGATGCAACTACTTTTTGGTACTTAATTAGTCTGACAGTAAAAGAAGGACTAGATTTGCGCTACTGGATGTCATTACAGTTTATCTGTATAGGTCACTTGATAATTATATCTATATGAAACTCCCTGAAGGATTTCATTTTTCAAAGCATACAATTTAGGTTCTCGAAAATGTTATTCTATTAAATTAAATAAATCCCTGTATGGGTTGAAGCAATCTGAACGAATGTGGTATAATCGTCTCAGTGATCATTTGTTGAAAAATTGATATAAAAATGACATTTGTCCATGTATTTTCATGAGAAGATTTAGAAATGTTATAATTGCAATTTATTTTGATGAGTTAAATTATTGGAGCTCCACAAGAGCTTTCAAATGCTATAAACTGCTTAAAGAAAGAATTTGTGATGAATGATTTATGAAGAATAAAAATATTATCTTGGATTGCAAGTTGAACATTTAGAAAATAGAATCTATGTGTGTCACGCCCCAAATCCAAGGCATGATACGACAACATCACTAAATTGAAATAATTTTTGTGATACTAAGCCAACAGTAAACAATCTCTAAATACCCGTGATCTTTGAAGGAAATTACTAAAAACATTATCTGGATAAATAAAGTCAATACATCCTTAATTGAAATAACTCGAAACTAATGGGAAAATCCTTATACATTCAAATCACTTAGCACAAAATGAGTATATAAAAACAAAGATAAGGATCCTCGAGAATTGAGCATCTAAAGTAATCACCATCCCCGATATTGTTCCTTATCTGTCCCTTCCTCTAATTCATCTGCAAGACATATGATACGTACAGGGAGTGAGCGACTAATTGCCCAGTAAATGGATTCTCCTTTCTATCGGCTTGACCATACATAATTATATAATATCATAAAGTAAGTAAAATTTGGTTATTAAAGATTTTCAAGGAAACATGAATAGTTCGAAATGTTTAAATCTCATGCAGAATTCACATTCACATTGGAACCAATAAAACATAAACTTGCAATTCACTTAGAGTGGTTCCGATATGGCGAGCTACCAAAGTTCGACAATACAGGATTTCTTGTATGCTCGGAAATATTAAAGCCCATTGGTTTAACTGATCAGTTCCTTAACTTTAGATCCCGTTAAGGTGGGCGAAATGCCGTTTTAGCCTCCGGCCAGGCCCCACTTAACACCATAGGCGGGTCAGAACATATTACCATAGTCATAGCCATGCCCTACTTGACACCAGAGGAGGGTCAGAAATATTGTCACTACCACAGTAGTGCCCCACTTAACACCAGTAGGCGGATCAGAAATATATCGAGACTAGCCCCTAAGCCCAATTTGGTCTTAATAAATTCCGCGCAACAATTTAAATCATACTTGTACTCAATTATAACAAACAGTTTCAAGATATCATCTGAGAACACATATATAAAATGAAGGTAAAAAAAAACGTATTTATCCACAAAACAACATTACATAAATATATATAAATAAGCATGCTCAAAAATCGAAATATATATGCGTATATATATTAAGGAGGTATTTGAAATCAAAATTTTCATATGAGTAATCATTTTTAGAGAAACGCAATAGAAGGGAAAACCCACTTACCTATATAGTTGGTTCGTCTAAGTAAGTCGTCTAGTACAAATGACTCGTGTCCTAAAAATTGCATCATATATTATCATTATTATAATAATATCTACGTACACCTATACATTACAAAAAATATCAAGCTATCTAATAACTCTATACTAGTTTAATCCTTATTATATTTACGTAAAACATATATTGTAACTCCTCACACCATCTCATCACTATACTAATTGTATTTTGGAGATTCTCTAATTAGTAATTAATTAACAATTGCAATCAGATTCTGATTATCCTATATTAACAGTAGGTTGCTTCCCAATATGAAAACAGAAATCAATTGAAGGATTCATACATGTGAGCATATCTAAATTTTATGAGCAAAACACAAGGTTGAGATTGTATACATAAAAGAATTTATCATGTTTTCTAACCCCACAATATCACAAGGATTCATGAATTTATCAAGGTATAAATTACTTGGCCGAAGAAGATAAATAGTACTCACAAGTGCAATTCCACCTTTGCCAATCCGACTCCTCTGTTATTGAGTGCGCCGCTGCTAACATTCTTGTTCCTATAGCCTTCTACTGTGAGTGTAATGTTTTTATATTAAGCCTTTACCCTAGTTTTTCTTTCCATATATGTATGATCACCTAGCTACAATTATTATTCCTCATTCCTTCTATAAAATTAAAAGGGTCCAAAATACATGCTAATTAACTAATTTCATAATCTAAAATATAAATTTTAATTATATATATATATAAGACTTGTAAATATTCTATTATAAAAGAATGAGTGTTACGTCGTTGAATGCTTAAACGAAATGACTTCAAATGTAAAATTTAAGTTTTTATTATAAGGCTTGTACTATTTCTGTTACTAACAATAATAGGGTTGTGTCATAACATGCTTAAAGAAATGGCGACTATATCTATATTTAACCTACCTCGTGAGTCACGGTAGTCAATCCCTCCTTCGAATTTTCTTCGTTGGAACCATCCGAATTTCCTAAAATGGAGGACCATGTCAATTCGATTATAACTAATAGGTAAAATAAAATGAAAATTATTCTCAATATAATACGACGTGTGTAGAAACTAATCTACCGCCCTAATAATTACTACTAGTAACTTATGCTCTACTTATGAAAGAACGGGGTCGGGTATCACAATATGCATCAAGAAGCTTATATTGTAAAGGTGTTAAAGCAATTATATATGGACAAATCACATCAAGCACCCCAATGGTTGTAAGATCATTAGATGCGATGAAGGACCCTTTTAAACCTCAGGAAAGTGATGAAAGAACTACTTGATTCTGAAATACCATACCTTAGTGCAATTGAAACACTAATGATCTTTATAACCATATAAGACCTGATATAACATTTGCTGCAAGATATAGTTCTTCACCCACATGAGGATATTGGAATGGAATTAAGCATATACTTCACTATCTTAAAGAAATTATAGCAATACATGAGGCAAGTCGAGAATGTGTTTGGTTGAAATCCATGATTCAACACATCCGAGGAATTTGCAGATTATCATTTGGAAAGATTATCCCGACGATCTTATATGAAGCATATTTCTCCAAAATTCTTCTTCACCCATGATCTTCAAAATAAAATGGTGATATTGATGTTCAACAAGTCTGTTCAAGTGACAATCTAGCATATTTGTTCACCAAGGCACTTTCTACAGCAATATTTGAGAAGTTAGTCCATAATATTGGCATTTGTCGCCCCAAAATTTTTGTTTGATATTTTGATGAGGGGGAGTCAATATGAACTACACTATTTCTTTCTTGACCATGGTTTTCCACTGGGTATCCTGATAAGGTTTTTAATGAGGTAGTATATAATCGCGTATTAAAGAATAATGTATTCTTTTTCCTTCACTAGGTTTTTGTCTCTCAGGGTTTTTCCTAATAAGGTTTTAACGAGGCATATTCTTGACCGATGAACATCCAAGGGGGAGTGCTATAGATTTAAAGTTTGTAGATGTTCATCTTCATATCTTCCATACTCTCTGCATCCCCTCATAAATTGTTAACTCTTGTAATTCATCTCCCATCATCATGATGAGACTTTTGATTATAATCTTGGAGCCTATAAATAAACCATTTATTTTGTACTGAGATCAATAAAAAAATGATATAAAAATACTCTCTTCTTTCCTCTTTATTCTAATTCTCATATTACTGCAATTTTATGTACGTTTTATAACAAAATTTAGATATAGTCAGAAATTCTTGTGATTTGAATAAATTTTGAAAGTGGTTTTGAAAGTCCCAAAAATCACTTCTTATATATAGCATTTGAGGAGCCCTTTTAGCCTCAAATTGACAATTGGAACCCAAATGATATTATTCACTATTTCAAAATATCACAATGATCATTATTTAATATAATATATAATTCTACACTAAAGCATCCAGATAAGTACATAAATTAAAATCAAATTTGACGATAGTATAAAATTTAAATCGTGGTGCGCTTTTTGTATGCCAAGAAAATACTTATTAGGTTCATTGGACGTGATGGTTGTATAATTAATTATAAAATAATTGATCATGAGAAAATTAATTTTAAAATAATTATTTTTTTTAAAAAATAATTATAATGTTTGAATTTGTGATTTTATAATTGATTAGACAAATGCAAATTATTTGTAATTACGTCCTAAAATTAATCTCATTTTTAAGGTTAATGAAGGAATTGAAAACTTATTTAACGGGTATAATCAGTAATAAGATAAAAAAATACCTGCAGCGTAATCAAAAGTTACAAATTTGTAGCTTCGTATCAAGATGCGATTTAATGAAATTTAACATAGTAAAATGATTATTAAAAAATGAGTTAAACTATATAAATAATTATATTTGCACTCAAAATACAAGTTTGAAGTGTTAAATCGAAGTCAAACTGAGACTTAATAAAGAAAAAATTGTACTTTTGATTCCACATGATAAAAGTATTGCACTTTTGATCCCATTATTCATAGGTTCAATACATTTTTGGTCTCATAAAATTAAAAGTTCTAGCATTTTTGGTCTCATACAATAAATTGTAGCATTTTTTAGTCCCACAAAATAAACGATTTTAACATTTTTGGTCCAAAAAGCTACAATTTTTTAGTCTATAGGACCAAAAGTGCAATATCCATAAATTATGGACCAAAAATACAACACATTCTATTGCGTAGGACCAAACGTGTAATTTCTCCCTTAATAAAAGAGTAGAACTTAAGATTGAGGCCTATGAATTAGTTCGACATTATGAAGTCGAGTCTCATCGGGACCTGTGAGTATTTGTCTCATTTTATATGAGTTTATTATAATTTATGTCATAATTTTTAATTATATTAATGAATTGATCGAATCGATATATTAGTTAATTGTTCAATTTAAATATTAATATAATTATGTAATTATCGTAAAAAAAAAAAAAAAAGTTTTCAACCAAAAAAAAGAATACATGTCTTTCTTTTCTATTTAGGTGGAAAAACTTTTTTGAGTAATGGAAATTCTCGACTCTTCTCAAAAGTCAGCCAAGTATCTCTCTCTCTCTCTCTCTCTCTCCCCATTTCAAAACAAAAACCAAAAAAAGAAAAGAAAGGAGAGAAAAAAAGAAAAAAAAGAGAGGAAAAGAAAAATCCGAGACCATAAGAGGCTAAAAGCGAACACTTGAATTCAAAACCACTGCAAAAACACGCACGCCTCCATCGTTGTTCCTCTCCGCCTTCTATTTGTCAATTTGATTAAGCAGAAGGGTGTTCAAGAAGGCTGTGATATTTTCTTTAGTTTTTTGATCCTTTTATGGTATAATCGGTGAAGAAGGAAGGAAATAGATGGATTCAGTGGCTCTTGATGACATAATAAACCGTTTGCTTGAGGTTAAAGGGAGGCCGGGGAAGCAGGTGCAGCTCTCGGAGTCAGAGATCAGACAGCTCTGTTTGCAGTCTAGAGAGATTTTTCTGCAACAGCCTAATCTTCTTGAGCTCGAAGCACCGATTAAGATCTGTGGTACGATTTTCTCGTAATTTTGGGTCTTTAGTTTTTGTTTGCTTGCTATGTTGGAGTCGGGTTTTGGTCAGAAATTGATGGTTTTTGTTTGTCGTTGTGGTCATATTGATTTTCTCCTGAATGGGCTTTGTTTTTCAGTAGTTGGTTGACTTGAAGTTGGCTGTGTAATAGGGTTCTATGTCCTTGTGTAGAAAATGAAATTTGTGGGTATACAATGAATGATGTGTGCCTTTATGTTCTAACTTATTTTCACCATATATAGTGGTCTGTAAGTTCGGCTTTTATGGATACCGAAAAGAATGAAATGGTAGTTTATTTGTTGAGCTTTAGTATAGAAATGTGAAATCATTGTATATGGACGGCTAAGGTTGGAATGCTTCACTTTGTTGTTTGAAGATGGAATGTTTGGAGATTAGGGACTTAAAATAGAGATTGAAATTCACTTTGTTCAATAAGTCTTGACACTCTTGACTATTTGATGGTGGAAACTCTTTGTACTGCACCCGGCAGTTTTTCTTTCCCATTTCTTTTAGCTGGACTTCTGAAAGCCAGTTGGATTTGTTTTATTGCTTACTGGAGGAAGAAAGACTTCATGGTGTTAACATGGTGAATTTACCATTTAACCGGCATGGTTTCTGCCAGGAGTTTGCCACAAACTTTTATGCTTAATTCTCATGTCATTTATCGTCATTAAGAGTTACAATTTTGTATGTTCTTGTGCCGTGGTAATTGAGACCATAGTGGCTCAACTAGCATTGTTGATATATGTTTCTTGATTAGGGGGATTTTAATTTTAGACAATTTTGTAGGCATGTACTCTAATTGTCCAACGTACCATTCATGATGTTTCTCAGACCTTATAATTGATAACTGATTCGAGCATTATGTCCCAGGGAGTGCCTGGAGGTGGTTATACAGAAAAGAAATTTGAAATGAAAAAAAGGGAAATAACCTTTTTCTATATTCTTACTTTTTAGAATTGAAAAAGAATATAACCCGAAATCTGCAGAAGAAAAACCTGAAATGAACAACGATAAGAGAGGAAAGAGTTCAGCCAGGCTAGTACACTGTAAATGAGGCTGAACGACTAAACTGCTTTAGCTGGACATGAACACTGAAGACAGGACTCCGCCCATAATAAGATTCCTCATGGTAGCATATATGTCTTGCAATTCTAAGATGTGTCTTGAACATGACTCTCAAGAAAGGGTTTCCGAGCTGTTATATACATAGAAAAAACCATATGACTCTGCATTTCTTTTTCATTAACAAATTGTAGTATATATTATTTGTGAATATATGGTGGGCTCGTTTGTGTTCATGCATGCATGCCCCAGTATGTGAAGAAGCACTTCTTTCCAAAACTTTCATTTGGGCATTGTATCGAGTCCTTTTGCATAAACTTGACTATAGGAGTTGAAAGTTGTAGCAAATCAAAAGTTGGGATTTGTGAGTGTTTGTAAAAACTAGTGAAAAGTTGAAAAAAGTTAAAAATTGGGAGTATTTGGGAAAAAAAACACTTCTGAAAAGAGTTTGATTACTAAAGGCCATTTTATCCCATGTGTAAAATGATATTTGCTATATAATAATTCTTCCTAAAAGAATAATAAAATTTGTTTCAATTAGTGTATTTTCTATGTAATTATTTATAAAAAATTCTTATTTGTATTATTAGAATTTAGGATAAATAGTGAATATTAATAGAAAAAATTAATGTGTAATTAAATAGCGGTATCACTGACCAACATGATTGTTCATAATGCAACAAGTAAATTTACAAAATTGTAAAAGAAAAAATTACTTTTTCATTAATTAATCGCAGCAGCTTAGTTCATATTTTTCTATTATATAAGAATAATATCAAATGATATAGCGATTAAAATATTAAACTAATAAAAAATTATAAAATTGTGAAACTGTAAATTTTAACAATATTAAATTATTCAAATTATCTGAAAGACCCAATATAAACTCTAGTTGTGCAAATATGAAGAATAATTGAAGAATGGTGGATTGGGATTAAGACTATTATTATGTGGTAAAATAGTTCAACATGAAGTTGCAAAAAAGGCAAAACACATAAAAGCATTCCTCAAGGTGTTTCTAGCTTTGACCTCAAAGTGCTTTTTCTTCAAGTTTCAGAAGTCCCAAACACTCCAAAGGTACTTTCTTGTGCTCGAAGCTAAAAAGTGCTTAACAAAAGCTCTCCAAGTCGCTACATTAATTTTTTATACGAGGGATGAGACCAGCAGTAACTATCAGTGGGATGAGCACATAAGATACTTCAAAGTTGAGTGCTCACTTCATACACAAGCAAATTTTGCTCATTTCAATGTAAAAGTGCTATTGTTTTAACAGTTAGTGTATTGTATTCAGAAAGTTCTAGTCACATGCTTTTGACATTGACTAGTCTGCTCCTTTGCCATTCATCATTGCTTTCCTGAGATTTAGTTATTCTATTTACTAACAATTGACTAACAGTGATGATAAAGAAACCATAATTAAGTTGAAGTAATTTAGTTAATAAAAGAATTGCACAGAGAGTAAAACACTCTTAATTAATTACCACTTCTCCAAGAATATTTCCCTTCCATTTTTCATTCTTGTATTGGGGTCAATACAAAAAATAAAAAAAAAACTGTGAATTTGATAATTAAGGAATTTTTCATGGTTAGGTGGGCCACTTGACCCCACTCATGTAGTCCATCCACGGGACCTGATACTAAATAAGCATCACTGCTTATTATCTATATCTTTTATCTTCAGTGGCTAGATAGTGCTGTAAACTAAGAGTATGAGTGTAAACTAGTAGTCGTGTATGTTTAATAATAAGTTTAAGGTTTTGTGATTATTATCTTCTCCTTTGATTCTTTCTTCTGAGTTTCTGAATTGTTTTCATGTCCATCTTTTGACTGTTCATTTGGGATCAAGCAATTTAGGCAGATATCCTTGACGGACCAGCAATAGGCAATAGGATGAGTGCCTATGACAATCCATGGCTGGTTTGAATAAGACAAATTCAACAACAATCGATATGCTCATTTGTTATTTGCTTACTTTATACCAAGTGGTTGCTAATCGCACGTAATAAATTCATGTTCAAGCAAATACAAGATTGATGATTTATTTTTGCCAATAGTATGTGCATACATATTGAGAATTGACTTGCACACGTTACTGTAGAGTTTCCAAAATATGCATCTACTCGTGCCTTCTCTCTCTGATCAGTTTAGTATGGCTTGTTGAGTTACAGAGGAATACTTTTAATCTATCAGAGTATCTGAACTTCTTTTTAGTTTTCCTTTTTCACGTTCACATCTTTTGGCAGGTGATATTCATGGCCAGTATTCTGATCTCCTCAGACTTTTCGAATATGGTGGGTTGCCCCCAAAATCAAAGTACTTGTTCTTGGGGGATTATGTGGATCGTGGGAAGCAAAGCCTGGAAACAATCTGCCTTCTACTTGCTTATAAGATAAAGTATCCCGAGAATTTTTTCTTACTTAGGGGCAACCACGAATGTGCTTCCGTCAATCGTATATATGGATTTTACGATGAATGTAAGAGAAGGTTTAACGTAAGACTATGGAAAGTTTTCACAGATTGTTTTAATTGTCTACCTGTTGCGGGTTTAATCGACGAGAAGATATTGTGCATGCATGGAGGGCTCTCTCCCGACTTGCATGATTTGGATCAAATTAGAAACTTACAGCGTCCGACCGATGTTCCGGAAACTGGTCTATTATGTGATTTACTATGGTCGGATCCCAGCAAAGATGTCAAGGGGTGGGGAATGAATGATAGGGGAGTTTCATATACTTTCGGCCCTGATAAGGTTACAGAATTTCTTCAAAAGCATGATCTCGATCTTATTTGCCGTGCCCACCAGGTATGAACGATATGTCATCTCGTCAGTTAATCTGCAGGTTTTGGAATGTGTGTTAACCAGCCATGAGATTTTTGCAGGTAGTCGAAGATGGGTATGAGTTTTTTGCTGATAGACAACTTGTCACAATATTTTCAGCCCCAAACTATTGTGGAGAGTTCGACAATGCTGGCGCCATGATGAGTGTTGACGAGACTTTGATGTGCTCGTTTCAAATTTTAAAGCCCGCAGAAAAGAAGCCCAAGTTTGGGTTTGGAAGTACAACTACAGCTAAGCCGGGAACTCCACAAATGAAAACGAAGGTACTGTTCTTGAAATCACAAATCTGATGCAGTAGAATCAGCACCTAAAAACCTGACATAAGGATTTAAATGATAGTCACTAGGGCAATATTATGTTAGCAAGAAACCTTTTCCGGACGTATACGCTTTCACATTTTATGGTTGATATACTTTTGTTTGAGATATCATAGTTCTTGTTTCTCTCATTTTACCTAATGCTACTTGTCTTCTCTGGGAAAAAAAAAGTAGGGGAAACAAAGCGGGAAATGGTATAAGACTCTAATTATACTGAAGAAAATGTTATTTATAAGTTTCTTTTTCCTTAGGTTTCTAATTTCTTTGTCTTGTTTGGTATGTACGACATCCTGTTTTGTTAAGATTCGTGTTAATATCAAATGACTTGGAAATAGTGAAACTATGTCACTACCTTCTACCAAATACTCCCCAAAGTTTGCAGGGTTAAATGCAGTTTACACCCCTCAAGCATACCCCCCTCATCAATTCCCCTTCTTGTCTTTTTTAAATAATGTTTTAAATATTTGTGTCATTTCGTGCTACTTCCATTTTGTTCATGAACTTGTTTTCACAAACATGTAAGAATGTCCGTATCATAATCCACCCTTGTTGGACTAAATTAACCTTAGTTCTTGTTGTTGTTTATCTTTGCAGTCGTTTCTTGGTACAAAAATATGATAACCTCATTATCTTCAGAAGTTCCATGGAAACGCTGCTGTCTCAAATGTTTGATATTTAGGGTCGAAGGCAGGCTTTGAAGTTCTGAGGACCATCTTACAATCTGGGAAGTTAACGAGCTGGAATTACATAGGAAGGATTCTACCTAGGACTGTTTCCGTTGTAGTAAATTCTGCCTTATGTCTAGTTGCTCCCGAGAAGTTGGATCATTTTGTCGACCAAAAAAGTTTCTGACCCTAACTATTGAACCTGGGAAACAAGAAACATAGTACTGATCTGCTGGACCTTGTGGTGCATTCTTGCAGGGGATCAAACCGACAAAGGTAAACGACCCATTTTGTTTTACGTCCGACTGAATTTGTGTCATATATTGTAAAGCGTTCCGCGTGTTGGTTATAAGTTTGTTTACTTCTCGCAAGTCGTTCGGGTGAACGGTCCAACGGTACTGAACTTCTTCAAGGGTTTGTGCCCTAGTCATCTACTATAAAAATGGCTTCTTCTGCGAGTTAGCATAATTACTGATTATCTTATTTTCTTTTTTAAATTAATCAAAGCTTTATCTGGACGTGTTTATAACTATTGCCTAACATCTTATTGTTAGGTATAGCAATTGGGTTGGGTTGAGTTTGAATCATGACTTTTAGGGCAAATTCCATCTAGCCCCAAGTGTTATTTGGAAATGGCAAAAAGCTGCCTTGTTAAAGAAACAAAGCAATTTACCTCCTTTATTTTATAAAGAAAATGAGCAAAATATCCCCTTTAGTTAGTGGTATAAGGCATACACTATTTCTTAATTTTTTTTTTTTATTGTGTCTTTATTCTTCCATCGCTGAATCTTATCTAAAAACTAATGATTCACATTATTATATTCATAACAATTTAATGCTCATATAAAATTTATTTAAATTATGATTGATATTTTATCGTTACAAATCAACGGTTTAAATTGAATTTTACATATATAATTTATATATAAAAAATTGTATAATATATTTTTAAAAATATATGTATATTAATAATATATTACATATGTATATATTCCTCATCCTCGCTTGACCGTTGTTCCTCATCGTTGCCGCCTCCTTCCCCTCAGCCAGTGGGCTGCTCACCTCTCCCTATCCCCGTCGTGCTTGCGCTCCCCTTCTCCTTCCCTCTTAGACAGCAGGCCACTCGCCTCCCTTACCCCTATTGTCACCATGACTGCCCTTTGTGACCTCCTCCACCCCTTCCCCTATCATCGCCGTGACCTCCTCCACCCCTATTGCTGCTTGCGTCGTCATCACCCCTCTCCCTCCCTCGTCCCCTTCCCTTTCCACTTTCCCCACGTGCGCTGTCTCCCCCTTCCATTTCCCCCTTCCAGATCAGTAGCTGCCTTCCCTGTGTCAAGGGCCGCTCGCACTTTCGGCCCCCTTGACCCAATTTCGATCATGTTCCATCCGGCCGACCAACACTTCCGCCGACAGGCACTAGGCCTCCGTACGTTTTTAGAGTCTTAGGCGTGAGTCATTACTCTAATATTTACTTTTGCTCATGTGGCCCGTTATGACCCATGAGATGCAATTTTCAGCTTTTCTAGTGTCTAGTTTTGTTAATTGAAAATTTCTTTTTAAGCCTATTATAGGGGGGAATGACCACTCGAAGCTTGGTGTGCATTGCTAGTATCCCCCTCACGGCGATCCCCGTGGCTAGCTTGCTGTAATTTTCAATATTTCTGCTATCAATAAAAACGCATTCGCTGCAAGACGTGTGATTGATTTACTGATTCCGCTGCATTATATTGTTGATTGTTGGAAATTATGTTGTTCTTGTTGACGGCCTGTGCGAGGCGTCGGGTGGGAATTTGGTTGGTGTTGTTGTTGGTTGGCGGAAGTAGTCGTTTGCTGTGGACTACTAGCCACACGGTGCCCCTTTCCCGCATTGCGCAAGGCGCCCCGTGAGAGGTGGTATCAGAGCCTCGGTTGCCTGATGTGGCCGAGGCGGGTTACGAGAGCCAGTTCTGCTAGAATGTCGGACCAGGACCCTGAGAGTCCGAGAGGGGCCGAGGCGCCCCACGAAAGGATCACAGACCCGGAGGTCGAAATCTCCTGGTTGACTGAGGTGGTCGAGAATTTGGAAGATCATGTTGCCACACTGGAGCATGAGATCTCGGAGCTGCGTTCCGACCTGAGGGAATGCCAGCATGCGGTCCGGGATGCTTATGGCCAGGGCGGTGTTGTTGATATGCAACGCAAGATGGAGGAAATGGCCCTACAGATTGGAATTCTTCAACGGGCGGTAGGCAATGCTCCTGTTGCTCCTGATAATGGTGCTAGGCTTCGGATTCCTGAACCGGAGGCCTACGGCGGTGCTCGAGATGCGAAGGAGGTCTAGAACTTCCTGTTTGACATGGAACAGTACTTCCTTGCGGCGAATGTGGTTGATGAGGCAAGGAGGGTGTCTACTGCAACCATGTATCTGACTGGTGATGCCAAGCTATGGTGGCATACCAAGTATGTCGAGATTTAGGCAAACCATATACGCCTGGATACTTGGGACCTTCTGCGGGAAGCCATTTATAATGCCCACGGGCGCTGCGGAAGCTAGAACACACCGGCTCCGTGCGGGATTATGTGAAGGCCTTTTCGGCACTGATGTTGGACATCAGGGATATGTCGGAGAAGGACAAGCTCTTCACCTTTATGGAGGGCCTGAAACCGTGGGCGCGACTTGAGTTACAGCGTCAACGGGTGGCTGATTTGGGATCAACGATGGCTGCGGCCGAACGCTTAGCAGATTTCAACCCAGAGTCTCGGAGGGATAGGCAGACGACGCCTAGTCCCGCACAGAATAGGCCGGGAGGGTCGAAACCTTTTAAGAGTAACTCTAACAGGAGTGGGGGAGAGCGGAAGTTCCATACGCCCTCCAGTTCGCAAGGGAACTCCAGTAGGGGGAAGCCCTTGGACAACAGGCAAGGGGCGTCACAGAGAAGTAATGGGTGCTTTCTGTTCGATGGCCCGCATCGATATCGGGATTGCCCGAAGAAATAGTTGTTGAATGCGCTGGCGACCTATACTGAGAAGGTGCCACCCGCAAAGTCAGCAGAGCCACTCGAGACGACGAGTGGCGGGAATGATTCTGAGGAGGATGAGGACAACCTGGGTGCAATATCAAAATGGTGCAACACGTTGTCCCAAGTGGCCGCAAAGAAGGCGGTGCCTTCCCGAGCAGGAAAGACTGCCCCGGCTCTTGAGGGGAGCCAGACTGAAGACACACAATCCAGGTCTTTTCGGAAGAAAGGGTTGATGTACGTGGATGTGAAGATTCATGGCAAGCCGGTTCATGCTATGATCGACACTGGTGCTTCTCACAACTACCTAGCAAGCGCCGAAGTAGAGAGACTCGGGCTTGTGCTAGAGAAGGGAGTTGGTCGAGTGAAGGCAATCAATTCGGCCGCGTAGCCCATTGCTGGCGTGGCGAAATCTGTGCTGATTAAGATTGGTCCGTCCGAAGGCAAGACTAATCTTTCTGTGGTCGTGATGGACGACTTCAAGCTCATCCTCGGGCTTAAGTTTTTGCGGGATACACGGACGGCAGTGTTACCCTATGCGGATTCTTTGATGATGTTGGGCACCAAACCTTGCATCATCCCAGTGCTGGCCGGGCAGACCGGTGGGAGAAATTTGTCGGCCATGCAGTTTGAGAAGGGGCGCAAGCGGAATGAACCATCCTACTTGTGCACTCTTCGCCTTGATGAAGTTGAAAAGGCGTCAGGCCCCATACTCGGACGTGGTGAAGAAGCTCTTGAGAGAGTTTGAAGACGTGATGCCCGATGAACTGTCTCGGAAGCTACCGCCGAAGAGGGCAGTGGATCACGAGATTGAGTTGGTGCCTGGAACGAAGCCTCCTGCCAGGGCACCTTACAGAATGACGCAGCCTGAGCTTGTGGAGCTTAGGACGCAGCTGAAGGATATCTTGGAGAGTGGCATTATTAAGCCCGTGAAGTCGCCGTATGGAACGCCGGTCCTGTTCCAGAAGAAGGCCGACGGCTCCGTATGGATGTGTTGTGACTACCGGGCCCTAAACAAAAAGACTGTGAAGAACAAGTATCCTATACCGCTCGTGGCGGACTGCTTTGACCGTCTGAGCCAGGCGAAATATTTTACGAAGATTGACTTGAGGTCGGGCTATTGGCAGGTCCGAATCAAGGAGGGTGATGAGGCAAAGACGACAGTGGTCACGAGGTATGGAGCTTTTGAGTTCCTTGTCATGCCGTTCGGCCTGACGAATGCTCCAGCTACCTTCTGCACTTTGATGAACCAAGTACTCCATTGTTTTCTTGATGAGTTCGTGGTGGTGTACTTGGACGATATTGTTGTATACAGCAAGACCTTGGCCGAGCACGTTGGGCACTTGCGGCAGGTTCTTGCGAGACTCCACGAGCACGAGTTATATGCGAAGTTGTCGAAATGCTCGTTTGCTCAGGAGACTATCAGCTTCTTGGGACACATTGTGGGGACCGGGCAGATATAAATGGATCCCAAGAAGGTGCAGGCTATCAAGGAGTGGCAGCTACCGAGCAATGTACATGAGTTGCGGTCATTTCTCGGCCTGGCTAATTATTATCGGCGCTTTGTGAAGGGCTACTCTGAGATAGCACGGTCCACGACAGACTTGACGAAGAAGACGGAGACTTGGAATTGGACATCCCAATGCCAAGTGGCCTTCGACAGCCTTAAGGAGGCGATGGTGACAGATCCTGTGTTGGCCTTACCAGATATGTCGAAACCTTTCGAGGTGGAGACCGATGCTTCAGACTTTGCCTTAGGAGGCGTCCTAATGCAAGACGGCCACCCAGTTGCCTATGAGAGCAGGAAGCTTAAAGATGTTGAGAGGCGCCATTCAGTGCACGAGAAAGAGTTGCTGGCCGTAGTTCATTGCCTTAGACTATGGCGGCATTATTTATTGGGCTCTCCCTTCGTGGTCAAGATGGACAACACTGCAGTGAGTCATTTCATGTCGCAGCCAAAGTTGACCAGTAGGCAGGCACGCTGGCAGGAAATGCTGTCAGAATTTCACTTTGTGCTAGAGTACTGGGCCGGCTCTAGTAACCTTGCGGCAGATGCGCTGAGCCGCAGGGCAGATTTGGCTACTTTGGGGTCGGTAGTGGCACTTTCCTCGAGTGTTATTGCCACCTCGGTGAAGGACCGGGCGCGTGAGCTATTACCGAAAGATCCAGCTGCGCAGGGCCTGGTTTACTTGGTTGAGCAACGCAAAGCTCGACGGTTCTGATTAGAAGACGGACTTCTGATGACCAAGGGAAACCGCGTACATGTACCAAAAGGGTGGGGACCTGCGGAAATCACTTATTTCGGAATGCCATGACACTCTTTGGGCGGGACATCCAGGAGAAGAACGCACGTATGCGTTGGTGCAGAGGGCCTATTATTGGCCACAGATGCGGGATGATGTAGAGACATATGTCCGCACTTGCTTGATTTATCAGCAGGACAAGGCAGACCATCAGAAGAAGGCTGGTTTGCTGCAACCACTGGCCATCCCAAAGAGACCGTGGGAAAGTGTTTCCACGGACTACATTTCTGGCTTGACTAAGGTGGGAGACTTAGGGAGCATTATCGTCGTGGTAGACCGATTGTCCAAATACGCTACATTTTATTGCAGCCCCAAAACATGTTACGGCGGAAGGGACGACTCATCTCTTCTTCAAGCATATCGTCAAATATTGGGGACTGCCGAAAGACATCGTCAGCGATCGAGACTCCCGTTTCACTGGCGTCTTCTGGACAGAGTTGTTGAAACTCCTCGGGTCCAAACTGAATATGAGCTCCAGCTATCATCCACAATCTGACGGCCAGACGGAGCGCTTTAATTCTATGTTGGAGGAATATCTCCGACATTATGTACGTGGTACTCAGAAGGATTGAGTGAAGCTATTGGATGTCGCTCAGCTGTGTTTCAATGCCCAAAAGAGCTCTTCCACCAACAAGAGCGCTTTTGAAATTGTCACTGGGCAGCAGCCGCTTCTCCCTCACACTATCGACTCCCCACAGAGTGTGAGATCCCCACTTGCTCGAAGCTTCTCTGAGGAATGGAAAAGAAATGTTGAGATAGCCAGAAGTTGCCTCGAGAAAGCACAGAAGCGGATGAAGAAGTATGCAGATAAGAATCGCCGCTTCGTCGAGTTTACCGTGGGAGACCTTGTGATGGTGAAGGTTCCGGACCCGAGATTATCAAAGTCGGCCAGGGGGAGAGACCCTCGCCTTATGCAGAAGTACATCGGTCCTTTATCAATCATCAAGCGTATTGGGACGGTAGCCTACAAGGTAGAGTTACCTTCCTGGTGGAAGATTCACAATGTCCTCCATGTGAGCCAGTTGAAGAAATATACAGCAGATAAGGAGGATGACACCCGCAATCAGTCGAGCCGCCCCCAACTTGAATTGAAGAAGACCCAGAAGAGGGTGGCCGAAGCTATCCTGAACCACCGAGCCACACGTACTGCAAAGAAAGATGTTACTGAGTACCTGGTGAAGTGGAGGGGATGTAGCAGCGAGGAGAATACTTGGGAACGAGTGACTGACCTTAAGGCCTTCCTACCTTTGATTGAAGCGTACCATGCTTCCATGCCGCCGAGGACGTCGCCATCTCAAGTGGGGGAGAATGTCAAGGGCCGCTCTCACTCTCGGCCCCCTTGACCCAATTTCGGCCATGTTCCATCTGGCCGACCAACACTTCCGCCGATGGGCACTAGGCCTCCGCAGGTTTTTAGAGTCTTAGGCGTGAGTCACTACTGTAATATTTACTTTTGCTCATGTGGCCCATTATGCCCCATGAGATGCAATTTTCAGCTTTTCTAGTGTCTAGTTTTGTCAATAGGAAATTTCTTTTTAAGCCTATTATTGGGGGGAATGACCACTCGAAGCTTGGTGTGCATTGCTAGTATCCCCTCACGGCGATCCCCTGGCTAGCTTGCTGTAATCTTCAATATTTCTGCTATCAATAAAAACGCATTCGCTGCAAGACGTGTGATTGATTTACTGATTCCGCTGCATTATATTGTTGATTGTTGGAAATTGTGTTGTTCTTGTCGACGGCCTGTGCGAGGCGTCGGATGGGAATTTGGTTGGTGTTGCTGTTGGTTGGCGGAAGTAGTCGTTTGCTGTGGACTACTAGCCACACGGTGCCCCTTTCCCCCATTGCGGAAGGCGCCCCGTGAGATGTCACTCAAATCCACGATCGACTTAACTTTATTTTGTATGATATTTTTTTTAATACTAGATATATATTATATATATGTATGTGCATGTATAATTTATATATATTTTTTACTGTATAAAATTTATTGTTATATTTTAAATTTATATTTATAACTTGTATAAATGTGAGCTTTTAATCTAATTCAAATAGATCTTAGTCATTGATTTATGTATCAATACAGATTATTGACTTACATAAAAAAAAAGACTGCTGAGTTGCTTATTAAATCTTAGTTGTTGATATATTTAAAAAAACACAAGATCTAAAAGTTCACATTCAGGTACATAAAAGTTATTTTATAGGTAAAAATCAAGAAAAATTTGCAGATATGACGTGTGCTACACCACTCGCTTGAGGTTGATATTTTGCTCATTTTTTTTTTAAATTGGAGGAGGTAAATTATTGTTGTATTTTTTTTCCCACAAAAGGGGCTTTTTGTTATTTTCAAATAGTACAGGAGGGTGAATTGCATTTCACCCTTTTCTAAAAGGGGAATTAATTTTAAAAACTATTATTTTTTCTCCTCCCCTCAGCTTTTTACTTCCCCTTTCAATTTATTAAACCAAATGAACCCTAAGGGAGGGTCGAGTTTCAAGCTCGCCCAAACTTGTCTTAGACCTGTCTGTGAATGTGTAATGATATTTAAAATTGTGATGGATGTTAATATTTTATTTTGAGAAGTATAGTAGCATAGTTGGGATAATTTCACATTTGGTCCTTAAGTTAGTCATTAAATCACTTTTGGTATACAATGCTCTGATTTTATTAATTTGGATCCAAGTTTTCTTAAAATGATTAAAGTTACTTCTGATTGTTAGTTGAACGTCTAAACTAACAGAGGAATCTTTTTGATCAACTAACAATCATGAATAACTTTGACCATTTTAGAAATGTTTGAACCAAAATTGATGAGATCGGATTAAGATACCAAAAGTGATTTAGGGACTAAGGGGACTAAGTGAATTATCTCAATTTTAGGCTATTTTTCACCCAAAATGGTGCCTCACACCTATTTTCTCTATGATAGGTAAGAACTGTTAATTTTTTGCCTTTATTATTGGTTTGCCGCCTTTTTTTCCTTCCGAAAAAGGTCTTCCATTAGTTTAGATAGTCATCTAACAATCAAGACTAGCAATTTTGATTATTTTAAGAAAAATTGGGGATCAAAATTAAAGAGGTTGGAATATGGGTACCAAAAATAATTTAATGACTAACTTAAAAAACCAAAAGTAAAACTACCTAGTATAGTTTTACCCCTCAAAATATGCCCCAGTCATTTCTTATATCGCCAAGAAATGCGTAATTAGAGAGCGCAAAATGCTAATTTTATAATTTGAGGGTGTAAAGTGCCAAACAAACTTAATTGAAGGTGCAAATTGCGAATTACTCATAAACTTGCAACAAATTTCATGCCTGCCTTCATACACAAATTATCTTAAGATATAAAATGTAAGAAACCTTTGATGCATTTCCATGACGTCCAAATAGTTGCAATAATCTCATTTTCACAGAAACTTCAGCGCAATTTGCCCAGGAAACGGACAACTACAAGAAGACTAGGAATTAAAACTTTATCTTGCTAATAGGATTATTTATTCATTTGACTAAAGACGTGTATATAAACCAAAACAAGAAACAACAATTTCGTTGATGATCAGGACATATACATAGGACAACACACAAACTATCTATAAAAACTTGGATATTTGCAACTCCTAATGTTAAATCGAAATACACAAATGCTACTATCTTTTTGAAAATTACAAATACACCTCCTAAGGGGTGTTAGTGTAATATTTTTCGGGTGCTTGTGTAAGTTTTTGCCTCTAAATAGCAGGTGTTAGCTGTAAGCAACTATAAAATACTCAGAAAATAATTCAAGACCATCACACGTATTCTTGATCACACTACAAGAAAATAGTTAATAGTAACGAAAAAATTTATTGCTGAAATCAGTATCGAGCTAATTACCAAGTAAAATTATCGTTGTTAATCTACACTATTTAATATGTATTTTAAACAATTCGTTGCTAAATACATTAGCAAGTATATTTCTTATATTAAATAATATATTAGTAACGAGAATTTTACTTGCTAATTAGCTCGAAACTGATTTTTTTTCCGTTGTTATTGAGCGTTTTTCTTGTAGTATCATCAATTGATATTTTTCTAAATATTATAACCCTTTTATGGTTGCTCTTCGATGTCAAATTCTGTTAACAATTATATTATTAGAAATAATGTTGAGATTAATTAATTTCAGGGTAATAAAGCTAAATAATTGTTGACCCTTATTACATTATTAATATGTAAGAGTACATACCACATGTATTCTTACAATGATTGCGGTGGACTCCGGTCCGTGATCAAGTATATGTATATATGTTGTCTGTCATAATTTTTGTATTTGAGGTCTTTGCTTCTTCATGCGCAGTCTTACTAGCAGGTATGCTACTACTTAACAAAAATTCACTGAGTGTAAGTACTTCTCAAGATTAGTTATGCCTGTTAATAAATTTGAAATTCTTACTTTTAAATCTATCAATAGAATTATAACATTAGAGTTGACAAGGGTAGGGCGGGGTGGGGTGCAGTGGGTGCCTGTGGTACGGTTGTATGTCCGACTTAAACTATGAAAATTTTGTGTCTTGTTCTGATTTTATGGTCTTAATTTCGTGCTTGAATTCTATCGTAACTAGAGAACTGAGCAACACATCCAATCATGGCTAGAGAACAAAGGCAAGTACTTGATGCGGCCAAGACGCAACTCTACCACTTCACTGCTATTGTGATAGCAGGAATGGGATTCTTCACAGAAGCATACGATCTCTTTAGCATCTCCTTGGTGACTAGGTTACTCGGCCGGATTTACTACACAAACGTCATGGAAACAAAGCCCGGAAGCTTACCTCCGCACGTCTCTTCCTCAGTTACCGGTGTAGCCCTTGTTGGCACGCTAATGGGGCAACTCTTCTTTGGATGGCTTGGTGACAAAATAGGGTGTAAGAAAGTCTATGGCGTTCCGTTACTTGTCATGATCATGTGCTCCCTCGCCTCCGGGCTATCTTTTGGAGCAACTCCCAAAGGTGTGATGGCAACCTTGTGCTTCTTTAGATTCTGGCTCAGCTTTGGCATTGGGGTGACTACCCACTCTCCGCCACGATCATGTCCGAGTACGCCAATAAAAACACCGGTGGCGCCTCTATAGCGGCCGTCTTTGCCATGCAGGGATTTGGGATACTAACTAGTGGAATTGTTGCGTTAATAGTCTCTGTGGCATTTGAGCATGCATATGGTGCGCCTGCATACGAGGAGAACCCAACGGCGTCAACCGTGCTGCAGGCAGACTACATTTGGCGCATTATCCTCATGTTTGGCGCATTGCCCCCGACGTTAACCTTAATCTGGCGTATCAAGATGCCGGAAACCGCATGCTACATGGCACTCGTTGCCAAGAATGCAAAACAGGCCGCGCAAGACATGGCCAAGGTGTTAAACATGGATCTCGATCATGAAGAACAAAAACTGGAGAAACTAGTTGAAAAGCCTACAAACAATTTCGGGCTTTTCTCGAAGCAATTCCTCCGACGCCATGGACTCCACCTCTTGGGAACCACCACCACATGGTTCTTGCTGAGTATTGCCTTTTACAACAACAATCTCTTCCAGAAAGACATTTTCAGCGCCATTGGCTGGATCCCGCCCGCTAGGAAAATGAACGCTATCCACGAAGTTTATTCCGTCGCTAGAGCTCAAACTCTCATCGCCCTTTTTGCCACTGTGCCAGGCTATTGGTTCACCGTGCTGTTCATCGATGTAATCGGCAGGTTCGCAATCCAGTTAATAGGATTCTTCTTCATGACGGTGTTCATGTTTGCCCTGGCAATCCCATACGATCACTGGACCGTTAAGAAAAACAGGATCGGGTTCTTGATCATGTACTCCCTGACGTTTTTCTTCACCAATTTCGGCCCTAATGCTACTATATTCATTGTGCCCGCCGAGATCTTCCCGGCCAGGTTGAGGTCAACGTGCCATAGGATATCTGCTGCTGCTGGAAAGACTGGAGCAATAGTTGGGGCGTTCGGGTTTCTATACGCTGCCCAACCAAAAGACTCGAGCAAAACGGATGCTGGGTACCCGACAGGCATAGGGGTTAAAAACTTACTCGTTGTACTCGGGTGCGTTAATGCATTAGGTTTTCTTTTTACATTCTTGGTGCCAGAGGCAAAAGGGACGTCGCTTACGAAGTTATCGGGCGAGCATAAAGGTGATGTCGATGAGCCGACTGGCAGGCCCCCACGGCTAGGACTGTTCCTGTGTAGATCAATAAATTATAATTACGTCTTTTGAAATTTATAGTTACGTCGAATCTAGGACGTGGAAAATGAGTGATGTTGCAATAAAGTATTATAGTTTCGTTTCATGTGTTGGGTTTGTTTACATATATACTAGGGAACAACACCGCGCTATGCGCGGCTTTAAAATGCGAGGAGGTTATGCATATAAACTGAAGTAACAACCTGGTATCTAATCACCCTATTTTGATATAGTATTGACGAATAGGCCCGATCTTCACGGTGTGGGCAGAATTGTAACAATGCTTTTGAGACTTGACGAATGCAAATAGCCAACCAATGTTACCAAAACATGACCTACTACTTAAAACACTCGATTAACCATGAGCATGAATTAACTAATCCACACAACGACGCACTTGGTCGAGCACGAATTGGGGACTTTGTGAATTTGAATCACCAACCTTATATACTAGGTTGACAAAGCAAGGTTTCATAGAAGCTAAAACAAGATATATAATCAAAGATATGTTAGTTATCACTCAAATATGATCCAAAGCTGCTTATACATGGCTGAAACATGCCTTTTTTACAGACACTAAAAATGATCCTAGGTGTTGTTCAAGTGTCTTCTTGGTCCAAGAAATCTCCTAGAAAACATGTAAAACTCCTAGAACCCCCACAAGTCAACCCTAGTTACAATGTGTGCACAAAACCTGAAAATTCAAGCACTAAATACTGGAACATTAACTAAAAAGTGGCTTCAAACTTCCTGATCAGCTTATCCACATCTTTGGGCTCTTCTCTTGACGCCTTAAGGACCTCCTTGGACTTGAATTAATAAAATTTAAGGCCCTAAATCAACTTGGACGTTTTTGGGCCTTTTTTTCACTCCTTAGGGGCTCCTTGGGCTTGAATTAATTAAATCAAAGATTCATTTTGGACCTCTGTTTGTGACTTGGCCGCAACATCAAATATCAAGTTGGATTGGGCTTGAATTGTCTTTTAATTTCTTGAGCCTTCCCCTCGTCACTGGGCCATTTCCAATTGTCAAGTCCTTTCTACTCGAGCTTGATCATGCCCAGCTACTTGATTGTCCTAGGGATTCATACCACTGATGCCCCCTCAAATACGCCGGGCTAGCCCAAGAGCTAGGAACAGGCCTACAGGACGACCAGCCCCAGCAAGCCGAAACTACTAGGCCCAAACAGTAAGAGTTTTCATACATAAGCCTAGTTTTGAATACTGATCTGCAGGTCCACGGAAAAGGCTCGTACAACAAGCCTAGTCATCAAACAGCTCGAATTCCATATTACACAGCTATCCAACACCTCAAGCACGTCATGTTAAAAGATCTCATCCAGATTCCTAGTAGATTAACCAGAATACGGATGTTTCTCAGCAAGTAACTGCTTTCCCGGAAAATGTGGCAGATATGGTAAGGTTAATTTAAATGGATATATCTTCACCAATTCAACTCCGATTCTGTGCGCAGTTTGTTGGATAAGAAGCTGACTCTTCAGGCTTTCTAACGGTATATGGAACTTAACTAAATTCTCCAAAATCGGGTTCAACACTAGCTTATAAAAGCACACCGTGCAATCATTTGCAACAATCTCACAACTTACATCTTGCATTTTTACAACTCTCAAGTAACATCTACTCTATCTTTCACTCAGTTGGCACACGGAATTCTCTCTATTTTTTCAGTATATCATCATACATCACATTACTTTACCATTATTCTCACCTTCTTTAAGTGTTCATTTTATTTATTCAAGTCGAATATTACTGACTTAAGCATCGGAGTGCTAACCCTCTCTCTGCAGGTTAGTCTCCCCTACAATCTTGGCATTTTCAAGAAGATCCCTTGACATTTTTGGTGCTGCTAGATCCCGGTATGCATCACTAATATTAATTTTTTTCTTTTAAATTCATAGAATGTGATATCATATTTTCGCATAATATACACATTGAACTCTGATACACCAAAGGCCCAATATCATACACCAATTATATTTTCTCCAATTACAGTTTTCTTTTTGCGGTCGAAGAAGATGAAGCGAACGTTTTTAAAAAACTTAGCTTTCTTTGTGTCGAAAAAAAAATTAGAAATAAGCAAAACACAACATGATAACACAACCCTTGACTCGAAAAAAAATATGAAAGAAATTAAAAATCAAATGACAAACTAGCAAATGCGAAAAAAGCAATGTCATGATGGTTCATATATTTCTTTTCTTGTAGATTTAGTAGAAAAGCAATTCCACATTTTTGCTTTGTATTACACAACGAAAATTTGGTACACTAAAGACACGAATACTACGTTTAACAATGCGTTGTTTCCTCATTATTTCATAAATTTGTACATTTTTTTTATCCAAAACAAATATTGTCCCTTTCTTACAACCCAAGGCTCAAATTTATATTATGGACAATCGGTGGATGGAACCCAAACAAGCATTAAAACGCACCAGAACCATCACGCATGAAAATAGTTATCTTTCTCTCTTTTTTTTTTGCAAAAATAATGTGCATGCGGGGCACGACAACAATTTCTTTTTATCAAAATTTTTTAAAAAATAGCAAACATGGAATTAGCACTGTATGTGACAATGGCAAGAAGTCTTATTAATTAATAAAGTCTAATTATTAATAAATCAAACAAATTCAAGTGGTTCACACACGAATAGGGTGTACCCATGTGGTGTACGTTGAATTCTTATTAATTCAAGACACAAGTAGGATGCACGAGCACACCAAATGGTGAATTGTAAAAGCCGACAATAGTGCTCTTCAATATTCTATGTTCGATCGCTTAAAAAAATAATCTATGCTGGATAAACTGCTTTCTTAATTTCGCTAATTCGGGACACATAGACTTCCCAAGACAACTATACAACAAAAGACCAAATCTATACAATTTAACATTGGTTATACTGAGGCTAAACAAGCAATACATCTAGCGGAAGTAGCACGCACAGAAGCAAGCCTAATGACTCTAAAATAATTTCATGCCAATTTTGGAGTAAAACCTAAATTACCAACTATTCAACGTCTTATTTCTAAGACTAAAACATGTGTATATCAGAGCATTTGTGCCCAATATGGTAACTTTTAGTTGTTGTATTAATTAAAAGTTGCTATTGATAACTTTCTCTAAATATCCATCTATGTATTAAATATATTTGATGTTACGTCATTTCGATAATGAGAAAAGTGAAAATACTAAAAGTTAATCAAAAAATATTTTTTTTGCATGTATGTCTAAAAGTATATATTTTGATGATTGTAAACTTTTTGTGAAGTTTTTCACATTGATGCATTGTTATTGGAGAAAAAAAAGTAATTTTGTATTATTGATTTGATTCCAAAAAGAATCTTAACTAACTTTCATATGAACTAAATTAATACAATACTATAATTTTAATTGCAATTAAATTGAACCCGCACATAGTACTAGTGTTAGAATAAGTGACCATGACGCTAATTTCAATGGGCTTATGTAACCTATTTTGACAATAATAGTATAAATAAGATATTCTGAATTAAAGTGATGTTCAGTTTTTGGCATGTTATACTTTGATTGTGTTCACTTGTATTACTGTTCAATGCACAAACACAACCCACAGACCGGTACGTTAATCCAAGAGGTTAGACTGCGCATAGGTTGGTAGTCATGAATCTAGCCTCTATGGATCGGTCGGAAATCCTCCAAGTCAAGGACCTCAGATTGGGTATCAGGGGTCAATTCAAGACTTGCACTAAGGATTGCAGTCATGTTTCATTGACAAGTAATGAGGGTCGTCCATGCAATATTACTTGGGTCAGTTGGCTCGGTGTCGGTTGGCTGAGGTGACTCGCCGGGAATCGTCATATGAAAGCCTTAAGGGGCTTGGTCGGTATGACTTGCAATTCTGACTCCGATAGTACGAGATTTAGTCCTCGAACTTGAGGAACCACGACAATCACATCTATACTATAGCTGTATCTTAGGTTTGGAAAAGGGCTACCACGTCGAAAGACTTGGTTGCTATAAGCCTTATCTAGTACAACCAGAATGTGCAATGAGGATGGTGGGTTCCAAGATAGAATCTGTCTCCTGTCAAAGTTCGACAGTAGTGTCTCATGTTTACTTTGAGACTCGCTCCCTATAATTCTGTGGCACAGTGACTGAACAGTGGGATTGTATTTCAATGACATTTTAGTGGGTGAACGGGTATCCGCTTTAGTCAAGGATGGGGACCGACGTCTAAATTCCATACCCTAAACTATAGTTGTGGGATGGTAGACGGAAAGAGTGTAACTCGTATACATTCGTGAGCCTAAATGTTCAGCCCATGATTTCACCTAGTCTCTAGTGCCATGGACCATTGCTAGACGGCCACCCCATGGTGACGAGCGAATTCCGATTATGGTATGACCGGAGATTCAGCTAAGTTTAAGCTAAAGGTGAACCTAAAGAGTCACACACAATTCACTGAAAGTGAAAGAGTTAACTGGGAATTAATTTCGGGAGATGAAACAATTTAATTGGATTAAATTGATTCCCTTTTGGAGTATCAAGCCTCTGTAGATTACTTGGATTAATCGGGGCTTGATTCCTAAATTAGATTAATGAAATTAGAGGATGGGCTTTCCCCTTTTAATTAGATTAAAGAGGTGGAAATAATTATTGGGCTTAAGTATTAATTGAATTTATACATGAAGCCCATTAGGACTTTGGACCATTTAAATTAGATAATAAATGTCTATTCCATAAAGCCCATCAAGAATGGATGTACAACATTCGATCTAGGGCATGATGAGATGAATGGCTAGGATTAAGTTTGACTTTGTCAAACCTTTGGTTGACTAGGTCAAAATCCTAAGTTGATCAAAGTGTGTCTCTTTAGAAGAGTTTGAGTAGGATTAGGAATTTATTTATTTATAGTTAAACCACCCAGGGGTGGGGGGGGAACGTTTCGGAGTCTCCGTTCTTCCTATATTAAACAACCCAAAAAACTCAACAACACAACGGGGAGTACTGACTCTCTAGCATCTATGAAAAAGCAATAAACGAGAAAGACTACTCCATTACAAAATATATTCCTATAACTAGGCCTAAAATTCTTCAAAAGGCAAGACTTATCCTTCTTACCCTCAAATTTCCTCTAGATCTCCTGACTTGGAGCTTGGTTGGTACTGCAGTCCTTTACCACATAGATTTTCTAACAAAAAAATGCTATTGGTTGTATTACCTGTGTAGTCATTGATCGATTGGTTGTCAGTAGTTAGTAAAGTCACACTCTTTACAATTAAAGAAAACATATTAAAAAGTGCATTGGCAAAAATTAAGGAGTTCCATTCCTAGGGGTATGGCATGAGTAAGTTTTAGGAATGAGAATACCTTACAAAAAAGAAGTACTGTAGATTTCAGATAGCAAAACTAAATGAAATCAGGAGAAACTACTCCTTCCCAATTATAAGATAAGGCAGGCTGAATTTATCAAGACGAATTATACCTTCGATTTACCAGTTAATTGTTGTTTGTTGAAAATAGTTAGTTGCTGTCCAGTGCATGCTTGATTAGCAAAGAAGTCTGCTGCTTGGTTACCCTCCCTATAGATATGGGTGATTTTCATTTCCAGGTTTTCACTATGGGTGCGAATCAACTGCAGGAGGTTTTGATGTTGCCATGTTCCTTGAAGTGGGTTTGATATGAGTTGTATAACTGCAAGAGCATCAACCTCCAACCACACCATAGTGTATCTGAAGGAAAGTGGATAGGCCCGGAAATGCGGCGGAAGCGCGGTGGAGATAAAAGATATGCGGAGTAAAAAAATTTAAATCATGTTCAAGGGGTGTGCCCTTGAACGTTCCCGGGCTATCGGTGTATAAATGTGTAATACAAGTATGCATATAATAATTAAGCGTTCATGGCTATAGAATAAAAGAGGCCAAATAAGAACATAAATGTAAAATACCTTTCTCGATTTTCTACTACGATTAGCTACACACATTGACGTTCATTCACGCGTGGTCTCAACGTAGAGAGCCTCTAACGTAGTCCACACCACACTGGGAGAGATCTCGTTTTTCTTGCTAGAGAAAAATAGATCTAGAGGATGAAATCAAAGAAGGGATTACACTATCAAATTAGTGTCCCTTCTTGATCTTACTTTGTTCTTCAATTGATCCTAGATCAATGAAGCAACAAAGAAGATTTAGAGAGTAGAGAGAGAGGGGCTGAAAATAGCTTGAGAGAGTGTTCTTCTTTTTCCTACAAAAAGATGAATAATAAAACTCTTGTCTTTGATGATAGTATATACACATATATATACTTATTAATGTGATTATTGGAATGTGTCTAGGTTCATCAAAGGATGTCTAGATACATTCCAATCAATCCTCATTAATCATCAATCAAGCCTACTATTTTAGAAGGTATGATTTAATCATACCAAGTGAAAGAGGCTTGATTGGAATTTGATTTGTCTCTTTCCAAAAGAGACAAGTCAACTTGTCATCGAAGGACTTCATGGTTGATTTTAGTGCTTCCAAAAGAAGTAAATTTCGGCATCCCCTTTTAGAAGAAGTTCAACTTCTTCTAATTCCAAAAGTGGAATTAACACCTCTCTTGGGCCAAGATTTAATGGACCGGATTTTATTGTAATCCAATTACAATAAGCCTAAGAATTAAATCCTATTTAATTTATGGTCCAATTAAATAATTCCCATTGATTTTTAATCCAATTAAAAGATCCAAGCTTCGATTCTCTACTTAATTGTTAATTTCCATTTATCGATAAAATGAGGTCCCGATACAATATCGGCCCGTCCATCCAGTGGACAATCCCATAAGTAATCCAATTACTTATCATCCTCTGATATTGACACCAAGTAAATTCCTTCACCTCCTCGGTGATTTGTGTGTGACCCTCTAGGTTAACCCTTAGCTAGACTTGGGCTCGTGTCCAACAGGAGCTCGTCACCATGGGTGGCCGTTTAGCAATGGTCCATGGCACTAGAGACTAGGTGAATGCTGGCGTGAACATATAGGCACCGAATCCGTACGGGTACGGTCCTATTGTTGACCGTCTCCTGACCTTAGTCTAGGGTATGATACTAGGCGTCAGTTCCCATCCTTGACTAGATGTTTATGCTTAATACTCGAGATATGTTTACTCTATCGATCGACGTTGGAAACCCTTTCCTAATCAATCAATTGCTATGACCATAGACTTTCAGATTCTAACATCATCTAAGAGCACATAGGAGACATCACCGTCATATACTGATGGGGGACAGATCCTATCTTGGAATCTACCGTCCTCGCTACATACTCCAACTGCACTGAACAAGGCTTATAATAACCATCTTACAGAATGATCACCTCTTGCTAGATCGAAGATACAGTCTTCGTATGCACGTGACTGCCATGATTCCTGAAGTTTGAGGACTAATCCTGTACTATCAGAAACCAGGAATTCTAGTCATACTGACCAATCCTCCAAGGCTTCCATATGACGATTCCTGCGAATCTGTTTAGTTAGTTGACCACCTTGTCAACTAACCCACTAAAATTGCATAGATGACCTTCTTCTGTCTACTTAGTGCAAGTCTTAATAGGATACTCGATGCCCAGTCTCGACGTCCTCGACTTGGAATGTTTTAGACCAACCCTCAGAAGTTGGTTTCGTAGCCGCCATCTAATGCGCAACCCAACTACATGGGTTATCCAATTGGTCTGTGGGCATTTATTGTGACGTTGAAATGCCGTTCAAGATTAGTAGTAAGCACAACAAACACAGTGCCAGTGATGAATACTTACTCTAATCATCAGGATAATATTGTTGTAATAAAGATTGACGAATACTTCCCAAAACCGCCAATCCAATTGACTTTTTGGTCACCTATTCTAACATCCGTTGCGTTCCCAGGCCTACAGATTCTTTCATACCTGCCATATAAGACCGTATGGGAGACCACGTGCAGTATAGGTGAATGTACCCATTTGAGAGGTAACCATTATTAACTCATATAATTGTATTTGATTTATATAGTTAAAATGTTTACAAGTGTAATTATTTGTATATGTTTTGTTTCTATGTGAATTGAAGAAAAAGGTGATAAACAAAGCACATGTCGAGGCTTCCACTTGTGAGGTTTGAATTGTCGAAGAAATTAGGCTATTTACTTCGCACTACTTTGAGCCCCAAGTTACTTGAAAGCTACGTAGGCCCGAAAAAAATGATGATCTCATGAGCAACGATGATAGAATTTGACGGTCTATTTTGAACCACCTTGGTTGGTCAAGTAGGGCTTCGAAGAAGAGATACTTAAGTGGTTCGGAACGTCACATGACGTGATGTATGTGTTGTGAAACTATAAAGTATTCACACCTTATTATGAGTAAGTATTTTCTTATACTTAGAAAGTATATTTTCATAGAAATTTGAATGTCATATATATGTATATATATATATATTCTGTTAGAATAGGTGACCGTGAAGCCAATCTGATTGGGCTTATGTAACTTATGTCTCACAGTTTCGTTTAATAATTATTATGAAGAAGAAAGTGATATCATATGGCTTAAATACTTTGTTTGTGTTCACTTACTGCTTTATATTATTAACTGTTCAATGCACAAGCAAAGCCCACAGACCGAAATGTCAATCCATGAAACTGGACTGCGCATAGGATGGCAGGTCATGAAATCAGTTTCTGTGGATCGGTCTGAAACACTCCAAGTCAAGGGATCTCGAGATAGGGTATTGAGAGTCCATTTGAAACTTGCACTAAGCGATTGCAGTCGCGTTTCATCAACAAGTAACGAGGGTCGTCCATGCAATGTTAGTAGGTCAGCCAACTAGGTGCCAACTGGCTGAGGTGACTCGTGGGAATCGTCATATGGAAGACCTTGAGTAGGGTCGGTCGGTATGACTTGTGATCCTCAAACTTGAGGGACTACTGTGGCCACATACACACCATGCTTGTGTCTTTGGTTTGGCAAGAGGCGACCAAGTTGAGAGACTTGGTTGTCATAAGCCCTATCTAGTGCAGTCAAGATGTGTAGTGTGGGTAGTAGGTCCGAAGAGAGGATCTATCTCCTGTCAAAAGGGTTGACAGTAGTATCTCACTTATACTCTGACACTCGTCCTCTATAAATCTTTGGCCACAATGAATGAACAGGGGGATGGGATCCCTGTGACGTTTGGTGTGGACGAGCCAAGGCTTAAGTCGAGAATGGATACTAACGTCCTAAAGGTCCATACCTTAGACTATAACTGTGAGATAGTAGACAGAAAGATAAACGTATTGGAGAGCCTAAATATTCACGCCATAATATTCACATAGTCTCTAGTGCCATAACCGTTGCTAGACGGGCACCCATGGAGACGAATTCCCTTCATGAGATGATTGGAGATTCGGCCGAGTCTAGCTGACGATGAACCTAAAGAGTCACATACAATCCGCCAGTAACAAAGGAATTAATTTTGAATTAATCCCGGGAGGTGGAACAATTTAATTAGATTAAATTGGTTCCCTTTCTCTTGGATTGTTAATTCCTTTAATTAGATTAAATGGAGTTAACTAATATATAAGATTTGTTAGAAACAAGGAAATGGGCTTAAAAATAATTATTTATTTAATTATTTAAAGTCCTATGGATTATTTAATAGGATTTAAATATTCCATAAAATTATCCATCAAGGTGATGGACGGATGAGATTAAAGGAGAGAGATATGGAAGGCCAAGATTAGTTTGACTAAGTCTAAACTTAATTTGACTGGAATTTGACTAGGTCAAAGTCTTAGTTAAATTGTGCCTCTTAATTAATGTTTGAAGAGGAATAGGAGTATTCCTCTTCTATAAATACTCATAGATGCACACACACACACAAGGTGATCATCTTATGAGCACACACACACACACACACCGCCGACCCCTCTCTCTCTCTCTCGTCCCCCTTTTCTCCACGAAAAGCCTAGTTCCTTGTTTTGATACAAGTGGACACTAGACTGATTGATCACGTTAATTAATAACACTTGGTCAATTCGTCCTCCCTATTTCTCTTGATTTCTTGCTAGCACGGGAATCAAGACTCGGTAGGATTGCGTGGACGATTCAGAGGGTTCCTAACTTGAAATCTTGATGGCAAAATGTGGAACAACGCGTTGTAGCGGTACGAAGACAAAACTACAACCGGGTAGGTCTTTAATTTCGATTTTGTTTTCACCCTATGGCCACCATCATATTGCATGTTTACTTTGATCATGAGATACACCGAACACCCGGGAGGTTCGAGGGAACACCCTTGAACATGTATTTACCTTTCGGTTTAAGCATGTTTTATTTTTTGTTTTATTTATCGCGATTTCGCATTCGCGCTCCTCTCGGGACGATCCACATTAGCTTTCATATTCAACGTTCTTTTGGCAATAGGTTCGTCTTGAATGACTACGAAAAGTACAGTTTGGATGACTCAATGATTGATCAACTTGTAATCATTGATTTCAAGGGACAGTTTAGGCGTCGTGTAAGTTAATACTTTATAATATACTTATTTTGCGCTATATCTGTTTTATATGTGAGAATTAAATTCTATTTCAAATCAAATTGCAGGTGGAACCCAAACTGCATAACATGGAGAATGAACTTTTGAAATGTCATTATCGGGGGTCTAGCGCACTTGTGACGATGAGACCATGTTACTTTGTAAAATGGTTACATTTTTCAGATAGAGAAATCACAATGTCAACATGTTAACTATGAATTGTCGGGTGTGTGTGGAAAACTCTTCGTATATAAACACAGATAATGACTTCTATGGGATATAAATATAGATAATTAAGTTGGACTATCCACTTCTTGATTACTTGCATGTCATTCTGTTAGAGTGTGGATGAGTCGATCCAACCAAAGAATGAAGGTACACCCTCATATAATTTCAAAAGAATGTACCAAAAAGATGAACCTTTCATATTTGGACAACAAGCAGTTTAAGTTTACTATATGCATAATTTATTTTTACTTACATATAATACTTGAACATAAAGTTTTTAGAAACTAAAATAATGATATAAATAGTTTATATAAAACATGCACATATAAATTTATAAATAAAACCTTTCAATAATATTATTGTCTCATATTTATAAAGTTATGCACTAGAAAAAAATTACTATTGGCTATATTTCTAATGACTATGGTGAAAAGCCATGGTACATAACTATTATTAACTACTGTTAAATAAAAGACCGATGCAAAAACTAGCTTTATCACCATGAAAAACTTATTTTCCTCAGCTAAGAATGTAAAATATTCGACATGTGGCTTTTAGCCATGGCAAATATTTTAGCTACCCTCACAAAAGCCACGAACGACAGCCGTTGCATGACCGTGGTTAATGACTATTTGCTACGACTATTTAGTATTAATCATGACAACTAGCCATGATTAGATGTTATATTTCTTATAGTGATGGTAGTATTATTTTTGTAAAAAGTGTATATTTTTTAATATTTTAAAAATATTAACCAAGTCTATCGAGTCCAACCCGGCGGGTCCTGGGCCTGGGTCCAGAATTTTCTTGCAGGGATAGGTCCCATGTTTTGACACACTTGCCCTAGACCCCCTTCATTGCCATCCATGAATGCCATCCCCTTCATTGCCATCCCTAAACTTATTCCTTTTTTTTATTCCTTTTGGAGAGTGTTGGGTGTTTCTGGGACCAATCCAAGCCCTGTTGGTTGTTAAGGCTCAACCCGGCTTGCCTTCGCCCCTGTCTGCACTTCTTGTTATATTTTCATATTTTTGGAGAAACTTACTATATATGGTCTAGACTAACGTTCCTTTATCTCAGATTTTTTTTCTCTAATTCCTGTCTTCGTTTTACCTTCTACGTGTATACATATTTAAATATCTTTTGGAGTGAGCAAAAAAAATCTTTGCATTTATGTTGCATCATTAGTTAGTGTGTAGTCTCTATTTGTTATGTTGATTTTGCTACCTGCTATGTAGTTTCCTAGATGTAACTACAAAACGCTCCTTTGTTTGGATTGCTTAATGTGAGGTTGTTTGTTTTTCTTGCATATATATATATATATATATATATATTTTTTTTTTTTTCAGTTGGCTTCCTGATTTTATATGGTTTTCTAGAGTCAGATTTGTTTAATTGTTATTTTTAGTTAATTTGAGTTATGTTGTGAGACTCTCTCTCTCTCTCTCTCTCTCTCTCTCTTTGTTTTTTCCCCTAATTTTGTTTGTAACTTCCTATTTCATTGATTACATGTTCGAATGTCTTCGGCTCATGTGAATATATATATGGGATTTTGGATTGGTTATTTCCACATCCTTTTATAAGGTTCAAACAATATGTTTTCTTGCACTTCCATTGAGAGATATTAAAGGCATTTATGGGACTTCATCGCCGTTAATATCTCATACATGGATTTTTGAAGTTACTTCCTCAGACCACTCCCTAGTTCTTGTATATTTACTCGGTTAGCTTAATTGTATTTGTCGTATCATATATAAAGGGGGTGGCAAAATAAGGACTATAGATATAGGGGTGGCAAATAGTAACTAGAATTTATTTATTTATTTATTGTTTTTATAATTGCAAGACTCTAGCCACCAAAATTTTTGAAATTACTAGAATTTGTTGATATGAAAATCTAGGGTTTTCTTAAATTGAGGATTTTGCTAACTGTGTATGTTTTTAAAAATACGTTGCCACCTAACCATTGACTTGGCAAGGAAAATATTGTATATAAAAAATTATATATAATTATGTATATAATATAAATTATCAAAAAATATTATATAATATATATTTAAAAAAAAAATCCCTACCCCTCTCCGCCGACCCCCATAGAATAGGGCGACTTCGCCCCTAGCAGAGGGGGGCAAGAAACTGGGCGATATCACCATCATCGTAACCCCCAATAGAAGTAACTGGCCGATGTCATCGTCAGCCAATGCACAACTGAGCAACAACGGTCGCCCAGATGTAAACAGATTTTTGGCGACTGCCGTCGCCAAGTTGCTCGGGGGCAGTGATTGTCGCCCTTCTCTGCGGGTCGGCGTCGCCGTCACCCCTTTTCTTGGGGATAAGGGCGGGGGGGATGGTTTGGGTGGGAGGGTAGGGTTTAGTTTCTCATGTAAATTTATATTATATAAAATAATATTTTATTTTTAATTTATAATTATCTATAAAATAATAATTTTATTTTTTTTAATTTTGTATTTATAATTTTTTGTTTTTTCAGTAATACATTTAAGTGATGTTATTTTCTTTTTAATTAAAAAAATTGATGTATTGAGTCATATATTTTATTCAAATTTATAATATATTTTAAAGTTTGTAAGATTATTTATTGTATGCAATTTGACCTTTTTTCCATGTAAGCGCTTATTTGGCAAAGGTGAGATAAAAAAATGTCCAGTCAGTAAAAGACCCCCAATATAAAAAAGTGTGTCCCCCTGTTTTTTCCGTGTCATTGCTAATATGGCAGGGAATCTTTTCATGTAAGTGCTTTATGTGGCAGAAAAGAATAAAAAGATATCATACAACAAAAGCTTCAAATGAAAAAGCCATAATCTATCTACCTCAGCAAATTCCCGCCACTTTTAAAATTTCAGTGGACGGAGTCTTGCATTTGCAAAAAATATTAATTGTGGGTTACCATTTGTCACTCCTATGTTTGGAGTAAACCCACCCCTGCAAACATAGAGAGCAGTGTTAGAATAGGTGACCAAGAAGCCAATTAGATTGGGCTTTTGTAATTTATTTTTTACAATGTCGATGTAATATTTATGGTTTTGAATAAAGTGATATTCAATTAATGGCGTTCATTATTTGTTGTGTTTACAGCTTTATGTTAATATTATGTTAATTGCACAACAAAGCCCACAGACTAGACATTTAAATCTAAGGAGTTGGACTGTGCATTGGTTGGTAGTCGTAGAACCAACCTCTGTGGATTGGTTGAAATATTCTAAGTCGAGGACCTCAAGATGGGGCATCGAGGGTCTGTGAGAGACTTGCACTAAAGATTGCAACGTGTTTCATCGGCAGGAGACGTAGGTCGTCTAGCAATTTTTGTGGGTTGGTTGGCCAGGTAGTTGACTAACTAAATTGACTCATGGGAATCGTCATATGGAAACCTATTGGAGCTTGGTTGGTATGACTAGAATTCCCAGCTATGATAGTACGAGATTAGTCCTCAAACTTGAGGAACCATGGCAGTGACATGTACATGATGCCTGTAGCTTAGATTTGGCGAGCAATGCTTGTGTTGAAATATGGTCGTTATAAGCTTCATCTGCAGCAGTCAAAATGTGTAGTGAGGACTGTGCGCTCCAATATAGAACCCATCTCCTGTCAGTGTTATGATAGTAGATCTTCCATACACTCTGAGACCCGTTTCCCTTAGAATCTGTTGCCACAGTTACTGAATTAGTGGGATAGGTTTCCATAGTGACGGTTCTGTAGGGTAAACAAGGGAGCTCGAGTATTAAGTATAGCCGCCTAGTCCAGGATGAGAATCGACACCTAATTCCATGCCCTGGACTATAGCCCGGAGACAGTAGAGGGAATGACCGTACTCATATGCATTTGTGAGCCTAAATGTTCACGCCTTGTTTCACCTAGTCTCTAGTGCCATGGACTGCTGCTAGATGGCCATCCATGCTAACGGGCTACTTCCGGTTATGGGATAATCAGAAGCAAAAATTTGGATTTAAATTGATCAGTGTTAGGCACTGACCCAAGTCTAAATGAGGGTGAACCTAAAGAGTCATAGACGATTCCATGGATGTGAAAGGAATTAATTTGGAATTAATTCTGTAAGGAGGATTAATTTAATTGCATTAAATTGATTTCTTGGAGAGCATAAATGATTTATGGAAATAATCCATGGGATGGATTTCCCAAAAGTTTAATTAATGAGGTTTGATTGCGAAAATATGTATAGGTCACTGGCAAGTGCACTATCTATCAAGTAGTATAAAAGATATCAAACCTACGAGGATTTAATAAACTAATTACCACAACTATAACCAACCCCTAATTAATTTGGCTGATCGAAAAGTTTGGATGGTTTACGGTAACTACGACAAATCAATAAAAACAACTATGGTAGATTAACACGTCGAAGAGAAACGTAGATATAGAAAAGGTGCTACGGCTATAGGTCCACCTAATAATTACGATGAATGCAATATTTACTGATTAATTGAACATACGAGTATTTTCAATACTGAGGTTTCTCTTAATTTAATCCGATAAACTCTCTCGAGATATGCCAAACCTATTACTATCAAGGAATTAATGGATCTCTCCTCTCTAAAACTCGTGATAATAATGCATTAGGATCTATGAAAAATCTATCAACTAGATCAATCATGCCTATGTATGTCTACACATCATTCAATTCACACCATGAACTATTCTATCCATTATTCTAAATTCCCTTTCGGTTCATCAAAACAATTAATAAAATCTAAGAAGAGATCAAACTCTCAAATAATAGTAACAAGCACAATAGTTCATGGATATGTGAAAAATACCAAAATAGATTAATTCGGAAAACACTCAACACATTGTATCAATTAGGCTTTCCATAAGCCCTAGCACAAAAGAGATTAGTTCATCCTAACTAGAACTAAAACTAAGGAGGAAGATTGAGAAAAGCTCATGGAGTAGTACATCGGCTTGATGGTCGTCAGTCCAATGCCGGATCCCCTTCTTCACACCCTTCTCGTCTTCGTTCCTTGCTCTGAAAACGTGTGTCTCAACAATTTTTGTTGAATAAGTCGAAATCCCCTTCTCCTTCCATTTTCTCCTCCTTTTATAATAAGTCCTAGCTATGGTAAGAAAGGAAAGTATTGCACCTACCATAAAACTATTTTTTCCTTCCCTAATCCTTTCTTTACCAAACTTCTAGGCCTAATTACAAAGGGAATAAAAAAGGAAATAAAATTCTTCTTCATGTTGCTGAAATTCAGACTTAACGATCAACCCGTCTGCGATTTTTGCCCAGTGCATGTCTGATAACCTGTGGGTCACGGGCTAGGTTCTTCGCACTTTTGTCATGTTGATTTCTGATAGCCCGTGGGTCATGGTCTAGCTTGTACATATTTCTGCAGAATTCTTGGGTTTTTCTCCATATTTTAGCTATTTGCTTGCATTTGTCTTTTGTCATGAAAGCTCCTAAAATGTCACAAATGCACCTAACAACAAGCATCATATCACGAGAATATAGGGACATCAATAGAGAAATATGTCATATAATTTCCTCTAATCAAATACCACACACTTAAACTATGCTTGTCCTCAAGCATATAACAGTGTAATTCCATAACCTCTCTTTCAAAAGAGAATCTCTTTCATTTCATTCCACCCTATTTTGACTCATGCAAATATTTCAAAATGAACTTACCATCAAGGTGCAAGTAACAATTGACTTCATAGTACAAATTCACACAAACCACACAATATAACAACTATCTCAACAATCTATTCGGAATCAAAATGCAAAGTGAGTTAACACCCTCGCTTAAGATACACTCAATACGCTCGTAGCGTTTAAGGGTAAACAACAACTCTCACGTCATGCTCTAACAAGGTTTTGCCATAGGCTTGCTCTTATATCGCATCTCACCACTTGAAGTGAGTTAGAAGTGAGAATCAAAGGGTCTCTCCCGAATTGTAATGGGGCTTTAAGTGAACGTAGGAAGCAAGTGAGACTGAAAGAAGGGTTCTATGGGGCTAAAGGAATTGGGTGACATTGCCTGAATATTTTTCCACACTACAAATCCTCCTAGTCCAAGTGTGTCTCTCATTTTTTCATTTTTCTTCCTTTCTTGCTCTTTCTTATTTTTTCTTTAATTTTCATCATCGCATCTTTCTTGTTGCCCAGCATCAATGATTTTCTCGATGCTTTTCCCTTCTCTCTTTTTTTTTTTTTTTTTTTTTTTCGGGGGGTGGGGGGGAGGGGGGGTGGGGAGGATTTTCTGATGTTTCTTTTCCTCTTTTTTGTATCTTTCGTTTTTCCTCACATCCACAATTGCTTTTCTTTGGACATAACTTCAAGGAGTACTTAAGACTTGCACTTGAACTATACACAAACGGGTAGATCACATAACGAGCAGTCATTCCAATCCTTCAACATTGGGGTTCAAAGGTCTAGGATAAAGAAAAGGTTGTTCACATCTTGTATTGTGGTTAATATGACAACAAAATCAGGCTCAGGCTTGATTGGGCTACTACGAGTGAATATTTATGCAGGCTTCACCACATAAAATTTTGGTTTGATTCTAATGCCCTTATCACTTACACCACACTCAACTCAACATTGCAGTCTCGACATGTATAACCGAGAAAGTTCTAGAAAACCAAGCCAAAGACGACAATCACACAACCAAACAAAATAATGGAGCAATAGGATGTGTGCTCATAGGCTCAAAAGCCCACCAAATAAAGGCTTATTTGTGTTACTCACGAGCATTTTTCATAAAAAAGGATTATTAAGACAATCATAACAAATGTGGCAAGTTTGAACTTTTCCTACACATATCAATCATTCCATTGCAATCTTAATAGTGTATCCATTAATCATGTCAACATGAATCAGATGGAGGGGTACAACATATTAAAATTTATCACCTCATACCACTCAACAAAATTATCACAAATGCATGAAACCATGAACCCCCCCCTCCCCCCAACTTAAGATCAACATTGTCCTCAATGTCCACAATCCGGGAAAAGAATGAAATGCAAGAAATAAAGTACTCCACTGAGTGTGTGGGTCGTCGAAATCTGAAGGAGGGATGGATAAGGGTGGTTGGGCACTTGCTGAGTCGATAAGGGAATGCGCAAAGGTCCAACCGAGTCATGGAGCCCCTGTAAGAGTAAAAAACATCGTCAGATAAAAAAAAAATTCGAGCGAACAGAATACATATTTAAAAAAAATAGGCAAAAGTGTGTTTAGTTGAAAGAGAGTAGTAGGAGAACGAAAAAAGAAAAAAGAAAGTACAGGGGATGGGAAAAAATCAGCCGACGACGTGGTGGCATGGGAAAATGGGTACGAGGCGAGCGGATGGTAACGTAGTGGCGGCACAATGTTAACACGACGGTGAGCAGCCGAAAGTTTAGCAAAAAAGGACAATGCAGAGTGGGTGCGAGGCAGGCGACAACATAGCGGCCTGGTCACGCGACGGTGTGAGGAAGGCGGCAATATGGCGTCGCGATGGAGCCAGTGGGCGCGGTTTTGGTCCAAGGTGGTTATCGGGGTGAGGGAGACGATGCGGTGGCTCAGTGACAATGCGACGGTGCTAGTGCTGAGTGGTGGTGCGGAGGCATGGTGGCTGAGAGAGCTGAAAAAATGGAAGAATCACAAGGCGAGAGACAAAACCAAGACCTAGGGATGGAATTGGGAATTTTTCTGATTTTTAGAAAATTTTCATTTTTGTTTTTGTTTTTTTGTGAGTAATAATAAAATAAATGAAAAAAAAAGGAAAAGAGAGAAAAAAAAAAGTAATAAAGGGGAGGGGATTGAGCATCAAACATAAACACTCTGTCAATAGCCCGTGAGCACGGGCTATCAGAAGTTCGCTCGTCTGAAACGCTCCCTGCATAGCCCATGGGTCACAGGTTATCAGGAATTTATTCTCCTAAACTGAAAGAGAAAATACGAAAAAACAACAGAAAAATGCAGGGGTTGCCTCCCATGTAGCGCTCATGTAACGTCACTAGCTTGATGTTTGGATACGTCTCACGTTGTTGCAAGTCGAAAAGGGGGCTCGGTATGAATCTTTTGCTCCTCTTTAATATACCCTTCTAGTCTTTACAAATCCACTTTAACACGGGCCTTGTATTTATAATGCCACTCTCCACCATCCTTGATTTTTTTTCTTTGTCAGATGAGATTCATGCCATGCCTTGGTGCGTTCATTGTACATTCGGACATTCTCATAGGCCTTGTTCATCCATTTCTTCTTTTTCTTTGATTGAAGCGCATTGGTCTTGCTTGCATTTTTCTGATTGGATGATACTTCATCTGGCGGTTTTGCTTTTTGATTGAAAGTAGATCCATTTAAAAGCAAAACTTTTTACAGTTTTAACTTTAATTCTTAACCAGTGTCTGCAAAAGTTGCAATTTCCTCATGCTTTTCCTTCATGTCCTGCAAATTAATCCCATTAGAATTTTTGGTGCAACTTCCTTTAGGATCCTTACACTTGACTAAGTGAGCGTTGTCAGTTCTAAGGGTGGTAATGCTATCAATGGAAAATATGTCATGCTCGTGTTTGTCTAGATACTTCATAGGCTTAAACACATCAACGACTATATGCTCGTCAGTAACTCTAAAGAGTGAGTTGACCTTTTTGCACATCAATCAAGGCTCTACTTGTGGCAAGAAAAGGTCTTCCTAGAATCAATGGCATTTTCTTAGCCTTTTCAATATGTAACATAATGAAATAAACGGGGATGATAAATTTGCCGACTTTGACCAATACATCTTCCACCATTCCCCTAGAGTACTTAATAATTCTATCCGCTAGTTGCAAAGTGATTATAATGGGAGTAAGCTCATGCATTCCAAGTTTCTCAAAATAGAATATGGCATTAAATTCACATTAGCCCCTAGATCACATAAAGCTTTGTCAAAATTGATATTCCCTATAGTGCAAGAAATAGAAAAACTCCATGGATCCTTGAGCTTGGGTGGTAGCTTGTTTTGGAGAACCGCTGAACTTTCTTCATTGAGCTTCACCTTTCACCTCCTTCCCACTTCCTCTTGTTTGAAATCACCTCCCTCAAGAACTTTGCTTAACTTGGCATCTGCGAAAGTGCATCAATTAAAGGGATATTAACATGAATCTTTGTAAACATCTTTAAGAATTTGCCAAATTGTTTATCCAAATTAGCCTTCAAAATTCTTTTGAGATATGGGATATACGGAGGAACCTCATCTAGATTGAGTTTGAGTTTAGGAGTACCCCCTTTTGTTTCCTCTTGAAGCTCCTCCTCTTTTTGAGCTTGACCTTCCTCCAATTGCTTCTTCAGTGGCTCTTTTTCAATGGCTCTTTCATTCATCACTATGATGATATGAACTTGTTCTCTTGGATTCTTCTTGGTATTACTTGGGAGTTGACCTTCATTCCTACTTGACATCAAGCTAACAAGCTGCCCCACTTGAACTTCCAAATTTCGAATTGTTGCGTCTTGATTCTGGAACCTAGTGTTGGCCGTGGTGATAAACGTGGAAAGCATGTCTTCTAGATTGTTCTTCTTTTCCTTCGGTGGTTGCTGTTATGGTTGGTGGTATCCCAGTGGTCCTTGCAACTGATTATTACTCCACAAAAAGTTGGGGTGACTACGCCATCCCCGACTGTAGGTGATCGAGTATGAGTTGAAATTAGACCTACCACCATGAGAAATAAAGTGAGCATTTTCATAAATAGCACTTATGTTCCGTACCTTGCAGTCTTGACTTAAATGACCCATTTGACCACATGCACCGTAAGGTCCTATGGGTGCAATATTCCACATAGCGACTCCAAGGTTATTCACTTGTTGTCTTAGTGAAGCCAACTGAGTCGGTACCGTAGTCATTGCGTTAACTTAGTGGATGCCGGCCACTCGTCGGCCTTGACCATATGGTTACAAGCTGGATGTTGTCTCGTCAATGACTGTGAACACCTTTGATGGTAGCTTTCTCATGAGAATAGCACCTGCAGCTGCATCAATAGTAGCCCAGTTAGCCAATGTGACTCCATTGTAGAATGTTTGTACTTGCCGCCATACTGGTAGCTGATGATGAGGGAACTTTCTAAGCATGTCCCTAAAACGTTCCCATGCATCATACAATGCTTTCCTATCTGACTACACAAAAGAAGTAATATCATTCAACAACTTAGCAGTTTTAGATGGGAGAAAGTATTTAGCAAGAAATTTTTGTGTCAATTCTGCCCAAGTCGTGATACTACTAGCAGGAAATGACTGAAGCCAATCTTTGGCTTTATCATATAATGAGAACGGAAAGAGCCTAAGTCTAACGGCATCATCCGTAGCACCATTAAATTTAAAGGTATCACAAATCTCAAGAAAGTTAGAGAGGTGCTTATGATGGATTCTTGTCAAGCAAACCGAAAAACTGCTCGCGTGTTTGGATCATCTGAGTTATGGCCGGCATGATCTTAAAATTATTGGCTTGGACCAAGGGTTTGGTAATGGTAGATATCACATCATCAGCTGTCGGGAATGAGAATTCCATCATTGGCCTCTCTACGACCCTCGTTTTCCATAGTTGGCTCTATGATAACAAGTTGATCTCTTCTCAAAATTTCTACTACTTTCGCCTCTTTCGATGGTGTTCTTCTATCTAAAGTTATCTCAATTTTTTGATCGAATTGTGCTAACTCCCCACCACTACTTCGTGTCATCAAACTCGGAACCAAGGGAAAGGAAAAAGTGAGATAAAATAAAAATAAAAATAAACAACGAAATCCAAATTAATTAAGACTAGCAAGTTATGATATTATTTCAAATTAAATCCCCGGCAGTGACGTCAAAAACTTGATTGCGAAAATACGTATAGGTCACTAGCAATTGCACTAGCTATCAAGTAGTATAAAAGATATCTAACCCACGAGGATTTAACAAACTAATTACCACAACTATAACTATCCCCTAATTATTTGGACGATCGAAAAGTTTGGATAGCTTACAGTAACTACGAAAAATCAATAAAAACAACTATGGCATATTAACACGTCGGAGAGAAACGCAGATATAGGAAAGGTGCTACGGCTATAGGTCCACTTAACCAATATAATGAATGCAATATTAACGAAATAATTGAACAAGCTAATATTTTCACATACTAAGGTTTTTCCTAATTTAATCTGATAGACTCTCTCGAGTTATCCAAATCTATGACTATCAAGAAATTAGTGGATCTCTCCTCTCTAAAACTCGTGACGATGATGTTTTAGGATCTATGAAAAATCTATTAACTAGATGAATCATGCATATGTATGTCAACACCATGAATTATTCTATCCACTATGCTAAATTCCCTCTCGGTTCACAACACAATTAATAAAATCTAAGAGGTGATCAAACTCTCAAATAATAGCAACAAACACAATAACTCATGGATACGAGAAAAATACCAAAATAGATTAATCTAAAAAATACTCAACACATTGTATCAATTAGGCTTTCCATAAGCCGTAACACAAAAGAGTTCAGTTCATCCTAACTAGAACTAACACTAAGGAGAAAGACTGAGAAAAACTCATGGTGTAGTAGACCGGCTTGATGGTCGTCACTTCAATGCCGGATCCCCTTTTTCACCTCCTTCTCGTCTTCATTCCTTGCTCTAAAAATGGGTGTCTCATCTATTTTCATTGAAAAAGTCGAAATCCCCTTCTCCTTCCATCTTCTTCTCCTTTTGTAATAAGTCCTAGCTATGGTAAGAAAGGAAAGTATTCTACCTACCATAAAACTCTTTTTTCCTTCCCTAATCCTTTCCTTACACAACTTCTAGGCCTAATTACAAAGGGATTAAAAACAAAATTAAATTCTTCTTCATGTTGCTGAAATTCAGACATAACGATCAACAAGTCTGCGATTTTCACCCAATGAATGTCTGATAACCCGTTGGTCATGGGCTAGGTTCTTCGCGCTTCTGTAAGGTAATTTTTGATACCTCGTGGGTCATGGGCTAGCTTGTACATGTTTATGTAGAATTCTTGACTTTTTCTCCATATTTTTTAGCTATTTGCTTGCATTTGTCTGTTTCCATGAAAGCTCTTAAAATATCACAAATGCACCTAAGAACATGCATCATATCATGAGAATATAGGGACATCAATAGAGAAATATGTCATATAATTTCCTCTAATCAAGGTTAATTAAATTTTGAATTTTTGCCTTTATAAATTAATTGGATCAATTTATTTAGCTTAATGCATAAATTGAATTTATGAATTAAATATGGGCTCCTTTTAAGTGGATTAAAAGGATGGAATTTTATGTTCGGCCTGAATATTAAAATGAATTTAATTTGAAGTCCATTGGACCTTGGGTTCATTTCAACTGGATTTGAATCAACCCGGTCCATAAAAGCCGAAGAGAAATGAATGGCCATGATTTGATCATGGGAATGGGAGATGGATGGCCAAGATCCCTCCTCTAAGAGAAAGAAATTCGGCCATCATAGAGGTAGTGGTGGAGATTATGGCTCTTTCGAAGCTTCCTAAAGACTTTGTGTAGGTTAAATGACTAGGTCATTTAAATACACAATTACACACACAATCTCACATAACACACACACACACACACACACACACTCTACCCATGGCCTCTCTCGCTCTCCCCCTCTCCAAGAAATCACTCCATGTTTGTCTTGATTCTATCAAGGAAGAACAACGAGATATAGATCACGTTAACTCATAACGTTAGGTTGAAATCTCCCTTTCCATAGTTTTCTTGCTAGCACTAGAGAGCTTTGCAATTCGTGAATTGCATGGAATTCTTTGGAGGTGCTCTGTGCAGGGCTTTTTGGCGGTGGAGATTCGAAAACAATGTGTGTAGCCAATTAAGAAAGCTATGAGGGTAAAATCACTATTTATGTTTTCTTGCATCTCGTTGTTTCATAATTCTATAGCCTCCATGTTAATGTAGTTGTAGACATAAGATACACCGAACGACCCGGGAAGAGCAAGGGTACACCCCTTGATTCATATCTAACATGATTTTAATTTCGTATTCGTTCATCGTTTTTATTATTTTTTCATGCTTCCGCTGCGTGTTTCCCGGCCCGATCCACACTTTCAGGCAGGGTAGTAAATGCAATTAAGTCTTACTTATTAATGTATATAATTTTATTTATTTTTTTGATTTCCCACTAATAACACCCTTACATAATCTATGAAAATAGCACTACAAAAACATGCGGAAATAGGAACGGATATATACGACCGTTCCAACTACCGTTCCTAATAGGAACGGTACAAGGAACAATTATGGAACGGGAAGACGTTGATGACGTCATTGTCGTGGTAACTGTAATACAAATTAATAGGAACGGCACAACCGTTCCTATTCGAGTGCCAACATATGTGAGCCAATTTGTACACCTACAACCGTTCCTAAGAGGGATCTGATATATTTTGAACTTCAATTTGAAACACATGTGTGAAATTTGGAATGGCAAGTCGACTGGGAACACTTACTGTTCCTATACGGGTATCTACGGTCGTGTCTATTTGGACCGGTCGGCTTACCGTTCCAACATGTAGTCCTACATAAGACCCTATTACGCCATGGGTAAAATTGTAATGTAATTACCGTTCCAAATTGTGGTATATAGTAAGTGCAATATTGTTACAATTACCGTTCCCAATTGTACTCCAATTAGGAACGGTCTTGCTGCGTGTGCCTCATACCGTTCCTAATATGCCTAACGACTATAGTACAACGGTAATATTGCCGTTCCTGTCACCCCACCTGGGACTGTTCCTAAAGCTGGAACAACAGCTATATTTAAACGGCTAGTTTTGTGTTCCAAATAATATTCCAATGCCCGTTCCAATATTTTCTATATATATGTCCCCCTTCTTTGTCATTGTTCTTGTAATTACTGTCCAACTCATTTTGTTGTAACTCCCCCCTTGATTCTTTATACGGAAAATCAAACATATCAATTACCAAGTACGAATTTTATATTGATATTGATAGGTGTTTTGCTCAGGTAAGTATGCAAAATTTTGTTATTTTTGTATATATATATATATAATATAATCTCGTCATGTAATTGTGTACTGTTGTGAATTATACGTAGGACCAATCATGTTAAGACAGTTGAGGAAATGGATGTATGATCGAGATGTCCTGGGTGTGACGATCGAGTTTGAGGACGGTGTTACAACATTTTTAGAATGGGCCCAGTCTCAGCGTGCATATATGGACGGGGACAAGATTAAGTGTCTCTGCCGGAAGTGAAAAAACGAATGGTTCAAAACACCAGACGAGGTAAATTTTGACTTGTGTATATAAGGGTTTTTGCCAGAGTATTATAATTGGACTTCGCATGGTGAGGAGAGGGTGCAGGAATACTTTGAAGCATTGACAGCGCCCCCTGTGCAGCAGCAGCAAACGCCACCCGTTCAGGAGGAGGGTAGTTCGCATTGGGGTGATGCGGCTCAGATGGATTGGGCGCAGAGGATGGTATTTGATGCCGACGGGCCGTCATTTTGGTCTTCGTACAACCAGGAGGGACCGACTGATGATGGTACTCGGTATTGTCTATAGATAACCTTGTAAAAATTATTCTTGTTTTTGTTTGATGAATATTTTGATTAATAAGTTTCTAAATCTTTAGTAACTTAAAAGTATTTTTTGTCCTCTAACTTTAGCCATGTCCCACTTTAGTTGGGATAATTTCACTTTTGATACTCCAACTCTCTTTTTCACCTTTGGTACCCCATATTTCCAAGTCATCAGACTTGGTACCCAAAGTTTCCATTTTTCATGCACCTGAGCACCCTCTGTTAGGTTGACCGTTAAAACAAACGGTCAACTCAATTTTGGAGGGAAAATTGGGCAGTTTCTTGTCTATTTAAGGGCATGTTTGGCTTCTTGGACCAAAATAAGTCCGGAAAGAAAGTTTTGGGCTTGTCCTAATTAAGGGGTAAATTTATTTTTGTTCTTATTTATTTTATTTTGTTATTGTTTACCATTATATTTTTGCTTTTAGGTTTTTGTTCACCGAAAAGGCAATATTGTGGAATTTTTACTTATTTCTCCTCATCCATTTCGATTTTTGCCAAAATTTTTTCAATTTCACTATTTCAAGTCTATTTTTTGTGGTGTATGAAATGGTAGTCAAATATGCCTTTAAATAGACAAGGAACTACCCAATTTTCCCTTCAAAATTGGGTTGATGGTTTATTTTATTGGTCAACCTAACGGGGGTACTCAGGTGGATAAAAGTGAAACTTTTGGGGAACATAGGGTACCAACGGTGAAAAAGAGGTATACCTGGGGTATCAAAAGTGAAATTATCCCCATTTTAGTCCTTTAACTTTATTTTGTACTAAAAAATAAACAAGTCAATATTATACTAGATAATGGACTAAAAATATTTTTTGTCCTATAACTTTAGCCATTTTTTAGTCTTTTAACTTCCTAGGGTTCCAAAATGGTTCTTTGACTTTTTAATTTGCTCGATTTCAGGACACTAGTCGTCGGGTTTGTCCAAAGTTATCGGAAAACAGCACATAATTGACGTGGCATTTCAAATTGGGGGAAATGATTTTATTAGCTAATTATACATGATGTGGTAATTACATCACTTTAATTTTAAAAAAGATATTAAGTGGCATTAAATTAGGTTATTTACTAAAATTACTAGCACTTATATTTAAAATAAAATTTAATACTTTTTTCTTTATCTTTACATTTTGAAAAATTAAATCATTTTTAATTCATTTTTTGAAAATAATATTTTTCCCTCTACCAATTATATAGTATGAACTAATTTAAATAGATTTTGATAATATTTATTATAAAATATATGAATTAAATATCAAATATAATAAAAGTATATCAAAATTTGAACTTATATTATTTAATATAAATAATATTTATCATTATATGTATTCAAAATAAAATATATTTTTTTGTATGAATTTTAGATTTTGAAAAAAAAACTAAATATTATTAATTAATTTTTAAGAAAATAAAAAATTGTATATATAGTATATATATATATTATTAATTACATATATATATTACATATAGTGTGTATATATATAATTGTGGCGACGACCAACCGCCTCAGTGGCGACAGCAACCGTCACTGCCAACCTCTAGGCGACGATGAATTTCATTCAAAGAAGAAAGGGGTGTCGTCGTCGCCAAGGTAGGGCGACGATGACACCCCTTTTCTTCTTTGGGTGACTGCGATTGCCTAGATTTAGGGCAAGCCGTCGTCACCCAGGTTGGGCGACGACGATGCCCTTTTTTTTCTAGGCGACCGCGGTCGCCAGATCTAAGGCGAGTGGCCGTTGCTCAAGCTAGGCAACGACAATACCCATTTTCTGGGTAGTTGTCACCCCCTTTCGTGCTAGGCAACGTTGAGGTCGTCAGACTGTTCTAGGCAACATTTCTATCGCCTGAAGGTTGGGAGGCGACGGCCGTCGCCGCTGTATATATGTTTATATGTAATATATATTTATGTATATAGAATTGTGTGTATATATATATATATAAAATAAATAACAAATTTTCAAATATAAATATATTTGTGTAATCCCTCCCATTCCCAAATCCATGTTATCGGGATGACGTGGCCACTAATGCTACATCACATTTTTTTTAATTAAAGGTATGTAATCACATTGTGCCATTTTCTAGCAACTTTGGCCAAAATTCGACGACTAGTGTCCTGAAATCTAGCAAATTAGAAGTTAAATAACCATTTTGAAACCCTGCGAAGTTAAATGATTAAAACAGAAAATAGCTAAAGTTAGAAGAGAAAATGCCTTTAATCAAGTATTTTAATATAATATTAACTCATTTATTTTGTAATACAAAATAAAGAGAAAGGGCTAATAAAAAAAAAATTTAAAAGTCTATCCTTTCAATCTATTTTCGTCATATCAAATAAAGTGAAGTATTAGAAATTTAGTCCCCAATAATCTTTCTTCCCCTTAGCTTTTCACTTCTCATTCACCTTTCGTTTCATTGAACAAAACGAACCCTACGGGAGGGGCGAGTTTCAAGTTTGTCCAAATATGTCTTGGAGCTGGATATGATCGTGTTATAATATTTAAAATTGTGATGGAATGTTAATATTTTACTTTGAAAAATATACTAGTATAATTGGGATAATTTCACATATGGTCCATTAAGTACTACACTAAATCATTTTTGGTATCCCATATTCTGACCTCCTTAATTTTGGACCCAAGTTTTCTTAAAACGATCGAATATAGATTTGATTGTTAGATGACTATCTAAACTAACGGAGGAACTTTTTTTGGTTAGCTGACAATCAAGAATAACTTTGATCATTTTAGAACAATTTAGACCAAAATGATGAGGTTATATATGGGCACCAAAAGTGATTTAGTAACCAATTATGAGGACTAAAAGTAAATTTCTCTCAATTTTGACTATTTTTCACCCAAAATGACGCCTCACACCTATTTCTCTACAGCGGGTAAGAGATCGTTAAGTTTTTGCCTTTATTGTTTGTTTGCCGCCTTTCGTCACTAAAAAAATGTCCGTACATTAGTTTAGACGGTCAACCAATTGCCTAAATTCACTTTGATAATTTTAAAAAAATTTGGGAGCCAAAATTGATGAATTCATACATGAAGTATCAAAAGTGATTTAGTGACTAACTTAGAGACTAAAAGGGAAGTTATCTCGTATAATCTTACCCCTCAAAATATGGCTCAGTCATCTCGTCCAGGAAGGGAGGTAAATTGCTCCATTTTGAAGAACAAAAAGAGGTAAATTGATTCATTTTGAAAAACACAGGGAGGTAAATTGCTATTTTATTTTTTATAAGATGATAATTTGCTCATTTACAATATGCGAGGGTTGCTTGCATTTTTCCCTTTTATAATTTAAAGGAGTAAAGTGCCAAACAAACTTAATTGAAGGTGCAAAATGCAAATTACCCATAAACTTCCAATAAATTTCATGTCTGTCTTCATACACAAATTATCTCAAGAAACCTTGATGCATTTCCATGACGTCCAAATAGTTGCAATAATCTCATTTTCACAGAAACTTCAGCGCAATTTGCTCAGGAAACGGACAACTACAAGAAGACTAGGAATTAAAACTGTATCTTGCTACTAGGATTATTTATTCATTTGACTAAAGACGTGTATATAAACCAAAACAAGAAACAACAATTTTGTTGATGATCAGGACATATACATAGGACAGAACACAAACTATCTAACAAAATTTGGACAAATTACAATTAGCTCAATGAGCTTTCGAATAATTAAAAATGCTCTCTCGTTATTTGAAAAATTATCAATATCCCTGATTTTAACATTTATATAACAATTTGCCTAATTTGTTAGTTTGGTTAGATTTCTATCCATTTTTTATGATGAACTGGTCAAAATGACCTTCTGAACTATAAGTTATAAATTTACTTATTTTTCAAAAAAATTCTAAAAGTTTTTTATGGACTAAGTGGAGAAATTTTCAAATTCTTCAATCCACCTCGTCTGATTTTATTATAATTTTAAATTTTTTCAAAAATAAAACAGTAAAGAAAAAGTTGAAAATTCTAGGCGACCATTCAAGGATAACATAATTTTTTATTTAGGGGGTGTTGATAATTTTTCAAACAACGAGACGACATTCATAATTATATCAAAACTTAGGAAAACTCATTATAATTTACCCTAGAAATTCACAGTAAAAATTAATAAGAGTGTTTGAGTGTGCGACATGCCTCAACATTACATTCAGGCCCGACGATCGCAAATTGAATTATAATAAGTAGTTTCTAGATGTAAAATTATAATTTTACATTAGTTTACCGACAGTATAATATAAGTAGTTGATGTGTTGCCTTTTATTTTAATTCATACCAAACAAATATCTCATAACATGCATCCAAACAAAATGCCTATGCCACATGTCTCAACGGAATTGATTTTTTTTTTCTTTTCGAAAACACAAAGAAATGTCTCAACAGAATTGATGATACATAAATGTTTAGAATAGATATAATTATGGGATAATTTTACTTTTGGTCCCCAAAATTAATCACTAAATTATTTTTGATACCTCATATTCCAATCTCACAAATATTGGTCCCCAAATTTTTTTAAAAGGGTTAAATATATTTTGCATCCTTGAATCATGTATGTAATCGCGTTTACACCCGTAAAGTATGAAAGGTAACAAAACTCTTCTTGACAAAATAATTTTGCATTGACAGGATAACAGTATCCTTCTCACATACTCTCTATACTTTTTATTTTACTCCCGAAAGTATGTTTTATGAAAAATATCTCCCCAACCTACTTTTAGTGCATGATTAAAAATTATACTTCAATTTTATTTAAAAAACAATATTTAAAAATTTATAGATTTTTGTAAATTATGTAATACAAAAAATATTTACTAGCTCAATATATGTATATATATTTTACAAGTAAATTATTTATGTTAAAAAATACATGTAAAAATGTGTAAATACATATTGCATATATTTTTATAAAAAAAGTATGTTATATAACTTATCAATATTTATTTAATTTTATGTACACATCTATAACTATACTATGTATAAAAGTATGAATCCACTAGTGTTTGTTCCCCATTGTGAAAGGACAAGTACACCCTCACTTAAATATTATTAATTATATTGTAAAATATTTAAAGTTATGATGTTTTAGAATCCTAAATATTGTAAATATGCTTCACATAAAATTAAGATTAAGAAGTTTGAACGAGTCTTATATCACATAAAGGTTTTAACAAGGAGCTTCACATAAAATTAATTAATCAATGTGAACATAAATGAGAGTCCTATCACAAAAAGGATTTTAACATACTTCACATAAAATTATTTAAACAGCGTCAACAGATAGGATATTTAACATCCTAAAATATAAAATCCTAAACCTGCTTCACATAAAATTAGAAAGCCTGAAACTAGATACATAATACAATTTCAAGGAAGAAAAGATATAGAATACAATTTTATTTTGATTTTTATTTTTTGACAAAAACTACCCTGGAAGGGTGGGGGATTTTTTTGGGTCCCCTCCCATCTCAATATATAAGCATAAGGTGAGTAGTACATCACATTTTCTAAACTAGAAAATGGGGAGTACTGCTCCCTTAACAAAATATCATATCCTAAGCTAAGCTAAAAAATAAAATGGAAGGAAGTTAATTATAAATCAAGGTGGATTTGCGTCATCATATAGTCTAAAATGGGCCCAAAACCAAGCCCACTCCATCTATCACCAGCATGCCGCAGAAAAACTCTCAAGCCTAGGAAAGGCAACCTGAATCTCACAAGACTTACCCAATAACTACTGCTGCACAGACAAAATGGACTTTTGGTCCACCAAAATGCTATTCATCATCATCATCATCTTTAGAAGGGGGGTTGGAACCAAACCTGAAAGCACTCCGAGTTTGCAACCTATGATGAAAAAAGTGTTGTCTCTTACTTGGCGAGCCCCCTCTCCTATTGGAATGAGTAGTCACAAATCATCATCCTCAAAGGATTCATTTCTCTTATGGTTTTTTTGAAAGTGTGCATCCTCGAAGATAAGTTGTTGGAGACGATTTTCCTCCACTCCATCAATAATAACAAGGCACGCATAATGGTGTATGCCTAATACAAAAAAGAGTTTTGCTCCCCCTTGTTGAGGTGCACTTGAGGCTTCCTCCTCTGGATTAAATGATGGAACGAGGTTCTTCGACATTTTTTCACTACCCAAACCCTCCTCGCTACCTTCTCCATGTGCGTCATCATGTGGACAGTTTGAAGAAATATTATCTTGATTTTCCTGATAGTTCTCCTTTTCAATTTTTTCTTGAAATTCTTCATTCTCATCATCTGGTCCACATTCTTCACCTTCCTCATCACCCTTAGCCCTTACATTAGAGTAATAGTCTTTCATTTCACTCTCCAAGTTCAATTTTGTTCATTCCTTGGTTGATTAACATCATCAACCCCAAAGTTTTCAATTTCATTACAATTCTCAACAGCAATGTTCAGTTTTTCTGTCTCTTCAAACAAGCAACAAATATCAACATCATTTATTCTATAAGTTTCATAATACTTTTACCAAGCAAATCACCAACAATAGAATCCACGAAATATCAATTTCTCCATCCACAGGGGCAGATTCTTGAGAAAAACTTACATTTTTTTTTCGAGATTTGGCCGCTTTCTGGGATCCTTTTTCCATTTTGCGCCGTCTCTTTCTCACTCTGATTTGCCAGATCAATTTTGCTCCTTTGTTTTTCTCAATACAGTCTTTCTCCTCATGGCCCAAGTGTCGATGAAACCAACAATAGTGATTGTAGTTCTCATAAATAATTTTTTGAAAAAGATTTTGCTACCAGCTCCCACATACACCTCGTTGACTCTAGGATTTAAAAGATCAAGCTAAACGTAGACTCAAGCGAGGCCAGGCCTAGAGGTATCTGTTGTAGGCTAATCAATTTTTAATGGCTTCCCAACAACGCTAGTAATTGCAAACAACGCCCTTTTTTTTTTCTGAAAGAAATGAACTTGTAGTTCTGGAAGGCGGATCCAACATGAGTGATCTATGATTCCACCCTTGCATCAAAATCAGGCGTCCACTTGAAGGCCCTCATAGGAAAACCATCAAAATTCCAATCTCCGCGAAGCGAAAAGCATGTGAAATCTTTCTCCAACATAAAATGAAACTAAATGTGTTTGTAGTTAATAGCACCAATCGAGTAAGAACACTTCAAATCCAATTTCTCAAAATTTTCACGTAGAAATTTCAAACCCGGAGTGTAATGTGCAAATTTCCCAACCAATGCAATTTTGGAGGGGGCTGCAAGCTCATTTGTTTCATCTTCGTAAAAAAGGATACCCAATTTACCTTTGAATCAAGAAATTTTTCCAAAGTTTCCGTTTTCTCCATAGATAGAAACTTCTTCTGTGTTTTGTTTGCCTCAGGGCTAAGTAGGGTGGATGATTTTTTAGAATTTCAGTGAAGCTCTGTTTTTTATGCGGGTTATCAGGAGGTGGAGGTTGGGTTGGACTAGAAGGGGGAGGTGGTTGTGTAGCCATGAGTGTAAAAAGGATGATAAAAATAGGGGGAAAGCCGGCAAGCGACGGCGGAAAAAAGCAACGAAAGAGGAGTGTTCGCGGGCAAGTTTGGCACTAATGGAAAAACAGGCAGATCTCACCAGCGGAGGGGTGGCCAGTGATGGGTGATGGTTGAAAGTAACCGTAGGGAGGAAGGTTGTCCAATGGTGGTGGTGCGTGAAGGAAAGCAGATGGACCGGGGAACGCGACTGAAGCGCGGTGGAGATAAAAATGTGTGGAATAAAAGAATTTAAATCGCATGCAAGGGTGTGCCCTTGAAGGTTCCCGGGCTATCGGTGTATAAACACATAACACAAATATGTATATAACAATTAAGCGTTCATGGCTATGGAATAAAAGAGGAAAAACAAGAACATAAACGTAAAATACTTTTCTCGATTTTCTACTCAGATCGGCTACACGCGTTGATCTCCTCCCGAAGTTCATCCATGTGAGGCCTCAATTTAGAGACCCTCTCACGTAGTCCACGCCACACTGGGAGAGATCTCGTTTTTCTTGCTAGAGAAAAATGGATCTAGAGGATGAAATAAAAGAAGGGATTACACTATCAAATTAGTATTTATTCTTTATCTTACTTTGTTCTTCAATTGATCCCAAATCAATGAAGTAATAAAGAGGATTTAGAGAGTAGAGAGAGAGGGGCCGAAAATGGCTCGAGAGAGTGTGTAGAGAGTATTCTTCTTTTTCCTAGAAAAATATGAATGATAGAACTCTTTTCTTTGATCATAGTATATACACACACACATATATATATATATACTTTATTAATGTGATTATTGGAATGTGTTTAGGTTCATCCAAGGATGTCTAGGTACATTCCAATCAATCCCCATTAATCATCAATCAAACCGACCATTTCATAAGGTATGATTTAATCATACCAAGTGAAAGAGACTTGATTGGAATTGATTTGTCTCTTTTCAAAAGAGACAAGTCTAATTGTCATGGAAGGCCTTCATGGCCGATTTTAGTGCTTCCAAAAGAAGTAATTTTCGGCCATCCTCTTTTAGAAGAAGTCCAACTGCTTCTAATTTCAAAAGTGGAATTAACAACCTCTCTTGGGCCAAGATTTAATGAACCAAATTTTAGTGTAGTCCAATTACAATAATACCAAGAATTAAATCCTATTTAATTCATGGTCCAATTAAATAATTCCCATTGATCTTTTACTCCAATTAAAAGATCCAAGCTTCGATTCTCTACTTAATCGATAAATCCCATTAACTGATAAAACGAGGGCCCAATACAATATCGGCCCGTCCATCCAATGGACAATCCCATAAGTAATTCAATTACTTATCATCCTCTGAAATTGACTCCAAGTCAATTCCTTCACCTCCTCGGTAATTTGTGTGTGACCCTTTAGGTTCACCTCCAGCTAGACTTGGGCTCGTGTCCAATAGGAGCTCGTCACAATGGGTGGCCGTCTAGCAATAGTCCATGGCACTAGAGACTAGGTGAATTTTGGCGTGAACATTTAGGCGCCGATTCTATACGGGTATGGTCCTACTGTCGACCGTCTCCCAGCCATAGTCTAGGGTATGGAATTGGGCGTCGGTTCCCATCCTTAACTGGGCATCTATACTTAATACTCGAGATGTGTTTACTCTATCGGTCGACGTAGGAAATCCTTTCCTACTCAATCAATTGCTATGGCCATAGACTTTCAGAGTCTAAACCATCTCAGAGCACATAGGAGACATTACCGTCATATACTGATGGGGGACAGATCCTATTTTGGAATCCACTGTCCTCGCTACATACTCCAATTGCACTGGACAAGGCTTATAATGATCATCTTACAGAATGATCACCTCTCACCAGATCCATGATACAATCTTCGTATGCACGTGACTGCCATGATTCCGGAAGTCCGAGGACTAATCCCATACTATCAGAACCAGGAATTCCAAGCATACCAGCCAAGCCTCCAAGACTTCCATATAACGACTCCCGCTAGTTAGTCGACCACCTTGTCAATTAACCCACTAAAATTGCATAGACGATCTTCGTCTGTCGCACATGAGACTCGGCACTCACCAGTGAATGCAGTACTCTGTGCAATCTCAATAGGACACTCGATGCCCAGTCTCGAGGTTCTCGACTTGGAAAGTTTCAAACCAAATCTCAGAAGTTGGTTTCTGGTAACCTATTCTAACAATCTTCCACTTGACCTCAAAGCCAATTACCTATGTCACTTAGAACATTCTGAAAATGAGTAATCTGCGATACCGACTCAATCTTACGGGTCTACTCTACTTTTCTACCGAGGTAATATGGTCCAACCGTATCTCGCCTCTTCTTACCATCGCTACCTGCAGATGGTGGCTGTCAAAGAATTTTTCATTGATCTTGTGATAAGACCTTGGGCCAAAAGGCTTTAGCCATGGTTGTCAACCTCCAAGGCAACTAATGGCTCGGTCGTGTTAGGCACTATATTCATCCAATGGGTTCTATTTTCATTCGAACCACTTTTTAGAAACGACTCCCAAAGTCGTCATATTCTGACTTTCATAGTGAAATGTCGTGGTATCCTGCTTGGAACCTTTCGTAGCTACCACATTCACCATTATGTCCGAACATACATAGGTATTGAGACTAAATATTATTCACATGATTTTAGAAGCTAGATCGCTTTAGCTTTCCAGAATCAACTCTCCATGAATCGTGCATCGAGAACACTTCTCTAATCCTTATTCAGGTCTTAAAGACTGCTGTCAACTGTTGTCTATTGCCTCATCGGTACGCACCCGATATCCGTTGTTATGTACTGTGCGTAAACAACATCAGGCCCTGTGCACCGAACAACATACCCATGCTACGTACAGAAATGATGCAGGGGATGTAAAACATCTAAACTTCATCATTAGTCAATCGTGATAAGTTTTGGACAACTTGGCCCTATGAATAGGAATCCAATTCCTTTCATGGAGAATTGCGTGAACAATACTCATGTTTCTAGTGTTTCCAAATATGTTAATTTCATTCCAAATGAATAAAATATTACACACTTAACACTCGGAACACAACCTCACCCCCACTGACCCTAATGCTCGTTATTGGCCGAGTCATACATCGTATGGGTTCGTCAAAACGAATATTTCAATTACATCAAATCCCAAACCCAGTTTGAATTTCAAGACAGATCCCCCAACTCCAAGCCATTAATTCAATCCCTGTGTGTCCAACATAGCTTCTCCATATGTCCTTTAGATCATGCTCCAATTGACCGATTGGACCCAGAACCCTATACCCATCAGGTATCTAAGGTATTTTGGTCGTCCCTTAGAGCACTAGAGTATAGTCAGTGGGAAATAACCTCATGTTTGCAATATTTTGCACTAGACTTGCACAAACCAGACACCAAGTCTAGTCTGTCTTCCTACTAGTCCCTTGACGTATGCATGATCATCCAACATACTCAAGAACATTGTAGGATACAGGCTTTCCAAACCATATCCAATATGGTAACTAGATCATGACTTTAAGAAAATGCCACATTTCTCAACCTAGCAACTTTAAGTCCATATCTAGATGTGCTAAGGTAACTTCAGTCAAATACTGAGAGAACCAAGTCCAACAGGTAGACCTGTCAATGAGCAGGTAATACCTAGACCCGTACCCATTACAATAGTTAATACCCATACCCAGACCCAATAATTTTATATTAGACCCAGCCCCGGACCCATACCCATTGAAATAAGTATTTTGGGTATGGGTAGGGTCTAGACCCTAAAATACCCATGGGTATGGGTATTGAATGGGTAGAATTTAAAATTCTTTAAATTTGTAAATTTTTTATATATCAATCGACTCAATTTACTTGTTATAAAATTAGTTAAGCTCGACTAACATATGAAGATAAAGATTTGTTTGAACTTGAATTGTAAAAACTCATTAAATTAAAGTTGAACGCAATTTCAAATTGATAAAAAAAATGTATTTCAAAGTTAAAGCCTATTTTCATACTTATTTTTTCTTACCGTTTTTCAATTTATGTTCATATCTTGAATCTATGTAGATTATGTAATTGATTAAATATGGCTCATATTTGAGCAAATTCAAGATCATTATTACATTTCAATTATCGATGTTCGATTTGCAAATGTTAAAAAATTGAATAGCTTTTAATTTATTTTATCGATTGCAAATTCATGAAATATTTTTATTAAATTAATTTTGTAATATGTTTTGATGATATCATTATAAAAAAAATGTGTATAATGCTTTATCAATTTAACAAATTAACATAGGTAAGACCCATTGAGTAAGACCCATATTGGACTCAATTACTATGGGTATAGCATGGGTAAGACACAACGGGTATTATATGGGTAGGGTCTGGGTAGGGTCAATAAATAATAACTATGGGTATTTATTGGGTCCGATCCAGGTAGGGTAATGCCCGCCCGTTTTGACAGGCCTACCAATAGGGTTCGTTTCTCCCTTATCATAGACCATTCAACCATGGCCGCTTCAAGAAGAATTTCACTTATTGGGAATTCCGTTCTCATTCGGATATTCGAGAACTCCCACTGAATACACGTCCTCTCAATCTAATCAAAAGGTAGCCAATTTGATTCACCACTCCAAGTCTAATACCCCGAACCTACCAAAGGTTCTTAGACTTGTGAATCCTCTTTTAGTCTTGTATATTCAGTAACCTTACAAATATCCTTTTTGGATCCAATCCAACAGGCTATTGGCACTCCCACGAAATACACAACCTCTCGATCTAATCGAAAGGTGACCAGTTTGATTCACCACTTCAAGTCTAATTCTCTCAACCTCCCAAAGGTTCTTAGACTTGTGAATCCTCTTCTGGTCCTGTGTATTCAGTAATCTATAGAAGTCTTTTTGGATCCAATCCAATAGACTATCGACAAGTCCACTTTGTCTAACAAAATGGCTCTTTAGTCTTTTCCTTCTCAGAGAAGATTTGCAAGCTAGCAGATCCAAATCATCTATTGCTAGACTCTTTCGATGGATGCCAAATCCGTAAGTTCATCTTGATTTTTTCCATTTTATTCATTTGTTTTGAGTACTCATAGTCTAATTATGGGACAGTGTCAAGTGTTTATATACCAAACCTAGCAGACAAGAATCGCCATTCTTTGTCAAATAAAAGCAATTTTATTGATCAAATTATGTTATCCAAAATTGTCCAACAATAAATGAAACATATTTAAATCATGCTTGGTTACATAATCCTCACAAACATAATCCTGACATGATCACTGCTAAGCCTAACTAGTTCCTATCTTTGCAGCAACAGCTTTGCCATTGCTAGACCTTAGGATCATTTGTCTTAGTATTCTGTTCCTCATCATCACCTGCAAAGCATTCAGGTTATGAACGACTGTTATCCAATTCCAAAGAACATAACAGTGATTATGTTCATACTTAATTCAAATGTCACCTTCATTGGACAGGAGCTTTAAGAAACTCCCTCTTTCAATGTCCCTTTTCTCGCAATTAATGCAAACATCATTCGTAACCTCTGACTGCCGAACACTTTTCCTCTTTCCTTTACCCCTGCCCAGCGGTGTAACAGGAGCACGCAAAGTGCTGGCAGTAGCTGATGTTGTTTGAGCCTTCTTCCTCTTCTTGCGTCCGACAGCCTTGCCTTTCCTTCAGAGGTCGAAGCCTCCTCACTAGTACCGTTGACAAATATTTCAATCGTTGCCTCGTACTGGACCAATATTTTTATCAACTGATGAAGGTCTTTCTCAAGCCCATTCATGTTGTAGTTGACTGTAAATGGGTCGAGTCAGGGGAGAAGACACTGAAGGATCACGTTGATGTACATCTCTCTTTCGAGATCATCTTGGAGGTCTTTGAGCTTTTCCACAAGGGATAGCATCATCACTCTATGCTTTTGTACTGACGATCCTTCTATCCTCTTCGCTCTGAAGAATACCTTCATTGCAGCATATCTAATATGTCAGTCTAGGATCGCATAGACTTGCTGCAATCGAAGTATCATCGAACCAACATCCTCCAGCCTATCATACTGCTTCTGGATCTCATTATCCATAGATGTCAGTATGATGTTGCGGACCTTCCAGTTGTCATCAAGCCTCTTCCTGGACGTCAAACATTTTTTGGGCGATGACCCTTCCGGCAAGGTCTGAGAAAAAACCTTATCCAAAATATAAGTCTGGTTCTTTGAAATCTAAGACCATATTAAGATTTCATATCCAGGCGTGGTAATTCATTCCATTAGACTTATTAATCTCAAGTGTAAGGGTTAGTGGATCCTTAGACATCAACAATTAAACAGAAAAACATTCAGTAGATTATAATAATATTATGTTCAAGTTAAGACTTGGTCCTTTAGTCATTAGCCCCTCCCACTATTTCTACGAAAGCACATCACTCTCAAATGGGGTTCCGGGAAACTATTTCCTAGTGCACTTAGGATCCACAAGTGCAATTCTCCATGACCTGCTTTTACCATTCACATGGAAAAAGCCTCGTGGGAGGTATCTAATACCATTTATCCGATGAGATTCCAAGATATTTTGCCGTACCTCTTCACATGATCTCGAGGACTCCAAGCGAATCATGCTACTCGATGTTAAGCCCGACCCATCAGCCAAATCATACCTTTATTATCGCCCCCCGCGACTTGTGAGATAGGGAAATAACGAGCTTATTCCTTTATTCACAACAATGGTGCAGCTATCCTCTATTCCAAATGTGCCACGACTCGTGAGACCACACTTGGGTAGTGGTAGCTTCCTCACGACATTACTATGGATGGAAGGCTTGGACAGATCAAACTATTAGACCCAAGCCATCATGGGTCTAATACTTTAACTTGATGTTAGGCCCGACCCATCAACCAAATCATACCTTAACTGTCAGCCCCACACGACTCGTGATACAGGAAAACAGTGAGCGTATTTCTTTGTTCAAAATAATGGTGTAGCTTTCCTCTGTTCCAAATGTGCCACAACTCGTGAGACCACGTCTAGGTAGCGGTAGCTTCCTCACCACAATACCGTGGATGGAAGCTTGGACAGATTAAAATCATTTTGATCCAACTTCAATATGGGCCTACCATTTTAACTTGGTCCTACCAAGTAACAGTTCAAAATAATCGACCGAGACCTCATCATATTAATATTTTGCATGCATAAATATCCAATATTATAAAGCATTTAAATAAATGCATCACATGCAAGTAAACCTAGCACACCCCTATTGGATGATCACGAGCCCAACCTATGTGACCCACTGAGCCTGCAGTGAGTCTATGGTCTGTCTAGGGTGGTCCTACACTATTACAATAAATTAACCCAATGTCATGCCAATGGGCCTTGTACCCTACTAGTTTCGCCTTGATGTCTCACCTTTGGCCTCCGTCCATTGTAGGCCTCTTTGTTTTTTTTTTTTTTCTCCATGGGCTTGCCTTATTATACATAAAATGTAAAACCTCACCAAAAAATTCCTAACTACTCTCATTACAAGAGAAATGGAATACATGAGAAATGAAAGGAAAAAAGACAAGCCTTAACATCATGATGCGAAAGTGCGAGATACTAGTCCCGAAACAAGAGACACGCAGACCCCACCTAAAAAGAATTTAAAACCGTACACAGGTCAATGGGCTTCGCGATCATCACTTGTTAATCCAATTTACAAAACACAACATAATTACATATCCAATATAATCTTGCTCCAAATAATACAAATCATGTATTAAATCAATGATATCCAATACCATTACATAACACAAATAAATGCAAAAAAATACATGTAAAAAATACAATTAAAAATGGATAGTAGAAACCTCGTACAACCCTTTCTTTTTTCTTGTTTGGAAACCATTTCCAAAAAAATTTTAGGCTATTTAATTTTAGGAAAAATCATTCTCAACTAAAATTAAATCAGCCATAAATTAAATATTTCAGAAAAATATGCAGAATACCAGAAAATCCAATTTTCTGAAAAAACGGCCCTGCCGTTCGGCTGTGCCGGCAGTGCCTGCGCGCGGCAGCAGGTAGCCTACTGCTGATCAGCTGCGGCTGCTGCTGCTGCTATTGTAAATTTTTTTTATTGTTATTCTACACATAAAAAACTGAAACAAATACCCAAATTTCAGAAAATCCAAATTTTTAAAATCACCCAAATATCCATGATTAATCTCCATAATTAAACATGCAAATTTCAACAAATAACGGTGAAAATTAAAAAAATAAACACGTGCTTTTAAAGTCGATCTAAACACGTTGAACATGCTGCCACACATAAAACGTGTAAAGCTATAGCCATATACACCGATCTGGGCTCTGATACCACTTGAAGGAAAGCAGATCGGCACGGGAACATGGCGAAAAGCGCGGTGGAGATAAAAATGTGCGGAATAAAAGAATTTAAATCATGTTCAAGGATTGTGCCTTGAAGGTTCCCAGGATATCGGTGTATAAATGGGTAATACAAACATGTATATAACAATTAAGCGTTCATGGCTATGAATAAAAGAGGAAAAAAAAGAACATAAACGTAAAATACCTTTCTCGATTTTCTACTCCGATCGGCTACACGCATTGATCTGCTCCAAAAGTTCATCACGCGAGGCCTCAACCTAGAGACCCTCTCACGTAGTCTACACTACACCAGGAGAGATCTCATTTTTCTTGCTAGAGAAAAATGGATATAGAGGATGAAATCGAAGAAGGGATTACACTATCAAATTAGTGTTCCTTCTTGATCTTACTTTGTTCTTCAATTGATCCTAGATCAATGAAGCAACAAAGAGGATTTAGAGAGTAGAGAGAGACGGGTCGAAAATGGTTTGAGAGAGTGTGTAAAGAGTGTTCTTCGTTTTTCTAGAAAAAGAGGAATGATAAAACTCTTGTCTTTGATGATAGTATATACACATATATACTTTATTAATGTGATTATTGGAATGTGTCTAGGTTCATCCAAAGATGTCTAGATACATTCCAATCAATCCCCATTAATCATCGATCAAGCTTACCATTTCATAAGACACGGTGAGTTCCGTCCTGTTGAGAGAGGAAGGAGGTAAGCAGATTCCCATATATTATGTGAGTAAGATAATCAATGGAGCCGAAGGACATTATAGTGCCATAAAAAATTTTGCCTTCGCATTGGTGATAGCAGCGCTAAGATTGCGTCCATATTTTCTATCCTACCTGTGGGGCTGCGCACTAATCACCCCCTAAAGCAAGTCTTTGGCAAACCAGACACCTCACGATGATTGATCAAGTGGCGTATAGAGTTAAGCAAATATGGCATATCCTAACTCCTTCGCATGGCAGTTAAGGCCCAAGCGTTGGCAACTTCATGTCCGAAAGCATGTAACCTTCTCCCAGCGAGGAGAGTTGGTTATTACATGTAGACAAATCCTCTATTATTCAAAGAACTGGGGTGGGGGTGGTCATAACCTCCTTAGAAGGAATAGATCTAGAATTCGCAGTCAAGTTTTGGCTTCAAACCATCTAATAATGAAGCCGAGTATGAGGCCCTATCATTAGGAATAAAAATGGCGTGGGAAGCAGGGACATAATGCCTGGTGGCTTACTCCGATTCTTAGTTCATCGTGAAGCAGGTAGAAAGGGTTTTATGAAGCCAAAGAAGAAAGCATGAAATAATACCTTCACAAAATTGAAGGATGCAAATCAAATTTGATGACTTCCAGTTGATCCAAATCCCCCGAGAGGAAAATAATAAGGCTAATTATTTATCCAAACTCGCCAGTACTCTGGACGACTGCAGGACACGAAAAATAATAGTGCAATACCTCCTAAGCCTGGGCCACTCTCAGAAGTCCAAGGCGTTCTTTGAGGAGGAGATTGGAGACAGTCCATCTTGGAATGCTTAAGGCAGGGTCACCTCCCTGACGATCGGTGGGAAGTGGCTCACCTAAAGAAAAAAGGCACACATTTCCTACTCTCTGAGGATACACTCTATAAAAAGTCCTTCACATACCCTCTACTAAGATGCCTATCCTACGAGAAAGGGATCTACATTTTTAGGGAAATACACAGCTAGTGTTGCCGATAGCACATAGGGGCACTGGCTTTGGCCGACAAGGCCTTACAAGTCGGATATTTTTGGCCTACTCTGAGACAAGATGCTAAGTTACTAGTAAAAAGGTGTCACAAATGTCAGAAGCATGCCTCTCTCATACATCAACCCACTTAGCCCTTAACCAAATTACTTGCCCCCTGTCCCTTAGCTCAATGGCGGATGGATTTGGTGGGGCCATACCCTTTGGCTCCCGAGAAACGAAAGTTTCTGTTAGTAGCCATTAATACTTCACCAAGTGGGTAGAAGCGGAACCTCTCGTTCGCATCGCCGAGTGGAATGTCATGAAGTTTCATCAGAAAGAGTATAGTATGTTGTTTTGGGATCCCTCGAGAAATCATCTCTGACAATTAAAGAAAATTCCAAGAACAGAAAATTCAAGATCGGTGCAAGGGACTATGTATAAAACAAAGATTCACGTCTGTAGCACATCCTCAAGCCAACGAACAAGTCGACGTTACCAACCGTACCCTCGTGCAAAGGATCAAAAGGGGACTTGGCAAAGCTGGAGGCAATTGGGCTGAGGACTATCCAGTGTCCTTGTATTGAACCACCACCAGACATCCTACAACAGAAAGCCCCTTTTCTTTAGTATATGGGGCAGATGCAGTTATTCCGGCTGAGGTGTGTATGACCTCTCACAAAGTGATGTGTTACTCTGAGGAAACCAATAACGATTTCCTTAAGGAAAGCCTTGACCTCATTGAGAAATTACAAGAAAAAGCTTTTATTCGAATGTAGAGGTATAAAAACCTAATGATCAATGCACACAATCAACGAGTAAGGCCCCGAGATTTCTAGGTAGGAAACTTGGTGCTCCAAAAAAGTATAACCATCTAAACCAATAGGTAAATTAGATCCCACGTGAGAAAGACCTTACAAAGTTAAGGGAATCTTAGGTCATAGGGCGTATGAATTAGAAGATGGAGAAGGACACCTTCTCCCCCGACCTTGGAACTTACACAATGTCCGAAAGTTGTTCCCCTAAAAGCTCTACCTCCGAGGACAGAGCTTCCTCATAAATAAGCTCTGCCTCTCAGGATAGAGACCTCTAAAAAACAAGCTCGGCCTCTAAGGACAGAGCCCCCTTGGACACAAGTTCTATCTCTAAAATTAGGCTATCTTAAAACCAAACACTACTCTACACCAGGTTCCCTTTTAACACTTTTTACCAATAGGCTATAACTTCTTCAAGAATAAATAAAACCCATCCTCAGGTCAAAGCCTTTGCCTCAAACAATGGGTCCAAAACTTCTTAAGCACCACAAACACTATGGCTAATCACTTTTGTCACTAAAAGTGCTTAAGTTGAAGAAGGCGCAATACGATGATCACATACTCTCAGGGATTTACAAAATCTTGTGAGTTCATACCTTTTATGGCCTCATCAAGCAAATGTGAAACAACAACAAGCCCTGTCTCCAAAAATAGGCATAGATAAGCCTTGATTACAAACCGGCACTTTATCACCAAAAAACCCTGTTTAACGCAGGCACCCATTCTGGAAAAAGCCCAGTTAACACACTGGACATACAAAAGTTCTTCTAACAACCCTACCCTCATCCCATTAGTTAAAAACTTGTTATTTCTCTCAAGGGTCTGGCAGGTATGATCAAAGGCGGCAAGCCCCTATGAAAGAAATAAAGAAAGAAAAGCAAGCATATCATGAAAACCCCTCCTAGCTAAACCTGCTGGGATGGGGGATGAAGAAAAAAAACTTCAAATTGTTTCATCCCCACTATTGGTGAGGGAATATGGAGAAAGGTAAATTGTTTAAAGGGGAGGAGTACATCAGTTATTTTTTCCCATGGGGTTTTCTCCTCTCCTCATGCGGGCTCCATCTCAACTAGTGGATGGTAGCATCGGCAGGCTGCTCCTCTGGGGCAGCTGCCATAACCTCTTGCTCAAGCTCTAAGGCAGGAACCTTATCCTCAATTGGTTCCTACAAAGGGACAGTCAAAAGAGGGGCTGAGGGGTTCTGCACCTCCTCTATAACTTTGTCCGTCATATTGTCTAGCTCCTCATATGAGAAGAATTTTCCAGACATGCCATTCAAAAATTTGAAGATAGAGACAAGAAGAGCGAAAAACCGAGCCATTTTGTTACCTAAATCAACTAGGGGGACTCAACTACTGGAGCAGGAACAATAGAAGGATCAAGGGGCCTCTCCAAGGCTGCATCAAAGTCCAAGAATGAGGCCTCAACTCCAGCAGAGGGATGCCCATGGGTCGTGAACTGCTCTGTGAAGGCCCTAAAGTCGTATTCCAGAAAGGGCCCAATAATGCTCCCTATGTCCTGTTGGAAGTCCTTTCACTTTTGATACTCCAGCAGGCAGCTCTGCCAGTAAGCCTTCAAAAGCTGGCACCCCTCAGCTGACTCAAGGAAGTCCCGAGAAGCTTGCTCTCTCCCCTTGGCCAAAGCTTCAGACTGACAATTAGTCATGTCCAGAAACCACTGATGCAGATGACCGGCTTTATCCTCAGCTGCCTGAACTTTCTCCTCAACCGTCTGAGCCCTCTCCTGAGTCGTTTTCTTGGCCTCCTTCGCCTTGGTGACCTCCGTTGCCAAATGCCCCATTTTCTTGAAAGCCAATTGATGGCGTGTGGATCATCCCGGGAGGAGCGCGAATGCGGAAGCGCGATGTAAAATAAAACATGAATTTAAAACATGCTTGTACATAATTGTAAATAATACGTTCAAGGGGTGTTCCTTTGAACGTCCCGGGCATTTGGTGTATCTCATGAATAAACAAAAAATATAAATCATGGAGGCCATAGGGTGAAATCGTAGACATAAACAAAATGAACCTACCCGATTGTAGTTTTGTCTTCAAACCGCTAGTCGCGTTGTTGCTCGTTTTGCACCAAGATCTCGAACAAGAGACCCTCTAAATCGTACACGTAATCTATCCACGTATCTTGATCCTCATGCTAGCGAAAAAACCAAGTGTATATTTTAGAGAGGGCGGATCGACCAAGCATTATTAGTTAGCGTGATCAATCCTCCTTAAAGTTCACTTGTATGAAAACAAGGAACCAAAACCTTTCTTGGGAAAAAGGGCAATGGGACGATAGAGAGAGTGTGGCGGCCGAGCCTAGTGTGTGTGTGTGTGTGTGTGTGCACTTGTTGATCATCTTCCTAAAGCCTCATCCTTGGAGTATTTATAGTAGAGGAATCCTATTCCTCTTCAAACTGCAACTTCAGAAGTATGGTTTGACTAGGATTTTGACCTAGTCAAAGTCTTAGTCAAATTAGGCTTGGATTAGTCAAACTAATCTAGGCCCTTGATCTCTCCTCTTTAATCTCATTCGTCCATCACTATGATGGATTTAATTATGTAATATTTAAATCCTATTTAAATAAGCCATAGGGCTTTTAAATAAATAATAATAATTAATATTTCTTCTAAGCGCATTTAATTTATTCCAATAAATCTAATTTATTAGTTAATTCTATTTAATCTAATTAAATGAAATAACAAACCAAGAAAGGAAAGGGAACCGATTTAATCTAATTAAATTGTTCAACCTCTCTATATTAATTCTAAATTAAATACCTTTGTTGCGGGCGGATTGTGTGTGACTCTTTAGGTTTACCTCAGCTAGACTTGGCCGAATTCCCAATCATCTCACGAAAGGAATTTGTCTGTCACCATGGGTGACCGTCTAGTAACGGTCTATGACACTAGAGACTAGTTTTTTCGAGACTCCCTTCCTAAAAGAAAGGCAACTTTGAAAATGAATGTTTATGGTGTGAACATTTAGGCTTTTCAATACGTTTATCCTTCCATCTACAATCTCACTGCTTAGAGTCTAGGGCATGGATCTGTATGTACCCATTCTTGACCTAAGCCTTGCCTCGTCCATACTAAACGTCACAGGGGTCCTCCCCATTGTTCAGTTATTGTGGCCACAAATTACTCACTCTCAAAAGGTTCTGAGAGACATGGGTAATTGGCTTTGATGTCAAGTGGGAGATTGTTAGAATAGGTGACCAGAAAGCCAATTGAATTGGCAGTTTTGGGAACTATTCGTCAAATCTTTGTTAATACAATATTATCCTGATGAATAGAGTAAGTATTCATCACTGGCACTGTGTTTATTGTGCTTACTACTAACGTTGAACAACGTTTCAACCTCACAACAAATGCCCATAGCCCAATTGGATAATCCATGTAGTTGGGTTGCGCATTGGATGACGGCTATGAAACCAACTTCTGAGGGTTGGTTTGAAACATTCCAAGTCGAGGATCTCGAGGTTGGGCATCGAGTGTCCTATTGAGACTTGCACTTAGTATTGAATTCACTGGGTGAGTGCCGAATTTCATCGGCAACAGACGAAGGTCGTCTATGCAATGTTAGTGGGTTAGTTGACAAGGTGGTCGACTGACTGAAGTGACTCGCGGGAATCTTCATATGGAAGCCTTGGAGGCTTGGTCGGTATGACTGGAATTCCCGATTCCGATAGTACAGGATTAGTCCTCGGACTTGAGGAATCATGACAGTCACGTGCATATGAAGACTGTATCTTGGATCTGGCGAGAGGTGATCATTCTGTAAGATGGTCATTATAAGCCTTGTCCCATGCAGTTGGAGTATGTAGCGAGGACGGTAGATTCCAAGATAGGATCTGTCCCCTATCAGTACATGACGGTGATGTCTCCTATGCACTCTGAGATGGTTTAGACTCTGAAAGTCTATGGACATAGTAATTGATTGAGTAGGAAAGGGTTTCCTACGTCGATCGATAGAGTAAACGCATCTCGGGTATGAAGCATAGTTGCCTAGTCCAGGATGGGAACCGACGCCCAATTTCATACCCTAGACTAAGGCCGAGAGACAGTTGACAGTAGGACCGTACCTATACGAAATTGGCGCCTAAATGTTCACGCCAACATTCACCTAGTCTCTAATGCCATGGACCGTTGCTAGACGGCCACCCATGGTGATGGGCTCCTGTTGGACACAAGCCCAAGTCTAGTTGAGGGTGAACCTAAAGGGTCACACACAAATCACCGAGGAGGTGAAGGAATTGACTTGGAGTGAATTTCAGAGAATGATAAGTAGTTGGATTACTTAAGGGATTGTCCATTGGATGGACGGGCCAATATTGTATCAAGCCCTCGTTTAACCGGTAAATAGGATTTATCGACTAATATAAAAGTTAAGATGTTGGATCTTTTAATTGGATTAAAAGATCAATGGGAATTATTTAAGTGGACATTAAATTAAATTAGATTTAATTTTGTGTTCATCGTAATTGGTTACGGTAGAACCCGGTCCGTTAAATTTTGACCAGAGAGGTGTGTTAATTTCATTTATGAAATAGGAAGAAGTTGGACTACTTCTCTAAATAAACATGGCCGAAAATTGCCACCTTGTAGGGAGCAAAAATCAACCATGTTGGATGCTAGGTGCTAGTTGACTTGTCTCTTTTGGTAAGAGACAAATCAACTCCAATCAAGCCCTTCCCTTTTGGTATGATTTGATCATACCATAAAAGATGGTAGGCTTGATTGAAGAATTGATGGTGATTGATTGGGATGTATCTAGACATCCTTTGATGATCCTAGACACATTCCAATAATCACATTAATTAGGTATATATATGAGTATATACTAACACCTATGCATGATGAATTTTATTATTCATCTTTTTCTAGGAAAAAGATGAACACTCTCTACCCTCTCTCTCTCCTCTCTAAATCCTCTTTGTTGCTTCACTGATCTAGGATCAATTGAAGAATAAAGTAAGATCATGAATGAACACTAATTTGATAGTGTAATCTCTTCTTTGATTTCATCCTCTAGATCCATTTTTTTTAAGCAAGAACAACGAGATCGCTCCCGGTGTGGTGTGGACTACGTTAGAGGGTCTCTACATTGGGACCTCGCGTGGACGAACGTCGGGAGGAATCAATGCGTGTAGCCGATCAAAATACAAAATCGAAAAAAGGTATTCCAATTTATATTTATGCTCTCGGTTTCTTCTTTATTCTATAGCCACGCACGCTTGTTTATTTTATATATGTTTATATTCTGCGTTTATACACCGATAGCTCGGGAACGTTCAAGGGAACACCCCTTGAACGCGATTTAAATTCTTTTATTCCGCACATTTTTATCTCCACCGCGCTTCCACCACGTTCTCGGGCCGATCCACTTTCCTTCAAGTGGTATCAGAGCCCGGATGGGTGCATGTGGCTATAGATCACATGTTTTACGTGTACAAGCATGTTCAGCGTGTTTAGATCGACTTTAAAAGCATGTATTTATTGGTTTTAATTTTCATAATTATTTGTTGAAATTTGCATATTTAATTATGTTGATTAATCATGGATATTTGGGTGATTTTAGAAAATTAGATTTTATGAAATCTGGGTATTTATTTCAGTTTTTCATGTGCAGAATTATTAAAAAAAATTACAACAGCAGCCGCTGCCGCGCGCGCTTAGCGTGCACGAGCGCTGGTCGTCCGCGTGCGCTGCTGGCCGCGCGCTAGCCGTGACGGCACGGCTGAACGGCCGGCCATTTTTTTGCCGTTTTTTCGGATATTTTGATTTTCTGGTAATCTGCATATTTTTCTGAAATATTCAATTTATGGCTGATTTAATTTTAGTTGAGAATTATTTTTCCTAATATTAAATTGCCTAAGATTATTTTGGAAATGGTTTCCAAACAAAAAAAAAAAGTACATGGGTTGTACGAGGTTTCAAATATCCATTTTTAATTGTATTTTTGACATGTATTGTTCTGCATTGGATTATGTTATGGGATGATATTGGATATCATTTATTTTATACATGGTTTGTATTATTTGGAGCATGATTATATTGGATATGTAATTATGTTGTGTTTTGTTAATTGGATTAACAAGGGATGATCACGAAGCCCATTGACTTGTGTATGATTTTAAATTCTTTTTGGGTGGGGCCTGCGTGCCTCTTGTTTTGGGACTATTATCTCCCACTTTCGCCTCATGATGTTAAGGCTTGTCTTTTTCCTTTTATTTCCCATGTATTCCGTTTCTCTTGTAATGAGAGTAGTTAAGAACATTTTTGTGAGGTTTTACATTTTATGTATAATAAGGCAAGCCCACGGAGAAAAAAGAGGCCTACGTTGGATGGAGACCCAAGGGGAGACATCAAGGCGAAACAAACAGAGTACAAGGCCCATTGACATGACATTGGATTAATTTGTTGTAATAGTGTAGGACCACCCTAGACAGACCATAGACTCACTGCGGGTTCAGGGGGTCGCATAGGTTGGGCTTGTGATCATCCAATAGGGGTATGCTAGATTTACTTGCATGTGATGCATTTATTTAAATGCTTTATAATATTGGATATTTACACATGCAAAATATTAATGTGATGAGGTCTCGGTCAATAATTTCGAACTCTCACTTGGTTGGACCAAGTTGAAATATTAGCCCCATGATGGACTTGGATCAAAATGGTTTTGATCTGTCCAAGCCTTCCATCTATAGCAATGTCGTGAGGAAGATACCACTACCCAAGTGTGGTCTCACGAGTCGTGGTACATTTGGAATAGAGGAAAGTTGCACGTTGTTGTGAACAAAAGTACGCTCACTGTTTCCCTATCTCACGAGTCGTGGGGGGCGACAGTTGACGTATGATTTGGTTGATGGGTCGGGCCTAACATCGAGTAGCATGATTCGCTTGGAGTACTTGGGATCATGTGAAGAGGTGATGCAGAATATCTTGGGAATCTCATCGGTTGAGAGTGGTATTAGATACCTCCCATGAGGCTTTTTTTCATGTGAATCGTAAAAGCGGGACATGAAGAATTGTGCTTGTGGATCCCAAGCCCACTAGGAAATGGTTTTCCGAAACCCCATTTGACAGTGATGGGCTTTCGTAGAAATAGTGGGAGGGGTAATAACTAAGGGACCAAGTCTTAACTTGAACATAATATTGTTATAATCTACTGTTTATTTTTATGTTTAATTGTTGATGTCTAAGAATCCACTAACCCTTATACTTGAGACTAATAAGTCTAATGGAACGTATTACCACGCCTGGCTGTGAAATCTTAAGATGGTCTTAGATTTCAAAGAACCAGACTTATATTCTGGATAAGGTTTTTCCTCAGACCTTGCTGGAAAGGTCATCGCCGAAAGAACGTTTGACGTTCAAAAAGAGGCTTGATGACAACTGGAAGGTCGGCAGCATCATACTGGCATCCATTGATAATGAGTTCTAGAAGCAGTATGATAGGCTAGAGGATGTTGGCTCGATGATGTTTCGATTGCAGCAAGTCTATGCGGTCCCAGACCGACATGTTAGATATGCTGCAATGAAGGCATTCTTCGGAGCGAAGACGATAGAAAGATCGTCTGTACAAGAGCATGGAGTGATGATGCTATCCCTTATGGAAAAGCTCAATGACCTCCAAGCTGATCTCAAAAGAGAGATGTACATTGACGTGACCCTTCAGTCTCTTCTCCCCTCACTCGACCCATTTATAGTCAACTACAACGTGAGTGGGCTTGAGAAAGACCTTCATGAGTTGATAAAAATGTTAGTCCAGTACAAGGCAACGATTGAAAAAATCTGCGCTGACGGTACTAGTGAGGAGGCTTCGACCTCTAAAGCGAAAGGCAAGAGTGCCAGACGCAGGAAGAGGAAGAAGGCTCAGACAATATCAGTCGCTGCTAGCACTTTGAGTGCTCTTGTTACAGCGCTGGGCTGGGGTAAAGGGAAGAGGAAAAGGGTTCAGCAGTCAGAGGTTCTGAATGATGTTTGCATTAACTGCGAGAAAAGGGACATTGGAAGAGGGAGTTTCTTAAAGCCCCTCTCCAATGAATTAAATATCAACATGATCACTCATCTGTTCTTTGGTATTGGATACCAGTCGTTCATAACCTGTGAATGGTTCACAGGTGATGATAAGGAATAGAAAGCTAAGACGGACGATCCTAAGGTCTAGCAATGGCGAAACTGTTGCCTGCAAATACTAATGACTAGTTAGGCTTAGTAGTGATCATGTTAAGGTTGTGTCTGCGGGAATTATGTAACCTAGCATGATCAAAATATGTTTCATTTATTGTTGGACAATTTTGGATACAATAATTTTATCAATAAAATTACTTTTATTTGACAAAGAATAGAGATTCTTGTCTGCTAGGTTTGGTACGTAAACACTTGACACTGTCCCATAATTAGATTATGTGTACTCAAAACAAATGACTAAAAATGGATACGATCAAGATGAACTTACAGATTTGGCATCCATGGCTAGGTCATTTTCCTTTAGTTAAGGATGAGGAAGTTGGAAGATCCAAAAAGTCTAGCAATAGATGAATTGGATCTGTTAGCTTTCAGATCTTCTCTGAGAAGGAAAAGACTAAAGAGCCATTTTGTTAGACAAAGTGGGATTGCTGATAGTCTGTTGGATTGGATCCAAAAATGACTTCTACGGATTACTGAATACACAGGACCAGAAGAGGATTCACAAGTCTAAGAACCTTTGGTAGATTCGGAGAATTAGACTTGGAGTGGTGAACCAAACTGGTCACCTTTCGATTAGATCGAGAGGGTGTGTATTTAGTGGGAGTGCCAATAGCCTATTAGATTCGATCCAAAAAGGATATCTGTAAGGTTGTTGAATACACAAGACTAAAAGAGGATTAACAAGTCTAAGAACCTTTGGTAGGTTCGGGGTATTAGACTTGGAGTGGTGAATCAAATTGGTTATCTTTTGATTAGATCAAAAGGACGTGTATTCAATGGGAGTTCTCGAGTATCCGAATGAGAGTGGAATTCTCAATTAGTCAAATTCTTCTTGAAACGACCATGGTTGAATGGTCTCTGATAAAGGAGAAAACAATCCCTGTTGGACTTGGTTCGCTCGGTATTTCATTGAAGTTACCTTAGCCCATCTAGACATGGACTTGAAAGTTACCAAGTTGAGAAACATGCACTTTCTTAAAGTCATGATCGAATTACCATATTGGATATGGTTTGGAAAGCTTGTATCCTACAAAGCTCTTGAGTATGTGGGATGGTCCTGCATATGTCAAGGGATTAGTAGGAAGACAGACCAGACTCGGTGTCTGGTTTGTGCAGGTCTAGTGCAAAATAATGCAAACATCAGGTTATTTCCCACTAACTATATTCCAGTCCTCCTAGGGATGATCAGAATACCTTAGATACCTGATGGGTACAGGTTTCTGGGTCTAATTGGTCAATTGGAGCATGATCCAAAGGACATATGGAGAAGCGATGTTGGACATCAAGATTGGATCAATGGCTTGGAGCCGCAAGGATCTGTCTTGAAATTCAAACTGGGTTTGAGATTTTCATGTAATTGGAATATTCGTTTTGACGAACCCATACGATGTATGACTCGGTTAGTAACGAGCTTTAGGGTCAGTGGGAGTGTGGTAGTGTTCCGAGTGTTAAATGTGTAACGTCTTATTTCATTTGGAATGAAATTAAGACGTTAAGAAACACTAGAAACACAAGCATTCTTCACGCAATTCTCCCTGAATAGGGTCAAGCTGTCCAAAACTTAGTTACCATTTACTAATGAGAAAGCTTAGATGTTTTACATCCCCTACGTCTTTGCCGTACGCAGCATGGGTATGTTGTTCGGTGCACAGGGCCTGATGTTGTTTATGCATCGTACATAACAATGGATATCGGGTGTGTGCCGACGAGGCAATAGACAGCAGTTGAGAGCAGTCTTTAAGACTTGAATAAGGATTAGAGAAGTGTTCTCGATGCATGGTTTATGGAGAGTTGATTCTGGAAGGCTATAGCGATACTAGCTTCTAGAATCATGTGAATAATATTTAGTCTCAATACCTATTTATATTCGGACTTAATAGTGAGTGTAGTAACTTGGAAAGGTTCCAAGTAGGATGCCACGACGTTTTCATCATGAAAGTCGAATATATGCCAACTTTGGAAGTTGTTTCTGGAAAGAAGTTTGGATGAAAGTAACACCCATTGGATGGATGTAGTGCCTAGCACGGCTGAGCTAGTAGTTGCCTTGGAGGTTGACAACTAGGCTATGGCTAAAACCTTTTGGGCCCGAGATCTCATCACAAGATCATAGAAAATTCTTAGACAGCCACCATCGGCAAGTAGTGATGGTAGGAAGAGGTGAGATACGGTTGGACCGTATTACCTCGGCAGAAAAATAAAGTAGACCTGTGAGACTGAGCCGGTATCACAGATTACTCACTCTCAGAAGGTTCTGAGAGACATAGGCAATTGGCTTTGAGGTCAAGTGGGAGATTGTTAGAATAGGTGACCAGAAAGCTAATTGGATTGGCGGTCTTGCGAACTATTCGTCAAATCTTTATTATTATAATATTATCCTGATGAGTAGAGTAAGTATTCATCACTGGCACTATGTTTGTTGTGCTTACTACTAACGTTGAACAGCGTTTCAACCCCACAACAAATGCCCACAGAACAATTGGATAACCCATGTAGTTGGGTTGCGCATTGGATGGCGGCTATGAAACCAACTTCTGAGGGTTGGTTTGAAACATTCCAAGTCGAGGACCTCGAGACTGCGCATCGATTGTTCTATTGAGACTTGCACTAAGTATTGCATTCACTGGGTCAGTTCCGAGTTTCATCGGCGACAGACGAAGGTCCGCTATGCAATTTTAGTGGGTTAGTTTATAAGGTGGTCGACTGATGGAAGTGACTCGCGGGAATCGTCATATGGAAGCCTTGGAGGCTTGGTCGGTATGACTGAAATTCCCGGTTCCAATAGTACGGGCTTAGTCCTCGGACTTGAGGAATCATGGCAGTCACGTGCATATGAAGACTATATCTTGGATCTGGCGAGAGGTGATCATTCTGTAAGATAGTCATTGTAAGTCTTGTCCAGTGCAGTTGGAGTATGTAGCGAGGACGGTAGATTCCAAGATAGGATCTGTGCCTTTGTCAGTACATAACGGTGATGTCTCTCATATGCACTCTGAGATGGTTTAGACTCTGAAAGTCTATGGCCATAGCAATTGATTGAGTAGGAAAGGGTTTCCTACGTCGATCGATAGAGTAAACGCATCTCGGGTATGAAGCATAATTGCCTAGTCAAGGATGGGAACCGATACCCAATTCCATACCCTAGACTAAGGCCGGGAGACGGTCGATGGTAGGACCGTACCCGTACAGAATTAATTGGATTAAAAGATCAACATGAATTATTTAAGTGGACATTAAATTAATTGGATTTAATTTTGGATTCGTCGTAATTGGATTACAGTAGAACCCGGTCCGTTAAATTTTGACCCGAGAGGTGTGTTAATTCTATTTATGGAATAGGAAGAAGTTGGACTTCTTCCCTAAATAAGCATGGCCGAAAATTGCCACCTCGGAGGGAGCAAAAATCAGTCATGTTGGATGCTAGGTGTTAATTGGCTTGTCTCTTTTGGTAAGAGACAAATCAACTCCATTCAAGCCCTTCCCTTTTGGTATGATTTGATCATACCTGAAAAGATGGTAGGCTTGATTGAAGAATTGATGGTGATTGATTGGGATGTATCTAGACATCCTTGGATGAACCTAGACACATTCCAACAATCACATTAATTATGTATATATATGAGTACATACTAACACCTATGCATTATGAATTTTATTATTCATCTTTTTCTAGGAAAAAGATGAACACTCTCTACCCTCTCTCTCTACTCTCTAAATCCTCTTTCTTGCTTCATTGATCTAGGATCAATTGAAGAATAAAGTAAGATAAAGAAGGAACACTAATTTGATAGTGTAATCTCTTCTTTGATTTCATCCTCTAAATCCATTTTTTTCTAGCAAGAAAAACGAGATCTCTCCCGGTGTGGTGTGACTACGTTAGAGGGTGTCTACGTTGGGACCTCGCATGGACGAACGTCGGGAGGAATCAATGCATGTAGCCGATCAAAATACAAAATCGAGAAAGGTATTTCGATTTATATTTATGCTCTCGGTTTCTTCTTTATTCTATAGCCACGAACGCTTGTTTATTTTATATATGTTTATATTCTGCGTTTATACACCGATAGCCCGGGAACATTCATCGAAACACCCCTTGAACAAGATTTAAATTCTTTTATGCCGCACATTTTTATCTCCACCGCGCTTCCGCCGTGTTCCCGGGCCAATCCGCTTTCCCTCATTTCAGACCGATCCGAAGAAGCTAATTTCATGAACCATCATCTAATGCGCAGTTCTAGTTTCTCGGAATGTGTTTTCGGTCTGTGGGCTTTGCTTGTGCAGTGAACAGTTAATGTAAAGCAGTAAGTGAACACAAACAAAGTATTGAGCCAAATGAATATCACTTTCTTATTAATTGCAATTTATTAAACCACTGAAACTGTTCAGAGATAGGTCACATTAGCCTAATCAGATTGACTGCACAGTCGCCTATTCTAATATTTCTCCTCCAGTATCTTCCTTTGCCCATCCGTGAGAGGAGGAGGTGGGACACGAGGTCTAGATCGAACCTCCCCCAACACCATAGTCGCATGAGAAAAAGAAAAATCAACACCCAAGCTAGAATCAGGAAAGTCAAGGTTTGATATTGGCGTAATAGCAGGAGAGAAGTCCCAGTATATCCTCCCGCACAGTAGAGGATAAAGTGCACCTGCCCCTTGGGAGCAAAGCCCTCTTCACGAAGTCAGTGGTCATGGAGATCTCCCCCTCACCCTCCCGCACGAGGGTGTAGTAGGAGCACAAGCCCCATTGCAGGACAAACCGCTGGTGCCGAGGGGAGGAACTGTTGGCCTGGCCCCTCAGCTAGTAGATACCTAGCGGGGGACGACGGACGAGGAAGCCCCCTTTGCCATCTTGGAAGAGCCCTAAGGAGCTGAGGACGCCCGTTTCCCCAAGGATTCACTAGAGGTCAGAGCCCCCCAGAAGGCCGAGCAGAGGGTGTTGCCTGTCTTCCCCCAGAGTTGCTTTGAAGACCACCTCGTAGGTACTCACTAAACATGATTCTCTCTACAATAAACAAAAACTATATTCTGTTAGCATCAGGTAACCAAAAAAGACATAATTAAATATCTAAACATTTAAAGCAGTAAATACCTAATGGCTCCTCTAAGGGAACCACTTTAGGGCTGAGGCCAAAGTGAGAGAGGAGCCTCTCCTCTATCAGCCCTCGACAGTCATATGGGCAAGAATTCAAGTCCTCAAGAATGGTAACTAAGTCTACTGACTTATTACGGATGGAGAAGGAGACCAAGAGGGAAGACCATGCAACCATTGATGAGGAAAAGCCTAGCGGACGGGAGGAAGGACATAGGAAAAACTGCCCCATTGACACCCCCCCCCCCCCCGCCCTCGACGGGGGGAGAAGTGGAAAATCCTAGGTTCCGACCTTTTTAATTAAAAACAGACCAAGAAATCTTGACCTGTAAGAATAAAACCATGGTATTTGAAATCCATGGCAAAACCTGCCAAAAGACAAAAAGAGTTGGGGGCCAATTGATTCAGAGGAATCCCAAAAACTCGGGAGACATCCTGGTATAAGGGAGGAATTGAAAAATGGAGACCAGCTTTTGGTTGAGCATAAAAAAACAGAGACAATTGGGAGGGGGAATGTTTGGCTGATTTTTAGACGAGGGAACAAGAAGGACGAAACGATCAGGGATAATATACTCCTCTATGAGTTGGCCTACATCCGAAAGACGGAGAGAGGGGAAGACCCCATATAGGAGGATAGGGCTAGTTACCTTCTCTCTCTCCTCGTCGACAGCGGGAGGCTCTGCCTCCTCATCGTGGAAGGAGTCTGCTTCCTCCTCCTCCTCCTCCTATAGAGGTTTGGCCCGCAGGTGGTGCTGCTCCTCAGCCACCTTCCTCAGATTCCACCTGCGAGCCCCTCCATGTGAAGGCGGACCAAAGCCCGTCCCTCCGAAGGTAGCCTCACAGGAATCCTTGCCGGGCGGCCATTCTTCAATCAACCTCACTGACACTTCTGATGATGCGATTCCATGAAGCAAACAAAATAATACAAGAAAGAAAGAAGAAATAAAAGAAAATATGCGAGAAGAATATGGTTTTTCACTTATGAGAACGAAGATACAAGGGGGCAAGAAATCAGTGAAATATATTCTCCCCAAATCATGGGAGGGAAAAAGCAACAAGGAAGTAAGTATGGAGAAAACTTAGAAGGAAGACGAAGGGGCAAAAATCACGATAACTCACGAACATACCAAGTAACTGACAATCAATAGGCGGTTACCAAAGAAGGTGGTTACAAAAAGGGGTTGATCAATAACTGCCCCCCACGCGGAAGGTGTAAGCTCACACGCTCGGGAAACGAGGCACCTCACATCACAGTCGTCAGATCCCACCTGACACCATTTTCAAATCTAGAGGATTATCTCTCTTACTTAAGAGAGAACACTGTTGGAGTTCAGAGGGATGCAATTACTGTAGGAAGGAGCCCAGAAACCGCCTCCTTCTTAGGGGGAGTGGGGGGCACTGAATGATGTGACCAAATTGGGCAAGCCCAAGGAACCATGCCAAACAGTTAGACCTAGGCGGAGCCAAATCCACCAGCCTCATCCTCGGCCCAATAGAGGTGACAGCCCAGGACCATGGTGGCAGCCAGCGAGGTTGTGTTCACCTTAGTCATTAATCAACGTGGACGGACACACAGAATCAGAGAAGGACGCAAGTGGAAATTGTCTGCCATTATCCAAAACACCAACTAATCCCTATTTTGAGGGGACTCAGCTATCCGAAGACCAAGAAGTCTTCCTTTACACGTCTCTCAAAAGTCCTTAGAAATCAGGACTCCTCACACCATGAGGACTCTTATATTTTTGCGCTTATAGATATAGGTTCTCTCCTCTTAAATAGGTAACGTGTTCTCGATCTTCAAAACAACACACATCTTGTGGCACAGCTAATCCATATGTCAACTATTTCTTCAATATTATTTCTTATTACCACCTACATCTTTCGGAATTGTCTACTGACTTGAGCATCGGAGTGCTAACATATTTTTTGCAGGTCCCCTTTTTTGGATTTGCAAGCACTCAAGGCCAATCCACCCAAGCCCGTGAACCTCTCCGACGAGCTACTTTTAGCTCGCGTCATGTACAATTCAAATAAATTAAATATCTCTTTAACTTGAAGTGCAATAATATAATTTGTAATATTATATTAGACAAGTTAGAATATTAATTGAATACAGTATGTAACCTACTTCACTACAAAAAAAAAGCGGGAATTGAAACGGTAACAGGAACAATTTTTTTAATTTTTGGAACGGTAAATACTTCACTTGAGCCTTTTGGACTACAATTTGGAACGGTTGAGGAACGGGAGGCTATCCATGGCAAAAGAGGCGATCCTAATTATTAGGAACGGTAACAAAGATACCTTTCCTATTTGGGAACAGTTTTTGGCAAATTTTCGTGCTACCGTTCCTAATTACCTTTGTACGTATAAATTTATATTTTTTGCATTTGGAACACCTTATAAACTTTAGGAAAGGTAGCATCGAAATTAAATCGCGCAAATAGGAACAGTAGTTAGATCACATTTTGGAATTGTCACACTATGTTGTGGATACAATTTAGCATGGTATCTGGAATACATGTAGGAACGACAGGTTGCATACATTAGGATCGGTAACTGGAATACATTTTGTCGCGTGATTTAGGAACGGTTTTTGCACTCTAACTTTGTAATACCATTTTGGACCGATTTTTGGTATTCTCTTTAGAACGAAAGCCTAACCACGAAAGAATTGATTTTGGAATATATGTAGGCACGGTAAGTCTCGTCTTTAGGAACAGTTGGCTTCTATTTTTGGAATGGCTTTTTCATCGGCATTGAGAACGGTATATATTTTTAAACAGTGAAATATAGGAATGGTATTTGGAGCTGCAATTGCCGTCTAAAGTACCATTCCTAACAGATGAATTATTAATTTCGTTTTTAGTAATAATTATTATCATTTAAATATAAATTTAATTATTAATAATATTCTGATTATATAATTAATATTTAAATATGAAAAAAATGCATAATTTAGAAATAAACCTTATATTAAATACGAATATTATCCAATTTAATTACAAAAAATCAAAATAAAAAAAAATACATAATCTACTCCTCGTCCATCTCGTCAATATCTGGAAAGGTGGGGTCTCTAGGAGACCGTGACGGGCCGGCGCCGGAGCGACTGGTCTGTATGTCCTTCATTATGCCCATCAGGTCCGCCATCATCTCCTCGAGGCGGACCAACTGACCCTCCATGTTTGACGAAGGCGCTGGCTCTGGTGCGGGCGCTAGCGGTGGCGGTGGCGGTGGTGATGGCGAGGTAACGGTCTGGCTGAGACCCAAGGCCTCAAAACCAAGACCAAATACTCGGCCCTTGTTCTTGCCCCTGACGCAAGTGAGCCACATCTGCTGCTCGGTCTGCGCCACCGAGCCCTCTAATTCAGAAGCAGGATCCTCAGGATTGCATGGGGCCTGAGACTGATGATCCTCCATCATCTTCTGGAACATCTCCTGCAAAAATAATTACAATAAATTAGAAAATTTTCAAACATTTAAAAAAATAAAGTAGTTAGTATTAATTACAACTTACCGCCACCTCCGCTGCCCTCGACCCGCTCCAGCCGCCGTCGGCCTTCTTCTTGTAGCATCTGGAGAATAACTCCATCTGCTTCACTAGCCGGCCGAGCTGCTCCTCCTGTAAAAAGAAATGGGAAACAGTTATTACAATTTTAGTTTAATAGTAATAAATAATTGAAATAACATTAGATATCTTACCAATTTTCGCTTGTGCATACCGACGGAGACAGATCCCCTGCGCTACACAGTAGCGGATGCGGCTGGGTTGGCGTTCCGGTTCGCCTTGTTCTTCTCACACTCCTGCTTGAACTCCAGGGACTCCCAGTACAGGAGGAGCTGCCGCCACACCTCGTTCGCCAGCCATAGCGGCTTTTGCAGGGACTGTCTGGCGAGGACAAACTTCTTCTTGAGGAACTTCCCAACCCAAACGTGGAACATCTTGAACATTGACTCGTCGGCGGCGTCCCACCAGTACGTCATCTGCATTAAAAAAATATATACATATATCATTACAGTAGATTGTTAAAATATTTAAAAACAAAAAATAATTGACGTTACCTTCAAACTCTCAAACCAGAAAAGCTGGTGCTCTGGCGGCACCTTGCGCAAACTGCCCCAAGGATGGGGATAGTGTCCTCGCACGACCGCGTACATGCGCTCGTGGATCTTCCGGTCAAAACTGAAATTATAAAATAATTAGTATGACATTAAAATATTAATTTAAATTACAAAAAAAATTTTAAAAAATATAAATATACCTCACATCGGCAAGTGTGATCTACTGGCGCGTGGATGGTGGTGGGGCAGCCCATGGACGGGCCGGATCGACTGTCAGTGCAGTAGTGGATGGTCCGGGTTGCTGATCCGGCGCAGCGGTAGACGCACCGGGTTGCTGATCCGGCGCAGGTGGTGCGGGTGCCTGCTCTGTCGATGGTGGTGGTGGTGGTGGTGGTCGGAATACTGCTTCCCCATCCTGGGAAGCAACACCGGCCTGCGGTATAGCCGGTTCGCAGCGACCGCGGCCATGACCACGACCACGGCCACGGCCACGTCCACCTCCTCGAGGTGGAAAATCCCGACTAGACATGATCTAAAAAATACATGTAAGTATCAATTTATTTCAATAATGAAAATTTTTCTAATTTATTCTATTATATAAGCAAACTAAATTCTAAAACTGTGTATATTTATACTAAATACCATAATTTTACCCTAAAACTGCACTAAATCAAATTATCATATTTTTAAAAAAATTCAAATTTCCAGATTTTTAAAAAATTCAAATTTCAAGATTTTCAAAAAAAATCAAAATTCCAGATTTTTAAAAAATTCAAATTTTCAGATTTTTAAAAAATTCCAATTTTCAGATTTTTAAAAAATTCAAAATTCCAGATTTTTGAAAAATTCAAATTTCCGATTTTCAAAAAAATTCAAATTCCCAGATTTTTAAAAAATTCAAATTTCCAGATTTTTAAAAAATTCAAATTTCCCGATTTTCAAAAAAATTCAAATTTCCAGATTTTTAAAAAATTTAAATTTCCAAATTTTTTAAAAAAAATACAAATTTCCATATTTTCTGATTTTTTATAAATTACAGAAATATACCCAAATTACAGAAATAGAAAATTTTTAGATTTTCTAAAAATACAAATTTCCAGATTTTTCACATTAAATTTTCTGTTTTATATTTTTAGATGTAAAACAGAATTTTTTTTTGAAAATTTTAATAATATTAGAAAATAATATCCTATATTCCATCAAATTTACAGAAATTTGATTAAAATTCAAAAAAATTAACCATAAAATTACCATAAATTACCTACATTTATAGAAAATTAATAAACTACATTACATTCACAAAAATTACTCAATTACAAAAAATTACATAATTACATAAATTACACAGTTATAAAATTATAGGAAATAATCATATATTCCAAATTTTCAAGAAAATTTACAGAATATTCCCAGAAAATTTACAGAAAATTACAACATAATATCCTATATCCTACAGAAAATTACAGAAAAATATGAAAACTAACAGAATTTACAGATTACTCCCCAAACTAAACGGAAATTACAAAAAATTCCCTAACTATTCAAAAATTACAGAAATTACTCGACGTGTGCTTTGTTTTTCACCTTTTTCTTCAAATCGCGTAGGAATCTATTCATATGACATTTATTAAAATGCAAATAATAAATATATATTTAATAGTGTTAATTATTTAATTACCTTTCAAATGGGTACATCCACCTGTATTGCACAGGGCCCCCAACGCGCGCCTCATATGGAAGGTGAACAATTAGATGCTCCATTGAGTCGAAAAAGGAAGGAGGAAAAATTTTCTCGAGGTTTCACATGATGACGGCTACACTATCTTCCAATTCTTTTACCTTGGCCACATCTAGTGTTGTTGAGCATAGGATCTGGAATAGAAGGCTCACTTCCGTCAAGGCCCCCCACACGTGCTCTGGAAGCATTTCACGGAAAGCAACCATAATCAATTTATGCATGAATACATGACAATCATGCCTCTTCATGCCGTGCATCCTCAATTCCTTCAGGTCAACGCAACGGGCCAAGTTAGAGGCATACCCATCAGGAAACCTAAGACAACGAATCCACTCATATATCTTCTTCTTTTGCTCCTTCGTCAGTGTATATACCGCCTTGGACATCGCGTTCGGTCTCCTTTCGTCCACCTCAAGCTCCGACTGATTACATATGATCTTCAAGTCCTTCCATGCATTCAGATTGTCCTTCGTTTTTCCCTTGATGTCCATCACAGTATTGAATATATTATCGAACACATTCTTCTCAATATGCATGACATCAAGATTGTGTCGTATCAGATGCGCCCCCCAATATTCAAGCTCCCTGAATATGCTTTTCTTCATCCACTTATGGTCGACACCATAGCCTTCCGGTTCACTCAACGGTTGTTTGACAGCCACACTAAATGCATCGACACGGGTTCGGATCTGTTCTCCAGTCAGCCTCGGACATGCAACCTTCCTCTCCATTCGATTTTTAGTGAAGGCTTTCTTGTTCCTGCAATAAGGATGAACCGGTGGTAGGAATTGCTTGTGGCAGTCAAAATAGCATGCCTTCCGACCGTGCTGTAAATAGAATGCCCGTATGTCCTCCATACAAACTGGATACCCCATAACACCGGCGGTACTCCATCCAGACGCCATACCATAAACAAGAAGGTCGTTCACTGTCTAAATCAATGCGGCTTGCATCATGAATGCATGGTTGGTCGCAGTATCGTGCGTATGTACACCCACATGCCATAAATTCTGCAGCTCCTCGATCAACGGCTCCAAGTAGACATTAATAAGATGTTTGGGATTCGATGGGCCGGGGATCACCATAGTTAGGAATATGTACTCAGACTTCATGCACATTCCCAGTGGGAGATTGTACGGTGTAAGTATCACGGGCCAACATGAGTAAGTTTTACCATACTGGTCGTCCAGTGCAAACCCATCCGTGCACAATCCAAGTCTAACATTCCTCGGCTCAGCTGCAAAATCAGGATACGTCTTGTCAAAATGCTTCCAAGCCTCTGCATCGGACGGATGACACATGGATTCTTCCTCCGTCTGATGGCTCGCATGCCAAGTCATATGCTCTGTTGTGACCTCCGATGCATACAACCTCTGCAGTCGAGGGGTAATCGGTAGATACTTAAGAATGGCATACAGGGACTTCTTGCGTTTAGGATTTCTGTCCCTGGTGAGCTTGTACCTAGCCTCTCCACAGAACTTGCAATATTTCAAATCAATATCGTCCTTCCAGTACAACATGCAACTGTTTTTGCAAGCATCAATCTTTTGAACTGGTAAACCTAATTCTCTTATCAATTTCTTTGTAGTGTAATAATCGGCGGGGAAAGTGTGATCGCAGGGCATTACAGTATCAGCCCACTGGCATAACCGATCATATGTATGCTCGGAAAAATCCCCTTCGGCCTTGATATTCACCAAAGAGGCAATTGATGCCAACTGAGAGGTGGTGCAGCCATTCCTCAAAGGTTGGTCCGCAGCATGAACTACGTCAAAAAAACGGTCTGACAAGCTAGACACATAATCATAGGGCCCCGAACCGTAATACGAACTAGGACCCACATCAGATGGACAATACCGAGTACCATCATCAGTCGGTCCCTCCTGGTTGTATGAAGACTAGAATGACGGTCCGGCGGCATCGAATACCATCCTCTGCGCCCAATCCATCTGAGCCGCATCACCCCAATGCGAACTACCCTCCTCCTGAACGGGTGGCGTTTGCTGCTGCTGCATAGGGGCCGCTGTCAATACTTCAAAGTATTCCTGCACCCTCTCCTCACCATGAGAAGTCCAATTGTAATACTGTGGCATAAACCCTTTCATACACAAATCAAAATTTACCTCATCTGGTGTTTTGAACCGTTCGTTTTTGCACTTCCGGCAGGGACACTTAATCTTGTCTCCGTCTATATATGCACGCTGAGACTGGGCCCATTCTAAAAATGTTGTAACACCATCCTCAAACTCCGGCGTCACACCCAGGACGTCTCGATCATACATCCATTTCCTCAACTGTCTTAACATGATTGGTCCTACGTATAATTCACACAGTACGCAATTAAATAACGAGAGTAAATTATATATATGTACATGCAAAAATAACAGAATTTTGCATACTTATCTGAGCAAAACACCTATCAATATCAATGCAAAATTCGCGCTCGGTAATTGATATGTTCGATTTTTTGTATAAAGAATTAATTGAACTACAAGTAATAAACTTAAATGATTTCCTCATCAATTAAATTAATTACTATCAATTTTGTAAAGAATATATATATACATACGTACTAATGATTTAATGATGTAAATATAAATAAGATTATGAACACAATATTTTTTTCTTTTAGCTAATAAGTGATAAATTTAGCCCCAAATATGTATATTTCTACACGTGCAACGCACGTCATACTTCCTAGTAATAGAATATATTATATCATTCCTCAAAAATTATAGAATATTATAGATTAATTATATTATAGATTTACATATTTTATAGTGTATATATATGTCGGATGTAATATTATAAAATTTTATTGATAATTTATTTTTAAAAAAAAAATTAATATATATAACAACACAAGCAAAAATTATGTAAATTTTTTAACATATATGTAAAAAATATAAGGATTGTAAATATAGAGTTTATACATATTGGACACTCATTATAAAATTCATAAACTTTGGGTAGTATTTATTTTAATAATTTTTTTTAATAATTCAAATTATGTTTTAGGATAATGATGTGTAATAGACTATTTTAGGAGGTCTAAATAATAAGCGCATTTTCATCATAAAAAAATTGGTTCATATTATGAGGGGGCATTTTGTCACATTTTATAATTTAGGGAGCAAATACCTTCATGCATAGTCATGGGTGCAAAATGTAAACTAACGAGGGACATTTTTTATCAACGAATTATCAAGACTATTTTTGGTCATTTTAGGAAAATTTGGTACCAAAGTGATTTAGTTACTAATTTAGGGTTTCTCTCAATTTTTGTTATTTTTCCCCAAAAATTGTACCTCACAATTCTTTTCCCTATGGTTGGTGAGGGGCTATTAATTTTTTATTGTCTGCCTTTTTCTCCCTCTAAAAAGGTTCATCCGTTAGTTTAGATAGTCAATTAACTGTTGGGACTAACTTTGATCATTTTAAAAAAATTTGGAGATACAAAATTGATGAGGTCGGAATATAAAATTGATTTAATGACTAATTTAGAGAATAAACGTGGAATTATCCCATATAATTTTGAATAATATTATCCTGAATATTTTTCTAATCTTACATTCAAAGTTCAAACTTCTATACACAAATCATAACTAGTGCAGTTTTTAATTAACACAACCTACATCGTTGACGAAACTGCACGATTACGTCGAGCTACGGTCCAACGATCACGTACTCAGAAATAATATTCAAGACCATCACACATATTCTTGATCATCAATTGATGATATTTATCTATATTGATATAGACAAACATCTTAAATTGATTGCAGACAAGGAATTTGAGTAACTTATAAGTTCCAAGACTTCCACTCTGTTGTGAGGTGCCTTTTCGGGAACAAGTGAGACTCCTACGAAATCAGAACCGACAATACTTTGTGCAGCGGACTAAGCCTCCCTTGTGAGATGGTTTTTCCGGACAAATCTGTAAGACTCCTACGAAGTCAAAGCGGACAATATCTCACGCAATGCGGTACCAATCCACTTACAAACCACATGATCATATATATTTATATACAACCCTTTATGATTGCTTCTCAATGTCCAATTCTGTTAACAATTATATCATGTAGAAATAATGTTGAGATTAATTAATTTCAGGACAATAGAGTAAAACAATCGTTGACCCTTATTACATTATTAATATTTAAGAGTATATACCACAAATATTCTTACCATGATTCCCGTGTCTCCGGCCCGTGATCACCTTAAATTTCACAAGAGTATATACATGCTGTCTGTCTTGGTTCTTGTAGTTGAGGTTTTTGCTTCTTCATGCGTCAGTCTTACTAACAGGTATGCCTCTACTTTACTTTACAAAAATATATATTGAGAGTAAGAACTATGTGCAGTATCGATCGTCTGGTTTTACTAGGTTATGTATAACAGTTCATGTTTGCAGTCGTACTATCACTGAATTTGTTAAAGTATGTCTTAAAAGTTTTAGGCTCAGAATCAAGAGGTTTCAGTTACGGTTGTTATGGATTTTGTCCGTTGATCCTATTTGGATGGACGAACTTGAATTTGAGTGAAAACTTTGGAGAAGGGATTTCGAAGGACTCATATTAGATGAATTCGAAATACTTTAATTAAAATAATGTTATGTAGGTATTCTTTATATATATATATACTTTAGCCTTTTGATATAATGAAATATTCTTGTCCTTCGCCTGTAAACGAGGGCCGACTTGAAACCACATAAATTTTCGGATTAAATCACTTGGCGTTTTTTGTCCTTTAACTTTCTAGGGTAATATTTTGATCCAGTATTCTTTTTAATTTTCACGATTTCAGTCTTCCACCCATTACAAGAAAAATGTTCAATAGCAACGAAAAAAAAATCAGTTTCAAGCTAATTAGCAAGTAAAATTCTCGTTGCTAATATATTATTTAATATAAGAAATATACTTGCTAACAAATTTAGCAATGAAATTTTTACTTGCTAACAAATTTAGCAACAAATTGTTTAAAATATATATAAAGTAGTGTAGATTAGCAACGAAAATTTGACTTGCTAATTAGCTCGATGCAAATTTCAGCAACAAATTTTTTCGTTCCTATTTAGCTATTTTCTTGTAGTGACCTACACCGACAAGAAGGGTGAAACTCCAGCTGAAAAAATGAATTAAAATTACGAAGATTAAAAAGAAGCAGGACCAAAATGCTAGTTTAGAAAGTTAAAGGATAAAGATGTTGAAAAAAAATGAGCTAATAGGAATAGTAGCCCAGTTTTAAAAGATTACATGAGATGCATTTACATTTTTCCGAGAAGAAAGGGGAACCCCGGCAGAAGAAAAGAACTGAAATTGTAAAAATTAAAAAGATGCAGGATCAAAATGATAATGGTGCGCCAAAGTTCTAGGACTATGTATTTAAGCCTAAATTTTGTGCCTTTTTCTGAATTTATGTTCTTAATTTGTACTTGAATTTCATCAGGATCCCAGCAGCTGGTTTCACTTGTAATCATGGCTAGAGAACAACTGCAAGTGCTTGATGCACTTGATGTTGCCAAGACGCAACTCTACCACTTCACCGCTATTGTGATAGCAGGAATGGGATTCTTCACGGATGCTTATGATCTCTTTAGCATCTCTTTGGTGACAAGGTTACTTGGCCGCATTTACTATACCAATGTTACGGCACCAAAGCCCGGAACCTTACCTCCGCGTGTCTCCTCCTCCGTTACTGGTGTAGCCCTCGTTGGCACGCTAATGGGGCAGCTCTTCTTCGGATGGCTTGGTGACAAGATGGGGCGTAAGAAAGTCTATGGTGTGACGTTAGTTCTCATGATCGTGTGCTCCCTGGCCTCTGGGCTATCCTTCGGAGCAACTCCCAAAGGTGTCATGGCAACTTTGTGCTTCTTTCGATTCTGGCTTGGTTTCGGCATCGGGGGTGACTACCCACTCTCCGCCACGATCATGTCCGAGTACGCCAATAAACGCACCCGTGGCGCCTTCATAGCGGCCGTCTTTGCCATGCAGGGATTCGGAATTCTAACTAGTGGAGTTGTTGCGTTAATAGTCTCTGTTGCATTTGATCATGCATATGGCGCCCCTGCATACGAGGACAACCCGGCAGCGTCAACCGTGCCGCAGGCAGACTATATTTGGCGCATTATCCTCATGTTCGGCGCATTGCCTGCGGCGTTAACCTTCTACTGGCGTATGAAGATGCCGGAAACCGCCCGCTACACGGCCCTCGTCGCCAAGAACGCAAAACAGGCCGCGCAAGACATGGCCAAGGTGTTAAATGTGGATCTCGATCCCGAAGAAGAAAAATTGGAGAAACTAGCCCAAAAGCCCACAAACAATTTTGGGCTTTTCTCGAAACAATTCCTCCGACGCCATGGTCTCCACCTCTTGGGCACCACCACCACATGGTTCTTGCTCGATATCGCCTTCTACAGCAACAATCTCTTTCAGAAAGACATTTTCAGCGCCATTGGGTGGATCCCGCCTGCCAAGGAAATGAATGCTGTCCACGAAGTTTTCCGCGTCGCCAAAGCTCAAACTCTCATCGCCCTTTTCGCCACTGTGCCGGGCTACTGGTTCACCGTGTTGTTCATCGATGTAATCGGCAGGTTTGCAATCCAGTTAATGGGATTCTTCTTCATGACAGTGTTCATGTTCGCCCTGGCAATCCCATATGATCACTGGACCATCAAGAAAAACAGAATTGGGTTCGTGGTCATGTACTCCCTGACGTTTTTCTTCGCCAATTTTGGGCCTAATGCTACTACATTCGTTGTGCCTGCTGAGATTTTCCCGGCCAGGTTGAGGTCGACATGCCACGGAATATCTGCTGCTGCTGGAAAGGCCGGAGCAATAGTTGGGGCGTTCGGGTTTCTATACGCTGCCCAGCCGAAAGACCCAAGCAAAAGGGACGCTGGGTACCCGGCAGGCATAGGGGTCAAATACTCACTCGTTGTTCTCGGGTGCGTTAATGCATTAGGTTTGCTTTTTACGTTCTTGGTGCCGGAGCCAAAGGGGAAGTCGCTTGAGGAGTTATCGGGCGAGAACGAAGGTGATGTCGATGAGCCGACGACCGAGCAGGCCCCGCCGACTCATAGGACTGTTCCTGTGTAGATCAATAAATTATATTTACATCCTTTGAGACTTATAGGTACGTCAAATATCAGGAAGTGGAAAATCAATGAAGTTGCAATACAGTTACGAAGGTTCATTTCATGTGTTGTGTTTGTTTAACTATATATACATATATGTATTGATAGAACAATGCAACATCAAAATCTCCATACTAGTTTGCTCTTTTCAAGAATTAAATGTTGTATAATGTTGTATTGTGATGCAAGTTAGTGTGTGACCTTTGTTTGGTGACCAAATTCTTGGTCTAAATTTGTGCAATCAGAAATTCTACACGATTAGGTTCGAATAGTAATTGGATTTAATGCAATTTATCTTTATGTGATATCGCAAATAAGCAAATTATCCCCATATAAAAAAAAAAAAAACGATAGCAATTTATCTCCCCGTGTTCTTTAAATGAAGCAATTCACCTCCCTGTCTAGGGAGGTAAATTGCTCCATTTTAAAGAACGCGGGAGGTAAATTGATTCATTTTAAAAACTACATGAAGGTAAATTGCTATTTTATTTTTTATATGAGAATAATTTGCTCATTTGCAATATCACAGAGGGGCTTCTTGCATTTTTTTCCAACAGTAATTTGGGCGAAAAGAACTATTCTAAAGGTTATAAGCGCCACATTTGTAGGGGATAAACCGTCAAGGAGTTGAGGTGGAGTTGAACTTATGAAAATTTTAGAGCCCAAACTCAAGTTAATATCACAAAATTTGAGTTTGAGCTCGGGTTTGATTTCCTCGTGTTTAAAAGTTTGGGTTCAAGCTCAAATTTATTTTAAAAATATGGAGTTTCAATTGAAACTCGAGCTCCCCTATTTAAAAATATAATATAGAGTATTTAAATTAATATGAACAATATTGTTTCAATCATTTAATTATAATTATCATATATGACATGCCTTTTAGTATTTTTTGTTTGGGAAAAAAAAAAATTTAGTACACTAACTTGGCTCTCGTACAATTTTAGTACACTAACTTTGGTAATTATCACATTTTATACATTATGTTGCAATTTTACTTCTATTAAGTCTAATTGACCGAAATTTGCTGACGTGACCAATTTTTGCTTATGTGTCTGACGAAATTAACCACGTCAGCACATGACGTGGCCGGCCACTGACATGGCGGGATGAGTTGGATGTATTTTCTTCCATAAGGATGAATTTTAGTACACCAACTTTAGTATGGTTTAATTTTAGTCCAATAACTTTGAATGAGGTGAAATTTAAGTCCCCCGTCATTGTGTCTAGGGGTTGTTACTGCCCATTTATATTTATATTATAAAAAAAAATTAAATATAAGTGTACCGCTGAAAACGGTACACTTATATATTTATGACTGGTCGCTAGTTGCGAGCTGCACTCACGACCAGCCCTCAAATTTTTTTAAATTTGTTAATTCTTTATAAGTATTAGTTAAAGTTAAAATAATAATTATTAATACTTAATTAGATATAATTAATTAATAATAATTTGATAATTGTTAATATAGCTATTAAATTAATTAATTAGAGAATAATAAATTTAATAATATAGTTGTTAATATTAATTAATTTGATATATATATTAATTATTGAAAATTTGATAATATAGTTGTTAATCATAATTTAAAAAATAGATAATTATATATTTTATAATTATTAATAATTTGATAATATATTTATTAATTATTTATAATTATTAATAGAGTTGATATTATTATAGCTAAGATCTTTTCCTTTTCACACTTATCAGTTCAGTTGGATCATCTATTTTTTAAACTATGATTAACAACTATATTATCGAGTTTCTAACAATTAATTTATATCAAATTAATTAATATTAACAACTATATTATCAATTAATTAAAATGATCTTAATAATATTACATTCCGTACGAAAAAGATAAAAATATTATATCATTATTATAATTATTATTCTGTACTTAAATTTAACCCCATTCAAAGTTATTGGACTAAAATTAAACCATGCTAAAGTTAGTGTACTAAAATACATCCTTATGAACGAAAATACATCCAAGTCATCCCGCCACGTCAGCCGCCTGCCACGTTATGTGCTGACGTGGTTAATTTCGCCGGACATGTCAGCAAATTCCGGTCAATTGACCGGAAAATTGGAACAAAAACCCTCAATTGGACTTAATTGAAGCAAAATTGCAACATAATGTATAAAATGTGATAATTACCAAAGTTAATGTACTAAAATTGAACGAGAGCCAAGTTAGTGTACTAAAAAAAGTTTTTTCCCTTTTTGTTTTAATATACATAATAAATAAAAGTATTTATATGTTTATTACATTATGTGATTATTAATAGAATTAGAATGCATATGTTAAACAGAATGAATGTAATATCAAGAAATCAGTTGCAATTGATGAATTTTTATTGATCGAAGCTAAAACATTTTCAAATCAATCATATGGTGGGTGCATCACACTTAAAATATCATTGATATAAAATTTTAAAAAAATGACCATAGAATAAGTTTAAGAATACACATAATATTATAATTAATGGAATGCAAATAAATCTAATTTGTACAAGAATTTTCCATGTACACCAAACGGGAACTATCATAAAATAATTAGTATAATAATATCAATTTTTTTATATGATGGAATTGGTCAAGCAAACTCAAGTTTTAATCCCTTCACGGAACTATCTTATTATTGGTTTTAACATATTAATTTGTCCCAACTGCATGAATAAAAAATATTTCTAACAAGTGCGTGTATTAGGTTACCTGCAATGATCACTTTTGGACACTACAATGAACATTTGAACAATTGATTAATCTTTCAAAAATGGAAAATATGTGTTGTAAATAAAACCATATAAGACCAAACAAATGAATCTGAGTTTAAATGTAATTTTGGTCCTGCAATTTAAATTATAATTTTTTTAATAACTTTTTAATTTTATATTTTTTTAATTTTGATGATCTCAATCCTTTTTTCCATGTAACAATTGTTGGACATAATAAAAACGATTCCCTAGTATTGTATAATACATAAGTTGAGTCATAATTACTTTAAAAAAATGTAAATTTGATGGGGTCAGGTAAGATAGGTATTGCAAGGACAAATACCTCCCAATAGGATTTTGAAAATATCCAAATAGAACTGAGACCCGCACATATTACTTGGGTCGGTTTGCACTTGATTCGATCTTATTCGATTACTCGAAATAGCATCGTTGATCACTCAATATCTGGAAGGAGGAGATTCGTATGAGTATGGACAAATGTATTACTCCAGAGCAATTGGAGGCCAAGATCGTCATTTATTTAGAGAATATTCTTAATCTTTTTTCTTAATCTCGTACTCTACTAGTATAAGTATTCAAGGATTTTAATTTGGACCTCACAAAAAAAAATTTGCTCGTTTTCTTAGGTATCAACACTTATTCGAATTGAACTATCCTCGAAGTTTCCACGATCCCAAGCCCGGACCAAATTCCATCACCGTAGCAAGATTATGATACAAGGTAGACCAAAATGCTAGGGAACATAGCGTAAGTCTTTGTCAATCGGCATCTCATCCGAACGTTCACTTCTTTGTGTAAGTTGCCCTTGCTTAGTCATGATATTGCAACAAATTGTTTGCTAGTAAGATGGATTATCCGCTTGTCTGGTGGGAAACGGATAGGGTTTGGGCCGGACGTAGTGCCCGTTTCTCTCTCTCTCTCTCAAACGCATTAAAAGGTAAAATTACTATAAGATGATCACATCAAACAGGGCAAAATATTTTTTTGGTCCCATAAGATTAGGGTTTTATTTGTTTTGGTACCATAACTAAGATAGGCGGTTGTTTTAGTCCCACAAAATACGTTTTTCAGTTTTTTTTTTTGTTTTGTCCCAAAATATCATGTGCCTTGCACATGGGACATGACATTTGGGACCAAAGAAACTGAAAAACGTTACATTTTGGGACAAAAAAAGCTGAAAAGCGTATTTTATGGGACTAAAACAGCCACCTACCTAAGTTGTGGTACCAAAACAAATAATATCCTAATCTTACGAGACCAGAAAAGCATTTTGCCCCATCAAACATTCTTAATCTAGTTAAAAAAAAAAAAATTGCTCTTGATTAAGAATGTTTTGTTTAATGATAAGATTAAGACCTCATAATAAAGAAAGTGTATGTTTAAATCTTATGTTTACGTTTTTTTTAATTTATATAGTAATTCTATTATTATGCTATCATTATGTAAATATTATGTAAACGTTTCATTAGAAATAATCAGATAGTGACAAACAATTATATTTGTATCGTTATTGGACTGTTATTATACATATCTTACTAACGAAGTAACTACTAATAGTGATAGCTTACACGAAATTTCTTCTTACTAGTGACTTCTTGAAAATTATAGTGTGACAAAATTAAATTTATGTCACTTCATATAATTATATATATACATATATTTAATAATAATGCTATTTCTTTTTCCAGATTATTAAATTTATTGTAATTTTAAAATTAACACTTAATATTTTATCACTAATTGATATCAGGGTAAATTACAACTACCTCCCTTGAGGTTTGACATAATTACAAATACTCCATCGTTGTTTGAAAAATTACAAATATCCCCCTGAAGTTTGTAACCGTTTAAAATGCCCTTATGCAAACTAAATTATTTTTTTATTTAATTCTTAAAATTTTTTGAATTTTTTTTGGACTACAATCGCAAGGAGAGGTTTTTTAATTTTTTTTACACAAATGAGCAATAATGCAATTTGCCTCGACTGATTTTTTTATAATTTTAATAAAAAATTAAAGGGCAAAATGATCAATTTCAGGACTTTTGTTAAAAATTAAAAACCTCGGGGGAGGGGGAGAGGTATTTGTAATTTTTTAAACAACAAGAAGGTATCTGTAATTATGCCAAACTTCAGAAGAGGTGGCTATAATTTACCCTTAATATTATTATTTTTCCTACAGTGTATTGAATATTAGGGGGGAAAAAGAGCATATCGACTTCGTCTTGTCTTTTTAGCTGAGGTACTGTCATGTTGTTCGTAGGAATTGATCATGAGGCACGCACATAAGCAATGAAATGGCTACAAATATTACAACAAAGTGTCGTTAGTTGAATTTCCATTGCTTACAAATAAATTAGCTACCTTTCATAGAAAAAATAAATTTAAAAATAAATCAAATAAGAAAATATTTTAATTATGAATTAGCTATGGCATTTGCTTTAAATTTAAATCTACATTTCATCTGTCATCTGAAGTTTTTTTTTTCGAGGAGACGACCATACGGGTACTAATATTAAGAGGCAAATGTTCACATATGTACATGGCAAGATAGCGACATACGTGAAGAAAACAACGAAAGCATAAGCCAATGAAAACGGGACAAAACTTCAAGATCCCCCTAGCCGGTAGGGATGTTCCGTTGGGCCATGTCGAGCAACTCTGGGGCATCCCCGACGCCTCCTTCGTAGAGACGCCTATCATCAGAAGTTGAGTTTCCTATTTCGTTGTTAATGTGATGGATTAGCTACAAATTTGCATGGAAAAATATAAATGGAAAAAAAGTACAAATATCTTAACTACAAAGTAGCTATGGTATTTGATGTCTCGACAACTTACATTTCTGTTGTCAATCTCCGTTGCTAGTGCAACGAATTAGCTACAAAGTTTTATATAAAAAATAAATTTAAAAATTAAAATGTATAAATATTTGAATTGCCGAATAGGTAATTAAGGAGAATTTCATAAATATTTCAAGTTCATAATTAAATAACACGTAGACGTTATAATAGAGTATATTGCATTAAAACCTTTATTGCCGGTGCAATAGATTAACTATCAATATTGTGAAGAAAAAAACATAATTTATAAACATAACCGGATAACTTTAACAGAAAATAAATAAAATCTAAACCTTGCAATTCAAGTAAATAGTTATTGCAATTTATGTGCTCGTGCAATGAATTCAACTACACATTTAATTCTTCGTAATTTATCTTAACATTATTTGAATCTTAATTTTATGATCTATTATCGAACATTCTGATTTATATATGTTAATATATTTATATGATCTATGTAGAGAATCTCAACTATGATCTATATGTGTTAAAGTCTCAATTATTATATTATATGATACATTCTTTCTGCATAAACTTATAATTAAATTATTTCTAATTCTTTAAAAAGCAACCAGCTCATGACGTACGTTAGAAATATTTAAAAAAATAATCCAATTAGTCATATACATTGTTAATTCCATAAAATTCAATCTATACTATATATAATTCACTTCAAGAAAACAGACTATAAGGGAATGTTCCGTCTTTGAAACTAAGATTTCCATCGCTAAATATAAATAGAATGGAAGCCGCACACTGTTGCGACGGAATATCCCGTCTCTGATTCAAAGACAAAACATTCGTTCTGATTCTGTCGCAAAGAAAAACAAATTTTTAGAATCATCAATCTCTATTTTCATAGATAATCCATCTCTGATTCCATCACTAATGAAAAATATTTTTTGTCTCTAATCCGTATGTAATTCCATCTCTAAAGAAAAAGTTTTTGTTTGTTAATTATGTCTCTAATCTGTCTATAAATCCTTACTGATGGAGACAAGATCAATCAAAAGGCAATTAAGAAGAAAAGTTAACCTCTTCTCATATAAAGCAGCAAGAGATCAAGACCACTAACGGAGGAAATATGTCATTCCAAAGAAGGCAAGAAAGCGTATCTCCATAAGAAAAGCCGAAGTCAAAACTTACCAAATTAGCATATATCTCGAATTACTGCAATAACCTCGAGAAATCCATTTCAACCATGTAATCGGGGTAGGTAAGGGGTAAAGTAGTATTTTATCCCTACCCCCTTGAATAGCTCAATTTTCCTACTTGTATAAATACTCGCTTAATCTCTCACTTGAAGGGGAATCTTTTGGCTTCTAAGAGTTCTGGTGTAAACATGTTGAATCGCAGCCACTTAATATAAATTTAGTCGATCTCGCTTCTTAGCAACATCAACTTGGCGCCGTCTGTGGGAACACAACGATTTGGCATTAGAGCATGAACACCAGGCCACGAGCAAGAAATGGGAATGGGGCCTTAGGGGAGCTCGAGGGGATCTCCGAGCACGCGGCCCAAGAAGAAAGTCAACAACCACAACACCAAGAACAAGAAGAACGGGAAGAGCAGCGGGAGAAGGAGCCTTCTCCCCCCATGCTCCAGCTCACGCCTAAGGCCCTTTGACAAATGATCGAGGATGCTTCACTATAGGCTGCATCAAGAGCGGTCCCTCAGTATATTACGTAAGGAACGCAACTCCTTCCAAGAGGAGAGCAAGTGAGGAAAACTTTAGGGGCCCCCAAAGAGATGAGAATAGTCAAAGATATCGGAATCATGCGCCGTCCTCTGAACAAACTTGGTATACTCCGCTGAAAGCACCTCGCGCTGAGATTCTCCCCGTGGCAGAGCAACAAGGAATAGTTCAATGGCCCGGTCGAATGAGGGAGGATCCCAGAAGGATGAAGTCTAGCAAATATTGTCTTTTTCATAAAGATCGCGGCCACAACACAGAAGATTGCTTTCATTTTAAAAACGAAATAGAGAAACTGATCCAAGGTGGATATCTGAAGGGATACATAGATCACAATAATCCCCCTTGGGTAAAAACTTTGAGACCACACCAAGAGGGACGCAGGAAGGAAGTAGGAAGTTAAAACTCTCTTGAGAATTTGGCCCCCAAACAACAAAGTAGCAAGGCCTGTCAAGTTCCAACAGCAAATAGGGCAATACTAAAAACCTAAAAAAGCTGGAGGGGGAAGAGGTTCCTGAAACTTGGAGTAGCTATTAGAAGAGTTCCTATAAGTATCATGTAACATGGCAGGATGCCCAATGTTCAATTAATCAATAAATTACAACTTGACTTCTGCTAAGTCTTTTCTATCTCTTTCTTATATGTCGTGCTCTTTTATAATTCAACGATTCCCCCTTCCCCCCCAAGGGAACTCCCGAGAAGTTCTCGAGCGACGATAAAAAATATGGTCAAACGAACTCCTAAGAAGTTCCCAAAATATTTAAACTAAAGGAACTCAAAAGAAGTTCCTAAGCGACAAGGAATTCCTACGAAGTTCTCAAAATATTCCGACTGAAGGAACTTCTAAGAAGTTCCTAAGAGACAAGGAACTCCTACGAAGTTCCCAAAATATTCGACTAAGGAAACTCGTAAGAAGTTACCTAGCAACAAGGAACTCTTACGAAGTTCCCGAAATATTCCGACTTAATGAACTCCTAAGAAGTTCCTAAGCGACAAGGAACTCCTATGAAGTTCCCAAAATATTTAAACTAAAGGAACTCCTAAGAAGTTCCCAAGCGACAAGGAACTCCTATGAAGTTCCCGAAATATTCCGACTGAAGGAACTCCTAAGAAGTTCCCAAACGACAGGAACTCCTACGAAGTTCCCAAAATATTCGATTAAAGGAACTCCTAAGAAGTTCCCAAGCAACAAGGAACTCTTACGAAGTTCTCGAAATATTCCAACTGAAGGAACTCCTAAGAAGTTCCCAAGTGACAAAGAACTGCTACGAAGTTCCCAAAATATTCGACTAAAGGAACTCCGACGAAGCTCCCGATGAATTCAACATATTGCGTCACGGCACGATGTAATTCAACATGACGGGATGCAATGCGACTCGATGCAATACAATGACGTGTCACAAATTCGACATGACGCATCGCGACGCGATGCAATACAACATGATGCAACACGACGCGTAGCAAATTCAACATGTTGCGTCGCGGCGAGATGCAATTTGACATGACGCGACGCAACACAAATACAACAACCATCGGATGTGCTAGGCCCTCCTCGAAAGAAGGAGTTACGCAAGATCCCAAAAACAATAAGGAAACCCATCAGAGTATGCGAAAGAATTAGGACTGAATTGGCGAACACGCGACACCAAGATCTAAAATGGGGTGCTGCATCATTGAGGGGGATCGAAGAGTTTGCAACTTTTCCCTAACTTCAATTTCTGGAAAAATCTAGCGAATCAGATGAACAATCGCGTGAATTCTTGATGACCCAAATCAACCCACATTAAAAATCGGTACTATGGTATGAGGAGATTTAAAAAAAAAAAAGTTTTCTCGCAAGATAGGTAAGGGATAAAGTAGTACTTTACCCCTACCTCCCTTAAATAGTTCATTTTTCCTTAATCCCTCATTTGAAGAGAAATTTTCAGGCTTGTAAGAATTTAGGTGTAAACGAGTTGAATTGCACCCACTTAATACAAATTTAGTTGATATCGCTTTTTAGCGACATCACTTACAATTTTTTGTCTCTGATTCGCCTCTAAACTCCAAATATTTTCCGTCTCTAATCCTGTCTCATCAGGTTTTTATTTTTTGACAAATTTTTAATACCTATACCCAAATTAATATCTTCTTGTTGATTATGCCATACAAATACAAACCAACATCAAACTCTGAACTCTGCAAACCACCAACAACAAAAAAAAATAACAAAAATTAAGTCATAATACAACCAACAAAAACAAATGAAGTAATTATGTCATCCAAGTACAACCAAATAATATGAACATTTGAACTCCCCAACCAACAACAAGTCATTATACCATCCAAAAAAACAAAAAACAAAATAATATCAACGTCTAAACTATCCAAGCCAACAACAACGACCAACAATAAGTCATTGTACCATCCAAACACAACCAAATAATATCAACGGCTGAACTCCCCAAATCAATAACGACCAACGATAACAAAAATTAAGTCACAATACAACTAACAATAACACAAGCTAGTCATAAACAACTAACAACATAAGAATTAACGATTTTCAGTGGAATGTTGTTGCTCCTGCTGTCTAGACAAAACGGTAATCGATGGTTTGTGTATCCACATTTTGAAGCACTTTATAGACCAATTCTTGTAGTTTTGCCTCCCTCTTTCGAGCCTCTTCCTCCCTCTGTCGAGCCTTTTCAAAAGCAGTTTCAAGTAATTTTCTATTTTTTGCTTCTTGTCTTGAAAATTCTTCTTCCATCTTTGTAGCATTGGAGCGCATATCCTCCTCTTTTTTTGCTAACTCATTAAGTTTCACTTCAGATGCTCTAAATGTAGAATTGACTGAACTTGCACTTGTAGGGGAGTTGCTCCCAAATCCATATAAGCGTCCCATAGAAGTACCTCCAGTTACATACCAAGTTGAGAGATCAAATAAAGATTGGGAAGAAACATCAGTACAAGTCGTTTTTTTGCCATGTATTCCTCCTCTACAAATGCATTAAAGATAAAGGAACATTTATGTAATAAAAGTATAACATAATTTCTCAACATATACCAACCAATATTTAAATGCCAATGACAAATGTGATACTTACACTAATTCTTTTGGATTTATTGTTGATGAACTCCCCAATTCTTTTTAATTTTGTATCACCTTTCAAAACAAGTAATGACATTAAATAATTACAAAAGTATGTTTATCTAATTTAACAATTAATAAATTGAATTATATGTAAATAGTATATATATTATCTTGAAGTCTCACATAGAAAATCTTTAGTTGTTTTTGGCAGTGCGTACCATCTTGGTCATGCCTTAATATCATTTGTGAGGTTTCGTGTAACACCATTTTCAATAAATCTATTTTGACAAAATAATAAAAAATATAAAAAAGTAATAAACGGAGGTAACATTATTTATGAATATATTCAACTCAAATTTTTAGAAGCTTTGAAATTACCAATTGTTGATCACTGTCACTTTTGTCCTTTTATTTAGATGATTTGAGATCTGAGCTCCACTATTACGTCCCCGTTGTGGGTGGCAATTGAGTTGAGTTGGCTCGCGAGCTTCACCGATTTGAAGCTCGACTCGAGCTTGAGTTTTCGAGCTTGAGTCGAGTCCACTCGAGTTCCAGCTATAAATATTTTGTTCACTCGTGAGCTTTTACCTTCTTTTTTTTTAAAGATTTTTATATATTTAACTGCATATTCAATATTTTATCAATTTTATATTCAAATTCACAATATATTATAATTATTAATCATATCACATAATTTTAAATTTAGATCATAATAAAATATGGTATCTTTATTTATATTATCTAATCTCTATATAAAAATAAGCTTAATCAATAATTTAGTAAGTTTTAATGTTTGTTTTTATAAATAATTATTTAATATGATGCATATGAATTTTATGTTATATTTCAATATCCATTTGTAATCCCTTATGCTCTTTTAAATTAACACATTCTAACAATTAACTTATAATTTTTTTTATCTATTTTTGAATATATATACTAATTACATAGTATGCAATCTATTTTATTACTTATAACCTTATGTCAAAATTTGGTAATTCTGATGAATTAATCTAATAATAATAATAATAATAACAGTAATAATAATAATAATGATGATGATGATGATGATGATGGTTGAACAATTTAGTTATTTTTATTTTTATTTTATGACAAATATTTATATAATGAGATCAATCACTATTTGGTACTTCGGTTTAAGGAATTCTACTTTTCATTTTTGTATAGTTGAATGATATAAAATTTAAATTGTCATCATCATATTTTAAAGACGTACGTTCATGAATGATCACTCATTTTACTTTTAGAAAATAACTTATGTTTATTTATTTTATTAATATTAATAACTATACAAAACTATATGCAAGCATTTTGGTAATTTGATGTATATATAATTTTTTGTACTTTTACTAATTATGTTACAACTAACCTAATTAGTAGTTTATATTCATAAATCAGATTAAGATATTGTAAAATATGTTTAATACTTTTTATAATTAATATAATAATATTTAATATTATTTATTTATAATAATATAGTTTTATTAAAAAAATATACAAAAATCCCCTCCCCTTTTCTCTTTCTCGTTCTTACTCATGAAGAGTGAGTCTTTTTCTAACCACTGTCTTCTGTGAAGAATTTTAAATCTCAATTCTGAAATCCTAACCCCAAGCCAACGGTCGCAACTCCATCCACCAACACACTCGGCGACGGGGACAACGACAGTTGTGGCACCAACGTATTTCTGGCCAAACCCGAAAAACGAAGAAGTTTGCTGTTACATCTCCTGTTTGACTTCCTCTTTTATTACGACTGCCAAAATGTTTGAATGCATTCTTATGTTAGCACAAATTTTAAACTAAGAATATTATTTTTGGCTTGATTATTTTTCATTTTTTGTTAATTCTCGAAGTAGGTATTTTAATATGTGATATTTTGTGCCCCATGTTACAAAATCAATAGTTTAATTTGATTTTGTTTGTCATTCTTATCCTTAAGTGGTTTTTTAGTAGTGTTTTCTATCTGGATTTACTTTTTATGTCTTCTTCATTGCTCAATGAGTTTCTATTGCACTACAAAAAAATGCGAGATTTGGAGTGAATCACATGACCATTCCAATGATCGTTTCTAATAGGAATGGTCATTGAAAATACTGAGGAATGGTAACACACCGCTGAAGTCACATTCCTCTTATATTCAATCCATCATTTTGGAATGGCACGATCGTTACGAGTATCGTTCCAACAAATGTGTTACAAGTTGTAGTCCTATAATCGTGCCAAAAAAGGGAACATAAAATTTTGTAACACAGTTTGAAACACTTTTGTAGTAGTTGGAACGACATGTCTATGGCAAATGGTACAGTTCAAAATTTCGTCCAACTGCTCGTTGAAATATGGAAACATGAAAAAAATCATTCCAAAATGCGGTACAATTGAGACGGTTAGTGTTTTTATAAAACTTTGTATTACAATATCCGTTCCTAAGTATGATACTTGTTGATGTTTTTTTGTGTTGCAACAACCATTCCAAAGTGTGTTAGAATTAGCCATGGCTTTAATAGATAGAAAATATTGTATTACAAGACCTGTTCAAAATACACTACAACGGATAGATTTGAACGGTTATGTTCGTATTCCAATTACCGTTACAACTCGTGTTACAATTTGGAATGGCTTTAATAGACATAAAATATTATATTACAAGACTCGTTCCAAACACACTATAACAGCTAAATTTCAATGGCTAGTTTTGTGCCGGTCCGAAACTTGTTCCTAAATGTGGTGCAACAGCTATATTGCAACGACTATTTGTGGAGTTCCAACTACCATTTCAATGCCGTTCCATATGTTGCTTTCATTTCATTTCTTCTCACTGTTTCTCTTGCATTCTTATACAAATAATAGTAAATTTCATCAATCTCTGTCTTATTTTCGTTGATCTTTGAAACTATTTTGATCAGGTAAGAACTTGAAACCCTTTTTGATCGATTAAAATGCACGCATTTAACTGGTTATATATATTTGTTCTACTTTTGTCAATTAAAATGCATGTATGTAATAATATATATATATATATGTATACGTATGTGTAGGACACATCATATTAAGACAGTTGAGGAGATGATGATAGGGACCTACTAGGTGATACGCCGGAGTTTGAGGATGGTGTTACTGGTCTAGATGGGCCAAGTCTCAGCATGCATATATGGATGGCGAGAAGATTAAGTGTTTGTGTTGGAAGTGCAAAAACGAAAGGTTCAAAATATCAGACGAGGTAAATTTCGACTTATGTATGAAAAGGTTTATGCCAGAGTAATATATTTGGACTTCCCATGGCAAGGAGAGGGTGGAAGAGTACTTTGATGTCGTCACGGCGCCCCTGTGCAGCAGAAGTGAACTCCAGCTGCTGAGGTGGAGGGTAGTACGCATTAGGTGATGCGGTGCAGATGGATTGGGTACACAGGATGGTTTTCGATACTACCAGGTTGGCTTTCTAGTCTTCTTATAACCAGGAGGGTGTAATTGATGATGGTACGAGGTCTTGTCTTACTGACGTCGAGCCTAGTTCATATTACAGTAGGGGGCCCTATGATTATGTGTCAGCTCATATTTTTGATGTAGTGCATGCTACCGACTAGCCATTGTGGAATGACTTCACCTAATCTCAGTTGGCGACGGTTGCTGGTTTGGTGAATATCAAGGCCGAGGACAATTTTTCTGAGCGAACATATGATCAACTGTCCTAGTGGGCTAATAATATATTTTCCTGGGATCAAACTTTGCCACTCGATTACTACAGTATGAAGAAGTTTATAAGAGATTGGGATTTACCTATTGAGAATATTGATGCATGTAAGAATGGTTGCATGTTGTACTGGAAGGATGACATTGATGTTGATTACTGCAAGTTTTGTGGAGAACCTAGGTACAAGCCACAAGAAGACCTCATATGCCATTCTTAGGTACTTGTCGCTTACCCCTTTACTGCTGAAGTTATATGCTTTAGAAGCGACTACCGAGCACATGACGTGGCATGCCAACCATCAGACGAAAGAGGGATCCATGTGCCATTCGACCGATGCAGAGGTTTGGCAACATTTCAACTTGACAAATCCTGATTTTGCAATAGAGCCCCATAATGTTAGACTGAGGTTGTGCACCGATGGGTTCAAACCTCGTATACTTTTTATAATTGTTAAACAGTCATTCATAAATTATCTCCTCTATGTGAATTATAGGTGAAACCCGAATTGAACTACATGGACAACGGATTGTTGAAGTTGCATTATTGGGGTCCTAAAGGCAAAGATAACGATGTTCCCATGTTACTTCGTGAATGGTTAAAATTTTCACACTGAATGTCACAATGTCGGCAAGTCAACTATGAATTGTGGAGTATTTGTGAAAAGCTCATCATATACAGACACGGACAGTGACTTCTATGGGATAATCAAAGAGATAATTCAGTTGGATTACCCACTTATTACAGACATGCACATCGTTTTATTCAAGTGTCCATATGAAGATACACCCTCGTTATCACCTCAACGATGTAAATTTTAAAAAGTTGTACCAAAAAGATGAAGCTACTTGCGCAACAAGTGGTACAAGTCTACTACATGAAGTACCCGAGCATGAACAGAGACAAAGCTGACTGGGTGGCTGTTTGCAAAATCAAGGCACGAAGAGTAGTTGATAACTCTCGATGGATGGCATATCAGATGGAGGAAGTCATACCTACTCCAGAAGTAGCCACAGACAATCAAACGTACGACATACATGATCAAAATGACATATAATTATTCGTTGATCATTCTCTGGCACAGCAACTAGGAGTAGGTACATCCCACTCGGCAAATAGTTAATCTGATGATGAAGATGACAAAGATAGCTTTGAGGGTTATGAGACTGAAGAAGACCATGATTGAGTGTCTAACGTTTAGTTATCGTTTCAATTTGTAACGAAAAATTTAAGTTTATATATTGTATCAATTATACATTTTTAAAAAATTATTTTATCAAAAAATTTTGAAAGGGTTATGAATGTAAACAATGTTATTACAAAAATAATTCCAATATGAACGTTATTTTTTAAAATTTGCTCTAGGAACGATTTTTGAAATTTCACTGTTCCTACAACCGTTCCAATGTAAATTAGATATGACGCCTTCTGATAAAAAAAAGAGAGTGGACAAATTCAAACATTGAAATGGTTATTTCCATTTGACCGTTCCACACCCAGTTCTAAGATATTTTAGTATGGCTCCTTTTGCAAAAAAAGGTGAAAATTTTAAAATTGGGAATGGTAACCTTCAATTTGTCCGTTCCAAATTCAGTTTCAAAATTATTTAGTATGGCGTCTTCTAAAAAATAGGGGGGAATTTAACTTTTGGAATGGTTAAAATATACTAAACTGTTCCTAATGTTATTTTTTGAGTACCCTTCCTACTTCTATTCACCAACCATTCCAATAGCTAAATTATCCAAAATCGTTCTGAAGTGTAATACCACCCGTTCCAAAATATGTATAAGAATTGCCTCTTGTACATTTTGATTACAATATCTGAACATTCGCAAGCCGGATTAATTCCAAACTTAAACACTTATAAGATTATGTCTACTTGAATATATCTAACAGTATGGTTTAAAATCACATGGCCTGATTGAAGGTTACACATTTTTGAATCTCGTTCATTGCGGATCAAATAAGATATCTCAATATTCGTATACCAAAATAGTCCAAAATTTCATCGAATGTATTCTTTTGTCTATTTAATCATATCTAACGGTCTGATCAAATTGTGATGGTCTGATTAGGCGATGCAGTACAACAATATAAGATGTTAGTTACATCTCTGTAATACTAACAAATTTGAATATACAAATATATTTATATTGTGAACACACATCAATCTCATGAAAAATATTTTATGTTTTCAATTGTCTTAATTCACACATTGTAAATTTTTCTTCACTCATTAACGTGCCCGCTAGGGGTTTTTCTTAATTTTTATTTATTAAAAAGGAATAACTATTTGGAACTTTATTATGAACGATTTATTAACAAATAGGAAGGGGTTTTGCAAACGGATCTTTATACAACATCATTTACATGCGACAACTGATTTTGCTTATGCTCAAACGATGTCATCCCAATATGCAAAACTCTATTAGGAACGATTGTCAGAACGACTTGACTGATATATGAATGTTCTGATCTATTGGTATTAAAACTCCATTTTTTCAATCTATTGGTATTAAAACTCTATTAGGAACGGTCTTCAGAACGGTTGTATTAATATACAGTCGTTCCAATCAAGTTGCTTAACGATGTCGTCTAGATATTATATGTCTGCATTATTCTTTGTTTAGAAAATCTTCAACATGGAGAAATTTTTTGACAAGACATTATCGTTGTTCTTGATGAAATTAAACAAAAAAGAAGGTCTTTGGTTTAGGTTGTCAAGTTCTTTTCTCTGTTCTTGAGTTTTCATATGAAGAAGTTTCTAGTGATTAGATATTAGTCAAAAGTATCAGTTAACATCTTCAAAATGGAAATAAATGACAGAACTCCTCGAATAGCTCATTTCTAGAATGGTAAGAAACGGTACTGGCGATAATGATCCGCATCCAGTTTATGTAAGGCATAAACTTGTGTATTTCATTTGTAATTTCTATTGTTTCCAAATAGCTACGTTCAATACCTCTGTGATTGTGCATGGAACTGTTCTTCATTTCTTTTTATTATCATTGTCATATAATACTAACAATATGTAATTGTCGTGTCTTTTTGTTGTTATTTATGTTTTGTTCTGATATGAATTTTTCAACAAGTACATCTTTTTCTGTAGTTGATTCAACAAGTCCACTAATGCAAAATGAGAAGGAAACACTTGAACAAACAATCAGTGCTAATAATGAAGAGATGATTAATAGAGTTAATATGAATACTATTGACACAGAGAAAAACATTGAGGCCAATAAAGAGGATGAAACTTTACAGTCAAAGCCCAAACGTAAAAAATAAAATAAAAAGATAACAAAAATCAACACTTTGTTTAGATTTTACATAAATGAAGGATGTAGATGGAGTTATGAAGATTTCTTGTATCCATTGTAAGAGGATGTATACCAAAATCAAGACTACTCCAACAACTCAGTTGCACCGGCACTTGCAACATTGTGCTGGCTATCTTAAAGCAAAAGCTAACCAGAGAGATGGATTTTTGCAAACACTCTTGGTTTTATGAAAACAAGTGTGGATCCAACCTCGTGTCTAAGTCTGTGTAATGGAAAGTTTGATATACAGAAGATTAAAGAATTAGTAGCTCATTGGATAATGATGCATGAGCACTCTTTCTCTATTAGAGGTGTGCAGTTTGGTTTTGGTAACCGAACCAAACTGCAAATTTGGTTAATCGATTTTTCAAGTTCGTCGAAATGGTGAACCAAAAATCGAACCGAACAAGCCAGTTCGGTTCGGTTACAAACTAGACCCCAAAAGTCAATTCATCTATATATTATTCATTACTTCACGTGGAAGCACCTTATGCAAGGTTTTCTTTTCCTTTAATCACCTTAATAAGATTATCTAATCAACACGTTTCTACATCAACTACTCTCAGTGTCGAGATTTTCATAATAAACCCAATATAAGATACAAATATGTCTCTCTTAGTGAATTCTAAAATCAATTTTAATCATTCTTATATATATATATATGTCATCAATATAATTCTACCGAATTCATCAACCTCAGCCCCAAATATCTCTCGTGTATATATGCATTATAAAATTTATTGACCACACACAACGTCATGTCATCTCACAGAAGTTCAAATTATCCCTTAGGACATACTATTAAGATTACTAACATAGCATTTAATTCGTAACCAGCTAAGCCCAGACATCAATTATAAATCAAACATCACTACTTATGGTTACTAATATCTAAAGTTGGCCAAATATTCAATACAACACTTGTCACATAAGTCTCTTTCCACATATCAAATATAGTATGGCGCCAAAGACTCCTTATCAGGTTGAGAACCAATATCCAACCAAAACTTTTGATATTGTCACAACTTAAAGGAAACTACCAAAACAAGATCAGTGACATAATTTATTGACTCAGTACTCCAATTGTAGTAAATCGCGTACTGGTCGGCCGCCCAACAGTGATTTATAAAAATTTTAGCACTGAATAATATCAAAAGTCCCAAAATAGCTTAGGTGTTTTGACCTATGCATTGATCTAATAATTAACGTACACCTTAGGTCCGAAGATCTTGTCCTCATGTAGCCTAGACAATAACCCAAGCTCTGATACCACCTTATCACGCCCTGAAAGTAGGACCCCTACTTTAGGCCCTATCCTCGAAAAACAACCTAGCCAAAATCGTAAAAAGAATATGTTCACCAAACTAGAAACCCGACTGCCAGAACATTTACAAGCCCTAACCATTTGATCTCCTTCCCCAATCACCTTGATCATCTTCTTAGTCAGCTAGCTTGACATGTCATGTTATCGCTTGTATCTGGAGGAAGAAATTGAAATTACATAAGAAACAGCTTAATTCGGCCATGAGTGGGTGCACGTGAAACAAAATACTGATAATGAAAAATCGATCAAAATACTTAAAATATATCATATTGACTGACAACAAGAAAGACCAGGCCTGTGAAGACCATATCAGGCAAGGACCGAATCACGTGATTACCACTTTATGTCTCCCAAAAGTTCGTTTACTATCTTATTCTCCATGTAGGGAGCGACCCCACGACCACATTGAACTGGCCATGCCTAGGTACATGGCAGCGCCAATCACACGCAGACAAACTCCAGCCTGCCCGTGAAAGGACACTCAAGTGGGAACTGAACGATGAAGCCTCACTTGGCAGCCCAATGCTACCCCCAGCGTGCCCCGCAAACCGTCCAGCCCCGGGCCCATTGACCGCTTTGCAAGAACCACTTGACCAGATTCATAAAGCCAGTCGAACAACCATGTAGAAAATAGACCATTGAAAAATCACATGCATATTGAATTTTACGACGAACTGAACAATATCAAAATAAATGGGACCTCTTGGATACTCATATGGACTCTAGAGGTGGCTCCCAACGTAGTTCATAATGAATACCAGAATGCCACATGACTAAAACAATAATCACGTTGTAGCACTTAACTCCATAGAGTTCCAAATGCCCAATCAACCCATATAGATAAACAAAATCATATTCATTTTCTTCACATTAATGAACAATTTCAAGAAATATTTTATTGAAGTTCCTCACAAGAAAAAGATAAATTTTTATCATATATATAGCAATGCACAATGTACATATAGTATTTCTCCAATTTCGCAAATACTAATATAATTTTAAATGACAATCACCAAATCTAACCGAATGTCTGGTTTATAGTCCTTGTGTGAGGTTGTCCCTTTTAGTTCCACGTAACTACATTCCAATATCTCCGAAACAATCCATGCTACAAAAGTTTCTTCCCATTCCTCATGCTATCACATGACAATAGTGTCTTCATTTATGTAACAATATGCTTCGATAAATTAAAACGATAATAGGACATGATCTTGATTAATACGATCTAAACTCATGAGGTGGCTTGAAAATAATGACCCATTATAATTTATACAAATTATATACATCATATTAGACATTCAATATAATCTCTTTCTAAATAATTGTAACATTTTTATCCAACAATCAGTTGCATTATATCATTTCAACTAAGCAATTGTAAATTTTTTATTGACTTGAAAGAAATCAAACAACTAATCTAAGAAAATTATTATCAATTTGAAGTCATCCTGTCATTTAAAAAGAATATAATAGACATAATCACCTTTCTTCTTTTCGTTAACTGACTAGCAAAATCAAATAGGCTAACCTAGTTGGTAAATACTTTTTTATCATTTATAATCATTATATAAATATAAAAGTAGTCAATAAAATTACAAGTGAATTAAGTGCCCAATTGTCTACCACATATTTGACTAAAATTGAGTAGTTAATTAATATACTTAATTAAAAATAATATTATTTGCTATTTAATCAATTTAATTGTTTAGCTACTACAAACTAAAGTAATATGATCAACTTCCATTAATATTTCTAATTCAATGGTGATTAAAAATATAAACATTTCAAATGGGTTAAAGGTATTTTCAAATTTAATTAGTGGATAAAAATGAATTGAAGTAAATTAATTCAATTAATTAACTATACTATATCTCACCAATCAAAGTTAAATCAACCATGTCAAATAATTAGCTACAATACAATTAATTAATCTTCCCTTAAGTATATATAAAAATTCAAGATAAATGTAATTAATTAATTACATTTAGTTAATATAAATATACTCAACAACCACATAATCATTTATTTAAATAAAATTGATCAATCAACGAAATAAGTTATCATTGGGGAGTTATCGATTAATTAAAAGTTAGTTAATCAAACAAATATTTATCTAATTTGTAGAGGCTAACGACAACGAATGAAAAAGAAATGAAACTTAAAAAGAAAGAAACAAGGGTACCTGCAGTTCGGTTGGCTTAACATTTTCAAATTAAGTTTCATCTTTTCTTGATATATATATATATATATATATATATGTTGGAAAAAATAATTTGTCACAGAGACAATTGTAGTAATCGTTTTGAAATATCAATCAGGTTTTACAAACAGTTTTGAAACCAAAACGCAAGAAACATATTGGAACCAAATAACATGAAACAGTTAGAAATACTGTTATAGCGATAAAGTAAAACTTACAATGAGAATTGTATCGTAACAATTCTCGGTCCAATGATATGAACAAACCGAATCACAGATATAATCTGCTTGCCTTGAAGAAATTATACGTCCAGTATCGAACGTGCACACGGGTACTACGCAACTTCTTCCAGGATAAGACGGTTTCAGTTCTAACGGTATGCACTTTACCGCAGAACATCTCGAAACAACACTCAGTAGCCTTTGGGAAACTTAAGCTCAAAACTCGAAAATTGCAGGACAAACACTCTCGGATTTGAGAGAGAAATCCGAGAGAAAAGAGAGCAAAAGAGAGAGAGGAACACGTGTTGTGTTTCGTATTCGTTGTATTCGTTCTTCTTGTTATGCTTTTCTTGAAGTGAGCATTTGCAGCCTTATATAGGCAAGGCTATAAGCGGTTACAACTTTCGCATTAATTACCATCATTAGTGCAGCATTTAACCACCATTAAGGCTGAAATAATTAGTCATTAACGGCATTTAAAATGCTTTTAAATACAGGTTTAAAAGCCATCAATCACTATTAAAACCAGCTATTAAAGCCAGCTGAAACCACCACATAAATACGGGAGTTTCAAGTGTGAAATAAATCAACATTTAATCCAGGTTTGAAAATATGGTATTAAAGCACCATTAAAATGAGTTTTAAAACAGATTTTAAAAACCATTTAACAATCATAAATGCACCGGCTTTTATCAGATAAATCCAAATATTTTTACTGCAAAAAGATAGATACTGAGACTGAGACATAAGCGCCCACGCCTGCGCCCGAGCAGGAGCTGGGTGGCGGCGGCGCGTGTCTGGGGCAACCCCATGTTCACTTTAGTCTCCATAACATTTCAAACACATATCGAACATTGAACTTGATATAAGGAGTTTTAGTTATCCTTAAACTTTCAATGTGGGACATCATTGAGTATGAAGCACTCACACCCACATACACCTTATATCCACATCAAGACTCCACACTTTCCCATCATAATCCTATGTGGGACAAGTGTAATCTCTCTATTTCTCTCACCACCTAATCTATGGATTCACATGTAATTGAACCCATATTTTAGAACAAATTTGTTGTTTACAAATTAACATTGTAAAATGTCAATTACAATAATCCCCCACAAATCCATAGATTTGAACTCAAGCTTCTGTGACTTGCTTTCAGCAATGGTACCTCCCGGTTTGAACCACTACCTAAGTTATCTAACGTCAGCTGTCACCGGGTCAAATGGAACTAAGCCTTGAATTTGAGCCCGTGGTTGTGACAACGTCTGTTAGTAACAACAAGCCACCGGCTTTGTGTTGATCTGTAGGGTTGACACGTTAGGCCATGTGTCCTGATCCTGTTCGTTGAATGTTTTCAGGAATAACCCCATTCCTTAGTTGCGGCCAAACAACTACATTCACTTAGTTGGGCGTCTCCAGGGATGCACTGCTTAGCATCTCGTCTATAAAGACTTGACCCCATTCAGAGTTAAAACTCTTACTATACTTGCAGTAACAACACCTTCCAGAATTACATGGGACAGACTTCAGATACAAAGTATCAGTCTATTTTTGAGGTGCTCGGATATCCCCTACGACTTATTTATACCACATTGAACCTTCTTTGTGGGATCTCCACTTGGAAGGTTGGGTTGCTATCGTAGTATATCACTGAGGGGTTCAGTCCCATCCCCAATCTGGATTTTTGTACTTGTGACAGATCTAATCCTTTCGTCAAAGGATTAACCACATTGTCCTTTGTTCTCACAAAGTCAATGCCTATAACTCTATCCGACACTAATGCACTTATAGACTTAAGTCTAAGTTGGATGTGTCTTTTCATCTTTTAGTTGTATTTACGACTACGAACCTTTGCTATTGTGGTCTGACTATCACAATATACAGCAATAGGTGGAAGAGGTTGGCTTACAATGGGAAGTTGTAGTAACAACCCATACAACCATTCTGCCTCGGTACCAGTCGTATCCAACGCACATAACTCGGCTTCAAAAGTAGACCGGGTTATCAAAGTCTGTTTTGCAGACTTCCAGGAGACTGCGCCCCCACCTAAGGTAAACACATATCCTTAACACCCATTAGTTCTGGAGTTTTTGGCTATCCAACTAGCATCACTGTAACCCTCCAAACACAACAAGGAATCTACCATAATGAATGGACAGTGACATTGTGCCCTTAAGGTACCTTAGTACCCTATCCAAAGCTCCCCAATGAGATTTGTCCGGACAACTAGTGTATCTAGCCAGCTTCGAGACAGGAAATGAAATATCTGGTCTCGTGCCATTTGCCAGATACTGCAAACTCCCAATAATTTAGGAATACCTTAGTTGTGCAATAGGAACACCACTTTCATTTTTGAACAAAGCCACAGAAGGATCATATGGTGTCTTAGCAATTCTACTGTTCTGATAGCCAAATTTCTCAATCATCTTCTCAACATAGCGAGATTGAGAAATAGCTATCCCATCAGTTGACCGAATCAACTTGATGCCAAGAATTACATTAGCCTCACCCATATCCTTCATTTCAAACTTATTTTTCAAAAATGACTTGGTCTCCATAATAATGTCTAAAGAAGATCCTATTAACAAAATATCATCTACATACAGGCATAGAATGATAATTTTATCTCCTTTAACTTTACAATAAACACACTTGTCATTCTCATTCACAATGAAGTCAAACGCAAGAATAGTTTTATCAACTTTTCACGCCACTGTTTGGGTGCTTGCTTAAGTCCATAAAGAGACTTAACAAGTTTACAAACCTTGTGCTCGTTTCCATGAGCTACAAATCCCTCCGGCTGGTCCATGTATATCTCTTCCTCTAGTTCACCATACAAAAAGGCTGTTATCACATCCATCTGGTGAACCGAAAGATTATACACTGAAGCCAATGCTATAAACACCCGGATTGTAGTCAACCGAGCTACCAGAGAATATGTATCGAAATAGTCTATTCCCTCCTTTTGTTTAACACTCTTAGCCACTAATCTGGCCTTAAACTTATCAATGGTCCCATCAAGTTTCAGTTTCTTCTTAAAGATCCACTTACACCCAATTGTAGTACACCTCAGAGGGAGATCGACTAGCACCTATGTCCCGTTAGAGACAATAGAGTCCATCTCACTTTTGACAACTTCCTTCCAATGCTTGACTTCAGAAGAAGCCATAGCATCTTTGAAGGTTACAAGCTCGTCCTCGATATTGTAAGTGACAAAGTTACTTCCAAAATCCTTGACGATCCTAGCTCTCTTACTCCGTCTAGGTTCATCTGACTGTTCATGAGTCTGACTAGTACTACTAGGATTAACCCCCACATTTGTCATCTTTTCCACATGTTCAGGAATAGAATTGGAGGCAAGTGAATCATCAAATGAAACACTAGGAGGTATTCCCATTTTCATGGGAAATACATCTTCCAGGAAAGTAGCATCACGAAATTCGACTATTGTGTTGACCTAAATGCCTGAAATTTCTGATTTAATAACCAGAAATCTCAGTGCATAACTTGTCTCCACATAGCCCAAGAACACAACATCAACAGTCTTATGGCCTAATTTCTTTCTCTTGTGTTCAGGGACCAGTACCTTTGCTAGGCACCCCCACACTCGAAAGTATTTGAGGCTTGGCTTCCACCCTTTCCATAACTCGAAGGGAGTACTCGTATTGTGTTTCAGAGGGACTCTATTCAGAATATGGCAAGCCGTATTCAAAGCTTCTCCCCACAAATACTTAGGTAACCCAGAGGTTAACAGAAGACTGTTAATCATGTCTTTAAAGGTTCTATTTTTTCGTTAAGCTATTCCATTAGACGAAGGGGAATATGGAGGAGTCTCCTCATGAATTATGCCAAAATTTTGACAAAATTCACTAAACTTACTCAACTCATATTCTCTTCCTCTATCAGACCTTAATCATTTAAGTTTCTTACCAGTTTGGGTTTCTGCTTCATTTTTAAACAAAATAAATTTATCTAACGCTTCATCTTTATTACACATGAGAAAGACATAATAGTATCTACTGCAATCATCTATAAAGGTTATAAAATATCTCTTGTGGTCCTTAGTCAAAGTCCCATTGAACTCACAAATATCAGTGTGCACTAAATCAAGTATTTCTGAATCCCTTTCAACAGATTGATAGGGTTTCCTAACTTGTTTAGCATCTACACAAATTTCACATTTGTGACCTTGTTCAATTTCATCACTAGGTATTAAATCAAGATTCATCATTCGTTTGATTGAACCCAAATTTAAATCACCTAATCTACTATGCCACAAAGAAGTAGATTCGATATTCAAAACAATAGAATCAGATTCAGCAATATCATTGCTATCAACTCGAATTTTGAATAACCCATCAGAAAAATATTCTTTGCCAACAAAAAAACCAAAATGTTGAATGATCACTTTATTAAATTCAAAGGATAATTCATATCCCTCACTAACTATTACAGAACCACTGATAATGTTTCTCCGAACAGTAGGTACATGGTGAACTCTTTACAACGACAGAATGAGCCCTGAAGGAAAATTCAAGTCCACGCTTCCTATCCTAAGTACTTCAGCAGTATTAGAATTCCCCATGCTTACTGTCCTTCCATTTATGGCTTGATAAGACACAAAGAGCGATTTATTAGTACAGACGTGCACATTTGCTCCAGTGTCAATCAACCAATCAAATGGTTCATAGATAGTAAGGAGTTCGGATTGTACAGAAACAAACCCTTCAGTTGCTCCTGAGGTACTAGCATTGCTAGTTCCTCCCACAACCATGTTGACAACTGCCTGCCTGGACTTGGCCTTTTTATTAGGACAATCCTTAGCCCAGTGTCCCACCTGCCCACAGTTCCAGCAGGGTTTGCTTGCTTTTGGTTTTTTATTTTTAATGGCTTTGCCTTTGCCTTTATCGATGGTTTTCGAGTTCGGGTTAACCTTATTCACTTTCTTTTTCCCGATTACTAAATTGGCCTTTGGCTGATGCTCAACCGGCATCTTGTGGGTCTAGTTCCTGTGCTCTTCCTCAATGCTTATGGTGATCATTAAGATCATCCAGAGATATTCTCCATTTCTAATGCTTGAGTGTCATGCCAAAACTTTTCCAAGAATTGAGAAATTTATCCACTATGGCCATGACCAGAAACTTCTCGGGAAGCTTCATCTCAGCATCAGACAGAGAATGCTCAAAATTGATAATCTCATGCGTCTGTTTGGTTACAGACCTTCCCTCGACCATCTGATACCTCATGAACTTGGAAACAGAATACTTTTCGAGTCCTTGTTCTTCAGTATTATATTTCCTATCCAACTCATCCCACAACGATTTTGCAGTGTAAGAATCGGAACAGTAGACATCAAAGAGCGTATTTGACATCGCTGACAAAATAGCTCCTCTGCCTATTTGATCCCGCTCGGTCCACTGAGCAACCTCAGCTGTCTTAGGATCGGTTTCAGCTGGTTTAGGGCAAGTCACCTGAATAACCGACAAAAGTCCTTTCATTGTCAATCATATTTTAATTCGTTATTGCCAACGTTTGAAAAATTGGCCCGAAAACTTTTCCGGCATCCCGGATAAGTCGACTTTTAGGGCGATCGGAATAGCGACAGAAATTGCATCGGCCATTTTAATAATTAAGAAGCAGAAAGTAAATCACAGATTTTAAAAACAGAAATCCAAATGTTTAAAAACACAAACAGAAACTGTTTTCGTTCCAACGGAAAAATCCGAATTTTCAGAATCTATAATTTCTTCAAGATTGTTGGAAAAAACAATTTGTCACAAAGACAATCGTAGTAATCGTTTTGAAATATCAATCAGGTTTTACAAACAGTTTTGAAACCAAAACACAAGAAACACGTTGGAACCAAATAACACGAAACAGTTAGAAATACTGTTATAGCGATAAAGTAAAACTTACAATGAGAATTGTATCGTAACAATTCTCGGTCCAATGATATGATCAAATCGAATCACAGATATAATCTGCTTGCCTTGAAGAAATTATACGTCCCGTACCGAACGTGCACACGGGTACTACGCAACTTCTTCCAGGATAAGACGGTTTCAATTCTAACGGTATGCACTTTACCGCAGAACACCTCGAAACAATACTCAGTAGCCTTTGGGAAACTTAAGCTCAAAACTCAGAAATTGCAGGACGAACACTCTCGGATTTGAGAGAAAAATCCGAGAGAAAAGAGAGAAAAAGAGAGAGAGGAACACGTGTTGTGTTTCGTATTCGTTGTATTCGTTCTTCTTGTTATGCTTTTGTTGAAGTGAGCCCTTGCAGCCTTATAAAGGCAAGGCTACCAGCGGTTACAACTTCCGCATTAATTACCATCATTAGTGCAGCATTTAACTACCATTAAGGCTGAAATAAATAGCCATTAACGGCATTTAAAATGGTTTTAAATACAGGTTTAAAAGCCATTAATCACTATTAAAACCAGCTATTAAAGCCAGCTGAAATCGCCACATAAATACGGGAGTTTCAGGTATGTAATAAATCAGCATTTAATCCAGGTTTGAAAATCTGGTATTAAAGCGCCATTAAAACGAGTTTTAAAACAGATTTTAAAAACCATTTAACAGTCATAAATGCACCGGGTTTTATCAGATATTCCAAATATTTTTGCTGCAAAAAGATAGATACTAAGATTGAGACATAAGCGCCCACGCCTGCGCCCGAGCTGGAGCTGGGTGGCAGCGGCGCGCGTATGGGGCAACCCCATGTTCACTCTAGTCTCCATAACACTTCAAACATATATCGAACATTGAACTTGATATAAGAAGTTTAAGTTATCCTTAAACTTTCAATGTGGGACATCATTGAGTATGAAGCACTCACCCCACATACACCTTATATCCTTATCAAGGCTCTACACTTTTCCATCATAATCCTATGTGGGACAAGTGTAATCTCTCTATTTCTCTCACCATCTGATCTATGGATTCACATGTAATTGAACCTATATTTTAGAATAAATTTGTTGTTTATAAATTAACATTATAAAATGTCAATTACAACAAATATATAGGACGATATAGATGTATATTCTAATACATATATAAATATATTAAATTATATTATACATGGTAAATGCTGGCAATTTATCAAGGGGTGAGGAAGACACTAGGGTGACACGTGCTATACTCCACAATTTTCATCCTTTTCTCTCTCTTTTTTTACTAACTTTTATAAAAAAATATAAATTAATTCTCAATTTCTAGACATATATATTTTAACTCTAAAATTTTTTTATATAAAATTTAAATTTAATCCCGTAAAGTTATAATATATTTATATTATATCCAATAATTTGTTCTTTGGTTGTTTTAGACTTTCTAATTAAGTTTCATACAATTTCTTCTTTATCCCAAATTAACTCAAATAAACTTTTTCGTGAATACACCTTAAACAAGAATTACGTGAAGAAAAATAAATCTTATAGGTGGTAAAAGTTAATTTGTTAAAGATGATACATAATATTTAATATAATAGTTAAGGGGCGTCACACAAAAATAATTGAACTCTGATACCATGTGGTTTGTGGGTATAATTCATTTTAGTCCCCTATGTTTGATTTCAACTTTAAAATAATTTCTATCTTTTTCAACTCACTTCAAATTTGTCCCTCCGACAGGTAATTTTTTCATATTACCTTATAATTTTGTTTTATTTTTTTATAAAGAAAATCATTTTAATTAGTCCCTCGCTTTTCATTTTCAAATTGCAATTGGTCCCCCACATAAATATAGAAAAGGAATGTCCCCTTAATTAGAAAAATTACCATTGGGTTATTATTTAGGTAATAACATGATCAATGACATATAAATATAATAATTATTATGAATTTAGTGAACTTGAATTTTTCAAATAAAAAAGCACTTGAATAAATAAGTTTAAATAAAACATATAGAAAAAGTTTTACATGTAAGGGACCAAATTGCAATTGAAAATAAAAAGTAATGGAAAAATGATTTTCTGTAAAAAAGAGAAAGTTTTATAAGGGTAATACAGAAAAATCATCATCAAAAGGACTAATTTGGAGTGAATAGAAAGAACAAGAATTATTTTAAAATTGAACTCAAATGTAGAGAATTAAAATGAAGTTTACCCTATTGTTTGTAGTAACCAAGGGAAAGTTTTCGTTCTTATTCTCTTTCTTGTTTTTTATACTTTACAAGCAGCCTATTTATATTACGTTTGTAACTCTATACAGGAACAAAAATCTAATTTGAAAGGCATGAAATTAGGTCCTAATAAGCAACCCTATATGTAGAATCTTCATTTTCTTTTTTATTTTTTTTATTTTATAATGAGCGATAGAACTTTTAATTTGAAAGTACAACAATGTTTCTAAAGCGACCAATTGCTATTACAATATTCAGAGCACAGTACACTATATAAATTTTTTTTTATTATTGGCTACAATTGTATTAGCTATGGACTAAAACCATGACAGATACTTATTATTAGCCATGGTTCAACAAAAATCATTGCAAAAGCCTAGATTATCCACCATGGAAATTTATTTTCCCACGGCTATAAGCCATAGCAAATGTTTTTGCCATGACTATTAGCCATGGCAAATGTTTTCGCCACACTCACAAAAACCATGGCCAACAACCGTTGCGTGGCCGTAGTGAATGACTTTCACTACGGTTATTTATTTTTAACTATAGGAATTAGCCATGGTTAAATGATGATTTTTTTCTAATGGTATAACAACATCTATTCAGTCTACGGTATAATAACGAATCCACATCTACCAACACCAATTAAATAAATAATACAATTATCCTATAAATTAAACAACTCCCTTCAAGTTGGTGCAATAATATTAGACATGCCCAACTTGCAAACTACATTGTGAAATATTCTACTATTGAGCCCCCTTGTAGTTACATCAGCCAGTTGTTTTCCTAAACTCATATGAGAGCTATGTAATATCCTTACCTTGTTTTCTCTTTTATAAAGTGCTTGTCGATCTCTATATGCTTTGTCCGATCATGTTGAATTGAAGGATTTAATGAAATTTACCTTGTGATATTGCAAATTACCTCCCTATAAAAAAATAATAGCAATTTACCTTCCTATGTTCTTTAAAATGGCGCAATTTATCTCCCTATCGAGGGAGGTAAATTGTTCCATTTTAAAAAAATAAGGGGAGGTAAACTGATTTATTTTAAAAAATACAGGGTGGTAAATTATTATTTTATTTTTTATAAGAAGATAATTTACTCATTTACAATATCACAGGAAGATCACTTGCATTTTTCCCTGAATTGAATTACGAGATATAAGAATGTCAACATTATTAGCACGAAACAAGGATAGATGTTTCTCTTTCAATAATCTTAATTCTGTCATTAATTTCCACAACCATAATAATTCACAAACACCTGGCCTGGTATGTGAAAGATAAATCTATTTTCCCACCAACTTCTTATATTGACCTGAATCAACTGACTTACCAACTCCTGCTTGAAGTTTGTGATTAGCTTCAATTTAAGTTTCCCAATATACCTAAATTCTTCAAGGAGATCCAAAATATACTTTCTCTGTGAAATAAAGATTCTGTTGTCTGATCTTGCAACCTTTATTCCGAGAAAATATCGCAACTTACCAAATGTTTGATCTCAAACTCCTGAGTCAAAAGTTTATTAAGTCAGGTAATATCATCGTTCAAAATAATGGTTGATATCCGATGACATCGGGCGATACAAAACCGGATCGGCCCTTGTCGATCCGATAAAATTAGTCGATACCCTATATTATTCGAGAATCCTACAATGACAATATCGCCCGTATTCGATAATATCGCCGATAATATTGGATGATATCGGCGATATTATGATAGAAGTTGTTGAGAAATCATTTTACTATTATTGGACACCAATTATTTACGAGTGTTTATTACACAAAGAATTGACAAGCGGATGAGTTTTTTTGTTGTCTATGTAGATATTAGCTTAGATAAGGGAAATCTATGAGAAGAAAATGAGCCATCCTCACCAATTGTAATTAAGTCATTCGAACCTACTTTTAGAAAATCACCTGCAATGGATAAGTCAGCAGCATGCAAGCTTAAGGGGAAAAACAGGGGTTCAAACCTCATACCCGGAACAAGCTTCCAAACTAGTACAAAAGAGAATTTTATTTCTCATCAACATATGCAAGCGTTCTTTGTACCTTACCTCCCTAAGCAGTGATAATTGTAATTTATCGATACTTGATATTATAAAACTTTTGATTTGTAATATTATATAGTAATTTGTGGTGCTTGATTATTTTATATAATTTTACTAATTTTTTTTGAATTTTTTTAAGCATTATATAACATATTCGCTTGGTATCGTCGATAATATCCCGATACGCCACGATCTGTGGAATAATAACCGCCGATATTATCGCCGATACCGTAACTTTGAACCATGGGTAATATCGTCTTTATCATCTTCTGTCACAACTATATCATCAACATAGAAAATGGGGCGAAATGTTTTTCCGTCCTGTAAGATTATGACATTATTTATTTTGGTACCACAACTTAAGTAGGTGGTTGTTTTAGTCCCATAAAACACGTTTTTCAGTTTTTTTGTCCCAATATGTCACGTTTTTTGGTCCCAATTTCAATTTTTTTATTCCCATGGGACATGACACTTTGGGATCAAAAAAATTAAAATTGGGACCAAAAAAACTGAAAAATATATTTTATAAGATTAAAACAGCCACCTACCTAAGTTGTCGTACTAAAACAAATAATGCTCTAGTCTTACGGGACCAAAAAAGCATTTACCCCTAGAAAATGAGTAATGTGATCTTACCTCCGGATTGTTTAATGAACAATGTATGATCAGGAAATCCAAATGAAATCATGGCTTTTCTGAATCTGTCGAACGTGCCCTAGGCGACTGCTTCAAATTGTACAATGCTTTCTTTAATCTACAAACCTTCCCTTTCGTTTACTCATCAACAAATCCTTGAGGAATTTCCATGTACACTTCTTCTTACAAGTTTCCATGTAGGAAGATATTTTTTTACGTCAAAATGTTGCAGATCCCGTTCATTCTTAATTGCACATGAAAATATGATCCTTATAGTATTCATTTTTGCAACAGGAACAAATAGTATGTCGATAGTCCACTCATAGGTCCGAGCTTTGAACCATTTGTGTTATGCTTCAACACCCATTTACATCCAACTATATTTTTTTTTGGGGGGGGAAAAATACAAGCAACCCCCTGTGATATTGCATATGTGCAAATTACTCCCCTCATGAAAATATAAATAGTAATTTATCCTCTTGTATTTTTTAAAATGAAAGAGGTAAATTGCTTCATTTTGAAAAACACAGGGGGGATAAATTGCTATTTTTTTTATAGGGGGATAATTTGCTCATTTACAATAGCACAGGGGATAAATTGCATTAAACCTTTTTTTTTTTTGAAATAAAAGAGTAACAAGTTCTCATGTCTCAGTTTTTGTCAAAACCTTCATCTGATCAGCCATTGCCTCTTCGTTTTAGATCATTATATGCTTCTTGCCAACCTTGTGGAATGGCTACAAAAGAAATAAACAATACAAAAGGCTCTCATAGTAAACAAATGTAGAGATAGGATTTTTAGTACAAGCTTTGACTCCTTTCTTGATAAGAATAGGAACATCAAGAACACTAGAGGGTGTTTGGCTAAGCTTTTTAAAAATATTTTATAAGCTCCTACATCTTATAAGATGTTTTAGGAGCTTATAAGATGTTGGATTTTATTTTAAACATAAGTTCTTAAAGTGTTTGGATAAAATAAGATATTTTTGCATCTTATAAAGTGTTATGGTGTTTGGCATAATAATGTCTTTTTATTGTAAAATAACCAAAAATGACATGTTACTATTAGAATCAAATAAGTTGTCATTTCTAGACATATTTTGTATTTTAGTATTTTAAAAATACTTTCATAAATAGTACACATTAATTTAACTTCAAATAAAAAATCTAATAGATAATATTTCTTAAAAAGTAAGAAAATGATGATAATTATTACCTAAATTTTTGAATAAAATTAATATATATTTGTACATTAATGTTAGTCAAATATTATGACATTGATATACAGTTGATATTCTCTTTGTTAACGAAATGACTATTTTATAGTCGTATAATTTTTAATGTCGTTAGTTTATATTGTTTCAGTAAATATTATATCACTAGCAATCTTATTTTTGTTTAATACATAATATTTTATTAAGTAATGAAGCATTTTCTTTTTTTCAATTGTAAGAAAAATTAAATACCAATAAAAATTTTTAAAATCTTAAGAGAGAAAAAGTGTATTAGTGTGTGTGTGTGAGAGAGAGAGAGAGAGAGAGAGTATGTGTGTGTAAATGAGGATATTTTTGTCCAATTATGCATTAATTTTATAAAGTTAATAAGTTCTTATAAAAAAAAGTTGAAGGAGGTTAATTTTTTTTTAAAGAGCTTATAAGATCCAAAATATCTTATTTTGACATCTTATAAAATCTTTAAAAAAGAAATTTATCAAACGATTTTTTAGAACTTGTAAGTTCTCAAACATCTTTTAACATGTTTTGAAAAACTTATAAACTTAGTCAAACACCCTCTTACAGATGTAACTTGACTAGGTAGAAGCTACTTGACGGCATGATCTATCTTGTCACGACGTGTAATAGCTTTCAAATCCAACATAAGTAATTTCCGAATTATAGGTTGTTCTTCTTCCTCACTGGACCTTTTATTGAAAGTTGTATAAGCGTAAGTGTTATCACATCAACATTTTCATTTTGACTCACTCCCTGAACGGGGGATTGAGGGGCATGCAAGTATGGTTCAGATTCCCTGAACGTTTGTATCTATTTTGAGGGGTAGAGTAACAAAACACACACAACCAAAAGTTTTAGGTTTCGCTTGGTTCAAATGGAAGGAAAAGAAAAGAGGAAAGGGAAGGGGGAAGGCGACGGGGAGGAAAAAAATAATAATTTTTTTTCAAATTGTTTGGTATGATTGGAAGAGGAGTAAATTTCAAATACTTCCCCTTCTTTGGTACGAGATAAATAGATTGAGAACAAAAGATTAATTTTATCTCTACATATTGTATTAGAACATAAACAAGTTAATATTATACTAATATATATAATTTTAGTATATCAAAGATTTAAAAATCTTATTAATAAAAGTATATATAAAAAAATAACAATAATATTTCTTATTAATAAAAATATTTATCAAAACTAATATTGTTCATTTATTCTAAACTATTCAGTTTAAATAAACAAAAATTACTACCAACGCCCTCAAACAAAGAATCCAAATCCAAATTCATAAAGATTATGTACGGTATTATCAGCAGGAAGGAGAAAAACAAATTGGAGGAAAGTAGATATATATACATGGGCAATAGAGTAAATAAAAATAAAATATGTATTTATTTTGTCTTTTGGCCTTATACTTCCAATTTTCCGCCTAATTTCGGACGGAAATGAAATTGGACTCCGGAAGGATTTCATATACATCCAGTTTTTCTTCCATTCCATCTCTTCCCCCGAACCAAACGTTAAATTTTTTCTTGCACTTCTCCTATACTTCCACTTTCCCTCCCAACCAAAAATACCCTTAGGAAGAATGTTAAATGAATTATGACCTTGTAGAACTTCTAAAGGACTCTTAAAATTAAGTGTTTTAGTGGCATTCTATTGATAAAATATGCCGTTGAAATCACTGCATCAGTGAAATAAACCTTTGGAACATTCATCGTAAACATGACAGATCGAGCTACTTCTAGTAAATGTTTGTTTTTCCTTTTAAAGACTCCATTTTGTGCACTTGTGTTGACACAACTAGTGTGCTGCAATATTCCATTAGAATCTAAATATACACACAAAACACCATTTTTTTGATATTCGGTATAATTATAAATACCCCTCGTTATTTGACAAATTATAAAATATCTTTTTGAGGTTTGTAATTTTTAACCAAAGGCTAGAAATTGACCATTTTGCCCTTAAATTTTTAGTTAAAATTATAAAAAAAAAATCAAATGAGAGAAATTGCATTATTGCTCCTCGGTGTAAAAAACTTAAGAAACCTCTTTCTACGTGTTGTAGTCCAAAAAAAATCAAAATACTTTAAGAATAATTCAGTTTGCATAAGGGCATTTTTTGTCAGTTCACCTATAAAAATAGACGAAAATAGATTATTTGTTAGACGGTTACAAACCTCAGGGGGTATTTGTATTTTTCAAATAACAAGGAAGTGTTTGTAATTATGCTAAACCTCAAGAGAGGTAGCTGTAATTTACCCAAACTTTAACCTTGGCATCAAATTGTATACAATTCATTTTTTGAAACAGTTAAAAACAAGAAAAAAATCTTGTTTTTTCCTTTCATCAAATAGACCAAGTTAATCTAGTACAACAATCGATAAAGGTTACAACAAGACATGAAATAATTTGAGTAGAACCCCACACATCATAATGGATAGTCATAAAGGGAACATCGTTATTAACTGAAGGATAAGAATGCTTAGTGTGCTTAGAAAATTCGCATACATCACGAAATAATAAATCTAACTCACATCTATATATAATAAAAATAGAATCATTGAAACTATCTATCTAAGCGCTATGTGTATGCAGATGTGGACAACCTCAATGAGCTCCGTTATGCCAAATGAAAATTTAAGATAAAAAAGGAAAAAAAAAAAAGAATATTTGTACTTATCCAAAAGGATATATATCAATATTATTTGTTTCTCTATTTTTTAAAGTATATAAAATTTGTTTATCCAAAAAATATATATTTATCCAACAGATAAAAGTTCATTTGATTCGAAATATCATTAATATAAATATTAATTATTGTTCATTATATCCAATAATATGAAATATTGTCTGAATTGATTAATCGTTATAGTTTCTTCTAGTATAGCTATGATATTTTATATGTACCATAACATGTATATATAATATACTATAAGTGATATGACTACTGAATATTTGATAGATAATAAACTAAAATATGTAAATATTATGTATATAGATAATAATATGAAAAAACTATACATTAGTATATATATAAAAGAATATTATATTTATTAACAATATAAAAATTTCTTCTTTTACAATTATAGTGTTTATCCAAAAACTTCTAATCATCATGCGGAGAATCACTTCATGATTATCAAACTAGAAAATTTAAATAATTTTAAAATTTTCATTCATGATAAAGATAAGTCAATATATTTTTATGAAAACTTATATACTATAGCCATGTGAAATTCGAAATTACTTAAGATAAAGTTGTAATATTATAAATAATAGGTCTGCAGAAGTAGGAGAAAAGTAAATCACAAGGCTGTGAAATCTTACGCTACACTAGCACAGAAATTTTCTCATTCCATCTTCATATTTTTTCCTATAATTATATTTTAAGTGAGAATTTTTAAAATTTGACAGAGTTATTTATTGAATTCGTCGGTAAAACAAGTATGTACATATATGTATTTCATATCAATGCCAATGCCAATGCCAATGATTTATAATTCAATATTCATTGACACGTTCAGCCTTTATTCTGCATTTTTATGTCTCAATAAAATGCAATTTTTTCAATTTTATTATTTTTTCCTGAATACCTAATATTATTAATTTATTGCACTAAAAAAATACATTAATTAAAATAATTATTAATCAAGGAGATTGTTATGGCATTTCAAAATCACAAATCCTCTTATTTGGCCTCTTCTTTTAATCATTTTAATTTTGAATTATTTATTAAACACTAATTTTGTTTTAAATTTAAATTATTTATGTTATTTATTTATTTATTATCAAAACACATGTTTGCTTGATGGTAGCCGTTTTTAATTTTATTTTGCCACTTAATGAAATAAAGTATTTTTTTTAGGTAATTATTTACCTTATTTAGTTTTATTTTGAAGCACATATTCATTGTTCATTTTAAAGCACATATTTATTTTTAACTTCATCCAAAAGATTCACTTATTATTTCACGTAATTAGTTAGTAAAATGTTTAACTTCATTTTTATATTCAATATACGTTTAGATTTTTATACTTATTAATTACTTTAACTTTTTTAGGTTCTTTATTGTTTATTTATTTTTATATTAAAATTTCAAATTGTTTATAAACTTATTTTTCTATTTTATTGAAAATGCAATTCGCCTTTGCCTTGGCACGGGGTAGTAACCAGAAATCAGGATATGATCTCTTTAAAATCGAAAAAGATGGGTCATCTATGCCAATGGATTATTTCTTGGTTAGGATACTAGGATTCTCCTAACATAGGTCGAATTATACTAGGAATTTGACTACTGAAGTTCTCGTCTAGGAGATGCAAGCCATCACGTAGTCTACCATTGCTAATTATTTTCCGTGTATCCAAATCTTGAAAGATACAATAAATAGGAAAATAATTAATTTTGCAGTTAAGAGCTTTGGTAATCACTAACAAATAAATATTAATGAGAAAGCTAGGAACATGAAGGATTGTTGCATATGTCTGTTTGCTCCAGAATTTATAACCCATGGATTATTATAAGTATTGAGATTGGCAATAAAAGCATTACCTGCTTGGCCAAAGTTAGAGGAAAGCAATTGAGGTTGGTTGTGAATCCACTTGAGACAACAAATGTTTTAAGATTTGTATCTCTTCATTAGAAAAAACCCCAGCACTAGTTGTTGTTGTAGATAGATGGATTTCAACATACTCAAATAAGTTTATTTGTACGCTTGTTGACCTCATTTGCTTTCCTCCACGACCTCTGGTTGGCCGATCATGTAGCGTCCAAAAATTTTTCTTTGTATGTCATAGGTTTCCACAATACTACCACATTACATGATCCTTGTCTGTGTTGGAAAATGGTGAATGATAAACTAAAGAATAAATCGTGACAAGTGATTGGTTACGATGTGTGACACATAACGAGCTCATGATAGCTTGTGACAGCTCGTGACACGTAGATGATGGTTGATGGGCCCAATCATCATCCGATCGTGTTTGATCAACCTAATGGGTGTATCCTTTGGTTGAAATGATATGTCCATTGGGTGAAACCCTTTGGATGAAATGATGTGTCCATTTGTGTGAAATGGTATGTCCTTTGGATGAAAGGATGCATCCATTTGAGTTAAATGGTATGTCCTTTGGGTGAAATGATGCATCCATTCGGTTGAAAGGTCATAACCTTTCATAGGCATCTTTTCTGATTGGACATATCCATTCGAAACACCTTTCCAACTCCTATAAATAGATCTCCCATTTTCATTTCATGGCATTAAAAAATCATTCAACTATTCATAACATTCTTAAGCATACAAAGCATTTTAGAGTTTACCAAGAGAGTTTCAAGATATCGTTTGGTTCACCGTTTCTCAAAGTTTGCAGTGCTGCTACTTTATAAAGTCGTTGTATCTTGGGAGACAAATTGCCAATTCCGTGAGCACCAGAGCGGGGCAATAATTGTCTTAAAAGATAAAGAGTCTAACTTTTGCCTCGAATTCGTAATACACAATTTCCCGCACTATCCATCTCATTCAATTCCTTACAGTCTGTTGGATTTTGATTACCAACTTTGAGCTTCTCATGGAAGCAATATTGTCTATTGAATTGTGTGTATCATGGCACTTTTTCGGCTGTAACCATCAACTTTTGTCCGAGTTTCTTGGCCCACAAAATTTAGGTTATGTTGGGATAGATTTTTTAGATGTCTTTGTTAAAATTGTTTTGACAAAAAAGTGGTTTATTTTAGAGAAGAAAACAAAGATGGTGTGGTTTATAATTTTGGATTAGTTTTATAAAATTAAATAATTCTAATCACATCAAGTATTTTTAATGATTACAAAATTTATATATATATATATATATAATTGATATAACATTTAAATTTTCATAAAAGTACTTATTCCCAAGAATTTATCATATCAACTTCTTTTTTGCAATGGATTGGAGAGAGTCCAAGCATCCCACGCCCTTCCCTAAACCCTAACCCAAACCCCACTGAAGCGATCCCACTGTCGGAGCCGCTAGACCTTCCTGGAGGCCCTTATCCTAGATGCCCCCACTACTGGAGCCGAACCACTATCGCCAAGGGCGGCGAAGGTCTTTTCGGAATTAGAAGAATACTATGGGAAGCTTGGCGTATACCAAGGAGGCAGAGCCATCAACTTCTCCAAGGATGGAACTGAGCGCCTGTCCGTGCATCTGAGGTTTGCTCTTATCGGAAAATTCTGCTTTAGCTATCTTAGCATGCAGGTGATTCCTGCTTATTTCTCAAAAACCCTTTGGAAGCGCAGTGGCACCATGCCTTGTCAGTTAATGAGGAGTACTGGCGCTAGAAGGCTTTGTGTAAATGGGTTTTGGAGGGAGAGCGGAACACTCGTTTCTTTCAATCCACGATTCGAAAGAAACGTGCACAGCCTCCATTAGATCGATCACCTACAAGGGTGTTCAGCTTTCGGACTCGAAGCAGCTCCAGGAGTCGGGTGTCGCATTTTTTCAGTCACTTCTTTCAATAGATCATCCCTCGGGTTCGTTGGAGTCCTTACCAAACATCCCGCGGGCTATTTCAGCAGAGGAGGGGCTCACGCTGTGTCGCGACACGGACAAAACTAAGGTGCGTCATGTTGTGTTTGAAATGGGCGAGGACAGTGTATTAGGGTCAGACGGGTTCAACGCGGTCTTTCTTCACCGATGTTCGGATATAATTAAGACAAACATTGTAGAGGCGACAAGGGACTTTCTGCAGGGCACCCCATTGCCATTGAGCTTCACGGTGACGTCTTTGGTCCTTATCCTAAAAGTTAAGAACCTGTCCCAATTGAGTGATTTCCACGCCATCAACTTGCGCAACACCACTAATAAGCTCCTCAACGACAGGCTCAAACCGATTCTTCTGTAGATTATAGCTCTAACCAGAGTGGTTTCGTCCCTCGTCGACAGATTACCAATAATATTTTGCTGGCACTGGAAATCATGCACTCTATAGCTTTAAACTGCACAAATTGAAAAGTAGCCTTAAAATTGGATATGGTAAAGGCTTATGACGGCGTGGATTGTGGTTCCTAGAGGCGCTATTATCACAATTAGGGTTTCCAGGATCAATGATACGGTTAGTTGAAAATTGCATTCGAAATTCTCACTTCTCGGTGTTGCTCAATGGCTGTTTATGCGGCTTTTTGAAGTCAGGGTGGGGGCTGCGGCATGGGGATCCTCTCTCCCCTACATTATTTGTATTGGCCTCTAAGTACTTCTCAAAAAACTTTGAATGCTCTATGGCGTCGGACCGGTCGTTGGCATATACGGGCAGTGGTGGAGTGTCACACCTGGCGTACGCCGATGATGTGGTTATGTTCAAAAAGTCAAAAATTGCGAGCCTAAAAAGGTTCATGGCATTCTTGAGGGAATACGAGGGCTCTTCGAGCCAGCTTATTAATTCAGCAAAAAGTTCGTTCATCTTGTCCCCAAAATCCCCCATGCTTATCAAGCGTCGGGTTAAGCAGTTGACGAGCTTCATCTTCAAGGACTTTCCGTTTCTATACTTAGGGGCGCCACTCTTTTGTCGGTTGAAGGAAGATAGAATATTTTGATCATTGGGACGACGTGATGGGGTCGAAGATATGTGGTTGGGAAAAGAAGTTCTTATCATATGGGGGTCGTTTGCAACTGATCAAATCGGTCCTCCTAACCTTGTCGACCCACATAATAGCGGTACTGCAGCCTCCTCCGGTGGTTACTCTTCGAATTCATCGCCTGCTCAACAAGTTTTTTTGGGGTTCAACAGGAACGACTGAACGCTTGCATTGGTCATTGTGGGAAAAGCTTTGTCACCCGGTTGACAAAGGGAGTCTTGGCATCTAAAGTTTGGAAGAAATGTCGGCTACTTTTTCAATCAAATTATGGTGGCGTTTCAGAACATGCCCTTCGCTTGGGGGGAGCATCTGCAACTAAATTACTGGAAGCGTACGTGCCCGGTGTCCTCTTGGTGTCACTCGGTGGGATCACCCCAGTGGAGCAGGATCAAAGCTCTGCAGTTGCGGTCAGAATGCTTAATATTTTGGTCTCTCGGGCAAGGGGATCTTTACTTTTGGCATGACAATTAGGTTGAGTAGGCGCATCTTGCTGATTGGGTCAACCCGTCTTTCTCACTACATGAAACGGTTAACTCTTACTGGTTGGCCAAGTAGTGGAATATGGTTAAGCTCTGCCAAGTGGTCCTATTGAATATCGCGCGGTTGGTTGCCAGATTCCTTTCGATGTGCTCTCTCCAGATAAGGCACAGTGGAAGAGGGACTCCTCGGGGGCGTTCAGCCTGAAGGCGGCTTGGGAGCTCTCTTGGGTGGCAGAGTCAAAAGGCCGCTGCTCAAAGACCTTTGGCACCAAACGATCACCCAATTGATTTCTGTTTTTATGTGGCGCTACTACGTAACTTTATCCCAGTGGATGAGCGCCTCCGCATAAGGGGCTCCCAATCGTTTCTCGATGTTGGTGTTGTAACGACAGTGAATCTATTCCATTTTTTTCCTGCAATCTGCGGCCGCCAGGGAGGTATGAGCCTATTCTGCCAATCTCTTTCAGATCCCTATCACAACGATGGACTTTGTTACAATGATGTTTTAGTGGTGGAAATTGTCATCTCCTTACGTCAAGCAGGGCCACGTCCGCATCTTAATCCCCATTCTTATCTGCTGGTTTATTTGGTGAATGTAAAATGATGCAAAGTTCAGCAACGTGCGTTTCGTGGCTCGAGCGATCATCTGTGGGGTTTGGTCCCATTTGGGTTACCTGTATAAAGCCAACGCCATGACAGTATCAAGCTGAAAAGGAGACTTACTGGTGGCGCAGAAAATGGGCTATTGTTTTGTCAAGCCCCAGGCCTTACAACCGAGGTTAGTTTGATAGCAAAATCCACGTGAGGGGTGCATGAAACTGAACTGTGGTGGAGCCTCAAAAGGTAACCCCGACTGCCCGGGGGCGAGTGGAGTTTTGCAGGATTCGCAAGGCCACATATTGTTCAGTTTCTTTGATTATTTGAACGAGCAAACAAATAAGTATTTGGAGCTTTTTGCGAGGTGCGAGGCCTGGAACTGGCGCTTGATAATGGATTTCATCGATTTTTGGGTGGAGATAGATGCTTTGGCGGTCCTACACATTATTTGGAACGGGGAGGGCGATTGGAAGCTGCATTCATTGCTTACTAGACTACGCCTACTGTGCCGAAAGATGGAGGTCGAGCACACTCATGTATTCAGGGAGGCCAACCAACCGACAGATTGCCTCGCCAATCGGGCGTGTCGAGAGAGATCATCGAGGGTAGTGGACGTGGCACGAGGGGTGCTTGCCTCGCTGATTAAACTTGACTCCCTACTTTCTAATTTCCGCTTTATGTAGCTTATTCTTTGTATAGGGAATAGTACACCTAGTTTTTCGTCCTCCAACATGTACATGCGTCCCTTCAATGTTTTAATAAACAGGTAAGGGTCTCACCAAATCCCCCGCCAGCTCAAGGCAGCTTTATATATATATATATATATATATTTATAAACTTCTTTTTGCAATAAGATATAAATAATTTTATGTTTGAATACCTTCCCCGATATATGTACTAAACCTTTTGATTAATAGATAAATGGCAAACCCATTTTTATTTTTTAAAGGATGGTGATGCCCATTGATCAGAGTGGTGCAAGTTGAACACGGATGGTTCGAGTTATGGGAACCCGATTAAGGAGGCACCATTGGCATAATCTATGACCACATTGGTGAGGTGGTGTTGGCGTTCCAAGAGGCGCTTTGGAACTACAAGAATAACCATCTTCAACCGCAACGATTGTTAGGACTATATATACAATAATTGTCACTATATTAAGTTAGTGATGACTTTACGAGTTGTCACTATCTCATGACTATAATAACTGTCACTAAATGTTTTAATCGTGACTAATATACTTGTCACTATAACTTAGTCTTTGAGCCACATAAAATTCTTGTTACTAGATCACAAGAACTAGATATTTTTAGTGAGATATAATACTTATCACTAAATCCAATGCCTTTCTAGTCACAAATTAAATGAGTTAGGGCTGAAACTTTTAGGTCCTCATGATAAATATAAAGTACACTATATATATATTTTTATTAATTATGATGATATAATGACATAGAAAAGTCTATAACTATTTGCTCATTTATATTGACATAATTACAACCGAATTTAGTGATAATATCATCTAATTAAATTTTATTGCAATTAATCTTTTTTATTTAGTTAATAAGATAATGAAAACTAATTGATTATCCACTTGGGGTGGAGTACGCGACCAACTAAGGAATTGAACACTTATGGGTGGGATTAGATGCTCAAGTCGTGCTCAATATCATCCATACCCGCTGGGTAGGGGATTGGAGTGCAGTTCATCTTCTTGGCCATATATACAAGGCTCAATTAGCCATCACAATTCGGTTTTCTCATATCTACAGAGAAGGCAATCAAGTGGCCGACTACTTCAAAGAACTTGTTGTTGCAGAATAAGGCCCCCATTTATAGGCCAAACATGAGCTTCGAGGTCGTCTGTTAGAATTAGGTAGATTGTAGATAGGCATGACAAAGGTTAGGATTTGATTAAGAGAAGTAGTATTTATTATTTATAAGTTTTTGGTTTTATGTGTAAGGGGGTAGTACTTCTTTTTTCGTTTGTTTGCAACGAGTCGAGCTTGTAATACAACATTCTCTTTTTGAAAATTAATAAATGGAGGGATCAAGGCCAACCTCCCGCCTAGGCACAGACGAATTTACGGAAAAAAAAAAATCAAAGTGAAATTAGTTTTTAAAGAAATGGAAAAAGATATTTCCTGGATTTTTGAATGGAGAAATCCAATTCTTGAACAAATTATAGATGGATTCAGATAAGGAGTCATTGAATTCTTGGATTTTACATTTTTCCACATTTGATGGGAAAATGAAATACAACGTTCAAAATTGATTAATAGTAATATATTGTCCATGATCAAGTTCATTTTCACTCCATAAAAGCGGATTCATGTGTGGATATAACAAGTGGATTTGGCATGGAGAAACTTTTGAAAATCTCAATTGTTGATGAACATGCTTTCATATATGAACAACCACCTAAAAGAACAAATGATAAACATTTTCGTATGATAGATTTATTTTTGGTGTACGGTGATGGAGAATTGATATTGGAAGGGTATATTGATGCCAGCTTCCAATCGGATCTGGATGACGCTAAGTCTCAAACTGGTTATGTATTTTAGTTGAATAGAGGAGCTGACAGTTGGAAAAGTTGCAAGCAAGATACGATAGCGGATTCCACGACGGAAGCCGAATACATTGCAGCTTCTGAAGTTGCAAAGAAGGCTGTTTGGATGAAAAACTACATCCAAGAGTTGGGTGTGGTGCCTAGCATTGCCAAACCTGTAGTTATACTTTGTGATAACAACGGGGCTATTGCGTAGGCGAAGGAGCCAAGACCTCATCACAAAGCCAAACACATAATTAGACGCTACCATCTGATCAGAGAGATGGTAGGAAGAGGTGACGTGCGAGTGGATAACGTTGCATTAATGGAGAACATAGCAGACCCGCTTACAAAGCCAATATCACAAATTGCTCATTCTCAACATCTTGAGAAGATGGGATTAAAAAACATGGGCAATTGTCTTTAGGTCAAGTGGGAGATTGTTAGAATAGGTGACCATCAAGCCAATTGAATGGCTCTCTGTAAACTATTCTAGACAATCTTTTTCAATAATATGTTAATTTAAGAATTGTTCTTTGGCCATCTTCATCATATGCTTTAAACATTATATTTATATGAGCATTTGGTTGAATCCCTTAGATCAATTATGCTACGGGGTTGGCTCGCGCATATGATGGCGACCATGAAACCGACATCTATGGTTTGATCTAAAATATTCCAAGTCGATGAATCGGTCGAGACAGGGCATCGACCATTCTTTAAAGTCTTGCACTAAGTAATGCGTTCATATGATGAATGTCGAGTTTCATAGACAAAGACGTATGTCAAGTTAAATTAATTGATTGAAATGATTTATGAAATCATTTCATGGGAACACTAAATAATATGATTATTTAATTTGGAATCTAAATTCACAAGCATTAATTTGATTAAGTAAGACTTGTGATGGATTAATTAAGATTAATCTATTTGATCTTGAAAATCAATTAATTAGATTAATTGATTTGGGCTTATATTTAATTAAAGAATTAAATATCATGGGTTAAATGATTAGTTGGGAATTAATTAAAATTAGACTTAGTCCAATTGAGAATTAAGATAAAGCCCAAGACCTTAGCCCAAGCCCACAAGACAAGATTCATTGAACAGACATGACTTGTTTTCATCATTAGATGAAGAAGAAAATATGAGTCATGCTAAAACTTGTCTATAAAGAAGACAAGTGTAAAAGAAGAAAATTTGAGTCATGGTAAAACTTGTCTATAAAGAAGACAAGTGTAAAAGGAGAAAAGATGAGTCATGCTAGAACTTGTCTATGAAGAAGACAAGTGTTATCTAAGAGTAAGACAAAAGGGCTTGTCTACATTCATTGTATCTAGTACAAAGAAATGCCTATAAAAAGGGGTACAAAGCAAGAGATTCATATACAATATTTTTACATACAAAGATACAAAAACTCTTGCTTTCCTTTTGCTCTCTAGCTCCTAGACTTTCTCTCCTTCAAAGCTAGAAAGTCTAGCTTTCACTTTAGCATTGGTCTTATGTTCATTTCTCTCTCCAAAAGAGAAGAATTCCCTTGATTTCTCCATAGATCAATAATTGATCTACCTTAATCCTCCAATACCTACTTGCATAGGTTTGAGGGTGATTCCATCATAGGTGGTGTGGACTAGCTTTAGAGGGAAGATACATGTGTTCCTATTGTGAAAAACAATTAAAAGCGGTTCCGTTTTGACGTTCCACCATTTTTAAGGTAAGCCCGTTCTTGAGAAAGTTCAAGTAACCAACATCAAGCGGAGAGCATGAAAGGTTGGTTTCTCTTAACCATTCAATTGACATCCTTTTACGCATGAGATCCACATCGTAATAGCAACGAGAAGGGCAATTTAATCGTTAATTATAATATTATTTTCTAATTAAGATTTAATTTTCATTGTGTTTAACGTCTCGGAGCTTATACGAAACTAACAGTGGTATCAGAGCCCAGTCATGCAAGTCAATTGTATTTATTTTTGTTTGATGTGATTTAATTAAATTGTTTAACGATTTAATTTTATGTGTTAATCTCTTGATGTGTTGAATTTAATTCTTGGGCATATTTCAATTGTTGAAATTTGATTCTATTGTGTTTCACATTCCGCCTACATGGCCGGATTTATCTTCCGCCTACATGGTCGGATTTAATAGCGATTTTTGTATATTCTCAACTCAGTTTTTATTTGAGGATAATAATTATATACCTAATTCATATGTGGATATAAATTGAGAAAGAAAATTAGTTTTTCACTTTCATTATGATGAGGAAAATTCGACATATTCTCATAATATGATTAGGACAATTTCTAGGAAAGTCCAAGTTAATTTGATATTATGAATCAAGTGCCCATTTCATTCCATGAAAAACATCATTTGATTTAATATAAGAAATTAAATTCTTTTGTTTTATTGGATCTAAATATATATACATGATATTATTTGCATATATGATATGTGATATCTTTGTGTAATAAATGTATGGGATGACTACCGGCTCATGATCATCCAACAAGGGCATGCTAGGTTTCATTTCTTGTATATGTGTTTATATGGCTTTTCTTGACTTTCATAGCTACACTTTACATTGTATATGATAAACAAGCAAACAAGAATAAAACATTGTGATGAGGTTTTGCACAAACAAATGGTTTGAACCCTTACTTGGAGTGTCCAAGTTAAAATATTAAGCCCGTGATGGATAAAATTAAATTGGTTTGATAATCGAGACCCTCCATCCATAGTGACAAAGTATGAGATGCTATCACTTTCCAATTCATTGTCTCACAAGTCGTGGAATGATTTGGAAGTAGTGAAAACTTGTACTATCTCTATGAACAAGTAGATTACCCACTATCACTCTGTGTCACGAGTCGTGGAGGGCAATAGTGGAGGGTCTTTTGGTCGATGGGTTGGGCTTAACATGGAGTAACATAATTCACTTGGAGTCATTGGGATTATGTAAAAAATGAGGAAAAACACCTTGGGGATCTCACAAGATGAGAATGGTGAAAGTCACATCCCATAGAATTGTTTTCATGCGAATCGTAACAACGGGGTATGAAATTCGTTCTATGGACCTCAAGCCCACTAGGAAAAATATTTCCCGAAAGTCCATATGGGGGTTGATGGAGTTTTGAAGAAATCAATTTATGATTAAAGACCAGATCGTAAATTTAATTAACATTGATTAAAGGAATGCTAAAATCTCCATTGTATTTTTTTTTTTCTTTCTTGTAGATCGAAAATGTCTAAAATTCCAATTGCTACCATACTTAAGACAAACAAACTTGTTGGAACCAACTATGCTGACTGGCTTAGGAATCTCAAAATTGTTTGGATTCCGAGAAACGCTCTTATGTGTTGGAATCTCGTCCTCCCACTGAGCTTCCCGAGGATTCGACTGACGAAGAACGTGTGACGTTCCAACGTTGGATCGATGATGATCTTCAGGCCCGTTGCCTTATGCTGGCATCTATGTGCAATGAACTGCAAAAGCAACACGAGCACCTTAAGCATACATCTGAGATCTTTGTACGCTAACAGAGTTGTTTGCGGTACAAGATCGGCATATAAGATATTCAGCATCAAAGGAGTTCTATCAGGCAAAGATAACTGAGGGGTCGTCTGTTCATGACCACGGCGTCAAGATGCTTTCTCTCATTGAGAAGTTAGAATCTTTGAACACAGGCATGAATAATGACTTCTACATAGATGTGATCTTACAGTCATTACCACCGTCTTTTGATCAATTTGTTGTTAATTACAATATGAACGGTCTTGAAAAGATTGTTCCTGAATTGATCAATATGCTTATGCAATACGAGGTTACTATAAAGAAGCCTGCACCAGTAATGCTAGCAATCTCATCCACGTCTTCCTCCATGACCAAAAGGGTCAAGAAAAGGAGGAGAAATGGAAAGGGAAGGAAGAAAAGCAATAAGGACAGCCGAGGGAAGGGCAAAGGGAAAAAGATAATCAAGGCCAATCCAGCAAATGATGAGTGTCATCACTGCCACGAAAAAGACCATTGGAAGAGGAATTGCAAGAAGTTTCTTGCAACAGTCCAAGGTATTTTCGTTGTTGAAATTAACATGGTTGCTAATAATGCTTCTTGGGTATTAGATACCGGTTGTGGAGCTCATATTTGTAATGATTTGCAGGTAATGAGAAGAAGCAAAAAGTTAGGTGAAGGGGATGTCATCCTCAGGCTTGGAGACGGCAAGCAAGTTGTTGTTGAAGCTGTTGGAACTGTTCACTTAGCTAGTAGCAAGGATGTTAGGATAGTACTTAATAGTTGTTATTATGTACCAAGTATGATAAGAAACATTGTATCTACACCTACTCTGGATGAAGAGGGGTATGAATTTTGTATATCAAAACAATATTTCTACTTAATGAGGAATGGTTCTTCTATTTTACTTGGAACTTTAATAAATGGTTTATATACTATCCAACAACATAATATGATTATGAACGTTCAACATAAACGAAAATTGGATGATCAAGAAAATGCACAAACATGGCATGCTAGGTTGGGTCACATTTCCAAAGATAGGATGAAGAGGTTGATTGACTCTAAGAATCTAAAAATAGAGGACTTAGATGATCTTTCAACTTGTGAATCTTGTCTAAAGGGAAAAATGATCAAAACACCATTTATCGGACAAAGTAGCCCTGCCGCTGCACTGTTGGATTTAATCCACACAGATGTTTGTGGACCTTTAAGTATTCCAGCTAGAGGAGGATTTTCTTACTTCATAACCTTTACCGATGATCACTCACGGTTCGGTTATGTGTACTTAATGAAGTACAAGTCTGAAGCATTTGATGTTCAAAGAATTCAAAGTTGAAGTAGAAAATTAAACTGGACCAAAAAAAAAAAACAAAAATTAAGACCATTCAATCTGATCCTGGTGGTGAATACTTAAGTGGTGAATTCTTGAAGTACTTAAAAGAGAATGAGATTCTCTCTCTCAGTGGAGTCCTCCCGCAACGCCACAACTTATGGCGTGGCTGAAAGGAGGAACCGAACTTTGTTGGACATGGTTCGTTCCATGATGAGTTCTACTATATTACCTCTTTCTTTTTTTGGTTATGCGTTGGAAACGACGGCCAAGTTATTAAACATGGTGCCATCTAAGGCTGTACCCCAAACACCATATGAAATATGGCATGGCAAACCACCCTCTTACAAGTATTTGAGAATATTGGGGTGTCCCGCATATGTCAAAAGACTTGTAGGAGATAAGTTGGATATGAGATCCATCTTATGTAGATTTGTTGGATATTCGAAAGAAACTGTAGGATATTAATTCTATGATTTCTCAGAACAAAACGTGTTTGTTTCAAGAAATGCAGTGTTCTTGAAAAAGAGTTTTCCTTTGGATACTCAAAATAAAGAGGTGCAACTCGAAGAGTCGAGTGATGTATATCACCTATGGCAGAAATGACACCCATACCGCCTCACAATGAACCTTTTGATTTTACACTTCCTCTCAGAAAGTCGGCTAGAGTCTCTAAACAACCTGAGAGATATGGTAGGCTAGCCTTGACTGGTCAATTGGATAATGATCCAAAGACGTTCGAAGAGGCGATGTTTGACATCGATTTGGATAGATGGCTTGAGGCCATGAGATCCGAAATGGACTCCATGAACTCCAACAAAGTATGGACCTTGGTGGACCCACCTAAGGGAGTTAGGCCCGTTGGGTGCAAATGGGTCTACAAGCGAAAGCTTGGAGCCGATGGAGATGTATCGACTTTTAAAGCCCGATTGGTAGCGAAAGGCTACACTCAAAGGCCTAGTGTGGACTTTGAGGAGACCTATTCACCCGTCGCTATGGCCAATTTCATAAGGATCTTACTTGCCATAGTTGCGTATTATGACTATGAGATATGGCAAATGGATGTGAAAACTGCATTTCTTAATGGGTTCATTGAGGAAGAAATCTATATGGATCAGCCACAAGGTTTTACATCCAAAGGTGAAGAGCGAAAAGTTTGTAAACTCTAGAGGTCCATTTCTGGGCTCAAACAAGCATCCCGAAGTTGGAACATTCATTTTGATGAGGTTATAAAATGTTATGACTTTATCAAAAAAAGAATATAATCCCTGTGTATATAAAAAGGTTAGTGGGAGCTCTATTGTGCTCCTCGTTCTTTATGTAGATGATATTTTACTCATTGGGAATGATGTTAAAATGTTAGGTGACACTAAAGCATGGTTATCTACTCAATTCTCCATGAAGGACTTGGGTGAAGCTCCCTATATTTATGGGATAAAGATCTATAGAGATAGATCTAAAAGAATGTTAGGAATGACCCAACTCTCGTACATTGATAAAGTTTTGAAAAGGTTCAAGATGGATGAATAAAAAAGGGTTTACTTCCCATGAGGAATGGAATTAAACTCTCCAAGACTCAGTCTCCCAAGACTGATGAGGAAGTTAAGAAAATGTCAGAAATTCCCTATGCTTCTGTTGTTGGCACAATACAATATGTTGTTCAATGTACGAGGCCTGATATAGCTTACGCTCTAAGTGTTACGAGTCGTTATCAGGCATGTGCCACCCACGATCACTGGACTGTTGTAAAAAATATCCTTAAGTACTTGATAATAACTAAGGATTTATTTTTGGTGTACGGTGATGCAGAATTGATATTGGAAGGGTATAATGATGGGATTACGCTAAGTCTCAATCTGGTTATGTATTTCAGTTGAATGGAGGAGTTGTCAGTTGGAAAAGTTCCAAGCAAGATACGACAGCGGATTCCACGATGAAATTCGAATACATTGCAGCTTCTGAAGCTGTAAAGGAGGTTGTTTGGAGGAAAAACTACATCGAAGAGTTGGGTGTGGTGCCTAGCATTGCCAAACCTGTAGTTGTAATTTGTGATAAAAACGGGGCTATTGCGCAAGCGAAGGAGCCAAGACCTCATCACAAATCCAAACACATAATTAGACGCTACCATCTAATCAGAGAGATGGTAGGAAGAGGTGACGTGCGAGTAGATCGCGTTGCATCAATGGAGAACATAGCAGACCCGTTTACAAAGCCGATATCACAAATTGCTCATTCTCAACATCTTGAGAAGATGGGATTAAAGAACATGGGCAATTGGCTTTAGGTCAAGTGCGAGATTGTTAGAATAGGTGACCGTCAAGCCAATTGATTGGCTCTTTGTAAACTATTTTAGACGATCTTTTTCAATAATATGTTAATTTAAGAAATGTTCTTTGGCCATCTTCATCATATGCGTTAAACATTATATTATATATGAGCATTTGGTTGAAGCCCTTAGATCAATTACGCTACGGGGTTGGCTTGCGCATATGATGGCGACCATGAAACCAACCTCTATGGTTTGATCTAAAATATTCCAAGTCGATGAAACGGTCGAGACAGAGCATCGACCATTCCTTAAAGGCTTGCACTAAGTGATGCGTTCATATGATGAATGTCGAGTTTCATAGACAGAGATGTATGACGTCAGCACACTTTAGTGGGTGCTTGATAAAGAGTTATCAAGTTCACTAAATTGACTCGCAGGAGTTGTCATATGGAAGCTCTATATGGCATGATCGGCATGACTAGAACTCCTAGGCTACGATAGTTCACTAACTAGTCCTTAGACTTGAGGTTCCACAGTAACCTTGTGCATAGGACGGCTATGAGTTGATCATGTCCTATGTGGTCTCAGATTTCATCTTGGATCACTACCGATCATGTTTTAGACATAGTTGAAGCATGCATAGAGGTTGGTGAGTTCCAAGATAGGATCTGCTACTTATCATGAGATGATAACGAACCTCCTATGTTCTCTACATTATGCATTCCTCGAAGCCTATTGCCATGGTTGTTGATCAAATAGGAGAAAGGGTTTTTCCTATATTGATAAATTGGAAGCATAACTTGAAGAGTTGATACATAGACATCAAAGTCAATAATGGGAACCGGTAACTAATTCCATGCCCTAGACTTTGATCGGCAGGTTATTAGCAGAGGGACCGTATTTGCATGGTACGCGTAGCTCACAGGTTCACGCAATAATTCGCCTATTCTCTAGTGCCATGCACCATTGCTGTATGGCCACCCATGGTGACGGGTACCCTCCAATTAAGGAGTTAATTGAGAGTGATTAATTATGATAAGATCTAATTAATCTAATGCTACTAAGTTGCTAATTAAATTGTATATATGATACAAGCCCAAGTCTAGCTGAGTAGTAAACCTAAAGGGTCACACACATATCCATGATGGAATTATTGAAGTTAATTACCTTTAGATGAAGAAGAAAATATGAGTTATGCTAAAGCTTGTCTATAAAGAACACAAGTGTAAAAGAAGAAAATATGAGTCATGCTAAAACTTGTCTATAAAGAAGACAAGTGTAAAAGGAGAAAAGATGAGTCATCCTAGAACTTATCTATGAAGAAGACAAGTGTTATCTAAGAGCAAGACAAAAGGGCTTGTCCACATTCATTGTATCTAGTACAAAGAAATGCCTATAAAAAGGGGTACAAAGCAAGAGATTCATATACCATATTTTTACATACAAAGATACAAAAACTCTTGATTTCCTTTTGCTCTCTAGCTCTTAGACTTTCTCACCTTCAAAGCTAGAAAGTCTAGCTTTCACTTTAGTATTGGTCTTATGTTCATTTCTCTCTCCAAAAGAGAAGAATTCCCTTGATTTCTCCATAGATCAATAGTTGATCTACCTTAATCCTCCAAAACCTACTAGCATTGGTTTGAGGGTGATTCCATCACAGGTAGTGTGGACTAGCTTTAGAGGGAAGACAAGGTTCCTACTGTGAACAACAATTAAAAGCGGTTTCGTTTTGACGTTCCACAATTTTTAAGGTAACGCTCTTGAGAAAGTTCAAGTAACCAACATCAACCGGAGAGCTTGGTTTCTCTTAACCATTCAATTGACATCCTTTTACGCATGAGATCCACATCGTAATAGCAATGAGACAAATCGCTAATTATAATATTATTTTCTAATTAAAATTTAATTTTCGCTACGTTTAACGTCTCGGAGCTTATACGAAACTAATAGTTATAATATTTTTCTTTATTTAAAGTGAAAGAAATCGGTGGATCGTCCCGGGAATTGCGCGAATGCGGAAGCGCGATATAAAATAACATACAAAAATTAAAGCATGCTTTTAATAATAAAAGAACACGCTCAAGGGGTGTACCCTTGAGATTCCCGGGTGTTCGGTGTATCTCATGATTAAACAACATGTAAAGAAATCATGGAGGCCATAGAGTTGAAAATAAAGAGAGACAAAAAATAAAACGAGACCTACCCGTTGTCGTTTTCGTCTTCAACGGCTACACGCGTTGTTCCCCGTTTTTGCACCGAGATCTCGTTCTTTGAGACCCTCCAAATCGTGACACACGATCCACCCACGTATCTTGCACGTCGTGCAAGCAACGAACAAGTGTATATTTTGGAGTGGATGAATCAACAAACACGTTATTAATTAACGGTATTGATTCATCTAAGTTCTAATGTTCCAAGAACAAAAGAACTAGAAAATATTTTTCTTGGAGAGTGGAGAGAGAGAGGGCGGACGAGAGAGAGGGGAAGAGAGGCCGAAATTATGTGTATGTTGTGTGTGTGTTGGAATTTCATCATCCTTCAAAAAGTTGGAAGCTAGAGGTATTTATAGAGGAGGAGTTTAATCCTCTTTAAACTCCTACTCTAAGAACTCTAATTGTCTAGGATTTTGACCTAGTCAAAGTCCTAGTCAAACTAGTGTTTGACCTAGTCAAACAAATCCTAGCCTTCCATCTCCCCTTTCCATCTCACCGTTTGATTTTAATTTAATGGAATATTTAAATCCCATTAAATATTCCAAAAGGCTAAGAATAAATATAGTAAATAAATATTAATATTTATTCTAAGCCCATTAAATCAACCCTTTAATAAATCCTATTTATTAATTTAATTCCCTTTATCAAATAGAAGGAATTAATTTCTCCAAGAAAAATATAGACCCGATTTAAATCTAATTTAATCATTCCTTTACTCCAATATTTAATTCCAAATTAAATACTAAGTGTGTGTGGATAGTGTGTGACTCTTTAGGTTCACTTTCAGCTAGACTTGGTCGGATTCTAGAATCCGTCCGTTACCATGGGTGGCCATCTAGCAACGGTCCATGACACTAGAGACTAGGTGAAATAATTGGGATGAACATTTAGGCTCTAACAGTACACTTGTCCTTCTGTCTTCGGTCTCATCACTTAGAGTCAAGGGCACGGAAAAAGCAGGGTACCCATTTTGGACCTAAGTGTCGGTCTGTCCTTACTAAACGCCGCAATGGAAACCTTCCCTTCTGTTTCAGTTACTGTGGCCACAGATTTTAGGGACAAGACACAGAGCATACATGAGACTCAACTGTCATACCTTTTGACATGAGACAGATCCTTTCTTGGAAAATACTGTCACTCTGTACGCCCGAGCTGCACTAGACATGGCTTATGACTACTCAAGAGTATTTTTGGCAATCTCTCACCATATCTAAGATACAGACCTGATGCACAGGTGAACTCAGCAGTTCCTCAAGTCAAACGACTTGGCCTGTACCGTTGGAACCGGGAATACACGTCATACCTTGCTGACCATACTCAAGGTCCTCCGTAAGACGGTTCCCGCGAGTTACCTCAGTCAGCTGCTTCCTAGCATGCTGACCCACTAACACTGCTTTAGACGACCTCGTCACCGTCGATGAAATACGACAGCAGATGCTTAGTGCAAGTCTCAAAGGGAATCCCCGGTACCCATTTTCGGGATTCCTTGACTTGGAGATTTCCGGACTGATTCGGTAAGACTGATTTCATGGACCTACCTCCAAGCGTAGTCCCAGTCCCCGAAATCGATTCTCAGTCCGTGGGCTTTGTTTGCGTAGTGAACAGAAATGTAAATGCAGATATAAGTGAAACGTAAACAAAGTATTGCCATATGAATTTTTCACTTCTTTTTTCATAAATGTTTTTATCAAACACCAGAAATTGTCTAGACATAGGTTACATATTCCCTGCCAAAATTTGGCTTACATGGTCACCTATTCTAACAATCTCCCACTTGACCTTTAAAAGCCAATCGCCCATATGTCTAATCCCCATCTTCTCAAGATGTGCGTATGAGCGCTCTGCGACATAGGCTTTGTCAGCGGATCTGCTGTGTTGTCTGCTGAGTTGACTCGGTCCATCCAGACGTCACCTCTTCCTACCATTTCTCTAAGAAGATGGTAGCTGTCTAAGAATGTGTTTTGGAACGGTGATGAGGATCTTGGTTCCTTTGCTTGCGCTATTGGTCCGTTGTTTATCACAGAAGATGACAACAGGCTCGGCGATGCTAGGCACCACACCCAACTCTTGGATGTAGTTTCTCATCCAAACCGCTTCCTTAGCAGCTTCTGAAGCTGCTATGTATTCAGCCTCTGTGGTGGAGTCAGCAATGGTGACTTGCTTGGAACTTTTTCCAAGCTACTACTCCTCCATTGAGTTTGAATACGTACCCCGATTGAGACTTGGCATCATCGTCATCAGACTGGAAGCTAGTGTCGCTAAAGCCTTCCAGAATTAGTTCTCCATTGCCATAGACTAGGAACATTTCCTTAGTCCCTCCTTAGGTAACTTAAGGATGCCCTTAACAGCATTCCAATGTGCCTCTCCTGCGCAGGACTGATATCTGCTTGTTACGCTCAAAGCGTATGCAATATCAGGCCTAGTGCAGTGGACCGCATATTGGATGCTACCTACGGCAGAAGCATAGGGGATGACTTTCATCCTTTCAAGTTCGTCATCAGTCTGTGGGGATTGTTCTTGGACAACTTGATCCCATGCCTCATGGGAAGCGAATCCTCGTTTGGAGTTGTCCATTCGATATCTCTTTAGGACTTCTCCATATACGAGTTTTGGGTGAGTCCTAACATCCTTTTAGATCTGTTCTGACAATCTGGATGCCTAGGATGTAGGAGGCTTCACACAAGTCCTTCATGGAAACTGGGTTGACAACCATGCTTTTGTGTTTCCTAACATTCTAAGTCATTACCAATGAGCAGAATGTCATCCACATAAAAGCACCTAGGAACACAATTGAGCTCCCACTGACCTTCTTGTATACACAAGGTCGGATTCGTTTTGATGAAGTCATACCCCTGTATTACTTCGTCAAAGCGAATGTTCCAACTTCGGGAGGCTTGTTTGAGCATAGATGGACTTTCTGGAGACGACAGACTTTCTGTTCTTCTCCAGTGACCGTTAAACCCTCCGGCTGATCCATATAGATCTCTTCTTCAACGAAACCGTTGAGGAAGGCCGTTTTACGTCTCTGCCATATCTCATAGTCATACTATGCTGCTATGGCGAGCGGATCCGAATGGACTTAGCCATGCTATGGCGAGTAGGTATCCTCAAAATCGACCCCGGTCGTTGAGTGTATCCTAACTACAAGCCTAGCCTTAAAAGTTGTGACTTCTCCATCAACGCCAAGTTTGCGCTTGTAGACCCACTTACAGCCCACTGGCTTAACACCTTCGGTGGATCTACAAGACTCCAGACTTGGTTCTCGCTCATTGAGTCCATTTCGGCTTTCATGGCCTCAAGCCATTTCCCGGAGTCGATGTCTGACATCGCTTCTCCATAAGTTTTAGGCATCGTTATCCAAAAGATCGGTCGCACCTAGAAAGCCATATTCTCACTGGAGGTCTGGACTCTCTAGTTGGACCTACGGAGAACGGGAACATCAGTGGTGACTGTGGGCGCTGACTGTATCAGAGCCGGTGGTTCAGGAACCGGGGCTGGCTGTTCCTGAGGCTGTCCTTCATGCCTAGCATGTTGGACCTCTCGAGGTTGGTCAGCCCTTTCGGTTGTCTATCCGGAATCCTCTAAGTGAGGGTTCCGTGGCTACCTCTAATGGCTGGATTCCATCACTTGATTCCTCAAGGATCAGCTCATCAGGTTGGATATCCTGCGGGAAACCTTGCTCCAAGAATACTGCATTTCTTGAAACAAAGACCTTTTGTTCGAAGGGGTCATAAAAGTAATAACCGGCAGTTTCTTTAGGGTATCAAATGAACCTGCATAAGCTAGACCTGGATTCTAACTTATCTCCCACTAACCTCTTGACGTATGCGGGGGCTTACCCACACTTTCAAGTAGTTGTAGGACGCAGGCTTGTCGTGCCATATTTCATATGGCGTTTGGGTTAATGTACTAGTAGGCGCCAAATTCAACAACTTGGCCGCCGTTTCTAGTGCATAGCCCCAAAAGGATAAGGGCAGTTTGGTGAAACTCATCATGGACCGAACCATGTCCAACAGGGTTTGATTCCTCCTTTCAGAGACACCATTTAACTGTGGTGTTCCTGGAGGTGTCCATTCTGATATTATACCATATTCTTTTAGATAATCTAGGAACTCCGTACTAAGGTATTCACCGCCTCGGTCTGACCGTAGGACTTTAATTTTGCAGTTGGTTTGGTTCTCCACTTCAAGTCTGAATTCTTTAAACCTCTCAAGAGCTTCAGACTTGTACCTCATCAGGTAAACATAACCATACCGTAAATGATCATCGGTAAAGGTTATGAAGTAGGAAAAATCCACCTCGGGCCTGCGTCCTTAGTGGCCACACATACGTCTGTATGGACCAAGTCCAACAGACCTGTGGCAAGCCTGCTTTGTCCTACAAAGGGCTTCTTGGTCATTTTCCCTCTGAGACAGGATTCACAAGTTGGTAGATCGCTCAAGTCCCCAACCTCTAGGTTCTTTTGAGTCTACCAACCTTTTCATCCTATCTTGGGATATGTGACCTAGCCTAGCGTGCCACAGTCGTGCGTTTCCCGTTATTATCTAATTTCCGTTTGTGTTGTGTATTGAGGACGATATTCGTTTGTTGCAAGATATAAAGTCCGTTATGCAATGTACCAAGTAGATGAGCAATTCCACACCTCATCAAATAAAAGCAATTTTTATTTATTCTAAACTCATAGCCACTATTGTCCAACAATGGAATGGAAATGATGTTTTAATCATACTAGGTACAAAATAAACTTGCTCTAAATCTATGCTAATACTATCACTAATCACTAGAGTGGCGGATCCTACTGCTTCTGCCGAGATGGCCTTGCCATTCCCAAGCTTCAGGATCATGTCCCCGCTCCCCAGTTTTCTGCTTCTTTTCAACACCTGCAAGTCATTGCAAATGTGAGCTCCACAGCCGGTATCCAATACCCAAGAGGCAGAATTAGTGACCATATTAACCTCAATCACATAAATACCTTGGTTCGAGAAGAGTTTGGGGCACTCCCTCTTCCAATGCCCTTTCTCACGGCAGTTGATACATATGTTATATGCCTTCGAGTGTTGCTTGGAGACAACCTTTCCTTTTCCTTTGTCTTTTCCCTCTTTGGCAATGGGAACACTCTTAGTGTTCGTAGCTGCTTTGACGGCCTTTCCCTTCCCTTTCTTCTTCTTCCAACGTCCGGCACCCTTGCCTTTCGTATTTGAAGTTGAAGCACCTCCAAAAAATACTGAAGGCGTGGACTTCTTAGTCGTTGCCTCGTATTGCACCAACATATTGATCAACTCATGAATGCCCTTCTCAAGTGCGTTCATGTTGTAGTTGACGATAAATTGGTCAAAGGAGGGTGGGAGTGACTGAAGGATCACATCTATGTACGTTTCATTATTGAGACCTGCCTTTAGGTCCTCGAGCTTTTCCACCAGGGTAAGCATTTTAACCCCGTGCTCTTGTACAGAGGATCCTTCTGTTATTTTCGTTCCAAAGAATGCCTTGGTTGTGACATACCTAGTATGCCGGTCCGGGACTGCATAGCAATCCTTAAGGCGAGCCATAATGGAAGGGACATCGTCTAGCCTTTCATATTGCTTCTGAATCTCATTGGTCATCGAAGCAAGTATGATGCTACGGACCTTCCGGTTATCCTTATGCCAAGTCTCGAACGTCTCACGTTCTTCTGGCGTGGATCCTTCCGGCAAGGTCCTAGGGAGAGGCTCGTCCATGACGTAGCCTTGGTTCTCGTAATCTAGGACTATCTTGAGATTGCGCAACCAGTCGTTGTAATTTGTTCCATTGAGTTTGTTTGTCTCAAGAATGGTGGAAAGTGGGTTCTTAGACATTTTAAAATCTATATTTTAGAAAACAGCGCGCGATCAGCAGAAAATAAAAGACGGTGGTTTGATAAAATAATTAAATGCATGGACTTTAGTCATTTAATCCTCCCACTATTTATACGAAAACACGGTACTCTCAAACGTGATTTTCGGGAAATTCTTTCCTAGTGGGCTTGGGATCCACAGTGATTTTTCCCATACCCCGCTTTTACGATTCGCATGGAAAAGATCCTGTGGGAGGTATTCCACACCATTCTCGTTCCACGAGATTCCCAAGATTATTGCCTCACCCTTTCACATGATCCCGAGGACTCCAAGCGAATCATGTTAATTGGGCGTTAGACCCAACCCAATCGACCGAGCCACAGACCCACTGGTACCCCCACGACTCGTGAGACAGGTAACAGCAGCCCATTTTTCGTTCATGACATAGTGCAGCTTCCTTTAAGTACAATAACGTGCCACGACTCGTGAGACCACACTATTGACCCAAAGCAGCTTCCTCACTATGCCATGGATTGGAAGGCATGGACAAACTCCTAGAGTTCAAATCCACTTTGTCTAGGGACTAATATTTTGATATTGGTCCAACCAATGTGAGAGTAGTAAATGACCGAGATCTCATAAATATACATTCACACATACAACCATAATGCGTAAATAAACCATCCATAGCAGTTATATGATAAGTAAATAACCCATTCATCCATCATCATAACCACATGCAAAATTAAAGCCTAGCACGCCCCTGTTGGATGATCACGACCCCGAATCCTATTCGACCCACTGAGCCCGCAGTGGATCTATGGTCAATCTAGGGTTGGTCCTATACTATTACATTAATAGTAACCCAATCATCATGCTGATGGGCCTTGGTCTCTTTTCTCTTTCTTCACTTCATGGAAAACTCCAAGGGATCTCCCGTCTGGGCTCTCCATGTGGTCCTTCCTTCTTTCTCCACCAATTACAAAATTAGAAACCTCACTCCTATTCTACTCTCATTACATATAAAAAAGAAACCCCAGCGAAAACCCGGGGGGAGTACATAAGGAGGGAGGTAGAATGACTTATTATTCCAAGGCAACTAGATGAGAGAAGGAGAAAGCAGTAAAAGAGGCACACAGGCCCAACAGAAAATAAACCATACATTCGGTCTAGGGCTCGTGATCATCCATTTCCATCCAACACACATAATCACATGATCCCATCATATAATTACAATATACCAACAACACATGATTCCCAATCATAAATATTCAAAATAATAAATGAATATGTGCGCAACGTGTGAAAAATAAAACATAAATATTGGTAATAAAATTTTCTCATTTTAGGAAAACCTTTCCTCATTATTTTAAGTAAAATAACCCCGGGATTCCAAATCCAATTTATTTTACTCCTAAAATAATGTCTTTAGAAAATTAGGCATAATTGAACCCACAAAATGATTTTTCAGAATTAATTCAAAATTAAAACTGAAAATAATTAAAAAAATAAAAGAAAACACTACTAGGGTTTTGAAACCCTAGCAGCAGCCGCCGCGCGCACAGGGCAGCAGGCTCAGCCTGCCACCACTGCGCGCGTGCAGGCCCCTGCCTGCGTGCGCGCGTGCCTGGCCGGAAACACGCTGCGCGGCCGGGCATTCCGGCAGGCCGTCGCGCGCAGGCTCCCTTGCCTCGCGTGCGCGCTGGCCTGCTGGCTGCCGGCCGCGCCATGCGTAGTGCGCGCGCAGACGTGCACTGGGCACGCCTGCCGGGCGCGCGCGCCTGGCGGCGCTGCCCAGAGTCCATCCGCGCGCGGACTCTCAGGCGCGCAACGCGCGCGCGCGCAGACACCCTCGGCTGGGCGGGCGCGCGCAGGCTTCCCTTGCCTGCGCGCGTCTGTCCTGCCGGTAGCGCGCGTCTATCCTGCCGGCAGCGCACGGCCAGCTCTCCCGGCTGGCCGGCTGCGTCGTTTCTCGTTTTTCGTTCAATTTTTCCACCCTGTTTTCCAAGAAAAACAGAAAAATACCAATATTCAGAAAATACACACGAATCAAAAGCAATAAAAACGACATGCTTTAAAATCAAGAAAATCAAGATTTAATAAAAACATGCCAATTTCACGTTTCATGCTTATAACGCATATAAACCCTAGGCCTATTCACCGAACCAGACTCTGATACCACTGAAAGAAATCGGTGAATCGTCCCAAAAATTGCGCGAATGCAGAAGCGCGATATAAAATAACATACAAAAATTAAAGCATGCTTTTAATAATAAAAGAACACGCTCAAGGGGTGTACCCTTGAGATTCCCGGGTGTTCGGCGTATCTCATGATTAAACAACATGTAAAGAAATCATGGAGGCCATAGAGATAAAAATAAAGAGAGACGAAAAATAAAACGAGACCTACCCGTTGTCGTTTTCGTCTTCAACGGCTACACGTGTTGTTCCCCGTTTTGCACCGAGATCTCGTTCTTGAGACCCTCCAAATCGTGACACACGATCCACCCACGTATCTTGCACGTCGTGCAAGCAACGAACAAGTGTATATTTTGGAGTGGATGAATCAACAACACGTTATTAATTAACGGTATTGATTCATCTAAGTTCTAATGTTCCAAGAACAAAAGAACTAGAAAATATTTTTCTTGGAGGGTGGAGAGAGAGATGGGGGACGAGAGAGAGGGGAGAGAGGCCGAAATTATGTGTATGTTGTGTGTGTGTTGGAATTTCATCATCCTTCAAAAAGTTGGAAGCTAGAGGTATTTATAGAGGAGGAGTTTAATCCTCTTTAAACTCCTACTCTAAGAACTCTAATTTATCTAGGATTTTGACCTAGTCAAAGTCCTAGTCAAACTAGTGTTTGACCTAGTCAAACAAATCCTAGCCTTCCATCTCCCCTTTCCATCTCAACCGTTGATTTTAATTTAATGGAATATTTAAATCCCATTAAATATTTCTAAAGGCTAAGAATAAATATAATAAATAAATATTAATATTTATTCTAAGCCCATTAAATCAACCCTTTAATAAATCCTATTTATTAATTTAATTCCCTTTATCAAATAGAAGGAATTAATTTCTCCAAGAAAATATAGGACCCGATTAAATCTAATTTAATCATTCCTTTACTCCAATATTTAATTCCAAATTAAATACTAAGTGTGTGTGGTTAGTGTGTGACTCTTTAGGTTCACCTTTCAGCTAGACTTGGTCGGATTCCTAGAATCCGTCCGTTACCATGGGTGGCCATCTAGCAACGGTCCATGGCACTAGAGACTAGGTGAAATAATTGGGGATGAACATTTAGGCTCTAACAGTACACTTGTCCTTTTGTCTTCGGTCTCATCACTTAGAGTCTAGGGCACGGAAAAAGCAAGTACCCATTTTGGACCTAAGTGTCCGTCTGTCCTTACTAAACGCCGCAAGGGAAACCTTCCCTTCTATTCAGTTACTGTGGCCACAGATTTAGGGACAAGACACAGAGCATACATGAGACTCAACTGTCAATACCTTTTGACATGAGACAGATCCTTTCTTGGAAAATACTGTCACTCTGTACACCCGAGCTGCACTAGACATGGCTTATAACTACTCAAGAGTATTTTGGCAATCTCTCACCATATCTAAGATACAAACCTGATGCACAGGTGAACTCAGCAGTTCCTCAAGTCAAACGACTTGGCCTGTACCGTTGGAACGGGGAATACACGTCATACCTTGCTGACCATACTCAAGGTCCTCCGTAAGACGGTTCCCGCGAGTCACCTCAGTCAGCTGCTTCCTAGCATGCTGACCCACTAACGCAGCTTAGACGACCTTCGTCACCCGTCGATGAAATACAACAGCAGATGCTTAGTGCAAGTCTCAAAGGGAATCCCGGTACCCATTTTCGGGATTCCTTGACTTGGAGATTTCCGGACTGATTCGGTAAGACTGATTTCATGGACCTACCTCCAAGCGTAGTCCCAGTCCCCGAAATCGATTCTCAGTTCGTGGGCTTTGTTTGCGTAGTGAACAGAAATGTAAATGCAGATATAAGTGAACGTAAACAAAGTATTGCCATATGAATTTTCACTTCTTTATTCATAAATGTTTTTATCAAACACCAGAAATTGTCTAGACATAGGTTACATATTCCTGCCAAAATTGGCTTACATGGTCACCTATTCTAACATAAAGTAGCAAAGATATTTCTACTTTTTTTTATGTGATTGGAGTTCATAAGATATTTGCCTTTTGGTGATGTTTGGTTGTGCATATTACTTATAATTATAAACTTGTTACTTTGGTTGTTTACTTTTATAAGATTAGAATTTGTCACTTGTGGATAATTTAAATGGCATTCAATTTCAATCTACATTTACAGTCAATGATATTTAATATTTTGTGATTAAGTTTTTTAGGTTACCTATGACATTTTGGTCGGAAGAAATGATGCTTCAAGTTCATCTTCTCTATATAATTTTGATCCTGCAGCATGCTTTGAAGTTTCTGTGGTTTGTCTAAAGGTCGGGTATATGAATTTGGGAGCCAACCTCCTCATCGTAGTTTTAGTTACACTGCTAATGTGAAGGACTACGAAACCTAGGGAGGCAGCAAAAAATTCATAACAAGAGTGAAATGAGCGATTTGACCTTTAATAGAAATATATGAAGAAGATGAACAAACAAACATGCAGTTGTAAGTGCAATAACGGGTTATTGTGAAAGTTATGGAATAATATTTTCAAAAACAATACGACAAATGCTACAAGATATCCAGTGGACAAACCCTAGCCATGCCGGTGAATCTAGCAATCAAGAACAACAATTTTTTGATGGCATTAATGAAGTGAGAGATGTAGGAACCGCAACGATGATAATAGACATAGTAGTAAAAATATTAGGAGTAACTTTGATAAATATGATGCAAATGAGAGCGAAGAGGGTGACATGGACGCTTTAAATCTGTCGTACTTGTGATACTCAAGTACTTGGTGCTTTGATTCGTTGTACAGAATTATTAACTTTGAATGATTGATTTATTATATTATTATTTCTTCATATTTGTTGTTAATTACCATTTTAAAATTTTTATATATTATTTTATTTTATTTTAAATAGGTTGAAAAAGTTGCTTTATATTAAAAATCAAAGTTACTTTTGATGTGTTTGAAATATTAGTTTTTAAGTTAAATATTAATTTTTCCATAAACAAATAATCTTTTGTCCTTATCGAATGATGAAATTAAAAAATATCCTACAAGAAACCACAATTAAAAAAGAATCATTGCTAATTATAATTTTTATAAAATAATTATATCCACTAAAACTTTAAAATTTATTAAATATTTTTTGTTGATAAATCTATTTTCTTGTAGTGACAAAAAATAATTATTGTCTCCTCCTAATATTTTTCTCTCATATATATATTTTTTAAGTTTTTGTTTGGATGAAAATTCTTGATTTTCTCTCGCTGAGCCCACAACTTTTAAAACACATTTTTCTAATATATAATTTTCTACATCTCCATCTCCTATAGGTGGAATAGGAAATGGAATAGGAGTTTGGAATAGAGGATTCGTAGCCGGCACAGAGTAGTAACCAGAAATTAGGATATGATCTCTTCAAAACATAAAAAGATGGGTCATCTATGCCAATGGATTATTTGTTGGTTAGCATACAAGAATTCTCCTAACATAGGTCGAATTATAGTAGGAATTTGACTACTGAAGTCCTCGTCTAGGAGATGCAAGCCATCGTGTAGTCTACCATTGCTAATTATTTTCCGTGTATCCAGATCTTGAAAGATACAATAAATAGAAAAATAATTAACTTTGCAATAAAAGCTTTGGTAATCACTAACAAATAAAAGTTAATCAGAAAGCTAGGAACATGAAGGATTGATGATAAATCAATGGTAGAGGTGCATTTAACAAAACCTGTTCTGGATATAAAGACTAAAAGATCACAAACTTCATGTTTGCGTAAACCTAAAGAGTAATGAAGTAATTTAGTGGAAGATCCAGTCATATGTTTGTTTGTTCCGGAATTTATAACCCATGGATTATTATAAGTACTGAGATTGGCAATAAAAGCATTACCTGCTTGCCCAAAGTTAGAGGAAAGCAATTGAGGTTGGTTGTGATTGCACTTGAGACAACAAATGCTTTAAGATTTGTATCTCTTCATTAGAAAAAACCCAAGCACTAGTTGTTGTTGTAGACAGAGGGATTTCAACATACTCAAATACATTTATTTGTAGTCTTGTTGACCTCATTTGCTTTCCTCTACGACCTCTGGTTGGCCGATCATGTAGCTTCCAACAATTTTTCTTTGTATGTCTTAGGTTACCACAATATTAACATATTACATGATCCTTGTTTGTTGGAATATTTTCATTACCAACTTTAAGCTTCTCATGGAAGCAATATTGTCTATTTTGTTGTGTGTATTATGGTACTTTTTTCAGCTATAACCATCAACTTTTGTCAGAGTTTCTTGGCCAAAAAATTTAGGCTATGTTGGGATAGATTTTTTAGATGTTTTTGTTGAGATTGTTTGAGAAAAAAGAGGTTTATTTTAGAAAAGAAAACAAAAATGGTGTGGTTTATAATTTTGGATTAGTTTTACAAATTTAAATAAATATATCACATCAAATATTTTAATAATTACAATATATATATATATATAATTGATATAACATTAAATTTTCATAAAAGTACTTATTGGCAACAACATATCATATCAACTTCTTTTTTGCAATGGATTGAAGAGAGTCCATGCATCCCACGCGTTCCCTAAACCCTAACCCAAACCCCACTAAAGCAATCCCACCGCCGGAGCCGCCAGACCGTCGGTGGACCTTCTTGGAGGCGCTTACCCGAGATGCCCCACTGCTAGAGCCGAACCGTTATCGCCACGAGCGGCGAAGAAGGTCTATTCGGAATCAAAAGAATACTATGGGAAGCCTGGCCTATACCGAGGAGGCAGAGCCTTCAACTTCTCCATGACTGAGACTGAGCGTCTGTCAGGGCATCTAAGGTTTGCTCTGATCGGAAAATTCTCCCATGGCTATCCTAGCATGCAGGTGATTCGTGCTTATTTATCAAAAATAGGGCTGGGAGGGGCCTACTTTATTGGGGTGATTAATACCAAACACATCATAATCAAGTTGAATAATGAAGAAGACTTATCTCGGCTATGGCTAAAACAGATCCTCTTATCGAGGGCTTCCCCATGCGCATGTTTAAGTGGTCGGATGACTTTATTCCGAAAATAGAGTTCTTGATTGCGCCAGTGTGGATTCACCTGCTAGAGTTACCGATCCACCTCTTTCAAAAAAAGGCACTGTTCGGCATCGCAAGCCTTATCGGTGCGCCGCTGAAATTAGATGAGGCCACGACGGATGGTATACGACCGAGTGTGGAATGGGTCTGTGTTGAGATCGATTTGCTGAAACCTAGGCCTCATTCAGTTTGGATCAGGACGGATGGCTGCTACTTCCCGCAATTGGTCATCTACAAAAGGTGCCCAAAGTACTATGGCCAGTGTAGGCACCTTGTACACGCATAGAGGAATGTCGGGAGGGGAAGACGCATGCCACTGAGGTGGCTCAGGAACAGGCAGATATGAGAACCATTATTGAGAGGCGATAACGAAATAGGCATGCTGGCCCCCCAGCGCCTGTGGATGCTTAGCAAGCCATACCTCTTGGACCCCTTCCAACACGTGTTGGTCCCCAGAGTGGTGGGGATGCCGCTCTGAACATGCATGCTGCACTGGACCCAAGGGCAGGTGAACACAAGCATAAGTCAAGTGAAACAAAAGTGCCTAGGACAGTATGCCGAGCTCAGAAATCGTGAACGACCAGGGTCAAAAATTACCGAAGGCTTCGTAACAATCGGATTTGCGAGGGGAGGAACGGGTGTCAGGTTCCGAAATGGTGGATAAGAATCCTATTCGGAAAATTTGTGTATTTGAAGTGAAAATAAGCAATAAGGGAGGGGAGGCCCCAACTAAGGCTCGCAAGGGTCACGCTCGGCTTGATGACGAACGGGAACATGAGGGGTCATCATGGAATTTTCCCGAAGCAGAAACAGTCTTAGATCTGGTTGTGGATGAGGATGATTTTGTGGAGGCCAAGGTTCACAACAAACACCATCAAGGAACGTCAGTAGGTCGACAAGATTGTGTACTGACTAGAAGTCACACCAGGGCGCAATCCAACACCTCAAATATTTAATTGATGAATGCCGTCATATGGAATGTTCGAGGAACTAAAAATAAACAGAAGATTATTTGTAGAATCTGTAAGCAACATAAGTTAAATATGATTGGAATCATAGATACTAGAGTTCAGTGGGATGAGGGTGCGTATATGTCGGCGCTTTAGTTTCGGCTCAGTAGTTAGAAATTGTGATAATCGTATATGGGTACTGTTGGAGGATTCGATAGATTTTGAGGTCCTTGGCATGATGAGCAACTGCTACATCTCAAACTGATTGTGCAGCTCGCTAGTGCTTCGATCCTTTGTATGGTAGTGTACGGGAAAGGCGACAGGTTGGTCGCAATGTGATTTGGGATTTCATGAGTATGGGGGATCAGTCGACTCCTTGGATCATTGGTGGTGACTTTAACTCTGTGATCTCAGTCGAGGAACGTTTTAATCACCTATACCCTGCATACCACTCAATTGAGGAATTTGCTGAAGCAATTTTCGAAGGTAAGTTGCTAGATGTGGGATTTGAGGGCAGCCCGTATACCTGGATGGATCACCGCCTTTAGCAGCGACTTGATAGAGTGGGTAGATGCTTTCCCAAAGACGATGGTCTGCCACCTATCTAGATCAACATCAAAACAACTGCCCCTTCCTCGTGTAGGTCCGCCAGAACGCTACTACAGGGCCCTCCTTCTTTTGTTTTCAAAACATGTGGCTGCGACGTTAAGATTTTTCGTAGGTGGTTAAACAGAATTGTTCCTACCCAACGATCACGGTTGGCATGGCCAAACTCGCAGATAAGCTTCGGCTCCTGAAGCACTACTTCAAACATTGGAATAAGCATGTCTTTGTTGACATTTTTCAGCAGCTCCAATAGGCTGAAGACGAGGTGGTGATGGCGGAACGCAGGTACAATAAAAGCCCTTCGAAAGCACACCTAATTATACGGCACAGTGGCACCATGCCTTGTCAGTCGAGGAGGAGTACTAGCGCTAGAAGGCTTTGTGTAAATGGGTTTTGGAGGGAGAACGTAACACTCATTTCTTTCACTCTAGGTCTGAAAGAAACATGCACAGTCCTCTATCAGATCGATCACCCCCGAGGGTTTTTAGCTTTCGGACCCGAAGCAGCTCCAAGAGTCGGGTGTGGCATTTTTTCAGTCACTTCTTTGAGCAGATCATCCCTCGGGTTCGTTGGAATCCTTACCAAACGTCTCGCGGGATATTTCCGCGAAGCAGGCGCTCACGCTGTGTCGCAACATAGATGAAACTGAGGTGCATCGCGTTGCTTTCGAATGGCCAATGACAATGTAGCAGGGCCAAACGGGTTCAACGCGATCTTCTTTCACCGATGTTGAGATATAATTAAGGCGGACGTTGTAGCAGCCGCAAGGGACTTTTTACGGGGCACCCCATTGCCACTGAGCTTTACGATGACGTCTTTAGCCTTTATCCCAAAATTCAAGAACCCGTCCCAGTGGAGTGATTTCCGCCCTATCAGCTTGTGCAACACTACCAATAAGCTCCTCACTAAGCTCCTTCATGACAGGCTCAAACCGATTCTTTCAGAGATTATAGCTCCTAACCAGAGTGGTTTCATCCCTGATCGACAGATTTGCAATAATATTTTACTGGCCCAGGAAATCATGCACTCTATAGCTCTAAACCGCATAGATTGGAATTGGATATGGCAAAGGCTTATGACCGCGTGGATTAGGGGTTCCTAGAGGTGGTATTATCGTAATTGGGGTTCCCGGATCAATGGATACGATTAGTTGGAAATTGCATTTGAAATTGTCGTTTCTCGGTGTTGCTCAATGGCTCTTTATACGGCTTTTTCAAGTCAGGGTGGGGGCTGCAGCAGGGGGATCCTCTCTCCTCTACATTATTTGTATACGCCTCCGAGTATTTCCCAAGATATTTGAATGCTCTGATGGCGTCGAACCGGTCTACGGCATATACGGGCAGTGGTGGGTAGTCACACCTGGCGTACGTCGGTGATCTACTTGTGTTCACAAATTTGAAACCTGCAAGCCTGAAAAGGATCATGGCATTCTTGAGGGAATACGAGGGTGTTTTGGTCCAACTTATTAATTCAGTAAAAAGTCTGTTCATCCTATCCCCAAAAGCCCCCATGCTTATCAAATGCCGGGTTAAGCGGCTGACGGGCTTCGTCTTCAAGGCCTTTCCATTTCTATACTTAGGGGCGCCTCTCTTTGTGGATCAAAGAAAGATAGAATATTTTGATCATTGGTCGACGTGATGGGGTCGAAGATATGTGGTTAGAAAAAAAGTTCTTATCATATCGGGGTCGATTGCAACTGATCAAATCGGTCCTCGCCGCCTTGTCGACCACATAATGGCAGTACTGCAGCCTCCCCTAGTGGTTATTCTTGAAAATCATCGCCTACTCAACAAGTTCTTTTAGGGTTCAAAAGCAACAGCTAAACGCTTGCATTGGTCATCGTGGGCAAAGCTTTGTCACCCGGTTGACGAAGGGGGTCTTGGCATCCAAAGTTTGGAAGAAATGTCGGTTGCTTTTTCAATCAAATTCTGGTGGCTTTTCAGAACTGCCCTTCGCTTTGGGGGGGACCATCTACAGCTAAAATATTGTAAGTGTACGTGCCCGGTGTCCTCTCAGTGTCACTCGGCGGGATCGCCTCGAAGGCGCAGGCTCAAGGCTGCGCACTTGCGACGGGAAAGCTTAATATTTTGGTCTCTCGGGCAAGGGGATCTTTGCTTTTGGCATGGCAATTGGGTCGGGGAGGCGCCGCTTGTTGATTTGGTTAATCCGCTTTTCTCACTACATGAAAGGGTTAAACTCCTACTGGTCGGGGAGGCACCGTTTGTGGGGTAATGGAATATAGTTAAGCTCTGTCAGGTGCTCCTATTGTATATCACACGGCTGGTTGACCAAATTCGTTTCGATGTGCTCTCTCTAGATAAGGCACGATGGAAGAGGGACTCCTAGGGGGCATTCAGCCAGAAGGCGGCCTAGGAGCTCTCTCGAGTAGCCGGGTCAAGAGGCCACTACTCAAAAACCTTTGGCACTAAATAATCACCCACTCGATGTCTGTTTTTACGTGGCGGCTACTACATAACTTTATCCCAGTCGATGAGTGCCTCCGAAAGAAGGGCTCCCAATCATTTCTCGGTGTTGGTGTTGTAACGACAGTGAATTTATTGCATCGTTTCTTGCAATCTACGGTGTCCAGGGAGGTATGGGCCTATTTTGGCAATCTCTTTCAGCTCCCTATCCCAGTAACGACTTCGTTATGGCGATGTTTTAGGGGTGGAAATTATCATCTCCTTACTATTGGAATAGGTGACCAGAAAGCCAATAGGTTTGGCAATTTGTAACCTATTCGACAACTTGATGTAGATGTAATATTATTACATGATGAATAAGATGAGTGTTCGTCACCAATGGTACCTTATTTGTTGCGCTCATCTTACATTTGTTAAAACGGTGTTTAACTTATATCGCAACAAAGCCCACGGACCATGGATAACAACTCGTGCAGTTGGGCCACGCATTGGATGGTGGTCATGAAACCAACTGATTAAGAGTTTAACTTATATCGCAACAAAGCCCACAGACCATGGATAACAACTCGTGCAGTTGGGCCACGCATTGGATGGTGGTCATGAAACCAACTGATTAAGAGTTGGGTCTGAAACGTTCCAAGTCGAGGACCTCGAGACAGGGCATCGAGAGTCCTATTGAGACTTGCGTCAAGAGTCGTGTTCATTGGATGAGTGTCGTGTTTCATCGGCGACAGGCGTGGGACGCCTACACGATCTTGATGGGTTGGTCGACTGGGGTCGAGCTAACTGGACTGACTCGTGGGGATCATCATATGGAAGCCTTGGAGGCTTGGTCGGTATGATTGGTTTTCCCCAGTTCCGATAGTACGGGAGTAATCCTCAGACTTGAGGAATCATGGCAGTCGCGTGCACAGGACGGCTGTATCTTGGACGACTGTATCTTATGATAAGCCTTGTCCAGTGCAGTCGGAATGTGCAGCGAGGACGGTGGATTCCAAGAAGAGGATCTGTCCCCTGTCAGTATGTGACAGAGGTATCTTCTATGCACTCGGAGACACGTTCATGCTGTCTGAAGCTGTGGCCACAGTGGTTGGTCGAACAGGGAATGGTTTCCTGTGTCGACGCAATGAAGCATACGTGGTCTCGAGTATTAAGCATAGATGCCTAGTCAAGGATGGGAACCGACGCCCAATTCCATACCCTAGACTAAGGCCGAGAGACGGTAGACGGAAGAATCGTACTCGTACGGAATCGATGCCTAAATGTTCACGCCAATTCACCTAGTCTCTAGTGCCATAGACCGTTGCTAGACGGCCGCCCATGGTAACGGGCCCTTGTGGGACACGGGCCCAAGTCTAGCTGAGGGTGAACCTAAAGGGTCACACACAAATCACCGAGGAGGTTGAGAGATCGACTTAGAGTTAATCTCGAAGGATAAAATAAGTAATTAGATTACTTAAGAGAAAGTCCATTGGATGGACCGGCCGATATTGTATCGGGCTTCCGTTTAATCGGTAAATTGAATTTTTGATTAAATATGGAAAGTTGAGACGTTGGATCTTTTAATTGGATTAAAAGATCAACAGGACTAATTTAAATGGACATTAAATTAGATTTAATATTGGGTTCGTCGTAATTGGATTACGATAAAACCCGATCTTTTAAATTATACCCGAGAGGAGAAATAATTCCTATTTTTGAGTAGGAAGAAGTTGGACTTTTTTCCTTAATTAAACATGGCTGCCATGCTCCCTTGGAGGAAGCAAAATCAGCCATGTTTCATGCTAGGTGGTATGTTGACTTATCTCTTTTGGAAAGAGACAAATCAACTCCAATCAAGCTCTTCCCTTTTAGTATGATTTGATCATACCATAAATTTTGGTAGGCTTGATTGAAGAATTAATGGTGATTGATTGGAATGAATCTAGACATCATTGGATGAACCTAGACACATTCCAATAATCACATTAATTATGTATATATATTAGAATATACAACACCAAGCATAAGTGATTCATTATTCATCTTTTTTCTAGGAAAAAGAGAAGATAAAAATCCCTCTCCTCTCTCTCAAATTTCGTGCTCTCTCCCTCTCCCACACTTGTGTTCTTCATTTGATTATCAAGAAGAAGAACAAAGTAAGTTTAAGAGAACACTAATTCATAGTGTTCTTCTCTTAAACCGATTCCTTCTAAACCCGTTCTTTTCTAACAAGAAGAACGTGTGTTTCTTCTGTGTGGTGTGGATCACCTTTGGTGAATCTATACGTTTGGATTTCGTGAGCATTCCGGAGAAGGAACAACGCAAGTAGCCGGGAGCATACGCTAAACAATCAAAGGTAACGGTTTATTACACTTTGATTGATTTCATTTATATATCTATGCCCTATGTGCTTAAATATATGTTTTAATATTTACACATCCTACATCGAACGCCCGGTTGAGCACCCAAGGGTACACCCCTTGGGATTCGCGTATTTTGAATTTGATTTAAATTTACGCACAATTTCTCGCTTTCTCGCTTCCGCTCGCGCTCCCGGGCGGATCCGCTTGTCCTTCAGGTGGTATCAGAGCCCGGTTCGATGTAAAGGGCATAGATCTATGTGTTTGGCATGATCTACTTGCTTTTAAATGACTTTATTGGCATGTTAGATTACATAAATATATGAATAATATGATGATTCAATTGTTTGGATTTAATGGACTTTTGGCATGATTAATTTTGTTAGATTGGATCTAAAATTGCATGCTTATTTTCAGAATAATATTATTGTTATTGTGTTGAAACAGTTTTGAAAAAACAAAAAAAAAAATTTGATCAGGCCGGCAGTGGCCGCGCGCAGGCGGGCGCCTGCGCGCGCGCGTGCTGTGCGCAGCCGGCCGCTGCTGGCCGAGGCCAGCGCGTGCTGCCCTGTGCGCGCGGCCGGCCGGCCAGCACAGCGGCTGGGCCGTTTTGTGCCGTTTTTCGACTTTTTTCGGAAAATTTAATTTTCTGTATTTTCTGCACAATATTCTAAAAATATATTAATTTTGCATATTTGATTTTGGAATAATTGGATTATTCCTTGAATTAAATTTGCTTAATTAATTTGGGATTAATACATGCATTGGATGCATTGTTTAAAATGTCCATTAAATTTGAAATTTGAATTTTGCATATTATTTGTATATTTATGCTTTTGTGATGTTGGACATCACTTGGGTATTTGGAATATCCATTGGTTATTTATGCATGATTATTTGGAATAATTATGTTATGTGAGTTGATGGAATCAACATGGGATGATCACAAGAGCCCTAGACCTTATGTATGGATGAATGTATGATCATTTATTTTCTGTTGGGTGGGGCCTGCGTGCCTCTTGTTTTTTGGGACTATCATCTCCCGTATTTTCAGACTCATGATGTTAAGGCTTGTTTTCTTTATTACCGATGTATTACTTTCAGTTGTAATGAGAGTAGATAGGATTGGTGAGGTTTCAATTTTAACAAGCAATTGGAGTCGGAGACCCCAAGGAGGAGCATCAAGGCGTGAAACAAGAAGCACTTCAAGGCCCATTGGAATGACAATGGGTTTATTATTATTGTAATAATTTAGGACCACCCTAGACAGACCATAGACTCACTGTGGGCTCAGTGGGTCGCATAGGTTGGGCTTGTGATCATCCTAACAGGGGTATGTTATGTTTTATGCATGCGGTGTTTTTTTTTATTTATCGCTTTAAATATTGGATATTTATGCATGCTAAAACACAATAATGTGATGAGGTCTCGGTTATACACAAACTCTCATTTGGTTGGACCAAATTAAATATTAGGCCCAGAACGGACTTGGATCAAAATGGTATTTTGGTCTGTCCGAGCCTTCCATCCACAGCAATGTGGTGAGGAAGCTACCACTACCCAAGTGTGGTCTCACGAGTCGTGGCACACTTGGACTAGGGGAAAGCTGCACCATTGTTGTAAACAAAAAGACTGCGCTCGCTGTTTTCCTGTCTCACGAGTCGTGGGGGGCGACAGTTTGAGGCATGATTTGGTTGATGGGTCGGGCCTAACACTAAGTAACATGGTTCGCTTGGAGTCCTCGGAACCATTTGAATAGGTGAGGCAAAATATCTTGGGAATCTCATTGGATGAGAATGATATTGGATATCTCCCACAAGGTCTTCTTCATGTGAATCGTAAAAGCGGGGCATGGAGATTACGCTTGTGGATCCCAAGCCCACTAGGAAATGGTTTCCCGAAACTCCGCTTGAGAGTGGCGGACTTCCGTGTAAATAGTGGGAGGGTTAAAGACTAAAAGACCAAGTCTTCAACTTGAACAATAATATTACCATCATCCGCTAATTTCTACTTTACATTTTCATTAATGTAGATATGTCTAAGAACCCGTTAACCATGATTCTTGAGACTAACAAATTCAACGGAATAAACTACTCGGACTGGCTGAGAAACCTGAGGATTGTCCTCGTTTCGAGAACCAAGGCTTCGTCTTGGACGAGCCGCCACCGAGCGACTTACCGGAGGGGTCCACGCCTGAAGAACGTTTGACGTTCGAGAAATGGCATGAGGACAATCGGAAAGTACGCAGTATCATACGGACTTCGATGTCTAACGACATCCAGAAGCAGTATGAGAGGCTGGACAACGTTTCCACCATAATGCTCCGCATGAACGAGGTTTATGCGGTTCCGGATAGGCATATTAGATATGCCGCCACAAAAGCATTCTTTGGCACCAAGCTCGCTGAAGGAGCATCTGTACAGAGTCATGGGGTCAAGATGCTCTCCCTAGTGGAGAAACTCGAGGACCTTAAAGCTGGGCTTAACAATGACACGTACATTGACGTGATCCTCCAGTCGCTTCCTCCATCCTATGACCCGTTTGTTGTAAACTACAACATGTACGGACTTGAGAAGTCTATTCATGAGTTGATCAACATGCTGGTCCAATACGAGGCAACGACCCATAAGTCGGCGCCGGCGGTATTGATAGGAGAGGCTACAACCTCCAAGGCGAATGGCAAGAGGGCCGGACGCTGGAAGAGGAAGAAGGGCAAAGGGAAGACGGTTGCGGCCCCTGCTAGCGCTCCGAGCGTCCCTGTTGCTCCGGATGGACCGAGCAAAGGGAAAGGGAAGGCCCGTGGTTCTCAGCTGTCCAAGGCAAATGATGTCTGCATGCATTGCCAAGGGAAAGGGCGTTGGAAGAGAGAGTGCCCACAACTCCTTTCGAATGCAGGTATGTTTGTGGTTGAAGTAAATATGATTACTAATTCTACTTCATGGGTATTGGATACCGGGTGTGGTGCTCACATCTGCAATGATTTGCAGGCACTGCAAAGAAGCAGAAGGCTAACCAAGGATGAGATGATCCTGAGGCTAGGCGATGGCAAGGCCGTTGCTGCGGAGGCCGTAGGATCACTAGAGTTAGCCATTAGTAGTCATGTTAGGATTGTACTGAACGACTGTTTCTATGTACCTAGCATGATTAAAAACATTGTTTCCATCCCGGTCCTTGATAAGGAGGGATATGAATTTACCATCAATAAAACGGTTTTTTTCACTATCAAAGATGGTATTTCTCATTTGCTTGGTACATTGATCAACGGTCTGTACATACTTCAACAGTCTAATTGGATTATGACTGCAGAACACAAACGAAAACGTGATGATCATAATAACGCACAGATATGGCATGCGAGGTTAGGTCATATCTCTAAAGATAGGATAAGAAGGTTGGTGGACTCAAAGAGTCTAGAAATAGACGATTTGGACAATCTACCGACCTGCGAATCCTGTCTAAAGGGAAAGATGACCAAGAAACCCTTTGTTGGACAAAGTACGCTAGCCAGTGGTCTGTTGGATTTGATCCATACAGATGTCTGTGGTCCACTAAATACTCAGGCTAGAGGTGGGTACTCGTACTTCATAACCTTTATCGATGATCACTCACGGTATGGTTATGTTTACCTGATGAGGTACAAGTCTGAAGTCTTTGGAAGGTTTAAGGAATACAGACTTGAAGTAGAGAACCAAACCGGTCGAAAGATCAAAGCCCTTCGGTCGGACCGAGGTGGAGAGTATTTGAGTGGTGAGTTTACTGATTATCTAAAAGAGAATGGGATTCTCTCTCAGTGGACCCCTCCTGGAACACCGCAGCTTAATGGTGTGTCTGAAAGGAGGAATCGGACCTTGTTGGACATGGTTCGATCCATGATGAGTTTTACCGAACTACCCCTTTCCTTCTGGGGATACGCTCTTGAGACGGCAGCCAAAGTTTTGAACTTGGTGCCATCTAAAAAAAAAAAAAAAAGGTATCCCAGACGCCATATGAGATATGGCATGGCAAGCCTGCTTCCTACAAATACTTGAAAGTGTGGGGTTGCCCCGCATATGTCAAGAGATTAGTGGGAGATAAACTGGACTCGAGGTCTAGTTTATGCGGGTTCATCGGCTATCCAAAAGAAACTGCGGGGTATTATTTCTATGATCCCTCCGAGCAAAAGGTTTTTATCTCGCGAAACGCAGTGTTCTTGGAAAAAGGTTTTCCATCGGATAGTCGACGCGATGAGGTGCTCCTTGAGGAATCAAGTGAGGCACCCCAAGAGGCGGCAGTGACATCTGAGCCAGAAGTTCCCACTGATATTGTTCCAGTCCTCCGTAGGTCGGCCAGAGTATCCCATGCACCTGATAGGTATGGATTTCTAGGCCGGACCAGTCAGTTGGATAATGATCCGAAGACGTACGGAGAAGCGATGTCGGACATCGATTCGGACAAGTGGCTTGAGGCCATGAAATCCGAGATGGACTCGATGGGTGCAAACAAGGTTTGGACCCTAGTAGATCCACCTAAAGGGGTTAAACCCGTAGGGTGTAAATGGGTCTACAAACGTAAGCTTAGAGCTGACGGGGAGGTTACAACCTTCAAAGCGAGGCTTGTGGCGAAAGGTTACACTCAACGACCCGGGGTCGATTTGAGGAAACCTACTCGCCCGTAGCAATGGCCAAGTCCATTCGGATACTGCTTGCCATAGCAGCATGGTATGACTATGAAATATAGTAGATGGACGTGAAAATGGCTTTCCTCAACGGTTTCGTAGAGGAAGAGATCTATATGGATCAGCCGAAAGGTTTCACAACTGTTGGAGAAGAGCAGAAGGTCTTCCGTCTCCAAAGGTCCATCTATGGCCTCAAACAAGCTTCCCGAAGCTGGAACATACGTTTTGATGAAGTCATACGGGGATATGATTTCATCAAGAACGAGTCCGATCCTTGTGGATACAAGAAGATCAGTAGGAGCTCAGTTGCGTTTCTGGTGCTTTACGTGGATGACATCTTGCTCATTGGGAATGATGCTAAGATGTTGGGTACCACTAAAGCTTGGTTGTCAACGCAATTCTCCATGTAGGATATGGGCGAGGCATCCTACATCCTTGGCATCAAGATCTACCGGGATAGATCTAAAAGGATGTTAGGGATGGTCCAGTCCTCGTACATTGAGAAATTCTTGAAGAGATTCAAGATGGAGAACTCAAAACGAGGATTCCTTCCTATGAGGCATGGAATTAAGTTATCCAAGAAGCAGTCTCCTAAGACTGATGAGGAGCTTAAAAGGATGTTGGACATTCCCTATGCTTCAGCCGTAGGCAGCATACAGTATGTTGTTCAATGCACTAGACCTGATGTGGCTTTCGCTTTGAGTGTAACTAGCCGATATCAGTTGTGTGCCGAGGACGCACACTAGAGTGCAGTCAAGACTATCCTGAAGTACCTGAAAAGGACTAAGGACATGTTCTTGATCTACGGCGGTGGAGAATTGATACTGGAAGGCTATAGCGACGCTAGCTTCCAGTCGGATGAAGATGATGCCAAGTCTCAGTTTGGGTTTGTATTTAGACTAAATGGTGGCGTGGTTACTTGCAAGGGTTCCAAGTAGGCTACCACGGCGGACTCCACCATAGAGTTTTGAATACATAGCGGCTTTGGAAGCTGCTAAGGAGTGGTTTGGTTGATGAGCTACATCCAAGGGTTGGATGTAGTACCTAGCATTGCTAAGCCTGTAATTATCATTTATGATAACAACGGGGCGATAGCGCTAACAAAGGAACCGAGATCTCATCACGATCCAAGCATATTCTTAGACGCTTCCATCTACTTAGAGAGATGGATAGCAGGAGTGACGTTCGGTTGGACCGAGTCAGCTCCGCAGAAAACATAGCAGATCCACTTGCTAAGCCCATGTCGCAAGTTGTCCACACTCACCATCTGAATAAGAGGTTTGAGGTCAATGGGTGATTGGCTTTAGGTCAAGTGGGAGATTGTTGCAATAGGTGACCAGAAAGCCAATAGGTTTGGCAATTTGTAACCTATTCGACAACTTGATGTAGATGTAATATTATTACGTGATGAATAAGATGAGTGTTCATCACCAATGGTACCTTATTTGTTGCGCTCATCTTACATTTGTTAAAACGGTGTTTAACTTATATCGCAACAAAGCCCACAGACCATGGATAACAACTCGTGCAGTTGGGCCACGCATTGGATGGTGGTCATGAAACCAACTGATTAAGAGTTGGGTCTGAAACGTTCCAAGTCGAGGACCTCGAGACAGGGCATCGAGAGTCCTATTGAGACTTGCGTCAAGAGTCGTGTTCATTGGATGAGTGTCGTGTTTCATCGGCGACAGGCGTGGGACGCCTACACGATCTTGATAGGTTGGTCGACTGGGGTCGAGCTGACTGGACTGACTCGCGGGGATCATCATATGGAAGCCTTGGAGGCTTGGTCGGTATGATTGGTTTTCCCGGTTCCGATAGTACGGGAGTAATCCTCAGACTTTAGGAATCATGGCAGTCGCGTGCACAGGACGGCTGTATCTTGGATCTGGCGAGAGGTAATCATTCTGTAAGATGATTATCATAAACCTTGTCGAGTGCAGTCGGAATGTGTAGCGAGGACGGTGGATTCCAAGAAGAGGATCCGTCCCCTGTCAGTATGTGACAGAGGTATCTCCTATGCACTCGGAGACACGTTCATGCTGTCTGAAGCTGTGGCCACAGTGGTTGGTCGAACAGGGAATGGTTTCCTGTGTCGATGCAATGAAGCATACGTGGTCTCGAGTATTAAGCATAGATGCCTAGTCCAGGATGGGAACCGACGCCCAATTCCATACCCTAGACTAAGGCCGGGAGACGGTAGACGGAAGGATCGTACTCGTACGGAATCGGCGCCTAAATGTTCACGCCAATTCACCTAGTCTCTAGTGCCATGGACCGTTGCTAGATGGCCACCCATGGTAACGGGCCCTTGTGGGACACGGGCCCAAGTCTATCTGAGGGTAAACCTAAAGGGTCACACACAAATCACCGAGGAGGTTGAGAGATCGACTTGGAGTCAATCTCGAACTATAAAATAAGTAATTGGATTACTTAAGGGAAAGTCCATTGGATGGACCGGCCGATATTGTATCGGGCTTCCGTTTAATCGGTAAATTGGATTTTCGATTAAATATGGAAAGTTGAGACGTTGAGACGTTGGATCGTTGAATTGGATTAAAAGATCAACAAGAATAATTTAAATGGACATTAAATTGGATTTAATGTTGGGTTCGTCGTAATTGGATTACGATAAAACCCGGTCCGTTAAATTATACCCGAGAGGAGAAATAATTCCTATTTTTGAGTAGGAAGAAGTTGGACTTCGTCCCTTAATTAAACATGGCCGACATGCTCCCTTGGAGGAAGCAATCAGCCATGTTTCATGCTAGGTGGTATGTTGACTTATCTCTTTTGGAAAGAGACAAATCAACTCCAATCAAACTCTTCCCTTTTGGTATGATTTGATCATACCATAAATTTTGGTAGGCTTGATTGAAGAATTAATGGTGATTGTTTGGAATGAATCTATACATCATTGGATGAACCTAGACACATTCCAATAATCACATTAATTATGTATATATATTAGAATATACAACACCAAGCATAAGTGATTCATTATTCATCTTGTTTCTAGGAAAAAGAGAAGACAAAAATCCCTCTCCTCTCTCTCAAATATCGTGCTCTCTCCCTCTCCCACTCTTGTGTTCTTCACTTGATTTTGAATCAAGAAGAAGAACAAAGTAAGTTTAAGAGAACACTAATTCATAGTGTTCTTCTCTTAAACCGATTCCTTCTAAACCCGTTCTTTTCTAGCAAGAAGAACGTGTGTTTCTTCCGGTGTGGTGTAGATCACCTTTGGACAATCCATACGTTTGGATTTCGTGAGCATTCCGGAGAAGGAACAACGGAAGTAGCCGGGAGCATACGCTAAACAATCAAAGGTAAAGGTTTATTACGCTTTGATTGATTTCATTTATATATCTATGCCCTATGTGCTTAAATATATGTTTTAATATTTACACATCCTACATCGAACGCTCGGTTGAGCACCCAAGGGTACACCCCTTGGGATTCGCGTATTTTGAATTTGATTTAAATTTACGCACAATTTCTCGCTTTCTCGCTTCCGCTCGCGCTCCCGGACGGATCCGCTTGTCCTTCACTTACGTCAAACGGAGCCACGTCCGCCTCTTAATCCCCATTCTTATCTTCTGGTTCACTTGGCGAATGCGAATGATGCGAAGTTCAACGGCATGTGTTTCATGGCTCAAGCGATCATCTGTGGGTTTTGGTCCCATTTGGGTTGCCTGTATAAAGCCAATGCCATGACAGTATGAAGCTGGAAAGGAGACTTACTGGTGGCGCAGAAAATGGGCTACCATTTTGTCAAGCTCCAAGCCTTAGAACCGAGGTTAGTTCGATGGCAAAAGCCACGTGAGGGGTGCGTGAAACTAAACTGTTATGAAGCCTCAAAAGGTAACCTCGACTGCCCGAGGGCGGGCGGAGTTCTGCGGGACTCGCAAAGCCACATGCTGTTTGATTTTCTTGATTATTTGAAAGAGCAAACCAATACGTATGCAGAGCTTTTGCGGTGGTGTGAGGCCTACAATTGGCGCTTGATAAGGGATTTCGTCGAGTTTCGGTAGAGATAGATGCTGCAGTCCTACACATTATTTGGAAGGGGGCGACTGGAGACTGCATTCATTACTTACTAGAATACGCCTGCTGTGCTGACAGATGGAGGTCGAGCTCACACATGTATTCAGAGAGCCAACCAGCCGGCAGATTGCCTCGCCAATTGGGCATGTCGAGAGAGATCATCAAGGGTGGTGGACGTGGCACTAGGGGAGCTTGTCTCACTGATTAAACTTGACCTCTACTTCCTAATTACCGCTTTTTGTAGCTTATTCTTTGTATAGAGAGTAAAACTCCTAGTTTTTAGTCCTCCAACATGTATATGTGTTGCTTCAATTTTTTAATAAATGGGTAGGGGTCTCTTGTGCACACATATAAATAGGGTGCTTTTATGGAACCAAAGTGTAATTCAATTCGATGTATATTCTCTTAAAGCCTCACGCAAATAACTCTCTATTCTCTCTTGGAGAATCACCAAAGTCTCCGAGGCTTTAAGGTGTGTAAATGAGTGCCATACTCTGGTAGTAATCCACCAAGGCGAGCAAGGCGTGTTCGGGGGTTCCACAATATTTCGAGCAAGATCCGACGTGGGGAGATCTTGAAGATGTTTGTGGGTATCTTGAAGATGTACGTTGGGTAATCTTCAAGAACAAGAAAGACAATGTGTTTGTGATCCAATCGAGGCATGAGCTTGTAGACGAGCCAAATCCAGATACGTGGATCGACATACTTTCCGCTGCTACAGGTTTAATCGATCTACGATTATGTTCTAAAGTGAATATTGATTGTATAACGTGCACATAGAGATTATATATTTTATGGGAGAATATTTGTATTACGTATTAACCATTTTTTATTTTCCAACAGTGGTAGCAGAGCCAATACGGCTTAGTCTCGCTTGATTTTTCTGATTAATCGCGAAAGGTTTTTATGTATAGTTGTGTTTTTTTTAAAATTCGTTTCTACCATGAAAGCATGAGTTTTTTCGCTGATTTTTTCACCATATGTAGATCTAGTTTTGGAGATCATGTGGTTATAATTTGGTGAAAATCGGATGGGTGGTTTGTGAGAAAAATCAAACCCTCATTTTCAAATCTATATTTCTTTGAGCAGAAAATCGGACCTAATTATGTGTTTTGTATTAAAATATGTCTATGCTATATTGTAGAGCATGAAAAGAGGTTCGAGAAGGTGTTTGAATAATCAAAAATAGATTTCAAATAAATGAGATATGATTTTTTTTCAAGTTTTTGTTGAAAAAATATAGTCGCCCAAATTTGGCCGGCAAGGTCGCTGGAAATGCGTCACCGGTGCCGGAGAGAGGCGGCTGAGTCAGCATGGATCACACGACAACTAGGCGCAGGTCCGGCACCAACTGAGCGTGCTGATTGTACGCTGATCGGGCGCCAACATCTATTTGGCACCAACAAGGTGCCGAAAATCGGATGGGTGGTTTGTGAGAAAAACCAAACCCTATTTTTCAAATCTATATCTCTTTGAGCAGAAAATCGAATATGATTATGTGTTTTGTATTAAAATATTTCTATGTTATATTATAGAGCATGAAAAGAGGTTCGAGAAGGTGTTTGAATAATCAAAAATAGATTTCAAATAAATGAGATATGATTTTTTTTCAAATTTTTGTTGAAAAAATATAGTCGCCTAAATTTGGCCGGCAAGGTCGCTGGAAATGCGTCACCGGTGCCGGAGAGAGGCGGCTGAGTCAGCATGGATCACATGACAACTAGGCGCAGGTCCGGCACCAACTGAGCGTGCTGATTGTACGCTGACCGGGCGCCAACATCTATTTGGCACCAGCAAGGCGCCACTGGGCGCTAGGCCTAAAAAAAAAAATTATTTTGGGCGCCTGCATAGTTTTAGTTTTGAACCCAAGTTGCAAGTCTACAAAGCAAGACACCTCTACCGCTATACCATTAGATTTTATATGTCTATAAATGTTTCTACATTCCTATTGTTTCTGGCCAAAAAAGAAGGAAAATACTTTTTTTCAGAAAATTTATGGGGCGACCTTTCTGAGTTGTTGAAAATTTTATTTTATTATTTCTAAGTCTACATATTTTTTATTTTCTCCTTTTCTGGTTGTAGAAAATTGGAGCATGACTTAGAAAATATGTCTTTATTATTGCAATATTTGTAATTGCGATTTATGACATGTTGATTATTTATTATTGCAATATTTGTGATTGCAATTCATGCCATATGATTGTTTATTATTGCAATATTATGTGATTGCAATTCCTAAACATGACTATTTTAATTGCAATATCTCTGTGATTGCAACTGATGTAATATTTGTGTGATTGCAATTCATGCGAGCATTTTTTTGTGGTTCAAATATGCTAATAAGTGCTCCTATTATATTAATGCATGCTTAGATAATTGCATAATAATATATGTTTATTGCAATTTTATTGAATATGTGCAATATGATCTTGTGCTATGAATATATGGACAGTAACATTTGGGTGCTCATGTATTATGTGAGTGTTTAATTATTTGTGGAGATAATTTGTGACATGGTGGTAATTAATGCAGTATCCCCAAATTGTTTTTAGATTGATGTAATAGGCCTTGGATGTAATGTTTTTAGCATAATGTAGGAGGTGTTATATCAATGTATTATATTTTTTTTTAAATGTATTTTTAGGCCGATTTTTGGAGGCCATGTATTATTTTTTTGGAGATATGTTTCGCTATTTACCACCATAGGACCAAATTATCTCAACATGATGCACGAAATATTAGTGTAACCCATGTAGGGCTAATTTTATTTTGTTTTATTCATATTGCATATGGCATGCACGTAGCTTTTTTTTTTTTTTTACATAGAGTTATTTTATTCATGATCAGTAAATAGTTTATTATAGCTTTTTACTCAGTGGGAGATGATTACTAGTTGTGTTGCGAAATTTTCGATTCCGCTGGTATAAAGAAATAATAAATAATTTACTTGGATTTAGAATAGAATATAAGATCGGTACTATATTTTTTGCGCACACCTAAAGATCTTAGATTAACTCACCATTTTTTTTTTAGTCAATTAAATGTTAATATGGATAATTTTCTAATTGTCGGGACTTAGACGCTGACAATAATGGTGGATCAGGAAAACATTTGCGCTTTTATGGTTAAGCTGCAAACTAAAAAATCTCATTAGAGAGTTGTCAAGCTCTATTCTTTAATATGAGCTCACTCATCCTTATGTTGCTAATTGAGTTGACTTATGAATATTTATGTGTTCAACTAAAGAAATCGCTAAACTTGAGGTTTGATTTTATTTTATTTTTTTCGGTTGAAACACAAAAGGGATGCACTTGTTGCTCATGTCGAACCAACTAAAGTGTTGTTGGATCAAACAAAAAGTAGCACGATAAGTGCAGGACTGAAAAACTTGATCCGCGACGGGTGCTAATCGTATCACTTTTTCTAAAGTAAGCGACACCAACAATTGGAAGTGCCACCCCACGCTCATTAATTGATATGAGTTGTACTCTTCAAGAGTCATGTAAAAAGCAATGGAGCTACTCTAAAGAGTTGTGCAAAGGTGCTAGTTATCCGATATAGTCTAATCATGCTAAGAGCACTCTTAAGACCTTTGTTGTGTTGTGGCTTATCCATCCAAGATGCATTTTTTTGACCATCATGCATTTACATTTCTACTTTCATTTCTTGTGTTATGACATATGGAATTTTGAGAATGATCATGTTAGCTAGAACAAACTATTTGGTTTAACTCGCTAATGTCAACCACCCCAAGGAAGATTATGTTAGCTAGAGGAGGTCACTTGGTTCATTCGCTAAAAGTTATTCTCCCTTAAGATTGATCATGGTAGCTAGAAAAAATCACCTGGTTCACTCGCTAAAATCAACCTCCCCGAGGAAGATTATGTTAATTAGAGGAGGTCACTTGGTTTACTCGCTAAAAGGTTACTCTTGATGAAAACAATTTCCAGCGAAAAGAGTTCGCTGGAAATTAATGAGGATTTATCAAACCACTAAAACTTGTCCAACAAATAAATGCGGACTTATGAGTATGAGGCATGAAATATGCAATAGTATTTCTCACACTATTGATCAGTGCACCTATCTCACTAGTTAAAAAGCGCTATTTTCAGCTATTTTTTACAACGTAGAAAATTAAAGGATGTGAACATTATGGTTCCATGTACTGACAAGGATCAAAGTACCATGTCTGATTATGTTGGACAAATACTGAGGAATATAAAACTACAAATGAACCATGATTCTAATCTCTTAGCAGCTATATGACCCCGCAAAAGGAAAAGAATCTAACATTTCTAGAAATATCTAGAACTTAAATGGCCCATGACCATTTTGCATTTCACTTGGGTAGATGCAATTTTCGAATGCAGCCTACAACATGATAAAGTGTTTCTATGAAGTTCTCCAACTCTTGTTAATATGGTAGAAAGCATATGGCATGTACCCACTGAATTGGCAAGATATGAACAAAGGGTTCATGGAGAATTTAGTCGCGCAATATAGATTCCTTAAGAAGGAATCTTTTTTAGATCCGTGATAGAGTCTTAACCATGAGAGTGAAAGATTCTTAAGAGAGGCCCCCATTTCTCTGCAATGATCATATTTTTATTCATCTTCAGTTGCAAGAGATAATCGAAGCGACTCAAAAGTCAGTGAATGTCTTACTGGAGAAAGGATTCCCAAGTTTCACAAATAAGGAGTGAACATAAAAAATATTCCCCCTCGTCTATATGGGACTGAGTGGGTATCCTCCACAACTATTTGATGGATATTGATAAGTCAAGTTTGAGAATTGACTTCACATAACATTTCTAGTGGACAAGTGCTTAAAGGGAATTGATAAGCCTAATGACTAAGAACAAAGCTAAGAAATAAAGTTGATCTTCTATCTATGTGCAAGATCATATTAAAACATGTGGTTTCTAAAAGGTCAAGAGCAAAGCAGATAGTTTATTATAAGTATAAAGGTCAACTGACGGCAAAATATTTACGCCTACTTGAGGGGTGTAGTTTTGAGACATTCTCCTTGATGGTGAGATTTGTCTGAATTCGCCATAGCCACTATCGCCACTTTCACCTAGGTGCTCCTAGCTGATGATAGTTGACCTATCTAATTAAGGAGTGGACATGATGATCATGTGGATCTTCTAGTTAATTCAAGTTGTGGGGCAAGCGCAAGTTTGACGCTTGCAAGCTCCATTTATAACTTGAATTATTCTCCAAGTAGTGATCGAGATTGAGACAAGCTCCATTAACGATGATCGAGATGATCACTAGATATGTCAATATTGTGAGAGAATTTAGCTCTCACTGAGATGCGGGCGAATAAGTTTGATGGCTAGAAGTGATGTGGAGATATTGCCAAATAGAGTTGCAGTCTTTCGCATGGACATAGGAGCAAGTATGATGCATACTTAGTGTTGCTGATACTAAAATTGTATACGTATCAATTATCCTAATAGATGATCCATCATCACTGTGTTCTTAGTTAAATGAAATGCCTTAAATTGAAAGAAGAAAAGAAATGTTGTGCCCGTGAGCGCTGTAGAATGTTTGATGCGCAATATGTGTGCACAACTAGTCCTGTGATCAATAATTAGAATGGTGAGTAGATATCAAAGTGATCCTTGATGCACATATCATGATGCAACCAAGTGATCAACAACATATCTATTAAAGTAATCTAAGATCAACTAAAGACTATCTGCTCATGATGCATATGTGATGCACATAGCTAAACTCTGTATATTTTTAGGCGCCAAGTATTGTTGGAGGACCTAGTATACAGATGCAAGATATTATTGATGAGATATGCACATAATCAAATTGTTCTCCAACATGTTCTACGAGCGGTATCTGCGCTCATCCCTTTTACCAAGCCTTGGTATTGATGAAGGCATGTTAGTGGTAAAGGATCATGTAGAAATTGATTCTTATGGCTTGTGAGAACATTAGATTGGTACTGAATTATGAAATATTTTTGGGCCCTGATTGGCCCTCTCACACGGGTAATCGCCCTAACGCTACGATAGCGAGCAGGATGAGACTTGAAAGATCATTTTGCACTAGTGAGTCATGCGAATAATCACCTTCGCACTTGAGAAGTGGGGAAGGACAATGTATAATGAATAGTCACCTTGGCTAGAGAAGCTAAGATGAGATCACATATTTGATCGATTATGAAGTATGTCCGAACTTCATAAAAGACCTATTTTCGAGCTGAACATGCGAACTACTAGAAGGCATTAAGAGAGCGACGGTTTGGTAGTGCGCAAGTTAGATGCTTAGATAGCGACTGAAGTTAAGTTCATATGATGTTAAGAGCCGTGACATGCCCAAGTTGCATGGGAGCTCCATCATAACATATATTCATACTACATGTGCTTTAAGCTGACCTCTTATGAGGAGTGGCTGAATAGGTCCCTACTTCGTCACTGTGTTGTTTCTTGTACCCTTTGGAACTCTGGACCATGTCATGAGGTGGAAGCTTAATGATGCTACTTTAGCATGTCATCCAATTGCAAGTCTGATTCGGTCTGTTGGAGCATGACTAGGAAAGCTATCAAGGCCAAGCTGATTGGTATAAGAGGCCGAGAAAGAACTAAGTTGGTAACGCACTTCTGTTTTATGGTTCATAGCCCGGACGACTGTGTTGGAAAATGTCCAACTAGTCATGAACATAGATACATACTTGAGTGAGTTAAGCATGCTATTTATTGAGGGATCTAGAGATGCTTGATTAACTGCGACCACAAGGTTTGGGGTACATAACGAGTATTTTGGAGTTGAAGTTATGTTAGTTTTGGTGATGACTTATTATGTCCAACTAGTCATGAACATAGACACATACTTATGTTAGTTTTATGGTTCATAGCCCGGGCGACCGTGTTGGAAAATGTCCAACTAGTCATGAACATAGATATATACTTGAGTGAGTTAAGCATGCTATTTATTGAGGGATCTAGAGATGCTTGATTAAGTGTGACCACAAGGTTTGGGGTACATAGCGAGTTTTTTGGAGTTGAAGTTATGTTAGTTTTGGTGATGACTTATTATGTCCAACTAGTCATGAACATAGATACATACTTATGTTAGTTTTATGGCTCATAGCCCGGGCGACCGTGTTGGAAAATGTCCAACTAGTCATGAACATAGATACATACTTGAGTGAGTTAAGCATGCTATTTATTGAGGGATCTAGAGATGCTTGATTAAGTGGGACCACAAGGTTTGGGTTACATAGCTAGTTTTTTGGAGTTGAACTTATGTTACTTTTGGTGATGACTTAATATAACTCTCCTCACATTTTGTCTTTCTCGCTTAGTCGCATGCCTTATTCTTGTATGAAAGAGGGGATGAGAGATGAGAAATTTTCGATTGAGGAGGCTATGTCGAATATGTATGAGTGGGAGATATTATATATACATCCATACTTCAAGAGTTTGAAGTCTCCCAAACTTGTAGTTAGGGAGGACTCCTCTTTAGTAAAGAGTTTGTAGTCTCCTATACTTTGTATTGTGATTGGACTCCTCTTGTACACACCTATAAATAGGGTGCTTTTATGGAACCAAAGTATAATCTAATTCGATGTATATTCTCTCAAAACCTCACGCAAATATCTCTCATATTCTCTCTTGGAGAATCACCAAAGTCTCTGAGGGTTTAAGGTGTGTAAATGAGTGGCTCACTCTAGTAGTAATCCACCAAGGCGAGCAAGGTGTGTTCGTGGGTTCCAAAGTATTTGGAGCAAGATCCAACGTGGGGAGATCTTGAAGATGTTCATGGGGATCTTGAAGATGTACGTGGGGTAATATTCAAGAACAAGAAAGACGATGCGTTCGTGATCCAATCGAGGCATGAGCTTGTAGATGAGCCAGATCTGGATACGTGGATCGACATACTTTCCGCTACTACAGGTTTAATCGACCCACGATTATGTGCTAATGTGAATATTGATTATATAACGTGCACATAGAGATTACATATTCTATGCGAGAATATTTGTTTTATGTATTAACCATTGTTATTTTCCAAACAGATATAAATAATTTTATGTTTGAATAGCTTCCCGCATATATGTACTAAACCTTTTGATTAATAGATAAATGGCAACCCCATTTTTATTTTTTCAAGGATGGTGGATGCCCCTTGATCATAGTGGTGCAAGTTAAACATAGATGGTTGAGTTATGGGAACCCGGATTAAGGAGGCACCACTGGCATAATCCACGACCACACTAGTGAGGTGGTGTTGGAGTTCCAAGAGGCGCTTGGTCACTACAAGAATAACCATCTTGAATCGCAACGATTGTTATGGCTATATATACAATAATTGTCACTATAATAACTCAGTGATGACTTTACGAGTTGTCACTATGTCGTGACTATAAAAACTATCGCTAAAAGTTTTAGTCTTGACTAATATACTTGTCACTATTACTTAGTCTTTGAGCCACATAAAATCTTGTTACTAGATCCCAATGCTTTAGCCATATATAATTTTGTCACTAGAATCCCTTGTGTTAATCAAACAAAATTTTTGTCTCTGTAGCCCAATATTCTAGTCACATACAATTTTTTTCTTTGTAGCCCGATGTATTAGCAACATATAATTTGTATCACAAGAACTAGACGTTTTTAGTGTCATATAATACTTATCACTAAATCCAATGCTTTTCTAGTCACAAACTAAATAAGTCAGCGCTAAAACTTTTAGGTCATCACGATAAATATAAAGTACACTATATATATATATATATATATATTTATTAATTATGATCATATAATGACGGGAAATTATATTTTACATCCCATAACTTACACCATTTGCAATTTTGGTCCCATTAATTTTTGACGCTGCAATTTTAGTCCCATAAGTTCACAACGTTGCAATTCAGTCCCATGGACAAATTCCGCTAAAATCTTAGCGGATGGAGCACATGCTCCGTTAACTTAACCCATGTTTGACTCTTGTGTCAAAAACTAATGGGACCAAAATCACAAACGGTGTAAGTTATAAGACGTAAAATGCAATTTTTCCATATAATGACATAGAAAAGTTTGTAACTATTTGCTCATTTATATTGACATAATTAAAATATAATTTAGTGACGATATCCTCTAATTAAATTTTATTGGAATTAATCTTTTTTGTTTAGTTAATGATATAATGAAAAATAATTGATCATCCAATTCATGAAACAAAGATAATACTAAAAGAAGTATACATTCGTTGAACAGAAAGTGGCCACGCTTGGGGTGGAGTACGCGATCAGCTAAGGAATTGAACGCTTATGGGTGGGATTAGATGCTCAAGTCGTGCTTAATATCATCCATACCGGTTGGGCAGGGGAATGGAGTGCAATTCATCTTCTTGGCCATATATACAAAGCTCAATTAGCCATCACAATTCCGTTTTCTCACATCTACAGAGAAGGTAATCAGTTGGCCGACTACTTCACAGAACTTGTTGTTGCAAAACAAGGCTCCCATTAATGGGCCAAAACATGTGCTTCGAGGTTGTCCATTAGAATTAGGTAGATTATAAAGGATAGGCATGCCAAATGTTAGGATTTGATGTAAGAGAAGTAGTACTTATTATTTATAAGTTTTTGGTTTTATATGTAAGGGAGTAGTACTTGTTTTTCATTCGTTTGCAATGAGTCAAGCTTGTAGTACAACATTCTCTTTTTTAAAATTAATAAATGGAGGGATCAACGACAACCTCCCGCTTAGGCACAGACGGCTTTACCCAAAAAAAAATTAAAGTGAAAAAAGTTTTTAAAAAATGGAAAAAGATATTTCTTGGATTTTTGAATGGAGAAATCTAATTCTTGAACAAATTATAGATGAATTCAGATATAGAGTCACTGAATTCTTGGATTTTACATTTTTCCACATTTGATGGGAAAATAAAATACCAATTTTCAAAATTGATTAATAGTAATATATTGGTCCATGATCAAGCAATTCATTTTCACTCCATAAAAGCAGATTCATGTGTGGTAATAGCAAGTGGATTTGGCATGGACAAACTTTTGAAAATCTAAATTATTGATGAACATGCTTTCATATATGAACAACCACCAGAAAGAACAAATGATGAACATTTTCGTATGATAGATTTGGTAATGATTTTGTGGATTTAGAATTTCTTCATATTTGTCTTAACAGTTTACTTTATTTAGATTTGCAAAGATATTTCTATTTTTTTTCTAATGTTGATTGAAGTTCGAAAGATACTTGCCTCTTGGGCATGAATTTGATCTTCAGAACTGGAGGAATGTTGAGGCTTTAGTGTTGGACTTTTTCAGTCCTTCAGTGAGCCCAAGAAGGATCACAATAGACAATCTTAATCAAACAACTATTACAATGGGGATGGGTTTACAGAACCCCTTTAAGTTACAGATTCGGGAAAATATGCAGAATATACAAAATCTGAGAAACAACACAGGGTTAGTGAGATAACAATATATATATATATATATATGGAGTAGAAAAGCAAAAGGAAGCAACGATTGGCTCAAATAGCCAAATCCAAAGAATGGGAGCCCAAGGTCCCAAACGCCAGCAACCCACACGGTTGCTTGGCCCAAAATAACCACAAAGGCATCGTCCACAAAGGACTCGCACAAAGTTACCACAAAGGAGTCGCATAAAGCTTTTGTTCACAAAGAGAAGATTCAGTACTCAACTTCCTCTGTCTACCAGAAAACCATAGTAAGAATTGGTCACTTATGGATAATGTGATGCATTTTCTAAGTTGCAAGAACATGTATTAGTAATATTTTACTTTATTTAAATTTGAAAAAAAAAATTATTTATTTTTTTATTAGAGTTCGTAAGATATTAATTGTCTGTATGAATTTGAATTTTGCAATTGGAGGAATACTTAGGAATATGATTTATAACATGTTTTTGTTTGGGAGTGATTTAAAAGGATTGAAATTTGGATTTAAAGGTTATTTCATATATATTTGGTCACTTCTGAAAATGTAAATCGTATTTTTTAAGCTACAAGAACATGTTATAATGTATTGGTTTACTTAAAGTAGCAAAGATATTTCTACTTTTATTTTATGTGATTGGAGTTCATAAGATATTTTCCTTTTGGTGATGTTTGATTGTGCATATTACTTATGATCGCGCACTTGTTATTTGGTTGTTTACTTTTATAAAATTAGTGGCGTTAGAGTTTATTTTATTTATCTATTTGTCATTATGGATAATGTAAATCGCATTTCATTTCAATTTACGTATACAGACAATGATATTTAAGTTCATCTTGGTCAGAAGAAATGATTCTTCAAGTTCATCTTCTCTATATATTTTGATCCTACAGCATGCCTTGAAGTTTCTATGGTTTGTCTAAAGGTCGGGTATATGGATTAGGGAGCCAACCTCCTCATCGTAGTTTTAGTGACATTGCTAATTGTGGAGGATTCAAAACGAAACCCTAGGGAGGCAGCAAAAAATGCATAACAAGAGTCAAATGAGCGATTTGACCTTTATAGAAATATATGAAGAAGATGAACAAACAAACATGCAGTTGTAATTGGAATAAAGGGTTATTGTGAAAGTTATGGAATAATATTTTCAAAAACAATACGACAAATGCTACAAGATATTCACTGGACAAACCCTAGCCATGCCAGTGTATCTAGCAATCAAGAACAACAATTTGTTGATGGCATTAATGCAAGTGAGAGATGTAGGAACGGCAATGATGGTAATAGACATAGTAGTGAAATTAGGAGTAACATTGACATATATGGTGCAAATGAGGGCGAAGAGGTGACATGGACTCTTGAAATATGTCGTACTTGTGATACTCAAGTACTTGGAGCTTTGATTCGATGTACAAACTTATTAACTTTGAATGATTGATTTATTATATTATTATTATTTCTTCATATTTGTTGTTAATTACCATTTTAAAAGTTTTATATATTATTTGATTTTATTTTGAATAGGTTGAAAATGTATCTTTGATGTTATAGCTGAAAAAATTGTCATTTAGAGTAATTGATATTTGGTAGCAGCTAATAGCACTTTTAAGAATGCAGAGACACAATCATTGTTATAGCTTCAAAAATCGCTGCAAAAACTCTTGTGATTTCTAGTTAATGAATACGCAAATATCGTAGTTTTTTGAAGCAAAAATTGCTATGAAATCTCATTTTCCAACAAAAACAAAAATGATTATAAAATTTTCATCATTATAATAATAAAAAATATAACTACATAATTTCTATTTATATAGTGACGATATCGCTACATACGAAAGTTTGACAGAAAAAATGCTACATAATTTTCAGAGCCAGGCATTGAAAGTTGCTAAAATATTTCCACTTCCATTGCAACAACAGTGGCTACAAATTTTTTGTTACTACGAATATAACAATAAATCTATAGTTTAGATTATAAAAAAAATTATTATATTTTGCAACGGATATTTCATAATTATTGCAACAGAATTGACTACAACACCTACATGTATTATATACCTACGGAAAAGGACTACAGAAATTCATAGTTATGAGATAGCTGCAGAAAATCAAAACAACTGTAGCCACAATAAGCTACAGATATATAGGTTTCGAAAATAGTTACAACCATATGTTTTACTATAGATACAGATATACGAGTATTTAGACTAGGCTAAAACAAACGACCTATTTATTTGTATTTAAATCCCAAGAAAGTTAAAAAAAATTAAAATGATTAAAGAACTTATTGCAACAATTATGTTACGTTGAAATTACTAAAAGGGTTCAACGTAGTTTTCAAAAATAAAGAAATTATATGTTAAGAATCTCATGTATTAATAAGAACATTTACAGAAACTCGATCATCTTCCAATTATCTAGGCAATAATAAAAAAATCAGATACCAAAATAATTTTTACTCGAACTAAGAATTAGGGAATTCCTTTTTGCTTAATTAAATAACTAGCATGAATCCCGTGCTATACACGAAAATTTATACAATTTGTAGCATGAACCCCGTACTTAATGGTATGGCATATTTTAATGACCATCTTACTCTATACAATGGCACAAACTTATTTATACAAAACTCAGTATTAAGTTCGTTATTAAGTTTATTTACGAACCATTTTAAAAATAACAATAGAATATTATCATATTTTTTTACACCTTGAGAAAAAATATTTTATAAGTTTTAAATACTATATATTTTTTTATTCAATTAATAAAATACATTATATAAGAGATAGTGTTCTATTACCCTGTGTGATAAATTCCCCTAATTAAAAAATGTTATTCGTATTAAATGATCTTTTAATCAAGTTTTTGAAAGTAAGAATAAAAAAAAAGCATTAGTGACACTTTATATTGCCTTCATAAAAGAGTTAACAATATCTGAAACTAATAAAAATTAAAACTATATATATATATATTTCAAAATTGTACAATACAAAATATACAATAAGAAACTATATGAACATAACATAATAAAAAATTTCTAGGAGTTGGGTTCATGTCCATTATTTCATAGATACTGGAAGATAATCTAGTTACTTTTTAATGAATATCATGTTAACTTTCAACATGAAGCAGTTATTTTTCACTCGAAACCTATAATTTTATTTTATCCTTTTGTCAATTTCATTTGCTTTTGATGGACAAAGAACAAAAATAAATAATTTACCCATAAATTTTAGTCTCTATATACACTCACAAAATCTTTATTTTCGGAATGCCATCAAGCATAACAGATATAAATACATCATCTAAAAGAAACTATCACATTTGCCCTATGGTACAAATGAATTTCTCCTAGAACAAAAAATATTTTTTAATAAATAGTCCCTTTTGTAACCTAGTTTCTAAAATGGGAAAAAAGAAGAATTAGTATCACCTTTTGATTTCGATCATAAAAAATAAATTTAACAACATCTAAAGCTAATAAGAAGTAAAGATATTTATATTTCGAGTTATATGCTATGAATATATATTACACTAATAAATTCGAAATGCTAAAACATAAGATATAAAAACTGTATATACATAAATAAAAAAAGCTAGTTGTTACATTTGCGACCATTAATTATCATATATAGATACTGTAAAGTAATCGAATTACTCATTAATAAATAATTCGTTCTATCAGGTTGAAATGGCAATAACGGATCCTAAGAATGAAATTTAATATGAAATTACATGTGGACCTAAATACTAAATTGGATGACGAAAATTTGGTAGAGAAAATATCACAAAAAAAAAAAGTCGTCCATACATATCATTCAATAAGAGGTTTAAATAAATAAATATGATATTTGATGAACAAAACTTGAAAAATCATATAACTTTATTACAAATAAAAACATATAAACTAATTTAATAAAAATTTACGACTATATCCCCATACCTGAAAAAGAGGCAAGAAATGAAAGATTTTAGGAAATGTGTTGTACTTCTCCAATTTATGCTTATACAGAGAGAAGGGAGGGGACCCCAAAAAATCCCCCTACCCCTACCCGAGTAGTTCTTGTGGGAAAAAAAGAAATGCAAGATTTTAGTTAACTTTTTCTAATTAAAATTGAAAAAAAAAAGACGATAAATTATATTAGATAAAAGTATATGTTCATTTAGTGATCAAGTAAAGAAATCATGACTATTTGATTGAAAAAAGAATTATAAAATTAAAAAAATAATATGAACAGATTATTGTAGCTAAATGTAAATATTTGAATAGAAAAATCATCAATCAATGACACACACAAAAAAATATTCAATTGAAAATGGGCGAAAAAAAGATGAGTGAAAAATAAAATTGGAGCTCAAAAAGCAAAAGAATAAGAAAAAAAATCATTTAGTAATGCATTAGGGGAAAGAAGCTAGTACTGCTCTATCATGTTGTCGTTACGTTAATAAAAAATATACTATCATAAAAATAATTATAAACAAAAACTAAAATTGAAAAATTCATGTATTTACCAAGTATGACCGTCCTTTTGTATTGCAATAATTTCAAACCTATGAGGCTTAGAATGTATTTTATATTAAAATTTTGATAGAGCAACATTCACAAAATTATTTAACTAAGGAAAACAAATCTTCATATGGGAGACAATGACAAAATGAATTTTGTAACATAAGTTTTTAAACAGAGTAGGGACCTACAATTTTTCGAACCTGAATAACAATGAAAGATTAAAAATCAAATCAAATCATAAAAAACTAAGAAAAAGGAAAAAGAAAACATTAGTTTGAATTAAATTTAAAACTTGCTTTATCAATATCAATGAACCAATACAAAATTATCCATAAATATGTTAATGAAAGATAAATTACAAACAATAATGATATTACCCAATTAAAATAAAAATTTATTGCATGAGATATACCAAAAGATTGATATAGTTTAGTGAATGCAAAGTATATGATTAAATAAAAATAAATTATTAGTGTTAAGATTGTTATTTTTTATGATAAAAAATTAATTATAAAAAAAATATTTAAAATAAATACAAATTGGACTAGAATCCTAATTTGAAGGTAGAATATAATATAGATAAACACTCTTGAAGATAGGATTTTTGAGATAAATAAAAAAATCAGGTTTTATTTAAAACGGATAAGATTTCTAACCAATGAGATTTTTTTTATTAATTAAAATTTAAAATTACCAAAAAATAATATTTGGTCAAAATTGACTTAATTGTGGTCAACCATCGTTTTGCTATATATATATAGATTGGAGTTTATTTGGTTGACAGGCCCACCTATTTTGTTGTGTTTGGACAAAGGCCCAACAACAGTATAAAATGATGAAGGTGGCCCATTATGTTTTGGGCCAATTCATTGAAATTTTATAAGTATATTATGTTATTAAATCGATTCAAATACAAATTTATTTAATTAGATGAAAGAGAAAAATAAAATAAATAATTGACTATAACTATATTTTCTTTAAACAGACTTTACTATTTTTAAATGTGTATGAATAAAATATTTTGATAGAAAATTTTATGGATAATTATATTTACATTCCCTGATATACAGTTTCTTTACACAAATCATCCCTATCTTTTTCATAATTTCATAAACCACCCTTGACAGCCAAAAAGAAGGGATAATTTATTTTATCATGTGGACTTTTTTAGGGGGAGTATGCGGAATTTTCAAAAACAAGAGTGGTTGTGTAAATGATGTTGCCGTTTCTGTGCGTGTCTGAAGGATGATTTGTTTAAACAAACCATGAATTAGGGGGTGTAAGTGTATTTCTTCCAAAATTTTAAAGAGATGGTCATTTTGCATAAGAATAAATAAGTTTGATGAGTTTTCAGTCGATATATATTTTGTCAATCAAATACGTCACTCTAATACCCAAAAAAAAAAAAACAAAAAAAAAACAAGTAGTATAGATAAATGAGATACAATGTTAATTTACTTTCTATTATTGTAGGAATGTGCTAGCAACCTCACTTTCTGGATAGCATGTCGCGATTCTAGCCCCGAGTTTGTTAGATATGAGAATTAACTCCAAACTTATTAGAAAAGTATTTTCCAGTTGTTTTGGGAAAAGACTTCTCGACTTTTGACTTCAAAAAAGTTCTATTTTTGAGTGTTTGAAAATTTTTGTTTCAATTTTTAAAACTCTACGAAAAAGAAAAAAAGATTTATCATACATCTTGTGTTTTTAATAGTTCTGACTTTTTTTAAAATAAATCCAACATAAGTTTTTACTGTTTAATTTCCTTATAACAATGATTTTTAATTAACACATGGGTTAAAATGGCTATTTTCGATTAAACTCCTTTTAAAAGTATTTTTTTGCTAAAACATACAATTTTACTTAATTATTAACACCTCATCTAAAAAGTCATAAATCAAAATCATTGTTTTGAGTAGAGAGTCAATGAAGCATGTTTCATTCCTAAAAATAATATTTGTAGACTCATATTGTAGAATAATATTTTTTAAAAAACTAATTAAATAATACATGCATAAAGTAGAATATATATATATATATATACATATATATGGGAAAATCTGAACACAATTTCTGGACCAGCACATTTAGAAAATCTGACTTCTGACCTTCTTGAGCTAAAATATTTAGGAATAGGACCAGGGGTGATGGTATGCCAATTTGTCAATGCCGTTGAATATGGGTAAACTTGAGATGTCCAATTATGATGATGAAGTTGGCGCTTCATGACTATAAGGTTATGGGTTCGAACTTACCAACTCGTAAAATAGTATTTTATTGTAATAATGATTGTCTTTCTATTAGAATAGTAGTTGTTAATCAGATATAATTATCTCATATTGATAATCAGCATAGGATTGTTATAGTTGCTAGTAATTATTAGATATAAATTTTTAATATTGATGATTACAGTGTATTTACTTAATAAATAATAGTTTATCATTTTTATTTGATCAAAAGAAAAAAAGAAAAAGAAAAAAGAGATGTTCAATCATTGAAGCCCTGATCAATAATTTTTATAGGGATAATTATTTTTATACCCCTTTCTGTCATACGTATGCAAATTGCCTTTATCTTTTGTGTAATTATAGAAACCATCTCTAACAATAAAAAATCAGCAATAATTTATTTAATAATGTTGACGTTTCTAGGGTGTATCTATAATTTTTCAAAAGCATGCGTAATTGGTGTAAATAATTTTAATATTTTTAATGAATATATGTGTATGTACGTCCCGATTTGTTGTGATAAAATTGTGCGAGATACATATATTTTGAATGAATTTTGATGACATGACTATTTCACGATGATTAATTTTTTAATAAAAATAAAATCATAAAATGTTTAGTTTAACTTAGTGAACTTTTATCTTTATAGAATAAATAAATAAAAAGAATAATTACATTTACATTCCTAATTTATGTTCTATTTACACAAACTACTCCTATGTTTTGTAATTACAAAAATTCACCCATGATAATCAAAAAACGAGGATAATTTGTGTAATGATGTCGGCGTTTCTAGAGGTGTACGTATAAATTAAAAGTAAGGGTGATTTATATAAATAATATAATATTTTTAACATGTGTATGTATAATTTTTAAAAAATAAGAGTAGCTTATACAAAGAGACATTAGGTAAGATGAAAATGTTTCATTTTAAATGTTTCCTCTTATTATTGAAAGCTCCGGACAAAATTCCCAAGTCAACAGAAGCCAAACGTCGTCGCTTACGCATTAATTGATTGATTGAACATGTGGCAATAGGCTTAGGAGTGATGTTTGGAAACCATTATTTATTATTATTTTTTTTCAATCCACAGGCACATCCACTCACACACACTCTAATTAGATTAGAACTTATATCTCTACAATGAGATTTTAAGTTCCAAACAATTGTGGTGTACCCTAAGGGACTTTGTTTCTGTTTTTGTTTTTCACCCCATTTTCCGGCTTTTAGGTTTTTTTTTTTTTTTTTTTGAACAAAAGGGAAATCTTATTTATGTGGATGAGTAATATGCCCCTCATTTATCTTTTTATTATTTATATGTATTTAATTTAAATGTATTTTAATAGATTCAGCACAAAATTCTCCTTCCGATAGAAATTAACGAAAAGTGGGATACACGCGCCTGAAGTGATTTGGGCTAGATTTTTTTAATGTTTTGACCTTTTTTTGTCCTAAATTAACTAAAATACCCCTATATTGTATTTAAAATTACCATGGTCAACTTGACTTTTCTTGAATGATTCTTTTTGCAATTTCATCACTCCTAAATTTATAAATAAATTTATTCTTAAATATATTTAATTATCTAAAGCTAATCTTAATTAATTAAAATATATATTTAATAAAAATAATTAAGATAATTAAAAAAAAATTATAAAAAAAATTGGGGCCACGACTTGGTCTGGGCGACAGCGTCGCCCGCTTGTTCTGGGCAACAGCAACGTCGCCAGATTTGGGGGCATGACGTCGTCTGCAGGGGCATCACCGTCGCCCCCCACGCCAATCTGCAGGGGCAGTGTTGCCTCTATTTATAGGGCCGACGACAATGGTGACAACGTCGATGCCGTCACCCCTTATCTTCAGGGGCGGCAGGGGTGGGGAGGGGGTAGACGACGGGGGGTGGGGTAAGGGTAGCAACAAGGGTGGGGAGTAGGGTATATAAAATAATATTTTTTTTATAATTTCTAATTATTTATATATTAGATAAATTAATTAATTTATTGAATCTAGACCTTTCATTTTTTTAAGATCCAACAATTGTGATTAGTTGATTCGATCTAACTGTCATTATATAATCAAAAAAGATACAATGTTCATTAAAATAAGAAAATATTATATAATGAAAAGGATATAACAGTCATATGAAAAAAAAGTTAACACCGTTAAGTCAATTTAACGGAGAGGAGCAAGTAAGCTACGTTAATAGAACAGAGAGGGATTTTTTGCCTATTTTTAAAACACAAAGGGATTTTTAGCGGAATTTTTAAACTACGTGGGGGTTTATTCAATTAAGCCACTTTTTTGTACTGATATATATGAGTTTATAATATTTATACTAACTTCTAGAGGACATCATTATAATTAATTTTACATAGTTATGAAATCTTCAATCACGTGGTCAACAATTCACCTACTATGGATTATAGTTCTTCACATTATGCAACGTTTTACCTTTTGCAGAAAATTTAAGCCTTTTCCACTTTTCATCCTTTAATTTCTTATTGATATCAAAGTAGTAATTTCTTTTTGACCCTTTCAAAGCCATCTATAAAGGGCTTAAGTACTTTTTAAGTGAGGTAGAACATTAGTTCTTTGCATGTATGTGTTGAGGCAATTATAGTTGCAACAACTAGAGAAACACTTCTTCTTTTGAGATTTAGTGATTAATTTGTATAACTTATGGTATAGAGCTAAATCATGCTAAGTTATTAATTTTGTCACAAAAATTAGGCATGGTAGATCTACCTACACGATGTACGTAGCGAAGTTATATTAAACTTAAAAATAAAATCTAAAGTCGTGGGGACTCAAATTTAAAGGTGATAGACGGGAATACAATAATAATAATAATAATAATTTAATAATAATAATTTAATAATAATAATAATAATAATAATAATAATAATAATAATAATAATATTGTGCTTACAACTTAAATTTCTAAATGAAGTAATGAAAATTAACAAGTATAGACCTTTTATGAAATTAGGTGCCTCTTGTTAATAATATAGTTTGAATGCAAAGAAACTTATATTTATAAAAGAATTGCACAGTATTAAGAGACATATATCACTTATATATATTTCGAAGATTCAAATGAGATCATAATTAAGTATATAGATAATGATCATATTGAGAGGTTCAAAACACACTTTCGAATATAAAGAAACCAAAATGTAAAAGACATTATAATTACATACTATAAGTGTTTGTTGACCTAACGGTGTCCAAGTTTTGCTTCGTTCTATTTGGACCTATTATAAGTTAGATGAGAAATAAGAGGGAAAAGCGAAATGATTGAATATTAAATTAATCATATTTTCTTGTGAAAGGAAAAAGTTATCAATTTGATAAATAGTTTAAATACAGTCGATAACATATAATAGAAAATTTTAACCATAGTACGTATATAAACAAATAATGAAGTAAAAGATTTTCAAAGTTTTTTCTATTTACTAAAATTCAAATTCCTAAAATATTGTTTTACTTAACAAAAGTTTTTAATTATATTTGTTTTGCGCAATGAAACTAAACGTGTTATATATATGTACATTATTTTATAGTACTTCGCATTATTTCGCAATCAAATATGTCATAAATGACATGAAGGTGTTGTAAATAAGTTGAGTTGGAAGAATTATTTAATTTTTAATTGACATACTCTCAAATATACAATGTCATAGCAATTGGCAGATTGGAAAAGAGAAAGAAGAAACTTTTTAAATGTTCAACATACTTTTGACAATATGAAAAGCTACAACTTTTTTTTATTTTAAAGTGAAAGCGATGAATATTATTAATTGAACTAAATCGGTTACAATCAGCCATTTGACTATCATTCTCTAATAGAGATAATTACAATAATTATACATTGAGCAACGATATTACATAAATAAAATCTAAACCATACAAACAATTCTACTATACAGTAGACTATCATCCCACATATTGATGGGGATTTGAACCGACCACAACCTTAACCACTAGATCAATAGATCATTAGTTGAAAAGCTACAACCTTTAACGTACACATCCATATATAAGGAAATTGACCATCGACAAGTACTCAATTTGATTATTTAACACGATGTGTATATATAAGCATTTTAATCTGACTTTTGAACGCTACAAATTAAAGAATCAAATTCCATTTGATTTTTCTTCTTCTCTACTTTTCTTATTTTTTCTCCAAAGTGGGGCCAAATTTCATGCTGAATATTCAAATTTTCCCTATAAGTACAAAAAGAAGAGGGTCATACTTATAAAAAGAGAAACAAAAAATATGACATATGCGAATATTTCTTTTTCTTTCTAATTTATTTTCATCGGTTAGTTCAAGTCTTCGATGTTAACATCAATGATAAATAATGTGTTTTTTGGCATTCTTTTCTAATGAAGTGAACTAATTAAAGCATTTAATTGATCTTACTTGCTTTTTTTTATTTCTTTTAATAATTACCACTAAACAAGCCAAATTTTAATTAAGATTGTTGAAGCTCAATTTATCTAATTCTTGTTTCACTTGTTCGTTGAACTCTTTTTATTTTCGTAATCCTAAAGTACTTATAGCTCTTTTTATTTTAATTTCACTTGTTTGTCAAACCAAATTAAAAATAAATCTATACATACATATACATTTAATTAAAATAAATATACAATCAATAAACCAAAAAGCCAGCTAATTAATTAAACATGAAAGCACAACTTTTCCGATTTTTTTAAGTAAGCTTTCGTATTTAATAACTGTAATTCAACCACGTGTACCAAAGGGGCAAAGGTGAACAAATTTAATAACTATAACATAGATTTAATGTATATAATTTCTTTTTTGGATAAAATGTAAGTAAATTCATCCAAAAATAGTACAAGTAACTCCGGGCATACCTGGAGAGTTACAAAATCCGTTGTGGAAAAATTGACTACAAAAGATCCAAAACACTTGATCAATAAGGAGATTACAGACCAAGTGCGAATACGAAAAACAACAAAAATCGTGCATGCAACGACTGGGGCGGCACTGACAGGGCGGCTCAGACAAGATGGACGCTGACCAAGCGGCTCTAACAGGACGGCTCTGAAAAGGCTGTTCAGAGCGCGTATCAGAGGGCAGAAAGCACATCAGACCATGGGCAGTGTGCCAGATGCAAGTCAACTAATCTTGGGAACTGCGCCGGCTGGGAACACCTGGAAAATGGGAACACCCGCACACTGGAAAACATGCACACAACCACCGGCCTACCGGAAAGTGGCCGAAGAATGAGAAACAGCCATGAAAGAAATGGGATAAACGCGGGCTAAAAAGCAGTCGGAGAAGGCTGAAAACACGCTCTGTTCGGCGAGGACCAAGAAATCCGGCCAGCAGAAGCAGGTAGAACCTCGGCCAGCAGTTGAACCTGTTCGTCCAGCAGGTTGCTTGGCAAAATCGAGCATTGCAGCAGCAACTTGACTCCGATGAGAAGGAAAGAACCTTCAAAGCAAAGAAACCTCCTCCTGCAGCCAAGAAAACTGACCGGAGAAGGTTGAAAAACACACTGAAACCCGGGAAAACCTAAAAGCTCCTCACGACGTGCAGCAGGTTTGTTCCTGTAAAGCCAGCACCATGAAAACTGTCCAGCTGCGGCATCTGGAACCAAGAAGAAAGCTGGGCACAAGTACAAGCCAAACTTCGGTGTGGAGAGGGAAAACACGGCAGCAAGGCTCTCTCAAATACCACCAAACAGCGGAAGAAGTGAGGAGCAAGGACAGAGACAGAAACCTTGCCGGAAAGGCTGAAAACTCTCTGAAAAACAGAGCCAAACCGTGCAAACCTGGAAGTCCTCCCAAGGTGCTACAGCTGGTCACCCAGCACCATGAAAACAGTCCAGCGAGACCAGTTGAAACAAAGAAGAAGCTGAGCGTGTAGCAGTTGCACCTCGGTCGGAAAAAGGTTTGAACGTCGGCGGAAAACAGACCCAAAACAGACACAAAACAGCCCCGTAGCTGGGACAGAAAATGTCCTGAAACAAGGACTGAAAAACTGGCCAGAACTCGGACAACGCCAGCTGAATACCAACACGAAGAGACTTCCTCCAGTATCTAATAAAATTGGTGGCTGAAAGGTGTTCTGGAAGTGTTGAAAAACTGCTGGAAAATGCAGAGCAAACCCCAACAAACCTGAAACCCTGAACACGGACAGGGAACGGTTAAGGCTGGAAAACACCCTGAGGTGCGGAACAAAGCCTTGCTGAACCTCCCCTCACGAAAACAGCAGCTTGTTACCTATTCGGCCAGCACAAGCAGTCCGGCCAGCAGCAGCAGGAAGAACAACGGCCAGCAGGTTGCTTGGCGAGGCTGGAAATGGAAACAACAACTGAAGGTCGATCGTAGAGGTTAAACCGTCGGCAAAACTCCTCCAAACCACCAAGAGGATCAGTAGAGAAAAGGAGAAGATTCAAGAGAAAGACTATCAAGGGAGCAACAAAAGTGGGGCACTCTAGAGAGAATGGAGGGCATTCACTCTGGAGAGAGAAAATCTCTTGACCTCACATTATTAATGTATATAATTTCTTGATTCTAGGGATGGTTGTTTTTTCTTATTTTTTCCCAATGGATGTATTAAGTTTTTCATGAACCAATTTTAAAAAAAATGCGGGCTAATTTTCTTCTTATTTTTCATTGTATAATATGGGCTTCTCAAAAAGAAATTATTTACTTGTGATCATATATTAGAATTGTGTAATAAAGCTTGTTATAACTTCTTGATTGAAGGAAGTTGTCTTTATTCGTGGATGCAAGTGTCACGAGGCAAGTGACATATAGCGTGTGTGGTAGCAAGAGCGAGAGCGACATGTGAACAACCAAAATTCTTAAAATATTTAAGAATGGGCGCAACTTAATTAGAACATGTATTAAAAATAAAATAAAAGTGAAGAGAATTCGTGTAATATATTTTAAAGAAGTATTTTGGCATATCAAACTATTTTGGTATTAATTAAGATAATAAATATAAGTCAAAATTATCAAGTACCCTTTTCACATTGCGTGAAAATAATTCGTGAAAATTTAACTTCGTTTTCGGGGTGTGATGATGGGAAATTTGTTGAACTTTAAATTCTACATCCATCACACTAAGAAATTCTTCTACGTATATTTATGCGATCTTTTTAGGCATTGCTCGTGTTTTTTTTAAAAAAAAAATAGTAATTACATAATTTACATTAATATTAATAAATTAAAAAATATATCGATTAAACACATATTAAGTGAGAACAAATACTCATTACAATAAGTTACTCACATTAAGTGAGACAAATACCAACATGTATGGTAGCACTTAAACCCATAACCTCGAATATTTATGAGACTCAACCTTAACCGCTAGGTTTAGACATCATTGCTCGGATTCACCTGCAATAACAGAGTATTACATAAGTGTTCACAAAATCATGACAACGAATACACATCCTTTTGTTATTTATGAAGTATGACTTATCAATTATTAAAGGGTAAATAACAACGAACTCCCCTTGAATTTTGAATAATACATCTAGGTGGAGAATTACGTGATATATCATGAGTACATAAATTATTCAAAAAAATATCTACTGATTTTCATATTATATGTTCTGGACTCTCCTAATATATCAGAATTACTCATAAGTGTTATAAAGATATATCAGATTCTATAGAAGAGAATATAGAGAGGAAAAACTGTGTGTATTATTGAATGAGAAATTTGGTCATATATATAGTCTACAAGAGCAAACAGAAACCATGGATAAACAGCAACTATAGCTAATAGACTTCTATATAGAACAGACTTCTTCTAAAGCTAAAATGCTTTTGGCACAATCTTTTCTGGTAGCATACTGTGAACCAAATTCATGATGGTGCGATTTTTTCGTTCAGCGACACCGTTTTGTTGTGGTGAATACACTACTGTCAACTGCCTTTTTATTCTTGTTTCATCACAAAAATTGTTGAATTCTAGTGATGTAAACTTTCCACTACGATCTGTTCGCAGACCTTTAAGATACACACCTGATGCTTTCTCAACATGCATTTTGAAACTTTTAAAAACAACAAGAGCTTCTAATTTTTCTGCCAAGAAATACACCCATGTTTTTCGGCTATAGTCATTAGTAAAAGTAATTAAATACCTTTTCTTGCTATTTGAGGCTGGCTTAATTGGTCCGCATATATCGACATGAACGAGCTACAAGATTTGGGAAGCTCTCCAAGAGCTTTTAGTTGGAAAAGATGTTTCCCTACAAGACAGTTTTTGCATAGCTTTGATGGAGGTTTTAACAGAGGCAAGCCTTTCACCATTTGTTTTTGCTACAAAGTTTGCAAACCTTTAAAACTCATATGCCCATACTTGCATGCCATAGCTGAGCCACATCTTCCATGACGGTGTTAAAACAAGTAGGTGTTACAGGCAAGGAAATGGCATGTAAAATAAACATTCGATTTGCAGACATATTTGCTTTCATTATCAAACCTTTGTCGGGATGATAAATTTTACATTCCCTTTGCTGAAATAAAATGGCCAATCCCTTTTCCTGCAATTGTCCAAGACTCAACAGATTATTTTTCAATTCAGGAACATAAAAAACCCCCCAAAATGATGGTGACAATTCCATTAATTTCCAGCCTGATGTCCCATTTCCCATTGACCACCATATTGGCATTATTTCCTAGCTTCTGTGAACTTGTCATCAAAATCTGAAAAATATTCCTTCTTTCCGCACATATGGTTACTGCACCTAGAGTCAAGAAACCATATGTCTATTTTGTGATGCTCCTTTTCTTCAACGTAGGCCATCAGCAGCATGTGTTCCTAGCTTTCAGCTTGACTCTCTGCAAAATTTCCTGCTCCTTTCATCGGACATTCTCATTGAAAATGCCCAAGCTTGTTACAAGAATAGCACTCTATTGTGGCTTTGTCCAAACTTTGTCTACTTCTTCATCGACCCCTGCCTCCGTAACTTCCACGCCCTCTTCCTCGCCCACTGTAATTGCCTCGATGAGTCACTTTCACAGCGTGCTCTTCTTCTGCAGTGTTACTCATGTGTTGTTCGTACACAAGTAAACTGCTCTGTAGCTCATCAATCAATAAATTACTAGTATACTTGGACTCATCAATAGAACACACAACATAATTGAATTTTGGAGTCATTGATCTCAGAATCTTCTCCACAACATTAAAGACAAACAAATTCTCACCATTAACTTTTAATTTTGTTTGTTATAACAAGAACGCGAGCAAAAAACTCATTCATAGATTCTCCATCCTTCATTTGGAGAAGTTCGTACTCCTTTCGTAATGCTTGCAGCTGAGCTTGCTTTACCCGCGTGGTTCCCTGATATTTTTGCTTCATAGAGTCCCAAATATTCTTCGACGTGTCTTTGTTGATGATCGTCTCCAAAATAGAACTATCCAATGCCTGAAATAGATAATTCTTAGCTTTCAGATCTTTCAACTTCTGCTCTTCATCTTTTGTGCTTCAGTGACTGTCACTCCTTCTGCTGCTACGGCAGGAAGCCCATTTCTATCACGCCCCAATGCTCCTTAGATCGAAGAAAATTCTCCATCAACATCGTCCAATGATCATAGTGGCCATCGAATTTCGGAACCGACGACTGAACAAAGGAACTCTCTGTTGCCATTTCTTATTTCCTTGCTAGAAGACTATTGCTTCTGCTTAGCCTCTTGGAGGCTCTGATACCAGATGTAAAGATATATCAGATTCTATAGAAGAGAATATAGAGAGGAAAAACTGTGTGTATTATTGAATGAGAAATATGTCATATATATAGCCTACAAGAGCAAACAGAAACCACGGAAAAACAACAACTATAGCTAATAGACTTCTAAATAGAACATACTTCTTCTAAAGCTAAAAACTCCACAAAGTATGGGATTTATCTACCAGTTAAATGTTGACTAATTCCTAATAATGTATGACTAGCTTGTGTGCTAGATTTTTATATAATACCTTGTTTTTAGACTATTGGTTGTCTTTAAGTAAGTTCGCGAGTGCAATAATTCAAGATTTATGTGCTAATTTATTCTTATTTCTCGTATTATGACGGTAGGTTTCTCTTAACAATTCTGATATCTCCTTATTGATCTTTATTATTCTTCTTACTTTTCTCCATGTCAATTATGTCGCTTAGTTTATCACAATACATTCAAAATCTTATGCATAATTATGATCAATTATGACATAGATATATATAATTGTATAATTTTCAAATAGACTGGAACTCGTTATTTTGTCTCCGGATGCAAGTCCCATGCATCAAAATAAGGGCTAAATACACCCTGAAGTATATTTAAGTTGTATTTATCCCCTTAAAGTATGAAAGGTAATAAAAAGGTTCTCTTGCAAGATAATTTGGTGTTGACGGGACAATTATCCCTAATTTTAACATATCCATGTTGTACTAAAATTATATATGTATATTCAATTACAATATGAATACATAATTAAAGTATCATACCATTGACACACATAATTATGGGAATTATATATTAATTAAAGTATATAATTTTGTACAATTTATAATTTATATATAAACTCAATATAATTTTTTGAAATTGTATTGACAATACTTTGTTAAAGAACTATGCACATATAAGTGTTCATACATATAACTACATAAGACATTAAATATGTAATTTTTCAAATAGTTATCTATAAATGCGAGGGTTGTAAGCTTATAGAGTTTCAAGTTTCTATGCTAACTAGTTAGTAACTCGTGCCAAGACATGGGAGTATTGTATTTTTAAGAAGATAAATAAATAAATTATGAATCACTTTATTTTAATTTTAAAATATAAATTAAATAATCTAAAGTAATTAGAAAGTAAAAAATATACAAAAGCATTATCAATATAAAAATAAATTTAACTATTTTACTAAAAATGAGTGAATTCTTTGGATAAACAATAATCAATGATACACTTATTTAAATTTGAATAAAACTAAACTAATTTTTTTTAAGTATTAGTATATATCAAAATAAGATCTAAATTATAATACTAACTAATTAATTCAAAAAAATCTAGTGATTATTTTGGATAAAGATAAATAACCGTACACTTATCTAATTTACATATAAATAAAAAGTATTTTATTACATGGATACATTGATAATAAGTATCTATATATATAATATTGGATACATAATATTCAGATATCATAGTTTATTATGTATTAGATATCAAGTAATCATATTAGTTATAATATTATGTATCAAATATTATGGCTATATTATAATAAAATATAACTCATATATAAACAATTTAGATAACTTCATGGTTTTTTATGTTTATACAAAATATTCATCATATTTTTGTTTGATTATTAACTTTTATTCTTATTTAAATTTGAATAAGGGTTTATCTTTATTCAAGAGATTTAGGGTTCGTTTGGTTCAAATGAGAGAAAAGGGAAAGGGAAAGTGAAAGGGGGAGGGGAAGGGGGAAGGGAAGGGAAAGAATAATAATTTTCCTTCAAGTTGTTTGGTATCACTCGAAGGGAAGTAAATCTTAAATACTTTCCCTTGTTTGGTACGAGAAAATTAGATTGAAAAAAAAAAACTAATTTTTATAATTTTACAGTTTAACCCTTTATCTTCATTTTGTATTAGGAAATAAACAAGTTAATATTATACGAATATCAAAGATCTAAAAATCTTAGTATTAAAAATATATATCAAACAAGAACAATAATATTTTTTATTAATAAAAATATTCACCCAAACCAATCACTACAAAAAAAATGCAGGAATTGAAACGGTAATAGGAACGGCTTTTTTAATTTTTGAAACGGTAAATAGTTCACTGGATACTTTTGGACTGCCGTGAGGAATGGTTGAGGAATGGGAGGCAATTCGTGGCAATAAGAGGCGATCCTAATAGTTAGGAACGGTAACGAAGGGACCGTTCCTATTTGAGAATGGTTTTTGGCATATTTTCTGTATAACGTTTCTAATTACCTTTGTACGTATGAATTTATAATTTTTGCATTTGGAACACCTTATAAAATTAGGAACGGCTGCATCGAAATTAAATCGCGCAATTAGGAACGGTAGTTAGAACACATTTTGGAATTATCAACGTAAGTTGTAGATACAATTTAGCATGGTATCTGGAATACAACTAGGAACGGTCTATTGTATAGATTAGGATCGGTAACTGGAATACATTTTGTCGCGTATGTTAGGATCGGTTTTCGCACTCCAACTTTGGAATACTACTTTGGACCAATTTTTGGTATTTCGTTTAGAACGGAAGCCTAACCACGAAAGCATTGATTTTGGAATACATGGAGGCACAGTTATTTTAGGAACGGTTGTCTTCTATGTTTGGAATGGCGTTTTCATCGGTATTGGGAACGGTAACTGGTTCAAAACAGTCAAATATTGGAACGGTATTTGGCGCTCAAAGGCCGTTTAAAGTATTGTTCCTAACTAATGAATTATTAATTTTTTTTATAATAATAATTATTATCATTTAAATATAAATTAAATTATTAATAATATTTTTAATTTTGACTTTATAATTAATATTTAAATATGAAAAAATGCATAATTTAGAAATAAAAATTATATTAAATACAAATATTATTCGATTTAATTACAAAAAAAATATAAAAAAAATACATAATCTACTCCTCGTCCCCATCAGCCTCGTCCATCTCGTCAATGTCTGGAAGGGTGGGGTCTCTAGAAGGCCGTGACGGGCCGGCGCCGGAGTGACTGGTCTGCATGGCCTTCATCATGCCCATCAGGTCCATCATCATCTCCTCAAGGCGGACCATCCGACCCTCCATGTTTGACGAAGGCCTTGGCTTTAGCGGTGGCGGTGGTGATGGCGAGGTAAGGGTCTGGCTGAGACCCAGGGCCTCAGAACCAAGACCGAATACTCGGCCCTTGTTCTTGCCCACGACGCAAGCCAGCCACATCTCCTGCTCAGTCTGCACCAGCGAGCCCTCTGACTCGGGAGGAGGATCCCCAGGATTGGCCGTGACCTGAGACTGATGATCCTCCATTATCTTCAGGAACATCTCCTGCAAAATAATTAGAATAAATTAGAAAATTTTCAAACATTAAAAAAATAAATTAGAATGTACTAAGTACAACTTACCGCCACCTCCACTGCCCTCAGCCCGCTCCAGCCGCCGTCGGTCTTCTTCTTCTAGCGTCTGGAGAATAACTCCATCTGCTTCACCGGTCAGCCGAGCTGCTCCTGCTGTAAAAAGAAATGTGAAACAGTTATTACCATTTTAATTTAATAATAATAAATACTTGAAATAACATTAAATATCTTACCAATTTTCGCTTGTGCATACCGACGGAGACAGATCCCCCGCGATACACAGTAGCGGATGCGGCTGGGTTGGCGTTCCGGTTCGCCTTGTTCTTCTCGCACTCCTCCTTGAACTCCGGGGACTCCCAGTACAGGAGGAGCTGCCGCCAGACCTCGTTCGTCAGCCATAGCGGCTTCTGCAGGGACTGTCTGGCGAGGACAAACTTCTTCCTCAGGAACTTTCCCGCCCAAACATGGAAGATCTTGAACATCGACTCGTCGTCAATATCCTACTAGTACGTCATCTGTATTAAATATATATATATATATATATACTTAGATTTTTAAAATATTTTAAAATAAAAATTAATTGTCGTTACCTTCAAACTCTCAAACCAGAAATGCTGGTGCTCTGGCGGCACCTTGCGCAAACTGCCCCAAGGATGGGGATAGTGTCCTCGCACGACCGCGTACATGCGCTCGTGGATCTTCCGATCACTCCTGAAATTATAAAATAATTAGTATGACATAAAAATTAAAATTTAAATTACAAAAAAAATTAAAAAATGTAAATATACCTCGCATCGGCGAGTGTGATGTACTGGCGCGCGGATGGTGGTGGGAGTGGTGGGGGTGGTGGTGGTGGGGCAGCCCATGGACGGGCCGAATCGACCGTTGGTGTGGTAGTGGATGGTCCGGGCTGCTGATCCGGCGTAGCGGTAGACGCACCGGGTTGCTGATCCGGCGCAGATGGTGCAGGTGCCTGCTCTGCCGGTGGTGGTGGTGGTCGGAACACTGCTTCCCCATCCTGGGAAGCAACACCGGCCGGCGGTATAGCCGGTGAGCCGTGACCGCGGCCACGTCCACCTCCTCGAGGTGGAAAATTCCGACCAGACATGATCTATAATTTATTTTTTTAAAAAAATTAGTCGTATGAATTTTTTTAATTTTTTTAATTAATAATTGGATAAATAAATCCTAATTTTTCCTACAATGTTTACTAAATCCTAATATTATTTCCTAAAATATATACTAGAACCCAAGCTTGACGGTTAATTACACTAAATCCTCATATTTTTCCTATATATTTATACTAAATCCCAAAATTTGATCCTAAAATTGAACTAAATCCTTCTATTTTTCTATATATTTATACTAAATTCCAAAATTTGACCCTAAAATTGCACTAAATCCTTGTATTTTCCTATATATTTATACTAATACTAGTATTTGCCTATATCCTTACAGAATATTATAGAAAATTACTCAAATTTACTAAAATTTCAGAAAATTAACAAATTTTTCACAAATTACAGAAAATTACTAAAATTTTCTTAAATTACAGAAAATTAACAAATTTTTGACAAATTACAGAAAATTACCCCAATTTTCATAAAATTCATAAAATTACCAAAATTTTAACAAATGACAGAAAATTACACAAAAATTTCAAAAAATTACCCAAATTTTCATAAATTTCAAAAATTAACAAATTACAGAAAATTACCCCAATTTTCTTAAATTTCAGAAAATTACCAAAATTTTGAAAAATTACAGAAAATTACCCAAAATTTTCATAAATCTCATAAACTTACCAAAAATTTCACAAATTACAGAAAATTACCCAAATTTATGTAAAATACAGAAAATGACCAAAATTTTCATAAATTACACTAAATTGCCTAAATTTTATGAAATTGCAGAAAATTGTCAAAAATTACATAAAAAATACATAAAATTTTAAAAATTTGGTAAATTACAGTTTTATTTTCATAAAAAATTATAGAATTTTTAGGTTTTTCTTTCACAATTGTATACATGAAATTTATTATGTATTTTCACCAAATTTCATAATTATCCTATATCCAACAATTACAGAAATACCATATATTACAGAAAATTCCATCACTAATTAACAACACTAGTTACAGCAAAAATGTGAAAAATGGCAGAAAATTACAGAAATTAAAAATATATCAACATTTACAGAAATTAACATCCATTTGTACAAAACATTTACATTTACAGAAATAAACAAAAAAAAAATAACATTAACATTTACAACACTAATTACATTTACAGAAATCGCCAAAAAAAAAGCAAAAAATTACAGAAATTTACAGAAAATTGCAGAAAATGAAACAAATTACAGAAAATGCAAAACAGCAAAAAGTTTATGCATTTTCATATCATGCATTTTTCAGAAAATGCAAAACAGAAAATAAAAAAAATAGGGTTTATAAAACCATACTTGGTAGTGGTGCAGGCGGCGCGAGAGGCGGTAACAGGAGTAGGCGGCGGCGGCGGCTAAAGGCGGTCTTCTGAAACAGGCGGCGAGAGGCGGTAACACGAGCAGGCGGCGGGAGGCGGACGGGGGATCTCCTCGTACGCGGTGAGGTTGGATGCAGCGGCGGGCGATTGTGGATGGAGGCGGCGGACGGCGGTATGAAGAGAGAGAGAGAGAGAGAGAGAGAGAGAGAGTGATTTTGCAAAGTGAGAAAAAATTAGCCAAGGGGCCAATTTATGTAACTTTTTGGAACGGTCGTATTCTAAATGACCGTTCCTATTGCCGATCCAAATATAGAAAACGACGTTGTATTCTCTGTAAAACGATGTCGTTTTGATACCTTGTATTGATGTTGACCTAAATAGGAACGGTCACTTAGTAGTAAGGTCGATCCCAAAACCGTTCCCAAATCCGACCGTTCCTAAATTACAAATCACCATTTCAATATCATTTCCAAATACTTAGTACTTGGAATTGTACTAATAGGAATGGTCGGTTAATAGAAAATATGTACCTAACCCCGTTCCTAAAGAAAGAAACGATGTCGTTTGGGGGCACGAAAATTAACAATCGTTCCTAATTGCATGTCCATCCGTTCCTATATGTATTGTAATATTTTTTTATCTTATTACATAATAACTGTAAATTAAGAAAAATACGTTCCGAACACTCATATGATTGAATAAAGGTGCACAATTGGATATTTATAAAAATTTCAAATTACATAATAATTTCTGCAATATACACACACGTTCAGAATATGAAGTATATTTGTATATTTAGTTGTTAGTATTTCATAGATGTAACTAGGATCCTATGTTATTGTATTGCACGGCATAATCAGACCGTCAAAATTCTAACCAAACCGTTAGATATGATGTACCATACAAAATAATACATTATATGTAGTTTTGCGGAATTTCGGTGTGCGGTTCTCGAGATATCGTATCCGATCAGTATTCATCGTAAGAAAAACAGATGCATCCTTAAATCGGGGTTGCTGATTATAAATCAGACCGTTGGACATCAATTCATATCCATAATCTTGTATGTGTTAAAAAATAGTGTCGATCCGGCTGACGGATGTTGAGATATCGGACCAATTGATTGAAATTCGAATACTAGGAACGGTCACCTAATAGACATGGTGTTCCCAATACCGTTCCTAATGGAAAGAACGATGTCGTTTTAATGCACGCACGTATTTACCATTCCTATTGACATTTGGAACGGTCGTATATAAACTGACCGGTCCAATAGTTGAATTTCCCACCAATTTTCCATTGGGCGCCAAAACGAAATATTGGACTTCAATTTGGAACAGTTGTAGGCTTTCACCAATCGTTCCTAATTCAAATTTTCCTCATTTTTTTTTAATTAGCCGCCATATTTGAAAAATTGTACCTTAAATAGGAACGGTCCTGATAAATTTGGACCGTTCCTAATTCAAATTTCCCACATTTTTATTGTTTGGCACCTATTCAAATAGTTGTACCTGTATTAGGAACGGTTGTTAGATAAAATATCCGTTCCTATTTTTAAAATTTATTCTGATTTCTTAGAATAATTAAAAATACATCTGTCGAATACAATTTTTACAATAACTGTAATAAAAAAATTACAAAAATGTTTTTGAAATTTTTTTTGAAAATTCAATAAGTCTCTTCATCGGACTCAGCCTCGTCAAAGCTATCTTCATCTTCATCTTTGGATTCACTGTCTGGCGAGCGCGATGGCCCTGCTCCATGATCAACGACCAATCGTATTCTCGTTGGGTCATGCAATTCAAAGGTTTGGTTATCTATTACAACATCTGGATTAGGTATGACTTCATCCATTTGATAGGTGACCTCGGTCCATCGCGAGTCATCGATTACTCTTCGAGCCTTGATTTTGCAAACAGGTTTCTAGTTGACTTTGTCCCTCTGCATGCTCGGGTAATCCGCGTAGTAGACTTGTACTGCTTGTTGTGCCAGTATGAATGGTTCATTCTTTTGGTAGAGCTTTTTGAAGTTGACATCAACGACGTGATAACGAGGGTGTATCTTCATGCCTTTGACCGGATCGACCCAACGACAATTAAACAGTACAATGTGCATGTTTGGAATTAGTGGATAATCTAGCTGAATTATCTCTTCCAAAATTCCGTAGAAGTCAGAATCCGTGTCTGTATATGATGAGCTTTTGACACAAACACCACAATTCATTGTTGACTTCCCGACATTGTGACGTTCAGTTTGGAAATTAAAGCCATTGATGAAGTAAGACAGGTATGTCTTCACTTCTGCTCTTGGCCCCCAATAATGCAACTTCAGTAATTCGTCATTTGTGTGATTTAATTCGGGTTTCACCTGCAATTAATCATATATATAGCAATTGAAATAATTGATTACAAATTACGAGCATATCACATTTACAAGAAATCGATGATACTTACACGAGCCTTGAACCAATTCTTGAATTGTGTCACCACTAGTTGATCAATTATCGGGTCCTCCGAATTGTGTTGCTCGAACAGTTCATTTAAAAATGACCTGTTATAGTAAAACTGATAGTTATAAATATACATGTAATTGAAATTGAAATGATTCATACGAGATAATTACGTTTGTATAAGACACTTACTCGTAGTACGGTGCAACTACTTCACAATTACACAAGACGTATGTCTCGATATCATGAATTTCCTCACCGCTCAACCATCTCTTCTTCGAGGCTCCACTTGCTCGGCCTGGGTAATTGAAAATGGACCGAACTATTCGATCGTCGTTGCTCGTGAGATCATCATTCCGACCGGGTCTGTTTCGCTCGCAGAGAATGTGCGGTTCGAAGTAGTGAGAGGAGAAAAGCCCGATTTCTTCGACAATATAAGACTCTACAATTAACGCCTCGACGTGTGCTTTGTTTTTCACCTTTTTCTTCAAACCGCGTAGGAATCTATTCATATGACTATTTATTAAAATGCAAATAATAAATATATATTTAACAGTATTTATTTAATTACCTTTCAAATGGGTGTTGGAATAGGTGACCAGAAAGCCAATAGGTTTGGCAATTTGTAACTTATCCGACAACTTGATGTGAATGTAATATTATTATGTGATGAATAAGATAAGTGTTCGTCACCAATGGTACCTTCTTTGTTGCGCTCATCTTACATTTGTTAAAATGGTGTTTAACTTATATCGCAACAAAGCCCACAGACCATGGATAATAACTCGTGCAGTTGGGCCACGCATTGGATGGTGGTCATGAAACCAACTGATTAAGAGTTGGGTCTGAAACGTTCCAAGTCGAGGACCTCGAGACAGGGCATCGAGAGTCCTATTGAGACTTGCGTCAAGAGTCATGTTCATTGGATGAGTGCCGTGTTTCATCGGCGACAGGCGTGGGACGCCTACACAATCTTGATGGGTTGGTCGACTGGGGACGAGCCGACTAGACTGACTCGCGGGGATCATCATATGGAATCCTTGGAGGCTTGGTCGGTATGATTGGTTTTCCTCGGTTTCGATAGTACGGGAGTAATCCTCAGACTTGAGGGATCATGGCAGTCGCGTGCACAGGACGGCTGTATCTTGGATCTGGTGAGAGGTAATCATTCTGTAAGATGATTATCATAAGCCTTGTCCAGTGCAGTCAGAATGTGTAGCGAGGACGGTGGATTCCAGGAAGAGGATCCGTCCCCTGTCAGTATGTGACAGAGGTATCTCCTATGCACTCGGAGACACATTCATGCTGTTTGAAGCTGTGGCCACAGTGGTTGGTCGAATAGGGAATGGTTTCCTGTGTCGACACAATGAAGCATACGTGGTCTCGAGTATTAAGCATAGATGCCTAGTCAAGGATGGGAACCGACGCCTAATTCCATACCCTAGACTAAGGCCGGGAGACGGTAGACGGAAGGATCGTACCCGTACGGAATCGACGCCTAAATGTTCACGCCAATTCACCTAGTCTCTAGTGCCATGGACCGTTGCTAGACGGCCACCCATGGTAACGGGCCCTTGTGGGACACGGGCCCAAGTCTAGCTGAGGGTAAACCTAAAGGGTCACACACAAATCACTGAGGAGGTTGAGAGATCGACCTGGAGTCAATCTCGAAGGATAAAATAAGTAATTGGATTACTTAAGGGAAAGTCCATTGGATGGACGGGCCGATATTGTATCGGGCTTTCATTTGATCGGTAAATTGGATTTTCGATTAAATATGGAAAGTTGAGATGTTGAGACGTTGGATCTTTTAATTGGATTAAAAGATCAACGGGAATAATTTAAGTGGACATTAAATTGGATTTAATATTGGGTTCGTCGTAATTGGATTACGATAAAACCCGGTCCCTTAAATTATACCTGAGAGGAGAAATAATTCCTAATTTGGAATAGGAAGAAGTTGGACTTCTTCCCTTAATTAAACATAGCCGACATGCTCCCTTGAAGGAAGCAAAATCAGCCATGTTGCATGCTAGGTGGTATGTTGACTTGTCTCTTTAGGAAAGAGACAAATCAACTCCAATCAAGCTCTTCCCTTTTGGTATGATTTGATCATACCATAAATTTTGGTAGGCTTGATTGAAGAATTGATGGTGATTGATTGGAATGAATCTAGACATCCTTGGATGAACCTAGACACATTCCAATAATCACATTAATTATGTATATATATTAGAATATACAACACCTAGCATAAGTGATTCATTATTCATCTTTTTCTAGAAAAAAGAGAAGACAAAAATCCTCTCCTCTCTCTCAAAATTTCGTGCTCCTTCCCTCTCTTACACTTGTGTTCTTCACTTGATTTTGAATCAAGAAGAAGAACAAAGTAAGTTTAAGAGAACACTAATTCATAGTGTTCTTCGCTTAAACTGATTCCTTCCTAAACCCGTTCTTTTCTAGCAAGAAGAACGTGTGTTTCTTCCGGTGTGGTGTAGATCACCTTTGGAGAATCCATACGTTTGGATTTCGTGAGCATTCCGGAGAAGGAACAACGCTAGTAGCCGGGAGCATACGCTAAACAATCAAAGGTAACAGTTTATTACGCTTTGATTGATTTCATTTGTATATCTATGCCCTATGTGTTTAAATATATATTTTAATATTTACACATCCTACATCGAACGCCCGGTTGAGCACCCAAGGGTACACCCCTTGGGATTCGCGTATTTTGAATTTGATTTAAATTTACGCAATTTCTCGCCTTTCTCGCTTCCGCTCGCGCTCCCGGGCGGATCCGCTTGTCCTTCAAGTGGTATCAGAGCCCGGTTCGATGTAAGGGGCATAGATCTATGTGTTTGGCATGATCTACTTGCTTTTAAATGGCTTTATTCGCATGTTAGATTACATAAATATATGAATAATATGATGATTCAATTGTTTGGATTTTAATGGACTTTTTTGCATGCTTAATTTTGTTAGATTGGATCTAAAATTGCATGCTTATTTTCAGAATAATATTAATTTTATTGTGCTGAAACAGTTTAAAAAAAAAAAAAAAATTTGGTCGGGCCGGCAGTGGTCGCGCGCAGCCGGGCGCGCGCGCTGTGCGCAGCCGGCCGCTGCTGGCCGAGGGCCAGCGCGCGGCACAGCGCGCGAGCGCGCAGGGCGCGCAGGCTTGCTGCCTGCGCGCGCGCGCGCTGCCCTGTGCGCGCAGGCGGCCGGCCAGCACAACGGCTGGGCCGTTTTGTGCCGTTTTTTGACTTTTTTCGAAAAATTCGATTTTCTGTATTTTCTGCACAATATTCTGAAAATATGTTAATTTTACATTTTTGATTTTGGGATAATTGGATTATTCCTTGAATTAAATTTGCTTAATTAATTTGGGATTAATACATGCATTGGATGCATTGTTTAAAATGTCCATTAAATTTAAAATTTGAATTTTGCATATTATTTATATGTTTATGCTTTTATGATGTTGGACATCACTTGGATATTTGGAATATCCATTGGTTTTATTGCATGATTATTTGGAATAATTATGTTATATGTGAGTTGATGGAATCAACATGGGATGATCACAAAGCCCTAGACCTTGTGTATGGATGAATGAATGTTTATTTATTTTCTGTTGGGTGGGGCCTGCATGCCTCTTGTTTTTGGGACTATCATCTCCCGTATTTTCAGCCTCATGATGTTAAGGCTTGTTTTCTTTATTACCGATGTATTACTTTCAGTTGTAATGAGAGTAGATAGGATTGGTGAGGTTTCAATTTTGACAAGCAATTGGAGTCGGAGACCCCAAGGAGGAGCATCAAGGCGTGAAACAAGAAGCACTTCAAGGCCCATTGGAATGACAATGGGTTTATTATTATTGTAATAATTTAGGACCACCCTAGACAGACCATAGACTCACTGCGGGCTCAGTGGGTCGCATAGGTTGGGCTTGTGATCATCCTAACAGGGGTATGCTATGTTTTATGCATGCGGCGTTTTTTATTTATCGCTTTAAATATTGGATATTTATGCATGCTAAAACACAATAATGTGATGAGGTCTCGGTCACACACAAACTCTCATTTGGTTGGACCAAATTAAATATTAGGCCCAGAACGGACTTGGATCAAAATGGTATTTTGGTATGTTCGAGCCTTCCATCCACAGCAGTGTGGTGAGGAAGCTACCACTACCCAAGTGTGGTCTCACGAGTCGTGGCACACTTGGACTAGGGGAAAGCTGCACTATTGTTGTGAACAAAAAGACTGCGCTCGCTGTTTCCCTGTCTCACGAGTCGTGGGGGGCGACAGTTTGAGGTATGATTTGGTTGATGGGTCGGGCCCAACACTGAGTAACATGGTTCGCTTGGAGTCCTCGGGACCATGTGAATAGGTGAGGCAAAATATCTTGGGAATCTCATTGGATGAGAATGATATTGGATATCTCCCACAAGGTCTTCTTCATGTGAATCGTAAAAGCGGGGCATGGAGATTACGCTTGTGGATCCCAAGCCCACTAGGAAATGGTTTTCCAAAACTCCGCTTGAGAGTGGCGGACTTTCGTATAAATAGTAGGAGGGTTAAAGACTAAAAGACCAAGTCTTCAACTTGAACAATAATATTACCATCATCTGCTAATTTCTGTTTTACATTTTCATTAATGTAGATATGTCTAAGAACCCGTTAACCATGATTCTTGAGACTAACAAATTCAACGAAACGAACTACTCGGACTGGTTGAGAAACCTGAGGATTGTCCTCGGTTTCGAGAACCAAGGCTACGTCTTGGACGAGCCGCCACCGAGCGACTTACCGGAGGGGTCCACGCCTGAAGAACGTTTGACGTTCGAAAAATGGCATGAGGACAACCGGAAAGTACGCAGTATCATACTGGCTTCGATGTCTAACGACATCCAGAAGCAGTATGAGAGGCTGGACAACGTCTCCGCCATAATGCTCCGCATGAACGAGGTTTATGCGGTTCCAGATAGGCATATTAGATATGCCGCCACAAAAGCATTCTTTGGCACCAAGCTCGCTGAAGGAGCGTCTGTACAGAGTCATGGGGTCAAGATGCTCTCCCTAGTGGAGAAACTCGAGGACCTTAAAGCTGGGCTTAACAATGACACGTACATTGACGTGATCCTCCAGTCGCTTCCTCCATCCTATGACCCGTTTGTTGTAAACTACAACATGAACGGACTTGAGAAGTCTATTCATGCGTTGATCAACATGCTGGTCCAATACGAGGCAACGACCCACAAGTCGGCGCCGGCGGTATTGATAGGAGAGGCTTCGACCTCCAAGGCGAATGGCAAGAGGGCCGGATGCTGGAAGAGGAAGAAGGGCAAAGGGAAGACGGTTGTGGCCCCTGCTCATGCTCCGGGCGTCCCTGTTGCTCCTGTTGGACCGAGCAAAGGGAAAGGGAAGGCCCGTGGTTCTCAGCGGTCCAAGGCAAATGATGTCTGCATGCATTGCCAAGGGAAAGGGCATTGGAAGAGGGAGTGCCCACAACTCCTCTCCAACCGAGGTGTGTTTGTGGTTGAAGTTAATATGATTACTAATTCTGCTTCATGGGTATTGGATACCGGGTGTGGTGCTCACATCTGCAGTGATCTGCAGGCACTGCAAAGAAGTAGAAGGCTAACCAAGGATGAGATGATCCTGAGGCTAGGCGATGGCAAGGCCGTTGCTGCGGAGGCCGTAGGATCACTAGAGTTAGCCATTAGTAGTCATGTTAGGATTGTTGTGAACGACTGTTTCTATGTACCTAGTATGATTAAAAACATTGTTTCCATCCCGGTCCTTGATAAGGAGGGATATAAATTTACCATCAATAAAAACGGTTTCTTCATTATCAAAGATGGTATTTCTCATTTGCTTGGTACATTGGTCAACGGTCTGTACATACTTCAACAGTCTAATTGGATTATGACTGCAGAACACAAACGAAAACGTGATGATCATAATAACGCACATATATGGCATGCGAGGTTAGGTCATATCTCTAAAGATAGGATAAGAAGGTTGGTGGACTCAAAGAGTCTAGAAATAGACGATTTGGACAACCTACCGACCTGCGAATCCTGTCTAAAGGGAAAGATGACCAAGAAACCCTTTGTTGGACAAAGTACGCTAGCCAGTGGTCTGTTGGATTTGATCCATACAGATGTCTGTGGTCCACTAAATACTCAGACTAGAGGTGGGTACTCGTACTTCATAACCTTTACCGATGATCACTCACGGTATGGTTATGTTTACCTGATGAGGTACAAGTCTAAAGCCTTTGGAAGGTTTAAAGAATACAGACTTGAAGTAGAGAACCAAACCGGTCGAAAGATCAAAGCCCTTCGGTCGGACCGAGGTGGAGAGTATTTGAGTGGTGAGTTTACTGATTATCTAAAAGAGAATAGGATTCTCTCTCAGTGGACCCCTCCTGGAACACCGCAGCTTAATGGTGTGTCTGAAAGGAGGAATCGGACCTTGTTGGACATGGTCCGACCCATGATGAGTTTTACCGAACTACCCCTTTCCTTCTGGGGATACGCTCTTGAGACGGCGGCCAAAGTTTTGAACTTGGCGCCATCTAAAAGGGTATCCCAGACGCCATATGAGATATGGCATGGCAAGCCTGCCTCCTACAAATACTTGAAAGTGTGGGGTTGCCCCGCATATGTCAAGAGATTAGTGGGAGATAAACTGGACTCGAGGTCTAGTTTATGCAGGTTCATCGGCTATCCGAAAGAAACTGCGGGGTATTATTTCTATGATCCCTCCGAGCAAAAGGTTTTTGTCTCGCGAAACGCAGTGTTTTCTTGAAAAAAGGTTTTCCATCGGATAGTCGACACGATGAGGTGCTCCTTGAGGAATCAAGTAAGGAACCCCAAGAGGCGGCAGTGACATCTGAGCCTGAAGTTCCCACTGATATTGTTCCAGTCCTCCGTAGGTCGGCCAGAGTATCCCATGCACCTGATAGGTATGGATTTCTGGGCCTGACCAGTCAGTTGGATAATGATCCAAAGACGTACGGAGAAGCGATGTCGGACATCGATTCGGACAAGTGGCTTGAGGCCATGAAATCCGAGATGGACTCGATGGATACAAACAAGGTTTGGACCCTAGCAGATCCACCAAAAGGGGTTAAACCCAAAGCTGGAACATACGTTTTGATGAAGTCATACGGGGATATGATTTCATCAAGAACGAGTCCGATCCTTGTGTATACAAGAAGATCAGTGAGAGCTCAGTTGCGTTTCTGGTGCTTTACGTGGATGACATCTTGCTCATTGGGAATGATGCTAAGATGTTGGGTACCACTAAAGCTTGGCTGTCAATGCAATTCGCCATGAAGGATATGGGCGAGGCATCCTACATCCTTGGCATCAAGATCTACAGGGATAGATCTAGAAGGATGTTAGGAATGGCCCAGTCCTCGTACATTGAGAAAGTCTTGAAGAGATTCAAGATAGAGAACTCAAAACGAGGATTCCTTCCTATGAGGCATGGAATTAAGTTATCCAAGAAGCAGTCTCCTAAGACTGATGAGGAGCTTAAAAGGATGTTGGACATCCCCTATGCTTCAGCCGTAGGCAGCATACAATATGTTGTTCAGTGCACTAGACCTGATGTGGCTTTCGCTTTGAGCGTAACTAGCCGATATCACTGGAGTGCAGTCAAGACTATCCAAAAGTACCTGAAAAGGACTAAGGACATGTTCTTGATCTACGGCGGTGGAGGGTTGATACTGGAAGGCTATAGCAACGCTAGCTTCCAGTCGAATGACGATGATGCCAAGTCTCAGTATGGTTTTGTATTTAGACTAAATGGTGGCGTGGTTACTTGAAAGAGTTCCAAATAGGCTACCACGACGGACTCCACCATAGAGTTTAGAATACATAGCGGCTTTGGAAGCTGCTAAGGAGTGGTGTGGTTGATGAGCTACATCCAAGGGTTGGATGTAGTACCTAGCATTGCTAAGCCTGTAATTATCTTTCATGATAACAACGGGGCGATAGCGCTAGCAAAGGAACCGAGATCTCATCACGATCCAAGCATATTCTTAGACGCTACCATCTATTTAGAGAGATGGATAGCAGGACTGACGTTCGGTTGGACCGAGTCAGCTCCGCAGAAAACATAGCAGATCCACTTGCTAAGCCTATGTCGCAAGTTGCCCATACTCACCATCTGAGTGAGAGGTTCGAGGTCAATGAGTGATTGGCTTTAGGTCAAGTGGGAGATTGTTGGAATAGGTGACCAGAAAGCCAATAGGTTTGGCAATTTGTAACCTATCCGACAACTTGATGTGAATGTAATATTATTATGTGATGAATAAGATGAGTGTTCGTCACCAATGGTACCTTCTTTGTTGCGCTCATCTTACATTTGTTTAAATGGTGTTTAACTTATATCGCAACAAAGCCCACAGACCATGGATAACAACTCGTGCAGTTGGGCCACGCATTGGATGGTGGTCATGAAACCAACTGATTAAGAGTTGGGTCTGAAACGTTCCAAGTCGAGGACCTCGAGACAGGGCATCGAGAGTCCTATTGAGACTTGCGTCAAGAGTCGTGTTCATTGGATGAGTGCCGTGTTTCATCGGGACGGGCGTGGGACGCCTACACGATCTTGATGGGTTGGTCGACTGGGGTCGAGCCGACTGGACTGACTCGCAGGGATCATCATATGGAAGCCTTGGAGGCTTGGTCGGTATGATTGGTTTTCCCCGGTTCCGATAGTACGGGAGTAATCCTCAGACTTGAGGGATCATGGCAGTCGCGTGCACAGGACGGCTGTATCTTGGATCTGGCGAGAGATAATCATTCTGTAAGATGATTATCACAAGCCTTGTCCAGTGCAGTCAGAATGTGTAGCGAGGACGGTGGATTCCAAGAAGAGGATCCGTCCCCTGTCAGTATGTGACAGAGGTATCTCCTATGCACTCGGAGACACGTTCATACTGTTTGAAGTTGTGGCCACAGTGGTTGGTCGAACAGGGAATGGTTTCCTGTGTCGACACAATGAAGCATACGTGGTCTCGAGTATTAAGCATAGATGCCTAGTCAAGGATGGGAACCGACGCCTAATTCCATACCCTAGACTAAGGCCGGGAGACGGTAGACGGAAGGATCGTACCCGTACGGAATCGGCGCCTAAATGTTCATGCCAATTCACCTAGTCTCTAGTGCCATGGACCGTTGCTAGACGGCCACCCATGGTAACGGGCCCTTGTGGGACACGGGCCCAAGTCTAACTGAGGGTGAACCTAAAAGGTCACACACAAATCACCGAGGAGGTTGAGAGATCGACTTGGAGTCAATCTCGAAGGATAAAATAAGTAATTGGATTACTTAAGGGAAAGTCCATTGGATGGACGGGCCGATATTGTATCGGGCTTTCATTTAATCGGTAAATTGGATTTTCGATTAAATATGGAAAGTTGAGATGTTGAGACGTTGGATCTTTTAATTGGATTAAAAGATCAACGGGAATAATTTAAGTGGACATTAAATTGGATTTAATATTGGGTTCGTCGTAATTGGATTACGATAAAACCCGGTCCCTTAAATTATACCCGAGAGGAGAAATAATTCCTAATTTGGAATAGGAAGAAGTTGGACTTCTTCCCTTAATTAAACATAGCCGACATGCTCCCTTGGAGGAAGCAAAATCAGCCATGTTGCATGCTAGGTGGTATGTTGACTTGTCTCTTTTGGAAAGAGACAAATCAACTCCAATCAAGCTCTTCCCTTTTGGTATGATTTGATCATACCATAAATTTTGGTAGGCTTGATTGAAGAATTGATGGTGATTGATTGGAATGAATCTAGACATCCTTGGATGAACCTAGACACATTCCAATAATCACATTAATTATGTATATATATTAGAATATACAACACCTAGCATAAGTGATTCATTATTCATCTTTTTCTAGGAAAAAGAGAAGACAAAAATCCTCTCCTCTCTCTCAAAATTTCGTGCTCCCTCCCTCTCTTACACTTGTGTTCTTCACTTGATTTTGAATCAAGAAGAAGAACAAAGTAAGTTTAAGAGAACATTAATTCATAGTGTTCTTCTCTTAAACCGATTCCTTCCTAAACCCGTTCTTTTCTAGCAAGAAGAATGTGTGTTTCTTCCGGTGTGGTGTGGATCACCTTTGGAGAATCCATACGTTTGGATTTCGTGAGCATTTCGGAGAAGGAACAACGCTAGTAGCCGGGAGCATACGCTAAACAATCAAAGGTAACGGTTTATTACGCTTTGATTGATTTCATTTGTATATCTATGCCCTATGTGTTTAAATATATATTTTAATATTTACACATCCTACATCGAACGCCCGGTTGAGCACCCAAGGGTACACCCCTTGGGATTCGCGTATTTTGAATTTGATTTAAATTTACGCACTTTTCCACGCTTTCTCACTTCCGCTCGCGCTCCCGGGCGGATCCGCTTGTCTTTCAATGGGTACATCCACCTGTATTGCATGGCCCCCTAACGCGCGCCTCATATGGAAGGTGAACAATTAGATGCTCCATTGAGTCGAAAAAAGAAGGAAGAAAAATTTTCTCGAGGTTGCACAGGATGACGGCTACACTATCTTCCAATTCTTTTACCTTGGCCACATCTAGTGTTGTTGACCATAGAATATGGAATAGAAGGCTCACTTCCATCAAGGCCCCCCACACGTGCTCTGGAAGCATTTCACGAAAGGCAATCGGAATCAATTTCTGCATGAATACATGACAATTATGGCTCTTCATGCCGTGCATCCTCAACTCCTTCAGGTTGACGTAACGGGCCAAGTTAGAGGCATACCCATCAGGAAACCTAAACAACGAATCCACTCATATATCTTCTTCTTTTGCTCCTTCGTCAGTGTATATACCGTCTTGGGCATCACGTTCGGTCTCCTTTCGTCCACCTCAAGCTCCGGCCGATTACATATGATCTTCAGATCCTTCCGTGCATTCAGATTGTCCTCCATTTTTCCCTTGATGTCCATCACAGTATTGAATATATTATTGAACACATTCTTCTCAATATGCATGACATCAAGATTGTGTCGTATCAGATGCACCCCCCAGTATTCAAGCTCCCAGAATATGCTTTTCTTCGTCCACTTATGGTCGACACCGTAGCCTTCCAGTTCATTCAACGGTTGTTCGACAGCCACACTAAACGCATCGACACGGGTTCGGATCTGTTCTCCAGTCAGCCTCGGACGTGCAACCTTCCTCTCCATTCAATTTTTAGTAAAGGCTTTCTTGTTCCTACGATAAGGATGAACCGGTGGTAGGAATTGCATGTGGCAGTCAAAATAGCATGCCTTCCGACCATGTTGTAAATAGAATGCCCGTGTGTCCTCCATACAAACTGGACACCTCATAACACCGGCGGTACTCCATCCAGACGCCATTCCATAAGCAGGAAGGTCGTTCACTGTCCACATTAATGCGGCATGCATCATGAATGCTGGTTTGTCGCAATATCGTAAGTACGTACACCCACATGCCATAAATTCTGCAACTCCTCGATCAACGGCTCCAAATAGACATCGATAAGACGTTTGGGATTCGATGGGTCAGGGATCACCATCGTTAGGAACATATACTCAGACTTCATGCACATTCCCGGTGGGAGATTGTACGATTTAAGTATCATAGGCCAACATAAGTAAGTTTTACCATACTGGTCGTGCGGTGCAAACCCATCCGTGCACAACCCAAGTCTAACATTCCTCGGTTCAGCTGCAAAATCAGGATACGTTCGGTCAAAATGCTTCCAAGCCTCTACATCGGACGGATGAAACATGGATCATTCCTCCATCTGATCGCTCGCATGTCAAGTCATATGCTCTGTTGTGGCCTCCGATGCATACAACCTCTGCAGCGGAGGGGTAATCGGTAGATACCTAAGAATGACATACGGGGACTTTTTGCGTTTAGGATTTCTGTCCCTGGTGGGCTTGTACCTAACGTCTGCACAAAACTTGCAATATTCCAAATCAATATCGTCATTCCAGTACAACATGCAACCGGTTTTGCAAGCATCAATCTTTTGAACTGGTAAACTCAATTCTCTTATCAATTTCTTCGTATTGTAATAATCAGCGGGGAAAGTGTGATCGCGGGCCATTACAGTATCAGCCTACTGGCATAACCGATCATATGTATGCTCGGAAAAACCCCCTTCGGCCTTGATATTCACCAAAGAGGCAATTGACGCCAACTGAGAGGTGGTGCAGCCGTTCCACAATGGTTGGTCCGCAGCATGAACTACATCAAAAAAATGGTCTGACAAGCCGGACACATAATCATAGGGCCCCGAATCATAATATGAACTGGGACTCACATCAGATGGACAATACCGAGTACCATTGTACGAAGACCAGAATGACGGCCCGGCGGCATCGAATACCATCCTCTGCGCCCAATCCATCTGAGCCGCATCACCCCAATGCGAACTACCCTCCTCCTGAACGGGTGGCGTTTGCTGCTGCTGCACAGGGGGCGCTGTCAATGCTTCAAATTATTCCTGCACCCTCTCCTCACCATCCGAAGTCTAATTGTAATACTCTGGCATAAACTCTTTCATACACAAATCAAAATTTACCTCATCTGGTGTTTTGAACCGTTCGTTTTTGCAGTTCCGGCAGGGACACTTAATCTTGTCCCCGTCCACATATGCACGCTGAGACTGGACCCATTCTAAAAATGTTGTAACACCATCCTCAAACTCCAGCGTCACACCTAGGACGTCTCGATCATACATCCATTTCCTCAACTGTCTTAATATGATTGGTCCTACGTATAATTCACAACAGTACGCAATTAAATGACGAGAGTATATTATATATATATATATATACACAAAAATAACAGAATTTTGCATACATACTTGAGCAAAACACCTATCAATATCAATACAAAATTGGCATTCGGTAATTGATATGTTTGATTTTCTGTATAGAGAATAAAGGGGGGGAGTTACAACAAAATGAGTTGGAGAGTAATTACAAGAACAATGACAAAGAAGGGGGACATATATATAGAAAATATTGGAAGGGGCATTGGAATATTATTTGGAACATAAAACTAGCCGTTTAAATATAGCCGTTGTTCCAACTTTAGGAACGGTCCCAGGTGGGGTTACAGGAACGGTAATATTACTATTGTAATATAGCCGTTAGGGCATATTAGGAACGGTATGAGGCACACGCAGAGAGACCGTTCCTAATTGGAGTACAATTGAGAACGGTAATTGTAACAATACTGCACTTACCATATACCCACAATTTGGCATGGTAATTGCATTACATTTTTGCCCATGGCGTAAAAGGGTCTTATGTAGGACTACATGTTGAAACGGTGAGACGATCGGTCCAAATAGACACGGCCATAGGACCCCGTATAGGAACGGTAAGTGTTCCCAATCGACTAGCCGTTCCAAATTTCACACATGTGTTCCAAATTGAAGTCCAAAATATATCAGGTCCCTTTTAGGAACAGTTATAGGTGTACAAATTGGCTAACATATGTTGGCTCTGGAGTAGGAACGGTTGTGTCATTCCTATTAATTTGTATTACAATTACCACGACAATAACTGTTCCACAACTATTCCTTGTACCTTTCCTATTAGGACCGGGAGTTGGAACAGTCATATGTATCCGTTCCTATTCCCGCATTTTTTGTAGTGAATATTGTTCATTTATTCTAAACTATTTAGTTTAGATAAAATAAAAATTACTCGTGCCAGCGGCTGGAAGAGCGAACTCAATTAGGAGAAAGGATTATTCAATCAAGATTAATAGCAAATTAACAATAAAAAATTCTGAAAAATCATAAATGCAAAGTATGTTTACCGGATTGTTGACTTCGACGTAGTAGTTTTTCCAACGATTTGATTATCTTTTCTCTAGCGATTATGTACGGTATATCAGCGGGAAGGAGAAAAGAATTGGAGGAATATATATATATATATATATATATATATATATTTGGGCAATAGAGTAAATAAAAATAACATATGTATATTTTTGTCTTTTTGGCTTTATACTTCCCATTTTCCGCCCAATTTTGGACGAAAACGAAATTGAACTCCAGAGAGGTTTCATATACATTCAATTTTACTTCACCTCCATCTCTTCCTCCAAACCAAACACTAAACTTTTTCTTATACATCCCCTTTTACGTCCACTTTTCCTATACTTCCACTTTTCCCCCCAACCAAACATACTCTTACAATTTTTCTTAAATAAATTAGTAACATAATTCAAATTTATTTTATATTTATTAATATTTTTTATTTTGATTATTATCATATTAACCTGTAAGTTGTTGTCATTTAGTCCTTGTTACATTATAAAATTTAATCTACTTATAATTTTGTATTTAATTAACTTCTTTAAAACACAATGTCCCATCTCTTTGAATCTATTTTACCATGTACGAAAATAGTTTCATTTTTATTTAATGTAGATAAATGTAAGATTGTATTATTTTATACAAATAATTTACAAATTTATTCAGTTAAATCGATTAGGAACACAATTTAAATTCATGTTGATATTAAATAATACTTTTATATTTTATCTTTTTATATTTACTGATTTTATTTCTAAAGTTGAATTATTTATAGATTACTAATTTTATTTTAAAGGTTGAATTATTTGTAATATGTTAAGTACTTATTTATTTTTTAAGAATGAAATCCTGCTTTCTTTAATTGCCATAATTCGATACACTCTCTGAAAACTTTATTTTGCCACATAAAATATTATCATTTATTTTATACTGAAATTTAGATAAGTATATATAGCATTGTTTGTCTTTATTTAAAAGGTTACTCACTTTTTTTAGGTAAATGGTTAGTAAAATAATTTAAATTCATTTTTGGCTTCAATATAAATTTGTATTATTATGCTGTTAATTAATATAATTCTTAATTCATTTATTATTTACTTATTTTTATATTTAAAAAAATTATTTGTAATTTTATTTACTTATTTTTTTAAAATCAATTTACCCATGGATAAACTATCAAATGTTATCAGTTGGATAAATATATATTTTGGATAAATATATTTTTATAAACTTTAAAAAATAGATAAACAAATTATACCGATTAGATTCTTTTGGACAAAATATTTTTCCTTTTTAATCTAAAAATATGTTAAAATAAATTGCATTACATAATAGTCTCAATGATTCCATTTTATTATATATAGATTCTCCTGTGTCTCTTTGAATTTATTTGCCATGTACAAAAATAAATTTATTTTTATTTAATGTAGATAAATGTAAGAGTATATGATTTTATCCAAAAGGTTTACAAATTTGTTCAGTTAAATCGGTTAGGGACACAATCTAAATACATTTTGATATTAAATAATACTTTTAAATTTTATATTTTTGCATCTTGTAGATGGATAAATATGATACGAGTATAGTACAAAACCTCTGCATAAATTATTTTATTTACATCTTACATTTTATATTTTTACATCTTATATTTACGGCTTCCTTGCATAAATTAATCGTGTTGCCTAAATACTTAACAGAATCTTTTACCTTAATAAATATAAGTATACAAATATTTCAGCAGTCTAGTATTAAAAAACTATTCAATATTTAGATTTTTCATTGATAATTTCACTTGATTTTCTTTAGAGGGAGCAACAATCATTCCACCAGGTGTACTATTGTTGCTAATCGCATTGATGTCTCAGTTTATGGTGTATAATATTGCTACATATACATGAAATTTGTTGTTCTTTTCTTGCAAGTCATAAAATTCAAAAAATAAAAGAGTAATTTCACTAAATCAAGTAGAAATAAAATGCCAAAAAAAATTGATAAATGCGGTGTACCTATTCGTATTCACTCAATAAATGATTTGCATAAGACCTTCATAAATTGTTTAAACCACTTAAATTTATTTTTAAAAGGAAAGCAATGAAAAAAATGAGAGGGATTCATCATTATTGAAACGCCATGAGTCATGAAAATTTCCTTGATCAGTAATTTATTTAATGCATCTCTTTAATGTAATACCTGACAAAGTAAATTAGTAAAGTTAGAAATTCAGAAAAATAATAATAAAAATAGAGAAATTACTATAAACTGAGACGTAAAAAAGTCAGAATAAATATTGAATTTGTCAATAAATTGTACATTATTGGCATTACCATTGATATGATATGCATCCATGTAGATATAGATTTCACCTGAAAATTTGGAAAATAACTCTGTCAAATTAAAAATATAAGTATAGGGAGAAATGTGAAGGTGGGAAGAGAATTCTCCATGCTAGGGTAGAGATTTTACAATTTTGTGATTTATTTTTGTATTGTGGGTCGGTGAGAAGAGAATTCTCCATACTAGGGTAGAGATTTCACAACTTTGTGATTTATTTTTGTACTGTTTCTACACCCACTATTTATAATGATAAAAACTTCTTATGTTTTAAATAATTTTAAATTCAAATGACGATGTTGTTAAAATTTGATATATAATATTGACTTATCTTTTATATCATATCACTTAATTTGAATAACTTATATTTTATCACTTAACTTTTTTAAATGCCAAAAAATAACATTTGCCCGCGCGTGTAAACATGAATATTCGTTTGTAGTTAACCATCTTTAACTTATTCAATCTTCCAATGCACACTCAATTTGACAAGTTTCAAATGTGTTGCTACATAATATTATCAAAATATATTTTGAATACGTTTTATTATATATAGATTATTAAAATTACAAATTACATGTTTCATTTAATAAAAAATTTATGATAATTCAATTTTTTTGAGACAATGATTGTAATAAATATATTTTAAATGGGTTAAATGATAAAGCGCATTTTTTTCCTAAAAACTATGACCAGTATTGGGGGTTGTTACCTTTTATATTTCGCGGGTGATTACGACAGTGGATATACTCTAAGAGTGAAAAATGTAATTAACCCTATTCAAAATATGTGTGCCAATTTCAGTCTTAATTCCTATTATTATGTGGGGTAGCTTCCCACAACACATTCTAATTATTCATAATTGTTTTTAGAAATATAATTGATATTCATATATATTTGATTCAAGGGAACTCATAGTCTTTTGTGCAATTTCTTCTCGTCTTCATTATTCTTCTTTTTTTTTCAATATTATGTCTGCAATCCTCTCACATTATAACACATTCCATAATCCATTCATTCAAGTTCACATGTCACTAAGGAAATTTAAATTAAGTGGCTAAATTAAGGTTTCGAAATTCTGAATTTGAATCTCAGATGTGTTTTTAATAAATAATTACTGATAGATATTGTTATTTGTACATTATTTTTTTATCATTCTTCATCTTTATTAGGTAATACAGAATAATAAATTTTTTGGTCGCTTTATTAGAAAATAAATAAATAAAACAATTCCAGAAATATCTTCCACTTCTTCATTATACTGTATTTTTCTCATATGATATGGTCCACCTTCTCATAACACAACCTAAATAATTAAATATCATTCGTCATCATGATTCGAACATTTGACTAACTCCTCTTTTTATTTCTCGTACACTACAAGAAAATAGAAAATTAACGATAAAAATAATTAAGTGACAATTCAATATTATCACTAATTATATATATTTAGTGACAAGAATGTTTGTCAGTAATGAATTTTATTTTTTTAATAATTATTATTATTTTGTAAAAATTGTTATTAGCAAGAATTAGTGACAAAGAAATGTACACAAAGTTGCCACTAAATACAATTAGTGACTCATGTATAGTGACAATCTAGTGAAAACAAGTGACAACAAATAAATTTTGTCACTATGTTGCGTTGTCACTAAGTTATCACTATAAATGTGTCACTAATTGTATTTAGTGACAACTTTGTGCACAATTTTTATCATTAATAAATATATAGCGACAAGATAAAAAATATTGTCACTTAATATATATATTTTTAATGACAATTTTAAAATTATCATTTAATATTTTATCACTAATATTTTTTATTTTTTATTTTGGGAAGTGACATTTGAGATACACGATAGTTGTCAACTTCTTACGTTTTCCTCTTCTCAATATTATAGTCTCCACCCGTCATGGGGTGCGGCGGATAAACGGCGTTTGATGGAAAAATTATTAAAATTTCAATCAAGAAAAAAAAATAATGTAAGTCAAAGATTTTTTTTTTTAATAATAAAATTCTAGTTTTATAGGGAAATCATTGTAATCATGGAATAGAAAAACATTTTGTGTATGAGCGATTTGTTGCTTTTCGTTTTTCACCACACAAAATGGAGTTGTGGAGCGCGCATTAAGCATTTTGTGGGTTTGGAATAAATCAAATCCCACTAATGGGAGATTTTAGGTTTTTTTCTGTTGAGTTAATAATTAAATTATTCTAATATTTTCTAATATTTGATATAATTATGAATACTTTCTTATTATTTGTGAAATTACCAATTAATCTCCTAATTTTAACATACGCCTATCATCGAGCTCATTCCGTCAACCTCCGTTGGGTTTCCACAGTAAACTGGTTAAAATGCTCTTTTGGATTATGAGTTATAATTTTTTTATACTTTTTAGAATTTCTGCAATATTTTTATGAACTAATACGTCCTATGAATTATTTATTTTACCTACCCTCAATTATTTTAATATTTTCTCAAACTTATTTTTTTTAAAAAAATAATAGCAAGGGTAAAATAGTAATTTTTACCTCACTGTTTAGGGGCTACATAGTTATTTTTTCATTCAAGGGGGATATTTGTAATTTTCTAAACAACGATGGTATATTCATAATTATGTCAAACCTCAGAGGTAGTTGTATCCTATTGATGTGTCTGCTTAAAATTTTAAAATATAAGTTTAATATATTTAGGATAAATATAACTACCTCCCGTGAGGTTTATCATAGCTACAAATACTCCCTCATTTTTTAGAAATTACAAATTCCCCCCTGAGGTTTGTAATCGTCTAACAAATAACTCATTTTCATCCATTTTTATGGGTGAACTGACCAAAATATCCTTATGCATTGAATTATTTTTTATTTAATTCGTAAAATAGTTTTGGACTACAATGCGCAGGGAGAGCTTTCTTAAGTTTTTTACACAGAGGAGCAATAATATAATTTGCCTCGGCTGATTTTTCTACAGTTTTAATAAAAAATTTAAGGGCAAAATGGTAGGTTTTAGGCCTTTTGTTAAAAATTACAAATCTCAGGGGGTATTTGTAATTTTTCAAACAACGAGAAGGTATTTGTAATTATGCCAAACCTCAGGGGAGGTGACTGTAACTTGCCCATATATTTATTCAATTTTATTGCAAAATTGATTATTTTTTTCAAATTACTTCAATGTAATCACAATTGGATAAGTGAAAAGAAAAAAAATATTTAAGCTTCTATTAGGAATTGAGCAAAAGTTGAAAAAAAAAATATTTTAAATAACGTCGTATTAAATGGATCTGACATCAACTATAATGCTAACTTAAAATAAGAATTGAACGATTTGAAATTCTTTATAATATGAAATTATTCAAACAAGTAGGACGGATTTATTATTATGAATTCATCGTCTTCTTAGAAATTTATAATTCTTTTTAAATAAACCACTTATATATTCATTTGTTCCTTTCCATCAAGAAATTGCTAACTGAAAATAAGTTCTATTTATACAATCCTAGGGTGACAAAATTTCACCTAAAACTACACTTTTTTTTAAGAAAAAAATTGCATAAATTCTTTGAATATAAATTGTCCTGGACTTGAATATTTCCTAGTCCTGGACTAGCTTGCATGCAACTCAGCAAAAGAAAAAGAAATTCCCTAAGCTATAAATAATTACTATCTAAAAATCTATATGGCTAAATTAAAATCAATACCAAAATTTAAGTATATATTAATTAATCATAGTTAATTAATATTTGTAACGAATTTAGATATAGCTAGAACATTTGTCATGAGTTTTAGCTGACTAATATTTTGGTCTTATGATGGAGTGGAAGCTATAAGAAATGAGAGAATAATTGAAAAAACAGGTCTCCAATATTCTAAGAACTCAAAATTGTAAAAATGTAGTTTATTTCTTAATGAATACCCACTATAGATTCTAACTCAGGCTTAATCGGGCTCAAACGGGCTAAATTTTGAACAGTTTTAGAAACATATGAAATTCAACCTACATATAAGGTCCAAACAACACCTATAAAAAAGATATGAAAATTAACGAAAGTCAACCGAGAACGGAGAAAATTTAAAGAAATGTCCAAAAGAGTTGTTGAAACGATTGAACTTTACACAAATGGTGGCCCCTCACGATAAAGGTGGTGAGGACGGGGTAAGGTTGTCATCGAAAAGACTATCGAAATGAAAAAAAAATTGCCTCGTAACTTCTTCCTAATTAAAAGTTATGGTCGTTTGAAATTCCACCATCAACCTATGCACTTAAAGCGCTATACTTTCAACTTTTATCGATCCAAACATTCCTAGAGATGCATCCCACTACAAGAAAATGACTCAATAGGTACGAAAAAATTTGATGCTAAAATCAGCGACGAGCTAATTAATAAGTAAAATTCTTACTAACATCATTGTTAATCTACATTAGCAACGAATTCAACTATTTTACAAGGAATATATGTTGTTGCCATTTGCTTTACTTTTTGTAGTATCCGCCACTTGTTCAACATCATTTGACCTGGAGAAACAATAATTAATATATGATTGTCGACTCAATAGGTACGAAAGATTTTTTATGCTAAAATCAACGACGAGCTAATTAATAAGTAAAATTCTTATCAAAATAATTGTTAATCTACATTAGCAACGAATTGCACTATTTTGCAAGAAATATATGTCGTTGCTATTAGCTTTATTTTTGTACTATCCGTCTCTTGTTCAACATTATTTTACCTATAGAAAAAACAGTTGATATATGATTGTAGCCCAACTGTATATAGTTAATTAGCATTTTTTTTACTATTTTTCATATTTAATCATGGTAATTAATGATAAACAAATTCTCATATTTTTTTTAGCATATCCAGCCCAAAGACACCTTTTTTTCTTTTTCAGTGGATCAGTTACGTAAATTATATATTACTTATTAATAGTTATATTAAATTCACAATCATATATGTCTTAATAGTTAACAATGACAACTTATAATTCATTAATAATATATGATAGGGGCGACTCTTGGACATCATAACGCGCATGTTGGAGCCGACAAGGTAGCCGTTAGTTAATGCTAATTTATTGTCTTTGTCGTAATATAATGTGTTAATTATTTAAGACCCAGTTGACTTTGACTTTGTTCATGCACGCCAACAACTCAGTGGGGGACCTGAAAGCTGACATTTATGACAACGCCAATTGCCCATTATTATAAGGAAAAATTAGGTTTGGTGTAATTATACATAAATTTTTTGAGTTTAAAAAATTATATTTAATATTTTTAATATTTGTTCCGTTTTAACAAATATGTTCATCTATTAGTCAAAATTCACTAATTTTTTGATATTAACAAAACATTGAACGAAAACTCTTGATTGACTCATTATTAGCCAAACAAATCTTTTATGAATAAACTACCCTTATAATAGTGAAGATATACCTTCTCACTTGCATTAACGTGTGAAGATATATATGGGTAGTTTGGTCAAAGAATTTATTTGACCTACAGTAAGTCAGTAATAAGTCAATCGATGGTAATGACTTTCATTCAGTTTTTTTGCTAATATCAACAAATTCGGTGAATTTTGATCAATGAAGGGACCTATTTGTTAAATAGAAGTAAATCTCAAGAGTACTACATGTAATTTTTCAAACCACAGGGGATCTTCGTATAATTATATCAGATCTCAGGGGAGAGAAGTGTAATTATCCCTTATTATAATTTACAATATATTCCAGTCGCATTGGCAAATGCTTAATAAATAATTATTAATTTATTTCTGAAAATAAGTTTATAAAAGTATTTTTGTTTTACAATTTCTGTTTTAATTCTTTTTAAATTAAATTATTCTAGTAATTGTTATAATTTATTGATAAAATGATAAATATTAAAGTGTTGGACAAAAATATCTTTGGATGTAATTATTTGAATGTCTTATGGTTACTTTTCTAGATTAAATTATTATCACCGCAAAAAAGACAAAAAAAAAAACCTAACAAAGAAAAACTAACGAATTTTAGTGACAATTATTTTTATTCTATTTTAATAATGAATTTCACCGTTCTAATAGTGATTATTAGTAAAAGTCGTTATTAGAAAGAAATAGTGAACCAAAAGTTATGCCTAAACTTGTCATTATATATGTATTACCAATTATCTATAATAACAACTTTATATATAAGTCGTGTTACCTAATAATTATGTAGTTATCAGTTCAAAATTGTTGTTACTTACTATATATTTTCAATAAAAATTTTAGAATTATTACTGGATATTTTATCACATATATAATGTTTTGTTGTAGCGCATTATTACTAAATAAAACTTATCTAGAGAGGGCGAATAAGTAATATAGCATTCTCAAGGCATCGGAGTGCTTCCTTTCAAGTATTATGTGGAAATCTCTTTATTATCCTTTATGTCAATTTTGATCCCCATCAACCTCCATCTTAATTACATACATCACCCATATTCAATTAATAACTGCAGCATCTAAGTTAACGAGGTCTAGTTCAGTTGACGAAGCTGATGCCCCGATTCGAATTCCACTAATATGTGTGGTGTTGTTTTATTACATAGTATGTGTTGTTTAGATTTAATTTATGTGATATATGTTGATTAGGGTATGATTGTTGTAATTGTCTTTGTTAGATTTGCATATTCGGCGCGACTAATTGTAATCGATTTATTTCAATTAATAATAATTTATCGGTTTCACTTAAAAAAAATGCAGCATCTAAATATCACTTCATATTTTTGTAAAACATAAGATTCAATATCAATTTATTATTTAAATTACTTTTGTTTGAAACAAGCAATTCATACTCTTTTATAATTGATGTCTTACTCCCAAATGGTTAAGCTTGAGGTCCCATAACTAAATTTAAAATTATGGGTTCAAGTTCTACTGGTTTTGTGGTACTAATATCTCTCACTTTACGTGGGTTGTAATTTATTTCATAATTTTTTATTATATTGATGTATTGATCAAATTGATATATTGTTTAGTTGTTCATTTTATTGAAATATTGATATAATAACGTACCTATATATATATATATAATGTACTCTTTTATCCAAGAATCCGGAATACATTGAGTTTATTATATCCTATCAGGGAAAATTGTATTTTACATACGGCTAACAAGTTAGGTTATTTGTGATTTTGATCCTATTATTTTTCAACTCACTACAGTATACATATATATATATATATATATATATATTGCATCCCATAACTCCAAAAAACTTGCAATTTTAGTCCAAAATCTTAACTCCATTAAATTTTTGACGGAAATAATCTTATTTATTTAATTTGTAAGAGTTAGAAAGTCACAAATTGATTAGAATATAAATTCTAGAGTATAATTCAAACATATTAAAAATTTATTCTAGATAAGTCAAATAAACTTTTTATATTTAATTCTCAAACAAGAAATATATAAAAAAAAATACATAGTATATGTGTAATAAGAAATTAATTTATCAAGAATAATAAGTAATATTTAATATAATTATAAATAATTCCTTTCAAGACTTAAAGGAGCTTGTGTCATGTACGTGTTGTTTCCGTGAGAAATTTAACAGAATTAAAGTTAGGGACTAAAATTATAAGTTTTTTGGAGATATATATAGGATACAATATTGTGTTAAATTCAAAAATAATAGGACCAAAATCACAAAAAAGAAAAAGAATTGGGTAAATTATAACTACTTTCCCTAAGTTTTGACATAATTACAAATACCTTCTCGTTGTTTGAAATATTAGAAATACCCCCTGACTTTAATGTCCGTATAACAACTAGCCAATTTCGTTAGGTTTTTATTCAATTTTATGGTGAACTGCCCAAAATATCCTTTTGGATTTATAAGTTATAATTTTATATATGGGAAAAAACTTTTTTTAGTATACTAACTTGGCTCTCGTTCAATTTTAGTACACTAACTTTGGTAATTATCACATTTTATACAATATGTTGCAATTTTGCTTCAATTAAGTTCAATTGAGGTTTTTGTTCCAATTTTCCGGTCAATTGACCGTAATTTGCTGACGTGGCCAATTTTTGCTGACGTGTCCGGCGAAATTAACCACGTCAGCATATGACGTGGCAGGCGGCTGACGTGGCGGGATGACTTGGATGTATTTTCTTTCATAAGGATAAATTTTAGTACACTAACTTTAGCATTGTTTAATTTTAGTCCAATAACTTTGAATGGGGTGAAATTTAAGTACAGAATAATAATTATAATAATGATATATATATATATTTTTTTTTCGTACAGAATTTAATATTATTAAGATAATTTTAGTTAATTTGATAATATAGTTGTTAATATTAATTAATTTGATATAGATTAATTGTTAAAAATTTGATAATATAGTTGTTAATCATAGTTTAAAAAAGAGATGATTCAACTGAACTGATAAGTATGAAAAGGAAAAGATCTCGGCTATAATAATATCAACTCTATTAATAATTATAAATAATTAACAAATATATTATCAAATTATTAATAATTATAAAATATATAATTATCTATTTTTTAAATTATGATTAACAACTATATTATCAAATTTTTAATAATTAATATATATCAAATTAATTAATATTAACAACTATATTATTAAATTTATTATTCTCTAATTAATTAATTTAATAGCTATATTAACAATTATCAAATTATTATTAATTAATTATATCTAATTAAGTATTAATAATTATTATTTTAACTTTAACTAATAATTATAAAGAATTAACAAGTTTAAAAAATTTGAGGGCTGGTCGTGAGTGCAGCTTGCAACTAGCGATCAGTCATAATTATATATAAGTGTACTGTTTTCAGCGGTACACTTATATTTAATTTTTTTTATAATATAAATATAAATATGCAGTAACACCCCTAAATACAATGCCAGGGACTTAAATTTCACCTCATTTAAAGTTATTGGACTAAAATTAAACCATGCTAAAGTTAGTGTATTAAAATTCATCCTTATGGAAGAAAATACATCCAAGTCATCCCGCCACGTCAGTCGCCGGCCACGTCATGTGCTGACGTGGTTAATTTTGCCGGACACGTAAGCAAAAATTGGCCATGTCAGCAAATTCCGGTCAATTGGACTTAATTGAAGTAAAATTGCAACATAATGTATAAAATGTGATAATTACCAAAGTTAGTGTACTAAAATTGAACGAGAGCCAAGTTACTGTACTAAATTTTTTTTCCTTTTATATATTCTTTAGAATTTTCTAAAATACTTTTATTGACTAATATTATTTATAGGATATTTATTTACCAACTCTCATTTTTTTTATATATTTTTTCAAATATTTTTTTGAAAAACATAAAAAATCCAGTAAGGCTAAAGTAGTGCTTCTCACATTTCCATCCAGGAGCTACATAATTACTTTCTATTTGAGGGGGTATTTATAATTTTTCAAACAATGAGGAGGTATTGTAATTATGCCAAATCTCAGGAGAGGTACGTAGCTGTAATTTACCCCCAAAAAAATTAGGGATAATTATACTGCCCTCCTTTGAGGTTTGGTGTAATTACACGTAGACCTCTTGTGATTTGAAAAATTACAACTAGTACCCCTAAGGCTTGCTTTTCATCTAACAAATAGGGCTCTTCGTTAGTCAAAATTCACCAAATTGGTTGATTGAACTGAAAGAAAATTGATGTTTACCCTCGATTGACTTGTTGCAAGTCAAACAATCTTTTCTAACTAAACTATATACCTTTACAAAGATGATATACACTTCCCACACATACATTAACGTGTGCAGATATATACCGTACGTAGTTTTATCATAAAAAGATTTGTTTGACTTACAATAAGACAGTAATAAGTCAATATTGTGGATAAATATGGATTTTCATCTGTTTTTCTTTTTGTTAATATAGCAAATTCGGTGAATTTTGACAGACTTATTTGTTAGACGGGAGCAAATCTAAAAAGTAATAAATGTAATTTTTAAATTATTAGAAATTTACATATAATTCCACCAAACCTCATTGGAAGACAGTGTAATTATCTAAAAAAAAAGGGAAAAAACTTTTTTTAGTACACTAACTTGGCTCTCGTTCAATTTTAGTACACTAACTTTGGTAATTATCATTTTTATACATTATGTTGCAATTTTGCTTCAATTAAGTCCAATTGAGGGTTTTTGTTCCAATTTTCCGATCAATTGACCCGAATTTGCTGACGTGGCCAATTTTTGCTGACGTGTCCGGCGAAATTAACCATGTCAGCACATGACGTGGCAGGCGGCTGATGTGGCGGGATGACTGGATGTATTTTCTTTCATAAGGATCAATTTTAGTACACTAACTTTAGCATGGTTTAATTTTAGTCCAATAACTTTGAATGAGGTTAAATTTAAGTACAGAATAATAATTATAATAATGATATAATATTTTTATTTTTTTCGTATGGAATGTAATATTATTAAGATAATTTTAATTAATTTGATAATATAGTTGTTAATATTAATTAATTTGATATAGATTAATTGTTAGAAATTCGATAATATAGTTGTTAATCATAGTTTAGGAAATAGATGATCCAACTGAACTGATAAGTGTGAAAAGGAAAAGATCTCGGCTATAATAATATCAAATCTATTAATAATTATAAATAATTAACAAATATATTATTAAATTATTAATAATTATAAAATATATAATTATCTATTTTTAAATTATGATTAACAACTATATTATCAAATTTTCAATAATTAATATATATATCAAATTAATTAATATTAACAACTATATTATTAAATTTATTATTCTCTAATTAATTAATTTCATAGTTATATTAACAATTATCAAATTATTATTAATTAATTATATCTAATTAAGTATTAATAATTATTATTTTAACTTTAACTAATAATTATAAAGAATTAACAAATTTAAAAAAAATTTGAGGGCTGGTCGTGAGTGCAGCTCGCAACTAGCGACCAGTCATAAATATATAAGTGTACCGTTTTCAGCGGTACACTTATATTTAATTTTTTTTATAATATAAATAGAAATGGGCAGTGACAACCCCTAGACACGATGACAGGGGACTTAAATTTCACCTCATTCAAAGTTATTGGACTAAAATTAAACCATGCTAAAGTTAGTGTACTAAAATTCATCCTTATGGAAGAAAATACATCCAAGTCATCCCGCCACGTCAGTCGCCGGTCACGTCATGTGCTGACGTGGTTAATTTCGCCGGACACATAAGCAAAAATTGGCCACGTGAGCAAATTCCGGTCAATTGAACTTAATTGAAGTAAAATTGCAACATAATGTATAAAATGTGATAATTACCAAAGTTAGTGTACTAAAATTGAACGAGAGCCAAGTTAGTGTACTAAATTATTTTTTTTCCCAAAAAAAAAAATCAACATGCAGAACGTAAAATGCAATTTTTCTCTATCCTATCACTCTCAAGAATATCACATGTGAGATAGCAACGAAAGTTTGATGGGCACTGCGTTGTTAGTTGTGTTTGTTACAAAGTAGGGTTTTCTACGTACGTTAGGGTTCACATTGTAGTTTAAGGTTGCGTATATTCACATTCTTGTGGAAGTTTCAATCAGCCTTCTCTTGCCTCCAAATATATAGTTTATTTACACAAATTTTCATCCATATCTTTTGTTTAATTATAAAAACCATCTCTGACGGCTAAAAAATGGGAATAGTTTATTAATGATGTCGACGTTTTTGGAGGTGTGTGTAATTTTTCAAAATTAGAGGTGATTTGTGTAATCGATTTTGACGTTTCTGATGGGTATATTTGTAATTTTTCTAGAAGCAAGAGGTAGTTTATGTAAATAGATTATAAGTCAGTGGATATTAATGTAATTCTCCCTTGTTTAAATTAAGCTCATTTAAACTAAAAGCTATAAGTTTTTCTTTTCACCAATTTTCATAGCTTTCTCATGAAGTTGTACGTATTGAATTTTATAGCGAGCTTACAACGTTCGTTACAACTTATTTTTATTATAAAAGTAAAAACTATTGAAAATATATGGTTACAAAATTAAATCGGGGTTGAATTTTGGACATATTGGTATCTGATTATTAAATGAAAAGTTGCATAAAAAAGATGACAGAAACTTAAATGGTAACATAAATATTACCCTAATTATAGGTATTAAATAAACATTTTTTTTTCTTTTTGGATTGCTGTATTAATGATTTTTATAATATTATTAGTGATAAGAATTTAATAATTATATGCTTGTCAAAATGTAGTTGTATTGTCATTAATTATAATATCTCACTAATTTCAGTAATCATGTACAATTCATAATATCTTTTTATAATTTAAAAATCACATTGACACTGCATAAAAATTAATTTTTCGATACAGTGTAAATGACCACAATTTAAAAATTAAGGTAAATCAATACTATTAACTACAATCATACAAAATCATTGCAAAATTTTAAATTTCTACCATGCTTATTTCCCATGATTTTAGCTATGACTTTCATTTTGGACTCACTTGTAGAGACAATGGTTAATAATCGTTGCATAACCATGATAAATTTGAATTCGACATGATTTTTTCTTTTTTACCATAATAATTAACTTCAAGAAAAATCATATTTTCTTGTAGCATGATAAATAAATTTATCGTCATATATTTCATATATCTACTTATAATTTCAAAATTTTCAGTAACATTTTGTACTAATATTATTTTTATATAATTGATAATATTATTAGGAGAGTTGGGAGATTTTCAGGCAAAACCCTCTAATTATCTAATGAATTTCGTGCTTTGGGGGAATAGAAAATTATAACGTTTGAATCGGAACGAAAAAGACGATTTGAAGGATAAGATTTGAAAAAAATAAGAAGGTCCGAATAATAAAATCCACAATATAAGTCATATGGTCATACGTAAGAGTTGGAATTTTGGAAACACAGACAGGGAGGCGCATATCCCATAATACTAAAAAAATATGTATAGGATGAATCATATGGTGTAACGACAAATATTTAATATCTCTGATTTAATGGTCGTGTAACAATTAGCTCAATTCATTAATTTTTATTAAATTTTTATTAGTTTTTATAATGAATTGACTAAAATATTCTTGTAGACTATGAAATATAATTTTACTTTTTTTTTTAAATTTTTATCTTTTTTTTTTTTGGACTAAATGGATAATTTTCTTTTTACTGTTTTTCAATTTTTTTTCATCCACCTTGGCCCATTCTTTTACAAATTTTTAATTTGTTTTCAGAAAAATAAATGAATACAGCTGATGCCCCAAAATAATTCATGGATTTAAAGCCAAAAAGTTTCATCCTTGAAGCAGCCAGGTGACTACCAGTAGGACAGCCATAAACAAAGAGGGTAAAAGGCAATAATCTTACTTGGCAGGCCCAATGTACGAGATCGTCCCAGTGGAACACTTCATTGTACAGCTGGACGGACTCATCCTATAGCTTGTCAACACATGCTGACACTTCATACTGAAAGATTTCGGTCAGATTCACATAGATGAGATAGGAATTAAGCCGATAAAGTCACTAGTAACAGCTTTGTGGAAATATAGATAAATTTGGCAAGACTCAGTCAAATGGGTATATCTCCTTCTATACTTCTCCAAATCCCGATAGATTCTTCTAGAAGATAGCCAAGTCAAAGGGATTTCCAAAGGTATACGACTCTCAGCAGCTAAACCCCGGATTTGGCTCCATCAACGGTTATAAATTGGTCCCCTTTGTGCAACCCTTAGTTGCCAAGTTTTGGTGATATTTATTCAACACTCTCTTTTGACAATTACACACACTCACAATCATTTTTATCAATTGTTATCTAATTTTAGCTCACTTCTATACAGATTCTATCACTACATGCATCATCTTTCATTATTCTTCACAAATCACTATTATTCTCACTTCATTTCAAGTTCATTTTCATTTTTACTCTTACCGACTTAAGTATCGAAGTGCTAACACTTCCTTACAGGTTAATCCCTGCATATCTTAGAATTTTCACAAAGATCCTTTGAAATTTAAAGTACCTCAGAACCCAGGTACGCATCAACGATAATGACAAAGTTGTCAATTCCAAACCTCCATACACTGATTATATAATTTCATCAAACATCAAGAAAATATTTGTAATTTTTTAATCAATAAGGGGATATTCGTGATTATGCCAAACCTAAAAATACTGGTTGTAATTTTTGTTTTATTTTTTTTTTTTTGTGCTAAAGAGTTTGGATAGTTTCCGCCCTAATTATTATCATGAATCAAGACATATCTTTCAAAGATAAGCTCTATACAGAACTAGTTATAAATTACTGGCCGACACAATCGTTTATAAAAAAATTCGAACTCAGAAAGCGTATAAGGTGATTGCACCTCTATAAGATAGCACTGGTGGTCAATAAATGTGAACGATGACCATCGGATTGAGAAATAAACTCAGAACGTAGGATTGGATAGTCAACACAAAAGCTAGTAGAAATTGTTGACCCTAGAATTGTTTTAAGCAAGAAAAAGAGGGGGGTTGTGATGGAGAAAGAATTTTACCAAGAACAAATATATTATTTTCGAAAGTATTAAGAGATTAAGATTATATATTTTTTAGTTATTTTATAATTATTAGATTATCCTTAGTTAGAGGGTGTTTGGCTAAACTTTTTTAAAACATCTTATAAGCTCCTACATCTTATAAGATGATTTAGGAACTTATAAGTTGTTGGATCTTATTTTGAAAATAAGCTCCTAAAATGTTTGGATAAAATAAGATGTTAAAGCTTATAAGATGTTTTCACATCTTATAAGATGTTAGAGTGTTTGGCATCATAAGATCTTTTTATTGGTAAAATGACTAAAAATGACCGTATACTATTAAAATCAAATAAGTTACTATTTTTGACATATTTTGCATTTAAATATTTTTAAAATACTTTAATAAATAGTATACATTAATATAACTCCAGATAATATTTAATAGTTATTTTTTTATAAAAATAAAAAAAATTTGATAAATTATTATCTCTAAAATTTTGCATTGAAATAATATTAATATTCATGCTAGTCGAATAATAACATAAATATATAATTGATACATATTTTTAATTCCAATGACTACGTACTTTTAGCCATATTATAATTTATAATGTCTTGAATTTTTTTTCCAGTAAATATAACATCTATAGCAATTTTTTACATAATTATTATAATAAAAAATTAATATTAATTATGTAATTAATGTCATAGTTATATGAGAAAGAGATCATATATAAAATTGTATATATATATATAGATAGAGAGAGAGAGAGGGGGGGGGGGGTGGGGGGGTGGGGGAGAGAGAGAGAGAGAGAGAGAGAGAGAGAGAGAGAGAGAGAGAGAGAGAGAGAGAGAGAGAATTTTTTGTTGTTAAAAAAATATTTGTTATGTTAAGGGTAAAATTGAAATATAGCAAATCAATAAGGTTATTTTTGTCTTATCAATTATTAATTGCATAGAGCTTATAAGACCTTATAAAAAAAAGTTAGGAAAGTTAACTTTTTTAAAAAGATCTTATAAGATCCAAAACATCTTATTTTGAGATCTTACAAGTTCTTTTGAAAAAAAATTTGACAAACGATTTGTGACATCTTAAAAGCTCTCAAACATCTTATAGGATGGTTTGAAGAGCTTTTAAGCTTAGCCAAACACCCTCTTAGTCAACTATGGCCACATGTTAGCGAAGGGTAAAAACGAGTTTACACCCAGTATTAATTACCTAAAATAGTATAAATTCCTTATTTGTATCAATGTAAAGGGGACTTTTTGGACAATTGAAAGAAGAAGACTTTTCTAGTTTGCAATGTATGAAGTGTGTTTAGATTGTAAGCTCCTGATTTATTCTCTATCAGGGGTAATTGTATTTTTCGCTAATTGCATTTTGGTCCTATTAACGCTCTATTATAAAAATTTGTCACACATTTTTTTTCATCTAATCTCAATCTTTGTCTTGACTACAGCAAAAATTTATTGAATTTCCACGATTAAAAGACCATAATACCCTCATTCCTATATGTAGATTTACACCTTCATTTTACTTTACTTTTATTTTTTATTTCATATTTTGCACTATCTCATTCTTTTTTCTCCATTTATCTTAATCGGTACGTAGTCATCCAACCAAACACCAACTTGCGGCATAACCGCCTAAGGGTGATATTTAGATAAGTAGTCACTGGACAAGCAAGGAGACGCTGAAAGAGAAAAAAAAAAAAAAAAAGAAAAATTAAAAAAAAGAAAAATACTTCAATTATTATAAAAAAATTATTCTCTACATTATAAATGACTATATATAATGTGAAAACTTAAATTTTTTACTATAAAAAATCCACATTCATCGTGATATTTTGTTGTGACTAATTTATTGACATTGGTTGCAGAAACACGTCGAATAGTCATTACAATTATGATTAATTAGTATTCTTTACAATTTTTTATTTATAATTATGACAAAAAATCATATTTCTTCTAGCGAGTCTTTTTTATTGGAAGGTCCAATTAATTACCATCGAAACTTAAAGACATTAATGGATGAAAATGCCCACAATTAAAAAGGCTCGCTTATGTACTAAATTGGAGAATAGTGAAGTAATAACTATGGCTGAAACGAAAATAGAAACAAATCAGGGACCAAAACGGAAAATTCGCCAAAATGCAAAGAAGCCACACGTGCCACCAGAAGAAAGCGTTGACCAAGTAAATTATACTAGCGTAACTTCAGACCCCCACTCTGATCTTGCCAACTCGGACAGGCCCCACAGCCAAGCCACGTGGCGAGATCATAAGGCAAAAAGCCCAAGCATGTGGGCCTGGAATCGGAATATGCCCTCCAAGATTCGCCATAATTGCACTTAAATACGGAACCCCCTCTCCCCCCTCACTTCCCTCCACACTCGCTCTTCAATTCTCTCTCTCTCTCTCTCTCTCTCTTCAATTTCATGCGTAAATTTAATAAATGCGAGCAAGGTTTCAATTATTATTTATTTTTTCTGAATTTTGAATAAGTTTTTGATCATATGATCATCGCAGTTGGTGGGTTGTGCGTGTGGAGTGCTGTGAAATAGCTCATCACGTTCAAGGTAATAAGATTAATTATTGTAAATTCTTATGTATTTTTTTTTTTATTTTGAATCTCATTTTCTTTGTTTTCTGATTGATTATAAATTATTAATAGTAGTTTTACGTGCAAATTCTTGAATGGAAAGAGTCTGTCGTTCTCGGTTCATTCAAACTGTTGGATTATTTACCGTCCGACGGGACGACGGAAAATATTGATTTTGTTATTTAATGTTTAAGAATGGATCAAGCTTGCTGCATTCGATCTAATCGTAAACCTACACGTGTTTTTTCATGCATTATTGTTAATAATAATAATAATAATAATAATAATAATATATTATTATTATTATTATTATTATTATTATTATTATTGATGGTAATGGTTATTCGGAATTTGTGGTGAAGAAATGGAGTTGTAGAAATGTTGTTAGATCTTCCAGAAAAAAGGGGTTTTCTGTGAAGAATTTGGTTGGAGAAAATGTCGAAAATTTCCCTATTTTGGCATTTTTTCAGTTAAGGGAAATATTCTTTTTAATATATGAAAAAAGTTAATAATTTTTCGTTGTGAAGTAATTTATTTTATTTGTTATTTTATTGTTATATAATTATTTTATTGAGCAAAAACTCTCATTAGAAAATATAATTAGCAAATTACTCTGTGATCTTAAAATAAAGCAAATTATCCCCTATATTTTCCTTTGCCAGAGATAATTTGTTTCATTTATCAAAATATAGGGAGGTAATTTGCTAATTATTTTTTTATTGAAAGTTGTTACTCATTTTTTATATCATAAGATAAATTGCATTTATCTCTAATTTTAATTAATGCAAGTTACTTAAAATTCAAAATTATTAACTAACCCCTTCATATCTTTCGATATCCTCAATCTCACGCAAAATAATGATTGCAACGATAACAATAAGAAAATATTTTTAATAAAAATATATATAAATAAATATATTTTTATTTTAATAATTGAAAATGAAAATAAAAACGACGTCATTATTTTACTGCTGTGGTTAGATGTCCTTTTCAGTCAGTGTTGATAAGAAGCAGAAGAAGTACAACAATGTTGTTGTCTTAGTCTAGACAAGTCCTGTGTTCACACGCTCTTGTTTCTTTTGTTGAAAAGTCTCCTTTGTCTTCCTCCATCCTTGGAGCCTTTCTCCTTAATTATTTCTATTTTAATTACTTTATGGTTTATTTTTTCTATTTTTTATTTTCACTTTTTGACAAATTCAACAACACGGGAAAATGGTCGGTAGGCATTTGGTTAGACTAAATATACGTCTTAATTTTATTTATGCCAATAGAATTTTTTATTTCAAATTCTGTTACAATTTCTATTTTATTTAACATATATATATGTATAAAAATTATATTTATCTACTTTAAACGAAATCGAAGATGCAATTTGATTCGAAATAAAAAATTCAATGGAGTATTTGAAAGGGTTTATTTGACGAATTCATGGTACAACGTCTCTGTAAGTTTCGATGAACATAACTAAGGTACTTAATACACTCGGATACAACGAGGGATATCGCTCTTATTTTTTTATTTTTGAAACATTAGTTTAATAAAAATATAATTTCAAGAGTCCAAAATTTAAGTGAAGTGCTGACTTCCCAATATTCAAGAGTTCAACAAAATACTACTGGGTCAGTGATATAAGCAACAGCTGTTACATTAAATTTTTCGAACTAATTAATTATGAAATTATTCTTTTGTTGACTTTTGGACATAATCTGTTCAGTTTCATAGTCAAACTTCAAATAGGTCTGTTGCTTAGATCACCAATTCAGACAACTTTGTGGGTCATGAAACTGATAAAAAATCTTGGGGAAATTGTAAATTTAGTCCACAGTTTAGGATCATTTTAAATTTAACTCTATATTTTATAAAATTTTAAATTTAACCCTATGTTACGTTAAAGATTGAAAAAAAAAGCCAAAGCGTTTCAAGAAAGCCCTATCCCACTAACAGACATTAAGATTAACGGCTGATAATTTTGATCAACGTGCACAAGATTTCCATGTGGGATCTCCGTTAGTTTTAACATCAGCTAGTCTTAGTTTTTTTTTTTTTGGCAACGTTTTGACCTCTATTTGTAATTTTTAATGAAATAAGAAGTTAAATTTAAAATTTCGTACAACATGGGGTAAAAATTTGAGATCTTAAATTGGGGGATTAGTTTTACAATTTTATGGTTTTTACCGAAAATCTTAAGTATACCTACTTTTGTCTTCTTTTGAGATTTTTCTAATCTGTTCTTTAATATTCACTAATCCCAAAATTATGGTATTGATGAACAACTCTGACCTTTCTGTGACAAGCTATTAGTTTTCTTGTTTCGGTGCCTGTCTCTTCTGTCTGTGTTTTCCGCAATCCAAAAATTATGGTAAAATTATACTTTTAGTCCTATAAAACATATTTATTAGTATTTTGTTTTACAAGATTTTTTAAAATGATCTCAAAATTGAAAAAATTCGACGTCTTTAATCCTTTGTTTTACGAAATTCACAAAATGATCTCAAAATTAAGAAAACTCGACATTTTTAGTCTTCTATTTTACGAAATTTGTGAGCTAAATGTGTCGAATTTTTTCAATTTTGGAATTACTTTGAAGGTCGAGTTTTTTCAATTTTGGGACTATTTTTGAAAATTAAAGTAGATGACTAATGTATTGAACTTCTATTTTATGGGACTAAAAATGTAATTTTGCACAGCCGGAGAATTGCCAATACCATATTGTAATATGTAATAATCTTCTTGTTTAGTACTAAACTACCACTGTCTCTTGTGTTCGTGTTTTCAGGACATATATACACCAGTTTGCCTTCCAAGAATCTAGGAGAAAGCTAATAGTTATTATGGCTAAGGAACAACTGCAAGTTCTGAATGCACTTGATGTAGCCAAAACACAATGGTATCATTTCACAGCCATTGTGATTGCTGGGATGGGATTCTTCACCGACGCCTATGATCTCTTCTGCATCTCTCTGGTGACGAAATTGCTCGGCCGCATATACTACCACCATGACGGGGCGGAGAAGCCTGGCACGCTGCCGCCCAACGTCTCGGCCGCCGTCAATGGTGTGGCCTTCTGCGGCACACTCGCAGGGCAGCTCTTCTTTGGGTGGCTTGGTGATAAATTAGGCCGGAAAAAGGTGTATGGAATGACACTTATGCTGATGGTGATTGCTTCAGTCGCTTCGGGGCTTTCGTTTGGCGATCGGCCTAAAGCCGTCATGGCGACGCTCTGCTTCTTTCGGTTTTGGCTTGGCTTTGGGATTGGTGGAGACTACCCTCTTTCGGCCACGATCATGTCGGAGTACGCCAACAAGAAGACTCGTGGGGCGTTTATAGCTGCTGTGTTTGCGATGCAGGGGTTTGGGATCTTGGCGGGCGGGATGGTGGCGATCATCGTTTCTTCTTCGTTCAAGGCTGCGTATCCGGCCCCTGCCTATCAGGAGAACCCCCTTGCTTCTACCGTTCCGGCTGCTGATTACGTTTGGCGTTTGATCCTAATGTTTGGGGCTCTCCCTGCAGCCCTGACGTACTACTGGCGTATGAAGATGCCGGAAACAGCACGTTACACCGCGTTAGTCGCCAAGAATGCGAAACAGGCGGCTTCGGATATGTCAAAGGTGCTGCAAGTCGAGATTGAGGCAGAACAGGAGAAAGTAGAGAAGATTGCTCAGGAGAAAGGCAATGACTTCGGGTTGTTCTCTAAGGAGTTCCTTCGTCGCCACGGCCTCCACTTGCTCGGCACGACCAGCACGTGGTTCTTGCTCGACATCGCCTTTTACAGCCAAAACCTCTTCCAAAAGGACATATTCAGCGCGATCGGATGGATTCCCCCAGCCAAAACGATGAATGCGCTCGAAGAAGTTTACAAAATCTCAAGGGCTCAAACTCTGATTGCCCTCTGCAGCACAGTTCCGGGCTACTGGTTCACCGTATTCTTCATCGACAGAATCGGGAGGTTCGCCATCCAGCTAATGGGATTCTTCTTCATGACAGTGTTCATGTTCGCGTTGGCGATCCCCTACACACACTGGACTCACAAGGACAACAGAATCGGCTTCGTGATCATGTACTCACTCACTTTCTTCTTCGCCAACTTCGGCCCTAACGCCACGACCTTCGTTGTCCCCGCCGAGATCTTCCCAGCTAGGTTAAGGTCAACATGCCACGGGATATCAGCCGCTTCCGGCAAGGCCGGAGCGATAATTGGGGCGTTTGGGTTCTTATATGCAGCTCAGCCAAAGGACCCTAGCAAGACGGACGCCGGCTATCCAGCTGGCATTGGGGTAAAGAACTCACTCATCGTGCTCGGCTGCGTCAACGCACTGGGTATGATTTTCACATTCTTGGTGCCCGAGTCAAATGGGAAATCGTTGGAGGAGATGTCGAAGGAGGGCGAGGAAGAGAGTGGAAGTGTAGAGATGAGGCAACCAGGGGTTAATGATGTTAGGACAGTTCCAGTTTAATTTAACTATAATATGTGTATTTTGAGCAACTATGTTTTAGATGTTGAGGCGAAATATGCCGTCCGTATATTTGTCTGCTTTTGTGGTGGGAATCAGTTATTTATGTCTGTAGGACTGGATGTTGATTACTGTTTCTGACTAAGGTTTTAAAGAAAGTCTTACGTTGCCAACACAAATCTTAAATAACTATGTTGTGATATTATGTGGGTAATTTCAATTTTTATTCCCGTGGTTTTAAACCAATTGTAAAGTCATCCTACACATTTTCAAGTTTTACAATGTCATCCTTCCGACGACTTTTCGACCACATTTTCCAATCAAAAGATATCCAAAAGAGCATTTTACAAAAATGTCCTTTATATAATTAGTACACCAACAACAAATCAAATTGGTTCCTTATTTTTTAAATACAATTCCAAAATGATCCATCTTTTTGTAAAAACAAAGAAAAATTGCATAATACCCCCCGTGTTATATGAAAATTACAAAAAATTTATCTGTGTTGATTAAATAGCCCAAAAAAAACCCTGCAAAAAAAAAAAATCCATCTCCGTTAAAAAAACAAACGAAGAGTATCCTACATTCGCTTGAAATACGAATGAAATATGATTTTGACCTGTTTTTCAGCCTTTTGACCTTCTTGAATAGAATTACCCCTATCTTATTTGCTCTCTTTATTTTTTTTTTGATTAATTCTTTACCTTTTTCACATTTTACTTAAAAAAAATATAATAAATACTAAATAATTAATATTCACATTAATATTTATACAGAAAAATATTATTATATTAAATTAAATTATTATATATATATACATATTACATTTTTAGGTATTTTAATATTTATAAAATATTAAAAATAAAAATACATGATTTTATTTTAAATATTATTAATTAATTTTATTTTGTGTTGAATATATTTTAAAATTACAGTGTTAATATAAATTGCAGTAAATAAATTTTAATATTTCAATATAATTATATTTAAACATAAAAATACATAATTAACAAAATTTACAAAATTAAAAAAAATACGACAAAAAAGGGAAGAAAATAGTTGTCTTCCCCAAGTGACCCCCCCACCCCCCGGCGTTGCGCCTGCGCCTCCCTACCGCCACCACTGCATCATCTCCGCTTCCCCACCGTCTCCACCCCATCGCCTCGCTCCCCCCACCTACCTCTCCAAGCGGCGAGTGGTCACGGCCGCCCAGATGTGGGCAGGATGTCGTTGCCCAGATCTGGGCAGCTACGTCTTGGGTGACGACGCTAGTCGCCAACCTGGGCCGCGATGGGTGGCGTCGCCTATAAGCTGACGATCGGTGGAGTGCGACGGCGGCCCTCCACCGGTGTATATATATATATATCTATATATATATATAGACGATATATACGTGTAATATATATTATACTTGTATGTATATATTATATTTTTATAATATAATATTTTTTTGTTTTTTATATAAATAAAATATAATTTAATCTGGACTGTTCATTTTTAACTATTGAAATCAATGGATACTAAATTTTGATTAAATCCAACTGTTCGGATTCTATCAAAGAAAATCCAACGGTCATTGTAGTAGTAGTAGTAATAATAATAATAATAATATATATAATATAAGGGTATAACAGGAAATTACAAAAAAAATTAACGGCGTTAAGCAAAACTAACGGCAAGGGGAGCATGTGCAAGATTTTCAAGAACACAGGGTTTTTTTGCCCATATTTTTAGCATACGGGGTTTTTAGCTGAATTTCTATAACACAGGGAGGTTTTATGCAATTTACCCTAAAAACGATGTCAAAATGGTCATTTTTTTTACCATTGCATATTGACCGTTGGAAGGCAACTGATACCCAAGCAAAAATTTCCAATGTAAACCCCATTTGGCATTTGAAGTAGCAACATGCAAGCAAAAATTCTCACCAAAATAGCCAAATATTTCATCGAAAATTCCATTGTTTCATTCACCAAAACCACATCAATTACAATACAAATTGTTAGATTAGGTGACCAAAAAGCCAGTTAGACTGGCCTTTTTGCTATCTATTTAGCAATTTCAATGTAATGTAATATTATTTTTGGTTAAAACCAGTGTTCATATCTTGGCAGTTGCGTTTGTGAACAAGTAATGCATACGTTTTGGGGTTAGTTTTTTTTTTTTTTCCCCGAGAAAACTACCGCAACTATATTAACGTAGGCCGAAATGTTCACATATGTACAACAAAGGAGGAAAACATATGTGAAGATAGCACGAGGAAACACAATATGCCTATTCTACCACGTATTGAAGACCTCAATGATCCGGGGGGATGGTCCTACGGGCTTGGCCGATCAGATCCAGGGCATCCCCACGATCTCCTTCGAACAAACATTTATTCTATTGGGTCCACAACACCCAACAAAATGTGAGAAAGAAAGCAAAGACATCGCGATCAAGATCGGTGTGAGCGCAACGAATCCAGGCTTCCACACAGAGGTTCCCACAGTCGACCATCCGCCATGGCACATGCGACAAGGCCCAAACCAGCCATGCAAACAAACAATCGACCAACACGTGTTCTAGCCCCTTTTTTCATTAACCACACCAAATGCATCGCCCCTCTACTGTAACTCCGAGTCGCTGCAGATTGTGCTGCATCGGGAGAGCGGGATGGCAGCACCTCCAGGAAAATAAGAGGACTTTCGGGCAGGCTCTAGTCCGCCAAAAGGAACTCCCAGTCTCGGCTAGAAGGGTCAACGTTGGTCTCCATTGTTGGATGGAAGTCCCTCAGTGACAAGCCCAATAATTAGCACAAAAATTAAATGGTCCTATCTTACTATTACAGGCGAGGAAACATGTTTACAATAACCCTTAAAATTACAGATTAACAAACTGGGGAAATTTTTTAATAGAACACAAGAGAAAAATTATGTTAGTGAAGAAACAATATATATATATGTGTGTGTGTGTGTGCAAATATATAAAGACAGTAAAAGAAGAAATAGAGGATCGACTTAAATCCTCAGATCCGATGAGTATATACCTAAAGAGCCCTAAACTCTAGCAACACAAACACGGTTGCATTGGCCCCAAATTGTCACACAAGCAATGTCGACGAAGGACCTCACGAAGATCAAAGGTGTTCACAAAGAACAAAAGAATGAGGGAGCAAGGAGAAGAAGATGAAGGTTTCTATTGTTGTTGTTGTTGTGCTAAGCAGAAACTAAACGGATACATATATATAATGGCGGATAGAGAGAGAGAGAGAGAGAGAGAGAGAGAGAGAGAGAGAGAGAGAGAGAGAGAGAGAGAGAGAGAGAGAGAGAGAAGAGGGCTTGTGTAATTGGAGAGGAATGAGGCATTGGTAATCAGAGGAGATCTTGGAAACAAGAAAGAAAGAGGAAGAGAGATTAGTTGTAGAGAGATACCCAAGGAAGAGGATCAAGACGAGGCGACGCTTGGAGAAGGGGAAATAATAAGGTTATCAGCAAATGAGGAGAAGAAGAGTCGCTTAATGTTAAAGAGGCGGACGGGGTCGGGTTTGGACCACATAGGCCGGGTGGACGAGATGGGCCATAAGAGGGGCATGGGCCAAGCCATCTGGTGTTGGGCCCGAAGCTTTAGGAACATGGGCCACAAGTTTTTACAGTCTCTACCTTAGACCATGGACCTTAAAGAGGACCAAGTCCAAAGCCGGATATGATTTTCAGCATTGCCATATTCGTCGGGATACCAAGATAAATCCTGCAAAAATAGAAACACTTTGTGTATATGGGTTAGAGAGTGCAAAGAATACTGAAGAGATTTTATCGTTCTAGGTTTAAAATTTTAAGACAACCTTTAAATTTTTCTATTGGTAAACACTTAGTTCCCATATCAGCTGGGTTGGATCCAGACTTAATTTTTTTTTCAGCTTAATGATTTCTTTTTAAACTATATCCCTAATCAAGTGGTACCTAACATCTATGTGTTTAGTCCTATTATGAAAGGCAGGATTACAAAGTTGAATTCCCGATTGACTATCCGAATAAATGGTGACTTTTTCCTTTAGAAAACCAATTTCTTTTAATAATCCTGCCAGCCATATAGCTTCTTTGAAAGATTCAGTGGTGGCAATATATTCGGTTTCAGTAGTGGACAATGCAATAATGTGTTGTGATGCGTACCGGGGTCCAGCAGCACCACAAAATATCGAGGAATCTTCTTCAAAGTCCCAAGATTGTAAGGGAGACTAACCTGCAGAGAGGGGTTAGCACTCTAATGCTTAAGTCAGTAATGTTTAACTAGCAAATAAATAAAGAACACTTGAAGGGGACGAGAACAATGGTGAAAGTGTGATAATTGGTGTGTGAACATTTTGAAAAGTGGAGAGAAATTCGTGTGCAAAAGATAGAGTAGATGTTACTTGAGAGTTCTCAAAGTAGTGAACTTGTGAGATGTTGAAGTTGTCCAGTGACTGCACAGTATGCTCCTTTCATAGCCAGTGTTGAACCCAATTTTGGAGGAGATTTGTTAAGTGTCATATACCGTTGAAAATCCGGAAGAGTCCGCCTCCTAACCCAACAAACCTCCCATGAATCGGAGTTGAGTTGGTGGAGATATATCCATTTGAGTGAACCTTGCCACATTTGCCACATTTTCCAGGAAAATAGTTACTTGATGAGAAACATCCGGATTCTGGCCAATCTCCACCGGGAATTTGGATGAGATCTTTTAACATGACGTGGCTTAAGGTGTTGGCTAGCCGTGTGATGTGGAATCCAAGCTGTTTGATGACTAGGCTTGCTGTACGAGCCTTTTTCGTGGACCTGCCAGGTCAGTTATTCGAAACTGGGTTTATATATGGAAAAAACCTTACTCTTAGGCCTGGTGGTGTCGGCCTGCTGGGCTGCTCAGCCTGGGGGCTTGCTACTAGCTCTTGAGCTGGCCTGATGGATTTTGAGGGGGCATCATCACTCCCTCCTATTCCAATAGTGCGAGACTTGCTGTCGGACTGTTTGAGTAAGCAGTCTTGCAAAGGTTAGCACAAGATCAAAATACTTGGGTGTGCCAGCAGGAGAAGTCTTGCTGTGTTGCTTCAATCATGTTATTTTGCTCCAACAGGGTGGATCTTGCTGTGCTGGGCGTTCTCTGCTGGATTTAGTACGCGTAATAACATGCGGATTTTGAATTGGTTTTGAACTTATCTGCAGAGAAGATTTAGTAAGATAATCATTGCTATCAAAGGAAAGGAAAGAGAAGTTCTACCACACGTGTTTATGCACGCACTCGGTGATTGGGGCATGTCTGCTAAGCGAGGAGGAGAGAGCCCGAGCCCTGTGCAGATGGGACTCTTCGTCTGCCAAGGTATAAAACCCCTTTCTTGGGGAAGTTACCTTCTCCATCATTCTGCCTTCATCCGAGTAAGTTCCTCCCCCATTTTCTGCGGATTTTTCTCTCTTTCTTTGTTTCTCTAGCAAGAATATTTTTCCTGAAATCGATTTTTCCCTCGCAGGTTTTGAGATTTTCTAGAGCTTTCCTCTAATTCATTGCTTCCCCCTGCTTTGAAACTAGGTACGCCCTTCTGCTTCCCTCTATTTGGTAGTCATGTCCATTGGTAGTATAGATAGGGACGCCATAGAAGATGTTTTGATTGATCTGTTGGACCCTTCTGACGAGGGTGATGATTATCCCACGCCTTCTAACTCTGCCTCCCACCATGGAGGTGAGAGTGAGGAGGAGGGAAACAACAAGGAGGAGGGGAACAGGAAACGGATGGAGGACCTTTTGGTTTCGACTGGGGTCGCCGCTTTTCTTATCTATAGGTCTAAGTTGAATGGACTTAGTAGGGGTCCGGGATAAGTACGGGGTACCTGGTGATTATGTGATCCAGGCCCCTGCACCTGAAGCTCGTCCCATCTTCCGCCTACTGGTTTTCTGTGTTTCTATCTTGCCCAGCTGGAAGCAAGCCTTCGATTCCCCATTCCCCCTTTTTTTCTGCGAGGTGGCTACTTTATTTAACATTCATCTAAACCAATTAGTTCCCGAGTCCTTTTAGTCTGTTGTCTGGTTTTTACATCTTGGTGCGGAATTTAGGAAAAGTCCCCTCTGCTGCCTAATTCCATTCATTCTTTATGTTGAAGAGAGCTGGTCCTAGTCTTTTTTACTTCACCTCCCGAGGGGAAGCTCGGTTTTTGTCCACCGAGTCCTCTGTGAAGGAGTGGAAATGGGACTATTTTTTTATGTCCTATCCGTAGCCCTGGAGGTTTCCCCAAGTGTGGGTTGTGAACCCTCCTGATCAGTTAAAATGCTCAGCCCGAAACAGGCCCGTTGCTTTCCAAGCTTTGCTTGAACTTTTGAATGCCTCCGCTTTTGATCCTTGCAAGATTGTACACCCTGCTATCCTCCACCAGTTTGGCCTGAGCCCTAAGGTGGCAAGCATAGATCTTGCTGCTGGTATGCAACCTATTTGTTGTTGCTTGCTTGCTGCAAGAATTTTGGTTAGAGAAAATGTGTGCTAATATATGTGTTTGTGTTTACCTGCTGGGTGCGGGAAGAATGTTTCAGAAGCTGTTGCAAGATAAGGCGGAGGCGACTCCGGATGCAGGCTCCTCTGCAAGGCAAGCCCTGATCAAAAGTCCTCCTTCCACTCCTGCCAGTTCGGCCTCCACTGGAGACCCTAAAGGAAAACGCCCTGCTGAGGCCCTCCCAACTCCCACTAAGAAGGCTAAGGGTCAGCACGGTCCTCTGGCCCCACCTGCTCCTCACCCGGTTACACGAGTGGGAACTCCTTGTCCTACTGATGAGAGGGCGGCATGAAGGAAGCTCTCCCTTGAATAGACCCTACAGGAGGACTATTCCCTGCTGCTGGATGAGGGGGAGCCTAGCCGGGCTGGTGAATTTTTGAAAGGGATCAGGCCACCTCAGGACAAGACATATGCAGACAACCTGTCTCGTGCTCAGGCCCTAGGTCTCTTTGCTACTCACCTTAGTAGGGTAAATGCATGATAATTAATCAAATCAGATGGATATGACCTGATTGCTTTTATTCTTATTGTACAGGCCTCTGTGCTGGGGGGGGGGGGGGAGGACCTTTGTTCGAGGGCTCCCTTAAGCGGGTGGAAGAATTGGAGAAGGCTAACCGCAGGCTGAGGAAGCTGCCCAGAAGAGGGACGAGACTCGCCAGGAGGATGTTGCCAGCCTGCGCCATGTGCGGGAGGAGGTCACTTCCTTGCATGTTCATTTAGAGCAGGCGGTCCTGCAAGCTGAGAAGGAATGGAAGGAGCTGATCTACCGATACCCTGAAACAGAGGAAGGTTGAGATTTGCTGGAGGGTATCTGGCAGAGTCGTATGGCTGAGTATACCAAGTCTTTAGAGTTTCAGAGCCTGCTGGTGGATAAGGATCTGAAGTACTATTACCATGATTTCCAGACTTGTACTCAATAATTTGCTGCGGCTAGCTATCTTCCAGCCAGTACTGACGCCTCCTTCCTGGACCAGAATGCAGGCCTGGCAACAGCTCCTGACCCGGATGATGATGAACCTGCCCCAACGCCAGAGGTCCGTGCTGCTGAAGATGACCCCGTGCCCCTGGACCTCACTGGGCAGGTGACGGGAGATGCAGTGCCCTTGAGCTCAAAGCCTCCTGCTGCAGTTGGTGGAGAAAGTGCGCCCCCCAACTGGTAATTGAATCCGTCCCCCCTGTTGGAAGAACTATTAAAAAATTTTTGTTTTTCTGTTGAACATTTGGTACCTCCTGCGTGAGGTTTTGCAAGTGCCCGAGTGTGGGCTTCGAATATTTTTCTTGCTTTCTTCTGCTGGCCCTTTGCTGCCAAGAATTCTGCTCTCCCCCTCCTTGTTTTTTTTTTTTTTTTTTGAATATTTTTGCATTCCTGCCTAAGTTGTTTGCTTATTCCATGCTTATTGCCATGTTTCTGGTTTTCTGCATGTTCGTGTAATGACTTGCTGGGAAAGTCCCGGCTTATTAGCTGGCATGGGCCTAGTGTGCCCAAAAAATTAAGTGTCCTCCTGCATGTAAGCAATGAAAGGGGAAGGCTTTCCAATCCTTATAGTAAAGAATGAGATTTATCATACTATTCGTTGTGAGCACAAGGTTTTGACATACATCAATTTGTCAGGAAGAGATGTTTCATATCAGAAATACACGTTAGTGCAAGAGTGATATAACTTGTTAGGAAGTTCCCAACCTAGGTAGTAAAGCACCTGTTGTCGCAAGGTAGCAGGCCTCAATGCTGACTCATGGCCATTTTTGCGTGTGATCCCCCTGCTTGATGGGGCAGGTTGTTAACAGCCTTCTGTTGTCAGCAGGGCGGGCCTGGTCTGGCTTGGTAGCTTTATCCAGCAGGAGCAGAACAAGACCTGCTGCAAGGGGTAGTAAGCAAGTGCTAGAAACAACAAGTAGAGGGATAATCTGAGTAGTAAGTAAGCATATGCATGCTACTATGCATGAGCTATCACAATCAGATAAGTATGCCTCATGAGGGCGAGTTATTAAGACTTTCAGTCTGAAAAAATAAGCAAGTATGTGCCAGTTTTGGGGTGACTTATTAGGGCTTTTGCAGGTAGTATAGGTGCGCCAATAGGGCGGCTTATTAGGGCTCGAGGCCAGCAAGAATGCGCCAGCAGGGTGGCTTATTAGGGCTCGAAGCCAGTAAGAGTGCGCTAGCAGGGCGGCTTATCAGGGCTCAAAGCCAGCAAGAGAGCGCCAGCAGGGCGGCTTATCAGGAATCGAAGCCAGCAAGAGTCCGCCAGCAGGGCGGCTTATCAGGGCTCGAAGCCAGTAAGGTAATTAACCTATTTGACAAAGCAAAGTATAGCAAAGGAGCAAGACTTGCTCTTTCATTCATGTAGTAAGTGCTGATTAAACAGGTAGTACAGTAATTGTTAGCTTCGTACAGGCCCCGAGACATTAAACGCAGCGAAAATTAAAATTTTAATTAAATAATAATATTATAATTAGCGATCAAATCGCCCGTCTCGTTGCTATTACGATGTGGATCTCACGCATAAAAGGATGTCAATTGAATAGTTATGAAAAACCAACCTTTCTTGCTCTTCGGTTGATGTTGGTTACTTGAACTTTCTCAAGAATGACCTTACCTTAAAAATGGTGGAACGTCAAAATGGAATCGCTTTTAATTGTTGTTCATGGTAGGAACACAAGTGTCTTCCCTCTAAAGCTAGTTCACACCACCTATGATGGAATCACCGTCAAACCTATGCTAGTAGGTATTGGAGGATTAAAGTAGATCAACTATTGATCTATGGAGAAATCAAGGGAATTCTTCTCTTTTGGAGATGAGAAATGAACATAAGACCAATGCTAAAGTGAAAGCTAGACTTTCTAGCTTTGAATGAGAGAAAGTCTAAGAGCTAGAGAGCAAAAGGAAAGCAAGAGTTTTTGTATCTTTGTATGTAAAAATATGGTATGTAAATCTCTTGCCTTCTACCCCTTTGTACAGGCATTTCTTTGTACTAGATACAAGGAATGTAGACAAGCCCTTTTTTCTTGCTCTTAGATAACACTTGTCTTCTTCATAGACAAGTTCTAGCATGACTCATCTTTTGTCCTTTTACACTTATCTTCTTTATAGACAAGCTTTAGCATGACTCACATTTTCTTCTTTTACACTTGTCTTCTTTATAGACAAGCTTTAGCATGACTCATATTTTCTTCTTCATCTAAATATGAAAACAAGTCATTTCTATGTTCAATGAATCTTGTCTTGTGGGCTTGGGCTAAGGTCTTGGGCTTTATTTTAATTCTCAATTGGACTAAGTCCAATTTTAATTAATTCCCAACTAATTATTTAGCCCATGATATTTAATTCCTTAATTATATATAAGCCCAAATTAATTAATCTAATTAATTGATTTCAAGCTCAAATAGATTAATCTTAATTAATCTATCACAAGTCTTACTTAATCAAATTAATGCTTGTGAATTTATACTCCAAATTAAATAATCATATTATTTAATATTCCCATGAAATGATTTATGAAATCATTTCAATCAATTAAATTTAAGGAGTTTCAATTAATTAATTTAAATCCTTAAATTAATTGATTTATTCTCCATAATTCTATAAATTAATTCCAATAATTCCATCATAGATTTGTGTGTGACCCTTTAAGTTCACTACTCAGCTAAACTTGGGCTTGTATCATATATACAATTTAATTAGGAACTTACTTGCAGTAAATTAATTAGATCTTATCATAATTAATCACCCTCAATTAACTCCTTAATTGGAGGGTACCCGTCACCATGGGTGGCCATCTTGCAATGGTCCATGGCACTAGAGAATAGGTGAATTATTGCGTGAACCTGTGAGCTACGCGTACCATACAGATATGGTCCCTCCGCTACTAACCTCCTGATCAAAGTCTAGGGCATGGAATTAGTTACCGGTTCCCATTATCGACTTTGATGTCTATGTATCAACTTTTCAAGTTATGCTTCCAATTTATCAATATAGGAAAAATACTTTCTCCTATTTGATCAACGACCATGGCCATGGGTTTCGAGGAATGCATAATGTAGAGAACATAGGAGGTTCGTTATCATCTCATGATAAGTAGCAAATCCTATCTTAGAACTCACCAACCTCCATGCATGTTTTAACTATGTCTGAAACATGACCGTATAGTGATCCAGGATGAAACCTGAGACCACATCTTACATGATCACGTCATAGCCGTCCTACGCACAAGGTTACTGTGAAACCTCAAGTCTAAGGACTAGTTAGTGCACTATCGTAGCCTAGGAGTTCTAGTCATATCGATCATGCCATATAGGACTTCCATATGACTACTCCTGCGAGTCAATTCAGTGAACTTGATAATTCTTTGTCAAGCACCCATTAAAGTACAGAGACATCATATGTCTCTGTCTATGAAACTTGACATTCATCATATGAACGCATCACTTAGTGCAAGTATTTAAGGAATGGTTGATGCCCTGTCTCAATCGATTCATCGACTTGGAATATTTTATATCAAACCATAGAGGTTGGTTTCATGGTCGCCATCATATGCGCTAGCCAACCTCGTAGCATAATTGATCTAAGGGCTTCAACCAAATGCTGATATAAATATAATGTTTAAAGCATATGATGAAGATGGCCAAAGAACATTTCTTAAATCAACATATTATTGAAAAAGATCATCTAGAATAGTTTAAAAAGAGCCAATCAATTGGCTTGACGACCACCTATTCTAACAATCTCCCACTTGACCTAAAGCTAATTGCCCATGTTCTTTAATCCCATCTTTTCAAGATGTCGAGAATGAGCAATTTGTGATATTGGCTTTGTAAGCGGGTCTGCTATGTTTTCCGTTGATGCAACGCGATCCACTCGTACGTCACCTCTTCCTACCATCTCTCGGATTAGATGGTAGCGTCTAATTATGTGTTTGGCTTTGTAATGAGGTCTTGGCTCCTTCGCTTGCGCAATAGGCCCGTTGTTATCACAAAGTATAACTACAGGTTTGGCAATGCTAGGCACCACACCTAACTCTTGGATGTAGTTTTTCATCCAAACAGTCTCCTTTGCAGCTTCAGAAGCTGCAATGTATTCGGCTTTCATTGTGTAATCCGCTGTCGTATCTTGCTTGGAACTTTTCCAGCTGACTCCTCCTCAATTCAACCGGAATACATAACCAGATTGAGACTTAGTATCGTCCACATCCGATTGGAAGCTGGCATCAGTATACCCTTCTAATATCAATTCTCCATCAACGTACACCAAAATAAAAAAAATAAAAATATTCCCTAGTTCTTCTCAAGTACTTAAGGATATTTTTTACAGTAGTCCAATGATCGTGGCCGGCACATACCTGATAACGACTTGTAACACTTAGAGCGTAAGCCATATTAGGCCTCGTACATTGAACAATATATTGTATGCTGCCAACAACCGAAACATAGGGAATTTCTGACATTTTCTTAACTTCCTCATCAGTCTTGGGAGACTGAGTCTTGGAGAGTTTAATTCCATGCCTCATGGGAAGAAAACCCCTTTTCGATTCATCCATCTTGAATCTTTTCAAGACTTTATCAATGTACGAGACTTGGGTCATTCCTAACATTCTTTTAGATCTATCTCTGTAGATCTTTATCTCAAGAATATAGGAAGCTTCACCCAAGTCCTTAATGGAGAATTGAGTAGATAACCATGCTTTAGTGTCACCTAACATTTTAACATCATTCCCCATGAGTAAAATATCATCCACAGAAAGCACGAGGAACACAATAGAGCTTCCACTAACCTTTTTATATTCATTCTTGATGAAGTCATAACATTTTATAACCTCATCAAAATGAATGTTCCAACTTTGGGATGTTTGTTTGAGCCCATAAATGGACCTCTGGAGTTTACAAACTTTTTGCTCTTCTTCTTTGGATGTAAAACCTTGTGGCTGATCCATATAGATTTCTTCCTCAATGAATCTATTAAGGAATGCAGTTTTCACATCCATTTGCCATATCTCATAGTCATAATACGCAACTATGGCAAGTAAGATCCTTATGGACTTGGCCATAGTGACGGGCGAATAGGTCTCCTCAAAGTCCACACCAAGCCTTTTAGTGTAGCCTTTTCGCTACCAATCGGGCCTTAAAGGTCGATACCTCTCCATCGGCTCCAAGCTTTCACTTGTAGACCCATCTGCACCTAACGGGCCTAACTCCCTTAGGTGGGTCCACCAAGGTCCATACGTTATTGGAGTTCATGGAGTCCATTTCGGATCTCATGGCCTCAAGCCATCTACCCGAATAGATGTCAGACATCGCCTCTTCGAACGTCTTTGAATCATTATCCAACTGACTAGTCAAGGCTAGCATACCATATCTCTCAGGCTGTTTAGAGACTTTAACCGACTTTCTCAGAGGATGTGTAAAATCAAAAGGTTCATTGTGAGGCAGTATGGGTGTCATTTCTGCCATAGGCGATGCATCACTGAGGTTATATGCGTTCCAAGGTCGGGAGAGCTTTCTGCCGTCAATATCTTGCAGATCGTAAGAATTTGACAATCCGACTCACTTTGTAAGGGCCCTCCCAGTTGGGAGCAAGCTTTCCTACTGGTTTCAAGGCACTAACTAGCCTCAGCACGAGGTCTCCCACCTGGAATTCTCTCATCTTCACCGTTTTGTTGTAGGCATTGATCACCTTTTGTTTGTATCTTTCTATGCGAGTTCAAGCACCCTCTCAAATTTCATTAACGAGGTCTAGGTTGGTACACAACAGGGCAATATTGCTTTCCTGCTTGAAGTGCTGTGTTTGGAAGGATTCCAAACCTGTTTTAGCAGGGATTACGGCCTCTGAGCTGTACACCAAGTTGAAAGGAGTTTCTCCTGTAGTGGATCTGGGAGTATCCTGTAAGACCATAGCACGTTGGGCAGGGCGTCTACCCACTGCCCTGCTGCTTGCTCCAGCCTGGTTTGATACCTTGCACGAGGATCCTATTTGTAACTTCTACCTGCCTGTTAGCTTGGGGGTAGGCTACGAAAGTGAAACGTTGCTGGATGCCCAAGTCAGCACACCAGTCTTGAATTCTCCAACCCTGAAACTGGCGACCATTGTTAGAAATAAGAACATGAGGTAAGCCGTACCTGCAAATAATGCTTTTCCATAGGAATTTAATCACTTCATCCTCTGTGATCTTGGCAAGGGATTCTGCTTCCAACCACTTGCTGAAATAGTCCACATCTACCAGGAGGAATTTGCGTTGTCCTTGTGCGATTGGGAAAGGAGCTACTATATCCATCCATATTGGGAGAATGGGCAAGGTGCTGAAAGGGCTTTGAAGGCCTCAGCAGGCACGTGGATGAGTGGGGCGTGCTTTTGGTACTGCTCACACATTCTTGCCCATGTGATTGCATCCTTTCTGAGAGTGGGCCAGAAATATCCGGCTCTCAAAACCTTTCCTGCAAGGGCCATGCCACCTATATAGGACCTACAGACTCCATCGTGAATCTCGCGGAGCACAGTTATGCCTTCCTCAGCGGACAGGCATCGGAGGTAGGGCTGGGAGAAGCTTCGTTTGTAGAGGATCCCTCCCAATAAGGTGAACCTAGCTGCCTGGCTTCTCAAGCGGGCTGCTTCGATCTCGTCGGCAGGGAGAACCCCTTCCTGCAGGTAATCAAGGAGGGGTGTTCTCCCATCTGTGCTAATCTGCAAGATATGTCCGTTAGTATCAGGGGTAACCTTAGCAAGGGTCCTACAGTCGGCCAGAGAGCTAGCCAGTCGGGCAAGATAATCAGCCTTGGTGTTTTTGGTGCGGGGGATCTGATGAAGCTGGAAGCTCTTCAACCTGCTCTTGAGGTCACTTATTTCCTGGAGGTATCCCTTCGTGCGGTCCTCCTTGACATCATAAGTTCCTCCTACCTGGTTGGTTACCAGTTGGGAATCAAAGTAGGCGATTACATTCCTTGCTCCCGTATCCAGTGCCATCTTGATACTTGCTAAGAGGGCTTCATACTTGGCCTCATTATTCGAGGCTTTGAATTCAAACCTTAGGGAGAATTCTAGCTCATCTCCTTCTAGGCTAGTCAGCACGATACCTGCTCCGCTGCCCGGCGCAAGTGGAGGAGCCATCTATATGGAGTAGCCATGTTCATTCCTCTTCTTCAGTCGACACTGTTTCTGTCATGAAATCAACAAGGGCTTGGGCTTTGATAGCAGTTCTAGGTTGGTAGGAAATATCATACTCGTTGAGCTCAACAACCCATTTGATCATCCTCCCAAAAGTCTCAACTTTCCCCAGTGTAGTTCGCAAGGGGGTGTTAGTGCGCACAGTTATGGAATGAGATAGAAAATAAGGACGTAATTTTCTAGCAGTTGTTACTGGGGCAAATGCCAGTTTTTCTACCTCTGGGTAGCGCTGTTCAGTGCCATGTAGTACCTTGCTGACGTAGTATATATGTTTTTGTACTCCGTCCTCCTCCTTGATGAGCACGGAGCTCACAACGTGCTGCCTTACAACAAAGTATAAGTACAATGTCTCCCCTAGTGAGGGTTTGGTGAGTAGAGGTAGCTTGGCAAGGTACGCCTTCAGATCCAGGAAGGCTTGCTGACAAGATTCATCCCATGTAAAGTCTTTAGCTTTCCTCGGAGCTTTGAAGAAAGGAAGGCTGCGCTCAGCTGAGCGGGATATGAACCTGCTGAGGGAGGCAATGCGGCCAGCAAGTTTCAGTACTTCATTGAGGTTGGCGGAAGGTCTCATTTCTTGGATTGCTCATATTTTGTCTGGGTTGACCTCAATGCCCTTCTCTGTCACCATGTAGACGAGGAGTCGGCCACTCCAACCACTGAATGCGCATTTGGCCGGATTCAGCTTCATGTGATATTTCCTGAGAATGATGAAGGTTTCCGTAAGATCTATGATGTACTGATCAGCCTGTCGGCTTTTCACTAGCATGTCGTCCACGTACACCTCTATATTGCGTCCGAGATGCTCTCGAAACGTGCGGTCCACCAAGCGCTGGTACGTAGCACCTGCATTTTTTAGCCCAAAGGGTATGACAATGTAACAATATGTTCCCCCTGACATGATGAAGCTTACATGCTTCTGGTCATCGGAGTTAAGCATAATTTGGTGGTAACCTTGCGAGGCATCCATTAGACTCAGCAGTTCATGACCAGAGGTGGAATCCACCAGCTGGTCTATACGAGGTAAGGGATAGAAATCCTTAGGACAGGCTTTATTCACGTTATGAAAATCGACACGCATGCGCCATTTATTACTTAGCTTAGGGACAAGCACCACATTAGATAACCACTGGGGATACTGAATTTCCTTAATGTGCCCTGCATCAAGGAGCTTGCTTACCTCCTCCTGGATGACCTTGTCCTTCTCAGGACTGAAATGCCTCTTCTTCTGTTTCACAGGAGGGAAGGCCGGATCCAAGTTCAGGCTATGTACTGCAATGCTGGGGCCAATACATACTAGGTCCCAGGCTGTCCAGGCAAAAACATCTACATTCTCTTGCAAAAAGGTCTTTTCCCCTTCTCCCTACTGGGTTAGGGAAGATCTATCTCCATGTCTTTGCTGCTGCCTCCTTTCACGGATTTGATGTAGCATTTTCGAGCAGTGTACTGGTCATCGGTGGTTTCTCCTACTCCTGCTCCGGTAGGGAATTTCAGCTTTATGGGATAGGTGGAGACAACAACTTAGAAGGTGTTCGAAGTAGGGCACCCTAGAATGACGTTTTAAGCTGAGGGCATGTCCACTACGAGGAAGCGGATCATTTTGGTCGTTCGATTGGGCTCTACCCCAAGGATAGGGGGAGCAGGATCTGTCCTAGGGGATGCACAATCCCCCCTGCAAAGTCATATAGAGATGTGTCTACTGGCTCCAGTGGGATATCACCGAGCTCCATCAGTCGGTAGACCTCGTAGAAGAGGATATTTGCAGAACTGCCAGAATCTACAAAAATGAATTGGACAGTGTAGTTAGCAAGAGTTGCAGAAATAACAAGTGCATCATTATGAGGTAAATGAACTCCCTGTATGTCAGCAGGTCCGAAATGGAACATAGGATCCCCTACAAGTGATTTATGGTCAAGCTCCATCACTGCTCTTGCAGCACGGGCGTGGACACGCCGGGCTCTACTAGAGTCCCCATCGGTAGGCCCTCCTGCAATCATGTGAATTATTCCCTTGACAGGGGTATTTTCCGGGCTTTGTTCCTCAGTCGAGAATTTTTCCCTTCTGTGCTCCTTTCTGGGAAGATCAACAACCTGCTCCTCTCTGCTGCGAGATCTGCGATGACAGGAGCGTTCTTATTTATGTTCGCGACGTCGATCCTTGTTGACGTAGTCCTTTAGGTAGCCGGCTTGGATGAGCCGTTCTATTTCTTGTCTTTGCTGACGACACCTGTTGGTGTCGTGTCCATATTCCCTGTGGTACTTGTAGAAATATTTAGATTTAGGCTGCTGAGGACCTTTCTCGGAGCCCTTAGGCCATTGCAAGGCGGGATGGCGATCTATGGCCATCAACATCCATGTTGGGCTGGTGATCACTGGGGTGAAGTGCTCATTCCTTGGGTCGAGGGGGTTAAACCACCCTCGGAGTTCTCCCTTGCCCCGCCAAACGGAGGAGGACTCCCCTTCCTTCTCCCAGTCCTTACTGTCCCCTTTCCTGACCAGCCAGCATCCTCAAGGTTCACGTACTTCTCCGCACGAGCTAGCACTTCCTGAAAGGTGGCTGCAGGTTTCTTAGCCAGGGACTCAAAAACTGGTCCTATGCGGATGCCGTAGGTGAGTGCACTGATCAGCACCTCCCGGTGGGCTGCAGGGACCTCCAGGACAATACTGTTGAAATACTGTATGTAGGCTCACAACGTCTCGTTTTCCTCCTGCTTGACTCCAAAAAGGCTGACAGCCGACTTTCGGTATTTCTTACTGGTAGCAAACTGATGTAGGAAAAAGGAGCTGAATTCTGCAAAGATCTAACTGATCCAGCTGGAAGCTGGTCGAATAATTGTTGAGCAGAATCGGTTAGTGTAGTAAGAAAAATATGACATTTAATGCCATCGGTATACCTGTGCAGCAGGGCTGCATTTTCAAACTTACGCATGTGTTCAGCCGGATCAATAGTGCCATTGTAGGCGGGTAGATGAGAAGGTGCTCAAAAGTGAGTAGGGAGCTCTTCCTCCATGATATCTTCGTTGAAAGGAATGCCGCGAGCAGCCGACAAAGTATCTTTGGTTACCTGTTTGCGAAGCTCGACCATCTCCTTCCTCAGGGTTTGCCAAAATTTAGGAGGCTGGAAGGGGGTTATTTCCTTGTTGGCGGAGCCAGTAGGGAGAGATTTGTCTTGCTGTTGTCCGGCAAAAGCCTGTTCATCCATCGGTTGATTGCCCGGAGTTCCTTCTCGCTCCCGCTAGGAAGAGAGACCTGCACCGTGGGCTTGGGAGCGGTGAGCCGAGTGAATGGTTTCCAATACGAATTGGCGGAGGTGCTCGTACATGAGCAGATCCAGGATGGCAGGGATAGCAGCAGGATTGGAAACCGAGGCTGGAGGGTCCCCACTTGGGGTAGCAGCGGCACCAGCTGGAGCAGGAAAGGTGACATCTGACATATGAAGAGCACCGACTGAGGCAGGGAAGGTGCCAGCTGGAGCAAGAAGAGCTGCAGCTGGAGTGGGGCAGTCGACAGCTGGAACTGAGAGACCTCCAGCTGGAGCGGGGTCACTAGCTGGAGCGGAAGCGCTGACGGCACTTCTCATCTGTTCAGAAGGTAGGATTGTGGATCCTACTGCAGTTGGGAGAGAGGCATCTCCCGAGATTGATCCAAGGTTATCATAATCAACCATTTCTCACGTCAAAGCTCAAGTGTTCCCACAGACGGCGCCAATGATGCGTACTGGGATCTAGTAGCACCACGAAATGTCGAGGGATCTTCTTCAAAGTCCCAAGATTGTAGGGGAGACTAACCTGCAGAGTGGGGTTAGCACTCCGATGCTTAAGTCAGTAATGTTTTGAAAATTGGTGTGTGAATATTTTGAAAATTGAAGAGAAATTCGTGTGCAAAAGATAGAGTAGATGTTACTTGAGAGTTCTCAAAGTAGTGAACTGTGAGATGTTGAAGATGTCCAGTGACTGCACAGTCTGCTCCTTTTATAGCAAGTGTTGAACCCGATTTTGGAGGATATTTGTTAAGTGCTATATACCTTTGGAAAGCCGGAAGAGTCATCTTCCTAACCCAAACAAACCGCGCATGAATTGGAGTTGAATTGGTGGAGATATATCCGTTTGAGTGGACCTTGCCACATCTGCCAGATTTTCCAGAAAAACAGTTACTTGCTGAGAAACATCCGGATTCTGGTCAATCCACTGGGAATCTGGATGAGATATTTTAACATGACGTGGATTGAGGTGTTGGCTAGCTGTGTGATGTGGAATCCGAGCTGTTTGATGATTAGGCTTGCTGTATGAGCCTCGTTCGTGAGCCTGCCAGGTCCGTTATTCGAAATTGGGCTTATATATGGAAAAAAACCTTACTTTTGGGCCTGGTGGTGTCGACCTGCTGGGCTGCTCAGCCTGGGGGCCTACTCCTAGCTCTTCGGCTGGCCCAACGGATTTTGAGGGGTCATCATGTTGTAATTGAGATTTCCAGTTTATATAAGCACCAGACAAAGTGAACACATAAGAGGTAGTTGATTTCCTATTGTCTCTATCATTGGCATAGTTAGAGTCTACATATCCAACTAAACTAGTACCATTAGAGCACTTTGAAAATTTTATGCCTGTACTTATAGAACCATTCAGGTATCTTAACAACCATTTAAGAGCTCCCCAGTGAGATGGTCCAGCATTAGACATGTAATTACTAAGACAACTAATTGCATAAGCAATATCAAGACGAGTGCAAACAATAAGATACATGACAGATCTAATAGCACTAGAGTAAGGGACTTTATCCATTTGCTCCTTTTCTTGTTCTGTTTTAGGACACTGAGTTTTGCTTAGTTGGAAGTGTGTTGCTAGAGGGACGGATGAAGGTTTTGAATTAGCCATAGTTTTTTTTTTTAGAATAGTTTTAATATATAAACTTTGATTTAGGAAGATAGTTGAATTAATCCTGTTTCTTCAGTAGTCATTCCTAAAATTTTCTTAGCGTCTCTTAGATCTTTCATTTCGAATTTTATGTATAGGTTATTTTGTAATTTCTGAATTAATTCTATATTGGGGCTACAATCAACATGTCATCGACATATAGGACAAGGAAAACAGGAACAGTAGATTCATATTTAAAATATAAACAATCATCATATGCACTTCTTTTGAATTTTAAAGAATGCATGAACAAGTCAAACTTTTTGTTTCACTGCCTAGGTGATTATTTTAATCCATAAAGGGATTTCTTTAACAAGCATATCAACAAAAACCACTAGGTTGTTTCATGTAAATTTGGTCATGTAAATCACCATGCACGAAAGCAGTTTTGACATCTATTTGTTTTAGTTTTCAATCATGATGAGCAACAAGAGCAAGCATGATTCTAACAGTAGTGTATTTAACAACAGGAGAAAAGATTTCAGAGTAATCTATTCCTTCTTTTTGTGTAAAGCCTTTTGCTACTAATCTTGCTTTAAAATGATTTGAATTGTTTTCTTGTTTTATTTTGAAAACCCATTTGCAGTCAACAAATGAACAATTGCTAGGTTTAGGAACAAGAACCCATGTTTTGTTAGCATGCAAGATTTCATTTATTCACACATAACATTTAACCAGTTTTTAGAGTTAATAGATTGTAAGACTTCTTCATAAGAGTTAGGTTCAGAATTTTCAGCATTTAATACAAAATCTTGAAATTTAGAAGGAAACCTACGTTCTCTTCTTTCGCTATCTCTTGCTAGTTGGTAATTCGTAAGATATTTTCTTGGTTTTCATCCTCAAGTTTATTATTCTCATTTTCATGTTCAAAATTTTGTTGATTTTCTTCTCTAGTCTCTTCTCCTTGTTGGTTATTATCTGAAGGTTCCTCCACCTTATCAAAGGCACCCATTCTATCCATACATCTTTATTACTCCTAGATGTATTAGTGAGACAAGGTATTTCAGATTCGGAAAAAATGCAATTACCCCCTTGTGATATGCAAAATGTGCAAAAAACCCCTGTGAAAAAATAAATAGCAATTTACCCCCTGTATTTTAAAAAATGGAGCAAACCCCTTAAAAACGGAGCAAAAAACCCACTGTGAGGGGTTATTTGTTGCATTTTGTATAGCATAGGGGGGGTAAATTGCTAGTTATTTTTTCACGGGGGGATAATTGCTCTTTCTGATTAACACAGGGGGCAAATTGCATTTAACCCTTTCAGATTCACTAAAAGTTACATCTCTACTAGTGATAACTTTAAAACCTGGTTGGCTTCTAAGCTAAAGCCTATACCCTTTTACACCTTCAGGATAACCAATAAGTACACATTTTTGGGATCAAGGATCAAGCTTATCACCATTTTGTAAAATAAAAGCAGCACATCCAAACATGCGTAAGGAAGAGAAATCAACACTCTTATCAGACTAGATAGATTCAGGAAATTTTCCAAATAATGGAACAAATGTGGATCTGTTAATCAAATAGGTAACAATCAGCACAACTTTCCCCCAAAAGGTTTTTGACAGACCTGAACTAATTAGCATGCATCTTACTTTGTTTAACAAAGTTCTATTCATTCTTTTTGCTACACCATTTTGTTGTGAGGTATAAAGGGTGGTTCTGTGTATCTTAATTCCAAATTCATTGCAAAGATTAGAGAATTGCTTGTTACAGAATTCCAACCCATTATTAGTTCTTAATGCCCTTAGTTTCTTACATGTTTGATTTTCCACTAAGGTTTTCCAATTTTTGAACTTATCAAAAAGTTCAAATTTTTGTTTCATTAAAAATCCAAATACTTTCCTACAATAATTATCAATTATAGACAGAAAATATTTATTTCTAGAATGAGTAGCAATATTAGCAGGAACCCACACATTAGCATGCACATAATCAAGTATACACGAAGAGGATGGGGGATTTGGGTAGTGTGATGCAGGAAAATGAACTTTATGTTGTTTTCCTAAAGCACAGTCATCACAGAAGTCCATTTTATTTATTTTGTCGGTTAAGACACCTTCCTTAAGCAATAATTCTAGACCTCTTATACTTATATGGCCTAATCTTTTATTCCATAGATTAGTCTTATCATTTTTCAAAGCAGTTGCAACAAGAATATCATAAGTGACAAAACAAATATACAAGTTTCTTTTTCGTTCAGCTTTGAAAACCATTAAGGATCATTTCATAATTTTCATAATCCCTTTAGCACATCTACCTTCTAACCCTTCTTCTTCAAGGGCAGCACAAGAAATGAGATTATGACACAGATCAGGAACATGCCTAACATTTTCAAGGTTAACTTATAACCATTTTCAAAAGTCAAACAGATGTCACCAAGAGCTTTAATTTCACATAGTTTTTAATTTGTCGTGGACACACAACCCATACTACAAGGTTTATAGTTTGTAAATATTTCTTTGAAAGGAAATATGTGAAAAAATGCAGCCATAATCAATTAACCACCCATTCATATTTAAAGAAGACTTAGCATAATTAACATCACAAATCATATAGTCTTGTCCTGAATTTTTCTTTAGTTGTAATATTTGTATCGTATTTATTCTTTTCCTTTTTAGGTTTCTTACAATCTCTAATGTAATGACCTTTACCTCCACAATGATAGCATCTTCTTTCCTTAGGTTTTTCATCCCTAGTTCTAGACATAGATTTTGACTTACTATGACTTCTGCTTCTACCTTTACTATGTTTTCTATATTTATAATCTGAACTCGTATTCTTAGTTCTCCCCCTAACAAAATTTACCTGATTTTGTGGCCTGGGCTTATTAGTTTTAAAGTCCATTTCTTTACTTTTTAACCCGTTAACCACAGTATCTAGCTTGACATGATCTCTACTATATTTTATAGCAGCTTTTACATCACTATAAGCTTCAAGAATAGCATTTAGTAAAACAATGGGAGAATAGTCATCAATATTTTTATCACCAATTAGTTTAATATCTTGAATTAGCTTTGTAAACTCATCAAAATTTTCTTCAATGTTTTTAGATAAATCCAATTTATATTGAAAAAATTTCTCTAGCAAAAACAGTTTACTAAGTAAAGAGGTTTCAGTATATAATTCTTCTAATTTTTCCCACAAGTCTTTAGCTGAATTTGTTTTCCTACTTTTCTTAGAACAATATCAAAAAGATTTAGAGTGATAGAAGAAAAAGCATATTCATCATTTTCAGTTCGTTTTTCTTCAGAAACATTTTCAGCATATTTACCATCAATTGCTTTAAAAACTTTTTGTTGCCAAATAGTAAAATCAAATTTTCCATCAAAAGGTTGCAGATTATATCTAGCTATATATAAAGAAAAATAGCAACAGATGCAGTTTATAATATCCAAAGTAGTAAATTGCAAACAACTGAAATATTAACAGTAAAATTGGGACTCCTTAGATTAACCTCAACTAGATACCTGACAGCCTCAAGGGCTTGGCCAAGTGAGAGATAAGCCAGGTTTGGTCTTAGGATCGAATAACAAGTAATAATAACCAGTAATATGAAATGTTCAAAGCAGCAACAGAAAAACACTAAGTAGTAGAATGCACAGAGCAATAAGTCGCACTAAGCAGTAATAATAAAAGGTTAGTGGGAGCTCGATTGTGTTCCTCGTGCTTTATGTGGATGATATTTTACTCATCGGGAATGATGTTAAAATGTTAGGTGACATTAAAGCATGGTTATCTACTCAATTCTCCATGAAGGACTTGGGTGACGCTTCCTATATTCTTGGGATAAAGATCCACAGAGATAGATCTAAAAGAATGTTAAGAATGACCCAAGTCTTGTACATTGATAAAGTCTTGAAAAGGTTCAAGATGGATGAATCAAAAACGGGTTTTCTTCCCATGAGGCATGGAATTAAACTCTCCAAGACTCAGTCTCCCAAGACTGATGAGGAAGTTAAGAAAATGTCAGAAATTCCCTATGCTTCTGCTGTTAGCAACATACAATATGTTGTTCAATGTACGAGGCCTGATATAGCTTACGCTCTAAGTGTTACGAGTCGTTATCAGGCATGTGCCGGCCACGATCACTGGACTGCTGTAAAAAATATCCTTAAGTACTTGAAAATAACTAGGGATTTATTTTTGGTGTACGGTGATGGAGAATTGATATTGAAAGGGTATACTGATGCCAGCTTCCAATCGGATGTGGATGACGCTAAGTCTCAATCTGGTTATGTATTTTGATTGAATGGAGGAGCTGTCAGTTGGAAAAGTTCAAAGTAACATAAGACAGTGGATTCCACGATAGAAGCTGAGTACATTGCAGCTTCTGAAGCTGCAAAGGAGGCTGTTTGGATGAAAAACTACATCCAAGAGTTGGGTGTGGTGCCTAGCATTGCCAAACCTGTAGTTGTACTTTATGATAACAACGGGGCTATTGCGCAAGCGAAGGAGCCAAGACCTCATCACAAAGCCAAACACATAATTAGACGCTACCATCTAATTAGAGAGATGGTAGGAGAGGTGACGTGCGAGTGGATCGCGTTGCATCAATGGAGAACATAGCAGACCCGCTTACAAAGCTGATATCACAAATTGCTCATTCTCAACATCTTGAGAAGATGGGATTAAAGAACATGGGCAATTGGATTTAAGTCAAGTGGGAGATTGTTAGAATAGGTGACCGTCAAGCCAATTTATTGGCTCTTTGTAAACTATTCTATACGATCTTTTTCAATAATATGTTAATTTAAGAAATATTCTTTGGCTATCTTCATCATATGCTTTTAACATTATATTTATATGAGCATTTGGTTGAAAACCTTAGATCAATTATACTACGGGGTTGGCTTGCGCATATGATGACGACCATGAAACCAACCTCTATGATTTGATCTAAAATATTCCAAGTCGATGAATCAGTCGAGATAGGGCATTGACCATTCCTTAAAGACTTGCACTAAGTGATGCGTTCATATGATGAATGTCGAGTTTCATAGACAGAGACGTATGACGTCTGCGCACTTTAGTGGGTGCTTGATAAAGAGTTATCAAGTTCACTGAATTGACTCGCAGGAGTTGTCATATGGAATCCCTATTTGGCATGATCGGTATGACTAGAACTCCTAGGCTACGATAGTGCACTAACTAGTCCTTAGACTTGAGGTTCCATAATAACCTTGTGGATAGGACGACTATGACTTGATCATGTACAATGTGGTCTCAGGTTTCATCCTGGATCACTATACGGTCATGTTTCAGACATAGTTGAAGCATGCATGGAGGTTGGTGAGTTCCAAGATAGGATCTGTTACTTATCATGAGATGATAACGAACCTCCTATGTTCTCTACATTATGCGTTCCTCGAAGCCCATGGCCATGGCTATTGATCAAATAGGAGAAAGGGTTTTTCCTATATTGATAAATTGGAAGCATAACTTGAAGAGTTGATACATAGAGATCAAAGTCGATAATGGAAACCGATAACTAATTCCATGCCCTAGACTTTGATCGGGAGGTTAGTGGCGGAGGGATCGTATCTGCATGGTACGCGTAGCTCACAGGTTCACACAATAATTCACCTATTCTCTAGTGCCATGGATCATTGCTAGATGGCCACCCATGATGAGGGCTACCCTCCAATTAAGGAGTTAATTGAGGGAGATTAATTATGATAAGATCTAATTAATCTAATGCAAGTAAGTTACTAATTAAATTTTATATGATACAAGCCCAAGTTTAGCTGAATAGTGAACCTAAAGGGTCACACAAATCCATGATGGAATTATTGGAATTAATTTGTAGACTTAATTATGGAGAATAAATCAATTAATTTAAGGAGTTAAATTAATTGATTGAAATGATTTATGAAATCATTTGATGGGAATATTAAATAATATGATTATTTAATTTGGAGTCTAAATTCACAAGCATTAATTTGATTAAGTAAGACTTGTGATAGATTAATTAAGATGAATCTATTTGAGCTTGAAAATCAATTAATGAGATTAATTGATTTGGACTTATATTTAATTAAGAAATTAAATATCATGGGCTAAATAATTTGAGAATTAATTAAAATTGGACTTAGTCTAATTGAAAATTAATATAAAGCCTAAGACCTTAGCCCAAGCCCACAAGCCCACAAGGTAAGATTCGTTGAACATAGACATGACTTGTTTTCATCTTTAGATGAAGAAGAAAATATGAGTCATGCTAAAGCTTGTCTATAAAGAAGATAAGTGTAAAAGGAGAAAAGATGAGTCATGCTAGAACTTGTCTATGAAGAAGACAAATGTTCTAAGAGCAAGACAAAAGGTCTTGTCTACATTCATTGTAACTAGTGCAAAGGAAAGCCTATAAAAAGGGGTACAAAGCAAGAGATTAATATACCAATTTCTACATAGAAAAATACAAAAACTCTTGCTTTCCTTTTGCTCTCTAGTTCTTAGACTTTCTCTCCTTCAAAGCTAGAAAGTCTAGCTTTCACTTTAGCCTTGGTCTTATGTTCATTTCTCATCTCCAGAAAAGAAGAATTCCCTTGATTTCTCCATAGATCAATAGTTGATCTACCATAATCCTCCAACACCTACTAGCATAGGTTTGAGGGTGATTCCATCATAGGTGGTATGGACTAACTTTAGAGGGAAGATACTTGTGTTCCTACCGTGAACAACAATTAAAGGTGCTTCTGTTTTTGACGTTCCACCAATTTTAAGGTAAGGTTGTTCTTGAGAAAGTTCAAGTAACCAACATCAACTGGAGAGCAAGAAAGGTTAGTTTCTCTTAACCATTCAATTGACATCCTTTTATGCATGAGATCCACATCGTAATAGCAACGAGACGAGCGATTTGATCACTATTTATGATATTAATTTGTAATTAAAATCTTAATTTTTGCTGTGGTTAACGTCTCGGGGCTTATACGAAGCTAACAAAAATCACGTCGGCCAAACTAGAACTTGAGTCAGCCAGAACCCGAAGGCTCTGATACCACATTTGGATGGAAGTCCTTCAGTGACAAGCCCAATAATCAGTACAAAAATTAAATGGTCCTATCTTACTATTACAGGCGGGTAAACATGTTTACAATAACCCTTAAAATTATAGATTAACAAATCGGGGAAAAAATTTTAACAGAACACAAGAGAAAAATTATGTTCATGAAGAAAATATATATATATATATATATGTGCAAATATATAAAGACAGTAAAAGAATAAACAGGGGATCGACTCAAATCCTCATATCTGATGAGTATTTACCCAAAGGGCCCCAAAACTCGGGCAACCCAAACACTGTTACTTTGACCACAAATTGCTGCACAGGCACTTCCATGAAGGACCTCACGAAGATCAATGTCCACGAAGGACCTCACAAGAATTAGAGGTGTTCACAAAGAACAGAAGAATGAGAGAGAAAGGAGAAGGAGATCAGGGTTTCTATTGTTGTTGTACTAAGCAGAAACCAAACGGATACATATATATAATGGCGGAGAGAGAGAGAGAGAGAGAGAGAGAGAGAGAGAGAGAGAGAGAGAGAGAGAGAGAGAGAGAGAGAGAGAGAGAGAGAGAAGGCTTGGGGTAATCGGAGAGGAAAGAGGCATTGGTAATCGGAGGAGATCTCGGAAACAAGAAAGAAAGAGGAAGAGAGATCAATTGTAGAGAGATACCCAAGGAAAAGGATGAAGACGAGGCAACGCTTGGAGAAGGGGAAAGAATAGGGTTATTATTAGATGAGGAGAAGAAGAGTCTCTTAAGGTTAAAGAGGCGGACCGGGTTGGGTTTGGATTACATGGGCCGGGTGGACGAGATGGGCCATAAGAGGGGCATGAGTAGGCCTGTCAATGGGCCAAATTTACCCAGTCCCAAACCCATAATAATAGGCCTGGGCCCAGACCCAGGCCCATAATTTTAAATCAGGCCCAGACCCAGACGCAGACCGATTAAATTAAAATAATTGGGTCTAGGTCGGGTAATATACCCATCCCTACCCAATCTTACCTGGACCCCATTGTTTTTCCCAACTCTCTTTACAAGCCATTTCCATTTTAGACAAAACGTAATCACTTTAACTTCAATTGCAACCAGTTCCAACAAAACAGAAGAGAAGCATCATATCCCTGCACAAGTTTCAATTTCAAATAAATCAAAATCATTGTACATCAAAACCCACATCAATTTAATCAATAAATTAGAAAGAGCATGAACAAGAAAATCAAAGATGATGACGAGCCAAACCACTCTCCTCTCTCTACTCTCATCACTTCTCCCATGTTCGCTGGCCGCCGCCCATGTTCGCGGCACGCCTAGATTCGAGCACCGTCCATGCCCAGACCCACCGCTTAGGCTTCGCCCACGCTATGTCCGCCGCTTAGGCTCCGCCCCATGCCATTCCGTCACTTAGGCACTGCCGCATGCCATGTCCGCCGCCCTACGCTCAGATCCGAGCGTCGCCCCACGCCCGGATCTGCAACAATCCGCCATGTATGCACGCTATTTACTCCAACTTCCAACTTAGAAATTTCCAATTGCTTCATTTACACAAACTTAGTCATATATATAATATATAATATTGTTTTTCTCCAGATTCTGGCGATGGTGGGGGCTATTGAACATTTGGGTTCTGTGCTCTTTTGATTTTGGGATAAGAAAGTGTTGTGCAATTGTTGTTGCCCAAGAAAAACAAATTTGGGATGAGAAAGGTTTTGGAAAAGAAAGCTTTTTGGGATAAGAAATGTTTTGGAAAAGTTCGGGTCGGGCCCGAACTCGACCCAAATCCCGGGTCTAGCAGATTGAATTCGAGTCCTGGACCCATTGGGTCTGGGCCTATACATAATTATTTTATTAGGTATTCTTAGGATCTAGGCCTGGGTAGGGTATAACCCTACCCGTTGACAGGCTTAGGCATGGGCCAAGCCATCTGGTGTTGGATCAGAAGCTTTAGGAACATGGCCACAAGTTTTTACATCAACATCATAATGCAAATCAAGATGATTATGAAAATAAAATTAATGAGAGCATTTACATATTATATAGTTGAACTTTTTTTTTGATATATTTGTAGCATTACTAATTGAACTGAGGTTATTCCTATTGAAGTGTGGAGGCTGTCCCAACATTATATTCAAATTCATCGGTCGTGAATCTTTTATGGAGATAAATTTATAATTTTATAGTGCTATACAAGCAGTTTACAATAAATAGTTGATAGGCAATCTTTTATTATAATTGTATTCATACGAAACTATTCTTGTATAAATCAATCTAAGCAAACATGCATATAAGAGAACTCTTTGAATCACGTTCTCTTGTATTTCGGAATTACTTTTTTATTCTTATTTCCTGCACATGTTCATAATCTGTCCAAATCATAACAATTCGATCGTACCTCAATGTGGTCTAATTTTTTCCAAGATGAAACACTAGCTAAATTAAAGTCGGAAGAAACTTGGATACTACTGTAGACAAATAAATTTTGCACCCAATCAAATGACGGCAAGTGGAAAATAAATATTATTTATCAATTATATTCCCTTTTTTTATTTATATTTTGGAATTTACTAAATTAATTTCAAATATAAATAGTTAAGTTAATTGATATTTTAATATATATTTCGTCATCAAATCAACGACCGACACGTGTTAAATTGACGTGTTTCGGCTAATCAAATCAAGATAAATATTTCTCATATTAGCTCTTTAAAAAAATACAAAAATTAAAGAGATAATATCGAAATTGACCAATCATGTCTTCCCAAATATTTAATGTATTTATCTCTTTAAATTAAAATGAAGAGATAATACGAAATAAGTGTTCAATTCACCACAACTCTACCTCTTTGACATTTATATAAAGGGGTCATTGGAACTCATTCAGAATATACACACATACAATTGAAGACACAAGCAAGAGAGCATTCGAGAAGTCCCGAAATCCTCTCAAGCACAAATCAAGGAAGATCACGACATTCTAAGTGAGATTCAAGGCGTTCGTCGCGGAGATCATCCAAAATCAGCGTTTAATTCGACAAGAAGTCCGAAGACCGGCGAATTACGTTATCAAAACAGAAATCCACCTTTGCGGAAGATCAAAGTCTCAAATCCACCAAGAAATATCTCAAATTCAAGTTAAATATCTTCAAGTTCATAGTGTTTGATCTGGGAACAAGTCAACGACCCCCGAATTAACGTTATTCCAAGTCAAAGTCAACGTCAAAGGAGATCAAACGTCGAAGTTTCACCTCCGAAGTTGCCGAAATCAAAGATCACATTCGTGAAGAGAAGAATCAGAGATTTTCAAGTAGAGATTTCGCACCCACAAATATTCAAATCAATTCAAAAAATTTATTTGTAATAATTTCTTGCTTCCTTAAATTCAGGAACACGAAAATCTATTTACAAATTTTGGCACGCCCAGTGGGACCCCTCTACCTCTCATCTCTTCCCTTCAACAAAGTCTGAAGTATTTTAATGGACATTCAAGGAAAAGCGATGAAGACGGTGAATTCCAAACTCGCCACATCGAAGTCTTCAAGTTCAAGTACCAAGAGTCTCAGCGTTACTACAAGGAGCATGTCGAAGAAACTCAAGGAATCTTCTCAGATGACTCCTTCAATTGAGTCTGCTTAGAAGGACATATTCGTACCTAATCACGCAACCGAAGATGACGAAGATAAGTCTCCTCTGTCCTCTCTTCGCTCTGAGTCTAGCTACTCCTTCACAAGGAATGTGGCCCCAATCATGGTGATGAATGCCACAACCTTAGAAGAGCAAATTGCAAGTCTGACAAGAGCTATCGCGGGACTCACCAAGCATGTCCAAGAGCAAGATGCCCAAATCGCTAGGTTGATCAACAAGCCAGACAACGTTGAGAGAAGTCAAATCCAGAGAAAACAAGTTGAGGCTCATGATGAAGCAGAAATATCCACAAGGGAGAATTATACCGAGAAGGATAAACCTGCAATGGATCTTCAAGTCTCGTCTGATGGGATGATTCCGATAGACTAACTAAAAGAATTCATTGAAGGGACCATCAAGAGCAAGATTGAGGGAAGCTCAAGGTCATCCTTTACCTACTCCAAGCCCTACACTCCGAGAATTGACAGCTTGAAGATGCCGATGGGCTAACAATCAAAGCCTAATTTAACAAGCATCCTCTCAAGAAAACACCACTCGACTTTGTCGTATGCTTTGCTAATATCCAATTTAATCACTGCATGGCATTTTTTCCCCCGAATTTAGTTCTCAGAAAATGGTTAATCTCGAAGGCTATAAGAATGTTATCAGTTATAAGCCTTCCTGGGACAAATGCGGATTGATTTTGAGAAATGATGTGATCAAGAATGGGTTTCAGTCTGTTAGCAATTGTTTTCGATGCAATTTTATAAATAACATTGGATAGAAAGATAGGGAGGAATTGTGTCATGTTGATGGGATTTTTACATTTGGGATGAGGATGATTTGAGTTTTATTAATCGTAGAATAAAAAACACTAGAATTTAAGAACTTAAGCACATAGGCACAAACATCCAAGTTGATATATTTCCAATAGAAATGATATAACACGGAGGCATACCATCGGGTCCAGGAGACTTGTAAGGGGCCATATGAAAGACCGCTTTTCGAACCTCCTTATCGGTGTACAACTACATGAGGGTTTGATTCATCCTCTGATCCATTATCGCTGATAAAAGTTCCGTTCCCCTTTCCACATCCTTAGTCTCTGGATGACACGTTCTATAAACAACCCCAAAATGATCCCAATCAGCCGCTTCAAACCTTCTTCGTTCTCAATAAATACCCCTTTTCATCTTCCAGCCTCTTAATGTGATTTACCCGTTTCTGTTCGGATGTCGCTGAGTGGAAAAAAGAGGTGTTTTTGTCCCCCAAACTTAACTAGTGCTTCTGTCCCTATGTTTCCAAAACGATTTCTTTCTAAGCGTCAAGTCCTCAATGGTCTGACAAATTCGGCGCTCTTCGAGTTTAGAGGCTGCAGTTACTGTATCATCTCATATCTGAATCAGCCATTTCTCCAACCTCTGGATCCATTTTGTAACATTATTCTTTTTGTTCTTAACGTTCAAAAGTTTCAGGTTAGCACAACATCTTGAAAGTTTTGACAGGAATCTATCGACATCTCGAAAGTTACATATGATGAATTTACAATGATAAAAGTTCAATCCAATTTCAACATAGAGCCTAGGGAATGTAGGAATAGAACCAAAACTATGGCAATAGAGCCTTAGTTTAGTTGGCAAATCTGAGGTGGTTCGAATCCCAAAAATATATGAGTACTAATTTACTTTAAAATAATTGGTTATCTAAAGTAATAGTAGTTTTTGGTTAGTTATAGATATTTAGTACTGAAATTTGTCTATTGATTGTTGATAACTAAAACTCATGAGGTAATTGTAACTTATTCGATCAAAGAATAAAAGCAAAATAATAATAATAATAATAATAATAAATAATAATAATAATAATAATAACAATAATAATAATATAATAATAACAATAATAACAACAACAACAACAACAACAACAACAACAACAACAACAACAACAATAATAATAATAATAATAAAGGAATAAAACCAAATATATATTAGTTTGAGGCATAATATTTTATTTTAGACTTAATTTTAGATCAAGAACTGGTTAAGTTGATTTAAGATAATGTTTGGATTGATAGATTTGGAACTAAAATATATAAATCTATGATAACACATTCATTAATTTGTTGTGATAATTTCATACTACAATGAATTTTAAAAACAGTTAGCCTATATTTGGATTGATTGATTCAATCTGAAGGAAACATTCGAAAAAATAATTTCAAATGACTTCATATCAAAAGAATTTGAAATCCATTATATTCAACAAAACATAGTTCAAAATCGAGTTAATGGCGCGGATGATCCGTTGTTAATTGATCTTAACTGGTGCCCTTTCTACGTCTTCGTGCATGGGTTGCAATTACGTTTAATGACTATGGTAGTTGCTGAAGCGATTGGGAACAGGTTGGGTCAGTTCATGGATTCTGGTCTTGCTCAGGCTCAATACATATAGGGTTCCAAGTTCCGTATCAGAGTGGCTTAGATGTAAGGGTTCCATTAGAACGAGCTTTCAAAATGAGATCGTCAAGCGGAGGAGCTCCTTGTGACGTTTACGTATGATTGGTTGCCGAACTTTTGTTATGTATGTTGGATTTTGGGTCATATAATGCGGGACTGTAAAAGACGACTCGAATTGGCAGAATCCGAGTTGACTGAAGAAGGAAATCCTTATGGTCCATGGCTATAGGAGTCACGTACGATGGAGCTAGTGCAGGGTCAGGCGGCATTGTCTAGCAGTTGGGGGGATCGAGTAGTGAGGTGCGAGGACAGTCAGGCAGGGAGGGTGTGGAGTATCGTCGAGGGGCGACTATTTTTTATTTTAGCCGAGGAGAGGCCGACAGGGGGCTGTAGTGAGTAGAGGGAGTTTGGTGGAGCAGTAAGGTCATCAGAGATGGGTCGTCGTTCAGGCAAAGCTCCGGCGGAGGGGAGTAGCGGTTCGTGGCAATGGGAGATGGTTGGTGATTCAGGCGCAAGTGGGTGTATGTTTTCGGGACGTGGGGTGCTGGGCCTTGAGGGGGAATCCAATTTAGATATGTATAATCAGGTTACATTGCATACGTTGGGTCAACAAGACAAAGCCCAGTCTAGTAGGCCAATCGGGTCATCTCACAAACATTCCTAGAAGGATATGAGCCCATGTATGGTTTATGAGTCCAGGTTAAATGAAATTAATCCATCCAATTTTGTTGGCCCAACAGAACAAGTAGAGAACAGAACTCAAGGGTTCCTAGCCCTCACCTACAGATCGATGAATAGAAAGGGAATGCAATCTCGTCTGATTCGTCCACTCAACTTTGAAGGGATATCTAGTCAATATGAAGATGTGGTTTGAGCGTGAATTCACTGGGTAAGTCTGAACTCCTTTCAACTTAAAGTAATTCTGTTTCTGGGGAAGGGGTACTATTTTTAGATCAACGAGAGGGGGGAATTGGGGGTTTCTTAGCTGGGGAGGGAAGAGGGACTAGTGGTGGTGCCTGTTGTTTTCAAGGCGAGGAGAGGGGCTGCGCTTCGGGGGGGCAGAGGGAGTAAGGGGGAGGGGTTTTTAGGGTGTACTAGCGTAAGAGGAAAAAGGTTTATTGATGGGATGGAGGCCGTTAAAGAGGTCGTTAATTGATGTGGACGGGATTCTGATGTGTTGGCGGAGGCTGAGGTTTCGCGCCGCCCGTCGTCATGAGTCCTCTTGTGTGGAACTGTCGGAGCTTGGGGTGTCTCGATAGTTCGTAGGCTTGGAGCATGGGCCCGAGAGACTTGCCCTCTATTGGTGTTTATTTCTGAGATGAAATGTGGCAAAAACAGAGTTGAACGGATTCATGATAGATTAGACATGTTTGGTGTAACTGTGCCTTCGGTAGGGATGTCTGGTGTATTGGCTTTATTTTGGAGGAAGGATGTGAATATTTATTTGCGGTCTTTTCTCGTGAACCATATTGACGTGGATGTACTCTCAGAACTTCACTGTGCTAAATGGAGATTTACATGCTTCTATCGGGAGCCAGACGCCAGCTGGAGGAGGGTTATTTGGGATAGGCTAATTCAATTAAGTACTCAGTTTGATACTCCATGGATTGGTGTCCAAGATTTCAATGAGATACTGGGGCAGCATGAGAAAACAGGTGTGCCTTGGCCTCATTGGTTTGTGGAATATTTTAGACGGGCTTTAGCGTGTTATGATTTGTGTGATTTAGGATTTAGGGGTTCTAAATATATATGTGGTGCAACCGACGTCAGCATCTAGATACGGTTTGGGCATGATTGGGTAGAGCCTGTGGTAATTCCTGGTGGTGTGCCCGTCTTCCGAATACTATTGTACATCACTTCCCAACTCCATTCTCTAATCATTCAATGTTGATGATTGATTGGGACCCGGGAGGAGAGGCGGAAGGTTCAGTTTAGGTTTGAAGCTAAATGGGTTCAGTCAGAAGTGTGTGGTAAGGTGATTGAGGAGGCATGGCATGTTGATATGGCAGTGATCCAGGAAACAGACTGTGTCAAAAATTTAGCCCAGCCTAGATAGTTTGCTACAATGGAACTGAAAACATTTTATTCAACCAAGCTATACTTTGAAGTTATTAGAGGAGAGGTATGGCCAGTTTGAAGGTAAACGATTAGGTTTTGATGAGCTTAATGAGATGGCATTGATTCAACGTCAGATTGAGGATCTTCACGCTTGGGAAATGTTAAAGTGGCAGCAACGTAGCAAAAGGCACTAGCTTGGTGAGGGTGATGGTAATACTCAATTTTTTTCATTCTTATGCATCTGCTAGGCATCGTAATAACTTGATAAACCAGTTGAAAGATTGGGGGGGGGGGGGGGGGAATGGAGGGGTAAGGTTACAAGGGATCCTTTTTCGGTACTTTCGGTCTATTTTCACCTCCTCTCGCCCGATGCGTTATGTTTGGATCAAGTGCTTTCCACTGTGCAGCCGCGGGTTTCTTCTAAGATGAACAACCATCTTGCTGAACCATTTACTACTGAAGAAGTTAAACATGCGGAATTTGTTATGTTTCCTTTTAAATCTCTTGGTACGGATGGTATGCCTCCGTTATTCTTTCAAAAATATTGGCATATAGTTGGTTTTGATGTTGTTCTTATGGTTCTTTTTATACTCATTGAGCATCTTCTTCTCAATAAGTTTAACTTCACTCATATTGTACTAATTCCCTAAATGTGAAGCACCGAAAACTATGGGACAGCTTCATCCTGTTAGTCTGTGTAATGTCATCATGAAAATTGCTTCTAATTGTGTGTCGAATCATCGTAGTCCCATGCTTGATGCTTTATTATCTCATTCTCAGTCTGTTTTTATTCCGGGTCAGTTGATCACTGACAATGTTCTGTTAGCGTTTGAATTGAACCATCATCTTAAAACCCCAACCCGTTTGAATAATGCTTGTGTAGCTTTGAAATTGGATATGAACAAGGCTTATGATAGGGCGGAGTGGTCTTTTCTCCGGGGTTTGTTGGTTAGGATTGGGTTTCATCATCATTTTGTGGGGATTTGATTATTTTGTTAGTTACATTTGTATCATATTCGCTTACATTGAATGGTGAACCACTTGGCTTTTTTAGACCGAGAGGGGCATTCGACAGGGTGATTCCCTGTCCCCTTTCTTGTTTATTTTCTGTGCAGAAGCTCTATCCAATTTAATCCATGTAGCTGAGTGTGAGGGTAGGATTGTTGGGTTGTTAGTGGCTAATACAGCTCCTTCTGTGTCACTTCTTTTCTAGGGCTAGGATAGAGGAATTGAGGGAGATTCGAGGGATTTTGGAAATGTATGCTAGGGTTTCGGGACAAGAGATCAATATCCAAAAATCGAGTATGGTGGTGAGTGGGGGAGTGGAGGAAAAGGTGAGGCGGGTGTTAGCATCTATTTTAGGGGTTAAGCTGGTGGCTTCTCATGATTGCTATTTGGGATTGTCAGCGGTGGGTGGGAAGTCGAAGGGTATGGTTTTTAGGTATGTTAAGGATAAGATATGGGACAAGACGAATGGGTGGAGTATGAAGTTGTTGTCTCAAGCAGGGAAGGGTGTGTTAATTAAGTCCATTTTACAGTCGATTCCAAAGTATGCTATGTCTTGTTTTCAACTTCCTAACTATCTTTTACTTCAATTGGAATCAACGGCATTAGATTTTTGGTGGAATAATAGGGGAGAGAGGCGTGTGCATTGGGTAGCTTAGACTAAGTTGTGTCGTCCGTTAGATAAGGGGGGTTAGGTTTTCGTTGTTTACAGGAATCCAATTTGGCCCTCTTAACTAAGCAAGGTTGGCGTATCCTTACTGGGCCCGATTCTCTTCTTAGTAGAGTCCTAAGAAAATATTTTCCAGAAAGCAGTTTCTGGGAAGCGACTTTGGGATCGAGACCATCGTGGACATGGTGTAGTATCGTTGCGGTGAGCGGACTGTTAGAAGAGAGTTGTGTGTGGGATGGACCAGAGGGTATTGGTGAGGGAGGGAGGTAGAGGTGGTTTTTCAGTAAAGGAAGTTTTTCACAGTCAAAAGCCCATATAAAAATACGATTGCAAGGTGTGACGGGGGCTTAGCTTCTACTTCAGGTTTGGAGTTCTCATTAGGACATGGAAGGGGCTCTTTATGGTTGGCTTTGTGGGATAGAAAGGTTTCTCCTAGAGCTCGAGTTTTTATGTGGCGTTTGTGCACTGAATCGATTCCGACATTGGAGAAGTTAGCTCAACGTGTGAGGGGCATTGATACTTGTTGTAGCTCATGCGCGTTGGAAACGAATCTGTTCATCATGTGTTTGTGGAATGCCCAGTAGCTAGGCAAATTTGGGCGTTGTCCTATGTTCCGTGGTGTTTTATCTCACATTGGAGTGTTGGGGTTGTTGATTGGGTGTTCCCTGTGATCAAACAGATTAGTACGGAGATGCGTCAACGCTGCTTTTGCTTTTGTTGGGCCATTTGGAATAGGCGATGCAAGCGTGTCATGGAGAGAAAGGATTGGGATCTATTGGAGGTTTGCAGAAAGGCAATGTAGTTTTTGGAAGACTATCAATCTGTGAGAATGTTGATGAAGGGTGGCTGAATGTTTTTTATTGCGTCTGTGTTCTTGTTTTACAGCTAAGAGTTTTGGTTTTTTTGTTGTTTTTCTTGGATTTAGTAGCCTTAGTTCCGTTCAGTTGTTTGTTGTTTTTCTTGGGTTTGATAGCTTTAGTACTTTTTATGTTGTTTGGGAGTTTTTGGTTTGTAAGCTGATGTTATGTTCTTTTGGTTTGCTATATAATAATATCGCTAATTCATTCAAAAAAACAAAATGTAATTAAAAACTAGGATAAAGGATTTGAAATTATTCAAACAATTCCAAACGATTTGCTTTTCTTTTTTTAAGTGAAATCGATAAACTATTTTTATTTTTATTTTTGAATAAATCAATCACAATTATTCATATTAGATTTCAAAAATTTGATTTAGGGATTTAAAATCATCCATCAACCCGAATGCAATCTTACATTGTTTTGATTGATTGATTTGTTCATTTGAAGGTAAAGATTTCGAAACTCCTAATAAGAAATTCTTTGTATTAGTTTGGGTAATTTCATATTAGAAAGGGATTCTAATCCTTCAACTTCCATTTTAACTATGTTCTATGAAATATTCATGAATTCAAATTGTTTTGATACGGAATCATTTGAAATCATTTTCTTAAAGTACGCCTAAATTGATGTATTTGAACTTATGGATTCAAAATCTTAGTACAAATCTTCCAAATGAAGCCTGAAGCTATGTTTCGATTGAATGATTCGGATTTGAATGAAAGATTTCAAATGATTTCATATTAAATGGTTGGGTAAATGCTACATTTGGTCCCTTAAGTTTTTGTTTAGAATCACTAGGGTCCTTCAAGTTTATTTTTTTTGATTTTAAGATTCATAAACTTTAGTTTTTGTCTCAATTTGGTTCTTCTATCATTTTCGGTGAAAATGTGCCGAATTTTGATTTTTTGGACGGTAAAATAGTCAATTTAAGTTGGATTTCTCCACTTTAATCCTATATGTTTGTAAAATTATCCATTAGTCCTTTTATATGCAGGAAGCCAATTTTTTTTATATTTTTTGTATGTTGAATATGATGTAATTATCTTGTGTAAATAATGAAAATGACCGGTTGTCGAAGCCGTCAAATATAAATACTGATTCTAAATTGTAGTAGTCGTGAAACCAGGTCGAATCCCTAGGGAACTATGGATTAATTATTTTGTCTAGTTGTAGTAACCAAAAAGGGGGGGTATCAATTGAGAACTAACAACGAATTAATGTAAACAAAATGAAAATCAAGAATAAATAACTGAGATAAAATCGATAGAGGAAAATTCCAATTCAAGGGATATGTCTCACCCAATCGTTATGTCTATTATAGGTTACAAATGATTAATTTCCCGACCAAACATTCAATGTTGAAATCTATTAGGATAGTCGTAATAAATATTCGTTTTCCTATTGTAATAGATTTGACTCAATCATCTAAACTCAAACTTATTAAATCAGGACAGGGCATGATAGCGTTCCATATCATATCAATAATAGCATTTGCATTAATGAAAACAGTTGAATCTAGATCAAACAATTGAGATAGCTGCAATTATCTAATATAGTTTTCTCGTCCCTACAAATAAATCATGCAAAGCACATAATAAATTTGCTTGCTACTCATACCACTCATTCATGATATTTATGGATCAGTGAATCATGGATAGCAGTAGAACAATCAATATTAATCTAATTGTCAGATCTATCAATAATAATCGCTCCATAAATAGTAAATCAAGACGAAAAATACTCGGTGAAACCAGATAAAATCAAAACCTCAAAACATAACAATTGGGTTCAACATTCCCTTGAATCAGAACAGAAAATTAGCTACACAACATGTTCGTAGCAAAACAATAAAATCTAAATGAAAACATAAGTTAAGAGGAAGAGAGAGAAACTAATCGACGAGGCCGACGTCTTCAACTTCTTGCTCCTCTCCAAAATGATGACAAAAATATCCTTTCTTCTCTGCGTTTTTGCCCTTTTAATCTCCAGATTTTTCCTTCTTTTTGTGCTTCCTCTAGAAATAAGGAAAGAAATCGTTCCAAATTTCTTCTTTTCCCGCACAGACTCGGGTACAGAATAGGATGTCATCACGCCCTATTCACTGCTCAAGTCTGTTTTGTGTTCACTTTTACTTGATCAATTTCCAGTATCATTTGGGGCTTTTTAACTCCTTCTTTGTCATAACGGGTCAATCTTGATCCTTCATTCAAAAGGTGCATAATTTTGATTGTCTATGTAATGAAAACCTTCAAAAACACTCGAATTAAGCATGCATATGAGAGGTGAAATACACCTTATCAGAAAACTTTGAACTCTTGTGGACATAATAATAACATATGTTCACAAGAGTTCAAAGTTTTCATTATTCATATAAGATAATTACATCATATTCAACATATAAAAATATAACAAAGTTATTTTTCGCTAAAGAAATGACTAATTTTACAATCTTACAAACTTAAATGATTAAAGTGAGAAAATTAAACTTAAAAATTTGACCATTTTATCCTCCAAGAAGTCAAAATCCGACCACATTTTCGCCGAAAAAAATAGTCAGAAGAACCAAACTGAGATTTACAATAAAGTTTAGGGATATTAAAGTTAAGAAATGAACTTAAAGAACTAAAGTGATTCTAAATGAAAACTAAGGGACCCAATGTAACATTTTGTAGCATTGAATCCTCCAAAAAAATCGATGAATTTCTTAATATGAATTTAAAAATTTCTTAGTTTCAAATGCATCGATCCAAATGCAATATAAGTTGTTTCTCCAAATTCAAATTCTTTCATCCAAATGTAGCCTTGAACTTTTAATCTGAACTATTATTTGAGTCATCTGGTGAATTTTAATTTAGTATTCATTTAAAACAATATTGATAAATCCTTAGTATGTAAGTTTTTTCATTCAAATGAAACAATAAAATAACACATGATATAAATGTTTTTTTTAACACATTTAAATGTTGTGTTTGCTCAAAACAGTGATTAAAACCTTACCCTATGCTTTGCCCATTTTTGGTCGTATTGGGGGCATAGAGAATACTAGGGGCGTCTTTGGCTTTCAAAAACAGATCGAACCAATTGTACTATATCAATTTAAAATTAATTATGTTATTTTTTTTTATTTTTAATTAGTAAAAGGAGATGGTGATTAGTTGTTACATGAACAAGTACAAACATAAAAAGTCACGGGTAGCTGTTTAGGCACCTTACAATATGAAAATTTTGGCTTAAAATCATAAAAAAATTGACATGATGGTGAAATTAATTTATTCCATTAAATTATTCAATAAGTGATATTAGTTTTTATAATTCTTTATTATTATAATAATTATATTTTATGTGTGCAAAGACATCAAATGTGCAGTTACTTTTAAGTGAAAAGTCAGTGACTTAATTATTAAATTTCATGTTAATGGTTAAAAAAAAATATTTTATGAAATATTAAAACTAGTAGGAATTTTCTTATATACATTGGCTGTAAAATAATCAATATTGGCATCGGACCTACATTTTAAAGAGATTTTCTTTTATCCATCAACTCTAAAAGTATCAAACAGTAAGATATACTGAAAAGGTCTAAAGATATCTAATAATATGAATCATATTACAGTAACAATGAGATCTGCATTCTATAGCAGTCGCGAATGTGACGTTGATTTTTCTCTCATCTGAGAGGGTGACGCACAAGGCTAGTTTTCATTCCCGGAGCGTTTGTTAAGTGGAGTGTTTTCTATGTTTCCTTGTCATTCTTCCGGAGATAGCAACCTAGTATTCTACCATCAGATTTGCTCTGTCGTACTACACAGCTACTAAGGACTAGGTTGTCGACCTTTGTAATTTTGTTGTCACCTTGGGGGTTGTCGATCCGTGGTCGTGTTGTGCCGTGTTTTTTACTTCATTTCTTTTACTCACGTGTCATTTGTGTCTTTGTGTTACTTTAGCTTCATTACAGGTGAGTGGTGGCTGGACGGGTTCTTCTACCTGTGATGGGACGATTGTGTTGGATTCTGGTAATACCTCATTGGCCAAGTTTATGGAGGCTCAGCTAGAATGACTGGGTCACGGGGTGGTATTGATGGAGGAGGAGGAACGGGACTGATGTTATCACATGAGGCTTGGGCTAGGGATGTACTGTGGAGGGTTTCTTACTGGTTTGGGCGTCTACTTACACCTCGGCCATATTGATTTGACATGCTTAGAATGACCCTTATGAATATTCTAAGGCCAGTCAGAGGGATGGAATTGAAGCTCTTGGCAGACAATAGGTTCTTATTGTGTTTCATCCATGCGGCGGGTTAGGAGAAAGCGTTAGATGGGTGCCCGTGGATATTTGACGTAATCTCTTCATTCTGAACCAAGCCACAACAAAGGACATACCGCTACAAGTTGACTTATGTGATCTCCGTTTCAAGGGCATGTTCAAGGATTGCCAATTTTTCTGATGACGAAAGAGGTGGCAGAATCTCTTGGAGATCGATTAGGGGTTTTCATATACTCAGACCGCAGACACCCACAATCGGCGTGGGGGGATAAGAATCGGTTGAAGGTATTGTTGGATGTGCGGCAATAACTAAAACAGGGAATGAGATTACAGTGACATTTACGTATAAAAAGCTCTCAATTTTTTGCTACACCTGTGGAGTGTTGGGACATATCCTTCGTGGTCACGGTGTGAGGCTAGATACACTTGACAAAGGTGAGAGCGATGTTGAGCCACAATATGGGGACTAGATGAGAGAATCCAGAGTGGTGGGATGGCTTAGGGAAGCGGCCGAATGGCAGTGGGGTCAAGTGGAGAACGAGAGAGGGGGGTGAGAACGGGATTGCAACGGAGCTTGGGAGGTGGGGGGAGAAGAGGGGCGACCATTTTCGATGCGGGAAGTGCGGGGGTGGGTGGAGGGTGGGGCCTGAATAAGGTGAGGAGTGATGTCGAGGGGAGAGCAGTGCTTGGAGGAGGTGGCGGATTCCAACAGACAGGGGGCGGGGGAGAAGGGCGAGGGATCAGTGGGTTCCGAAAATGGTGGTGCAGGAGTGAAAGTGGCAGAACATGGGTTGAGAGTGGAGGAAACGGATTTAGGCCAAACAGGTGGACCTCACGCGGAGATTGGGCTAGGGGACAAGCCTCAAGTTGTGACTGGGCCAGCTGAAAAATCTCAATGGGCGATTGGACCAAAGTTGACAGGCAAGTCAGGCCTAATAATCACTATGCACGAGCCACAACCATCAGGCATGGGGGCCCATATTGTTCCTAGTACATGGAGTCCAAAACCTCCTCAGCCCATACAGGTTCTAAGTCCACAAAGCCTAGTAGAGTCTTTCGAGCAATCCCCCTAGCACCGGTCACAAGGCTAGCCCACTTGGATCCATCGCATTGGCCTATTCCTCACAGCCCCAAATGTGTGTCTTGATTGCTCAAAGCACACAACAGAGTCTGAAGGCCCTGAATGGTCAGGCCGGGTCCAAGACGATGGTCGCACAACTCACTCAGCTAGAGAAACCGGAATCGGGGATGGCCGCGTCACTACAAATCAATGCAAGTTGCACCGAGACAGAAGGGATACCAGCGGTCAAGGCTCATTTGAATCGGGGTGAGACGTTAGGGGACTATGATGGCCACATGGGCAGCGCTACACCTCATCGATGAGTCACGTCACCATCTTGGTTGTCAAGTAAGGGTTTTGAACTCTCTTCAATCCTAAGTAATATGATGAGTCAGGGTACGTGATCGACTTAATATGTTTAGGGTCTGTACACCGGCTGGGGCAGGTCGGGCGGTCTGGCTCTTTTGTGGAAGAAGGAAGCGATGATGCAGCTTTGGTCGTTCTCATTGAATCACAGATCCGGATGTTTTAGATGGGACAGGCACGGCCAATTGGAGGTTCACAGGCTTTTATAGAAAACCAGATGTTGCACGGAGGAGGAGAGTGTGGGAGAAGTTGGCTTGTTTGAGGAGGCAATCAGATGCACTGTGGCTTTTGAGCGAGAGATTTTAATGAGATTTTGGGGTAGCACAAGAAGACAAGGATATCATTGCCTACGTGGTTGGTTGAGGACTTCAGGGGGCTTTGGCTCGCAGTGATTTAGGAGATTTGGGACTCCGAGGGACTAGATACACTTAGGTGCGATCGGCAACAGGAGCCAAAAACGGTTTGGGCTCGTTTGGATGGGGCTTGTGGGAATACAACATGCTGTGAACATCCCGGATACCACGGTCATGCATAATGCTAGTTCCATATTCCGATCACACGATGTTATGTATTAAATGGGCGATAGAAGGTGCACAAGCGAGGCGGAAAAGACAATTCAGGTTTGAAGCGCGCTGGCGGCAGTCTGATAATGGTAAATGAGTGGTGGAAACGGCCTGGAATGCGTCGGGCTGTGTGGACCCCAATATACGAGTATGGCATAAAGTACAGAATTGTCAGGTCGAGCTTGTTCGTTGCAACAAGAAGATCCACGTAGGAGCACGGTGGAAGCGCGAGAGCATGAAATAACGATTTTGAAATGCAACAACATAATTGTCCAAGGGTATACCTTGGGTGCTCAACTGGGCATTTCTAGAATATGATAACAGTAAAATATACTTCATATAGTGCGCATAGAAAACCATAAATACTACATGTAACTAAATCGTGGTTACCTTTGTAGTTATCTTCCGTGGATCACTACCAGCGTTGTTCCCTTTCAAGGTGCCGCACGTTCACTTAAGATCAAACGTATGAATCCTAACGAAGTCCATACCACACCGAGAGAAGTCTCATTTTTCTTTCTAGAGTAAAACATAGCTACGAAGATGAGATTGAAAAGAGGATTGCACTATCGATTAGTGTATCCTCCTTGATCTAACTTTGCTCTTGAATTGAACCTAAATCAATGGAGCAACAAAGTGAAATGGACAGAGAAGTACGGATGGCCGAGTCAGAAAGAACAATATAACATTGTATTATTCTTTTTCCTAGAAAAAGATTATTATGATCTTCTACTTGTTGGTGAATGTATATACACATATATAAACATCATTAATGTAATTATTGGAATGTGTCTAGGTTCATCAAAATGATGTCTAGATACATCCCAATTAATTATCTATCAATCTTCATCAAGCTACCACTTTACAAGGTATGATCAAATCAATACCAAGTAAAGGAGGATTGATTGAAGTTGATTTTGTTCCTTTTCCAAAGGAACAGTCAACCATCCAACAAGGCCTCGTGTGCCAATTTTTGTGCTCCAAACAGGGAGCCAAAATCAGCCATCCACATATGGGAGGAGCCCAACTCCTCCTAATTCCAAAAGTGGAATTAACATCTCTGTTGGGCCAAAATTTAATGGACTGAGCTTTATAGTAAATCCAATTATAGCAAGCCCAAGAATTAAATCTAATATAATTCAAGGTCCTATCAAATAAATCCTATTAGTCTTTTAATCCAATGAAAAGATCCAAGCTCATAATCTCCTTAATTAATAAACCCCATCTATCAATTAATCGTGGGCCCGATACAATATTGGCCCGTCCATCCAATGGATCTTTCCATAAATAATCAAATTATTTATCATCTTCCGGAATTGACTCCAAGTTAATTCCTTAACCTCCGCGATGATTTGTGCGTGACTCTTTAGGTTCACCCTCAGCTAGACTTGGTCTTGTGTCAATAAAAGTCCGTTAGCATGGATGGTCATCTAGCAACGGTCCATGGCACTAGAGACTAGGTTAATATTTCATACGGGTACGGTCCTTCCGTCTACTGTCTCTCGTGTCTTAGTCTTGGGTATGGAATTAGGTTTTGGTTCCCATCCTTGACTAGGTAATTATGCTTAAGACTCGAGACTACATATGCCTCATTGCATCGATGCAAGAAACCTTTCCCTTCTCGATCAACCACTGTTGCCACAGTTTTAAGCAGCATGAACGTGTCTTCGAGTGCATAGGAGATACCTCTGTCACATACTGACAGGGTACAGATCCTCTTCTGAAAACCACTGGACAAGGCTTATAATGAACATATCCGCGACACGATCACCTCTCGCCAGATCCAAGATACAGTCATCGTGTGCACGTGACTATTGTGGTTCCTCAAATTTGAGGACTAGTCCCATACTATCGGGACCAAGAAACTCCAATCATATTGATCAAGCCTCCAGGACTTCCATATGACGGTCGCTGCGAGTCAGCTCAGTCGGCTCGACCCCAGTCGACCAGCCCACTAAGATCGTACAGACGTCCCACATTTGTCTTCGATGAAACACGGCACTCATCCAATGAATACGACTCTTAGTGCAAGTCTCAATAGGACTCTCGATGCCTTGTATCGAGGTCCTCGACTCGCAACATTTCAGACCCAACCCACTATCAGTTGGTTTCATAACCACCATCCAATGCGTGGCCCAACTGCATGAGTTGTTAACGTGGTCTGTGGGCTTTGTTGTGATATATATGAATAATCATTAACATACAAGAATGAGCATAACAAAGACAATATCATTGGTAACGAATACTCATTTTATTGATTAACATATTATTATAATACGTCGAGTTGTAATATAGATTACATAAAGACCAATCTAATTGGCTTTCTGGTCACCTATTCTAACAATCTCCCACTTGACCTAAAGTCAATCACCCTTTAATCTCAAATCCATCTTATCCAGATGCTGAGTATGGGCAATTTGCGACACTTGCTTTGTAATTGGATCTGCTATGTTTTCTGCCGAGCTGACTCAATCCATCCAAAGGTCGCCTCTGCTAACCATCTCTCTGAGCAGATGGTAGCTTCTAAGAATATGCTTAGATCGGTGAAGAGATCTTGGTTCCTGTGCTTGTGCTATCACCCCATTGTTATCGCAAAAGATAACTACTGGCTGAGCAATGCTTGGCACTACACCCAACTCTTAGATGTAGTTCTTCATTCAAACCGCCTCCTTAGCAGCTTTCGAAGCCTCTATGTATCCAGAATCTGTGGTGGAGTCAGCCATGGTAGCCTGCTTGGAAACTTCCAACCAACCACGCCACCATTAAGTTTTAATACAAAACTAGACTGGGACTTGGCATCGACATCGTCCGACTGGAAGCTAGCGTCGTTGTAGCCTTTCAGTATCAATTCTTCACCTCTGTATGTCAAAAATATATCCTTAGTCCTTTTCAGGTACTTAATTATTTTCATGACCGCACTCTAGTGTGCCTCTCTGGCACATGCCTAATATCGACTAATTATGCTGGACAACGTACTGAGTGCTGCCTACAGCTGAAGCATAGGGGATGTCCAACATCTGTTTAAGCTCCTGATCAGTCTTAGGAGACCATCTTGCACAACATAATTCTGTAACGTGCGGATCGGCCCGAGAGAGGCTCGGCGGAAGCGTGGGAGTGGCGATATAAAACACAAAAAATAAAATAAACAGAATTTAAAGCATACATCATTCATGCATAGCGGATCAATGGGTGTGCCCTTGATTCTTCGGGGCGTTTGGTGTATCTCTCAAGAAAGTATACAACATGGAGGGCATATAATTTAGGAACAAGACACGTAAAGAGAGAACATTACCCTCATAGTCATCTTTGTTCGGCAACACGCATTGTTCCCCATTTTGCCACCAAGATCTCAAGTAGAGACCCTCTAATTCGTCCACATGCTTCACCGGATATTAACGAACTCTCATGCTAGCAAGAAGTTTTTTAGGAGAGAAAAGACATCGATACAACGCTATTGATTAATGCTATCGATGTCTCTTATGTTCTACCTTGAATAAATCAAGAAGAACAAAGGAAAATTCTTGGAGAGAGTAAAGAGAGTGGACGAGAGAGAGAGAGAGACATGTGATGGAATAAGTGTAGAGATTCGTATGTGTGTGTATTTTGAATTTTTATAATAAACATAGTTTCCTATTCCTACTCAACCTCTTCTAAAGAGGCACACTTTCACTAAGATTTGACCGAGTCAAATCCTAGTCAACCTAGGCTTTGATTAAGTCAAATTAATCATGGCCCTTCATCTCATCAATCTCTAGATCAAATCTCGTCCATCTATTTTCGATGGGCTTTATGGAATGGACCTATTTAATTCTAAATTAAATAGTCCAAAGGTCCAATGGACTCTATATTAAATCCTATTTAATATTTCAAGCCCACTAATTAATTCATCCATTTAATCTAATTAAAAAGGAAAACCCATGCTTATTAAATCCATAAATTCAATTTATGAATTCAAAACCTGATTAATTCAATTAATCCATGAAGGTTTAAATCTCCAAGAAGTAAAATTTAATTCTATTAAATTAAACCTTCTCCCGGAATTAATTCCAAATTAACTCCTTTCACATCCGGTGAAGCGGGTGTGACTCTTTAGGTTCACCCTCAGCTAGACTTGAACCTACTTCTTGTTATCCATAACCAAAGTAGTCTGTCACCATGGGTGGTCGTCTAGCAACGGTCCATGGCACTAGAGACTAGGCGAATATGTGGTGTGAACATTTAGGCTCCAAGTTACATATAGGTACGGTCCTACTGTCGCCTATCTCCCGACCTTAGTCTAAGGCGTGGAATAGGATGTCGGTTCCCACACTTGACTTATGCATCTATGCTTCAAACTCGAGATAGGTTTAACTCTATGATTGACGTAGAAAATCATTTACCACTAAATCAAGTGCTATGGCCATAGAATTTGAGAGTCTAAACCATCTCAGAGCGCATAGCAGATCTCACTGTCATAATCTTTTACAGGGGACAGATCCTATCTTGGAATCCACCATCCTCTCTATGTACTCCGACTGCACTGGACAATGCTTATGATGGCCATGTCTTATGACACGATCACCTTGCCAAATTCAAGATACAACCTTCGTATGTAAGCGACTGTCGTGATTCCTCAAGTTCGAGGACTAATCCCGTACTATCGAAACCGAGAATACGAGCCATACCGACCAAGCCCGTGTGGCTTCCATACTATGATTCGCGCGAGTCACCCAGTCAGCCGACACAACCCTTGTCAACTAATCCACTAATATTGCATAGACGTCCAACGTCTGTCACCGATGAAATACGGTACTCCATCTAATGAATGCAGTCATTAGTGCAAGTCTTTATATGACCCTTAATACCCAATCTCAAGGTCCTCGACTTGGAGTGTTTCAGACCTATCTACAGAAGTTGGTTCCAAGACTACCAACCTATGCGCAGTCCAACTTCTTGGATTCATATGTCCGGTCTGTGGGCGTTTGTTGTGACATCGAAACGACGTTCAATGCTAGCAATAAGCACAACAAACTCGTCGTTGCCAAATGATGAATCCTTACTACATTCATCAATATAATATTACTTTCGTTCAAAGATTGACGAATGGTTCTTAGAACAGCCAACCATATTGACTTTTCGGTCACCTATTCTAACAATTTCCCACTTGACCATTTAGTCAATTACCCACTTTGTTCAGAACCCTCTGAGCATGAGTAATCTACGATACCGACTAAGGTCTCGTGAGTCTGCTATATATTTCCTTGCCGAAGCAATATGGTCTAACCGTGTTACCTCTATCCACCATCGCGGCCTGGAGATGGTGGTTGTCTAAGAATTTCCAATGGATCTTGTGATGAGATCTTGGGGCATAACTTTTGCCATAGCCTGGTTGTCTGCCATCTAAGCGACAATCGGCTCGGCCGTGCTAGGCACCACGTCCATTCCATGGACGCAGTTTTCATCCATAACCACTATCCAATGCAATCATTATTTAGCCTGACTGTGCATACCTTTGAGACTAACTGTTTTTTATCACTATGCTCTGGAAGCTAGTATCGCTTTAGCCTTCCAAAATAACTCTCCACAGATGGTGCATTGAGATCACATCTTTAGTCCTTATTCAGGTACTAAGGATTGTTCTTGATTGTTGTCTTCAACCCCTCGATGCATTACCGATTTCTGTTGAGTCATGCAAGAAGTATACTCAATATCGGATCCTATGCACCGACTAAAGATATCGCATGTTTATCTAGGGTTTAAGACGTAGGGGATTACTCAACATCCAAGCCTTCTCGTTAGTCTTACCGTGACTAAGTCTTGAATGGCTTAATGCTTTTAAGCTTTCTCACCAGTCTAATCGTGACTGAGTCTCGAACAACTTATCCCTTTACATATTTGAGCTTTCTCATCAGTCTATCATGACTGAGTCTTCGAAAAGCTCAACTCAAGATATGTATGTCGGTACCCTAAAATGTCATGGAGAATTTTCGTGAGTTATGGTTGTGTTTTAGTGATTCCTAACGTCGTGAATCCATCCATGATGAACAAGACATTACACACTTAAACACTTGGAACACAATTTCTATTCTCACTGATCACCTACGTCGTTCAAGACAGAGTCACACTCCGTATGAGCTCATCAAATGATTATTCCAGTTGTGTTGTGTTTCAAACCTTGTTTGAATTTCCGATCGAATTCTATGGCTCCTCTCCATAAATCTGACTACGATGTTCAACATCACGTTCCGTAGGTCATTTGGATCACTATCCAAATTTGACAGAACTTATCCCGATCACTCGTACCTCTATGACATTCGGGTTTATTCTTAAGAGGACTGGAATATTGATCAGTTTAAGAAATGAGATTATCAGCAACGTTAGCATTATTCTGCCGTAAACCTATGCAAATCAGACACAGAGTCTAATTTGTCTCCCACTAGTCTCTTAATGTATGTAGATCCTCCTACATGCTCAAGGACTTTGTTGGGACACAGGCTTGCCAAACCATGGCACTATAGTGCGTGACTCCTAGCAAAATGCCATGTTCCTCTTGTTGGCAATTTTCGAGTCCACGTCTATATAGGCTAAGGTAATTTGGTGAAACTTCGATCGACCTCTGTCTAACGAGGCTCGATCACTCCCCTTATCAGAGACCGACATACTTGGCCTTTACAGGAAGTGTTTCGTTGAGAATTCCATTCTCAACTGGATGCTCAAGAGTTCCTACTAAATACACGGCGTTTTCGATTCTTATCGAAATAGGTTTAATTTTGCGATCATTTTCGGTTCAACACCTCAAGTCTAGTTCCCAAACCTCCTATGGGACCTTTAGACTTGTGAACCCCCTCATGGTCTTGTGTATTCAGTAACCTACAGTTGTCTTATTGGATCCCATCCAATAGACTATTTGGCAAGCCTACTTTGTCCAACAAAGCGCTATCGGACTTTTTCTTCTTTAGAAAAGACTTGTAAATTTAGTCAATTCGAATCATCTATTTCTAGATTCATCGAACTTTCCAATTTACTCATCTTTAATAAGAGAAAACAGCCCCAGCTGTTGCGGATGTCAAATCTGTAAGTTGGTCTTGATTAATCCATTTAGATTATTTGAATTTTGAGTATTCATAAACCTTTTATGGGATGGTGTTCTAGGAATTTACGTGTAAACACTAGCAAACATGAATCAATATTCAATAATTTTGTTGATCAAATATGTATGGAATAAAACCTTTATCCAACAAAGAGACATACTTTTGATCAGTCTAGGTTACGTAATTCCTATAAACTATCCTAATATGATCACGATTATAGGCCTAACAAGTCTCTAGTCCTTTTCAGCAACGGCCTTGCCATTGTTGAATCCTAGAACTATTCTTGGCTTTTTAATCCTTATCACTTTCTGCACCACCCACAGATTTGTGACAAGACCGGTATCTAATACCAAACAGAGTTAGAGTGATAATGTCAATACTCAATATCAAATTTTTCCTTCATCGGAAAGGGGTTTAGGACACTCCCTCTTCCAGTGGCCCTGTTTATGGCAGTAAATGCATACATTCTTAAGAATCTATGAACTTGACTGTTGAACCCTTTTACTCTTTCCTTTACCTCTAACAACACTCGAAGTGCTAGCAACTGATGTCACCTTAGCCTTCTTCCTCTTTTGGCGTCTGGCACCCTTACCTTTAACTAGAGAGGTTGAAGCCTCTCCTACTAGTACCGATAGCATAGATTTTATAATAGTTGTCTTGTACTAGACCAACATAATTATCAACCTATGAAAGTCTCTTTCAAGCTCATTCATGTTGATAATAAATGGTTCGTAGGAGTAAAGAAGAGACTGAAGGATCATGTCAAAGTACGTCTCTATTTCAAGACCGACGTGGAGGTCTTTTATGCTTCTTTACTAGGGATAGCATCATCGCTTTATGTTCTTTGTACATACATCCCTTTCGTCATCTTAGCTCCAAAAATGTCTTTGTTGCATTATATCCTATATGCCGGTCCGGGACTGCATAAACATTATGCAAACGAAGCATAATTGAGCCAACATCATCATGCTAGTCATACTGCTCTAGATCTCGTTTATCATCGAGGCTAGTATGATGTTGGGGACTTGCCGGCGGTCTTCCTTCAACTTCTTGAACAACAAGCGTTGCTTTAGTTGTCGACCCCTCCGGCAATGGTTGAAGAACGTCCTCATCCGGCATGTGAGTTAAGGTTCTGGAAATCTAAGACCATTTTAAGATTTCATAGTCAATTTGTGTAGTTGGTTCCATTAACTAGCCTCTTAGTGATGCATTTGGTGGATACTTAGACAATCACAATATATAAAGTAGAAAAATAGTAAGCAGAATGAAGTAATATCAAATTGAAGTTAAGACTCGATCTTTAGTCCTTAACCTCTCCCACTATTTCTACGAAAACCCATCACTCTCAAACAGGGTTTCGGAAAATGGATTCCTAGTGGCTTGGATCCACAAACGAAAATCTCCATACCCCACATTTACTATTCGCATGGAAAATAGCCTTGTGGGAGGTATTCCATACCATTCTCGCCCAACGAGATCCCCAAGATATTTTGCCTCACTCTTTCACGTGATCCCGAGGACTCCACGCAAATCACGTTATTCAGGCGTTTAGTCCCGACCCATCAACTGAATCATAGCACTCACTGTAACCCCCACGATTCGTGAGACAAGTAGCAGGAGTGTGTTCATTTCGTTCCGAACAAACGTGCAACTTATTTTCTTGACAAAAGACGTGCCACGACTCGTGAGACCACGCAATTGACTGAAACTAGCTTCCTCATGTTTGTCATTGATGGAAGGCTTGGGCGAACCACTTAGGTTCTAGTCCATTTCTTGGTCCAACTAAGTTGAGAGTTTTGATGGAACGAGGCCTCATCATATAATAAGTGTTTTTGCATGCATAATTGTAGGAATATTCCCGCTGCCTCGAACACCTCTGCCTCGCCCTATACTCGTACCAGTCCGTTGTGAATTTTCCTCCACACTACTCGTCCTGAAATTTGAGATCGACTAGCATCAACTCTCCACGTAGGAAAATCCATGGCAATGTGCCATGGTTGGTGGCAATGATAACACACGATTGGCTGGACTCCACAACATTCATCGGTGTGTATCCTGTCGCAATTCGTGCATGAGGGAACAGACCTTCCACTAAACGATCTGGTTGAACCATGTCTTCCCCCAAATGCAACTGGGGTAGACCCCTTTCTACTCAAAGACACTGACGGAGACCTATTAGTTTGATTCATTCCTCAGCCTCTGTACCCACCTCTCTGAAAATCAGAACCCTTAAAGGAAATTGCACCACTTGATCCACCTGTAAAGTTAGGATTACCTGTCCACTTCTTCGGTTAGCTTCAGCAGAACTCCTTTCTATAGATGTCTCTTCTACTTGCAATGTTTCTTCCAGAAGCGCACTGTAACTCGGAGATTTGATTGCTATTTTCTCTTGGATCTCAAGTCTTAGGCTTATTTCAAATCTGCCTCACCTTAGTTCATCTGTACTTACCTCTTCTAGAGCATACTTGGACAGCCTCACAAATTTCAACTCATACTCAATAACAGATAAATCATTTTGCTTTAACTCAAGGAATTCAACTTTCTTACAATTTCTGTAGACCGGTGGAGTGTATTTCTCAACAAATTCCCTTAAGAAATCATTCCATGTTAGTGTGACTGGTCCATATTTCTCCAATAAAGACACCGCGTGCCTTAACTTATGTTCAGAAGTGCATTTAATTCGGTCTAGAACTCTTTCTATGTTTTCTTAACCATTCTTCTGCTTCTGTCGTATCAGTTGTACCGGCAAACACTTTCGCACCCTGCCTTCTAACAATCTCAGAATTCTTATCAATAACTACATCTTGTGGTTAGGTTTGCAGTGGTGGAGCCATCCTCTACATAATTTCTAGAAATTTTTGCATAAAAGAATTTACTTCTGGTTAGGGGACATTTCTATTCTGGGCTTCTAACCCCTGATGTTCAGATGCATGATCATAACCATTGTACCGACTCTAATGACTCAATTAGGCTAGCAGTGTTTTCACCTAACGCTTCCACCCTATATGAAATGCACATGTATAATTAGACTCATAATATATATTTTACATATAATACCACATATCATCAAATACTCCAGAGAATCTAATCCCTGCTCTGGTACCACCTAATGTAGCATGATCATGACCTTGTACAAACTCTAATGACTCAGTTCGGCCAGCAGTGTTTTTCACCTGACACGTCCACCCTATATGAAAATGCACATGTATATTAGACTCATAACCTCTGCTTTGATATACCACCTAATGTAGCACCCTCTAACAGCAATACGACTATATCTCCCCTAAATATCACACTTAATTTAAACCCTGTTTATATGTGTAATTAAGCACATAATCATATCCCTGTTGAGTATATATACACGTGGTCTCATCATCACAACAAGCATATCTATCATCTCGTCTACAAGATCATATATATATATATATATCAAGTACGAAAAAATAAAACGGTTATAGTTAATTCGCATGCCATTCTCGCTTTTAATTCAAAATGAGACTTCTATTTCCATTTATGATGACGAGAAAATTCCATTCTGGCCCGACCTGACTGAGATACAAAATGTGGACCTAGTTCTCGTGAGTAGGAAAAGCAAAATCTACACCTAAAAAATGTTAGCATAAGGATGAGTCTGCAACTCAATAAGTAAATAATCTGCACCAACTATACACGTACCTCAAATATAGTTTCAACGAGACAAAAACAAGAAATGTATATAAAATACAATCAGTTTGATCAAGAATATTTCATTTCATTTCTCTACGTAACCATCTCATAACAAGACAATAAATCAAACTCGTCTTTTTCTAGCTGGCTTACCATCAAGGTGATATAATATATTTTTCTCCCTGAACTTGTTAGAATAGGTGACCGTAAAGCCAATCCTATTAGGCTTATGTAACCTATTTCTGACAATTTGGTGTTTAAATAAAGTTCATGAATAAAGTGATGTTCATATTTGGCGTTTATTCTTTGTTTGTTTTCACTTAACTACTTTACATTATAAATTGTTCAATGCATAAACAAAACCTACAAACCAAAAGCTAATTTAAGAAACTGGACTGCGCATAGGATGGCAGGCCATGAAATCAGTTTCTGTGGATTAGTCTGATATACTCTAAGTCGAAGGACCTCAAGAATAGGGTATCGAGAGTATTTGAGACTTGCACTAAGCGATTGCAGTCGCGTTTCATCGACAAGTGATGAAGGTCGTCCATGCAATGTTAGTGGGTTAGCCAGCTCGGCTAACTGAGGTGACTCGTGGGAATCGTCATATGAAAAAACCTTGAGTGGTTGGTCCGTATGAATTGATTTCCCGGTTCCGATAGTACGGCTTTTAGTCCTCGGACTTGAGGGACTATTGTGGTCACATACACACCGTGGTTGTATCTTAGATTTGGCAAGAGGCTACCAAGTCAAAAGACTGGGTTGTCATAAGCCCTATCTAGTGCAATCAAGGTGTTAGTGTGAACAGTAGGTTCTAATATAGAATCCGTATACTGTCAATAGGATTGACGGTGATGTCTCACTTACACTCAGAGACTCGTCCTCCAGTAAAATTATGGCCACAGTAACTAAGCAGTGGGATAAGATCCCTGTGACATTTGGTATGGACGAGCCAAAGCTATAGTCGAGAATGGGTACCGACAGCTATTATCCACACCCTAGACTATAACCGTGAGATGAAAGACGGAAGGACAAACGTACAAAAGAGCCTAAATGTTCAAGCCATAAATATTCACCTAGTCTCTAGTGCCATGGACCGTTGCTAGACGGCCATCCATGGTGACGGACGATTTTTCCATCATAGGATAATAGGAAATTCGGCCAAGTCTAGTTGGGGGTGAACCTAAAGAGTCACACAATCCATCAGTAGCAAAGGAATTAATTTGGAATTAATTCCGGGAAGTAGAACAATTTAATTAGATTAAATTGGTTCACTTTTCTTGGATTGTTAATTCTTTAATTAGATTAAAAAGAATTCACTAATAAATTAGATTTATTAAATTAAGGAAATAGGTTTAAAATAGTTATGTAATTATTTAAAGCCTTGAGGATTATTTTAAAGTTAGATTAAAATATTCCATTTAATCCATCTAAGAAATGGACGGACGAGATTAAATGGAGAGATCAATGGCCCAGATCAAGTTTGACCTGGTCTTTACCTAAGTTGACTAGGTCAAAATCCTAGTCAACCTAGACTTCTCTATGAGAGTTTGAAGAGGACTAGGAGAAGTCCCCTTCTATAAATACTCATAAAAACACACACCTCAAGGTGTTGAAACTCTAAGCACACATACACACACTCGGCCACCTCTCTCTCCCTCTCTCTTGGCCGACCCCTCTCCTCTCCTCTCCAAGAAATTGTTTTTAGTTCCTTATTTTGATACAAGAGAACGACAGGCAAATCGATCACGTTAATCCATAACGCTAGGTCGATTTGTCCTCCTATATAAATTCCTCTTGATTTCTTGCTAGCACAGGGGATCAAGATCTGGTGGATTGGATGGACAATTTAGAGGTTTCTTGATTTGAAATCTTGGTGGCAAAACGTGGAACAACGCATGTAGCAGTTTAAAGAAAACGACAACGGGTAGGTTTCACGCTCCATTTGTTACAACCCGATGGCCACCATGATATTGCATGTTTTATTTTAATCATGAGACCAAAACACCCCTTGAATGTGTATTTACTTTCCGTTTAAGCATGTTTTTATTTTCATGGTTTTTAATTTATTGCACTTCCGCATTCGCGCTCCCCTCCCGGGATAATCCACGCATGCTTTCAGAAGTCTACCTAACTATTCATTCATACATATACATGAATTCCCATGACATGCCACACAGGCTCATCATTCTCATTTTGCATCATAGCTCTTTCATTTCGCGTCAAAGCTCTTTTTATTTCACTTCATAGCTCTTTTCACATTCCATCATAGCTCTTTCATATAGCATCATAGCTCTTTTAATTTCATTTTGCTACAGAGGCTATTCAACAACATCAAGAGGTATTCATATCATAATTACATTCAATTTCCATCACTTTCTCGATTCCACATATCACCGTTCTTGTAAGTAAACTAGTCAAGTAAAAACTTATACCAACACATTATCATTTGCAAGCACCAACAACACATTATTCAACAAATAGACTATTTCAATATGTTTCGTCATTTCACTTTCACAACATTAATCGTTCAAATTAAATGACCAATAACTCATAGAATTCAAAATAGATAAATTCTAGCACGAATCATAGACTTACATAAAGGTCGTATCACAAAGAAAACACATATGTAGATAGTACTAATTATTTACTTACCGAGATCTTATACAGATTTATTTAGCAGATATAAAGTCGTTTGATCCTCTACTTTATCCCGGTGTCCTATCATAAGGTATAATGAGTATAATAATATCTTGAATGTCAATTTCTAAATAAAATGTTAACTATTATTTATATATATGTATATATATTTCACCAATCTTTCAATATTTCATTATACCCCTCATCTTATTATAGCTACCATTCTTAATAACAATTCTTGGATTATATTATCTCAAAACTCTTATATTCCTTTCTAATAAATGTAATACTATATAATGTTTCTCAAATATGATTTTCTAATATTCCTATCAAATTTTCTATCAATTTATCAAATATAAGTTCCAACACGAATAAATTAAGCAAATCAATTTAAAAAATAATTAAATATAGTAAATTAAGTAGTTTAAGTCATTAACCATAACACCCTTAATTCAATTGAGACATTTAATCAAACACTAATTTACAAATGCTCAAACTCATAAATTTTTTTGGTTAAACATTAAATCGAATAGTATAAATTATATTTAGTAAATGCACTAATTAAAAAATATGAATATAATAATTACTTAATAATTTCAAATATAAATTGTTTCAGGAATGACGGAAATGTGTTCTGTAGGGTGTATGTGTGTTGTGACTTTAAGCATTAGTCTATATATATACATATATATTATAGAGATAAGGAAGCAATTATTGTTGATAAGTGCTTAAGTATTTGTGAGATTGGTTGATAGGGGATGACAACCATGTGCTGCTTTCCCAAATGTCATCTATTTTATTTTATTTTTTTTTAACTTTTTAATCAAATTACAATTTGGTCCCTTAAGAATTTAAATATAGTTAAGTCAACCCTAAAAACTTTATAAAGTTTCAATTTAGTCCCTTAAGATTTTAATATATCCAAATTCTAAAATATACTTTATTTACTAATTAACCTAAATCTCTTACATAATTATCAATTAATCCCATAATTATGTACAAAAATTTGTGGATGTCATAGTTCTTCTAGCGAGGATTCCTCCAGCAAGGCTCTTGGCGTTGGCTCATCTAAGACGTAGCCCTGGTTCTCAAAGTCGAGGACAATCCTCAGATTTCTCAGCCAATAAGAGTATTTTGTACCATTGAATTTATTAGTGTCCAGAACCATAGTTAAAGGATTCTTAGACATGTCTACGTTAAAGAGATATAAAGCAAAAATTAGTATATGATTGTAATATTATAGTTCAAGTTGAGACATGGTCTTTTAGTCTTTAACATTCCCACTCTTTATACGAAAGTTGTTCATTCTCAAGTGAATTTTTGGAAAATCATTTCCTAGTGGGCTCGAGATCAATGATCGTGATCTCCATGCCCCACTTTTATGATTCACACGAAGAAACCTCATGGGAAATATCCAATATCATTCTTATCCAATGAGATTCCCAATATATTTTGCCTCATTTCTTCACATGATTCCGAGGACTCCAAGTGAATCATTCGACTCGATGTTAGTCCCAACCCAACGACCAAATCACAACCCGACGACCAAATCATATCTCGACTGTCGCCCCCCACAACTCGTGAGACAGGAAAGCAGTGAGCATATTTCTTCGTTCACAACATTGGTGCAGCTTCCCCTAGTCAAAATGAGCCACAACTCGTGAGACTACATTTCGGTAGTGGTAGCTTCCTCACCACATTGTTGTGGATGAAAGGCTTGGACGGATCGAAACTATTTTGGTCCATGTGCATGAAGGGCCTAATCATTTATTTGGTCCAACCAAATGAGAGTTTATTTTTGAGATAGACTGAGGCCTCATCACATTAGTGTATTTGCATGCATAAATATCCTATATTTATTAAAGCGATAAATAAATATGCCGCATGCATAAAACATAGCATAACCCCTGTTTTGGATTATCACAAGCTCAACCTATGTGACCCACTGAGCCCGCAGTGAGTCTATGGTCTGTCTAGGGTGGTCCTACTCTATTACAATAGATTAACCCATTGTCATTTCAATAGGTCTTGTACTTTATTTCTTTCTCCTTGATATTTCACCTTGGGCCTTCGTTCAACGTTGGCCTCCTTCTCCGTGGGCTTGCTTGGTAATACATAAAAAAGCAAAATCTCACCAAAATTCCTAAACAAGAGAAACGGAATACTTTGAATAGAAGGATAAGGCAAGCCTTAACATCATGAAGAGAAAGTGGGAGGTAATGGTCCCAAAACAAGAGGCACGCAGGCCCCACCCAACATTAATGTAATATCATACATCAATACATAAGGTCTAGGGCTCTAGTGATCATAAAATGTTGATGCAATAAATATTAATGCATAATCATAAAAATAATCATGCTTAAAGAGATATACAATATAGCTATGTGGTATCCAATATCACATAACATAAACACATATAAAATATACGAGTTCAAATTTAAATTCAACGGGCATCCATTAACAATGCATCCAATGCATATCAAAACCTAAATTAGTTAAGGAATTTAGTTATAGGAAAAATTCAACTAATCCAAATTTAAATATGCAAAATTAATTCATTTTTAGAAAATATACATAAAAGTTCCAAAAAGTTAAATTTTCCTAAAATGTCGAAAACCGGCACAGAACGGCCCAACCGTCGTGCCGCAGTTCTTGGTCGCGCATGCACGCAAGCCAGCAGACTATGTTGGGCGTCGGCCGACAGCTTGCGCGCAGCGCGGTGTTCGTGGCCACCCCTGCCAGCATACACGCTGGCCAGGCAGCACAGGCCGATGCCCTCGCGCGCCGGTCGCACGCCCACTGGCCAGTAAACCGCGGCAGCCAACCGCTTCTACTGTCGTCTAATTTTTTATTTTCATTTTCACATATTAAAACACTGAAAATAAGCATGTAATTTTGAAACTTAATCCACAAAAATACATGCATGATGTCCATCAAACTTAAATATTTGAAAAAGTGCATTCCTACATATATTTATGTAATAAACATGCTTAAGAAATTTGTAAGACCAAATTGCACATGCCAAGCACATAGATCTATGACCCCCTTACATCGAACCGAGCTCTGATACCACCTGAAGGACAAGCGGATCCGTCCAGGAGCCGAGCAAAAGCGCGAGAGAGCGAAATAACAATATTTAAAACGCAATAACATAATTTTCCAAGAGGTGTACCATTGGGTGCTCAATCGGGCGTTCGATGTAGAATATAATAACAGTAAAATATGCATCATATAGGGTGCATATAAAATCGTATATACTACATGTAACCAAATCGTGGTTACCTTTGTAGTTATCTTTCGTGGACCGCTACTAGCGTTGTTCCTTTTCAAGGTGCAACACGTTCACTTAAGATTCAAACGTATGAATCCTCTAACGAGGTCCACACCACACTGGGAGAAGTGTCGTTTTTCTTGCTAGAGAAAAACGGACCTAGGAAGGTGAGATCGAAAAGAGGATTGCACTATCAATTAGTGTATCCTCCTTGATATGGCTTTGCTCTTCAATTGATCTTAGATTGATGAAGCAACAAAGTGAAAGGGAGAGAGAGAAGTAGGGGCGGCCAAGTGAGATATATATATATATATAAGATTGCATTCTTCTTTGTCCTAGTAAAAGATGATTATGATCTTCTACTTGTTGGTGAATTTATATACATATATATATATACATCATTAATGTAATTATTGGAATGTGTTTAGGTTCATTCGAAGTAAGTCTGTCAATGTGTAGGGTAAGACCCTAGCCAGGCCCAGACCCAAAGGAGGCCCAATTAAAAAATTCTACCCATGCCCTACCCAATTCTTTGAACCTAACCTAAGGCCCATGGGTCCCAAGGCCCGATCGACCCAATTTTTCGGTCGGCTCCGACCCAGGCCCACTGTTTGTTTTCTTGAAAAAAAAAAATAAATAAAAATTTCTCTCGCTAATATAATCACTGGTTTCACAGCAAATTCTTTAAACTTACCTCCACATTTGCTCACTCTCTCTCTCTCTCTAAAATAACTCCAGATTGCATATAATACAAAAACACAAAATCAATTTATATCAGTTCTCGTGTATCCCAAAAAATATTTGCATTATACAAAATTCCAGAATTATTTTCTGACTAAAATAAGCTAAAAATTCACAGGCAAAGAAGATCCAAAAAGCTAAAACAAATCTTGATTTTGGTGTATTTACAAGAAGAGTGCATTATTATGATATATGCAAACAACTCATCAAGCTAAAAAAAAGTGAATAAAATTTCAAAAACCCTCCATTTTCCAAGAACTTCTACGACTTCCCAAGTCACAATATAACAGAGAGAAACCATTCTCTGGAAAAACGAAATGCAAAAATTTCACAAACTAAAAATTCATGGAGAAAACCCTTTTACCTCCTTGCGATCTTTCATCTGTTAACAGCAAAAATCTTGGATTTTTCTTCAAACTACAAACACCCTTTTCTTCCTTTTCCTCGAAGAACACAGGCTCCTCCTTAGAACCACACTTCTTTTCTCTCTCTCTCTCTCTCTCTCTCTCTCTCTCTCTCTCTCTCTCTCTCTCTCCCTCCCTCTCTCCAAACAACAATGATGTGTAAATGCAGGAAAAGAAAAGGTCAGAGAGTGTAACAACTAAATAATTCAAACTTCGAAGAGGCAAAGATGTGGTAGAGTTCTTGTGGGAATCAAATTACTCGCACTCTTCACAAAAGAGAGTATTATATCATCATCAATAAATAGTGTATAATGTTTCTATTGTCTGCGTCGATTATATATAGGAGGAAATTTATGAAATAACAGCTGCAGTTAGGGCTATATTACGAAGGTGCCACTGGATTTTCACACGGATTTTCTCAGCAGCGGGGCGACGGACGCGGCTTCAGCGGCAGAGGTGGCAACCAGAGGCGATTGCGGCGACGGGTTTGCAGTTATGGTTTTGTGATGAGGTGGGGACTTGGGTAGGGAATGGGGATGGAGTAGAGGGAAGCTGAGAGCCGTTGATGGGTGGGTGTGGCCACATGACACCGGGTTTCTCGAGGTGGGTGCGGTGGAGGTGGCGGCGGTTTGGAGACCGGAGCCAAACAAAACAACGGAGATTGAGAGAAGATAGTAGTAGTCTACATCTGTGGAGTGTGGAGATTGAGAGAATTGGGGAAGATTGGGTCTGGGTAAGAAACGGGTAAGAACGAGTTTATTAACCGACCTAGACCCAATCATTTTAATATAATGGGTCTAGGCCTAAGTTAAAAATATGGGCCTAGGCTGGGTCTGGACCTGAGTTAAAATGGATCTGGGTCTGGATAATCTTGGCCCATTGACAGGCCTAATCCAAAGGATGTCTATTATCCATCAATCTTCAATCAAGCCTACCATTTTACAAAGTATGATCAAATCATACCAAATAAAGGGGGCTTGATTGGAGTTGATTTATTCCTTTCCAAAAGGAACAAGTCAACCATCCAACAAGGCCTCATGGCCGATTTTTGCGCTCCAAAAAGGGAGCCAAAAATCGGTCATCTACATATGGGAAGAGCCCAACTCCTCCTAATTTCAAAAGTGGAATTAACATCTCTCTTGGGCTTCATAGTAATCCAATTATAGCAAGCCCAAAAATTAAAACTAATTTAATTCAAGGTCCAATCAAATAAATCTTTTTGGTCTTTTAATCCAATCAAAAGGTTCAAGGTCATAATCTCCCTTTAATTGAAAATTTCCATCTATCAATTAATCGTGGGCCCGATACAATATCGGCCTGTCCATCCAATGGATCTTTCTATAAATAACCCAATTATTTATCATCTTCCGGAATTGACATATCAAGTCAATTCCTTCACCTCCTCTATGATTTGTGTGTGACTCTTTAGGTTCACCCTCAGCTTGACTTGTACTTGTGTCCAACAAAAGCCCGTTACCATAGGTGGTCGTCTAGCAACTGTCCATGACACTAGAGACTAGGTAAATGTTGGTGTGAACATTTAAGCTTCCGATTTCGTACAGGTACGGTCCTTCCGTCTACCGTCTACTGGCCTTAATTTAGGGTATGGAATTGGGCTTCGATTCTCATCCTTGACTAGGCAGCTATGCTTAAGACTCAAGACTACGTATACCTCATTGCATTTTTCCCTGCTCGATCAACCACTGTGGCCACAGCTTTAAGCAGCATGAACGTGTCTCTGAGTGCATAGGAGATACCTCTGTCACATACTAACAGGGGACAAATCCTCTTCTTGAAACCCGTCGTCCTCTCTAGACATTCTGACTGCACTGGACAAGGCTTATAATGAACATGTCCGCGATATGAGGTCCAAGATAAAGTCATCGTGTGAACGTGACTACTGTGGTTCCTCAAATTCGAGGACTAGTCCCATACTATCGGAACCAAGAAACTCCAGTCATACCGATCAAGCCTCCAAGCTTCCATATGACGATCGTCGTGAGTCAGCTCAGTCGGCTCAACCCCAATCGACTAGCCCACTAAGATCGTATAGACGTCCCACGTCTATCTTCGATGAAATACGGCACTCAAATAATAAATACGACTTTTAGTGCAAGTCTCAATAGGACTCTCGGTGCCCTATCTCGAGGTTCTCGACTCGTAACGTTTCAGACCCAACCTTCTATCAATTGGTTTCATAACCAACATCTAATGCGTGGCCCAACTACATAAGTTGCTAATGTGGTCTGTGAGTTTTGTTGTGATATATGTGAATAATCATTAACATATAAGAATCAGCATAAGAAAGGAAATACCAAAGGTAACGAATACTCATTTTATTCATTACATAATGTTACAATACATCGAGTTGTAAGATAGATATATAAAGGCCAATCTAATTGGCTTTCTGGTCACATATTCTAATAATCTCCCACTTGACCTAAAGTCAATCACCAATTTACCTCAAACCCATCTTATCCAGATGTTGAGTATGGGCAATTTGCAACACTGGCTTTGTAAGTGGATCTGCTATGTTTTCTGTCGAGCTAATTCGGTCCATCCAAACGTCACCTCTGCTAACCATCTCTCTGAGCAAATGATAGGGTGAAATGGTCATTTCTCTCGGGCGTTTTTCGGTTAGGTTTCCATCATAGGTTTGTGGAGTTTCTTATGTTATTGGTTACCACTGTTACTTATTCATTGACTCCAAATGGTGACTATTTTGGATACTTTAGTCTAGAGTGTGGCATCCGTCACGGTCACCCGTTGTCTCCATACTTGTTCATTTTTTATGCAGAGGAGTTCGCAAGCCTGATTCAGGATGCCGAACGTAGAGGCCGGCTTACAAGAGTGGCGGTGACCCGTCAGGCTCCACGAGTATCTCATTTGTTGTTCGCGGATGATACTTTGGATTTTGGTGAGGCTACGGGGAGCAGACTGGGGACATTAGGCATATCCTGGGGATGTATCCACGGGCTTCTAGGTAGGACATTAACTTAGAGAAATCGAGTATCGTGGTCAGTGGGGTTGTTCCAAAGGCGGCTAACGGTTTATGGGAGCTTGGTTGGGGGTCGGCATGGTTTCATGTCATGACAAAACTAAGGTTTTCCAGCTATGGGAGGTCGGTCGTGCAGAGCACTGTTCCTAAACATCCGAGATCGATTTGGGGAGAGGGTCGAAGGGTGGAGTGGAAAGCTATTGTCACAGGCAAGGAAAGGAGTGCTAATTAAGGTCGTATTGCATTCTCTTCCGACGTAAGCGATATCTAGTCTTCAACTGCCGGTTAGCTTCTTACGTGCTTTGGAGGCTTCTATGGCTAACTTTTGGTGGCACAACCGAGGAGAGACATGGGTGCATTGGGTAGCATGGCGGAAAATGTGTCGAACACGCATAATAGGGGGACTAGTTGTGTCGAACGCACACAATGGGGGGACTAGGATTTAAGGAGCTAAAGGAATTCAATTTGGCCCTTCTAGCCAAGCATGGATGGAGGATACTGACTAGGTCGGAATCGTTGTTGACAAGGGTGCTAAAGGCTAGGTATTTCCCGATCGGATCATTTTGGGAAGCGAGAGTGGGGGCTAGGCCCTTGCTAACGTGGCACCGTATATTTGGGGCTCGTCCATTGCTGTCTAAGGGGTTCCGTCAGGTTGACGAGGGCCGATGGAGGTTGAGGTTTGATAGGGCGGGGCATTTCATGGTTCAAAGTGCGTATCGGCAAGCTGTCGCAATACGAAACCAGGGGTTAGCGTCATCCTCTAATGGCAACTTACAACTCACAAGGGGACGGGGATCTTTGTGGACGGCGATATGGCATGTCCGGGTACCTTCCGAAGTCCGATTGTTTATGTGGAAACTGTGTATGGAGGCATTGCCGACATTGAAAAAATTGGCAAGAAGAGCAGCAGGTGTGGATACGGGGTGTGTAGTATGTGGGGCGGCAATAGAATCTATCAAGCATGCATTGTGGGAGTGTCTGTTTGCATGACAAGTGTGTGCAGTGTTTAACATAGCTTGGGGTTTATTTCATGTTGGCGGGAGGGCGTGATCGAATGGGTGGCGTCGGTGTTGCAGCAGATAGAAGTGGCAGATCAGGGTCGGTTCTTTGTGACATGTTGGGCCATCTGGAGACACCAATGTCAGAGGCAATGGAAGGCCAGACGCTGGAACCATGGGAAGTGTGGAGGAAAGTGGATAAGTGGGCAACTGCTTGTGCTAAGAACATCACTGGAAAACATAGGAATCAAATTAAAGACAAACAAAAGCTATTTCTACTTGGGAAAGCCAAGACAAACTAAAAAACAACTTCATCCCAAACACAAGAGTCACCAAATTTACAAAAACGTCATTCTCCCCAATATCTTCATTTCACCAAAACAGAAAAGAAGAAAGCCAGGGCTAAAGGGCAAGTGATAGTATTAACACTTCCATAGCCTGGAAGGCACTTGCCATTTTCAACTCCGCATTCTGCACAAACTTTGTACAAAACCTTTGTGCAGAAATCTTATATATACTACTTAGTTATCTAGGTAAGTATATGGACAAGGATGTACATGTTTTCTCTATATATACGGTTTTAAAGATCTTCTCATGCAAGAAGAGCTGCAGCTGCTGGTCTGGAGTCTCCACCGCTTATCATCCATGGATGCCCTGCATAAAACAGCCAGACTGAGAGTTTAACCATCTTGTCAAAGAGTCGGTTAGATTAATATTCATAAACAAAAGTCAGAAAATCATGAGTATAAGAAATATGGTCGAAATTTTAGTCCATTCAAGTTCTCCGAAATGGCCAAATATATTTCTGGGATCTAGAGATAAGCCAACCAAATGAATGCATCTCATTCACTTGCAAATTATTTCCCAATTTGACTATCTTCGACCAGAAACAGAAAATCAACACCAACAATAGAGCTGGACTTGTAAACATATATCAATGCAGTTCATATATGCTTACTCAGGACTTGATCAGCTGAAAACCTTCTCCATGCATCCTTGCAGAGCATTCGTCTCAGCAAATCCTTAGCTTCCGATGACACCGAGCTGAAGACGCTCCTCGGGAATCTAAGATTCGCCCTAAGCACGCTTTCAAAGATCTCACCTGCCGACTCCCCATAAAAAGGCGGGATCCCGGCTACCATTATGTACAAAATTACACCTGCACTCCACACATCAACCTTTTCATTGTAGTCCATTCCGGCCACCACCTCCGGAGCAACATAGTATGGTGTTCCGACAATTCCAGACATCAGCCGTCCATTGCCAAAGCACTCAGCAGAGCCAAAATCCGCAAGTTTAAGCTCGTTATAGCTGTCAAAGAGAATGTTGTCAGGTTTTATGTCCCGATGGGCTACTCCGAGGCGGTGGCAGTGTGCTATGGCCTCCATTAGTGGTACCTATATAAGAATTAGAAGTTAGAGCATATACGCATACGGGAGCCAAGAACACTTAATATTTGCTCAATTCCCAAATGTAATGGGACTACATTCCAAAATTGTATAAAGAAAAGTATGAATAGGATAACAGCTAACAAAGATCTTCTCCATCCCTTTCACAAATCCCTGTCTCAACATTAACAAAATAAAGGTAAGAGATTTTCTGGAGCAACATTGCATGATAATTAGAATGGAAATTTCGTCAAATTTCTTGTAAAATGAGAAACAACGATTTGCAACATCCTTACTCTGCAAAGATCCTTAAAAAGTTGCCTCCGTTGGGAATTCTTGAGGAAAATTTACAAAATAAGCAAGGAGAGGAAAGGAAATTCTTCACTTGTCTCGCCCTTACTAAATTGTTTCAAGAAAGAAGAAGACAAACATTATAAGGCAGAACACAAATCACCCAATATATCTCATAAAAGTATCTTCCTCAACTGAAAAAGAAACCAAGAGTTTTTACAGGAAAAAAAAATCATGGAACAAAATAATTCATTACAGTAGAATACAAGAAAAAACATATAAATTCGTTGATCCAACAAAAATAAAGCGCTAAGAATATTTTTTTTAACCAGTATTTAACCCAGAAAAAGAAAATGCCACACAGAATTTTACTTCCTTCCTCACTCAAAGTTCCACAAAAGGATCTGGCAGTAAACAAGAAGTATAATGTACCTAAAAAGCTAGAGTCCGGAAGAAACGGGACTCAATTTTTCTTTGGCTTCCTTTGGTAACTTCCAATACTCAAAAAGTAAATAAAATTCATAAAAAGAAATTAATTAAATCGAGAAGAACTCACCATCACTCGGCGAGCCTCGGATTCAGCGAAAACGGGGCGGGCAGTAATCCGCTGGAAGAGATCCCCAGACCCACAATACTCCAAGACAACATGCAGGAACTCATCATCCTCGAAAACATCGAAAACGGCCACCACATTCGGGTGACCGGTGACGAGCTGCATGAGCTTGGCCTCATTGTGGAGGCACTGGCTGTCGACGGCGTCGTACTGGATGACACGCTTGTCGATCGACTTCACGGCGAAGCACTCCCCGGTGGCGGCGGAGTAGCACCTCGATACGACGCCGTACCTGCCCCTCCCAACCTCCTCGCCCACTCTGTACTCTCTCTCTAGCGCTCCACTCATCACTTCTTTTCTCTCTCTAAAAAAGGGATAACACAGTACGTACGGTGGGTGGGAAGTGTGGGGCACATTTATAGAGAGAGAGAGAGAGAGAGAGAGGAGAGAGAGAAGTGGTAGTTGGAATTTTTGGGGAAGGAATATTCGGGTAAAAGGAGGGAGCTAACGCAATGCGGACACGTGTCCAGGGGAGTTGACGGAGGAATTGACGGAGTTTGTGTTTCAGGAGTTTCGACTGTTGTGTTGTCGCAGTGTTAAAAAAGAGAAGAATAAAATTATTTTCTTTTTTTATTAATCATATAAATTGTAGAAAAAAATCGGAAAAATTACCTTGTTTTGTCTCGTATCTTAAGAATTTTTTTGATTTGGTTTCATTTGTTGTATTTATTTTGTATTTAGTCCTATTTGTTCAATGTTTTCTCAAATTTGATCCCCAATAATATTTTCCGTCAAAATTATTAATGGAGCCATTAAGTCTATTATTGGGGCAAGACTTAGTCACTGTTGACGGCTCCCTTAACAATTACGGAAAATGTTATATGGGATCAAATTTGAAAAAAAATTAAACAAATGAAACTAAATGTAAGACAAATATAATAAATTGGACCAAATCAAAAAAATCCTAAGATATAAAACAAAAAATAAAACTTTCCCAAAAATATCATAGGATTTAAGAATTGGTTTCGTAGACGTTACACTCGATATTTAATATACTGAAGGGGTAATAGAAGAAAAGGGTTTGTGATAAATTTATGAGTTTTTGATGTATAATTAATTACACTACAACGAAATATAATATTAGCGATAGAATATTACGTGATAATTTTAAAATTATCACTAAAATATATATATATATATTAAGTGATAATAATTTTAATTTTATCATAATATAGTTATTTGTTACAAAAATGATTCATAAAATTATCAATATAGATAATTAGTAACGTGATAATTTATTGGCAACATAAATATTGGTAGTTGAGAACATAATTCCGCCCATTTCCTGTAATAAATGAAAGAAATCAATATTATTAATACTATTATTATTATAGTAAATGGTAATTTGGTATCTTTCTCCTATAAAATACCTTTTTTCAATAATTTCTTCTTTTTTCTCTCTATTTATTTTAAATATAATATTTAAATTACTATAGACATTTATTTAAGTGTACCACATATGTGTTTTCTTATTAATATTTTCTATTGTATTATTGAAATTTCAAGGTAATCCAATATAAATTGCTTTGGTAAAACTGAGATGTCTAATTAATTTAAAGTGAGATATTAGTTCAAATTAAATGATATGGGTTGGAGTTGCAGATGGGCATTAAACTTTTCTCCTTCCTTCATTTCCAAATTATTTAACCAAAATTTCCCATCTTGTATACTAGTAATTAATTAAATAATATACATATTATGAAAAATAGCCCATAATCTTTGATAGCATATATTTTCTTCGGAGTTGGATTGGAAAATTAGAGTAAAAGTAGTTTTATTATGGTGCTTAATCAAACTATACAATTTATAAAGTGTGGGGTGTTAAAGTAACTAATTTTTTTTAGTTGAAAAATTGTATGTTGACTAAATCATCTTAAGACATACTTATTCTTACACAAAATGACAATCGCTTTAATTTTTCATTTTTTATTTTTTATCAATATTGATGTCCCTCAATCCAACAACTGAGTGACAGGCCCAAATAGTCAAAAATGTCTCGACCCGCAAGCACTTAGAGAAGCCCGGTAAGGTGGCCCAGCCCACCTAGAACCCAGGTAGGCGTGGACCCATGGGATGAAAAATTACTGCCACCTTATCTGGAAGTATGAAAAGAGATAACCATCAACCATCGATTTTATTCGCGCGACAACACTAGAAAAGAAACAGGGATTCATCCATAGCCAAATCGTAACCACCAGAATAAAAAGGCAGGAATCCCACCTGAAGCTAGGTATATCCATCCCAATCAAACCCCTAAATCAGAGATTCAGTGTGATTAGCACTTATCCGCAATCTGGTTATAAATTCAGGCCTTAAACTCATTTTTCGGTAACTTTAACTCACACTTTACATACTTTAATTGCACTCCATTTTTATTGTTCTCTTTCATGTTTTTTTTTTTCACTCTTGATCCATTACTAATTTGCGCATTGAAGTGCTAACATCTTTCTGATCCTACTCAATCCACCGGACTCGAACACTTTTTGCTCGCATCAACTACTATTCTATTTATGAACATTTAAATTAATAAAAAATGTTTAACAATTATCAGTTATGATCATTGTTTTATTTTATTTTTGTTCTCCTTCATATAATTAAATAAATATAAGAAAAAATTATGTTATGCACACACACCAAATGTGCTCTAAAACTAGTTACTTAATAATGTCTTAAATTCCCTCAAAAAAATTGTCTTAAATAACTTACCCATTTGGCATGTTATGCTAAAATTAAACCTGTTAAGATAAACTTTTTTGATAATCTAATTATTTTTGTTTCTTCTAATGTTCAATTTGCAGTGAGAAGGTAATAAATTTGACTTTTCAATGACAATAAATCCAATAATAAGATGGTAAAATATTCTTATGACTTAGTTGTATATTTTGGCAATCTAGCAAGAAAAACATGCAAAAATAAAAAAGAGGGACTAAATTATTTGCTATCTTTATCACTCACAAATTAATTAATTCTCTTTTTTGTTTTGAAGAAAATAAAAATATCACACCTGAAAAAGTTGAATTATTACCAATAAGAAAATTAATAATAAGGTTGTGGCACGAAAGGAGGGCAAGTTGTGCATAAATCATTACACGTTTGCCTTCAAAGGTAAGAGGCGATGCAGTACGATAGTATATCCATCATTATGTGCACATTAATTTGATCTAACAACTCACAAATTTCTTAGACGCCATTATCATACTATCCATTCAGTATTCAAAATAGGGTTAGGAGAGCTTAGATTGAAAATTTCTTTCTATGAAATATTATAATTTTATTCAATGGTCTCACAATTATATGTGTTAGGAAATAACTCAATCTTTTGTGTATAGATTATTATTTTTTAACTAACCAAATCAAATTCGAACCAAAAAATACATCTAGTGATATATGAGGAATGAACTTAATACGTTAAACTTAACAAATAGGGCTCAAACTATTCTTTTACGGATCAATTTTGAGACGAATATTTTGATTTATTTTTCGTACCTTTTCACAACTCCACATTATAACATTATTAGCGCGTATCGGCTAACTCTCAAGAACTCGTCACGTTCTGTCAGAAGATTGTGTATAAGATGTCAATTATTAGGATGATTTTGATTCTAAATAATCAGGTCCCGAGTAATTTTATATATCCAGGCAAATTCAAGACAAGTCTCGACTTTTGTTCATGACCTACCCTAAATAATATTTATGTGTATAATTAATCTATTTAAAATTTTTAACTTTTATCCAATACATATGTATTTGCAAAATAAATATATATTTTAACATAATAATAGTTTGTTATATGTGCAAGAAAATATCATTCTCAATAATAATCAAAATAGATTAAAAATTTAAAATGACTATTTTATCTATTAGAAATGAAAGATTTATTTAGATAAAAAAATATCTTTATAACGCAATATATTATTAAAAAATTATTTAATATAGAAAATAAAAAAATTAAACACATACATAGCACGAGTTCTATGTTAGTACTAATTAATTAAAAAAAAGATAATCGAACTTCGCGGATCAAACCCAGAGGAGGAGGGTCAGAATCAATGGGGTTTGAGATCAATTAGGGCAGATTTTGGGTATTACAATAGACAGGAGTATTCAAGATGGGAAGCAAGACGAAAAGAATCTTGAGTTTTCCTAAAAATAAATAAATTTTGTTAACTTTCAACTTAAATACAAAGCACAATTTTTTATACCAAAGATGTTTAACAAAAACTGTTAAAAAAAATGGTATGTATTCAGAATTTTCAAGTCGATGCTTTACCATTTCTAATTTTGAAGTGAAGTGATTAATTATTATTTATTGCGAATAAATCAATTACAATAATTCATATCAAATATCTTATATCTAATAATTTTCCAACAGCTATAACAATTTATGTTGACACCCACTCCAAAGTAGAATTACACCTACTACTGAGTATAACAACAACCTATGCTGACAGAGTTTGAACCCATGACTCTTAAAGTCATGAGACCTCCTCAACTTCGCTAATTGAGTCAGCCCGCATTGACTTATCATTCCTAATTATGTATTCAATTTTTCTCTACCAATATTAAGGTTGCATAAATAGATATTTTATGAGTATCTTATAAGCAAAGTCGAACCGTCGAAGTCAATCAATATATATATATATATATATATATATTCTAATCGTCGTGGTATCCCGTTCCTCCGTGCATATATTAAATAAATTTTTACTCTTTAAAATATATTATAAATTAGAGGAAAATATATAAACTAATACATCACGTTAAAAAAAAATAAAGAAAAAATAAATTTATCAATTAGTATAAAATTTAAAAAACTGAATAAAATAATCATATCAATTGAGGGTTATTTTTTATTTTAAAAAAAGAGTACGACGATATCATTAATCATCATTTATTAATAAAAAATAAATTTTTTTTATATAATAATATAGATTTTAAAAGAAGAAAACAAGAAATTCTGCACATCGAAACGGCGTAAACGGCGTTAGCTGAGAGGAACACTTATACTCGGGTTCACTTATGGAGCCACCAACTCGAGACTCCGTACAAGTACAGTTGGATTCGGAATCCATGATCCATTAAACGTTTTTGTTTCCCCAATTTACCCATACTTCTCGGGGGTTATTACAAGAATGCCACTTCTAGATTTTTGAAGTGGAGTATTGCAGCCTACATGTGGTGTATATGAGCTGTGGGGTGGCTCTCCAATATCAAGGCAACACATGGGCCCACACCTGTAACATCTTGTACTTTTATTGTAGCCCACAGCATGATTTGGTACCCCTTGACTGCTCTCAATGGCTACGGAACACGCATGGTTGGTGGGTGCACAACACTTAGTGGGGCTGACTATGTATCCAATACCAATTAAAGAACATGCTAAAATATAAAGACTTCTCTCAATTAATTATTTATTAAAATACAAAAAATATTTTATTTTAAATATGTTGAAGGAGAAAGTTGGAACTACAATTGTGAAATATCTTAAGTAGAGTCACTCCATTTTGGGAAACATATTTAAACACATATAATAAAAATTTAATAGTACTTCGAATATCATGTATTCCCTTGAACTACGGTGCAAGTAGAAGTAAACTTTTTGTGATTTGAAAAATTGTATTTATTGTTTTTAAAGATTGGTTTGATAAAAAAAAATTAATCTGCAATAAGTCGGTAAATAATCAATTTGAAGTAACTATGGATTTTCATTCATTCTTTTTTTTTTTTGTTAATATAATCAAATTTTGTGAATTTTGACTAATAGAGAAATATATTTATTGGGTAGAAACAAGGTTAAGAGTACTACAGGGAGTTTATGTGTAATTGCACCAAACCTCAGGAGAAGACGGTATAATTTTATATTTTAGTTATAAATAATTATGAATGGATCGAATGTATTGCATTTAATTTACTCTAGAAAAATCCATCCAAGTAAATATTAGGTATTTAAGTTTTTAAATCCTTACAAGTGAATATTTCCAAGACTTACACATGAAAATTTGAGCTCATGAGATGATCATCTCTTGGAAGTATCTATGCGTTAAGTCTATTAGCCCTTCTAAGATATGGTATTTTATTTTTTTCGAAATTATTGTAAGAGGGTTTATTTTTTTAAAATTAAATAAGATGAATTTGTAATTTTTTTTAAAAAATTAAATAAGAAGAATTTGTAACTTTTCATAAAATAAGTTACGGGATCGAATAATTGCACTTGACACAATTTTTTATCTGAGTCAAAATTAAAGAAATTTGTAATTAAGATTTAGTTTGACTCTTTTTTGTTGATGAAGCCGCATTTGTCTAGGTGGGGTTGGTAGACCCTAGCCCGTTTATTAATTTGCAAAAAAGAATGTAAATTACAAGATTCAACTCGATGCAAACAAAAATAAATAAAGAGGACCACTCTCTTACACATATCGAAACGAAATAATAATTAAAAAAAAACTTTATGTGAGAAGTACTACTTCTCTTACATAAGATACTAACGTTGGCATACCTAGTTTGTCTAGTTTAGCTAATCCTAACGGATGGCCTTGGAGCTATCAGATTTAGTTTGATTTAAACACAGTTAACTGCACATGAGTGTTGCTTCTCTTGGTTCAGCTAAATCTAATTCAATACCCACATATGATGTCTTAATTTAGTGATTCAGATAAATGAAGTTTCATGAACAAGTTTAATGTCATAGATTCCAGTTTTACCAAACATGTGGATATTTTATTTCATTTTATATAATATTTATTATTTTTTATAAAAAAAATTATATTTTTCAAACCGGATATAAACCATATGACAAATAACAAAAAATAGATATTTAAGACGATAAAGAAGGGTACGTATAACAATATGTGTAACATATATATATATATATATATATCTCCAAATAGTTGATAAGTTATAATAAGAAGTGGTCCTTTTTATTTGGGTAAATTACATCTACCTTTCCTGAGATTTGGCATAATTACAAATACCCCCTCATTGTTTGAAAAATTACAAATATCTCCCTGAGGTTTGTAACTATCTAACAAATAACTCATTTCCATCAATTTTTATGGGATAACTAACCAAAATGCCCTTATGCACTGAATTATTTTTATTTAATTCTTTAAAAAAATTTGGACTGCAATGTGCAGGGAGAGGTTTCTTAAGTTTTTTATAAAAGGAGCAATAATACAATTTGGCTTGGCCGATTTTTCTACAATTTTAATAAAAATTTCAAAGGCAAAATGGTCAATTTTAGGCCTTTGGTTAAAAATTACAAACCTCAAGGGGGTATTTATAATTTTTCAAACAACGAGGGGATATTTGTAATTATGCCAAACCTCAAGGAAGATAGATGTAATTTACCCTTTTTATTTTATTAACATATATATCGATACGAAAAAAAATTGAGGTCCCATTTCAGTGTCTTTTGAAGGAAGCAAAGGGTTGAGCTCAATTCTCGTGCATGCAGAAACGTGATTTCTTTTGATATTGACACTGCAAATGTTGTTTGATTTTGAGAGTAATGTACAAAGCAAAGGACAGTAACCATAAAGGTGAAGACGACAACTGCTTCATATAGAGACAACATTTTAAGGCTTACAAATTGTTATTCTTCCCAAAAATGTTTTCCTCTCACATGCTACTTGCGAGTTCAGAAAACGAAGTTTGAAGGTAGTTATTTGTCAGGTTTTGGCAATTTTTTATTTTTTATTTTTAAATTTTCACAACGAGAAGGGGTTGGTGGGTGAACTTGGGTTCAATCCGGATTAGAGGAGAGGTGATACAAACTCAACCAAATATTGATAAATAGGTCTTGAAATATGATTGGGGGTTAAATAGTTAAAAAGGCTCACAAAAGACCTAATTGCTCCTAAAAATGCCAATAACTACGAAATGGGAAAAATGTTCGTGTCTTTCTGGCAGCCCGGCTAGCCTAACCTGACAACCCATTGACAACTATTGATCTTGAACCTATCTAAAGGCAGGTCATCAGACAAGTGGATCTGTACACCCTCTCATACATTAACTCCTATAATTATTGGATCTCCATAAGATATGTATGTATTTATGATTGTGAAGTCTAGCTCTACGATCCCAATAATTTAAGTGAATTGACTTAAACTTCAGAGAATTTTAATTGGGGCCTACTCCAACAAGCCTAACAACTTGTGATGCAGGACATACACACCTAGATCGGGATAAGGTGTGGACCCCACCTCAGATAGCAGACATCCAACTCAACAGGCCAGTTCATGACTTATCTAAACCCAAATCAACATCTAAAATTGTATTTTCATGATGACTTTTTACTCACTATTGTTGACCAATTTTCATTTTTTTTGTTTTAGTAGTGATATAGCAAAAGTATGCAATATTAATAAACGTGGGACAATTTCAGTTCTCAATACAAGCTAGTCGTCTAGATCAGTTCTCTATTTTGTTCTTAAATACCAACCTCCTTACAGATGATCTAGCAGTCAAATAAAATTTTCTTTTATTCAAATTAGATTTGACGGAGCCAAATCAATCACACCGTAAATGTGATAAATTTGTCATATGATTGGTCAATCTCTATTAATTGTATACCTGATGGGATATTATATAAGGAGCCTAAAATGACTGACAAAAATACCCTTCCTAAAGGGTACAAATTACTATCAAATACCAGAATCTGCAACACACGTCGGGTCGGGTCGAATGACTCAAACCTACCCGGTTGACCCGATCTTGATGACCAGGAAAAGGTGGGCCGTTGGATAACCTGACAAGTCTGGCCTTGATGTTGACATTTGGGTTAGAGAAAATGGGCATTCCTTTGCCTATACACTTTCAGACATCATTTATGGTAAGGTTATTTGTTACACCACTTAGCATTAAATACTTTGAGTTCGATTAGCACTATTTCTCAGGTCCCAATTCATCCAGGATACCCGAGGCATCGGAGGGTCTTTATTGGGAGCAACCCAGCAAGCTTAACGACCTACTCTTTTCTTAGGTCCCAATTCATTCAGGATACCCGAGGCGACCTGCGACCTCCTATTCCGAATTATTTGGCGCTATCTGTGGTAAGTTGAATAAAAAACACTCGAGTCGAGAATGAAATGAACGTCGAGGAGAGAGCACACACTAGTTGAAGAGGACCCAACACCAAGGCAAGTAGAATAGACATCGGTAAGACATGAAGGACAAATGATACATTTAACTCCACAATAATTGCAAAGGATGATATACGTCGCTAGTAGACAGGTTGTAGTGGAGTATAAGAGGAGAATAGTCACATCTACGACCTGTGAGCCAGTAAGGAGACAGTTGTTCCAAACCAAGGACAAAGAGATGGCTGAGGAACCAAGGGAGGTAACTAGCATATCTGAGCTTGAAAAAGGCCGTGAACCTGAGAAAAGTCACGATAAGGAAGTATCAGATGTAGGGTTTAGTATAAGAGGAAGAAGAAGGGAACCAAGTATTTCAAAGGTAGAAGTAGATGATGTTGGGAGACAGATCGAGAGGCTGGGCCAATAGATTAATTAATTGAAAAGACGGGGAGAGTTAGTTGCACAAAACAGAAACTCACCCTTCGCGAAAAAAATTCATACTGAGGTAGTGGATGCTAGTTTCAGGTTGCCGGAACTGCTCAAGTTGAAAGAATCGGTACGGCCCAGGAACGTAGCGGAAGCGTAAAATAAAAAAAAATTTAAAACAATTTCAAAGGGGTGTTCCCTTTGAATTCCCGGGTGTTCGGTGTATTCAAAAGCATCATAATATAAAGAAAAATATGCTTGAACATGTGGTTAGAGGAGGAATGAAAAATGCAATAATTTAAATCGGAACATTACCTTTTTCGTTTCACATGTAGAATGGCAACAAGCGTTGATTCCCTTTTCTTTCCTTTTCCGTTCACTTTAGGACTCAACTTAGAATCCCTCTAAAGATGATCCACACCATACTAGAAAAATAAAATCTCAATCCATTGCTAGATGGAAATGAGATTAGTGGAGGAAAATCCGAATAACACTATCATATTAGTGTATTCGAATTCCTCTTTGTTCTTAACTTGAAATAGACTTTAAGAAGAGCACAAAAAGAGTCATTTAGGAGAGGAAAAATTCGTGGCTTTTTGTGAGGGGAGAGCAAGTTAGGGAATTAGAGTCATATGTGTGTAGTTGTGTAATTGTAAGTAGTTTCCAAAACCACCTACACACTAATACACAACTTGTGCTCAACCTCCAACCATGTTAGCACAATATGTGCACCACCTCACCATCATGGCAAGCCACATCATTTCTTACATGGAGGACTTTCAACTCCTCTTCAACTTGGATCAATCCCTTGAGCTTAGATTTCAAGTCATGGACCAATTTTGACTGCTCTTGATTTAATCAAATTAAATCAAGTCCAATCAAGATCCATGGGTTCTATATTATCCAATTAATATTAAACCTTATTGAAACCCAAAAGTTTATTAAATAAACATAAGCTCAAACACCAATTAATTGGTCCGATCAATTAATTAAACCAAAATCAATAGCAGGGGGACCCACGGGGGGAGATTCTGGAAGAGCCAGGAAGAGATATGCTAGATATTGTGAAGCGGATAAAGGAATGTGTCAAATGTCAAGCGTGGAAGAGGAGCAGATCACGTTTGGCAATAAGGATTTAAGTTCCGATGGGGGTCGCAGAACAACCCAATGGTCATAAGGATTGACATTGCAAACATTTTAGCGCAGGTCTTGGTAGATAATGGGAGTTCTGTAAATATTTTGTTCACGGATGTATTGAGAAAAATGGAGATGGGAGCATCTAGCTTGCAAACCCGTTCACACACCATTAGTGGGATTTGGAGGTAGTGAGGTGATTCCCCTAAGAACAATGGACCTCCCGGTGTCGTTAGGAGAAGAGCCTAGGAGAAAAACAATGATGGTTAAATTTTTGGTGGTAGACACGCCCTTTGCTTATAATGTGATTCTGGGGCGGTTAGGGCTATACTTATTTAAGGCAATAGTATCAACCTTTCATTTAAAAATGAAGTTTCCAACAAAACAAGGGGTAGGAGAAGTATGATGCGACCAAAGGGAGGCGAGCAAATGTTATAATTTGTTCGTGAAAAGTAGGATTGGAGAAAGAAAAGAAGATCAAGGACAATCAGAGCAGTGGCAAGGGAGGTCGAGGACAGTAAGAGAATGAAAATAGAACCTGTAGAGGAACATAAGAAGGTGGAGCTGATACCAGGGGACCAAGTAAAACAACAAAGATTGGATTGCATATGAGTTTGCGGGTAGAAACTCTCACAATTGAGTTCCTTAGAAGAAATACGGACATGTTTGCATGGAGTTGTTCGGACTTTAAAGGGATAGATCCTGAGGTAATTGTACATAAATTAAATGTGGACCCTCAAGCTGGACCTGTAAGGCAGAAGAAGAGGTCCTCTGGAGTGAACAAAATAATAGAAGAGGAGGTGAACAAGTTACTAGAAACATGATACATAGCGGAAGTACAATACACAGAGTGGTTATCTAATGTGGTAGTGGTACTAAAGGCAGCAGGGAAGTGGCGTATGTGTACGGACTTCACGGACTTGAACAAAGTATGCCTTAAGGATCTCTATCCACTACCTTAAATTGACTTGCTGGTGGATTGCACGGCGGGATGTGCCTTGTTCAACATGATGGATGATTACCAAGGGTATCACCAAATCTTCATGGCGAAGGAACATAGAGATAGACCTCTTTCATTACTGAAAATGGCATATTATTACAATGTGATACCTTTTGGTTTAACGAATGGAGGTGCCACTTATCAAAGACTTGTCGAACTCATTGGTAAATCCATGGAGGTGTATGTAGATGATATGTTGATCAAGAGCAAGAAAGAAGAAGAGCACATGTCACACCTACAAGCGGCCTACGAGGTCATGAGGACTTATATCATGAAGCTGAATCTAGTCAAGTGTACCTTTGGAGTTCGAGGAGGAAAGTTCTTGGGATACATGGTATGCAAGACGTGAATTGAAGCTAATTCGGAGAAGATCGAGGCCATAATGCAGATGAGCTCACCAAAAACAATCAAGGGCGTGCAAAAATTAACAGGGAAGATAGCCTCTCTAGCTCGTTTCATATATAGATCTGCAGAAAGAAACTTACCTTTCTTCAAAATATTGAGGAATGTGAAGGATTTCAGATGGACAGAAGAATGTGAGCAGGCATTGAAGGGCCTGAATCAATATCTGATGGGCCCACCTTTGTTAGCAAATCCAAGGGTAAAGGAACTATTATACTTATATCTGGCGGTGTTTGATGATGCGGTGAGTTTGGTATTAGTTAGAGAAGAAGCAGGAAAGTAGAACCCGGTGTACTATATCAACAAGATGCTACAAGGTGTTGAAAAGAGGTATATCCAGATAGAGAAGTTGGCCTTAGCACTATTGACAACAACAAGAAAACTAAGACCCTATTCCAGTCGCATTGAGTATGGTGCTTACAAATAATCCATTAAGGCAGATAATATCATGGCCTAATGCATCAGGTCGGATGATTAAGTGGGCAGTGGAGCCCGGGGAGTTTGATATCGCATATCAGTAAAAAAACGGCTGTGAAAGCCCAAGTTTTCGGTGATTTTATTGTTGAGTTTGTAGGTGAGCAGAACAGGCTAAGGAAGAGGGATGGATGTTGCATGTAGACGGGTGTTCAAACTGAAGCAATGGTAGGGCTGGAATCTTGCTTTAGGGCCCAATGACTAGAGATCGAGGTCCTAACAAAGTTGGATTTTCCTACCACCAACAATGAAGCCGAATATGAAGCCCTGATTTGGGCTTAAGGATGGCAACGGATGCAAGGGTAAGGCAGTTAGATGTATATATTGATTTATAATTGGTTGCAATGTAGATTGAGGGATCTTATGAAACCCGGGAATGGTCAATGGCTCAATACCTAAAAAAGGTAAAAGAGTTATTGAGAAAGTTTGATAGGTGTACCATCCAACAAATTCCAAGGGATGAGAATGCAAGGGCAAATACCCTATCAAAATTTGGGGCTATGGTAACAGGCATAAAGGAAAAGAAAATCATTGTAGTAGTAAAGGAAAGAGCAACGGTGGATGAGGTGGAGGAAGTGAAGTGCGTAGCAGAAGACAAATCTTAGAAAAAGGAGATAGGGGATTGTTTAAAAGAAGCAGTGTTGCCCCAAGACCCTGTAGCCGCAAGAAGGTTAAAGTTTAGGGCGAACAAATTCACAATGTTAAATGGAGAACTGTACAGAAGGTCGGCAGAAGGACTTTACTAAAATGCTTAAATCCAAAAAAAGCTCATTATGTGCTAAGGGAAGTGCATGAAAGAAGTTGTGGCAACCAATCATGAGGGAGATCATTAGTGCAAAAGGTGATAAGGCAATGTCACTTTTGGCAAACTCTTTTGAAGGACGATATGGAGTTTGCGAGAAAAGGCAAAAGTTGCTAAAAGTGCGCAACCCTGATTCAGTCACCCCTGACCCCGTTGGAGCCTGTCAAGATTGCATGCCCATTCAACCAGTGGGGGATAGATATTCTTGGGCCATGTTAGAATAGGTGACCAGAAAGCCAATAGGTTTGGCGATTTGTAACCTATTATACAACTCGATGTAAAAGTAATATTATCATGTGATGAATAAAATTCTCAGACTTGAGGGATCATGACAGTCGCGTGCACAGGACGGTTGTATCTTGAATCTGGCGAGAGGTGATCATTCTGTAAGATGATCATCATAAGCCTTGTCCAGTGCAGTCGGAATGTGTAGCGAGGACGGTGTATTCCAAGAAGAGGATCCGTCCCCTGTCAGTATGTGACAGAGGTATCTCCTATGCAATCGGAGACACGTTCATGCTATTTGAAGCTGTGGCCACAGTGGTTGATCGAACATAGAATTGTTTCCTGTGTCGACGCAATAAAGCATACATAGTCTCGAGTATTAAGCATAGATGCCTAGTCAAGGATGGAACCAACGCCCAATTCCATACCCTAGACTAAGGCCGGGAGACGGTAGACGGAAGGATGGTACCCGTACGGAATCGGCGCCTAAATGTTCACGCCACAATTCACCTAGTCTCTAGTGCCATGGACCGTTGCTAGACGGCCACCCATGGTAACGGGCCCTTGTGGGACACGGGCCCAAGTCTAGCTAAGGGTGAACCTAAAGGGTCACACACAAATCACCGAGGAGGTTGAGAGATTGACTTGGAGTCAATCTCGAAGGATAAATAAGTAATCGGATTACTTAAGGGAAAGTCCATTGGATGGACGGGCCGATATTGTATCGGGCCCTCGTTTAATCGGTAAATTGGATTTTCGATTAAATATGGAAAGTTGAGATGTTAGATCTTTTGATTGGATTAAAAGATCAATGGGAATAATTTAAGTGGATATTAACCTGGTCCGTTAAATTTGACCCGAGAGGAGAAATAATTCCTATTTTGGAATAGGAAGAAGTTGAACTTCTTCCCAAATTAGACATGTCCGAAATGCTCCCTTGGAGGAAGCAAAATCAGCCATGTTTGATGCAAGGTGGTATGTTGACTTATCTCTTTTGGAAAGAGACAAATCAACTCCAATCAAGCCCTTCCCTTTTGGTATGATTTGATCATACCATAAAAATTTGGTAGGCTTGATTGAAGAATTAATGGTGATTGATTGGAATGTATCTAGACACCTTGGATGAACCTAGACACATTCCAATAATCATATTAATTATGTATATTAGCGAAGATCTTTGAAAAAGAGGTAATCAATTTTATATGAAAAATATCATTTGCAGGTTTGGAATTCCCAGATCCTTGATCTCAGACAATGGGACACAGTTCCAGGACAAGGGGATAATGGTATGGTGTAAGAATTAAAAATCCAGCAGAACTTTACAGTTGTTGGAAACCCTCAAGCAAACAGACAAACAGGGTCACTAATAGAATCCTGTTGTAGCATCTCAACACCAGGCTTAAAGGAGCTAAGGGTTCATGGTAGAAGAACTACCTGGTGTCTTATGGGCGTATAGAACAACACCAAGAACAACAATAGGGGAAACTCTATTCTGTTTGGTTTATGGTTCAGAGGCCGTAATACAAACGAAAATAGGAGAAGAAACGATGAGAATTTTGCAGTATGAACTTGAAAGCAACCGTCAAGAGAGAAATTTTGAGCTCACCACAATCTAGGAAATAAGAGACCAAGCACTCGCAAAATCCTGCATTATAAGAACCTCATGATGAGAAGTTACAATCACAAGGTCAAGCCAAGGTACTTTCAAGTAGGAGATCTAGTATTGAAGAAGGTAGAGGTCTCCAAACATGCGGGGAAGTTAGACCCCAGTTGGGAGGGGCCATACAAAGTTGTTGAAGTTAAAAAGAAGGGAACAGACAAGACATGGAAGGAAAGGATCTACCTAGACCATGGAACGTATACAATCTGCGGAAATTTTACACTTAGACGAAGATTGCACTATTTTGTAGATTCTTTTTTTCTTTTTTTGTACGACTTTTTGCAGGTATTTGAAATTTTGGTACCAAGTACCTGGGACAAAAAGCTCTCAAAAAGAGCGATTGTATTTCAATCTGAAAAGATCGTGATCTGAAACAGATCAAATGAATGTTCTTCTGGCAATATACACCTCACACAACTACCATATTTAAATTATGAGAAGGAAATAAAACTGGGTGAAAGCATAAGGTACGAAGAAACTCCTACATCTTCGAAATATGAGAAAGATTTTTCAAGCATAAATTGGCCCAAGAGGTCGCATATATGGAAAATCTGGAAAATATTTTCCAAGTATAAATTGACCCAAGGAGGTCCCATATTGTGGAAGTAAGATTCCGAAGTAACTTTGACCATTTAGGTCGCATATCAAAATCTGAAAAAGATTTTCAAGGAAACTCGACCATTCAGGTTGCATGTCTCAAAATCTGGAAAAGATTTTCAAGGAAATTCGACCATTCAGTTCGCATGTATGAAAATTAGAAAAAGATTTTCGAGTAAATTTCGACCATCTAGGTTGCATGCCCTAAGAATCTGAGAAAGATCACCAAGTTCAAAAGTGGCTTATCGACGTTTCGAACTCATTGGAGCTTAGGCAGGGACTTTGGACATCGCAAAAACAGAACGAGAAATGAATCATAAAACTCTGAGATGATAGAAGCATTAAAATCAAAAGTTCCATTGATAAATGAGAAGTCCATTACAAAATGAAGTCAAAGCACTATCCCTCAAATTTACAAAAGAAAAAAAGAAAGGAAGTTCAAAACACTAAACATTAAGAGGAGAAATCCATCTTCTCTACCTCCTCAACCAGACTCTGAAATTTGTCATTTTCAACAGGAGGGGCTTCCTCCTCAAGCAAGGCTGCAAGGTCGTCTAGGGTATGATCGAGCCAAGACAGGTCAAATCCTTCAGTGAAACCTTTTAGCTTCTGCACTTGAGATTCGCACCTCTCAAAGCCTTCATCTAGGTAGTCCACAACTTTAACCTCTTTAGTGACCTTGAAAGCGGGGGACTTAACGAAATCACGAGCTCCTTGAAGTCAAGTATCGGATATGAACTTGTGGTGCTCCACGAAGAAAGGTAGGCTTCGTGACATTCTATAAGGTGTTCTTCCTACCAGCAGCTCGACCTATGATCAAGCCCTCGATCTTTCCGGATTCCATAGCCATAGTCATGTCTGTCTCCAACTCAAACCTGGGACCTAAAGGTCTGGTCCTCTAACTTCGCCTCCAATTACTTAATCTTTTCTTCTGCAGCAAGGCGTGAGGCTTCACTTTGGGCCAACTTGGCATCTGCAACAAACTTCTCCTTTTGCCCGTATGTGCATTTCAAGGAAGGATTATGCCTAAAAGCTATGGCCTGAGCAAGAAGAATGTCAAGATTTCATAAAAACTAAGGGGCAGAGAAGCTTAGAATTTTTTCATATGATACCTGTGTAAGAGCATGAGCATGATGTTCCTCGACATGAGTGTAGGCAGTAGGTGCCAACACAACTTGATCGCGAGGGAGAAGACAAGACTGATACAGCTCCCAGGAGTCTTGTCCCACGAAGGGATTCAGAATTGAGTTTTGGCTTGAGATAGCCAGTCATGAATCAATTTCTCACCCTCCATCTCGGTTGATCTGCAAGCAGAAGTACGTAGCTCCTCGCGAGCTCCCTTTCACCACTCAATCACCTTGGAGATCAGCTTGAGGCTCTCAGCCTCCTCGGCAGCCTCTTTCACCTTCCTCTTCTTTGATGGAGCCTGGCTCCACTTGCTAGACCTGCTTGAACGAGAATCTTTACTGCAATTCTTCCTTTGGCGCTTTTTTGGTTCACTAGGCCCTTCAGCGATCTTTTTCCCCTTGGAAGGCGGCTTAGTAGTATGAGGTTTGGGGGAGTAAGGTTGAGTCCTCGCAGTTGATTCTGTTTCCTCACCTGCGACCTCAATTGCTGAGGAGCTTGGCGGGATTGGAGTATTTAGACCTATGGAAGTACCCAAGGTTCCTAGAGATCGACCCCCGATGGAATGGGTGGTGGAAGCGTTAGGCTGGGACGAATCCGTCTGAGGCACAACAGAAGGAGGTAGTGTCCCCTTCTTGGCACAAAGTCTGTTGGCACGAGCCATGATAAGCTTATCTGCAAAGCAAAAATGAGACATATCAGACAAATATAAAAAAAATATACAAGACAATGGAAAACAGGAACTCAAGTCACCCAGAGAACCTCTAGGATGAAGAGGTGCTGGAGTGAGATAAGCCAACTTCAAGACGTTTTCTGTCAAGATCTTGTTAGCGTGACACTATTAATGATGTCATCTTCTAGCCCCCATCCGTAAGTTTTGGGTTTTGGTTTAGAGCTGCGTCAATCACAGTGGAAAGGACATTTTTGACCCGGAGGAGGTAGAATAAATAAAAATCTTTCCTCCCACGATCTAGAAATTGACAATTACCCCTCGCGGCAACATAAAACAAATCCAGTTCCCCAGATCTCCTTGAGGCAGCACATTTAAATAAAGACCAAAAATTTTCAAGGTAGAGATGTTGCATAATTATTATGAACATGAGAATATGACGAAGAGAGTTGGGTAGTAATTGCATTGGACATATATTTAATCGACCAAGAATTTTTTCTACAAGAGAAGGCAAAGGGAATCGAAGACCTTCCTCTGAATGGGCAACAAAAAATGGGCAAAAATCTTTCAAGGGGTGGTGCATTCTATCAAAAGATCGAGGATGGAGGATCTCATAATTATGAGGAATAAAAAGATTTTCTTTAAGTGTATGGACAAGCGTCTTTAAGTTACTCCCGATTCCGGCCCAAGGATCAAGAGCCATCATAGCCTGGTATTATTCTAAGCGAATATTTTCGGGGACGGGATCTATGATCTCTAAGGGAGTAACGTCTACCTTAGGAGGCGATGAAGGTGAGGTCGCAGAGGGAGGTCGCTGACGACCCCGAAGAGTTAGAATCAGAGCCAGACCCTGAACTATCACTAGGATTAGAGGAGGACATTAACCAGAATAAAAGTTGGAATGAAAAAGTTTCAGAGGCACAAAAGTACTTGGAGATCAAAATAGAAGACAAGGAAGCAAGGGGCTTGTCAGATCGAAGCCAAGGTCGAGCACAAGGTGCAAAAGTGGGCCAAGTGACTTCGTATTTATAGACAAGGACTATGGAGATACGTGCCGAAAAGGAATGGTCAGATGAGGCGGCTTGAATTCAAATTGAAGGGTCCAGATCTGATGACTGTTAAACTTCCCTTAGAGTAGATGACTCTACACTACGAGAAGTGGTGGAGTAATGATGGGGATATTATGATAAGGATCCTAAAATGACGAACATACCTTTCCTAAAGGGTATAAATTGCTATCAAATACCAGAATCTGAACCACACGCCGGGTCGGGTTGAATGACTCGAACTTACCCGGTTGACCTGATCTTGATGACCTGGAAAAGGTGAGCCGTTAGATCACCTGACAACTCTAGCCTTGATGTTGACACTTGGGTCATAGCAAGTGGGCATCCTTTACCCTATATATACACTTTCAGACGTAATTTATGGTAATGTTATTTATTACACCACTCAGCATTAAATACTTTGAGTTCGATTATCACTGTCTCGATCTCAAGCTGACTTAGGCATCTGACGGTCTTCGTTGAGGGCATCACAACAAGCCTAACGACCTACACTTTTCTTAGGTACCAATTCATCTAGGATACCCGAGGCGACCTGCGACCTACGACCTCCTATCCCACATCAATACCAATCATGTGACAAAGTATATCATAACTGCTGTGTAATTAGTTTAGATTTGGCTAGACCCAACCCCGATTAGAATTTTCCGAGTCACATATTTATAGAGTTTTGTAATTAAGGAAAGCCATTAACATTGGCCGATTTTCCATTCCTTAGATTTATATTGGGTACCTTTGTTAGGGGCATCCGTGTAATTTCCCTTCATTAACATCCCATTAACCTTCACTTGATTGCACTCCTTATTAATGCTGATGTTGAGAATCAACTTCATACATCCTGGATCTTTTTCGAATTAATATTGATGATATAAATTATATTGTACCAGATCGTACCATATCAAATAGTTGTTCATTTGGTAAATAGTTGATAGAACAACAATGATAACATGTAAATGTGCCTGTCAAGGATAAAGCGGATGTGGAGAGGAATTTTCCTAACACTCTAAATCGTCTTCTCTTATTGCCTTGTCTTTATACTCCATCTCCTTTCTTTGCTTTTCTTACTTTTTTTGGACTTCCTTCCTTTGTCCCCAAAAAGGACTTATTATAGGCCTCGCATTATGATGGCCTTGTAGAATATCTTTTGAGAGGTTCTTCTTTGGTACTTGTCCTTATAGAAATTGTTCTTAAGATCTTCGAGGATATTATATTTTAATGCCACTTGTTGCCTTTTCAAAAGGCCATATATTTCTTGTGATCAAACTCGAACTTCCTTTCTAGATTAGGCCTCGTAGGAGAATTTACGGGAGTTCGCATGTTGACCTCGGGTCATATCAATGACTTTATGCTAGTTTTGTACCACATTGTATTCTTCTTGGCCGGGGAGATCGTATGATATATCTTTATGTCACCTCGTATTTTGTGTGGGTGAGGCTGTGGATTTTCCTTGTGGCCTCTATCACAAGTCCGTCAGTTTTATCACCCCTTTCAAAAAATAAGTGGGGTAAAACTTTTGAATTTGAATTATCTCAGTATTGTCTTTTGTTTTGGGGGAATGATAGAGGGTTTTTACCCGCTGACCTTCTAATCCGAGTCATAATGACCTAAAATGCAACCGCCCACTTTCACCCTAGCCCTTCCATGCATTGCTTCTCGAGTCCCTATTTGCTCATCTTTCCTATTTTCATTTATCATGTGTCCTTTCACCAGCCCTTTTTACTTTCCACAAGTACTTGGACCCTTGACCCCTCATCGTCCCATTCTTCCTTCAAGTGCAATTCAATTCCTCTCTTCCAATCATCTTCTCCAACACAACCCTTCAACCTCCCCACTGTTTGAAAGAGGTATTCTTCTGTCACATCTTCTCCCCGTTTTCTTTTCTTTTAATGGTGGAATCGTGTATATACTTTAGTTTAGGTTTGAAAGAGCTTGTTGTAGTTCATAAATGATACTGGTTCTACCTCTGATTGGATCTCTTTTGTTTCTTTCTCGTCCACATCCCACCTTCCATCCACTCGCAAATTAACTTATAAAATTAGAGGAAAGATGCCTAGGAGTACTCACACATCTTCATCTAGGGAACCCATGTCGCCAACCTCTACTAAGATATCCAATGAATCCTTCACTGCCATGGCCGAGACACCCTCAATCATGTCCGCTAAATCAATTAAGAAATTAGCCCAAAAAATTGCCTTACCAGAAGAATATGAATGTCTGATCCATCTGTAATTCCATCGAGCCAACAACCCAATCCCTGGTTGTATAGTCGTTTATGCAGCCCAGTGTACCTCTGTCCTTAGGCTTCCTATTCCTGACTTATTGGTATAAATTTTGTTGATGCTAGGCATCCCCCCATCAAGCTCATGCCTAATGCCTAAAGGTTGGTGTTAGGATTTCTTCTCTGGTCCCAACTGTACCATTTTGAAGCTTTAGTGGAAAATTTCTTTGGGTTTTTGCTCTGAAACTGCCTTTTGGGGAATGCTTTTTTTTTTTTTTTTTTTAATTTCTCACCACGTCCTGGTCTTACCTTTATACACGAAAAACCCTCCTCCCATAGCTCTTGGAAGTCCCGTTTCTTTTTTTTTTGTGCGGAAGATGGTCGGGTGGTCCGCTTCGTATGGCATCCTTCTTTGAAATAACTCCCCCCCCCCACCATTAGTCTGGAAGAGGTGAGGGAGAGAGTTAAGAGTGCAGGCCTTCTAGAACATAGCTTTAAGGCCAAAGCACTGTTGGAGGAAGACCTCCTGATTATGGCTGGCTTGCATCCCGATGTGGATACCTACAATGCCCTCGATAAATAAAATTTGGCACGCCGAAATGGCGTACTGAGTACTGAATCAAAATATTTGGTTCGGTTCAGTTTTATACCGAATTACTAAAAATTCTTTACAAAAATCCTGCAATTAAGTACTAATGTAATTTTAATTTTTTTAGTTATAAATTATTTTTTAATCAGTAATTATAACTAATTAAGTATGTATTGGCCAAAAAACTATATTTTCTTATAAATACAAACATTAAGATATTTAATATTTATATATTATTTTTTTATTGTATTTATATATACATATTTTTAAAGTTCAATATTCAATTTGATTTGGTTAACTGACAAAAAAAATTGAAACCAAATCAAAGATCAAACTTAAAAAAAAGATAAGTGAATACCAACCAAATTTTCTGTTTGGTATATGATAAAAGTCAAACTTTTGGTTTGGTCTGGTTAACCAAAAATTGCACACCTGTAGTTTGATTTGTAATTTTTATTGATTTTGTAGAGGACATGATGAATCGGAAGACCATTTGTAAGTTTATCCCAAATCACTTCCGATTGAACCTATTGATCTTCTCTAGAACAAAGTCTGCCTCTACGAACCCCGATGATGTTCCTTCGAGCAACTACCCAGGTCGGTTTCTCGGACCTCTAATCCCCCTTCGGGTGTTCTTCCCAGGTCAGTTACTCCTTAGCTCGTCCTTTCGTATACTTCTGACTTCCCCCAAGGGACCTCTACAATCGAGGTCGTAACTTCTCCTAAGCTCGAACATGTGATCCCTTCTTCCCAAGGGCCCCCCTCTCCTACTATTCCTCTTATGTCTCCCTCTGAGTTAGCTACGAGCTCTCAAAGGCGTGCTCGTATTGAAGATTATCCTTAGCAGAACAAACCCCCCGAGGAGGCACCGGGATAACATCTTTTCCCCCTCCCGTCCCAACTCGAAAATACGACCTAAAGCTGGTGTGTCCAATATGTGTAAGGCCGTTCACTAAGTGGATGTCGATACTCTTTCTAGTCGTTCCATGGAGAGCCTGCGGCAATTCCTGCTTTCTCATACTACTATAGTGTGCCTCATCTATCCTTTCTTACTTCCCCCTTCCGCCATTCCTTTATTAATTCGACACTTTTGTTCAAACTCCAGATATTACCGTGGCTATGGTTGAAAACAAGAAAGTTGCCAAAAAAATTTGAACTGGTTGTGGCTGAGCTTAGAGAAGCTCGTTCTTAGACACCTAATCTCAAAAAGCAGTTGGAGGAGGAATCGGATAAAATAAAGTCTGGAGTTGTAATCCCAAGCCAAAGTAAAAGATCTTAGGGCTCAGTTAGGGGAAAATGATAAGCAAATAACTCCTCAAACAATGGAGAATGGTGGATCGAAGACGACCTCACTTTTGTCATACTCCAGAGGTTGTAAGGATGGCATTGAGCCGGACAATCTTTCTCCATAGCTCTATATGAGACATCTCTGGAGTTTACTGAGGAAGTATACCGCCAGGGGTCCTCTTTTTATGTGGACAGTTTACCGTATGTGTAGATCAATTCAAGAATTTGGGCAATCTTCCTCCCTACTTAGACCATAGTTTTTAGATATAAAGGCTAATGACTTTGGTAGGGTTGGTGACATCAGCCCTTCTAGTCGGTAGTAGATCATTTTGGCTTTTTACTTTTTCGTAAGCTTGCAAGTCTTGTTGGGTCTTTTCTTGCTCTAGCCTAGATTGGCAGTTTTTGTATTTACGAGATCTTTTTAATTCCCTTTGCAAAGTTATTGCTCTCAAATTGAATGGATTGACTATATGGTTTCAGCTTTTGTCAAAATAAATCGTGCTTTATTAGTATTAACCTCATCAAGGCATTTACTGAATCCTACGTGTAGAGGGCTAAAGATCCTCCTCATACTTCAATCATTCAACAATAACATCTTTTTAGGTTGTGGATGCTCCATGTGCAAGGTACATCTTTTCCATTCATCATTACCAACTTATCAGTTCCTTCCCGTATTATCTTCTTGACTAGATATGGCCCTTCCTATTTTGGATCCAGCTTTCCAATTGCTTTCTGTATATCGAGACGTCTAAGTACTAAGTCTCCTACTTGTAGGATTCTTTCTTTCACCAGGGAGTTGTAGTATTTGATGACCTTTCTCTTGTAATTTCTAGCTTGATACGGGTTGCAAACCTTTTCTCTTATATCACGTCAAGCTCGTATCGTTGAGCCTCTTTATTTTCTTGATTTTCATATCAAACTATTCTAGTCACAGGCTCCTCTATTTCCACAAGAAGTATTGCTTCAGACCCATAAGTTAGCAAGAAAGGGGTTTCTCCCATAGTCCTTTGAGGTGTGGTTCTGTACGCTCATAGTACTCTAGAAATCTCATCCATAACTTCCTCCATTATGTTCACCATAGCGTCGTTCCTCCATAACTGCCTCCATTACGTTCACCACTCGCCTGGATGGCCTAGTATCCTCTAATGGGGGATTTTCCTTTTTTCCTAATGACCTCGAGCAGGTTCAATGTTCTCTAACCAGATCCTTTAGATGCCCCATGTGCACGAGTCTTTCTTTCCTCCTTCAAGTGGTAACACTCCTTATGGTATGTCCCCTATCTTTATGAAAATTACAATACTTAGTGGACCTTTTCCATCCGTCGTTATCCTTCATCTTGATGGGCCATCTCAAATCTTCGCTATTTTCTATGGTCATCAAGGCTTGTGTTCTCAAGAAATTCAGAGAGGTATACACTTAACGACGATATCAATGATTAATTGGTGTTTTGACATACTTTTTCATGGGGATCTCCTATTGTTTCTTTCTTAGATTTGCTAAGCTTCTTAAGCCTTCGAGATTCTTTGATGAGAATGAGTTTTTCAGCTCTTACCAGGAGTTCATCCCAACTTGCAGCTGGTTCTCCAACCAAGGACTCTGCTAACCCTTTGTTTCTCAATCCCTGTGCTATTATTCCTAATAATAGCTCAGGGCTTACATTCGGGACATCTAGTATTTCATTAGTGAATTGTTGCATGTAATTTCTTAGTGGTTATCCCTCATTCTGTACTATAGTAAAGAAATGTCCTGGGGCTTTAGGGGTACCTTCTGTTCCCCGCTAAATGATGTATGATTCCTTGAGCTAATTGATCGAACTAATTGATTGGCCTTGGTGGAAGTTTCTAGAACCATGTTCTGGATCATCCACAAGGTGGTGCGAAAGATTTTGCAAAGCAGAGCATTGGTAAGGTTAATTATGTCCATGACAACAACAAAATTCATTAATGTGATCTCGCGGGTCACCTCTATCATCTCCATAGCATGCTAGCTCAAGTATTCTGGCATTGTTTCGGCACGGGTTCAACTTGATTGAGTTCCCATGACCGACGCCAACTTTGACATAAATTTATAAGTAAAATTTATAGATTGTATAATGTATACTATGTATTTTGATATAAATATAAAACACACACTTAGATATAAAAAATTCATAAATTAATTATTAGGACTTGTCAATTTAAAATATTATAAGTGGTTATAAATAGATATTAAAATATAACATAGAATTTATTATTATTATTATTATTATTATTATTATTATTATTATTATTACGATCTTTAGATTAATTCATGGTAATCACTAAGTTTTGACCAAATTTATAAGTAAAACTTATAGATTGTATAATGTATATTATGTATTTTGTCAATTTAAAAAGTATAAGAGGTTATAAATAGATATTAAAATATAACATAAAATTTATATGTGTCATGTTAAATAATTATTTTAAAAATATATTATAATTTACTAAATTATTGATTAAGTTTATTTTATATAAACTATAAAAGTTAAATGTATAAATAAAAGTACCATAGTTTATTATTATCTAAAATAAAATGTATGATATTGGTTAATAATTACAATATATGGTAAACTTTGAGTATGAAATTGATAAAGTATTGAATATGAAACTAAACATATAAAAATTCTAAAAATAAAAATATATATAAAAAAAATTAAAAAAAAAGAAAAAGCTCGCGAGCGGCTCGCTAGCTTAACGAACAATGTATATTGAGCTCGAGCTCGAGTCGAGCTCAAAATCAAGCCTTCGCGAGCCGACTTGACTCGCCTGCCACCCCTAATGTCAACAAGGTACAACGCCTCACCGGGAGAATAACCGCACTTAGCCAATTTATTGCCAAATCAGCGGATCAAAGTTTACCCTTCATCTAAGCATTAAGGAAGGCCAAGAGTTTTGGGGGCGGGGGGGGGGGGGGGGGGGGAAGAGCACAAAAAAGCCTTTGACGAACTCAAGAAGTACTTGGCTTGAAAGAATCGGTACGGCCCGGGAACGCTGCGGAAGTGTAAAATAAAAGAAATTTAAAACAATTTCAAAGGGGTGTTCCCTTTGAATTCGCGGGCGTTCGGTGTATTCAAAAGCACCATAACATAAAGAAAACCATGCTTGAACCTGTGGCTAGAGGAGGAAATGAAAAAGTACAATAATTAAAATCGAAACATACCTTTTTCATTTCACATGTAAAACGACAACAAGCTTTGATTCTTTTTTCGTTCCTTTTCCGTTCATCTTAGGATTCAAATTAGAACCCCTCTAATTTGTCCACACCACAATAATAGAAGCAAATCTACATCTACTGCTAGGTAGAAGTTAGATCAAGGAAGAAACGAAAAACGTATTACACTATTGATTAGTGTATACGTATTTCTCATGTTCTCATCTTGAATCTAATTCAATGAGAACTCAAAAATGGAGAAAAATGCAGGAAAAATTAGTGGCTTGTATGAGGAGAGTTCAAGTTAGGAAGTTGAAAAGGGTATACATGTGTTGTGTAGTTGTAGGTAGTTTCCAAAATCACCTACACACTAGTGCACAACTTGTGCTCAACCTCCAACCATGTTAGCACAATATGTGGACCACCTTGCCATCATGGCAAGCCACATCATTGCTTACATGGAGCCACATCATTGCTTACATGGAGGACTTTCAACTCCTCTTAAACTTGCATCAAACCTTTGAGCTTTGATTTCAAGCCATGGACTGGTTTTGACCGGTCTTGATTTAATCAAATTAAATCAAGTGATCCATAGGTTTTAAATTAATCCAATTAATTTTAAACCTTATTGAAATTCAAAAGTTTATTTAATCCAATTAAATAAACATAAGCTCAAACACTAATTGGTCCAATCAATTAATTAAACGAATCCCAATAAATTAATCTAATTTATTTAAAGGTGTTATGCCCAAAATTAATTAATCCAATTAATTAATTCTTGGGTCATCCATCCAATGGATTTTCCCAATAAATGATTCAATCATTTATATTCTCCTTGAATTAATTTATTCCAATTAAATTAATTCACTTCTTTCAGAATTAATTCCACTACTTCCATAGTGATTTGTGTGTGACTCTTTAGGTTCACCCTCAGCTAGACTTGGGCTTGTGTCCAACACAATTGATTAATTAAATCCAATTTAATTAATTATTTTTGATTAACCATTAATCAGAAATGCTCGTTATCATGGGTGGCCGTCTAGCAACGGTCCATGGCACTAGAGACTAGGTGAATGTTGGCGTGAACATTTAGGCTCCGAATTCCATACAGGTACAGTCCTTGCGTTGACCATCTCCCGGCCTTAGTCGAGGGCATGGAATTGGGCGTCGATTTCCATCCTGGACTAGGCAACTATGCTATAAACTCGAGACACGTTTACTCTATTGATCGATCTAGGGAACCTTTCCCTACTCGACTAATCGCTACGGCCGTAGACTTAATGAGTCGAAACCATCTCAGAGCGCATAAGAGACATAACTGTCAAATACTGACAGGGGACAGATTCTCTCTTGGAATCCACCGTCCTTACTACATACTCCGACTCCACTGGACAAGGCTTATAATGACCATATCAAAGACACGATCATCTCTCGCCAGTTCCAAGATACAACCTTCATATGCATGCGACTGCATGATTCCTCAAGTCCAAGGACTAATCCCGTACTATCAGAATCAGAAATTTCAGTCATACCGACCAAGCCTCCAAGACTTCCATATGACGATTCCCGCGAGTCAGTTCAGTCAGTCGACTTCCTTGCAAACTGACCCACTAAAATTGCATAGATGACCTACGTCTGGCACCGATGAAACTCGGCACTCACCCAGTGAATGCAATACTTAGTGCAAGTCTCTATAGGGCACTCGAGGCCCAGTCTCGAGGTCCTCGACTAGGAACGTTTCAAACCGACCCTCAAGGAGTTGGTTTCATAGCCGCCAACCTGTGCACAACTCAACTCAATGGGTTTAACCAATCAGTCTGTGGGCATTTGTTGTGACATTGAAACGCCATTAATGTAAGTAGTAAGCACAACAAACACATTTTGCTAATGATGAATACTTACTTTATCCATCATTATAATATTACTTTGATAAAGATCGATGAATATTTTCCAGAACAGTCAATGTAATTGACTTTCTTATCACCTATTCTAACAATCGCCCACTTGACCACAAAGCCAATTACCCATGTTGCTTAGAGCCTTCTGAGCATGAGCAATCTACGATACTGGTTCGGTCTCGTGGGTTTACTATATTTCTCTATCGAAGTGACATAGTCCAACCGTGTCACCTCTTCCTACCATTGCTGCCTGCAAATGATGGTTGTCTAAGAATTTTCCGTGGATCTATGATGAGATCTCGGGCCCAAAAGCTTTTGCCAAAACCTAGTTGTTCGCCTCCAAGGCAACTACTGGCTCGGCTGTCCTAGGCACCACATCCATCCTATAGATGCGGGTTTCAATCCAAACCACTTTCCAGAAACGACTTCCAAAGTCGCCATACATTTGACTTTCATAATGACATGTCATGGTATCCCGCTTGAAACCTTTCCAAGCCACCACACTCACCATTAAGTCCAAATGTACATACATCTTGAGACTAAACGTTATTCACATGATTCTGAAAGTTAGTATCGCTATAGCCTTCCAGAATCAACCCTCCACAAAATGTGCATCAAGAACACTTCTTTAATCCTTATTCAGGCATTAAAGATATTCTCAACAGCTGTATACTACCTTCTCGACACAAGCCCAATAATAGTTGTTATGCCCAAAGCATACACAAGATCAGACCCAATGCACGAACAATATTTTCATGCTGCCTAAGGCAAAGACGTAGGGGATGTCAAACATCTTAGCTTTCTCATCGGTCTAACGCGACTGAGTCTTGAACAGCTTAACCCTGTATAAAGGAATCCAATTCCTATCATGGAGAATTGCGTGAACAACGCTCGTGTTTCAGTGTTTCCTAACATCTTAAATTCATTCCGAAAGAATAAGACGTTACACACTAAACACTTGGAACAAAACTATCCTCCCACTGACCCTAAAGCTTGTTACTGATCGAGTCATACTCCGTATAAACTCGTCATAATGAATATTCCAGTTATACAAAATTTCAAACCCAGTTTGAATTTTCATGATGGATCCAATAGCTCTAAGCCATTGAACCAAACCCGATGTCCAACATCGCTTCTCCTTGTATCTTTTGGATGATAATCCAATTGACTAGACAGGCCCAGAAACCTATGCCTCTCAAGTAACTAAGATATTCTGGTTATCCCTAGGAGGACTGGAATATAGTCAGTGGAATAATATAATTACATATGATGTTTTCATTATTATGCATTAAACCTGCACAAATAAGACACCTAGTCTAATTTGTCTCCCACTAGTCTCTTGACGTATGTGGGACCATCCCATGTACTCAAGAACTTTGTAGGATGCAGGCTTGCGAACCATATCCTATATGGCAACTAGATCATGACTATTAGATAATGCTATCTTTCTCAACTTGGCAACCTTTCAAGTCCATGTCTAGACGATTTAAGGTAATCCAGTGAAACCCCGATCGAACCAAGTCTAACAAGGTTCGATTTCTCCCTTATTAGAGACTGTTGAACCATGATCCTTACAAGAAGAATTCCACTGAGTGAGAATTCCATTCTCATCTGGATATTCAAGAACTCGTACTAAATACACGCCCCTTCGATCTAATCGAGAGGTTTAATTTAGCAATCAGCTTGGTTCACCACTCCAAGTCTAATTCCCCGAACACATCCAAGGTCCTTATACTTGTGAACCTCTTCTAGTGCTGTGTACTCAGTAACCTACGAATATCTAAATAGATCCAATCCGATAGACTTTTGGCAAGCCCATTTTGTCCAACAAAGAAGCCTTACAATCTTTCCATCTCAGAGAGGACTTGTAAGCTAGTCAACTCAAGTTGTCTATTGCTAGACTCTTTGAATCTTCCAACTTCCTCGTCCTTAACTAAAGAAAAAACCATCCTAGCTTATGGATGCCAAATTCATAAGTTTATCTTGATTATCCATTTTAATCATTTGATATTGAGTACTCATAATCCAATTATGGGATAATGTTTAAAGATAATTATGTATCCCACCTAGCAGACAAGAATAGCCATTCTTTGTCAAATAAAGCAACTTTATTGATCAAACGTATGTAATTAAAAACTGTCCAACAGTACATAAAAACGTACTTCGATCATGCCAGGTTACATATTTCCTTTCAAACTCTATCCTAACACGATCACTGCAATGCTAAGCCTAACTAGTCCCTAGTCTTTGCAGCAATGACCCTGCCATTGCTTAGGCTTAGGAAATGTCTGGGCTTTCTACTCATAACTATCTGCAAACCATTCGCAGATTATGATTAACTGGTATTTAATACCAAAGAGCAGAACAATAATCATGTTGGTACTCAATTCAAATGTACCTTCATCGGAGAGGAGCTTGGGACACTCCCTCTTCCAATGTCCCTTTTCGCGGCAGTTAATGTACACATCGTTTGGAATCTATGACTTTGACTACCGAACCCTCTTCCTCTTTCCTTTACCTCCGCCCAGCGGTGTAACAGGACACTGGAAGTGCTAGCAGCGGCTGATGTTATCTTAGCTTTCTTTCTCTTCCAGCGTCCGACACCCTTGCCTTTTGCTTCTGAGGTCGAAGCCTCTCCTTCTAGTACCGCCGATGCAGATTTTTCAATCGTTACCTCGTACCGGACCAACATATTTATCAAGTCGACAATAAATTGGTCGAAGGAGGTAGAAAGAGACTGAAGGATCACGTCGATGTACGTCTATTTTTCAAGATTAGCTTGGAGGTCTTTGAGCTTCTCCACAAGGGATAGCATCATCACTCCATGCTCTTGTACAGACGACCCTTTTGTCATCTTAGCTCCAAAGAATGCCTTCATTGCAGCGTATCTAACATGCCGGTCCGAGACCGCATAGATATCTTGCAAACAAAGCATAATCGAGCCAACATCATCTAGCCTATCGTACAGCTTCTGGATCTCGTTAGTCATCGAGGCCAGTACGATGCTGCGGACCTGCCGGTGGTCAGCATGCAGCTTCTCAAACGCCAAGAGTTCTTGAGGCATTGACCCATCCGGCAAGGCCCGAGAAAGATCCTTATCCAGAATGTAAGTTTGCTTCTCGAAATCTAAGACTATCTTAAGATTTTACAGCCAGTCGTTGTAGTTTGTTCCATTAAACATATTAGCCTCTAGTATTGGCGTTAGTGGATTTTTAGACATATACATTCAAAATGTAAACAGAAAAATATTAAGTAGATTATAGTAATATTATGTTCAACTTAAGACATGGTATTTAGTCATTAACCCCTCCCACTATTTCTGCGAAAGCCCATCACTCTCAAATGGGGTTTTGGAAAACTATTTCCTAGTGGGCTTGAGGTCCACAAACGCAATTCTCCATGCCCCGCTTTTACGATTCACATGGAAAAAAGCTTTGTGGGAGGTAACCTATACCATTCTCATCTAATGAGATCCCCAAGTTATTTTGCCTTGCCTCTTCATATGATCCTGAGGACTCCAAGCGAATCATGTTACTCAGCGTTAGGCCCGACCCATCAACCAAATGAATATCTCAACTATCGCCCCCACGACTCGTGAGACAAGGAAATAGGAGCATATTCCTTTGTTCATAACGATAGCGCAGCTGTCTTCCATTCCAAACGTGCCACGACTTGTGAGACCATGAATGGGTGAAAGTAGCTTCCTCACTACATTGCTATGGATGGAAGGCTTGGATTTAAATCAAACCATTTGACTTTTTAATCCATTAATAGGCCTAATATTTACTTGGACCATCCAAGTGAGAGTTAAATTTATTAGTGACCGAGACCTCATCATTAAGAAAGTTTTGCATGCTCGAGTTTTAACATTGAATATAAAGGATGCATTCCTAATACATCATACATAAAATATTAAAACATACACCACATGCAAAAAGTAAGCCTAGCACGCCCCTGTTAGATGATCACAAGCCCAATCCTATGTGATCCACTGAGCCCGCAGTGGATCTATGGTCAATCTAGGGTGGCCTACACTATTACAAAATTATAACCCATTATCATTCTAATGGGCGTTGTAACACATTTTCGTTCTTTTGGACTCTACATCGTGGGCTCCGTCCAACGGGCCTCTTCTTGTGCCTCTATCGCCATGGAAGTGCTTCCTTACAATTTATTACAAAAAATAAATCCTCACCAACCTAACTACACTCATTACAACTTTATAAAAAACCCCAATCATAAGTTGGGGGGAGTATAAAAGGAGGGGGAAAGCAAGCTTTATTATTTTAATGCTAAAAATGAGAGAGAAAATAATAAAACAAAGAGGCACGCAGGCCTCGCCCAACAAAAATTAAACCATACATAAGGGCCATGGGCTTTGTGATCATCCCCATTGTTTATCTAATAAACAATTAATACACATTTATATGAAATATAAACATGCCCAATAAATAGATACATCCAATGCATTTATAAAAATGATATCCAATATCATAAACAACAACACAATTATAGGCAGAAATATATATATATATTAATAATGCAATTAAAAATGAATATCAAGTATCATACATCCAATGTGCCAAAAAATATTTTTTTTTTGGTTTGGAAACCATTTCCAAATTAATCTAAGGCACAGTATAATTTTAGCAAAATCCAATTTAACTAAAATTAAAATTAGCCAAAATTAATCATTTCAGAAAATATACAGAAATGTGAAAAATCCAATTTTTCGGGTAAAAATGACAAAAATGGCCCAGCCGTTCGAAACCGGCCGGCCGACAGCACTGCCAGCCGTGCGCGCGCCCGACCATCTCTGTGTGGGCGCTGGCGCGCTCTGGCACTGCGCGGCCAGCAGCTGCTGCCGGCTGCACTGTTTTGAACCCATTTTTTTTTTTTTTAAATTTCTGCATTACAACTGAAACTAAAACATGCATTTACAGAAAATTCAATTTTCAAAAAATGCATGGATATCCATAATTAAAAGCAAAATTAACACATATTTTTCTAAACACATAATCATGCTTAAAATCGTAAAACATGCTTTCCATAAGCAAATTAAACATGTTGAACATACTCATCACATAAAAATATGTTGTTCCTAAAGCCACAATACTGAACCGGGCTTTGATACCACTGAAAGAATCAGTACAGCCCAGGAACGCGGCGGAAGCGTAAAATAAAAGAAATTTAAAACGATTTCAAATGGGTGTTCCCTTTGAATTCTCGGGCATTTGGTTTATTCAAAAGAATCATAACATAAAGAAAATCATGCTTGAACATGTGGCTAGAGGAGGAAATGAAAAAGTACAATAATTAAAATAGGAAGATACCTTTTTCGTTTCACATGTAAAACGACAACAAGCTTTAATTCTCTTTTCGTTCCTTTTCCGTTCACCTTAGGATTCAAATTAGAACCCCTCTAATTTGTCCACACCACAGCAACGGAAGAAAATCTACATCTACTGCTAGGTAGAAGTTAGATCAAGGAAGAAACGAAAATCGTATTACACTATTGATTAGTGTATACGTATTTCTCATGTTCTCATCTTGAATTTAATTCAAAGAAAACTCAAAAATGGAGAAAAATGTAGGAAAATTTCGTGGCTTGTGTGAGTAGAGTTCAATTTAGGGAGTTGAAAAGTGTATACATGTGTTGTGTTGTTGTAGGTAGTTTCCAAAACCACCTACACACTAATGCACAACTTCTGCTCAACCTCCAACAATGTTAGCACAATATGTGGACCACCTAGCCATCATGGCAAGCCACATCATTGCTTACATGGAGCCACATCATTGCTTACATGGAGGACTTTCAACTCCTCTTAAACTTGCATCAAACCTTTGAGCTTTGATTTCAAGTCGTGGACCGGTTTTGACCGATCCTGATTTAATCAAATTAAATCAAGTGATCCATGGGTTTTAAATTAATCCAATTAATTTTAAACCTTATTGAAATCCAAAAGTTTATTTAATCCAATTAAATAAACATAAGCTCAAACACTAATTAATTGATCCAATCAATTAATTAAACAAAACCCAATAAATTAATCCAATTAATTTAAAGGTATTAAGCCCAAAATTAATTAATCTAATTAATTAATTCTTCGGCCATCCATCCAATGGATTTTCCCAATAAATGATCCAATCGTTTATATTTTCCAGAACTAATTCAAAATTAATTCCACTACTTCCATAGTGATTTGTGTGTGACTCTTTAGGTTCACCCTCAGCTAGACTTGGGCTTGTGTACAACACAAGTGATTAATTAAATCTAATTTAATTAATTATTTCTGATTAACCATTAATCAGAAATGCTCGTTACCATGGGTGGCCGTCTACCAATGGTCCATGGCACTACAGACTAGGTGAATGTTGGCGTGAACATTTAGGCTCCGTATTTCATATAGGTACAGTCCTTCCGTCGACCATCTCCCGGCCTTAGTCTAGGGCATGGAATTGGGCGTCGGTTCCCATCCTGGACTAGGCAACTATGCTACAAACTCGAGACACGCTTACTCTATTGATTGACCTAGGGAACCATTCCCTACTCGACCAATCGCTACGGCCGTAGACTTAATGAGTCGAAACCATCTCAGAGCGCATAGGAGACATAACTGTCAGATACTGACAGGGGACATATTCTCTCTTGGAATCCACCGTCCTCACTACATAGTCCGACAGCACTGGACAAGGATTATAATGACCATATCAAAGACACAGTCATCTCTCGCCAGATCCAAGATACAACCTTCATATGCATGCGACTGCCATGATTCCTCAAGTTCGAGGACTAATTCCGTACTATTGAAACCGGGAATTCCAGTCATACCAACCAAGCCTCCAAGGCTTTCATATGATGATTCCCCCGAGTCAGTTCAGTCAGTCGAATACCTCCAAGGTATTAAGGAGGGCCAAAATTTTCGAATGGGGGAGGAGTGCCACACAGCCTTTGAACAACTTAAAAGGTACTTGGTTGGCCTGCCTCTACTAGTCAAACCTTCGCCAAGAGACACTGTCTACTTGGCAGCCAAACCCCAGACGGTAAGTTTGATCCTCCTACGGGAGGAAAAGGGGCAACAACTGCCCATTTATTATGTCAGCAAGGTCCTTAATAGAGCGGAGGGGCGGTACAGTCTCATTAAAAAGATAGCCTGTGCATTAGTGATAACTGCCCGGAGCTTACGCCCTTACTTTCTATCTTACCCCCATGGGGATACGTACTAAACATCACCTTAAACAAGTCTTTGGAAAATTGGACACATCATGATGGCTGATCAAGTGGGTCATAGAGCTCATTGAGTATGACATCTCGTATCTCCCCTGGACAACTATCAAGGCTCAAACCTTGATTGACTTCATGTCAGAAAGTACGTCTTCCCCTGTTAGCACGGAGACTTTGTTGTTACATGTAGACAGATCATTCACAGCCCAGGGAACCGGGCAGGGGTGCTCCTTACTTATTCGGAAAGGGTGGATTTGGGTTGGCGGTTATACGATTTCAAGGCATTTAACAATGAAGCGGAATACGAAGCCCTCGCTCTAGGCATGCGAATGCCTTGGTAAGCCGGGGTCCAGCGCTTGGTGGCCTACTTTGGTTCCCAGCTTATTGTTAAGCAAATTGAAAGAATCTATGAAGCCAAGGAGGACAGCATGACGCAACACCTCTAGAAAATAGAATAATGGAAAGCCAAGTTTGACTCATTCCAGCTCATTCAAATCCCTTGGGAAGAAAATAATAAAGTTGACTATCTGTTAAAATTGGCCAGCACTATGGACGACTGCCGAACCACACAGATAACAATACAACACCTATCGAAACTCGATTCCTCTTTGGAAGTGCAGGATATACTTCTTGGGGGGGACTGGAGACAACCGGTCCTAGATTGGCTAAAGGAAGGCCACCTTCCCCTCGACCGATAGGAGGTGGCCTGGTTAAAGAAACGTTCAATTCGGTTCCTCCTGATGGGGGATACACTCTACAAGAAATCTTTTACACACCTACTCTTAAGATGTCTGGCACAGGGAGAAAGGAGGCACATTCTCAAAGAAATCTATGGAGGATGTTGTGGGTCGCACATAAGGTCATTAGCCCTGGTAAATAAGGCCCTACGAGCTAGTTATTTCTAGCCTACGATGAGCAGGACGCCAAGATGTTAGTAAGACAGTGTGGGAGATGCCAAAAGCATGCCTCCTTATTACACCAACTTGCCGGGCCATTAACCACGGTATTGGCTCCATTTCCCTTCGCCCAATGGGGGATGGAAATTGTAGGACCCTTCCCTGTGGCACCGAGTAAAAGGAAATTCCTACTGGTAGCCATTGATTACTTTACAAAGTTGGTGGAGGCTAAGTTTCTGTCCCGTATCACTGAGGGAGAAGTCATGAAGTTCCTTTCGAAGAATATCATCTCTCGCTTTGGGCTCCCCCAGGAAATCATCTCAGACAATGAAAGATAATTCTCTCGCGAATTTCAAGTTGGAGACTTGGTACTTCGAAAAGTGGAAGCATCAAAGCAAGTAGGCAAGCTAGATCTAACCTGGGAAGGACCCTACATAGTTAGGGGCATACTAGACAATGGAGCCTATGAGTTAGAAGTTGGTGAGGGGCGCCCTCTGCCTAGACCTTGGAACATACACAATCTTAAAAGATTCTTCGCATGAATTGTGCCCCTCCGGGCAGAACCCCTCCAGAAGGCATTTTCTTGTCCCCTCTTGGCGGATACCTCTTCCAGAATAAGTCTGGCCCCTCCAGACCGAGCTCCTTTGAAGGTCATCTTCATTCCCCTTCCAGGCAGGCGTCTTTCACAAATATGTTCTGCCCTTTCAGACAGAACTCCACGGAAAGGCATTTCTTGCCCCCTCTTGGCGGGCACTTCTCCAAGAATAAATCCTACCCTGGGGTAAATTTTCCTACCCCATGGTCGGCAGCTCTGCAAACAGATGAATCCAGATCTTACGGAAGGACAACCTTTTAACCCTCGGGCCTGCACTTTCCCCAAAAAATAAGGCCCTACTTCTAAGTAGGATGCTTCTCGTGACATCATCTTTAAGGTAAAATCCTTCCTAACAAGAATTACTATACTAGTTATGTTTAAAGTATCTATCTCTTGCTCTTAGCAAAGGAGCATTCCAAGAAGCCCTGTTCCTTAGCAGACATCCTTAGAAATCAAGCCTTGCTTCATTACAGGCACCCTCTCAAGAAGCAAGCCCTACTACGCTGCAGGCATTCTCTAAAAAAGGATAAGTGCTGCTTTGAGCAGGCACCACGTGTTAGAATGGGTGACCGTGAAGCCAATCATGTTGGGCTTATGTAACCTATTTTTGACATTAGGTGTTTGAATAAAATACATTCTGAATAAAAGTGATGTTCAGTTACGGCACTAAAACTTTGATTGTGTTCACTTACTGCTTCAATTTATGTGTGACTGTTCAATACACAACCAAAGCCCACAGACTAACAGGTTAATCCAAGAAACTGGACTGCGCATAGGTTGGCAAGTCATGAAATCAGTTTCTATGGATCGGTCTGAAATACTCCAAGTCGAAGGACCTCGAGATTAAGTATCGGAGGTTCATTCGAGACATGCACTAAGTGATTGCAGTCGCATTTCATCGACAAGTGACGAAAGTTGTTCATGCAATATTATTGGGTTGGCCAGCTTGGTGCCAGTTGATTGAGGTGACTCACGGGAATCGTTATATGGGAAACCTTGAGTAGGGTTGGTCGGTATGACTTGAACTCCCAGTTCCAACAGTACGAGATTGGTCCTCGGACTTGAGGGGCTGCTATAGTCATATACACATCATGCCTGTATCTTAGGTTTGGCAAGACGCTACCAAGTCGAGAGGCGTGATTGCTGTAAGCCCTATCTAGTACAAGCCAAGATGTGTAGTGTGGACAGTAGGTCCCAAGATAGAATCCATCTCCTGTCAAACGATTGACGCTAGTATCTCACATACACTCTGAGACTTGTCCTCTATAAATTTGTAGCCATAGTGATTGAACAGCGGGATGGGATCCCAGTGACATTTAGTGTGGACGAGCCTAGGCCTAAGTAAAGAATAGGTACCGACATCCAAAGTCCATACCCTAGACTAAGGCCGTGAGGTAGTAGATGGAAGGACATACGTACTCAAGAACCGAAATGTTCACGCCATGATATTCACCTAGTCTCTAGTGCCATGGACCGTTGCTAGACGATCATTCATGGTGATAGACGAGTTCCCGTCATCTGATGATTGGGAATTTGGCCAACTCTAGCTGAGGGTGAAACTGAAGAGTCACACACAATTCACTAGTAACGAAGAAATTAATTTGGGATTAATTCTGGGAGATCGAACAATTTAATGGGATTAAATTGGTTATCTTCTTGGAGTATCAAGTCTTTAATTAGATTAAATATATTGACTCATAAATAGGAGTTATGAAGTTGAGAAATGGGCTCAAATATTTATTTGATATTTATTAGAAACCAAATAGACTATTTTAAATAGGATTTAAAATATTTCATAAAGACCATCAAATGATGGATGGACGAGATTGATTCTAGAAGGATTGATCAGATGGAAGGCCATGATTAAAGTTTGATTTAGTCATAGACCTAAGTTGACTAGGATTTGACTAGGTCAAAATCTTTGTCAAAAGTGAGCCTCTCTTAGGAGAGTTTGAATAGGAACAGAAAAATCATTTTCCTATAAATACTCAACCAATACACACATACACTAATCTCTACATTAATCTCTCAAGCACACACGCACAGACACGGCCGATCCCTGTCCTCTCAATCTCGTCCCCGCTCCTCTTCTCTCCAAGAAAGCTCAGTTTTCTTGTCTTTGATACAAGGGAACACTAGTCGGATCAATCACATTAATTCATAATGCTAGGTGGATTCATCCTCCCTATTCTTCTTGATCTCTTGCTAGCACGGGAAGTCAAGATTCGGTGAATTGCATGGACGATTTAGAAGGTTCCTGTTTTGGGATCTCGGTGGCAAAACGTGGAGCAACGCGTGTAGCCATTCGAAGAGATACTACAATGGGTAAGTCTCATTTCTTCGTCTTCTTTGTTGTAACTTATGGCCACCATGAATTCTACATGCTTTCATTCATTTATGAGATACACCGAATGCCCCAGAGGTTCAAAGGAACATCCCTTGAATGAGTTCTTTAAATTCCGTAAATCTAAGACCTTCTCATTCCATGCCTCATAGGAAGGAATCCTCGTTTCGAGTTTTCCATCTTGAATCTCTTCAAGACCTTCTCAATATACGAGGACTAGGCCATTCCTAACATCCTTTCAGATCTATCCCTGTAGATCTTGATGCCAAGGATGTAGGATGCCTCACCCATATCCTTCAAGGAAAATTGCGTTGACAACCAAGCTTTAGTGGTTCCCAACATCTTAGCATCATTCTCAATGAGCAAGATGTCATCCACATAAAGCACTAGGAACGCAATAGAGCTCCCACTGATCTTCTTGTATACACAAGGATCGGACTTGTTCTTGATGAAATCATATCTTCGTATAACTTCATCAAAATGTATATTCCAGCTTCCGGAAGCTTGTTTGAGTCCACACATGGACCTTTGGAGACGGCATACCTTCTGCTCTTCTCCAACAGATGCGAAACCTTCCAGTTGATCCATATAGATCTCTTCCTCTATGAAATCGTTGAGGAAGGCAATTTTCACATCCATCTACCATATTTCATAGTCATACCATGCTACTCTGGCAAGCGATATCCAAATGGACTTATCCATTGCTACGAGCGAGTAGGTTTCCTCAAAATTGACCCCGGATCGTTGAGTGTAATCTTTCGCCACAAGCCTGGCTTTGAAGGTTGTAACCTCCCTGTCAGCTTCAAGCTTAAGTTTGTAGACCCATTTACACCCTATGGGTATTACCCATTTGGGTTGGGTCCACTAGGGTCCAGACCTGGTTTACACCCATCGAGTCCATTTCGAATCTCATGGCCTCAAACCACTTATCTGAATTGATGTCCGACATCACTTCTCCGTACGTCTTTGGATCATTATCCAACTAACCGGTCATGCCCAGAAATCCATACCTATCAGGTGGTTGGGATACTCCGGCCGACCTACGAAGGACTGGAACATTATCAGTGGGAACTACTGGCTCAGATGTCACCGCTGTCTCATGGGGTACCTCACTTGATTCCTCAGGAAGTACCTCATCAAGTCGACTATCCAATGGAAAATCCTTTTCCAAGAACACTGTGTTTCGCAAGACAAACATCTTTTGCTCAGAGAGATCATAGAAATAATACCCTTTAGTTTCTTTCAGATATCCGACGAACCTACATAAACTAGACCTGGAGTCCAATTTATCTCCCACTAATCTCTTGACGTATGCGGGGCAACCCCACACTTTCAAGTATTTGTAGGAGGCAGGCTTGCCATGCCATATCACATATGGCATCTGGGATATCTTCTTAATGGTGCCAAGTTCAAAAGTTTGGCTGCTGTCTCAAGAGCTTATCCCAGAAGGACAAGGGGAGTTCGGTAAAACTCAGCATGGATCGGACCATGTCCAACAAGGCCCGATTCCTCCTTTCGAACACACCATTCAACTATGGTGTTCCCGGAGGAGTCCACTGAGAGAGAATTTCATTCTCTTTTAGATAATTAGTGAATTCGCTATTTAAATACTCTCCACCTCGGTCCGACCGAAGGGGCTTGATCTTACGACCAGTTTGGTTCTCTACTTCAAGTCTGTATTCCTTAAACCTTCCAAAGATTTTAGACTTGTACCTCATCAGGTAAACATAACCATACCGTGAGTGATCATCGACAAAGGTTATGAAGTACGAGTACCCACCTCTTGCTTGAGTATTCAATGGCCCACAAACGTCCGTATGGATCAAATCCAACATATCGTCGGCTAGCGTGCTTTGTCCAACAAAGGGTTTCTTGGTCATCTTTCCCTTTAGACAGGAATCGCAGGTCGGTAGGTTGTCCAAATCATCTATTTCTAGAGTCTTTGAGTCCACCAACCTTCTTATCCTATCGTTAGAAATATGACCTAATCTCGCATGCCAAATTTGTGCATTATCCTGATCATCATATTTTTGTTTGTGTTCTGCAATCATAATCTAATTAGACTGTTGAACTATGTACAGACCATTCACCAATGTACCAAGCAAATGAGACTCACCATCATTGATAATCTAAAAGCCACTTTTATTGATGGTGAAAGAATAACCTCCTTATCAAGGACGGGTATTGATAAAATATTCTTTATCATGCTAGGTAGATAGAAACAGTCGCTCGGTACAATCCTAAAATGACTACTAATGGCTAAGTCCATTGATCCTACGGCTTTCGCAGCAACGGCCTTGCCATCACCTAGCCTCAGGATCATCTCATCTTTGGTTAGCCTTTTATTCATTTGCAGTGCCTGCAAATCATTGCAGATGTGAGCACCACATTCGGTATTCAATACCCATGAAGCAGAATTAGTTATCATGTTTACTTCAACCACAAACATACCTAGATTGGAGAGGAGTTGTGGTTCATGTACGTGTCATAGGATGGAGGAAGCGACTGGAGGATCACGTCAATGTACGTGTCATTATTAAGCCCAACTTTAAGGTCCTCGAGCTTCTCCACTAGGGATAGCATCTTGAGCCCATGACTTCGTACAGATGATCCTTCAGCTAGTTTGGTGTCAAAGAATGCTTTTGTGGCGGCATATCTAATATGCTTGTCCGGAACTGCATAAACCTCGTTAATGCGGAGCATTATGGCAAAGACGTTGTCTAGCCTCTCATATTGCTTCTGGATGTCGTTAGACATTGAAGCCAATATGATACTGCGTACTTTTCAGTTATCCTCATGCCATTTCTCGAATGTCAAACGTTCTTCTGGCGTGGACTCCTCCAGCAAGTCGCTCTGTGGCGACTCATCCAAGATGTAGCCTTGGTTCTCGAAACTGAGGACAATCCTCAGGTTTCTTTGCCAGTCCAAGTAGTTCGTTCCGTTGAATTTATTGGTCTCAAGTACCATGGTTAAAGGATTCTTAGACATGTCTACATTTTATAAAATGTAAAGCAGAAATTAGCAGGTGATGGTAATATTACTATTCAAGTTGAAGACATGGTCTTTTAGTCTTTAACCCTCCCACTACTTATACGAAAGTCCACCACTCTCAAGTGGAGTTTTGGGAAAGCATTTCCTAGTGGGCTCGGGATCCATAAACGTGATCTCCATGCTCCGCTTTTACGATTCACATGAAGAAAACCTCATGGGAGATATCCAATATCATTCTCATCCAATGAGATTCCCAAGATATTTTGCCTCACCTATTCGCATGGTTCCGAGCACTCCAAGCGAACCATGTTACTCAGTATTGGGCCTGACCCAATCAACAAAATCATGCCTCAACTATCGCCCCCCATGACTAATGAGGCAGGGAAACAACGAGTGCAATCTCTTTGTTCACAATAATGGTGCAGCTTTCCCCCAGTCCAAGTATGCCACGACTCGTGAGACCACACTTGGGTAGTGATAGCTTCCTCACCACATTGTTGTGGATGGAAGGCTTGGACAGATCAAAATACAATTTTGATTCAAGTCCACTCTGGGCCTAATATTTAATATGGTCCAACCAAATGATAGTTTGATAATGACTGAGACCTCATCACATTAAGTGTTTTAGCATGCATAAATATCAAATATTTGTAAAGCATTAAATAAATACGCCGTATGCAGTAAAACATAGCATACCCCTGTTAGGAAGATCACAAGCCCAACCTATGCGACCCACTGAGCCCGCAGTGAGTCTATGGTCTGTCTAGGGTGGTCCTACACTATTACATAAGTGATAAACCCAATGTCATTCCAATGGGCCTTGTGGCTCTTCTTATTTTACGCCTTGATATTACACCTTGGGCCTCCGACTCCAAATGGCTTGTTATTACAACGAAATAAACCTCACCAAAATGCTAACTACTCTCATTACATATGAAAGTACATGGAAAGGAAATAAACAAGCCTCAACATCATGAGGCTAGAAAAATGGGAGATGATAATCCCAAAACAAGAGGCACACAGGCCCCACCCGACAGAAATATAAACAAAAACCATTCATTCATACATAAGGTCTAGGGCTCTTGTGATCATCCCATGTTGATCCCATCAACACACATAAAACAATTATATCAAATAATCATGCTCAATCATAGATATTAAAAATATCCAAGTGATGTCCAACATCACAAGGTACAAATATATAAATAATGCACAAGATTCAAAGTTTGAATTTAATAGACATCATATACAATGCATGTACTAAACCTAAATTAATTAAGCAAATTTTGATCTAAGGAAAAATCCGATAATTCCAAAATTAAATATGCAAAATTAATTCATTTTTAAAAAATATGTGAAAATTATCTAAAAATCCAATTTTCAGGAAAAAATAAAAAACCGGCACAAAACGGCCTATCCGTTGTGCCCACTGGCCAGCCGCCCACACAGGCCTGTGCGTGCGCGCACAGGTAGCCAGCCTGCGTGCCTTGCACGCGCACGCCCCTGTGTGGCACTGGCCTGGCCAGCAGCCACTGCTGGTTGTCGGTCAGCAGTCTGCGCGCATGCGCATGCGCACAGCGCACGACTGCCTCTGCCAGCATGCACGCTGGCAGGCACGCCGGCCAGGCTACGCGCAGGCGTGAGCCCGGGCACTCCCGCCAGCCAGTGACCGGCATGGGCGACAGCCAACTGCTACCGCTGCTGTCCAATTTTTTTTTTTTGTTTTCGAGTTCTCATTATCAGCACATTCACATAAAATAAACTGAAAATAAACATGCAATTTTAAGATCCAATCTACAAAATTGCACATATGATGTCCATCAAATTTAAACAAGTGAACAAGTACATACATTCATGTATTCATACATCCTTACATGGTCATAAAACCGTAAAATCAAGTTATACATGCCAAGCACATAATTCTATGCTCCTTACATCGAACCGGGCTCAGATACCACTTGAAGGGACAAGCGGATCCATCTGGGAGCGCGAGCGGGAGCGTGCAAAATGCAGAGTAGCGTATATTTAGAACAGTTATCACCAAAATCCAAGGGGTGTACCCTTGGATTCTCAACCGGGCGTTCGATGTAGGATGTGATAATATTATCAACATATATTACACATAGAACATGTAAAATCCAAAATTACCTTTGTAGTTATATTGCTTGCACGGCTACAAGCGTTGTTCCTCTCCGCAAATGCTCAACAAGTTCAAATGTATGAACTCTCTAGAGTAGTCCACACCACATCGGAAGAGATGCACGTTTTCCTTGCTAGAGAAAAACGGATCTACAGGATACTATTCAAGAAATAAGAACACCATTGTATTAGTGTCTTTTCTTGAACTAACTTTATTCCTCAAAATGATCCAAGATCAAATGAAGAATCAAAGGGGATGTGTATGAGAGTGGCCGAAAATTGAGAGGAAAATGAGGTGTGTTTTTCTTCATTTTCCTAGCAAAAGATGAAATGTAATTTTCTTGCATTGATGATTGTATATCCTCATATATATATATATATAAAATTAATATGATTATTGAAATGTGTCTAGGTTCATCCAAGAATGTCTATATACATTCCAATAAATCCCACTAATTCATCACTCAAGCCTACCATCTCATAAGGTATGATTTAATCATAGCAAATGAGAGAGGCTTGATCGGAATTGATTTGTCCCTTACCAAAAGGGACAAGTCAACCTCACCAAGGCCATGTATGGCCGACTGTTACCTCTCCAATAGTGGAAATTTGGCCATACCATTATAGAGAAGAAGTCCAACTTCTTCTTATTCCAAAAGTGGAATTAACGCACCTCTTGGGCCAAAATTTATTGGACCGGGTTTCATTGTAATCCAATTACAATGAACCCAAAATTAAATCTCATTTAATTTAAGGTCCACTTAAATAATTCCTATTTAATTTACCCAAAATTAAATCTCATTTAATTTAAGGTCCACTTAAATAATTCCTATTTAATCTTTTAATCCAATTAAAAGATCCAACTTTCGATTATCTGCATTAACCGATAAATTCCATTTACCGATTAAACCGGGGCCCTATACAATATCGGCCCGTCCATCCAATGGACAATCCTTAAGTAATCCAATTACTTATTATCCTCTGAAATTGACTCCAAGTTAATTTCTCGACATTCTCAGTGATTTGTGTGTGACCCTTTAGGTTCACCATCAGCTGGACTTGGGCCCATGTCAAATAGGAGCCAATTACCATTGGTGGCCGTCTAGCAACGGTCCATGGCACTAGAGGCTAGGTGAATGTTGGCGTGAACATTTAGGTGTCGATTCCTTACGGGTACGGTCCTTCCGTCTACCGTCTCCCGGCCTTAGTCTAGTGCATGGAATTAGGCGTCGATTCCTATCCTTGACTAGGCATCTATGCTTAATACTTGAGACTACGCATGCCTCATTGCATCGACACGGGGAACAATTCCCAGTTTGATCAACCACTGTGGCCACAGGTTTAAGCAACATGAACGTGTCTCCGAGTGCATAGGAGATACCTCTGTCACATACTGACAGGTGACGGATCCTCTTCTTGGAACCTACCGTCCTTGCTACACATTCTGACTGCACTGGACAAGGCGTATAATGATCATCTTACAGAATGATTACCTCTTGCTAGATCTAAAATACAGCCATCGTGTGCACGTGACTGCCATGGTTCCTGAAGTCTGAGGACTACTCCCGTACTATCGGAACCGGGGAATCCAATCATACCGACCAAGCCTCGAAAGCTTCCATATGATGATCCCCGCGAGTCAGTTCAGTCGGCTCGACCCCAGTCGACCAACCTACCCAGATCGTATAGGCGTCCCACGCCTGTTGCCGATGAAACATGGGACTCATCCAATGAATACGACTGTTGGTGCAAGTATCTGTAGGACTCGATGCCCAATCTCGAGGTCCTCGACTTGAAACGTTTCAGACCCAACTCCTTATCATTGATTTCATAACCACCATCCAATGCATGGCCCAACTACATGAGTTGTTAACCGTGGTCTGTGGGCTTTGTTGTAATATTTGTAAAACAACATTTAAACATATGGAGAATGAGCACAACAAAGAAGGTACCCTCTTCCCCCGGGTGTTCGTCGGAGTTTTTTTTTTTAAATTTTAATGAGAGTAGGTAGATGCGAGGTTTTCTTTTAATTATTGTAATTGAAGAAGAAGAAGGATGGCCCAGAAGGATGATTCCAATGAGATCCATTGAGAACCATTGCCATGGAGGCCCAGAGGACAAAGAGGCAAGGTCCATCAGTGTGATAGGTTTCTACTATTAAATGTAATAGTGTAGGACCAATCCTAGATTGACCATAGATCTACTGCGGGCTCGGTGGGTCGCATAGGATTCGGGCTTGTGATCATCCAACAGGGGCGTGCTAGGATTTTATTTTGCATGTGGTATGTATGATGGATGAATGGTTTATTTATCATGTTCTCATTTCAACATGCAGTTATATTATGCATATGTTTATGTATGATGTATGATGAGCTCTCAGTCTTTCAAACTTTCACTTGGTTGGACCAAGCTAAAAAATATTAGACCCATAATAAATGGACTAGGACCTAAGTTGTTCGTCCAAGCCTTCCATCCATGACAAAGTGAGGAAGTTAGTTTCAGTTAATTGCGTGGTCTCACGAGTTGTGGCGCGTCTTTTGTCCTGAAAATAAGATGCACATTTGTTGTGAACGAAGTGAATACACTCCTATTACCTGTCTCACGAGTCGTGGGGTAGTAGTGAGTGCTATGATTCGGTTGATTGGGTCGGGTCTAACACCTGAATAACGTGATTCGCTTGGAGTCCTCGGGATCACGTAAATGGGTGAGGCAAAACATCTTGGGAATCTCGTCGGACGAGAATGGTATGGAATACCTCCCACAAAGTTATTTTCCATGCGAATCATAAAAATGGGGTATGGAGAATTTCGTTGTAGTTCCCAAGCCTACTAGGAAAGAGTTTCCCAAAAATAATGTTTGAGAGTGACATGTTTTTGTAGAAATAGTGGGAGCATTAAATGACTGAAGTCCAAGTCTTTAATTTATTATTTAGCACCACTTTAATTCTATTGAATGTATGCCTTTATTTTAAATGTAGATTTAAATAATGTCTAAGAATCAAATATCCTAGACAAGTTGAGGATAGTCCTCAATTATGAGAACCAAGGCTATGTCATGGACAAGTTGTTTCCTCGTACTTTGCCGACGGAATCCACGCCAAAAGAACGTAAGACATTCGAAGTTAGCATCAGGATAAGTACGTAGCCTCATACTAGCATTTATGACTAATGAGATGCAGAGATAGTATGAGAGGCTAGACGACGTTCCTTCCATAATGGCTCGCCTGAAGGATTGCTATGCAGTCCCGGACCGGCATACTAGGTATGTCGCTACGAAGGCATTCTTTGGATCAAAGATGACCGAAGGATCCTCTTTACATGAGCATGGGATCAAGATGCTTACCTTGGTGGAAAAGCTCGAAGACCTCAAGGCAGGGCTCAATAACGAGACGTACATCGATGTGATCCTTCAGTCACTCCCACCTTCCTTCAACCAATTTATTATTAACTACAACATAAATGCACTTGAGAAGGGCATACATGAGTTAATTAGTATGTTGGTCCAATACGAGGCAATGAACAAAAAGTCTGCACCGTCTGTGTTGATTGGTGAGGCTTCAACTTCCAAAACGAAAAGCAAGAGTGTCGGAAGTTGGAGAAGGAAGAAGGGAAAGGCAAAGGCCATCACAACCCGCTGCAAACGCTAAGAGCATTCTCGTTGCCAAAATGGGGAAAGGCAAAGGGAAAAGGAAGGTTGGCTCGAAGCAACAGTCAAGGGCAAATGACATATGCGTTCACTGCCATGAGAAAGGGCATTGGAAGAGGGATTGCCCCAAATTAATCTCTGAGCAAGGAACGTTTGTGGTTGAGGTTAATATGGTCACTAACTCTGCTTCGTGGGTATTAGATACCGGCTGTGGAGCTCACATTTGTAATGACTTGCAGGTGTTGAAAAGAAGCAGAAAACTAAGTGAAGGTGAGGTAGTCCTAAGGCTCGGCAATGGCAAGGCCATTGCTGCAGAAGTAATAGGAACCGTCAACTTAGTAGCTAGTGATCATGTGAGGATATAATTAAAGTATTGTTATTATGTACCTAGCATGATCAAAAGTATCATTTCCATTCCGTTGTTAGACACTAGTGGTTATGAATTTTCAATCAATAAAAATTGTTTTTATTTAATGAATTGTGGGTTTGCTCATCTGCTTGGTACACTTAATAACGACCTTTATATTATGTAAAACTGTAATTTAATCATGACTGCTCAACACAAATGTAAAATAAATAACTATGAGAATGCACAATTATGGCATGCAAGGCTAGGTCACATCTCTCAAGATAGGATGAAGAGGTTGGTAGACTCAAAGAACTTAGAGGTAGGCGACTTGAGCAACCGACCAACATGTGAATTCTGCCTGAAAGGGAAAATGACCAAAAGGCCCTTTGTTGGACAAAGTACGCTTGCCACAAGTGTATTGAACTCGGTCCATACGAACGTGTGTGGACTACTAAGTAGTCAAGCCAGAGGTGGTTTCTCGTACTTCACAACCTTCACCGATGATCACTCACGGTATGGCTATGTTTACTTAATGCGGTACAAGTCTGAAGCTCTTATGAGGTTTAAAGACTTTAGACTTGAAGTTGAGAATCAAATCGGGTGTAAAATTAAAATCCTCTGGTCAGACCGAGGTGGTGAATACTTAAGTTGTGAATTTCTCGATTATCTGAAAGAAAATGGTATAGTCTCTGAATGGACACCTCCCGGGACACCACAATTGAATGGTGTCTCTGAAAGGAGGAATCAAACCATATTAGATATGGTCCGATCCATGATGAGTTTTACTGAACTGCCCTTATCTTTTTGGGGCTACGCACTTGAAACAGTAGCCAAGTTATTGAACATGGCGTCGTCTAGTGTAGTAACCCCAACACCATATGAGATATGGCACAAGCCTACTTCCCTCAAACACTTAAGAATGTGGGGTAACCCTACATACGTCAAGAGGTTAGTAGGAGACAAGTTAGAATTAAGATCTAGCTTGTGCAGGTTCATTGGATATCCAAAGGAAACTGCAGGTTATTACTTTCATGACCCCTCGGAACAAAAGATCTTTATTTCGAGGAATGCAGTGTTCTTGGAAAAGGGTTTTACATTGGATACCCAACATAATGAACTGCTCCTTGAGGAATCAAGTGAGACACTTCAGTCATCAGCGCCAGGAACCGTAGCTACCTCACCAAGAGGTTTTAGGTTAAGTACACCACGTATTGAGCAGCCTCGTGAGGCTCAACATATTGGACAACCTCTTTAAGCCCAACATGTCGCACAACCCCCCGAGGAGCTAACCACGGTACCTGAACCGCTAGCTCCTGTTGTGTTTGTGCCCTCAGTTACCACTAATATTCCAGTCCTTCGTAGGTCAGGTAGAGTGCCACGCCCTCCCGTGAGGTATGGCTTCTTGGGCATGACCGGTTAACTGGATAAGGATCCTAAGACATACAGGGACACGATATCTGACATCGACTCCAGGAAGTGGTTTGAGGCCATGACAACCGAAATGGACTCCATGAGCACAAACCAAGTTTGGATGCTTGTAGACTCACCCAAAGGCATTAAACCCATCGGGTGTAAATGGGTTTATAAGCGTAAACTTGGTGTTGATGGAGAGTAACCACCTTCAAGGCTAGGCTAGTGGCGAAAGGCTACACTCAACTACCCCGGGTCGACTTTGAGGATACCTATTCACCAGTATCCATGGCTAAGTCAATTCGGATAATGCTTGCCATAGTTGCATGGTATGACTATGAAATATGGCCGATGGACGTGAAAATGACATTTCTATATGGATTAGCCGGAGGGATTCACTGTAGTTGTAGAAGAGCAAAAAGTCTGTTGCCTCCAAAAGTTCATCTATGGCCTCAAACAAGCATCCCGTAGTTGGAGCATTCGCTTTGATGATGTCATACAAGGACACTAATTCATAAAAAAATGAATGTGACCCTTGTGTATACAAGAAGGTCAATGGGAGCTTGATAGTGTTCCTAGTGCTTTATGTGGACGACATTCAGCTCATTGGGAATGATGTTAGGATATTAGGCCACACAAAAGATTGGTTGTCTACTCAATTCTCCATGAAGGATTTGGATGAAGCATCCTACATTCTAGGCATCCAGATCGTCAGGGACAGATCTAAGAAAATGATAGGAATGACCCAAAACTCATATGCTGAGAAAATCCTGAAAAGGTTCAACATGGATAACTCAAAACGAGGTTTTCTTCCCATTAGACATGGGATCAAGTTATCCAAGAAACAGTCTCCCAAGACTGGTGAGGAGCTTAAAAGGATGAAGGACATCCCCTATGCTTCCACCATAGGTAGCATCCAATATGTCGTACACTGCTCTAGGCCTGACGTCACTTACGCTTTAAGTGTAACTAACAGATATCAGTCCTGCGCAGGCGAGGCACATTGGAGTGCGGTTAAGAGTATCCTTAAGTACTTAAGGAGGACTAAGGATATATTCTTGGTCTATGGTGGTAGAGAGTTGATACTGGATGGTTTTAGCGATGCTAGCTTCCAGTCAGATGACGATGATGCCAAGTCTCAGTCGGGCTATGTATTTAGACTTAATGGTGGAGTGGTGGCCTGAAAAAGTTCCAAGAAAGACACCACAGTTAACTCCACCACTGAGGCAGAATACATAGCAGCTTCTGAAGCTGCCAAGGAAGCGGTTTGGATGAGAAACTACATCCAAGAGTCGGGTGTGGTGCCTAGCATTGCCGAGCCAGTAATTATCTTCTGTGATAACAACTTCGCAAGCAAAGGAACCGAGATCTCATCATCGGTCCAAGCACATACTTAGACGCTACCACCTATTGAGGGAAATGGTAGGAAGGGGGGACGTTAGGATGGATCGAGTCAGCTCAGCAGACAATACAACAGATCCTTTGACAAAGCCCATGTCACAAATTGCTCATACGCAGTATCTTGAGAAGATGGGTTAAGGCATATAGGTGATTGGCTTTAAGTCAAGTAGGAGATTGTTAGAATAGGTGACCGTGGAGTCAATCTTGTTAGGCTTATGTAACCTATTCTGACATTAGGTGTTTGAATAAAATACATTCTGAATAAAAGGATGTTCAATTACGCACTAATACTTTCATTATGTACACTTACTGCTTCAATTTATGTGTGACTGTTCAATCCACAACCAAAGCCCATAGACCGAAAGGTTAATCCAAGAAATTGGACTGCGCATAGGTTGGCAAGTCATGAAATCAGTTTCTATGGATCGGTCTAAAATACTCCAAGTCGAAGGACCTCGACATTGGGTATCGAAGGTCCATTTGAGACTTGCACTAAGTGATTGCAGTCGCATTTCATCAACAAGTGATGAAAGTCGTCCATGACATATTAGTGGGTTGGCCAGCTTGGTCTGCTGACTGATTGAGGTGACTCGGGGGAATCTTCATATGGAAAACCTTGAGTAGGGTTGGTCGGTATGACTTGAATTCCCAGTGCCAACAGTATGAGATTGGTCCTCGGACTTGAGGGACTACTATAGTCACATACACACCATGCCTGTATCTTAAGTTTGGTAAGAGGCTGCCAAGTCGAGAGACGTGGTTGCTATAAGCCCTATCTAGTACAAGCTAAGATGTGTAGTGTGGACAGTAGGTCCCAAGATAGAATCCGTCTCCTATCAAACAATTGACGGTAGTATCTCACATATACTCTGAGACTCGTCCTCCATAAATCTATGGCCACAGTGACTGAACAATGGGATGGGATCCCAGTGACGTTTAGTGTGGACGAGCCAAGGCCTAAGTCAAGAATGGGTATCGACATCCAAAGTCCATACCCTAGACTAAGGCTGTGAGGTAGTAAACAGAAGGACATACGTACTCAAAAACCGAAATGTTCACGCCATGATATTCACCTAGTCTCTAGTGCCATGGACCGTTGCTAGACGACCACCCATGGTGACAGACGAGTTCCCATCATGTGATGATTGAGACTTTGGCTAAGTCTAGTTGAGGGTGAACCTAAAGAGTCACACACAATTCACCGGTAATGGAGGAATTAATTTGGGATTAATTCCGGGAGATCAAACAATTTAATGGGATTAAATTGGTTCTCTTCTTGGAGTTTCAAGTCTTTAATTAGATTAAATATACTTAGACTCATAAATAGGATTTATGAAGTTGAGAAATTGGCTCAAATATTTATTTGATATTTATTAAAAGCCCAATGGACTATTTTAAATAGGATTAAAAATATTCTATAAAGCCCATCAAACGATGGACGGACGAGATTGATTCTAGAGGATTGATGAGATGGAAGGTCATGATTAAAGTTTGACTTAGTCATAAATCTAAGTTGACTAGAATTTGACTAGGTCAAAATCCTAGTCTAAGTGTGCCTCTCTTAGGAGAGTTTGAGTACGAATAGGAAAACCCTTTCCCTATACATACTAAAAATACACGCACACACACATGGCCGATCCCTCTCCTCTCAATTTAGAAGGTTCCTGTTTTAGGATCTTGGTGGCAAAACGTGGAACAACGCGTGTAGCTGTTCAAAGAGAGACTACAAAGGTTAAGTCTCGTTTCTTGGTCTTCTTTGTTGTAAACTTATGGCCACCATGAAGTCTACATGCTTTCTTTCATTCATAAGATACACCGAACGCCTCAGAGGTTCAAGGGATTACCCCTAAGTCTCGTTTCTTGGTCTTCTTTCATTCGCGCTTCCTCCCGGGACGATCCACATATTGTTACACCACGCTGGCTAAAGAAAACAAGCCCTATTTCGCACTCGGGCATTTCTGGCATCTTTCCTAAGAACTAGGAGGCAAAACTCAAATACAAGTATGCTTAAACTTATTCTCCCAAGAGTCATCACACATTACAGGTCTTCAAAAGAAACATATATAGGGTGGCAAGCCCCCATTCACAAAGACAACACAAAAGCATGAAAGGCAAAACCATGGCATAAAAGACCACTCTGGCCAAACCAACTCATGAGGGAGGGGGGGAGCAATATCATCATTCAACAGAAAAAACAAGAGAAAGCAGAAAAGTTAAATTGTCTCATCCCCATGTACCATGGGCGAAGCAAGAAAAAACAACTAATATCTTCGTAGGGGAGGGGAGTGCTACACTCAGTCATCATCCCCAAAGGCGGGGTCTTCTCTCGCTCCTCCTGCGGCTTCGTTTTGGGGGGAGGGGGACGTCATCAGCAGGCTCGTTAGAGGGGGTCAGGACTAGCTCCGAAGGCTGGTCCTCCATAGCCTCCACAGGCGGATTGCTGGCAAGGCCCGGACTTCCTCCATGATGAACCCTAGCATATTATCCAGCTCTTTGTCTGGAGTGAAGTCATCAACCACATCAAGTAACAAACTCAAAAAATCTTCAATATGTAAAGTAATCAGATAACCAAGTTACCTATGTCAATTGGGGGGAACTCGGCTCTGGAAGGGGGAGGCACAAAAGGATTTGGGGTGTTCTGCAGAACCGCCTCGTAATCTAAGAAGGACGAAATCCGCCGAATTCGGAGGATACCTCTGGGCTCGAACATCTCTTGGTAGGATTGGAAGCCATACCTCATAAATGGCCCCGCAATCCCCACCACCTCTTCCTGAAAAATCCTCAGACTTTTTATATTCTGAGAGGCAGCTTTCCCAGTATGAGGCAAGAATTGCTTTCCTTACACAGAATGAGGAAAGTCTACACGAGCCCGTCCATGGCCTTCCTCAAAGCCTCCGCCTACTCCTTTGTCAGGGCTAGGTAGTCTTGATGGACTTTCTTCCTCTCGTTCTCCACTTGCTGGTACTTCCCTGGGGCCTCCTACATTTAGGCCAGGTCTATGGTAAGCCTTTCCACCCGCTCCTCGAGCCTTCTCCTCTGCCCCTCGGCCGAAGAAGGAAGGGGCATCTTCAGAGGACGGCTCAGCAGCTCCCCAACCATGGTGGCAAAATAGCAAAAAATTCAAAGCAGGAATAGAAGATCACATTCCCCAGAAAGAGTGAAAGCCAAAAATACCTTAGCAGTATGGCAAGAAAGGAGACCAACAAAGCCTCATTGGAAGGGGGGGCCAGCATGCACTTATCTTGGGGAAGCACCATCCCCCTCAAGAGGACTGGGAAGAGACCTGACTCCCCTTCCTTCTCTTTGTCTTAGGAGAGAGAATTTGGGACAAGCCTCCTCCATCCCCCCCCCCCCCCCTCCCCAGAATATCAAGAAAGCAAATACAACTCTTAAAGAGAAAAAACAAATAGTATCCAGGGGCTCCTCCACGGGGACCTCAAATAGTCTATCCTTCATCGAGAAGAAGCTGGCGATCATGGACCCATTCGCTACGGAAGGACCAGAGGGTAGGGGGTGAAAGATTATGTGGATCGTCCCGGGAAAAGCGCGAATGCGGAAGCGCGGTATAATTAAAAATTAAAACGGAATTTAAACATGCTTTTAAATTAAAAACACGTTTCAAAGGGTGTGCCTTTGAAATTTTCCCGGGCATTCGGTGTATCTCATGAACGTATAACATAAAATAAATCATGGAGGCCATAGGGTTGAAAATTAAAGAGGGACGAAAATTTAAAACGAGACCTACCCGTTGTCGTTTTCGTCTTCAACGGCTACACGCGTTGTTCCCCGTTTTGCACCAAGATCCCGTCTTTGAGACCCTCTAATTCGTGACACACGATCCACCCACGTATCTTGCACGTCGTGCTAGCAACGAACAAGTGTATAATTTTGGAGTGGATAAATCAATAACACATTATCAATTAATGGTATTGATTCATCAAGATTCTAATGTTCCAAGAACAAAAGAATCAAGAAAAACTATTTTCTTGAGAGAGAGAGGGGCGGACGAGAGAGATGGGAGAGAGAGAGAAACCGTGTGTGTGTTGGAGTTTCATCATCATCTAAATTGTAGGATGCTAGGGGTTTATATAGAAGAGGAGTTTAATCCTCTTTAAACTCCTCTTTTAAGAACTCTAATTTGATTAGGATTTTGACCTAGTCAAAGTCCTAGTCAAACTAGTGTTTTGACCTAGTCAAAACGATCCTAGCCATCCATCTCTCCCATTAATCTCAACCGTTGATTTAATTTAATTTAATGGAAATATTTAAAACCTATTTAAATATTTCCAAGAGGCTAAAATAAATATAAATATTATTCCCTTTGATAAATCCAATTTATCAATTTAATTCCTTCTATCAAATAGAAAGAATTATTTCTCCAAGAAAAATAAAGGTCCCGATTAAATCTAATTTAATCATTCCTTCACTCCAATATTTAATTCCAAATTAAATATTTAATTGTGTGTGGATAGTGTGTGACTCTTTAGGTTCACCATTCAGCTAGACTTGGTCGGATTCCTAGAATCCGTCCGTTACCATGGGTGGCCATCTAGCAACGGTCCATGGCACTAGAGACTAGGTGAAATATTCAGGGATGAACATTTAGGCTCTAACAGTACGCTTGTCCTTCTGTCTTCGGTCTCATCACTTAGTGTCTAGGGCACGGATAACGCAGGCACCCATCTTGGACCTAAGTGTCGGTCTGTCCTCACTAAACGCCGCAAGGGAAACCTTCCCTTCTGTTCAGTCACTGTGGCCACAGTTTTAGGGACAAGACCTAGAGCATACATGAGACTCAACTGTCAAAACCTATTGACAGGAGACAGATCCTTTCTTGGAAACTACTGTCACTTTGTACACCAGGACTGCACTAGACATGGCTTATGACTACCAAAGAGAATTCTGGCAATCTCTCACCATATCTAAGATACAATCCTGATGTACAGGTAAACTCAGTAATTCCTCAAGTCAAAGGACTTTACCTGTACCGTTGGAACCGGGAATACACGTCATACCTAGCAGACCATACTCAAGGTCCTCCGTAAGACGGTTCCCGCGAGTCACCTCAGTCAGCTGCGTCCTAGCAGGCTAACCCACTAACACTGCTTAGACGATCCTCGTCACCCGTCGATGAAACACGACAGCAGATGCTTAGTGCAAGTCTCAAATGGAATCCCGGTACCCATTTTCGGGATTCCTTGACTTGGAGATTTCCGGACTGATTCGGGAAGACTGATTTCATGGACCTACCTCCAAGCGTAGTCCCAGTCCCCGAAATCGAATCTCAGTCCGTGGGCTCTGTTTGCGTAGTGAACAGATATGGAAAAATAGGTGCAAGTGAACACAAACAAAGTAATGCCAAATGAAAATTCACTTCTTTATTCATTAATGATTTATCAAAACACCTATAATTGTCTAGACATAGGTTACATATACCCGCCAAAATTGGCTTACATGGTCACCTATTCTAACAGGGGGAAGGATGAAAAAGAAGGTCCCTGTCAAGTGCTTGGGGGCGCAAGTGGCAGGAAGGAAATGGACCCCCCCTCCGATGGGGGAAGTAGTCAAAAACCCCAATCTCAAACTTTTTTAGTTGAAAACAAAAGAAAAAGCTTTTCGCAGTAATGAGAGTATATTATACATAAAAGCCATAGGAAAACTGGCAAGAAGGAGAAGGAATTTGGCGACAACTGGTTCAAGGGAACCCTAAAAAACCTAGACACAATTTGGTAGAAAGGAGGAATAAAGAAACGGAGCCCGGTCTTCAGTTGGGCCAAGAAAAAGCACAAACACCCCGAAGGAGGGGATTCCGGCAGACTATCTGGGGAAGGCACATAAATAACAAACCCAGGAGGAATCCCATAGTCCCCCCTCAACTTAGCAACATCAGCAGCATGGAAGAAGGAGGCCCTCTCCACCAGGGCTGGACTCGCCCCAATCTCCTCTTCTTCCTCATCCTAAGGTTTGCCCCTCTCTCCACCAGGAGACGATCCCTCATCCTCTGGCTCCTCCAACAAACCCTATCCCTCAAGTCCCACTAGTACATTCTCCTCCTCCTCCTCTTCTCTCTCAACTCCTTCTAGCAAGTCCTCCTCCTTCTTCTCCTCACCAATCAAATAACAGGAAGTCCTGTAAAGATTTCTTAAGCTCTACCTTCGGCCCTCTGGAAAGGACGACGAGTTGGGGCCCGCTCCCATGGAGGAGGCTTCAGAAGGGTCATCAACTGCGGCCCTCTAGCCCATATAACGGATAGAATCATTTGAAGGAGTACTAGAAGACGACATAGGAAGAAAAATGTTGAAAGAAACTTAAAGGCAAAGGAAGGCAACTTACGAAGGTAGCAGAAGGCGAAGAAGGTGTGCATAAACTCCTGTTCCTCAGAAGACCGGGGGGGGATGGGAGGAGGAAGGGGTAATAGCACGGTTGAGGGAGAAAAGAAGGTGATAAGGCTGTGGTTACCTCAAAAGCATACCGGTAACCGCCCCTCCTATTGGGCGGTTACCAAGTAGAGGAAAGTAATCGACGCGAGCAGTTATCAATAACTGCCCGCCATGTTAGGCGAGTAGGCGACACGCGCCAAATCCCTGAGAGGTCCTAGGCCCTAGCCTGCCATGATGACAGCCCCAACCATCACGGCAAGTCTGACACTAGGCTTCCATAGCCCAAGAAGGCTATTTCGCCAACCTTAGTAATGAAGGAAGCTTGTCCCAGATTCTCTCTCCTAAGATAAAGTGTTGTATTTTTTACACTCCTAAAGATTGCTACATTAAGGGGGATTTGAAGATGCTCCATCTCCTCAAAGTGGGGGGATTGATTGATATGCCCAAAATGTAATGGCCCAAGCTCGAAGCCTACTGACAAAAGGAGGCCCGTTTGATGTTCCAGCCCGAACATGAGGGCCCAATAGAGGCTCTGACCCAACCCAGGAGAAGGGTCAGGTCAAGTCCCCCAGGAGGAAGCCCGAATTGTGTCCATGACTTAAAGAAGGAGTCCAACCAGCCCCCCCCCCCCCCCCCCCCCCCGGCGACTGAAGGCCCAAAAGAGGCGACCCAGCCCCACCCTGAAGTCTGGATAAAGATAGGCCGATCCTATCCCTAGCTAGGCGGGGCTTCAACTACCTCCTACATCCTAAGAGGTCTCACCCAAAAGGACTCTAGGAAGGTCGGGAACTGACCCTGAGAATCCTTGATGTTCAAGAGTCCTTCCAAGATCGGGGAGTCGTTCCTTTATAAATACCGGCCTCCCTGGCTGGGTTGGTAACATTCCCTACACTCAAATCTTTCGAATTGCTCTCCATTTGCACTAAGCACATTTTATGCTCACTTTCCACGAGTTATATTATTTTCTTATTTCATTCAAGTTTCTTCTTTCATAATTGTTTACTGACTTGAGCATTAGAGTGCTAACGCTTTTTTTGCAGGTCTCCTTTCCCAACTTGCAGGAGCCCACTCCGTTCAAGCGCAAAGCTAGCATCCAGATCGAGCCATTTTAGTATATATATATATATATATATTATTTACGATATACTTTAAAGCGCGCAATATTATTTTATATACACGCAGGGACGGCGTGCCACGACGACTAGTTTACCAAACAACGAGAGATATTCATAATTATACCATATTTCAAGAAAGTTAACTGTAATTTACCCTTCTGAATTTTATATAAAATAAACATAAACACGCACATATAAAGTATGTCACTACAGGTTGGATTTTATATTCCAATGATAATACTAGTTGTTGTGGCACGCCATTCCTGCGTTTATATAATAAATATTTTTTCGTACTTTAAAATATATTATTGTAAATAAGAGTAAAATATATAAGCCAATACATTACATTTAAAAAGAAAGAAAGAAAAGAAACTAATTTATGAGTTAATGTAAAATTTGGAAGTTGAATAAGTCAGTAATTTTATTAATTGAAGAGATTTTTACCTTCACAAAAAAATGGTGGTGCGGTATCATTAACCAATGTTTGTGAGTGTGAAGGGTCTTTTTTTTTTTTTTTATAATAGTATACTAGTTGATTTGGCACACCATCCTTGCGTGCTTTTAATAAATAATATTGTACGTTTTAAAATATATTATAAATAATAAAATATATATAAACCAACATATCACTTTTAAAAAAGAAAAAAAAGAAAGAAAAGAAACCAACTTACGGGCATTATTGCCATCACAAAAAATTAGTGTCGTGGTGTAACTAACCACTCTTTGTATGTAAAAATGGGATCTTCTTTTTATATTAGTATAGAAAGATATTATAAATAAGAAAAAATATATAAACCAACACATCACATTTTAAAAAAGGAAAGAAGAAAGAAAGAAATAAGAAAGAAAAGAACCAACTTAGGGCTATTATTGATATAACAAAAATTAGTGTCGTGGTGTAAGTAACCGCTCTTTATAAGTAAAAATGAGATTTTCTTTTTATATAACTTGCCGTCGTGGCACCTCATCCTCGCGTGCATAAAACAAATAATTTTTCACATTTTAAATATATTGCAAATAAGAATAAAATACATAAATCAACAAATCCGATTTCAAAAGAAAGGAAGGAAAAAAAAAAAAAAGAAAAACCAACTTAAGGTATTATCAACACAACAAAAGAATTGGTGTAGTGGTGTTAAAATGACGCCCAATCACTTTTATAGAAAACATGTAATTACAATTAATTTTTAAAACTATCTAATTAGGGGCATAATTGTCATATTTAAAAATTAATTCCGCGGTGTCATTAACTATTGTTTGTGATTGTAGGGGGCATCTTTTTATATTACTATCAGTTGTATGTGGCATGCCGTCCCTATGTGCATATAGTAAATATTATTTTGCACTTTAAAATGTATTTTTATAAATAAGAGTGAAATATAAATCAATACATCACATTCATAAAAAAAAAAAAGGAAAAATAAGAAACCAATCAATTAATATAAAATTTAGAAGTTGAATAAATTAGTTATTTTATCGGTTGAAGGGCATTTTTGGCGTCACAAAAAATGGTGCAGCGGTATCATTAACCGTCATTTGTGAATGGAGGGTCTTCCTTTTTATATTAGTATACTAGTCGTTGTAGCACGCCGTCCCTGCGTGCATATAATAAATATTTTTTCACGCTTTAAAATGTATTATTATAATAAGAGCAAAATATATATACCAATACACCACATTAAAAAGAAAGAAAGAAAGAAAGAAAGAAAGAAAACTAATTTATCAATTAATGTAAAATTTAAAAGTTAAAATAAGTTAGTTATGTTATCGGTTGACGAACATTTTTACTGTACAAAAAATTGGTGTAACGATGTTATTAACCGCCGTTTGTGAGTATGGAGGGTCTTTTCTTTTACCAGCCGTTGTGGCATGCTGTCCCTGCATGTATATAATAAATATTTTTTCAGGCTTTAAAATGTATTAAATAAGAGTAAAATATAAACCAATACATCACATTAATAAAATAAAAGAAAGAAAAAAAAAAGAAACTAATTTTTTAAATTAATATAAAATTTAGAAGATAAATAAGTTAGTTCTATTATTGATTGAAGGGCATTTTTTATTTCACAGAAAAATGGTGCAACGGTATCATTAATCGTCGTTCGTGAGTGTGGAAGGAATTTTCTTTTTATATTAGGATATATATATATTATGTATATAAAAATTATGTCATTTATTTTATTTAAAACAAAATTATGTAGATAGTGCGTATATATGAGATGGAATTAAAGAACTAAGGTTACATTTGGTTAAAAAATTTGAAATCTATAACTAAGGTTACATTTGGATTGAAAAATTTGAAATCATAGATTTCAAATCCCTTAATAACAAATCATTTGAATTTATTTGGATAATTTTAAATTTAAAGGATTTCAAATTCTTCTGTTTCAATTTTAAACTATATTTTGATGAATATAAATAGATTTTAAATTCTTTTCAAATGGAGTCATTTAAAATTATTTTTTTAAATTCTTCCTTCATATCCAAATACTTGAATTGAAATGCACTCTAACAGAATTTGAAATAAAAAAATTCAATTCGATTTCATCGCAATCAGTTCCTTTTATGCCCTTATCCGTTTAGCACCTTCATAATTAGATGCACATCATTTCCAAGTCAATGAAAATACACTTAAACCCCAAAGCGCCCCTCTTTTAAAATACCGTTATTCCATATTTAGCAACTGAAGAAGTAAGCAATTGGCGCGCACATGGATTTACAAGGTATGAACATCAGCGATACGAACTTTGGCTTTCACAATTTTAGTTTTTCTTTTTTCCGAAGTGATGGAAGAAGTAATGATTGTTGAATTTTTAGTTTTCCCTTGTAATTGTAATTAGTACTGTATCTGTTTGATTTTAGTTCATATAATAATGTTTAGGGCACAGAGGTTTTAGTAATCCGAAAGCCATGCTTTCTTCTCTGCTGAGCAAGAGGGAAAGACTTCAGGAGGAGCTCCGAAGTGTTGAAAAACAGGTAGGTAGGTTATAGTTGTTTTGGAATTGGTTTATATTCTGAATATTTATAAATTACAGTGGTGGTTCGTTTTCCTTTTTTTATGCTGATTTATGAGTAAATATTATCAGGAAATGCATTTTTTGTGTTTAATTTGGAGCATCCAAGTTGTAAGATGGTTTATTGGACTGCAAGTTTAGATTTTCCAATAATTGAATTCTTAAAGGGTTTCTGAAAATATGAAAAGGGTAAATGTAGAAATCATTCGTTGAAATTTGAAGAATTCCAGAAATTATAATTTTTTTTCTCCATTTTTGGGTCTGTACCTGCTGGAAATATGTTGTAGATGGGGTATCTCCTTTCCTTTTACTGTTTCGCTCTGGAAGTGTTTGTTTATTTTTCTCACAGGTATATGAGTTGGAGACGAGTTACTTGCAAGAGACGACCACTTTTGGTAATGCATTGAAAGGCTTTGATGGGTTTCTTTCTTCATCAAAGAACACGGCTAAGTAAGCCGGCTTCATTTTATTCTTTATTCGCTTAAAATCTAATGTTTTTTTTCCACCCATATTCATTCTTTTTTGAAGTTTAAGTTCATGGTCATTTGAATTACTGTATATGTATGTTTCTTCTAAACTTTTTTACCAACTTTCATCTAAGTGTTTTTTCCCCGATAGATGTATATTTAACTACTTTTCAGTTCTTCAGGAAAGCTGAGTGATGTAATAATTGAATAAGATTTTTCCTACAATTGTGGGAATTGACCGGAATTTCCGTATAAAACAAGATAAAGATGAATATTTACAGTGGTTATGCCAAACCTGTTTGACCTCTATCATGCCATGCACTATCAATGTTAGCATTTCTATTTAATGAGAATGAACAGAGTAAAAGAACATTTTTCTTATCTATCACAATAATAATGAAAATTGGCCTGATTAGTCTAAGAGATGATATGGGTGCAACTTTTATTTAAGTATTTATACTTTTGTTGGCTGTTATCATTACTTAGTTTGATGCTTTAGCAGCATATAATACTTACTTCTGTTATGTTCCAGCTTAAAAAGGTCCAGAAAGTTTCAGCCTGAAGATAGGGTATTCTCATTGTCTTCAGTCACCTCACCCGCGGTATGTGCAAATTCATATATTAAAATGTTCATATTTTAATCTTGGACCCATTTTTAAGCATTTTGATGACATAGCTTTCAATTTACGTGTTTATCAAATGACGAGGGTGAAGACTTTTGGTTAATTTGGGGTAGTTTAGCCAAAGCAAATAACTCCCCTGTAAAATCGAGATCAATATATGATGTTCCACTGACAAAATTACACCTAAAGTCCTGTGACTATAAGTGAATGGCATTTTTGGCCCTGTTATAACAGAGGCTTGCAATTAAGGACAACAATTAAAAAATCACATTGACAGCAAGTTTGGCTGCAAGTTGGCTAAAGAAACTTGCTTTGGAAGCTGCAACTGCTGGATGACTGTTCTTGGCTCAAGACATTTTGTTTTATGGTTTTTGCAGTGTCCATTATATGTTCTATTGCATTTAATTTAAAATAAATGGTCCATCCTGAAATGCTATTATAATTCGAGTGTTTGATCCATTTTATATTGTTGCGACTTAAAACCAGCAGATGCTTATGATAGTTCATGAGTTTGGTCTCTTTGTTGTGGATCTAGTTAAATTTAGCTACGATTCCAAACAAATCAGGCTAACATCATCTGTGTATGTGTACTTAATCCACTTAATTTGAGAAGGATAATGCTTGCTCTGAAACTTTAATTAGCCTATGACATAGTAACACTGTATTCCTTTTTCTTCTTGCTTGTTGTTTCCTTTAGGTTCTTTCTCTTGTTTTTGCATTTTTTGTTCTCAGAAAGCACAATGAGCATTTAAAGATAAGGTTGAAACAAAACCTATTGAAGGACGTGCCTATGAGGTCTTGTTCTAATTGTGGGAAGAACAAACTCAGTGGCCTAAGAATAAGATATTCCTGGTTTGGCCATTATTGAGAAATCTTGTACGAAAGGTATACTTTAGTTACTTTTATCATGAAATCTTGAGATCTAGTAATATAGACCTACGACTTCAAATCTTGGTTACCAAACAAGCATCATTATTTCACATAAAGAGAAGACGGGGGGGCGGGAAAGGAGGTCATCTATAATTGTATCGAATCTACTTATCACTGTTGGATTACCCCGGTGGTTTCACCACCCCTCGCTGCTTCATCTAATGGTCTTAGATAAATCACCTCCATTTGAACTGGCCATCCAAGAATTATACATACTAAAGACATAGTCGGTGTATGTGATCAGCAATATTCCCGTTTAGGCTTCATATCGCTCATCTTGTGAATTGCTTAATGTTCAGGTTGAGGAGCTTGGAGTTGGAAAAGAAGGTTAGTCTTTCTTCCCTCTTACATAATCTCATTCATTTCCCTTTTTCACCTTTGAAATGCTGCTTTGTGGAGAACGGTATAGCCATTCTAAGGTAATATGTTGAGATATGACACTAGAATCACTTTGAACTTAACCCGTTCCCCCTAAACTGTGGACTCCTCTGTTTCGTTTTGAAGTAGTATGTCATGGGATTTTTCCTTTTCTGCTGTTGTTGGTAGATGGCAAATCAGATATGGTTCAAGGTCGGCTAAAAGGCGGAGCCTTGGCCACCACCTCACAGTAAGTACACTTTCAACAGTTCAGACTTTGGACAAACCATAACACAACTAACTACATTAATCTAAATGATCATCTCCCTGATGCTCTTCAGCGCTTGTATTCACCATTTTTGTCTGGTATAAAATGCAACTTGTTTCTTCAGGGGAAAACCGAAGAAGGGAAGAACAGGCCAAAGGGATCCGAAAAAGAATAGGCTTGCAAGCGACTTACATCCTGATGAAGACGATGATCTTTGATTCGGGACAGCTCGATTTCAGTTTTGCAGTTGATCCTCGGATGAATCATATTCTGTTGTAAGTTATTGCCACTTTGTTCGTTATATTTGTTAGTCGTTTTTCCTGCTCCTATTGCTTCTCTTATAAGATCACTGTTCACCAGTTTCTATATCTTCCAGTCTCTAAATATGTACATGTATTCTTAGTATGGCATTTGTTGCTAGCTCTAGGTCTTTTCATGTTTCTGTCATGTAGTTTATGGTGCAAGTTCTTTGTAGGATAATGGAAGATCTTGTATATGTGGTTGGTATATATTCAATATGTAGAAGCTGCAATAGGATTTGTAACAAAAAAACTCAATTCAAGAATCGTTGGACATGTTGACATCGAAATTTTTTCAAATATATTACCAATTGAAAGTCCAAACTGATTTACTAATAATTGGATTCTAAGTCAAAAGTTCATACCGAATTTGGATTTTGTGCATTTTGATGGATTGGTTAAAGATAAAATATAAAATTATTCTTTTGTTTTGAATTGATTAATTGGACAAAGACATGTTAAATATACCATGTTAGAAGAACGATTTATCAAAAAGATCATGGTAGTCAAGCTCAGTGAGAGTTAGTTGCAAGCAAAAATTCATGCCTATAAAAAGGTGCCTTCAGAACGCAGTATTACATACAATATACATCAAGATACAACAAATTTACATACACATAGCAAGTCTAGAGCAAGTCCAAAACTCTTGGTCACGATGAAGTGCTGCTACCAGGGGGTTCCACGTCTTCCTTGACTACAAACATCACGGCCTTGATACTAAAATTGTAAATTGCATAGCACCCCCTCTGTGTTTTAAAATAGCACGAAATTTCTCTAGATTAATTTCATAGGCAAAAAGGTCTTGTGTTATCTAAAATACAACAAAAAAATTCCTCTGTGTTAAAAACTAATTGAGAGTGTTTGACATGCCGTGTTGTGCGAAATGACTTCGTCTTTTGCCTTTTTTGGAGTTATTTTAAGTGTCCAAATGTTCATTTTACACCCTTTGTTTGATATTTAAATATGATTTTATCATTGTAGATTATTGATTAATATAAGTTATTATTTAGTTTTAATATGTTTAAATATATTATATATTATTGATTAATTAAAATTATTATTATTTTAAATATATTTTAATAAGTTATATATTTGATTAATTTAAAATGGTATTAATTTAACTATATTTTAATAAATTAATATATTTATTTATGGACTAAATATCAGAATACCTAAAAAGTATATAAAATTTTAAATTGGAAAATAACACTAAAAAATTAACATACCAAAATTCACTTTTCAGATTTAAATATTTATATAAATATAAAAAAAATTATCTATTTTAGCTAAATTAAATTATTATTTAATTTAAATATATTTGATAGATTATATTTATTTATAGGATATATTTAATTAAACATCAAATACCAACAAATTATATCAAATTTTTTAAATTATAGTATTTAATATAAATGATATTTAAATTTAAAATACCATTATATGTATTTAAAAATAGCATTATATGTATTTAAAATAAAGTTTTAATACTTTTCTTTATTTATAAAGTTCAATCATTTTTAATTAATTTTTTAAAAAGTTAAAAACTAATATTCTTTTTTCTTTCTTCCCTTCCCCTTTCTACCTCGCCGCTGGCCATCACACGCCGTTGCCTAGGCTAGACAACAATGTCTGGGCAATGGAGATCGTCCATTTCTTCTCAGCGTGACCACTATGTCCCGATTCTGTGTGATAGTGACAGCGAGGTCTCCTTCCCCTTTGTCTGGCCGGCGACGACATCGATGCCCAACTATGTAAATACATATATATATATATATATATTATGTTATATTATATATATATGGTATATATGTATAATTATTTATAAATAAAAATATATTTTAAATTATTTGAAATTTGAACATTCATTTTTTTAACTATTAAAGATCAATGATCATTATTACAACGGTATACGGGCAACTCACTAAATTTTTTTTGAAGCATAGCTAATATGAGGGGACAGTGTGCATTATTTCAAAAAATACAAGAGGGTTTTTTGCTTATTTTTCTTAACATAAGGGGTTTTCAGCTAAAATTTTAAAACGAGATTTTATGCAATTTGTTCTAAAGTTGACGATGACCCATAATTTACTCCCATAAGTCAAGAGGAGATTACAAATCCACATCCAAAAATAAAATTCTAGCACTTGAATAGTAGTTTAGAGAGAATAATTACAAGATCGTCTTTATTTTCAGATATTGTAACCTTTTAATTAAATTCATAGAAAATAATTTGTCATATTTTTTCTAGTATTTGTAATTTTATTTGCGAAATTGAAATTTATCAGAAGAGTACAAAACACATTTTCTTCATATTGGCATGACTGATTTTTAATGCATCGGTTTCATTAACTATTTTAGTGTTGTCTCTGTTAGTTTCGTATAAGCCCCGAGACGTTAAACGTAGCGGAAATTAAAATTTTAATTACAAAATAATATTATAATTAGCAATCAAATCGCTCGTCTCGTTGCTATTACGATGTGGATCTCATGCATAAAAGGATATCAATTGAATGGTTAAGAGAAACCAACCTTTCTTGCTCTCGGTTGATGTTCATTACTTGAACTTTTCAAAAACGGCTCCTTACCTTACAAATGGTAGAATGTCAAAATCAGAACCGCTTTCGTTGATTGTTCATGGTAGGAACACAAGTGTCTTTCCTTTAAAACTAGTTGACACCACCTATGATGGAATCACCCTCAAACCTATGCTAGTAGGTATTGGAGGATTAAGGTAGATCAACTAGTGATCTATGGAGAAATCAAAGGAATTATTCTCTTTTGGAAACGAGAAATGAACATAAGATCAAAGCTAAAGTGAAAGTTAGACTTTGTATCTTTAAAGGAGAGAAAGTCTAAGAGCTAGAGAGCAAAAGAAAATCAAGAGTTTTTGTATCTTTGTAAAAATTGTATATGAATCTCTTGCCTTCTATCTCTTTTTATAGGTATTTCTTTACACTAGATACAATGAATGTAGACAAGTCCTTTTTATCTTGCTCTTAGAACATTTGTCTTCTTCATAGACAAGTTCTAGCATAACTCATCTTTTCTCCATTGACACTTATCTTCTTTATAGACAAGCTTTAGCATGACTCATATTTTGTTCTTCATCTAAAGATGAAAACAAGTCATGTCTTATTAAACCGGAATACATAACCAGATTGAGACTTAGCGTCATCCACATCCGATTAGAAGCTAGCATCGGTATACCCTTCCAATATCAATTCTCCATCACCATACACCAAAAAATAAATTCCTAGTTCTTCTCAAGTATTTAAGGATATTTTTTACGACAGTCCAGTGATCGTGGTCGGAACATGCCTGATGATGACTCGTAACATTTAGAGCATAAACTTTATCAGGCTTCATACATTGAACAACATATTGTATGCTGCCAACAAACAACAGAAGCATAGGGAATTTCTGACATTTTCTTAACTTCTTCATCAAGTCTTGGGAGATTGAGTCTTGGAGAGTTTAATTCCATGCCTCATGGGAAGAAAAGCCCTTTTTGATTCATCCATCTTGAACCTTTTCAAGACTTTATCAATGTACGGGACTTGGGTCATTCCTAACATTCTTTGAGATTTATCTATAGATCTTTATCCCAAGAATATAGGAAGCTTCACCCAATTCCTTCATGGAGAACTGAGCAGATAACCATGTTTTAGTGTCACCTAACATTTTAACATCATTCCCGATGAGTAAAATATCATCCACATAAAGCACAAGAGACATAATAGAGCTCCTACTAACCTTTTTATATACAGGGATCATATTCGTTCTTGATTAAGTCATAACATTTTATAATCTCATCAAAATGAATGTTCCAACTTCGGGATGCCTGTTTGAGCCCATATATGGACCTCTGGAGTTTACAAACTTTTTGCTCTTCTCCTTTGGATGTAAAATCTTGTGGCTGATCTGTATATATTTCTTCCTCAATGAATCCATTAAGGAATGCAGTTTTCACATCCATTTGCCATATCTCATAGACTGCTGTTGAGAGTGAGTTGAAGCCAGGCAAAATAGAAGATAGAGCTTGCTAGCTTCACACTTAAGGACAGAGAGATAAAGCCAAGGCAGGAAAGCGAGAGGTCTTAGATCTTATAGAATAATAAGGTATCTGTCTTAGAGAGTCATAATTCGCAACTATGGCAAGTAAGATCCTTATGGACTTGGCCATAGAAACGGGCGAATAGGTCTCCTCAAAGTCCACACCAAGTCTTTGAGTGTAGCCTTTCGCTACCAATCGAGCCTTAAAGGTTGATACCTTTCCATCGGCTCCAAGCTTTCGCTTGTAGACCTATTTGCGCCCAACGGGCCTAACTCCCTTAGGTGGGTCCACCAAGGTCCATACCTTGTTGAGTTCATGGAGTCCATTTCGGATCTCATGGCCTCAAGCCATTTACCCGAATCAATGTCAGACATTGCCTCTTCGAACATCTTTGGAACATTATCCAATTGACCAGTGAAGGCTAGTATATCATATCTCTCAGGCTGTTTAGAGACTCTAGCCGACTTTCTCAGAGGTTGTGTAAAATCTAAAGCATCATTGTGAGGCAGTATGGGTGTCATTTCTGCCATAGGCGATGCATCACTCAACTCTTCAAGTTGCATCTCTTTGTTTTGAGTATCCGAAGGAAAATCTTTTTCCAAGAACACTGCATTTCTTGAAAGAAACACATTTTGTTCCGAGGGTTCATAGAAGTAGTATCCTACAATTTCTTTCGGATATCCAACAAATCTACATAAGATGGATCTCATATCCAACTTATCTCCCACTAGTCTCTTGACAAATGCGCGACACCCTCCCACTTATAAGAGGGTGGTTTGCCATGCCATATTTTATATGGTGTTTTAGGTACAGCCTTAGATGGCACCATGTTCAATAACTTGACCGTCGTTTCTAACGCGCAGTCCCAAAAAGAAAGAGGTAATGTAGTAGAACTCATCATGGAACGAACCATGTCCAACAAAGTTCGGTTCCTCCTTTCAGCCACATCATTAAGTTGTGGTATTGCAGGAGGAGTCCATTGAGAGAGTATCTCATTCTCTTTTAAGTAATTCAAGAATTCACCACTTAAGTATTCACCACCACGATCAGATCGACTGGTCTTAATTTTTCGTCTAGTTTGATTTTCTACTTCAAGTTTGAACTCTTTGAACATTTCAAATGCTTTAGACTTGTACTTCATTAAGTACATATAATTGAACCATGAGTGATCATTTGTAAATGTTATGAAGTAAGAAAATCCTCCTCTAGCTGGAGTACTTAAAGGTCCACAAACATCTGTGTGGATTAAATCCAACAGTGCAGTGGCACAGCTACTTTGTCCAATAAATGGTGTTTTGGTCATTTTTTCCCTTGAGACAAGATTCATAAGTTGAAAGAGTATCTAAGTTGTCTATTTCTAGATTCTTAGAGTCAATTAACCTCTTCATCCTGTCCTTGAAAATTTGACCCAACCTAGCGTGCCATGTTTGTGCATTTTCTTGATCATCCAATTTCGTGTATGTTGAACGTTCATAATCATATTATGTTGTTGGATAGTATATAAACCATTTATTAAAGTGCCAAGTAATACAGAAGAGCCATTCCTCATTAAGTAGAAACATTGTTTTGATACTCAAAATTCATACCCCTCTTCATCAAGAGTAGGTATAGATATAATGTTTCTTATCATACTTAGTACATAACAACAACTATTAAATACTATCCTAATATCCTTGCTAATAGCTAAGGGAACAGTTCCAATGGCTTCAGCGGCAACCTGCTTGCCGTCTCCAAGCCTAAGGATCACATCCCCTACCCTAGCTTTTTTCTTCTTCTCATTACCTGCAAATTATTGCAAATATGAGCTCCACAATTGGTATCTAATACCCAATAAGCATTATTAGGAACCATGTTAATTTCAACAATGAAAATACATTTGCAAGAGACTTCTTGCAATTCCTCTTCCAATGGCCTTTTTCGTGGCAGTGATGACACTCATTATTTGTTGGATTGACATTGATTATCTGTTTCTCTTTGCCCTTTCCTCAGCCGTCCTTATTGCTTTACTTCCTCCCCTTTCCATTTTTCCTCCATTTCTTGACCCTTTTGGTCATGGAGGAAAATGTGGATGGGGTTGCTAGCATTACTGGTGCAGGCTTCTTTATAGTAGCCTCGTATTGCAGAAGCATATTGATCAATTCAGAAACAGTCTTCTCAAGACCGTTCATATTGTAATTAACAACAAATTGATCAAAAGACAGCGGTAATGACTGTAAGATCACATCTATGTAGGAGTCATTATTCATGCCTGCGTTCAATGATTCTAATTTCTCAATGAGAGAAAACATCTTGACGTCGTGGTCATGAACAGACGACCCCTCAGTCATCTTTGCCCGGTACAACTCCTTTGATGCTGCATATCTTATATGCCGATCTTATACCGCAAACAACTCTTTTAAGCATCTAAAGATTTCGGATGCATGCTAAAGGTGTTCATGTTGCTTTTGCAGTTCATTGCACATGGATGCCAGCATAAGGCAACGGGCCTGAAGGTCATCATCGATCTAACGTTGGAACGTCACACGTTCTTTGTCAGTCGAACGCTCGGGAAGCTCAGTGGGAGGACGAGATTCCAACACATCAGAGCGTTTCTCGAAATCTAAAACAATTTTGAGATTCCTAAGCCAGTCAACATAGTTGGTTCTAACAAGTTTTTTTGTCTCATGTATGGTAGCAAGTGGACTTTTAGACATTTTCAATCTATAAGAAAGAAAAGAAGAAACAACAGAGATTTTACCATTCTTTCAGTCAATGTTAATTAAATTTATGATATGGTGTTTAATCATAAATTGCTCCCACTATTTCTTCAAAATTCCATAAACCCCCATATAGACTTTCGGGAAACATTTTCCTAGTGGGCTTGAGGTCCACAAAACGAATTTCATACCCCATTGTTACTACTCGCATGAAATCAATTCCATGGGAGGTGACTTTCACTATTCTCATCTTATGAGATCCCCAAGGTCTTTTACCTCATTTTTCATATAATCCCAAGGACTCCAAGTGAATTATGTTACTCCATGTTAAGCCCAACCTATCGACCAAAAGACCCCCCACTATTGCCCTCCACGACTCATGAGACAGAGTGATAGTAGGTAATCTACTTGTTCATAGTGATAGTATAGCTTTTCTCTTCCACGACTCGTAAGACAATGAATTGAAAGGTGATAGCATCTCATATTTTGTCATTATGGATGGAAGGTCTGGATTACCAAATTCAATTTGATTTTGTCCATCAAGGGCTTAATATTTTAACCTGGACACTCCAAGTGAGGGTTCAAACCATTTGATTATGCAAGAACTCATCATGATGTTTTATTCTTGGTTGCTTGTTTATTATATACAATGTAAAGTGTAGGTATGAAAGTCAAGCAAAGCCGTATAAACATATATATAAGAAATAAAACCTAGCATGCCCTTATTGGATGATCATGAACCTGTAGTCATCCCATACATTTATCATATAAAAATATCACATATCATATATGTAAATAATATATCATGTATATATATTTAGATCCAATAAAACAAAAGAATTTAAATTCTTATGTTAAATCACATGACATTTTTCATGGAATGAAATTGAAATTAATTTATGGGCACTTGATTCATAATGTCAAATTAATTTGGACATTCCAAGAAATTTTCCTAATCATATTAGGAGAATATGTTGAATTTTCCTAATGAAATTGAAAGTGAAAATCCAATTTTCTTTCTCAATTTATATCCATATATAAATTAGGAAAATAATATATATATATATATATAAATATATTCTGAATTATCCTAATATAAAAACAGAGTTGAGAATATACAAAAATTGCCATTAAATCCGACCATGTAGGCGAAAAATAAGTCCGACCATGTAGGCGGAAGATAAATCCGGCCATGTAGGTGGAAGGTAAAAGATAATAGAATAAAATTTCAACAATTGAAATGTGCCCAAAAATTTAAATTTAACACATCAAGAGATTAGCACATAAAATTAAATCATTAAGCAATTTAATCCGATTAAATCACATCAAACAAAATAAATTCAATTGACTTGCATGATCGGGCTCTAATACCACTATTAACTTCGTATAAGCCCCGAGACATTAAACGCAGCGAAACTAAAGATTTTAATTACAAAATAATATTATAATTAGCGATCAAATTGCCCGTCTTGTTACTATTACGATGTGGATCTCATGCACAAAAGGATGTCAATTGAATGGTTAAGAGAAACCAAACTTTCTTGCTCTCGGTTGATGTGGATTACTTGAACTTTTCAAGAACGGCTTCTTACCTTATAAACGGTAGAATGTCAAAACCGGAACTGCTTTCGTTGATTGTTCACGGTAGGAACACAAGTGTCTTCCCTCTAAAATTAGTCTACACCACCCATGGTGGAATCACTCTCAAACCTATGGTAGGTATTGGAGGATTAAGGTAGATCAACTATTGATCCATGGAGAAATCAAGGAAATTCTTCTCTTTTGTAGATGAGAAATGAACATAAGACCAAGGCTCAAGTGAAAGCTAGAGATTCTAGCCTTAAAAGAGAGAAAGTCTAAGAGCTAGAGAGTAAAAAGAAAGTAAGAGTTTTTGTATCTTTGTATGACAAAAATAGTATATGAATCTCTTGCCTTCTACCCGGTTTTATAGGCATTTCTTTGCACTAGATACAATAAATGTAGACAAGGCCTTTTGTCTTGCTCTTAGAACACTTGTCTTCTTCACAGACAAGTTCTAGCATGACTTATCTTTTTTTCTCTTACACTTGTCTTGTTTATAGACAAGCTTTAGCATGACTCATATTTTGTTCTTCATCTAAAGATTAAAACAAGTCATGTCTATGTTCAAAGAATCTTGTCTTGTGTGTTTGGGCTACGGTCTTGGGACTTATCTTAATTCTTAATTGGACTAAGTCCAATTTTAATTAATTCTCAACTAATTATTTAGCCCATGATATTTAATTCTTTAATTAAATATAAGCCCAAACCAATTAATCTAATTAATTGATTTTCAAGCTCAAATAGATTAATCTTAATTAATCTATCGCAAGTCTTACTTAATCAAATTAATGCTTATGAATTTAGTCTCCAAATTAAATAATCATATTATTTAATATTCCCATGAAATGATTTCATAAATCATTTCAATCAATTAATTTAACTCCTTAAGTTAATTGATTTATTCTCCATAATTAATTCTATAAATTAATTCCATTAATTCCATCATGGATTTGTGTGTGACCCTTTAGGTTCACTACTCAGTAATTAGCAACTTACTTGTATTAGATTAATTAGATCTTATCATTATTAATCACCATAAATTAAATCCTTAATTGGAGGGTACCCGTCACCATGGGTGGCCATCTAGCTATGGTCCATGGTACTTGAGAATAGGTGAATTATTGCGTGAACCTGTGAGCTACATGCACCATGCAGATACGGTCCCTCTACTACTAACCTCCTGACCAAAGTTTAGGGCATGAAATTAGTTACTCGTTCCCATTATTGACTTTGATGTCTATGTAGCAACCCTACAAGTTATGCTTCTAATTTATCAATATAGGAAAAATACTTTCTCCTATTTGATCAACAGCCATGGCCATGGGCTTCAAAGAACGCATATTGTAGAGCACATAGGAGGTTCATTATCATCTCATGATAAGCAGCAGATCCTATCTTAGAACTCACCAACCTTCATGCATGCTTCAACTATATCTGAAACATGACTGTATGGTAATCTAGGATGAAACCTAAGACCACGTTGGACATAATCAAGTCATAGCCGTCTTATGCACAAGGTTACTGTGGAACCTCAAGTCCAAGGACTAGTTAGTGCACTATCGTAGTCTAGGAGTTTTAGTCATACCGATCATACCATATAGGGCTTCCATATGACAACTCCTGTAAGTCAATTCAGTGAACATGATAACTCCTTATCAAGCACCTACTAAAGTGCGCAAATGTCATACGTCTCTGTCTATGAAACTCGACATTCATCATATGAACGCATCACTTATTCCAAGTTTTTAAGGAACAGTCGATGCCCTGTCTCAACCGATTCATCAACTTGGAATATTTTAGATCAAACCATAGAGGTTGATTTAATGGTCACCATCATATGCGCGAGCCAACACCATAGTATAATTGATCTAAGGGATTCAACCAAATGCACACATAAATATAATGTTTAAAGCATATGATGAAGATGGTCAAATAAATTTCTTAAATTAACATATTATTGTAAAAGATCGTCTACAATAGTTTACAAAGAGCCAATCAATTGGCTTGATGGTCACCTATTCTAACAGTCTCTCCCTCATTACTATGAGATTTGGATAGAGTGAAATTCATTTCAGTCCCGACAATTTTAGAATAGTTTTTTCAACTCACTTTAAATTAGTTCATTCGATGAGATTTCCAACCAAAAAAGTGTTCTTTCCATAATACCCTTTGTAAATAAACTTTCGTGTTCCTGAATTTATCGAAACAAGAAATTATTACAAATAAATTTCTTAAATTGATTTGAGCATTTGTGGGTGCGAAATCTCTACTTGAAACCTCTAATTCTTTACTTCGAGAACACGATCTTTGACTTCGGCAATTTCGGAGGTTAAACTTGACGTTTGATCTTCTTTGACGTTGACTTTGACTTTGACTTTGAATAACGTGAATCCGGGGGTCGCTGGCTTGTTCTGGATTAAACGCCATAAATTTGGAGATGTTCTTCTTGAACTTGAATATTTCTTGGTGGATTTGAGGCTTTAATCTTCCGTTAAGGTGGACTTGCTTCTTGATAACGTTAATTCGTGGGTCTTTGACTTCTTCTCGAATCGAACGTTGACTTTGGACGATTTCCGCGGCGAACACCTTGATTCTTGCCCTGAACGCCGTGGATCTTTCTTGATTTTCACTTGAGAGGATTTTGGGTCTCTCTTGCTTGTGTCTTCACTTGTCTTCAATTGTGTGTCTTGAATGAGCTCCGGGACGCCATTATATAGCTGTCAAAGAGGTAGAGTCTTAGTGAACTTAAACAGCTTTTGTATTATTTCATTATAATTTAATTTAAAGAAATAAATACATTAAATATTTGGCAAGATATGATTAATCAATTTTGTCATTATATCTTTGATATTTGTATTTTTTAAAGAGATAAATATCAAAATTATTTGTCTCAATTTGATTGGAGCTTGAAATTTTGTTTGTCTACAAATGCCCTCTCAAGACTTGTTCACGAGCATCTACTGTAATGAAGTGAAGGAGTGAACATGTCTCAAAATTGATCCTTCTTCATATGCTATTCTTCTTTTGTTTTAAAATGTGACTGAACTTGAAAACATAGCTCAAGTTTCCTATGATCTCCTTAGAAGGATCAAGTTATAACGTAGTTCACTTGAATTTTGTTGATAGTTTATTCTTATATCAAGGAGTCTTCAAACTTGACTTTGTAGATAGTTTATACTCATATCAAGGAGTTCTTGACTTGAACTTATTTGAATACATTGATAGTTTTACTCATAGCAAAGATTTCTTCAATTTGAATGTGTAGATAGTTTATACTCTTATCAAGGAGTTTTATTCGAATATATTTGTTGATAGTTTATACTCTTATCAAGGAGTTTTATTCGAATATATTTGTAGATAGTTTATACTCATATCAAGGAGTTCTTTGACTTGAATTTGTAGATAGTTTATACTCATATCAAAGAGTTCTTTGACTTGAATTTGTAGATAGTTTATACTCATATCAAGGAGTTCTTCAAGTACATTTGTAGATAATTTATACTTGTAACAAGGAGTATTGAGATTTTTTTTTGGATATTAGATAGTTTATGCTCATATCCAGGAACACTGAGAATTATTTTTTTTTGGACATTAGATAGTTTATGTTCATATCCGGAGCATTGAGATTTTTTTTGACATTAGAAAGTTTATGCTCATATCCAAGAGTTCATAAGCTCGATCATGCTGACTGTTCTTCTGGTATTGTAAAAACGATTGAGAAACTCTTATTCTAATTGCCCCTAACTGTCAACTGAGTTGGCTTCCAAGTCGGTGTACCAATCAAATGCATTTTCTTTCAAAGATCGAACAAATTGTTTGACGAGATGATCCCCATATGTTCCAACATTGTTGCACGTTTCCACGAAATGAGCCACATGTTGCTTAGGATTGCCTTTGCCATCAAATTTCTGGAACTTGGGGGTTGATAGCCGATTGACATCTTCAAATGATTAATTCTTTGAGTGTATGGCCTTGTGTAAGTAAAAGATGACCTTGAGGTTCCCTCGATCTTGCTTCTGATGGTTCCTTCAATGATTCTTTGAGTCGATCCACTGAAATTAGTCTATCAGATGAGATCTGAAGCTCTTTTGTAGGCTTATCCTTCTCGGTATAATGCTGCTTTGTGGATGCCTCTTCTTCATCGTGAGCCTCAATTTGTTTCACCCTGATATGGCTTCTATCAACATCATCTGGATTGTTAATCAACCTAGCAATTTCGGCATCTTGCTCTTGGACGTGCTTTGTGAGTCCTTTGATGGCTCTTGTTAGACTTGCAATTTGCTCTTCTATAGTTGTAGCATCGTCACCATGACTGAAGCCACGTTCGTTGGGAAGGAGTACCTAGACGCGAAGCGAAGAGAGGACATAGGAGATTTATTTTCTTCATCTTCACTTGCATGGCTAGGTACGATGAAGTTTTTCTGAACAGGCTCAATAGGAGGAACACCAATACTCTTGATACTAGAACTTGAAGACTTCAATGTGGCGAGTTTGGAATTCACCGTCTTCATAGCGTTTCCTTGATATCCATCTAAATACATCAGGCCTTCATGAAGGGAAGATATGAGGGGTAGAGAGGTCCCACTGGGCGTGCCAAAATTTGTACACAACTTTTCATGTTCCTGAATTTATCGAAATAAGAAAATATTACAAATAAATTTCTTGAATTGATTTGAGCAGTTATGGGTGCAACATCTCTACTTGAAACCTCTGATTCTTTACTTCGAGAAGGTGATCTTTTACTTCGGTAATTTCGGAGGTGGAACTTGACGTTGACTTTGACTTTGAATAACGTTAATTCGGGGGCCGTTGACTTGTTCCCAAATTAAACGCAATAAATTTGGAGATGTTCTTCTAGAAATTGAATATTTCTTGGTGGATTTGAGGCTTAATCTTCCGTCAAGGTGGACTTTCTTCTTGATAACGTTAATTCACGGGTCTTTTGACTTCTTCTCGAATCGAACGTTGACTTTGGATGACTTCCGCAGCGAATGCCTTGATTCTCTCCTTGAACGCCGTGGATCTTTCTTGATTTGCACTTGAGAGGATTCAGGGACTCTCTTGCTTGTGTCTTAACTTGTCTTCAATTGTGTGTCTTGAATGAGTTCCGGAAACCCCTTTATATAGTTGTAAAAGAGGTAGCACTACAAAAAAAATACGGTAATTGAAACGGTAATAGGAACGATTTTTTTAAAATTTGGAACGGTAAACAGACAGATCACTATACTCATTTGGACTGGTGTTAGGAACGGTTCAGGAACGGGAGGTTATTCATTGCTATGAGAGGCATTCCTAATAAATAGGAACGGGAGAAGCTCGATCGTTCCAGTTTAGGAACGGTTGTTGGCATACAACGGTTTACCGTTCCTAATTACCTTTATATGGATGAATTTGTAATTTTGGCATTTGGAACACCTTATAAATTATTAGAACGGTCATATCAAAAGAAACACGCACAATTAGGAACGGTAGTTAGAACACATTTTGGAATTGTCAGCATAAGTTGAAGATACAATTTAGCATTGTATCTGGAATAGTTCTTGGAACGGTCGTGTATGCACGTTAGGAATGGTTACTGGAATATATTTTGACCCGCTTCTTGAGAATGGTTTCTGTACTCCTAATTTAGAATACGGTATTGGACCGGTTTTTGGTATTGTATTTAGAACAAAAACCTAACTAGGAAAAATTGAATTTGGAATGCATGTAGGAACGGTCTGTCCATAATTTGGAATTCTTTTATTCCCATATTTAGGTACGGTCGATATAAATTTAGAATGGTTGTTTACCCGATAATAGGTATGGTCATTTATTCTAAACAGTCACATATTGGAATGATTTGTAAGCGCTCCATAACCGTTGAAAGTACTATTCCTAAATAATGAATTATTAATTTTTTTTGGTAATAATTATTATCATTAAAATATATATTAAATTATTCATAATATTTTTGAATTATGTTTTATAATTATTATTTAAATATGAAAAAATGCATAATTTAGAAATAAAAATTATATTAAATGTGAATATTATCTGATTTAATTACAAAAATAAAAGTAAAAAAGTCCTAAATCTAGTCGTCGTCCCCCTCGTCCATCTCATCAACGTCTGGAAGGACGATATTTTTTTTTGGAACTCTAATTATTCTCAAAATTGGCATCCCCTGGTCCTAAAAAACAACACTATTTCAAACCCTATCTGGACATACAAGCATACATTGTCTTTGTGGAGGCCCTTGAATACCAAGCATTGGCTAGCCATCGCAACATTTGACGAGTTAACTCACGTTTTTGGTGTACACTAGGATGGAAGTGAATCTCGGTCTCAACAAGAATTTCTCTTTCAAGATGGTCGGGAACCGACTTCAAGAACTGTTGAGAAGGTATATGACTTTCAAACATGTCATTGCACAACCCGATGTGCACACAAACCAGTTTGAGAACGTCGTTGAGGCTTCAAATGATGTCTAGAGGAGGATTGAAGAGGTAATGTAAGTATGTGCATGCATTCTAGTTCTGTTTATTGCTCGGTATATCATTTTTTGCATGCTAACTAACAAGTTCAACCGTTATAGTCCGAGAGCAAGTTACAATAAAACGATAGAAAAAGACAAATAGTAACACCTAAAAAGAGTCAATTAGCCTAATCTACATGCATTCTCTCCATTCGTTATACATTGATGAATAAAATCCCCAATCGGGTAATCGATTCCATCAACAACATGAAGCATAATATGCTGCATAGGATGGCATTACGAATGTAGTTGTACAGTACACAACAAACTATAATAATCCTATTTTAAATTTGGATCGAATTATAAGTCTGGCTTCTTAAAATACTCCAATGTGTTTTCAGCGATCCCAACATCATTCTATAACATTGCGGAGTGACGAATGCTTCATATTGAGAAATTCTCGAGAAATTTGTGGAGTTAAATGGTCGTTTACCACTCTTTAAAATGATACCTAACTCCTTTATAAGGTGTTAGGGAGCCATCCCTGTTGGTGTAGTTATTATCACACAAATAGTAATTGTGTGTTCATTAAACATTAAGATACATTGCTCGTTTATTTGGAGGAAATTCTTTGGAGAATAAATAGGGGGAAATTGATAACTAAGAGAGATTATACCCTATGGTGTCCTTAGTCCATATGTCTGCTAATTGCATCTTGTAGCTCCCTAGAATTATCAATAGTTCCTTCCAACCCAACCAAAACATATATGAATTTTATTTCCCTATCACACACTCCAAGTACATTAGCTACTATGTCACCTTTAAGTGTTTGAAAACATCAATTTTCTGACTATAATGCCCCTGACCTCAATATATGTCCCATCAAGTGCACTCAAACATCTCTATACAAAAGTTTAACAAGTACGTTGATATGTATCTAATGCATCATACAAGTAATCACACTCTATCAGTAGAAAGTAGAATGTGAAAATAAAATATCATATATATTATTGATTCTTCCACCTCTATATATATAGAGGTGGAATTAAGTGATAACTATAGCTATCAAATATAGCTATCCAAACCAAATATGAAAAAGATATGCACAAATCCTAAATATTATAAAACTCCCCCTCAAACTAGAGCATACATATTAATCATGCTCAGCTGGTTACGGAAAATATTAATTTGCTTCACTCCTAAAGCTGTGGTGAAAAGGTCTGCCCTATGCTCTGAAAAAGGAGTATACAGAGTGAAAATTTTCTTACTCATAATTGCCTCATGAACAAAGTGACAATCAACTTTAATCTGCTATGTTCTCTCGTGAAAAACCAGATTACCGACAATGTGAATGGCTACTTGATTGTCACAATACAAAAGCACAAGCTCATTATTTTTGAAACCCAAATCTCTGAACAAATTCTTCAACCATAAAATTTCACTAGTAGTGTAAGCCATGGCCTAGTACTCACCTTGATCTAGCTATTGTAGTTTGTTTCTTGCTGTGCCAAGTCACAAGATTTCTGCGAACATAGGTACAATACCCAGAAGTGGATTTCCTATCATCTTTAGATCCAACATAGTCTATGTCAGAGTAGGCTTCTTGAGATGTCCATGTTCTTCAAACAATAAACCTTTACCAGGAGTTGTCTTTATGTATTTCAAAATCCAAAGAGTAGCTTCCTAATGAATGAGTTGAGGCTTATTTTATAAACTGACTAACTAGACTAACAATGAAAGAAGATATCAAACCTAGTCACAGTCTCATTGATCAACTTTTCTACAAGTCATCTATATTTGGTCTTATCTTCCAGATAGTGACTATCATCCTTCCACCTATCAAGATTGAAATCCATGTTTGTGTCCACAGGTTGAGTATAAAGCAAACTGACTTCTTGTAAGAGATCACAAGCATATTTTCTTGGGACAGAGATATACCATACTTGCTATGAGCAATTTCAATCTCCAAGAAGTATCTTGGTCGCCCCAAATCCTTAGTGATAAGTGTACGTATGTCTTGGTGTCTTCTATGCCTCCAATATCACTTCCAGTAACTAAAATGTCATCAACATACATTGCTGAAGTAACCATGCCTGACTGTCTACTTCTTGAAAAAATTGAATGATCTGCCTGGCACTGAGAAGAACCAAAATCATCAATAACACGATTGAACTTGTCAAACCATGCTTTAGGACTTTGTTTGAGACCATAAATTACTTTCTTCAATTTGCACACCACTCGCTCTCTCCCTGAGCAACATATCCCAGAGGTTGCTCCATATAGACAGTTTCACTCAGATATTCATATAAAAATGCATTTTCACATCCATCTAAGACATAGTCTAGTCAAGGTTAACGACCAGAGAAAATAAGACTCGAATGGAGTTGAGACAACAACCAGAGAAAAAGTCTCAAAGTAATCAATATACCATAGGTTTGAGTGTACCCTTTGGCAACTATTCGAGGCTTGTAACGATCAACAGTTCCACCAGCTTGATACTTATGAGTGAAGACCCACCAATAGGACAAAACATCAATATTAGGAAGAGGAGCAACCAGTTCCCAAGTTCCTCGCGAGACTAGGGAAGACATCTCCTCATTCATAGCCATTTTGCATTTGGGATGTTGAAGTGCCTCATGAGAAGACTTGGAAATAGATATTGAGAAAAGAGAAACAACAAAATTGTGAAACTTAGAGCTAAGGTTGTAAAGGACTATTAGAAATTAGATGAGCAGTACAAGACCGTTTAACTTTTCAAAGGGCTATTGAAAGGTCAGTAATGGATGGCTCGGGAGTTGCAGGTGTAAGTGAAGACGCAACGGCATCCGACGTGGTGGATATGGTACTACAACAACTATGGGAATAAACTTCGAGTGACCGAGAATCAGGTGGTGGTAGAGTGTCTGGACTAGGAATAGGAATAGAGTCAAACTGTATTGTAGCAGGATTGGCCTTGGAATAGTTATTACAAAATTTTAAATACAAATCCACTAAAAGTCTAGTATCTATGTAATTATGTGGCTAGAACCCCCAACTCAAGATATCGATGCTGCTGATCCACCTAATAAGACTAGTGGCATGACTTATAATCTAATTAGGCTAGTCACTGTGACTTAATTACCTGAAAAACATGTGGCAAGAAATAAACTGCCTACTCAATAAGTAAAGCTAATCGATTTATATATATATATATATATATATATATGCACGGACACAGTAAAATAAATTTTACGCAATGACACTAACCAATCCACAGCACAATACTCGATGTTATCATTTATTTTCTTAGGGCCCTGCTTACCTAAGTTGGAGTGCATCACTCAATGATATTTGTCAGCTATCACCATCTCAATCGTAACATCTCATTCTTTTATTTTTTCTAATATCACACAACACACAGCTATCCATCATATCACACAGCACACAACTCGTATCACGTCATCCCCAATGATCAATGACAACACACAACTCGTCATTAATCATATCATCAAAAGTCATTGCAGTATGCCCCATTGTTAGGTCAACCATCTCTTTGTTTCAATTCATAGCATCAACATCATTAACTTCACCATTCAATTTAATTCGACAATCAATTTTCCACCAGTAACTTCATCATTCAATTTCATTCAATAATCATATATAACATAACATAATAATCCATCCTTCTTTACTATACACACATAATCACAAATAAACACATAACGGCAACTTCACAAAATAACAACGTAATCCAAATAAATAACCAACAATTAACGATCAAATATACCTCACCTGTATATATAAAACTGCAATTAACTATACTCACATCAAATTCCAAAAACGATTACATCAGTAAAAGGAAATGATCAACCCTCTACTTCATCATCGTGTCCTATAAAAAGTTATAATATGTATAATCAATATATCGAGATTATTATAAATTCTAGCTAAAATATTAAATAATATTTATATATTTTCCATCAATCTTTTCCTTTATATCAATTTCAAACCTCCGTTACATTTCCTTCTACATAACTAGACATTCGAGGCTTTCTAGGTACTATTAAGTTTGGCACATCCTATGAATGTGCATAACTTTTAAAAAATGTTTAATATAAGGTATTTTTATAAAGTATATTATTTATTTTGTATAGTTAAAAATGACCTAAAATAAGATAAATGCATGAGGAAGAAAAACCTATCAAAGGTAGTTATGAAAGTTCATGGGAAGTTAAAAATAATTAATTAATTTATTTTTTAAAAAAAGTGGCAGACCAAATTAATTTGGATTCCAAAAAGACCCTCTCTAATAATAATATAGTATAGATATATTTAATTTATCAATTCACTCATAGGAATTTATTTTATCAAACCTCTATATATGTTCATAACTACCATTCTTGATAACATCCTTGAATTAACTTATCACAAAAATCTGATAACCCTTTTTAGTAAATATAATTTCTCTATATAATTTTCTAATATCTCTATTCATTTTTCAATAATTTCTCACTATATTAAATACTACCATATAGTTAAATACCTGACTAACCATTCCAGTTAAATTGAAAAAATTAGTTATATCAATTATTACATCTAATAAATTAAGCAACTTAATTCATTAACTATAACACTCCTAAATCAAATGAGATATTTAACTAATCACTAATATATAAATAATAAAAAATATAAAAAATTTTAATTAAACATTAGATCAGATAATATAAATTATATTTAATGAATACACTAATCAAATAATATCAATATACTAATTAATTATAATATAATTTGTTACACTATGAAATTCAGCAATCTTTCATATTTAAGCAACCGATATATGCAAATAAAACTCAAACTATTAAGTGTAATTTTTAACAGAACTCTGAAGTAATTAAATGCTAATCAGTTAACCTTATAGTAATTGTAATTTACTAACCTAATAATTAAACAAACAATATGAATTTATGAAGAGAAAATTAATTTACTGCCCTTAAATGCAATTTAGTTTTCCTTTTCATTTGTTTTAATAATTTTGTTAAAATTATAATTTGGTCCCCAAACTTCTATATTTATATAATTCAATCCTAAGAACTTTATAAAGTTTCAATTTAATCCCTTAGAACTTTAATATATTCAAATTTCAACCTATAATTTATTTATCAATAAATTTAAATTTATATAATAATATATAACCAATTTGTCCCATAATTATGTATAAAAATTTTAGTGATGTTACAATTCTCTCATACTAATAAAAATTTCGTTCTCGAAATTTTATTAATGTACTGGTTCATGGAATAAGTATGGGTAATTCTCTTTCATATTCTCCTCAACCTCCCAAGTTTCCTTCTTTGGAGAATGTTTACTCCACTTTACTTCCACTATTGGTATCTCTTTGTTGCTCAATTTCTTTATGCTCCTATTGAAGCTCTCTATGGGCTCTTCTATATACGTTAATTTCTCTTAAGTTTCGATCTTTGGTTCATGCATAACATGGCTAGGATCAAACCGATGTCATTGTATTATAGAAACATGGAATACATCATGTCTCTGTGATAATTCTACTGGTAATACTAATCGATACGTTAGTGGTCCAATTCTCTCTATAACTTGTATGGGCTAATATATCACGCTCTCGACTTTCCTTTCTTACCAAAGAGACTCCTTTCTACTAAGATACCCTCATAAGAACTTCCTCACCTATCTCATTTCATCTCTCTTGGTGTTTATCAAATTAACTTTTCTAACAGTCTTGTACTGTCTTCAAACACCTTTTAGTTATTCGTATATTGCCTATCGTCTCTTGAACCAGTCTAGGACCTACAATATTTCTTAATCCCTCAATATCCAATATATTGGCGACTCCAACAATTTCTTCCACCATAAAACTTTATACATGAAAAATATCATTATATACACATTCCATCAATGGTAGGTGATTATCCTAATTTCTATAAACTCAATTGTACAGGTTCTCATAATATCTTTCAAGATTGTTCTTTCCGTACTTTCATCTGTTTGAAATGATATACTGTGGTGAAATGTAATTTTGCACTTAATGCTCTTTGTGAACTTTCCCCAAAAGTGTGAAGTAAACCAATTATCTCTATGAAATACTATATAAATAGGCACACCATGAAACCTTATAATTTTTTGAAACACAATACTCAGCTCAATTATCTAAATAATGACTGTGACGCCCATAGAATTTTGTATATAATTGAGAGGCTAATTAACAATTATTAAGAAAATTTAATTTAATTATAAATTTTAGGTTTAAATTATAAATATATCAAAAGTTGAAGAGATAAAATTGGAGCTTTATTAAATATTTGTGGTTAAAATATATATTATTAAAAGTTGGGGGATTAAATTACAATTTTAATAAAGTTATTAAAAGAAAGGGCGGGGGGGGGGGGGGGGGGTAGAATTAGGGGCAGCAAAGCAACACGTGCTGCCACCCCACCATAGTTTCAGAAGGTATCTAATATATATATATATATATATATATATATATGTTATGTAAACAAGGTTTACATATATTTAAATTGACCACACCTCCAATCTCTCGCAATCATTCGGAAGAAAACAGAAAGGTGAGAATTGCTATTTTATCTCGTATTAATTATTGTATTAATATTATTTAATTAGTATATTTATTAAATATATTTTGTATTATTATATTTAATATTAACCGAAAAATTTAATAAATTTGAGTATTTATACAAATTAGTGTTCAAGTATATGTTTAACTGAAATGGGGATATTGTTATCAATAATTAAAATTATTTAATCTATTAAATTTAGCCGTTGTTATAATTGATTTACTCAAATTAATTGAGTTTTATTAAACAAATCCATAATTGTATGTACTAGTGTATAAATAATTATTATAATACTGAAGAATTGACAGAAATTAATAGGAATAGTAGAAAATTATGTTTTAGAAATATTAGAAAATTATATTTGAGAAATATTGTATTTACTAAAAAAGAATATGATATTTTTGTAATAATTTCATTTAGGGATGTTATAGAGAATGATAGTTATAAAAATATGAGAGGTTTGATGAAATAAGCTCTTAGAAGTTAATTGACAAATTATATATACATCAGAAAAACTTATAATGTCTAATTATTTAGATGAGAAATGAATCGAGGTTTGAATTTTAATATAAATGAAATATTAAAAGATTAGCGAAAAATATACAAATATTATTTAGTAATTTGATTCCAAATTTACGATATTTTCAATATATTGATTTTACATATTATAACCTATTATAGGACAGGGGGACAAAATCGAGGATTGATCAGCTCCTTCACATTCTAAAAACAGCCAACATGAGGAACGTGGCGGGTTTTCCTAGAAGTCGTGTCTGAGTGTGCCATGGTTTGGCAAGCCTGTGGTCTGAAAAAGTCCTTGAGTATGTAGGAGGGTCCTGCATACGTCAAGGGATCAGTGGGAGACAAATTAGACTTGGTATTTGACTTGTACAGGTTTATAGCATAACAATGCAAACGTTACTTGTAATCGTATTTCTTACTTAACTGATCATATCCTAGTCTTCTTAAGAACAACCCGAATACTATAGATGTACGAGTGATTTGGAGTAAGTTCGGTCGAATTGGATGGTGATCCAAACGACGTGTGGATAACGATGTTGGACATCTGAGATGGTTTAGACTCTTAAAGTTTATGACCATAGCATTTGATTGAGTGGGAAAGAATTTCCTACGTCAATTATAGAGTTAAACTTGTGTCGAGTTTGAAACATAGATGCCTAGTCAAGGATGGGAACCGACGCCCGATTTTATGCCCTAGACTAAGGTCGGGAGACGGTCAACAGTAGGATTGTAGCTGTATGAACATTCAAAATCTAAATGTTCACACCACATATTCACCTAGTCTCTAGTGCCATGGACTGTTGCTAGACGGCCACCCATGGTAATAGGCGATCCTAGTTATGGGATAATCGGAAGTAATTGTGTTGAGGAACAACGTGTGCAGCCGATCAAGAAAGACTATAAGGGTAAAGTTCTCTTTTACGTGTTTCCTGTATCTTCTTGTTCTCAAATTCTATGGCCTTCCATGTTTTATTGGTTTTTAATTCATGAGATACATCGAACGTCCGAGAGGAATCAAGGGTACATCCCTTGATCCGGATTTAATCGATTTATATTCTATTTATACGCTTTTAATTTCAATGCTTCCACGCTTCCGCCGTATGTCTCCCGTGAGTGCGGTTCTGGGGGAAGTCATTTCCTGTCCCCAGGTTCTTCCTCCTCCCTCAGATGGCCAGCGGAAAAGGCTAGAGGAGAAAGTGGGGCATCTATCAACTGAGGTGACCAAGGCTAAGTAGGCCTAGAAGGCTGCTCTTGAGCGGGCTCAGACTTCTGAGGAGAAGGCCCAAATGGCTGAGGACAAGGTGGAGCAGTTGCAGCAGCAGCTGCTGGATATGACAAAGAGTCAATCTACTACCTTGGCTAAGGCCAGGGAACAAGCTTCCTGGGATTTTTCTCTCTCGACGGAAAGGCGCCAGTACCTGGAGGGCTATTGGGAGAGCTGCCTCATCAAGTTCAAGGGGTCGGAGGACTTTAAGTAGGAAGTGGGGCGAATTGGCGAGCCCTTCCTGAAATACGACTTCAAGGCCTACCGAGGACAATTCGCTGTCCAGGGATATCCCCCCAAGGGGGTTGAGGCTTCCTCCTTGGACTTCGCTGCAGTTCTAGGGGGGGCCTGACCCTTTTGCCACGCCCGTTCCTGTAGTCGAGTCCCTCTAGCGGTCTCAGGTACCAAGCAGACTAGGCTATTTGTTGTTTTTACCCCATCCTTAGATTTTTAAAGGACATGTCCAATCACTTCCTCCTAGAGGAGGGTTGGACCTGATAATGGGCACGGCCATGGAAGAGGTGAAGTATCCCCCAGCTCCCTTTGAGGGGGCTTTGCCGAAGGAGCCTGCTGAGGAGGCCATCCCTGCCCGGAACCTGAGCCCGCGGCCCTTGCATGAGGAGCAGCCCGCCGAAGTTGCCGCCCCCTCGAAAAAATAACTGAGGTGGGCATCATTTCCCCCGCCCCTACTCTAGTAATGCAAGACTTGTGTTGACTACTGGATAAAGTTTCTAATCTTTGTTGAGACATGTTCCTTCTTGTTTAATGGAAAAGTGTATACCTTGGTACCTCCTACAGTGTTGCTTTAAAGAGGTAAGACATGTTGAGTTGAAACAGTCATCAACTGTGTTGTGCAGATAAGATGAAGAATCAGTCTTACCCCAGTTGGTTCATTCAATAGGTTAAGAATTGTTGTGTTGCGTCTCGGGGTCAATAGCGGGAAGAGGACCGTTATGGTCCTGCAAGATCTTCTTGTTGTGGTATAGTGAATCCGGATCCAACAAAAAGAGATGTGTTCCCTTCAAATGAGCCATTATCACCTCCACGATTGGAACGAATCATTTCTCAACGCCTTTAGCTCAAGAATTCCCACAGACGGCGATAATGATGCATACCAGGGTCCAACAGCACCACAAAGAGCGGAAGATCTTCTCAAAAATCCTAATAGTATCAGAGGATGAACCTGTAGAACAACTGTTATCACTCTGATACTTAATTTAGCAACGCATTTAACGGAATAAAAAAAGTAAAACTTGAATAAGCGTGAGATTATGGTGAAACTAATTGTATAATCAGAGATAGAGTGTTTGAATATGAAAAATTGAGCTTAAATCAAAGAAGAGAGTGCAAAGAAACAACAAGGATTTGTGCAGCCATGTTGTTCGAGAAGTGGAATGAGCCTAACTTACATTGTTGACTTACCTAGACCCCTATACATAGGAGCAAGTTTTGAGAGATCTAGGGGTTGGTTGGAGGTGGTTAAAGTATCCCCCAAATCCTTGAGATGTCCATTATTTATGGAAGGTGATTATCTAAATGTTGGAGTTATCCTCTAGAAGATATGGAATAATAAGAGATCATGCCAGGTCAACTAAGAATATAAGGTGTTAGTTACCTGTGACTTCCATCAGTCGAATCCAACTGGTTGCAACGTCCCTGTTGGCACCTTTTTATGCTGTCGTAACTTATGATATGTAGAATACGATGAATGTGGTGGCTTTGTTGTTTTGCATTGGATCTGCTGGTAGGGGCCAACAGGGTTTGGGCCTATTAGGCTGAGCTGATGGGGGCTTGACTCCTAGGTTTGAACTTGACCTTGATTTGGTCATTAGGCTTGGGGAAATAATTGAGGTAGGCATCACGCATGATTAGTTCAGTCTTAGTACCTTGAAGGTTATTGTCTTTCGCTTCTTCAGACTTCTTTCTTCACTTGAATAGTGACGGAGCATGATCTTTTGACTAGCTTTCTTTGTCCTTACCAATTGACCGAACCACATATCAGAATACTTGTGAGTGAAGTGCCTTCTTGAACTAATAATTTCCGCCAGATAGGGTTTCATCAATACTCAATTAGTCAAACTCTTGGAGCACACTTTCTCAATAAGTTGAGTTCCCGAAGTCTAAAGGTAATGTCTCTTGCATCTTATTGGGGTTTAGGTAGAGCTTTGCATCAACGAAGTATGATTCCACCTCAGTAAAGGTTTTCATGTTAGAATTAACTTTCACGATTTCTCCAATGTGGAATGCACTACTCCACTTTTGTGCAGCTATGGGCTTCCTAGTAACATGTTGTAGGAGGTTATCTATTGTTGATATGGAAAAGAGTGCTTGCCTTCAATTCTCCCACAGTGAGCAGTCAAATCATGTCAATGGCCCATTGAGTCCCTTGGTCAAAGCCTTGGATTGTCAAGTGGCTATGAGACAAGTCGTCCACTATTATTCCCAATTTCATCATAGTGGATTTTAGCAGAATATTGACTGTTGATCAACATCTATGATGCAGTTGATTTTCTACCCTTGTTTAAATCCTAAGATGTAGAGTGGTCGGTCATGAGGTTTCGATCTAAGCAGTAGGTCTTTGTTTGTCAAGGTTATGGTCGTGAAACAAAAGACCAATGATTATTTTGTGTCTTTGCTTGAATTGGAGGTCTCACTCCCAACTCTTTGCTCAAAAAATTCCTTTTTGCCTTTATATACCGAGAGTGCTTGTTCGAGCATGGCTTTGCTCGAGAGCGAAGAGTGAAGCTTGCGGATGTGTCATCTTTGTCTTTGCCAGCATGTCACAAGAATGCATTCATCATCATCTTTGGTAGGAGTTTCATCTATTTTGGCAAAAGAGGCCTCCCTCATGCTAGCTCAAGGCTGTAAGCATTAATTATTGAGCCGTTGAATTTGCAACGAATGTGTCCGTTGCAATGTATTTGTGACAGCTGTAACCCACTAATTTAAAAATTCTATATGTTTTGCAACGGTTTTGCAACGGTTATATCATTTCGTTGCAAATCCGTTGCAAATCCGAAATATATATAAGAAAAACCCTCATTCTAGTTCACACATTTTATAATCATCCTCTTCTTCCTCTTCTCTCCTTCCATCCACACAACCGATTTTATAATAATTCTTTGTATTAGACCGTTAATGATATCACGTTAGTGCAACGAGTCACACATTTGGATAGTTTGTTGGCTTACATTAAGGTTAGTACAAAATTTTTACTAGTTTATTTATATATATTCATTTTATTCTTGGAATTTTTAGTTTTTTATGTATGTATGTTTGTTAATGAATATGTATAATATTTATTGATTCTAGAGCAAGATATGTTGAGAGAATTGAAAAAATGGATGTATGAGAAGAATGTACCCGGTAATCGTCATCTTACAAAAGAATTTATAGATGGGGTCGATGAGTTTATAGATTGGGCAAAAACACAACATGATTTTATGGATGGGGAGAAAATTCATTGTCCATGTAGTGTATGTAAAAATCATAAGTACAAATCCACGGAGGAGGTGACATGCGACCTTTATAGGAAAGGTTTTAGGAAAGATTATTACAATTGGACATCTCATGGTGAGCCTATACAGATGGATTATGAGCATTCAATTTCAGCTGACAACTCTGTAGATCAAACGACAAATTGGAATAACTATGAGCAATTGAATTGGGATCAGCGGATGGTGTTTGATGCAGCCGGTCCTATATCTCGTCCACAGGGGGATGTATTCAATGATTCGACATATCCTAGCGATCAACCATATACAAACGAGGCTGGTCCGAGTTCTAATTATGATGAGGCTGACAATTTAGAAGCATTATCTGAAAAGTTTTTTGATGTTGTGCGTGCTGCAGATCAGCCATTATATGCTGGGAGCGAAACTCACTCTCAGTTATCTGCGATAGCGAGGTTAGTAAACATCAAATCTGAACACAATGTATCACAGAGTTGTCATGATCAGTATTTACAAGTAATAGGGGAGATGTTGCCACGAGATCACACGTTGCCCAATGATTATTATAGTATGAAAAGGTTGATAAGAGAGTTGGGTTTACCTGTTGAGAAAATTGACGCATGTAAGGCTGGTTGTATGTTATTCTGGAAAGAAGACAAACATTTGGAATTCTGCAAGTTTTGTGAGCAAGCTAGGTATAAACCTGCCAGGGGTCAAAATCCTCGTCGTAAAAGAACTGCATATGCTACACTCTGGTATTTGCCGTTAACTCCCCGATTGCAGACGTTGTATGCTTCCAATACAACAGCTGAGCACATGAGTTGGCATGCCACTCATGAGACAGAAAGTGGGGCTATGTGTCATCCATCTGATGCAGAGGCGTGGAAATATTTCAATGAGACACATCCAGATTTTGCTTCAGAACCCCACAATGTTCGTCTTGGCCTTTGTGCTGATGGTTTTGCCCCTCATGGACAATATGGCAAATCATATTCTTGTTGGCCAGTTATCGTTACACCATACAACCTTCCTCCAGGGATGTGTATGAAATCTGAGTATATGTTTTTGTCGTTGATTATTCCTGGTCCTGCTAATCCCAAACGACTTATTGATGTATATACTTGCAGCCTTTGATTGAGGAATTGATACAATTGTGGCAAGTAGGTGCACAAACGTATGATGCGTCTAAAAAAGATTTTTTCATGATGAGGGCAGCACTTATGTGGACTGTTAATGACTTTCCAGCTTATGGGATGTTGTCTAGTTGGAGTACTGCTGGGATAATGGGTTGTCCAATATGTATGGATAATACACGGGCATTTCACCTTCAATACGGCAGAAAAGTTACTTTGATTGTCATCGACAGTTTTTAAGAGCAGGATATCCTTATAGAAGAAATAAGAAAGCTTTCACCAAAGGTTGAGTTGAAAAGAATGAAGCTCCACCAAGAGCAAACGGGGAGAAGATATTGCATTTTGTGTGCCAGTTCAAATCTGTTGTTGAGGACCCTCTTAATTACCCTCCTGGATATGGAACCGAACACAAGTGGACAAAAAGAAGTATTTTCTGGGATCTCCCGTATTGGACCACAAATATGATTCAGCACAACCTTGATATCATGCACATAGAGAAGAATGTATTTGACAATATATTCAACACCGTAATGAACATCAAGGGAAAAACTAAGGATACTTTGAATGCAAGGAAAGATGTTGGGATCATTTGTAACCGACCAGAAATTGCTGTGGATGAAGACCAATCGGGAAGCATGGCTAAAGCAGTGTATACATTGGATAAATATCAAAAGAGAAAAATATTTGAGTGGATTAAATGTTTGAGATTCCCAGATGGATATACTTCTAATCTTGGCAGATGTGTTGACTTAAACGAATTGAAGATGCATGGGATGAAGAGTCATGACTGTCATGTCTTCATGGAGAGACTCGTACAGATAGCATTTAGAGAAATGTTGCCCGAATTTGTTTGGAGTGCTTTGACAGAAGTGAGCCTCTTGTTCCAAGCCATAAGCTCCGCTACACTAGATATAAATAAAATAATGGAATTGGAGGAGAGTGTAGCTGTAATCATATGCAATTTGGAGAAAATCTTTCCCCCTGGATTCTTTGATTCAATGGAGCATCTCTTGGTTCACTTACCGTACGAGGCTCGAGTAGGTGGTCCAGTGCAATATAGATGGATGTATCCTTTTGAGAGGTATTATTATTATTGTTGAAAATTTAAATATGCATAATTTTTGCTTATGTATCTAACTTTTTTAAATTCCACTATATTTTGCAATAGGTTCCTCCATACTTTGAAGAAAAAGGTGAAGAACAAAGCTGTTGTAGAGGCTTCAATTTGTGAAGCCTACATTGTTGAGGAAATCTCGACCTTCGCCACGCATTATTTTGAACCCGATGTTATTTGCAAAAGGCGTAGACCTGGGAGGAATGACGATGGTTTAAACAATGGAGGAGTTGAACACATTTCTATTTTCAATCATCCCGGACGTCCCTACGGTGCCTCAAAAATGAGGTACATCACCGGTAAAGAAAAATATGTTGCTGAAACTTATATAGTAGCTAATTGTCCAGAAGCGCAACCATACTATGAGTAAGTTTTTAAATATGTCTATTTGCTTAATACATAAATATCTTTAGATTATTAATTAAAGTATATTCGTCACTATTGTAGGACCTTTTTGCATGATTTATATGAGCAGTATGATGTTGATACAGTTGACATTGATGGCATAGTTGCAATGCAATTTCTTCCATGGTTCAAAACTTACGTAAGTTTTTTACAAGTCTTTGCTTATCTATATTGTAAATGTAGAACTGTTGAAACGACCCAATATGTTCATTTTTTTTATGTAATAGGTTACGGATCCTAGTAATCAAATTACTGATCCAATTGCATGGGGTCCGTCACAACGAGTTCTTACATGGCCAGCTTATTTTGTCAATGGATATAATTTCCACACTTTAAACACATGGAGAAGGGAAGAATACTATGAACAGTGGGGTCTGTGTGAGAAGATCTAGTTACACAGACTCTGATACTGATTTTTTTGGATGGTTGGATGAGGTAATACAGTTTGAATACGAATTTGAACATCAAAATATGCATGTTGTTTTTGTTCAAGTGTAGGTGGGTTGATCCTACCAAAGGAGTGAAGATTCACCCGAAGTATCACTTGGTTGACGTAAATTACAAACGTCTGTATCAGAAAGACGAGCCGTTTATCCTAGCACAACAAGCTATCCAAGTGTACTACGCTCAATATCCTAGTTTAAGAAAAGATAAAGTTGATTGGATGGCTGTATGTAGAACAAAAGCTAGACGAACTATTGAGTCAAGGTGGATTGATGCTGCATTTCAGGAGGATGAAGTCGAATCTGTTCCAGTGGTTACTATTGAAAATGAAATTCAACCTCTAGATGACAACATAAGCATTTTTGTTGATGAGGATAATGAAACGAAAGATGATGAAGAGGAAGAAGATAATTTTGAAGAATACGAAACGACTGATGATGAAGAAGATGATGATGATTATTAATTAAACATAATGTATTGATGATTTTTGTCATGATATTTTATCTCATTTACTAATTGAAGAGTATATCTTAAATCACTTATCTCATATCATTTTAAAAATATTTATTAATTATAAAATATTTTATTTCATTTATTAATTAAAAATATATCTTAAATCATTTATCTCATTTATTAATTATAAAATATTTTATTTTATTTATTAATTAAAAATATATCTTAAATCATTTATCCCATTTAATTTTAAAAATAATTATTATTTTAATTTTATTATTTTTAAATTGAATAGTATATCTCATTTTTTTTTAATTGAATATTATATCTCATTTAATTTTAAATAAAATTATTAATTTTAAAAATAGTTTAAATTTTTACTATATACTTTCCCTCTCTCTTTTCCCCCCTAATTTTCAACCCTAATTTTCAACCCTAAATTTTTCCCCCATTTCCCTTCCTCTTTTCCCCCTCTCCCCTTCCCCCTTCCTCATTTCAGCAAAACATCCCTCCCCCCCCTCCCTTCTCCTTTTCTCTCTTGAGCCGCCGCTGCCGCCGCCCGCCCGCCTTGAGGTATCTCCTCCTTTCCTCTCTTCTCTTTCTCCTCTTTTCTTTCTTCTACTTTTGTTTTTCACTTTTTAAAGTCTTTTCCAAGCTCTAGAGCCGCCGCCCGCCTGCTGCCGCCGCTCGCCGTCGCCTGCCGCCGGCGCCCGCCTTGAGGTATCTCCTCCTTTCTTCTCTTCTCTTTCTCCTCTTTTCTTTCTTCTACTTTTGTTTTTCACTTTTTAAAGTCTTTTTCAAGCTCTAGAGCCGCCGCCCGCTGTATTGAGTATTTGGTTGGTATATTGAGAATATATTGAGTATTTGGTTAGTATATTAAGTATGTGTTTAATATAAAATTGTGTATGACAATGTAATTTAGTTGTTATATTGAGAATATATTGAGTATTTGGTTGGTATATTGAGAATATATTGAGTATTTGGTTGTATATTAAGTATGTGTTTAATATAAAATTGTGTATGACAATGTAATTTGGTTGGTATATTGAGAATGTGATTTGTATATTGAGGTGGGTGGGAATGATAATTGTATTGATGAGGTTGGATGAGTGTTGTTGGTTATGATTGTAGATTAGGATTTATAAATCTTTACCTAAACTAAATAAAATTAGTTATATCCCAAGTTAAAAATGTAACTAAACAAGTGTAATTTTGTTAACTTTCAACTTAACATCTTTACCTAAACTAAATAAACTTAGTTAATATCCCAAGTTAAAAATGTAACTAAACAAGTGTAATTTTATTAACTTTCAACCTAACATCTTTCCCTAAACTAAATAAACTTAGTTATATCCCAAGTTAAAAATGTAACTAAACAAGTGTAATTTTGTTAACTTTCAACTTAACATCTTTACCTAAACTAAATAGTTAAAATGTAACTAAACAAGTGTAATTTTGTTAACTTTCAACTTAACATCTTTACCTAAACTAAATAAAATTAGTTATATCACAAGTTAAAAATGTAACTAAACAAGTGTAATTTTATTAACTTTCAACCTAACATCTTTCCCTAAACTAAATAAACTTAGTTATATCCCAAGTTAAAACTGTAACTAAACAAGTGTAATTTTGTTAACTTTCAACTTAACATCTTTACCTAAACTAAATAGTTAAAATGTAACTAAACAAGTGTAATTTTGTTAACTTTCAACTTAACATCTTTACCTAAACTAAATAAACTTAGTTATATCACAAGTTAAAAATGTAACTAAACAAGTGTAATTTTGTTAACTTTCAACTTAACATCTTTACCTAAACTAAATAAACTTAGTTATATCACAAGTTAAAAATGTAACTAAACAAGTGTAATTTTGTTAACTTTCAACTTAACATCTTTACCTAAACCAAATTAAATTAGTTATATCACAAGTTAAAAATTCAACTAAACTAATATTGTTAACTTTCAACTAATGTAGACATGGTGCGAGGAGGATTTAGAGGAAGTAGGGGTCATAAGGCTAGACCATCATCTACCCCACCGCTTGTTCCAACTACACATGTAGCTAGAGAGACACCTTCCTCATCTCCTACTCAACCTCATTTTCATGTTGAGACGGGAAATACATGTGTAGCTCCATCACCATCACCTGCAGTTTCCTCATCAGCACCACCACCACCACCACCACCATCTGCATCAGTGCCTGAAGTTGCCTCTAATGATGTCCCTTCCTATGCAACTCCATTAAAAGTCATTACTCCGGGGGATATCTTGTAAGGAAATTTAAAATGTTTGATTGTTTTAAAAATATTTTAAAATATTATATTATATTTATTTTTACAATTATTTATTCGATACTTTGTAGGGATTCGAAAGTTCAAGAGGTCATCAAGGATATTATTACTGGCTATTATTTAGGGCCATGGCCTTGTTTCAAAAAGGTTCCCCAAGAGACTAAGGAGTTTTGGTTTCAAAAATTTAGTGTAAGATTTATGTTTAACTCTTAGTTTATGTGAATATTAATTATTTTTGGTGTTGTTATCATATTGTTGTATTATATTTTGTAGAAATGTTACACGTGGGATCCAATGCTTCAAACCCAAATCCGCAAGAGTTATAATTTTAGGGTCGGGAAATGGATCAGAGAGGCGATGTCACGATGTAGGAAGACGAAAATGAGAGCTGGTTGGATGTCTGATGAAGTTTGGGCAGGGTTGCAGAAAGAGTGGGGTGATGAAAAATTTAAAGCCATTTCAGAAGTTAATAAGAAGAATCGTCAAACAAACATTGCATCTGCATCTACAATTTATCGAGGTGGTTCTGCTTCTTTTTCAAAACACAAACGGAAGTTGGTAAGATATAAAATAATTTATTTTTTTATTTTCTAAATAATAACTGATTCTTTTACTCAAGATTATTGTTTGTTTTTTTGATTTTGAAAATTTGTTAGGAGGAATCACTCGGTCGCCCGCCGACACTTATTGAGCAGGTGGAGAAGTGTTGGAAAACAAAAGAAGGCAATTGGGCTGGTCCGAGAGTGGCGGATGCAATTGTAAGTTTTTATTATTACATTGAAATCATAAGTAAATAATTTAATGTATTTCCAAATTATAATATTCTTAATTGTATAGGAAAATTTTCAAAAGCTGAGTGATGATCATAATACTGCTTCTCAAAGTCTACCGGAGTCATCTTCGAGCACATCAGTTAACGATCAACAACTATGGTTAGAAGCAACTGGAGGAGTAAAGAAGGGTCGAGTTTAGGGGATAGGTTCGGAGGCGAGGATTTATACTTGTTCTAACTTGACTAGAACAAGTAATCTCACTCCAGTACCGGAGCACCATGAATCAGAGTTGGTACAGAAGTTGTTTTGTGAAAACGAGAACATGAAACGACAAATAGAGCGCAACGCTAAAAAGATGGAGAAAATAATGAGTTTCATGTCCGATAAATTTGGTACTGCGCTTGAAGATGATATGAGTGAATCTGAAGATAGTCCCGGTGATATCCCCCGCGACCACCCACCTCCACAAGATTGTGAATGATTTTGATCCCCCTCTTTAAATTTGTATGCTTTAAATTGAATACTTTTATTTTTTGGATTGGAATGTTGAACTATCTTTATTTTAAGTATGTTGCCTTAAATATATTGTCATATTTGAATTTTATTGTTAGAATTAAATTAAACATATTATTATTGAATATAAATTATGAAATTGTCGTTGCAATTATCGTAGTAAAATTTGCAATGGATTGGTCGTTACAATTGTCATTGTAAATGAAAATTATTTTGCAACGAATTATAGTAAATTATGTCGTTGCAAATTTTACAACGGAATGTCGTTGCAAAAAATTATTGCAATATAGCAACGACTTATAGAAAATTATGTCGTTGCAAATTTTACAACGGAATGTTGTTGCAAAAAATTATTGCAATATAGCAACGACTTCCATTGCAAATGTCGTTGCAAATAAAATGATTTTGCAACGAATTATAGCTAAATATTTCGTTGCAAAATTTGCAAGGGAATGACGTTGCAAATATTCCTTTGCAATATTGCAACGACATTTCATTGAAAATGTAGTTGCAAATAAAACCCGATTTTACAACGAATTGTCATCAACTTTGCCACGAATATACCATCACAAAGTCGTTGCAAAATATAAAAAGTCAACTTTTTAAAATAACGATTTTTGCAACGGATAAAAATCCGTGGCAATATTTTGCAACGACCAACAAATCCGTTGCTATATAGCAGTGGTACCTATAGCAACGGACAATTTTCCGTTACAAAAGTCCGTGGCAAATCTATTTTGCAACGAATTTTTCATAAAATTCATTGCAAAAATCCGTTGCTATAGATCTGTTTTTTTGTAGTGGTTGTTGTTTGTTAATTACAGCTGGATGGTTAGCACTTAATTAGATAGGCATGGAAGTTAATTAGCTGATAGAAATTAGTTTGTTAATGACTGTTAGCTAGCTGGTTTAATTGATGCCTATTTAATGGACGCAAAGACCCCAATTGTAAACAGAATTTTTCGATCTTCGCTAAATACAAACCAAACTATTTCAAGAAACTTGCTCTTTTTCTTCTAGCTTCTCAAGATCAGAAATGGTTGCGCATACTCTAGTTTTATCCATCACTTTTTATTAGCGCGGGTAGCCAATTCCTCAAAATTTCTTGGCTTGATCCCTTATAAAATGTAAAAAATTCCAAATGCATACCTTGAATGAAAATTTTTATTTTTTTTGCAGCTAAGAGTTTGTCTTTGCATTTCAACAATAGGTTTTTTCTTTTCTATTTTTATTTTTTTAGTTTATTTTTATATATAATATAAATGATATATTTTTATATTATATATTAAAAATATCTAAACCAAACGATTAGAATTGACTAAATATAGATCATTGATTCAAGGAAAAAGAATATGAATTGTAAATATATTGTTGATTATATTTGAATCATTCATTTTATAATTAAAAACTAAAAAATATATATAAATAGTGCGCGTTACCCACGCTTCGCTTGGAGGACTTTCTGCATATCATTTATAAAAAATGTGGGGGGGGGGGGGGGGTGCACTGAAGTATTTTTAATAGGGGTCAATTGGATGCGAACCTGATAAAATTTGCCCGGGGCTCCCCCTAAGGGGTTGGTTCGAGTCCAAAAATTTGAAGGCGAGGCGGTTAGCGAGTACTAAAAATTAGGATCTTCCTCGATATAATAATTTAATACACACACATATATATATATACATTAATCTTTTTACTTTTCACTCATCAATTTTCTTCCCTTACCCCAAATTAGAATAAACACTAATAAAATATTATTTTATTTGTTTATGTTAAGTACTTATTCAACAGTTGATGAATTAAAAAAATTATCTCACAATACTTGACAAGGAAGAAGATGAAAAAGTAGTTACTAGTGTATAACTGCTAAGAATTATTGGGTTGTTTTATTATGAACAATTGCATTTGTACTTGAGAATTTGTTTTTTGGGACATAAAATATTTGATGGACAATTTTGTAATTATGTTGAATTTTCCTTTTTTATATTTGTAGAACAAAAAAAAATAGATCTATCGGGTGAGATCCGCCCCAACAGGTTTTGTACTGGGCGAGGCGGAGCGTAAAAATATCAAGATGGGGTCTTTCCAGGAGTTGACGGGGCAGGTCTCGGTTCCACCCAAATCCACCCTATCGCCACCCCTAATTTTGAACAATACCTATATTTTACAGCGGTAAATTGTAATTAACCCCCATATGAAGTTGTGCCTGTTAATGGAAAACATGCAAGCAACCCCCTTGTGATATTGCAGATGAGCAAATTATCCCCTTATGAAAAATAAATAAAAATTTACCTCACTGTGTTTTTAAAAATGAATCAATTTACCTTCTGTGTTCTAGGTAGGTAAATTGCTCCATTTTAAAGAACACGGAGAGACCTATTTAGGAAGATAAATTGCTCCATTTTAAAGAACACGGGGAGTTGATTTTTTTTTTTCACAAGAAGATAATTTGCTCATTTATAATATCATATGAAGGTAAATTGCATTAAACCCACCTGCAAATTATAGTTTACCATGTCATTGATCATTTAGGTGGCAAACACCCGATTTAAGCTGAAAATACATCTCCATATATATATTGGATGACAATTCTTACTAGCGAACACATCATAAACCAAATCTCCTAGTGAATATTTTATGGGTGACATGTTGAGTATAAATGCCCACCCTTGACCGATAGAACACATATGTATATCATCCCCCGAATCAACAAATTAAACCAAAACAGCGGCAAACACTTCGCGAGAGAGAGAGATCGAACACTACAAGAAAATAGGGTTTTAGAGACGGACTTTTCCATCGCTGAATGTTACATATTATTGACGAATATTTTTTTCATTTCTGATTTCCGTCTCTGAAAACCTGATATCTTGTAGCGAGAAATCATTTGATTAGTTTTTAGATGAAGAAGAATGGTGAGGGGTCCTTCTTGTGAGAAGATTGGACTGAGGAAAGGGCCCTGGAGCCCCAAAGAAGACAAGATTTTGGTCGCTCATATTCAACGACATGGCCATGCAAATTGGCGGGAACTTCCCAAACAAGCTGGTAATTAATAATTAACAATTATAAATTCCAGAAGTTATACAAGAACTGGAATTAAATCCATTTGAATCCGATCATTTTCTGAAAAGGGTCCGTCTTAGAACCCTTGGATCATCCTGAATCTTGTCGGTATCATCACAAACATCGGAAAGTTTCTAAATTAGGAACGTTTCTAAATTGGGAAAGTTGAGTGTCGTCACATGCCCACACAACACACAGTTGTAGTATTAGGTTGTTTTGATCACTTGGGCTTCATCGTTTCGAGGTTTCCCAGGTTTGCTGAGATGTGGGAAGAGTTGCAGACTGCGATGATGAACTATTTGCGGTCGGACATAAAGAGGGAAAATTTCAGCAAAGAAGAAGAAACCATCATCAACTTGCAAGAAATGCTTGATCGATGATCCATTGCCCGAGTGGTGAAGTTGAGGTCCCATAACTAAGAGGTCGTGGTACTACGAATGTATGGAGTTGTTTAATTTATAGGGTGTTTGTATTATTCCTTTGATTGGTGTTGGTAGATGTGGAGTTATTATACCATGGACTAAATAGATGTTGTTATGTTGTGCACTGAATATTGTAATAGCAATTGATCGCTTTAGAACATTGTGTATTTTCAAATTAATAATCCATCGCTCGTTAAAAAGAAAACTTGCAAGAAATGCTTGAAAATAGGTTAGACTAATCTTTAACTTTTAATTACAGTGGATTTTTTCTATCATACATTTAATTGAAAATTCTTCTATTAAGTGTATTTAATTTAAGAGTGAATCCTAGTTTAGTATTACAAATCTTTTATTGTAAAATAATGTTATTTTTAATAATATTTCTTTAAATATAAAGATAACATGATTTTTTATATACATATATAGTGTACATATATCGAACAAAATATAAGATGCAACACTATTTTATCTTACAATTCGAATTATAGGCTACTGATTTCATGGTGAGTGTAGTTTATGTTTGAAATTTATTGATTGGGCCTGATAAAATTGAGTTTTTGTCAATATAAACTTAAGTCGACTCAAAATTGATTTTTTCTAAGAATATTGTCTAATCTGGCATGCATTCGTGCATTGTGGTTGCAACCTCTATGCAAATATTATCCGCTTTGATAGGAATTGTACGAGTTTGTGCTGAAAAAACGCTTTGTCAAGAAAAGAAAGCCTCAAAACTAACGAGTTATTAAATTCATTATCTGCATTCAATGTGATATACGTATCAACATCATCATTGTCCAAACGAGTGGTTTGGGATAGGCATACAACCTAGTTTCATCATTTCATTATTTTATTTTTTTCAGATGGTCTAAAATTGCAGCAAGATTTCCTGGACGAACAGACAATGAAATAAAAAGTATCTGGCATAGCTGCCTGAAGAAAAGGCTCAGAGATGACAACAAGTCTTGTCAAGATTCCAAGAAACCCTCAACTACTGATAAATTCCAAATTCGATCCCAAAGTTTTTGAAAATTCCAATTTCAGCACTTCAGAGCAAGTTGATACTTGCCCACAAGGCACCAATGTTTCGACGAATTCCAATTTCAGTAACCTCAGAACGATGCTTTAGTGAAATTTCATCCGGGAAAATGGTGGTGAAGAATGACAAAATTGAGCAATCATCGGAATATTTTCCTCAGATCGATGAACATCTATGGTCAGATATAGAATTTCCCACAGACGACGACATTAATTACCGAACCCCGCAATTAGAAGAAAGCAACAAAACTCAGTTCCAGATTTCATTACCAATGGAATCAGAAACTAATGACGTTTGGTACAATCTTTTCACCAGAGATGGAGAAATGACAGATTTACCAGCGTTTTGATGAAGGGTAGCTTTTTGTTATTGTTGTTGTTGTTTTTTTTTTTCTTCGAAGAAAAGAGAGAAAAAAACACCCACCACTTAATGGAAAAAATGTTGACATCACTTTTCATGTATTTCTTTTAGTTAAAATCCAAATGATCAGACTGAACTGAAGCCAAATTGATGCGCTAAAATAATCTTATACGTCTTCACGCATCGATACATGTGAGAAAGTGTATTTTTATTTGGCTAGTTTGATTATAAAAAGATTTGTTTGATTTGTATTAAGTCAATTGGGAGCAAATATAGATTTTCATTTAGGTTTTTTTTTTTATTATTATCAGCAAATATAATGAAATTTGACAAATGGAGGGATCTATTTGTTTGACGAAAGCAGACGCCAGGAGTATTAAATATAATTTTTAAATAATAAGGGATTTATATGTAATTATCCCTAAAAACTATGTTAAATACGAGAGGATTCCTTGTGAAAATAATAATGGGAAAAGAATCTCTTTAGACCCCATTTTTACTTTGTGTGATGGGATTAAAGTGGTATTGATTGATAAAGGGTTAAATACATTTTACACCCCTAAAGTATGTCGCCCCCATCAATTACCCCCCTGAACTTCATTAACCTTCACTTATCCCCCTTTCTTTGAGATAATCCTTTAAATTAAATAAAAATAAACAAAAATACCCTTGATTATTAATAATATGATATATTCACTTTAATGCGCTCTATAGTAAAATATCAATCAATCTAACTTAAAATTTTATTCAATTGCAGTATTTATAAATTAATATTGGATTAGTATAAATTAATTAACTACAAATAAATATTTCAAATTTGAGTGTATAAATAGTCATATTGATTTAACAAAAGTTTATATATAACTTCATCAATTTTTAATTAATGAGTAAAAATGCATTTTTGCATATTAAAATTTTACCCATCGATACCCATACTCACGGGTATTTTTGGTTATAGGCTCTGATATATGGTAAAAAGATCAACCTAAAGGTGAAACCCACAAGCCCAAAAGACGTTAATAGAAGCCCACAAAGGAAGGCCCGCCTGCATATGGGGAGGCCCACTCCAAACTCAAGCCCACTACGAGGGAGTTCAAGACAGAGGCCCAGGCCTAGGACGAGACACCCAGCCAAGAGGCCCAAGGCGGAGGCCCAGGATTGTCGGCAGAAGATAAGGGTTGACCCAATCTACCCCCTATCCTTATCCATAGAAGACCCCCTCAACAGACTTCCTACTTTCAAAGAGTCCAGGGGCTGTTGAAGTCTGAGAAGGATAGCACATAGTCCCTCAAGAGTCCTAAAGCAACTAGGAGTCTTTTTCAACTATGACTCTTCTCCAATAAATACCAGCTCATATGGTTGGCTCAAGTAATGTTTTCTAGCGCTCTAATACACGACTTTCATGCTCTCACACTCACACTTTGCTTATGTCATACTCTTTAGTCACGAGAAATCACTTCTCTTTCATTGCATTTACCTTTATTATTTCATAACTGTTTACTGACTTGAGCGTCGGAGTGCTAACTTTTTTTTTTTTCTTTTGCAGGTTCCCGTTTCATAGCTTGCAAAGAATCAAAGGCCACTTCGTTCAAACCCCAGAACGAGCTCTTTCAGCTCACATTAGGCTCTACCATACCCAAACAAATTATTTCAATAGGTAATTTGTCCGAGTCTGGATCTAATGTAAAAATATTAAGTACGGGTTCAGATAAGAACTATCAAAATACACCTGGGTCTTGAAATTGCCCACCAATTGACAGGCCTAACATGTTTTTTGAATAATGAGTGATGAACTATTAATTTAAAAATACAGCAATGTTTCTACAGCAATCAACTGCTATTACAATATTCAGTCCACAGTATAACAATATCTCTAAATCTACCAACACCAACATTAAAGCAACCAAATGAATAATACAAATATTCTATAAACTAAACAACACCCTACATTTGTAATACTCGAACACACAATCTCTTGGTTGTGACAGGCCTAACATGTTGTGCATATGATTATGTGTAAGGGTGAAATGGAGTTACTACTTGGAAAGAAAAAAAAAACTCATTACTTCACTTGACATTTGAGCGCCAAAACAATAAGCTAGGCGATACTTGCAATGTTTTTATCTTTAAAATTACATCTAGTGTAATGCATACAAGTTTATAATTTTTTTGGGTAAATTACATCTACCTCCCCTGAGGTTTGGCATAATTACAAATACCTTCTCGTTGTTTGAAAAATTATAAATACCCCCCTGAGGTTTGTAATTTTCAACCAAAGGTCAGAAATTGACCATTTTGCCCTTGATTTTTTAATTAAATTGCAGAAAAATTAGCTGAGGCAAATTGCATTATTAACTCCTCTGTGTAAAAAACTTTACAAACCTCTCTCTGCACATTGTAGTCCAAAAGAATTTAAAGAATTTTAAAAATTAAATAAAATGGATAAGGGCATTTTGGTCAGTTCATCCATAAAAATGGATGAAAACGGGTTATTTGTTAGACGGTTACAAACCTCAGGAGGTATTTGTAATTTTCAAAACAAGAGGGGGTATTTATAATTATGTCAAAACTCAGGGAAGATAGATGTAATTTACCCTATTTTTTCTAAATTCGAAATTATTGACATTGATCTTATCAATATGTGATGATCAATATTAATTTATTAACATAATAAGTGCATAAAATCTTAAGTCAAACTGATTGATTTGTTTTACTATAAAGGGTATTAGATTGAATATATAACATTATTAGATAGCCAAGGGTATTGTTGTCTATTTTCATTTAATTTGAAGAATTATCATAAAGATAGGGGGTAAGTGAAGATTTAAAAAGTTTAGTGGGGTAATTGATGAGGGTGACATACTTTAGGGGTGTAAAATGTATTTAACCCATTAATAAATGATAAAATACAGTAAAACCTCTATAAATTAATACTTTATAAATTAATAAACTCTCTAAAATAATAAAATCTTCCGGTCTCGACTTGGCCTTTGTAAAATATCATCAAATTCGATAAGATAATAAGATAATAATTTTTCGAATATGAATCTATTGTTACTTGATTTTTCTACATGGTTGGGTTTTATGAATTATTTTATTTCCATATTGAGATTTATATAGTATATGTTTCATTCATCATGCATGAATATATTTAATTGGCTATAATAGTTATTTAAGTGCAACGAATTAATGTAAACATGTATATTTAAGTAATTCCAACGAATTGATACATGCGTCTATAAATATAATAATTAATTATATACAATGAATTGATATTATACATGAATATATTTAATTAATTACAAAGAATTGGTTGATGCATGAATATGATCAATGAAACATATATGAATTCATTTATTTTCAATACATATGTACTAAATTTGCTGAATTTAAAAAGTCTCTCTTGTAATTAATAAAATATTAATTTATCGATATATTAATATCTCTCTAAATTAATAAAATTTCATGGTCCCAAGGTTATCAATTTTTAGAGGTTTTACTGTATAGGATATGTTGTGATAGGATTATGTAATATTTTGTTTACATTGTTGGATTAATTATTGGACTAATATGTAATGGTAAAACTAAATTTGGTAAAATGGGGACTGGCTTTGTAATCCTAACGCGTGGGCCAACTTTGAAATATTATCCTACCCTATTGGGAACGATAATAATGCAACATTTATCCTAAAATTTAACACTAATATACCGGGCCCACATTCATATCATGGGCTTCACAAATAAAGAAGTAAACACGAAATTGCAACGGATATCTAGCGCAATCCAAAAATGTAAACAAGGACTTAAAATACAGATCAGGAAACGCAAGCACTTGACTTTTAATAAAAGGGCAAAGTAATACCAGAACACGGAGGTAGTGAACATTCTTCTTAAAGATTTAGGAATCACGTTGCCATGTTTTTAGAAAGATTTTGTATTTATTAGTGTTTTCAAGGGGTAAAGTGCAATTTACCCAATAACACCTAGTCACCATTTGCCAGTTCTTGGAGAAGCATTCGTTATGATTTACATCGTGAAGTATCAATCAATAATTAATTTAATATAAACATCTTTTATCATAGATTATCAAAAAAACACAATAAAATAATGGGAAAAATGCATCTTACCTCCATGTAGCAAAATACCCCCCTGTGTTATAAATAATGAAGCAAGAAAGACCTTGAGTCCGTGAAGTGTGATCCACTCGCGGCACCTGCGTGTTGTTGCTTTTTTTTTACTCTTTTGCCCTTGTTTAGTAATTTAAAAACACAATAAAATAATGGAAAAAATGCATCTAACCCCCATGTGTTATAGGTTATGTGCAATTACCCCCCCCCCCCCCCCCTGGTGTTATATAAAGTAGCAAAATACCCCCCTGTGTTATAAATAATGAAGCAAGGAAAGATCTTGAGTGCGTGAAGTGTGATCCACTCGCGGCACCTGCATGTTGTTGATGTATTTTACACTTTTTTTTTACTCTTTTGCCCTTGTTTAGTAATTTAAAGCAGCTGAACATGACCCATTTGATTTATCCCATGTTTAGGTGAAAATAAGAGAGAAAAATGGCATCAAACCAAAAGAGCAAACATCCCAATTTAAAATTGATTAATTTTGTTAGTTTGTTCTTAGTTTTAATTATGTTAATAAAGTTGAATTAATTTTTAGTCATACTTTTAGCCTTATGTTGTTGTTTTTTTCATTGAAAATGAAGTTATGAAGTTAGGTAAATTTCACGCTGCCAACACAAAATTCTCAAATTTGAACATCAGAATAAGGAAAGCGAAAATTAATTAGATTAACCAAAAGGCTATCATCAAGCAAAATATTTATCTAGGATTCAGAACTATGCAACCCATAATGTAATAAGGGCACAACCGACAAAACAGACTTTACAAAGTGAAATTTTCTGTCAACAAAAGGCCAGAATTTAACATTCTGGCAAACATCCCAACAACCTAGATTTTTACAATAAAAAGGGTTCAAAAAATTGAACTTGCATCTAAGGTTTCCATGGCCTTCTTTTTTATCTGTCTTTGATATTTTGCAGCACCTAGGTTATGGTTGACCTTTTCTTGTCTCTTCTTTCAGGAATTGAATAAGGACCTCCACACCCTCACTTGTTCCCAGATTTGAAGGTATTGGTGTGTGTCCTGGTGTAGCTTAAATTCCTGCACTCCTACCAAGCAAAGCTGCATTTCTGGGCCCTTGATAGTTCACCTATTGCTGCAGAAAATATGGAAGATGTATTAGACAAAATTTGATGAATGCACTTGTATAATTTCAACTGAAAATATGATTACCATAGGAGCTGCAGATCTTCCTGCAGGAACTTGGTTTCTATCTTTTTTGTTTTCAGGGGCCTTGTTCTGAAATGGTGACAAAATATATTAGAACTTGTAAACATGATACAACACTTAATTATTAACATCTTACCTTATCAGTTGTTTTTGTGGCTTGGACAACAGGTTGTTCTTGGCTTGTAGGGGGTACTTGAGATCCTTGGGGGATCTCTTCATGATGAACCCTACCATAACAAAGGAAAAAGTAAGTAAATTGTTATATAACAAATGAAATCACTACAGAATATCAACAAATAACTTGAAGTATTTGGATTTTGGATGAACTGGATTACTACAGCCAATCTTGTTTTGGCCTACTTCCAAGCACTTTGTACAAGTGTGTGTTAACCCCTGCCTAGCGGACACCCTAGATTGTGGCAGCTCATCAGGACCTCTTCTTCTAAGTTTCTTTGGCCTTCCTCTTCGTTTCTTCATGGCAGGTGGTTTCAAAGGCTCAAAACTGGTGTTGATGTAGTCTTTGGCACCAAGCACAGCATGTATCATCTTATTGTAAACCCTTAGGTATGTTTCTTTCTTGTACAAGTCCTCAACAAAATCATCTATTTGGGCTCTCTTAGTCCCAATTGCTGCACATGCATGGCAGTAGGGGTACCCATTCAATTGAAACATGCCACAAGTGCATGTTTTCTTATCTAAATCAATTGCCTCTGTGTATCTCCCTCACAGACAAACCCTTCAGCATTGGTATATCAATCCCTTCATCAACCCCTTCATCAAAATCAATACCATCTAAAAGAAACCTAATGTCAGTTTCAATTTCTTTATCTATTAAATTATCCTGGCTGTCTACGATCTGGATTGGTTCACATTCATCTTCTTCAACATAAATTTTAATAGGGACATCCAACCCCCTATACATGTTTTGTAGGTCAACCATACATAAATCAGGACATTCAGATTTTATCTTCATTAGGCCTATATCCAAAGATTGGGTAGGAGAACAGTAATACAAATTCAGAGAATATTTCTTCCCCTTATATTTCTCATACATCTCTCCTAACTCATAAAAACCAAGATAATCTATATCAATATTTTCAAATATTTTTTACTTCCCCCTACATAACTTAATTTGGGATTGGATATAAATTCCCACCCCCCCTCCCCCCCATCAAAATTCAATTATGTGATATTCAAAACCCTGCAATAAATTAAACAACAAACATAGCATGTCTCAGATCATGCAACAACCATAAACAAGGCACATAGATAAACAAGGTACCACACCAAAGTATGTATAAACAAAGGGGGGAAATGAATAGTATGGGAACATGGGATAGGGGACCACAAATAATTATTTAATTTCCAACAAACAGTATAATAAAGTAAGAGGGATGGTGGACCTACCTTCATTGCAACCAGCACTGGAGTTTTTTATCCTTTCAGGTTCTCGAATCCAACGCCTTTGTTTAACATATACAAACAAAACAAAAACAAAAAAAAAAAGGAATCTATTAGATTTGAACGTCCTTTTCATACCAGAAAAATAATAAACAAAGAACCCTAGCAAATGAGGGAATCTGCTTTTCGTACCTTATATATAATGGTCGATTTTTCACTTTTCAACCTATGCGGTCCAAGATCCAAAGGAAGAAACCCTAGCAAAGGGAAGAAACCCATCATATTAGTACAAAATCTTTCTTTACAGAACCACAAAAAAAGTGAAAAAATTACCAGATCCTACCTTATAGATGTTTGGACTTCGATTTCTCCACTCAAAATCGATGTGCAGTAAGATCCAAACAAATCCTAGCCAAAAGTTTCAAAAAAAAAATCAAAAATGAAAGAAAAACTTACGAAAGTTAAAAAAAAACCCTAAGAATGATTTGTAAAAACTAGGTTTACCTTTTTTTAACAGTTTAAATGGTGAAAATTATGTTGATTTTGGGTTAAATCGCAGATCTTGAAAAGGGGCTAGGGTTTTCGCTCTTTTTGTCTATCCAGAAAGAAAAACCACACTCTGCAGATTAACTCAACAGACGAAGACTCTTTGTATATATGGAGAGGTAATTTTGTCTTTGCACGTTCAATTACACGTTGAATTCCACCAGATAGGCAGTGTGCTTCATTCTTTGGAACATAGGGGGTATTTTGCTACTTTATGAAACACATGGAGTTTTTTGCTCTTTTTTCCTAAGACGGGTGTATTTTGCATTTAACTCATAAAATAATACTACTCACAACAATATATTGATAATAAAAGATATTTATATACACTGATTTTTTTGTTTTGTGTGACTTTTTTTTATGATGAAAAAACAAAACTAACAAAACCCTGTTTTGACAAGCATCATTCACCTGGTTCGTAGGATGCTCTTTCTACCTATTACTTCATCAAATTGGAGGCCAAAGACATCAACTTACAAGAATTGACAAGTAAAACATTGGGATAATCACACTACCCTCGCTCATGTTTGGTGTAAACGTTTATTTACATCTAATAAATAAATTCATTCATTAATTGAAATTTATCAAATTCGTTGAAATTAACAAAAAACTTAAAGCAAAAAATTTAAATTTTTTCTCAATTGACTTATTACAAGTCAAATAATTTTTTTTAATTTCTGATCAAACTATCTTTATACTTCTTAACAGACTAATACATATGAAGATATATATCTTCACCCATATAAGGATAGTTCGATTAAAAAAATTATTTAACCTGTAATAAATTAGTAACAAATCAAATGGAAGTAAATATAAATTTTCATTCAATTTTTTTGCAAATATCAACAAATTCCATAAATCTATATCTATATTTATATCTATACTTACTATATATAAAAGTGTGAATCTTCTAAGTGTTTGTTCCCTATTGTGAAAAGACACTTATATCCTTATTTAAGTAATTTTTTTAATAATTAATTATAATTAATTATAAAAAATTTCTGTTTAAAAAAAGATAATTTAATGGTCCTAATACCTCTAACTATTTAGATAATGACAAATATATGGAAGTGATTGAGAGGAATTAGAACTGCTAAATAGTTTCCATTTTCCATTGATATTAGAACTTTGTCTTTTTATAACTTTTTATTCAATTCGGATTATTTCGTCTTTTTTCTATTTTATAACTTTTTATTCAATTTGAATTATTTCGTCTTAAAAGTAACAGACAATTAGGATATCAATAAATTTTAAAATATTCAGAAATAATAGACAATTAGCATATAAAAGATATCGATAAAAGAATACCAAAAAGAAAATATAATGTGTATAATTAATATTAATCAAATTGGTAAAATTCTATAATTGTGATTAAACATTGATAACAATTAAAAGTAAGATTTTAGAAATAATTATATACTAACATATTAGTCGTAGATTAAATTTTAATTGTATACTAACAAAAGAGAAATATGCTTTTCTTTAGAATAAATTTATACAAAATAAGCTAAGGTTAACAAAAGTAAATAAGTATTAAGAATAAAAATATAAAGACAAATAAAAGCACTATTTTTTTATTAAATACAGTCCATAAAATTCAATTATTCAAAAAATCTCTTATTATTTAATTTTTCAATATTAAATAATCATATATGCACATAAAAGATTACTTGGGGATTTAGGTGAGCTTATGAGCTAAAACATATTATAATATATTTTAAAGCTTATACGTTTTATAAAATAATTCGGTAATAAAAACTAGTAAATATGGCACATTCAAATGTGTGTGCACAATTAATTTAAATTTTTATAAAATATTTATTTTTAAAAAATTAAACTTAATTAGATTTTAAAATATTAAAAATATAAAGAATTAAGAAATTAATGAAAGAAAATGAGAGAAGAAAAAGGGATGTAGAAGTTGATAAGAGAGAAAATGGGAAGTTGAGAAATGAAAGAAAAATAAGTTGATAAAGAGAAAAATAATAATAAAATATTAAAATATTAAATAAATTAATAATTAAATATAAATTGGCAGACCAAATTAGGGAGAGACGCCAAAGAGGTGTTCTCCCTTAATATAATAGTATAGATAGTATAGATAAAGACATAGCAAATCACCAAAAAATAATTACAAATAAAACACAATCAATTCGATTAAATTGGAATTTCTTGTAAAAAAAAAAATAGAAATAAAACACTGAGTAATTAATTTTATTTTAATGTTGAATTTTTTATTTATTATATTTTACTTTCGTAATAATTTATCTCAATACAAAATCATTAAATATAATAATCAATACATATAAAATAAAAAAATTCAATTTTAAGAATTAGTCTTTATTAAATAGTATCAAGTAAATTTAAAAATAAATTACAAATAATAGAATTACATAATTTTAAAACAATTGTTATCTATTTTTAAAAAATATAGCTGTACATACTAATGTTTCAACTATATAAATACAAATAAACTTATGAACTTAATATATTTCTACACATTCAACGCACGCCATACGTTCTAGTTTTGACAAACTAATGAATTTATTTATCGGACATAAACAAAATTCCAAAATCCTAAATGAAATTATCCAAACCATATAAAATCTACATGTAATTACACCAAAAAAAACTTATTAAGATAGGATAATTATCCCGAAAACATAAAACTAGCATAAATCACAGAATCCAAACCAAAGAGACGAGCATAAATCTGAGAATCCAAAACTACAAAATTATTATTATTAAGGTATGAGAGGCAATTCTCCATAGTTATCATTCCATTTCAGTCCATGACTGGAAAGTGTTTCAAATTCAAAGATATCGCCGTGCACAACAAATACATGAAGAGTAAGATCCGTAGAATCCGTCGTTAGTCACAGAACAATAGTTAATGATTGCATTATTCAAATCCGCGACTAATTCTATTATCACACGCATCTGCTCCTGCTATATGATTGAGGGAGATTAAGAAAGGCAAGAATATGCGAGTGCTTTCTCCTCACTGAGCTCTTGAGCAGTCAAATCCAACTTCTTCCGTGACAGCTCATCAATGGAGAGACCTGGATACATACACAAAGACTCGTGTAAGCAGCATTTTGTTTCTAGGATGAAATTTGGAGGAATAACCAAAAAACAAGATAGGCATGGGCAAGCATAGAGAGAAAAACATATAAACTGCATATGCAACCGTAAAACACAAGGGTCAGAAGCAACCAGAAATGCACATCATCTTTGAAAACCAACTGTATAGTCATAACTGAATTTGGTATCTTCTACTTAACATGGGTTGTGAACCAAATAGATTAGCAAATCACACTTTGGAGTATCACAAAAGGAGGGCTCAGGTACTACATGAAATGATAGGATGATGAATCTCATGGGCTAACTGTAATAACAGTATGTCATGGTGATTATTCATAGCATTCTAGATAAGATGATGTCAAGTGGTAAATGATCTGTTTTTAGTTAATGTATTCTCACCTTGTACGATAGACCATTCTCCATTTTTGCAAGTAACTGGGAATGAATAAATCAGTCCAGTGGGGACATTGTATGAGCCATCAGAGTATACACCCATAGAAACCCAAGTACCCTGGAGTAGATTGAGGTAAAAGATCAGATGGTCAGATTAATCCATTTGACATAGCGATTGAATGTGCATCAATCTAAAGGAATCTCCAACTACAGGTAAAGGACAGCTTACCTCTGGAGTTCCAAGGACCCAGTCACGAATATGATCACATGCAGAACTAGCAGCAGAAAGTGCACTAGAAAACTTTCTAGCTTTGATTATAGCAGCGCCACGCTGCTGGACGGTAGTTATGAACTCACCATTCAACCTAAGAAATCCAAAAAATTAAAGTGAAAAATAGGATATGTTAGGCGGAAATAAAAAAGAATTGAAATGCCTATTCATGGTAAACATGATTTTATAGACGGAAATTCTATACCATTCATCATCAGCAACAAGCTCACGGACAGGCTTCTCTCCAGCTGGAGTTTTGACAGATGCATGGTTGACATCAGGATACTGTGTCGAGGAGTGATTTCCCCAAATAATGACATTTTTAACATCTGATACTTGCACGTTCAATCTCTCTGAAATCTGTCCAAGGGCCCTGTTGTGGTCCAATCGAGTCAAACAAGTAATGTTCTTCTCTGGGATAGATGGAGCAAATTCTTTCAGAATCAATGCATTGGTGTTGGCAGGATTAGCAACGACCAAAACCTGGAAGTCAGAACACAAGAAGAATTAAACTGAACATCTCAAATAAAATCTATAACGTCCACATAAGTTTCAGAATTCTTATAATGACTTTTGTTTTGTACCCTACAATACAAATGAATCCTATGGGCATCAAAATTGCCATAATTTCACATGTATTACAGTAACAGTATCAAGCTGCAGATTTATAGATGTGTTTGTGCTGTTGGCGGAGGCATTCTTACACAGACAGATGTAACTTCATAAAAGAATCCATGAAGTTCATGTGTAATTACCTTGCAGTTAGCCGCAGCATGCTTCTCAAGGGCAGAAGCTTGAGACTTGTAAATGGACACATTCTTTGACATCACATCTTTCCTCTCCATACCCTCTTTCCTTGGAAATCCACCAACCATAACAGCAATATTTACACCAGTGCAAGCTTCAACAACATCAGTTGTGGCTACAACACCTGATTTAGACAACACGATGGATAAGTTTCAAGTTCAACTAACAATCCCCTTTTAAGAATAATTGGTATAACATACAAATCGGTCAAGGAAAATGGAACTTCTTGTTTGACACTGTAAGGAAGCTATATTACTACCTTTAAGAAGAGGGAATGCTGCATCCACCAATTCCATTTTGACTCCATTAAGAGCCTCAGCAGCAGGTGGAATGTCAAGCATGTGAAGGATCACAGGCTGGTCAGCCCCCAACATAACTCCTCTTGCAATCATAGGAACCAGAGCATATCCAATTTGTCCTGTAAAAAAGAATTGCATTCACTATCAATGCTGCACCAAATCCAACCCAAAAAGGAACACCAGGAGTCAATGAAAGTTCCAATTAGCACGAACTAAAGATCGACTTCCTTTTGTACTAAACACCCATCAAATAAACTGCACACGAAAAGGCATTCCACCCAAATCAGCATTCCAGCACATAAATTTAATTCACAATGTCTCGTCCAAGTTAAAATCACTCAAGAGATACCAGCTAGTCTAAACACAATATAAACTCTATATTTAAGAGAAAAGCTAGTCAAGTTGACGAAATAACTCAAAAAGCACATGAAATCTCACATTGATTAAACCCAATCACATTTACAACTAGACAAATCTCATTATCCTTCTATCAAAATGATACCGAAGGCTTCTCTTTTTCAAATATAAAGAATTTCGATTCAACAAGATATTTACCAAAAACAAAAAAAGCAGCATCAGCTAACCCAAGTAATCACTAATAATTCGAGACAAACAGAATAAAAGATCCTTAAATCAAACTTAACCAGAAAAGGTGACACCAAGGCACTCACAACAAGACTACCAACAGATCCACAGTCCAACAAGCTAATCAATACTAACCACCGATCCAACAAGTTAATAAACACCAAAAACTGATCCAATAGTCACCTAAAGTAAACGAATTCGCGAAACAAAAATAAAATAAAATAACAAAGACTCGAGCAGATCCAGAAATGATTCAGCGAGTTACGGAAGTAGTACCTGCGGCGCCGGTGACGAGAACACGGACTGGTTCTTTCGCCATTTCTGAGTGACAGATCTGCGATCTGAGAATCGATGAAATCTAAGGACAGTTGAGTGAGTTTGAGAGAGCTGTGAAAAGGCTGAGACTTTACTCGAGAAGAGTGTGATATATAGGTATGAGTGGGTGAACTCTTCAATTCGCCCACGGAAAATGGATATTCCAGGGAACATGTCGTGCGACGTCGTTTACTGTGGTCTTATTATTTTCTAAAGATATTTTTGTCCTATGGAAATTAATAAATTGTACTAGTTTTTTCTTGTCTAGTTTTGAATAATGGAAAAATAGTATAATTATAAAAACACACAAGGTAAATAAAAATTATGGTAATATCACATTAATAGTTTTTTTTTAAAAAGAAAATCAAGTTTGTTTTTATGTTTGTCCCTAAAATTAGATCGTGATTGTATCTTTTCTAAATTTACTTTTTGTTTTTCATTTTAGTTCTTTATTAATTTATCGAACGACAATTTGGAAAAAAAGTTATAGTAATATGCTTTCTGGATAGTTATTTCTTTTATTGAAAAATTAAATAAGGGATGTTTTAATATAAATAATCATAAGTAAATAATATATTTATATAAGTTATCAAAATCTATTAGAGGTTTTTAATATTGAATTTAATAAACATTCTATATAATAAAGTTACTTTTATCTTGTAACTTCTTTTTTGAACAATAATAAGATTAATATAAAAATAATAAGATTTACACATGAGTAAAACCTTTCAACTGTCATACCTATTCGAATATAAAACTGAGGTATAAGAGGGCAAACTAAATTAAAAGTAGCAAAAAGATACAAAAATACCACATACTCAATATGGGGATTGTTGAAGAACTCGGAAAAAAAAAAAAGTTGTATCACCACGTCGAACATTCAAACGTGTATCCTCGCTTCCTTCCACAACATCTGTGGACTAATGGTTTGTCTGCCCGTATAAAACACTCAGATCACATGGACTAAAATTAGTCATTGTATCCACTTTTAATATAAAAAAATAATAATAAATGCATGAGAAACAAACAAAAAAAGTTATTGGTTAAAGATTGCAAGACCGGGTACTGCAATCTTATTTATATGGATAGTACTTTCTCACCACCACCATATTATGCCCATTGTGATCAAGGGCATAATATTGAAGCTTCTTTGTTTCTTTGTTGCATGCATGTTTTCAATTATACATCGCTTCATTTTATTTTTAAATTTTCATAGAATCGTGGTCGCTATTCTAAGTAAGGTATAGTAATCTTAATTTTTTTTTTTTTTTTTTCTGATGGTGTGTACTCTGGCCATGTTTATTTGAGGTTATTATTGGTGATATCCTTAATAATCCTATTCAGTGGTGTGTTTACTGGCAATTTGTTGAGCCAATTATTAACCTGGTTGGCCTGGTATTTGGCCACATTTTCGAGTGATTTTAGTAACAAAAAAATGTCGCATGACCCATTTGGGATTTGAGATTTCCTCCCCTTTATAACCTCAACTTTTACACATGAATTGACATTTTTACTCTGATTTTTCATCTAAATTACACCCCTTTCTATCAGGTGCAAAATGCACCTAACACACTCATTTAAACCCCTTACCCACTCTCCCAAACACCACAGTTCAGTTCTCCTCAACTCAGGTAGGTTGTGGTCCTGGCATGGTTTTCCTTCTTCTTCTAAATTCTACTTCTTTTTTTTTTTTTTTTAATGTTGAGGTCCTAAAAAAAATACTACACCTTCTTGCTCGATTATTGTAATACTTTTTTATTACTGTAATTTTTTTGGTACTAGTATTAATACCTTGTTTTCTCTTCATCCCCGGCGTAGCTATGATAAATTGCATGCGCTCTGCCTTTCGTTAACAAAGTAACTCAAGGCAGCTAGATCTTTTTGTGCATCCCGGTGAGTTAGGCTCCGCCCCGCCCCACACTCAAATTTTCGTTTGTTTCCTTGTTATCTTAACAACAATTTTGTCCATTTGGTTTATCTACATATATTTTTTCTCTGTACTTATGGTTGATAGCACATCTTTTCTTCAACATATATAGCATATAGTCATCTAATTGGTCAGTATTTAGTGTAGTAGTTATGGGAATTATTGTATTTTTTATCGCTCTATTCTGTTCGTACTCCATTTAGTTGTTATACCTTGTAGTTGGCATGTCAATGGGCAATGAAAAATATTTCTATATGAATTATTTGGCACCCCCTAGTTTACAATATGTGTCACTGATGCTTGGGACTAATTTTCCCCAAATGTTCTTTTTGTTGGTTCGCTTCAATTGATTTTTTTTAGAGTAGGTTGGTTTCCACTCGACAGATTATGGTTTCTTATTATTGTTCAACAGATGATGACTGATATGTGTTGTTTCACTCACAGTTTTTGCGTGTGTCTTTTTAAATTCCTCAAGCGGAATCAAAAAACCCGTCGTACTCTTCGTGATCGGCGATATAGCATTAATAGTAAAATTCCAAGCTAAGTGAACCATTTGTGTATGATAGTTAATAACAATGACCAGGCATGTCTAAGAAATCTGCTTATGAATAGGAATGCGTTTGGTAGATTCTGCCATTTGTTGGAACATTCTGGTGGCCTTATTGAAAATAGAAGTGTAACAGTTAGTGAACAAGTAGTTATATTTCTAAGTGTCATCTCACACCACAAGAAGGATTGGGTTGTGAAGCATGAATTTATGCATTCGGGGCGTATGATTAGCCAATGATTTCATAGGGTACTAAATTCGATTCTTAAACTCCATGGTACATTCTTCTCACGCCCGTTGCCAATTAGTGATGATTGCATGGACTCTTGCTGGCGATGGTTTAAGGTACAAACATTGTAGTGCATGTTTATCGGTGATTTAAACATTACACAATTATAGCAGTAATAATATTTTTGATTGCCTTTATTGGTTAGGGGTGTTTCGGTGCCCTTGACGGAACGTATATTAACGTTAGGGTCCAAGATGTAGAGAAAGGTCGTTATCCTACAAGGAAAGGACATATTTGCGGTTAATGTATTAGGTGTATGCAACATGAACATGCAATTCATTTAGGTACTAACGGGTCGGGAAGGTAGCGTTGTAGATAGTAGAGTTTTATGTGATGCAATAAACAGACCAAACAGGTTGAGAGTCCATGTAGGTATTTTAATGTAGTTTAAGCATGATTCAACTACTAAGATTAGGCTACAATTTGTTATAGTATTTCCTATTGATACGATTTTTTTTGTTAGGTAAATATTACTTGTGTGACAAGGGCTATATGAATGGAGATGATTTCTTGACCCCATATAGAAGTGTTAGATATCATTTTAGAGAATGGGACCACCGCTCTATGGGGCCTCAAAATAAAGAGTTGTTTAATTTGAAGCACTCTTCAGCTAGGAATGTAATCGAACGTACATTTGGGTTGTTCAAAAGTGCGTTTGGGTATATTGAGGAACCAATCTTTCTATCTGATACATATCCAAAATAGGATAATCATGGCATGTTGCTTATTACACAATTTCATTCGTATCGAGATGCCAAATGACCCAATAGAATGTGAAATTCCTGAAGTAACGGAGCAAGTGTTTGATTCTAATTCCAAGTTCATCTCGACTATAGACATAGACCTTGCATGGTCCAACTGCGCGTGATGAGTTGGCATCATCTATGTATAATGAATGGGTAAATCATTGTGCTTGAACGATGGTATAGGACATTTTTCGATGTATCTTGAGTTTGTACTTTTACTCTGAGATTTCTATCATTTGTAATATTGTCTTATACGAGCAGTCAATACACTACAAAAAAACAGACCTATAGCAACGGATTTTTTGCAACGGATTTCATGAAAAATTCGTTGCAAAACAGATTTGTTACGGAATTTTGCAACGGAAAATTTTCCGTTGTTATAGGTACCACTGCTATATAGCAACAGATTTTTTGGTTGTTGCTAAATATTGCCACGGATTTTTATCCGTTGTAAAATTCCATTGCAAAATTCGTTATTTAAAAAGTTGACTTTTTATATTTTGCAACGACTTTGCGATGGTATATTCGTGGCAAAGTTGATGGCAATTCGTTACAAAATCGGGTTTCATTTGCAACGAAATGTCGTTGCAATATTGCAACGGAATATTTGCAACGTCAATCCGTTGCAAATTTTGTAGGAAATATTTAGCTATAATTCGTTGCAAAATTATTTTATTTGCAACGACATTTGCAATGAAAGTCGTTGCTATATTGCAATATTTTTTTGCAACGACATTCCGTTGCAAAATTTGCAACGACATAATTTACTATAATTCGTTGCAAAATAATTTCCGTTTACAACAACAATTGCAACGACAATCCGTTGCAAATTTTACTACTATAATTGCAACGACAATCTATTGCAAAATTATTTTCGTCTAAAACAACAATTTCATAATTTATATTCAATAATAAAAAAATATTTAATTTAACTCTAACAAAAAAATTCAAATATAATAATATATTTAAGGCAAAATACTTATAATACAAATAATTCAATATTCCAATTCACAAAATAAAAATATTCAATTTTAAAGCATACACATTTAAAGAGGGGGATCAAATTCATTTTCACAATGATTCAACATTCCAACCCTGTCCAAACTTCATCGGACATCCAACAAACTCTCTTTTTCTTCTTCCTATATCGCAACATCGCCTCCCTATAACTCCTGCGGGTTTGGGTTTGAAGCCTTGGATCCTACGTGTAACATTTCTACAAAATATAATACAACAATATGATAACAACACAAAAAGTAATTAATATTCACATAAACTATACATTTAAATCTTACACTAAATTTTTGAAACTTGTGAGTTAGGTTTTTGACTTGTAAGTTAACTAACACTACAAAAAAACAGATGTATAGCAAAGTTAGTTTAATTAACTATTTTAAGTTGAAAGTTAACAAAGTTAAATTAATTTCGTTAAATTTTTAACTTATGAGTTAAATAAGTTAAATTAATTTAGTTAAAAAAATTAAATTGAAAGTGAACTAAGTTACATTAGTTTAAATGAGTTTCTAACTTGTGAGTTAATTGAATTAAATTAGTTTAGTTAAATATTTTAAATTGAAAGTTAACGAAGTTAAATTAATTTAATTAGTTTAGTTAAATATTTTAAATTGAAAGCGAATTAAGTTACATTAGTTTAGTTGAGTTTTTAACTTATGAGTTAAATAAGTTAAATTAGTTTAGTTAAAAATTTTAAGTTAAATGTGAATAAGTTACATTAGTTTAGATGAGTTTCTAACTTGTGAGTTAACTAAATTAAATTAATTTAGTGAAATTTTAAGTTCAATATACCAACCACATCCTTAATACATTAACGCATTCAATATACCAAACACAACATATATTTTAAATCAAGCACATTGTAGCAAAGGATTACAAAAAGCATACCTTAAATCTTTGTCAAGTTCACCTAAATCTTCCAAACCGGTAGAACTTACTATCACTGGCAACATCATTCGTAGCTTTTTTGCAACCTGTTCTACAAGGCTTGCACCAATGTTCTTAATTTTTTCCTGAAATTCAATGCTCTTTGCAACTGTCACACCATCCTACGTAACCTTAGCGGCACCCCGACTTTGTTCAAGCACTACATTACGCACTTATACCAAATAAAACAATCATTACATTTCTCAGCACTGTATCACTAAATGCAAGCATGATATGTTCGGTAACTTCAATAAATTTGAGTGACACAACATTCCATGATATGTTCGTGCATAGAGCATCATAAAATTGCAACATCCAAAAACCAACAAATATAGTGAACAGTAAGCAAATGTTATTATAAAAAGATGAAACATAAGATCATTAACACCAGTAATATCACAATACCTTAGGAGCCATAGTTACTCTAACTGCATCACCAAGTTCCTCAACACCCTTAAGCATCAATGCCCTTGCCTCCACTCCAAATCTAATGTCATTTGCAGCATAGTTTCTGCTCCAACCCCATCTACTACCAACCTACAACAACCCATCTGCTCCAACCCCATCTACTACCAACCTACAACAACCCACCTAGAACCATCAATCATTCAGGCCAAACCAAAATATTTTGGTGGTGGCTAAACCCACCCAGAACCATCAATCATTCCATCCTCCTTCATTCCACACTATTGCTGTAAACACAAAAAAAAGGAAAAATAAAAAAAAAATTAGAAACCAAACAAATACCATCTACTATTAAAAACCAAATCACACAAACTATTACAATCACCTCCTAGGGCGGCGGATCTCCGGCGTCTGTCGGCGACGGCGATGGCAGCGGTGACGTTTGGTGGCTGAAGGAGGACGGCAGCAGTTGGGGGGGGGGGGGGGGAAGGAAGGTGGCAGCAGTCAAGAAAAAATAGAAAAAGAGGAGAGGGGAAAGAAAGAAAAAGAGAAGAGGAGAAAGGTAGGAGAAATAAAGAGGATGCCGGTAGAAGGAGCTCGGCGGCGGCGGCAATGGCAGGAGGAGTTGGCGGCTGAGCTGGGGTAGGTGAAAGAAAAAATAAGAGGGGGGAACCAAGGAGGGAAAAGAGAGAGGGAAAGAAGGTGAAATGAAAAAAATTAGGATAAAAAATTGGGAAGGAAAATATAGAGTCCAAAAATTAATCTATCATCATCAAAACTAAGATGATTTTTAAAATTAAGAAATATTTTTAAAATTAAATGAGATATAAGAATTAAGATATTTATCTCAATTAATAAATAAAATAAAATATGTTTTTAAATTAATAAATATTTTTAAAATTGAATGAAATAAATGATTTTTAAGATTTTCTTTTCCATTAATAATTGAGATAAAATATTTCTAATATTAAAAAATAAATAGAAAAAGCCATCATCATCAAAATTAAGAATTAACATTACGAGGAAAATAAATATTAATTGTGATAAAATACATTATGTCCAATGAATAATCATCATCATCATCTTATCCAAATGCTTCTGCATCGTCATTCGCATAGTTTAAAATTTTCATATGTTTCCATCGAAATTGTAGACACGTTTTCATTTTCGATGTTATGGAAACAAAAATACATGATAGATTTATATTATCCTAATTAGTAATGTTATATGTATAAATATCAATATAATATAGATATTTTATTATACATAATTAAAAATAAATATTACATTATTATATAGTTTAAAATAGCAACTATAATATGATGTTAGTTTAAAATTTATACCTAGCTTGCTCACAAAATTTGCAAAGTTCCAAATGCTTGTCTTCTTTCCAGAATAACATACAACCAGTCTTACATGTGTCAATTCTCTCAACCGGTAAAGCCAACTCTTTTATCAACCTTTTCATACTATAATAATCATCGGGTAACGTGTGATCTCGTGGCAACATCTCCCCTATTACTTGTAAATACTGATCATGACAACTCTGTGATATATTGTGTTCAGATTTGATGTTTACTAACCTCGCTACCGCAAATAACTGAGAGTGAGTTTTGCTCCCAGCATATAATGGCTGATCCGTAGCACACACGACATCAAAAAACTTTTCAAACAGTGCTCCTAAATTGTCAGCCTCATCATAATTAGAACTCGGACCAGCCACGTTTGCATATGGTTGATCGCTAGGATATGCCGAATCATTGAATACATCCCCCTGTGGACGAGATACAGGACCAGCTACATCAAACACCATCCTCTGATCCCAATTCAATTGCTCATAGTAATTCCAATTTGTCGTTTGATCTACACAGTTGTCAACTGAAATTGGATGCTCATAATCCATCTGTATAGGCTCACCATGAGATGTCCAATTGTAGTAATCTTTCCTAAAACCTTTCTTATAAAGATCGAATGTCACCTCCTCCGTGGATTTGTACTTACTATTTTTACATACACTACATGGACAACGAATTTTCTCCCCATCCATAAAATCATGTTGTGTTTTTGCCCAATCTATAAACTCAGCGACCCCATCTATAATTTTTTTTGTAAGATGACGATTACCGGGTATATTCTTCTCGTACATTCATTTTCTCAATTCTCTCAACATCTTTTTCTAAAATCAACAAATATTATACATATTCCTTAACATGCATACATACATAAAAAACTAAAAATTCCAAGAATAAAATGAATATATATAAATAAACTAGAAATTTTTTTGTACTAACCTTAATGTAAGTCAGCTAAATGTCCAAATGTGTGACTCGTTGCACTAACATGATCATTAACGGTCTAATGCAAAGATTTATTAAAAAATCGATTTTGTGGATGAAAGGAGAGAAGAGGAAGAAGTTGTTGGATGAATATAAAAATAAGTGTGAAGTAGAATGAGGGTTTTCTTATATTACGGATTTCGCAATGAAACGATATTTCCGTTGCAAAATTCGTTGCAAAACGTAAAGAATTTTAAAATAGTAGGTTATAGCTGTCACAAACATATTGCAATGGACGAATCCGTTGCAAAAATTTGTTGCAAATTCAGTGGCTCAATAATTAATGCTTACAGCTGTATGTACGGATTGCAACGACTTCATAGGTTGTTGCAATACCGTTGCAAAATTGTCGGCAAGTTTTGCAACGGACATATTTCCGTCGCTAAATCTGTTGCAAATCACAATATTCACATTGCAAGACAGGTTTTCATTGCAAATTTTGTTGCACATTTTTTTGCAACAGATTTAAATAGAATCTTCGTTGCAAAGTATGCAACGAAAGATGACCGTTGCAAAACCATTGGAAGTTTGCAACGGAATTTGTCGTTGCAACATTTTGCCACGACTTTTGCAAAGACTTATGTTGAATGTGGGACATCTTAAAGTTGATCAAATTTTGCAACGGAATATTGCAACGGATAGCCCGTTGCAAAATATCATTGTTAATTTGCAACCGAAGTTGCAACGAAAATGTACAAAAAATAAAAATCCGTTGCAAAATCGTAGCAAAAGTCGTTGCAAATTTGCAACGAATTGGTCCGTTGCTATAGCCCTATTTTTTTTTAGTGATACATATATTACAATGAGGTGTGGACCTTTGAATTTTATGTAATTTCACCATAGATTCACTTTACGTGTTAAAAAATTTGTCTTTTGTTGTGTTTGATTCTCTATACTTTTGCTTATTGTTTGCTGCGGTACAAAATGTGAGTTCAAATTACAGACAATGCTAGTATCTTGTATATTGATGCGCTGTTATTTACTGATTTAGCATTTAAGAGCTTAGCTAATCAAGCATGTTTTATTATTGTCAATAATTAATTACTACCAAATCCAGTGTGGTTTTAATTAAATATGCGCCTGTGCATTGAACTGGAAATCATTGAACAACCACTATGAGCCTACCGAACGATGATGGTAATAGTAAACAGCGTCACCGTGGGGCAATCAAGAAAAAATCCACTAGTCGGCATCCTTGGACCGCTGAGGATGAAGAAGCGCTACTAAATGGATTGAATGCAATTATTGTGAGTGGCTGAAAATGTGATAACGGATACCTAATGCAGTTAGAGGGGCATATGCTAACATCTTTCCAAACTCGGACATTAGGTCCGAGCTACACAAACTTGAAAATCCAGGTATGGAAAAAGCAATACTCTATACTTGTCAGCATGATGTCGAGAAGTGGCTTCGGCTGGGATGAGTGTAAAAATATGATCACAGTCAATGAGAAGGGGATCTGGGAGGATTGCGTTAAGGTTATTATTTCATGCAAAGCTTGCATTTAATTTATGTCCATTGAAATGCTAATGACACGTTTGTTAGTGACTAGCTTTCCTGAATTATAACCAAGTAGGTCCAACTGCAAAATCCATGCATTTCAAATCGTTCCCATATTTCCCTGCTTGGCGTGAAATATTTGGTAGGGACCGTGCGACTGGCGAAAGGTTAAAGGACTGCAAGGCCACTACAGATGGCGTTCAGGTGGAAGAATAAATAGGAACATAGGATTACTACGTTCCTATGGCAAAGTGGAACTCGGAAAAAGGCTTCATCACGAACGATTATGATCCTGAACTGACGATCAATCTTAATGTCGATCCCACTGCAAACTCTTCAACGGCCCCTAAGGTCACAAACGGGAGTGTAAAGAAACGAAAACACAACTGAGGTTAGTTCACATGGTTATTTCTTTCTGTCAAGACGGCAACACCCGTATGGGGACACTTACAGGGGTCCTCAAAAATTAAGTTTGGTGATCCAGAGAAGCATTCAGTTGTGGCAGATGCAATTGCTGAACTGGAGGGGGTTGATTATGATGAACAACTTGTCATTACTCAACGCCTACACAACACTTAAAGACATGGAGCTATTATTTTCACTACTAAATGAAAACATGTGGCATTGTGAGTTTGATGCTCGCTGGCTGATTTTGACGCCTGCCTTTGTCCGTTAAAAACCCCAATGTTTGTCTACCGCGCTGATATTTTGTGAATTGCATCGTTTTAAACATTTGATATGGTAGCTTATAGCTTATGACTCGTGCTTTGTATCCTAACGCTTACTCTTTTGTGCGATACATCACATCACTATTTCGTAAGTTTCAATTAATTTATTTTGATTTGTCATTCGTGAAATCTTACTATTATTCTATAGTTCAACTCTACTTCCTTTACGCTTGAGATTCATTACAACTTGTGCATTTACACACTGTGGCCACAATTGCAATTAGGGGAATAAAGGATTGTTAGAATAGGTGACCAGAAAGTCAATGTGGTTGGTTGTTTTGAGAACTATTCAACAATCTTTGAACGAAAGTAATATTATGTTGATGAATGTAGTGAGGATTCATCATTGGCAATGATAAGTTTGTTGTGCTTACAGCTAGCATTGAACGTGGTTTTGATGTCACAACAAAAGCCCACAGACCGAACATATGAATCCAAGAAGTTGGACTGCGCATAAGTTGGCAGTCATGGAACCAAGTTCTGTAGATCGGTCTGAAACACTCCAAGTCGAGGACCTCGATATTGGGTATCGAGGGTCTTATAGAGACTTGGACTAAGGATTACATTCATTGGATGAGTATCGTGTTTCATCGGTGACAGACATTGGACGTCTATGCAATATTAGTAGATTAGTTGACAAGGGTGTCGGCTGATTGAGGTGACTCATGGGAATCGTCATACGAAAAGCCACACGGGATTGGTCGGTATGACTAGTATTCTCGGTTCCGGTAGTACGGGATTAGTCCTCGGACTTGAGGAATCACATCAGTCGCTTACATACGAAGGCTATATCTTGGATCTGGCGAGCGGTGATTGTGTCATAAGACATGGTCATCATAAGCCTTGTTCAGTGCAGTCGGAGTACGTACGAAGACGGTGGATTCCAAGATAGGATCTGTCCCCTATCAAAGATTATGACAGCGAGATCTCCTATGCGCTCTGAGATGGTTTAGACTCTCAAAGTCTATGGCCATAGCACTTGGTTGAGTGGGAAAGAATTTCCTACATCAATCATAGAGTTAAACCTATCTCAAGTTTGAAGCATAGATGCCTAAGTCAAGGATGAGAACCGACATCCTATTCCATGGCCTAGACTAAGGCCGGGAGACAGGCGACAGTAGGACCGTACCTATATGTAACTCAAAGCCTAAATGTTCACGCCACATATTCACCTAGTCTCTAGTGCCATAGGCCGTTGCTAGACGGCCACCCATGGTGACAGACTACTTTGGTTATGAGATAACAAGAAGTAGGTCCAAGTCTAGCTGAGGGTGAACCTAAAGAGTTACACCCAATTCACCAGATGTGAAATGAATTAATTTAGAATTAATTCTGGGAGAATGTTTAATTTAATGGACTAAATTAAACTTCTTGGATATTTAAGCCTTCATGGATTAATTGGATTAATCGGACTTAAATTCATAAATTGGATTATGGATTTAACGAGCATGGGCTTTCCTTTTAATTAGATTAAAATGATGAATTAATTAGTGGGGTTAGAATATTAAATAGGATTTAATATAGAGTCCATTGGACCTTTGGACTATTTGAATTAGATTTAAATAGGCCCATTCCATAAAGCCCGTCAAGGATGGATGGACGAGATTTGATCTAGAGGTTTGGAGATGGAGGGCTAGGATGAATCCTAGGATGATGTTTGACTAGGTCAAAGCCTAAGTCAAATAGGATTTGACTAGGTCAAATCCCTAGTTGATTAGGATGTGTCTGTTTGGAATAGGTTGAGTATGATTAGGAATTCTAGTTCCTTATAAATACTCAAACACACACACATACACATCACACACTAATCTCTACACACACAACTATGCCATCTCTCTCTCTCATCCATCTTCTTCTTCACTTCTCCAAGTTTTTTCCTTTGTTCTTCTTGATTCATTCAAGTTAGAACATAAGAGACGTTGGTAGCGTTAATCAATAGCATTGTATCGATGTCTCTTCTCCTCTAAATGATTTCATGCTAGCACGGAATTCGTCGGTATCCAGTGAAGCGTGTGGACAATTTAGAGGGTCTCTACATGAACAATACGTATAGCCAAACTAAGAAGACTACGAGGACAACGTTCTCTCTTTACGTTTCTTGTTCCTCCAAATTTTATGGCCTCCATGTTGTGTACCTTCTTGAACATGAGATACACCGAACGCGCGAGAGAGTCAAGGGCACACCCCTTGATCCATTATGCATGTTTGATGTATGCTTTAATTCTGTTTATTTTAACGCTTTACGCTTTTATATTACGCAATCCCACACTTCCGCCGCACCTCTCCCGGGCCGATCCATCTTACAAGGATAAGTCCATTTACAAGGCTCACATTTCTAGCGTTATTATGACATAAAGTTCCCATAACTTAACGAACAAAAATGTCGAAATTCACATAAATAACCTAATAGACCCACTCCATCAGACATGTCATTTGAACTTGTAAATCATATCACACATTACATTACCATACTTCATTCAGAATAAGCAATGGCTTTACAAAAAGGCTACCAATAGGGTAGCATACGCAAATATGCAAAATCCTACAATACTTCTGCATGCATATTCTAACGGAGGCATACCTTACCTTACAACCATTCAAGAAAATGTAAATAATACAAGTTGCCATTAAAAAAAATCAACGTTAGTAGTGTGGTTGCGGAGCGTCTTCAGTCACTGTCCGTGAAGATCAGGTCAACCACATCTGCCATGCCCTCCCCTGGAGCTCCATCAGGATTGGAATGAACAACATTACATCCACTGCTCTCATCATCCTTGCCCGAGATTTTGCAAACGATAACATCATAACGTCGTCTTCGAATATCTTCTTAAGTTTATCCCATTCATGTTCTCCTTTCTGAAGGTAAGCATCGACAAAAGAAATGTCCTGAAACTAAAAGGCATGAATCTTAGTTATATTAAATTATGTTCTAAGAACTGCATTCACACATGAAAAAAAAAAAAACAGGCGAATGAAATGACCTACTTGTATGAGAGCCTCGCAAACATCGTTCGGACATACGCTTTGTTAGTATTACGATCCCAATTTATAGGTGGATGGTCCATTATAGTCTTGAAATTGCTATATTGGGTGCGAAGACATTCAAGGTGCCATTCGTAAATCTTGGGCTTGAAATCCTAGTGCCAACCCTAGAAACGGTGCCTGATTCAAACTCTAGAGCTTACTTGTTTACATGTTCAGGGTAGCATTGCTTCCATCCCCGTATTGCCTGCTCGTCCAACATGGTTATGAAGGCGGTGTTGTGCGCCTTCGTCCACCAGCTGGAGTAGAACCATTTTCTCTAAGGTTTTCTAGGGATCAAAAGGGTCATACTACGAGATGAAAGGGTTTGGTGGGTTGAAGAAAATGAATAGGTATATAGGGTTCATTTTAATGTGAATGATCATATTTCCTTTATTACAGTGTAGGGATCCCCTCGTATTTCAATATAGCCATAATCATCCAATTGAATATAATTTTAAATACATGCTTCTATCTATTTCTCCATTTATGGCACCTCCAACAAAAGACATGTGGATCAGTGAATCTAAGATAAAAATAATAATAATTGATTTTACTTATTTCAAGGAATATGAATGTTGCATGGTCACTTTTTATCCCCACGTATTGATAGTACAACAAATTATCTTTGCATATCTGAAGCTTTCACTGCCAAAATCTTCATTTGCTTGTTTCCGAGAAATTCATTGTCAATTAAGCAACATTAGTGATGAACTAAATATGGTGTGAGTCACACATACATAAAAAAGTTGCTTGGCCTTAGTGTGGGGTCATATATAATTCTAAACAAATGCAATTAAAAATGATGTTATCATATCGTTTAACAAGATTGTTTGTAAAGAACATGTAATTATTAAATGATAATAGTAAGGGAATTTGAATTTAGATTAAAAACTATAACTTTTTTAAAATGAAAGTAATGTTTTATTACTTAGGAAAATCAATCTTAATTGCTTATACTATTTACAAGTGTTGTTCCAATTGACAAAAACCCTTCCAAGACGTACTTAAATAATCCTCTCCATATTCATTTAAAAACAGGAACTAAGGAATAAAAAGCTATATTCATTTACAAATAAATCTACATTGTCATCCCATTAATGTACATAAAATTATTTTAAAACAGAGCACAATAATATTACATGCAATACTAATATTTCTGATTTATGCTTAAGATGCAAGTAGAAAATGATAACTTCAACAACTATCCATTGCAGTAAATTTTTATACGGATGAACTCATAATAAGCAAAAAAATTGAAATATATGAAACGAGTTATTGAAGAAAACATGATTAATGCAAATAAAAAGCTATAACATCATTAAACGAAAAATGACAAATCTTATCAGAGCAAATTTTAAAATAAAGCATAAAAGACTACAGAAAATATGCTTTTAGGTACAATGCTGAAAAGGTAGCAAATGGACAAAATCCGTAGCGAAAAGGCTTTTGCTACGATTTTTGGGCATAGGGAGGAAGGGCGTAGCAAATGCTTCGCTACGAACAAAATTCGTAGCGAAAAGTTATTTGCTACGAAAAATTCGCTTTTGTTATGACGTCCTGATCGTAGCAAAAGATTGACTTTTGTTACACTCTTTTGCTATGATTTTTCGGTCATAGCCATAATATGACATTTGCTACAAGTAAATAGCTTTTGTTACAATGTCAAATTTGATGCAAAAACACCATCGTTTGCTACGGCTATCGAGTTGTAGCAATTAATGGGAGTATTTCTACGAATTAACTTTCGTTACGATGTCAAATTCATTGCAAAACGAACAAGAAAAATTATAAGCTTTCCCTGCGGAGTTCTATTTGTAGCAATAACATCTTACATTAACTTTTACTACGATCATTTTCCCGTAGTAATAAAACTAAAATTTGATTTGCAGTTTTGCAATTATCTTGATGTATTATTAAAGTATTATTAAATTATCATAAGATAACTTGCACATGATATATAACTAATATATTTGTAATATTGAATAACACAATTAGTCAACGTGCATATCACTAGCACATATTACAACCAATATATTTGCAATATTGAACAACATGCATATGTTAACTGACAAAAAAGTAGCATCTTCCAATTCCATCATGTACAAACCTTTACCACTAACGACATAATTGTGCAAATGACATTACACAATTCTTAACCATAGTCATTAGATCACAATTAAAAACCTCAAAGTTACATACTAGAACGCAAACATACATACAGTAGACAAAAGGTAGCTTCTCATCTTGTTCAAATCTCCATAACCTGAAATATTATAACCATAAAATCCATAAATAAAAGTAAGAAGAAAAAGTGTACAAAGTTGCATGTTGAAAGGAAAGAGACATTTTCTTACGTTCACGAACACCCAATAAACACATTTGTTAACAACTTCTCCAATGATAGTAACATCTCTACTTGGTCGCTGTAACTTCTCGTTAGAAATGTAAACTCTCCAACATATTGAGCATATTGAGCCCACTACAGTAATCTATGGAATAGAGAAGCAATCCTCATATTCATACTTATATAATGTTGAGAGTCATAGCAGCAGCCTGGCACTCCAAGGATTCGAACCCAGCAGCAGCAGCAGGCTCGTTTCTATGTGCAGGATAAATTTGCAAAAGGAGTGGACGCGCTTTTATTAGTTTGTTTTACGCTTTATCCGTTTTAATTTAAAAGTTGGTTAGTGTCCGGCAGTTATTGTCCAGCGGTTAATTAGTTGGGTTAGTAAATTAGTTTAGCAGTTATTAGGGTGCAGCTTGCTTGCTCTATTTAAAGGGACATCATGTACATACTTTCATTATCTTTTCTGCAATACAACCACACAAAGCAGTTTAATTTCTTCGATGGCTTCTTCTAGCATTTTTCCAGTTTGCGAGCATGGTATCAGAGCCATCTTTTGATGGTCTCTGATCCTGCTTCTTGCTTCCTTCTTTAGGCTTATATTTTCAATTCACTAAGATCTTTCTATACATTTTTTTTACTCACTGCGTTTTTCTCTTGGCGTTCAAGAAAGGAATCAACCATTTTCTGAAAGGTGAATCATGACGACTATTGAAGGAGGAGAAGGTGTTGGTGCCATGGGGCATAGACCCTTGATTGTTTCAGAGACTTTGAAACTGCAGGGTGGGGATCACCCTGGAATGAGCCTTGTTTCTGCACCCATGGATGGATGCAATTTTTTTGCATGGAGTCGTTCAGTGAGACTAGCTTTGGGGGCCAAACAAAAACTTGGTTTTATAGATGGATCTTGTGCAAGGCCAACAGGGAACAAGGAAGAAATCGAACAATGGGAACGGACAGATTGCATGGTAATTTCCTGGATTCTAAACTCCATCACCAAGGAAATCGCTGAAGCCATCCTGTATACTACATCTGCCAGAGATTTATGGCTCGAGCTTGAATCAAGATTTGGGGAAAGTAATGGCCCCCTACTATACCAGATCCAAAAGGAAATAGCCTCCATGACTCAAGGAGATTTAACTGTCACTGCCCACTTCACCAAGATGAAGAAGTTATGGGAAGAATATTCAAGTCTGAATCCTTTACCACCATGCAGCTGTGGTGCAAGTAAGGCTTTGGCAGATCAGGCCACCTCCAGCCAACTAATACAATTTATGATGGGCCTCAGTGAAGTCTATGACCACGTGCACAATCAAGTTTTGTGCATGGATCCGCTTCCTACCATTGGAAAAGCGCACTCAATGTTCTTAAGAGTGGAGAAACAAATGGAGATACATTCCGGGACATCTGGCTCCCTTCAGGAAGGAGCCATGACAGCAAGATCTTGGGATAGAAACAGGCAGGTCACTGAACAAGGTGGCCAGTGGAGAAAGGACAAAAGACAGTTGCATTGTGACAATTGCAACAAACCAGGACACACGAGGGAGACTTGTTTTAAACTCACTGGCTATCCTGATTGGTATAAGGAGATGATGGACCAGCGAAGAAGAAATGGAAGACCTAGGGGTGCAAGGGTCTTCAATGCTGAACATCAAGAAGACAGAAGCAGCAATCAAAGTGGCACACCACTACTAGATTATCAGACCAATATTCTGACCTCATTAGGGATGAATTGAGAAGGTTGCTGCAGCTTCAAGATGATGGAAACCAGCAGATCACATCTAACCTTGTGGAGTGCGATGAGTTTGCAGGTACCTTTCTTTCTTATCCGATCAAGAATATGTTTTCTCCTGATTGTTGGATCATTGACAGTGGAGCCTCCACTCATATGTGCTCTCATTTTTGTTCCTTTACCAACTTAACATCCCTAAATCCTCATACTTCTGTGAGGCTCCCTGATGGGACATCCAAAAGGATAAGTTTGGCAGGAAACATAGAATTATCCAATCTGCTTAAGCTAGAACATGTTTTGTATGTTCCTGACTTTAAATATAATCTTTTATCTGTGAGTCGGCTGTGCACTGATGGCTCCTTAAGAGTCATATTCACACAATATGAGTGTGTTATGCAGGACCTTTCGACTAAACAGGTGGTGGCAGTGGGAAAGAAAGTGGGGAGGCTCTATATGCTGGACAAGGGCTCTTTTACTCATGCTACAGTGACCCCTAAAACCAACTTGGCCTGTGCTATTTCTACTAAAGATGACAAAGACTTATGGCATAATAGACTAGGACATATAGGATTTGATGTACTCAAGCACATTTTCAGTATCAGCAATAAAATTGATGTTTCTAATAATTTCTGTGAGACTTGTCCCATTACTAAGCAGCATAGGCTGCCCTTTACCATTAGTGACACTCAATTTGCTACCCCTTTCCTCTTGATTCATGTGGAGTTATGGGGACCATACAGACAACATTCTACATCTCAGTGCAAATACATGCTCACTATAGTTGATGACTGCAGTCGTGCCACCTGGATTTTTATGCTTACTCACAAGACTCAAGTTAAACAAAAATTGGAAATATTTTTTGACATGATTGAGACTCAATTTCAGACAAAGGTCAAGACCATAAGGAGTGATAATGGAACTGAATTCACTAATGAACAATGTCAAAAACTGTTACAAGATAAGGGAATTATCCATCAAAGAACATGTGTGCATACTCCTCAACAAAATGGCATTGTTGAGAGGAAGCACCAACATTTGTTACAAGTAGCTAGGGCCATCATGTTCCAGGCAAAACTCCCCCCACGTTTCTGGACTGAAGCCCTTTTAACCTCAGCCTATTTGATAAATAGACTACCTACCAAGGTGTTAGACTGGAAGACTCCTTATGAGGTCTTGTACAAGAATGCTCCTTCATATGATCACATTAAAGTTTTTGGATGTCTTTGCTTTGCTACCAATGTTCTTCCTCACAAAGGGAAGTTTGAAAAGAGGGCACTGAGGTGTGTCTTCTTAGGTTATGTACATGGGAGAAAGGGATATAAGGTTATGGACCTAGAGACCAACACCATTCATGTAACTAGGGATGTTGTATTTCATGAAAATAAGTTCCCTTTTGCTGACAAGCCAGCTACTAACATGGCCTGTCCTTTACCTTCAGTACAAGAAAGAGAGTGTATCACAGACACTGTGGAGGAAACTGAGTTAGACACTACTCCAGAACAGGAGACAGAGACAACACAAGAAGTGTTGCCTAGAAGGTCTAGTAGGCAAGGGTCTAGGCCAGCCTGGATGAATGATTATGTTTGTAAAGCTGTCATCAGTCAAGATATACATGCTATTGAACTAACACCAAATCATAGATATGTTGTAGACTTTTTGTTGGTTTTGCAGGAACCAAAGGACTTCCAAGAAGCCACTAAACAGGCTGAATGGAGAGAAGCAATGAGGCAGGAAATCGAGGCTCTAGAGAGGAATGAAACATGGGAATTATCCAAGCTTCCTCAAGGCAAGACAACCATTGGTTGTAGATGGATCTACAAGACGAAACTCAAACCGGATGGTACCTTGGATAGATGCAAGGCTCGTCTAGTGGCAAAAGGGGTTTAGCCAGGTGGAAGGAGTTGATTATCATGACTGTTTTGCTCCTGTGGCCAATGCAGTTACTGTAAGGATCCTTCTTGCAGTAGCAGCAGCAAGAGGGTGGCCATTGCACCATCTAGACATCAACAATGCATTCCTACATGGAACTCTGGATGAAGAGATTTTTATGGAAGTTCTTGAAGGATATAAGGTGCCAAAGGGCATGTTGTTAAACTGAAGAAATCATTGTATGGTTTAAAGCAGGCCTCACGCCAATGGAATCAAAAATTCACAGAGAAGGTAGAGGTTTTTGGTTTTACTCAGTCAAGGCATGATCATTGTTTATTCACTAAGGGTACAGATAAAGACCTTATCATTTTATTAGTCTATGTGGATGATATATTAGTCACTGCCCCCACTGAACAACATATTCGGGAAGTTAAGGATTATCTGCATAGGCTATTTACTATTAAAGATCTAGGCTCAGCAACATATTTCCTTGGACTGGAACTGACTAGATCACCACAAGGGATGGTGGTTACTCAGCATAAGTACACCATGGACATCATCAAAGACGTTGGACTGCTCAATGGCAAGGCTGTCACTACTCCTTTACCAGTGGGAATCAAGTTTGCATCTGAGGCAGGGGCAGCTTTGTTGGATCCCTCCAGGTATAGAAGGTTGATTGGCAGATTATTGTACTTAGGCTTCTCCAGACCGGATGTCTCCCTTGCAGTCCAACAATTAAGCCAGTTTCTACAACATCTGTGTGAGGATCACTGGCAAGCAGCCATTCACCTTGTGAAGTATCTGAAGGCTAGCCCTTCAGCAGGTTTGTTGTTTTCATCTAACAGCTCTTTAGAACTAACAGCGTATTCAGATGCAGATTGGGCAGCTTGCAGGGATACACGAAGATCTCTCACTGGGTATTGCGTCTTCTTGGGGACAACACCTATAGCTTGGAGAACCAAGAAGCAGGCAACCGTTTCAAGGTCCACTGCTGAAGCAGAATACAACAGCATGGCAACCACCACTTGTGACATAGTGTGGATTACATATGTTTTGGGGGATCTTGGAGTACCAATTCAGACGCCGGTTCCCTTCTTCTGTGACAATAAGGCAACAATACACATCATGGCGAATCCAGTATTCCACGAACGCACCAAACACTTGGAGATAGATTGCCACATTGTGAGGGATAAGTTTAAGGAGGGACTCATTGCCCCATGCATGTGTCATCCCAGCAACAAGTTGCAGACTTGTTCACGAAGCCACTCAATAGCACCACTTTTCTTCAGCTAAGGTCCAAGTTGGGCTTGATCCTTCCAGATACAAGTCCAACTTGAGGAGGGGCTGTTGAGAGTCATAGCAGCAGCCAGGCACTCCAAGGATTCGAACCCAACAGCAGCAGCAGGCTCGCTTCTATGTGCAGGATAAAATTGCAAAAGTAGTGGACGTGCTTTTATTGGTTTGTTTTACGCTTTATCCGTTTTAATTTAAAAGTTGGTTAGTGTCCGGCAGTTAGTGTCCGGCGGTTAATTAGTTGGGTTAGTAAATTAGTTTAGCAGTTATTAGGGTACAGCTTGCTTGCTCTATTTAAAGGGACATCATGTACATACTTTCAGTATCTTTTCTGCAATACAACCACACAAAGCAGTTTAATTTCTTCGATGGCTTCTTCGAGCATTTTTTCAGTTTGCGAGCATATAATAAAACATTAATAAGATGTATCAATCAGTTAATTGGAGAATCAATGCACCAGTCAAGCATATTTAGTGAAGTTGGAGAATCAAAGCACTAAACAAGCATGCACGTTTATAAATCTTACAATCACAACTAAAAAAGAGAGAAAAAAGAGAAGAAATGACATACAAAATTGTGCATCAACCCACTAAGAGAAACGCATGAACACCTAAAAAATAATGTACATTGTTTTGAAGTCTATTATAACTCTATGAGACACTTACCTTTGTGCACTTTTATAAATTCCAGCAGCTTCAATCAAGAGAAAACTCGCTTTAGCCGCTCTCCAGTTAGTTGTGCTATTCACATCTGAAATATAGATACAATAATTCTTAAAACTAGCACTTATGACTTATAAGTAAGAAAGTAGCATAAAAATAAAATTGAGCTAGCAATGCAAGAGATAAGCATATCTATGCTAATATTTCCTCACATATCTCATCAAAATGAATCATATCTAAATATCAAAAACTAAAAGATTTATCTCAAAAAATCAATAGTTTAGTACACAAAGATATACAAACATATTTGTGTATATGGGGTTTGATAACAAAGTGTTGTTCTAAATTTTCTTTCATTTACCTCATAGGCAAAGGGACCTTTTCCACTACAAAAAAATCTGCTTTTAGCTACAATGCTAAAATCGTAGCAATGGACGAAATTCATAGCGAAAAGGCTTTTGCTATGATTTTGCTACGAATCTTGGGCGTAGGGATGAAGGGCGGAGCAAATGCTTCGCTACACACAAAATTCGTAGCAAAACATTTTTTGGTACGAAAAATTTGCTTTTGTTACGACGTCATAAGCGTAGCAAAAGATTGGCTTTTGTTACTGTCTTTTGCTTCGCTTTACGAGTCGTAGCCATTGTTTGACATTTGCTACGAGAAAATAGCTTTCGTTACGATGTCAAATTCGATGCAAAAATACATGCTTTTGCTACGCCTGTCGAGTTGTAGCCATTAATATGAGTATTTCCATGAAAAAATAACTTTTGTCACGATGTCAAATTTGTTGCAAAAAGAACAAGAAAAAATATAAGCTTTCCCTATGGAGCTCTATTTGTAGCAATAACATCTTACATTGACTTTTACTACGACCAATTTCCCGTAGTAATAAAAGTAAAATTTGATTTTGCATTTAATTAATATATTTGTAATATCAAATAACATAATTAGTCAACGTGCATCTTGCACATATTACAACTAATATATTTGCAATATTGAACAACGATGCATATGTTAACTAGCAAAAAAGTAGCATCTTCCAATTCCACCATGGACAAACCCTTACTAGCTACTAGCTACATAATTGCGCAAATGACATTACACAATTCTTAACCATAATCATGAGATCACAAGCAAAAACCTCAAAGTTGCGTACTAGATAGCATCTTCCCATTCCATCATGTACAAACCCTTATTACTAGCTACATAATTGTGCAAATGACATTACACAATTCTTAACCATAATCATGAGATCACAAGCAAAAACCTCAAAGTTGCGTACTAGATAGCATCTTCCAATTCCATCATGTACAAACCCTTACTACTAACTACATAGTTATGCAAATGACATTACACAATTCTTAACCATAGTCATTAGATCACAAGCAATAACCTTGAAGTTGCATACCAAAGTGCAAACATGGTAGACAACAGGTACGTAGCTTCTCATTTTGTTCAAATCTCCATAACCTGAAATATTATAACCATAAAATCCATAAATAAAAGTAAGATGAAAAAGTGTACAAAGTTGCATGTTGAAAGGAAAAAGAGACATTTTCTTACGTTTACAAACTTCCAATAAACACATTTGTTAACAACTTCTCCAATGGTAGTAACATTTTTACTCGGTCGTTGTAACTTCTCATTAGGAATGTAAACACTCCCAATATACACCCTCACAAATCCAGGTGGAACTCCCTCTTGGCCAGTCGTACCAACAAAAACACCTTTAGCAACTATTTTTTTTGGTATCTGATGACAGAATAAATGAACACAAGGGGCGGAGAATAGAACTCACTTATCGTCACAACGTCGAAGATATAAATGAATGCAGAGAATGACTGCAATTACTTAAATGTTGGAATCAACATCACAACTTGCTAAACTTGCATCACATTGCTTAGATGTGATCTGGGCAGCACAAATCTGGCTCTCTTCTCCTCGATCAAGTATTCAATCTCCTCGTCGACTGACTTGACTACAAACAGATAACTATATGAAAATATAAGGCACTTAGTATAACATTTAAACTGTTACATAGCAAATAATTCAAAGAAAACCACATTAAAGCAAATTTCAATCATAATGTAATTCCAAATATTAACAAAAATAACCATCCTTTTTCAAAAGGGAAGGGATCTATTGTGTATGCAGAATGGAGAAACGGAAAGGACATCATTAAACAACCTCTTAACCATTTCCAATTTTCCAGTCACCTGGCTCTATGCCCCAAACAAACAATTTGGAAAAAAAAAAAAGAATGTCCATCTTTACATATCACGAAAAAACACATCAATACCAAACTAAAATGAATCAAAATTGAGAATTTCTGCTTAGAGGCTATTTGATGATGTCCTTTCCATTTTTCTATTTTGAAATTTTGAAAATGTGAATGTATGCAGACATTATACCTTGTTTTATAGTCAGAAAATTACAAGCCCCGTTTCAACAGAATGAGAAAAACTCATTCTCATAGCCATTTCTCGAATGCTCTTGTACGCACACATCTACACTTTTTGACTTCAAATTACATAAAAGAAACCTAAACTGAAGGTGGGTTTCTCAAATTGATCAGCATTTAAAAAACCAAAACCCACCCAAACCATTTCATTTCTCAACCGCGTGGGTGGGTTTTCCAAATCCAAATCGTGTGTGGCTATGTTTTCAGAATCAAAATCCAAACCATTTAGTTCAAGAAATCGAATCAATAATGTGAGTGTGTGTGATTTCAATAGTCTCAGTGAAGGAGAAATACATGGGTTTCTTTAACAGTCAACAACCTTGCAATTTCAACGACCTCAGCGAAGGAGAGCTTCTCGAGCGAACAACTGAGGTGGTTTCTTGCTCGAATTTTGTCCAACAATGGAGATGGGAGGGATTTCGGAAGCTGTACAGAGAGTGTACTTGGGTCTATTGTGCTCTTCTCTTTGTCTGAAAGAAATGAAGCAATATGTATTATTTTTGTTTTTTTTTTTAATTTCAATTTGGGGGGAAGATATTTTAGTTTTTGAGCCAATTTTATCTCTTTTGGCTACAATTAACAAGTATTAGTAGCAAAACTTGCAAAACGACGTCGTTCCATTCACCAATTTTTCTTATATCAAACGGCTCTTTTATTAACAAATAAAATCACGGCAAAAACAGAAAACTACATCCTTTTAATTGGAATTATTGCTATTGGATCAAATTCATAGTAAAAACTGGCTTTTGCTACGGGATATATAATGTAGCAAAAGAATTGGTAGCAAAAAGCATATTTTCCTGTAGTGTTCACAACAAATATTCCTACTACATAAAACAGTTTCTTGTCCTTCTTGGTTATAGTCCTTCAAAAATTAATGACTCAATGCACCGAGTAATCCATAAACTGAGAAAGTCGAGTACATCAGCAAGATAACTCATATTGGAAAATGTATACAAGTATAGAAATTTAATAAAAGAAGATCTTTTAATGTAGGTTATAGGGATTTTCATTTTCTTGCAATTTTGAAAACTAGAACAAATCACATATGTTTCAAGCATAAAAATATCACCGTTTAAAGAATAATGGATCACCTTCGAATAATTATTGACATCATAAAATCTAAGCCATATGGTACAGATTTGATACCTATACTTAGTTGATCTGTTTACCATAAATGACTCAAATTTGACAACAATCAGCTTATAATGCAGATTGAATAAAAATCTTACTTACTTTAATACGAACAAACAAAAGAAAAAGATAACGAAATTGCTTTTTCTAAGTATACACACCAATTCTTGTTACCGCATTGACCCCTTTCTTGTCTTACGTTCTCTGGATAGGGGTCACTAAAAAAGAGATCTAACAAAATCAAGTATCATACTGGATGTGATTAGATTATAACAACAATTTAGCTCCACTACCCTCATAATTGTAACATGGCACACTATAAATGTTTCTATCATATATTTTAGTCACTCAAACTGCAACTATTAATGAGAATTAATATGATGCATCATCCAAACAACTGGTGATGATGTGCTCCTAAGAAGTGAATTTGTGCAATTTTCATAAAAGTGTAGCAAGAAAAAAACACACATATAACACACAGCAGAGGTGCCAAGACTCCAAACAAATGTGACAAAAAATACATAATTAAAATCTCAATAGTCGCTTTTAAGGGCTTTTCACTTAGTAAACTCGGCACAACAGTCCCCATCAAGAGACTCTCAGAGACCACAGAAATTAACGGAAAAAGAAAAGGTAAAAGAACCCTTAATACACATGCGCACGCACAAGTCAACCAAAACCCATAAAAATTAAAGAAAAAGAAGAGAAAAAAATAAAGTTTTTTCACTTCTTTACTTGCAGGGTTTCCTTAGAGAACAACAACTGAGAAGATAGCAAGAACGGTGGCAAGATGGTAATGGTGCACGGCGGCTTCTTCACAAGTGAAATAGAGGGAGATGTACGGTGGTGGGGGTGAACGATGAGAAGGGAAAAGTTCTGTTGAAGCCTTTCTCTTAAGAATTTGAACAATGGGGGTTGTTCTATACCCATAGTCTCTTTTGTCTGAAAAGAAAAGAGTGTTTTGACTTAGAATTTTTTTAATTAAAATAAAAAATAAAAATAAAAGTAATAAAGTTATCCATACAAAAATATTGGAGGGAAATAAAAAAATATTGGAGCCAATTTATTTGCTACAATGACGTAAAATTCATAGCAGAAGATCTGTAATATTTATCAAAATGAAGTCATTTTTGTATGTTGTTACAACTTATAAATGACGATTTTTTTGTCACAGCAAACATTCATAGCAAAAACTTTGGACGGCATCGTTTTACACTATTTTTTTGCTACGAGTACATTTTCGTAGTTAATAACTGCCAATTACTATGCCATTTTCCTTGTAGCAAATGTTTTGGTAGCTAAAGGTCCATTTTCTTGTAGTGAATTTTTTTTGATAAATTCAGGTCCAAGCATTCGTAAACACATGCTCATAGAATGAGCTTACTAACAAGTTACATAGAAAATGTAAAGACACACAACATAGCCAACCCAAGATCAGATATTTTAACCATGCAATAAACCTAATTTAGCCTACATCCATTGGCGTTTTGGACAAAACAAGAACCATTATGGAGTACATGATTTGGATCCCCTGACTTGCAAAAATACAACTGAAAGTGGTTCCATGATGGGAAGGAAAACGGTTATCTTAGGGTTCGTTTGGTTCAAATGGGAGGAAAGGGGAAGGGGAAGGGGGAGAGGGAGAAAGAACAATAGTTTTTCTTCAAATTGTTTGGTATGATTGGAAGGGGAGTAAATCTCAAATACTTCTTCTTGTTTGGTCCGAGAAAAATAGATTGAGAACAAAAGACTAATTTTTATAATTTTATTATTTAACCCTTTCTCTACATTTTGTATTAGAAAATAAACAAGTTAATATTATACTAATATAATTTTAGTATATCAAAGATTTAAAAACCTTATTAATTAAAATATATATCAAACAAGAACAATAATATTTCAAATTACTAAAAATATTTATCAAAACGAATATAGTTCATTTATTCTAAAATATTCAGTTTAAATAAAATAAAAATTACTACCAACGCCCTCAAATAAAGAATCCAAATCTAAATTCATAAAGATTATATACGGTATTATCAGCAGGAAGGAGAAAATAATTGGAGGGAAGTAGATATATATATGGGCAATGGAGTAAATAAAAATAAAATATGTATTATTATTTATTTTTTTTTTGTCTTTTTGGTCTTATACTTTCATTTTTCCACCCGATTTTGGGTGGAAAGGAAATTGGACTCCGGAGGGGTTTCATATACATCCAGTTTTACTTTCCTTCTATCTCTTCCCCCGAACCAAACGCTAAATTTTTTCTTATACATCCCCTTTTACTTACACTTCTGCTCCCAACGATACATACCCTTAGATAAACAACTTCCCATATGGTTGCATTTTTTGGAGACATGTACAACCCTAGATAGACAACATGCATAACGTAAAGCCGTAGATAGAAGTAGAAAAAGGGATCGGTTGCTTTTAAATCTAATCATATTTGGGAACATCATTTGAGACGGTGAAACTTTTCCCTTCGACCGAAACAACACTCGGATTCGGCGACTACGTGGGTTATGTGTTGGGACATTGCGACCAATAGGGACCCTGGGTAGTGCAAGAATGGAGTTGACCATCCTCATCTGAAGGATAATATTCTTCAAGGAAGCACCAAAGAGAAGTAGAGGAAACCGAAGTATTTTCAAGCTCATGCACATTAGCCAACATAATGTTGTCAGTTATGGCCGTCGCTGGATCCGTGGCCTATTCCAGCATCATGACAAAGTCATCAAGGGGGTCAACCTCCTCAGTACCATCGCCTAGACCTTCAATGGGTCTATCTGGCGCCAATAACACGCACATTTCCTCGAGCATGTCTTCATACATGTTCACATAACACTTGCCAAGAACCCGTGCCTAAGAGGGCAGGTAGATAATATTAAGTTACAATGTATCAATCATAATAGGATATATAATGATAAATATGCAAAATTAGGGCTTTATTTTATGATTAAAAAGAGAATATCTTGCAGTGTTAAGTGTGAACCTTGCAAATAATCTCCCAGATATGATCTTCTGCCACCACATAACGTCGCTCATGGTTGACCACCACACCCGGTAGGTTTATAATCCATGAAAATGTAGCATGTCTTTCTTTCAGCTTCTTAACCTTCTTTTGGCCGACATCGTATTGCACCTTCCTCCCATGCACCTTATGGACATCGTACAACATGCACAAAACTGCCCGACAATTGTTCCCATCCCTATGGAAATTGCCCGCACGCTTGTGTTCTATAAGAGCGTTAACAAATGTGATCTCCGTATCCTTGGACCAACATGAGCTGTAGAACAAACTATTTTGGTAAAAATAGTCATATGAATATACCATATTTGGGATGAGATTAGGCTGCAATTGAGGATTTAAGTACTAAACTTGTGTACTTAAAACATGTGCACCATCCACTATATTTATACCTGAAAAATGGATGTGAGAAATTAAGCTAAAGACATCTTGTCCATTGATCCACATGTTGACCAACTTACCGCTTCATTGGCTTAAATACAAGATTGGACAAGTGAAGATTGACAATGGATAGAATTATCAGCAAGGCAAAAGAGCACAAGAATAAATTTAAAATCAGCACAGAAGTTGGTATCTCCTGTAATTAATGAACAATATATTTTTTAATGGAGCCATGTGCATACACGTAGATGCACAACAAGGTTCTTGGGTGAGTAAGTCAACTTAATTATGAAATCCAACAACACCAATTGAATGTAAAGGTGGCTTCTTTACGCGTTATTCTGCATAATGTCATGACGGCTTGAGTTTTGAATTTAATGAACCTACTTTACTACTTAAAGGCAGGAGGAGTTCATTCAATGTTGATACCAACCACAAATAAATGCAGTTCAGTTAACAAAGAGAAATAGACATTCCAATTCTCCACTAATGTAATCAGTCTACATATTGAAATTATATTAAAACCACAAACAGTCTTTTCAATAAGCCAAAAAAAAAATCCCAAATCATTGCTTATAAGTGTGAGATTGAAATAAACCAAAAATCTTGCTCAACACATTGAAATTGAAATAAAGCAATGTATAATCGTATGCTTACAGTAAATTTATATAAGTATGTTATCTAGCAAAGAACAACAGTTTTATCTACTTCTATTGCACAAGAAGTTTTTGTACGGTTGATCAAAATAAGGTATTACTATGTATACTTGACACATTCGTGCTTGAGTTGTGCACGGCCAGAACTGAAAACTCAAAAGCAAGGAAAAACAATAGTTACAAACCACAAAACAAAGCAAGCGCACACCATAAAGATACACAAAAACTCCCATATTTTTTTAAATAATAAAAAAAAAGCCAATGACCAATGGTCTCCACATCACTAAAACAAACATATCATTCCTTACAACTCTAAGTCCGTTGAAGAGATTCAAAACACATCAACCAACAAAAAGATCTTCATCATCTGAACAACACACGCCTCTCGGTAGGCATAGCTATCGAACCTCAAACCTTCTCCACTACAAACACAATGAAATCATAAACCTGAATAACAAAAATTCAGAATTGACCATCACAGGCACACAAAATACAGAATTTCTCTAACTAAATCATATCTTTCAAAATTAGCCCAGCCCCAACTCGTGGCTTAACCAAGTTATTTAACATGCCACTATGAAGTGTCGTGGCCTGCTATTCAACCACACCCACTATATCTCTATACCCCAACAAACGGCATGGGCTCCCCTACTCGCCCGCCCAACCAAAGGCCTTATTGGGTTTGCATCAAGCATTCATCATCTTGTCCAAATTATTAAGTATCTCTGGCGCACTAGGCCCCAATTTCACCTCATTACTGTGCAAATCCTGGTCTACATCTCGATTATCTGGTAGTCCATCCTCAATAATATTCAAACTAGACCTGCGATTGACCACTCCGCAAATAATTCTCTTTCTCTGCTCAACCCGTATTAAGCCCCACAGCCTAGCGTTCACTTCGTTGGTAATGCATTGTTCGCCCCCAAAAGAGTAATTGGGAAAACTTGAAAATAATGTAAGAATACGTTGTAATAATCAATGTGAAGTGATAAAATATTGAAATGTAATAAATGAGCGTGTGGAGTGCAAAAAAAAATGAGCACGGGGCCTATAATCTTGTTGTTTCGTGAGAGACAAAAGTGTAGCAGTGTGAGTAATCAAAGTTACCCAATCTTCAAATACAACATAACCTCTATTTATAGAAGGGTTTTGGAGAAAAAATCTATGAGTTGTTTGTGGCAATTTGCACACTGTTAGAAAGCTAAATATGTCAGCAAAAATGTTGAAAAATAGAGCAAAAATATTTAAATAAAGAACTTTCAAAATTAGAAAAAAAATAAGAAAATAAAATGTCAGCTAAAATGCTGAAAAGTGGGTATATAAAAATTATTAAAGTGTTCTTTTATTTAAAAAATTCAAGAGATTCAATACATTCACGACAATATGTTAATATGTTATTACTCAAATTATTATTTATATCTATATTTTTATATAACTGAAGAGCACCATTTTGGGGTCTTCAGTTTTTTTAGTTTGTCAATTCTCATTTTTTTCTTATCTTCTATTTCTCTTTTTCTTCCCCCGTTCTTTTTTTCAATAATTTCTCATAATTTTGTTTTATTTTTTAATATTTTTTATGTATTCAATTAACATATATATACACAAAAATTTTTAAATAATAATTAGTTTTAAAATTAAAATTAATTTTGTACATAAATTTGAGTGCGAGGGACAAAATTAATTGTGCACACACATTTGAGTAATTTTTCAACAATAAATTCTTCCACTTAAAATAGATATTATTCTCTAAGTTTATGTATGGAGGACCAAATTACAGTTAAAAATGAAAGTGAAGGACTAAATAATTTTCTATTAAAAAAACGCTTTATAGGGGTAATATGGAAAAATCACCAGTTGGAGGAGCTAGTTTGAAATGAAATACCTGGATTATTTCGAAGTTGAAATAAATATCAGGGACTAAAATGAATTTTACCCCACAAGCCACATATCCTAATGGTTGATGCTTTCAGTCGGTGATTGGCTTGGAGCATCGTTACGATTTTTGGCCTTTGGAAAATCGTATCTTCATGGTGGTGTTACTTCATCTTTACCCCTTAGTTGGACACACGGGTTGCATGGAATTGGTATTGGTGCATCAACATGACATACGGATACAATACATGTAAATACAGGATGGCATACTATTTTTTAAATTTTATAATTACGCAATATGATAAGACCTCAAATGATTTTATTGTTATAATTATGATACCAATGTTCATGTAAATGTATCCATGATATAAACATGCGTTCCACATCGATTTCAGACGGCGAGTTTGATGAGTAGCTTATAAACCTTATGACCTCTTCTCCCTAACAAAGCGTATTGTCAAGATAAAATCGCAAAGTCCATATGAAGTCAAAACAAACAATATCTCAAATAAGGAGCACTTACTATTCTATCGCATCACACTGCATCAATACATATATACTTGTATACAAGGGAACAAATCTACAAAGATATTAGCGTAATTAAGCATAAAGTATTTAAGTATTTCTAAATAAATGTAAAATGGGATAAACAAATTTGAGACTGTACCTAGTATCTTTTATCCTAATAGTTGTAGGATTTTTTTTTTTTGTTTTTATTACTTATACTTCTTAAAATATACTAAAAGATATTCATTAACAATCCCACGTGTGAGAAAATGAGTGAATCATGTATTAGTGGGGCAAATATGTAGTTGAAATTACAAGTACACCCTCTATTCACGGGTGAAATTGTACAACTAAACCTTTAAGGTAAATTACTTTCGCACCTCTAGATTAGGTATAATTACACAAAAACACATGCTTTACGACGCCCGAGCATGGGTGTTTATGTAGCCAAACCTAACCTAAAGGTGTCCATGTAATTTCCTTATTACCAAAAAAGTTACAAACTTTTTCTTGTTTTGCTTACCAATTTGTGTCCATGTAATTTCCTTATTACCAAAAAAGTTACAAACTTTTTCTTGTTTTGCTTACCAATTTGTTATATCCTCACTTATTTTCTATTTGTTTTTATCAAATAATTTTGTAGCTATCGAAAGATATATACAGGGGTGTTTGCAAGTGTTTAAAATAAGCACGTATCAACTTATCGGTGAAAATAAGTTGAAAAAAATATTTTTATTTTACATTCTCTGCTTCAAATAAGTTGATTTAAGTAAAAAATTATAAGCAAACTCCCTACCGATTTTTACAACTCCTTCGTAAAATTGTAAATATTAAACTATTTTCAAAACATTCCAACTTCAACATCTTTTAACTTTTAACTTTTGTTTTCAAACACTCTCAACTCTTACTACTGCTTAACTTACAACTTTTTTTTATAACGTATTTCCACCACAAAAGTAAAAACTAGACATGCTTGTGTGCAAGACCATGTTGTTGATTGGTGTAGAATCCAACAATAATAATCTCCTACACTAAAACTTGTAAAAATAGTGAGTAAGGTAAAATCCACGGGGATTGGTTTCAAATGAATTTCCTCATGAGAAAAACCGGGGGGGGGGGGGGAGGGGGGGTTGTTAAAACATAAATATGAAAAAAGTTTTTCAGTTAAAAACAGGATCTTGCTCGATTCCACTGTTTGATGATGTAACAATAACATTAATTCATCTCTCCTCACCTTCTTGATAAGCAAGGAATACCCATTTACTAATTCTCTAATCAGTAAACAACCCTTAGAACGTCCTCAAGATTTAATCTACCAACGACATTAAGAACTAGAAAGATTCAATTCAAATTAATAAATTCACACAAGGATTTATTTAAGCTAGATTGTGCATTCCCCACAACATAATTGACTGTTACGACATAATGAACTATGTTGTGTTACCGCTAGTTATTGGTCTAAACAAACAATTATGGATTTGAAAGTTCAATTGGCTAGACATATATTTTTAACAATGAACAATTGGTCTTATTATACAAAAATCATATTATTTGTGATAAGAACCTAGACAACAACACAAATACCCAAATGTATGAAAGTAGAAAGCACAAATTAGATCTTATAGCATATAAGAATCAAACATTTGTTGTATCTTTAACCGAAAATGAAGAAATTAGCCGAGCATGCAAATGAGAGAACACATAAAAGAAAAAAGAGAGAATCTTATAATAGAACTATAGAGATCAAAGATGAGCTATGATGTTTTGAATTACATCACCTATTTATACAAATTTGTTTACTAATAAACCTAGAGAAAACTTTCCTTTCTAGAAGAAAATGAAAATTTCTAATAAAAACTATTGTTCCTTATTAATATCCTAAAGAATGAAGTATTCCTAATCTAAATCGACATTATAAAGAAGGTAAAAATCGGCTATCTCTTCCAAAAAAATTTGCGAAAGACGTGGGCACGTCTAATGAAAATGCAAACTTGTCACATTATTTTCTTCTCCACATTTTGTCTTTCATTTCCATTCTTTTGGCTTCATTTCCCCATTTATTGCTCCATAAAACCTTCTAAGCCCAAATTACGAAATATCACATGGTTTAAGAGTTATTTAATACTAAAAGAAAGGCAATTCTCCAATAAAAATATGTCAAATTAGACATCTATCAGTTGTCCACTATTAATGGACCTATTTTGCTGTCTGTTGGGCCGTACTGCACAAAGGGGAGGTAAAAAAGAATTTGGGTTGTTGTTGTTTTTAGCCTACATTGGCCCCCTCTTGAATGGAAGGCATCTGGGCAATGGGGATTTCCTTCCTTGGGCTATTTTTCTTTTTTTTCATTTGGGCCTGTTGTGCGAAGCTGATTTGGTTAAAGTGTAACAAAATTAGTTGAAGAGATAACCTGGTGAAATTAGGGGATCAAAAGTGCTATTTCCATTTTTATTTTGGGTCGGTGGTAGGGTGGGGGGCAAAAGGGTAAATATCACTTCTGGTCCTTCAACTATGTCACTTATCCGAATTTGGTCCCTCATGTTTTCCCCTCATCAAACTTAGTCCCTCACATTTTTTCGCACATCAAACTTAGTCCCTCACGTTTGCAAATTCCATAAATATTTGTTAAACTAATGAAATAGCCAAAATGCACAAAAGAGATGGAAACCACGCCCTTTTGATGGAACACCATTCTACCATACACATTGCTTCGCTTTTTTTATTATTATTAAAATTGAAACGTTATTTATAAGTAACAACGAAATAAAAAAAATATGTTAAAAAACATATCACAATCATACTAAAAAATCTCAAAATCAACCATCCTAAAATTATATCAACTTCCTATAAAATTTCTATATATATCCTAATAATAAAGAATTAAAATACAACTAGCCAAAATAACAAAAACGCCAAACAGTGTCATAAATTAAAACACAAAATATATAAAATAAAACATAAAAGTCATAAACAAATACATAAAAGTCATGTCATCAAATACAAAAAAACAGTCTCGAAAATATTCTAAACATTAGCAAAAAATAAATATTCATAACATTGTTCCGCCGCTGGTCAACTCAATTGCCACACTTTCGCATCTTATCAGCCCCACCTCAATTGCTGCGTCGCCTCAGATTGGTTAATGAAAGAATTCTAGGGGTGCTTGATTGTTGTTGAAGAATTAGCTGACTGATAAACTAGATTTTATTTATCTAGAGTAACTAAATTTTCGGGTAAGTAAAAAAACAAGAAATATGATTGGTTTAGTGGTGAGGCCACCGATTTATCATACACATAGCCCGCGTTCGAACTGTCAATTTTGATGGGATTATCAATCATGAGGGACTAAGTTTGATGAGGCAAATGTTGGACAAATCGTTCTGATATGTTGTTTTGTAGTCAGAAGCGGACATGTGATAAGTTGTGGCCATGGCTTATCACATGACCATTTCTGTCCAACGCATTTCTAATAACTCGTGGCCACGGATTATCAGAAATGCATTTCTGACGCCCACTACAGAAATGAGTATGACTTAAGCCGTGCCCACAGCTTATCTCTGTATGACAGTTTTCCTGATGTGGTCCACTATCTAACTTAAATAACTTCCGGTAACCACCGAATAAGAACACATGAGACATTTTTTATGGAAAAATTTATAAAAAAACATTGGTTTTTGCTGGAGTTTTCATAAGAAAACTTGATCAATAGGCTTGGGTCTCCTGAAATCCTACGATCGTAAAGAAACACGCCATCAGGTTGATTACACCAAATTCAGAAGAATCCAACATCAATTTTCTGCAGTCTTCCGGCTTCTTTTATAGATTTACATTTGAATCAATGGCTGGAGGTAAGTATCCTAAATGATTTGTTTCTGCACTCAATAACCTAACATGTATATGGTGTAATTTACACATATATGTTAGATGTAAATTTTGCCAGCAATTATATTGGATTATGTTAATTAGATGGAATGATGTTTAGACCATCTTATTTCTTATAGCATATGTTTATTATGCTTATATTTGGTATCAGAGCATGCTTTATCTCTGCCTTGATTAAAGCATGATGTTGGTTTCTTGGGGATTGTAGTTATATGTATAAATTTTGCAATTGAAGTTGACATGTTTTTATTGTGTTTCATATTATTTGTATGATGTGATTTATTGTACATATAACGATTATGGATATTGATTCAAATTGATTCATGGAGTTTAATGCCTTGTGATCAGCATTTTCATTTATTAAAGACTAGTCACAACATCTTTGATATATGTCTATGCTTTAAGAATTCAAGATCCATCTATAGTAAAAGGGCATAATTGTGATTAATCATATCTGGTGTAATCAGATCATCCCACAAGAATTTTGTTGCACTTGTATGATTAATCAGGATGAAATATTACGTTATGTTTCTTGATTTACCCACAGGGATTGAGAAATGGTATGTAACTTTATAGTTTCATCATAAAGTTATATGGATCATAGAGTTAGGAATTTAGCCCACAGGCAATTCTTGTTGTTGATTCATATATTGCATGTTTTTACATTCGTAATACATGGTTAAGTTTGTTGTCTCTATTTTGCGACATAAATATGTATATTGTATTGCAGTCTTTCAACCTATGAATTTCTCTGATATGAAGTGTGATGTTTCCGAATTAAGAAGGGATAATTATAAAGTTTGGAATGAGAGAATTCTTCTTCATTTGGGCTGGATGGACATTGATTATGCTATAAGGAAAGATGAACCGGCTCCCATTACTGAAACTAGCGAACTGGATGAGGTTGGACTTTATGAAAGGTGGGTGCGATCTAATCACCTTAATGTGATGTTCATAAAGACTAAAATCTCTGCTAGTATTCGAGAGTCAGTTGATCAGCATGATAATGTCCGTGAATTGCTGAAGGCCATAGATGATCAGTTTGTGTCTTCAGATAAAGCACTAGCTAGCGCCTTGATTAAGAGATTTACTTCGAAAAAACTCACCGGTTTAAGTGGTGTGCGTGAGCATATTATGCAAATGAGGGACAATGAGACTCAATTAAAATCTCTTGAAGTTGATATGTCTGAATCTTTCCTTGTGCACTACATTTTGAATACCTTGTCATCTCAATATGCTCCTTTCAAAATCTCTTACAACACACATAAGGACAAATGGTCAAGTAATGAACTCATGACCATGTGTGTGCAAGAGGAGGGGAGATTGTCTATGGAGGTTGGGGAAAGTGTGCATATGGCTATACAAGGAAAGAATAAAGATCAAGCCAAAGGAAAAGAGAAGGCAAAAGTACCTCCTCATGGTGAAATTAAGAAGGAGTCCAAGTGTTTCTTTTGTAAAAAGAAGGGACACATAAAGAAGGACTACCTAAATTCAAGATTTGGCTTGAAAAGAAAGGTAATCAACTTTCTTATGTTAGTTATGAGTCCAATATGGTTGATGTTTGTCATAACACATAGTGGATTGATTCTGGTTATACAATCCATGTCACAAACTCTTTATAGGGTTTGGAAAATCTAAGGAAGCCAGTGGAAAATGAACACTACATCTATTCAGGCAATAAGATGGATTCATGTGTAAAGGCTACTGGAACATGTAGACTAGTTCTCAATAGTGGTTTGTATTAGTATTGGAAAAGACTTTTTATATTCCAAATTTCTCTAGAAATTTGATTGCAGTTTCAAGACTTGTACCTTATGGATATTCGTTTAATTTTGGAGATGGTGTTACTTTGTTTTATATTACTCATCTTGTTAGGAAAGGTACATTGTCTAATGGTCTTTATCATATTAATTTGCAAAGTGATGCACTTTACACATTGAATGTTGATGATACTACTGGCATTAAAAGATGTGTTATGAATGAGGATTCCTCTATTTTGTGGCACCGGAGATTGGGACGCATCTCCATAGAGAGAATTAAGAAGTTAGTAAATGATGGAGTATTTAGTGCTCTAGATTTTACTGATTTTGACACTTGTGTGGACTGCATTAAAGGTAAGCATACCAATGTGTCAAAGAAAAGTGCTAAGAGATGTTCAAACTTATTGGGAATCATACATACGGATATTTGTTGTCCGGACATGGACTCATATGGTCAAAGATACTTTATTACCTTTATTGATGACTACTCACGTTACATGTATCTCTACTTCCTTGAATATAAGGCTAAAGTACTAGATGCTTTTAAGGTTTTCAAGGCAGAAGTAGAGAAACAATGTGGAAAACAAATCAAAATTGTGAGGTCAGATAGAGGTGGAGAGTACTTTGGTAGATATACTAAAGGTGGACAAGCACCTGGTCCTTTTGCTAAGGTTCTGACAGAGCAAGGTATTGTTGCTCAATATACCATGCCCGGTTCTCCGGATCAGAATGGTGTAGCCGAAAGAAAAAACCGAACATTATTCGACATGGTGCGGAGCATGATGGCTAGCTCCAAACTTCCTAAGTTCTTATGGACTGAAGCTCTCAAAATGGCTGTGTACATATAAAACCGAGTTCCAACCAAGGTTGTCTCTAGGACGCCATTTGAGTTACTTAAAGGTCGAAAACCGAATTTGAGGCATGTACGCATTTGGGGATGTCTGTCTGAAGTGAGAGTTTATAATCCACAAGAAAAAAAGTTGGACCCAAGGACCATTAGTGGGTATTTCATTGGATATGCCGGAAGGTCTAAGGGATACAGATTTTATTGTCTATCGAATAATACTAGGATTGTGGAATCAAGGAATGCCAAGTTTCTTGAGGATGACTTGATTAGTGGGAGTGATGACAGATTGACTATAAGATCTTAAGTCGATCATTCGGAATCTCAACCTTCCACTTCAAGTAATGGATTGATTGTTCTAGTTCACAACAGTCCTACAGTTCAAACACGTGTTGAACGACCAATCCAAACAGTTCCACAATTTAATGATCATGAACCAGTAGATCCGGTTGTTCCACATATACCAGAAAATATAGAACAACTAGTTGAACAACAAGCTCCTCCGGAGAATGTTGATGCAACATTAAGAAGATCTACTCGGATACGGAGATCAGCGATTCCTAGTGACTATATGGTATATATACAAGAGTCTGAATATAACATTGGAACCGAAAATGATCCTGAAACGTTTTCACAAGCCATGCAAAGTAGGGAATCCAATTTGTGGTATGATGTTATGAAAGAGGAGATGAACTCCATGGCATCAAATGAAGTCTGGGATCTTGTCGAGTTGCTTGATGGTTTTAAAGCCATAGGGTGTAAGTGGGTCTTTAAAATAAAGAAGGACTCATTAGGCAACATCGAAAGGCATAAAGCAAGACTTGTAACTAAGGGATTCACTCAAAGGCAAGGAATCGATTACACGGAGACCTTTTCTACTGTATCTAAGAAAGATTCATTCCGTACTATTATGGCGTTGGTTGCCCATTTTGATATGGATTTGCATCAAATGGACGTGAAAAGGCATTTTTGAATGGTGAGCTAGAGGAAGAGGTTTACATGAAACAACCTGAAGGATTCTCCTCTGGTAATGGTGAGCACTTGGTATGCAAGTTTAAGAAATCCATATATGGTCTAAAATAAGCCTCCCGTCAGTGGTACTTAAAGTTTCATGATGTTATCTCTTCATTTGGATTTGTAGAGAATATCATGGATCAATCGATATACCAGAAGGTTAGTGAGAGTAAAACTTGTTTTCTTGTACTTTATGTGGATGATATTTTACTTGTTACCAATGACAAGGGTATGCTATATGAGGTGAAACAATTTCTTTCTAAGAATTTTGAAATGAAAGATGGGTAAGGCATCATATGTTATTGTCATCAAGATTCATACGGATAGATCTTGATGCATTTTGGCATTGTCTCAAGAAACCTATATCAATAAGGTCTTAAAAAGATTTCGGATGAAAGATTGTTCACCTAGTGTAGCTCCCGTTGTGAAGGGTGATAAGCTACATTTAGACCAATGCCCAAGGAATGACCTCGAACAGGAACAAATGAAGGATATCCCATATGCTTCTGCTATAGGAAGCCTTATGTATGCTCAAGTCTGTACTAGGCCTGGCATTGCATTTACCATGGGGATGTTGGGAAGATATCAGAGTAATACGGATTTGGACCACTGGAGGGCTGCAAAGAAAGTCATGAGGTATCTTCAAGGGATGAAGGACTACATGCTTATGTATAGGCGAACGGAGAATCTAGAAGTTGTTGGGTACTCTGATTCAGACTTTGCTGGTTGCGTTGATTCAAGAAAATCAACATCTGGTTATATCTTTATGTTTGTCAGTGGAGCTGCATCATGGAGGACTACAAAACAGACTTTGATTGCTACTTCCACTATGGAAGTTGAATTTGTGTCTTGTTTTGAGGCAACTTCACACTGTGTGTGGTTGAAGAGTTTCATATCCGGGCTTAGAATAATGGATTCTATCTCTAAGCCATTAAAAATATATTGTGATAATTCAGTTGTTGTCTTTATGGCTAAGAATAACAAAAGTAGAAGTTGAAGTAAACACATCGACATTAAGTATTTAGCCATAGGGGAACGTGTTAAGGAAGAAAAAATGGTCATTGAACACATTAGCACTGAATTGATGCTAGCTGATCCTTTGACTAAAGGCATGCCACTAAAGAATTTTAAGGATCATGTAGCTAGAATGGGAATAGGTCCCATGATGTGATTGTATTGTGATACAATTGTTATGTTTAAAATGAAACTCTTATTCAGTTGTTAAGTTTTCTCACTTCGGTTCTGCACATTTCAATTTGAGAAAACAATATTGTTTAGGGATCCTAAATAAGCATAGGACTTATTTAATTAAGTTGTGTTGCCATGGGTGAGAAATATGGTGCATTGTGATACATGGAAGATACTACTCAATAATAGAGGACATGTCACCATGATTCATGTATTTTATTTCTTGTTTGGATCCCAATTAGATTGAAGTTTGATCATTGGATAGGTGGACCAAGTGGGAGAATGTTGGACAAATCGTTTTGATTGTTGTTTTGTAGTTAGAAGCGGACATGTGATAAGCTGTGGCCATGGCTTATCACATGACCGTTTCTGTCCAGCGCATTTCTGATAACCCGTGGCCACGGCTTATCAGGAATGCGTTTCTGTCGCCCACTACAGAAATGAGTATGACTTAAGCCGTACCCACGGCTTATCTCTACATGACAGTTTTCCTGATGTGGTCCACTATCTAACTCAAATAACTTTCGGTAACCGTCGAATAAGAACACAAGAGACATTTTTATGGAAAAATGTATAAAAAAAACATTGGTTTTGCTGGAGTTTTCATAAGAAAACTTGATCAAGAGGCTTGGGTCCCCTGAAATCCTGCGATCGTTAGGAAACACAACATCAGGTTGATTGCACCAGATTTCAGAAGAATCCAATATTAATTTTCTACAGTCTTTCGGGTTCCTTTATAAATTTGCATTTGAATCAATGACTGGAGGTAAGTATCCTAAATTATTCGCTTCCGCACTCAATAATCTAACATGTATATGGTGTAATTTATACATATATGTTAGATATAAATTTTGCCAATAATTATGTTGAATTATGTTGATTAGATGGATTGATGTTTAGATCATTTTATTTCTTATAGCCTATGTTTATTATGCTTACAACAAAAACACGAGAGACCAAATTCAGGTAAGGGGCAGCACAGTTGGGTGACCAAAAATAAATTTTACCCTTATTCAAATAATACAGATACAGTTTTTTTTTTTTTTTTTTTTTTTTTTTTTTTTTTAATTTCCAAAATCATTTCCTAGATAAGTATCGCACCCTGCCACCCTTCATCGCATAAACCCTAAAACACCTTTGATTATTAAGAAAAACTCTAGGCGCCTCATAAATTCTACTCGCCAATCGCCATCTCCTCCATTCTAAGGGACTGCGGCAATTTCATAACTGTTCTTATTATATTCCACTGAAGAATTCGGCGTGCAATTTATCATCGCCATTCGCACACCACAAACAGTTTACAGCCGTGGAATACGGTGATAAAACTCAGGGAGGCATATGGGAGAGGCCACGAAATCTACACCCACCAATGAACGGATACACAGGTAACTCTGATTCTGTTGTTTCCTTCTGTATTTATGCTCAATTTAAGAGCTAATTCGTTATTAATTGAATGATGCTGAGGGGTTTTGCTCAATTGGAGAGTCTTTTTTCCGTTTCAAGAAACCTAATTCTTTGTCGAATGAACTGTTTCAGAGAGGCTCCGCAGTTGGTTACCGTGTTGAAGGAAATGAAGGAGGGTTTGGATACTCTTAGGAATAAAATCCAGGCTTTAACTGCTAAGGTATTGCTCGGTCCTTGAAGTTTTGGTTTGCGGTATTGCGGTATTGCACAATATGTATGGCGTATAATGCACTTTGCTTTCTGGAAACTATTTTTTTTTTGGCACTCTTCTGTAGGCTCCAACGTTCGCAGTTATTGAATTATGTTTCATAATTAACCAATAATAATTATCATAACAGTTTCTATTCCAAGAGCAGGTACTTGATGTTGATTGAGTTTCAGACTAGAGAACTTGATAGCTTATTTGAAACAAAACATAAAAAAAAAGTGATGCAAGTTTATAGTTAGTATTCGGCTCTGCAGTATTACAATTGAGAAGCTTTAAATAGAGAAGGGAGGAGAGTGAGAGAACAGAGAAAGGGTTCCAGGTCTTTTCAAGATTACATTTGGTTACCTCGTCGATACAGTTGCATATGTCGATGGAACATATTACTTAAAGACATATTATTAGTGAATATTTGCTGTTTACTTATGTGCTCAGTTTTATGGCGGTGGGTTGTTTCTACCCACTGCTTGTACAATGCTTCACACAAGGAATGAACTATAGTTCATTCTTATTGCTCTTCCACTGGCACATATTACACAAAGACAAATATAATTTATGGTTGCTTGTTGCTTTACTCTATGTGCTCAGTCCTATGGTTTTTGGTTGCTAATAAGTGTTCCTACAACTTTTAACACAAGGAATGAACTATTGTTTAGTTCTTATTATAAAGTAAAAAAAGGGAGGGGGAAGGAGTATGATTTATTTTGTTTGTTTCTCTTTTAATTTTTGTATGCTTTTTATGTACAGGTCAAAGCAAATAATTTCCCGACATCAGATGGCATAAGCTACCTTGAAGCCAAACACTTGCTTCTTCTGAACTATTGCCAGTCGCTTGTTTACTTTCTACTTTGCAAGGCAAAAGGCCTATCTATTCAGGGGCATCCAGTTGTTAGGAGTTTGGTTGAGATAAGATTATTCTTAGAGAAGGTATCTCCTTATATATATGTGCCCTCCCATTTGCATGTAGAGACAGAGGAAAAGAGAACATAAAAAACAATAAAGCAATACTTGTGGGCAGCTGGTTTGTTCTGGTCAATGTGCAAAATTATCTCCTATGCCACCTATTATGATGTTGATAAGTTTGAAGAAGTCAACTGGAGTTTTAGTATTGTATTTTGGTTTTCATTTGTCATATCTTTGGGATTTTTTTTTTTAATTTTTTTCCACTCCTCACTTGTTCCTATGCAGATTCGCCCGATCGATAAAAAACTCCAATACCAAATTCAAAAGCTAACGAGGACTACAGCAACAGAGGTTCAGAAACCAGGTTTGATTGAGAAGGAAGCAGGTGAAGCTCAGAAGTCGGAGGACTTGTTAAAATATCGCCCAAATCCAGACTTGCTTGTTAGCAAAACAAATGCAACTCCAGAGGTGATAAATGAGCAGAGTTCATTACTAAAATTAGTTACATTATCATTTGTGTGCCATGCTCCAATAATGTTCTTTGTTGCATGTTTTACAGGATGGTGGTGGTGTCTATCGACCCCCAAAATTTGCCCCCTCTTCTATGGAGGAAGATAAGATGTCAAGACAGGAGAAAAATGCTTTGAGGAAAGAACGGGAAATGCTAAGACAAGCGAAGCAAAGTGCTTATGTTAGAGAGTTAATGAATGATCTTGAGGGAAGACCTGAGGAGGTGCTCTGATGGTTAAGTTTTTATGTTAGTAAAATTTTTGTTCAACTTCTATGCTGATCTGTTGTTGACCATGGCAAATTACAGGTTAGAGAATATGTAGGATCAGAGAGTAGAGAAGTGATGAATTACATATCGAAGATGGAAGAACGTGCTCGACAAGAAGAGGAACTTTTTACGCGCGCCCCTCTCACAAAAGTTGAGAAAAAGAAGATGAAACATTTAAAGAAGTCTAGAAATGGGTAAGTCTCAATGGAACGATAACGGATGGGCTATTCTCTTGATTGAGTAATCTTGTGAACTTATTTTTGCTTTTCATTTCCAATTTTACTTGATTGATCAACTGCTTCTTTCTCGATGTTGGTCGAGCCAGGCTGCTTGGTCTGACAGAAAGTTTCTATGATGAGATAAAAGCTTTACCCATGGAGGGTAGCGCCCCAGAGCAAGTGACCAACTTTAGTAATGCTACCAGTGGAGATAGAAAATTTAAGAAGCGCAAGGTAAAGCCGATGTTTTCTCTTTTATATCTCATTTACATGATTCATTCCATCTCATTAAACACTAAATCCTGATGTCCAAAAAACACTCACAAATGTGCGACTGTTTACAGCGAAAGCATTGAGTAGCCGCGAATTCAGGACTATTCCAAACTTAACTTCTCCACAACATCTGGCTCCTTGTGCTGTGTTTAAGTCATTACAGTGAAACGGATAAGGTATCATCCCATTGGCAGCTTTGTGAAGTAGAGAACATAGGCATTTTGGGCATGTAACTTGTTGCAAATGACGACTGAGATCTTCCTGATTTAGAATTTAGGCGGCAACCATGATTCTCGATTAGTCGTCCGCACCATTAAGTTTTGCTAGACCTGATTTCTTTAGTCTTCCTACAGTTTGTATGACCCTTGAATTCATTGTCTTGTATTTTTTTGAATTTTTAAACACTGTTTATTCTACTCTCCGGTGTTGCAAAGAGAAAGAAGCCAGGTTGCTGCCTTTTGATTTATGAGTTTTTCATAACAGAATAGGGTGAATAACATGTACGGCCCCTGACACATAAAATGATTCTTGTTTTTTGGATGACTACATAAATTATTTTTAATGATTAAAAAGTAAGGGTAGTTTGAGTATAGTGATGTTGATATTTTTGGAGAATGTATGTGTAATTTTTTAAAAAATAGAAATATTTCGTATAAATGGTATTGATGTTTTTTGTGGGTGCATATGTGATTATGTAAAAAGTAGGAGTTATTTCTGTAAATAAATTATAGATCGATAGTTGTAAATGGAATTATCTCCACACTTAAAATTTGGCTTTACAGATATTAGTCCAATTATGAAGAACATTCCTTTTGCTTGCACCTATAGCAGTGTACAAAATAGCACCAATCATTTGTAACAGGATAGATCCCTTGGGATCAGGATCGACTTGCTGCTAAGAATTATCTAATTTTTATATGAAAAAATAGAAAAGATTATGAATGCGTTGACTTACAGGGTGTTTGGCAAAGTTTATTCGAAATATACCTATAATTTTTTTAAAAAAATTTATTGATGTTAAATTTTAGGGTAATTTATATTGACATCTTTTGAGATTGGGGCAAAATGCAAAAATACATCCACGAAGGGTGTAAGTGTAATATTTTTGAGGGAATGCTTGTGTAACATTGTCTTCTGAATAGGGGGTGTATTGTGATTTTACAAAATGCAGAGTGTATTTGTATTTTAACCTAACTTTAAGAAATGTCAATGTAATTTTTCTAATTTTTATTTTAAAAATTAGTTACTACCATGTGTCAAGGCGCTGATGAATTATATTTCTACATAAGTAAATTATAAATTCTTTATGTTTTAAATATAAAATAAGTAAATGATAATAATCTAAAATTAAAAATTTAAGTAATTTATAAGTAGAGAAACACATAACTAATATTGGACATAAAATGAATTTAAAATTATTTTACTAACTAATATACCTAGTGATGTGTACTTGGGTTCTGAGGTACACCGAATTTCGAAGGACTTGCGTGCAAATGCTAAGATTTGGGGGGACTAACTGCAAGAAAGCGTTAGCACTCTGATGCTTAAGTCAGTAAAGTGTAAAAAAACAATGGTGGTATTAGAGTGTTTGATATGATAATTCATGTGATATATGAAAAATAGGCTCAAAATAGCCCTGGAACTGAGAGTGAATGAGAGTAAGGGTATATGAATCACAAAAGTGAGTCATGTTACCAAATGACTGCATAAGGCCTCTATTTATAAGCTTGTATAGAGCAGAAATCGGAGTTTGGTTGAAGAGAATCCTATGCCATTCAAAAGCTCTTTGAGTCAGCTAACTTCTTGAAAAATCCACATGTAATTTGGAACCAAATACGCCAGGTGGACCAAGTCTTACCAGGTCTGCCTGAAAATTTAGAAATCTGGTACACTCAACTTCACAACTAATTTGCCGTCAATCCACTAGGACCCAACTGGAGATATTTTAGGGCGACGTGTATTAATGTATTGGCGAGCTATAGGATGTGTCCGTCCAGCTGTACGATGACGTGTCCCGCTAGAATAAGCTCGTTTCTTGGGCTGCCAATTCAGTGAAATCAACAAGTAAGATTATGGGTTTTTACTTTCCTACTGGTGGGCTATCGTGCTGATGACCCATTGGGTTGCTCCTCCTGTGGGCCTTTGGGCTTATAATCGAAAATGAGAAGCGAGCTCTTTTGCCATGATGTCTTTGCTGAAGGGAACACTACGTTCAACTGGTAAGGTTTCTTTTGCTACCTGTTGGCGGAGCTCCAACATTTGTTTCTTTATGGATTGCCAAATTTTTGGGTGCTGAAAGCTGGCAAAATCAGTAGGTAGAGGTTTGTCCTGCTGGAGACCAGCAGGGATTAGTCCATCGATATCTTGAGTTCCTGAGGTTCCACCTCGTTCCTGTTGGGAAGAAGTTGCTGCTCAGCTGGCTTGGGAGCCGCGGAGGATCGAGTGGACGATTTTCATACGGAGTTGCTCACGGAGGAGCGAGCTCATGGCAGCAAAATCAGTTGTTGTATCGATAACTGGGGTTGGGATACCACCAACTGGAGCTGGGAGGTCACCTGCTGGAGCTGGGAGGTCATCAGCTGGAGCGGGGAGGTCACCAGTTGGAGGGGGGCTGCCACCTACTGGAGCCGAACTGCGACCAGTCGGAGACGGGGCCATAGAACCGCCCAATGTTTGATCCAGTGGTGGAATGGTACATCCAACTGCAGCAGGGAGGGAGGTGTTTCTCTTGAACGATCCATTATCATTTCCATTGTATGCATCGGCCATTTCTCACGTCTTGAACTCAAGTTCCCATATACGGCGCCAATGATGCGTATCTGGGTTCCGAGGTACACTGAATTTCGAAGGACTTGCGTGCAAATCCTAAGATCTTGGAGGGACTGCTCTACAAGGGTACGCTAGCACTCCGATACTTAAGTCAGTAAAGTGTAAAATAAAGAAAAATTAAAAAATGAGTGAGAATAATGGTGGTATTCGAGCGTGTGATATGATAATTCATGTGATATATGAAAATAAGCTCAAAATAGCCTTGGAACCGAGAGTGAATGAGAGTAAAGGTATAGGAGTTGCAAAAGTGAGTGGATGTTACCAAATGACTGCACAAGACCTATATTTATAGGCTTTTACAGAGCAGAAATCGGAGTTTGGTTGAAGAGAGTCCTATGCCATTCAAAAGCTCTTTGAGTCAGCTAACTCGTCGAAAAATTCGCGTGTAATTTGGACTAGATATGACTGAGATACGCTAGATGGACCAGGTCTTACCAGTCTGCCTGAAAATTCAGAAATCTGGTACACTCAACTTCACAGCTAATTTGCGGTCAATCCACTAGTACCCAACTAGAGATATTTTAGGGTGATGGTATTAATGTGTTGGCGAGCTATAGGATGTGTTCGTCCAGTTGTACGATGATGTGTCCCCTAGAACGAGCTCGTTTCTTGGGCCAGTCAGTTAAGTGAGATCAGCAGGTAAGATTATGGGCTTTTACCTTCCCACTGGTGGGTTGTCCTGCTGATGGCCCATTGGGCTACTCCTCCTGTGGGCCCTTTAAGCTTATAATCCATGAAGGATTTTGAGGGCATCATGTAACATCCTCAAATGTAAATTCATGATTATCATTTATTAGCATATCATATTTGGTGCTTAATTAGAAATTATGTGATAAGATATATTTTTGGAGATACTTGAAATGTGAAGCAATAAAAAGTTGTTGGGGGTCTAAATAGAAAATTTACGGAGATGAGGAGGAGGTATTATATCTTTAAAAATATATATAAACAATATATATGCATATAAAATCACTTGTATTAGCTTTGGAATGTTGTAGAGAATTGTAGAAAATCAAAAGAAAACAAAAGTAAGAAAAAGGGAGATTATCAATATATATTTATAAAATATAAAATGCACATATATGTATACACACCTAATTACACATACACATATATAGACACTTATATATATATATATAAATATATATATATATAGAGAGAGAGAGAGAGAGATAAATATCAGCTATAGAAATATGTAGAAGGGTGTAAAACCAGCAAAAGACAAAAAAGAGAGTAGCTAGCCGGTGGAAGAGGTAGGATAAATAGGACTTAGCTCCTCATTTAGATTTTCTCCCTTCAAGTATAAGAACACCCTACAATCACATTGAAGAACTCTTTAATGTTGATTGTGGTAATCTTCTTATTCATTCTTCCCTAAATTTCGTTGAGAAGTTAAGTATAAAATAAACTTAAAGAAAACAAACCCATTAAGTTGAAATAGTAGCAACAAGAAACAATCACACCGATTAGTCTCTGTAAATCACGATTATCTTGAATTTTACAGGTGCAAATTTAGTTATTTTTGTGTCTATAGAAACTTTAGGATGTCTTCTATAACTTTTTAGTTTTGATTAGAAGCTAAATGTTGTAATTGAAATTTTAATGTTAATTTGTAACAACATATTCTAAAATATGGGTTCAATTACATATTAAATCCATATATTAGATGGTGAGAGAAATAGAGAAATTACACTAATCCCACATAGGAATATGATAGGAATGTGTGGAGCTTTGATAAGGATATAAGGTGTATGTGGGGGTGAGTATTTTTACACCCAAAGTTGTCCCACATTGAAAGTTTAAGGATAACTTAAACTTCTTATATTAAGTTCAATGTTCAATTTTTGTTTGAAGTGTTATGGAGACTAGAGTGAACATGGGGATGCCCCACATGCGTGCCGCCGCCGCCCGGCTCCGGCCGTTAGCGCGAATGTGTCAGTCTCAGTATCTATCTTTTGCAGCAAAAATATTTGGGTATTTATGGATTAAATCTGAAAAATGGTTTTCAAATGTTTAGTCAAAAATTCGGTATTAATGCTGTTTTTATTGTTGTTTTTGAAGTTCTAATATAGTTGATTTTTGACTATTTTAAAAACGTTTTATTATGTTTTGATTCTGTTATAAAAACCTGCTTAATGGCTAGTGATTATTGGCTTAATGGCTTTTTAAAGCCTGGTTAATGCTGCTGCAATTTCAAGCCTATAAAAGGCTGGGCATAACACACTTCAAGAACATAACAAACCGCAGTAAATTTAGAAATCTTCCTCTCTCGATTATTCTCTTCTTTCTTTGGTTTTTCTCATAAGATCTGAGTGTTTTGCTCCTCACAATCCGAGCTTCGAGCTCTTGTTTTCATAAGACTACTGAGTGTTGTTTCGAGGTGTTCTACGGTACAAATGCAATATTGTTCGAACGAAAACCGTCTTATCTTGGAAAAAGTTGTGTAGTAACCGTGTGCACATTAGAACGGGACATATAATTTCTTCAAGGCAAGCAGATTATATCTGTGATTCAATTTGGTGAAACTATTGGACTGAGAATTGTTACGATGCAATTCTCATTGTAAGTTTTCTTGTTGTTGTTGTTGGTTTTTTTTTTTTTTTTTTTTGTTTCAGAAACTGTTTTATAAAATCTGATTGATAATTCAAAAGGATTACTATGATTGTCTGTGACACTTTTTCCAATAATCTTGAAGAAATTATAGAGGTTTGAAAAATCGAATTTCGTTGGAATGAAAACAATTGCTGTTTTGTCTTAAAATTCGGATTTTTGAGTTTAAAAAAAAATATGTGGTTTTACTTTTCGCTTATTAATTATTGAAATGGCCGAAGCAATTTCCGTTGCTATTCCTATTGCCCCTAAAGTCGACTTGTCCGGGATGGGGGAAAGTTTTCGGGCCAGTTTTTCAAACGTTGGCAACAACGGATGAAAATATGGCTGGCGATGAAGGGATTTTGTCAGTTATTCAGGCGACTTGCCCTGAACTAATTGAAACCGACCCGAAGACACCTGAGATTGCTTAGTGGACCGAGGGGGATCAAATAAGCCGAGGAGCTATTTTGTCAACAATGTCAAATACACTCTTTGATGTCTATTGTTCCGACTCTTACACTGCAAAATCGCTGTGGGATGAGTTGGATAGGAAATATAACACTGAAGAGCAAGGGCTTGAAAAGTATTATGTTTCCAAGTTCATGAGGTATCAGATGGTCGAGGGAAGGTGTGTAACTGAACAGATGTATGAGATTATCAATCTTCAGCATTCTCTATCTGATGTTGAGATGAAGCTTCCTGAGAAGTTTCTGGTCATGGCCCATAGTGGATAAATTTTCTTAAGTCTTGGGAAAGTTTTGGAATGACACTCAAGCATCAGAAAGGGAGAATATCTCTGGATGATCTTATGGTCACGATTAGCATAGTGGAAGAGCACAGGAATCAGACCCACGAGATGCCTATTGAGCATCAGCCAAGGGCCAATTTAATAATCGGGAAAAAGATAGTGAATAACATGAACATGAACACGAACTCGAAAACCATCGATAAAGGAAAAGACGTTAAAAACAAGAAACCGAAAGCAAGCAAACCCTGCTGGAACTGTGGGCAGGTGGGACACTGGGCTAAGGACTGTCCTAAGAAAAAGGCCAAGTCTGAACAGGCAGCTGTCAACATGGTTGTGGGAGGTTTTAGCGGTGCTAGCACTTCAGGAGCAACTGAAGGCTATGTTTCTGTACAACTCGAACTCTTTACTGTCTATGAACCATTTGATTGGTTGATTGACACTGGAGCAAATGTGCACGTTTATGCTAATAAATCGCTTTTTGTGTCTTATCAGACCATCAATGGAAGGACAGTAAGCATGGGAAACTCCAGTACAACTGAAGTACTTGGGATAAAAAGCATGGACATAAAGTTTCCTTCAGGGCGCATTCTGTCGTTGAAAAAAGTTCACCATGTACCTACTGTTAAGAGAAACATTGTTAGTGGTTCTATAATAGTTAGTGAGGAATATGAATTATCCTTTAAATTTAATAAATTTATAATTCAACATTTTGGTATTTTTGTTGGCAAAGGATATTTGTCTAATGGTTTATTCAAAATTTGAGTTGATTGCAATAATATTGTTGTTTCTGATTCTATTATTTTGAATGTCGAATCTACTTCTCAGTGGCATAGTACATTAGATCATTTAAATTTAGGTTCAATCAAACGAATGATAAATCTTGATTTGATACCTAGTCATGAAATTGAACGGGGTCACAAATGCCAAATTTGTGTTGAAGCTAAACAATTTAGGAAACTCTATCAATCAGTGGAAAGGAATTCAGAAATACTTGATTTAGTTCACACTGATATTTATGAGTTCAATGGAATTTTGACTAGGGACCATAAGCGTTATTTTGTCACCTTTATAGATGATTGCAGTAGATAATGTTATGTCTTTCTCATGCATAATAAAGATGAAGCATTATATATATTTATTTTGTTTAAAAATGAAGCATAAACCAAAACTGGTAAGAAACTTAAATGATTAAGGTCTGATAGAGTAGGAGAATATGAGTCGAGTAAGTTTAATGAATATTGTTAAAAATTTTAGCATAATTCACGAAGAGACTCCTCTATATTCCCCTTCGTCTAATGGAATAGCTGAACGAAAGAATATAACTTTTAAAGACATGGTTAATAGTCTTTTATTAACCTCCGAGTTACCTAAGTATTTGTGGGGAGAGGCTTTGAATACAACTTGCCCTATTCTGAATAGAGTCCTCTGAAAGACAATACGAGTACTCCTTTCGAATTATGGAAAGGGGGGATGCTAAGCCTCAAATACTTTCAAGTGTGGGGGTGCCTAGCAAAAGTGCTGGTCCTAGAACGCCAAAGAAAGAAATTGGGACCTAAGACTGTCGATGTTGTGTTCTTGGGCTATGTGGAGACAAGTTATGCACTGAGATTTCTGGTTATTAAATCAGAAATTCCAGACATTGAGGTCAACACAATAGTTGAATTTCGTGATGCTACTTCCTAGAAGATGTATTTCCCATGAAAACGGGAATACCTCCAAGTGTTTCACTTGATGATTCACTTGCCTCCACTTCTATTCCTGGACATGTGAAAAAGATGACAAATGTGGGGGTTAATCCTAGTAGTACGAGTCCGACTCATGAAGAGTCAGATGGACCTAGATAGAGTAAGAGAGCTAGGATTATCAAGGATTTTGGAAGTGATTTTGTCACTTATAATATCGAGAACGAGCTTGTAACCTTCAAAGATGCTATGACTTTTTTTGAAGTCAAGCATTGGAAGGAAGCTGTCAAAAGTGAGATGGACTGCATTGTCTCTAACGGGACATGGGTACTAGTCGATCTCCCTTCGGGGTGTACTACAATTGGGTGTAAGTGGATCTTTAAGAAGAAACTGAAACCTGATGAGACCATTGATAAGTTTAAGGCCAGATGGTGGCTAAGGATTTTAGACAAAAAGAGAGAATAGACTATTTTGATACATATTCTCTGGTAGCTCAGTTGACTACAATCCGAGTGCTTATAGCACTGACTTCAGTGTATAATCTTTTGGTTCACCAAATGGATGTTAAAATAGCCTTCTTGTATGGTGAACTTGAGGAAGAGATATACATGGACTAGCCTGAGGGATTTGTTCCCCATGGTAACAAGCACAAAGTTTGTAAACTTGTTAAGTCTCTTTATGGATTTAAACAAGCACCCAAACAGTGGCATGAAAAGTTTGATAAAACTATTCTTGCATTTGGCTTCACCGTGAATAAGAATGACAAATGCATATACTATAAGGTTAAAGGAGAAAAAACTATCATTTTATGCCTGTATGTAGATGATATTCTTTTAATAGGATCATGCTTAGAAATCATAACCGAAAGCAAATCATTTTTGATAAATAAGTTTGAAATGAAGAATATGGGTGAGGCTAATATGATTCTTGGCATCAAGTTGATTCGTTCAACTAATGGGATAGCTATTTCTAAATCACTATGTTGAGAGGATAATTGAGAAATTTGGTTATCAGAGCAGTAGAATTGCAAAGACACCATATAATCCTTTTGTAGCTTTATTCAAAAATGGAAGTGGTGTACTTGTTGCACAACTAAGGTATTCCCAAAGTATTGGGAGTTTGCAGTATCAGGCAAATGGCCCGAGATCAGATATTTCATTTTCTGTCTCGAAGCTAGCTACATAAACTAGTTGTCCGGACAAAACCCATTAGGGAGCTTTGGATAGGGTACTAAGGTACCTTAAGGGCATAGTGTCACTGACCATTCATTATGGCAGATTCCCAACTATTCTGGAGGGTTACAGTGATGCTAGCTGGATAGCCAAAAACTCCGAAACTAATCGGTGTTCATGATATTTACCTTAGGTGGGGGCGCAGTCTCCTGGAAGTCTGCAAAACAGACTTTCATAACCTGGTCTACTTTTGAAGCCGAGTTATATGTGTTGGATACGACTAGTATTGAGGCAGAATGGTTGTATGGGTTGTTACTATAACTTTCTATTATAAGCCAGTCTCTTCCACATATTGTTGTATATTGTGATAGTCAGACCACAATAGCAAAGGTTGAAGTCGTAAATACAACCAAAAGACAAAAAAGACACATCCAAGTTAGACTTAAGTGTATAAGGGCGTTAGTGTCGGACAGAGTTATAGGTATTGACTTTGTGGGAACAAATGACAATGTGGCTGATCTTTGACGAAAGGATTAGATCTATCACAAATGCAAAAGTCCAAATTGGCGATGGGATTGAAAACCCATCAGTGATATATCTACGATAGCAACCTAACCTTCTAAGTGGAGATCCAACAAAAAAAGTTCAATGTGGTATAAACAAGTCGTAGGGTATGTCAGAGCACCAAAATTAGACTGATACTTTGTATTTGGAGTTTGTCCCCTTTAATTATGGAAGGTGTTGTTACTGCAAGTATAATAAGATTTTTAACTCTGAATAGGGTCAAGTCTCTATAGACGAGATGCTAGCAGTGCATCACTGGAGATGCCCAACTAAGTGAATGTAGTTGTTTGGCCGCAACTAAGGGATGGGGTTAGACCTGAAAGCATTCATGAACAGGATCATGACACATGACCTAACGTGTCAACCCAAAAGATCAACACAACCATGGGCTCAAATTCAAGGCTTAGTTCAATTTAATCCGGTGATAGCTGACGTTAGATAACTTAGGTAGTGGTTCAAACTGGAAGGTACCATTGCTGAAAACAAGACACAGAAGCTTGAGTTAAAATCTATGGATTTATTGGGGATTGTTGTAATTGACATTTTAATGTTAATTTGTAACATGAAAATGTTCTAAAATATGGGTTTAATTACATATTAAATTCATAGATTAGATGGTGAGAGAAATAGAGGAATTACACTTGTCCCACACAGGAATATGATGTGAAAGTGTGGAGCTTATGATAAGGATATAAGGTGTATGTAGGGGTGAGTGTTTTTACACTCAAAGTTGTCCCACATTGGAAGTTTAAGGATAACTTAAACTCCTTATATTAAGTTCAATGTTCAATTTGTGTTTGAATTGTTATGGAGAATAGAGTGAACATGGGAATGCCCCACACGCGCGCCGCAACCGCCCACTCGTCCTGGCCTGGCTCTGGCTTCAGCATTAGGACGAATGTCTCAGTCTCAGTATCTATCTTTTTGCAACAAAAATATTTGGATTTTTATGGATTAAATCTGAAAAATGGTTTTTACAAAAACATTTGGGTTTTTATGGATTAAATCTAAAAAATGGTTTTCAAATGTTTACTCAAAAATCGGAATTAATGTTGTCTTTAATGTTGTTAAAATCATGTTTATAACCTGAAAACCTTGACTACAAACTGCAGGTTTTGAAGTTCTAATATGGTTGATTTTTGACTATTTAAAAAACGTTTTATTATGTTTTAATTCTGTTATAAAAACCTGCTTAATGGCTAGTGATTATTGGCTTAATGGCTTTCTAAGGCATGGTTAATGCTGCTGCAATTTCAAGCCTATAAAAGGCTAGGCATAACACACTTCAAGAACATAACAAACTAAAGTAAATTCAAAAATCTTCTCTCTCGATTGTTCTCTTCTTTCTTGGGTTTTTGTCATAAAATCCAAGTGTTTTACGTCTCACAATCCGAGCTTCGAGCTCTTGTTTTCATAAGGCTACTGAGTGATGTTTCGATGTGTTCTACGGTACAAGTGCAATACCGTTAGAACGGAAACCGTCTTATTCTGGAATAAGTTACGTAGTACCCGTGTGCACATTCGGAATGGGACGTATAATTTTTTCAAGGCAAGCAGGTTATATTTGTGATTCGGTTTGGTGATACTATTGGACTGAGAATTTTTACGATACAATTCTCGTTGTAAGTTTTCTTTCATTTCATCATAAACATCATATCTAACTGTTTTGTTTATCATTTGGTTCCAACGTGCTTGTTTTTTTTTTTTTGTTCCAAAAACTGTCTTATAAAATTTGATTGATATTTCAAAACGATTACTACGATTGTCTTTGTTACCTTTTCCAACACTAAATCCTTCATTTTAATGGCTAAATCGGAGAGAACATTCTGTTGCCCTATTTTTGCGGTAATTCAGACTGAGTGTGTTAAAAACTTTGTAACTTGAGTTATAATGGTTCAATTTGCATGATTCTATCTTAAAATGAAACTATACACATATTATATTTTATTATGTAAATACCATAACGTTTGAATGAGTATGCGAATTTTGGGAGAATTTTGAAGTAGAGGCTATGGATCTGCGATAGTACAGAACATGTTGTGCTAAAACCTGAATAACTTGTTATATACAAATCCGATTCGTATGATTCTTGTTGGAAATGAAATTACATACGTATGGGAGTATTTGGAGTGAAAATAATGAATTTATAAATTTTATTTTGGTCTGGGGAGAAGTTATTGGTACAAAGATTCTATCAAAGAAAACCATATAAAGGATAAAAGGGGATTTACATTATTTCATTTTCGCTAAGTAAAGCCCTCTTCTCGTGACATCTTTCACAGGATTGGATTCATAGTGCCAGTTAGGGGTAGGTACAACCCCTCATTTCTTTGGTAACAGATAGATAGTTCACTCTGGCCTTTTCTATTCTAGAACAAAATTCGATGTTCGCAGCTAGTTCTCTTGCTGCAGATTTTGTAAGAAATGCCTCTATAAAGATAGACCAAATTCAATGGAAGATGGGGAGTATTCCAAATCTTAAGAGATTCAAAGAGTATATGGGACATATTCTACATCTTAATATCCCCATGCTTTATTAGTGTAGTGTTAGATGAGGGAGGCCTTGGTTGTTAAAGTGACTTCCGGTGTACGTGTCTCAGGAGCAAGATCAACCCAGTAGTTTTAAATGTCATATGTAATGAAGGTTTTAAATCTTTGAATATTGAATCTAGCTGGGGCTGAACGTAGTAACTCGACGGAGAGGAAGTTATATAAAGGTATATATAGCATCGGAAATGGGGTATGGGGGTCAAAGAAGACCTAATAGGAGGAAAAGGTTCTGTTGCGGGAAAAGAAACGGCTCAAGAAAGAAATTAGGGTTCCCAATGCTTCTCCACGCTCAACGAGATGCGCCAGCCTCGGGATGCTTTACTCCTAACCCCACAAGGTTCAGAGACGGAGCATAACCTGAGTCTCGGTTAAGAACGTAGATCTCGGGGAGTATTCATTGGAAAAGGAGGTCCGTAGCTAGATAGTCTCACTAGGCACTAGAGAGCAGGGATTATTTTATTTACTGAGCTTTCTGCTGTAGATGATCAAACTTCTACCACTGAGTCAATATCTGGTACCATCCCTTTAGTAGTAGATACTAAAATTTGACTTCATCAGATATTTAACAAATTGATCCTATGATTGAATATACAAACTTAATACCATTAGAAATCCTAGGATTTCTAGTTTATCATACTAAAACAGTTTTTAAATTGGATCATTATAATTAAAGTTATGATTTAATTAGTAAGGAATGGTCATGCTAGCGGGATTAGTAGGTTCAGTGGCAGTAAAGGAAATTTTTAAAATATAAACACTGATTTTAATATAGCAAGATATATATTGATGGAAAGATAATTGAGTCTACTTTATGTAGAAGAAAATGGAATAAAGATCCGAGTATGTCTAATGCATTATTAAGGAATTACAATATTATCTATTATTGACTGTACGTCTTATAACTCATTATAGGACACGAAAACAACGTACAAGACTGAACCCGCCATTTTACTAAGTAAACCTTTGTGTAATTGAGGTAAGTATAGTTAATTGGATATATATATATATATATATGAAGATGGATGATTATGTGTAACTTGATCGTAAATTGTCATATGCTAAAGTGGATTATGTGGTTGGCTTGTGAAGTTGTTGTTTTGTGTTATGTCTATAGTTCGGTGTGATGTACATGGTAAATACTTGTGATATACTTTGATTTTTTTTATGAACGAAGATGAATGATTGTGACATGCTTCTATTTGGTTATTGATTGGAGTTGAATCATGAAGTTGTTAATGTATAGATGGTGAATTAAAATGAAGAGATGGCTTACCTAACCTGGTGCATATTCAATAGTTTATGATGGTGGGATTGGTGACGAGCTGTGTGCTGTCATCAATTAATAGACATGGATGTCGTATCATACGAGTTGTGTACTGCGTGATATGATGATGATGTAATATCATATGAGTTGTGTGTTGTGTGATATGATGGATGATGAGATATCATACGAGTTGTGTGCTGTATGATATAAGAGAAAAAATGATGATGATGTGATGGAGATGATGATAGCCGGCGAACCATTGAATATACTCTATTTAGGTTAAGTACGACCCTAAGATAATAAACCATAATTTTGTGTGTATTTTGTTGTGGGAGATGCATGATTCTGATATTGGTTCCCGAGTGATGGTTGTTATTGTTTACTTCATGATATTGTGATTACTGCATAATGAATATTGATTGATTGACTGGTGTTATTGCATGAAAGTCTTAATTATATGTGCTTATATGTGGATATATAGCTAGTTAGCTATACTTACTGAGTTGGCAACTCACTCTTTGCCACGTACTTTTTCAGCAGATAGATTGCAATAACTCATCTAGCTAACTCGTAGCCAGTTGTCAGCCTTATTATGTGGGTCAACACTGAAGTATCATCATGAGTTGGGAACTCTAGCTACATATTTATAAAGATACTAAACTCGGACTGAATTGATATATTAAGTTTTGTAATAGCTAGAAACTCCACTTTTGTTGTTTTCATAAGCTATAGTGAAGTACGTTATACAAAGATTTGAAGCATTTAATCGTTTGAGGTTTATATATAATTATTGATATAGGATGATTTATCTGGTTGGGTTAAATGAGAATTAATTATGAGATGGAATGTTATGACGGAGGGGGTGTCACATTTAGGTGGTATCGGAGTGGGTCTATGTTTCTAAGGTGATAGGTTTACTATGAGATGTGTCTAATGATTGAATTGTTTAATGTAGGATGGCTTCTCATGATACACGTGCTGACCTAGTAGCTAGTAGGAAGAGTCAATAGAGGGTTCGGTTGCACCTGCAAGTGCAGGTGGAGATGAGATAGGTCAAGAGGATGTTGGTGCTGACGCTCCAATTCCTCCGGGTGGCTCTAGCAGCAGGATTACCATTGGAGTATGCTCGATTCTTCAGATGGCCTTCCAGACCCAAGCTCAAGCACAGTTCTTTGCACAAACACATGCACCAGCTCCAACTATAGCACAAGTAGTTCTTACAATTGACCGTAACTATGAGAGAATAAGGAAAATGAGAGCTACAAAATTCAAGGGTACCTTAGATCCAGAGGTTGCTAAGAGATGGTGGGAAACGACAGAGGATGTGATGAATCTGATGAGTTGTATTCTAAAAAACTGACTTAAGTATGTCATTTCCTTATTCATTAGTGATGCCTTAATTTGGTGGAGATTGGTAAAGAGAGCATATGAGCCACATAATATAACTTGGGCCAAATTTCATAAAGAGGTTGACTATAAATACAGACCCAAGATGTATGGGGATAAGAAGAAGATGGAGTTCTTAAACTTAACTCAAGGGGATGATCAAACGGTGGTGAAGTATGAGCTTCGGTTTGTTGCACTAGCAAAGTTTGCACCCGAAGCAATAGCGACATAAGAGGATCTTTGTTATCAATTTGAACAGGGGTTACGACCTGAGATAAAAAAGGCCCTTGCAATTAGAATTACGAATTTCAAAATCCTTGTTGAATCAGCAGTTCGAAAGGAAGAGGCAGTAGCTGAGGACAGAAAGAAGCGAGAGAGTGGTGGGTTCACTTTTCGAAGAAATGGTGGATTGAGATTTAGTGGACCAGTAGGGTTCAACAGAGGTTCATTAGAACGTAGTACATTTAGTATGGCTTTTATTGAATCAAGTAGAGGAGCTGGATAGAGTGGTGGCAGAGGCTTAACTTTTATACCAAATTGTTCTACTTGTGGAAGGCGACACTCAGGATCATGTTGGGGACTGATGCTATAATTAGAACTTGTTATAACTGTGGAAGTCGAGGATACATATCTATAGATTGTCCTATTTAGACTAACGGTGTGGGTAGAGGTGTAGCCAGTTGGACCCAAAGTCAGAGTACTACAGCAAATGCTGGCTGAGGAACTGAGAGAGGCAGAGGTAGAGGCACAAACAATAGAATTGGTAATCACACTATAGGTGGGGTAACTAGTAAGGCTGGAACACAAGTAACTCCGGGATCTGCCCAAGCAAGAATCTATCACATAACTAGGGAGGAAGCCCCAGCCTCAAATGATGTGATATCAGGTATAATCTTATTATTTGATATTGAGGCTTATGTTTTGATTGATCCTGGCTCTACACATTCATACATATCATCGAAACTTGCATTTAAGTACCAGGTGAAAATAGTCCTTTGGGATATAATTTGATGGTTCATTTACCTGTGGGAGGTGGTGTGATGGTGAACAATGTTAAGAAAGGAATCTTAGTAAAGATTGATGATATAAACTTACTTGTAGACCTAGAGTGATGGACTTGAGGGTGTTTGATGTAATTTTGGGAATGGACTGGTTAGCACAAAACAAAGCAGTAGTTGATTGTTATAATATAAAGAAGTAGTGATTGAATGTTCTATGAAGCCAAAAGTGGTATTTGTGGGAGATAGACAAGTGATGCGAGTTTATGTAATATCAGCCATAGAGGTGAGACGATTAATGATGGAAGGATGTGAAGCATATTTGGCTAATGTGATAGATACGGGAATGGATAGCCCAAAATTGCAAGAAATTCCCATAGTAAGAGACTTTCCGAAGTGTTACCTGATGACTTATCAGGTTTGCCACCACAGAGAAAAGTGGATTTTACTATAGAAACTTTGCCAGGAGTTTCTCCAATTTCTATTGTACCAGATAGAATGGCTCCAATAGAATTAAGAGAGCTACAAAAGCAAATAGAAGAATTATTGGAGAAAGGATTTATCCAATCGAGTACTTCACCTTGGGGAGCACCAGTGTTGTTTTTGAAAAAGAAATATGGTAGTATGAGGTTATGTATTGACTATCGCCAATTGAATAGAGTCACTATGAAAAATAAATACCCATTACACAGAATCAATGATTTGCTAGACCAGTTAAAAGGGGCTACAATATTTTTAAAGATCGATTTGAGATCTGGTTATTAGCAATTGAGAATAGTTGAGAAGGATATATTTAAAACAACATTCCGCACTCGATATGATCATTATGAGTTTTTAGTGATGCCATTCGGATTAACAAATGCGCCGGTAGCATTCATGGCATTGATGAATCGAACTTTTCAAGAGTACTTGGATCAATTAGTGGTAGTTTTTATAGATTAAGTCTTGGTGTACTCGAGGAGTAGAGAGGAACATGAACAACATTTGAAAATAGTATTGCATGCCTTGAAAGATAGGAGTTGTATGCTAAGTTAAGTAAGTGCGAGTTTTGGGTGAATCAGGTAGTTTTCCTCGGACACGTGATATCTGAAGACGGGGTTATGCCTGGTCCTGCAAAGGTGAAGGCTATTATGGATTGGTGAACACTGAAGAATGTGATTGAAATTCAAAGTCTCTTAGGACTAGGGGTACTATAGGAGTTTTGATGAGGATTTCTCTAAAATTTCTCGTCCTTTGACAAAACTATTAAAGAAAGGGGCGTTTCACTGGACTGAGCAATGTCAACAAAGTTTCCAGGAGTTAAAGAGAAAAGATTAACATCAACTCCGATTTTAGTTCTACCATCTAGTAATGGTGGATATGTGGTGTACACAGATGCTTCGAAACAAGGTTTGGTCTGTATTCTAATGCATAATAGAAAAGTAATAGCATACAGATCTCGCCAATTAAGGACCTATGAGTTGAATTATCCTACACATGATTTGGAGTTAGCAACAATTATGCATGCACTAAAGATTTGGAGACACTATTTGTATGGAGAAACATTTCAGATTTTCACTGATCACAAGAGTTTGAAGTATGTTTAACATAAAAGGAGTTTAACTTGAGACGGAGAAGGCGGATAGAATTGCTAAATGATTATGACTGTACTATTGATTATCATCCTGGGAATGTGAATGTGGTAGCAGATGCCTTGAGTAGGAAGAGTTCATCCACTTTAGCTAATTTGGAAAGTCATAATGCAACATTGTTATTAGAAATGAGACCAATGAACGTGAAGTTAGAAGTTGATTATGTAGTAGGTTTATTAGCAACTTTGCAAATTAAACTAGATTTTTTAGACAGAAGTAGAGAAGCAAAGACTCGAGATCCTTTCTTATGAATGTTAGAGAAAATAAAACAGGGTAAGTCCATAATGCGCCATATGCGATGCATTCAGGTACTATAAAGATGTATCGAAATTTAAGACCATATTATTGGTGGTCGACAATGAAAAAGGATGTGGCAGAATTTGTGGCTAAGTGTCTAACTTATCAGCAAGTAAAAGTTGAACATTAAGCACCAGTCCGTAAGTTTCAACCTTTAACTATACCTGAATGGAAATAGGAAAAGATCACTATGAATTTTGTCATTGGTTTGCCACGTACATTAAAAAAATATGATGCTATTTGGGTAATTGTGGATAGACTGACTAAATCAGCTCATTTCTTTTTTGGGTGAAATGTAAGTAAACTCATCCAAGAATAGTACAAGTTACTCCGGGTATGGCATACCCGGAGAGTTACAAAATTCCACGTTGTGGAAAAAATTACAATCCAAACGAAAAGTTCGAAAGATCCTAAACACTTTGATCAATAACAAAATTACAGACCGAGTGCAAATTCCTAACAAGAACAACTAAAACCGCACGCTGGAAATCGTGCACGTTGTGTTGCGCCTACTCGCTGGGATGATGGTCGTGAAAGGGACGGGTGCAGCAGGGAAAATGCAGCCTGCAGTTGGAGGTGCAAGCTGCCGATGCAAAAGAGGAAAGGCCAGCAATAGCAGCAGCAGAACAGGCTATTGTTGGCCCCAAAACGCCCCAAAACAGGCTGCACCTGCTCACTAGGTTGGCAGGTCTTGAAAATGAAAGGTGCAGCAAGTCAAAACGGCCTGCAAAAGGTTGTGCCGTGTGCCAATGCTAAGAACGGAAAGCAGCAGAAACAGCAGCAACAAGGGCAGTTTGTTGCCGGCCTCAAAATAGCAAAATCTCACCTACCTCCGGCCTGACGGAAAGTGGCCGGAAGTTAGAGAAAACAGCCCTGAAAAATGGATGTTCTGTGGCTGAAATGCTGTCGGAGAAGGCTGGAAACACACCCTGTTCGGCTAGTACCAAGAAATCTGGCCGACAGTAGCAGGTAGAACCTCGGCCAACAGTTGAACCTATTCGTCCAGTAGGTTGCTTGGCAAAACCGAGCATGGCAGCAGCAGCTTCACTCCGGTGAGAATGAAGGAACCTCTAGGACAAAACATACCTCCTCCAGCAGCCAAGAAAAGCTGACCGGAAAAGGCTGAAAAAAACCATGAAAACCTGAAACTCCTCATGACGTGCAATGGGTTGGTTCTTCTTCGCCCAACACCATGAAAACCGTCCATCGGCAGCAGCTGGAACCTTGAAGAAAGCTGGGCACAAGAACTAGCCAAACTCTGGTGGGGGGAGGAAAACACGGCAGCAAGACTCTCTCAAATCCCACCAAACAGCGGCAGAAATGAGGAGCAATGATTGAGACAGAAAGCTGGCCGGTATGGCTGAAAACTCTCTAAAAATCAAAACCAAACCGTGAAAACCTGGAAGTCCTCATGAGGTACAGCAACTGGTCAGTCAACACCATGGAAAACAGTCCAGCGGGACCAGCCGGAACAAAGAAAAAGCTGAGCGTGTAGCAGCTAGACTCCGGTCGCAAAAAGGTTACAACGGCGGTGAAAAACAAACCCAATCAGACCCAAAACAGCCCCGATGCTGGGATAGAAAAAGGCCTGAAACAAGGACTGCAAAACTGGCCTGAACACGAACAACTCTAGTTGAAACCCAACACTAAGTGCAGCAACTCGCCACTTGTGCGGCCAACAGCAAAAAAACCAGCCACCGGCTGCTGGAACCTTGGCAAAACTGAGCACAAGAAGCGGCACTGAACTTTAGTGAGAAAGGCTTGAAGCTCGGACAGAAATCGGCCAGGAAAGGCTGGAAAACACCCTGAGGTGTGGAACAAAACCGTGCAGAACCTCCCCTAACGAAAATAGCAACTTGTTACCTGTTCGGCCAGCACTAAGCTCCGGCCAGCAGCAACAGGAAGAACAACGGCCAGCAGGCAGAAAGAACAACGGCCAACAGGTTGCTTGGCCAAGCTGAAACAGAAACAACAACTGAAGTTCGATTGCAGAGTCTAAACCGAAGGCAAAACTCCTCCAAACCACCAAGAGAATCAGCAGGGAAGAGGAGAAAATCAAGTGAAAAAGTTGTTAAAGTGAGCATCCAAAGTGGGGCACTCTAGAGAGAATGGAGAGCATTCTCTCTAGAGAGAGAAAATCAGCTCATTTCTTGCCTATACAACAAGGTGATTCTATGGATAAATTGGCTGAGGTATATGTTTCAGAAATTATATGACTGCACGATGTACCTATTTTTATAGTATCTGATAGATATCCTCGATTTACTTCACACTTTCGGGGAAGCTTACAAATGACATTAGGTACGAAGTTACATTTCAGTACAACATTTCACCCTCAAACAGATGGGCAGTCAGAAAGGACAATTCAAACGTTAGAAGATATGATGAGAGCATACATAATTGAATTCAGAGGTAACTGAGATGATCATCTGCCACTGATGGAATTTGCATATAATAATAGTTTTCGTTCTAGCATTGGTATGATTCCATATGAAGCTTTGTATGGAAGAAAATGTCGAAATCCAATATGATGGGATGTTGAGAGACTAAGACAACTTAAAGGTCCAGAATTAGTGCAAGACACAACGGATAAGATACTGATATTTAAGAAGTATTTGAAAGCAACACAAGATCGATAGAAAAGTTACTTCGATAAACATCATATAGACATAGAATATGAAGTAGGAGAAAATATTTTTATGAAGGTGGCCCCATGGAAAGGAATTTTAAGATTTGGTAAGCAAGGAAAGCTAAGTCAGAGGTATATTGGACCATATGATATTACCGATTGAGTCAGAGCACTAGCTTATCGATTAGCATTACCAGCAGAATTGTCACAGATACATGACGTATTTCATGTTTCTATGCTACAACGATATCGTTTTGATCCTAGTCATATTTTGTGTGAACCGGAGATAGAAATCTCATACAACTTGACGTACGTAGAAGAGCCAATAGAGATTCTAGATAGGACAATAAAGAAATTGAGAAACAAGGAGATATCAATGGTGAAAGTAAAGTGGAGTCATCACTCTCTAAAAGAAACCACTTGGGAAGTTGAGGAAAATATGAAGGAGAAGTACCCCTATTTGTTTCCTTGAACGAGTAAGATAATCAAATTTCGAGGACGAGATTTTTATTAGGAGGGAAGAATTGTAACATCCTCAAATGTAAATACATGATTATCATTTATTAGCATAATTAAATGAATAGTAATGTTGTGATTTATATAATATTTGGTACATAATTAGAAATTATGTGATAAGATATATTCTTGGAAAAACTTGAAATGTGAAGCAATAAAAAGTTATTGGGGGTCTGAATAGAAAATTTGCGAAGATGAAGGAATAGGTATTATATCTTTATAAATATAAATAAATAATATATATGCATATAAAACCACTTGTATTAGCTTTGGAATGTTGTAGAGAATTGTAGAAAATCAAAAGAAGACAAAAGATAGAAAGAAAAAAGGGGGAGATTATCAATATGTATTTATATAATATAAAATGCACATATATGTATACACACCTAGTTACACACACACACACACATATATATATATATATAGACACTTATCTATATATATATATATAGATAAATGTCTAGGCGGTGGAAGATGTAGGATAAATAAGACTTCGCTCCTCATTTACATTTTCTCCCTTTAAGCATAAGAACACCCTAGCATCACATTGAAAAACTCTTTACTGATGATTGTGGTAAAATTATTATTCATTATTCCCTAAATTTCATGGAGAAGTTAAGTATAAAATGAATTTAAATAAAACAAATTGATTAAGTTGAAATAGTAGCAGCAGAAAACAATCACACCAATTAGTCTCTGTAAATCCCGATTATCTTGTGTTTTATCGGTCCACATTTATAGATTTTTGTGTATATGAAAACTTTAGGGTGTCGTCTATAATTTTATAGCTTTGATCAGAAGCTAAATCCTTCGTTTTAATGGCTAAGTCGAAGAGAACATTCTGTTGCCCTGTTTCTGCGGTAATCTAGATTGAGTGTGTTAAAAACTTTGTAACTTGAGTTATAATGGTTCAATTTGTATGATTTTCTCTTAAAATGAAACTAGAAACATATTATATTGTATTCTGTAAATATCATAATTTTTGAATGGGTATGCGAATTGTGGGAGAATTTTGATATAGAGGCTATAGATCTGCGATAGTACAGAATAGGTTGTGCTAAAACTTGAATAACTTGTTATATACAAATTAGTATCGTATGATTCTTATTATAAATGAAACTAGATACATATGGGAGTATTTTGAGTTAAAATAATGCATTTGTAAATTGTATTTTGGTCTGGGGAGAAGTTATAAGGTTGTACAAGGATTCTGTCAAAGAAAACCATGTAACGGATAAAAGGGGATTTTTAACAGATTGATTCCTACAATTTAATAGGCTAAAACGCATAAAACCCCCCTGTGTTTTGAAAAGTCGGCTAAAAACCACCTTCTGTTTTAAAAATAGGTGAAAAACTCCCTTGTGTTTTGTAAAAGTCAGCTCAATCGCCCATCTCCGTTGAAAAACACTAACGACGTTAACTTTTTAACAAATTGACTGTTATGCTCTTCCTTATTATTATTATTCTTTATTTTAATGACCGTTGGATCTTGATTGTTATATCTGAGCCGTTAGATCTAATCTATTAATCTTGACTACTGGATCTCAAATTTATAAGAAAATCAATGGTTAGATTTAATTAATTAAAATAATATATTATAAAAAATAAATATTATTATTTAATAAAATAAATTCAAAATCCCCCCCCCCAAAAAAACTCGCCCCCCCCCCCCCACCCCTTCCCCCGCCGCTCCTCCCACCCCCTGCCGCCGCCCCCACCCCCAACCCCTGCCGCCCCACCAACCCCCACCACAGAAGAGGACGACGGCAGCGCCGTCACCCCCGCATTTATTAACACTTATATTCATTAAGATATTTAAATTTAAAAAATAAATTTATTATATTAATTTTTGTATTATGATTTTAATATAATATTTCAATTTAAATTATAAAACTTCAAAATATTTATATACTTTTTTTTGTATTTTTATGTAAATATATTTAAAAAAATATTTAATTTTTTACATGCATTCAAAATATAAAAGAAACACACTCAAAACAAGTCAAAGATGCACTTAGTCAAATATATAGGCCCCATAAGGGTATTTTTGTTAAAATTGCACAAAAAGGCATAAAAAAGGCTAGAAAACAGCCCCACACGCACAACACGCGCCTGCAGTACACATTCCGTTAATTCATAATGGAAGGGGTGTTTTTTGCTGACTTTTATAAAACACAGGAGATGGTTTTGCCTATTTCCAAAACACAGGGGAGTTTTCAGCCGACTTTTCAAAACACAGGGGGGTTTTATGAATTTTAGCCAATTTAGTATACAAACTTTATACCATTAGAAAGCCTAGGATTTTTAGTTTATCATACTAAAACAGTTTTTAAATTTGATCATTATAATTAAAGTTATGATTTAATTAGTGAGCAATGGAGATGCTGACGGGATTAGTAGGTTCAGTGGAGGTAAGGGAAATTTTTAAAATATAAAAACTAATTTTAGGGTAAATTACACTGACACCCCCTGAGGTTTGTCCAAACTAAGCAAACACCCGAGAGGTTCCCGTAATTACAGTGACAACCCCTGTAAACTACATCTAACAAAATCACCCTGACGCCATTTACTACTAATGGTGTTTGATGACGTCACTAAAAGAGTGAGTTGAGCTTCCAAAATTATCCTTGTCTGAGCAATATTGACCGGTGGCAATTTTTTGAGACTAAAATACCCTTTTATATTGCATGGCATGCAGGGGATTTATTGTTATTATATATTTATAGAAGGGTGTAATTGTAATGTTTTATCACAAATTTGTAATGTTTTGAGAACTAATTGCCTACATCCAACAAATCATACACTTAATCAAACATGTATCACAAGATAAAAATTTGAGATGATAACATAAACATGTGCATAAATTGAAAGATGTAAATAGAATGGCTAGTGGATCATTGAGCAACATATACAACACAACTTAACAATATTGTTTCAGCATTATGCTGACAACATAGTTTGCCAAGTTTCAAAAAGACAACATACAGTGTCGCCCTATTCAATAACCACAAATGCAAAAGTATATGGGATCTAGTATGCCAAAATGTCACCAATCGTTAGCAAATTTCACCAAAAACAGTATTGACTGAGTGCTATCACAGGCCAAAATGTCACCAATCATTCCAAGAATCATGTTATCACATTTGAGTGTCCTGAGTGCTTGAAACGGAGGCCAACCAGGTTGACTGCTTAGAGTCATGGTTTTTGAAATATTAGAAGTTTGTCCTTCTTCCCTTCTTTTTGTGCCTAGAGCAATAGGTGTGTTGATTCCCCTTCTCATTCCTCGTGTTGTAGAAACAACCACTGATTTGTTTCCCCTTCTTCCCCTTCCTCTTGTTGATCTCCCTATCACTCGTCCTCTTGATCCACTCCCAACATCCACCACCACTTCAGGATTGTTGGATCCTCCAGCCATATCAGCCTACAAAACAAAACAATTTAGTCCAACAAAATCATTTTATGCTAATTAAAGAAGAATCAAGGCATACCTGTTGAGATCCTTGAGGTACACTGTCCTACAAAACATACAAAATATACATTAAAGGATGCAATAACGACAAAAAAGAAAAAAAACAAAAACATGTTAATTTAACAATAACAACCTGTTGAGAACTTCTTATTTTCTTTCTTTGTCTGACAGGTGCTCTTTGGCATGTTCTAGTGTTATGACCCAATCCAAAGCATTTACTGCACTTGATAGGTCCAGATCTCTTAACAGCTCCATCTTCTCCAACCTCTCTTCTTCTGTTCACTCTAGGTCTGCCTGGTAATCTTTTAAGGGGTGGGGGAAGTATAGTGACAGGTTCAAGTGTCATTGGAGGCCAGAATTGAGGGTTAGGAATGGCTTGGATCATATGACTATAAGCTTTCATGTAATTTTCTTTTGAAAAGCTAGGCTGGGTAAAACTCTCAAGCTTGTCTCTCTTATGTGCTATAGCCAATGTTGCATGTCTACATGGAATTCCTGTTACTTCCCAAACTCTACAATCACAAGTCCAAGTATCCAAGCTGACAGTGTAAAGAATGTTTTTATCTTAGACCTGAAATTGATTGCAACCAGCAACCCACAACTTGCATTGTCTAGATTCTTCTTTCACCGTGTTCAGTTTTTTCAACACAAAAGGTGTAACGACATTGTCCCATCCACACCCTCTCTCATATCTTATCTGAAGTCTATTCATAACTTTTGCCCTCAAACCATCAAGCAATGTTAAGACAGGCTTAGGCCTAAGCTCACCAACCTAATGATTAAAGGACTCACCAATGTTATTCGTCACATGATCATTTTTCAAGGCAGAATGAAAGGCATGTCTTGAACATAATTGGGGTGGTATTTCATAAGTCAGTCATAGGTAGCAGGTTTCAACTCCTTCACTTTATTCATTGCAAAGTTGAAACCTACTGCAGTATATGACCTAGTTGCCAACCAAAAATTATTTCTGAGAGCAATACCTGCAAATGATTGTCTAAAATTTGCAAATATATGCATGCAGCAGTTCCTGTTTATAGCATTGGGGACTAAGTCATTGGTAGACTGCACTAATCCCTACATTACACAAGAAACATGTCAAAATGAAAAATTGAAGAAATTTGCACAAATTCACATCTTACCTTCTGTCTATCTACCATAAAGGTCCATGGTCTGTCTTCATTGAACCCTCCTAGGAAAGCTGAAAGATGGTAGAAGAAGAAATTCCAGTTGTCTTTGCATTCACTATCAACTACTGCAAAGGCAACAAGATATAAGCCATTGTTTCCATTAAGTCCAATAGCAGCCAACAAAATTCCTCCATATGAACCCTTCAGATGACAACCATCTAGACCTAGAAAAGGACTTTAACCCTGCAAAAAGCCCATTTTCACAGCATTGAAACCCAGGAATATCCTTCTAAAAGCCAGTGTAGCAAGTATGTGGTCACCATTACTGTCATCTTCACCAGTGTTAATTAATTGGTACTCTATCTTCACCAAACTGCCAGGGTTAGGGTTAGTCTGTCTAACCATCTCAGCATATCCACCCACCTTCCCATAAGACTCTCCATGATTCCCCTCAATGATGTCCATTGCGCTCCTTTTGCCCAATACAACTGCATGTACGGTGGATTTACACCATATTTTTTCAATTCATGCCTAATGCCTTTGGGCTTCATTTGAGGGTTCTCCCTCAAAACATCAACTAATCTGGATTCCAACCATGTAGAATTTGCCTCTCTTATTTGGTCAACCCTCACACAGGTGTGCTCTGGGTTATAGGTCTTGATCATGAAGCTCAAGTTATCTTGCATAATGGAATCATGAATCCTCCAAGGACAATCTTTAGCTTTACATTGAGCTGTCACCCTAGTCCTCTCATTTTTCTTCCTAATTATCTCAAAACTCTCCCCACTAACATATTCTCTGAGTGCACTCCTAAATACATGAATGTCATTGAAAACCATTCTGGTGTCAAGCTTTATTTTCTTCTCAGGTTCTAAATGAAACTCCTCTTCATCTCTACCCAATATCCAACTCTAAGGATCAACACCAAATTCTTCATCAGAACTATGCATAGGCTCACAGTGGTCGTCAGATTCATACTCAGATAAGTTACCATCCCCATCCAAACAATCATCATCTTCATCATCACAAGAAACTTGAGGATCATCTGATTCTCCAGCACTATTAGCAACAAAATATGAATCTTCACTATCCAAATCGGCCTCATCATCTCCTTTATCATCCTCAGTATGATCTAACTGATTATACTCTTGATCCTCTAAGGATTTCACACACAAATCAATTTTACCAGTGTCTAAGTACTTTTTAAACATCTTAGAGATAGTATTATCATTCCTCCCAAGAATAATCCTCTTACTTGGATCATATTTTTCAGAATAAGACATTAAGAGCCACAAATGATCAATATCATGTACATGCTTCAACACTTTATCACACAAATCATCCAACAAATCTTCATATCTATAACCAGATGAGTTCACATTTAACTTGTATTTTTCACCCAAATAGTCCATAGTAAAGTTATATAATCTGCCATCTTCCATCATTGCAAACATGACAAATAAAAAAGATCCTCAAAAACAGAAAACCATGACAACAGAAATGAAAATACTTATAAGTAAATCAAAAAGCCCTTTCATTAGACAACACAAATGACCTTTATTTCACCAAAAATTCTGAAATTTTCTTACGGGTGTGTACCTTAAAATTGGGGGCTTTGCTAAAAATACCATAATGAAAGCTAATACTACCTTAAAATAACAATTTAAAACCCTATTATTCATAAAATCACAAAAAAGAGTCGGATTACAACCTAAATACAAAACCCTCGACTAAGAAAAACAAATCAAAGTAGACATGTACTAAAACACTCATCATTTTAAAGCATTTTTCTGGAAAAAAAAAAAAAGAAACTGATTTTCAAGCCATATACACATTGCATGTAAAGGGTTTACATACCTTTTCTCCTTGTTTCAAGCTAGAACTTGACAATCGTGCTTCAACTGCCTCTTCTAGCACTTCCAAATGTGTCAACAATGGAGCTTTCAAGAAAAATGCCTATGGAGTTAGGGCGTTCGATTTCTTCTTCCGAGAAAAGAGCACAGTTGAAGATGAGAAGTGTTTGGCGCCCAAACACATTGTTGTTAATCTCAATACAAGAGGGGCAAAATCGCCCATATAATTTAGATATTTTCAGTCATATTTTACTTTTTATTAATTTATTTTTTTATCAGATTCAATGGGGGTAAAAGGGGCAATTCATATAAATTGCCTTATTTTCTGACGACAGAAAACGGCAGGGGGTGTCACTATAATTACGAAAACCTCAGGGGGTGTTTGCATAATTTGGACAAACCTCAGGTGGTGTCAGTGTAATTTACCCCTAATTTTAATATAGCAAGATATATACTGATGGAAAGATAATTGATTCTACTTTATGTAGAAGAAAATGGAATAAAGATCCGAATATTTTCTAATGCATTATTAATGAATTACAATATTATCTATTCATTGATTGTGCGTCTTATAACTTATTATAGGACACGAAAATAACGTACAAGACTGAACATATCATTTTACTGAGTAAATTATTGTGAAATTGAAGTAAGTATAGTTAATTGGATATATATATATATATATATATATATATATGAAGATGGATGGTTATGTGTAACTTGATCGTAAACTGTCATATGTTAAACTGGATTGTGGTTGTCTTGTGAAATTGTTGTTATGTGTTATGTCTATGGTTCGGTGTGATGCACATGGTAAATACTTGTGATATACTTACCAGACGGTTCTATAGAGCTTGTAAGGTCTCATACATCTTATAAGGTGTTTTGAAAGGTCAAACATATAACGTGTGAGTATTTGTATCACTTTATGTGAGTGTTTTAATTTGTTTATTATTCTTAGTCATATTGATATATTGGTGGAAATGATGTATTGCTCAAGATATTGATGTAATCATGCATATAATTACCACTTCAAAAGAAAAAATAAAAATAAATGAACCTTTTTAAACTCAATTTTCATTTTAAAAATTTGATTCTTATTAGGGGCGCAAATGAACACTTCGTGAAGATATTGGGTTAGATCAACAATAAACCAAACTAAAGGGGTGGATAGAATATTAACTAAAAATAGAAGGCGCAACACGTAGACCAACTAACAGTACTTCTCTACCCTCTATCTCTGCAGGATGTTATCTATTCAGGAGTCGTTTACTTTAGCTGATGGGCCTGGATTGGATGGGAATTCTGGGCTTATCCACGCCTATCAAGTGTTTTTGTAGTATTTGGGTCCGTAAGAAATCCCGCAAGCCTGGCAGAGCCCGTGACTAGGCCAGTTACACGATCCACGTTGGGGGGGCCAAGATTACTTAATCCCGCGAGGGCCACTTTTTGGCTCCAAGGTAAGATTATGTTATTGCCCCTGCTTTTGGACAAAAAAAAAAAAAGACCCACATGACCTTCAAGTTTGTCCGAATTACAACACGACCAACTCCAATGTTTTAGACGTCAAAACCTGAGCATGCTTCAAAATCGATTTTTCCCCTTCTCTGAAAATCAAAGTTCCTTCTTGTTCGAAAATTTCAGCTCCCACCGACCATTTCAACAAAATTCCCACAAAGACAATGGCGCTCACTTCACCCGCCATCAAATTCCAGCTATGATGCAGTTGCTATATTAAAAGTTGTTTGCTTGACTGGAGTTCCTCACCTGAAGGAAGCTGTTGTTAGCTCCACTGAGTATGAATGTGTTTGTCCGGTTGTGCTATCTGTTGGAGCACATGGGTGGTCTTCGCAGATCACACAATGTTGCAGTAGATGAACAAGTTGTTTTTTTAATGGTCCTTAGTCACCACTCAAAGAACAGGATACTGAAATTCTATTTTAGCTGGAGTGGTCGAACTATCAATAAGTATTTCAACCGTGTATTGGATGCCGTCTTGAAAATTCATTCCATGTTGCTTGTTAAGCCTATCCCTGTAGAGGAAGATAGTACATGCCCGAGGTGGAAATGTTTCAAGGCACTACAGCTGTCTGTAATTATCCATTTAACTGTTCTACCTCAGCTTCTATTTTTATGGTTTTACCAGTATTTATGTTTGTGTTGGAGAGGGGTGCTTGGGAGCGTTAGATAGTACCTATGTTCGTGCGCATGTCCAAGTGTCCGATAAGGGGAGATATAGAACTCGTAAGCCTGAGGTTGCAATGAATGTTTTGGGTGTGTGCGACAGAGACATGAAGTTCATTTACGTACTCAGGGGATGGGAGGGGAGGTAGCGCTGCAGATTCACGTGTGCTACGTGATGCCATCAATAGGCCAAACGGACTTTGAATTCCCACTGGTAAGAATGTGCTTGCAAATGTTTTTACCATTACTTGAGCATCAAATATTTTGAGCCTAGCTTTAAAAAGGGTAATTTAATTTCCTCTAACACATTCGCACGTTCTATATTGTAGGAAATTACTATTTGTGTGATAATAATTATACAAATGGTGATGTCTTTCTTTCTCCTTACTTTTGGGTGAGATAGCAGTTGAGAGAGTGGGAAAGTGGTTCATCAGCCCCTCATAATGCGGTATGAATATTTCAATTTGAAACACTTGCTCGCTCGGAACGTGATCAAAAGGACTTTTGGTCTGTTGATGACGAGGTGGGGGATTCTGCGCAGTCCTTCATGGTTTCCTATCAAGATCCAAAACCGCATCATTATGGCCTGTTGTCTATTGCACAACTATGTGAGAATAGAGATGCCGGTTGATCCATTGGAGGAGACTGAGCAACTAATTGCTGAAGCACATGATGTGAGGAACGTGAGTTTGTTTCTACCATTGACACTAACCCTGTATGGGCAGAATGGAGGGACAATCTAGCTCAATCAATGTATAATGAATGGCGGGGCAGACAGGGTTGAGTTGGGGGGATGTGTTAAAAATTGATGAACGAAGCGATGTAATTGTTTGGTTATATCCTTTGAGGAACATTTATATTGTTATATACGATAAATGACATGTTTCTTGCTTGTCTCTCTAAAGCCTTACAGTTGATTATTACTTTAGCACTGTTTAGTTGTTGTTGTGCCTATGTTGAATGTGTACCCATAATTCGTTATTGTTGTGCCTATGTTGAATGTACATTTTGTTAGCTAACTGATTTTCAGTCCTATTAGTCTTGTGAGCTGTAGATCATGGTTGCCGGTCAAGATACTCGTGGTCGCAGGAGAGGCACGACGGAGGACTTTAGGGGGCCTAGGCAGGTATGGACCCCAAGAGAAGAGCAGGGGTGGCTATTGGCCATGAAAGAAATCATCCGTTCAGGCTGGAAGTGCGAGAATGGATTCCGCACAGTTACCTGAGAGCACTAGAATAGGAATTGTCCAAACAGTTCCCTATGGCTGATATCAAAGCTGAGGCTCAGATCCTGTCAAAGCTCCATGTGGAAGAAGCATTATGGCTGCATAAGTAGTATGCTTGCCAGAAGTGGCTTCGGGTGGGATGATGAAACCAACATGGTGGTTGTGGAAGATGATATCTGGGAGATCTATGTCAAGGTACTTAAGTTTTACTATAAACTTTTTGTATATGTTTGATGTACCTTGAGATGTGCTCATTATATTTTTCTTCATAGGTGGATCCAGTTGCGAAGACCTTAGGTCTAAAGTCATCTCCATTCTATCAAGAATGGTGTGAAATCTTTGGTAAAAATAGGGCGACAGGGGAGGGCACAGGATTTTGTTCAAGCCACTCAACCAACTATCAATTGATATATTGCTTAATTTATCGAGATATTGATATAATCATGCATATAATTATCACTTTAAAAAAAAAGAAAAAGAAATGAACTTTTTTCAAACTTAATTTTCAATTTGAAAAATTTGATTCTTATCAGGAGCGCAGATTAATACTTCCTGAAGATATTGGGGTAGATCAGCAATAAACAAAATAAAAGGGATGGATAGAGTATTAACCGAAGTAGAAGGCGCATCACGTAGAGCAGCACGTAGACCAACTAATGGTACTTCTCTACCCTCTACCTCTGCAAGATGTTATCTATTCAAACTTTTCCATGGCTTCATCGTCCGGCTGCTCCATAGTACCCGCGTTTCTCCTCAACAACAGAAGCTCCGCCGGAGGTCTCTCCCGCCGGCATTTGACGCAACGCTCGGCGCCGGCTCCGGTAGGCGGGAGGAATCTCGCGTTGCTTTGGAAGTGGAAGAGGAAGAAGAGGAGCAGCTTCGTCATTTTCAGCAAACAACGTCATGAAAACGCGTTGCAGTACAAGAAGCTCGGGGACTCCGACCTTGTCCTCAGCGAAATTACTCTTGGCACTGTGAGCATTTTTTACTCCGGTTTGATTTACTAACTAATTTTCGTCATCAGACTTATGAATGATGTTGATCGTGGAACCAAAGCGCCTATTTGAATCACATTGGTAGGCGTAAGGATCTAGAGGTTTGAATATCGTGATTTTACTGAATATATTTGCGTGTTGTAGCAGAATTAGGTAATTGATCATGAATTTGTATTTCTATGCATATTCCAGATGACATATGGGGAGCAGAATACGGAAAAAGAGGCTCACGAGCAACTTAGTTATTCGTTCGAGCGCGGAATTAATGCTCTGGACACAGCAGAAGTGGTAAAGCTCAAGGAAACCTGTTAAATTAAATTATCCTAACTAATATTTAGAGATACTGCACTAGTGATTAATTGTCTGGAAATTGGGACTAGAAATGGTTCGATGATAATGTCAAATTAGTTAGGGGCTTTGAGGTGAGAGCTCAAGATAGTGAATTCACATAATGTCATTGAGGAGAGCTTGTGGAATCGTATCCCTGAGTAATTCTGTCTCAAAGGATCATATTTTACTTTCTCTGGCTTTTGATTTTTATACTACTTAGGCTATTACCAAAAGACATGGTATTTACCCTTAGTGGTAACTTGGTGGAGGCTGAAATTATGGCTTGTATGTATTCTTGATTCTAAGCACTCAAAATTAAGACTTTTCTAGTGTATTCAAATAACATATTTGGGATGCATTCGGTAACATGCCATTGGGAACTCACGATTAGATTTCCTCAAAAATCAAGCATAATTTTTTTTTGTAATTTTTGTCTGATGTTGAATGTACTGTATTCTGATCAGATAATGATCCACTGCAATTCTTGTACTTTCTTTTGGGTTCTAGGCGGCACCATTGTTGCGGGGACCTCTCTCATGTTTACTAGAACGTTCATGTGATTCTTTATACATATTTATATTAGGCTGCAGCTAGTATAAGTTACACATATTCTAGAGGGAGTAACTAGAATTTTGACCTTATTGTACCTTGTCTGTGTTGGCTCCGCAATTAGGTTTCTGATGAGCTAGTTACAGATATTCTAGAGTATTAAGATTGAGAGAGGATTTGGGTGTGGGATTACCAAAATATTTGTGATTTCTTGGTAAATGGTAGACTCACTGTCTTAAACCATGAATTAGCCTTTCCACAGCAATCCTAACCACTTAAAATGCCTGATATTATTTTTTGTTCTTCGTTGACTTTGCTTTTTTTATAAGCCTAATTTTGTGTGGTTGATTGGAACATAAGGTTCCTCCTTAGTGCTCTGGTCTAGGGTGATTCACTTTCTCTCAAGTAGAAAAGAGCTTACTACAAATTACTCGAAGCTAGATAGGTTTTCTGTAACAAGTTTATGTACTTAGTATTTGGTGGTTGAGTGTAAGGGCCTAGTGGACCAGAAGGTCCGACTCAGTACTCTGATCTAGGTGGGTTCTCTTTCGCTCTCTATTAAGTACTTAGAATAAACTTGATTTTGAGACTAGTAAATGATAAGAATACCTTTGTCCTCTTTTTTCCCCCTTAATAGTATCCAATTCCAGCAAAAAAGGAGACACAAGGAAGGACAGATCAGTACATTGCGAGCTGGTTGAAGTCTCAACCCCGAGACAAGGTACTCCACAGTTATTTCAGTGATTAATCTTTATTTTGTTTTCTCATTTTTTCTTTTCTTTTTCTGCTCCTAGTTTCACAATGGACTTCTCAGAGCATAGTCTTACTAAGTGCTCCAATGACCCAGCGTTTTTTGAGCTATTATGCGTGAACCTCTTATAATACATCATTTTTCTTTAATTAAGGTTATTTTGGCCACAAAAGTTGCTGGTTACTCAGAGGCAGAGCAAACAACTCATTTACGTGACAACTCAAAGGTAGTGCAAGTAGATGCTGCCAATATCAAGGAAAGTGTGGAGAAAAGTCTTAAACGTCTTAATACAGATTACATTGACTTACTCCAAATACACTGGTAAATTTCTTACTCGTTCTTTCTGGCTTCTTATTCTTTATTTCCTACACAATCTGATGCTTACAGATTCACACAGTTGCATCAAATCTCTTAATTGATTCCATAATCTAATTATTGTATGTAATAACCAGCAATGATGAGAAGCAACCGTTAGGTGACATTTTCAAGTGGTTGGGATAGTTCACCTGTAGTAATTGGTGCTGTCTTTCTAAGATCTCAAAAGTTAGTGAAGATAGTCACACTTACATAAAAGTTGAAAATGCTTACTGGTCATTAAATCTGTTAAAGGAAATAGTCACATATATACGTGAGCAGTTCTTCTCTTATTCACTTGGATTTGCTATAAGTTCAAGAACCAATTGTAAATTTCCAATTCCCACCTGCTTGAGTCCAATACCCTCTTGCTTAGCTGGAAGCTCCTATGTATTAACAAGTTGCCCAATATTCAACAGAATGTAAACTTGTTTATTTCCTTGTTATCTTACAGCAAAATTGTCATGTTAGACTCTCTCTCACGCTCACACACACACACATGTACTCACAGACTTTATCCTTACATTTCCTCTGGTATGTACCCGTGTGATATTTCTCAGGCCAGATCGCTATGTTGCATTATTTGGAGAATATTTTTATGATCCTTCAAAGTGGAGGTCAAGTGTGCCTTTCATTGAGCAGCTGAGGGGATTTCAAGAACTCATTGATCAAGGAAAGGTAAATTTCCACCATTATGACTGAAATGCTTGTCAGCATTTGTAACGGCCACTACAGAAGACAAGGGGCAGTTTTCTGGAAGAACGAAGGTCCTATTTCATTACATTATATTAACAGAAATACCCACATTTAAAATCTTGCATGAAGTTGATTAATACTATAGAAACTCATCTATTTATCAATTTGTTATCACAAAGTAGAAGTATTGATTATCTGGCAACAGGCTTTTATGATATCTGGATAATCATGACATAGACTAAGAAATCAAGCCAAGCAGGCCTAAGATCTCATCCATGAATATATAAGGCACCAAGCAATCCCATTGTCTATATATTTACTTTCACATTTTCTTTTTAAATATTTGTATCAGTAATCAATCTGAGTTTCGTAAATCTAGATGCCAAACTTCATGTTTTCATGATATGATTGTTGTAAGCTCACCCATCCAGAGAAAAGTATATCAGTTCATTGCGTGCAGTTTACAGTCTGTTCTGTAGAACAAGCATACATGTCCATAAAATGCTAGGCTCAGCTAAAAAAATTCATCTAAAGAAATACAGAGTAAGCTGTAATTCGATAGCTTGTTTGGCAACTTCCTACCATTTACATCTAACTTAATTGGTGAGTCTATTATCTGTTTTACGAATTTGATGGCAATGCTAGAAACTTACAGGTAAGGTACATTGGCGTTTCCAATGAAACCTCATATGGAGTAATGGAGTTCGTTCATGCTGCTAAAGTTGAAGGACTGCCAAAAATTGTCAGTATCCAGAACAACTATAGTTTGCTGGTTAGGTGCAAGTTCGAACGTAAGTTCTCTTCCTTCACAATCAGGGAAAAATTTTAAATCATGCCACCTCAAGGGTCATAATTTTATCTTGTAGCACTCTTTCCGAGTTTGAATTATCATAAAGCAATAAACTGTTGGTGCTGTATCTTTATGATCTTCCCATGAAAGCAAAAGGACTGCCGCTGTCCCACTCCTTTCTATTCAAAAGTGTAGGCTTTTTTCGTCATGGTAATGGGGTGTTTTTTTTTTTTTTTTTTTTTTTTTTTTTTTTTTTTATATCCTGTAGTAAAACTCCTTCAAAGATGTGCGAGATACTTCCATAGTGACTTTTTTTAAAATGATGAATAGAGGGTGGATATTCGTTGATCTATGCTGTAAGACACAATCTTTCCACACTGAAGAAAAAGATGGATAAGACTTTCTTACTTCCTTGAACCCTGACCATCATCAAGCTCAGATAACCACAGCAGCTACTGGATCAGCACAAATCCCTTTCCATTACACACCAATTAAGTCAACTTTTAAATTGGTTGAACTATTGACCTTAGAGTATACTGATATATGTGTGTATATATATATATATATAAGTGAAATTACCTTTTCTACACTAGAATGCCAAATTACGTTCTCGTCGCTTTCAGAATTAAATCTACCACAGAACAATATTTGTGTAAAAATAGATGATGAAAATGCAGAGAAAATTGTTCCTAAAAAGCTCCTCCCTACTGCAGTTATTACTCGAAAACCTGAGCCTGGTATATTCATGCAATCAAAACCTATGAACTCAAGATATTTCTACCCATCCATCCCTCCACACTGTTGAACTTAGCAGAGAGATTTGTGTTTCCTTGCTATAAGGAGGTGGACATTTCATCCATCTTCAAATAAGCATTTTCCGATTTCAAAACTCTGTCCAATTGAGCTCACATGCATGTTAAAAGATAGGGAGTAACTGAAATATGTGAGTTTGAAGACTCTTGGATTAAATCGAAAAGAGATAGAAAGTGATGATTCAATCTCTAAATGGCTATTCTATTAGATGTTACACCCAATGATGACACTATGTTGGACTTGTAGGCTGTGGCACTTCATAGAGGTGGATCATTTTGATAATAGCAGGCTCATAGTTTTTCATTTGTTACTGTGCAGTCGATCTCGTTGAAGTGTGTCACCCAAACAACTGCAACATTGGTTTACTTGCTTATTCTCCACTTGCGGGTGGTGCATTATCTGGGAAGTACCTAGACATTGATTCTGAAGCGGCAAAAAGGGGGAGGTTTAACCTCTTTCCTGGCTACATGGAAAGATACAATAAGTCTATGGCTAAGGTATACTAAAGACTTGACACTGATTTTTTTTCGGCAATCACACTTTTACTTCCATAAGACACATGGTTAAACACATTTAGTCCTTTGCTTTATAGGATTTTCAAAATGGTCCCAAAATTATGAAAATTCAACACATTTAGTCCTCTGCTTACAGAATTTTCAAAATGGTCTCAAAATTGAGAAAACTCGTCATATTTAGTCCTTTGCTTACAGGATTTATAAGACTAAATGTTTCGAGTTTTTCCAATTCTGAGACTATTTTGAAAATCCCGTAAAGTATAGAATTAAATGTGTCGAGTTTTCCCAATTATGAAACCATTTCGAAAATCCCCTAATGCAAGACTAAAAGTGTTGAATCCCCTATCCTATGGTACTAAAAGTGTAATTTCACCGTTTGTTTTTGTTATCTCATGCTTGCAGATCATTTTTAGATGCTAATTCGCCAAGCAAGATCATCACTGATTGCATTTTTAGGTCCCTGGGACAATTTAACCAGAATACTTATCTGTATGAGTTTCTACTTTCCGTTTCATGCCTTCTTTCGTACTCTCAGCTTGCAAGTCATTCATGACCTAGTATAAACTCGGGCCACATCAACCTTATCAACCTTGTTTGCACTAACTTCAAGATTCGAGAACTAGCCACATCACTGGTTATCTGCTTTCCTTTACCATGTCAAGCATTAATATTAGTTTCCCCAACTAAATATCAATTCCTGATGCTCAACATCATTGTACTTGGAATTTCATCTTCTTGTTTCACATTGCATAATTGCGCAGACATAAACCTTGGCCTATCTTGATATTTTTCAATTTGAACTCCAGGAAGTTACGGCCAAATACCTTGAAGTGGCAAAGAAGCATGGGCTAAGCCTCGTTGAGTTAGCTCTTGCATTTGCACGAGACCGACCATTTGTCACCAGTTCGATTATAGGTGCCACTTCTATCGACCAATTAAAAGAAGACATTGATGCCTTTTTGACGACGGAGAGGCCTTTGCCACCTGAAGTTGTGACAGATATCAATGATGTCTTCAAGAGGTACAAAGATCCAGCTATAAATTAGGTCCACAGCATTATGTTGATTTCCATTTTGTTCCAATAATATGTTATCTTAGTATATCATTTATTTATCTCTTTTATTGAAACTGAAACTCAAACATTTAAGGACATGTTTGCAAAATTTCTAGTTTGTGAAGTTCAAATATTTAGATATAACTCTGAGTGATGAGCATATATATAAGCTGTAGATGTTCAATACTGTTAAAACTAGGATTTGGACTGCGAGCGAGACAGAAATGCCCCAACAGCAGAAACAAAAAAAGCCATTGAAATATGGCCTCTGGATATGTAACATTTTTCAACTTGTTTTGTCGAGAGACAGTCCATTTGTATGGGACATCCTCTTTTGCTAGTTCTAAGTTTGTCGCGTGAGGTGATGATGATGTAGGCAAGCGTCCTGAGTTGATTGCAGATAAGGAGTTTGAAAATAACCCTCAAGCCTCCTCTCTCTCTAGCAAGACGTCTTCTTAGAATAAAATTATAAGATTTATACGAAATCAGAATGAGTAATAACTCACATAACCGGACAATGATGGAATGCAGATCGCATCATGCGAGAATTTTGTGACATTGAACTGTTTGGTCAGCTGAAGATTACTTCAACTTATGAATAGGACTCATGAGACTGGCAAAATAAGTGCGAGTTGGACTAATCAAGGAAATTTCCAACCCGAATGTCAAATCAATATCATAGTGAGGCAAATATACTTGCGATATAATTCATACACACTAAATATTGTTGGATTATGAAACTTGATCCATTATCACCAGTAGTCCTATTAATTGCAAATTCAATCTCACATCTAAGGATAAATTTGTAAATTTTATAATTTAGCAAGGCTCACGTGTGTTGTGCGTGGATAATTTGTGAGTTCATGTTGATTCCATTATCTTTCTGTATATCTTTTAATTTTTAATTGTTTTTGAGTTAGTATAATTATTTCGGGCCATTATTGAGATTCTTTTACAACTTTTTTTAAGAAAATTAGATTCTTCGATTGCATTAGTAAATTATATATACATTTTGTTGTAAAATTTATCATCTTTTTTCTGGACCAATTACTTCTCTTTTAGTTTTAGTAGCTAAATTTTATATTACAGTTTACATATTTGAAATCAATTCATTAATAACTTATAAACTAAAACTCAAAACACTATAGGTTCTTATAAGCTATTAAAAGAAAAAAGCTCAACTCATTTTTTTTATAAGATCTTTAAAATTCTGTAATATTAACATCGATAGACCACAACACCGTCACTATTTTGTTAGTGTTTACTCTTATTTTTACATAATTGATATTTTTTTGCCCCAAACAAAAATATTTATTACATGATTCTAATTCTAACAGTTTAGTGGTTTTGTTGTCATTATTACGGTACTAATAGTTGTGATACGTCGTTTTTACGTGTATATAATAAATAATTTTTTACGCTTTAAAATATATTATAAATAAGAGTAAAATATATAAACTAACACATCACAGTAAAAAGAAAAAAGAAAGAAAGAAAGAAAAAATTAATTTATCAATTAATATAAAATTTGGAAAGTTGAATAAAGTAATTATCTTATCAGTTGAGGGTTATTTTTGGCATTACAAAAAAGTGATGTGGCGGTGCCATTAACTACCATTTGTGAGTGAAAAATGATTTCTTTTATATATTACTAGCTGTCGTGACACATTATGCTTTAAAATATATTATAAATAATAGTAAATTTATTAACTAACACATCACATTAAAAAAAAGGAAAGAAAGAAAAAACTAATTTATCAATTAATATAAAATTTAGAAAGTTGAATAAAATAATTATCATATCAGTTGAGAGTTATTTTTGACATTACAAAAAAGTAGTGTGATGGTATCATTAACCGTCATTTATAAGTAAAAATGAAGTTTCTTTTATATAATTGTATAGATAAAGAACTTATTATGACAAATTCCCTTACATATTATAAGTTCTCACATTTTTATTTATTCGAACACTTTAAAATTTTATTTATATATAATAAAATAGAAACATAGAAGTTATGCAAGTGTCATGGTATCTTTGGATTTTACTTGAATTTTATTGTCATGTAAGAAAATATTTTTCTTTTAAAAAGTAGATAAGTGTCGTTGTTTATCTCTATCCAAGAGATTCACCAAATTTATGTGGATAAATTAGCCAGTATTATAATTTAGATTTTAATTTGCTATCCAATAATGCTTAAAGATTATCTTATATTTTCTATTTAATTTAGATAAACGTACAATTTATTATGTTTATTCAAAATTTGCACTCATTTTTCTAGGTATATTAGTTAGTACAATAATTTAAATTCATTTTTATGTCCAGTACAGTTGTGTGTTTCTCTACTTATAAATTACTTAAATTTTTAAGTTTAGATTTCTATCGTTTATTTATTTTATATTTTAAAACATAAAGAATTTATAATTGACTTATTTCGAAATGGAATTCTCTTGTCCTTTGACATGTGGTACTAACAAGTTTTTAAAATAAAATTTAACATCTTTAAATTTTTAATAAATCTTATAGGATATTTAGAATAAACTTAGTGGAGAAATTATTTTAAAAATACAAAAAAAAAATCGAAATGGGTGTCTTTTGACACCAATATCTAATATAGGTGAAACCCCATCTTTGGAAGAGAAAGGGTTTCAACCCCCGCCTTCTAACAATGTGTCAGGCAAGATGCCTAACACTCTGAAGACGGGGTTTCAAACCCCGTAGAGAGACGCTAAAAGCCCGTGAAGGCTGGTCAAAACCAGCCTTCACGTGTTTGATGGGACGCATGCATGTCCCATCCCCCTTTAATAATGCGTTTGTGTATATATATGTGCAAACCGAGACCATTTGATATACATTCGGAGAAGAAATCAGTGTGTGTGGAGAGAAAAATTTCAGTGTTTGTGGAGAAGGAGAAATTTTCAATGTTTGTGGAGAACGGAGCGGGAGTCGAGGGAAATTAATCGGAAAAATTGCAGTTGCAATTACAGTAAGTTGTTTTTCTTAAAATTTTTATGTTATATAAATTTTTTTTGCTCGTTTTTTGTAGAGACGATTTTTTTTTATATATTTTATTTGTGAAGATATGACAGATCAAAACAATATTAATATTGTTATATTTTATGGAGGTCAACGAATTGAGTCATATGATTGTGTGGGTTGTGATCGTCCGACTTTCCGATTTATGAAAATATATCGTAATACTACATTTGTTGAACTGGAGTCGATTTTGTTTGAACAACTTAGCCTCCGTAGGGTTGATTGTAAGTTACAAATATATTTTAAGTACACAAGCTGTTGTGGTGGCCAGTGGCGGGAGAGGGTGTTGCTGATTAAGACAGATAAAGATGTTTAATTCTTTTTTAGTCCCATGAGTGGAATTCGTATGTTGATTTGAAATAGAGATGATTTGTGAAAATATCGTACAAGATAACCCATTTGTTGGTGATTGGGGCGCACACATGTCTATGTTAACACGAGATGCAACCAACTTGCCAGCAGTTACTCAGGCCATGGACAGGGTTGGGCTAAATGAAGATCATACAGGTCCATCCACATACCACTATGACGACAATGACGATTTAAATGACGACTCCGAAGCAGATAGTTGCTTAAATGATGACCGGATGAACTCAAAACCGGATGAGGTTGAAGAAGATATTCAAGCTGACGAGGATCCTAAAAATGACGATGAAGTCAGTATTCCAGTTATGTTGGATGTGCTTGTAGGCAGTGGTTTTGAGTCGACAGGTGAACAACAACAAGCAATTGATTTGAACATACATGTTGCATTTGAACATCCTTCTCTATATCCTGTTGTTCCATTTTTCACAATGACACATCTCGAGGTGCCTGTTGACTCCATGGATATCCCTACTGGCAAATGGGGAGATTTTTATGACTCAAATTGCAGAGAGCTCGGCATGGGTATAGTTTTCAAAAGCAAGGACCACTTGGTTGCAAGTGTACAGGATTTCTCAGTGCGCTGGGCAAGACAAGAATACCGCGTGGTTGAGAGCAAACCAAAATTGTGGAAGGTTGCGTGCAAATATGAAGCTGAGACTGGGTGCAGTTGGATGCTATGAGGTATACCAGTCCCATAATGTGGTCTTCTTCTATTCCATCGGGGCCGATCGTCCTGGACCGGCTAAGATGGCTCGCCAGTAATGTTTAAGTTAAACGGAACAGGTGATATCCTGAAATGTCTCTGTAGCTCCTCATTAATATTTTTAAATTATGCTTGACTGTATGACGGGTCAGCTTGCCAAACATTTGAGGGCGTATGTGTCATAGATGGGTCTTTTTGATGATATGAAGATGGTCCTGCCTGATGATATGAAGTAGATGGGCCTGCCTCATCATTTGGAACATAATTGGTAGTCGGCCCTCCTCGGACAGCAGGGTACCGTGAACGTGAATAATTTACCAGTTCACATAGTCCTTCACGTAGCCCCGGACATTATCATATTTGATCATCAGTTGTTTCAATCTGTCAGCCTGCAACGTACATAAAAAAGATAAATCATGAAGGTAATGTCTTTAAATAACAAAAGAATAGACAAGTTATGATTTACCATATATCCCCAGTCACTTGGATTAGCAGGACGATATCCGGATGAAACTTCCGAATGAGAAATTTGGACTCTTGTAATTTTGTGATACCAGTTCATATAATACGGCACTGTCCCACGGCCATACGCAATTTCGGGTCTCACTACCAACATTGATTGAACGTCGTTGTGCAATGCAGTATTTGATGGAACGAAGCCCAATCTGCATCTTGTCGACCCGTCTAGTGATGGAATGTAATCGTCTTTCACTTACTAATGGATTTGTGGGGATGTCTTGAAGCATTTGAAACTGACGGAGAACCCGTTCTACATGTGCACCTCAATTGCATAATGAATCAAAGGGCATCTTATGTTCCATGGCGCGCGGCTGGCATATACGGGTAGTGAACTGACACCCGGATCATTTCCATCATACGGGTTCCAAATAAACTGCACCATTAAATTATTTCATTCAACATGGTAATCTATGTCAAAGTCCCGCACTGTATGTGATGAGCCACTTACCTCATTCTCTTGCATCCTGTCAAACGTAGCCCTTATAACACGCAACGCATTATGTGCAGTGTGCGTCTGGGATATATGTTGAGACCACCTAAAAAAATAATAAATACCACATAGGATTAAAATAATAAAAAAGTGAGATAGTTTATGATTAAATGTATAAATGAATTATGTATATCTTGCGGCATATGGCGGGAGAGATAGAATATTTTCGTCATCAATGATGGTTGAACATATCTCTAACATATCATCGGACTGAATAGGTGCTATTGTTGTAATACGGGATCATACCCATATTTGTAGCAGTTGCATAGCCCCACCTATGTTTATTTTACCGCACTGCGATGCCGTACAAAGCTCCCTGTACATATATCCCAACACCGCGCTACCCCAATTAGCGGGGTCATCTTCAATGTCCTCCATGTGTTGCAAATACAATAGGGACACACAGTTTCCGGTGGCATCAGGACACAACAATCCACCAAGAATGCACAAAGCACATACACGTGCCTCTTGCAATACTTCCTCCCAAGGACTGTCATCATCACAAGTGTTGACCACCAGCCATTCATGTAAGACGGGTAGTCTTATCCGGGAGCCCTTAAATGCATTTTTTCGGTGGAACAAACCCCAATAAGTCAGAGCAATATTCTTGCCATTGTGGAATTGAGCCGCGAATCTACTCCCGTGATAGGATTACCGCCCACCGGAAGGTGCCAGATAATGGCGATGTCCTGCAGTGTAACAGTGGCCTCCCCTATCGAAAAATAGAAAGTATGAGTTTCGGGCCGCCATCTCTCCACTAATGCGGTAATTAGGTGTTGATCAATTTCAATATGACCACACCTAAAAACTCCCAAAAAAACCCATGTGATATAGTGCTTGTAGAACTCGAGGATAACGTGGGATTATTTGAAAATTTCGAAAAAAATTAGTATCACGGTATTATTAAGCGTGTGTCCTCATTTCCGGACACTTTTTCAGAACAATGATTCTTTGATCATATAATACACTACTATCACGTGGACCAAAATTCGCCATAACAAAACTACAAAAAAATACTAGAAATATATGAAAATATAAAATTTTAAACTGACTAGGAGTGAAAAAAATTGGGATCAAATACTTAAAAATTGTTTGAAGTTTGAATGTTTCGGTGAGGGAAGTGAAGTGATGAATTCTTCACTTCACCCCCCCTTTTATACACAAAATGAACTAGCTCGTACTTGTGCATGCTTCTTGAAGCATGCACAAATTTTCCTCCTTTCACGTGAAGGTTGGGTTTTTTACCCAGCCTTCACAATCCTCAAGAGAGACGGGGTTTCAAACCCCATCTCTCTTAAAGCGGTCAAGAGTGTCAGCCTCACTGACACCCATTCTGAAGTTGGCCAGAAGATGGGGTTTGAAACCCTATCTTCACCTAAAAACAAAATTGGTGTCAAAAGACACCAATATCGATTTCTTTTTTGTATTTTTGAAATAATTTTGCCAAACTTAGCCAAGCATCCTCTAAGTCAATGCATTCAAAAGCTCTTTCCTTTTGTGTGTTAATTATACTTAAACCCTCTTTAAAAAAAAATTTACATTTTTCCAAAAAAAAAAAAATTAAAATTATATTTACACCTCCTTTGAAAATTCTTCATTTGCACCTGACTTACATAGACAAATTCCAATAATCACATAAATAAAGTATATATATGTGTATATGCTATCATCAAAGACAAGATATTCATTATTATTCATATTTTTCTAGGAAAAAGGAAGAACACTCTCTATACTGTCTCTCGAGCAATTCGGCCCCCCTCTCTCTCTACTCTCTAAATCCTCTTTGTTGCTTCATTGATTTAGGATCAATTGAAGAACAAAGTAAGATCAAGAAGGAATACTATGATAGTGTGATCCCTTCTTCGATCTCATCCTCTAGATCCATTTTTCTGTAGCAAGAAAAACGAGATCTCTCCCGGTGTGGTGTGGACTACGTAGAGAGTTCATAGTTTTTGAACTTTGGTGAACGCTTTCGGCTATGGAACAATGCTCGTAGCCATGCACTAGAAAACTACAACGGTAACATTCAACTTTATGTTCTTGTAGTTTCTTTCGTTTAGTGCCTATGTGCTCTATATGATATGTTGTTATTCACTATCGTCTTCTACATCGAACGCCCGATTGAGCACCCAAGGGTACACACTTTGGGATCTTTTTATAATATTTTTTAAATGAGGTATTACTCGCTTCCGCTCGCTCTTCCGGACGGATCCACTTGTCCTTCACTTGGATGGCTGCAAAGATAGTATTCAGAAGGCCACCTCTCCATCCAGATACTATCTTGAGGATAAGGCTTGAAAGTTTCTGTGGCAAGGGGCCTCGGGGATAGGTTGCGGTAAAATTTCTTGGCATTAGCTTTGTGCGCCTAAGGAGCATGTTGGCATAGGATTGCTAGTATATTGCCCATAAACCAGTCCCTAATGAACGGCTATTTGTGGGACGTGATCACCAGGAAAGAGTCCATATGGGTGCGCTGGGTACTATGATACATGCTGCACAACGCCTCTGAGTGGGCTATTAGAGGAGGAAATAGCTCATGCCTTATGGTGTTAGAAGAAGCTACTCAAGCTCTGTGATATGCTGCCGCCACTGACTGAATATAGGGTCGGGACTGGTGCGACTATTTGGCTTTGGGATGACCCTTGGCACCCTTAGGGCCATCTTGGACCACTGTTTCCACGGCACCAAGTACTACCGGCTTGCCATGGGACTCGAAGCTATCAGCTGTTATATTGCAAGGAAGTTGGGGCTGGCCATCGTGTACACTACTGGCCATCACTGATGCACTCCCTCCTCTCAAGGGGACAAACATGGTGGTATGGAAGGCCTCTACAGGTTGTTCTCCACTACTACTTCCTACAAACTTTTCACGTTGAACATAGCAAAGGTCCCTTTGTTTGTACTCTTTCATGGGCCGTTTAAGATTGCACATAATTAGTTTATTTTTTGGTTGGCTATCTTGGGTAGATTATCCACGACAAACAAGCTCTGGTTATACATCTTCCCTTCTGTCTGGTGTCTTTGTGATTCACAACAACTTGAAACACACTCGCATCTCTTTTTTGATTGTCTATTCTCTCAAGATTGCCTGGCCATCCTCAGGAGTCATGTTCGTTTCCCATGGTCGTTTGTGGATTGGCAGCAGGGATTACTATGGGCTCGATTCAAGTAGGGGGAAAAGCACTTGGTGAAGGCTGTGAATCGAACTACCTTGGCATCCCTCATCTATCATATTTGGATGGAGCACAATGTCTGACGATTCAAAAGTCAAGAATCAAACCCTGCTGAAATGGCTCGTCTAGTAGAGGAGCAAACTAGATTTCACATCCTTAGTGAAAACTTACAACCTAGTCTCCGAGCCTCGGTGCTTTATAGGATTTGAAAAATAACTTGGACTTATTCTTTCTTTCACAATGGTCCTAGTCGAGAACGAGGCTGAGATGGGGGCTTGTCCCATCCTTGGTCACCCATTTTTTGTTGCAACTTATTTCTCATTTATGCAATTTACCTTTAATCATTACCCACAATCATATAACGACTATTAGCCATGGTTTCAGTAGGCGAGACCAAAACATCAGCCAAAGTTAAAAATCTGTGCAAGTACATCAAATAAGATTATTAATAGGGTATTACAAAACAACCAACTAATTGGCTTTCTGATCACCTACACTAACACATTGTTGCATCTATTTCTTGAAAATATGTTGTTTAAGTACTTCATCTAATGCTACAAGAAATATATAAAATAATGGTGTTCACCTCACTCCATATATAGGAAGTAATCAAATGACTAGTTTTTCATTCATAAATGGCTATTATTGATCGATGACTATAATTCGGGAATAATATTTTATTATAATTAGACCCTTTTTGACTTTATATATATATATATATATATTAAATTTATCCCCTTGCAAGTATAAAAAATATTATATGTGAATGTTAAATGAAGCGTAAAATTGGAGATTTTATGTGTTTTTTTGCTGATACCAATATTTCTCATCCAAAACCTAATAAAAGTAAATATAATTGATCTAGAATCAATTGAAGAACAAAGTAAGATCAAGAAGGAATACTATGATAGTGTGATCCCTTCTTCGATCTCATCCTCTAGATCCATTTTTCTCTAGCAAGAAAAACGAGATCTCTCCCGGTATGGTGTGGACTACGTAGAGAGTTCATAGTTTTGAACTTTGGTGAACGTTTTCGGCTATGGAACAATGCTCGTAGACATGCACTAGAAAACTACAAAGGTAACATTCGATTTTATGTTCTTGTAGTTTCTTTCGTTTAGTACCTATCATCTTCTACATTGAACGCCCGGTTGAGCATCCAAGGGTAAACACTTTGGGATCTTTTTTATAATATTTTTTAAATTACGCATTACTCGCTTCCGCTCACGCTCCCGGGCAGATCCGCTTGTTCTTCACTTGGATAGCTGCAAAGATAGTATTTAGAAGGCAACCTCTCCAACCAGCTTTCATCGACCAAGACCCGATCTAACTCTTTCCATAAAGCCCTAGGTCCCTCACTGTAGTTTTGCCAAGAGTATTGGGCTCCTTGCATAGGTAGCGTGAATATTCCCGATTCAATAAGGCACTGCTGAAATTCATCAGTTGCTTGGCTTTGTTCCTGTTCCGCCACTCCACTCCACACTGTGCATGGTCAAGCACCACATTAAAGTCGCCAAATAAGATCCAGGGACGTTCTCACTGTCTGCAGCAAGCTTAGTAACACAAAGCCATAGTTCCCGTCTAGTGATTATGTCATTAGCCCCATAGACAGCCGAAATCAAATAGGTGGTGTGCACCCGGCAATGTATAATCTGGTAATGAACTACCAAGATTTCCACATTCAGCGTAGTGTTGTCCCACCCCAACCAAATTCGGTCTCGGGGGACTCCATAATAAAAAAACCATGAAAACCAAGGGCAATAACTCCCTGTACCTGGAGAAATTGCTTACCATACCTGCATTTCTAACAAGCCACAGAAGACGAGCTGAAACTCATGAATAAGCGAGTTAACCACTTGTTGATGATCTGGGCGATTCAACCCTGGTACATTCCAAATGGTTGCAGGGATCATGGGAAAACATTCCCCGGGTTGCTGTTGTTACGGCCCATGTGTATTGTGTGTGTGTCCTCAAGCTCAAGAATCTGGAAGGAGTTATATAGGACAAGTTCTTTACCAGTTGACTTCGATTTCTCGCGCAGCTTGACAGCTGCGGAACACTCAGACAGCTCAACCTCAGCAATCTGCAAGAAAGGGCCTGCAAGGTAGGAATTGAAGCATGCATGTCCAAGAGAACCTCCTTTCCTTTCTCCCCTGGCATTGACAGTGCCTCATCAGTAGCCACATGTTTTGGGTGTATAGGTGGTGGAGTTGATTGAGGAGATTGAGAAGGACCTTGAGCAGATTTCTTTCCAACTGGGCAGGAGTTAGTGGAATGCCCAATACCTTGCATGTCATGCACTTACTTGGGATCCACTCATATTCTATATCAATTTTGCAAGGAGTCTCCATAACCCCATCCGAATTAGGAAGCATAACCACAACACGTTTAGGAAGCATAGAGGTATAGTGAAGCATGATGCAAACCCGCGCATAATCAAGCCGAAGCAATCCTTAGTTACCGCATCTTGGTACAATGGTTTGCCAACTTCACTGGTTACTGTGCTTAATCCCTCAGACGTCCAGTATTCCACAAGAAGATGCTTAAGGTGAATCCAAATTGGAACTTCAAAAAGGGCATACTTGTATAATGCCATCCCGGGTTCCCACCTTTGAAGGACAATGGGTCACCCCCGGAAGAGCCAGGCCCTCCTATAACTTCTTCCATAGCAACAATAGTTTTAATTGGAAAAAAAAAAAAGAAACCAGTAGAAGTAGGAGCAACATTCCGAATTGAGGGCTAGATAGATTGTACAAATGATCGAAGATGATGGATATATGGTCGATTGCTCAAGAAGTAACTAACAGTTGTAGCAGCCCATCCTCTGCCATGGCCAACGTAGGTCGAACTAAGATTTCTCAATTTTGGACCACTAGAGGAGTAAATTGCATAGGCTTGTGGGACGAGTTATGAAATCCTCCGGCAAACGTGTCAGCGCAATGCGCATAACCTGCGTGAGGGACCAGCGGGACATTACCTATGAACATGCCCTCAATGCCCTGCAGATTGGATCCTGTATCTAGATTAACAGGCATAGTTGTGCAGGGGCTTGACACACCTCCAAGGACCGAAGGAAGGCGCCATGCAGATGTTGAGGGGGGCACGTCATGGTTAGGGTTTAGCAAAACCTTGGTGGGGCTCCTGCAAATGGGGCTTATAGGGGTGTCCCCTGAAATCAATTGTGAGCCTTGCTCAATAAATTGTTGAGTTAGAGAATGCAAGAGAAGAGCCATATGACCAAAATTAAAGTCAACCAGTCATGAAGGCACCAAAGTTGGATCCTCCATACCGAAAGTCGTGGACCATATGTCCTTGAAGTGCTTCAAGACACCTAGGGTTTCCTCATCTCCGTGGTCAACAGCCTTTGCTGCTACCGCCATGAATTGATCAAAATCGAAGCCTGCATGTATATCTTCCTCAACTGCATGTCGGAGCTTAGTGCTAGTATCAGTCGCGGCCCCAACCGTCATCAGACCACCACCACCATCATCATCGTTGCTAGGGTTTAGGTTGAGTGTGTGTGTGTAGTGCATGAGAGAGAAGGGGGAGAGTTTAGGAGAGTCATGATTCTTATATTGAGATCACCCGTTTGGTGTCTTCAATTTTTGGCATGCCTTCTGATTTGGCTAATTATTATTTGCTATAATTTTTCATTTTTGACTTTGGTATTAAACCATGATAAAGATCCATATTTCTTGTAGTGGCGTCAACTAAATTTTTATAATGATTAATGACACCATATGAACTATCTTTCATTTCTCTTGAACTATGGTGAAAAAATGTTTACTTTTGTATAAATTATAGGGTTAATTACACTTAAACCCTCTTTAAAAATATGAAATTATATTTTTTCATAGAAAAATTTTGAAATTACACTGACACCTCCTCCAAAAATTCTCCACTTTGACCTAACCTCCTTCTGTTAAGATTTGGACGAAAAAGCTGACATAAGCAAAAAGAATTACATAAATTTTTAATTTTATCCTCATTTAATATTTTATGCATACTTTTGTACTTATAAGGGAATAAATGTGATATATACATATGGGGTGAGGTTAACATCATTACAATTTTCTCTTATAAGTACAAGATTATTATATGAGAATGTTAAATAAGGAGTAGAATTGAAAGTTTATGTAATTATTTTGCTCACATCGGCATTTTGCTTCCAAATCCTAATTGAATGGGGTCATGTGTAAACGGTGAATTTTTGGAGGGCGTGTAAGTGTAATTTCAAATTTTTTTTGGGAGAAAGTGTAATTTTACATTTTTAGATGAGGTCTACATGTAATTAACCCTAAATTATAATTATATTATATGCATATATGGATAAGTAGTAGTATTGCTTCCAAAATAGGTTGAATTTATTAATTTCAGGGGTAAAAAGGTTTAGCACCAGTACTTTTCATATTCGGAGAGGTCAAATAACTATATATGTTATTCACCTCTTTTATTTTTCAAACAATGTCAATGGTTTTATACTTTCAATTATATTTTCTTCAATATTTAGGGGCAAAATTCAATAAACTAAATTTATTATGTCATCAATTCATGACTTATAAATATAATCACGCAAAACAATTATTGATTATATAAGATCAAATACTTTGATTTAATTAATTCTACAAAAATATAAAAAAAAATATATTAGTTAAATTAGTAGGCCTTCTGATAGAACACAATTTAATAAAGAGCGATGATAAAATGACATCTATCCTCGAACACCCAAACTTGAGAAGAAACAAAATTTAATAATTTAAACTTGTACATATTTTAATCCATACATGTTGAAAAAAAAATCACAAAAGATAGAAAATGGATAACAGAGAAAAAAAATCTTAGATTAACTAAAGAGGGAGAAAATAGTTAATAATAATAATAAAAGTTTTCAATAAAAAAGTTTTAAGAAGGAAGGCAGAATAGGCATGTGTCAAATAGATTAGCATTCAAAATTTATATTCTTTGCGAAGATCTTGCTAAATTCTTTTTTGTTGTGAGTTGATTTTGTTTTGTCTTAAAATTTAGTTTTAGATCCTTTAATTGTTAAAGAAAATTTATAAGAACTTAAACAATATGTAATTATATGAAAACTTATAGAGAAGACTACAATACAAAAAAAATATTATTGTAAAATCAAAATTGTTCTTAAAATAAAGTTAAGTCAACCACTTGAAATTGTAGTAAAAAACAAAAAGAGCAACTCTTTTTAAGCAAAATTCTAACGCACTTTCTAAAGACTTGATGGTCCATGAGCTTATTGATGAAAATCGAAGTTGCTGGCGAGAGGAGGTAGTTCGCAATCTGTTCCTGCCCATGGATGCTCAATCAATTCTCTCAATCCCATTAGGAAGCAACTTAAATGAAGATCGGCTAATTTGGCATTGGGGCTCTAAAGGAAACTACACTGTTAAGAGTGGCTATTGATTTGCATTGATGCGAAATCAGCGTGCTCTCCCATTGGCTTCGAGTCTGTCTCCGATGACAACTGCTTTTCCCACTGGCTGGAGCTTCATTTGGAGTCGTCGTGTTCCGAATAAAATCAAGGTTTGGCTGGAAAGTTTGTCTTAACGCACTTCCAACACTGTAGAATTTGCGTTGTAGAAAGGCAGCTGTTACTGATGTTTGTGGTCTCTATCTTTTGCCAAGCAAAGACTCCAAACTTATTGTCTTGGCGTGCCCTTTCTCGCGACAAGTTTGGGCCCTTTCCAATATGCATGTGTCCGTTGTTTCAAATTGGGTTGAAGATGGTGAAATCTGGCTTCGACACGCATGCCATAACCTTGATTCCCAACATGCGGACCTTTTACTATTGGTATGTTGGATGATATGGAAAATCGTAACAAACTCCTAATGGAAGCATGGTTCAAAGTTGCGGTATAGGCGATAATATCGCCAAGCATTGTTTCACATTGGTCGCGGCATATCAGGATATTTTCGGGCAATACCAAGTAAATATGTTATACAATGCTTAAAAAATTTCAAAAAAATTAGTAAAATTATAAAAAGAATAAATCACCACAAATTACTATATAATATTACAAATCAAAAGTTTTATAATATCAAGCATCGATAAATTACAAAAATGCTTAAGATATACAGGCATGATCAAAAGAAAGTGGATCGCCGATAGGGCTCAAATGATCGGCATCATCATCATCATCACTCCTCCTATAATAATCATGTGAACTAGGTGAGTAATTATGACCGAAAGGCGTGGTGTAAGAACCAATATTGGTAACACCTTCCGGGTGAGAAGGTATTCCATATGGAAAGTACATCACCGGTTGAGTTGGTATTACATAAGAGCCTTATGGGAAAACACCTTGATACGGTAGATTGTAAGGCACTTGAAGAAGTGGTTGTGGTGGCATTACATGCTCCATGTTCTGGTTATGATAGCCTGAACCTTGATAGTGTGTACTAGTACCACTACTATTAGAGGATTCTATAATTGAGCGTCGATTACTCTCATCGAGGCTATCTGTAGTGCTTCCACGATTTCTTCTTCTAGCCTGAGATCTCCCACTATGTGTACTTGTTGATGACCCCTGATGTCCTTGCAGTTGGTATGGTCTATAGTCATCAATTTCCAGATTCTGCATAGAGTACTGGAGGTCACGGCCTTCTACCATGTCTTTGTGATTGAGAATCATCATATTAACTGGGGAAATCCATCAAATTGGATAGGAACCAATGTTGATTCTCAATTCCGGGGCGATATCCCTGGTCTGTGTCTTGCATTGCATAGTAATTTTCATCTCCTTCAGCCCATGTCATGCCCTGACTTTGTTGGGTATCTTTGTGGCTATTTCGATCTCCATCATCATCATCATCATCATCATTGTCATCCCTATCATCCTGATTGCTTGAGCTCGGTAAAACATGTTTATCCTTTCTTGAGGATGAAACTTGTCCACTTTTGTCCTTGAACGTGACTTATTTAGCCTTTTCCTGCGATGAAACATGTTTACCTTTCCCTTTTGATGACCTTTGAATAGACCAACGAGACAAAGGAAGTGTGGCATCATCATCCTCATCGTTTGATACATTGTGCCTAAGTCGTTGGTTGTCTTCATCTAACCACTCTAAATCATCTTCCAATAGCAATGGCTCTTCGTTTTTTCGTGTCCACTCGTCCAAGATATCATTATCATAAATGATATGATTCAGATCAATTGGACTATAATAGTCATCATCTTCCCTTTGATACATCAAATTTCTGACTCTTAATCGCATATTATAATAGGCATACACCAACTTATGCAACTTTTGGGTTGCCAAACGATTACGCAGTTTAGTATGAATCAATGACCAAGTACTCCAATTTCTTTCACACCCAGATGATGCACATGTTTGACTCAACACCTTAACTGCTATCCTCCGAAGGTTGGGTGCTTCATCACCATAATTATACCACCATTGAGCTCAATTAAAATTTATATTTAGATGTCACGTGAATGATATGCATTGTACACACATAAGTACTTAGAATCATTAATACCTGAAAGAGACGTAGACATTGCTTGTCTTGCCAGTGGAATTCCAAATTCTCCCAATTTATCTACAATTATTAGAAGTATGCATATTTGAGAAAAATACATTTTCAAGGCTGTTGGAAATATATAAAACTTTATACCTCATTCATTGTGTTAGCTTGAACAATTAAGTCCGGCTCCAGTCTTTGAATCACTTCTTTGACTCCTCGTCTAACCTCAGCAGTGTCAAACACACAAGTATTTGAGTATTGTAGAACTGGGTTGAAGAAATATCCTAAAAGACAAACAAAAAATAAATTTAAAATAATATTTTACTCATATAAGGAAAAGAATAAACGGTACTTAAAAGTTACCTGATGCATGCAAATGCCTGTGTAGTTGCCGATACCATTTGTCATCAATAATCTCCTAGTATTTCTCCATCTTCTAACACTTGCTTTAGTCGCCATTTTTGCTCTATCCATTGCTTCATATAAGATACACAAAGTGGATTTTTTATCCTGGTCCACTGCCTTCAACACTTTTATTAAAGGCACCATAATTGCACAACATTCTCTTGCTTTCTTCCAAAATCTCTCTGTTAATATTATCTCAAATACCCGGATGGCCTCATTTATCCGTTTTGTGGTGTTGTTGAAAGTCCTCCACTCATCACATGTACACAATTATCTTAATTCCATTTGATGACGAAGGAGACTCTCAAGGGCAATGTATTCAGTCGCAAATCTAATGATTCCGGGTCTTAACAATTCTCTGTCCTTGGTATAAATCTTCATCAGATTCACAACCTTATCACTATTATATATGAAGCTAGTAATTATCTTAGCTTCATCTATGGTCGCTCTTATTAATTTCATCTTTCCAATGTCCTCCAGCATCAAATCGATACAATGTGCTGCACATGGGGACCAAAATAGATGCTTTCTTTTCTGCAACATCTCTCCTGTAGTTGTAAAAGAGCTCTCATTATCTGTGACAACCTGAATACTTTGAACACAACAAAAGTAGAGTAATGTTTTCGGTTTGGGAGGTTGGAAACTTTGAATTCATTTATAAACTTCAGAATGTACAATAAAGTCACGGATTCGTTTTACTATGTTGTTACAATAATTATCTTCTATTATAAACAATATATAAAGACAACTTAAAATGGCAGCTTTCTTTGTTGCTGCAGACAAGGCAATCCACTATTCCCATTCAATAATGTAGGAATCTCATACTCATACTAGCCACTGTTGCAGCCTTACGTCCATCTAAGATATTACTTCCAATATATCTGAAAAAGCAAGAGATTCCATGTCTGATCAATACTCAATTTCAAGTTTGAAAAGCTGAAAAAATAGCCATTATCACTACTCAATTTCAGACTTACTGTAGTTGCCGGGAAAAGGTTGTTCAAGTTCCCCATCTCTTTATTAATCAAAACACTTGAAGCAATCAATTGGCATTGTACCAACCAAACTGTTCTGCCACAACAATAGACTTTGAAGCTTCCTGATCTCCCCTATCCTCCTCGGAATCGAACGATGGAATCCTGATACAAGTGCAGATTCTGCAACTCAGTGCAATCTTCATCTCCTTCATCTCATAACTTGCTCATGTAAATCAATTTTATTGTCCATGTCATCCGATATTATCGACGATATTATCGACGATATCATCGGATACGAGTGATATTATCATTGTATCGACGATAATATCGGATGACATCGAATAACATCGGCGATATGAATTCATGTCAGATAATATAGCGAATTAGCTGATTTTTTCGGATCGGCAAGGGCCGATCCGGTTATGTATCGGCTGATATCATCAGATATCGCCGATACTTTGAACCATGAATGGAAGGGATGGTTGGGTCAACTACGGAAGTTGTGAGTGAGGCTTTTCTCCACCTACAAGAATTCACTGACTGTACAAGAAGTCTTGCCCCGCTACAGCGTGCACGTGCTGAAAACACATGGCGGTGGCCTCCGCCGAATGAAGTCGTGAAGATAAACTTTGACGGCGCGGTTTTCGCAAGTAGGACGGAGTTGGGAATAGGCGTGATTACATGGAATCCGGCCGGAGAATGCTTAGCTTGGAGGAAACGGGTCTTCAGATTCTTGATTGATCCCATGGTGGCGGAAGCGACGACACTACTTGAAGCGGCAAAACTTGGCTTGAGTTATGTTTGGCCTCGTGTGATCCTGGAAGGAGACTGTTAGCTTCTTATCTCTAGGGTTGCTGCTGGCGAAGAAGACTTTTCCCCCTTAGGACCCGTCGTTGCGGACATTTATAGACTACTAGCGCAGTTCTTGGATACACGACTACAGTATGTTCCGAGGGACTTCAATTCACATGCACATCAGTTGGCAAGATCTGCAACAGCTGCTGAGGATGGCTAGGCCTTGTTTATTTGGACTGTTCCCCATCAAAAAAAAAAAAAAAGTTATATCTTCTCTAATAGCATAATATTTGATTAGATTTTTTTTTTAATGAAGAGTATTACAAAAGAATTTGCATTTTTTAATCTTAAGATTTTTTTTCAAAAGAGTTTGGATAAATAATAATAAGAGTAATAGAAGAATTGTTAATTTGTTTTTTAAATTCAAATAATCGCTTAATTTGATCATAAAAGAACCTAACTACATAAATATATTTGATTGAGTCGAAATTGAAGTAAAATTTGAGTAAAAGACAGGGACAAAAATATAATCTTATTTATTTTAATGTCAATTATTTGAATAGATTGTTGAAATTAAGAGAATATTAATTTTCTATTTATTTCTCCCTATACATCTTGTTTCTCTCTCTCTCTCTCTCTCTTTATATATATATATATATATATATATATTCCAATCATATAATTTTTATTCTTTCCAACTCGATCAAATTATTTCTTAATGTCATGTATTTCAAATAATTAATTCATATAAAAATATATCTCTACTATATTATTAAGGTTGGGAGTGTACAGTAACTACTTTGGTATGCATCATGTGTATGGATTAAACTACCCCTATATAGAAAATAAAAGCACAAGTAAGTTTTTTCTTTTTTTTCCCCTTCAATCATTCTTCTTCATCTTCTTTTTCTCTCTTTTTTTTTTTCTTTTTGTTCTATGTCCTTTTCATTGTATCATACTCTTTATTCCCTAAATTTCGTAATGTTTATTGTAGTTACATTCATAGAATTCATGATAATTACTATATTTATTTATTTATTTTTGAAAAAAATCACAAAATGACATTTTTAACCAAAAATTACATTTAGTATATCAAATTAATTTTATATAATTATATAAGTATGAAGTGAATTTCTACCCTATTTTCCACTGCCATTGAGTGTGCCACAACCATCAATCTTCTCATTAAGTGTCATCATTTTTTATAGGCTTTTATATTATGATAATTACAAAGGTAAACTACATTAATACCCTTTGAGGTTATGTTCAAATATACAAATACTACTTATTGTGCAATATTACATACACCTCATAGAGGTGTTAGTGTATGCATAGGGGTATTTGTGTAAACGTCTGCCACTGAATAAATAGTATAACTATAATTACAACCACAACATGAAGAAATGTATTTATTTTCTTGAGAAATGGCAGAAGATGTCTATATATTTTATGAGTAAAATGCAATTTATCCCCCTGTGTTTTCAGAAATATTTAAAAAAAACCCCCTGTGAAAAAAAAAAAACAGCAAACCCCCCCCCCCCTGTGATCTTCAAAATAGGGCAAAACACCCCCTCCACGCGTTAGGTGCACCACACGCGCCTTTTTAATATTTTTTTTTTAATTTTATAATTGTGAAATGGAAATATTACCCTTATTTATATACTGTTAGATCTCATCTTTTAAAATAGACGGTTCAGATCTTTTCAATATTATAAAAATATATTTTAAAATCTAATATATTTATATATATACATATATTTAAAATTTAATTAAAATTATATATTATATATAATTAAATTTAAATCTGAATATTTATACTTTTATAATATGATATATTTATATACATGTATTTATATATATAAATATATATATATATATATATATATAGAGAGAGAGAGAGAGAGGGGGGATGGGGGATGCCGGCGGGGAGAGGAGTGCATCTGGGCGGAGGAGGAGGCGGATCTGGTTGGAGATGGAGGATGACGCGGTCAAAGAGGGAGGAGGTTGATCTGGAGGCGGCGGCAATGCGAGGGAAGCGGTGGATCTGGAGGCAATGGCCGCGCGTGGGGGAGGAGAGGGGGCTGCGCGTGGTGGAGGAGGAGAGGGGTGGCCAGCTTGAGAGGGAAGAGGGGGTCGCGCGCGGTGGAGGACGAGAGGGGCCGCGCGCGGAGGAGGAGGGGAACGGCGGCGGTGGCGAGGGGGCGTTGGTGGGGTGGGGGAGGTGGGGAAGATGAAGTATTTTTCAAAACTTTTTCTTAATGTATATTTTAATATATTCAAATATTTTATTCATATTTAATAAATAAAATAATATAAATATTTTTATATTAAATTTGGACCGTTTATTCAAATTAAGTAAAATATGGACCATTGATTTGTGTATTAACTATGGACATTTGATTTAAATGTAATAAAATCTAACTGTTAATTTATTTTATTTAAATTTCAACCGTTAGATAAACAACAAGGCAAGATCTAACTGTTCATAAATAAAGATATAAATCAATTTATTGACAAAATTGAACCCTCAATCACATGAAGGGCGAGTGAGATACACCTCTGGATTCAAGGGGGTGTTTTGCCTTATTTTGAAGATCACAGGAGGGGTTTTTTTTTTTTTTTTTTTCTCACAGGGGGCTAAATTGTATTTTACCCATATATTTATACATAATACCAATGTAATTTACTATGATTATAAATATAGTTTATACAGCACACATGTTGAGTGTGCGGTTACCGTGCGCTAGTAAGTAAGAAAAAATATATATTACATACAAATAGATATTTAATTTTTTTAATCTAACATTAGCACTAAAAAAATATGATTGTTTGCTAAGGTAAATTAATATGCAAAAGAAAAAAGTCGTGACAAATATAAATTAATCATGACTTTCAACGACCATTAGCCGTTGTTTCTGTAAATATTGTCAAAATCATGTCAAATATTTTGGCTATAACTAAAAATCATGTCAAAATTAATCATGACAAAATATTTAAATTTTTTTATTAATTTTATTTAATCGTAATTAATAATACTAATTATCATGTTTAACTGTGGTCCATAGTATTATTTTTTTTTACAATGTAGATAGAATTAAGCATAAATATATCGAATGTGTTACTCCTATTAGTATATATAGATCAATGAAAGCAACTCAAGAGGACTATTGCTAAATATTCAAAATAATACATTTGTGATTTCGACTCCAATCATGGTTAATAATTAATAATAATTGGAGCCATTTTTCACTCATTTATTCAAATACAACTTTATATTGGAAGCTCCCACACTTAGATTTTGGAGTGGAAGTAGTCAGACACATTGGGAATTTTTGCAGGAACAAATGCATTCACTAAAAATATCTTTTTAATGTCCAATTTGAACACAACAAATCCGTTCTGCTTAGGCCAACCTGCATGCACACAAATATCACTCAAATTAATCACAAAATAAATATAATTATATTCGATGGAATAAATTTAATATCTTTTTATAAAAAATTATGTTAATTTAGAATATTAATTAATTATGGGCGTAATAATTACCTGCCAAATGAGGGTGATCTCTGAATAAGGCAGCTTCAGCAGAGGTAGCTTCAGCAGAATTTTGATTGAGTAACCTCAACTGAATTAATAATAATAATAACAAATGATAAATAAATAAAAATATAAAAGGAAAGAGATGTCGCAGTCTTATAACATAGGTTCTTTTTGCAGGATTTAATACAATTTACCTTCATGTGATATTGCAAATGAGTAAATTACCCCCTATGAAAAAAAAAATGATTTACCTCCCTGTATTTTTTAAAATAGAGCGATTTATCCCCCTAAATATATAGGGGGTAATTTGTACATTTACAATATTATAGGAATTGCTTGCTTTTTTTCCTTTTTTGTCAATATACCTAAATAGTCCTTAATTTATTCAAAAAAAGTAATTGCTCACTTCTTTTTTTAATGTCACTGTCAACGATTATTATATGATATGTAATTATTAATATCAAATATATACAACTAATCATTAACTACTATTAAAATCAACGTTGAAAGAAAGAAGAAGACGAAGAAGAAGAGAATACTACGTACCCTCCCGGAGAGTGTGATTTTTGCGCAAAGGGGTGACTGAGGGTCCGTGGTCTCGTTACATGTCCCGAGCTCGTATTCACTCAAAGTGAAGGACGATTTCGGGTTTTTTAGGGCATTAAACCCTGTTGGATCCCGTGTTGTCGTCAGGTAAAAATAGGGACTGCCTATGCCAGCATCGGTGTACGACATCACATTGCCAAAGGGTGTCCCGTCGAAGTGATCAAGTGTGTTGAGCACGCCCCAAGAGCCCTGACTCACCAGCCACCGGGCGAATAACGGGGCGTTCTCCGGGTCCGGTCGGGGTACGGTTGGGCCGCCTCCTCCTCCTCCTGCTGCTGCTGCTGCTAGTGGGAAATCTTGATTAATGAAGATGATGAAGGCAAAGAGGATTGGTGCAAGTAGCAGGGAGATGTCAAGGATGGTCATGTTTTCAGTTTGTTTCTTCTGCTTTGTGCTAAGGGTTTGGACATCCTAGTAATATATATATATATAGCAGTTTGCAACTGTGTATGTATTTGTCTGCTCTCTCTCTCTCTCTCTGTATGTGTGTGTGTGTGTGACAACTCTGTCTCTCTCTCAAATTTCTTTTATTGTTTTGTCAGTTTTAATACAAAGCATGATTAGGATTCCCCTTTCTTCTTTTTGTAATCTTAACTACAAATACTAATAGTTTTTTTAAGTTGGGGCCCATCAATCACTTGCTAAGATTAGGTAGTGTGGTCTTGAAAATTTTTATCCAAATCAAGTTAATTTAGCCGGACGAAACTAATCATGCAGTTGTCATATATATAATTGATTTTGGTTAGATCAAATTCAATTTGGACTAAAATTTCTGGCATGGACTAGACTATTTCTTTCCAAAGTAGTGTGATGATGGATGGTACAATCAATGCAGATTGAAAGCTATTATATATATTCTAACACTAGAAGAAAATTCACTATTGGCTACACATGTATTGGTTACGGACTAAAATTACGATAAATAATTATTATTAACCATGGTTAAACAAAAATCGTTGCAAAAAATTTAGATTATCCTCCATGAAAACTCTTTTTGCCGTGGTTATGAGCCATAGCAAATATTTTTGCTATGGCTTTTAGTCATGACAAATGTTTTAGCCACACTCGCAAATACTACAACTAATAACAGTTGTATGACCGTGGTGAATGAATATTCACTACGGCTATTTGTTTTTAGCCATGACAATTAGCCATGATTAAATGTTAATTTTTTTCTAGTGTAAGATACTTATAAACACTTAACAAAAATTCTAAAGTTGTCAAAAGAATATGAAATATATATATATATATACAATTATTTGCAAGATGATAAACTATCAAAAGATCACATAGTTTGCTTTCATTTTTCTCTTGTCTAATTAAAAACATAGCCAAAAGTATTTCAAATATATGTTAATTATATCTTTACAAAAACATATAATTTAATGTACTTTAGCTCATTTTTATTTATCTTACACTAATGCAAAATACAAAATCAAAACCATTTTTCTTTAACAAAAAAAAAATTCAAAGCCATTAAAAACTCTGAAAAGAACACACACATATTTTTCTCTCTCTCATCAATTTTCCAAAGATGAAGAAAAACACCTTAAAAATAATAATAAATTACATTAACACCCTCTTAAGATTAGATTTAAATACACAAATATTGTATTTCTTTTACTAAATTCTAAATACACTCTTTATTTAGTGGTATTTAGCAGAAAAGGTCTACACAAACACCGATCCCCTACCTAGATATAAAACCAGACAAAGCTGCAACTTCACATTTGTCCCTTATCCATACAAATTCTCAAATCCAGCACATTTACATTTTTCTTACAATTTTGTTGAAGTGTACCTATCATTAACTTACTCCAACAAGATTGATTTTCAAGAATTGGATGTAATAATCAGCTATAATTGGCAATATATACAAAAGGGGGGAAATGCAAAGCAACCCCTTGATATTCCAAATAAGTAAATTATTCCTTTATGAAAAATATAGTAATTTATCTTTTTATATATTTTTGAAAAAAATGCAATTTTGGTCCACTATATTAGGGGTGGTGGCACTTTTAGTCTAGGCCTTTTGCAAAATAGTACGTAATTAAGGACTCCAATGTTTAAAAAATAGCAATTTTGACCCAAAAAGCCTTAATTTGGCCAGAAATTGTCACATGTGCGGCACGTGACCACAATAAATTGGGGAATCCGGCCATTTACACTTACATGGACAAAAAGAATTGGGGATGAGCTTACGTGGCAAGGCTGACGTGTTTTAAAATAAAACACGTCAGCCCTGCCAACCCACCTCACCTGCCATGTCGGATATTTTAGGAGGAAAAATGCATCATGCCCTCAGCACGTGTATGTGTATATAATTTTACCCAATTCCCTCTCTAAGAACCCTAGGTGCTGACGACAAAGAGGTGAGTTTGCCTTCAAACAGTAGCCATTAAAATTGACAAAGGATGTCAAGTGTAACCAGCTCTGTGGAATGCTATTGTGGAAGAAGAGCCATGTTGCTACTTCATAGACTGAGATGAACCCAGGCAGAAAATTCCATGTTTGCAAAGAATATAATGTAAGTTTCCGTGTTTGAACTTTTCCAGTTTCTCTCTTTTGAAAGAATAGGTGATGCTCTGTTAATTTTTCTTACTTCTTCTCTCTTTTTAATGATTTTTTTTTCAGAGGGGTGGGTGTCGATTTTTTGAATGGGAGGATCCTTCAATGTATAGAAGGGCTCGTGAAATTATCCCTGGATTATTAAGGAAGAAGAATGAAATGGATCAACAGGTCCAGAAGTAAAATTGCTGTAACAGAAGGATGATGAAGGTGGTGGTCATTTTAATTTTAGTTTGTTTGGTGTGCGTTTGGCTGAGCTTTGTGTGTTGTTTGAGGAAGCAAAAAGAATGTTCCAGCAGAAGCATGAATATGAAGATGGTTGCTGGGAAAGTAGAGTTGTGAATCTAGAAGACTTGAAAGCATATGTGTAATGTCTATGTACTAGAATAGTATGAGGTCTTTCATGAAAACTGGTTGCTGGAATTTGTAAAAGAAGATGGTGTAATTTGTCAGCTAATGAAGAATTTTGTTGTTGTCTATAAGTCTTGGTTGTAATGTGACTTTAAAAATGTGTAATCCTTATTAATTTAGTGTGAATTGGGAAGAATACAGTCATTAATTGGGCAGTAGCATAACTTTGACTTGATTAATATCTGCATAACTGGTAATTATCCAACAAAAATAGTATCCAACAACATGGTAATTATCCAAAAAAAATAGTATCCAACAACATGGTAATTATACAACAAAATAGTATAAAAAAACATGGTGTAATAATTAAAAACACATGGCATAACTGGTCAGTATCCAACAACATGGTCATTCTATTATCCCAAAAATAGCATCCAACAAACTATTACACCATGAAATTTTTCGAATTTCCAGCAAAAACAACTAGTATGCACATATAGACAATAGCAAGATAATGCATAACTGCCCATCCAACAAAAACAACTAGTATGCACACTGTATAAAAAAACCAACAGATTCTCCAGTCTGCTCCATTCTTCCCATGGGATTCATTCCTTTGATTGCTTGGCTAGCTTGAGAGATTGACATACTTTTGTCCATGCTCTTTGATGACAGTCTTGGGAACTGGAACTGCAGGTCCACTAGAAAAACATGGCTTGACTCCATAACCAGTCATAGGGGGGTGCCCTGATGTTCAGTCTAGCATGCAAAGTCATCCGTGGCCCAACAGTGTTGCCCATATGAAGTTGTTCGTACATAGAAGGCCCTTGTATTGATTTTTGGGTCATAGAAAGTCCTGGGCTGTGATGTTCTCCTGAGTCAGTATTTGTGGTGCAGCATCTTCTTGGTTGGGCCTTTCTTGTGGAGTAACTAGAGGTAAAACGTTTGGGTGTACATTTACCTCAGGTAAAACAGACATACTCACCTAAACACAATTTATTAAAATAAGTGCTACAATTAAGTGGTAAAATACTAAGAAAAGCATACAAACTTACTCGGCATGGATCCTGATAGATGCAGTGTTTCTTCTTTTTAGGATTGCTTGTAGAAGTCCTTCTTGTGTTTTCCTGAAACATTGCACATAAGCATTGCACATAAGTATCCATATTATATACTTTCAAATACTAAGGAAAGCATACAACTAGTATTACCACTTCAAATTGTGTCGTAGTTTGTTGTGATGAGATACCATCAACTGGTATTGCTTCAAGACCTAGTTTCTGCATATCCTTCCATAGTGCACAACTCTTAGCATTGTGACCAGCCCCTCCACAAATTGTGCAATGATGACTGGTATGTTGTCTTTTAAGTTTAAATGCCTTAGCTTGCTTTTTGCCTCTCTTCTTTTTGTTCTTCACGCATGGCTCATCAGGTTCTCTGTTCCTTGCACCTGCAGGTCTTCCAAGGCCTCTTCCAAATTTTGGAAGCAAAGGTGGGATGAATAATGTCTGACTCCACAACATTCCCCCACTGATTGGTAAAATGGCATGTTCATACACTTGCTTATAAGTATCCACATTATAATAGGGATGAACCATGTCTTCAGGCATCAAGTTCTGATTAAAAATAGCACTACAAGCATGCTTACATGGAATCCCTGACAACTGCCAGGGGTGCAGGAAGGCCTGCAAGGGCACGAAGGTTGGAGCCTGATGAGCCATCTAACAGCAACAAAAAAATGACAAGAGGCCAGCCTACAAAACTGAAGAGGCAATGATATAGAATAACGTGACATTATTGTAGAGTGGTGGGCTACAATCAAAAAGGGTGTCCAAATAAGAAATTGGACTTTCCTATAGAGACAAGTGCAGCTACACAGCCCAGCAAGATGACAGTAAGTCTCATATCTTTTAAATATTTTCATGTTTATGTTAAAAATTGTTGATGTGGTACTATATTGTGTACATGCAAGGAAGAGGACACAATCAAGAATGCATCAATCAGTTATTGTTGAAGCCCCACAAATGACTGTAAGCCTTTCTCAAACAGATTGCGTCTATTTTAATCCTATTTTCTGACTTTAATGTTGTATTGTGTACACGCAAGGAAGAGGAAACAATCAACAATGCAACAAATATACAATGTTGAAGCCCCAGAAATGACTGTAAGCCTTTCTCAAACAGAATGTGTCTATTTTAATCCTATTTTCTGACTTGAATGTTGTCTTATGTACAGGCAAGGAAAAACACAAGGATATCCATGCAACAATCCCAACAGGAACAAGGTCCTTCATATACTGTGTAAGTCAAACTAAAGTTATGATGCAAAGATGAATTGTAAGTATGAAACTAACATTAATTTCTTTATGTACAGCCAAATGTCCCTCCTAGTCAGGCAAGCCAACAATCATTCCACAGGTTTACACAATGCTCAACTGTCAGCCAACCTACTTGTAGTGGAGTCCCCTATTTCAGCAAAAGTGGGAAGAAGTTTGTGGCAATGGCAAACTTAAGAGCAACAGTTGCTGCAACTAAAAAGAAGAAAACAAATAAGGGGGAAAAAGTTACTTAAACTGGTTGTATGTTGCAATCTTTTTCCATGAACTTTGAAACCACAAACAAGTATCCTTGCATATAATATGGCTTTGTGCAACATTTTTTGGTAGCTTGAATCTTTTTGTAAGTATGCTTAGCTTAGTATGCTGTATTTTTTGGCAGCTTGAATCTGTTTCTATCTTTTGTAAGTATGCTGCAATTTTGGGCACCTTCTTTGGGATGTAAATTGGTAAATTTGCTCAAAATATTGTTAATGGATGGATGAGTATTGTTTTTTGTTAATGGATGAGTGATGTTTTTTGTTAATGGATGAATATTGTTTTTTGTTAATATATGAGTACTTTTTTTGTTAATGGATGAGTATTTTTTTTGGGCAAAAAATACCTTTTTTTTTTTTTTTTTTTGTGAATGGATGAGCCTTTTATTTTCTTTTTTCTGTAGAACAGCATAAACTAAATAGACATTTAACAACTTAATTATTTACATCCAGTTATAGTTACAAAAGTGCATCTAAGATATCCGTTAAGACACTACCGACCATTACTAAAAGGTCAATTAGTAATACATAACTCACTACAAAAAACAGGGCTATAGCAACGGACATTTTGCAACGAATTGGTCCGTTGCAAATTTACAACGACTTTTGCTACGACTTTGCAATGAATTCTAATTTTGCAACAGACTAGTTGCAATATTCCGTTACAAAATTCGGTCAACTTTAAAATTCCCCACAATCAACATAAGTCGTGGCAAAATATTGCAACGACAAATACCGTTGCAAACTTCCAACGATTTTTGCAATGAAAATCTTTCATTGCATATTTTGCAACAAAGATTCTATTTTCGTCCGTTGCAAAATATTTGCAACCGACTTTGCAACGAAAACGGTTTGAAACATTGCCAAATGAATTTTGTGGTTCGCAACAGATTTAGCGACGGATATGTTTCCGTTGCAAAACATGCCGACAATTTTACAACGGTATTGCAACGACCTATGAAGTTGTGGCAATCCGTACATACACTTGTAGGCATTAATTATTGAGCCATTGGATTTGGAACGGTTTTTGCAATGGACCCATCCGTTGCAATATGTTTGTGACAGTTGTAATTCACTATTGTAAAATTCTTATTGTTGCAATGGATTTTGCAACGGAAATATCATTCCGTGGTAAAGTTCATTGCAAAATCCGTCAAAAAGCGTAATATAAGAAAACCTTCATTCTATTTCACACTTATTTTTATAATCGTCCATAACAACTTCTTCCTCTTCTCTCCTTCCAAACAATCGATTTTTTTAATCAATCTTTGCATTAGACCATTAATGATCACATCAGTACAACGAGTCACACATTTGGACGTTTAGCTGACTTACATTAAGGTTAGTACAAAATTTTTACTAGTTTATTTATATATATTCATTTTATTCTTTGAATTTTTAATTTTTTATGTATGTATGTTAATAAATATGTATAATATTTGTTGATTTTAGAACAAGAAGTTGAGAGAATTGAGAAAGTGGATGTTTGAGAAGAATGTACCGGTAATCATCATCTTACAAAAGAATTTATAGATGGGATCACTGAGTTTATAGATTGAGCAAGGACGCAACATGACTTTATGGATGGGGAGAAAATTCGTTGTCCATGTAGTGTATGTAAAAATCGTAAGTACAAATCTATGGAGGAGGTGACATGCGACCTCTATAAGAAAGGTTTTAAAAAAAAATACTAAAATTGGACATCTTATGGTGAGCCTATACAGATGGATTTTGAGCATCCAATGTCAGCTGACAACTCTGCAAATCAAATGACAAATTGGAGTAACTATGAGCAATTGAATTGGGATCAGAGGATGGTGTTTGATACAGTTAGTCCTGTATCTCGTCCACATGGGGGATGTATTTCATGATTCGACATATCCTTGCGATCAATTATATGCAAACGAGGCTGGTCCGAGTTGTAATTATGATGAGGCGGACAATTTAGGAGCATTGTCTGAAAAGTTTTTTGATGTCGTGCACGCTGCAGATCAACCATTATATGCTGGGAGCCAAACTCGCTCTCAGTTATCTGCGGTAGTGAGGTTAGTAAACATCAAATCTGAACACAATGTATCACAGAGTTTTCATGATTAGTATTTACAAGTAATAGGGGAGATGTTGTCACGAGATCACACGTTACCCAATGATTATTATAGTATGAAAAGATTGATAATAGAGTTGGGTTTACCTGTTGAGAAAATTAACACATGTAAGGCTGGTGGTTGTATGTTATTCTGGAAAGAAGACAAGTATTTGGAATTCTGCAAGTTTTGTTGAGCAAGCTAGGAAACCTGTCAGGGGTCAAAACCCTCGTCGTAAAAGAACTGCATATGCTACACTCCGGTATTTGCCGATAACTCCTCGATTGTAGAGGTTGTATGCTTCCAATACAACAGCTGGGCACATAAGTTGACATGCCACTCATGAGACAGAAAGTGAGGTTATGTGTCATCCATCTGATGTAGAGGCGTGAAAATATTTCAATGAGACACATCTAGATTTTGTTCCAGAACCCCTCAAGGTTCGTCTTGGCCTTTGTGCTGATGGTTTTGCCCCTCATGGACAATATGGCAAATCATATTCTTGTTGGCCAGTTATCGTTACACCATACAACCTTCCTCCAGGGATATGTATGAAATTTGAGTATATGTTTCTGTCGTTGATTAATCCTGGTCCTGCTAATCTCAAACGACTTATTGATGTATACTTGCAACCTTTGATTGAGGAGTTGATACAAGTTTGGTTATTATTGAAAATGAAATTCAACCTCTAAATGACATCAACGGCACATAATTTTTTATTGCTGAGGATAATGAAACAAAAAATAATAAAGAGGAAGAAGACAGTTTTAAAGAATACGAACCGATTGATGATGAAGAAGCACTTAGACAGATGATGATTATTATTAATTGAACATAATGTATTTTGATGGATTTTTTCATGATGTTTTATCTCATTTACTAATTGAAAAGTATATCTTAAATCCTTTATCTAATTTTATTTTAAAAATATTTATTAATTATAAAATATTTTATCTCATTTATTAATTAAAAATATATCTTAAATTATTTATCTCATTTAATTTTAAAAATAGTTATTAATTTTAAAATTATTTTATCTCATTTACTAATTGAATAGTATATCTTAAATCATTTATCTCATTTTATTTTAAAATAATTATTAATTTTCAAAATATTTTTTTTTTTTTTTACTATACACTTTCCCTCCTCATTTTTACATATCCCTAATTCCCCCTCCCCCTCCTTTTCTCTTCTCTTTTCTTGGTCCCCGCTGCCCGCCATCGCCCGCCGCCGAGGTTCTCCCCTCCTCCTTTTCTCTCCTCTTCTATTTCTCCTCTTTTCTTTATTCTATATTTTTTCAATTTTTCTCTCCCTTTTTCAGCTTTGCCGCCCGCCGTCTCCACCACCCGCCGCCCGCCGATTGCTACCGAGGTTCTCCCCTTCTCCTTTCCTCTCCTCTTCTCTTTCTCCTCTTCTCTTTCTTCTAATTTTTTTACAATCTTTCTCTCCTTTTTTCAGCTTCGTCACCGCCGCCACCGAGGTTCTCCCCTTCTCCATAGCATTTCAGTTTTTCTTTTTGCACCATTATCCTTTTATTGTTTTACGGCTTCTATTACCATAATGCAGCATTGTTAGTTATTAAAATCATTTAAAAAATTCATCTAAGGCCAAAATGTAATTTATGGCTTCTATTATTTCCTTCTCTAGTGTGTGTCTTCCCTCTGCAAGTTTCCTTAAGGTAAAATTGCATTTTTTTATTCAATTTCATCGCTATGTGTTTGCATTTGTGCTCGAGAATTCAGATTTGAGCGTGGATTGTGGATTTTTTTCTTGTGGTTTCTTGGTACTGGTTGATTTTTGTTCGTTCTGGGTCTCTTGCTTTTCTGTTTTCTTGATTTGCATTGTGTATTTTATTGGTGTTTGCATTGTATATTGAGTATGTGTTTGGTATAAAATGTATATTGAGTATGTGTTTGGTATAAAATGTATATTGAGTATGTGTTTGGTATAAAATGTATATTGAATATGTGTTTGGTACATAATGTATATTGAGTATGTATTTAGTATAAAATTGTGTATGACAATGTAATATATTGAGTATTTAGTTGATATATTGAGAATGTGGTTGGTATATTGAGGTGGATGGAATGACAATTGTATTCATGAGGTTGGATGAGTGTTGTCGGTTATGATTGTAGATTAGGATTTATATTAACATAAACTCATCTATACTAATGTAACTAAGTTATATCACAAGTTAAAAATTCAACTAAACTAATTTAATTTAGTTATATCACAAGTTAAAAATTCAACTAAACTAATGTAATTTTGTTAACTTTCAACTTAAATTCTTTAACTAAACTAATTTAACTTAGTTAACCCACAAGTTAAAAACTCAACTCAACTAATGTAATTTTGTTAACTTTCAATTTAAATTCCTTAACTAAACTAATTTAACTTAGTCAACCCACAAGTTAAAAACTCAACTCGATTAATATAATTTTGTTAACTTTCAACTTAAAATTTTCAACTAAACTAATTTAACTTAGTTATATCATAAGTTAAAAATTCAACTAAACTAATGTAACTTAGTTAACTTTCAAGTTAAAAAATCTTCAATTAAACTAATTTAGCTTAGTTAACTCACAAGTTAAAAACTTAACTAAACCAATGTAATTTTGTTAACTTTCAACTTAAAATCTTTAACTAAACTAATGTAACTTAGTTATATCACAACTTAAAACCTCAACTATATTCATGCAGATATTGTTTCACAAAGTCTACCGGAGTCATCTTCGAGCACATCGTTTAACAATCAACAACTCATGGTTGGAAGCAATTGGAGGAGCAAAGAAGAGTCGAGTTTGGGGGATAGGCTCAGAGGCAATGATTTATACTTGTTCTATTTCGACTAGAACAACCAATCTCACTCCAATACCAGAACACCATGAATCAGAGTTGGTACAGAAGTTCTTTCCTGAAAACGAGAACATGAAACGACAAATAGAGCGCGACACTAAAAAGATGGAGAACATAATGAGTTTCATGTCCGATAAATTTGGTACTGCGCTTGAAGATGATATGAGCGAGTCTGAAGATAGTTTCGGTGATATCCCACCCGACCACCCACCTTCACAAGATTGTGAAAATAAATTTGATTCCCCTTTTTAAATATGTCTGCTTTAAATTTGAATAATTTTATTTTGTGAATTGAAATGTTGAATTATTTTTATTATAAGTATTTTTTCTTAATATATTGTCATATTTGAATTTATAAATTGTTAGAGTTAAATTATATATATTTTTATTATTGAATATAAATTATGAAATTATCGTTGCAATTGTCGTTGTAAACGAAAATAATTTTGCAATAGATTGTCGTTGCAATTATCGTGGTAAAAGTTGCAATGGATTATCGTTGCAGTTGTCGTTGTAAACGAAAATTATTTTGGAACGAATTCTAGTAAATTATGTTGTTGCAATTTTCGCAACGGAATGTCGTTGCAAAAAAATTATTACAATATTACAACGACTTCCATTGCAAATAAAATAATTTTTCAGCGGATTCTAGTTAAATATTTCGTTGCAAAATTTACAACGGAATGACGATGCAAACATTCCATTGCAATATTGCAACGATTGTTCGTTGCAAATGTAGTTGCAAATAAAAATCAATTTTGCAACGAATTGTCATCAACTTTGCCACGAATATACCATCGCAAAGTCGTTGAGAAATATAAAAAGTCAACTTTTTAAATAACAAATTTTGCAACAAGTAAACAACCGTGGTAATAATTTGCAATGGACAAAAAGTCGCTATATAGCAGTGGTACCTATAGCAACGGAACATATTCCGTTGCAAAATCCCGTGGCAAATCTATTTTGCCACGAATTTTTTATAAAATCCGTTGCTATAGGTATGTTTTATTGTAGTGACTGCCTAAAAAAATGTTACATAATAAACCGGTTTCCTCAAACTACTAACATACATAACAACAACAGAAAAAATTCAACCATTACAGAAATCAAAATTTGATTTTTTCTACGCAAATTCTGAATTTCTTCCTCTTGTACATTCAGTCGGCGCAACAAACTAGGAATTATAACGGTAGCTCTCGTGCACAATGGTGGTTCTAACCACATAAAAAATCCATGTCCACCTTTGCCTCTCCTCCAAGAACAAGTATAAAACCTCCTACCTGGGTTGTCACTTGTCCATGAGGTCTTCAAATGAGCGGCTTTATAGCAATAGCATTCAACATTTTTAGCATTTTCAGAGATTTGTGACATGTTATCGCCTGCTATTTTTCACGAAAAATAGAGAAAGATAAATGTTGGGGTAGTTTTTTGCTGTCAAAGAAGGAAATAAGACTTTGGATAAATTGTATAAAACCCTCCTATGTTTTAATTTTTTAGCTAAAAACCCCTTTGTGTTAATTTTTAGCTAAAATCCCCCTTGTGTTAATTTTTCAAATTTTTTTTATTTATTTATATTGTTTGTAATATTTTTATTTTATATATAAATATATACATATGAAATAAATCTGAATTTGAAAAAAAGTATATTTTTTTAAAAAATGAAGCAAAAATAATTTAATTATTCAAAATTTAAAAATAAAAGAACTATTAAATATTTATTTTTAAAACATGGTAATTTAATTCAAATATTACTATAAATAATATAACTTACAATATTTTATATACTTTTTTAGTATTTTGATATTTAATTAATATATTCTATAAATTAATATAATTTAAATTTAAAAAGTAAATTTTAGTATATTAATTTTTGTGTTGGGATTTGTTAATTTAATTTTTTTATTTTTTTAAATTATATATATTTTAGGTATTTTGGTTAATATATTTCATAAATAAATATATTTTATTATAATATATTAAAACTAAATAATAAATTAAATTAATCAATAGTATGTATTTTATTAAAATGATGCTCTTTGCAAAGTGAGTGAAAAAATATTTGCACACTTAAATGTCTAACAAAAGGGGCAAAATGGATATTTGCTAACTAAATGTAACACTAAAAACAGCCAAAAATAAGGCCCACTCGCACCACCCGCGCGTACTCATCACTCTCCATGAAAATCTAACGGAGAGGGAGGATTTTGCTGCCTTTTAAATATCACGGGGGTTTTTCGCCTATAAACATAACACAGGGGGATTTCACGCTATTTCTTTAAAACACAGGGGGGTGTTATGCAATTTACCCTAAGATTTTTTAGGACTTTTTCATGGGTATAAATAGGGAAAAGGGAGTAAAATGTGCATTTGGCGCTATTTTTTCCCTCCACATTGCAACAACTAATGGCAGAAGACCGTTTTCTAGTCTCTATGACGATTGACTAACGACACGTGTTGATAGGAAAACGGGAGTAAAATATGCATTTGGTGCCATTTTTTTCCTTCGCGTTGCAACAACTAATGGCAGAAGACCGTTTTCTAGCCTCCATGACAGTTGACTAACGCCACGTGTTCAATCACGTGTTGTTTTCCATCAAAGTTAATGTTTTGGGACCAAATGTGTTAAAAAATTAGTGCTTTGGGACCAAAAGTGTCGATGATCAAAAACATGGGACCAAATGTGAGAATGGCCCTATCATGTGGACCAAAAGTGCAATTTTGCCTTTTTAGAATGAAGCAATTTATACATCTCCTTATGTTTTTTAAAATGTAGCAATTTACCTCCTTGTCTAGGAAGGTATATTGCTTCATTGTTAAAAATATATAAAGGTAAATTACTATTCTTTTTAATAAAAAAAATAATTTTACTCATTTATAATATCACAGTGGGTAAATTACATTAAACCATGTACAAAAGTTAATAGACTTTGACGCGCCATGATCAATTGGAATCAAGCAGTCTAGTGCCACACAACACATGACAGATTTATAGGTAGTGCTTTGCTTGGCAATGGAGCATCATACATTATTGGTAAGTGCTTTGACCAACAATTTAGGGCCTTCACCCTTCAACTTTACTATTTCTTTTTGAAAAAAGAAATTTCACTTAATTTGATAATGAGTCTGAATTTAGGTACATGCCCTAAAAAGTTTGGACTATTCTTAAAAAAAAAAAATGTGACAAATCAATAATACAAGTAGATTTAAGGTAGCTATAGGTGTATAAATTTATCAAATTAAAGTCAAGGCGATACAAATGTTGGTGAATGGAAAATATAATGGAACAACAACGTTTTAAGTTAGAAGATCGAGTCGAACTGAAATGAAATTTAAATGGTTTATATCTTTGGCCGTGTGGAAATGGGAAAGGTCTAAGAAAAGTTGCTTGTAATGGTATGACGTGAAATGGTGTGGATGACTGTCGATAGTGGTGGGCAATGGGGATGATTAACATTAGTGAGAAAAGCATAAACATTATACCATGAGTTGCACATTGCCTACATTTTGGCTACTAATATGATTCGTTTGAAAATTCGTAATAGGAATCTTTTTTAGATAATTATTTTGGAGATTGTTGAAATATATGTAAAAAAAAGAGTTGAGAAAAAAAAAAGATTTAAATACGACTAGAAAAAAAATTGATATGAAATGAAAATTACCCTATGCTTAGGATTGACAACAAAACAAGTTTAAGGCAGATTTTGAAGATAAGTTTTGTCAGATGTGAGGCGCAACCCAATCCAGCCCTAATCCGATTCGTCTATAATTGGATGAAAAACCCATCTTGCTCCGCCTCAACCTCACCCCTACCCTAACTCGTCACTAGACTTGAGGGGTCTAACTCGTAAAACCTAATTAGTTTTGTGTTTTCTTCACTTGATCAAGATGGTTTTCTAAAAAAATTAAAAAAAATTATTTATAAATACCTAATAAGTTGTTTTGTTAAAAAAAATATAATTTATTTTGTAAATATATAGAAAAAAAAAGTTAAGAATTTTGTTTAAATTAATTTACTTATAAATATTAAGGGTCCAGGAGCAGACCGGAAAACCATCTGAAACCCAGCCGAGTCCAGAAAATAAAAATCATCATCGAACCCAATAATTTGGATGAGACGGGTTTGGAGTAAAACCCATCTCCACATATCGCATTTGGCATCCGTACCTTCTATGTTTGATCACTCAAGTTCCGTTTTGTTAAGATAGATATCTGTTTGAGAATAAAATTAAACTGCCGAGGAGGCCTAGCTTAGCTGGCGAAGCTGAGGCCCCATGATCCTAGAAGTCATGGGTTCGAACTCCTGCGTAGGTTGATGTTATTTCTACTGTATAGTAGGTATGATTTATTGTTGTAATAGCTAAGTGTTAGTTTATGTGATATTATTGATTTGATTGTTTGTAATTGTCTCTATTCGATACAAAACCAATAGGACTAAATATAATCACTTTACTTTCAATTAATAAAATTTATCGTTCCAATTTTAAAAAGAAGAATATAATTAAATGGCCAACCATCAAATATTTATATTAGAACGTTGGCATAGTAGGAATAGAATTTACAAATTTATGCCTAGGTGTGAGATTGAATTTGCAAGTTGAAACTAATAGGACCGGTCACTGGTAATAATGGATCAAGTTCAATAATCCATAATATTTAGGCTGTTTGAGTTATATCAAACTAAGTGTATTTGCCTCACTATGAGATTGATTTGACATTCGGATTAGAAATTTCCATGATTAGTCCAACTCACCACTTATTTTGCACCAATATTCATAAGTTGTGAAGTAGTCTTCAGCTGACCGAACAGTTAAATGTCATTAAATTATCGCACTTGCGATTCTCCCTGTGCCCCGTAATACGAGATATTATCTATTCTACTCTTATAAATTTAATAATTTTATTTTAAAGAGAAGAGGTCTTGAGACTTATAATAAGTCAGTAAAACTCCTCATTACAATTAATGTAGGCCCTTACCTACATCATCATCACCTCATGCCACAAACTTAGAACTAGCAAAAGAGGATGTCCCATACAACTTCCACTGTTCTCTCTGTAAAACAAGTTGAAAAATGCTACAAATCCAGAAGCCACATTTGAATGGTTTTTATTTGTTTCAGCTGTTGCGTGTTATTTCTACAAATACTTAATTAAGACTGGAACTTCACAAACTAGAAATTTCGCAAACATGTCCTTAAATGTTTGTGAGTTTCAGTTTCAATAAAAGAGATGAAATAAATGATATACTAAGATAACATATTATTGAAACAAAATGGAAATCAACGTAATGCTGTGAACCTAATTTATTGCTGGATCTTTGTACCTCTTGAAGACATCATTGATATCTGTCACAACTTCAGGTGGCAAAGGCCTCTCCGTCGTCAAAAAGGCATCGATGTCTTCTTTTAGTTGGTCGATGGAAGTGGCACCTATAATCGAACTGGTGACAAATGGTCGGTCTCGTGCAAATGCAAGAGCTAACTCAACGAGGCTTAGCCCATGCTTCTTTGCCACTTCAAGGTATTTGGCCGTAACTTCCTGGAGTTCAAATTGAAAAATATCAAGATAGGCCAAGGTTACGTCTGCGCAGTATGCAATGTGAAACGAGAAGATGAAATTCCAAGTACAATGATGTTGAGCATCAGGAAGTGATATTTAGTTGGGGAAACTAATATTAATGCTTGACATGGTAAAGGAAAGCAGATAACCAACTATGTGGCTAGTTCTCGAATCTTGGAGTTAGTGCAAACAAGGTTGATGTGGCCCGAGTTTATACTAGGTCATGAATGACTTGCAAGCTGAGAGTACGAAAGAAGGCATGAAACGGAAAGTAGAAACTCATACAGATAAGTATTCTGGTTAAATTGTCCAGGGACCTAAAAATGCAATCAGTAATGATCTTGCTTGGCGACTTAGCATCTAAAAATGATCTGCAAGCATGAGATAACAAAAACAAAAGGTGAAATTACACTTTTAGTACCATAGGATAGGGGGTTCAACACTTTTAGTCCTTTGCATTAGGGGATTTTCGAAATGGTTCCATAATTGGGAAAACTCGACATATTTAATCCAATACTTTACAGGATTTTCAAAATAGTCTCAAAATTAGAAAAACTCGAAACATTTAGTCTCACAAATCCTGTAAGCAAAGGACTAAATATGATGAGTTTTCTCAATTTTGGGACATTTTGAAAATTCCGTAAAGCAGAGGACTAAATGTCTCGAATTTTGAAAATCCTATAAAGCAGAGGACTAAATGTGTTGAATCCCCTATCCTAGACTAGAAGTGTGATTTGCCAAAAAAAAAATCAGTGTCAAGTCTTTAGTATACCTTAGCCATAGACTTATTGTATCTTTCCATGTAGCCAGGAAAGAGGTTAAACCTCCCCCTTTTTGCAGCTTCAGAATCAATGTCTAGGTACTTCCCAGATAATGCACCACCCGCAAGTGGAGAATAAGCAAGTAAACCAATGTTGCAGTTGTTTGGGTGACACACTTCAACAAGATCCACTGCACAGTATCAAATGAAAAACTATGAGCCTGCTATTATCAAAATGATCAGCCTCTATGAAGTACCACAGCCTACAAGTCCAACATAGTGTCATCATTGGTTGTAACGTCTAATAGAATAGCCGTTTTAGAGATTGAATCATCATTTTCTATCTCTTTTCGATTTAATCCAAGAGTCTTCAAACTCACATATTTCAGTTATTCCTATCTTTTAACATGCATGTGATCTCAATTGGACAGAATTTTGAAATTGGAAAATGCTTATTTGAAGATGGATGAAATGTCCACCTCCTTATAGCAAAGAAACACAAATCTCTCTGCTAAGTTTCCAACAGTGTGGAGGGATGGATGGGTACAAATATCTTGAGTTCATAGGGTTTGATTGCATGAATATACCAGGCTCAGGTTTTGGAGTAATAACTGCAGTAGGGAGGAGTTTTTTTAGGAACAATTTTCTCTGCATTTTATCATCTATCTCTACACAAATACTGTTCTGTGGTAGATTTAATTCTGAAAGCAACGAGAAGGTAATTTGGAATTCTAGTGTAGAAAAGGTAATTCTAGTGTGTAATGGAAAGGGATTTGTGCTGATCCAGTAGCGGCTGTGATCGTCTGAGCTTGATGCTTATTGCACTTGGTGGTCAGGGTTCAAGCAACTAAGAAAGTCTAATCCATCTTTTTCTTCACTGTGGAAAGATGGTGTCTTCGGCATAGGATCAACGGATATCCACCCTATTATATTCGAATAAAGGGCACCTATGGAAACATCTCACACATCTTTGTAAGAGTTTTACTACAGGATATAAAAAGATAGACCCACCCACTACCACGATGAAAAAAGCCTACAGTTTTGAATAGAAAGGAGTGGGACAGCGGCAGTCTTTTGCTTGCATGGGAAGGTCATAAAGATATAACACTAACAGTTTATTGCTATATTATAATTCAAATTTGGAAAGAGTGCTACAAGATAAAGTTATGACCTGGAAGGTGACTTGATTTAAAATTGTTCCCTGATTATGAAGGAAGAGAACTTACGTTCGAACTTGCACCTAACCAGCAAACTATAGTTGTTCTGGATACTGACAATTTTTGGCAGTCCTTCAACTTTAGCAGCATGAACAAACTCCATTACTCCATATGAGGTTTCATTGGATACACCAATGTACCTTACCTGTAAGGTTCTAGCATTGTCATCAAATTCGTAAAACAGATAATAGACTCACCGATTAAGTTGCATGTAAATGGTACAAGTTGCACTGCAAAATGACTTCTCCAGTTTTTTGAGTTTTTGAACAAGCTATCCAATTACAGCTTACTCTGTATTTCTTGGGATGAAAATTTTTGGCCAAGCCTAGCATTTTATGGAAACGTATGCTTGTTCTACAGAACAGACTGTAAAGTGATGAACTGATGAATACATTCGAGAAGGTGATACTGAGCTTACAACATATCATATCATGAAAACATGAAGTTTTGCATCTAGATTTACGAAACTCAGATTGACTACTGATACAAATTTTAAATAAAAGATGTGAAAGTAAATATATAGACGATGGGATTGTGTGGTGCCTTATTAATTCATGGATGAGATCTTAGGCCCTCCTGCTTGGCTTGATTTCTTAGTCTATGTCATGATTATCCAAATATCATAAAAGCCTGTTGCCAGACGATCAATACTTTTACTTTGTGATAACAAATTGATAAATGGATGAGTTTCTATATTATCAAACAACTTCATGCAAGGTTTTAAATCAGGGTATTTCTGTTAATATAATGTAATGAAATAGGATCTTAGTTCTTCCAGAAAACTGCCACTTGTCTTGAGTAGTTGCCGTTACAAATGCTGACAAGCATTTCAGAAACTAAAAGTCATAATGGTGGAAATTTACCTTTCCTTGATCAATGAGTTCTTGAAATCCCCTCAGCTGCTCAATGAAAGACACACTTGACCTCCACTTTGAAGGATCATAAAAATATTCTCCAAATAATGCAACATACCGATCTGGCCTGAGACATATCAGACAGGTACATATCAAAGGAAATGTAAGGATAAAGTCTGTGAGTACATGTGTGTGCGTGAGCGTAAGAAAGAGTCTAAGATGACAATTTTGCTGTAAGATAACCAGGAAATAAACAAGTTTACATTCTGTTGAATATTGGGCAACTTGTTTATACATAGGAGCTTCCAGCTAAGCAAAAGGGTATTGGACTCAAGCAGTTGGGAATTGGAAATTTACAATTGGGTCTCAAACTTATAGCAAATCCAAGTGAATAAGAAACGAACTGCTCACGTGTATATGTGACAATTTCCTCCACCGGATCTAATGACTAGTAAGCATTTTCAGTTCTTTATGGAAGTGTGACTATTTCACTAACTTTTGAGATCTTAGAAAGACAGCACCAGTTACTACAGGTGCTGTCTATACCAACCACTAGAAAATATCACCTAACGGTTGCTTCTCATCATTGCTGGTTACTACATACAATAATTAGATTATTGAATCAATCAAGAGATCCGATGCAACCGTTCGAATATGTAAGCATCAGATTGTGTAGGAAGTAAAGAATAAGAAGCCAAAAAGAACGAGTAAGAAATTTACCAGTGTATTTGGAGTAAGTCAATGTAATCTGTATTAAGACGTTTAAGACTTTTCTCCACACTTTCCTTAATATTAGCAGCATCTACCCGTACTACATCTGAGTTGTCACGTAAATAAGTTGATCGCTCTGAGTAACCAGCAACTTTTGTGGCCAAAATAACCTTAATTATAGAAAAATGATGTATTATAACAGGATTCAGGCATAATAGCTCAAAAAACTATGGGTCATTGGAGCACTTAATAAGACTATGCTCTGAGAAGTCCATTGTGAAACTAGGAGCAGAAAAAGAGACAAAAAATTTGAGAAAACTGAATAAAGATTTAATCACTGAAATAACTGTGGAGTACCTTGTCTCGGGGTTGAGACTTCAGCCAGCTCGCAATGTACTGATCTGTCCTTCCTTGTGTCTCCTTTTTCAGTGGGATTGGATACTATTAAGGGGAAAAAAGAGGACAATCATTAACTGGTTTCAAATCAAGTCTATTACAACTGCTTAATAGAAAGCTTGTATTCCAGCTGAGAGAAAGTGAACCCACCTAGATCAGAGTACTAAGTCGGACCTTCTGGTCCAATAATAGGCCTTTAAACTCAACCACCAAATACTAAGTACATGAAACTTGTTACAAAAAAATCTATCTAGTTTCAAGTACTTAATAGTAAGCTCTTTTCTACCTGAGAGAAAGGTGAATCACACAAACTAATATCAGGCAATATAAGTGGTTAGGATTGATGTGCAAAGCCTATATTCATGGCTTAAGACAGTGAGTCTACCATTTACCAAGAAATCACAAATATTTTGGTAATCTCACAACCAAATCCTCTCTAAATCTGAATACTCTAAAATATCTGTAACTAGTTCATGCAAACCAAATTGCAGAACCAACACAGAAAGGTACAATAAGGTCAAAATTCTAGGTACTCCCTCTAGAATACGTGTAACTCATACTAGCTGCAGCCTAATATAAATATGTATAAAGAATCACATGAAGGTTCTAGTAAAATGAGAGAGGTCCCTGCAACAATGGTGCCGCCTAGAACCCAAAAGAAAGTACAATAATTGCAGTGGATCATTATCTGATCAGAATACAGTACATTTCAACATCAGACAACAAAAATTACAAAAAAAATTTATGCTTGACTTTTGAGGAAATCTAATCTTGAGTTCCCAATGGCATGTTACCAAATGCATCCCAAATATGTTATTTGACTACACTAGAAAAGTCTTAATTTTGAGTGCTTCGAATCAAGTAATACATACAAGCCATAATTTCAGCCTCCACCAAGTTACCACTAAAGGTAAATACCATGTCTCTTGGTAATAGCTTAAGTAGTATAAAAATCAAAAGCCAGAGAAAGTAAAATATGATCCTTTCCGACAGAATTACTCAAGGATACGATTCCACAAGCTCTCCTCAATGACATTATGTGAATTCACTATCTTGAGCTCTCACCTCAAAGCCCCTAACTAATTTGACATTATCATCGAACCATTTCTAGTCCCAATTTCCAGACAATTAATCACTAGTGCAGTATCTCTAAATATTAGTTAGGATAATTTAATTTAACAGGTTCCTTGAGCCTTACCACTTCTGCTGTGTCCAGAGCATTAATTCCGCGCTCAAACGAGTAATTAAGTTGCTCGTGAGCCTCTTTTTCCGTATTCTGCTCCCCATATGTCATCTGGAATATGCATAGAAATACAAATTCATAATCAATTACCTAAATTCTACTACAACACGCAAATATATTCAGTAAAATCCCGATATTCAAACCTCTATTCCTTACGCCTAACAATGTGATCAAATAGGCGCTTTGGTTCCACGATCAAAATCATTCATAAGTCTGATGACGAAAATTAGTTAGTAAATCAAACCGGAGTATAAAATGCTCACAGTGCCAAGAGTAATTTCGCTGATGACAAGGTCGGAGTCCCCGAGCTTCTTGTACTGCAACGCGTTTTCATGACGTTGTTTGCTGAAAATCACGAAGCTGCTCCTCTTCTTCCTCTTCCACTTCCAAAGCAAAGCGAGATTCCTCCCGCCTACAGGAGCCGGCGCCAAGCGTTGCGTCAAATGCCGGCGGGAGACACCGCCGGCGGAGCTTCTGTTGTTGAGGAGAAACGCGGGTACTATGGTGGAGCCGGACGATGAAGCCATGGAAACTTTTGAATAGATAATATCCTGCAGCGATAGAGGGACATGGGCTTTTGTAATTACTCCCTTTGGCCCTCAAAACAGGAACAACTGAAAAAGAAAATGACATAAACAAATTAAAAATTGATGGGCCTTTCACATGACAATCTCACTCACGACAATTGTGACGATTTCTTCTAAAAAGTGCGATTTTAATTGATGACCACCAGATAAGCAAGCAAGATTGCCAGCCGTTTGATTAAGGAAAAATGGGAAATTGGGGAAACTTACCAGGGAACCATAGGATGCGACGTCGTATCAAGAGAATTAGGGCTCAATCCTCAATTTAGGAATTTGGGCAAAAACGACATGGTTCTGAAGGAGGTTGGAGATCAGATAATTGGACATGTGTATGAAGCGGAACTTGGAGACAAGGTGGCGCAGCCCTAGCTTATAAACTGGGCTTCTTTTGTCTAAAGCATTTATGGAGCTTAGAGGAATTCGCATGCTTCTTTTGTTGCAATTAATGTCTTTTGGAATTTATACTCTTCTTTTGAATTTTCAAACCATTAAAAGGTTGTAGCTTGTTGGAATGGAGAATTAATGAAAAACCTACAAAGTTTCCACAATTTCTCATCTCTCTATTTTCTGTTCTATTCCCACCCCAATTTATGAACCGAGCTCCTTACATTTGGCCTCGGAGCCAATGGTTCTTGGACCTCAAAAAAATATACACTCAGTTATGAGGTTCACTACGAGAAGGGTAATGAGAATAGAGCAACCGATGCTCTATCAAGGCTAGAACATGAAGAAATCAAAGCCCAAACTAATGCCATATCCACACAAGTGCCATTGTGGATACAAGAAGTGAAATTCAGTTATGAGGATGATCCAGTGTTTCAGACTATTTTCCAGGCCAAATTGATAAACACATCATCTCACCCTTAATATAAATATGATGAGGAGTACTGAGAAGGGGTAGCAAGATATGTGTGGGAAATCATGGAGGAATCAGATAAAGGATCATCAAATCCATGCATGACTTAGCTCTGGGTGGTCACTCTGGCATTACTCGAACTTACCAAAGACTGAAGATGCTATTTTACTGGCCTACACTCAAGGAATAAGTGCAAAGTTGGGCGAGAGAGTGTGAAACTTGCCAAAGATCTAAGCATGAGAATTGTGCATATCCAGGGTTGCTCCAACCCCTGCCTATCCCTGATCAAGCATGGTCTTGTATCCCTATGGACTTCATTGAAAGAATTCCCAATTTAGAAGTCCATCCTGGAGATTGTTGACAGGTTGACTAAATATTCACACTATATACCTCTCAAACACCCTTAAACTGCGACTAGCATTGCAAAAATTTTCTTTGATCATATTTATAAACTCCATGGACTCCCTACCAGCATTGTGTCAGACAGAGATAAAGCGTTCACTAGCAATTTCTATAAGGATTTGTTCAAACTATCCGGGGCATCCCTAGACATGTCATCTGGATATCATCCTCAAAGTGATGGGCAAACTGAGAGGGTTAATCAATGTCTAGAGAACTACTTGAGGTGTATGTGTCATCAACATCCTAAGAGGTGGACTCAATGGATTACTCTTGTAGAATTTTGGTTCAATAACAATTTTCATATGGGCTCAAGATCACACCTTTCCAGGCCCTGTATGGATATCCTCCTAATCAACTCACCATTGGACCCTATTTGCAAAGCTATCACTCTGATATGGAAGGATTGATGCAAGATAAGATAAAGATCACACAATTACTGAAGGAAAATCTACAACAAGCACAACAAAGGATGAAATTATACGCAGATAAAAAAAGGGCAGAGAGAGAGTTTGAAATAGGAGATGAAGTTTTTCTGAAGCTTCAACCATACAGACAAACTTCAGTGGCACTTAGGAAGCAATTGAAACTATCAGCAAAGTACTTTGGGCCATATAAATCATTGAGAAGGTGGGGAAAGTAGCCTACAGACTTGCTCTTCCCCCTGGAGCGAAAATTTATCCAATTTTCCATGTAGCGCTTTTAAAGAAAAAGATTGGATCCAAATACTTTCCTTCAGTGAACTTACCAGATTTGAAGATAAAGTCTTCAAGGTTTATCCAGCTGAAATATTGGCTCAAAGATTGGTTCCAAGAAACAATGTGGGAATACCTCAAGTCCTCATCCAATTGTCCCATTCTTCTCCTGATCAGGCCACCTGAGAGGATTACCACACCATTGCTGCAAGGCTCCCTAGTTTTGATCCTTGGGAACAAGGATCAAAAAAAAGGAGGGAGGAACATCACGATTTCTTCTGAAAATGCGACTTTAATTGATGACCATCAGATAGGCAACAAGACTGTCAACCATTCGATTAAAGAAAAAGAGGAAATTGGGGAAACTTACCAGGGAACCACAGGATGCGACGTCGTTCAAGAGGATTAGGACTCAATCCTTAGGATTTGGGTGAAAACGATGTGGTTCTGAAGGAGACTAAAGATCAGACAATTGGACATGTGTATGAAGCAGAACTTGGAGACAAGGTAGCGCAACCTTAGCTTACAGACAGGGTTTCTTTTGTCTGAAGCATTTATGGAGCTTAGAGGATTTCGCATGCTTCTTTTGTTGCAATTATTGTCTTTTGGAATTTGTACTCTTCTTTTGAATTTTCAGATCCTTAAAAGGTTGTAGCTTGTTGGAATGGAGATAACGAAAAATCTACAAAGTTTCCACTATTTCTCATCTCTCTATTTTCTGTTCTATTCCCACCCCAATTTTTGAACTGAATTCCTTACAACAATCTTCACTCCTATGCTCATTCTGTACTCATTTTACCGTCATCTGAGTCTCAAAGGTTGGTTTTTTCTGGTATGGAGAAAGTCTAAAATGCCCACATAAAAAGTTGCGAAGGAGGTAAAAATGGGTACTCAAGAGTTTGGTTCATTTGCCAAGATACCATTTTTTCCCACTTCTGGTAGGATTTAAAGGGCAAAAAAGAAGAAGAAAGGGGGGGGGGGGGGGGGGGGCAGGCTACATAAAATATTTTCTTCAATTAGGGTTTTCTTTGTAGAGAAGTACCGTTAGTTGGTCTCCGTGTTGCGCCTTCTACTTTGGTTAATATTCTATCCACCCCTTTTGTTTTGTTTATTGCTGATCTACCCCAATATCTTCAGGAAGTAATTAATTTGTGCCCTTGGTAAGAATCACTTTTTTCAAAATGAAAATTGAGTTTGAAAAAGGTTCATTTCCTTTTCTTTTTTCTTTTGAAGTGGTAATTATATGCATGATTATATCAATATCTCAATAAATTGAGCAATACATCAATTTAACCAATATATCAATAACTAAGAACAATAAACAAATTACAAACACTCACATAAGGTGAGATAAATACACAAACGTCATATGTTTGAACTTTTTATAAGATATTTGAAAACTTGCTCTGTAGAAAATTCTGGTAATTATTTTTTTTAAACGGTTTATAAGATTTCAAATAGATATTAACTTTTTCATGTATTTTTTGTATTATATATGGTAATTTAGGCGATTCAATGTACATCAGATTTAATTATTCTAACCCCACATTCTTAATTAATGGTATAGATATACATATATACCCCCCTTCTCCTATATATATATAATACACATATTATTTAAAGTTAATTACACTTAGACCCTCTCTGCAAGGCTTAAATGATTTTTTGGTCCTGTGAGTACTGCTATTTGGTATTTTTTTTCCTTTATGTTTTTAGGGTTGAGAATTGGTTCTGTAACTTTTTCTTACTTCGCGATTTTAGTCCTTTCGGCGATGAAAATTTAAAAAGTTGCTGAAATTTCTCAAGTGCCACTCACGTGTGTGTTCTAAATTGGGGCTTGTGGAGGATAATTTCACACTTATCTCACTAAATCAGTGAGAAAGTGCTCCGCGATGGGTCGCGGTCTCAAAATGGAAGTTTTTCGCTCCCGCTAACCGAACTGCGTTACCAAAGCGATTCCTTTTCTTTTTAGATAGGTCTTGGTCCTTTTTGCCTATGTCAGTTCGAATCTGACGGGTCGCGTTGAGTGGTTGACTTTTCCTCCAACGAAGTCCTTTGCTGGGGGGCAAGTTCGTTGTGATCCTCAAGTTCAAGTCGTTTTTCCCTCCCTCTCGACTTTGGATCTTAGCACCCAAAAAGTCTGTCCAGTATTAGAACTCGACTGGCCTGCTTTCCGGTAGCCTATAGACTCAAGCGACCAGCTCCCGTGGGCCTTCTACCCTTTGCCTTTTATTGGCCAATTGTTTCAACATGGACCCAAAAAGAAATTAAAAAAAAATGGCGTGGCTTACCCAGCCACGTTATGTGTTGACTCAAAAAAAAAAAAGGGGGGAAAGTGTTCAGCCTTCTCATAATCTCTCTTTCTCCTCAAACGACACTTTTTCCCCCAAAAAACTCTATAATCCCCTCCCCCGGAAAATCCTAATCTGCTAAAACCAAATCTGACATTAATCTCCATAGATTTGCTTAATCAAAGGGAAATCGTTAGTTCGTCGAAGAGGTGATCGCTTATAAGGGAAGGATGGTGATGAAACGGCCTGCGAGGCATGTGGGTTTTCCTCCACCTCTTTACCGTAAGTGCATTTTTCCCTTTTATGTTTATACTCGTTTCTTTCAGTATATTTATGTGCTTTGGTGGTTGTAAAAAATATGTTTCTTACTCTCTTTATGGGTATTAGAATTGGTTATGATATGTTGGGTCCTTGCTGATCCCCCTCCCCCCTTTATTATATATATGTGGTGGTCCCTTTCTTCCATTTTTCTCTTTTAATAATGTGAGTGTTCTGTAGTTGTGGGTATTGTTTTAGTGACTTTGTTGTTTTGTTTTTGTTTTTGTTTTTTTCCTCATTAAACAGACCTAGACAGTGATTCCGTTACCATGAGTATTTGTTATGGGGGTATGCCTGTGCATATTCCTGAAGCCAAATATGTTGGTGGTAGTATAGTGAAATTTGATTATGTGTGTGCTAATGAATGCTGCTTTGGGAGTTTGAATCTGTGGTGTGATAGTGTTGGGATCAGTAAGAGTAGAAGACATTACATAATTGTTAATAGATGTTTTAAGTTGTTGACTGATACCAATGATCTTAGGGAAGAACATTAGAAAGATTTGTGGATAGAAAGGTTGTGATTTATGTTGATGCTATTGAAGAGGGTGTTGTAGATGGTGGTGATGGGGGTGGTGAGGGGGATGATGGTGGTGAAGGTGAGAAGGATGGTGAGGGGGATGATGGTGGTGAAGGGGGGGAGGGGGATGAATTGGTAGATTCTGATTATGAAATGGGGGATGGAAACAATGACCAAACTCAGGTAGAAACTGAAACTAGGAATAGGAATGCAATAGAAAATGAAGAGGATGAAAGTGAGTCTAGTGAGGGAGAGGAAATTGATGTGGTTGACAATGATGGTGAACTGAATGAGCATAGGGATTCTGATGATGGTGAGGAGGATGGGCCTACTAATCCTCTGTTTAACCCAGATGATATTTTTTACCCTACTTTTGAATTAGGGATGAGGTTTAGTAATAAATAGGAGTTCAAAAAAGCCATCAATTTACATGCTATCAAGACAAAAAGAACCATCAGGTTCATAAAAAATGACAAGATAAGGATGTATGCAAAATATGGGAATGATGATTGTGAGTGGAAAATGCATGCAATCAAGTTTCCAAATGAGGAGACATTTCAAATAAATCTGTATACTCCCCAGCATTCTTGCCCACAAATTTTTGATGTGAAAAGTATTAAGACTGATTGGTTGAGAGACCTACAGAAATTTAAGTCTGACCCTAAAAGGAGCATGAAAGGGTTTAGGCTTGACATTATAAATGAACTAAGGGTCAATGTGTCTAAGGACCAAGCCTATAAGGCTAAGAGAGCAGCATTAAAGGCCATTGATGGTACCCCTGATTATCAATACAGAAGGCTGTGGGATTATGCAGAGGTTAGAAATACAAACCCTGGTCCAACTGTTATTGTGGGTACTGAGGACCAATCTGGAGATAACAAATTCAGCAGAATGTATATGTGTTTTGGTGCTCTGAAACTAGGATTTAAATCTGGGTGTAGGCCTATTATTGGAGTCAATGGTTGTCATTTGAAAGGGCCACAAGGGGGTATTCTGTTGTCAGCAATTGGTGTGGATCCTAATAACAACCTTTTTCCAATTTCCTATGTTGTTGTTAACAAGGAATGTAGAGAGTCATGGAAATGGTTTTTGATAATTCTGAAACATGATTTGAACATACTCAGACAAGAACAATTCACATTTATGTTTGACAAGCAGAAGGGTCTTAGGCAAGCATTTGAGGAAGTGTTTCCAGGGTCTGAACACAGATTCTGTGTTAGGCGCCTGTACAATAATTTAAAAAGTGTTGGGTTTAGGGGGTTGGCATATAAGAATGCTCTGTGGAAAACTGCAAAGGCTTACACTGTAAGTGACTGGAAGAAGAGAATGGACGAAATGAGGGAAATATCATAAGCTTCTTTTGATTAGTTCAATGACAAACCAACTATAGAGTGGTCCCTTTCTCATTTCACTGAAATAGCCACATGTGACATGCTTTTGAACAATGTATGTGAAACTTTCAATTCAAGTATATTAGATGCAAGAGAAAAGCCTATTTTGACTATGTTGAAATGTATAAGAGAGTATTTAGTGAGGAGAATGCAAGAAAATAGAGACAGAGCTTGTAGCAAATGGAAGAGAAAAATTTGTCTTAAGATCCAACAAATTCTCCAAAAATAGATTGCAAAAGTCTGAGATTGCATACCAATTAAGGTTGATGATACACATTATCAAGTGTCATGTTTTGATGGTAGCCAACATTGTGTGGACTTGAGGGCTAAAGGCTGTAGTTGTAGGAAATTTCAACTATCTGGCATACTATGGAGAAATGCATGTTGTGCCATCTTTCATCAGAGAATGGACCCTGTTGATTTTGTGGGTAGGTGTTGCTATGTTGAGACATACATGAATGTCTACAAACCAACAATCCAACCTATGAGTCATGAAAGGTTGTGGTTTGGCAAAACCAACATTACCAAGTTATGTTGTGACAGATTTTCAAACCATGAACTTATGGTATGCTGTTTATGAAAGTATTTGTTTTGGAACTTATTTGTTCAGGTTCAACTTTCATTTTTGCTGTTTAGTTCAATTTTTTTTAAAAGGCACCAGGATCCTTCAATTTAATCACACAAACTAATTCTGACATAACAAAAACTAATTCATACACACAAATGAAAATTCCAACTTATATTAAACACTTAATACAAATGGCAGGAAAAAAAAGGATAATTAGTTAATTATCCTGAATCAGGAAAAAAGAAAAAAAGCAAAAAAAAACTATGAAGCATGTATGCAATCTTCAAAAGCTTCCCCAGTATTTGGCTTCTTCACTGCAACCTTCAAACTCCACCAACACCAAATCATCAAAATAAAATGCAAGGCAAACAAACTTGTAATTAATTTCCTATTCTTCCTTCTTAGCTTCAACACATCATCTTCCAATAGATTAATCCTCCTCAACAAACCGGGTATAATTGCCTTAGCTCTTCTGCACATTGGGGGATCCTCCCATGCAAAATATCGAGATCCTCCACTCTGTCCAAAAGCAAACAACCCAAGAAGCTCAAAATTTTTCTACACAAACAAAATAAAGTAAACAATTAAAACTTACCTTGTAATTTCTACAAGAGTGAAACCTACGACCTGGGTTCTCATCTGTCCAAGATGCCCGGAGAATCGCCGCCCTTCCACAGTAGCATTCCTCAAGACCACTGACAGAAGACATTGGAGCTCTTCCCTTTTCTGTTCGAGAGCAAGCTATTTTTTTCTAGGTTTTTTGCTGCAAAAATATTTTGCCCTTTTCTAATTAGAAAGATGGAAGGGGAGGAGGGAAAGCTGAATACTTCTCCCCCCCCCCCCCCCTCCCCCCTTTTTTTTGAGTCAGCACATGACGTGGCTGGGTAAGCCACGCCATTTTTTTTTTAATTTTTTTGAGTCCATGTTGAAAAAAATTGGCCAATAAAATGAAAAACCCCAATTTAGAACAGACATGTGAGTGGCACATGAGAAATTCCGGCAACTTTTTAAATTTTCATCGCCCGAAGGACTAAAATCGCGAAGTGGGAAAAAAATTACAGGACCAATTCTCAACCTTAAAAATATAAAGGACAAAAATGCCAAATAGCAATACTTACAGGACCAAAAAATCATTTAAGCCCTCTCTGAAAATACAAAATTAAACTCCCCCCCCCCACCCCCCAAATTTTTTTTCTAAATTATACTTACTCTTTCGAAAATTCACTGTTTACACCTGACCCTCTTTCGTTAGGATTTCGATGAAAAATGTTGACGTTAGAAAAGAAAAATTAAATAAATTTTTATTTTTACCCCTTATTTAACATTTTCATGCAATACTTTTGTACTTTAAGGAGAAAAATGTAATAATGTTAACCTCATATTTCAATATAAAAAAATATGCCTGAATTTGAGATAAATAAATCAACTTGGCATAATTGAAGTTATATGAAAACTAGAGTATAGTATGGACAAAAATTTTAATTAATGAGGATAAATGAATAATCCAATTTATGATACAACACAACTAGGCTTGGTGTGATATGGGACTATAATCAATCCCATATTCCATATTAACACGAGCTCGATAAAGTTCAGGCCTGTTTCTTGGTTAGTAAGTATGATTGCACCGGATACCCCGGGATATCCTACCCAATCAAGGAAAGTAAACAATGGTCTAAGGTTATATTCGGATGAAAGTATTTGCATTTGAGAAATGAATTTAGACGTATAATTTTAAAATGACTTTCATGTTAAAAAGATTTGAAATCTATCACCATATAAATTCAAAATTTTGAAATTCTTATTGAATGAAATTATCCAAACAAGTCTCATGGATTTGATTTTATGAATTTAAAATCCTTGGTTTAAAATTCATTTATCTTAACATAACATAACAATATTTTTCGTATAATTAGTTGAATTAGATCAAATCTGTTTTGATTAAAACTTGTCACCCTTCTCCCCTCTATTTAAATTAAAACTTTAAATAAAATAAACAAGAGCAAATTTAAAGTGTGTTTGTAATACTCCTACGGCACTACGCTTTAGTACTGCTAATTGTCATACACCTTCCTTAATTATAATTCATTTTTTAAGAAATTTTCATTTAAACCAATAGGACAAATTATATTATATTGACAAAAATAAAGTTTGTTTTATTGGTTTTGATGAAATTTTCTTATAAAATGGATTATAATTATGGAGAACGTTTTACAATTAATGCTATTAAAGTATAGTGCTGCAGGGAGTGCTATAGTTTTACTTGAGTGCTTATCAATTTTTTTGCTGAAAATCAAAAAGAGTGTTTTTAATTTATAAACAACTTGCCCCCACCCAACTTTTGTAAATTATAGGTAAAATTGGATATATTAAACTTTTTTCTCCAAATGCTCTTTTTTTTTCTTTCTTTTCTTTTTTTTTTTTTGCTTTTCTCTTTATTTCAAACATTTTCAAATTTGATTGCAGTTAAACTTACAATTATGTTTATAATTTAGGGTTACATTTGCCCCCCTCTACTATGGGGGTGATGGCAAACACCCCCTTGCACTATGTGAACCTTCAAACACCTCCCTAAAACTCATTTTTCATTCACACAGCTACCCTTCTTCCTTGTATTAATTAGCCGCTGAACCTTTTTTTTTTCTTCCCAAATTGGCCTTACAAATGTTATGTAAACCTTCATTACGAATGATAAGGAATTTAGTCCCAATTTTTTTCCCCTCAAAAGAATTCTTAGTGTGTGTTCACACAAATTTCGTGTATGCAAAAAATTGATTACAAGACAAGAAAAATATGGACTAAATAAGATGTATAGATTTGAATAATAGTGGTTTACAATCTCTAAATTTAAAGTGACCATCTGATTCTTCTCTACGTATGTGGATTCAAATGCTTGGAGACAAGCCTGTTCTTGAATCGAATGTGCAATCTCCCTCTGATTTGTAAAACGCGATCATGTACTACCTTGAAATATTGTATCAAGACCTTGTAGTTGCAGAGGTTCGTCATTGCAGAATGCTTTGAACTTGCTCTTGCTGGATTTTTGCTATGTCTGTTTGTATGTCTTTTTGTGAAGTTTAGGCCCCTATTTAGGGCTGAGTTGGACTTTAGCAGCTTGGGCTCACTTCCATTGGGCTTTATCACCATGGGTATTGACACGACTAGTCCTCTAATTGATTACATTTTGAACATGTACCTGGCCCAGTTTAGCCAACCCAAAATAATAAATTTATTTTTATTTTGGATTGACCCGTAAAAATACATAAGACCCAAATTTAATATGGGCCTATGAATTTAATTTCTTTTATACGATAGGCCCAGATTTATTTTGGACTTTTATTTTGAAACCCAATTATTAGTCAATTTATTTGGGCTTTTATTGGTAACTTATTCCAAAATATTTCAACGTCAACAGATGCCCCCACTTCAAGCTTCGACGAAGAACATGCCAATTATTGTCGGAGGCATAACTTGAAGTCTCGAACTCTCTCATTTTTTTTAATTTGCAAATGGGCCACCCAAGCCTAATTTAACCAATTCATCACATGACCGTAGATGGAAGAGCAATGCAATTCATGCATTTCCATTTCTTCATTCCGCCGAGCTTCCAAAACCATGCAGCCACATTCCTTTCTTTTTTTCTTCTTTCCTTGCAAACTAACAGTAGGCAATTTTCTGAAAATTAAGGCCAAAACTTTGCGTATTGCACATGTATGAAAATCAACAGTTGCATTCCCGTATTTGCAATCCTATTTCTTCTTCATGATTCAAGAAATATCGCAATTTTCCAACTCTATCTCACAAAGAGTCATTATAAAAGGATGACTTTGGCTTTAACTTTCAATCAAGAGACCGAACTTAGACGAATTTTTTGCAATCCCTTCATCTTCCTTGACGTAATCGCTTGGCGTTTGAGTTTTTTTTTTTTTTTGTCTTGAATCGGGGAGTATGTAATTCCAATTTCTCTCATGAGTTTCTTGACGATTCCACCCCCACATTAATGTCTAAGCACATGGAACATACTGTTAGCGACATTGTGTGATGTTGTCTTTTTCTTTTCTGTTCCATGAATATGGATTTCATATTGTGCACAAAGTTGGATGGTAATTACATTATGATGTCCCCTATTCTTGTTAGTTGCTGCTGATGTTATCATTCCATTCATAGTATAAATATTTGCTCATCCTGTTTTTAAATAGAAAGCACCATGTGTTTGTGAAACTATCCATGAGAGTGGTTCTTTGATCTTTTGCCTACATTACATGGTTTTTTTTTACACACACGCACACGTACACATGCTCTTGCTTCTAATTTCTTTATATTTCTTCTTTAATTTTCAAACATGGGTTTCAAAGATCGTACTGAGGCGTTCCCAAGCATTGTTATCCGAAGCGGCAAGGACAACCTCAAGGTGAAAGGCACCACCTATCACACCCCGAATAATAATACGATTTTCTGCAGCTCAACGGTTATACATTAACAATATTACTTTTATAAAACATGAACCAATTCATAATTGGTTATATAACATATTCTATCAACATAATTAACAGAAGTAGTTTCTCATCTACAACACTTATACATGTTTCTTTCACATATGGTAGTATGGACTATTATAAACATGTTCACAAGCCATCTTCACTTTTAGTATATTGCAGTCTCAAAATCTGACTTCTATCCTATTGACTGGTGAGGAGAACTCCGCATACTGGCCCGACCTGACTTGGAATGTACAATATTGATCTAGTCCTCAAGAGCGAACACAACAAGAATCTACACCTGAAAATGTTTGCAGATGAGTGAGCCTGCAACTTAATAAGTAGACAACCGACACAATCTATACATGTAATTTGGGTTAATGTAAAACCAAACATTGGCACATCATATATAAAACAATCATTATATCAATTCCAGCATTTCCAATTTATTCACCAGTAAGCAACTCATAGAAAGATAATCAAACACGTTAATACCTAGCCTGCTTACAAGAAAGTGATATAGTGTATTTCTCCATCAACTCAATCTCACCAATCATCGCATTATGTTAAGTGAATCTCCCTTGGTATGCCACACAGGCTAGTTTGCCACACAGGCTGATTTGCCATACAGGCTAGTTTTGTCACACAGGCTCGTTTTGCCACACAGGCTCGTTGTGCCACACAGGCTAGTTTTGCCACACAGGCTTAGTGGCCACACAGGCTCGTTTTGCCACACAGGCTCGTTTAGATCACCAAGGGGTATCACATTATTTATACTCGGTTTCGAAAACTCCCTCCTTTCCCCATATCACCGTTCTTGTAAGCAGCTAGTCACACATGACAACATAATATCACAAATTCATTTACGAGCATCAATAAAACTCAAAGAGCATGAAACATACACTTTCTCGTCTTATTTCCACCACATCATCATTCAATAGTAAAGCATCAATCAATTATGCCATCATAGTAATTCATCTCCAACACCATTCATACATCAAGGTAATGCCAAGAGATAAAACGGAGTACATTTAGATGACTCTAAATGTCTACTTACCTTGCTTCCACGAACTAAGCATTCAACTCAAACCAATCCATCAATTCTAACATCCTCATAGGTTATTATAAGCTCAATCATAGACTCACATATAAATATTATCACAACGATCAAGAGGAGCATATATATAGACAGTGTTAATCTTCTACTTACATATAGGTATTATCAAAATGAAGAGGAGCATATATAGACGGTGCTAATCATCTACTTACATATAGGTATTATCAAAATGAAGACGAGGATATATAGACGGTGCTAATCATCTACTTACATATACGTATTATCAAAATGAAGAGGAGCATATATAGACGGTGCTAATCATCTACTTACAAAATGTACCGATAGCCGATGGGCTTAATTCGTGGTGTGAGTTTTTCCCAATGGATCCAGCTCCTAATCATATTCCAAATATATTTATTTAATATAAACAGATTCAACAATAAATTAAAAGATGAATACTTATGTCTATATTAATCAATCTCTTCTAAACAGAACTGACAGCACTTCTGTCCTATCTTACAAGTTTTCTACAGACCAACTTATAGATGATTTCAGTATGAATTTTACTACAGTTATTCCTATTTGTCTCTAGTTTCATATCCAATAAGAATCATACGAATTGGATCAGTATATAATGAGTTATTCAAGTTTTAATACAACCTGTTCTGTACTGTCACAGATTCGATTATACTACTTCAAAATTCTATAACAATTCACACAACCGTTCAAAAATCCTGATATTCTCACAATATGAAATAATATATGTTTAGTTTCATTATAAATAAGAATAACACAATTTCAATCTTTATATCTCAAGTTATAAGCTTGTTAGTACACCTTGTCTAATTTCCCGTAGAAACAGGGCAACATAATGTCTCCCTATTTTTACCGATTAAAAAGATGAATTTAGCTTCTGTTCAAAACTGAAACGTTATAGAGGACATCCTAAAGGTTTCATAGACACTAAGATCCCCAATTTTGGACCGACAAAACTCAAGATTTACCCCAAAAACCGTGACTATTCGGACAGATTTTACTCTGTTAGCATGCATGTTAACTTAATTCATTCCTTTCTTGGATTTCAGCCTTCATCTTAGCTCAAACTCGAAATTTCAGAAAATTAGAGATGAAAATACTTACCAAATCAGTATGAATCTTCCTAAGATTGATGAATATGGAGGAATCCCCAAATTCTTTCTTCTTCTTCTCTCTTCCTCTCCACCGCCTCCCTCTTCTCTCTTTTGTCTTTTCTCTCTTCTAATCTCTTCTATAAGTTTCTATAGCTAATTGTTTTTCTATAGCTGATGGTTTTCACTATATTTATACATAAGTCTATATAGCTCTATGTATGTAGGTGTGTGATGTGTAGGTCTAGTATATATATTTAAATATTATGTTAAAGACACATGGTGATTAGTTCATTTACTTGTCTTGTAGTGTAGTAATCTATACATATACATATATATATATATATTATAAAATGCTACTATTACATATGTGGTATTAAGACTTTATTTATTTCCCCCTCATCTTTACATGTATAGATTTTGACTCCCACATTCATATTATACAAATATTCATACATCTATAATAATTTATTTCTTCTTTTCAATTATCTCATTAACCACAATTATTAATAAATCAACACAACATATATCCACTTTCTTGTACTAATAATTCATAATTCTATATAAAAATTTCGGGGGCGTCACACCACCCTATGCGTTCATGAGGCGGCCAATGTCACACGTCCCTCCAAGTCTTGTTCTTTCTCCAAGTCCATGCATCTTCATGAGTGGTCCGAAGAGGTGATGAAAGACATGCTTGACCCTCGTTCAAACATTTCTTCTCAAGCCAAGGTGTTGTTGCTCAAGTCTTCTCTTCATGACGTCAAGGCGGATACCGAGTTTGTTCTTCCGAACCGCCACCTTGCCACCAATGGGACTTCATGGAAGACTCCTTAATCCAAGTATGGCTAAGTATCCTTCTACCCCGGCTATTAGGAGTGGACTGAAGACGTGCTCGGCCACCACGTGACCATTCTTCATGCCACCAAGATTCACGCAGCCATGCATGCGTCTCTTTTCACGTTCGTCTGCAACAAACATGCTCTTCAAGCCTTCTTGAGCTATGGTGCCCTTCTACAAACACTTTACATGCCGACATTGGGGAGATATCCATTTCCTTGTGGGATATCCATAGACTTTGTAGGTTACTCGTGCGTGTAGAGTTTTACGACGAGGTCGTCCCTTCTTCCAAGGACTTCTTAGGCGATGAAGTGTGTAAGCCCTCAGTTCCAAGAAGCTGCAAGTACTTGCTTTTGGCGTACCACCGTCTTCCCAAAGACTCGAATGGTGTACTTGTTTCTGATTGGGTAGGATTTTGGTTCAAGGGACCCCTTCGCTATGTGGCACCTCCTCTACGTTCTTCTCGAAAGAGAGTCAACGAGCCCGAGTTTTCTCGTAATCCCAACGGTGACGTTGATGTTTCCAATCTACCTCGAAGCAAAGACTATGACGAGCCTTTTACCGCACTGCAAATTCCCGAGGACATACGAGATGAAACCTATGTGGCGGCTTTTATCTCGTGTTGGGTATGTGGCTTTTTCCTTCTGCATGGCAAAGTCGGGAAACTATGTGCTTCTGTTTTCAAAGTTGCAAGTAGAATGGCTCATGGTGAATGCTTTTCTTTGGTTATCCCCATCTCTACGAGCGTCTGTCGAGGCCTTAAGGACATGTCCACGTCCATGAATTTGTTCGAGTCTTCCACCATCTTTCCCATTCACTATGTGTACAATTGGATTGGACGTTATCTTCAAACTTACTTTCTTCCCAAGATAGAATCGGTTGGAGCCCAAATGGTGAAGTACGCGGGGGAGAACATGGCTAGACACTTTGAACTTTCCAAGGCATGCAACTTATTTCATTGCATCAATCTTTCGAGGCTTTTGTATGTGTACTTCCATAATCAAGGCCCTACTTTGTTGGTAGATGATATGAGCTTATCGAACACCTACAAGGACCTCTTCATTGCTTTGCGCTCCAGCTACTTGGCACTTCGGATTAAGGCAAACTCCATTGTTGAAGCTTACAGTCCCCACCACTTTAGCAACCAATTTGGTTTCTGCCAAGACATTCCTGGGCGTTTGAAGAAGGAGATCCTAACTTACAACTTGAAGGAACTTGGGCGACTTTGGAAATCTTCCACTTTATCGGGTACTTCATGTAAGCTTTTTAAAATTGGGCGACTTTGTAATATTTCTCCATCCACCTCTCGTCACGAAAGAGTATATGGAGTGGTGGACCAAGTGCAATAGGACTCACCCCGAGAGGAGTACGAGAGTCATTCTTAAACTCAACCATCCCCCTTGGTTTGGAGAAGGAACCCAAAGACAATTGAGCTACCCCTGCTATCAATATTGATGGGATAAAGACCGCCACTGCCACTCCGAAGCGAAGACACAACGTACTTGTCGATACACTCGTCGGTGCTTTGTCCGGCGAAAATGATATGATCTCCGCGTTGTCTATCTCAAACGAGCAATTTAGCAATCCTCAATCACCTGAGAAGGTTTTTGACTTAGATGCAATTAGTGTGAATTCTTCGTTCTTTGAGGACGTTCCAAGTTCTTTCATGCCTTTAGACGAGTTGGCGCTCTACGTAAATATATCGCCACATCACTTTCACTACATTCTCCTTTATTATCCCTTTCTTTTCCTGATCCTTTTCTCTTATGCTTTTCTGATACCCCTTTTTTGTTTCAGCTTGTTGGTCTTGGATAAGGGTTCCCATAACTCTCGAAGGTAGCATAGGCTTGGTGAACGGGACTAGTGCATTTAACTTGCCCGATGCGAACGCCGCTCTGCATGGTGAATTGCAACCCATTCCAAGAGATGAGCCTCCTTCTATCGGAACTTCTAGCATGCGCTCGAAGATTGTGGTATCGGCCATCGTGGAGAAGTTGCTCCCCGTGGAAGATGTCTTGAAGAAGCCGAAGAAGACTTTTGAGGCTCCACCTTCTTCCCATGATTTCTGCCCTCAAGTTATCAAAATGGAGGCGGAGAAGGTGTTGCTCAAGTTCTATTGGGAATGCATATGCCAAAAGATCGCGATAACCTCCCTTGAACAACTTTTCGAGGTGAGACAAGTTGTTGACGCTTTGATCAAGGAGATGGCCGTCTACATGAAAGGTGTATCCCCTTTAGAGAGTCAGTTGAATGTCTTCTTTAACGATACTTCCAATTACGCGAGACCAAGTTGGAATCCACTCAGAAGATCACGCGGGAGGTTTATGAGAAGTCTCTCTCACTTGCCAAGGGTGATCTTTCGGCCGCCGAAGCACAAGACAAGGAGCATGCGGACGAGGTGAAGAGTCTTGAAGCCAAGATTCTCTATGTTGTCAACCAACAAGGCGTATTAAAGAGGCAACTCCATGAATTGCAACGCAAGGAGGAGTCCAACTCATTACTTCGTGATGCCAAATGGAACTTAACTGACTTCCAAAGGGAACTAGCGACCAAGAAGGAGAAGGTTCAACGCTCAAAAATACCCCTTATCTTTTCGGAAATGAGGTTGAAGTATTGGAGAAGATGGAAGCACTGCTCGAGGAGTCAAAGAAAGACTTAACAAGCTTTAGCTTATTTGCTTAAATCTTTAGAATATGATGTTTATCTTTATCTTTTTGTCTTTTCGTTCTCCTCAATGTAGACGAATCTCTTTAATGCAATAAAAAATATTTCTTTTACTCAATCTCCTTATACACCTCTTAAAGCATTCCCCTCCTTTTTTTTCTTTTGCTTGAACTATTCTTTGTCACGAACAAGTACGACGTGCATAATATAATTAATTAAAATTTAAAACTTTAATTCAGAGGTAAAATTGGCTAACATAGATGTTGCTCCTCGAAAAAGAGACAGGACCTTTTTTTTTTTTCAATATATGACTGAACTTGAGTGAATATACCAAGCTGCTTACGTACCCCGCGAAGGGTTTGTCAAAACATAGTTCAAAGAAATTTATTTTTTCTTTTTTTTTATTACATGAGGTGTACCGTGCACAATTTATACTCATGTGGGCCAGGAGTAACATGCAGTTTAGACTCGTGTGTCAAGGAGCGCGGTCTTCATAGGTACTAACGCTTAAGGAACTTTCCGTTTATGGGACCAATCCGCAGGCCATCTTTGTCGACCAACTTGTAAGCACCATTTGTGTCTGCTTCTTTCACCACATAGGGGACATCCCATTTGGACACGAACTTGTTTCCCATTCGTTGTTTGAGGGTGATTGGTCGTCTTACCGCCAGAACCAAATCTCCCACTTTCAATGTCCACGGTCAAACTTTCTTGATGAACGCTCTCGTCATGCGGGCTCGATAGCACTAAAGTTGTTGCTAGCCTTAAGTCTTTTCCCATCCAACGCTTCTAACTCTTCCAACATTAGACACGCATTGTCTTCAGGAGCGAGTCCTTCTTGTATCGCGATGCGAAGCGAAGGTATTTGACTCTCCAAGGGATTGCACGACTTCAACGCCATAGACTAAGGAATATGGAGTAGCTTGAGTAGCGGTCCGATGTGTCGTCCGATACACCCATAGTGCTTCGCCTATCCTTTCGTCCAGTCCCTCTTTGACTTCGACACTACCTTCTTGAAGAGGTGCAAAGAGTTTTGTTGAAAGCTTCCGCCAAGCCATTCGCCGCGGCATTGTACTTTGAAGAGTTGTGTTGCTTGAAGCCGAATTGTGCGCATAGCTTGTCCATTGCCTTGTTGTAGAAAGGCCTTCCGTTGTCGGTGATGATGTACCGAGGCACCCCATACTGAGAGATGACGTTGATGCGGATGAAGTCTAGTACAATTTCCTTCTTCACTTCTTTGAGTGGAACTGCTTCAGCCTATTTTGAAAAGTAGTCGGTAGCTGCAAGTATGTAGATATTTCCGGTAGACGACTCAAGAGTGATAGGCCCCACAACATCAAGTCCCCATGCGTCAAACGACCATGAAGCGACTGTAGGATTTAGAGGCTCCGATGGTTGATGGATGAAGTTGGCGTGTAGTTGGCAAGACTCGCAATTTTTTGCGTATTCCAAGCAATCTTTGACCATTATGGGCCAATAGTAACCTCTCCTTTGGATTCTAAAGTAGAGCTTCGGGCTAGATTGATGTGTGCCGCACACTCCCGAATGAGTTCTATCATGGCTTCGACGGTTTTCTCACCGTTCAGGCAACACTGGTAAGTACCTTCGAAATACCGTCGATACAAGATGTCTTTGTGCAAGATGAAATGGGATGATCTTTGTCGCACCTCTGTTTTATGGAAAACATCGTCTGGTAGCTTGCCATTTTTCAAATATTCTATCAATGGCTTTCTCCAATCTTCATCATCAGTGGTAGCAGTCGTGATGGCGTAAGAGTCCTCGTGATCGGATATAGCGAGTGAAGGGATTACCAATCGATTGCACACAGGGACGTTGGTCGTTTCACCTTCAGATAAGGCCAAGGTGGTCGCTAAGTTGGCTAATGCGTCTGCAATCCTATTCTCTTTCCTTGGTATGTGATTCAGAGTCACAGTCTCGAATCCCTTGAGTAGATGTGACGCCTGTCGGAAGAAAGGCACCAAATCGTCTTTCTTGACTTCGTATACCTTGAGGGTTTGGTTTATTATCAACTTTGAGTTGTCGTAGACTTCTATCTCCAAGATCCCCATCTCCAAAGCCATCTGAAGACCGATGATCAAGGCTTGGTACTCGGCAACATTATTGGAGCACAGTTCACTCAAGATGATGGAGTAAGTCAACACTTGCCTCTCTGGCGAAACAAAGACGACGCCTGCTCCCACTCCATCGGATTGCGCTGCCCCATCGAAGAACATTGTCCATGCCGAGAGGATTTCGACTGAAAAGACATCTTCATCAGGAAAGTCATCGGATATCTCCGATTCATCAGGCACAGGGTGGTTGACTAGAAATTTGTCAAGAGCTTTTCCTTTGACGACTTTTTGGGGCACATATTCTATCTCGTATTGATTGAACACGATAGACAACTTCGCCAATCTCCCGGAGAGCACAGGTCTTGACATCACGAACTTGACTGGATCAGCGTGAGAGATGAGTCTTATTGAGTACGCCTCGAAATAATGCCTCAACTTCTTGATAGCATAGAAGAGTGCCAAACATATTTTCTCCACGATGAGTATTTCAATTCATTTTCAGTCAAAGTCCTACTTAAGTAGTACATGGCTTTCTCTTTCCTTCTTCATTCTCTTGTGTGCCATGAGTGCACCCACAAACTGTTCTTGTGCTGCTATGTACAGTATGAGAGGTTTCCCGGGTGTCGGAGCTCCCAAGACTGGTAGATTTGGCAGATGCTTCTTGATGCTTTAGAAGGCATTTTGATATTCTTCATCCCACTGGAAAAGGGGTGTCCTTCTTCATGAGGTGATTGAAGGGTTGACATCTTCCGACTAGGTTTGATATGAATCTCCTTATGAACGCCAGATTGCCTTGAAGACTTTGCAAATCCTGCAAATTTCTTGGTGGTGGCATTTTCTGAATAGCGTCCACCTTCGCAGGATCGACTTCAATACCACGGTGGTGAACAATGAAGCCAAGGAACTTTTCAGACGTGATACCGAAGGCAAACTTGAGAGGATTCATCTTTAGGTTTTATTTCCTCAATCGGTCAAATACTATTCAGAGGTCCATCAGGTGTTCTTCTCTTTTCTTGGTTTTGACGACTAGGTCATCTACATAGCATTCTACCTTGTCATGCAGCATATCATCGAAGATGTTCTACATAGCACGTTAGTAGGTGGCGCCTGCGTTCTTCAACCCAAAGGGCATTACCTTGTAGTGATCGATTCCCTTGGGAGTATGGAAAGATCTGCATTCCTCATCTTTAGGCGACATTTTGATATGGTTGTACCCAGAGGAGCCATCCATGAAAGACAATGCTTCGTGTCCTGTAGTTGCATCAACCATGAGTTCAATGATAATCAATGGGAAGTCATCCTTTGGACACGCCTTGTTCGAGTCTCGAAAGTCAACACAAATGCAAATATGGCCATTCTTTTTCTTGACAGGCACGATACTAGAAATCCACGTCGGGTATCTAACTTCTCTGATGAACCCATCGTTAATAAGCTTGTTTACTTCTGTCTCGATGCGAGGGATGAGGTCCGGATAGAGAACCCTTTGCTACTATTTTACTGGGCGCATTCCATGTTTTATGCCAAGGTGGTGGATAGCAACTTTTGGGTCTAAACCTGGCATCTCTTTGTACGTCCATGTGAAGACATCTCTATATTCGCTCAAGGTTTTGAAATATTGCTCCTCTTCCTCCAAGCTCAGAAGTGTACTGACAAATACGAGGCACGACTCCTCAGTTGTGCTAAGATTCAATTCCTTGAGCTCATCAACAGTTGCTTGTCCTCCATCTTCAAGCTATGGGGGAGCATTTTGGACCTCTTCTTCAGAAGCGTCCAAGTCGGAACCTTCATCAATGCTAACATGATTGGAGCTGACGATGACTTCTATCTTTTCTTTATTTGGAGCGTCAGATGAATCGTGTGGTCCCCTGGCGACATGCTGCTTTATTCTAATCGGTCTTCCTTAAGAGATGATTAGAAGCAAAGTCTTACCTCCTCGAGGTTGAGACAGATGAAGTGTTTCACCTACATCACTTTCCTTTGGCTCTTCTGTCTTGTCAAGACGACCTTTTTTCTTAGAATGTTGAACATGACTATCTTCAAGGTAGTCGAAAACGGACCCTCGCTGGTGTCGCCTTGTATTGCCGGATGAAGTCCCGCCTGCCTCGCCTAATCGTTCAAAAATAGAAGTACGCACAATAGGAGTGTCGAGCTTATTGAATACCGAGACACGGTTCTTATTCGATCATTGACCTTCATTGCCCTTATCATTTGCGAAAATGTATTGTGCAGTTACACGCTCATTTTTCTTTCTTGTATAAAAATCTTCACAGGCTCATCTGGAGAGAAACCCAAGTCGGTACGGGGTTGATCTACATTGTAGCCTTGCCTTCTCAATCTCTGTTGCGCCTCCGTAAACCCGTGGATTTTTTCTCCAGTTAGTTCAGAATTCAACTTGTTGAGTCTTGATGGTGCCCAAAAATCATAGTCGGACTTCGCCAAAAGGTGGTAGGCTTTCGGTTCAAATGCCCCCTGCATGTCTTTGTGTTGGTCTTTTGGAAGAGGAGAGTTGCCCGAAATTCGTGGATGTAGACCGAAGAGCGGCATGACTAATTCATTTTTTATTCCTTGAAGGTCATTGACTCTCGTCTCCCTGAATTGTCCCATTCCCTTGAAGAGCAACGGAGCATGATCCTTCGATTGGTTTTGTTTCCCTTTGCCATTGGACCGTACTACATATCAGAATACCGACGAATAAGGTGGTTTCTTGAACTTGTGGCTTTCACGGGTTGGAATTTCAACAGCGGTCGCCTTACTGAGCTCCTCATTGTTGCTTGCAGAGGGCATAGCCTCGGGATGTATATCGTCGATGGCATGACCAACCGGAAATCTCGAGGGCAACACTTCTTGCATCTTGTCGGGATCGAGATAGAGCTTTGCATCAGCGAAATATGACTCAGCCTTAGTGAAAGGTTTCATGTCAGCGTCAACTTTCACGATCTCTCCGTTCCTGATGTATTTGAAACATTGGTGTAGTGTAGAGGGAACAACTCTGTTTTCATGCAACCATGGCCTTCCTAGCAACAAGTTATAGGAGGTTCTTGCATCGATGACGTGGAAAAGAGTGCTCGCTTTTACCTCTCCCACAGTGAGGTCGCCGGGTCATGCCAATAGCTCGTTGAGTTCCTTGATCGAAGCCTTGGATGGTCAGACGGCTACGGGACAAGTCTTCTAGGGCTATGCCCAATTTCTTCATGGTGGATTTTGGCATGATGTTGACAGCAAACCCACCTTCTATGAGTATGCGATTTATCCCTTGTTCCTGTATGAAACCTAAGAGGAAGAGTGGTCAGTTGTGCGGCTTTGAGACAAGCAATAAGTCCTTGTCTGTGAAGGATATGGTGGGGCAGCAAGAGACCAATGGTTGTCTTCTATCTTTGCGTTGAGGAGCACTCATGGTCTTATTCTTCGTACAAAAAATATCTGCGAGAAGAACTCTTCTAAAGTCACCGGAAGGCGCTGACAGGCCATCTTCTCTGACTTGTTTTTTATTTGCGCACGCCGCGGGTGTTTGTTTAAGCTTGGCTTGCTTGGGAGTGAAGGGTTAAGATTGTCGAGATGCCGTCTTTGTCTTTGTCGACGCATCACGTTTTATCATCATCGGTGGGTTCCCCTTTCTTCTCATTGACGGGTGAAGATTCTACTTGTATTGGCTCAAAACTCTCGAACTGAAGCAAGGATGACGTTGTTGTAGTGGATTGCTTGGCTTCTGGCTTTTCCTTCGAGACTTGCACATTATTTGCTGGAGTGATGCTGGCATTTGACCCCTTTGCCTTTTCAAAATCCAATATTATCTTCCCTTCTTTGGCTAGTGCCATGATATTTTCCTTGACCACGCAATACTTCTCTATGATATGACTAACCACTCGGTGATATTTGCAATACTTGGGGTCGTTCAGCCTCCCCACTTCGTCAGAAGCTTTGACTCTGGCAATTCAATCAACTTTCTCTCCAAGAGTTCGTTGAAAATGTAGGGCATGTCAGAGTCAGGAAACAGGTATTCTTTCTCTTGCAATTCTTTCAACGTAGGCCGACATCTGTCGCTCGTAATACGTTTGTTCTCGGGCTTCTCCAACTTCCTTTTATCGTAGGAAGAGATCTTGGCAGGAGTCGTCTTGATGGACATGGACTCCTTGACACTTGGTTTGACAAACTTCTCGCCTCTCCTCGAATCTTTCTTGTCTTTTCTTTGATCGTCGATCGGGAAGGCGGTTTTGTGATAGGCGATACTCAACTCCATGTCATGGGAACGCGTAGCTAGTTCTTCAAAGCTTCTTGGCTTGATCTCTTGGAGAATGTAGAGAAGCCCACAGTGCGTACCTTGGATGCACATCTCTATGGCCGACGCCTCTAAAATTTTGTCCTTGCAGTTCAAGCTCAAGGCACGTCAGCGGTTGATGTAGTCAACGACAGGTTCATCTTTCCATTGTCTTGCATTAGTGAGTTCGATCATGCTCATCGTGCGTCGAGTGGGGTAGAAATGGTTGAGGAACTCTCTCTCCAACTCGTCCCAATTGTTGATTAACTCGGGTTCTAAGTCTACATACCAATCAAAAGTATTATCTTTGAGTGATCGGACGAATTGTTTCACCAGGAGGTCGCCATAGGTATCGGTGTTGTTGCACGTCTCGATGAAGTGGGCGATATGTCATTTGGGGTTGCATTTTCCATCAAACTGCTGCAACTTTGGCGGTTGGTAGCCAGTCGGCATTCTCAAGCCATCAACTCGCTTGGTGTACGGCTCCGAGTAGGCGGGCGAGTGTTGTGCAGATCCGCCATATTGAGCCTTGATGGTGCTGGCAATCATCTTTTACAACTGTTGGACAAACAACGCAGTAATGGAGGTCGCGGAAGTTCGAATAGGTAACTAGAAAGCCAATTGGATTGACAGTTTTGGGTACTATTTAGCAATCTTTATTAAAGTAATATTGACTTGATGAATATAGTAAGTATTCATTTGTGGCACTATGTGTTTGTTGTGCTTACTAATTACGTTAAACGACGTTTTAACGTCACAACAAATGCCCACAGACCAATTGGATAACCGATGTAGTTGGGTTGCTCATTGGATGACAGCTATGAAACCAACTTCTGAGGGTTGGTCTGAAATGTTCCAAGTCGAGGACCTCGAGATAGGGCATTGAGGGTCCTATAGAGACTTGCACTAAAGGATTGTATTCATTATATGAGTGTCGTGTTTTATCGGCGACAGACGTTGGACGTCTATGCAATATTAGTGAGTTAGTTGACAACGATTTTAGTTGACTGAACTGACTCGCGGGAATCGTCATATGGAAGCCTTGGAGGCCTGGTCGGTATGACTGGAATTTCCGGTTCTGATAGTACGAGATAGGTCCTCGGACACGAGGAATCATGGCAGTCACATGCATATGATGGTTGTATCTAGGGTTTGACAAGAGATGTCCATATCTGGGATATGTTCATCATAAGTCTTATCCAGTGCAGTCGGAATATGTATTGAGGACGGTGGATTCCAAGATAGGATCCGTCATCTATCATTATATGACAGTCGAGTCTCCTATGCGCTCTGAGACGGTTTAAGCTCTTTAAGTTTGTGGTCACAGCGATTGGTCGAGTAGGAAATCGTTTCCTACGTCGATCAATAGAGCAAACGTGTCTCGAGTTATTGAGAGATGTTGTCTAGTCCAGGATGGGAACTGACTCCCAATTTCATGCCCTAAACTTAGACCATGAGACAGATGATGGATGATGGAAGGACCGTACTCGTATGAAACTCGGGAGCCTAAATGTTCACGTCAACATTCACCTCGTCTCTAGTGCCATGGACCGTGGCTAGACGGCCACCCATGGTGACGGGCATTTTCCGATTAATGGTTAATTGGAAAACAGTTAGTTAAATTGGATTTAATTGACCAATTGTGTTGGACACAAGCCCAAGTCTAGCTGTGGGTGAACCTAAAAAGTCACACACAAATCACTATGGAATTGGTAGAATTAATTTGGAATTAATTCTAGAAGAAGAAAATTAATTTAATCCATATGTCATGCTCATTCTTGTGTAGATATTTTATAGGCTTAAACACATCAAAGACTATATGTTCATCATTAACTCTAAGAGTGAGTTGACCTTTTTGCACATCAATTAGTGCTCTACTCGTGGCAAGAAAAGGTCTTCCTAGAATCAATTGCATATTCTTATCCTCTTCCATATCTAACACAATAAAATCAACGGGAATGATAAATTTTCCGACTTTGACCAACACATCTTCCACTATTCCCCTAGGATACTTAATGCTTCTATCGGCTAGTTGTAAAGTGATTATAGTGGGAGTGAGCTCATGCATTCCAAATTTCTCAAAAATAGAATATGGCATCAAATTCACACTGGCACCTAGATCACATAAAGCTTTATCAAAATTGGTATTTCCTATAGTGCAAGGTATAGAAAAACTCCCTGGGTCCCTGAGCTTGGGTGGTAGCTTGTTTTGGAGAATCGCCGAACATTCTTCATTGAGCTTCACCGTCTCGCCTCCTTCCCACTTCCTCTTATTGGAAATCACTTCCTTCAAGAATTTAGCATAGCTTGGCATCTGTGAAGTGCATCAATTAGAGGAATATTAATATGAATCTTTTTAAACATCTCTAAGAACTTTCCAAACTGTTTATCCAAGTTAGCTTTTAAAACTCTTCCGGGGTAGGGAATGTATGGAGGAGCATCATCTAAATTAAGATTGAGTTTAGGAGTACCCCCTTTCGTTTCCTCTTGAGGCTCCTCCACTTTCTTCGGTTGTGGCTTGACCACGTGCTCATTGGGTGGTTCTTTTCCGAGAATTTTCCCATTCTTGAGTGTGATTGCATTAACTTGATCCTTAGGATTTTTCTCAGTGTCACTCGGAAATTGCCCCTCGGTTTTGCTGGATAACATGCTCACAAGTTGCCCCACTTGAACCTCGAGATTTCGGATTGAGGCATCTTGGTTCTGAAAACGAGTGTTGGCAGCGGAGATGAAGGATGAGAGCATTTCTTCAAGGTTACTCTTCTTCTCTTGCAGCGGCTGCTGCTGGCGTGGTTGTTGTTGGTACCCCGATGGCCCTTGTTGTTGGTTGTTACTCCACGAAAAATTGGGGTGGCTACGCCATCCCGGATTGTAGGTGTTGGAGTATGGATTAAAGTTGGACATGCCACCATGAGAAACAAAATTAGCATCTTCATAAATAGCACTTATGTTCCCTACCTTGCAGTCTTGACTTAAATGACCTATTTGACCACATGCACCACAAGGTCCTAAGAGTGGAGTGTTCCACATTGTGGCTCCAAAGTTATTCAGTTGTTGCGTTAGTGCAACCATTTGTGCAGATAGTGCCGTTGTTGCGTCAACTTGATGGATACCGGCTACTTGTCGGTCCTGGACATATGAGTAGAAATTGAATGCTATCTCATCAATGATTGTGAATGCCTCTGATGGTAGTTTCTTCATGATAGTACCACCTGCAGCTGCATCGATGGTAGCTCGGTTGGCCAACGTGAGACCATTGTAGAATGTCTGGACCTGCCTCCATACTGGGCAAGCTCATGATGAGGGCACTTTCTAAGCATATCCCTGAAACGTTCCCACGCATCATATAGTGATTCCCTATTTGACTGCACAAAAGAAGTGATGTCCTTTGAGCAATTTAGCAGTTTTAGAAGGGGGAAAGTATTTAACAAGGAATTTTTGTGTCAATTCTTGCCAAGTTGTAATACTACCGGCAGGCAACGACTGCAGCCAATCTTTGGCCTTATCACACAAGGAAAACAAAAATAATCTAAGCCTAACAGCATCATCACTAACACCATTAAACTTAAAAGTATCACAAATTTCAAGAAAGTTAGAGAGATGTTGATTAGGATTTTCATCAAGCAAAATGGAAAACTGCACACGTGTCTGGATCATCTGAATGATGGATGGCTTGATCTCAAAATTGTTGGCTTGGATCAAAGGTTTGGCAATTCTAGATGTCACCCCATCTGCTGTTGGGAATGCATACTCCATCATTGGCCTCTCCACGACCCCTAAAGCATTCGCCATGGTCGGTTCTATGAGAATAAGTTGATCCTCGGTGTTGGAATTTCCACTCCCTTCACCCCTCTCGATGGTGTTTCTTTGTTGGCGGAAAGTTCTCTCAATTTCAAGGTCGAATTGTGCTAACTCTCCACCACCAATCCGTGTCATTAAACTGTGAACCAAAGAAAGAAGAGAAGTGAGGTACAAAAGTGAAAATAAAAATAAAGCAAAGAAAAATTCAAGTTAATTAAGTCTAGCGAGTTATGATATTATTTCGAATTAAATCCCCGAAAACGGCGCCAAAAACTTGATTGCAAAAAATATATACTAGCAAGTGTACTAACTATCAAGTAGTATAAAGAATGTCGATCCCATGAGGATTTAATGAAACAATTACTACAACTATGACTAATCCCTAATTATTTGGACAATCGAGAATTTGAATGGTTTACGGAACTACTAAAAGGCAATAAAATCAACTATAGCAAGTAATTACGGTGAGGGAAAAACGCAGATTTAGGAAGAAGTGCCACGGCTATAGGTCCACCTAATCAACACAACGCATTCAATATTAACGGATCAATCACACAGACAATTATCTTCGCATACTGAGGTTTTTCCTAATTTAATCCAATATACTCTCTCGACCTATACCGAACCTATTACTACCAAGGAATTAGGGAATCTCTTCTCTCCAAGACTCGTGATAATAATACATTAAGATTTATAAAAAACCTATGGAACCAGATAGATCATGCTTGTATATGTCTACACATCATTCAATTCATACCATGAATTACCCTTTCCACTATGTTAAATTCCCTCTCGGTTCATTAACATAATTAAGAAAATCTAAGAGGTGATCAAGCTCTTAAATAATAGCAATAAACACAATAACTCATGGATATGCGAAAATAACGATAGATTAATCTAGAAAAATATTTAACATATAGTATCAATTAGGCTTTCCATAAGCCTTAGCTCAAAACGAAAATTAGTTCATCCTAATTCTAGCAAAAACACAAGAGAAAAGATGCAGAAAATTGCTGGAAAACAAAGTTATCTCTTCTTCTCCTCCTTCCTTCTTTATATAGAGGGAGAATCCTAATTGAGGAAGGAGAGGAATATGACTCTATTTAGCATAAAACTCTTTTCCTTTTCTAGTCCTATTCTAACCAAGACTCTAAGGTAAATTACAAAGGAGATAGGACTTCTTTTTGAGTGACCTAAAATCAGAATTCTAATTTTTTACAAGTCAACTCGTCTGCCAATTTCCGCCCAGTGAATGCCTGATAACCCGTGGGTCACGGGTTATGCTTCCTGCGTTTCTGAAACCGCATCTCTGATAGCCCGTGGGTCACGGGCTAACCTGTAGTCATTTCTGCAGGATTTTTGACTCTTCTTTCTATGTCTGGACTCTTTTCTTGCACTTGCCCTTTATCCACCAAAGTTCCTAAAAAGCACAAATATACCCAAGAACAAGCATTATATCGAGATAAAATGAGGGTGAAAGCATAGGAATAGGTTGTATAATTTCCCCTTAATCAGTGCACAAGAGGAGTTCAATCCCAATACAAAGTCTAGGAGACTACAAACTCTTTACACAAGAGGAGTCCTCCCTAACCACAAGTTTGAGAAACATCAAACTCTTGAAATATGTATGTATATTTAACACTTCATACTATAGGTAATCATTTAAGCAAAAGTAAAAATATGAAAAAAGTTAAACAAAGATAAAAGGAAAATTTCATGATAAGAACAATGAAAAAATTGCGTTACTAATTTTTTTAAATAAATTTAGATCCAAAAGTAGCAAAAACGTTTTTGATAAAAGTTGGTCTCTAATATTTACAATCTATATCAGTATTGTATATTTATTCAAAAAATATATCAAAATATTTAATTTCGATATTAATTTATAAATTCCCTATAATATTGAAAATATAGAATTTTATGTCCATCCTTTGAGTAATTCTTTTATCCTATTTTTTTTATTTTATTAAATTATAATAATTTATTTCGTGTTTTATTTTTTATCTGTCTACATGCTTATCATATTCTATCTCTCTCCTATGTGGATCATGAGGTGAATAAATTGATTTTCATTTATATTTCCATGTATGATAATTTTCGTAGGAAAAATATTTTTTTAGTCTACTAAGTATGCCAAATATTAATTTTAGTCCGATAACTATACCCATTTTTTTTAAGTCTTGTAACTTGGAAACTTGATTAAATTAAGTCCGATTAGGATTTTACCAATTTTTCCAGCTAGATTTTGAATTTAAGCCAGAAGATGCCCACGTGGTAGGTAGTTTCTTTTTTTATTTTCCAGTAAATTATACACGTGTAACGCAATGTGTCATGACACGTGGCAGAAGCTGCTGATGGGGCATATTGCAGGGAAAATGATTGCACGTGCCTCTAGTAGCAGCCACCAACATGTCTTCCACCTGATTTCAATTGCCACATACATTTAAAAATCCCCAAAAAAATATGTTTAGCTGGCCTGTCATGTAATATTTCTGGTCAAGAAAGAAAAAATCGGCCATCGGAGGACCTTTTTTTAAATCAATATTGTCTTTATATATATTTTCTTTATTGTCGAACACTTCCAACGCCTTATCTATCTTTACCTAATTCCTTTATCCTTGTTAATCATTATTTATTTAGTTCTTGTGCAAGCTTTATTCTTAATATTTTTAACAAAATTATCATATTCGAAATAATTTTTGGCAATTTTATTCCTAGTAAATAAGTTTTAAATAAACAGTGTCTCAAGTTTTTATTCAAAATGTATTTTAGTGTACTTTTTTTTTAGATTGATATTCATAGTTTTACAATTGAGTGAAAGACATTCATATTTTTCTTGGTTTATCCAAAATTATTCAATCTGTTGTGAGCATAATTTTTGTCAAGTAAATTTACAATTTTTTTGATATTTTTAAATTGTAAATTTAAAAACATATTTATCTTTAATTTTGTTTATCTATACAAACTCATCTAAATAAATTCTTTCTTCAAGATTACTAATCAGAATTTTATCTTATTGGTGCTGTCAAATTTTGGTGGTGGTGGTTTAATATTAGCTGTTAAATGCCTTCAAACACTTCTTACGAGACAATACCTATATTATATCTCTCTTTCCCTACTCCAGCTATATCTATAGCATATCTATATCTATATATATATTAGCGGCTGCCGCACGCGGTTCCCGTGCACATAATTTTTTAATAAATTCATCATACGCAATGCGTGAATAAATAATAATAATAATAATAATAATAATAATATATATTAATCAGTATGTTTAATTACGTACTTTGGTCAATTTTAGTATGTGTATGATCTACTTTAGATCAAAGTTTAGTAGATCATTAATCATATATTTGTTAATTGTGTGATCTAAAATGATATTATGCAAAATAATTAAGTAAATGTTTTACAAAGTTAATTTACAAAAACACTTGATGGATGAGTTTAATATAGCTATACTATTATAAATGAAAAGGCTGTTTTCCTCTAATAAATGATAGTTATATCATATTTTCACATTTTTTTCAAAATTTTGCTCTCCAAAACAAAGTGAATTTTAACTTGAAATAAGTATATTTATTAGGATTTTCAAAGATAAATACACTTTTTAACTTCAAGTTCAGTTTTGTTTTGGAGGCCAAAATTTGAAAGAAGTTGTAAAAGTATGAGATAACCGCCATTTATTAGAACAAAACAACTTTTCCTTTTATAATAGTACGTATATATATATATATCATTAGAAGACCTTTTAAATTATAATAATTATTTTAACGTTTAGAAACACATGATTATACGACAATTTCTGATTTGAAAACTCAATATTGGACATATGTTCGACTTAAAATAAAATGTGTTTTAGAAATTAGATATCACCAAACAGAGTGCATTGATCTCATACCCAAAACTCCAAATTAAATATTTCTGAATGAGACTTCACATTGTATAAATTGGATAAAGTAAATACAAATTTTATTTTGTAAATTCACTTACTATTTGATACAAATATTAACAATTCAAATATATATGAAGTATATCAGTAGTAACATTGAAAAAGCAAACTTCAATCTGTATTGAAAGCCACTTAGTATTACACAAAATGTTTAGAATTGATAAACTGGTAAATTCCAAATAAAAATAAGATGGTGAGAAATAATATACTTCAAAGTATGTCTTCTTGACAGAAAGTTTGAATAATTTTTCTGATTAAGAAATTGTACATATAGCCCATGAAAATGCATTAAAAAATGGTGTTTGATACTACATGGAGAATAATATGCAACATTTTTTAAATGCCATATGAAGTTTAAGAGTACAAAAAAAAAAAAAAAAAAAGAATCACCACTACATCTTGATTATTGCTGATTTGATATTTTTAACTTTTGTGTTTTGCATCTTCCATCTTTATGTATAAAAATGCAAATCAACGGCCTATGAGTCTATACATATATAGAAGATAGCAGAAAAGAAAAAAAAATAAAGAACATATTAATTACATGTTCTTTATTAAGTCCAAATTGTGGATAAACATATTAACATAAGTTTGTGAGAGAATTTTTATACTTTTAATTGGGTTTTAATTTATAGAGAAAAAAGAAAAAAAAAATCTGTGGGAACATGGGTAGTTATGGCAAGATGGCATATTAGGTAGTTTAAAAATTTGGTATGAGAACTACCAATATTATGTTGAAATTCTATTTTTTCCCTCCACAAATTATAGATTTCACTTTGTAGAAAGAAATATGAAAATGAATTATGGAAAAGCAAAGGGTAAATTTTGTAAAATGCCTAAAATAACTTCCATTTTTTACACAAAAGAGCCTTTCCTTTTATAATTAGTATAGATATATATTCGTCCTCATAATTTAACAAATTCACCTTCCATGCAAAATCTTTTTTTTTCCCTTCACGAATTAATGAATTTTTAATTAGGTGAACCAGTAACTTCATAAGTTTACGCTTCTACTTGTATTCTTTAAAAAAATTATGCCCATATGAGTTATAAGAAAATTAAGGGTAAATTATATTGACACCTCCCGAGGGATGTTATTGTAATGTTTTCAGGGGGTGTTTGTGTGAGATTTACCTTTTAATAGGGGTGTAGTAGTAAATACAACTATAACTTTAGGGGTGTAGCTGTAATTTCACAAAAAATAAGGAGTGTTTGTATATTTTGACATAATCTTAAGGAATGATAATGTAATTTAACAAAATTAAGCATCTACTATTGTTTACTTGATATGTGTAATGTAAGAAGCAGTATTAATTAATGGTGCGCACGTAGTAACTATAGATACAGGTAGTTTGGTGATTAAAAATAATATTGAAACACTATTTGAAATTTATTATAATTTTTTTCACTTTATTTTCAACGTCAATAATTTTTTTGGGGTAGTGTAAATTTCATTAAAAAAATAAAGAATTCATACAAGAATCAGTATCGTCCACCTTAGTTCCCGGCAATTTTTCACAGTCTATACAGTACAGAACTTTGTAGCGACTCCTTTAACTCACAACTTACTATGCGTCGTCGAACTTGTTCAAGCAACTCTTGAACAATAGCCTCCGCTGATGAGCGATCATTCAAAAAATCCTTTGGTTCCGTTCTTGCAAAATGTGATATACCAATGAAGCAAAAGTGGCTCGGTAAGCCGCGTTGATAACATGGTTGCCTCTCCATCGCCGTTGAGCCCGGTCAACGCCTTCTGGCCAAGTCTCGCCATGCCATGAAAAGCTAACCTCACGCCGGAGCTCCTCCACACACCTTGTTGAGAACGCACACTCGAAGGACAAATGCGAGTGAGTTTCTAACACTGGCATTTCACACAAGCAGCAGAATACCTCAAGGTGATTGAACCATGGTCGATCAAATGTAGGAAGTTTTTACCGTATTGCAAGCCGTAAAATGAAGTTAATGCATGGAATCTTAAAACAACCTTGAAGAAGACTTGTCCAACCCACTTTAGACCCTAGCGTTCAAATGGAAGGTAGTATAGAAGCTGTAGTTAGAAATCCACTTCTAGAAGCCCCTCTTATTGTGTCCTCACCGCCGTGGATGACCGACAAATTATCCAGTATCTGTAGGCTGAGCAGAAGTCTGCTTCTAGGTCAATGCCAACATCCATTCTCAATTACTTCCGATAGCGAGCATTCCTCTCGCAGCCCCAAGCGTCGCGGTCCCGAAGGGAATCGGTGAATAAGAATACATTCAGATGCCATGGATCCAGCCAAAGTTTGAAGAGTTGGCCATCGCCAACCAAATATTGGAAACCCGCCAAGAAATCACTCTGTAGTTTCATGAGTCGACGCCATGTCCAAGTTCCGACGTCTCCTCGCACAGTCCAAACTGTGGCAGTACGAATGCGATAAGTAAGTATCCATTGGACCCAAATCGAGTCCGTTTTATGCTAAACAATTGCCCATAAAAGCTTGCGAATTAGTGCCTTGTTAACAGAAGTTATATCAATAAGACCCAGGCCACCTTCACACTTTGGTAAGCAAACTTGATCCCATGCTACTCTTGAGCTCCCGCATTCATTATGTCCCGAGCACAAGAAACATCTGAATCGTTACTCAAGTAGTTTGATGATCCCCTTCAGAAGTACGAAAATAGAAGCCCAATAAATATGAAAAGATGCCAGCACCAATTTGATAAGTTGTAGTCGGCCAGCGTAGGAGAATTTTTTTGTTGCCCACAAAGCAAGTCGAGTGTCCACTTTGTCTATGAGCGGTTTGCAGTCCGCAATAGTGAGTCGAGACGAGTGAAGAGGGATGCCAAGGCATTTAATCGAAAGTCAGCCAATAGGGAAACCCACTAGCTGCTGCAAAACTCCTTCTTGAGGGCCTGCCGCTTTGGAGAGAATTAGCACACTTTTAGTTGGGTTCGCACACAACCCCGATAATTCCGCGAATTCTGAGAATGCATCCACAAGGGTCTTGACTGAATTGGCATCAGCATGACAAAAGAGTAGTAGATCATCCGCGAAGCTAAGCATACACAAACCAATTTCCTTACACCTCCAATTATACTAAAAGTCGAGGGTCTCAATCACACGTTTCCTGGTGATCACGTGTAGTAACTCCATCACTAGGACAAAGAGATAAGGGGAGAGAGGGTCGCCTTATCTCAGCCCCCTTGTACCTTGAAAGAAACCATGTGGCTTGCCATTAATTAGAATAGAATAAGAGGCCGTAGAGACGCATCTGTCTACCCATAGAATGAACTTCGCCGGAAAACCAAACAAGTGCAAAGCGTCAACAAGAAAATCCCATCGCACTCTATCATATGCCTTTTGGATATCAATTTTCATCATGCACCCAGGGGGGAGGTGTTTTTGATTGTATCCATATAAAATCTCCCATGTAAGTAGAACATTGTCTCCAATTTTTCTCCCAGGCACAAACACATTTTGGTTACCACTGATCAACTTATGTAACATCGGTTGCAGCCTGCTAACCAACAATTTCGTAATAATTTTGTAGACGACATTTCAACATGCGATGGGTCGGAAGTCATCCGCTGTTCTTGGGTTCACCACTTTTAGGAATCAGGCTGATGAACGTTGCATTGATTTGTTATAACAGGGATCCATTTAAAAAGAATTATTGGACGGCACGTGTTATCTCCTCTCCAACCACCGACCAGGCCTTCTTAAAGAAACACGATGTGTACCCATCTGGGCCTGGCATTTTGTCATCGTTAATAGAGAACAGCGTTGCGCGCACCTCTTCCGGTGAGACCGCCTCTATCAGGCATCGAGACTCCTCCTCCGTAAGCCTACCTGTAAGGAAGGGCTCCAACTGCTGCAGCTAAAATGTTCTCGCATTAGTTGGCCCTCCTAACAAATCCGTGAACCATCGCACAATCTCTTGAGCAACCTGATCCGACTCATCCAATGGAGAGCCTCCCATTGTTTTGCAGACAATAAAAAGGCGTTGCGCTCTCTGGACAACCACTTTTTGGAAGAAGGTTTTTTTGCATTGATCCCCATCTTTGAGCCACTTAATCTTTGCTCGTTGTTGCATCATGCAAGCTTTAGCCGACACAACTTTTGCGTATATAACCTGACAGAATTTTTCCACCTCTTGCAGTAGCACCACCGTTGGGAAATGGAATATTAGTAGCTGAATAGCCTCCCAAAAATCCGCTGCCTGTAAACATTTAGAGAGAGGTCACCTTTCTTCTTCCTAAGAATTCGAAATACAGGTTCCAATGCTTTAAGTTTTCTAGTAACAGAGTACATAGCGGTTCCATAAATGCTGCCAAATGCGTTGTACCTCCGGTACGAATGTCGAGTCTGCTGTCAAAACGTTATCAAACCGAAAGCAACCTCCCCCTGTCTATGAATTCTGAGCGGTTCGAAGGATAAGGGGGGAGTGATCCGAGGTACGGGGCGTCGTACATAAATAGGTGCTAAGAGGCCAACACCCGATCCATGTCTCAATTGCTAGCATACGATCAAGTCGTTTCCATATACGCCGAGGGCCAAGACTGCTATTAGTCCAAGAAAATTACACCCCGGTTGCCGGTAGAGTATGAAGTCCAACAGTGGTTAAGCAAGCAGAAAATTCCTCCATCACCTCAATATTATTAGCCACCACGCTTATTGTTTTGCTATCATCAATGACGCAATTAAAGTCACCCATAAGGACAATTTGTTCCCAAAGCTCACACCTTAGCACCTGGTCGTTCACTGCATAAATGAAGGAGATCAACGATTTCATATGTGACATCCTCTTTACCACTCCACAATGGATCATTTGGGGCCTCGCATCTAGAATTTGAACATCCACTTCAGCGTCATTCCATCCAATCCAAATTCTGTTTCCAAGGCCCTCGCCATAGTCAGAGAACCACTTCCAATGAGGAACCAATGTGCTCTGAATTGATCCAACATTATTCATACTAACACGGGTTTCTAATAAGCCACTAATTTCCAGCCGAAATTATGAAACAAGCGCTCTCACTGCGCTTTGATGGTCTCGTTTGTTGAGACCTCGGACGTTCCACGATGCAATACTAATCATGAGTACTCGGGAAGGTCTGCTAATAAGACCCTCAGATGTTTCGTGATCTAAGTTCTGTGAAGTCGAAAATTGATTATAGACAACAATTTGCTTTTCCCTTATCAATCTATGAAGGGTTCTGCTGCACATGTACTGTCGTATCTTGTCGCACCTCTAGTTTGGGGACATAGATTCTCAACGGTGCCGCTGTTCTCCGAGTTTTCTGAGCTTTAGGGCAATTCCTCTCGCCATGACCCAGCCCCTCGCAAGTAGGGCATTTGGGTGGTTGCCGTTCGTATTCAATGGGAATGTGGCATACAGACTGGGTATCATCCTCATTCGGTTGCATCAAAAGGATATATTTTGGAAGTGGAGTCGTAACATCCGCTAACACACAAACCCTTGCATAATCTATTCGAGCGCATCGTCAAGTGATGGCATCCATATATAAAGGTCTGCCCACACCGTTGGCTATCACACTAAGACCTTCCGAGGTCCAGTATTCCATCGGCAGATTTCGAATCTTGATCCACATGGGCAACAACTGATGAGAATGTTTTTCTAGCTTCATACCAGGCCTCCATTTTTGTAGGAAAAGTGGTTGACCCTGAAACAGCCAAGGGCCGCCCTCAATAACTTCTTCTATTGCCACTTTCGTCTTAAAGGTGAAAAAATAGAACCCGTTTGCGGACGCCACAACATCTTGTACCGCCGGCCACTGAGATTTAACATAAGCCTCCAGATGATAAAAATATGGACGTCTTCCAAGGAAATAACCAACTGCCATCGATTGCCAGGGCTTCGAACCTTGCTGAACCATGTGCCGTGTAGGCTTCACAACAATCACTCCATTCTGTTTTTCAGGGGGGACAAAGTGCAATTCTTTCCGCGTAGAATTAACAAATCCATTGACAAAATGATCATTTGCCGTTTGGGGAGTAGGATTCAGTCTAACAATCCAATATAGACGTTTGCATGTCCGTTGTTAACAGTATTCATAGGTCCAGACGGCTGGGAAGGCACAGTAGGTGATCCAGGCTGAGGGCTGGATGGGAGAGTTGGTTCTTGGAGCAAAACCCTAGCCGGGGGTAAAGGGTTTATCGAAGCAGAAACCCTAGCTCTAAGCGACGAACCACAAGCCATAGTACGGGTTTCAGAGAGATGCGAGCCTACGAGCGCCCCTATCGACGTAGACATGGTACCAGATCCACAATCTCCATATCGTGCATGCCAACGTGCTCTTAGTCGCTCCAACTTTTGTAAAGATTGGTCGTCTCTGGAAATCCTGTGAGCCAAGGAAGCAAATGCCGAGAATTTGAACGACCCGTGGACTGCTTCCTCCTCCTCGTCCTTAGAGGCATCAGAGGCCTCTACCGTTCCACCACCGCTATTGCCGCCGCTAGGGTTGCTCGGAGGGGTGTTTGAAGATGAGAGAGAATTTTCCATCTAGGTTTTTTCCTTCAACATCAATAATTATAGGACAAATTAGAGGGTCATGCCATGATTTGTATTCTTGAGGTAATAACATAGATGCCACGAGATAACGATGCAATGTATAGCCTCGACTTATCCTTTACATAAATATTTATGCAAAACACACACATACACACACACACACACATATATATATATATTGCCGTCAACAACACATGTGATGCTTTTTTTCGCAATTTTTATTTAATCAAATTATATCAGTTAATAGTTTTTTTTTATATTTTTTATCATGAAGTCTAAGATATAGTATAATACTTGATATAAAAAATTTTGTTAATTAAGAATTTTAAAATCTGAAGCATGATTAATGATGAGCTATACATTATTGAAATATAGATTATCATGCATCTACCAAAATTAAATGATGTCAATATTGAATAATAAAATGAAGTATTAACAAACCAATTATTACTTGGATTGGAACGAAAATTGTGAAGAGGAAGGGGGACAAAATTAATTAATGTCAAAGAAGTAAACTATTATTTAGCAACAAATAAATTATTACAATGTTCGGTATACAACACAACAATATTTTTAAATCTACCAACAATAACTACAAAGCAAACAAAGAAATATTATACACATAATACTATAAAAGTAGATTCTACACCTAGATTTGTAGGTCTCTTAACTCATGACCTCTTGGTTGTAAGACCTCACCCCATCAATTAGGATGTAAATTATTATTTGACTCCATTATAATCTATATATATAGATTAGGACTTGTGTGGTAGTGCAAATCTCTCTACCAAATATTATTAATAAAGCAGTCAAAATACACATGATACCAAAAAATCTTTAATTAACACATAAAAAATCACATATACATGAACTATAAAACAAAATAAGATAATAACATAACAACAAAAATCAAGTAAATTTTTTTTCCATACATGTGATTAATTGTAATCTGTTTTTGTTTTTTAAAAAAAAATCTATAATTAATTCATAGAAAATTGCATATACATGACTTAGAAAAGGAAAAAACATAATAAGAAAAAAAATAAGAATCAAGCAAAAGGAAAAAATTCATACATGCTTGAGTAGTTGTAATCTCCTCTTTTTTCTTTACAAAATAAAAATAAAAATATATAATTAACACATAAAAAAGTACATATACATGAACTATAAAACAAAAAAGATAATAAATGAATATTAAAAATGAAGCAATAGAAAAAATTTCATAGCTGCTTGAGTACTTTTTGTTTCTTGTGGAGTTGAAAATCCTATTAACACATAAAAGATCACATATATATGAACTATAAAATAAATTAAAATAATAATAAAATATTAAAAATCAAGCAAAAGAAAAAAATTCTTTCTTGCTAGAGTACTTTTTTTTTTTCTCATTTTTTGTGAACTTGAAGATCCAATTTAAAAGTCTAAAATTCGGTAAAATCCTCATTGCCTTTCTCTCGCTTGAGTGGACGGTTTGATAGAATTTTTTCTCTTGCCTGAGTGGACGAATTTTCTCTTGCCTGAGAGGGTAGTTGTAGTATATTGTTGACTTCTGAGGACGAACTTACAGGCTGTATAATGTGCTTTGCTGGATGGTTATCTGTCAGCCGCTAGTTCGAGTGTCTGTCGTTCTTTGTCTTGTGTGTTGTACTTTCTTTGGTTTCGTAGATTTGGTTGTATTGTTAGGCTTTCATTTCACGCCAGTATTCTTACGTCTTATTTCTCTTGCTTGGGTCGTTCTTTTGTATAGCTTTGGTGGCAAGTGGCAGGTGTGTGGTGGGTGCAGCGGGTACGGCGGGTGCGACTGGTGCTGGTCACATCTGGGAGCTTGGGGTCGCGCTGGTGACAATACCTCATTGGGATGACTACGATGGAGATGGACTTGGAATGCATGGATAGGGCGTTGGCACTTATGGAGGAGGGGGCAGGAGGGGTTACCTTATCAGTTGAAGAGTGGGCAGGGTAGGAGAGAGCGACAGGCTTCTAGCTCGTGGTTTGTTTACTCACACCTTGATCTTTTCGTCTTGTGCTGCAGTCGACACTACTGAACATTCTGCAGCTGGTTAGGGGGATGGAACTGCGGTTATTGTCGGAGAGCAAGTTTTGTTACATTTTCAGCATGAGGCAGATAGGAATTGGCCGCTGGAAGGCAAGCCGTGGATATTTGATCGTAATCTGATTACACTGAGCCAGATTGATACGGAGTGCAATCCGATACATGTTCCATTGAATCAGTACCCATTTTATGTACGCATCCATGGGCTCCCATTGAGATTGATAACCATGGAGGTGGGGACAACAATAGGGAATCGGCTGGGAGTGGTAATTCAGGCGGGTCCAAACAAAAATCACCAGACTTGGGGGGCTCACTTGCGCATTAGGGCGATGTTGGATGTCTGCAAGCTGCTGCAGCGATGCATGAAAATTCGATCCCTGACTAGTGATGAGCTCACAGTGGCATTTACATACGAGAAATTACCTACCTTTTTGTTATGGTTGTGGAGTGTTGGGACACATCTACCGTGATTGTATTCATCGGATCGAGGGCGGGGAGGGGGAACTCACTGAGCAGAAACTGTTGTACGAGGCGTGGCTTAAGGCGTCAAGGGCGGTTGGGGGTGTTTAGGGCTGGGGGGGAGGGGGCTGGGGGCGGTTTGGGAGCAAGGTGGGGGATGCTGGCTCGAGGAAGGATGGCCTGCGGATGGAAGAGGGAGGTGTGGGGAAGACGACGGCGGCAGCAGTGGGGAAGACAACAACAATTACTGGGGAGAAGATGGCGGCGGGGGCTGGGGGTGAGGGGGTTTGAACGTGGGGTTGAGGATGACAGACGTGGGGCAGACGTTTGAGGTGATGGGGCTGATTGGGCTAGGGGATGGGCTGGGCTTGGAGGGAGAGGCCTGGGCTTCTAATGGGCCAAGCGGGTGGGGGGGGGGGGCAGGGGGGAGGGGGGGTGTGGCGAGGATGGGCTGGGACGAAGGGGACTTGGGCCAGAGCTGACGAGTGGTGAGCTGAGGTGGTTGGGCTCGAGAGGGATAACTAGTGGGCAGTGTGGGGTGGCGATCAAAGAGAGGGCGACTGGGCTGGGGGAAGCTGCTTGGTTGGATATTGCTGAACAGGCCTGTGGGGATGGGTGGTTGGCTCGCACAATTGGACCACACCATATTGGGCCACCACTAGGGTTTAGTGACTGAGGCCGGCTCAAGGAGATGGACAAAGCCCAACCGACACAATCTGAATCAGACGCCCATCGCACTGGTGCTGCTCTCACGATGCTACAGAGGTCTCCCTCAGCTCCAATTATTTCCGCCGTTGATAATTCCACCAGAACGCCAACACAGTTATCCGGCGACAGTGAGGGTGGGGATCATACTGTTCAACTTCGATCTTTCTCACGGAATCACATTGACGTGGATGTCAAATCGTATGGGTGTGCAGCGAATCGGCGGTTTATGGGATTTTAGGGCGAGCCGGAGGTTACTCGTAAGAAAGAGGTTTGGGACAGGTTGATCAGGTTAAGTCGACAGTCCAATGCGATATGGTTATGTGTGGGAGATTACAACGGGTGTCGGCGGGTCAAGTGGCAGATTACTGATTTCCGTACCGCATTAGAATAGAGTGATTTATCTGATCTTGGCTTCCGGGGACTGAAGTTCAATTGGAGTAATCGTCGGCAGGCACCCAGGACAGTGCGGGCTAGGCTGGACAGAGGATGTGGGAACTCAACGTGGTGTGGGCGGTTTTTGGATACGCAGGTTACACATGTTAGCACTCTGTACTTGGATCATGCTATGGTATGTGTGCAGTAGGAGCTAGTGGAAGGCCGGGTTGGGAGTAAACGCCAGTTTAGGTTCGAGGCGAAGTGGATCCAGTATGAGGAGTGTGGCAGAGTGGAAGAGGAAACTTGGGCCGTGATTGATGTGGCTGACCCTCATATGCAGTTATGGAAGAATATTCAAGGGTGTCGAGTGAGGTTATTGCATTGGGACCGCAAGGTGTTTTTGAAAAGCAGAGAGGGAAATCAACGGGTTGGAAACCTAGTTAGTGGATCTGGAAAAGGGCCAGCTAAATGAAGTCGAACACAAGGAGATGATGGAGGCTCGTAAAAAGTTGGAAGAAAACAATGCTTGAGAAGTGCTGAAGTGGCAACAACGGAATAAGGCACACTGGCTGAAGAAGGGGGATAGCAATACGAGGTTTTCCACTCATTGGCATCCACTAGACGTCGAAAAATTATGATTACACAATTACGGGATGAATTGGGGTGTGGAGGAGTAAGGAGGATGAGTTATAGGGAATCCTGCTTAAGTGCTTCTGCTCTATCTTTGCGACCAACCACCCGTCCAAATCGGCTCTAAATGAGATATTGTCATCCGTTGAGCCACGAGTCACCTCAGAGATGAACCGATCACTAGTCGAGCCCTTAACTGCTGTTGAAGTCAAACGAGCTGCATCTGGTATGTCTCCTTTCAAATCCCCAGGCCCCGATGGCATGCCCCCATTATTCTTTCAAAAATTCTGGCCCATAGTAGGTAGTGATGTCACTTGTTCTGTCTTACGCATCCTTAATGAGCATATTATCCTTCATAAGATGAACTTCACTTATATTGTGCTTATTCCTAAGTGTGCGTCATCTGAAATAGTAGCTCAACTTAGGCCAATTAGTCTGTGTAATGTCGTTGTTAAAATTGCTTCTAAGTGTATTGCTAATCGATTGAAACCATTGATGGATAGTATAATCTCTCCGACTTAATCCGCGTTCATTCCGGGTCGGCTTATTACCGACAATGTATTGGTAGCCTTCAAATTAAATCACTATCTTAGGACGTCCCCTCGAACTAGGGAAGCAGTGTAGCCCTGAAACTGGATATGAGCAAAGCATATGATAGGGTTGAGTGGTCGTTCCTTAGGGGTGTTTTGCTTAGGTTAGGAATACAACATCACTTTGTGGAGCTTATTATGTTATTTGTTACTACGGTGTCATATTCTCTTACACTTAATGGGTACCCTTTTGGCTTTTTTTGGACCAGAACAGGGGATCAGATAGGGGGACCCTTCATCTCCTTATATGTTCCTATTCTGTGCAGAGGCTTTTTCTTGTTTGATTCAGGAGGCGGAGCACAGGGGCCGATTACACGGGGTGGCTATCGCACCCCAAGCACCGAGGATATCTCATTTGTTGTTTGCAGACGACACTTTGTTGTTTTGTGGGGCAGGAGATAGATCTGGCTTAGTCGAGCATAGTGGTGAGTGGTGGGGTCCTGGGGGCGGTTAAGGGGAAACATACCAAAGACCGCAGCTTTAACCTCCGTCGGGGTGAATGGTTCGGCCAGCATCTGGTTCATCTCAGGAGAAACATGTGGCTAAACGGTCCTTAGCACCTCATTAATGCATGACTCCGATGGACTAGAGGAAGCAAAGATCCACCAAAAATACCGTAGGAGAACCCCTGTATCTCTTCTGAAAGAAATCAGTGGATCGTCCCGGGAATTGCGCGAATGCGGAAGCGCGATAAAAATAAACATACAAAAATTAAAGCATGCTTTTAATTTAAAAGAACACGCTCAAGGGGTGTACCCTTGAGGTTCCCGGGCGTTTGGTGTATCTCATGATTATAAAGCATGTAAAGAAATCATGGAGGCCATAGAGTTGAAAATAAAGATAGACGAAAAGATAAAACGAGACCTACCCGTTGTCGTTTTCGTCTTCAACGGCTACACGCGTTGTTCCTCGGTGTTGCACCGAGATCTCGTTCTTGAGACCCTCCAAATCGTGACACAGGATCCACCCACGTATCTTGCACGTCGTGCTAGCAACGAATAAGTGTATATTTTTGGAGTGGATGAATCAACAACACGTTATCAATTAACGGTATTGATTCATCTAAGTTCTAATGTTCCAAAAACAAAAGAACTAAGAAAAATATTTTCTTGTTAGAGAGAGAGGGGCGGACGAGAGGTAAGGAGAGGGGAGAGTGTGTGTTGTGTGTGTGTTTTCAAGAATCATCATCCTTCAATTGTTGGAGGATAGAAGTTTATATAAACGAGGAGTTTAATCCTCTTTACACTCCAACTCTAAGAAACTCTAATTTGACTAGGATTTTGACTAGAGACTAGGATTTTGACCTAGTCAAAGTCCTAGTCAAACTAGTGTTTGACCTAGTCAAACAAATCCTAGCCTTCCATCTCCCCTTTCCATCTCAACCGTTGATTTTAATTTAATGGAATATTTAAATCCCATTAAATATTCCAAAAGGCTAAAAGAATAAATATAATAAATATTAATATTTACTCTAAGCCCATTAAATCAATCCTTTAATAAATCTTATTTATTAATTTAATTCCCTTTATCAAATAGAAGGAATTAATTTCTCCAAGAAAATATAGGACCCGATTAAATCTAATTTAATCATTCCTTTACTTTAATATTTAATTCCAAATTAAATACTAAGTGTGTGTGGATAGTGTGTGACTCTTTAGGTTCACCTTTCAGCTAGACTTGGTCGGATTCCCAGAATCCGTCCGTTACCATGGGTGGCCATCTAGCAACGGTCCATGGCACTAGAGACTAGGTGAAATATTCGGGGATGAACATTTAGGCTCTAACAGTACACTTGTCCCTCTGTCTTCGGTCTCATCACTTAGGGTCTAAGGCATGGAAAATGCAGGTACCCATTTTGGACCTAAGTGTCGGTCTGTCCTTACTAAACGCCGCAAGGGAAACCTTCCCTTCTGTTCAGTTACTGTGGCCACAGATTTTAGGGACAAGACACAGAGCATACATGAGACTCAACTGTCAATGCCTTTTGACAGGAGACAGATCCTTTCTTGGAAACTACTGTCACTTTGTGCACCCGAGCTGCACTAGACATGGCTTATGACTACTCAAGAGTATTTTGGCAATCTCTCACCATATCTAAGATACAGACCTGATGCACAGGTAAACTCAGCAGTTCCTCAAGTCAAAGGACTTGGCCTGTACCGTTGGAACCGGGAATACACGTCATACCTTGCTGACCATACTCAAGGTCCTCCGTAAGACGGTTCCCGCGAGTCACCTCAGTCAGCTGCTTCCTAGCATGCTGACCCACTAACATTGCTTAGAAGACCTTCGTCACCCGTCGATGAAATACGACAGCAGATGCTTAGTGCAAGTCTCAAAGGGAATCCCGGTACCCATTTTCGGGATTCCTTGACTTGGAGATTTTCGGACTGATTCGGTAAGACTGATTTCATGAACCTACCTCCAAGCATAGTCCCAGTCCCTGAAATCGATTTTCAGTCCGTGGGCTTTGTTTGCGTAGTGAACAGAAATGTAAATGCAGATATATGTGAACGTAAACAAAGTATTGCCATATGAATTTTCACTTCTTTATTCATAAATATTTTATCAAATACCAAAAAATTGTCTAGACATAGGTTACATATTCCTGCCAAAATTGCCTTACATGGTCACCTATTCTAACAATCTCCCACTTGACCTTTAAAGCCAATTGCCCATATGCTTAATCCCCATCTTCTCAAGATGTTGCGTATGAGCGCTCTGCGACATAGGCTTTGTCAGCGGGTCTGCTGTGTTGTCTGCCGAGTTGACTCGGTCCCAAGCTTCAGGATCATGTGAGCTCCACAGCCGGTATCTAATACCCAAGAGGCAGAACTAGTGACCATATTAACCTCAATCACATATATACCTTGGTTCGAGAAGAGTTTGGGTCACTCTCTCTTCCAATGCCCTTTCTCACGGCAGTTGATACATATGTCATATGCCTTCGACTGTTGCTTGGAGACAACCTTTCCCTTTCCTTTGCCTTTCCCCTCTTTGGCAATGGGAACACTCTTAGTGTTCGTAGCTGCTTTGACGGCCTTTCCCTTCCCTTTCTTCTTCTTCCAACGTCCAACACCCTTGCCTTTCGTATTAGAAGTCGAAGCACCTCCAAACAACACCGAAGGCGTGGACTTCTTAGTCGTTGCCTCGTATTGCACTAACATATTGATCAACTCATGAATGCCCTTCTCAAGTGCGTTCATGTTGTAGTTGACGATAAATTGGTCAAAGGAGGGTGGGAGTGACTGAAGGATCACATCTATGTACGTTTCATTATTGAGACCTGCCTTTAGGTCCTCGAGCTTTTCCACCAGGGTAAGCATTTTAACCCCGTGCTCTTGTACAGAGGATCCTTCTGTCATTTTCGTTCCAAAGAACGCCTTGGTAGCGACATACCTAGTATGCCGGTCCGGGACTGCATAGCAGTCCTTAAGGCGAGCCATAATGGAAGGAACATCGTCTAGCCTTTCATATTGCTTCTGAATCTCATTGGTCATCGAAGCAAGTATGATGCTACGGACCTTCCGGTTATCCTTATGCCAAGTCTCAAACGTCTCACGTTCTTCTGGCGTGGATCCCTCCGGTAAGGTCCTAGGAAGAGGCTCGTCCATGACGTAACCTTGGTTCTCGTAATCTAGGACTATCCTGAGATTGCGCAACCAGTCGTTGTAGTTTGTTCCATTGAATTTATTTGTCTCAAGAATGGTGGAAAGTGGGTTCTTAGACATTTTAAAATCTACATTTTAGAAAACAGCGAGCGATCAGCAAAAAATAAAAGACGGTGGTTTGATAAAATAATTAAATGCATGGACTTTAGTCATTTAATCCTCCCACTATTTATACGAAAACACGGTACTCTCAAACGTGATTTTCGGGAAATCCTTTCTAAGTGGGCTTGGGATCCACAACGATTTTTCCCATACCCCGCTTTTACGATTCGCATGAAAAAGATCCTGTGGGAGGTATTCCATACCATTCTCGTTCCACAAGATTCCCAAGATTATTGCCTCACCCTTTCACATGATCCCGAGGACTCCAAGCGAATCATGTTAATTGGGTGTTAGACCCAACCCAATCGACCGAGCCACAGACCCACTGGTACCCCCACGACTTGTGAGACAGGTAGCAGCAGCCTGTTTTTCGTTCATGACATAGTGCAGCTTCCTTTAAGTACAATAACGTGCCACGACTCGTGAGACCACGCTATTGACCCAAAGCAGCTTCCTCACTATGCCATGGATTGGAAGGCATGGACAAACTCCTAGAGTTTATGTCCACTTTGACTAGGGTCTAATATTTTGACATTGGTCCAACCAATGTGAGAGTAGGAAATGACCGAGATCTCAAATAAATAATTATCTACACATACATCCATAATGCGTAAGTAAACCATCCATAGCAGTTATATGATAAACAAACAATCCATTCATCCATCCTCATAACCACATGCAAAATTAAAGCCTAGCACGCCCCTGTTGGATGATCACGAGCCCGAATCCTATGTGACCCACTGAGCCCGCAGTGGATCTATGGTCAATCTAGGGTTGGTCCTATACTATTACATTAATAGTAACCCAATCATCATGCTGATGGGCCTTGGTCTCTTTTCTCTTTCTTCACTTCATGGAAAACTCCAAGGGACCTCCCGTCTGGGCTCTCCATGTGGTCCTTCTTTCTTCTCCACCAATTACAAAAAAGGAAACCTCACTCCTAGTCTACTCTCATTACATATTAAAAATAGAAACCCCAGCGAAAACCCGGGGGGAGTATATAAGGAGGGAGGTAGAATGCCTTATTATTCCAAGGCAACTAGAAAGAGAGAAGGAGAAAGCAGTAAAAGAGGCACACAGGCCCAACAGAAAATAAACCATACATTCGGTCTAAGGCTCGTGATCATCCATTTCCATCCAACACACATAATCACATTATCCAATCATATAACTACAATATACCAACAATACATGATTACCAATCATAAATATCCAAAATAATAAATAAATATGTGCATAACGTATGAAAAATAAAACACAAATATTGGTAAATAATATTTTCTCGTTTTAGGAAAACCTCTCCTCATTATTTTTAAGTAAAATAACCCCGGGATTCCAAATCCAATTTATTTTACTCCTAAAATAATGTCTTTAGAAAAATAGGCATAATTGAACCAAAAACGATTTTTCAGAATTAATTTCAAAAATTAAAACTGAAAATAATTAAAAAATAAAAGAAAAACATTGCTAGGGTTTTGAAACCCTAGCAGCAGCAGCCGCTGCCGGCGCCGGCAGCGGCCCGCCGGCACGCGCACAGAGCAGCAGGCTCAGCCTGCTGCACCTGCGCGCAGGCCCCTTGCCTGCGTGCGCGCGCGCCTGGCCGGCAGCGCGCTGCGTGGCCTGGGCAATCTGGCAGGCTGTCGCGCGCGCAGGCTCCCTTGCCTTGCGCGCGCGCTGGCCTGCTGGCTGCCGGTCGTGCCGTGCGCAGTGCGCGCGCAGACGTGCACTGGGCACGCCTGTCGGGCGCGGGCGCGCAGACTCCTCCGTCTGCGTGCGCGCGCGCCTGGCGGCGCTGCCCAGAGCCCTTCCGCGCGCGGACTCTCAGGCGCGCAGCCTTCTGCGCGCGCGCGCGCCTGCAGGCGCTGCCCTGCGCGCTGCCCCTGCCAGCAGCGCGCGGCTTCCCTTGCAAGCGCGCGTCTGCCCTGCCGGCAGCGCGCGGCTGCGCGCGTGCTGGCCGGCTGCGTCGTTTCTCGTTTTCCGTTCAATTTTCCACCCTGTTTCCCAAGAAAAAACAGAAAAAATACCAACTTTCAGAAATTGACACGAATTAAAAGCAATAAAACCGACATGCTTAAAATCAAGAAAAATCAAGATTTAATATAAAACATGCCAATATCACGTTTCATGCTTAGAACGCACATTAACCCTAGGCCTATACGCCGAACCGGGCTCTGATACCACTGAAAGAAATCGGTGGATCGTCCCGGGAATTGCGCAAATGCGGAAGCGCGATAAAAATAAACATACAAAAATTAAAGCATGCTTTTAATTTAAAAGAACACGCTCAAGGGGTGTACCCTTGAGGTTCCCGGGCGTTTGGTGTATCTCATGATTATAAAGCATGTAAAGAAATCATGGAGGCCATAGAGTTGAAAATAAAGATAGACGAAAAGATAAAACGAGACCTACCCGTTGTCGTTTTCGTCTTCAACGGCTACACGCGTTGTTCCCCGTTTTGCACCGAGATCTCGTTCTTGAGACCCTCCAAATCGTGACACACGATCCACCCACGTATCTTGCACGTCGTGCTAGCAACGAACAAGTGTATATTTTTGGAGTGGATGAATCAACAACACGTTATCAATTAACGGTATTGATTCATCTAAGTTCTAATGTTCCAAGAACAAAAGAACTAAGAAAAATATTTTCTTGTTAGAGAGAGAGGGGCGGACGAGAGGTAAGGAGAGGGGAGAGTGTGTGTTGTGTGTGTGTTTTCAAGAATCATCATCCTTCAATTGTTGGAGGCTAGAGGTTTATATAGAGGAGGAGTTTAATCCTCTCCAATCTAAGAACTCTAATTTGACTAGGATTTTGACCTAGTCAAAGTCCTACTCAAACTAGTATTTGACCTAGTCAAACGAATCCTAGCCTTCCATCTCCCCTTTCCATCTCAACCGTTGATTTTAATTTAATGGAATATTTAAATCCCATTAAATATTCCAAAAGGCTAAAAGAATAAATATAATAAATATTCATATTTATTCTAAGCCCGTTAAATCAATCCTTTAATAAATCCTATTTATTAATTTAATTCCCTTTATCAAATAGAAGGAATTAATTTCTCCAAGAAAATATAGGACCCGATTAAATCTAATTTAATCATTCCTTTACTCTAATATTTAATTCCAAATTAAATACTAAGTGTGTGTGGATAGTGTGTGACTCTTTAGGTTCACCTTTCAGCTAGACTTGGTCGGATTCCCAGAATCCGTCCGTTACCATGGGTGGCCATCTAGCAACGGTCCATGGCACCAGAGACTAGGTGAAATATTCGGGGATGAACATTTAGGCTCTAACAGTACACTTGTCCCTCTGTCTTCGGTCTCATCACTTAGGGTCTAGGGCACGGAAAATGCAGATACCCATTTTGGACCTAAGTGTCGGTCTGTCCTTACTAAACGCCGCAAGGGAAACCTTCCCTTCTGTTCAGTTACTGTGGCCACAGATTTTAGGGACAAGACACAGAGCATACATGAGACTCAACTGTCAATGCCTTTTGACAGGAGACAGATCCTTTCTTGGAAACTACTGTCACTTTGTGCACCCGAGCTGCACTAGACATGGCTTATGACTACTTAAGAGTATTTTGGCAATCTCTCACCATATCTAAGATACAGACCTGATGCACAGGTAAACTCAGCAGTTCCTCAAGTCAAAGGACTTGGCCTATACCGTTGGAACCGGGAATACACGTCATACCTTGCTGACCATACTCAAGGTCCTCCGTAAGACGGTTCCCGCGAGTCACCTCAGTCAGCTGCTTCCTAGCATGCTGACCCACTAACACTGCTTAGACGACCTTCGTCACCCGTCGATGAAATACGATAGCAGATACTTAGTGCAAGTCTCAAAGGGAATCCCGGTACCCATTTTCGGGATTCCTTGACTTGGAGATTTCCGGACTGATTCGGTAAGACTGATTTCATGGACCTACCTCCAAGCGTAGTCCCAGTCCTCGAAATCGATTTTCAGTCCGTGGGCTTTGTTTGCGTAGTGAACAAAAATGTAAATGCAGATATAAGTGAACGTAAACAAAGTATTGCCATATGAGTTTTCACTTCTTTATTCATAAATGTTTTATCAAATACCAAAAAATTGCCTAGACATAGGTTACATATTCCTGCCAAAATTGGCTTACATGGTCACCTATTCTAACATCTTCCTCTGTGTCCCTCCAAGCTCCCCCCTCATCCCTCAACCGATGAATCATATTATGCCGCCGTCGAGACGAAGCATGAGCTGAAAGAAACCTGTATTGCCATCTCCATCTTTGAGTGAATGAGCTTTACTTCGTTGTTGCCACCGAACCATCTCACGCAGATGTTGTTCTTCCAATTGTTTCCTAATCAAGTCCGTTTCCTTCAACTCATCCGGTCCTAGATGACCACTCTGAATCTGCACATACCTATCCTCCAACACCTTTACGTCCTGTTGAGGTTTTAGAAAATGCTCTCGATTCCGCTGTAGCAATCCCAGTCTATAATCCTGGATTTTTTGGATAACTCTGTTACTCGGATGACTGACTGCGACTGAACTTCACACATCCGAGACCACTTTGCTACACTCAGTCGATAGCAACCATTTAGCTTCGAACCGAAAAGGCCGTTTATGCTGATTCCTTTGCACCCCTCCTTCTGGATCCCAATGAATAATCAACATGGCATGGTCCGAATACAGGTTTACTGAATGATGCACGATCATGTCTGGGAACCTCTCACACCACTTGGAATTACCACAAGCCCTATCCAGTCCCACCCAAACTGTGTCCGGTTGACGATGATGATTACACCAAGTGAACTTCGATCCCCAGTATCCCAAATCAGATAGATCCGACCGCTCCAAGGCCCGCCTAAATTCATCAATCTGCCATTGGGTCTTGCATTCCCCGTTTTCTCATGTTGTTCCATAATCACACTGAAATTCCCTGTACGGATCCACGGAGCATCAGATTGGGTACTCAAATGAACAAGGCTATCCCACACAACCTCCCTTTGGTAGCATCCAGATTCCCATAGAACCCTGTAAACCGCCAATCAACACAATTATTTCTTGAAAACACATTAACATTGATGTGATTTAAGTAGGACCTCAACTATACCACAACATCTTTACGCCAAAACAGAGCTAAACCTCCCGATCGACCCACAGACGGCACAAAACCCCCAAACATATCAAACCGATCCCGAATGCGCTCAACCCTCTTCAAACCACATTTCGTGTCTCACAAGAGCATGAGCAGGGGACGAACCACCCGAATACAATCTCTGAGTTTTCGAATCGTCGACGGCCCCCCCGAGCCCTCGACAATTCCACATTAGAGCACTCATAATGATAGGCAGGGCTGCTCAACATCCTCCGCCTGAACAGAATCATCACTGATCGCGTCCACCAAGCATCTCTTCAATGGTCTACCTGAAAGAATCGGGTACGGCCCGGGAACACAACGGAAGCGTAAAAAAAGGTGAATTTAAAGGCATAATCTTAAACGGGTTTAAAGAGGTGTTCCCTTTGAAGTTCCCGGGCGTTCGGTGTTTGTCAAGAGCATAACAACATAAAATAAACATGCTGGACATGTGGCTAAAGGAATAAAAACAAAAGGTACAAGAATATAAATGAGAACCTACCTTTTGTTTCACAAACGTAGCACCGGCTCTAGCTTTGTTCCCTTTACGTTTCCTTGTTCCGTTCACTTGAGAATTCAACGTAAAATTCCTCTAAATTGTACACACCACACTATGGAAGAGTGTATCCCCTAATCTATTGCTAGATAGAAGTAGAGAAAAGAAGAAGAAACACTTCCAAAACAACACTATTGATTAGTGCTTTTGGAATGTTTTAGTTCAAACCTTTCCAAAAGGTATGAACACAAGAACGAGAGATTTTCAAAGATTTTTGGAGAGTTTTTGAGGGAAAAATTCGTGCAAGCTAGTACCATACAAGTTATGTGAATAATTTTGTTTATGTAGAGTTGTTGAATTCAAAAATTCAACTTCTCTTGTCAACTTCCCAAGTAACCTACATACACACATCATTATCTATATAACCATGCATCATTATAGCAAATATAACCACCCACCAAACCATATAAAGGCTGGTCACATGTGCCTCACATGTGGAAAATTTTAATTCTTCCTTCACTTGCTATAAATTGAATTTTTCCATGGACTAAGACTACTAGTCTTGGACTTTTATTTAATCTAATTAAATTAAGTCCAAACAAAGTCAATTGGGCGTTAATTAATCCAATTAATCTCAATCCAATTGAAGCCCATAAGTTTATTTAATCCAATTAAATAAACATAAGTTCGAACTCAAATTAATTGATCCAATCAATTAATTAATCCAAACCCGATAAATTAATCCAATTAATTTAAAGGTTCTAAAATCCAAAAATTAACTAATCCAATTAATTAATTCTTGGACCATCCATCAAATGGATTTCCCTATAAATGATCCAATCATTTATTTTTCTCCTTGAATTAATTTAATCCAATTAAATTAATTCGCTTCTTCTAGAATTAATTCCAAATTAATTCTACCAATTCCATAATGATTTGTGTGTGACTCTTTAGGTTCACCCTCAGCTAGACTTGGGCTTTTGTCCAACACAATTAATCAATTAAATCCAATTTAATCAACTATTTCCCAATTAACCATTAATCGAAAAACGCCCGTCACCATGGGTGGCCGTCTAGCAACGGTCCATGGCACTAGAGATTAGGTGAATGTTGGCGTGAGCATTTAGGTCCCTGAGTACAATACGAGTACAGTCCTTCCATCATCCGTCTCCCTGTCTAAGTCTAGGGCATGGAATAGGGCGTCGGTTCTCATCCTGGACTAGACAACTATGCTTAATAACTCGAGACACGTCTACTCTATTGATCTACGTAGGAAACCATTCCCTACTCGACCAATCGTTGTGGCCACAGACTTAAAGAGCTTAAACCGTCTCAGAGTGCATAGGAGACTCGACTGTCATATACTGATAGGTGACGGATCTTATCTTGGAATCTACCGTCCTCAATACATATTCCGACTGCACTGGATAAAGCTTATGATGAACGTATCCCAGATACGGACATCTCTTTCCAGACCTAGATACAACCTTCATATGCATGTGACTGCCATGATTCCTCAAGTCCGAGGACTAATCTCGTACTATCGGAGCCGGGAATTCCAGTCATACCGACCAAGCCTCCAAGGCTTCTATAAGACGATTCTCGCGAGTCAGTTCAGTCAGCTAACACCCTTGTCAACCAACCCACTAATATTGCATAGACGTCCAACGTCTGTTGCCGATGAAACACGATACTCATCTAATGAATGCAATCCTTAATGCAAGTCTCTATAGGACCCTCGATGCCCTGTCTCGAGGTTCTCGACTTGGAACGTTCAAGACTAACCTTTAGAAGTTGGTTTCATAGCTGCCATCCAATGCGCAGCCCAACTACATTGGTTATCCAATTGGTCTGTGGGCATTTGTTATGACGTTAAAATACCGTTTAACGTAATCAGTAAGCACAACAAACACATAGTGTCATGGATGAATACTTACTATATTCATCAAGTTAATAAAGATTGCTAAATAGTACCCAAAACTGCCAATCCAATTGGCTTTCTGGTCACCTATTCTAACAATCTCCCACTTGACCTATAGCCAATCACCCATGTTGCTCAGACTTATCTGAGCATGAATAATCTGTGATATCCGGCTCGGTCTCACGGGTCTACCTTATTTCTGCCAAGATGATGCGGTCCAACCGCACGTCACCTCTTCATACCATTGCTCCAAGCAGATGGTACTGTCTAAGAATTTTCCTAGATCCGTGATGAGATCTCGGTCCTATAGCTTGCGCTATAGCCATGTTGTTATCCTCCAAGGTAACTACTGGCTAGCCCGTGCTAGGCACCACACCGAACCATTGGATGTGGTTTTTCATCCAAACCACTCTCCGGAGCAACTTCTAAAATTGTCATACATTCAACTTTCATGGTCCGTCGTGGTGTCCCGCTTGAAACCTTTCCAAGCCACCACTTTACCATTAAGCCTGAATATATGTTCATACTGAGACTAAACATTATTCACATGATCCCGGAAGCTAGTATAGCTATAGCCTTCCAAAATCAACTCTCCATAGAACTTGCATCAAGAACACTTCTTTAATCCTTATTCAGGTATTAAAGACTGTTCTCAACAGAAGTCTACTGCCTTCTCGATACACACCCGATTTCTGTCATTATGCCTAAAGCATACACAACATCAGGTCCAATGCACCAAACAACATACCCATGTTGCTTACGGCAAAGACGTAGGGGATGTCAAACATCTGAGCTTCCTCATCAGCCAACCCTGACTGAATCTTGGACAGCTTAACCCTATATATAGAAATCCAATTCCTTTCATGGAGAATTGCGTGAACAACGTTCGTGTTTCAATGTTTCCTAACATCTTAAATTCATTCCAAATGAATTAGACATTACACACTTAAACACTAGGAACACAACTAAACTCCCACTGACCCTCAAAGCTTGTTACTGATCCAGTCATACCCCGCATGAACTCATCAAAACGAATATTCCAGTTACATAAAGTTTCAAACCTAGTTTGAATTCCATGTCGAATTACATGGCTCCGAGCTATTAATTTGATCCAATGTCCAACATTGCTTCTCCTTATGTCTTTTGGATTATAATCCAATTGACCAGAGTGACCCAGAAACCTGTACCTCTCAGGTATCTAGGATATTCTGGTCGTCCTTTGGAGAACTGGAATATAGTTAGTGAGCAAACTTGATTTCAAATGATGTTTGCAATATCGTACTGAGGTGTCGCTCTACTTGATTCCTCAAGGAGCTACTCCTTACACCGGTTATCCTCTGAAATCCAATTTCCCTTAGGACAACACATAAACCTGTGTAAACCTAGTTTGCCTCCCACTAGTCCCTTGACGTATGCAAGACCATCCTACATACTCAAGTACTTTGTAGGATACAGGCTTGCCATGCCATATCCAATATGGTGTCTGGGCCACAATCTTTAGAAAGTGCCATGTTTTACAACTTGGCTACTATCTTAAGAACACGCCTAGATGGGCCAAGGTAGTTCAGTCAAAACACCAACCGAACCATGTCCAACAAGGTTCGATTCCTCCTTTATCAGAGACGCCGTTCAATTGTGGCGTTCCAGGAAGAATTCCACTGAGTGAGAATTCCATTCCCATTTAGATACATCAAGAGCTCTCACTAAATATACACCACTCGATCCAATCGAAGGTTAATTTTGCAACCAGTTCGGTTCCCACTTCAAATCTAATTCCCTGAACCTTCCAAAGGTCCTTAGACTTGTGAACCCTCTTCTGGTCTTGTGTATTCAGAGACCCATAGATGTCTGACTGGATCCAATCCAACAGACCACTAGCAAGCATACTTTGTTCTACAAAGAGCTTCTTGGCCATCTTCCTGCTCAGGAAGGACTTGCAAGCTAGCAGGCTCAAATTGTCTATTTCTAGACTCCTTGAATCTACTAACCTCCTTATCCTATCTAGAGGAATGTGACCTAGCTTTGCATGCCAAATATGTGAGTTTATCTTGATTATCCATTTCATCATTTGTTTTGAGCATTCATAATCTAATTATGGGATAGTATTGAAACAATTATGCAAACAACCTAGCAGACAAGAATAATCATTCTTTGTCAAATAAAAGAAACTTTCATTGATAAAAAACATGTAATCCTTATTTTCCAACAATAGAAAAATATAATTTGATTATGCTAGGTTACATAATTGTGACCTATCAACTCTATCCTAACATGATCACTAATAGCTAAGCCTTACTAGTCCTATAGCTTCTATGGCAATAGCCCAGCCATTGCCTAGCTTCAGAACCATCTTCGTCTTAGCCTTCTACTCCTTTCCATCACCTGCGAACCATTTGAAGATATGAGCTCTACAGCTAGTATTCAATACCCAAGAGTAGAATAATAATCATATTAAACATCAAATCAAATGTACCTTGGTTGGAGAGGAGTTTAGGACACTCCCTCTTCCAATGCCCATTTTCACGACAATATATGCAAACATCTTTTGCAATTCTTGACTGTCGAACCGCCTTCCTCTTTCCTTTGCCCATGCCCAGCATGGAAACAGGAGCGCTCTGTGCGCTTGCAGCGGCTGATTCTGTCTTACCCTTCTTCCTCCTCCAGCATCCGGTCCCTTTGCCTTTTGCTCTTGAGGTCGAAGCCTCCCCCACCAATACCGACGGTGCAGACTTTTCAATCGTTGCCTCTTATTGGACCAACATGTTCATCAACTCATGAAGGTCTTTTTCAAGCCCATTCATGTTATAGTTAACGATAAATGGGTCAAAGGAGGGAGGAAGAGACTGAAGGATCACGTCGATGTACGTCTCTTTACCAAGATCAGCTCGGAGGTCTTTGAGCTTCTCCACTGGGGATAGCATCATCACTCCATGCTGCTGTACAGACAACCCTTCTATCATCTTAGCTCCGAAAAATGCCTTCGTCGCAGCATATCTAATATGTCGGTCCGGTACCGCATAAACGTCTTTCATGCGGAGCATTATCGAGCTGACATCATCCAACAGATCATATTGTTTCTGGATCTCATTAGTCATGGATGCCAGTATGATGCTATGGACCTTGCGGTTGTCCTCCTGCCATTCATTGAACGTCAAACGCTCTTGTGACGAGGACCCCTCCAGCAAGATCCGAGGAAAAGGCTTATCCAGAACGTAAGCCTGGTTTTCGAAATCGAGGACAATCCTCAGATTTCGCAGCCAATCGTTATAGTTTATTCCGTCAAATTTGTTAGTCTCAAGAATTACAGCGAGTGGATTCTTAGACATCTACATTCAAAATGTAAAGCAGGAATTTAGTAGATTATTATAATATTGAGTCCAAGTTAAGACTTGGTCTTTAGTCATTAACCCCTCCCACTATTTCCTCAAAAAGCCCACCACTCTCAAGTGGGGTTTTCGGAAAACCATTTCCTAGTGGGCTTGGAGTCCACAAACGCAATTCTCCATGCCCCGCTTTTACGATTCACATGGGAAAGGCTTTGTGGGAGGTATCCAATACCATTCTCATCCAATGAGATCCCCAAGATATTTGCCTCGCCTCTTCACATGATCCCAAGGACTCCAAGCGAATCACGTTACTTAGCGTTAGGTCCGACTCATCAACCAAATGAATATTTCAACTATCGCCCCCCACGACTCATGAGACAGGGAAATAGGAGTATATTTCATTCGTTCAGAACAACAGTGCAACTTTCTTCCATTCCAAACGTGCCACGACTCGTGAGACCATGAATGGGTGAAAGTAGCTTCCTCACTACATTGCTATGGATGGAAGGCTTGGAATAATCAAACCATTTGATTTTAATTCCATTTTGGGCCTAATATTTACTTGGACCATCCAAGTGAGAGTTATAGTTTATTAAGACCGAGACCTCATCATTATCAGTATTTGGCATGCTAAAGTTTAAACATTTAATGTAAATAGATGCATTCCAAACACATCATACATCAAACCATTAAAACATTAAACACATGCAAAAGAAGCCTAGCACGCCCCTGTAGGATGATCACAAGCCCATTCTTAAGTGATCCACTGAGCCCGCAGTGGATCTATGGTCAATGTAGGGTAAGCCTACACTATTACAATTTTTACATCCCATTATCATTCTAATGGGGCCTTGTAAAATCCTCCTTTGTTCTTCTTGACCTTTCACCGTGGGCTCCATTCACCGGACCTTCATCTCCTTGGAAACTTACATTTAATAAAATAAATCCTCACAACCTAATCTACTCTCATTACAACTTAAAAAGAAACCCCAATCAAAAGTTGGGGGGAGTACATTAATAGAGAGGAAGCAAACCTTATTATTCCAAGGCTAAAAATGAAAGAAGGAATAAAAACAAAGAGGCACGCAGGCCTTACCCAACAATAAATTAAACCATACATAGGCCAATGGGCTAGTGATCATCCTTATTGTTTATCAAATAAACAACAACAAAACTCACTTATATCAAATATAAACATGCCAAGCATATAAATAGATCCCATGCATTTATAAATAGATATCCAATATCTAAAATAATAAACATAATAAAATGCAGAAAATATCATATTAATAATGCAATTATATGGATATCAACAATAAATCCAATGTGCAAACAAGTTTTTTTTTTTTTTTTTTGTTTGGAAACCATTTCTAAAATAATCTAAGGCATAAAAAATAATTTTGGAAAAATCAAATTTAACTAAAATTAAAATATGCCAAAATTAATAATTTCAGAAAACTAGTAGAAATCAGGAAAATCCAATTTTCCGAAAAAATGGCACAAAACAGTGTTGCCGGCCGGCCGGCCCTGACGGCCATGCGCGCGTCTGCTGCCCTTGTCGGGCGGCCGGCACCGTTTTTTCACTTTTTCTCTTTTTTTTTTTAAATTTCTGCTATAAAACTGAAACATAAACATGCATTTACAGAAAATCCAATTCTCAAAAATGCATGGATATCCATAATTTCAAAAGCAAAATTAACACATATTTTCTACACCTATTATCATGCTTTAAAGCCATAACATGCTTTCCAAAAGCAATTTAAACATGCTCTTCATGCTCAACACATAATAACATGTAAATCCTATAGCCACAACACCGAACTGGGCTCTGATACCACTGAAAGAATCGGGTACGGCCCCGGAACGCAACGGAAGCGTAAAAAACGTGAATTTAAAGGCATAATCTTAAATGGGTTCAAAGGAGTGTTCCCTTTGAAGTTCTCGGGCGTTCGGTGTTTGTCAAGAGCATAACAACATAAAATAAACATGCTGGACATGTGGCTAAAGGAATAAAAACAAAAGGTACAAGAATATAAATGAGAACCTACCTTTTGTTTCACAAACGTAGCACCGGCTCTAGCTTTGTTCCCTTTACATTTCCTTGTTCCGTTCACTTGAGAATTCAACGTAGAATTCCTCTAAGTTGTCCACACTACACTATGGAAGAGTGTATCCCCTAATCTATTGCTAGATAGAAGTAGAGAAAAGAAGAAGAAACACTTCCAAAACAACACTATTGATTAGTGCTTTTGGAATGTTTTAGTTCAAACCTTTTCAAAAGGTATGAACACAAGGAGAGATTTTCAGAGATTTTTGGAGAGTTTTTGAGGGAAAAATTCGTGCAAGCTAGTACCATACAAGTTATGTGAATAATTTTGTGTATGTAGAGTTGTTGAATTCAAAATTCAACTTCTCTAGTCAACTTCCCAAGTAACCTGCATACACACACCATTATCTACATAACCATGCATCATTATAGAAAATAAAATCACCCACCAAACCATATAAAGGCTGGTCACATGTGCCTCAGATGTGGAAAATTTTAATTCTTCCTTCACTTGCTATAAATTGAATTTTTTCCATGGACTAGGACTACTAGTCTTGGACTTTTATTTAATTTAATTAAATTAAGTCCAAACAAAGTCCATTGGGCATTAATTAATCCAATTAATCTCAATTCAATTGAAGCCAATAAGTTTACTTAATCCAACTAAATAAACATAAGTCCGAACTCTATTTAATTGATCCAATCAATTAATTAATCCAAACCCAAATTAATCCAATTAATTTAAAGGTTCTAAGTCCAAAAATTAACTAATCCAATTAATTAATTCTTGGACCATCCATCAAATGGATTTTCCAATAAATGATCCAATCATTTATTTTTCTCCTTGAATTAATTTAATCCAATTAAATTAATTCGCTACTTCTAGAATGAATTCAAAATTAATCTACCAATTGCATAATGATTTGTGTGTGACTATTTAGGTTCACCCTCAGCTAGACTTGGGCTTGTGTCCAACACAATTGGTCAATTAAATCCAATTTAATCAACTATTTTCAAATTAACCATTAATCGGAAAACGCCCGTCACCATGGGTGGCCGTCTAGCAACGGTCCATGACACTAGAGACTAGGTGAATGTTGGTGTGAACATTTAGGCCCCCGAGTACCATACGAGTACGGTCCTTCCATCATCTGTCTCCCGGTCTAAGTCTAGGCCATGGAATTGGGGATCAGTTTTCATCCTGGACTAGACAACTATGCTCAATAACTCGAGACACGTCTTCTCTATTGATCGACGTAGGAAACCATTCCCTACTCGACCAATCGCTATGGCCACAGACTTAAAGAGCTTAAACCGTCTGAAAGTGCATAGGAGACTCGACTGTCATATACTGACAAGTGACGGATCCTATCTTGGAATGCACCATACTCAATACATATTCCGACTGCACTGGATAAAGCTTATAATGAACGTATCCCAAATACGGACATCTCTTGCCAGACGCTAGATACAACCTTCATATGCATGTGACTGTTATGATTCCTCAAGTCTGAGGACTAATCTCGTACAATCAGAGCCGGGAATTCCAGTCATACCGATCAAGCCTCCAAGGCTTCTATATGACGATTCCCGCGAGTCAGTTCAGTCAGCTAACACCTTTGTCAACCAACCCACTAATATTGCATAGACGTCCAACGTCTGTCGCCGATGAAACACGACACTCATCCAATGAATGCAATCCTTAGTGCAAGTCTCTATAGGACCCTCGATGCCTGTCTCGAGGTCCTCGACTTGGAACTTTCAAGACAAACCCTTAGAATTTGGTTTCGTAACTGCCATCCAATGCGCAACCCAACTACATGGGTTATCCAATTGGTCTGTGGGAATTTGTTGTGATGTTAAAATACCGTTTAACGTAATAAGTAAGCACAACAAACACATAGTGCCACGGATCAATACTTACTATATTTATCAAGTCAATAAAGATTGTTAAATAGTACCCAAAACCGCCAATCCAATTGGCTTTCTGGTCACCTATTCTAACACTACCTTCTGTTACCAAACCTCTCTTGCATTTCCCAAACCTTGCTCTCAACCCCGCCATCCCCTTGCCCCGACCTCCTTGCAAACCCTCCCTCAAACAGCCTCGCAGCCCCTTTCGATCTCCCTCTCGCTGCCGTAAAAACCACCGGCACCGCTACAAGCTCGTCCTCCCTTCGTAAACCCACCACCTCCCTAACCTCCCTCGCCCTAAAAGACAATTCCGTCCCCTCAGAAGACGAAAACTTTTGGATTGAGGAATGCTCATACATACTCGGGTTTACCGTATGAGAAGATCTAATTCTAAAGTTGGCGTCTGCCCCCTCTGAATCAACACCACCCTCTGCGCCGCCTCCCCACCGCCATGTGTCTGCCGCTAGGAGACGTTCACATTCTCTGCCCGACCATCAGCCATTTTCAGAGAAGAAAAATTTTCAGAACACTCCTCATTGTTACAATTCAGAGCCTGCGAATTATCTACCAATATTGGGCTTTGAGGCTTCGGGTTGGCCCCCATTGCTGTAACATCTAACTGAAGGGGTGAACTTGGCCTTCAAAATTAATTGGTTTCATCCCCCACAATGGGCTCAATATTCGCATGGGCCTCCAAATTCGCATTAGACTACTGCAGTTTATGGTTAAGCTCAATATAACTTTGGCCCGACAGTTCAATCTGAGAAAAGCGTCTTGAATCAGATGGACGAACACTGGGCCCAAAAATATTCACATTTGCTGCCTGCTGCTGGGCCTTCCTCACACGAAGCTCACTTGGGTGAGATGCAATCACAAAAGATTCAGACTAACTCTCCACTCTCGCCGAATCAGCTCCACGATGACCTCCATCTCCACCCCGCGATCACCTGTTCCGGTCACCAACAACTCCCTCCTCACCCCGCCGGTGCTCTGGCGAACCCTTGTCCCTCGACCACCCGTCCCCACCACCTAATCACCCTCTCCCACCACACTGCTCTCCCTCTCCAAATTCTAACACAGCTACCCCTCGTCGACCCCCAGCACCACCCCTACCTGAGACCGCCATACCTCCTAAGCCCCCAGCTCGAACCCCCTGCCCCTGAAACTGCCCCACTACTCTCGTCTCTTTTAGCCATGCTCTGTATCGTACCTCACCCCCTTGTTTCGCCCCTTCCTCCCTTTCCAACCTTTGAGCACAATCCCTCATGATATGCCCCAAAATCCCACACACATAGCAAACATTCGGAAACCTCTCGTATGTAAAAGTCACCAACAACTCATCTCCGCTCGGTGACCACATATCCGAGGTAACACAAATATGGATACGAGAACTACATGCAAACTGTGTCTGAGAATGATCAGAGTCAAGAAACCTCCCAAGCCTATTACTAATAGCTTCAGCTACCACCCTTGTCATTAGACATAATTGTAAGCCATGCATGTAAATGAAGACTGGGCACCAATTCAGATCAACCAACAACGGATCATCCGTAGCCGTAATAGGATTTAGGATAACGAGATTTCTGTCAAAAGTCCACGGGCACCCATTCAATGCTCTCTCTCTCTGTCACCAAGATGCTTAAAAGACTAGCAAAAACCGATGATCACCAAGCAACTGGACAATCATACCTCTAATCGGCTAAATTATATTATTCAAGGTAAGATGTAAAACATCCAGCCTAAACGGCTGTGGTGTAAACGACCTCTCAACTAACATGAAACCATCCCCTGCACCACTACCTCCTCAATTCGCTTCCGATAAGAGTAACCCCCCCTCCTCGTCCTCCGTCACACCCAATGACCTACCTAAGCGCTCCATGCTCAATTCCACCACTTCCCTGACAAAATAAGGTGCTAACAAACCAACCAGACCCGGCGCTCAACCACGAGAACTGTAGCTACCACACCACCACTCAAACAAAAAGACAAAATTGCAAGAAAGCCAAATAAAAAAGGACACACAGAAGACAACGAACAAAGGAAAGGCCGACAACAGAAAGAATAAACAAGCAGATACACAGCCCCACGCTACTGAAACCAAGACCTGATGTTAGTACAGCATGCACAGTGGACCAAGTAAATGCCATGATAGAAAGAGATAACACAATCACAAGGAACAACGAAAGTCTACCCAAACAAACCTCACCATACACTCAATCGAACGAATCACTCCCCTCATACGAGATACTGCTCATTTCTACTATAATTTGAAAAATGTTATTAACTTTTCAATTTTAAAGTAGGAATATTTATTATAATAAAAAAATTAAAATTCTAAAAAATTTTGGTCAAAAGTGAGCAATTGAAGTTAAAGACTTCCTTCAAATATATATTAATAGAATAGATGATAGTATAGATTTATAAAATATTTAAGTAAGCTCATGTGACATGAAAAATGAATAAAATGTTATTTGGTGAAACCGTCTTAATTAGAGGTTTAACACAATAAAGTAAAATCACATCATTATAGAAACTTTTTTTTAGAGGGAACTGGAGAGATATTATTATGAAATCCAATTAGCATCAGACAAACCAAAGTGGTCAGCTTCCCCGGAGAAAAACAAGAGGAGCTGGAAAGATAGGCTCCAGCACGAGTAGCTAATAAATGAGCTAAATTGTCCTTGGTCTTTCTAACATGCAGAAAAGAAACAACAAAGCAGAGAGAAGAAATGTGCTTGATGTCCTGAACAAGAGTCCCAATGCTAGATGTGTCATGGTCTTCCTTGTTGAGCTTATTTATGAGACTAAGGCAATCCCTTTCAAATTGAACCATGTTCCAGTTATGCTTCATTGCAAGATCGTCGGCTTCACGAGTTGAAAGGCCTTCGCAGTTTGGCATTCACTCTTCTACGAAATCTGTGTGAGGTCCATGTAAGGACTGCAACCTGATGAATCCCTAACCACCGCTCCAACACCAACTTCTTCCCCGTCTTGAAAAACTGCCCCATCAAAGTTGATCTTAATGAAATCTGCAGGTGGTTTGTCCCAGATTAAGTCCCCAGGCAGAGGTTCCAACGGTGTTGAATTGCTGGAGAAGTTTGCTAATCCAAAGGCATCCAAAAAACTGTTTGCTGCCTTGACCGTGTCCGCCAGAGAACATGCCATATTTTTCATGCAACGCTTGTTTCTACTCCACCAATTGAACCAAGCCGTAATGGCAAACCTCTCAAAATCATTGGAAGAAAGCATATCCGAAATATTTGAAAGCTAAAGCATGCAATCATCATTCAAATGTGAAATTACAACCCACGGGAGGTTTGCAAAAGTCCATACCTGTCTGGCGAAGTTGCAAAACAGCAACAAGTGAGGAATATCTTCACAGTCTAAGCTACACAAAGAACATGTAAAATGCGATCCCTTTAACCTCTTTTCTAGATTAGCACCTATAGGAAGAGCGTTTCTGACCAATTTCCACAGGAAGAGCCGTACCTTATGGGGTAATTTGACTGACCACAACCTATTCCACCGAGAGCAATGTTCTTCGAATTGAGCCGAGCTAGACGTTTGGTTTGAGAGCTATTGTAAAGAGAGGAAATACGCACTCCTAACCGAGAAGCAACCATTCTTGGAGAAGTGACAGCAGAATCCATCCGGGTTTTCCCCTCTCCCCAGCGGAACCTTGAGAATGGTGTCACTGTCCTTGTTGTTAAATAGAGTATGCACAATGAACTCGTCCGACTCCTTGGTGACCGGATCAATCAATACTGCAACCAAGGCATCTTCCAATCCATCCGGAGGAGGCATGATAGGTTTGAAAGTGGAGTGGCGTGGAATCCATGGGTCCTTTCAAACTCGGGTAGTAGTACCTGATTCGATTTGCATCCGTAAACCTGCCATGATGACTGATTTAGCACTGTGAATGAAGCGCCAAGTAAGCGACGGTCTGTAGCCAACTGGAGCTTCCAACGGGGATAAATGTGCGAAATACTTCGCCTTCAGAGTCTGTGCTAGTAGGAAATTCGGCTTTGTTAGAATTCTCCACATTTGTTTTGCTAACATAGCCATATTGAAGGATTTTAACGATCTAAAACCAAGCCCCTTTCCGCCTTCCGAATATAAACGACTCAAACTGACCCAGTGAATCTTTCTTTTGTCCTTGTCATGCCAGAAGAAATTTGAAGCCATACACTCAATTTCGGAGATAAGAGAAGCGGGCAGTTTAAAAACACTCATGGAAAAAATTGGTATTGCTTGTATCACAGATTGGATCATCATTGTTTTTTCTAGTGGGGATAAGTTCCTTTCGCTCCACACCTTCATCCTTTGCCAGATACGGTCCCTTAGCATATGCCTTTCTTTGAACGACCAACAACGGACAGCAAGCCAAGGTACCTCTCTTGCTGCGTCTCCCTCCTCAATCCCAGGATCATTCGTAGGTTAGTCATCAAGTCCTCCATCGGATTCCTACTGAAGACCACATATGACTTTGCAAAGTTTACCTCTTGTCCCGATGCTTGAGCATAAGTCTCCGAAATCTGGTTGATACAAATAAAGGACCTACTGTCCGCCTCACAATAGATTTGTGTATCATCTGCAAACAGTAAATGAAAAATGCTCGGTGCATTTTTACAAACGGACACCTCCCTGAGTTCACCTGTTCTTTCAGCATTATTCAACAGGGCACTAAAAGCTTCAGTACAAATCAAGAACAAATATGGGGAGAGAGGGCCTCCTTGACGGAGCCTCTCGTTGGGGAAATGGATCCGAACTCGCCACCATTCAAGAGGAAAGAATATGAGACTAAGGTGACACAAGCCATAATAAATCTACTAAAGCGATACTCAAAGCCTAACTTAGCAAGCATCCTCTCAAGAAAAACCCACTTGACTTTATCGTACACTTTACTAATATCCAGTTTAATCGCCGCATGAATTTTTTTTACCCCTGTACTTGGTTCGAAGGAAGTAGTTAATCTCGAAGGCTATGAGAATATTGTCAGAAATAAGCCTTCCAGGGACAAAAGCTGACTGATTTTGAGCAATGACGTTATCGAGAATGGGTTTAAGTCGATTAGCAATGGTTTTTGATGCAATTTTATAGATAACATTGCATAGACTTATAGGGCAGAATTGTGTCAAATTTATAGGGTTTTTGCATTTAGGAATAAGGACGATTTGTGTTTTATTATTGGACGAATCAAACAAGCCAGAATTTAAGAACTTAAGCACGTAAAAACAGACATCCGAATTAATATGTTTTCAATAGAAATGATAGAAAAATGGGGGCATACCGTTGGATCCGGTAGACTTGAAGGGGGCAATTTGAAAGACCGCTTTTTGAATTTCCTCCTTGGTGTACGGCTGCACGAGACTTTGATTCATCCTCTCGTCCACTCTCACTGATACGAACTTCGTTCCCCTTTCCATATCCTCGTTCTCTGGGTGACAAGTCCTATAAACAACACTAAAATGATTCTCAATGAGCCTCCTTAGTTCTTCCTCACTCTCAATCACTTCCCCATTATCATCTTTCAGCCTCTTAATATGATTCACACTTATTAAGTGTAAATTTAATAGCAAATTCACACTTATTCGTTGCAAGAGTGTCTAACTATTACAATAACCTAACGATCACAGTAATAATTGCAATTGTTGTTGGCCAATGGTGCTAATTCTTACTAAATAATACTAAAACATTAGTGGGCCTATTACTCATCCCTCACTAATTACCATTTTTGTTTCTAATGGGCCCACGTAAAGAAAAATTATAATATACATAAAATAATATCTTGAATAATTACATTTACATCCACTAACTTACAGGTTATCTATATAAATCACCCTCAATTTTTAAAAAATTATATATACAATCGCCAAAAATACCGACATCTTACAGAAGTCACCTCTACTTTTTGAAAATTAAACATACGCATCCAGAAACGTCAATCATCGTTAAACAAATTACTTTTAATTATATAAAAAATAAGAGTAATTTATGTAAATAAATCATATATTAGAGAGTGTAAATATAATTATTCGTAATCTTTTTTCATAAATTATGTCCCTAATTTGAGTTAATTAATTAAATCACGTATTACTAAAAAGTTAGTACCATAAAAATAGTTCCGTCCTTTTCAATTGTTCTCTTATTTTTTGCTCCAATCGATATCCTATCTGTGGGGTATTGTTAGGTAAGTAGTACAGGTGGTAAAACAATAGTGATTATCATTATTATTCTTGTAATTTAAATATATTTAGAACAATCAGCATATGTTATTTATTCTAAAGGGTATGAGTATTCTCAATGCACTACAAAAATAATGGATTACCCCTGTATTATAAAGCATTCCGACTTAACAATCGTAGTATATCAATACTACCTATTACGATCAATTATCAAATAAAATTAATATAAAAATTTAAATATTAACTACGGTTAATCAATATTAGTTATAATTTTATCTATGGTGAAAATGTTTGCTAAATTTTTTAGCTATAGTAAATATTTTGACCTTGTTTGTAGAAATAATGGTTAATAGTTGGTATGCAATCGTGGTTAATTAGTATTCGCTATAATTTTTCATCTTAACCATGATAATTAACTATAGTTAAAAGTTATATTTCTTTTGATGATGCTTCCATAAGTAAAAATATGTATGTATACATACATATTATGGGATTTAGATTAACACCTTGTGAGAAATATAAAGGCTCGCGAGGTTTATATATATACATATATTTATTTTTAGTTTTTTATATATTATATGTTTTTCTAATTTAATAAATATATAACTTGCAAGTATTTAGATAATTTGATATATATTTTCTATGATGTTACTAATTATGTTACAACTAAAGCAATACTAGATATATAACAAAAATATTATCAAGTTATATATTCAAATAAAGAAGCCTTTTGAATTATTTATTTATTTATTCATATTTTGCACTTTTAAATTTTCAATTGGTCTAACTAATTATCGCTTAAGTCCTAATTTTTTAATTTGAATCCCAACAACACAACATTTTTTTACTATGGTCAAATTTGTTCTAAGAAAGACAACAAAAAAAAAAAAGAAGAAGAAGAAGAAGAAGAAAATTAAGCTCGTGAGTAAGTTCGAGCTCGAGCCAGAAATTTGGCCGAGCTCAGTTCGTTAGCACCCTTAATCACTATAGAAGAAATATAATTCCTTATTACTGTTAATTACCATAGTTAAAAGTTACAATTAAAATGATGACTAAATATTGATCAATCGTTGTAAAAACCTAACTTCTTATATTTGTGTTATTTAACCACCATAGATAGTACTATATGTTTGGTAAGTTTGTATTGAAGTTATTCCCCAAGGCCTCTTTACTTGGGTTAATTAGCTTGAATAAGATTGATTATACATGTTAGCAGGTTGTTTACTTTGAGGATATGGGCCTGGATTTAGAGCCCTGGTCCGATATTAATTACTGTTCAATTTTAATAGATGGGTTGAGTTATTTAACCCAATTGGATAAAAAGTAAAATTACCTCCTTGCCCCTGCCTCTTCCCCGTCTCTCATGTTTCCTTCTTCCTCCTCCCACGATCCCCACGCCTCCGCCACCCCGATTTGCTACTTTTTTTTTTATAGAGTATTATTTGCTCATTTCTCATATCACAGCGTAAATTGTATTTCACTTAAATAGTAATAGCACAAAAAATCTATAAAACATCATGAATTATGTAAAATTTATATGAGAAGGGAAATAAACAAAATCATACATTTCTCATATATACCTTTTTCATCCCTCCCAAATTTCTAACATAGATATTAAGGCATAAGCCACCTTTCTTAGTGTATATCATTAGTCAACTAAAATAAATTGACACTTAGTCTTCTCTAGAAAACTATCTTTTATTTAACTTTTCATCTTTAAATCATTAATGTTAAAAGCATATTAATATATTTTAATATATTATATCTATATTTTTATATTTTAATATATTATATATATACTTATTATACATATATAAAAGTATGTGTACAATTTATTAATACTTCCATATAATACATAAATTTAATTTTTTAAAATGAAATTAAAGGTATATGTTATTTATAGATGTTTTAATATATATATAAGTAACATATATTTTAAAAGTTTTAATATCTTAAAGCTGAAATACGACCATATAAATTATAAAAACTAACTTCCAATAATATTATTCTATCATATTTTTAAAATTATTGTAGCATTATTTTAATAATATATTTTTTAATATTTAAAAAATATTAAACTAGATTTACTAGGTCGTCGGGCCCAACCCGCCTTGTCCTTGGTCACTGGGTGCAGGTCCTAGACTTTTTTGACAAATTGCGTCCCGGGTTTTGGCAAATCGGTTCTAATCCTGACTCGTTGTCATCTTTAAATTTTAATTATGACTAATATTTGAATTTCCCTGCAAAAATAGTAATTAATAGTCAATATTTTAAAATTTGGATTGAAAATCAAATCGGATAAATTATTGGATCACTAGTTCAACCGATGGAACCGAAAAAAACCAGATAACTCCAACTATACATGTATATATATGTAGCATATCAATACATTATATATTAATTGATTCAGTTTAAAGACAAAAATATATTCAAATAAGAAACTTTCAAAAATTTCGAGGTACATTTCATCCATTTAATAACAACAATAATTCCCCTATAAAAAGTAATAAGAAACATACAAAAACAAATGCAACAATTTATAAAACAAATATAATTTATAACAACAATATATAAAATGTTTACCTATTCGTCACAATTTATAAAATAAATAAAAAAATCAACTTTGTTTTTAAAAATAATAATTAAAAACTAATAAAAATTAAAATGAAAAACTAAAAAAATAACAATTAATAATAGTTAATAAAACTAATACCAATTACAGGACATACAAGTGGTCAAAACCCTGTTCCCTCCTATACCTCTCGACTTCTCTATCTCTTTTCCTCCTTTCCTCTCCTAAGTTCTAAGAACAAAAAGGTTTCCCCTTATGATAAATTTTCAGCTTTGCATTTTCTCTTTCTTTTATATAATAAAAGGATCAAACCCAATTTTGACTGGCATCTGAACGGATCAATTTTGACCGATCGCACCAGTTCTTATGCTAGCGGGTCTATAGCTATGAATCGGTTCGGACACATGACCGGTTCTCAATTGAACCAGTCGAACCGGACAATTCGGGCTGATTCTAAAAATATTGTTAATAGCAATATTACTCAAGCATAGTTAATTTACATTTACCACAATTTTTTTACTTTTGAACGGGATAATTAATTATGACTGATGATGCCCTCTAAAATCTACCTGATAAACCCAAGAGCTAGGAGCAGGCCTCCAAGCAGGGCAGGTCATCAGGCCAAAACAGTAAGTCATTTGTCCAAGCTCGTTCTGGCCAAAATAGTAAGTCATTTGTCCACAAAGCCTCTTTTGTTATCACTGATCTAGTAGGCATACGAAAAAGCCTCGTACAGCAAACATAGTCATCAAACATCAAGGATTCTACATCATACAGGTGGCCAACACGTGGGACCACATCATCCTAAAAAATCTCATCCAAATTCCAAGAGGATTGGATGGAGTACGGATTTTTCTCAATAGGTAACAAGTTTCCCAGAAAACATGGCAGATGTGGCAAGGATGATTCAAACGATCATCTCTCTCTCAATTCTTATCCGATTCATGCATGGTTTGTTGGAGAACATAGCGGATTCCCTAAGTTTCCAACTCCGTATGGCACTCAACGTTATTCCCCCAGAATCGAACACACAAGCCATTATAAAATTAATGACTGCACAGTCATTTGTCAAGTAACTTTTACCTCACTTTAATACTTCACTTGCACAAGGATTCTCTCTATTTTTCAGCTAATCTAAGTTCATTTTTTGCACACTTCAACACTTCACAACACCACTTCAGCATTATAGTCACTTATTTGAAGTTTTCTATTTTATTTTTATCAGTTAGAACATCACTGACTTAAGCATCAGAGTGCTAACCCCTCATTATAGGGTAGTCCCCCATCAATATGGAGATTTTCGTGAAGGTCCCTCGACTTTTCTGGTGCTGCTGAATTTTGGTATGCATCATTGGCGTCGTCTGTGGGAACACTTGAGCTTTGACGTGAGAAATGGCTGATTCAGATAACATCGGATCTTTTTTTAGAGATGTGTCCCTCCCTGCTGCAGTAGGATCCACCATCCTACCTCCTGAACAGATGAAGAGCGCCTCCAGTGCCCCTGCTCCAGTTGGTGTCCTCCCGGCTCCAGTTGTCGATTGTCCCGCTCCAGCTAAGGCCTTCCCTGCTCTAGCTGGTGCCTTTTCGGCCGCAACTGGTTTTGTCCCCGCTCCTACTGTTTTTGATCTGCTCCATTATGAGCACCTTCGCCAGTTCAGAGTAGAGACCATTCACTCAACTTTTTGCGGCTCCCAAGCAAGTGGTGTAGGATGCTATTACCAGTGGGAGAGAGGAGGAAAGCCAGGAAGTCAACCGATGGACGAGCCAACTCCTGCTGGACAACAACACGATAGATCCCTCCCTACTGGCTTCGCCAGCAAAGAGGCAGCGCCTTGCCAGCCTCATGAAATTTGGCAAGCCCTCAAGAAGGAAGTGGTCGAGCTTCGCCAGCAGGTAACGAAGGATGCCTTACCTGCAGATTATGGTATTTCGTTAAATGCGAACATCATGGCAGATGAGCTCCATGCTTATTTCGGAGCACCTTCACATCTTCCTGCCTCCAACGGCACTGCCGACCCTGCTGAACATATGTGTAAGTTCGAAAATGCAACCCTGTTGCATAGGTATATTGATGGTATTAAATACCGTGTTTTTCTTACTACACTGACTGACGCAGCTCAACAATGGTTTGACCGGTTCCTAGCTAGAACAGTAAGATCTTTTGCAGAGTTTAGTTCCCTTTTCCTATACCAATTTGCTAGTAGCAAGAAGTACCAGAAATCGGCTATCAACCTTTCCGGAGTCAAGCAGGAGGGAAATGAGACACTAAGAGCCTATGTACAATGTCTCAACAATGTTGTCCTGGAAGTTCCTACTACCCACTAGGAGGTGCTGACCAACGCTCTCACCCAGGGACTCCAAGTAGGACCATTCTTTGAATCTTTAGCAAAGAAACCTGCAGCTAATTTCCATGAAGTACTAGTTCGCGCAGAGAAGTACATGAACCTCAAAGATGCTGGGATGGTCGGGAAGGGGGACAACAAGGACCGGAGGAGGAAGGAGAAACCTCCTCCACCTGCAGAAGTTGGGGAGAGCCCCGGGGACGGTTCAACCCCCTCGATTCGAAGAATGAGCATTCCACCCTGCTGCTTACAAGCCCGACACAGATGTTATATTTTTATAGGTACCACATAGAATAGGGATATGATACCAACAAGTGCAACCAACTAAGACAAGAGATAAAACAACTTGTCCAAGCCGGCTACTTGAAACACTACGTCGATAAGAACCTGCGTTGTGAACAGAAGGAGGAATGCTCCACCAGAACAATTCCCGCAGGAGCGAGGAGCAGGTCGTTGATCCCCCCAGGAGGGAGCACAGAAAGGATACATTCTTGGTTGAGGAATAGAACCCAGAAAACACTCCTTTCAAGGGGGTAATCATATTATTGTAGGAGGTGTTAGAATAGGTAACCATGAAGCCAATCTGATTGGGCTAATGTAACCTATGTCTGAACAATTTCAGAGTTTTAATAAATTGTAATGAATAAGAAGATGATATTCATTTGGCTTATAGTTTCTTTGTGTTAACTTTACTGTTTTATTATAACTGTTCACTGCACAAGCAAAGCCCACAGACTGAAATCACATTCCGGGAAACTGGAACTACGCATTGGATGGTAGGTTCATGAAATCAGTTTCTTCGGATCGGTCTGAAATACTCCAATTCAAGGAATTTCGAGATAGGGCATCGAGAATCCATTTGAGACTTGCACTAAGCATCTGCAGTCGCATTTCATCGACAAGTGACGAAGCTCCTCCACGTAGTGTTAGTGGGTCAGCCAGCTATGTGGTAGCTGACTGAGGTGACTCGTGGGAATCATCATATGGAAGACCTTGAGTAGGGTCAGTTAGGTATGACTTGTGTTCCCGGTTCTAACAGTACAAACTGATCCTTGGACTTGAGGGATTACTGAGTTCACCTGCACACCGTGCCTGTATGTTAGGTATGGCGAGAGGCTGCCAAATCATAGTCACTCGGTAGTCATAAGCCCTATCTAGTACAGTTAAAATGTGTAGTGTGATAGTAGATCTGGACATAGGATCCATCTCCTGTCAGAAGGCTAACGGTGATATCTCACTATACTCTGAGACTCGTCCCGAATAAATCTGTGGCCAGTGTAACTGAACAAAAGGGTAGGACCCCTGTGACGTTTAGTGTGGACGAGGCAAGGCTTAGATAAAAAATGAGTACCTACATTTCCATGCCCTAGACTCTAAGTAGTGAGATTGTAGATGGAAGGATAGACGTACTAAAGAGCCTAAATGTTCACACCACAAACATTCACTTAGTCTCACATGGTAATGGACGAATTCTTGTCATAGGATGGTTGAAAATTTGGCCAAGTCTAGCTGAGGGTGAACCTAAAGAGTCTCACATAATTCGCACGCATCAAAAGGTAAATCAATTTGGAATTAAATTTACAGAGGATTGAACGATTTAAATTGGATTTAATCGGTTCTCTTTTTTCTTGGGATGTTGATTCCTTTAATTAGATTAAGAGGAATTAACTAACGTAAATAAATTGAATTTATTGGAATAAATTATGTGGGTTTAAAATAAATATTATTATTTATTTGATTTATTTAAAAGCCCCTTGGATTATTTAAACGAGATTTAAATATTCCATAAAAAAAATGGATAGTTGAGATTAAAGAGGACAGATGAATGGCTAGGATTGGTTTGACCAATCTAAACCTAGTTTGACTAGGACTTTGACTAGGTCAAAATCCTAGTCAAATTAAGCTTCTAAAGTTGGAGTTTGAAGAGGAGTAGTATTCCTCCTCTATATATACTCCTAGGTTTACACTTTAGAAAGTTGATGAAATTCAAGAAACACACACATACACTCCACACATTTTTTCTCCCTCTTTGCTCGGCCACTCCCCCTCCCCCAAGAACAAGTTCTTAATTCTTTATTTCATACATTGAATCGAAGGAGGATTGATCACGTTAATTCATAACGTTTGGTCGATCCATCCTCTCTAAATACATACACTTGATTTTTCGCTAGCCCGAGGATCAAGATACATGGGTGGATTGCATGTACAATTTAGAGGGTCTCAAATTCGAGATCTTGGTGCAAAATGGGGAACAATGCGAGTAGCGGTTTGAAGACAAAACGACAACCGGGTAGGTTATTTCGTTTTGGAATTCTTTCGATTTCTACACCCTATAACCTCCATGATTTGCTTGTTTTAATTTTGTCATGAGATACAGGGAATGCCCGGGAGGTTCAAGGGAACAACCCTTGAACGTGTTGTATTTGTTCATGTTTGAGCATGCTTTAATTTTTTTTGTAAATTCTATTTTATATTGTGCTTCCGCATTCGCGCTTCTCCCAAGACGATCCACACACCTAGCATAGGCTTTCAGTGGTGTCTGAGCCTGGTTCAGTGTATAGGCCTAGGGTTTTATGTGTGTTTAAAGCATGAAAATGTGTTAAGGCATGATTTATGTGTTTCTTGATTTATATTTTCAAGCATGTCGTTTACCATGTTGGTAGTACATGTGTTCTTGGTGTTTCTTGGAAAACAGAGCAGGAATAATAAAACGGAACAAGAAATGGCATACGCGGTAGCTAACGGCTGACTGCGCGCGCAGTTCGCATAGCCAGGGCCGCAGACAGCTGCAGGCGCTGTCGGTCGCGCGGTCTGGATGAGCGTCCAGGCGCGCGTGCACGCAGGAGGAGGCGCCTGCGCGTGCGGGCCCCGCCAGTGCCTCTTGCGCACGCGATCAGCAGATGCGCGGCCAGTTAGGATGCGGCACACACATGGGCTGCGCCGCTAGGCGCGTGCGCACACAGGCAATGGAGCCTGCGGGCGCGCCCGGCAGGCACACCCGATGCACGTGCGCGCGGGCAGGCAGATCCTGCCTGGGCCGAGCGGGCAGAGGCGGGGCCAGGCGTGCGCGCATACAGGCTAGGACCTGCGCTCGCGCGCCCGGCGAGGCACGCTCTATGCGCGCAGGCAGCAGGTAGGGCCTGCCAACCTGCTTGCCTTGATAGGCCGTCGCCGGTAGCAGTGGCCCTTGGCCGTCCGGTGGTTTTCTTGCTTCTTAATTTTTAGAATATTTTCTGAAATTTTTTTTATCGATGTTGCTTGTTTTCTTGAAGGCATTAAATGGAAAATGTTTTATTTCTTTGGTTTGGAACCTCAAAATTTTAATATTTTTGAATAATGAGAAAAGGTTTTCCTAACAAGAAAAGGATTACCAACGTTGCACCAAGCTTACATGTATACCTTGGTCTTTTAACTCTTTTATGAATTATATGATTGGATATCATGGCTTATGTGTATTTTTGATTATTTGATATCATGAATTATGTGCGTTGATTGAGAACGGATGATCACAAACCCTAAACCGAGTGTATGGTTTAATTTCATATTGGCCTCTGTGCCTCATTTGTTTTTTCTCCTTCTCTTTTCTGGTTGCCTTGGAATAATAAGACTTTCTATCTTCCTCCAATTATACTCCCCCCGGGTTATCGCTGGGATTTCTTTTAAAATTTGTAATGAGAGTAGTATAGTGGTGAGGTAGTATTTTTACTTTTATTTCCATGGTGGAGATGAAGGATGAACCAAAAAGGAGAATCCAAGGAGTTCTATGGAGGCCCGGCAAAGAAGGAGGCAAGGCCCATCAGTATGTTGATGGGTTACTATTATTAAATGTAGTAGGATAGGACAAATCTTAGATTGACCATAGATTCACTGCGGGCTCAGTGGGTCGCATACGATTTGGGCTTGTGATCATCCAACAGGGGCGTGCTAGGCTTTAATTTTTTTCATGTGGCTTTTATGATGAATGAATGGTTTATTTATCATATTACTGCTATGGGATGCAAATCTTTATAATGCATGGATGTATGTATGTATGAGATCTCGGTCATCAAACTAACACTTGGTTGGACAAAGTTCAATATTAGATCCTTAATAAATGGACTAGGACTCTAGGAGTTTGTCCAAGCCTTCCATCCATGGCAAAGTGAGGAAGCTAGTTTCATTCTATAACGTGGTCTCACGAGTCGTGGCATGACTATCATGCTGAAAGAAGCTGCACTTTGTCATGAATGAAGAATACACTATTGTTGCATGTCTCACGAGTCGTGGGGTAGCAGTGAGTGCTATGATTCGGTCGATTAGGTCGGGTCTAATGCCTGAGTAACGTGATTCGCTTGGAGTCCACGGGATCACGTAAAAGGGTGAGGCAGATATCTTGGGAATCTCGTGGAACGAGAATGGTCTGGAATACCTCCCACAGATTATTTTCCATGCGAATCATAAAAGCGGGGTATGGAAGATATCGTTGTGGATCCCAAGCCCACTAGAGAAAAGTTTCGCGAAAACAACGTTTGAGAGTGTCGTATTTTCGTAGAAATAGTGGGAGAATTAAATGACTGAAGACCAAGTCTTTAATTTTTATTAGAACTTTCATTTTAATTCCGCTGATTAAGTTCTGTTTTTAAATGTAGATTTAAAACAATGTCTAAGAACCCATTGTCAACCGTACTTGAGACAAACAAGTTTAATGGAACCAATTGCAATGGCTGGTTGTGCAATCTGAGAATAGTCCTCGATTATGAGAACCAAGGCTATGTCACGGACAAGCTATTTCCTCGAACCTTGCCGGAAGGATCCACGCCCGAAGAACATGAGACATTCGAGGCTTGGCATCCGAATAATCGGAAAGTCCATAGCATCATACTTGTCTCTAGACAAATGAGATTCAGAAGCAGTATGAGAGGCTAGACGATATCCCGTCCATAATGGCTCGCCTGAAGGATTTATGTAGTCCTGGACCGGCATACTAGGTATGCCGCGACGAAGGCGTTCTTTGGAACCAAAATGACCGAAGGGTCCTCCGTACATGAGCATGGGATCAAGATGCTTACCTTGGTGGAAAAGCTCGAAGACCTCAAAACAGGGCTCGATAATGAGACGTACATTGATGTGATCCTTCAGTCACTCCCACCCTTCTTTGACCAATTCATTGTTAACTACAACATGAATACTCTTGAGAAGGGTATTCATGAGTTAATCAATATGTTGGTGCAATACGAGACAGTGACCAAAAAGTCTATGCCGTTGGTATTGTTTGGAGAGGCTTCAACTTCCAAGACGAAAGGCAAGGGTGCCGGACGTTGGAAAAGGAAGAAGAGGAAGGGAAAGGCCGTCAAAGCCGCTACCAACACTACGAGTGTTCTCGTTGCAAAGGTGGGGAAAGGCAAATAGAAAAGGAAGGTTGACTTAAAAGAAACAGTCAAGGGCAAATGACATATGTATTCATTGCCGTGAGAAAGGGCATTGGAAGAGGGATTGCCCCAAACTCCTCTCCAAGCAAGGTATATTTGTGAATGAGGTTAATATGGTTACTAACTCTGCCTCTTGGGTATTAGATACCGGCTGTGGAGCTCACATTTGCGGCGACTTGCAGGTGTTGAAAAGAAGCAGAAAGCTCAGTAGCGGTGAAATAGTCCTAAAGCTTGGAAATGGCAAGGCCATATCGACAGAAGCCATAGGATCCGCCACCTTAGTAGTTAGTGATCGTATTAGTATAGAATTAGAACAGGTTTATTATGTAACTAGCATGATTAAAAACATCATTTCCATTCCATTGTTAGACAACAGTAGTTATGAGTTTTCAATTAATAAAAATTGCTTTTATTTGATGAAGGGTGGATTTACTCATCTTCTTGGTACGCTTAATGACGGTCTCTATATCTTACAACAAACAAATTTTGTAATGAATGCTCAACACAAACGTTAAGTAGATAATGACGGGAATGCACTACTGTGGCATGCAAGGCTAGGTCATATCTCCCATGAAAGGATGAAGAAATTGGTAGACTCAAAGAACTTAGAGGTTGGGGACTTGATTGATCTACCAACTTGTGAATCCTGCCTTAGACAAAGCAGGCTTACCACAAGTCTTTTGGACTTGGTCCACACAGACGTGTGTGGACCACTAAGGACGCAAGCCTGAGGTGGGTTCTCCTACTTCATAACCTTCACAGGTGATCATTCACGGTACGGTTATGTTTACCTGATGAGGTACAAGTCTGAAGCTCTTGAGGAGTTTATAGAATTTAGACTTGAAGTCGAGAATGAAATCGGGTGCAAAATTAAACTCCCGCGGTCAAATCGAGGCGGCGAATACCTTAGTACTGCATTCCTTAATTATCTCAAAGAAAACGATACAGTGTCTGAATGGATACCTCCCGGGACACCGCAATTAAATGACGTCTCTGAAAGGAGAAATTGAACCTTGATAGACATGGTCCGATCCATGATGAGTTTTACAAAATTGCCCTAGTCCTTTTGGGGCTACGCATTGGAAACCGCAACTAAGTTATTGAACCTAGCATCGACCAGTGCAGTGACCCAAACACCATATGAGATATGGCACAGGAAGCCTGCATCCTACAACTACTTGAAAGTGTAGGGTAGTCCTGCATACGCCAATAGGTTAGTGGGAGACAAGCTAGAATCAAGGTCTAGTTTGTGCAGGTTCGTTGGATACCCTAAAGAAATTGTGGGTTATTATTTCTGTAACCCCTTGGAATAGAAGGTTTTCATTTCAATGAATGCAGTGTTCTTGGAACAAGGATTTCCAATAGGTGTCCAACATGATGAACTGATCCTTGAGGAGTCAAGTGAGACCAATCAGTCATCAACACCAAAAGCTGCGGATACCTCACTTAGAGGTTTCAGGATTGATAATCAACACATTGAGCGACCTCGCGAGGTTCAGCATGACAGGCATGTCAAATAACCTCAAAAGGAGCCAACCCCGGTACTTGAACCGCCAGCTCCTGTTATGTCTGCACCCACAGTCACCACTGACGTTCCCGTCCTCCGTAGGTTAGCTAGAGTGCCTCGCCCTCCCGTGAGGTATGGCCTGCTAAGCATGACCATTCAACTGGATAAGGATCCCAAGACATACGGGGATGCGATGTCTGACATCGACTCAGAAAAATGGCTTGAGGCCATGAAAGATGAAATGGACTCCATGAGCGAGAACAAAGTCTGGACACTTGTAGACCCACCCAAAGGCGTTAAACCAGTCGGGTGTAAATGGATCTATAAGCGTAAACTTGGCGTTGATGGAGAAGTTACAACCTTCAAAGCTAGGCTAGTGGCAAAAGGGTACACTCAGCGACCCCGGGGCGACTTTGAGAATACCTATTTGCCAGTAACCATGGCTAAGTCCATTCGAATCTTGCTTGCCATAGCAGCATGGTATGACTATGAAGTATGGCAGATGGACGTGAAAACGGCATTTCTCAACGGCTTTGTTAAGGAAGAGATCTACATGGATAAGCTGGAAGGATTCACGCTTTGCGGATAAGAGCAGAAGGTCTGCCGTCTCCAGAAGTCATCTATGACCTCAAACAAGCATCCCCTAGTTGGAACATTTGCTTTGATGAAGTCATACAAGGTTATGATTTTATCAAGAACGAATCCGACCTCTATGTATACAAGAAGGTCAGTGGGAGCTCCGTAGTGTTCCTAGTGCTTTGTGTGGACGCATTCTACTCGTAGGTAATGATCTTAGAATGTTGAGTAACACGAAAGCATGGTTATCCACTCAATTTTTCATGAAGGATTTGGGTGAAGCCTCCTACATTCTAGGCATCCAGATCGCCAGGGACAGATCTAAGAGAATGTTAGGATTGACCCAAAACTCGTATATGGAGAAAATCCTGAAAAAGGTTTCACATAGATAGCTCCAAACGAGGTTTCCTTCCCATGAGGCATGGGATCAAGTTGTCTAAGAAACAATCTCCTAAGACTGATGAGGAACTTGAAAGGATGAAGAGCATCCCCTATGCTTCTGCCGTAGGCAGCATCCAGTACGCCGTTCACTGCACGAGGCTTGACGCCGCTTACGCCTTAAGTGTAACGAGCATACATCAGCCCTGTGCAGTCGAGGCTCATTGGAATGCGGTCAAGAACATCCTTAAGTACCTGAGGAGGACTAAGGAAATATTCTTGGTCTATGGCAATGGAGAGTTAATCCTGGAAGGCTTTAGCGATGCTAGCTTCTAGGCGGATGACAATGATGTCAAGTCTCAGTCGGGTTATGTATCAGGCTTAATGGTGGTGTGGTAGCATGGAAGAGTTCCAAGCAAGCAACCACGGCTGATTCCACCACTGAAGCTGAATACATAGCAGCTTCAAAAGCTCCTAAAGAAGCGGTTTGGATGAGAAACTACATCCAAGAGTTGGGTGTGGTGCCTAGCATTGCCGAACCCGTGGTTATCTTCTGTGATAACAACGGAGCGATATTGCAAGCAAAGGAACCGAGATCCAATCACCGATCCAAGCACATTCTTAGACACTACCACCTTTTGAGGGAAATGGTAGGAAGAGGTGACGTCCAGATGGACCGAGTCAGCTCAGCAGACAACAGAGCAGATCCGTTGACAAAGCCTATGTCACAAACTGCTCATACGCAACATCTTGAGAAGATGGGGATTAGGCATATGGGGGATTGGCTTTAGGTCAAGTGAGAAATTGTTAGAATAGGTGACCATGAAGCCAATCTTGTTAGGCTAATGTAACCTATGTCTGAACAATTTCAAAGCTTTAATAAATTGTAATGAATAAGAAAGTGATATTCATTTGGCTTATACTTTGTCTGTGTTCACTTTATTGTTTTATTATAACTGTTCACTGCACAAGCAAAGCCCACAGAGTGAAATCACATTCCGAGAAACTGGAACTACGCATTGGATAGTAGGTTCATGAAATCAGTTTCTCCGAATCGGTCTAAAACGCTACAATTCAAGGAATCTCAAGATAGGGCATCGAGAATCCATTTGAGACTTGCACTAAGCATCTGCAGTCGCATTTTATCGACAAGTGATGAGGCTTGTCCATGCAGTGTTAGTGGGTCAACCAGCTAGGTGGCTATTGACTGAGGTGACTCGTGGGAACCGTCATATGGAAGGCCTTGAGTAGGGTCAGTCAAGTATAACTTGCGTTTCCGGTTCTAACAGTACAAATTGATCCTTGGACTTGAGGGATTATTGAGTTCACCTACTCACCGTGCCTGTATCTTAGGTATGGTGAGAGGCTGCCAAGTCATAGTCACTCGGTAGTCATAAGCCCTATCTAGTACAGTCAAGATATGTAGTGTGATAGTTGATCCCGAGATAGGATCCATCTCCTGTCAGAAGGCTGACGGTGATATCTCACTTTACTCTAAGACTCGTCCCTAATAAATCTATGGCCACAGTAACTAAACAAAAGGGTAGGATCCCTGTGACGTTTGGTGTGGATGAGGCAAGGGTTAGTCGAAAATGGATACCTACATTTCCATGCCCTAGACTCTAAGTAGTGAGATTGTAGATGGAAGAATAGACGTACTAAAGAGCCTAAATGTTCACACCACAAACATTCACCTAGTCTCTAATGCCATGGACCGTTGCTAGACGGTCACCCATGTTAACGGACAAATTCCTGTCATAAGATGGTTGGGAATTCGGCCAAGTCTAGCTGAGGGTGAACCTAAAGAGTCACACACAATCCGCACGCATCAAAAGGTATTTAATTTGGAATTAAATTTAGAGAGGATTGAACAATTTAAATTGAATATAATCGGTTCTCTTCTACTTGGGATGTTGATTCCTTTAATTAGATTAAGAGAAATTAACGAAAATAAAAAAATTGAATTTAATGGAATAAATGATATGGGTTTAAAATAAATATTATTATTTATTTTATTTATTTAAAAGCCCCTTAGAATATTTAAATGGGATTTAAATATTTCATAAAATAAATGGATTGTTGAGATCAAAGAGGAGGATGAATGGATAGGATTGGTTTGACCAATCTAAACCTAGTTTGACTAGGACTTTGACAAGGTCACAATCCTAGTCAAGTTAAGCTTCTAAAGTTGGAGTTTGAACAGGAATAGGATTCCTCCTCTATATATACTCCTTGGTTTACACTTTAGAAAGTTGATGAATTTCAAGAAACACACACACACACTCCACACGTTTTCTCTCCCTCTTGTTCGCCCACTCCCCCTCTCCCAAGAACAAGTTCTTGATTCTTTGTTTCATACATAAAATCTAAGGAGGATTGATCACGTTAATTTATAACGTTTGGTCGATCCATCCTCTCTAAATACATACACATGATTTTTCGCTAGCATGAGGATCAAGATACGTGATGGATTGCATGTACGATTTAGAGGGTCTCAAATTCGAGATCTTGGTGCAAAACAGGGAACAACGCGAGTAGTGGTTTTGAAGACAAAACGACAACCGGTTAGGTTATTTTGTTTTGGAGTTCTTTCGAATTCTACACCCTATGGCCTCCATAATCTGCTTGTTTTAATTTAGTCATGAGATACACCGAATGCCCGGGAGATTCAAGGGAACACCCCTTGAACGTGTTGTATTTATTCATGTTTGAGCATGCTTTAAATTTTTTGTAAATTCTATTTTATATCGCGCTTCCGCATTCGTGCTCCTCCCGGGATGATCCATACACCTAGCATAGGCTTTCAGAAGGACCTACTGACGAGGACTCCAGCAGAGCCAGGCGCGCCCATGCCCGCGCTGCTCGGACAGTAATGGAGCTTGACCACAAACCACCAAAAGAGGATCCTATGATCCCTTTTGCACCTATTGAAATACAGGGAGTTCATTTACCTCATAATGATGCACTTGTTATTTCTGCTACTCTTGCTAACTACGCTATTCAATGTATCTTTGTGGATTCCGACAGTTCCGCAGATATCCTCTTCTATGAATCTACAGATAGATGGAGCTCGATAACATTCCACTGGAGCTAGCAAACATGTCATTGTATGGTTTTGCAGGGGATATTGTACACACTCTCGGACAGATCTTGTTCCCCTTATCCTTGGGAGTAGACATGCCCTTATTGTACAACGTTATTATAGGACGACCCATTCTAAATGCTTCTAAGCTATTGTCTCCACCTACCACATGAAGTTAAAATTCCCAAGTGGAGTCGGAGTAGGAGAAGTCACAAGTGACCAATACACTGCCCAAAAATGCTACGTCGAGTCGTTGAGGGAAGGCAACAGGAAGGACATGGAGGTAGACCTTTCCCAGCCCAGCAGAGAGAAGGGGAAAAGATCTATGCAGCATGATGAGCAAGGAAACAAGATTCCTGCTCAAATTCAACCCACTGAAGAGTTGTTGATCATTTACCTGGTAGTAGGACAGCCAGACAAAACCATCAGGATCGGCTCCCAGCTGAGCCTTGACTTACCAGGGCGACTAACGTCCTTTCTATAGGAAAATTCAGATGTCTTCGCATGGTCAGCCCAGGAGCCATCATTGCAGTACATAGCCTGAACCTGGATCCAGCCTTCCCTCCTGTAAAACAGAAGAAGAGACATTTCGGTCCTGAGAAAGACAAGGTCATCCAGGAGGAGGTAAGCAAACTCCTTGATGCAGGATACATCAAGGAGATCCAATTCCCCTAATGGTTATCCACTGTAGTACTTGTCCCTAAGCTAGGTAACAAATAGTGCATGTGTGTAGACTTCAGAGATGTGAATAAAGCTTGTCCTAAGGATTTTTATCCCTTACCTCGTATAGACCAGTTGGTGGGTTCCACCGCTAGTCATGAACTGTTAAGTCTAATGGATGTGTCACAAGGTTACCACTAGATTATGCTTAACACCGACGACCAGAAGCAAATGAGTTTCATCATATTAGGGGGGAACATATTGCTATATTGTTATGCCCTTTGCACTGAAAGATGCAGGTGCTACATACCAATGATTGGTGGATCACATCTTTCGAGAACAGCTCAGATGAAATATGGAAGTGTACGTGGATGACATGCTAGTGAAGAGCAGGCAAGCCGACCAGCACATTGCAGACCTTGCTGAAACCTTCAGCATACTCAGAAAGTACCACATGAAGCTGAACCCGACTAACTGTGCATTCGGTGTTCGAAATGGATGATTTCTTCTTGGTTACATGGTGATAGAGAAGGGTATCAAGGTCAACCTAGATAAATATGAGCAATCTAGGAGATGAAGCCCCCCTACCAACCTCATGAAGTACAGAAACTTGTTGGTCGTATAGCCACCTTTAGCATATCACGCTCAGCGGAGCAGATGCTCCCTTTCTTTACGACCTTAAGAAAAAGCCAAGGATTTCGCATGGGATGAAACTTGGCAACAAGCCTTCCTATATCTAAAGACCTACCTAGCCGAGCTGTCTTTGCTCACCAAACCTTCACTAGGTGAAACATTATACTTATATCTTGATGTAGGTCAATATGTTGTGAGTTCCATGGTCATCAAGGAGGATGATGGAATGCAGAAACCTATATACTACGTTAGCATGGTATTACATGACGCTGAGTAGAGCTACCCTAAGGTAGAAAACCTAGAATTTGCCTTGGTAACAACTGCTAAGATATTACGATCTTACTTTTTATCGCATTCTATTATTGTGCCGACTAACACCCCCCTGCGAACTATGCTGGGGAAAGCTGAGACTTCAGGCAAGATGATTAAATGGACTGTAGAGCTCAGCGAGTATGACATCTCTTACAAGCCCAGGATGCCCATCAAGGCCCAGGCACTTGCTGAGTTCATAATTGAGATTGCACTTGCCATAGAAGAGAGGGGACATGGCTATTCCATGTGGACGACTCCTCCACCTACATGGGTAGTGACGCAAGTATCATGCTGACTAGCCTAGAAGGGGATGAAGTAGAATTTTCCTTGAGGTTCAACTTCAAGGCTTCGAACAATGAAGTCGAGTACGAAGCCCTCATAGCAAGCATTAAGATGGCATTAGACACAGCAGCAAGGAATGTAACTTCTTACTATGACTTCCAGTTTATAACCAATCAGGTGGGAGACACATAAGACGTTAAGGAGGATCGCATGAAGGGATACCTTCAGGAAGTGAGAGACCTTAAGAGTAGGCTGAAGAGCTTTCAGCTCCACTAGATTCCCAGCACTGAAAACACTAAGGCTAATTACCTTACCCGACTGGCTAGCTCCTTGACCGACTGCAGCACTCGTACTCTCATTGTAAGGACCCTCACTAAGGTTACTTCTGACACTAACGTGTGCGTCTTGCAATTTAGCACAAATTGGAGGAAACCCCTCCTTGATTACATACAAAAAGGAATCCTTCCTGCCGATGAAAGTGAAGCGGCCCGTCTGAGGAGTCGGGTAACTAGATTTACATTACTAGGAGGAATCCTCTACAACCGTAGCTTTTCCCAACCTTACCTCCAATACCTATCAGCAGAGGAAGGAAGATCCGTGCTACAGGAGATACATGAAGGATCTTATGGATCCCACACAGGTAGTATGACCCTCGCAGGGAAAACTTTGACAGATAGATACTTTTGGCCTACTATAAAGAGGGATGCGATAAACTGGGTGAGAAGGTGTGAGCACTGTCAGAAGCATGCCCCACTCATCCATGTACCAGCTGAGCCCTTGAAGGCCCTCTCAACACCTTCCCCATTTTTCTATGGGAATGGACATAGTCGGTCCTTTCCTGGTTGCACAAGGACAACGCAAAATTCTTGCTCGTGGCAGTAGACTATTTCAGCAAGTGGGTGGAGGCGGAACCCCTTGCCAAAAAAACAAAAAAATAAAGTGCTCAACTTCTTGTGGAAAAACATCGTATGTAGGTATCACTGACCTCGTGTTCTTATTTCTAGCAATGGTTGCTAGTTTCAGGGCTGAAAAATTCAAAACTAGTGCACCTACTTGGGCATCCAGCAACGTTTCACATCAGTATCATACCCACAAGCCAATGGGCAGGTAGAAGTCACAAACCGGATTCTAGTGCAAGGCATCAAGACCAGGCTGGAACAAGTAGGAAGGTAGTGGGTGGTGTGGTCTTATAGAACCATTCCTAGATCAACTATAGGAGAAACTCATTTCAATTTGGTGTATTGCTTAGAGGCCATAATCCCTGCTGAAGTAGGAATCCTTCAAAATACAACACTACGAGCAGGAGGATAACAATACCCTGTTGCGTACCAACCTGGATCTCATTGATGAAGTTCAAGAGGATGCTCGAACTCGCATGGAAAGATACAAATAGAAGGTGGTCAAAGCCTACAACAGAAGGGTGAAGATAAGAGAATTTCAGGTGGGAGACCTCGTGCTGAGATGAGTAAATGCCTTAAAACTAGTAGGGAAACTGACTCCCAACTGGGACATCCCGTACGAAGTAAGCTAGATTATCAAATATGGAGCCTACAAGTTGCAAAACACAGATGGCAGAAAGCTCTCATGACCATGGAATGTGTATAACCTCAGGAAGTTTTAGTCCTGAACGCCCTGCTCTATACGCATTACTTTACTACCTGCTTAATCAGCATTTACTACTTAAATAAAGAGCGATTTCCACTGATGGCAGGAGGGCTAACTAACATGCCCGATCAGCAGGGGAGCTGGGTACTATACATATAAGGGCCACCCTATTGTAGTAGGAGTATTCCTACTTAAGCTAGAAACCTCGTAACAGGTTGTATCATTCTCACATTAAGGTATTTTCTACTAAGACCACTCTTTGCTAAAGCATGTCTCCTACCAGTTCTGTACTTTCATCAGGTGTGTAGGGCAGGATTGAAACCTACTCAGCATTTACACTTACTTTGAGTTGGAAAGTCTCCTTATCTCACTACCTGCCTGCAGGGAAAAGCCTACTTAACAAGCATATCACAAACTGATGAGTTGGGATATTCCCAATAATGCTATTACACTAACCTGCAGGAAATAGCAAGGCGACAAGCATATTCCTCCATAATAAGTGCTAGAATAGGTGACTAGAAATCTAATAGGTTTCGCATTTTCTAACCTATTTGACAAATTGATGTAATGTAATATAATGTGATGAATGAAATGAGTATTCATTAACATGGGAACTTCCTTTGTTGTGCTCATTTTTCATATGTTAAAATGGTATTTTTACATATATCACAACAAAGCCCGAGACCACGGTTAACAACTCATGCAGTTGGGCCACGCATTGGATGGTGGTCACGAAACCAACTGATAAAGAGTTGAGTCTGAAACGTTCCAAGTCGAGGACCTCGAGACAGGGCATCGAGAGTCCTATAGAGACTTGCAGCAAGAGTCGTATTCATTGGATGAGTACCGTGTTTCATCGGCGACAGGCGTAGGACGCTTGTACGATCTATGTGGGTTGGTCAACTAGGGTCGAGCTGACTTGGGGGGATCATCATATGGAAGCCTTAGAGGCTTGGTTGGTATGACTGGATTACCCGGTTCCGATAGTATGTGAGTAGTCGTCAGACTTGAGTAACAATGGCAGTCACATGCACACGATGGTTGTATCTTGGATCTGGCAAGAGGTGGTCATTTTGTAAGATGATCATTATAAACCTTGTCCATTGCAGTCAGAATGTGTAGCGAGGACGGTTGGTTCCAAGAAGAGGATCTATCCCCTGTCAGTCTGTGACAGAGGTATCTCCTATGCACTTGGAGACACGTTCATGCTGCTTAAACCTGTGGCCACAGTGGTTGGTCGAACATGAAATGGTTTCCTGTGTCGATGCAATGAGGCATGCATAGTCTCGAGTATTAAGCATAGAGGCCTAGCCAAGGATGGGAATCGACGTCCAATTCCATACCCTAGACTAAGTCCGGGAGACGGTAGACAAAAGGACCGTACCCGTACGGAATCGGCGCCTAAATGTTCACGCCAACATTCACCTAGTCTCTGGTGTCGTGGACCGTTGATAGAATAGCCACCCATGGTAATGGGCACTTGTTGGACACGGGCCCAAGTCTAGTTGAGGGTGAACCTAAAGGGACACACACAAATCACCGAGAAGGTGGATAAATTGACTTGGAGTCAATTTTGGAGGATAATAAGTAATTGGATTACTTAAGGGGTTGTCCATTGGAAGGACGGACAAATATTGTATTGGGCCATCGTTTTAATCGGTAAATGGGATTTATCGGTTAATATGGAGAATCGAAAATTTGATCTTTTAATTGGATTAAATGATTGAACGGGAATTATTTAAATGGGCCATAAATTAAATGGGATTTAATTTTGGGTTCGTTGTAATTGGATTACCGTGAAACCCGGTCCATTAAATTTTCATGAGGTGTGTTAATTCAACTCTTGGAATAAGAAGAAGTTGAACTTCTTCCCTATAATGGTATGACTGAAAATTACCACTCTTGGAGAGGTAAAAATCGGCCATACATGGCCTTGGTGATGTTGACTTGTCCCTTTTGGTAAGGGACAAATCAATTCCAATCATGCCTTTCTCATTTGGTATGATTAGATCATACCTTATGAGATGGTAGGCTTGATTGTTGAATTTGTGGGATTCATTGGGATGTATCTAGACATCCTTGGATGAACGTAAACACATTCCAATAATCACATTAATTTTGTATATATATGAGTATATACAATCATCGATGCAAGAGAATTTTATTTTCATCTTTTTCTAGAAAAAAGAAAAAAAACACACCTCAATTTTTCCTCTCGTTTTCGGCCACTCCCATACACATCCCATTTGATTCTTCATTTGATCTTGGATCATTTGGAAGAACAAAGTTAGTTCAAGAAAAGACACTAATACAATAGTGTTCTTGTTTCTTGAAAAGTGTCCTCTAGATCCGTTTTCTTCTAGTAAGGAAAACGTGCATCTTCCGGTGTGGTGTGGACTATTTTAGAGAGTTCATACATTTGGAATTATTGAGCATTACCGGAGAGGAACAACGCTCGTAGCCGTGCAAGCGATTTAACTACAAAGGTAATTCGGTTTTATAATTTTGTAGTATGCTTTTCTATGTCTATGCTTTATGTGTAATATATGTTGATAATATTATCAAATCCTACATGGAACACCCCGTTGAGTACCCAAGGGTCCACCCCTTGGGGTTTTGTGATAATTGATTTAAATATACACTATTTCGCATTCTCACGCTTCTGCTCTCGCTCCTGGGTGGATTCGTTTGTCCTTTGCAAGTGGTCTTCGAACCCGGTTCGATGTAAGGAGTATAGATTTATGTGCTTGGCATGTATAACTTGCTTTTACGGCCTTATGAGCATGTACTTATGTATGAATATACGAATGAATGTGCTTGTTCACTTGTTTAAATTTGATGGACATCGTATGTGCAATTTTGTAGATTGTATCTTAAAATTGCATGTTTACTTTCAGTTTATTTTATTTATTAATATGCTAAAATTGAGAAATTGAAAAAAAAAAATAGACAGCAGCGGCAGTAGTTGGCTTCCGCCTTGCCGGCCGGTCATTGGCTGGGGGGACGGGCGTCGGGCACTCGCGAGCTCACACCTGCACGCATCCTAGCCAGCTTGCCTACCAGCGTGCGTGCTCCCAAGGGCAGCCGCGTACACTGCGCCGTGCGCAGGCAGGCGCCTGCGCGCTCTGGGCTTCAGCCTGCTCGTGGGGGCTGCGCAAAGGCGCGCAGACTGCTAGCCGGGCTAGTGCTGCAAAGGGACGTGCACGCACGCACATGGCTGTGCAGGTGGCTGGCCAGTGAGCACAACGGCTGGGCCGTTTCGTGCCGGTTTTCGACGTTTTTCTTAAAATTGGATTTTCTGGTAATTTCTGCATATTTTTTGAAAATGAATTAATTTTGAATATTTGATTCTGGAATTATTGTTTTTTTTCTTAGATCAAATTTGCTTAAATAATTTGGGTTTAGTACATGCATTGGATGAATTGTATATGATGTCTATTAAATTCAAAATTTGAATCTTGTACATTATTTATTCGTACCTTGTGATGTTGGACATCACTTGGATATGTTGAATATCCATGATTGAGCATGATTATTTGGTATAATTGTGTTATGTGTGTTGATGGGATCAACATGGGATGATCACAAGAGCCCTTGATCCTATGTATGAATAAATGGTATTTATTTATGTTTCTGTCGGGTGGGGCCTGCGTGCCTCTTGTTTTGGGACTACCATCTCCCATTTTTCTAAGCCTCATGATGTTAAGGCTTGTTTATTTCCTTTCCATGTATTACTTTCATATGTAATGAGAGTAGCTAGTTTTGGTGAGATTTATTTTTGTAATAATAACAAGCCCAAGGAGTCGGAGGCCCAAGGCGTTACATCAAGGAATAAAACAAGAAGAGCCACAAGGCCCATTGGAATGACAATGGGTTAATTGCTTATGTAATAGTGTAGGACCATCCCAGACAGACTATAGACTCACTGCGGGCTCAATGGGTCGCATAGGTTGGGCTTGTGATCATCCTAGTAGGGGGATGCTATGTTTTCCTACATGCGGCGTATTTATTTAACGCTTTATGGATGTTGAATATTTATGCATGCTAAAACACTTAATGTGATGAGGTATCGGTCATTATCAAACTCTCATTAGGTTGGACCAAATTAAATATTAGGCCTAGAATGGACTTAGATCAAAATGGTATTTTTGATATGTCCAAGCTTTCCATCCACATCAATGTGGTGAGGAACCTACCACTACCCATGTATGGTGTCACAAGTCGTGGCAAACTTGGACTAAGGGAAAGCTGCACCATTGTAGAGATTGCACTCTTTGTTTCCCTGTCTCACGAGTCGTGAGGGGCGACAGTTGAGGCATGATTTGGTTGATAGGTCGGGCCCAACATTGAGTAACATGATTCGCTTGGAGTTCTCGAAACCATGCGAATAAGTGAGGCAAACTATCCTGGGAATCTCATAGGATGAGAATGATATTGGATACCTCCCATGAGGTTTTCTTCATGTAAATCGTAAAAGCGGGGCATGGAGATCACGCTTATGGATCTTGACCCCACTAGAAAATGGTTTCCCGAAACTCCACTTGAGAGTGGTGGACTTTCGTATAAATACTGGGATGGTTAAAGACTAAAAGACCATGTCTTCAACTTGAATAGTAATATTACCGCCATCTGCTGATTTCTGCTTTACATTTTCATAAATGTAGATATGTCTAAGAATCCTTTGACCATGGTACTTGAGACTAATAAATTCAACGGAACGAACTATTCGGACTGGCTAAGAAATCTAAGGATTGTCCTCGATTTCGAGAACCAAGCCTACGTCTTGGACGAGCCGTCGCCGAGCGACTTGCCGGAGGAGTCCACGCCAGAAGAACGTTTGACGTTCGAGAAATGGCATGAGGACAACAAAAAAGTACGCAATATCATATTGGCTTTGATGTCCAACGACATTCAAAAGCAATATGAGAGGCTAGACAACATCTCCGGCATAATGCTCCGCATGAACTAGGTTTAAGCGATTCCGGATAGGCATATTAGATGTGCCGCCACAAAAGCATTCTTTGGCACCAAGCTAGCTAAAGGATCATTTATACAGAGTCATGGGGTCAAGATGCTATCCCTAGTGGAGAAGCTCGAGGACCTTAAAGCTAGGCTTAACAATGACATGTACATTGATGTGATCCTTCAGTCGCTTCCTCCATCCTATGACCCGTTTGTTGTAAACTACAACATGAACGGACTTGAGAAGTCTATTCATGAGTTAATCAATATGCTGGTGCAATACGAGGCAACGACCCATAAGTTGGTGTCAGTGGTATTGATAGTAGAGGCTTCGACCTCCAAGGCGAATGGCAAGAGGGCCGAACGCTGGAAGAGGAAGAAGGGAAAAAAGAAGACGGTTGCAACTCCTGCTCGCGCTCCTAGCGCCCCTGTTGCCCCAGTGGGTATGGGCAAGGGAAAGGGAAGGCTCGAGGTTCCCAACGGTCCAAGGAAAATGATGTCTCCATGCATTGCCAAGGAATGTGGCATTGGAAGAGGGAGTGCCCACAACTCCTCCCCAATCTAGGTATGTTTGTGGTTGAAATAAACATGATAACTAATTCTGCTTCATGGGTGTTCGATACCGGATGTGGTGCTCACATTTACAATAATTGTAGGCACTGAAAACAAGCAGAAGGCTAACCAAGAATGAAATGATCCTGAGGCTAGGAGATAGCAAGGTCGTTGTTGCGGAAGCCGTAGGATCAATGGAGTTAGCCATTAGTAGTCATGTTAGGATTGTACTGAACGACTGTTTCTATGTACCTAGCATGATAAATAATATTGTATCCATACCCGTCCTTGATAAGGAGGGTTATTCCTTCACCATCAATAATAGTGGCTTTTATATTATCAATGATGGTGTGTCTCATTTGCTTGATACATTGGTGAACTGTCTGTACATTCTTCAACAGTCTAATCGGATTATGACTGCAGAACACAAACAAAAACAAGATAATCAAGATAATGCACAAATTTGGCATGCGAGGTTAGGTCCTATTTCTAAGGATAGGATAAGAAGGTTGGTGGACTCACAGAGTCTAGAAATAGACGATTTGGACAACCTACCAACCTGCGAATCCTGTCTGAAGGGAAAGATGACCGAGAAACCCTTTGTTGGACAAAGCACACTAGCCAACGGTCTGTTGGATTTGATCCATACGGACGTCTGTGGTCCATTAAATACTCAGGTTAGAGGTGGGTACTCGTACTTCATAACCATTATCGATGATCACTCACGGTAAGGTTATGTTTACCAGATGAGGTACAAGTCTGAAACTTTTGGAAAGTTTAAGGAATACAAACTTGAAGTAGAGAACCAAACCGATCGTATGATCAAAGCCTTTCGATCGGACTGAGGTAGAGAGTATTTAAGTGGCGAATTCACTGATTATCTAAAGAGAATGGAATTCTCTATCAATGGACTCCTCGTGGAACACCACAATTGAATGGTGTGTCTAAAAGGAGGATCGGACCTTGTTCGACATGGTCCGATCCATGATGAGTTTTACCGAACTTCCCTTGTCCTTCTGGGGATATGCTCTTGAGACGGCGGCCAAAGTTTTGAACTTGGCGCCATTTAAGAAGATATCCCAAACGTCATATGGGATATGGATGGCAAGCCTGCCTCCTACAGATACTTGAAAGTGTGGGGTTGCCCAGCATACATCAAGAGATTAGTGGGAGATAAACTGGACCCCAGGTCTAGTTTATCCAAGTTCGTCGGATATTTGAAAGAAACTGTGGGGTATTATTTCTATAATCCCTCCGATTAAAAGGTGTTTGTCTCTCGAAACACAGTGTTCTTGGAAAAGGGTTTTCCAAAGGATAGTCGACTTCATGAGGTGCTCCTTGAGGAATCAAGTGAGGTACCCCATGAGACAGCAGTAACATCTGAGCCAGTAGTTCCCACTGACAATATTCCAGTCCTTCGTAGGTCGGCCAGAGTATCCCAACCACCTGATAGGTATGGATTTCTGGGCCTCACGGTCAGTTGGATAATGATACAAAGATGTACGGAGAAGCGATGTCGGATATTGATTCTGATAAGTAGCTTGAGGCCATAAAATCCGAAATGGACTCGATGGGTGCAAATCAGGTTTGGACCCTAGTGGACCCACCCAAAGGGGTAAAACCCGTAGGCTATAAATGGGTCTACAAATGTAAGCTTGGAGCTGACGGGGAGGTTACAACCTTCAAAGCTAGGCATGTGGCGAAAGGTCACATTCAAGGACTCGGGTTGATTTTGAGGAAACCTACTCGCCCGTAGCAATGGCTAAGTCCATTCGGATATTGCTTGCCATAGCAGCATGGTATGACTATGAAATATGGTAGATGGACGTGAAAAGTGCCTTCCTGAATGATTTCGTAGAGGAAGAGATCTATATGGATCAACCGAAAGATTTCACATCTGTTGGAGAAGAGCAGAACGCCTGCCGGCTCCAAAGGTCCATCTATAGCCTCAAACAAGCTTCCCGAAGCTAGAACATACATTTTTATGAGGTCATACAGGGATATGATTTCCTCAAGAACGAGTCCGATCCTTGTGTATACAAGACGATCAGTGGGAGCTATGTTGCGTTCCTTGTGCTTTACGTGGATGACATCTTGCTCATTGGGAATGATGCTAAGATGTTGGGAACTACTAAAGCTTGGTTGTTAACATAATTTTCCATGAAGGATATGGGTGAGGCATCCTACATCCTTGGCATCAAGATCTACAGGGATAGATCTAGAAGGATGTTAAGAATGGCCCAGTCCTTGTATATTGAGAAGGTCTTGAAGAGATTCAAGATGCAGAACCCAAAATGACGATTCCTTCCTATAAGGCATGGAATAAGTTGTCCAAGAAGCAGTCTCCTAAGACTGATGAGGAGCTTAAACAGATGTTGGACATCCCCTATGCTTCAGCTGTAGGCAGCATTCAGTACGTTGTCTAGTGCACTAAACCTGATGTGGCTTTCGCTTTGAGCATGACTAGTCGATATCAGGTGTGTGCTCGGGGAGGCACACTGGAGTGCGGTCAAAACTATCCTGAATTACCTGAAAATGACTAATGACATGTTCTTGATCTATAGTAGTGGAGAATTGATACTGGAAGGCTATAGCGACGCTAACTTCCAGTCGGATGACAATGATGCCAAGTCTCAGTCTGATTTTGTATTCAGACTAAATGGTGGCGTGATTGCTTGGAAGAGTTCCAAGCAGGTTACCACGGCGGACTCCACCACAGAGTCAGAACACATAGCAGCTTCGGAAGCTGCTAAGGACGCGGTTTGGATGAAGAGCTACATCCAAGAGTTGGGTGTAGTACCTAGCATCGCTGAGCCAGTGATTATGTTTTTCGATAACAATGGGGCAATAGTGCAAGCAAAGGAACCGAGATCTCATCATGGATCCAAGCATATTCTTAGACGCTACCATCTAGTCAAAGATATGGTTAACAGGGGTAACGTTCGGATGGACCGAGTCAGCTCCGCAGAAAACATAGCAGATCCACTTGCTAAGCCCGTGTCGCCAGTTTCCCATACTCAGCATCTGGATAAGATAGGTTTGAGGTCAATGGGTGGTTGGCTTTAGGTCAAGTGGGAGATTGTTAGAATAGGTGACCAGAAAACCAATAGGTTTGGCATTTTGTAACCTATTTGACAACATGATGTAATGTAATGAGTATTCATTAGCATTGGTACTTCTTTTGTTGTGCTCATTTTCCGTATATTAAAATGGTGTTTTTACATATATCACAACAAAGCCCACAGACCACGGTTAACAACTCATACAGTTGGGCCACGCATTGGATGATGGTCATGAAACCAACTGATAAAGAGTTGGGTTTGAAACATTCCAAGTCAAGGACCTCAAGATAGGGCATCGTATAGAGACTTGCAGCAAGAGTCGAATTCATTGGATGAGTGTCGTGTTTCATCGGCAACAGGCGTGGTTTTCGCCTATACAATCTTGGTGGGTTGGTCGACTAGGGTCAAGCCGATTGAACTGACTCACGGGGATCATCATATGGAAGCCTTGGAGGCTTGGTCGGTATAAATAGATTGCCCGGTTCCGATAGTACGGGATTAGTCCTCAAACTTGAGGAACCATGGCAGTCACGTCGACACGATGGCTGTATCCTGCATCTGGCAAGAGGTGGTCATTCTGTAAGATGATCATTATAAGCCTTGTCCAGTGCAGTTAGAATGTGTATCGAGGACAGTGGGTTCCAAGAAGAGGATATATCCCCTGTCAGTATATGACAGAGGTATCTCCTATGCACTCGGAGACACGTTCATGCTGCTTAGACTTGTGGCCACAGTGGTTGGTCGAACCGGATATGGTTTCTTGTGTCGATGCAATGAGGCATGCGTAATCTCGAGTATTAAGCATAGATTCCTAGTCAAGGATGGGAACCGATGCCACATTTCATACACTAGACTAAGTTCGGGAGACGATAAACGGAAGGACCGTACCCGTACGAAATTGGCGCCTAAATGTTCACGCTAACATTCATCTAGCGTCTGGTGTCGTGGACCATTGCTAGAATAGCCACCCATGGTAATAGGCTCCTGTTGGACACGGGAACAAGTCTAGCTAAGGGTAAACCTAAAGGGTCACATACAAATCCCCGAGAAGGTGGATAAATTGACTTGGAGTCAAATTCGGAGGATAATAAGTAATTGAATTACTTAAGGGGTTGTCCATTGGATGGACGGGCCGATATTGTATCGGGCCCTCGTTTTAATCGGTAAATGAGATTTATCGGTTAATATGGAGAATCAAAAATTGGATCTTTTATTTGGATTAAAAGATTGAATGGGGATTATTTTAAGTGGACTGTAAATTAAATGGGATTTAATTTTGGGTTCGTTGGAATTGGATTACAGTGAAACCTGGTCCATTAAATTTTGGCCCGAGAGGTGTGTTAATTCCACTTTTGGAATAAGAAGAAGTTGGACTTCTTCCTAATAAAGGTATGGCCGAAAATTACCACTTTTGGAGAGGTAAAAAGCGGCCATACATGGCCTTAGAGATGTTGACTTGTCGTTTTTGGTAAGAAATAAATCAATTCCAATCATGCCTATCTCATTTGGTATGATTAGATCATACGTTATGAGATAGTAGGCCTGATTGATGAATTAGTGGGATTGATTGGGATGTATCTAGACATCCTTAGATGAAGCTGGCACATTCCAATAACCACATTAATTTTGCATATATATGAGTATATACATTCACCAATGCAAGAGAATTTTATTTTCATCTTTTTCTAGGAAAAAGAAGAAAAACACACCTCAATTTTCCTCTCATTTTCGGCCACTCCCATACACATCCCCTTTGATTCTTCATTTGATCTTGGATTATTTGGAAGAACAAAGTTAGCTAAAGAAAAGACACTAATACAATAGTGGTCTTGTTTCTTGAAAAGTGTCCTCTAGATCGTGTTCTTCTAACAAGGAAAATGTGCATCTCTTTCGGTGTGGTATGGACTACTCTAGAGAGTTCATACATTTGGATTTGGTGAGCATTTCTGGAGAGGAACAATGCTCGTAGCCGTGCAAGCGATATAACTATAAAGGTAATTCGGTTTTACAATTTTGTAGTATGCTTTTCTATGTCTATGCTCTAATGTAATATATGTTGATAATATTATCACATCCTACATGAAATGCCCGGTTGAGCACCCAAGGGTACACCCCTTGGGATTTGGTGATAATTGTTGTAAATATACGCTATTTCGCATTCACACGCTTCCACTCGCGCTCCAAGGCTAATCCGCTTGTCCCTTTCAATAAGAGCAAACATCTTTCCAGGAAATGAAGCAGATATTATAAACCATTCACAAAAGTGGGGGACAGGAGAAATGGAATTCAAGGCACCCATGTGCCAACAGCTAAGCAAAAATATTCCAAGCCCACGCACGGGCACAATCAAAACTTCACGCAGGTATCAAATATCCAAAAAAAGAAAAGTTAAATTTTTCTTCTTGCAAAGAGTGGGGAACATGTTTCATTTACCAGCAGGAGGGGGCACATTTGCTTCACCTGCTACAGGGGGCTCTAGTCTCGATAGAGTGGCATCCTCTGTCACTTGGCTAGTCAGGTCCAAGGCCATAGGGTCTTCCCCAACAGGTGGGACCTCATGCACTGGAGTGGGGCCATCATCATCAGGGATAGGGGTCATGGCCAGGCCAATATTCTCATCCAGGAAAGAGGCACCAACATGTTTAGGAGGATAGCCAGCTGCAGCAAATTGGTGGATGCAAGTTTGAAACCCATGGTAGTAGTACTTTAGGGCTTTGTCCACTAGCAAGCTAAGCTGTGGAACTCAGGGGTTTTGGTGTAGCTCGCCAGGCGGCTTTGCTAGATGACCTCCAACATTTCCCTGCCCTTTTTCGTTTTAGGGTACTGGTGGATCAGCTCCTTTGTTTCCTTCTCCGCCTGCAACACTATTTGTTCAAACTGAACATGCAGAGCAGTGACCTCCTCCCTAAGATAATGAAGGCTAGCGGTATCCTCTTGATACATCTCATCCTTTTTCTTGACTGCCTCCATCAATCGACGATTAGACTCCTCCAGCTCCTCCACCCTCTTAAGATAGCCTTCGAACAAGGCCTCCCTGCTCCAGCCAGCTATACAAAGTTGCCTTCAAGCACGCACGCCTACATATCCAACAAAATCAATCAAGTTAAATGTTTACCTTTTCAATTTATTCATACGCACTAATGCATTGGGTACAAGAACTTACCTTGTTGAGATGAGTAGCAAACAAACCAAGGGTTTGAGACCTGGGCAAATTATCCGCGTATGTCCTATCTCGGGGTGGCCTAACCCCCTTCAGGAACTCAGCAACAAGGCTGCTCTCCCCCTCATCTAGCAGCAAGGAGTAGTGCTCCTGTATGGACCAATCAGGAAGGAACTTCTTCTTGGTCGCCCTCTCCTTAATAGGGGGAGTTCCCGCTCGTACAATAAGATGAGGAGCAGGAGGCACCAGGAGACCTGGCTGATCTTTAACCTTCTCATGGGTATAGGGATGGGATCAGCAGGACGTTTGCCTTTACGGTCTCCAGTGGAGGCCCAGCTAGTAGGAGTGGATGGAGGACTCTTCGGCAGAATTCGGCGGGTAGAGGAGCCGACACCAGGAGTCGCCTCCGCATTATCTTACAGCAACTTCTGAAATATTCTTCCTGTAGACAGCAGGTAAAATGAACACATACATTAGTATACTTTATTTCTAATCTCTCCCTTGCAGCAAGGAAGCAATAAATAAGCTGCAAGAGAATATACTGGTAGCCGGATCTATGCTCGCCGCCTTGGGGCTCAGACCAAATTGGTGAAGGATGGTAGCATACACTATCTTACGAGGATCAAAATGAGAGGCATTCAAACGCTCTACAAGGGCCTGAAAAGCAGCAAGGCAATTTTGGCCAAAATATTTTAGTTGCTTAGGGGGATTCACGGTCCATGCCTGAGGAAACCGCCATGGTTTGGGTGAAGAGATGAAAAAATAATCACGTTTTGACTCCTTCACAGAGGCCTTGGTAGAGAGGAACTGAGCTTCCCCTCGGGAAGTGAAGTAGAACAAACCTGGCCCCATTCTCTTGAGCATAAAGAAAGAATGGAATTAAGCAACAGAGGGGGGTTTCCCCAGATTTTTTTACCAAAATAAAGAAGCCCGACAGAAGGCTGAAGGACTTCGGAACAAGCTGATTTAGGGGAATGTTGAATAGAGTGGCTACCTCATGGAAAAAAAGGGGAATAGAAAATCAAAGGCCCACTTCCAGCTGGGCAAGGTAAAAACACAAAAAATCAGAGGGGGGAAGTTCAGACGAGCAGTGGAAATAGGGACTTGGATCACGTAATCACCGGGTATCCCATACTTGCTCCGGACCCACAATGTCCTCCTCAGTCAGCCTAGATCTATAGATGAGAAAGCATCTGCCTTAGTTGCAACCAAGAAGTCCTCAGTCTTTCTCCTCTCCTCCTTCTCCTTATTGTTTCCCTCCTCCTCGCTCTCACCCCCATGGCAGGAGCCAGAGTCAGAGGCCGCTGGATTATCACCCTCATCCCCGAAAGGCCCAGCTAGATCAATCAAGACATCCTCGATGGCGTCCCTAACTATACTACCAATCGACATAGTTATTAAAGAATAGAGGAGGGGAAAGCAAGAAAGCCATTCCTAGACACGAGCAGAAGAAAAGCAAGGATGATCGGGAAAGCCCTAAAATCGCAAAAACTTGCAAAAATCAAATCATCTTTAGAGAAAGTTTCTGCAGAAGGAAGCAAGAGATTTCGCAAAAGAAAAGGGGAGAAAACTTACTCTGGAAGCATGAAGGTGGTGAGGGATGACCTCCCCAAAAAAAGAGCCTATTATACCCCTAGAAACTGAAGAGTCCCATCCGTACTAGGTTCGATATCTTTCTTCCTCGCTTGGCGTTGACGCCCCTAATCATGGAGAGCGTGGACAGACACGCACAGATAAGTCTCTACCTCTTTCCTACTTTAGCGCAATGAATGCTTTGTCTCTTTCTCTGCAGATAGACATAAAACTCCACAAAATCCGTGTGGTATCACATACCCTAGCTCGACGAAGAGGAAGCAGCATAACAAGACCTTCCCGACTGATACCCCCAGGTATAAAGCTCTTGTGCTAACCTTAGGAGGATTGCTTAATTCTACTCTACCAGTCGGACGGCAAGAATCGCACTACTGGAGTATGGGGAGTGATGATGCCCCCTAAAATCTACCTGGTTAGCCATAGAGCTAGAAGCAGGCCTCCAAGCAGGGCAGCCCAGCAGGGCAAGCTCGTTCTGGCCTAAAACAGTAAGTTACTTATCCACAGAGCCTCTTTTGTAATCACTGACCTAGTAGGCGCACTAAAAAGCCTCGTACAACAAGCCTAGTCATAAAAAAGCAAGGATTCCACATCATACAGGTGGACAACACGTGGAACCATGTTATCCTAAAAAATCGCATCCAAATTCCTAGAAGATTGACTGAAATCCAGGTTTTTCTTAACAGGTAACAACTTTCCCGAAAAACATGGCAGATGTGGCAAGGATGATTCAGACGGCCATATCTCCCTCAATTCGTATTTGATTAATGTGTGGTTTGTTGGAGAAGATAGATGATTTCCTAAGGTTTCCAACTCCGTATGGAACTGAACGTAATTCCCCCAAAATCGGACACACAAGCCATTATAAAATGACTAACTGCACAATCATTTGTCAAGTAACTATTACCTCAGTTTTAGGGGAAATAACATTTTTGGTCCCATAAGTTAGGCTCGTTACACTTTTGGTCCCATTCGTTATGGGATTGGAATTTTTGGTCCCGTAACTCACAAAAATTCGCACTTTTAGTCCTCATTCATTCATTTTTAGGTATTTTTGCTTGAGGAAAAATTCAATTTTCTAATTTCCCCAAAAATTGGTTTTCTCCCTGACAATAGTCAGACTCCCCTCTCCCAACCAAGTGTTGCTAGGCTGAAAAATACGTCGATTTTCCCTCCAACAAAAAATACTTAACGGCCACGTACTAACCATGTGGCCGACACCGTTAAAAAATGAACAAAAAAGTGGATGAAGACAAAAAGTGCGAATTATTGTAGGTTAAGGGACCAAAAATACCAATCCCGTAATGAATGAGATCAAAAGTGAAACGAGCCTAACTTATGAAACCAAAAATGTTATTTCCCCCAACTTTTACACTTCACTTGCACATGGATTCTCTCTATTTTTAGGATAATCTAAGTTCATTTTTTGCACACTTCACAACACCACTTCACCATTATTCTCACTTATTTCAAGTTTTTCATTTTATTTTTATCAGTAAGAACATTACTGACTTAAGCATCGGAGTGCTAACCCTTTATTGGAGGTTAGTCCCCTATCAATCTTGGGATGCTCGTGAAGGTCCCCCAACTTTTGTGGTGGTGTTGAATTTCGGTAGGCATCAATAATAAAAAATCATATTTTTCAAGTGACTTTCCTTATCTATTTACTATGCATTGACATAATATTTGATAATTATAACCAACTAAATATTCAAAATATTCATCAATTTCAATAAATAAAAGTAATGAGTAGTGCATAGTGCAGTTCTTTTATACATGAAGAAATATAATATCTTTTTGTTTTTGATAAATGAGCGATGAACTTCCATTAATCACCGAACTAAAATACAGCAAACTAGGTCTTAATGACCACAAAGCACCCTAACTACATGCCTTACTAGCAAGAACCAAAAACGTAGCTCAATAAAACCACAACACTGATAAACATAATGCAAGAAAACAAGCACACAATCCATCACTGTGCTAACTACTTTGTACAAAAAGTAAACCAAGCTTTATCTTCTATCTAGCTTCCTGATAGTTCCGTAAAAACAAACCAACTTCCCTCAATACCTGTTGTGGCTCTTTTACCATTCCATCCATAGGTCTTTTGTTTCGATAGTGTCCATAGTGCCCAATAGACCACCAGAAAACGGGCTATACATAAGGACTCCCTTTGTTCAAACATCTTCATCATCCAAGTAGCGGCATTCTCCCCCCACTCGACCACTAGTCTCCACGGCACCTCTGATACAGCCCAAACCACTCGAGCGAAATGACAGCCAAGCAACACATGCCTTATCTACTCCACCTCGGCATCACATATTCCATACGAGTATTTACCTTTTGACGTTGCCGAGCCAAATTGTCCAACATCGACAATGCTCCACGATAGATTCTCCAAGCAAAAAGTCTAACCCGGGGTGGTATCGGCAAAGCCCATAAATGATGCCACAACTTTTTCAGATCATCTGCAAAGAACGGAGAACCATGGGATGAGGATGTTATCCGTCGTGCCTCGATTTCCAGCAAGACGGAGTGAGCACTCTTTACCGAAAACACCCTATTCTTCCCCTGCTTCCACCTCACCCGAGTATCCTGAGTTGTCCCGCCCAAGGCTAAGTCCTCACATCCCTCATCAACACGTCTCTAGATAATAAAATACTCCTCCAAGTAAGGGAGGGTCGAAAACCTACTGTCGACTCCCAAAATGAGATGTTCGGATACGAGCCTTAAGTACTTGACTAAGAAAAGTTGTCGGTTGTGATAATAGGCGCCAACCCTGTTTAGCCAACAACAGTAAGTTAAAGAACTTAAGGTTCCGAACACCCATTTCCCCTTCTGCCATCAGCCAACTCACCTTAGACCAAGCTACCGAATGGACCCTCCTCTCCCCACGACTATGCCACCAAAAGTCTAAAGTCGCTGACTCCAACTCCTTCAGTAGATAATCAGGTAACTTGAAACAGCACATTGCATAAGTTGGCAAAGATTGCAACAAGGACTGTGCTGGCCAACGTGAAGATCGAAAGTGCTACAATAGGATAGACTGAATGTCTTCCTCCTTGTCCCTCCATACTCCATTTCCATCTTTAAGCCTATAAATACCATTATACCATCTACGTTCTAAGGCTCAAGAGTGAAAGTACTGAGTGTTACCGTTCCCATGCCCCAGCCAATGTTCCTTACTCCTTTCTTGCCACTTGATCAGCTCTTGTGCCTCAATATTCATTATACGTTCCCGAATACTCAACATCTCTTGGTATGTTGCTGAATCCATGATATCCTCCTAAAGCTGTTCATACAGCTTCTCTAAGCTTTGTCGGTCTCGGCCAGATTTTCTTACCACCTCCTGGTTCCATTTTAATAATGCAAGTCGGCACAATTGAATTTTCTGCCAAAGTACCATATGTGCATCTCCAATAGCCTCCCCACTCCATGCTTCTTGAATGACATCCCCCAACCCTTTTCCTACAGCAATCGCGCTTCAAACTGGAATTGGGGTTTCCTATTTGTGTGAGTAGTAATGGATCGGACCGCAAAGTTGATAACTAGCACCTTGTGATCAGAATTCAAGACCGCCTTATGTGACATAAAATACCTGGGAAACATAGTCAGCCATCTCGATTCGCACATGCCCAATCAAGTCTGACCCTTACCGTATCCAGGGCTTGTCTTCGATTACACCACGTGAATTTCAACCCCATTTAGCCCAAATCTAATAAGGAACAATCAGATAATGCTCGACGGGAACCGTTCAATTGCCATAACGATCTAAGACCCTTGGTCTTCTCATTTTGAAACAAGATCTCGTTCAAGTCTCCGGTGCATAACCAAGCTGCATTTAACTGACCACTGAGAGCCTGTAACTTGACCTATGCTGTCTTTCGCTGAAATGCCTCCGAATCCTCGTAAAACCCAATGAACCGCCAATCCACCCCACCCTCTGAGCCCAATACTTTTGCATCAATGTGATATTTAGATAAAGATAACAATTGCACCACAGTGTCTTCTAGCCACAGTAGGCACAGCCCCCCTGACTGACCCTCTGCTTGGACACATACCCCAAATAGATTCAACCTCTGCTTAACATACTCAAATAGGCATTCACTACACTTCGTCTTAGATAGGAACACCAGGATGGGGACAAATTCTTGGATTAACTCTCCGAGCTTTCAAATTGTTGGAGTTGCCCTAAGACCTTGACAATTCCACACAAGGCCTATCATGGTGATCGACAAGGTTGTCCCACAACTGTCGTCGGTTCAACAGATAACAAATCGAGAGCCACCTTCTTCGCAGCAGACTCCCCATCAGAATACTCACCCTTCCTCTTCAATTATCCCTTCGGCCTCCAACTACCCCTTTCCCCCCCCCCCCCCTCCACGTCCCTACCTCTAATTCCCCTCCACTGATCCACCCCCACCTTGAAGGTAATCGGGACAGCCACAAGGTTTCCATGAAGAAAGCCTTCAGAAGAGGATGACACTGACCTGGGCAACAAGATGTCGGAGGTTTCAGGCAAGGAATGCTCTGTTTCCCTGTAGCTACCAGGTGCTTGGGGTTCATCACCCGTTCTGAAGAAGACGAAAGAGGGACGGAGTTTGGGTTCTGATTTGTAGTTGTTTGGCCATAAATAGGGTCGGGTATGGGTGGGTCTGGGTCATTGGTGTGGCTGAAATTATTTTAGTTGGGGTTGAGGGTAGTTTAGGTTGGCTGGGGTTATTTTAGATTGGGCTGAGGTTATGTTTTGTTCGGCTGTGGTTAGTTCTGGTTATGAGTTGGGAGTTTTACTGCCTTTGGGTGACTTGAGATTTGGACTTAGGTCATAGTTTGGGTTAGGCGACTGTGGACAGATCTGAGCGTTAGGACAACTAGGTTGTGGGTTTGGGTCGGTGGGCTGGCCTAGCCCATTCGTTTGTCGGATTCGTACGCATCCTTTGATTGTCCAACCTTGATGATAGTGTTTGGCCCAACGCCCCTGGTAATAAATTGTAGCCCAATTTTAAAAAGCTCCTTCCTTTCCCTCCATGCACACCCACTTTCGCATCTCCCTTCAGTGCACGTCCCACTTCCCCATCCCATGTTCTATCCCCACGTAACACACTCGACCCTCCCTCCGACTATGCGACCATGGTGGCCGCCGCCGGCTGCCGCCCCCCCCGACCACCACCGCTGCCACCCACATCCTTCATCCTATACCCAAAAATATGTGCTTCTCGTCTGCACTCTCCTTCTCCTATGTTCGGCCACCCGTTTCTTCACCCCACACCTCCGCTAGTCATTCCTCCCATCGTCCCAGTTTGCCGAAATACCCTTGACTCTCTAAGCCAAGCCCCATACTGTCACTCACCATCTTCTGCCGAAGCACTTAGCCCTATTGCCATCGGACAGTCCCGTACAATATGCCCAAGAATGGCACATCTATAACACAAGTTCGGTAGACATTTGTACGTAAACGACACTATCCTCTCCCCTTTCTGAGCACGAATATGCAAGAACCTCTTCAGGAGATGATGGATGTCCAGTGATACTGGAACCCGCATACTTACACCCTACGAGAGCTGGACCTGTTCATGATCAGAATCCAAGAAAACCCCGATTCTATTCCCAATAGATTCAGCCATTTCACGTGTCATCATTTGTAGCAGAAGACCATGAATGAATGTGTACGTAAAATTGACACCAGTTAAGTTCCACCTCCATAGGGTTTTCCTCCTTCGACAATGTACTCAACACAATCAATTTTTTTATCAAACGTCCAAGGGCGCCCCCTCAGTGCTTGGTTCCGATCGACCACATGATCAAAACGCAGCAAAAATCTATTTTGCACAGGTAGCTGAACCCCCATACCCCATCAGAGGCCGAACGACTGAGTGTAGCGTGGCTGATAGGACATCATATCTATACGACCGCAGTGTGAGCATGCGTCCAACCAACAGGAAACCTACCCCATCTATGCTACCATTCCACTCCGTCGAAGAGATGTTTAGAGTCTTCAAACCCCCACAAGCAACCCTGAGATGAACACTCCGTCCACCACTCACCTGCACAAACCGGCCAATACACCACAGAGCTGCGAAGGTAAAGACAACAGAAAACCATAAGAGAAAGGAAAAGAGAATCAAAGAACCAACACAAGCAAACCGGAATCGAAGAACCTAAATGCAACATCCGTTTCCTTGTAACATTTTAACTATTCTTAAATGAATGACAAGGGAAAACTCCTTTGTAGTTGATAACCTTTTTGACACTTTTCACTATAGTCTAGTTGAATAATAAAATAGAGATCCCCAAATATCTAAGAAATCAATTTTCAAATTCGATTAGAAAAAGTATTTAGACATTTACGTCGTTTCCAGTAGTTGTATGAGGAGACTTTTGGGCACGGAATTTTTTATCCTTGCATAATCCGCCCAAAATGGGTCGAAATATAAGCGGATCATTATCTTGATTTTTGAAAACAGTAACGGGCATTTGTTGTAATCACGGGCTAGGGATTTGGAAAGTAAACAAACAATTGTTATATTCAGTCCAATGCCCGAATGTAAATTAGGCCTGATTATATTGATAATTTTTTATTTATGTATGTTCAAGGTTATTCTTTTTAAAATTTGATCAGTTATTTAGTACGGGTTAAATGCAAATTACAGCCGGTGAAATTGAAAATGAGCAAATTACCCCTGTAAAAAAATAATAGCAAATTACCCCCCCTGTGTTTTTAAAAATAGAGCAATTTAACCCCTCACGCAACTTCCTGTAATTCACGCGCATTTTTAATTTTTTTAATTTTTTTTTTAATTTCTAATCATAAAGTTATATTTACATCTTTATTTTTAGCCATTGGATCTGATTGAATTTAAGGTCCAAATTTAACTAATAAGATCCATGATCCAGATTTTACTTAATACGATCAACAATTTAAATTTAAAAGCATATATATTTGTCGAATATATATTTATATAAAATTTAATTAGAAATATGTAATATATTTTTATTAATAAAAATAATATTTATGTATATAGATATAGGGCTCGTTTGGTTCATGTGATATGATTAGGTGTCATATGACTTGGTGTGATAAAAAATTCAATGATAATTAATCATATCTTACATTATATGTTGTTTGGTTTGAAATATTATACGCAGGTTATCCTATGTGATAATATAATATGGTGTTTGGTTGAAAAAATTATAGAGTTTGATTAATTGTAAAAAGACTATTAAGGATATCATCTTTGAAGTTATTTACATTATTATATTATACCTTGTGAATGGTTATAAAAAATAAAAAATAAAAACCTCTAAATTATTTATTGAAATACAATTGCTTAATATAAAATCAATTTGTGAATATTTTTTTTCTATAATTATATGAAGTAAAGTTTCAAAATCCTTATTCAATTTAGTTAATTACTTAAAACTCAAATATTTTTCAAAATTAGCAAAAAAAAAATAAAGTGCCATTTTTCATATATTTTATTATTTAATTATTATAATTTGGAATACATTTCTTTGATAATTCAAGTAATTCTCAAATACAAACAAGGCAAAGTTTAAAAAGTGGAAAGTGTTTTTTGAATTTTACATGTATTTAAATAGTTGTCTATTTTTTCGCACCTTAATATTATCTTTACGAATAAAAATAGGAACAAATGTGAAATCTATGTTTCTGTTGAAGCTTATGTTGGCAGAAGAAATAATGGAGAAAAAAGGGCGAAAGAATTGCAAAGTGGAGAGGGGGGAAAAGAGAGAGAATGTATGGAAGGGTAAATGTGAGGAAAAAAAATAACACTAGCTTATAGTATTTAGTGTGATTGTGGAACCTAGGGGGTGGGTGCGATCCATTCTCCCTCAAAATCTAATAAATAAGACAGGTCTCAGTGTTAATGTCGGGCTCTAATATTACTAACCAAACGTGTGATTAGGCATGATAAGATTATTTATCATGCCTAATCACATGAACCAAATGGTGCCATAGAGAGAGACAGAGAAGAGGGCTGGACCGAGGGGAGGGCGACCGCCGACGGCGATGGGAGGTTGGATCGGAGGACCGGCAAATGGAGGTCGGAGAGGGGGTTCGGAGATGACGGCGAGGGCGGGGGAATTTGGGCGCTGGCGACCTGGGGAAGGGAGAAGGCTGCACCGGATCTGGGGGATGAACGGGAGGGGCACGCTGGATCTGAGGGAGAAAGGGGAGAGGCGCGCCAGATCTGGAGGAGTGGGAGGGGGCACAAGGCGGCGACAGGGAAGGTGAAGGTGGGGCGGTGATGGGGAAGCTGGAGATGGGGGCGGCGGATCTGAGTTGGAGAAGGGTGTGGGGTCAAGGTGGCGGTGGTGGGGAAGGTCGTGGTGGGAAGGTGGAGATGGTGGGGAAGGTGGCGGCAGGGGGTGGGTGGCACGGGCGAAGGTGGCGAAGGGGGTTGGGGTGGGTTTTTTTTAATAAAAATATATATTATTACATTATATATAATACATATTTCAATATATATTTTTTATCATTATAAATATTATATATATTATATATAATATATATTACAACATATTTAAGTATACAATAATATTTTATTCTTAAAAATCAATAAAAAAATTGCACTTGCCGCGCGTGTCGTACACTACCAGGACCAAGGGAGTAAATTGCTTCATTCTTATAAACACAGGGGGTAATTTGGTATTTTTTTTCATAGGAGTGTATTTTGCACATTTCTTATATCACAGAGAATAGCATGTATTTTTCCCGTTATTTATTTTATTTTCCTTCTATTTCTTTTAATCAAATAAATATAATTAAAATTAAAGTTATGCACATGCATGAAGCTTGTTTCAGGTTTCAACCACTAATTTTCATGTTCAATGTGTCTCTATGCATGCAATATAAATTTGCAGTTATCTCCCCAAAAAGTATATTGAATTTCGCATTTGATCATAAAATTTCGCTATGCACTTTTTTTTTAAGGAATCGATTATAATTATATCATAAATTTCAATCATCGATAACTAATATACGTCAATTATAAATATCAAGTATGTATGAGTAATCAACAACTACTATTACAGTAGACCAATATACACAAACTTGATGTAATTCAAATCCCTTAAATTCGTCAACCAAGCTAGGTCCTAATGGTAAAATTTTGTTATGCACTTAACATACATCTTCTTGTTATAACTACTACTTATTTAGACAAATATCTTTCTTACATGGATGGTTGATCGTTTAGGAAATATGTTAACTTAATGCTTGTCTAAAATTATTACACTCTTTATACTTGGGGATAATTATATTTATACTTTCTGGGTTATGGTCTATTACACAAATTATCCATGTCATTTGCATAATTATAGAAAGGGTTAAATGCAATTTGCCTCCTGTGTTAATAAAAAAAGAGCAATTATCCCCCTGTGAAAAAATAATTAGCAATTTATCCTTTTGTGTTATTCAAAATGCAGCAAACAACCCCCTCACAGGGGGGTTTTTTGCTCTGTTTTCAGGGGATTTTTGCTCTATTTTTTAAAACACAGGGGATAAATTGCTATTTATTTTTTCACATAGGGGTTTTTGCACATTTTGCATATCACGAGGGGGTAATTGCATTTTTCCCATTATAGAAACCATCCCTAACAAGAAAAAGTAGGAATAGATTGTGTAACAATATTGATATTTTGGGGATCTATGTGTATTTTTTATGATGCTCAAGGGTGATTTGTGTAAATAATGTTGCATTTCTGGTCGGTGTATGTGTAATTATTTAAAATGCAAGAATAGCTATATAAACAGACTATAGATCAAGAGATGTTAATGTAATTATCCCTCATATTTCACTAGAAAAAAAAAATCAATATCAGCTATATTTTTACCATGGCTAAAAATCGTGATAAATAACTATTATTAACTATGGTTAAATAAAAATTGATGCAAACACTAGATTTTCCACCATGAAAAATTTATTTGCCACAGGTTTTAGCCGTGGTAAAAACATTCGTCATGGCTTTTAGCCATGACAAATGTTTTAGCCACCCCCGTAAAAATCATGGCCGATAACCGTTGTGTGACCGTGGTCAATGACTATTCGCCACGATTATTTAGTATTAACAATGACAATTAACTATGATTAAATGCAATATTTTTTGTAGTGTTTATTAATCTTTTTATAGAATTTAAGCATCGTTACAAACAAATCGACAATATGTTTCCTCCTCGGATCTTTTGTAATTCCTTTTGTTTCAACAACACACCCACTAATCTAGTACAAACAGATCGAATTAGATGCATAGCAAAGCAAATAAAGTGAACAACTTTAATTTAATCAAAGTAATTAAATGATGTAGCAAAAGGTGATTATGGTGCTCTAACAATGAGATTATCTCGTAATTTAAAGGAAGAGATCTACATAAAAAACCAATACGTTAAAAAGGTAAGAATCGAATTGCCCGTTATTTATTTTTCTCTATATTCTTGTTTCTACTTTAGCCAAGCAAATTAAACAAAGCAAGTGGAATATAGATGCCATGTTTGTTCCCTTCATAATTTTAGGGTTAATTACACTTATCACTTTGAAATATACCTAATGTTACAAACACCTCTATTTTAAACATATAAAAAAGGTCCAATTGACTTAATACCGTTAGTAAAACTGTTAAACTGGCGCTAATGTAGCGTTCTTGTCGTCTTTATAACTGTTAGAAATATCTATTAACATTTTTTGGGTTTAAACTCGTTTAAGTTCTGTATTTTGTAGCGCAGCAAAGGAGTTAATTGCTTTTACCCTGCTCTGAACAAAACAGGAAAATAAATCAAAATACTCAATACCCCGATTAACACTGATTGATAAAAGCTCGTTTTAAGTCAATTTATTGAACTTACCAAATCAAACTAATTGGACATATTCTTTGTTCGACAAGCTTTCCAGTTCAACTTGATTAGTGCGAAAATAATAAAAGATATATTTAAAAATATCAAATTCTTGAGCTCAACTCATATTTGATCTAATTAAAGCTCTATTAGATCAAGAATCAAATCAAATTCAAACACAATTTAAACTCAATAATAATCTAAACAAACTTGAACAGTGGTGTGATTGGCTCGATCAAGAACACTTACAACCCTAGGTGTGAAATACTAAAAAGTATAGAATCCTCCCAAACAAAGAAAAGGGCAACGCAACTCCTTAAACTTTTGAAAAAGAAGCTCACTACCTCTCAAATCAACCGCATTGTCCTTTTTTCAAAAACTCATAGGGTCATGTTGTTCTTTATTTATTTATATTTATGGGATTTTTGTTTTAATATTTTCAGACAGACTCCTATTACAATTAACACTAAAGAAAACATAAAAAAGGTGAGGAGAAGACATATATAAGCATTTGATGGGGGTGTAACCCAATTATCAAGAAAATACACAAATAGTCTTGAAAAAGGGCCAAAATCACCAAAAAGCCCATGGATCCGCGCCCGACCCGGATCTGCGACCCGGACCGCACCCGATGCTAGGTATCCAAGATCTAGACCCTTGATGAGGAGACAACTCAAGCTTGGAGATGATGCAACATAGACCAGGCAAGTACATACATTTGATCTTATAAATACACCTATCCAACAACATTTATGGTAAGTTATTCATGTTAACAAAAAGGTAACGGCTGTACGAGTCAAAACTGAAAAAAGGAAAAGGTTGTGTCATGGAGAACCACTGCCTTGAAAGCGAATTTTCGGTGCTACCGTGGTGCAAATAAAAACAACCGATCGCTCCCCAAGGTTCACACAGCTACACTCTCTAACTCACTTGCACTCGTGATAGAGAATGTGGAACAACGTACATAAACACTCAGAATAAAAGAAGGAAGAGCAGAGGAAGAAGAATTTCGTAACAGAGAGGAGGGGCTCGGTTTTTTGTGTTCTGAATGAAGCCAAGGATGCAGCTATTTATAGGAAAAACTAAGAGGAGTTTTGAGAGAAATCTGCTACACAAACACTTCAACAAAGCAGCAAAAATGGATTGAAGGAGGATTTTTCTCAACCTCCAAGACTTGGTCAATTTGAACCATTCAAACCTCAAATCTGCATAAAAATAAAGTTTTTTTCTCTAAAAAGAATATCTCACGCGCGTGGCCCAGCCCAGCCCGGACCGGGATGGGACGGGGCGGGCGCGCGCGTGTGGCAATTCTTCCAAAATCCACCTACTCACAGTTCTTATCCAAAGAGTGTAAAGGAAGCTCAATATAAGTGTTGCAATATAAGGGTGTAAAGTCTATGTGGGACAAAAGCAAAGAGAGAGGCAAGTTGTTAGTCATTCCCAACATTCCCCCACGAATGACTAACTCGGGTTAAAAGAAAAAGGATATTCTGAGTGAAGGAGAAAACATACTTAAGCATTAATATCTTTCGATTTGAACTAATGCATAGTGAGGTGAGGCTACAACTCATCTAAACGAAAGTGATATACATCTTGAACTTTCGATAGCTGAAGCTGGGACCGTCACAACACGTATTACTCCCTTTAGTGTAAGTTGTTCCGCGATACAAACTCGAGCGCTTTTATGGCCCTGCGCTTAATACCTTGAGTTCTGATGAGTGCTCTAGAAAGAATTCCTTTTTCTTTCATAGAAGGCAGCCTACCTTCACACTCATCTAGATAGCTTCATCAAGTCCATATTTCTATAGACCACTCAACTACTGAGCTATGAAGTTATCTTCCTGACCCATTTGGTCAGGATCATCCATCAAGTTCCTTGTTAGGACCACCTAATATACTGGGCTATGGATCTCATTTCTCATATGGTTATTTATCATAATGTATTACTCTAGGCTTTAAGCCCCATTGCCCTTGAAGTCTCAAGTACAACTCTCCTGGTTAGTCCTTTTGTGAGAGGATCTGCCAAATTCCTCTCGGACCTTACATAATCCAAAGAGATTACAACGTTTTTCAGGAGCTCTTTCACTGCACCATGTCTGATGCGAATATGTCTTCTTTTGCCATTGTACGCATAACTTTTAGCAATCCCAATAGCGGCTTGAGAATCGCAGTGTAGAGAGACTGGTACAGATGACCCCCACAGTGGCACATCTCTCAACAGATTTCTCAGCCACTCAGCTTCTTGTCCTGCTAAATCAAGAGCAATAAACTCAGATTCCATGGTAGAGCGTGCAATACAAGTTTGTTTAGATGATTTCCAAGATATAGCTCCACCCCCAGGGTAAATACATATCCACTAGTTGAACTTACTTCATCGTTATCAGTAACCCAATTTGCGTCACAAAATCCTTCTAACACTGCAGGAAATTTATTAAAATGCAAACATAGGTTCATTTTACCTTTTAGATATCTTAACAGGCGATGAAGGGCATTCCAGTGTTCTCTATTAGGGTTATGAGTGTAACGACTTAGTCTACTTACTGCATAGGCTATGTCAGGTCTAGTATAATTCATAAGAAACATAACACTCCCTATAATTTTGGCATACTCAGCTTGTGATACACTGACACCATTATTCCTTTTTAAACAAATGCTAGGATCATAGGGAGTTCTAACAGGCATTTCATCAAGACAGTTAAATTTTCTTAGAATTTTTTCTACGTAATGTGATTGACTCAAGGAAAACCCATTTTCTGTCTTTCTAATTTTAACACCAAGAATCACATCAGCTTCCCCCAAATCTTTCATGTCAAAATGGGAAGACAAGAATTTCTTGGTTTCATTTACTGCTTCTAGATTGGTACCAAAAATTAGCATGTCATCAACATACAAACATATAATCACACCGTCTGAACCAAATAATTTCGAATACACACAGGTATTTATGCATTTACATTATAACCATTGGTTATTAAAGTGTGATCTACCTTTTCATACCATTGTTTGGGAGCCTGTTTGAGACCATAAAGTGACTTACGAAGTTTACATACTTTATTTTCTTGACAGAAACTACAAAGCCTTCGGGTTGTTCCACATATATTTCTTCTTCTAAGTCACCGTTTAAAAAGGCAGTTTTTACATCCATTTGATGAATTACTAAATCATATATAGCTGACAGAGCTATTAGGGTTCTAATGGTTGCAATTTTTGTTACAGGTGAATAGGTGTCAAAGTAATCTATACTTTTCCTTTGAGTATATCCTACAACCACTAATCTAGCTTTGTATTTTTCTATAGACCCATCTGGCTAGTTTTCCTTTTGAAGATCCATTTGCTCTTAATGGGTTTACTCCCTTTAGGTAAATCAACTAGATCCCAAGTGTGATTTGTCATAATGGAGTCTAGTTCGCTTTTAATAGATTCTTTCCAAAAACTGGAATCTATAGAAGTTATAGCTTCTATGTAGGTTTTAGGGTCTTCATCAATTAAAAAGGCTGAAACAAAATGTTCATCTACTTTATCACTATTTTCAGCTAGGAATATAGTTAGGAAATCTGATCCAAAGCTAGTTCCAGTTTTTTGTCTCTTACTCCTTCTAAGTTCATTCTCAACTGGAGAAGTGTTTAAAGGTTCTAAGTTGACACTAGGTGAAGCTACATCATTATTGAGAGTTTCACAAAGAGGAAAAACATGTTCAAAGAACTCAGTATCTCTAGATTCACAGATAGAAAGATTACTTAAACACATAAATCTGTAAGCAGCACTGTTATGGGCGTAGCCAATAAATACCCAATCAAAGGTCTTAGATCCTATATTCAATTTCCTAAAGTCTGGATATGCTACTTTAGCCAAGCACCCCCACACTTTGAGATACCCTAGGTTAGGGGCAAAACCCTTCCACATTTCATAAGGCATTTTATCTAACTTTTTATGTGGGACTCTATTTAAGACATAGCATGCAGATAGAACTGCTTCCCCCCACATATTATCGGCATACCAGAGCTTAGAAGCATAGCATTCATCATTTCTTCTAGAGTTCTATTTTTCCGTTCAGCTATGCCATTATGTTGAGGTGTGTAAGGGGCACTGGTTTCATGAATTATTCCATGTTTTTCACAAAAAACCTTCAAAAGATTAGTATTGTATTCTCCACCCCTATCAGATCTAAGTCTTTTAATCTTTTTATCTAGTTGATTCTCAACTTCTGCTTTGTATTTCAAAAACATTTCAGCAGCTTCATCCTTTGTTTTTAATAAATAAATTTTTGTGTATCTCGAAAAATCATCAATGAAAGAGATATCGTATTTTTTTACCACCTTTGCTTAAAGTGTTTTTGAAGTCCGCTAAATCCGAATGAATCAATTCAAGAAGTTCCGTGCTTCTAGACGTTACAGGTTTAAAAGGTTTTTTAACATGTTTAGCTTCTACGCATACTGAGCATTTAGCGCAACTATTGGAATCAGAAACATTGATAAGATTCATGCTTTTCAACCTTTTAATAGAAGCAAAGTTTAAATGTCCTAGTCTACCATGCCATGTATCAAAAGACTCTACCAAATAAGCAGAACTGGAAGAAACTTTATTGAGTAAAGTAGGAACAGTATTCAGAACAAAAAGACCATCTGATAGGTATCCTTTCCCTACAAAGTCACTATTTTTAGTGATTATTACCTTATCAAATTCTAAAATAATTTTCAAGCCTGCTTTGTTCAATAAGCTACCGGAAACAAGATTTCTACGCAAGGAAGGCACATATAACACATCGTTCAAAGCCAAAGTTTTACCAGATGTAAGTTTTAGAAAAACCTTTCCTTTACCCAAGACTCCGACAGTGGCAGAATTTCCCATGAAGACGCACTCGCCGTCTGTTGCATCATGCAGTTCATGGAATAGAGCTTTGTTGGAGCAAAAGTGCCTAGATGCGCCGGTGTCCAATATCCAGTCTTCTTTGTTTTCAACTAGGTTCGCCTCTACCACTACTGCAGCTATGATCTCGTCCTTCTCGGCTAGGTTGGCTTGTGGAGCAGCATGATTGGTTGGTTTCGGATTTTGCTTTTGTTGGTCCTTTCTTTGGTAGCACTGGTAGGCCTTGTGTCCAGGCTTCCCACAGCAATAGCATAGTTGTTTCCCTTTTTGGATTTTGCCATCATTTCCTTTGGGCACCTTATGTTGATTGCTTTTCTGGAACTTTTTTCCTTTGTTCTGATGGAACCTGTCTCTATAGGCAGGAGATTCAACCAAATTAGCTTTAACTGAAAGGGAAGAGTTAGAATTTTCCTTATCTTTAAACGATTGGCTTCCTCTGTTCTCATGTGACTGATGAGCTCCTGGAGAGTCAGGTCCTTTTTCTTGTGCTTGTAGTGATTACGGTATTCACTCCAAGTAGGAGAGAATTTTTCAAGAAGCACGTTAGCTTGTAGTATCTCGCACATCTGCATGCCTTTGCTCAGTACGTCTGCCACCAGGTTCTCATATTGATGGACTTGTTCTACTATTGACTTCTCATCCACCATTCGGAACTGCAACCACTTACCAACGACGTATTTTTTCCTGCCGGCGTCGTCACCTCCATATTGTGTCTCCAAGGTGCTCCAAATGTGTTTTGCACTCTTCTGGTTGACGAATAGATCGAAAAGTGAGTTATTCATATGGTTCAGAAGATGGCCTCTCACCGTTTTGTTCTCTCTATCGTATTTCAGCTTGGCGTCATCTTCAAATTTTTTGGCTCTTTCGGTGGCGAGAGGAATTATAGCAACTGTTGAGGTTTCTGCTGGTACAGGCTGAAGGACAAGCGGATCCGCCCGGGAGCACGAGCGGAAGCGAGAAAGCGAGAAATTGTGCACAAATTTAAATCTAATTTAAATATGTGAATTCCAAGGGGTGTACCCTTGGGTGCTCAACCGGGCGTTCGATGTAGGATGTGTAAATATTGAAAACATATATTTAAACACATAGGGCATAGATATATAAATGAAATCAATCAAAGCGTAATAAACCGTTACCTTTGATTGTTTAGCGTATGCTCCCGGCTACTAGCGTTGTTCCTTCTCCGGAATGCTCACGAAATCCAAACGTATGGATTCTCCAAAGGTGATCCACACCACACCGGAAGAAACACACGTTCTTCTTGCTAGAAAAGAACGAGTTTAGAAGGAATCGGTTTAAGAGAAGAACACTATGAATTAGTGTTCTCTTAAACTTACTTTGTTCTTCTTCTTGATTCAAAATCAAGTGAAGAACACAAGTGTGGGAGAGGGAGAGAGCACGAAATTTGAGAGAGAGGAGAGGGATTTTTGTCTTCTCTTTTTCCTAGAAAAAGATGAATAATGAATCACTTATGCTTGGTGTTGTATATTCTAATATATATACATAATTAATGTGATTATTGGAAGGATGTCTAGATTCATTCCAATCAATCACCATCAATTCTTCAATCAAGCCTACCAAAATTTATGGTATGATCAAATCATACCAAAAGGGAAGAGTTTGATTGGAGTTTATTTGTTTCTTTCCAAAAGAGACAAGTCAACATACCACCTAGCATGAAACATGGCTGATTTTGCTTCCTCCAAGGGAGCATGTCGGCCATATTTAATTAAGGGAAGAAGTCCAACTTCTTCCTATTCCAAATTAGGAATTATTTCCCCTCTCGGGTATAATTTAACGGACCGGGTTTTATCGTAATCCAATTACGACGAACCCAATATTAAATCCAATTTAATGTCCACTTAAATTATTCCCGTTGATCTTTTAATCCAATTAAAAGATCCAACGTCTCAACGTCTCACCTTTTCATATTTAATCGAAAATCCAATTTACCGATTAAATGAAAGCCCGATACAATATCGGCCCGTCCATCCAATGGACTTTCCCTCAAGTAATCCAATTACTTATTTTATCCTTCGAGATTGACTCCAAGTCGATCTCTCAACCTCCTCGGTGATTTGTGTGTGACCCTTTAGGTTCACCCTCAGCTAGACTTGGGCCCGTGTCCCACAAGGGCCCGTTACCATGGGTGGCCGTCTAGCAACGGTCCATGGCACTAGAGACTAGGTGAATTGGCGTGAACATTTAGGCGCTGATTCCGTACGGGTACGATCCTTCCGTCTACCGTCTCCCGGCCTTAGTCAGGGTATGGAATTAGGCGTCGGTTCCCATCCTTGACTAGGCATCTATGCTTAATACTAGAGACCACGTATGCTTCATTGCGTCGACACAGGAAACCATTCCCTGTTCGACCAACCACTGTAGCCACAGCTTCAAACAGCATGAACGTGTCTCCGAGTGCATAGGAGATACCTCTGTCACATACTGACAGGGGAGGATCCTTTTCTTTGAATCCATCGTCCTCGCTACACATTCCGACTGCACTGGACAAGGCTTATGATAATCATCTTACAGAATGATTACCTCTCGCCAGATCCAAGATACATCCGTCCTGTACACGTGACTGCCATGATTGCTCAAGTTTGAGGATTACTCCCGTACTATCGGAACCGGGGAAAATCAATCATACCGACCAAGCCTCCAAGGCTTCGATATGATGATCCCCGCGAGTCAGTCCAGTCAGCTCGACCCAAGTCGACCAACCCATCACGATTGTGTAGGCGTCCCATGCCTGTCGCCGATGAAACACGGCACTCATCCAATGAACACGACTCTTGACGCAATTCTCAATAGGACTCTCGATGCCCTGTCTCGAGGTCCTCGACTTGGAACGTTTCAGACCCAACTCTTAATCAGTTGGTTTCATGACCACCATCCAATGCGCGGCCCAACTGCACGAGTTGTTATCCATGGTCTGTGGGCTTTGTTGCGATATAAGTTAAACACCGTTTTAACAAATGTAAGATGAGCGCAACAAAGAAGGTACCATTGGTGACGAACACTCATCTTATTCATCACGTAATAATATTACATCTACATCAGGTTGTCGAATAGGTTACAAATTGCCAAACCTATTGGCTTTCTGGTCACCTATTCCAACAATCTCCCACTTGACCTAAAGCCAATCACCCATTGACCTCAAACCTCTTATTCAGATGGTGAGTGTGGGCAACTTGTGACATGGGATTAGCAAGTGGATCTGCTATGTTTTCTGCGGAGCTGACTCAGTCCAACCGAACGTCACTCCTGCTATCCATCTCTCCAAGTAGATGGTAACGTCTAAGAATATGCTTGGATCGTGATGAGATCTCGGTTCCTTTGCTAGCGTTATCGCCCCGTTGTTATCATAAAAGATAATTACAGGCTTAGCAATGCTAGGTACTACATCCAACCCTTGGATGTAGCTCATCAACCAAACCACTCCTTAGCAGCTTCCAAACCCGCTATGTATTCAAAACTCTATGGTGGAGTCCGCCGTGGTAGCCTACTTGGAACCCTTCCAAGTAACCACGCCACCATTTAGTCTAAATACAAAACCAGACTGAGACTTGGCATCATCGTCATCCGACTGGAAGCTAGCGTCGCTATAGCCTTCCAGTATCAACTCTCCACCGCCGTAGATCAAGGACATGTCCTTAGTCCTTTTCAGGTACTTTAGGATAGTCTTGACTGCACTCCAGTGTGCCTCCCCGGCACACGATTGATATCGGCTAGTTACGCTCAAAGCGAAAGCCACATCAGGTCTAGTGCACTGAACAACATACTGTATGCTGCCTACGGCTGAAGTATAGGGGATATCCAACATCCTTTTAAGCTCCTCATCAGTCTTAGGAGACTGCTTCTTGGATAACTTAATTCCATGCCTCATAGGAAGGAATCCTCGTTTTGAATTCTCCATCTTGAATCTCTTCAAGACTTTCTCAATGTACGAGGATTGGGCCACTCCTAACATCCTTTTAGATCTATCCCTGTAGATCTTGATGCCAAGGATGTAGGATGCCTCGCCCATATCCTTCATAGATAATTGCATTAACAACCAAGCTTTAGTGGTACCCAACATCTTAGCATCATTCCCAATGAGCAAGATGTCATCCACGTAAAGCACCAGAAACGCAACTGAGCTCCCACTGATCTTCTTGTATACACAAGGATCGGACTCGTTCTTGATGAAATCATATCCCCGTATGACTTCATAAAAACGTATGTTCCAGCTTCGGGAAGCTTGTTTGAGGCCATAGATGGATCTTTGGAGACGGCAGACCTTCTGCTCTTCTCCAACAGTTGTGAAACCTTCCAGCTGATCCATATAGATCTCTTCCTCTACGAAACCGTTGAGGAAAGCCGTTTTCACGTCCATCTGCCATATTTCATAGTCATACCATACTGCTATGGCAAGCAGTATCCGAATGGACTTGGCCATTGCTACGGGCGAGTAGGTTTCCTCAAAATCGACCTCGGGTCGTTGAGTGTAACCTTTCGCCACAAGCCTAGCTTTGAAGGTTGTAACCTCCCCGTCAGCTCCAAGCTTACGTTTGTAGACCCATTTACACCCTACGGGTTTACCCCTTTAGGTGGATCTACTAGGGTCCAAACCTTGTTTGTACCCATCGAGTCCATCTCGGATTTCATGGCCTCAAGCCACTTGTCCGAATCGATGTCTGACATCGCTTCTCCGTACGTCTTCGGATCATTATCCAACTGATCGGTCAGGCCCAGAAATCCATACCTATCAGGTGCATGGGATACTCTGGCCGACCTACGGAGGACTGGAACAATATCAGTGGGAACTTCTGGCTCAGATGTCATTGCCGCCTCTTGGGGTGCCTCACTTGATTCCTCAAGGAGCACCTCATCGCGTCGACTATCCGATGGAAAACCTTTTTCCAAGAACACTGCATTTCGCGAGACAAAAACCTTTTGCTCGGAGGGATCATAGAAATAATACCCCGCAGTTTCTTTTGGATAGCCGATGAACCTGCATAAACTAGACCTCGAGTCCAGTTTATCTCCCACTAATCTCTTGACGCAACCCCACACTTTCAAGTATTTGTAGGAGGCAGGCTTGCCATGCCATATCTCATATGGCGTCTAGGATACCTTTTTAGATGGCGCCAAGTTCAAAACTTTGGCCGCCGTCTCAAGAGCGTATCCCCAGAAGGAAAGGGGGAGTTCGGTAAAACTCATCATGGATCGGACCATGTCCAACAAGGTCCGATTCCTCCTTTCAGACACCCCATTAAGCTGCAGTGTTCCAGGAGGGGTCCACTGAGAGAGAATCCCATTCTCTTTTAGATAATCAGTAAACTCACCACTCAAATACTCTCCACCTCGGTCCGACCGAAGGGCTTTGATCTTTCGACCGGTTTGGTTCTCTACTTCAAGTCGGTATTCCTTGAACCTTCCAAAGGCTTCAGACTTGTACCTCATTAGGTAAACATAACCATACCGTGAGTGATCATCGGTAAAGGTTACGAAGTACGAGTACCCACCTCTAGCCTGAGTATTTAGTGGACCACAGACATCTATATGGATCAAATCCAACAAACCACTGGCTAGCGTACTTTTTTCAACAAAGGGTTTCTTGGTCATCTTTCCCTTTAGACAGGATTCGTAGGTCGGTAGACTATCCAAATCGTCTATTTCTAGACTCTTTGAGTCCACAAACCTTCTTATCCTATCTTTAGAGATATGACCTAACCTCGCATGCCATATCTGTGCGTTATTATGATCATCACGTTTTCGTTTGTGTTCTGCAGTCGTAATCTAATTAGACTGTTGAAGTATGTACAGACCGTTGACCAATGTACCAAGCAAATGAGAAATACCATCTTTATTGATGGTAAATTCATATCCCTCCTTATCAAGGACCGGGATGGAAACAATGTTTTTAATTATGCTAGGTACATAGAAACAGTCGTTCAGTACAATCCTAACATGACTACTAATGGCTAAATCTAGTGATCCTATGGCCTCCGCAGCAACGGTCTTGCCATCGCCTAGCCTCAGGATCATCTCATCCTTGGTTAGCCTTCTGCTTCTTTGCAGTGCCTGCAAATCATTGCAGATGTGAGCACCACACCCGGTATCCAATACCCATGAAGCAGAATTAGTAATCATATTAACTTCAACCACAAACACACCTGGGTTGGAGTGGAGTTGTGGGCACTCCCTCTTCCAATGCCCTTTCCCTTGGCAATGCATGCAGACATCATTTGCCTTTGACCGCTGAGAACCACGGGCCTTCCCTTTCCCTTTGCTCGGTCCAACCGGAGCAACAGGGACGCCCGGAGCGTAAGTAGGGGCCACAACCATCTTCCCTTTGCCCTTCTTCTTCTTCCAGCGTCCGGCCCTCTTGCCATTCGCCTTGGAGGTCGAAGCCTCTCCTATCAATACCGCCGGCGCCGACTTGTGGGTCGTTGCCTCGTATTGGACCAGCATGTTGATCAACTCATGAATAGACTTCTCAAGTCCGTTCATGTTGTAGTTTACAACAAACGGGTCATAGGATGGAGGAAGCAACTGGAGGATCACGTCAATGTACGTGTCATTGTTAAGCCCAGCTTTAAGGTCCTCGAGTTTCTCCACTAGGGAGAGCATCTTGACCCCATGACTTTGTACAGACGCTCCTTCAGCAAGCTTGGTGCCAAAAAATGCTTTTGTGGCGGCATATCTAATATGCCTATCCGGAACCGCATAAACCTTGTTCATGCGGAGCATGATGGCGGAGACGTTGTCCAGCCTCTCATACTGCTTCTGGATGTCGTTAGACATCGAAGCCAGTATGATACTGCGTACTTTTCGGTTGTCCTCATGCCATTTCTCGAACGTCAAACGTTCTTCAGGCGTGGACTACTCCGGTAAGTCGTTCGGTGGCGGCTCGTCCAAGACGTAGCCTTGGTTCCCGAAACCGAGGACAATCCTCAGGTTTCTCAACCAGTCCGAGTAGTTCGTTCCGTTGAATTTGTTAGTCTCAAGAATCATGGTTAACGGGTTCTTAGACATATCTACATTAATGAAAATGTAAAGCAGAAATTAGCAGATGATGGTAATATTATTGTTCAAGTTGAAGACTTGGTCTTTTAGTCTTTAACCCCCCCACTATTTATACAAAAGTCCGCCACTCTCAAGTGGAGTTTCGAAAAAATATTTCCTAGTGGGCTTGGGATCCACAAGTGTAATCTCCATGCCCCGTTTTTACGATTCACATGAAGAAGACCTTGTGGGAGATATCCAACATCATTCTCATCCAATGAGATTCCCCAGATATTTTGCCTCACCTATTCGCATGGTTCCGAGGACTCCAAGCAAACCATGTTACTCAGTGTTAGGCCCAACCAATCAACCAAATCATGCCTCAAACTATCGGCCCCCACGACTCGTGAGATAGGGAAACAGCAAGCGCAGTCTTTTTGTTCAACACAATAGTGCAGTTTTCCCCTAGTCCAAGTGTGCCACGACTCGTGAGACCACACTTGGGTAGTGGTAGCTTCCTCACCACATTGTTGTGGATGGAAGGCTCGGACAGACCAAAATACCATTTTGATTCAAGTCCGTTCTGGGCCTAATATTTAATTTGGTCCAACCAAATAAGAGTTTTGAGTGTGATCGAGACCTCATCACATTATGGTGTTTTAGCATGCATAAATATCCAATATTTAAAGCGATAAATAAAAAAAAACGCCGCATGCATAAAACATAGCATACCCCTGTTTGGATGATCACAAACCCAACCTATGCGACCCACTGAGCCCGCAGTGAGTCTATGGTCTGTCTAGGGTGGTCCTAAATTATTACAATAATAATAAACCCATTGTCATTCCAATGGGCGTTGAAGTGCTTCTTGTTTCACGCCTTGATGCTCCTCCTTGGGGTCTCCGACTCCAATTGCTTGTTAAAAGTAAAACCTCACCAATCCTATCTACTCTCATTACAACTGAAAGTAATACATTGGTAATAAAGAAAACAAGCCTTAACATCATGAGGCTGATAATACGGGAGATGATAGTCCCAAAAACAAGAGGCACACAGGCCCCACCCAACAGAAAAATAAATAATCATACATTCATCCATACATAAGGTCTAGGGCTCTTGTGATCATCCCATGTTGATTCCATCAACTCACATAACACAATTATTCCAAATAATCATGCATAAATAACCAATGGATATTTCAAATACCCAAGTGATGTCCAGCATCACAAAAGCATAAACATACAAATAATATGCAAAATTCAAATTTCAAATTTAATGGACATTTTAAACAATGCATCCAATGCATGTATTTAATCCAAATTAATTAAGCAAATTTAATTCAAGGAATAATCCAATTATTCCAAAATCAAAAATGCAAAATTAATACATTTTCAGAATATTGTGCAGCAAATACAGAAAATAAAATTTTCTGGAAAAAAGTCGAAAAACGGCACAAAACGGCCCAGCCGTTGTGCTGGCCGGCCGGCCGTGCGCAGGCAGCGTGCGCGCGCTCTGTGCCGCGCACGCTGGCCTCGGCCAGCAGCGGCCGGCTGCGCACAGCACGCGCGCGCGTCCCTGCGCGCGCGCCTGTGCGCAGCGTCCGCGCGCAGGCGCCCGCCTGCGCGCGGCCACTGCCGGCCCGATCAATTTTTTTTTTTTTTTTTTTTGTTTTTCAAAACTGTTTCAGCACAATAACAGTAATATTATTCTGAAAATAAGCATGCAGTTTTAGATCCAATCTAACAAAATTAAGCATGCCAAAAGTCCATTAAATCCAAACAATTGAATCATGATATTATTCATATATTTATACAATCTAACATGCCAATAAAGCCATTTAAAAGCAAGTAGATCATGCCAAACACATAGATCTATGACCCTTACATCGAACCGGGCTCTGATACCACTTGAAGGACAAGCGGATCCGCCCGGGAACGCGAGCGGAAGCGAGGAAGCGAGATATTGTGCACAAATTTAAATCTAATTTAAATATGCGAATTCCAAGGGGTGTACCCTTGGGTGCTCAACCGGGCGTTCGATGTAGGATGTGTAAATATTGAAAACATATATTTAAACACATAGGGCATAGATATATAAATGAAATCAATCAAAGCGTAATAAACTGTTACCTTTGATTGTTTAGCGTATGCTCCCGGCTACTAGCGTTGTTCCTTCTCCGGAATGCTCACGAAATCCAAACGTATGGATTCTCCAAAGGTGATCCACACCACACCGGAAGAAACACACGTTCTTCTTGCTAGAAAAGAACGGGTTTAGAAGGAATCGGTTTAAGAGAAGAATACTATGAATTAGTGTTCTCTTAAACTTACTTTGTTCTTCTTCTTGATTCAAAATCAAGTGAACAACACAAGTGTGGGAGAGGGAGAGAGCACGAAATTTGAGAGAGAGGAGAGGGATTTTTGTCTTCTCTTTTTCCTAGAAAAAGATGAATAATGAATCACTTATGCTTGGTGTTGTATATTCTAATATATATACATAATTAATATGATTATTGGAATGTGTCTAAGTTCATCCAAGGATGTCTAGATTCATTCCAATCAATCACCATCAATTCTTCAATCAAGCCTACCAAAATTTATGGTAAGATCAAATCATACCAAAAGGGAAGAGTTTGATTGGAGTTTATTTGTTTCTTTCCAAAAGAGACAAGTCAACATACCACCTAGCATGAAACATGGTTGATTTTGCTTCCTCCAAGGGAGCATGTCGGCCATATTTAATTAAGGGAAGAAGTCCAACTTCTTCCTATTTCAAATTAGGAATTATTTCCCCTCTCGGGTATAATTTAACGGACCGGGTTTTATCGTAATCCAATTACGACGAACCCAATATTAAATCCAATTTAATGTCCACTTAAATTATTCCCGTTGATCTTTTAATCCAATTAAAAGATCCAATGTCTCAACGTCTCAACTTTCCATATTTAATCGAAAATCCAATTTACCGATTAAATGAAAGCCCGATACAATATCGGCCCGTCCATCCAATGGACTTTCCCTCAAGTAATCCAATTACTTATTTTATCCTTCGAGATTGACTCCAAGTCGATCTCTCAACCTCCTCGGTGATTTGTGTGTGACCCCTTAGGTTCACCCTCAGCTAGACTTGGGCCCGTGTCCCATAAGGGCCCGTTACCATGGGTGGCCGTCTAGCAACGGTCCATGGCACTAGAGACTAGGTGAATTGGCGTGAACATTTAGGCGCTGATTCTGTACGGGTACGATCCTTCCGTCTACCGTCTCTCGGCCTTAGTCTAGGGTATGGAATTGGGTGTCGGTTCCCATCCTTGACTAGGCATCTATGCTTAATACTCGAGACCACGTATGCTTCATTGCGTCGACACAGGAAACCATTCCCTGTTCGACCAACCACTGTGGCCACAGCTTCAAACAGCATGAACGTGTCTCCGAGTGCATAGGAGATACCTCTGTCACATACTGACAGGGGACGGATCCTCTTCTTGGAATCCATCGTCCTCGCTACACATTCCGACTGCACTGGACAAGGCTTATGATAATCATCTTACAGAATGATTACCTCTCGCCAGATCAAAGATACAGCCGTCTTGTGCACGTGACTGCCATGATTCCTCAAGTCTGAGGATTACTCCCGTACTATCAGAACCGGGGAAAACCAATCATACCGACCAAGCCTCCAAGGCTTCCATATGATGATCCCGCGAGTCAGTCCAGTCAGCTCGACCCCAGTCGACCAACCCATCAAGATCGTGTAGGCTCCCACGCCTGTCGCCGATGAAACACGGCACTCATCCAATGAACACGACTCTCGATGCCCTGTCTCGAGGTCCTCGACTTGGAACATTTCAGACCCAACTCTTAATCAGTTGGTTTCATGACCACCATCCAATGCGCGGCCCAACTGCACGAGTTGTTATCCATGGTTTGTGGGCTTTGTTGCGATATAAGTTAAACACCGTTTTAACAAATGTAAGATGAGCGCAACAAAGAAGGTACCATTGGTGACGAACACTCATCTTATTCATCACGTAATAATATTACATCTACATCAAGTTGTCGAATAGGTTACAAATTGCCAAACCTATTGGCTTTCTGGTCACCTATTCCAATACAGGCGGATCTGTGAACAACACATAGTCTACTTCGAGTTGTTCGAAGAAGATGAGCAGCTTCTAAGACCACTGTCTGTAATTACTCCCATCGAGTGGTTCCAGTTTTGATAGGTCAGGCAGTGTTTTGGAGACAGTAATAGCCATCGAGTAAAAGATTCACTTTCAAATTGTTAACAAAAAGGTAACGGCGGTACAAGTCAAAACTGGAAAAAGGAAAAGGCTGTGTCGTGGAGAACCACTGCCTTGAAAGCAAATTTTCGGTGCTACCGTGGTGCAAATAAAAAACAACCGATCGCTCCCAAGGTTCATACAACTACACTCTCTAACTCACGTGCACTCGTGATAGAGAATGTGGAACAACGTACATAAACACTCAGAATAAAAGAAGGAAGAGCAGAGGAAGAAGAATTTCATAACAGAGAGGAGGGGCTCAGTTTTTCGTGTTCTGAATGAAGCCAAGGATGCAGCTATTTATAGGAAAAACTGAGAGGAGTTTTGAGAGAAATCTGCTACACAAACACTTCAACAAAGCAGCAAAAACGGATTCAAGGAGGATTTTTCTCAACCTCCAAGACTTGGTCAATTTGAACCATTCAAACCTCAAATCTGCATAAAAATAAAGTTTTTTCTCTAAAAAGAATATCTCACGCGCGTGGCCCAGCCCAGCCCGAACCGGGACGGGACGGGGTGGGCGCGCACGTGCGGCAATTCTTCCAAAATCCACCTACTCACAGTTCTTATCCAAAGAGTGTAAAGGAAGCTCAATATAAGTGTTGCAATAGAAGGGTGTAAAGTCTATGTGGGACAAAGGCAAAGAGAGAGGCAAGTTGTTAGTCATTCCCAACAATTCAGGTTACGTTCGATCACACTATTCTACTTAATCACCAATTTGCCATCTCGACCAGTGTCTAACTTAAGCATCGGAGGGTCTACACCGGGGATGCTCCTGGCTAGCCTAACGTGCTTGTTTCTTCTCAAGATACTTAGTCTGGGGAGCTAACCAGATTGCTCGGAGTGGTGCTTAGTAAAGGTACTCACTTGGGGATCTCAGATAGCGACCTGGATCAGTTGCCGCCGTCTATTGGAAACATCTGAGAAGAGCATTTATAGTTCGAGATAGAAGGACCATCTAGGAGAGAGCAGATATCGGTGAATCATGACGATACCCCACAAAGGCAAAATGATCAAATCATCCAAATCACCAGGGATGAGCTCCAGAGAATGATAGAGGAAGCCAGTGGAAAAGCGAGTAGGAATGCTTTAGTGGACTATGAGAGAAGAACTGCCACTCCAATAGCTCGTGATACAACAAAAAGACAGTTATTCAAAGAGAAAGAAGTCGAGAAAGAGCTTAGGGATGAGGATAGCAGGGAGGTGCCTGAGAAATGTGCAACAATAGAAGTATCAGATGCGGCATCTAACCAAAAGGGGAAGGGCAAAAGAAGAGAACAAAGGATATCGAAGGCGGAGGTCGAGGTCGTTGGTCGCCTGATCGAAAAGCTTGGTGCTCAGATCAGCGAACTCAAACGAAAGCGGGAGATAGTAGCTCAAAACAGGATTTCGAACAACAGAAAATAGAAGGGAAGAAAGGCATGAGGAGGTCGCGCGCGACAACGCTCTTGTGAAAGGGGTTATACATACGATCACGGGCGGACCCACTGGGGGAGATTCAGCGAGATCGCGCAAGATATGCGAGGAGGGAAAGTTCGGAAAGGAAGGAATTCATACTAAGGGTGGAACAGAATTAGGAGATCACCTTCAGTAGAAAAGATCTAGTGGCAGAGGCCGGGTCGCAGAACGAGCCCATGGTAATCCGAATGGACATCACAAACTTTCTTGTGCAAGAGGTGTTGTTGGACAATGATAGCTCTGTGGATATCTTGCTCATGGATGTATTGAGAAAAACAGGTTTTAATGATACTCGATTACAACCGATACAAACCCCCTTAGTGGGACTTGGGTAAAGCGAGGTGGCACTCTTAGGAACTATTGATTTCCCGGCCTCCTTGGAAGATGAAACAAGGAGAAGAACTCTGATGGTAAAATTTTTGGTTATGGATACTCCATTTGCATATAACGTAGTGTCTGCTTATCACTTGAAGATGAAGTTACCAACACCAGATGGAATTGGTGAAGTATGTTGCGACCAGAAGGAGGGCAGGAGGTGCTATAATATGTCCTTGAGAAGGAGTGATGGAGAAGATGCGAAGGTAAAAAGGAAGATAGGAGCAGACCACCTGGGGGAAGTAATGGACACCTTGAAAAGGTCAAAATCCGAGCAATAGAGTCTGCTGAGGAACATAAAATGATTGAGTTGACACAAGGAGAACCAAGCAGGACGACCAGGATTGGGTCGCGCAAGACCTCGACCTTGGAAACATTGATGATAGAATTTTTAAGGGAAAACAGTGACATGTTCGCATGGAGCCATCAGACTTTAATGGAATAGATCCAGAGGTCATCGTTCACAGACTCAATGCGGATCCACAGATGAGACCAATCAAGCAAAAGAAAAAACCATTTGGGGTCGAAAGAAATAAAATCATCGAGAAGGAGGTGAACAAGCTTCTCGAAGCATGGTACATAGCAGAAGTCCAATACACAGTGGTTATCAAATGTAGTGATCGTACCCGAAGCATCAGGAAAATGGTGGATGTGCACTCACTTCACAGATTTAAATAAACATACCCAAAGGACCCCTACCCACTACCTCGAACAGATCTATTGGTGGACTCCACCGCAGCATGCGCATTGTTCAGCATGATGGATGCGTACCAAGGATACCATCAAATTTTCATGGTAGAAGAGAACAGAGATGAAACTTTCTTTGCTACTGAAAATGGCATTTATTGTTATCATGTGATGCCCTTTGACTAAAAAATGCAGGTGCTACTTAACAGTGGCTGGTGAACAGGATGTTCAAGGACCTCATTAGCCACTCCATGGAGGTTTATGTTGATGACATGCTAGTGAAAAGCAAGAGAGAAGAGGACCACCTCGATCATCTCAAAAAGGAGTTCGTGGTGATGAGAACCTACGACATGAAGCTTAATCCGTCTAAGTGCACATTTGGTGTTCGAGGTGGCAAGTTACTAGGATACATGGTGAGCGAAAAGGGAATTGAGGCTAACCCAGAAAAATTCGAAGCGATCTTGGGGCTGAGCTCACCAAAGACTGTCAAAATGTGCAAAAATTATCCGGGAAGGTCGCCTCTCTTAATCGTTTTATCTCGCGATCAGCGGATTGCAACTTGCCATTTTTAAGATGTTAAGAGAGGTGAAGGAATTCAGCTGGAAAGATGAGTGCGAACAAGCATTGATGGATTTGAAGCATTACCTAACAAACCCACCCTTGTTAGCAAATCCCAAGGTTGGTGAGGTGCTCTATTTATACCTAGCAGTCTCAGATGACGCAGTGAGCTCTGTCGGTATCAGTAAAAGAAGAAGCAGGGCCGCAGAACCCAGTGTACTACATGAACAGGATGCTGCAAGGGGTTGAAAAAAGACATATCCAGATCGAAAAATTAGCATTAGCATCGGTCACCACAGCGAGAAAATTACGACCATATTTTCAATCCCACAAGATCATAGTATTGACGAATTACCCACTCAAACAGATCATGGTCAAGCCAGATGCATCATGCCGCTTGATCAAATGGGCGATCGAGTTAGCGGAATTTGACATCGAGTATCAGTCAAGAACTTCTATTAAAGCTCAAGTTTTTGCTAACTTTATTGTAGAGCTTGCAAATGAACAGGAACAGAAGGAGCAAGAAGGTTATCTCTTGCATGTAGACGGATCATCTAATTCGAGTAATGGAGGAGCTGGAATTTTGTTGCAAGGACCCGGTGGGGTCGAGGTCAAGGTCGCAACAAAATTAACATTCCCTGCCACCAACAACGAAGTAGAATACGAAGCATTAATTTTGGAACTGAAAATGGCAAGCGAGGCCGGGGTGAGAAAGTTAGTGTACACGGACTCGCAATTGGTGGCAATGCAGATCGAAGGATTATATGAAACACGAGAATGGTCCATGACACAATATTTAAAAAAAAAAGTAAAAGAATTGAGGAAAAATTTTATAGGTGCACAACCTAGAAAATTCCAAGGGAAGAGAACGAACGAGCTAATGCGTTGTAAAAATTTGGAGCCATGATGACTCAACAGGTGAGTCCCCATTTTGTTTGGTTTATGGGACTGAAGCGATAATTATTGCAGAGATCGGTGAGGTGACAGCCAGGGTCGCACAATACGATCCTAAAAAAATCATGCAGAGCGTGCATTCGACCTCACCATTATTGAAGAGGAGATCGCGCTTGTGCGAAGATTTTGCATCACAAAAACCTGATGATGCGAAGCCTTAATCACAAGGTAAAGTCAAGGAATTTTCAAGTGGGGGACTTCGTGTTAAAGAAGGCCGAGGTGTCCAAGCGTGTCAAAAAATTCGACCCAAGTTGGGAAGGACCCTATAAGGTCATTGAAATAAAAAAACAAGGAACGTACAGGCTGCAAAATATGGATGGAATGGACCTGCCAAGACTATGGAATGTTCACAACTTGAAAAAATTCTAAACATGAGAGTATACCAGATCTCGAGTAGCCTGTGAAAGGCTCCCTTTTGCACTCAAGATCGCAGGTCGCGCGTCGCCAGAATAAATGATCTAGAAAAGATCGTCACAGCAATGATTTGAAAAAGATTATCACAACCATGATCTGAAAAAGATAACCAGAACAATGATATGAAAAAAAAATCACCACAACAATGATTTGAGAAAGATCACCACAACAATTATCTGAAAAAGATCACTAGAACAATTATTTGAGAAAGATCACCACAATAATGATCTGAAAAAGATCATCACAACAATGATCTGAAAAAGATCACCACAATAATGATCTGAGAACATCACAGGAATGATATAAGAAAGATCATCATAATGCGATCTCAGAAAGATCTCATAATTCGATCTTAAAAATATCCTAAATATCAGGCGAAGACCCAAAATGTTGATCAGGAAAAGATCTCATATTTTTATGTGCAGAAGATCTCATATACGACCTGAGAAAGATCGCTCATGATTCGATCTGAAAAAGATCATAAGTCTAGAAAAGACCCCATAACTTAAATCTGAAAAACGATTTATCTTCAAAGTCGTGTGCCACCCTCGAAGTCGCTTGTCACCCTCGAGGTCGCGTTATTATCTGAAAAAGATTAATCTTTAAGAAGGTCGCGTGCCTCCCTTGAGGTCGCATTATTATCTGAAAGATTTAACTTCGAGGATGTCGCATAGCTCTAACAAGGTTGCGTACCTCCCATGAGGTCGCATTATTGTCTGAAAAAAGATTTATCTTCAAGGTCGAGTGCCTCCCTCGAGGTCGCATGCCCCCTCAAGGTCGCGTGTCACCCTTGGGGTCGCGTTATTATCTAAAAAAGATTAATCTTTAAGAAGGTCACGTTCCTCCCTCGAGGTCGCATTATTAACTGAAAAAGATTTATCTTCAAGGAGGTCGCATAGCTCCAACAAGGTCGCGTACCTCCCATGAGGTCGCATTATTATCTGAAAAAATATTTATCTTCAAGGTCGTGTGCCTCCCTCGAGGTCGCGTGCCCCCTTAAAGTTGCATGTCACCCTCGAGGTCGCGTTATTATCTGAAAACGATTAATCTTCATGAAGATCGCGTGCCTCCCTCGAGGTCAAGGTAGAATAAATCTGAAAAACATTTTCCAAGTTAAACGTCGACATGAGAGGTCGAGGTAGAAGATTTTAGAAAACTGGGCAAATGACTTCCCAAGTTACCAAAAATGGGAGGATTATCATACTAACAACAAGATGCGACTGGTCATATGGTGTCTGTTCAACTTCTTCCATTGTAATAACTTTAACACTAGAAGAAGTGTGGGACTAATGATGGGGGTGTAACCCAATTATCAAGAAAAGACACAAATAGACATGAAAAGAGGCGAAAATCACCAAAAAGCCCATGGATCCGCGCATTTCCTAGTCGGGCCGGGTCACCTGGACCGCACCCGATGCTAGGTGTCCAAGATCTAGACCCTTTCTGAGGAGACAACTTAAGCTTGGAGATGATGCCACATAGACCAGGCAAGTACATACATTTGGTCCTATAAATGCACCTACCCCACAGCATTTATGGTAAGTTATTCAGGTTATGTTCAATCACACTATTCTACTTAATCGCCAATTTGCCATCTCGACCAGTGTCTGACTTAAGCATTGGAGGGTCTACGCCGGGGACACTCCTTGTTAGCCTAACGTGCTTGTTTCTTCTCAAGATACTTAGTCTGGGGAGCTAACCAGATTGCTTGGAGAGGTGGTCAGTAAAGGTACTCACTTAGGGATCTCAGATAGCGACCTAGATCAGCATTGATTTTATTCTCCTTTCTTTTCCTTGTCTAGAAAAAAAAAAAAAGCTAAGGTTAATTACATAAAATTTAAAAGAGTAAATTTTCTATATAAATTGATATGGGAATATCTTACCAAGATCTTTACAGATCTTCCCGGCAATCTTTAGATCATTGATTAAGGCCTGAAGGTCTAGCCGGAATCAATATCTCTATAATCTAACCTTCAAGGTTTATGAAAATTCTAATACTGTATGAACTATTTCAACCCTTAAATCGTATTTTACATTAAGGGTGTACATTGAAATCGTACAATTAGTCCCTCTCCTATAAATATCTGCCCTCCCCAAGTCTGGTATAACTTTTCTCCCCAAGTCAGGTATAACTTTTGCAACCCCTTATATTCGTACTCGTTTAGAATCTTTCTCTAATCACTAATTTGACCGTTCGAGGGACATTGTCGAGAACATCCTCATGTGGTTCTAACTTTGTGTCCATTTTGCAAGCATATAACGTTCAGGGAGACAACAAAGTTATGCAATTAATGCAAATTTATAGTTATTCCAAGTTATTTAAATAGGCATCAATGGTCGTTAACATGTCCATGAAAAGCAAAATGTTAGAGAGAAAGTTGCAATTTTCATCCTGTAATTTAGGGGTCGGCAATTTTGGTCCTATACGAATTGATTTTTCCAATTTAGTCCTGTAACATAAACTATTTTGCTTTTTTTGTCCCATATGGCCAGAACTCAATTTTAAACGTAATGTGCCTAGCACATGCATTTTTCTAGCAAAAAAGGACCAAAATTGTCGATTATTCAAAATTATATGACTAAATCGCAAAAATCAATTCCTATAGGATCAAAATTGTCACTCCTAAGTTACAGGATGAAAATTATAATTTTCTATTTTTAGTCCCTCTTTCGGCATTGCCCTCGACACACCCTATGCTAGCGGCATGTTGATTTGTGAAGTTTGAAAATTATATTTATATTGCTCTAATTTTTTAAGTTATAGGCTTTATTAATTTATTTTCTTTCAATGAGGTAAACAATAGGTGAATTTTTAGTAAAAAAATAATTTTTTTATAATCTACTTGTTCAGCACTACCATAGCCAAACCCCTTGCCTGAGGCATGTAAATTTGTGAAGCTTGAAAGGTATTTTTTAAGGATCTAATTTTTTTAATTAAAAGGAATTTTTAATCACTACAAAAAGTACGGGAATTAGCACAGATTACTATGACCGTTCCAAATTTCAATCCAATTTGGAACGATAATAGGATCTGTTGTGGAACGGTAACCCATTGCTGACGTCACACTTGTGTTGTGTGGGATCCTAATGTGTTGGAACGGCAAGAGCGTTCCACATGTGGTACCAAATAATGTATTCCCAAGTATAGTCCGACAATCATTCCAAATAGGGAACGTAAATATTTTGTACTACCATTTGGAACACATATATGCCTCTTGGAACAGTAAGTGGGCGTAAAACGCATACTGTTCCTAATCCCGTCCCCACTACCGGTACAAATTGGAACGCTTTGATGACCGTTCCAAAATGTAGTGGTAAATGAGACCATTTTTGGGCTAATGAAAACGTTGTAAAATAATGACCGTTCCTTATTATGGTACTTATCAAAACTAAGTTAGAGTTGCACGGACTGTCCCAGAATGTGTTACACTTAGGAACGGTCCGTGTACATAACTGATTCTCTATTCTAATTACCGTTCCAAATACGCTACAATGGCTATATTTCACCGTGTTCCTATTCCAACGCCTGCTCCCGCTTCTAATGCTAAATCAATAGCTATATTTTAACGACTAATTGTGGAGTTCCAAATACTATTCAAATGGCCATTCCAATATTTCTTATATATATGTCCCCTTCATTTTTTTCTTCTCACTCTCTCTCCATTTCATTTCTTATCACTCTCTCTCTTGCATTTTTATATGTAAAAACAAAAATATCAACAATCTCCGTTAAATTTGCATTGATCTTTAAAGTTGTTTTGTTCAGGTAACAACTTGAAGTCCTTTCTGGTCGATTAAAATGCACGCAGTTAATTAATGGTTGTATATATTTAAATTTGTTCTACTTATTTAATTACTGTTGTGAATTGCATGTGTAGAACTAATCATGTTAAGACAGCTAAGGAGATGGATGTATGATGGAGACCTGTTGGGTGTGGCGTCGAAGTTTGAGGATGGTGTTACTGCATTTCTAAAATGGATCAAGTCTCAGCGTGCATATATGGACGGGGAGAAGATTAAGTATTCGTGTCAAAAGTGCAAAAACGAAAGGTTCAAAACATCGAACGAGATAAATTTCAACTGTGTATGAAAGGGTTTATGCCGGAGTATTATAATTGGACTACGCATGGTGAGGAGAGGGTGCAGGAATATGCATTGACCGCGCCCCATGTTCAGCAGCAGCAAATGTCAACCGTTCAGGAGGAGGGTAGTTCGTATTGGGGTGATGCAGCACAGATGGATTGGGCGTAGAGGATGGTTTTCGATGCCGTTAGGTCATCTTTCTGGTCTTCCTATAACCAGGAGCGTGTGTCTGATAGTGGTACTGGGTATAATCCTTCTGATGTCGGGCCTAGTTTATATTACGATGAGGGGTCCTATGATTATGTGTATTTGTTGTCAGACTGCTTTTTTGATGTACTGCATGCTGGCGAGCAACCGTTGGGGAATGACTGCACCCAATATCAGTTGACATTAATTGCTAGTTTGGTGAATATTAAGGCCGAAGGGAATTTTTTCGAGCGAACATATGATCAACTGTTCCAGTGGGTTGATCATATAATGTCCTGCGATCACACTTTCCCTCTACATTATAGCAGTAGGAAGAAATTAATAAGAGATTTGGGTTTACCATTTGGGAAGATTGATGCATGTATAAATGGATGCATGTTGTGCTGGAAGGACAACATGATCTGGAATATTGGAAATTTATTGGAGACGCTAGGCACAAGCTGATAAGGGAGAGAAATCCTAGACGCAAGAGGTCCCTGTATGTCATTCTTAGGTACTTGTCGCTTACCCCTCAGCTACAGAGGTTATATGCGTCGGAAGCGACTACCAAGCACATGACGTGGCATACCAAACATCAGACAGATGAGGGATCCATGTATCATCCATCCGATGCAGAGGCTTGTTCGACCGGACATATCCCGCTTTTGCAGCTGAGCCCCGTAATGTTAGACTGGGGGTTGTACATAGATGGGTTTGCACCGCACAGGCGGTATGGTAAAATTTACTCATGTTGGCTCGTGATACTTATGTTGTATAATCTCCCACCAGGAATATTCATGAAGACTGAGTATATGTTCCTAACGATGGTGATCCCTGGCCCATCCAATCCAAAACATATGATCGATGTGTACATGGAGCCGTCGTGGAGTTGCAAAATTTATGGCATGTGGGTGTGCGAACGCACAACAATGCCACAAACCAGGCATTCATAATGCAGGCCGCATTGATGTGGACAGTGAACGACCTAGGCGTTTATGGGATGGCGTCTAGATAGAGTACCTCCAGTGGTATGGGGTGTTTAATTTGTATGGAGGACACACGGGATTCTATTTGCAGCACGGTAGGAAGGCATGCTATTTTGACTGTCACAAGCAGTTTCTCCCACCGGACCATCCGTACCGCAGGAACAAGAAAACTTTCACTAAAAATTGAGTGAAAAAGAAGGCTGCACGTCCGAGGCTCACTGGAGAGCAGATCCGAACCCGTGTCAAATGTGTTTAGTGTTGCAGTCAAACAACCGCTGAATAAGCTAGAAAGCTATCGTATCGAGCACAAGTGGACGAAGAAAAACATCTTTTGGCAGCTTGAATACTGGAGGACATATTGTTAGAATAGGTGACCATGAAGCCAATCTAATTAGCCTAATGTAACCTATGTCTGAACAATTTCAGAATTTTGATAAACTATAATGAATAAGAAAGTGATATTCATCTGGCTTATACTATGTCTGTGCTCACTTTACTGCTTTATTATAACTGTTCACGGCACAAACAAAGCCCACAGATTGAAACCACATTTCGGGAAATTGGAACTACGCATTGGATGGTAGGTTCATGAAATCAGTTTCGCTGAATCGGTATGAAATTCTCCAAGTCAATGAATCTCGAGAAAGGGCATCGAGAATCCACTTGAGACTTGCACTAAGTATTTTCTGTCGTGTTTCATCGACCAGTGACGAGGGTCGTCCATGCAGTGTTAGTGGGTCAGTTGGCTAGGTGGCAGCTGACTGAGGTGACTCACGGGAGCCGTCTTATAGAGGACCTTGAGTAGGGTTAGTTAGGTATGACTTGTGTTCCTAGTTCCAATAGTACAAGTTGATCCTTGGACTTGAGGGATCTTAGGTATGGTGAGAGATTACCAAGCCGTAGTTATTGAGTAGTCATAAGCCCTATCTAGTGTAGTCAAGATGTGCAGCGTGACAGTAGATTCCAAGAGAGGATCCATCTCCTGTCACAGCGCTGATAATAACATCTCACTATACTTTGAGACTCGTCCCTTATGAATCTGTGGCCACAGTAACTGAACAGAAGGGTGGAATCCCGGTAACGTTTAGTAAGGACGAGGCAAGACTTAGGTCGAAGATGGGTACCTATGTTTTCGTGCCCTAGACCCTAAGTGGTGAGACTGTAGATGGAAGGATAAATGTACTGTAGAGCCTAAATGTTCACACCACGAATATTCACCTAGTCTCTAGTGCCATTGACCGTTGCTAGACGGCCACCCATGGTGACGGACGGCTTCCTATCATTGGATGATTGGGAATTCAATCAAGTTTAGGTGAGGGTGAACCTGAAGAGTCACACACGATCCGCACACATAAAGTATTTAATTTAGAATTAGATTTGGAGAGGTAGGACGATTAAATTGGATTTAATCGGTTCTCTTTTTCTTGGGATGTTGATTCCTTTAAATTAGATTAAAGGAATTTAACTAAATTAATAAATTGAATTTATTGGAATTAATTGTGTGGGCTTAAAATAAATATTATTATTTATTTATGGCCCCATGGATTATTTAAATAGGATTTAAATATTCCATAAAATCAATGGATGGTTGAGATTGAAAGGAGAGATGAATGGGTAGGATTGGTTTGACTAATTCAAGACCTAGTTTGACTAGGACTTTGACTCGGTCAAAATTCTAGTCAAAATAAAGTTCTAAAGTTGGAGTTTGAAGAGGAATAGGATTCCTCCTCTATAAATACTCCAGGGGGTTTCACTTTAGACATGATGATGAAAATTCAAGAAACACACACACACACACACACTCATCTCTCCCATAAGGCTCAACCATCCCCCTTCATTTTCCCAAGAAAAATTATTTTGGTTCCTTTGTTTATACAATTGAACCTAAGGAGGATTGATCACGTTAATTCATAACGTTTGGTCCATCCATCCTCTCTAAATTATATACACTTAATTTTCGCTAGCACGGGGATCAAGATACATGGGTGGATTGCGTGTACGATTTAGAGAGTCTCAATTCGAGATCTTGGTGCAAAATGGGGAACAACGCAAGTAGCAGTTTGAAGACAAAACGACAACCGGGTAGGTTTCTATGTTTTGGTACTTTCGTTTTCTACAATCCTATGGCCTCCATGATTTGCATGTTCCATATTTGTCATGAAATACACCGAATGCCCGGGAGGTTTAAGGGAACACCCCTTGAACGTGTAGATTTAATTCATTATTATGCATATTTTAAATTTTACAATTTCTATTTTATACCGCGCTTCCGCATTCGCGCTCTTCCCGGAACGATCCACACACCTATCGAAGGCTCTCACATATCTGATACGATACAATCTTGATGTCATGCACATTGAGAAGAATGTGTTTGACAATATATTCACTACCGATGGACGTAAAGGGAAAAACGAAGGACAATCTGAATACACGGAAGGATCTAAATATCATATGTACTCGGCCGGAGCTTGAGGTGGACGAAAGGAGACCAAACATGATGCCCAAAGTTGTATATACACTAACGAATGACCAGAAAAAGAGTATATATGTATGGATTTGTTGTCTTAGGTTTCCTAATGGGTACGCATCTAACTCGTCCCACTGCGTCGACATGAAGGAGCTAAGGATGCACGGCATAAAGAGCCATGGTTGTTATGTGTTTATGCAGAAGTTGATTCTGATTGCCTTCCGTGAAATGCTTCTTGAGCATGGGGAGGGGGGGGCATTGGCGGAGGTAAGCCTTCTATTCCAAATCCTATGTTCAACCACGCTAGATGTTAACAAGGTACAAGAATTGAGAGACGGTGTAGCCGTCATCATGTGCAATCTCGAGAAAATATTTTCTCCTTTTTTTGACTCAATGTAGCACCTAATTTTTCACCTGTCATATGAGGCACGCGTTGGGGGGCCAGTGCAATACAGGTGGATGTACCCATTTGAGGGGTAACTACACCAGAAAATTTAGTTTTTTATATATATTATTTTATTTTTACCTATATTTAATAAATATTGGTACGAATAGATTTCTCCGCGATTTGAAGAAGAATGTGAAAAACAAAGCACACGTCTAGGCGTCAAGTGTAGAGGCATACATTATCGAAGAAATCAGGCTTTTCTCTTCCCACTACTTCGAACCGCACATTCTTTGCAAGTGAAGCAGACCCGGTCAAAATGATGATCTCACGAGCAATAACAATCAAATGGTATGGTCCATTTTCAATCACCATGGCTGAGCAAGTGGAGCCTCAAAGAAGAGATGGCTGAGCGGTGAAGAACTTCACATAATAGAGATGTACGTGCTGTGTAATTTTGAAGTAGTTGGACGAGTAAGTGTATAGATACATATGCATATAGTCTAATCATCATTTCAGTGTGAACATGTATATTTATAATTATCATTGTTTTTTTATGCAGGTCGTTCTTGAATGAATTGTACGAGCAACACCATTCGGAGGGACCCAATAATTGATCAACTAGTGGCAATCGAATTCAAGAATTGGCTCAAACGTCGTGTAAGTGTCACTTTCTTATAAATTATGACAGTCTGGTGAATTTCTTGTAAATTATTTCAATTGCTATACGAATTTCAGGTGAAACCCGAATTGAACTACAAGGACAACGAATTGTTGAAGTTGCATTATTGGGGACCTAAGGCAGAAGTGATGATGTTCCCGAGTTACTTCGTGAATGGTTTCAATTTCCAAACTGAACGTCATAATGTCGGCAAGTCAACAATGAATTGTGGTGTTTATGTCAAAACCTCATTATATACAGACATGGACAGTGACTTATATAGAATACTCAAAGAGATAATTCAGTTAGATTACCCACTTATTCCAGACATGGACATTGTATTGTTTAATTGTCGTTGGGTCGATCCAGTAAGAGGCATGAAGATACACTCTCGTTATCACATTGTTGATGTTAATTTCAAAAGGTCGTACCAAAAGAATGAACCATTCATACTGGCGCAACAAATAGTAGTCTACTACGCAGATTACCCGAGCATGAAGAGATACAAAGCTGACTAGAAAGTTGTTTGCAAAATCAAGGCTCGAAGAGTAATCGATGACTCGTGATGGACCGAGGTCGCCTATCAAATGGATGAAGTCGTACCTACTCCTGATGTTGGTACAGAAAATCAAACGTATGAACTTCATGATCCAGTTGGTATACAGTTAGTCATTGATCTATCTGTGGCACAACATAGAGCAGGTACATCCCGCTCACCAAATGGTGAATCTGATGATGAAGATAACGAAGATAGCTTTGAGGAGTATGAGACCGAAGAAGAGACTTATTGAGTGTGTAGTGCTTAGTTATCTTTTCAATGTGTAGAGAAAAAATCGTAGTTTAAACATTGTATTAATTATATTTTTTTATAAAATAATATAACTTTGGTTTTGTTTAAACATTGTAAAATACTGCAAAATTAAAGGTAGGATTGGTTTTATTTTTCCAATCGGACCGTTCCTAAATTAGTTGCAACACAATATCAGTTTGGCGTGTCTTGAAAAATAGGTGGGAAATTTAAAACTTAAAACGGTCGAAATTTATTTCAACCATTCCAATTACAGTTTAAAATTTTCAATTAGGCGCCTAATCAAAAAGTAGGTGGAAAATTTGAAACTTGGAACGATCGAAATATCTTTCAACCTCTCCAATTAAAGTTTTAAATTTTCAATCAGGCGCCTAATGAAAAAATAGGCGGAAAATTTGAAACTTGGAACGGTCTAAATATATAATCGACCGTTCCAATCACAAGTCCATTTTTTAATTTGGCGCCTTCTGAATAAATATATGGGAAAATCAAATTTTGGAGCAGTTAATTTACTTTAAATCGTTCCATTCTTTGCATTTTATAAACTATTCCTATTTTAATCAATATTCGTTCATATGTTAATATTATAACAAACTGTGCCAAAGTTACTAGCTAACCATTCCAAGTACTGTTCCAATATTGTCTAGTTTACGTTCCTGTAAAGATATCTCAACATCCGTGAGTCGGTTTAACACCAAACCTAAACACATAAAACATTATGAATAAGATTTCATATCTAACAGTCTGATTTTCAATCACATAACCTTATTGAAGGTTGCACCATTTCGTATGATGAAGATTATGGACCAGATACAATATCTCGATATCCGCCCACCCAAATTGTTCAAAACAACATATTTGTGTGCTAAATCATATCTAACAATCTGATTAAATTTTTAACTGTCTGATTAGGAGATACAGTATAACAATATAAGATGCTAGTTACATCTTTGAAATACTAAGAAATTTAAATATACAAATATACTTCATATTGTGAACATGCGTCAATCTCACAAAAATATTTTATGTTTCCAAATTCTTTAAACGGCACATTGTACACTTTTTAAAAGTCATTAACGTGTCCGGAACATTTTTTTCTTTATTTTTATTTATTTTCTTGATAAATGAATAATTATTTGGATTTTATTAGGAATGATTTTATTAAAATTATGAATGGTAATTGGAACACCCGTTATTCATAAATTTTTGGAGCGGTCATAGGACCGGTATTATACACGGGCATACAAGGTCCAATATTAAAATGATGTTGTTTTTTTTTCCTAAAACGGTGTCGTGCTATGTTCACAACGACGTCGTTTTGACTCTTTTGAACGGTCATAGTATTACATTTAGGAACGGTGACTGTTCCAAAATGTTACTATATATTCGACACTTAGCAGAAATTTTCCCTACTCTCTCTCTCTCTCTCTCTCTCTCTCTCTCTCTCTCTCCCCCCCTCCCCCCTCTCCCCTGATGTGGGGAAAAATGAGACCCTCACATATTAATGGCCCTACGTGACACACGACGTTAGGAAATGCACAGCCTCGATCTCATGGAGGGTGAATCCATATGGAGAAGGAGTGCATAAATGACGCCAATGGGAGGCCTCCTATTTTAGAGGTACAGGTATCGAACGAAGCCTCGTAGTCTTAGAGATACAAGCATCCGAGGGAATCAGTTGAGCTGACAGAATATCTTGTCAAGTGGCCCAAATGGGAGGCCTCGTATAGTAGAGATGCATGCATCCGAGGATTCTTTCTAATATTAGATATACACACATCTGAGGGAATCAGTTGCGCTGATTGAAGATCTCGTTAAGTGGCCCAAACGGGAGGCCTCGTATAGAAGAGATACATCCGAGGAAGCCTCGTACTCCTAGAGATACAAGCATCCGAGGAAATCAGTTGAGCTGACAGAAGATCTCATCAAGTGGCCCAAGTGAGTAGAAACTTTGTCTTTTACCTTTCTGTATAAATACCCCTTATTGTTAAATGAAAAACCAACTAACTCACACTTCATATCCTTGAGTTACAAGTTTATACCACATCAAATTGGCGTCGTATGTGGGAACACTCGAAAGAAAGGATGGTGAGGAAGCAAGTTATGCTAGGATCTCGAGAGATAGATCATGAAGAAGAAGGCAAAAATTTGTTATCTCTGGAAGGAACGGAAAGAAAGCATCTGAGGGAATCTCCAGAGAACCCTACCCCCGTAAGCCTAAAATACGCCAGGATGGAAGATGTCAGGGCGTTATTGAAAAAAGTAGCCGAAACAGGGGCGCAAGCCGCTCTACGGTGGATGAGGGAACAGAAGGCAGCCGGCACATCCCCCTCACCTCGGGGAAGCCCCCTCTTTGGTCCAAGGAGTAGTCACGCCCCTTAACAACAGCTGCAAAGGCCACTAGAAGATCCTCGTATTGCGTCCCTGCGCAAAGACATAGACGAGCTCAGGAAACAACTCATTCCCAATACCTCAAATATTAGAAACGGTAGCCCCTTTTCTTCCGAAATACTGGCAGTCGCCCTCCCTAACCATGTCCGGCTTCCCCAGCTCGCCTGCTATGGAGTGGACAAAGAGGACTCTCGGGACCACATTGATCAATTTGTGGTTGCCATGGATCTGGTGGATCCAAGTGATCCGGTGTTGTGTCGGATATTCCGCACCACCTTAGTGGACTGAGCTCAAACCTAGTTCTCTCAACTGCCCCAAGGGTCCATAGCCAAGTTCGAGCAATTAACGTGAAGCTTGGTGCATCACTTTGCTGGGAACAAGCGCTACCCAAAAAATCCTAGCCACCTTTTTGCAATAGTGCAAGAAGGGGGGGAATCACTGACAAACTATATACAAATATTCACCAATGAAATACTAGATGTTCCCAGTATAAGCCCGGAATTTCTGTCAGGAATCATGCTCAAAGATTGCGCAATGGTGGTTTGGCTGATTCCCACATAGGAGAACCTAATTGTTCTTGGGATGAGTTGCTCATGCGAGCGGAGAAATTCATCTTGATTGAAGAATCTAGGCGAGCAAGAAACTCGTATCGACCCAGAAAAGAGCTGATAAAAGATAACCATCCAAAAGTGATTGAAGGACGATGAGGAGATCGAAAATATGGGGTGGAAACTTATACCCCCTTAAAAACCTCTCGGACACAAGAACTAGTGGTGGCAGAAAAAAATGAACATCTAAGATGTCCTGCTAGGATGAAGGACAATGAGGATCGAATGAGGTCTTCCAAATATTGCAACTTTCATCAGGACCCGGGGCACACTACGGAAGAATGCTTCCATCTAAAAGAAGAATTGGAAAGGATCATACAGATGGAATACCTTGGAGAATTGACTCACTCACCTCTTAGCCACTCGAAAGTTACAGGAAAAAGAAAGACCTCAACCCAGCCCCAGCGGCAAAAAATCGAAGGATACCAGCGAACGAAGGGATCCATGGAAGAATTATAAATATCACCGAAGGTGGGAGTTACAGAGGATCAACCAAGGCCTCTAGGAAGAGGCACCTAAGGGAGATTTCTGGTTCTGTCTTTGTTAACCAGCGGATGAGGGAAGGAGAAATTCTTGGAAAACTTCCCATCACCTTCTCAAAGGACGACGAGGAAGGGGTAATCTTCCCGCATGAAGAGGCTCTAGTGATCACGGCAATCATCTCTAATATGGAGGTACGAAGGATACTATAGATAGTGGAAGTTTGGTGGATATCCTTTTTTCTGAGGCGTGTTTAAAAACATGGGGTTGGATCGCCAATTGATCCATCCTAAAGAAACGACATTGATGGGGTTCGAGGGAAGCACCGTGCAAGTAGTAGGAGAAATCACTTTACCTCTATCCTTAGGAGAATACCTTAATAGTCTTACTCAACTGACCACTTTTCTACTAGCAGACGTGAAACAACCTAGCAACAACGTGATCTTGGGTGGGCCCATACTGAATGCTATCGGGGTTGTGGTCTCCACCTCATGCCTAAAGGTCAAATTTCGTACAAATCAGGGGATTGGGGAGGTACGCAGTGACCAAAAAAGAGCTGGAGAATGCCGCTGCCATATGCTCAAACAGATAGGCCAGAGAGAGACAACTAGGCATCTTGCAAGTGTGGAAAGCATGGACCCCATTGACGAAATACAAAGTGTTGTCTTGAACCCTAAAGAGCTAGAGAGACAGGTGAGGGTAGGGGGAAACCTGCCCGAGGAAGAAAAGCTTTAGCTCTTGCGAGTTTTGAGAGCAAAAGAGGTTGTGTTCGAATGGGGACATGGAGGCTCCAAGGGGGTCGATGAGAGGATCATGGTACATAAATTAAATGTTAAGAACGAAGCCATCCCTGCAAAACAGAAAAAGCGAAGCTTCGGGGGAGACATAAACAGAATCATACAGGACGAGGTGAATTGACTCCTCCGCGCCAACTACATTAGGGAAGTTTTTTTTATCCTGAATGGATTGCCAATGTAGTGTTGGTGCCTAAAGCGGATGGAAAGTGGAGGATGTGTGTGGACTTCACAGACTTAAATAAAGCCTGTCCAAAAGACTCCTACCCGCTACCCCGTATAGAGTAACTGGTGGACCCCACATCCAGTTGCGAACAGCTTAGCATGCTAGACGCGTACCAATGATATAACCAGATCAAATTGCATCGTGAAGATCAGGAAAAAACTAGCTTCGTAACAAATCAAGGGCTATATTGCTACAACGTAAAGCCTTTTGGTTTGAAAATTGTCGGAGCCACTTACCAGAAGATGGTGAATCAAATCTTCTCTGAGCAAATTGGGCGCAATATGGAGGTCGACGTAGATGATATGCTGGTAAAAAACAAGCACAGGGAGCAGCACCTAGAGGACTTCGGAGAATGCTTTGTGTAGCTACAAAAATATGGAGTGAAACTCAACCCCACAAAGTGTGTGTTCGGAGTGGAAGGAGGAAAATTCTTAGGCTATTTGGTCACACAACGAGGAATAGAAACAGATCCAGAAAACATCATGACAATACAACAAATGAAATAACCAAGGACTGTCAAGGAAGTACAACAACGTACTGGTAGAATCGCAGCCTTGAGCCGCTTTATAGCGAAGGCCGCAAAAAGGGTATCCCCTTTTTTAAAATCTTCAGGAATGGCAAAAATTTCCAGTGGACGAAAGAATGTAGCAAGGCATTTCAAAATCCGAAAGAGTACCTGATATCGCCCCCACTGCTGTGGAAACCAGAGACAGGAGAAAAGTTACAAGTTTATCTAGCCATATCTAAAGTGGCGACGAGTGCTGTGCTCACCAAAGAAAAAGAAGGTAATCACTTACCTATCTACTACACTAGCCACCTGCTGCAAGGTACTGAGGCACGATACGACCCCTTAGAAAAAATGGTCCTAGCTCTGGTACAAGCCACTAGAAAGCTTCGTCCTTACTTTTTAGCCCATCATGTCGTCATCCTCACCGACCAACACTTGAAACATGTCGTATGTCCAAATAGGGGGAGTCGAATGGTTATGTGGTAGTATGAACTCCACGAGTTCTACCTGACGTATCGGCCGCGGGTTGCTATAAAGGCTCAGGCGTTGGTAGATTTCCTTATGGAAACGGCGTTGGGGGACACGTTGCAGAAAGGAGAATGGATTCTGTACGTAGATAGGTCCTCGACCGAATAGCTATCAGGGGGTGTAGTGCTCATCATTAGTCCCGAGGGGGGAGAGTTTCAGTTCGCCATCAAGTTCGAGGCTCCTCTTTCTAATAATGAGGCTGAGTACGAGGCACTTCTGGCCGAAATGCAATTGACCCTAGAGATGGGGGTCCGAAAGTTAAAAGTATGCATGACTCTCAATTGGTGGTGGAGCAAATCCATGGATGATTTAAGGCTAAAAAAGATAGGATGAAAAAATTGTTGGCTATGGTCCGAGAGAGGGGAGCTCAATTCGATGCCTGAGAAATAATCCAGATACCTCAAGCAGAGAATACGAGGGTCGATGGACTCGCTCGTATAGGAAGTGGAATGGAAGGTAATGAGACCTCCCAAGTGTCGATATTAAAAAATAGCCCCTGAAGGGCATAGGAAACAGGTGAATACGATACAGGGGAGTCAACAGGGATCATGGATGGATGGGATTCGAGGCTATATGGAGAAAGGAATACTACCTTCGAATCACCACAAGGCAAGCCGAATAAAAAAATTGTCAGGCCGTTTCTACCTGGAGAAGGGCTGTCTGTTCAAGAATTCATTTACTATGCGCTCTTTAAGATGCTTAAATCAAGAAAAAGCACAGGAGACCATGAAAGAAATTCATGAAGGAAGCTACGAAAATCATTCAGGGGGAAGAAGCCTAGCTTTAAAAATCACGAGACATGGATACTATTGGCCCATCCTTTGAAGAGATAGCATGCAATTGGTGAAGCGATGTGTCCATTGTAAAAACACTTTCCTTTACATCATGTCCCCACGGCACACATTACTTTCACACACCCCACATGGCCCTTTGATCATTGGGGACTTGACTCAGTAGGTCCGTTCCCCCCCCCCCCCCCAGGGGCAAAAGAAGTTCTTGATCGTTGCAGTAGATTATTTCACCAAGTGGATTGAGGATGAACCGTTGGCCAAGATTACTGAGCAGAAAGTAATGAAGTTCTTATGGAAAGGTATTGTGTGTCGATTCGAACTCCCTTGCAAAATTACAATGGATAATGGGGTGCAATTCCAAGGTCAAAGATTAGGTCGATGGTGACAAGAATGGGAAATCAAGCAAATCTTTACCTCGGTAGGCAACTGGAAAGCTAATGGCCAGACCGAGGTAAGCAACAAACTATTGCTCCAAAACTTCAAAACTAAACTAGGAGATTCCAAGAAAGGATGGGTCGATGAGATCCCCAGCGTGTTGTGGGCCTACCGAACTACCCCCTGATCTAGCATGGGGGAAAGTTCGTTCCCTTTGGTGTAGGAAAGTAATGCTATGTCACGACAGTTTAAGCTGGATTTGGTTGAAGAACGAAGGGAAGCCGCGAGATTGAAGTTAGAGGCCTACAAAAAACGGATGATAAAGGCATACAATGTGGGGGTAAAGGAACAACCCCTGCAAATAGGCGAGTTGGTTCTTCCAAAAGTGGAAGTGCAAAAGCTGGTGGAAAAATTAGACCCAAAATGGGAAGGCCCATACCAAATAAAGCTATCCAACGAGAAGGGACATACAAGTTGGTAACCTTGGAATGAGAAGAACTGCCAAGGACATGGAGCATTGGCAATTTGCAAATGTTCTTTTGTTAAAAAAAAAAAGGGGGGGTGTCTATTGTTTCTAATAAAATTGCAAGTCCATGCCTTGCACTACCGGCAGTTGACGGTTTGTCATGGGTCTTTTTGTTCAAGAAATCTATCTACTTTCTTTAATGGAAATGTAAGCCCATGCCTTGCATTATCGACGAATAAAAAGGAAATATTACTCCCAATTAAGCGTTAGTCTGAAAAGACAAAATTACCTACCCAGAAGAGGTGCTAGTAGAAGCACATTACGGAAAGGGAAAAAAGATCATCAAAAAGTAGAAAATTCAACAAAACACACACACACACACATAAAAAGGAGGAAGACCCCCTATCTAACCATACTATATTCCCTTCCCAAAGCCCACGACTGTTAAGGTTGGTCCCCAGATGGACCTTCCCCTTCCATTTTCCCAAAGCCGTCCACCTCACATCCAAAAAACTAAAGTTAAAACTAGAAGGAAGATTGCCTAAGATTTTGAACTGATCCAGGCAAGTCGAGAAGCCATCGATGTAATACGTAGACCCTTGGCGAAACACCCCGGTACCGAACTCAGAAGACTCCTTGTATAGAGGTCACCTTCGGGAGAGGTGCTTACCTCAATGATAGGAGTTCCTTGAGGAAAAGCAGCGGTAAAAAGACTGAGGAGGCGGAGGAGTCACAGCTCGAGGAACACTTGCCGAAGGAGCCTTGCAATGGGTCGACGAAATGGAACGATTCGACGGGCTATGTGGGATAGCAAGAACATCGTCGGGTATAAATTTACACACGGCTGCTCGGTTCATCATGATCCCTGCAAAACAAGGCAAATCATACGATCAACCAAAAAAGAAAAAAGTAACGAATAAGGGTATAGGAACTTACGAAGCCTGGAGTAGGCATCCAGGGGGCCCTCATAACGATCTGGGGCTGGGTGGATCCCAGCCACGATGAGTAATTCCTCCTCCAGAATAGCCTTAGCCTTGAACTCGTGGCTAACTAGGCCTACATCTATCATCTTCCTCTTTATTTCCCCAAGGTTCAGAGGAGGTAGTGGATTTAGTGATGACCCCCAAGATACAAGGATTTCCCACTCAGGTTTTCTCACGAAGAAACGGGTTTTTCAAGCACCAGGAGAAGAAGGCTTATCCCTTATAAAGGTCAAACCCGGGTGAGGAGATAAGTAGAAAAAGCATTCCCTCGTTGTGAGTTTAGGAGCAAAAACATCTGAGAAATTCTCAACCTTATGTTCAAATTGGTAGAGCTGAGAACACAAAAGAAATCCTACCACTAACCTATACGAATTAGGAAGCAGTTGGTGGGAGGAATCCGTAGGATATTAAACAGTTGCTGCAAAGGAGTGGGGAGGGGAAAGAGAAGACCTGAAGTCAACTGGGAGGCGTAAACTGTGAGGTAACCTGCAGGAGGATCATTTGCGAATTGGGAGGGAAAAGTATGGAGCCAATAGTAATCCACAGGCAGTGCTACTTGGGCCACCAATTTCCTAATAGGTTCTTCTAACATTTGGGAGGAGGTGCTAGACACTATGGCCATGGCTTCCCCTGAAATTAAAGTGGGAGTAGGAGGCGCATTTTCTCCTGAAGAGGAAGCTTTGGATTTGGGAGGCATTTTCCCTCTAATTTTTTTGGGAAAGGAGACGAGTGGACTATGGTGGTGAAGAAGGCCAAGAGGTACCGGAGGATGTCCAATCACTAGAAGCTATGAATTCCATACAGTGAAAGTTAAGCCCTATAGCAAAACTCCCACACCCATGTGTTCTTTGACAGTCACTTAACTAGATAAAAACTAAAAAAGAAGAAAAAAGGGAGGGCAAACCCCAAAAATATACCTTTAAAAAAGGATGCTGGAAGGGGAGGAGCTAGGAAGGGAGGATGCAGGAGTTTTTCTAAAGAAGAAAAGGTGAATAAAGGTAATGGAGGAAAGTGAGAGGCGGTAAAAGAATTTAAAGAGGAAGGTGATAGGGTGAAGATGAAAAGATGGGGGAAGTGAAGGGACACGTGCCTCCCCCCAAAGCGCCTCTCAGCAGTAAATAAGGGTTGGGAGGTGGCACGTGGTAGGCTTAGGATGAGGCGTTGGGCGGTGGTCAGTAATAGGGTTTATTACCTGCAGTAAAAAGTTTTTGTTTCTCTCTCCTACCGCCTAAATTCAAAAAAAAAAAAAAAAAATTGTCCCACCAAAAAGGGGCTGCACAAAAAACTGGGGGACAAATGATGTGGGGAAAAATGAGGCCCTCACATATTAATGGCCCCATTTGACACACGACGTTAGGAAATGCGCAGCCTCGATCTCATAGAGGGTGAATCCATACGGACAAGGAGCGCATAAATGACGCCAATGGGAGGCCTCGTATTTTAGAGGTGCAGGCATCCAAGGAAGCCTCGTACTCTTAGAGATACACGCATCCAAGGGAATCAGTTGAGCTGACAGAATATCTCGTCAAATGGCCCAAATGGAAGGCCTCGTATAGTATAGATGCATGCATCCAAGAAAGCCTTGTACTCTTACAGATATACGCATCCGAGGGAATCAGTTGAGCTGACAGAAGATCTCGTCAGGTTAGCCCAAACGGGAGGCCTCGTGTAGAAGAGATGCATCAAATGAAGCCTCGTACTCCTAGAGATACAAACATCCGAGGATATCAGTTGAGCTGATAGAAGATCTCATCAAGTGGCTCAAGTGGGAGGCCTCGAATAGTAGAAGCTTCGCTTTTTTGCCTTTCTTTATACATACCCCTTATTGCTAAATGAAAAACCAACTAACTCACACTTCATATTCTCGAGTTAAAAGTTTTTATCACATCATCCCCTCCCCCCTCCCCCACTCTCCCTCTCACCTGTATCCACCACGACCATCGTTGGCCGCCCACCACCACCACCGTCTGTTGGGTCCCTGCTCTCTCTCTCTCTCTCCAAAATGGTGTCGTCGCCTCTCCGCCTCTCTCTGTTTGCCGCCACAATTGTTGTTAGGTCCTTGCTCCATCAACCGTCCCACAGTAGCTCCACCACCATCACCCCCCGCCACCACTACTCAAGTAGTTGTTCTTTTCTTTCCCCAAATTTTTTCGTACTGATGAAATTTTTAAAAGTTGTTGCAATATTGGTTTATATTGTTTTGGAAATTTGTTGAAATTATTGAGCATTTGTTATATTATTGGCATTGTTGATAATTTTATGTTAATATTGTTAATAATTTTTGTAATTGGGTGTATGTAACTTTTTGAATTTTCTGAATTATGTATCAATTTGTGAATATTTTCTGTAATAATTTTTCTGCAATTTTTCTGTTGAAATTTTCTATTTCGTGTGATTTCTGTGAATTTATGAAAAATAATATATCCTTTCTGAAAATTATTTTGGAAATATTTTGGAAGGTTCTGAAAATTTTTACAAATTTATGTTATTTTTAAAATATTTTTTGTTATTTTTAAAATACTTTTCTATTGATTTTTTAAAATAGTATTTTATAATTTTCTGAAAATTTTGTATTTTTCTGTTATTTTAAAAACATTTTATGAAAATTGTCTGTATTTTTTTCAGAACTTTTTGGTAATTTTGAAGAATTTCGAAATTTAGGATTTAATGAAAACTATGTAAGTTTAAAAAATTCTAAAAATTATTTGAAATTTTTCTGTATTGTTTTTAGGATATTTTTGTAATTCTTAAGAATTTCTGAAAATTGTTGTAATTTTTGTAAATTTTCTGGATTTTTATGGATTTTCTGAAAATTTTCTATTAGTTTTCTAAAATTTCTATGATTTTTTTTGGAATTTGTGTGAAATTACATATAATATATTGTAAGGATATAGAAAAATATAGGTACTAGTTGTTTTAATTGGTACAATATATAATCATGTTTATACATACAATAAGGATATATGAAAATATAAGAATTTAGTGTAATCACTGAACATTTAGGAATTAATGTTGGGATTTAGTATACATTGTAGGAAGATATTCACTAATCTAGCAATTATTAGATTAATTTTGGGATTTAGTATACAATTTTGGAATTTAGTATACATTTTAGAAAATAATTTGAGATTCAGTATACAGTTTAAAAAAAAATTCAAGGATTAGATTAATTATATAATTATTAAAAAATTTAGATAATTAATAGAATAATTATGATTAAAAACAAAATTTGACAAGGATTATGATTATGATTAAAAAAAAATTAGATAAATTATGATTAAAAAAACTTCAAGGATTATGATTAATTAAAAAATTGTTAATTACGTTTTTTGTCAAATTCATAAAACTAATATTTTTGAAAAAATTGTAGATCATGTCTAATAGAGATATGCCTCCTTGAGGAGGTAGACGTACTCGCGGCCGTGGCCCGTCGGTTCCACCACCGGCAGCTGCTGCTTCCCAGATTGGGGAAGCAGCATTCCGACCTTCCCCATCACCACCGTTGGTTGAGCCCGCAGCTGCCGCACCAGCGACAGATCTAGACGTAGACCCGTCTACTCCGGTACCGGCCATATAGGAGGTCGGACCGTCTACTACCGCACCGATAGTAGATCCGGTCCGTCCATGGGTTGCACCACTCCCAACACCACCACTAGCACCACCAATCCCCCCACCATCCATGCGCTGCTATATCACCCTTGGCGACGCCAGATACCCATTTATTTTTTTAATTTTTGTTATTTCTTTGGATTTTTTTTCATAAACACTAATTAATATGTAATTTTAGGGCTGAGCACAAGATACACGGGTGCATCAACACGATGGTGCGAGGACATTATCCCCACCCTTGGGGATGTTTGCGCCAGATGCCGTCAGAGTACCAACATTTCTGGTTCGAGAGTTTGAAGGTATTTTATTTTAATTTCTATTTAATGGTATAAATTTAATTTTTTTGGTTACATATTTCAACAATTTCTTTCTTTTGCAGATGAGTCCATGTTCCACGTATTCCACATGTTCGCGCGAAAGTTCATCCGCAAGGGCTTCATTCTCGCCAGACAGTCTCTGGTGAAGCTGGTAGGGCTGGCGAACGAGGTATGGCGGCAGCTCCAGCTGTACTGTGATAGTGAGGAGTTCAAGAACGAGCTAGCCAAGAACAAGTCCAACTGATCGGCCAACCCCGCGGCATCATCTACTGTCTACCGCAGGGGTTCTTCCCCAGTCGGCATGCACAAGAGGAAAATAGTGAGTAATTTTATTTTTTTTTAAAGCATTTATCAATATTAAATAAAAACTTCACTAATTGTTTCTTTCTTGTACAAGAGGTACAGCTCGGTCGATCAGTGAAGCAGATGGAGTTATTCTCCAAATGCTACAAGAAGATGGCCGACGCCAACTGGAGAGGGCCGAGGGCAGCGGAGGTGGTGGTAAGTACCTATACTTTTAAATTTATTTTCTTTAATTTTTTCAATAATAATAATATTTTGCTTTGTTTTACAGGAGGCGTTCCACAAATTGCTGGAAGATCACTAGTCTCAGGCCACGGCCGAATCTCGGGATATTCCGGCTGAATCGAAAGGCTCGGTGGTAATGACCGAGCAGGATCTGTGGCTGGCAGCGGTCGAGGGCAAGAACAAGGGTCGTGTATTCAACCTTGGTTGTGAGGCCCACAGCCTTAGGCAGACCTATAAGATACCATCACCATTGCCGCCGCCACCGCCACCATCGGACATGAAGAATTGGATGGTCCGACTTGAGACAATGATGGTCGACATAATGGCCATAATGAAGTCCATGTAGACTAATAACTCCACTGTCGGCCCATCACAACCTCCGACAGACCCCCATGCCTTAGACAATGCTGACATGGACGACGATGAAGGGGATGGGGTGTAGATTTTTTATAATTGTTTTAATATTTGTAATCAAATTGGATGATATTTTTAATTTTATTTGTAATTATGCATTTTTTTGTTTTGCATAACATCATTTAATATTTAATTATTTGACCAAATTAAAAAATATAATTGATAATTTTATTTTATTTATATAAATAATAATTATTATGATTAAAAAAATTAATTAATAAATAATTTAGGAACTGTATTTTTTGTGGTTACGGAATACTAAAATATCGACTGAATCGTTCTAATCATAGATCCTACAAACAAGACCGCCGTTCCTAAAATCGTTCATCAATACTATTCCAAATAAGGACAAGTCGTGCCTAATTTTATCCCAAAATTACTGACTAATATCATAGGTGTCGTTCCAAATATAGATTCTAATCCCATGCCAACAATGCATTCCAAATAAAGATCAACACCGTTCCTACGATCATTATAAATTTAGTTTCAACTAGAGCTCCATATACCATTTTAATATCTATCACCCAAATAAGAAAAAAAGAAAAAAAAAAAACATTCCACAATGTATTCCAAAATGAGTAAAAATAATGCATCTTTCATACATTAAATTTGATGCAAATAGAGTTGCAATGACCGTTCCAAAATATATCGATAACCTAACATCTTACCGTTCCAAATATTAATTAAGTGTTCCAAATACACAAATTACATATTCTCACATTCAAACATAATCAGGAATAGTTTTTAGCTTGTGCGTCAAAAACAATTCCAAAATAGGAACGGTTACACAATATAAGGAACACTGTGAATTAAAATGGGCGGTGTACCGTTTCAAATGTCAGTCCAAGTTCATCCAGTGAGCTTTTGCTCGTTCCAAAAAAAAAAAAAAAAAAACCGTTCCTAGGCCTGTTTCAATTCCTTCATTTTTTTGGAGTGAATTTATTTTCTTTATGAGTAAAAAAGATGAAATTTTCAGCAAAAAATATGAGTTTTTTTAGTCTATTTGTTCATTTATTTTCTCTAAGAAGATTAAAAAAATAAGTGAATTTGTAGTAAAAATAATACTTTTATAGTTTATTCTTTCAATACAACCTTCGTCAAATCTCATGCTGGTGGAATGATTTAGAAGCTTGAAAAATATATTTTTAATGCTTTAATTTTCAATTATAGACATTAGTAATTTATTTTCTTTATGAGGAGTAAAAAGAATGAAATTTTCAGCAAACAGTACGGGTCATTTTAGGATACAATTACAATTTTCGTCCTGTAACTTTGAAAATTTGGCAATTTTGGTCCCATATAACCAAAAAGTCTCAATTGTCAAGGTCATGTACCGGGGCACATGCGTTTTTCAGCAAAAAAAAAGACCAAAATTGCCAAATTTTTAAAAATTACATGACTAAATTACGAAAATCAATTCATACATAATGAAAACGACAATTTTCCCAATGTTAAAAGTATTTTCAGGGAACAATTACACGAATCATTACATTGTAATATCAACCATCAGCAACTAAATTATCAAGCAATAATAAACTATTTAGAGATGTCTTTTCTTCTTCACTAGACTTCTTGATTTTGAAATGGTAAGTCGCTTTTATGCACAAACTGTTTGTATAATCCATCTTCACTAAATATTGTGACACGCACAATTTGTGCGCATGATGTTATCAATAATTTCTTTATTTTATTAAAATTCATAATTTGTTCTGATATATTAGAATTTGTTATTAACTTATAACAACCTCACATACAAAACTGTTTGATAACCTTTTCTAATGTATTAATTATTAATACATACTTTACTCAAAATTAAATTAAAAGTTGAACTTTTGTACAAAATATGTAATACTATAAAGGTGATTATATATACATGAAACACAAATACTAATGTCATTTCTATTTCAATTAATAATAAGGGTAAATTACATCTACCTCCCCTGAGCTTTGGCATAATTACAAATACCACCTCGTTGTTTGAAAAATTATAAAACCCCCCTGAGGTTTGTAACCATCTAACAAATAACCCATTTCCATCAATTTTTATGGGTGAACTGACCAAAATGCCCTTATACACTGAATTTATTTTATTTAATTCTTAAAAAAAATTTGGACTACAATGTGCATGGAGAGGTTTCTTAAGTTTTTTACACAGAGCAGCAATAATACAATTTGCCTTGGGCCGATTTTTCTACAATTTTAATAAAAAACTCAAGGGCAAAATGGTCAATTCAGGCCTTTGGTTAAAAATTACAAACCTCAGGGGGTATTTGTAATTTTTCAAACAACGAGGGAGTATTTGTAATTACGCCAAACCTCAGGGGAAGTAGATGTAATTTACCCTAATAATAAACTTCAATAAAATGGGAGTAAGTTTAATTTTTGAGTACATGTTATTGCACGGAATTACTTAAGAAACTTGATTGAGTAGTTAATTCAGCATGAGTTGGGAAGTTGAAAAACATTTGAACTTATAATAATTTTGTGTAATGATATCAAAATTATCACTTTGAGTCTAAAAACCATCAAATCTTTATACTAGTATATATGTTAGTTTTGGGTTTTTAGACCCCATCTCCTTTTCGTGATTGGGCTGGTCAAAGCACCAAAAGAAAATTTTATTATTGATGATGTACTAAAATTATGGTAAATAATAATTACTATTTATGGCAAATTAAAAATCGTTGCAAAAATTTATATTATTCACCATGAAAACTATTTTAGCAATGGCTATGAGTCATGCAAATCCTTTTAGCTATGACAAATATTTTAGTCACACTTGCAAAAATCACGACCAACAATCGTAACATGGTCGTGATTACGACTATTTATTTTATGGTTAAATATTAGCTTTTTTTCTAGTGCAATCTTGATTACTTGGTTGGATGGAAACAGGGAATTAGTTGGTAATTAAGCTTGGGCTTATTACCCGTTACACCCCGATAACCCATTCCACGTGAAATGATGGGATAAGTTATCAATCGAACCATGACGAGTGAGACAATGAATTGAAATAACATTTTTATCCAGATATTTTCCTGGCAAATTACAAAGAAGCCCCCTATTTATTGCTAGTCTTTTCAATAGGCCACAAAATCTTGTCAAGTGGGAAAATTACCTCAGACACCAACTTCTTTTTTTTTTATTATTATTTTTAATTGATTGATAAGTGTAGAATGAACATTTAACATTTATAACTATTGTTTATCACAGAAAATAAAAGATTAGTGATAAAAAGAAAAAAATGAAGTAATAATTTTAATATTGTCATTAATTATATATATTATAGTGAAAAAATATTTATTTTATCACAATAATGAATTTTATAATTTTAATAATTACTATTATGTTGTAAAAATTGTTATTAGTGACAAAAAAATATACACAAAGTTGTCATACTAAATACAATTAGTGACTCATGTATATGTGACAACCTAATGACAATAAATAATTGTTATCACTATATTGTTTTGTCACTAAGTTGTCACTATAGATATGTTACTAATTGTATTTAGTGATAATTTTATACACAAATTTTTATCACTAATAATTATATAGTGACAAGATTAAAAAGATTATCACTTAATACATAATTTTAGTGACAACTTTTAAATTATTATTTAATATTTTATCACTAATGTCATATTTTCTTGTAGTGTGTTCCTAATTCTATCCCATATTTAATTTCAATTTATTCTATCACTCAGTTATTCATGCAGCAAGTAAACGAAACCTTATATGATGTGTTTCTCATCGTCAAACCAATGACTCAAAGCCTTGAGAAAAGGTGATCGTACTGTTAATTTGGACAAGTTGAGCTGAGACCAGGAAAGTAATCTAGTTCAAAAGTACTGTGAAATCTGACCCAACATTACATTCATGTTAGGAGTAAAAGTATGATTTTATTATTTTTTATAGGTGTCCTAATATAAATACTTGATGGATGACCTTTTCACCATCACATATATAATTGAAACAATTTTAATAAAAACCGATAGAGATCAACCATGAACATAGAAGAATTCTAGCCAAACCACGTAAATCTCGTGTCTTTCAACTATATTTATTTTCATAATTTTTATTCCTAATAGAGTCTGCCTAGTAAATAGTTGATGGATGATCTTATATTGAAATTCATATAAAATCATCCTAATAGAAATCGATCTTGAGCAAATTGTAGACATAGGAAAATTTTTCAAATCACATAAAATTTGTATTTTACAATTACTTTATTTTAACATTTTTGGTAGAAAATCATAATCTGATAAAATATGATTCCTCATCAGATTCGATCTAATCGATTGGAGACAATGGTTGAAAATGTTGCTCATTTGCCGAAATAATTGTCACACGACAAATTGCAAGTACATATTAATTAAAGAAAAGTATACTTTAATAATTTATTGTTATATTTTTTTATTGAAAATAGGGGGTGAAAAATAGTGGGTAAAAATGGTGAAATTTGGGTTAGACAACGTGCAGTGAAGCTGTCGTGGGAGTGCATGTACTTTTGTTCTTCGTGGTGAAATGAATTTTACCCTCAATGTTAAAAGTGGAAAACATTCTTCTATCAAATAATACCCGATCGAGTCATTTATGGATGAAAAGGATGAAAATTACTAGAGAAAAATATAATATTTGTAAAAAAATATTAAATAGTAATTTTAAAATTATTATTAGAGATATAAATTAAGTAAAAATAATTTTAATATTATCACAATATAATTATCATTAATGACAGAAATTATACATAAAATTATTACTATAGACAATCGATTGGCATATCTGGAGTGACAACTAAGCATTAATACGTACAAATATAAGGTAATAATTATTTATTTTTTGTGACAACTTTATATACATTATTTTTTTGTATCACTAGTTCTAATAAGTAATAACTTTCAATATTAAAATTGTGAAATTCATTATTTGTGGCAAAACAAAAGATTTTATCACGTGATTCATATAATTAATGACAATATTAAAATTATCACTTAATTTTTTTGTCGATAATCTTCCCCTCTTTTATACCGAACCCATTTCAAAAAATTATTCATATTTATTGAAATAAATTTAAAAAAAAATACAAATCAAGTACAAACTGAAATAATTTTTTTTAAAATTCACAAAATTTAAGTGTAAATTATATCGACACATTTTGAAATTATGCATAATTACACAAATTTTTCATGCTCTTTATAAAGTTACACGTACACTCCCAAAGATGTAAGTGAATGTACCTTTAGGGGTGTTTGTATAACATTTCACCACTGAATATGTGATGGAGTTGTTGTAATTATAACTATAATCTTAAAGGGCGTACTTATAATTTTATAAAATATAACAACTGTTTGTGTAATTAAACATATCTTTAAAGAATATCAATATTATTTGCCCTAAAATTGATTCATAAAAATTCTTTTAACTGTAGCTTTAGACCATGGCAATCAGATGAATGAGGTGAAAGGGAAGGACAACAAGGGTAAATTTTTTGGAACTTGGATTCAAAAGTTAATTAACCCATCCCAACTTCACGTGTTTGAACAATACATTGTACATAAATATTAGGTCACATTTCCAAGAATTACACTAATAGGGACATTATCTATTGACTATACTAACTAGAGTGGTACTGAATTATATGACAGGGATATTATTTTTTATTAAAAATTAACTATACTTATACCATCTCTAAAAATAAGAAATTATACTTTTCTCCCAAAAAAAAATTTTTGAAGTTATATTTGCACCCCCTTCACGAATTCTCAATTTGCAATTGTATCCCCTCGATTAGGGTTTTGACAAAAAATATTGACGTCAAAAGAAAAATTTAGACTTTCAATTTTACCCATCATTCAACATTTCATATAATTTATTATCAAAGATAGATACCCTTATAATAATATTTTATACTTGTAAAGAGGCAAATGTAATATACATAGGCCCCGTTTGGTTCGTGTGATTAGGCATGATAAAATTACTTATCATGCCTAATCACAAGTTTTGTTAGTATTATTAGAGCCCGGTATTAATACCGGACCCGATCTTATTTATTAAAATTTATGGATAATGGGTACCACCTATGAGGTGGGACACACAGTCCCATAAATTATGATAAACCAGTATTAAAAATTTTATTCCTCATTTACCCTTCTATCCTCTCCCTCTCCCCCCCCCCCCCTCTTTTCCTCTCTATCTATTTCTTCTCATCATGAACAACCAAACTTTTGTCTTTTTTTTTTTCTAATTTTTTGTATTTTTTGTTACTTGGGAATCACATTCATGAAAAAAAAAAAATATTTTAAATTCTAATAATTAAATAATAAAATAGAATAAAAAATATTACTTCTTATTTTTTTTTACTTTTGAAAAATATTTGATTTTTAATCAATTACTAAATTGAATGCGTATTTTGAACTTCTATTTCATATAGATACAGAAAAATAAAGGAAATATTCCACAAATTGATTTTATTTGAAGCAATTAATTCAATAAATAATTTATAGTTTTTTTTAAAAAAATTTTGTGATTATGGACAAGTTACAATATAAAGATGTAAATAACTTAAAAGAGGATATACTTAATAGTCTTTTTGCATTTAATCATATTTTATAATCCCTTCAACCAAACACCATACTGTATTATCGCATGGGATATCCTACATACAATATATCAAACCAAACAACATATAATGTAAGATAAGATTAACTATCATTCAATTTCACATCCTACCCAATCCCATCACACTTAATCCTATCATACGAACCAAACGAGCCCATAAAGTCAAACGGGTGTAATTATAATAAAATAGTATTTCTGAGTTACTATTGGATAAAAAAAATAGTTGTTGATGAAAGAAAATAGTAACCATAATGTGAATAGTTTATACGAAATACTAAATGAGACTTAAAACTAAAAGTTTATGTATTTTTTTTTTTTTTTAATAAAATCAGGACTTTCCGTCCAAACCCTAATAAAAGGAGTACAACAACATCACTCAACTTGATCATCCAACCATAACCAAGATCATTGCAATGCATGTTTGGGTAGTGGTCTATTTTGATATTAGTTGTTGATTTACTGTAATTGTAGTTATTGATTAGTTATATAATTTGCTATTAGTAATTAGCGTATGTTGATTCTTAATAATTAGAATTTATTATGTAATTCTGGTCAATATTAAAAATTAAAAAAAAAAAAAAGAACTTAGGTCATTGCAACCTCACTATTATGAATTAAGCCCTAGTTTTTAATAAATCAAACATTGCGACAGCTCCTATATATATATACATATATATATATACACCATAGTTTATTGATGTTTTATCATTGTGGTTCAAAATTATGATACTTAAATATATAAATAGCCAATCATACATGTTTGCTCAATTCTCATTTCCTCTCAAAATATAATAAAAGTATCGAACGTTGATCGAAAGAGTATATATATCAGTATAATTGTTCAAATAAATAAAAATGATTTTCTTAATCCAATCATAATCAAAAAAATATTTCTTAATATAATTATTTCTTTTATCATCTCTCTCAATAATCAGTATGTACTATTTTATTATTTTTCTAGACAAAATCTTAAAACGCTACGCAAAGAATTGATTTCCCCCTCCCCCTACTAAATAACTGCACTTAAAAATCATAATAAATTAATATTATGTACACTACAAAAAAAATCGTTCATTAGCAGTGAAAGAAAATCAACGTCGAGCTAATTAGCAAGTAAAATTCCCGTTGCTAATCTACGTTATTTAATACAAGAAATTTACTTGCTAATGAATATAGCTATAAAAATTTACTTGCTAACAAATTTAGCAACGATTTGTTTAAAATATATATCAAGGAGTGTAAATTAGCAACGAGAATTTTACTTGCTAATTAACTCGACGCTAATTTCAGCAACAAATTTTTTCGTTGCAATTAAGCTATTTTCTTGTAGTGGTATCACAATACAAAATAGTATGCAAAAATTTAAATCTTGACCACAGTTAATAGATATTTGACACGATTTTAGTTATGGTCAAAATGTTTGCCACGATTTTAATTATTTTAGTATTTTGGTCTCACTTACAGAAACAATAACTAATGACCGTTATATTATTATAGTTAATTTGTATTTGCTATAATTTTTTTCTAATAAATTAATCATGATAAAAAAAAAATTATATTTTTTCTGGTGAAACACTCCATGCATTTATATATATATATATATGTAGGGAAAATTACTTTTTTCATCCTGTATCTTAATTAGGGTTAGTACTCTTTGTATCCCGCTAATTGTAGGATTATTGTTAATGATCTCATAAGTTACAAAAAACTTTTAGTCATTTCGTTAGATTCAGTTAGTATTTTGATGGACAGACACATGCTAAGTACGTGGCCGTTATCCAGAATACAAACAGAGTGTGACGAAAGGGCTAAAAGTGAATTTTTTGGTAACTTGTGGGATCATTATTGAAAATTCCATAATTAATGGGACTAAAAATCTAAACACGTAATTAAAAGTGCTCGAAGAGTTAACGACAATATACGACAACATACTTCATAAAAATATTAAAAGAATATGATGAAAGAACTAAAAGTGAGATTTTTTTTTTCAATTTATGGGACCATAAATTGAAACTCATAACCAATTGAATGAAAAATGTATAAGTTATAAAATGTGGGCGCCAAAAATATTATTTTCCCTATACATGTATATGCAAATGCTGTAAAAGTACAAAATCACTTATCTTCTCAAGCGGCAAAATTACACTTTTAGTCCAATATGATAGGGAGTTCAAGACATTTAGTCTCTTGCTTTACAAGATTTACTACAAGAAAATAGCTCAATAGCAATGGAAAAAGATTAGCATAGAACTAATTAGTAAGTAAATTTTTCGTTATTAATTTACAATATTAATACAAGAAAGTTACTTGCTAATACATTTTAGCAACCAAAATTTACTTGCTAACGAATTTAGCAACAAATTATTTAAAATATATATTAAATATCTTAGATTAACAACAAAAAATTTTACTTACTAATTAAATCGGCGCTAAGTTTAGCAAATATTTTCGCTTTATTGAGTCATTTTCTTGTAGTATATTCAAAATAATTCCAAAATTGGAAAAACTCAAAATATTTAGTTCTCAATGGTCCCAAATTTTAAAAACTCGTTACATTTAGTCCTCTAGCTTCAGTGATTTATGTGACTAAATGTGTTGAATTTTTCTAATTTCGGGACTATTTTAAAAATTCTATAAAACATAGAACTATATTTGTCGAGTTTATAAATTTTGAAACTATTTAAAGAATCTCATAAAATAGAAGATTATATTCTTTACCCTATGAGACTAAAAGTATAATTTCACCGCTCGAGCCGACAACTCTAAACACACTATTTTGGCTCGTCTAGCCTTTACACAACCCGTTAACGGTAATTATTAACACTTGACTTCTACATTTCATTCAGCAATGCGACTCAATTCCGGGGTACAACAATAACATAACCTGAAGTCGTCCTTCAGTTGCTGTGGCCATTTCTTTTTAAGTGAAAACGATAATTTTTTTAAATAAATTGATTACAATCATTAATATCAAATATTTGTATTTGTTACAAGTTGCATACTTTTGTATTTACTGTGCATATTAACTGTGTTTTCTGTAAATACGCTTTCTTCCTTGTTAGCTTTCTTTCCAAGTGTATATATTTACTAGGTGGTTAGTTTGTTTTGCTGAGGTGTCTAGTTATGTGATGCCCACAAATTTTTAATCATAATTATGGGGTTAATTGGTAATTATTTAAAAAAATTTAGTTAATTAGTAGATATATTATAGATTAAATTGTGATCATATTAAAACTTGAACGGAGTGAATTGGAGCTTTATATAATATTTGGGAACAAATTATATTAATTAAGAAATTAGAAAGAACGTAATGGGTATTTTGAAAAAGTTTATTAAAATTTAAAAAAAAATAAAAAAATAAAAAAATAAAAAAAAAGAGTTGGATAAAGATGGGTGCATCAGCACCCATCAGTTTACTTTTTATAAAATATATTAAACACACACACATATTAAACACATACTAAACCCACACACACTTTGGCGATGAACAGCTACGAAATTTTTTTTATTTTAATTAGTTTTAATTTATATAATTATATTATTTAATAAGTGCATTTATTAAATGTTATTTATACTCCTCGATATAGTGTTTAACTGGAGAATTTTATGAATTTGAGTATTTATAATTAGTGTCTGGTTAAATGTCTCAATTAAATTAGGGGTGTTATAATTAATAGCTTAAACTGCTTAATTTACTAGATTTAATAATTTCTACAATTGATTGGCTTAGTTTAATTGGGTTGAAAATTTTATTTGAGAAATATTATAGAATATATTTGAAAATGTTATATTTAGTAAAGATAAGTATATTTTGAGATAAATATAATCCAAGAATTGTTATTATGAATGGTAGTTATAATAGGATGAAGGGTTTAATGAAATATTGAGAGATTGGTGAAATATATATATATATATATATATATAAATACTATTTAATATTTTATTTAGAAATTGACATTCTAGATATTAATTATACGCATTATACCTTATGATAGGACACGGGGATAAAGTAGATGATCGTACGACTTCATATCAGCTAACTAAATCTGTATAAGATCGAGGTAAGTAAATAATTAGTGCTGCTTATATATGTTCTTTTTTTCCTGTTAGTGTGGTGTACGTAAATAATTAGTATTATTTGTATGTTTCAATTCTTGGTAATATTACTTTTAGTGAGTCTGTGATTCGTGCTGGCACTAATCTATTTTGAATTGTACGAGTGATTGATGATTACTTTGAATAACTATGTCGTGAAAGTGAAATGATGAAACCTATTGAGATATGTTATGTGTTTGTACGTAAAATATGTTGCTATGTGGTTTTATGTGGCTAGTTGGCTTACAAGAACAGTGATATGTGGAATCGAGGGAGTGATGGAAATTAAATGTAATCATGATATGAATACCCTTGATGTTGTTGAATAGCCCACGTGGCAAAATGAAATGAAAAGAGCTATGATGCGATATGAAAGAGCTATGATGCGATGTGGAAAGAGCTATGATGCGAAATGAAAAGAGCTATGATGCGAAATGAAAGAGCTTTGATGCGAAATGAGATTGATGAGTCTGTGTGGTATGCCAAGGGGATTCATGTATATGTGTATAATAAATGGTGAGGTTGAGTTGGTGGAGAAAAACACTATATCACCTTCTGGCAAGCCAACTAGGTTAATGCGAGTTTTGATTGATTGTCTAATCATGAGATGATTACATGGAGTAATGAAATGAAATGTGCTTGATCGAATTGATTATATATTATATACGTTGCTTATTTTGTCTTGTTGAAACTACATTTGAGGTGCGTATATAGTTGGTGCCGATTGTTTACTTATTGAGTTGCAGGCTCATCCCTCTGCTAATATTTTTCAGGTGTAGATTTTGCTGTGCCTATTCACGACAACTAGGTCCAAGGTTTGCATTCCAGTCAGGTCGGGCCAGTATGCAGTTTTCTCCTTATCATAAATAGAAATAGAATTCACATTTTGGATTAAAAGCGAGAATAGCATGTGAACAAATTATAATAGTTCCATTTTGACGTACTAGATATATATATGTATATATATCTGTGATTTTGTGGATGAGATGATAGATATGCTTATTGTAATGATGAGGCTACGTGTAATTATACTCAGTAGGGACTAGATCATGTGCATAATTACATATATAATCAGGGTTTACATTAAATGTGACATTTAGGAAAGATATAGTCGTAGTGCCGTAAGAGGGTGCTACAAGTTAGTTCCAGATATTAGTCCTTCCTTGCTTGTATATATAGTGGTGTACAGTGCACTCCTAAATCAACACACACGAATGAGAGCTTCTCATTGAAAATCCAAATATGGATTTCTTTACTGTGCAGAATATTTCTATGAATATCTTCAGATCCTTCATTCTTCATGGTATCAGAGACTTCAATTAAAGGTCTCTGCATACTTATCTCTACTTGAATCGCCTCTTTTAAGTTTTTTTTGGGTTTGATTGTGAGCAACAATGGTAGACAAGAAGGTCGCTGGTGTTGTGACGGCCAAGGATCTGAAATTGGATGAGGAATCCCTGTAGCTGCAAGGAGGAGAACATTCAACTGGCGATAGTGACCTCGCCTCTGGATGTGAGGAACTACACAGCTTGGAGTCGCTCTGTGAAGCTAGCGCTTCGCACGCGGATGAAGTTGTGCTTAATTGATGGCAATAGTGAGAAACCGAGGAAGGAGGATAAGATCTACGCTAGGTGGATTAAGATTGATAGCATAGTGCAGACATGGATATTGAACCTGATTTCCAAAGAAATTGTTGGTGCATTCCTGTATACGAAGACATCTCGCGAGCTCTGGGTGGACTTGGAGGAAAGGTACGGTGAGTGTAATGGTCCTTTATTGTACAAATTTCAACGCGAAATCGCCTCATCCTCCCAAGGTACACAGTCTGTTTCTACATATTTTACTGGTTTGAAGATGATTTGGGACGAGCTGGCCTGTTTGATGCCAACCTATGGATGCACATGTGGCTTGTGCATAGGTAACTATGGGAAGAAAAATGCTGAGGCTAACACTTTGAATCAGCTGATGAAATTTTTGATGGGGTTGAACAATGAATTTCATCATTTGCGAGATCAGATATTAGTACTGGAACCACTGTCTTTGGTTAATAAGGCGTATGCTATGGTGCTCAGGGTTGAGCGACAACATCAGCTGCATTCAGAAGTCAATGACAGTACTGAGGGGATGGCAATGAACATGAGGGGAAATAAACCTCAAGATTTCAGTCGCAGGAATAATTACAGAAAGAAAGACGTGCTTGATAAAGGATCACAAATCTGCAGCTATTGCAATAAACTTGGTCATGTGAGGGAAATGTGCTTCAAATTGCACGGTTTTCCTGACTGGTATAAAGAGTTGATGGATCGAAGAAAGAAGGAGAAGGAAGGCAGGAGTTCTTATGTGAATTTGGCATAGGACAAGGTGGTTGAGGGAAGGAGTGAGGTTAATGCACCTGGTTTCAGTGAGGCAGTGAGGGTGGAGTTAATGAAACTCATCAAGGGAAATATGCCAGCACAAGATCCCTTGCAAGCACACTTTGCACATGATGATTTTGCAGGTATTAGTTGTGCTCTTGCTAAATCTGAAATTAATGAATTTGATTTCTGGATTGTTGATACAGGAGCTACGAATCACATGTGTGCTAAGTTAAGTATGCTATCCAAACATTAGCTACCTTCACATCCTACACACATATATCTTCCTGATGGCACATCTCAAAGTGTCCATTCTATGGGTAGTGTCACTCTTCATGATCAAATTACTCTAACCAATGTGCGTCCTGTGCCTTCTTTCCATTTCAACTTGTTGTCTGTTTCCAAACTATGCCTCTCGTCTCATATCAGCTTTGTGTTCTTCTCATCCCATACAGGACCTGAGGAGTAACCATACCATTGGAGTAGGGAGACAGCTAGGTAGCCTATACATAGTTGATAGGTCTTCCTTCGATTCCAAAACTGTTCAGTAATATACTGTAAATAAGTCCCCAAATCACTGTTGTAATGTGACTGCCACTAACAATATTAGTCTATGGCATAAGAGACTTGGACATCCATCCTTCAATTTATTGAAACACCTACTTTCATCTAATATATCTCAGTCTCTTGAGCATTGTGATGTATGCCCTTTAGCAAAACAACAAAGGCTACCTTTCCGTCCTTGTGGTATTAAAAGTACTACTTGTTTTGAATTCATTCACGTTGACTTGTGGGGACCCTATAAGCAATTGTCCCTTACACATTGTACATATTTATTGAATATAGTAGACGATTTCAGCCGAGGGGTATGGACTTTCTTGTTATCTACCAAAACTCAAGTTCCTAATACGCTTGAACATTTCTTCAAGATTGTCCACACACACTATGGTGTTTCTGTTAAAAATATCCGCCCAGACAATGGGACTGAATTCATAATTTCCTCTTGCCTTAACCTCTTCAAAACTCTTGGTATCATTCATCAAAAAACAGTCCCTTATAGCCCACAACAGAATAGGGTGGCTGAGAGGAAGTATAAGCATTTGCTTAGTATTGCTAGGGCCTTGCTATTAGGAGGTTCTTTGCCCAAGAAGTTCTGGCGAGAGTGTATCCTCACAGCCACTTACCTAATAAACACACTACCTTCACCCTTGCTTGAGTGGAAATCTCCGTTTGAAATATTACATCACAAATTACCCTCCCTGGACCACCTTAAGGTATTTGGTTGTTTATGTTATACCACAAACATATTGCTACATATTGCCTCACAAAGACAAGTTTTATCCTAGAGCTGTCAAGTGCATATTCTTGGGGTATTGTCAGTCCCAAAAGGCATACCGTTTATATAATCTCACTACTCATTCCCTCATTGTCTCTAGAGATGTCAAGTTCCATGAGGATATATTCCCTCTTAAGAACCATATTTCCTTAGAAAATCATCTCTCTTTACATGTTCCAGCCCCTGATCCTGACTCTACTCCTGCTGCTTCATCTAACTCTCGGCCTATCCAAACAGTTCCTTTTTCACCTGTTCCCACTTCTCCTTCTTCAAGTGCAGTCAGTCCACCTGGTCCTGCACCTGCCTCTCCCCCTCCAGTGCGTAGGACTCACAGAACCATCACACAGCCGGCTTGGCTACAAGACTATATCTGTAATTTGTCTAACTCTTCCCTTGGTGTTTTTCCTCCTAGTGTTCTTAACCCTACACACAGTTTGTTCTTGGCTAATGTGGAAGCATACTAGGAACCAAGTTGTTTCTTTCAGGCGAATCAAGATAGCAACTGGAGGCAAGCGATGTATGAGGAGCTGATTGCTCTTGAAAACAATCATACTTGGGAGCTTACTTCTTTGCCTCCAGGAAAGAAGGCCATTGGCTTGTGTTGGGTGTATAAGTTGAAGCTCCGACCTGATGGTACCGTTGATACGTACAAGGCCCGACTCGTGGCAAAAGGATATACACATATCGAAGGGGTGGATTACTTCGACAGTTTTTCGCGAGTGGCAAAGACTGTCACCGTGAGGGTTTTCTTGGCCGTTGCCTCAGCCATGTCTTGGCCAATTGAGCAGCTTGACGTGAACAATGCGTTTTTGCATGGTCATTTGGAGGAAGAAGTGTACATGACTCCTCCAGAGGGGTATTCCAAAGCACGACCAGGGAAAGTGTGTCTTCTCAAGCGTTCGTTGTACGGGTCGAAACAGGCTTCTAGGCGTTGGAATATTGACTTTACCTCCAAGTTGGAGGATTTGGCTTCAAGCAGTCACCACACGACCACTGTTTATTCACAAAAGGATCAGGTACTTCATTCACAACTTTGTTGATTTATGTTGATGACGTTCTTCTCATCGGGACATCCCAAGCATGTATCCATGAGGTTAAGGAGTACCTAGACCGTTTGTTCACTATCAAAGACTTGGGATTTGCCAAATATTTTCTCGGTTTAGAACTGGCCCGGTCTCCCCAAGGTACTTGCATTACACAGTATAAATATCTTCGGGAAATCCTCACTGATTGTGGGTTTCTTGATGCTCGACCTGCCTCCACTCCGCTGCCACCTGGTGTTAAATTGGACATGGAGTCAGGTGCTGCCCTGGCTTCACCTGATCGTTATCGGCGCCTTGTTGGCAAGTTGCTCTATCTTTGGTTCTCTGGGCCTGCCATCTCGTTTACCGTTTAGCAGTTAAGCCAATTTCTGCAGGTTCCTCGGCAGCCTCACTGGGAGGCAGCTGTGCATGTGATGCGCTATCCCAAATGCTCCCCCCATCTTGGTCTGTTTTTCCCTGCAACCAATTCCATGCACCTTTGTGCTTACGCGGACTCTGACTGGGCGTCTTGCCCTTCTATGCGGCGCTCAATCACTGGGTTTTGTGTTTTTCTTGGTGGTGCCTTGGTCTCGTGGAAAACAAAGAAGCAGGCCATTGTCTCTCATTTTTCGGCTGAGGCTGAATATCGGAGCATGGGGGCCGCGGTTTGTGAGCTTCTTTGGATCAGCTACCTTCTCTCCGAATTTGGGGTCTCCGTTCCTTCTCCTATCCTGTTTTGGTGTGACAAGAAAGCAGCTATTCACATAACGGAGAACCCCGTCTTTCATGAACGGACTAAGCACCTTGACATCGATTGTCACTTAGTCCATGAACAGTTCAAGAAAGGTTTCATCTCCCCTCAACACATTTCCGGCAAGAACCAACCTGTTGACTTATTTACTAAGTCCCTTGCCCCGCCTGCTTTTTCCTTCCTCCTGTCCAAGTTGGGCTTACACTCTGACGCTCCAACTTGAGGGGGGGTTGTTACAAGTTATATACTTTTGTATTTACTGTGCATATTAACCGTGTTTTCTGTAAATACGCTTTCTTCCTTGTTAGCTTTCTTTCCAGGTGTATATATTTACTAGGTGGTTAGTTTGTTTTGCTATGGTGTCTAGTTAGTTGCAGATATTATTCCTTCCTTGCTTGTGTATATAGTTGTGTACAGTGCACTCCTAAATCAACACATACGAATGAGAGCTTCTCATTGAAAACCCAAATATGGCTTTCTTTACTGTGCAGAATATTTCTATGAATATCTTCAGATCCTTCATTCTTCAATATCTAACAATTACCCACAACTATAATAACTATATACTAATCATCAATATCAGATAACTATATTTAATCAACAAATACTATTAAAGTATAACAACACCTACTATTAAAATAAAATAATATCTTACACGTTAGTGAGATTCATATTCATGGGTTATGGGACCTTAATTTCGCCAATTAAATTAGTTCTTATTGACAATTGGTGGCCACTAGGCCATATAATATAAAAAGGGTACTGACATTATTATTTCAATATTTTGATTAATAAATTTATAAATTGTTCGCAGATTATACATGAAGTTATAACTGATAATAAAATAACAAACTTTATATAATAAACTTCCATAAAGAATGAAAAAAATCCAAACATTTTAGCAGAATTTGAATTTAATTTATATCCCTCATACTTTAGAATCTTCTAGAGCTTCGCAATAATTACACTAGAAGAATAGTTATTACTGACTACAATTTTATTGGTAATGAATTAAAATCGTGGTAAATAATTATTATTTATTATAGTTAATAAAAAAAATCGTTGCAAAAATTTAGATTATTTACCATAAAAATTATTTTTATCGTGAATTTTAACCATAACAAATATTTTAACCCTACTTACAAAACTCACAATCAATAATAGTTGCTTGTGGCTGTAGTGAATAATATATATTAAGAATATGACATCCGTATAATATGGATCTAGATGGTGACATGATGTGATACAAATTATTTGATATTTTCACGTACAGTTAAAAGAGATGAACCCACTTTTACCCGAGCGATAAAGTGTAATTCTTATTTTATATCAATATCAAATTTCCAAACCTACCCCTTCAACATCACTAGATTCAATTAATAATTATAATATTCTCCCTTTATTTTAACCATTTATCCATTTATTTAACTTATATTTTTGGACCACTCATCATCGATCTACTACTTTTGAGTCACAGTATATATATAATAATTAAAATCGAGAATAATGGAATTATAAGTCATGTGCAATCATAATTAATTTCTCTGAATTCATTGCATCATGTTAATTCTTTTGGATTCTTGTTATAACAAACTGTCATTTTCATGCAAGAAGAGAATACTACGAACTATTCAAAGTCATATGTAGGAGGTCAAATTTTGAGATCATATGATGGATTTGTTGTTTTATGTATATACTAGTTATCGTGGCACGTTGTTTCTGTGTGTATATAATAAATAATTTTTTTATGTTTTAAAATATATTATAAATAAGAGTAAAATATATAAACTAACACATCAGATTAAAAAAAATAGGAAAGAAAGAAAAAACTAATTTATCAATTAATATAAAATTTGAAAAGTTGAATAAAGTAGTTATTATATCATTTGAGGGTTATTTTTGGCATTACAAAAAAGTGGTGCAGTGGTGTCATTAACCGCCCTTTGTGAGTAAAAAAGGGGTTTCTTTTATAATAGTACTAGCCATCGTGGCACGCCGTTCCTGCGTGCATATAAAATAATATTGCACACTTTAAAATTATTGTAAATAAGAAAATATACATATTAATCAATACATTGCATAAAATAATTAAGAAAGAAATAAAGAAATAAAGAGAAGAAATGAAAACTAATTTAGGGGTATTATCGGTATAACCAAAAAACTGGTGTTGCGGTGAAAGTAACCGTCATTTATTAGTAAAAACAAGGTTTGCTTTATATAATAGTATAGATATATATATATATATATACTAGTCGTCGTGACACGTGATACGCTCTACTTGTATGCATATAATAAATAATATTTTATATTTTAAAATATATTATAAATAAAAAATATATATATAAATCAATATATTACATATTATAAATGAAAAAATATATATAAATCAAAACAAACCATTTTAAAATAAAGAACAACAAAAGATACAATTCAATGGGGTAAAATACAATTTACCCCCCTATGTTATTGGAAAAGTTCAATTTACCCCCTATGAAAAAATAAAGTGCAAAAAACCCCCCTATACTTTTGGAAATGATGCAATTTACCCCCTCGACGCGACTGATTTAGGGGGGTTAATTGCACCATTTCTAAAAGTATAGGGGGGTTTTTTGCACTTTGTTTTTTCACAGGGGGATAAATTGAACTTTTCCAATAACACAGGGGGGTAAATTGTCTTTAACCCCAATTCAATGCCCAAGTTAAGAGAGTTGCATCTCACCGAACACACCCAACATTCAACTAAATAAACACTAAAGCATAAACAAAATTATACATATACAAGGAGATGTAAAATGATATGACAAAATTAGAAAAGTGCATGCTCAAATACATATTTTTTTTTAACTAAACAATAAGTATATATTACAAGAAAGAGAGCATGACGAGATCCTAAACTAATATTCCGAGCTTCACAAAAAGGATCCACGATCCAACTGAAGGATCTGCACAAGGGGCAAACAGCATAAAAAATATCAAAATACTGAATTTTTCAGTAAACAATAAAAAAAAACTTTTAATAAGTAATAATTTGACCTATTTATATCATCCCACTTGATTGATCTCTATGTTTCGCTTCTAGATAATTCCACATCGCTTGCAACTATAAATTAAAAAAACAAGAGGGAAAAATTATGTCAACATAATTTTAATTTCAAAAAGATTAGAAGATCAACTAATTTTGCTTACCTTTTTTTGAAATTGGTCCTATCCGATCATCAGTAACAATCAGTGCTTCTACTGCATCTAGAAGCAAACATGCACGTGATTCATTAATAACCCGGCCTCCAACACTAAATGCTGCCTCTGACGCAACAATAGTAGCTGGAACAGCTAAAACATCACGTGCTATCTTCGCTAACGTAGGCAGTCTAGGACCATTAGTTCTCCACCAATCTAAAATATTAAATGTGTCTGTTCTAGGACATCATGCCTCTTCTAAATAAATGTCCAACTCTGATTTTCTATTGACTGAAACATGTGATTCATCGTACCATCTATCAAAATCAGATAAAGAACCACACATTTCAAACCTAGAATCACTTGCCACAAGGGGTTCAGTCACGGAAGAAATGAAACTGCCTCCATACTAAACAAATAGATTAATCAAAGTGTTACGAACTCTACGAATGTATGAATCAACTGCGGAACAGTAAATCCTTGTGTAGAAAAACTCAACCAAATCTATTTTGAACCTAGGATCAAAAACAACAGCAAGAGCTAATACCAAACAACACTCATCCTAATATTTATCAAATTTCTCCTTCATGGGGCCAGACATATTTCTAATGAATTCATATTCACTATTTCTCCATTCAGTCATCTTCAATTGAATCTCACAAACATCGGGGAAAAATACGTTAGAAGTTGGATATTTGCTACCGCTAAAATGTCGTGTGGCTTCATAAAAGATTTTCAAACAGTCATGTACAACTTTAGTTGCTTCCTATTCTGAATCAGTTGGATTAAACTGATACTGCTTATCTATCCATTGCAGGCGAGAGAAAGCTTCCTTTAAAGGCAAAGCCGTCCCAAGTAACTCATAAGTTGAGTTCCACCGATTGTGCACATCCATGGCCACTCGCCTCTTATCCTTCAAATTACATTGACATAAAGCAGTATCAAACTTTTGACTTGCCGTTGGATACTTGTTCAAATACCTCACAGTTTCACGATTTTTTTCGATTAGCCCCCTAATTTTGCCCAACCCATCTTGCACGATCAAATTTAGAGCATGTGTACTACACCTCACATGCAACAAATTTCCACTAATTAAAATTAAGGAGTCAACCAAAAGCCATCCTTTCAGCTTTCTAATCATGGAGTCATTAGCGGTAGCATTATCCACAACAACTGAAAACAACTTCCTATCCAAATTCTAATCCAATATCATTTCTTTCATGAAATTAAACAAAGACTCGCCATCATGTGGATAAGGAATATTCTTAAATGCAAGAATCTTCTTTTGTAACTCCCAATTATCATCAATAAAATGTGAAGTCAAACAACAATATGCAACGTGTGAATGATCTGATGTCCAAATATCTGTAGTCAATGAGATTTTACTTTTAACTCCATCCAAAAACTTGTAAACTTTGACTTTTTCCTCTTCATACACACTAATCACATCAGCCCGAATAGTATTTCGACAAGGGAGTGTTGAAATTTGGATTCAAACCATTCAAAAAGATTTCAAAATAATCATATTCACCAATGTTGAATGGAAAATTGTGTTTAATGCAAGCAATTGGGAAGTCACTAAAGTTGATCAAACTTAAAATCATTTCTAGGACGTCCACTGGTAGAACCACTTCTAAGTTCTAACTTAAAATGTGGACAATCATTCATCAAATGTTTCCTTAAATGTGTAGTCCCATATTCAGGTTTACTTGAAAAAAGCTTCTCACAATAGTTGCACTTAGCTTGTATCACACCATTTAGACCTTTAACTTTTGTGAAGTGTTTCCATACATCCGATGTTTTTCTTTTCTCTCCTCTAAATTGATTAGTCACCTCCTCACTACTTGCAGACGAAGCAAGAGATGCAGGTTGACTTAATTCACTTTGTGGAGCTGACATTGTCAAACCTGACAATAAAGTGTGGGATTGTAAATGAGAGCTTAGTGACTTGATTTCTAGTGCAATTCATAGATTAATTAGTCCCTTTATTTCTTCTTGTAGATATGCAAGAAGAGCTGAAGAAGTAGATTATATATGTACTAATTAACACAACCACCAGTTTATACTTCCATTAGTTCCATGTTAATGTATCATGTTCATATTCAAATTCCAGTCAGTGGCTTAAGAATCCCACCACTGTAAACTTTTTAATGGGATTTCACAAAAATCCAAATTTCATCCTCACATGTTGACTTAAAAGAATCACATCGTACGCCAAAAAACACCACCACCAAACACTATTTTGTCCAGGTTTTTTTCTTAAGAAAAACTCCACATGTATTCAGAAAATGTTAATATTATGATAAACAAGTGTAGCAATCAAAAAAATGTGGTCAGCAACATCAATACAAACCTCAACAACATCATATGGTCTCAGCACATCAATAGAAAGCTCATCAACATCAATACAGTCTCAGCAAGAACAAAAATTTACTGACAAAGAGATTGAGCAAATAATAGGATAACAAAATTTACACTGACACTGGAAATTTAGTGCCAGTTGAAAGCTTAACATCCAAGGCCCCATTATCAAAGAAAAAAATCAAGTTGGTGCAGTCTCTTACAACTCTGTAGCATCAAGTTAAAAAGAATTTAATGTCTAGTCAATCATTAGGCAGAGGTACTATCAATTTAAGCTGTTGATATAACAAGCAAGAAAGTAACAATCAAACAATTGCTTCAACGTCCAACAAATTGAGAAGTAGAAAAACTAAAGGAACTAACCTCAGATGCTACCACCAAGTACACCAGAGTAAGGGTCAAACAAGAAAGATGCCTGGTGAATGATCCCTTTAGACTTTAGTTACCTAAAATTCACAAGATTATGTAAACAAAATATCTCTTAGTGGAGAAACTTATGAGTTGAATGTCAATTTCCAGTAAATTGAGATGGAATTTCGCCGGAAAGGAAAATGGATAAAAGGGAAAAATGAAAATCAACCCAAGATTTGAAACACACTCACACAGAGAAAACAAAGGTAAGAAATCATTGACAGAAACTTGGCTGCTGGAATAAAAAAAGCTAATTTTCTATCCTAAGAATCTTTATTTTTCTCTACCTACGAAATGAGTGATGCCCAATTCAAAAATCTTGAAAACATGAGTTGATAAATGCAAGTAAAAAGGAAATGAGACGAAATCAAGACAAATAAATAAAGATTGTACCTTTATGAATTGATCTACTGAAAGCCCCTCAGTTTACACCTCTCACTTTCCAAGAACTGACAAAAATCAACAGATTATGAAAGTAGAAGGCATCAGTTCACTAAAAATTCAGAAATTAGGTCGGAAGTGGGCACGCTGAGGCGGCGTAAGCATCGGTGGCAGCGGTGGCTTTGGTCCTTGAAGAGGAAATTTGGTCGACGAGAGAAGAATTCTTGAGGTGGGCATGCGGAGGCAACGGAAGAGACGACGGAGGCGGCGTAAGCGGAGGCTTTGTTACTTGGAGAGAAAACTAGGTCGACGAGAGAAAAGGGATTATGAAGTCTGAAGAGATTTTGGGTCTGGGATGGGTCGGGTAAGAACGGGTAGAAACGGGTATTTACCCGACCCACACCCAGTTCTTTTAATTTAATGGGTTTGGACCTGGGTTTGGGCCTAATATTACATATCGAGTCTGGACCCATTAAAATGGGTCTGGGTCTAGGTAAAATCAACCCATTTACAGGCCTAGGAGAGAATCCATCGGACACAAGTGAAATTACAATAACATTCTGAAATATTACTATGATCGTGCATTTTCAATAGGTGGTATATCAAAAATTTACCGTATTTATCTTAATTGGGAAAATCTATAGGGAAAATTACAATTTTTGTAATGTGAGTATGAGAGGGTGGCAATTTTAGTTCTAAACAAATCCCTTTTGGCAATTTTGTCTGGTACATTACAAAAAAAATGCGGAATTTGAAACAGTTTTTTTGTAACAGCCGGAAAGTCGTTCCAATATCAATGGTCTTTGTAACAAACGTGGAACGGTAGTAGTTCTATGACGTCACAATTTTAGATGAAAGTAAATTATATTCTGGACGTATAAAGAGCCGCTACAAAGACCGTTACAAAATAAAGCTGTGTGTAAAGCCCCTATAAAAATAAAGTTGTTACAAGTTGTACCGGCCTTTGGAATTGTTTCTTAAGCTTGTAACGGCTGACCGCCTTCGTGATGTCAACCGTTACAATAGCCGATAAAATATGCAAAGCCAATACAATTTTGTGACTGTCGTTTAAACGGTTGTTTTTATTTTGTTACGGTTGGTTGAAATTTAACACCGCCATTACAAACGCTAACTAAACACAGACTGATACAAACTCAATTACAATTGCAACGGTTTGTTTATTGAGGAACTAGATGTTACAAACACCGTTCCAAAATTGTTGTGTCTAACGGCTATACTCTAACGGTCATTTTTCAACGGATAGTTTTTTTGCTACAAAGGCCATTACAAAAGCCGGTACATACTTTCCTATATATTATGTTGCATGTTGTTTTCAATTTATTTCATTTGTTCTAGTCTTGATTAACCATACACACTCTCAATCTCTCTCGACCACAATTAGTGCATATACACTTGTTCAGTTGCCGTTGATCTATTGAGTTACTCTGACCAGGTGACAACTTGAACCCATTTTTTAAAGTAAATGCCGCTTAATTATTTTTATAGGTTGACAATATATATATATTATTCTAAATGTATGTGTACGTATGTCTGCGTCTATGTAGTTCTCATCATGTTAAGGTAATCGAGAAGATAGATGTATGAGAAAAACCTCCCGAATAGGGCGAGTATTACACCTGAGTTTGATGATGGTGTTAAAACTTTCATAAAGTGGGCTCACTCTCAGAGTCAATATATGGACGAAGATAAGATTAGGTGCCCGTGTGCGAGGTGCAAAAATGGAAGGTTCAAAACACCTGACGAGGTCAATTTTGACTTATATAGGCGCGGGTTTATTCCAGAATATTATCATTGGACTTGTCACGACGAGGAGAGGGTGTAGGAGTACTTTGATGCTATGACCGCCCCTCCAGCGCAAGAGGAGCAAACCCCAGCTACTCAGGAGGAGGGTAGTTCGCATTGGGGTGATCAACAATAGATGGATTGGGCGCAGAGGATGGTTTATGATGCAGCCAGGACGGGTTATTTTTTTTGTTACCACGAGGGTGTACCTGATGATGGTACGAGGTCATGTCGTACTGATGCCAGTCCTAGTTCATGGTACAGGGGTGGACCATATGATTATGTGTCAGGGTTGTCAGATAGTTTTTTCGATGTAGTGCGCGCTGCCAACCAGCCATTGTGGAGCGATTGTACCCAATCTCAATTGGGGGCGGTTGCAAGTTTGGTGAATATCAAGGCCGAGGGTAATTTATCCGGGTGCACATATGATCAAATGTGCCAGTGGGCTGATCATATAATTTCCCCGCTATCACACTTTTCCTCCTGATTACTACAATACGAAGAAATTGATTAGAGACTTGGGTTTACCTGTTGAGAAGATTGATGCGTGTACAAAGGGTTGCATGTTGTATTGGAAGGATGACATTGATTTGGAATACTGCAAGTTTTGTGGAGAGGCTAGATACAAGCCGACCAGGCAGTGAGACCCCCGCCGCCAGAAGTCCCTGTATGCCATTCTTAGGTACCTGCCGCTTACTCCCCGACTATAAAGGTTATATGCTTCGACAGCAACTGCTGAGCACATGAAATGGCATGCCACACATCAGACGGAGGAGGGCTCCATGTATCATCCATCCGATGCAGAGGCTTGGAGGCATTTCGACCAGATATATCCCAACTTTGCATTGGAGTCCCGTAAAGGGTTGCATGCTGTATTGGAAGGATGACATTGATTTGGAATACTGCAAGTTTTATGGAGTAGCTAGGTACAAGCCGACCAGGCAGCGAGACCCTTGCCTCCAGAAGTCCCCGTATACTTTTCTTAGGTACCTACCGCTTACTCCCTGACTGCAAAGATTACATGCTTCGACAGCGACTGTTGAGCACATAACATGGCATGCCACGCATCAGACGGAGGAGGGCTCCATGTGTCATCCATCCGATGCAGAGGCTTGGAGGCATTTCTACCAGATATATCCCAACTTTGCATTAGAGCCCCATAAAGTTAGGCTAGGTCTGTGCACCGACGGGTTTGCGCCGCACGGGCAGTATGGTAAAACTTACTCATGTTGGCCCTTTATACTCACACCGTACAATCTCCCCCCAGGAATTGTGCATGAAGTATGACTATATGTTCCTCACTATGGTGATCCCTGGTCCGTCAAATCCAAAGCGTCTGATTGATGTGTATTTGGAGCCGTTGATCGAGGAGCTTTTGCAATTGTGGCATGTGGGTGTATGGACGCACGATAATGCCACCAACCAAGCATTCATGATGCACACGGCATTGATGTGGACCGTGAACGACCTACCTGCTTATGGGATGGCAAATGGTTAGAGTACCACTGTAATATGGGGTGTCCAGTTTGTATGGATAACACACGGGCATTTCGTCTGCAGCACAGTAGGAAGGCGTGCTACTTTGACTGCCGTAGACAGTTTCTACCCACGGACCATCCTTACCGCTGACTGGAGAGCAGGTTCGCGATTAGGTAGCAAACTTCAGTCCTGCTGTCGAAGAACCTATGACACTCCCACCAGGATATGGTACCATGCACAAGTGGACGAAGAAAAACATATTTTGGGATCTTCCATACTGGTCAATGCTTCTGATACGTCACAACCTTGATATCATGCACATTGAGAAAAACGTGTTTGACAATATATTCAACACCGTGATGGATATAAAGGGAAAAACCAAAGACAATCTGAATACACGCAATAACTTGAAAACTATATGCAATCGGCCAGAGCTTGAGTTGGACGAATGAAGACCGAACGCGATGCCTAAAGCGGTGTATACCCTGACGAAGGAGCAGAGGAGGATATATGATTGGATTCGTTGTCTGAGGTTTCCTGATGGTTATGCATCTAACATTGCCCGTTGTGTCGATTTCACGGAGTTAAGGATGCACGGCATGAAGAGCCACGACTGGTCACGTATTTATGCAGAAGTTGATCCCAATTGCCTTCCGTGAGATGCTTCCTGAGCATGTGTGGAACGCATTAACGAGGTGAGTTTGCTATTCAAGCATATATGCTCGCCTATGCTTAATGTCACCAAACTACAGGAGTTGGAAGATAGTGTAGTTGTGATCATGTGCAACCTTTAGAAAATCTTTCCGCCAACTTTCTTCAACTCAATGGAGCACCTCATTGTTCACCTGCCATACGAGGCTCGCGTGGGAGGGCCAGTGCAGTATAGGTGGATGTACCCATTTGAGAGGTAATTAAGGCTACTCTTAATTATATATTTTCTGTAAATCTATTTAATTTGTTTTCTTTTTTTGTCAACTGTATGTTAATAAATATTTGTATGAATAGATTCCTCCACGGTTTGAAGAAGAAGTTGAAGAACAAAGCACACGTGGAGGCGTCAATTGTCGAGGCATACATTGTGAAGGAAATTGGATTATTCACTTCCCATTACTTTGAGTAGCACGTTCTTTGCAAACGAAGCCGACCCGCCAGAAACGACGATCTGACGAGCAACAATGACAGCATCCAACTGTCTATTTTCAACTATCCTGGCCGAACTAGTGGTGCCTCAAAGAAGAGATGGCTAAGTGGTCCAGAACGACATATAATCGAGACGTATGTGTTGTGCAATTGTGAAGTAGTCGTGCCATATTACGAGTAAGTATATGCATTTATATGGGTAAATCTTGGTTGTGAGCGTGCATTTTCATTAATATGTATTTGCAACCAGGAAATTCCTGAATAAACTATATGGACGAGGCCACCATTCGGAAGATCCAATTATTTATCAACTGGTAGCAACTGATTTCAAGGATTGGTTCAAACGTCGTGTAAATTGATGAATTTTTTGCAGATTTGGTTCCAATGTCCTGTTATTAATTTATACCTATATGAACTGAATTTGCAGATTTATCCCGAATTGAACGACATAAATCAGGAGCTCCTTAAGTGTCACTAGTGGGGTCCATGCGGTGAGGTGACAACATCCTCGTATTATTTTGTGAATAGGTTCAACTTCCAAACGGAACGACACAATGTGGGCAAGTCAACAATGAACTATCGGGTGTGTGTGAAGAGCTCATCGTGCACAAACACGAACAATTACTTCTATGGAATACTCGAAGAGATAATTCAATTGACATACCCACTTATTCTGAATTTGCATGTCGTGTTCTTCAAGTGTCGTTGGGCCGATCCGATTAGAGGCATGAAAGTACACCCTCGGTATCACCTTGTTGATGTTAATTTCAAAAAGTTGTACCAAAAGGATGAACCATTCATACTGGCACACCAAGCAGTACAAGTTTACTACATAGAGTTCCCGAGCATGATGAGAGATGAAACAGATTGGATGGCCATTTGCAGAATCAAGGCTCGAAGAGTAATTGACGAGTCTCGATGTACCAATATCGCGTATCAACCAGATGATACCATACCTGTCTCGAAGTTGCTTCGGAGAATCAAAGGTACGACCTACATGAACCAATTGGTATACAACTTTTTGTTGATCTTCCGGTAGCACGCCAACAAGGAGCAAAAACTTCTCGAATGGCCCAAGGTGAAGACGAAGAAGACGAGGATGACAAAGATAGTTTTGACGACTATGAGACTAATGAAGACGAGGCACTTGGTTTCTAGTGTTTTGTAATGAACTATTTTATAATGTTTTATTTTATGAATATTTAATAATTTTTTTAGAAAAAATTAATATATGGAACGGCCTGTAATAAATGAGTTGATACAAAAACCATTCCAAATGGATTAAAAAAAGACACCTCATTTTTCCGCCAATTAAAGATTTTGGAGGGAAATTAAAAAACTTGTAACGGCCAACACTTAAGCTGTTACTAAAACCGTTTCAAAATATTTTTTTGGCGGAAAAGCCAAAAATGTGGAGGGAGATCTAAAATTTTCACGAATATTACTATATATATTACAAAGACCGTTACAAATTACAAAAATAACTTTTTATTCCCAAAGCAGTTACAACTAGTGTGTATATATCAAAAAATATCATTCCCCAGTACGATATCTTTTAATCCGTTCACTCGATTCATACCAAACTTGAATATATTTACGAATTTAGTCTTATGATCACATCTAACGGTCCGATTTCAAATCAGACAGCCTGTCCCAATGATGCACTGGATTCACAAGCTACTATTATGTACTGGATACGATATCTCGACATCCGTAAATCAAATTAGTACAAAACTTCATCAAGTTTATTATTTTACCAGTTTGATCATATGTAACGGTTGGATCTTTTATTTGACGATCTAGTTAAGCGATGCAGTACAACAATATATAATCAAAGTTACATCAGCGAATTACTAACAATTATGTATATACAAATTTATTTCATTATGTGACCATATATCAATCTGCATTAAAAATGTGTTGTGATTTCAATTGTGTTATTTACACATTATATAACTTGATCTAATATTAATAATTCTGAAAATGAGTTTTTAAGAATTTTTAATGATTATTTTATGCAAAATAATTTTATTTTGTAGCGTCTTAGGTAACGACTTTTCCACTACATAAAGAAAACGACATCGTATTTTCTACAACAAACCTTGTACCTCACTTTGTAACGGCTATATCAACGGATTTCATTATTTGTAACGGCTTCAATAGCGGTTTACTGCCGTTCCTAAAAGTATTTTGTAACAGTTACGCATCAGAAGTGTATTACAAAAGCCGCTCCAAAAAGTCTTAGTATAAAGGGAACACTTAGCCATTTTTGTCTCCACTTGCTGAAACCCCCTCCCCCCCCCCCCCCCGGCGTATCACCTCCCATTCCCCCCCACTTGCTGCCCACCGCCGCCACCACCGCTCACCGCCAGCTTTCCACCACTCATCACCACCACCACTCGCCGCCGCCGCCGCCACTCCTCACCACCAGGCACCACCACCACCACTCACCGCCACCACCCCATCCCCCGATCGCCACCACCACCGACACCAATCTCCTCTCTCTCACTCTCTCTCTCATTAACGCAAAACCAAGTACGATTTTCTTTTTTCTGAAATTATTTATGCAATTTGTGAACTTATTGAATTTTTTTCTGAAATTACATTGGGAATATTCTATAATTTCTAAAATTATATTGGGTTCTTTGTGTAATTTCTGAAAATATTGCAAAACCTCTGAAATTATTGTGATTTTTTATAATTTTTAAAATTATTGGGTAGAATATGTAATTTCTGAAACTTTTATGTTTCTGTAATTATTGTAAATTTTCTGAAATTATGCATATATTGTGTTCTTTCTGTAATTTCTGAAATATTGCATTTTTTATGAAATTATTGTGATTTTTTGTAATTTTGTAATTATTTGGTAAAATATGTAATTTCTGAAACTTTTGTGCAATTCCGCAATTATTGTAAATTTTCTAAAATTTCTAAAAAATATTGGGTTCTTTCTGTAATTTTTGAAAAATATTGCATTTTTCTGAAATTATTGTGTATTTTTGGTAAGTTTTAAAATCATTGGGTAAAATGTGTAATTTCTGAAACTTTTCTGCAATTCTGTAATTATTCTGAATTTTCTGTAATTATTGTAAATTTTTAGAAATTATTATGCAATTCTGAATTTCTTAAACTATTGGATTATTTCTGTAATTTTCTGAAATTATTATGCAATTATGTAATTTATGAAATTATTGGGTTAGTTATGTAATTTTCTAAAATTATTGGGTTATTTCTATAATTTTCTAAAATTATTATGAATTAGTGTAATTTCTAAAATTATTGGGTTAGTTCTGTAACTGTCTAAAATTATTGGGTTATTTCTATAATTTTTTGAAATTATTATGCAATTATGTAATTACTGAAATTGGGTTATCTTGTAATTTTCTAAAATTATTATGCAATTATGTAATTTATGAAATTATTGGGTTAGTTTTGTAATTTTCTGAAACAATTAGGTTAGTTATGTAATTTTCTAAAATTATTGGGTTAGTTATGTAATTTTCTAAAATTATTATGCAATTATGTAATTTCTTAAATTATTAGGTTATTTCTATAATTTTCTAAAATTATTATGCAATTTTTTAAATGTATAGATTTCATGAAGATCAGTGCTCAGACCCCTCCCAAACGTGATTCTGACCGCGGTCGTGCACAGACGACTCCTGCTCCAGCCATTGGAGTGGTTGCACTCCCACCAGTCGCATAACCCCAGCACAGCCTCCAGTGCCGAGGCCCCGCCAGTCAACCCGACCACTTCGGTGTCATCCACCGCGGAGGTCGGCAGTGGACAGGCCCCGGGGGCCTCCAGTTCTCAGGCCCTGGGGCCTCAACCATGGGATTTACCACCACCACCAGTGCCTCCAGTGCCACCTCCGTCTGCACGTCACTACATCAGCCTCGACGATGCGGGGTAATTTAACACAAAAATATATTAAATTATTTTCATTTCATCTTATCCAATTTTAATTTGTAATTATTGTTCAGGTTGGACCGAGATTTCCATAGTGTCATAAATGCGATGGTAAAAAACCACTATCCTCATTCTTGGGGATGCATAAAGAAGATTTTACAGGAGCACATTCTCTTTTCACAAGATAACATTAAGGTAATTAATATTTTATTGTGTATTAATTACGTTTTATCGATTATCGATTACTAATGATTTTTTTTTAATATGTCAATATGCAGCTAAATATTGGTGGGGCTGGGACGACGAGCTGATGTACAAGGTCGTCCGGTGGCAGGTTGGACGGTTCCTGCGAAAGCGGCTCTTTGCTCAGCTGCCCCGATCGCTTTGGCTGGCCGAGCAGATTTGACGCAGCTGCTGGAGTACTGGGACAGACAGGACTTCAAGGACATGTCGGCCAAGAATAAGGCCAATCAGACAGCTAACCGCGCCGCAGCAGCGACGGTCTACAGAGGACGCTCTATATCCGTTGGCCACCACATGAAGAAGATGGTAAGTATAAAGTATATTTTAAGTGATTTTATTATTTTAAATGCATTAATTAGTTGTTTAAATTTATCTTTGACAGGAGGCACAACTCGGTCGCTCGGTCAAGCAGATGGAGGTGTTCTCCAAAGTCTACAAGAGAAAGGAGAACGGCCAATGGAGCGGCCCGAGGGCGGCGCAAGTGGCGGTAAGTTTGTTTTTCAGTTTCCTTTCCAATTTATATTATAATTTCAATTTTTTTATACTAAGTCCAGTATTCCAATCGCAGGAGGCATTCGAGAGGATGGTGGAGGAACAAAAAATCCAGCCACCAAATCATCATCCAGATCCTCCATCCTCTTCTCAAAACTCGATGGCCATGACCGAGAACCAGATATGGATGATAGCAGCAGGCAGCCGGAAGAGGGGTCGGGTATTCAGACTCGGCTTCAAGGCCCACCACTCGATCGTTGGATCCTCGCAGCCGAGCTCGTCATCTGCTCCACCCCCCGGGCCACCACAAGAGCAACGCTTGGACCTCGATGATCGTGTCAGCAGGCTCGAGGAGATTGTCCTGCGTCTGATGACTGACAGGTCCGAACCTCCACCGGCGCCACCATCCCAAGATCCAATCGATCCCCCGGAGCATGACGATCAGGCAGAAGACGGAGAACTCGATCCGGATCTAGATTAGGGTTGGATTTTGTGATTTCAAAATTTTGTTATTTATATTGTTATTTCTTCTTGCTACCAAAATCCGATATATTTTTATATTCCACAAATTATAAAAAAAATAATATTATATAATATAAACAAAAATTAAATTAATATTTTATTTAAAAAATAAATTAAAATAAAATTTTGTAACGGCCGTAACATGGGTTCTAGTAATATACCAACACACAAACTGGGACATTCCAATTACCGTTACAAAAGAAAAATGCAAAACCATTACAAAAACCGCATGTACAACAGTTACAAGAAATGATACCACACTAGTTAAATAACCGCTCCAAAGGAAGGTATAAAAACCACTTCAAAAACTGCTACGAACCCATAACAAACATGTGTAGTAGGTGTCTCAATAACCGTTACAATATTTATTACATGCACATTACAATAAGCATTACAAACGCCGTTACAAAGAAAAGCCCAACCGTTACAAATACAAGTGAAAAGACCACTCCAATAGTGATACACTACTATCACATTCTTTGTAACAAAAGTCGTACCAATTATCCATTTTATTGGTTCACCCTGGCCTTTCTAAAGTGAGATACAAAATCTTTTTCTGATTTAGGTCAACGTGTGTAACGGTTTATGTGGCCGTTACAAAGACCAATGAAATTTGTAACGGCTTTTATGTGTGTCGTTACAATTATTTTGTAACTCATGTTTTTGGAGCGGATGCGTTGGCCATTACAAAAACGGATGCAAAATTCAGAAGCCATTCCAACGTTTTAAATAAGGCCGTTCCAAAATCCGCTACAATAAATTAATTTTTTGGTAGTGGTACTTTTATAAATTTCGACGTAGACTTTCTTTAAAAAGGTGAAATTATACAACATAAAAAAAGAATTTCAAAATTACATTTTCACCCCTTCGAGAATTCTCCATTTACAACTGTAGAATTCCGTTTGGGTTTAGACGGAAATGCTGGTGTCAATAAAAAAATTATATAAATTTTAAATTTTACCCGTCATTTAACATTCCATAAAATTATTGAACAGAGATATCACAGTAATATTTTTATACTTGTAAGGCCATCAATATAATATACATAAAGTCAAAAGGATGTAACTGTAATAAAATATTATTCTGGAATTATTGCTGTTGAAAAATGCAATTTTAGCTCTGTAACTTGCGTGGAGGGTGGTATTTTTGGTCCTGCACGAATTGATTTTTTCAATATAGTCCTGTAACTTTAAATTTTTGTCAATTTAAAAAATTTTTGGCCAAAAAATTGCATGTGACTTCCACATGACCCAATAAAATTGTGGATTTTGATTGAAAAAGGACTACAATTATCAAAATTTTAAAATCATAGGACTAAATTACGAAAATTAATTCGTACAGAACTAAAAACGTCACCCAAATTACAGGACTGAATTACTTTTTCCCAATGATTAGTACATATTAAGAAGTTTTGGAATAAAATTTAATAAAATATTATTTTCAAACTTGAAGTTGTAGTGAACTATTCATTAGCAAAAATAATAAGAGAATATTCATTATATATGTAACAATACATTAAGTAAATCAAATTACTAAAAGTTTTTCTTAAAAAAAAGAAGCCTAAATTTTATTAATGTATAGCATTCACGATAATATGATGTTATTGGATATTATAACGCTTATGATATTCTCATACGACCAATTATCGTATCAACAATATTATTTGATATTATTGGCAATGCATATATACTTCGAGAATATTATGTGTTGCACTAGAAGAAATATATAACTTTTTCCAATAATTAATTATCATGGTTAAAAATTAAAAAAAAATATTAGTTGATATTAATTAATCACGATTGTGCAACGATTGTTAGCTGTTGTTTCTGCAAGTACGGTCAAAACAATTGCTACAGCTAAAACTTGTAGCAAATAATTTGACCATAGGTAAAATCATGCTACACCGGGAGAGATCTCGTTTTTCTTGTTAGAGAAAAACGGATCTTAGAGAGTATGATCCAAGAAGAGACAACACTATTATGTTAGTGCTTCTTCTTGATCTTGCTTTGTTCTTCAAGATGATCCTAGATCAATAAAGAACAAAGAGGATAGTATGTGTGTAGAGAGAGGGCCGAAAATTGGGAGAGTTTTTTCTGGAGAGTGTGTGTTGTTCTTTTTCCTAGAAAAAGATGAATAACAATCCTTATGCTTTGATGATAGTATATACATATATATATATATATACTTAATTAATGTGATTATTAGAATGTGTCAGGTTCAGCCAAGGATGTCTAAATGCATTCCAATCAATCCCCACTAATTCATCAATCAAGCCTACTATCTCATAAGGTATGATTTAATCACACCAAATGAAAGAGGTTTGATTGGAATTAATTTCTCCCTTACCAAAAGAGACAAGTCAACACTCATCAAGGCGATGCATGCCCGATTTTAGAGCTTCTAAAAGAAGCAATTTTCGGCCATGCTATCTTGGAAGTCCAACTTCTTCTCATTCCAAAAGTGGAATTAACACATCTTTTGGGCCAAGATTTAAGGACCGCGTTTTATTGTAATCCAATTACAACAAGCCCAAAATTAAATCCTATTTAATTCATGGTCCACTTAAATAATTTCCATTAATTTTTTAATCCAATCAAAAGATCCAAATTTCAATTCTCTACTTAGTCAATATATCCCATTTACCGATCAAAACAAGGACCCGATACAATATCGACCTGTCCATCCAATGGGCAATCCCTTAAGTAATTCAATTACTCATTATCCTCTGAAATTGACTCCAAGTCAATTTCTTTACCTCCTTGGTGATTTGTGTGTGACACTTTAGGTTTACCCTCAGCTAGACTTGGGGCCGTGTCCAACAGGAGCCCGCTACCATGGGTCGCCGTTTAACAACGGTCCATGGCACTAGAGACTAGGTGAATGTTAACGTGAATAGTAAGGCGCCGATTCTGTACGGGTACGATCCTTTCATCTACCGTCTCCCGACCTTAGTAGCGTATGGAATTGGGCTTCGGTTGCTATCCTTGACAAGGCGTCTATGCTTAATACTCGAGACTACGCATGCCTCATTGCATCGAGATAGGAAACCATTTCCTGCTCGATCAACCACTGTGGCCATAGGTTTAAGCAGCACGAACGTGTCTCCGAGCGCATAGGAGATACCTCTGTCACATACTGACAAGGGACAGATCCTTTTCTTGATACCCATCGTCCTCGCCACACATTCTGACTGCACTGGGCAAGGCTTATAATGACTATCTTACAGAATGATCACCTCCCGCTAGATCCAAGATACAGCCATCGTGTGCACGTGACTGCCATGGTTCCTCATGTCTGAGGACTACTCCGTACTATCGGAACCTGGGAAATCCAATCATACCAACCAAGCCTCCAAGGCTTCCATATGATGATCCCCATGAGTTGGTTCAGTCGGCTCAACCCCAGTCGACCAACCTACCAAGATCGTATAGGCATCCCACGCCTGTCGCCAATGAAACACGGCACTCATCCAATGAATCTGACTCTTGGTGCTAGTCTTTACAGGACTCTCGATGCCCTGTCTCGAGGTCCTCGATTTGGAATGTTTCAGACCCAACCCTTTATTAGTTGGTTTCATAACCACCATCCAATGTGTGGCCCAATCGTGGTATGTGGGCTTTATTGTGATATATGTAAAACAACATTTATCATACAGAAAATGAGCACAACAAAGATAGCACCAATGGTAATGAACACTCATTTTATTCATTACATGATATTACATTACACCAACTTGTCAGATAGGTTACAAAATGCCCAACCTATTGGTTTTCTGGTCACTTATTCTAACAATCTCCCACTTGACCTAAATCAAATCACCCATTGACTTCAAAACCATCTTATCCAGATGCTGAGTATGGGTAATTTGCGACACCGGCTTAGTAAGTGGATCTGCTATGTTTTCTGCCAAGCTGACTCGGTCTATCCGAATGTCACCTCTTCTAACCAATCTCTCTGAGTAGATGGTAGCGTCTAAGAATATGCTTGGATCGGTGATGAGATCTCGGTTCCTTTGCTTGTGCTATCACCCCGTTGTTATCACAGAAGATAACTACTGGCTTAGCGATGCTAGGCACTACACCTTCTCTTAATCCAAACCATCTCCTTAGCAGCTTTCGAAGCTGCTATGTAGTGCACTGGACAACATACTGAATGCTGCCTACAGCCGAAGCATAGAGGATGTCCAACATCCATTTAAGCTCCTCATCAATCTTAGAGACGGCTTCTTGGACAACTTAATTCCATGCCTCATAGGAAGGAATCCTCAGTTTGAGTTCTCCATCTTGAATCTCTTCAAGGTCTTCTCAATCTACGAGGACTGGGCCATTCCTAATATCTTTCTAGATTTATCCCCGTAGATCTTGATACCAAGGATGTAGGATGCCTTGCCCATATCCTTCATGGAAAATTGTGTTGACAACCTAGCTTTAGTGGTTCCCAATATCTTAGCATCATTCCCAATGAGCAAGATGTCATCCACGTAAAGTACCAGGAACGCAACTGAGCTCCCACTGATCTTCTTATATACACAAGGATCGAACTCATTCTTGATGAAATCATATCCCCGTATGACTGCATCAAAATATATGTTCCAGCTTCGGGAAGCTTGTTTGAGGCCATAGATGGACCTTGGGGGACGGCAGACCTTATACTCTTCTCCAACAGATGTGAAACCTTCCGGTTGATCCATATAGATCTCTTCTTCTACGAAACCGTTTGAGGAAGGCAGTTTTCACGTCCATATGCCATATCTCATAGTCATACCATGCTGCTACGGCAAGCAGTATCCGAATGAACTTAGCCATTACTACAGGCGAGTAGGTTTTCTCAAAGTCGACCACAGTTCAGAGTGTAACCCTTCACCACAAGCCTGGCTTTGAAGGTTGTAACCTCCCCGTTAGCTCCAAACTTACGTTTGTAGGCCCATTTACACCCTACGGGTTTTACTCCTTTGGATGGGTCCACTAGGGTCCAAACCGGGTTTGCACCCATCGAGTCCATTTCGGATTTCATGGCCTCAAGCCACATATCCGAGTCGATGTCCGACATTGCTTCTTCGTACATCTTTGGATCATTATCCAATTGACCGGTCATGCCCAGAAATCTGTACTTATCAGGTGTGGGATACTCTGGCCGACCTACGAAGGACTGGAACATTTATTAGTGGAAACTACAGGCTCAAATGTTGTTGTTGTCTCATGGGGGATCAGAGAAATAATACCCCGCCGCTTCTTTCGGATATCCAACGAACCTGCATAAACTAGATCTAGAGTCTAGTTTATCTCCCACTATTCTCTTAACGTATGCGGGGCTGCCCCACACTTTCAAGTATTTGTAGAAGGCAGGCTTGCCATGCCGTATCTCATATGCCGTCTAGGATATCTTCTTAGATTGCACCATGTTCAAAAGTTTGGCTGCCGTCTCAAGAGCATATTCCCAGAAGGACAAGGGTAGTTCGGTAAAACTCATCGTGGATCGAACCATGTCCAACAAGGTCTGATTCCTCCTTTCGGACACACCATTCAACTGTGGTGTTCCAGGGGGAGTCCACTGAGAGAGAATTCCATTAGTTCGCTACTTAAATACTCTCCACCTTGGTCCGACCAAAGGGCTTTAATCTTACGACCGGTTTGGTTCTCTACTTCAAGTCTGTATTCCTTAAACCTTCCAAAGGCTTCAGACTTGTACCTCATCAGGTAAACATAACCATATCGTGAGTGATCATTGGTAAAGGTTATGAAGTACGAGTACCCACCTCTTGCTTCAATATTTAATGGACCACAAAGGTCTGTCTGGATCAAATCCAACAGACCGTTAGCTAGCCTGCTTTGTCCAACAAAGGGTTTCTTGGTCATCATTTCCTTTAGACAGGACTTGCAGGTTGGTAGGTTGTCCAAATCGTCTATTTCTAGACTCTTTGAGTCCACCAACCTCCTTATCCTATCTTTAGAGATATGACTTGACCTCGCATGCCATATCTGTGCGTTATCTTGATTATCGTGTTTATATTTTTATTCTGTAGTCATAATCCAATTAGATTGTTGAAGTATGTAGAGACCGTTTACTAATGTACCAAGCAGATGAGACACACTATCATTTATAATATAAAAGCCACTTTTATTTATGGTGAAAGAATAACCCTCTTTGTTCAGGACGGGTACAGATACAATATTCTTTATCATGCTAGGTACATAGAAACAATCATTCAGTACTATCCTAACATGACTACTAATGGCTAACTCTATTGATCCTACGGTTTCCGCAGGAATATTCTTTCCATCGCCTGGCCTCAGGATCATTTCATCGTTGGTTAGCCTTCTACTTCTTTACAACACCTGCAAATCATTATAGATGTGAGCACCACATCCGGTATCTAGTACCCAAGAAGCAGAATTAGTTATCATGTTTACTTAAAACCACAAACATACTTGGATTGGAGAGGAGTTGCGAGTACTCTCTCTTCCAATGCCCCTTTCCTTGGCAATGCATGCAGACATCATATGCCTTAGACCGCTAGAACCCCGGTCTTCCCTTTCACTTTCCCCATTCCCACTGGGGCAATGGGGGCATTAGGAGCGCGAGCAGTGGCTACAACTGCCTTCCCTTTTCCCTTCTTCCTCTTCCACCATCCGGCCCTCTTGTCATTTGCCTTGGAGGTCGAAGCCTCTTCTATCAATACCGACGGTGCAGACTTGTGGGTTGTTGCCTCGTATTGGACCAGCATGTTGATTAACTCATGAATGGACTTCCCAAATCTATTTATGTTGTAGTTGACAACAAATAGGTCAGAGGACGGAGGAAGCGATTGAAGAATCACGTCAATGTACGTGGCATTGTTAAGCCCAGCTTTTAGGTCCTCAAGCTTATCCTCTAGGGATAGCATCTTGACCCCATGACTTTGTACAGAGGATCCTTCAGCTAGTTTGGTATCAAAGAATGATTTTGTGGCGGCATATCTAATATGCCTGTCCGAAACCGCACAAACCTCGTTCATGCAGAGCACTATGGTGGAGACGTTGTCCAGCCTATCATATTGCTTCTGGATGTCGTTAGATCGAAGCCAATATGATACTGCGTACTTTCCGATTGTCCTCATTCCATTTCTCGAACGTCAAACATTCTTCTGGTGTGGACTCCTCCAGCAAGTCGCTCGGCGGTGGCTCGTCCAAGACGTAGCCTTGGTTCTTGAAATCGAGGACAATCCTCAGGTTTCTTAGCCAGTCTTAATAGTCCATGCCATTGAATTTATTGGTCTCTAGTACCATGGTTAAGGGATTCTTAGACATGTCTACATTTATAAAAAAAAATGTAAAGCAGAATTTAGCAAATGATAGTAATATTATAGTTCAATTTGAAGACATGGTATTTTAGTCTTTAACCCTCATACTATTTCTACGACAGTCCACCACTCTAATATGGAGTTTCGGGAAACCATTTCCTAGTGGGCTCGGGATCCATGAGCGTGATCTCCATGTCCCGGTTTTATGATTCACATGAAGAAAACCTCATGGGAGATATCCAATATCATTCTCATCTAATGAGATTCCCAAGATATTTTGCCTCATCTATTCGCATGGTTTCGAGGACTTCAAGTGAACCATGTTACTCAGTGTTGGGCCCGACCCATCAACCAAATCATGCCTCAACTATTGCCCCCCACGACTCGTGAGACAGGGAAACAACGGGTCCAGTCTCTTTGTTCACAAATGGTGCAGCTTTCCCCTAGTCCAAGTGTGCCACGACTCGTGAAACCACACTTGGGTAGTGATAGCTTCCTCACCACATTGTTGTGGATAGAAGGCTTTGACGATCAAAACCATTTTGATTCAAGTCTATTCTGCGCCTAATATTTTATTTGGTCCAACCAAATGAGAGTTTGTTTTTATAACGACCGAGACCTCATCACATTAAGTGTCTTTGCATGCATAAATATCCAATATTCATAAAGTGATAAATAAATACGCCGCATGCAATAAACATAGCATAACCCCTGTGAGGATGATCACAAGCCCAACCTATTAGACTCACTGAGCTCGCAGTGAGTCTATGGTTTGTATAGGGTGGCCCTATACTATTCACAAGTAATCAACCCATAATCATTCCAATGGGCCTTGTGGCTCTTCTTGTTTTACGCCTTGATGTATCACCTTGGGCCTCCGACTCCGTGGGCTTGTTATTATTACAAAAATAAAACCTCACCAAATTACTAGTTAAATTTCGAGGACGAAATTTTTATTAAAAGGGGAGAATTGTGACGTTCGTAGGATTTTATAAAATAATTGAGAGTTTAATTAGTAATTATTAAGAAAATTTTATTTTAATTATAAATAAAATTATAGGGTGATTATTAGAATATGATAAAACTTGAACGGAGTAAATTGGAACTCATTATAATATTTGGGAGTGAATTATATTAATTATAAATATATAATAATAATAATAATAATAATAATAATAATATATAATAATAATATATATATATATATGTAGACAGAAAGTGGGGTGGGAGTCACCCCACCACCACCTCACCAATTGTTAATATTGCAAACATAAAACATCAACATTCCTCAATTTCAGTTTCGCTCTCGGGAAGACGATGAACGGTATGAAAATTTTTAGATTTTAATTTTTATTAATTTATATAATTATATTATGTAATTAGTCCATTTATTAAATATAGTTTATATTGAGCGAATTACTATTTAATCGAAAATTTTTATGAGTTTGAGTAGTTAAACTAGTGTTGTATTAAATATCACATTTGATTTAAAATTGCTATAATTGGGTAACTAAATTATTAGATTTGCTAGATTTAATCACTACGGTAGTTGATGTATTCAATTTCATCGAGTGTATTGTCTAAATACTTAATTATATATATATATATATTAGTGTTTAATCATATTATATAACACCGAGAAAGTGATAGGAATTAATGGAAATATTACTGAAAAGTTATTAAGAAAATATAAGATTTTTATAATAATTTAAGTTAAAATATTATTAACCCCGGTAGTTATAATGGTATGAGAATTTTATAAAAATGGAATTGTATGAGTTAGTTGATAAATTAAAAGTATACCTATGAAGTGTAGAAAGTTATATTATTTAAAATAAAATGGAACGGGGGATTGAATTTCTATATAAATAGAACGATGCGAATATTATATAATATATTAATTAGAACTTACGATATTTATGAGTTATTGATCGTATAAATTATAATTTACTATAGGACGTGACGATAGAGTGGAGGGTTGAGCAACTCTTCGTGTTGATAGACCATTTTGAGAGTTGAGGTAAGTATAGTTAATTGGTTTATATATATATACATATATTTTTATATGAATATTAATATTATTTGTTGGATTTATATATATAAATACTTATATGCTTATGTGAGTATTTATGTTGACTGTTGGATGTATATAGATATATTTATATGGATATAAATATGGATTGTTTATATACTCGATCATGGATGTCGATTGTGATTAAGATGATCTTTATATATGTGGAATTGCTGTTATGTGCTAAAGTGTAATTGTGCTGCACGGATGTTGGTTGAATGATTGTGGGGTTGTATAATTGATTGTGATACGAAATCAAATAGGAATGGTATTGACGAGTGAATGATTATTAAATGAAACGATGACTTATGGGGAGCATACTCAATGGCTTAAAATGATACGATCAATGACGAGCTGTGTGTTGTCATTGATCAATGGAGATGATGGAATACACACGAGCTGTGTGCTGTGTGATATCAGTGAGGATGGGATACACACGAACTGTGTGCTGTGTGGTATCAGTGAGGATGAGATACACACGAGCTGTGTGCTGTGTGATATCAGAAAAGAAAAGAGAGTGGAAGAAAGAGTATTGTGATTGAGATGATGATAATGGTGATAGCCGGCTAAGCTCATTGAGTGATGCCCTCCAGGTTGGATAAGCAGGGCCCTAAGAAAACAACTAAAATGCCTCTATTATGTCTTAAGTTAATATCTTATTGTAGCTATGTGATTTCTTATCTGCAGTAATGTATGTCGCATGTTGGATTGTGTTGGTATACTTGTTTTATACTTGATTGATTGTTCGTATACTTATATATAGACCGAAAGGCTATACTTATTGAGTAGGCAGCTCATTCCTTGCTACACATGTTTCAGGAGATAGGTCGCACGGACTAATACCATTCGATCTTGAGCCGTGCCGTGACACTAAATAGGTGGGTCAGCCGTGACATCAGAGGTGGAAGTTTTTGAGTTATGTAACTTAAACATCCTAGGGTTGTAGAGTGTGTTTTAAAATTCTGGACAGTTGGACGTTGGTTATCTTTTTCTTAAGTTATGTACATTAGTGGGAAGTATCTATATAAGGTTTTGACGGTGATGATTATCTCAGGTCATATATAAATATATATATATTTGTTATATTGGTAAGATATAATCTATATTACGTTATGGAATAAGTTGGCATTAGAATAAGGGATTATTAATTAGTGGTAACAAGGTGTAGTAAAGTAGGGGGTGTTACAAAATAAGCAAGCTTTAACATCATGAGGCGAAAAACGGGAGATGATAGTCCCAAAACAAGAGGCACGCAGGCCCCACCCGACAGAAATATAAATAAATGCCATTCATTCATACATAAAGTCTAGGGCTCTTGTGATCATCCCATGTTGATTCCATCAACACTCATTGCACAATTAAAATAATCGTACTAACATAGATATTCAAAATATCCAAGTGATGTCCAACATCACAAGATATAAACATATAAACAATGTACAAGCTTCAAATTTCAAATTTAAAAGATATCATACACAATGCATCAAAGGCATGTTTAATAATCCCAAATTAATTAAGCAAATTTGATCTAAGGAAAATCCAATAATTCAAAAATCAAATATGAAAAATTAATTCATTTTCATAAAATATGCAAAAATTACCCAAAAATAAAATTTTTAATAAAACATCAAAAACCGGCACAGAACGGCCCAGCCGTTGTGCCCACAGGCTGCCCACCCGCACAGGCACGCGCGCGCGTGTCCCTTGCGGAGCGCTGGGGTGCCTGCCTACACACAGGACGGTATGCGTGGCCGCCCTCGCCAGAACGCACGCCAGAAAGGCTGCGCGCAGGCATGAGCCCGCATGCACCCGGCCGCGCAGGGCAACCAACCGTTGTCGCTGCTCTTCCGTTTGTGTTTGTTTCATAGTTTTCGTTTCTCATTTCAACACATTTATGTATAAAAACAACTGAAAATAAATATGCAATTTTAAGATCTAATCCATAGAATTGTGTATGTGATGTCCATCAGATTCAAACAAATGAACAAGTTCGTTGATCTACATATTCATACATATAAACATGCTCATAAATCTGTAAACGCCAGTAGAACAGGCTAAGGACATAGATCTATGATCCTTACATCGAACCAGGCTCTGATACCAATTGAAGGACAAGCGGATCCACCCGGGAGCGCGAGCGAAAGCGATATTTAAAATAATTGCATATATAAAGCAATAAATGCATATCATCAAGATCCCAAGGGGTGTACACATTGATGCTCAACCAGGCGTTGATGTAGAATATGATAATAAAACGGTATATGTATCATATAGAGCATAGATAATTCATAAAAGAAACTACAAGAGAGTAAACTAAATGTTACCTTTGTATTTTTCTTCCTTGCACGGCTACGAGCGTTGTTTACCGTCCGAAATCGTTCACCAAGTTCAAATGTATGAACTCTCTAATGAAGTCCACACCACACCAGAAGAGATTTTATTTTATTTTATTTTTCTTGCTAGAGAAAAACGGATCTTAGAGGATAGGCTCCAAGAAGAGACAACACTATTATGTTAATGCTTCTTCTTGATCTTGCTTTGTTCTTAAAGTTGATCCTAGATCAATGAAGAACAAAGAGGATAGTATGTGTGTAGAGAGGGGCCGAAACTTTGGTAGAGTTTTTTTTTTTGGAGAGTGTGTGTTATTCTTTTTCCTAGAAAAATATGAATAATAATCCTCATGATTTGATGATAGTACATACATATATATATATATATTTATACTTAATTAATGTGATTATTGGAATGTATTTAGGTTCATCCAAGGATGTCTAGATACATTCCAATCAATCCCCACTAATTTCATCAATCAAGCCTACCATCTCATAAGGTATGATTTAATCATACCAAAGGAAAGAGGCTTGATTGGAATTGATTTGTTCCTTAACAAAAGAGACAAGTCAACTCTCATCAAGGCCATGCATGGCCGATTTTAGATATTTTAAAAGAAGCAATTTTCAACCATGCTATCTTGGGAAGAAGTCAAACTCCTCATTCCAAAAGTGGAATTAACACATCTCTTGGGTCAATATTTAATGGACCGGATTTTATTATAATCCAATTACAAGCCCAAAATTAAATCTTATTTAATTCATGGTCCATTTAAATAATTTCCATTAACCTTTTAATCCAATTAAAAGATCCAAATTTCGATTCTCTATAAAATTGATAAATCTCATTTACCGATTAAAACTAGCGCCCGATACAATATTGGCCCGTCCATCCAATGCAGAATTTCTTAAGTGATCCAATTACTCATTATCCTCTAAAATTGACTTCACCTCCTCAATGATTTGTGTGTGACCCTTTAGGTTCACCCTCAACTAGACTTGGGCCCGTGTCCAATAGGAGCCCGCTACCCTGGGTGGCCGTCTAGCAACGGTCCATGGCACTAGAGATTAGGTGAATGTTGGCGTGAACATTTAGCCACCGATTCTGTATGGGTACGGTCCTTCTGTCTACCATCTCCCGGCCTTAGTATAGGGTATGGAATTGGGCGTCGGTTCCCATCCTTGACACGACGTTATGCTTAATACTCGAGACTATGCATCCCTCATTCCATCGACACAGGAAACCATTTCTTGCTCGATCAAGCACTGTGGCCACAGGTTTAAGCAGCATGAACGTGTTTCCAAGTACATAGGAGATACTTCTGTACATACTGACAGGATCCTCTTCTTGAAACCCACCATCCTAGCTACACATTTTGACTACACTGGACAAGGCTAATAGTGACCATCTTACAGAATGATCACCTCTCACCAGATCCAAGATACAACCATCTTGTGCACGTGACTGCCATGGTTCCTCAAGTTTGAGGACTACTCCCGTACTATCAAAACTGGGAAAATCCAATCATACCGATCAACACTTCCATATGGTGATCCCCGAGAGTCAGTTCAGTCGGCTCGACCCCAGTCGACCAACCCACCAAGATTGCATAGGTGTCCCACGTTTGTCGTCGATGAAACACGCCACTCATCCAATGAATACGACTCTTGGTGCAAGTCTCTATAGGACTCTCGATGCCCTGTCTCGAGGTCCTCGACTTGGAACGTTTCAGACCCAACCCTTTATCAGCTGGTTTCATAACCACCATCTAATGTGTGGCCCAACTGTATGAGTTGTTAATCGTGGTATGTGGGCTTTGTTGTGATATATGTAAAACAACATTTATATACGGAAAATGAGCACAACAAAGATAGCACCATTATTAATGAACACTCATTTTATTCATTACATAATATTACGTATTAAGTTGTCAAATAGGTTACAAAATGCCAAACATATTGGCTTTCTGGTCACCTAGTCTAACACTTTCTATCATTTATCTTTTGAATAAACGCATTTAGTCATGTAATTTTATTACTTTTGACACATTTAGTCCTGTAACTTCTGATAGAATGATTTTGGCCCTGTTTGTATTTTAATAAAACACATTTAGTCTATAATTTATAAAAAGTAACACTTTTAATCCTACTTTTGCCTCCCAAAAAACAAGTTGTCAAGAAATATCGCGTGATGCTCACTTGCCGAAGATGCTAGTGTTGTGGGGAATAGAATAAAGATGTAACTTTTTACAAGAACCCTAACATTCTCAGACCAAGGTTCCAACTTTCCCTTCCACTGTGAACCCTGATTTTTCGTCCAAATCCACCAATTCTCGTCCCAATCATGAATTGAGACAAAATTTATCGTATTCAGACCTTGCCCAAGACTTTTTGTCTTTACTTCGCAACATTTCTTCAAATCCGAGCTTCCTATTCTCCGTGTCTTCGGTTTATATGCGCTCTAAAATCCAATCAAACCGATTCGATTTCTTTGTTTTTTTTTTTTTTTTGCTTGATTTGCATAGATTCGAAGATGACACTTTTTATAAATATATATCTCACTTATTGGCACAACATGACTAAAAGTGTTACTTTTTATAAATTAAAGAACTAAATGTGTTTTAGTAAAATACATACATGACTAAATTTTTCTATTAAAAGTTATAGAATTAAATGTGTCAAAAGTAATAAATTACATCACAAAATGTTATTATTGAAAAGATAAAGAAGGAAAAGTGCTAAAGTGAAATTTTGCCATTCCTCCACCAACTAGTCATTTATTGCACAAGCAGTTGTGGCAGTAATAACCATCCAAATCAAAGACATGGTTGAGTATAGTTGATCTCATGAAATTTACTGTTGCACTTACACTATTTTTTTATCAATTATTGTTTGAGTATATTACGATTTAGTTTGTATTTTTATATTACTACCCTTATAAATATTAACGATTGAGATTTGAAAAGCCGGTGGTCTAATATGATGTCATTACTTATATTAGGTGGTAAGAATCAATATTTTTGAAGAAAATATACAAAAATTTATATTTACAGTTTTTGCCATTTATATATTTTTCATTATGTAGTGCCAAATTGCGGCACGTATACTACAAACCCAACATAAATTAAAGACTACATAAAAATGGATTATTCTCTTTGTATATATATAAATTATTACGATTTAAAAATTATAATAAATCAATATTAATTCTAGAGTTATAATAGAGTGGGCATGGGACGAATTGGAGTGGATTCTAGAAGCACCTGGACCTGCCCCGTCCCACCCTGCTTGCTCTAGTAATTTTTAAGCCCGCCCTGCCCCGCTACAAAATCTGTTGGGGCGGGTTTCACCTAGTAGACCCGACTCCCGGCTTTTTTGTTTTTTTCTAAAATTCAAATATTGTTCCACAAATATAAAAGAAAAATAAAATTCAACATATTAATTACAAATAAGTTATTATATCGCCTAACTCAAATCTTCAAGTCCAAAAAAATAAAAATAAAATTTTGAGTACAAATAAGATTGTTCACAAGAACCCAAACAATCATCATAATTATAACATTTTTAAATCCAAATAATTCATATCAATTACATTTTTGTCTTTCTCCTACTATCAACTATAGTCAATTCAGGAAATTGTAACTATAGTCAATTCATAGTCAACTCATGACTATTGGGTTGGGGTGTAATTTACATCGTCCTCTTTCGTCAAGCATCACTAAATTACTTAAATTTAGGGGTGGGGTCCTTGAAAAGGGTAGGAAAATTAGTTAAATTATCTACAATATATATATTTATATATTAAATTAATTCTTTTGGGACGGTTCCTCATGGGTCCTAAACCTATCCCGGACATAGGCGGGTCCTAACTTTTAGGACTTGCTACCCACCCGGTCTCCGGGTGAGTTTTCCTGTGTCCAAATCTAATTGACACACCTAAATATTACCTATCACGATGAAACAAAATCAGTTAATTGCAAAAACTTACGTTTTGATCACGATTAATTAATATTTGTCATGGTGCTATTATCAAAATATTTGCCATGACGTTTAACTGTCGCTAATATTTTGGCATCGTTTGGCAAAAGTAACAACGGGAAAAGAATTTTTTTGGTCCTATAATTTTGTTCACGATCTATTTTGGTCCTCTAAGTATTACCATTATCATATTTTTGCCATTAACTTGCAAAAAGGTATAAATGTAGTCCCATTTTAGGAGTTTTAAACAATTTCCCGATAATTTTTGCCAAAATTTGCCACATATCCACCGGAATTGCCACCTACGCAAGGAAATTGATAATGTTCGTTGATGTGGCACACAATTAAATGATTGAAAAATTTTGTTGTTTATGGGATTTAAAGTTTGGTCAACTAAAATTAAAACCACCTTTTTTACCACTTGGACTACAACACACTTAATCTCTTTTAGCCCAAATATTCATTATGATATGTATACCTGAAAATATTTTAATATAGAATTATATTAATATTACAATGTATTAAATATTTTTAAACAATTATATGTCTATTTTCTTTTTTAATTCAGGACCAAAAGAGACTTTTTATTAATTGCAAATGGGAAAATGAAGATTAGATATCCTAATTTAGAACCTAATATTGCCGAAAAATGAGAAAATTAGGCACAATGAACATTCATCCCCACCACAAACAAAATATATCCTCACAAACAATGAGGAGATTTCAACAAATGCAATATTTAAACAACACCATAAGCCATGGAATAACTAAAAAATAAAAGAAAAATTGCATAACACCCCCCTGTGTTTTGGTGAAATAGCGTGAAATCCCCCCGTGTTAAATTAATAGGCAAAAAACCCCCTGTGTTTTATAAAAACTAACGGAGAGTGTTTGCCATGCGCGTGTTGCGAGGGTGGGTTTTGTTTTTGGCCTTTTTTTAGGTTATTTGAAGTATATAAATATCTATTTTGTCCCCTTTCAATTTTGACCTTTTGTTATGCTATTTTAAGTGTGTAAATATATACTTTACCCCTTTCTTTGATACTTGAATATATTTTATATTGATTTATTTAAATTGTTATTTCATTTAAATATATTTTAGTAAATTATATATTTGATTAATTTTAATTATTATTTAGTCAAACATATTTAGTAAATTATATTTGTTTATGAAATATATTAATATAAATATAAAAATACATAAAAACTATATGAAAATTTTAAAATTCTAAATTGAAAAAACACAATAAAAAACTTAATATACTAAAATTAACATTTCAAATTTATATAGTTATATAAATGAAAATCAATTATACAATTATATAATATTAACTAAATCAAATTATTATTTTATTTAAATATGTTTTAATATATTCCCTATACATAAAATTTATTAATTACATATCAAAATAAAAACTATTATATGTATTTAAAATAACATTTTAATACATTTTTATTATTTTTAAAATTTGAAAAAATTGTGTCATTTAACTGAATTGTTTTTTTTTTTTTAATTTCCCAGTTTTTCGGCGCCATGTCGCCTCCTCGCCGCCGCCTCGTTGCCGCTTCGACGCCGGCCACCAGCTGGTCGCCTGGGCACCCATCGCCTAGATCTGGGCGAAGTCACGTCGGCCCCGTCCGAAGGGACGACCACCGTCGCCCCATCTGCGAGGGCGATGGCGAAATCAGGAGCGACGTCGCGTCGCCCCCTTTGCGCTGGGCGACGCGACGTCGCTCAGTACCGTTGCTCTTGCACACATCAGTGGGTCTTCCCAAGCAAAAAAAATCACACCCACTTTTTTTATTCGAACATCCAGAAAACCTTATACTTGGGTTGTTGTCAGTCCACGAGGTTATAAAACTTGTAGCCTTCCACACTGGCAAAACACTTCATCCTTTGCAATCATATTTAATTTTTTATTCCTACTAAATCGAAGAAAAAAAGAAAGAAATAAGCTTTTATAAGAGGAAGAAGAAAGAAGAATGATTTCCCTCATTGTTTGTGAGGATATGTTTTGCTTGTGGTAAGGATGAATGTTCATTGTGCCTTTTCTCGATTTTTGACGATATAAGGTTGTAAATTATGATATACATATATATATATCTTCATTTTGCCATTAGCAATTAACGGAAAGGTCATTTTGATCCTGAAATTGGAAAAAAGAATGGACATATAGGATGTAATGCATGAATTCGCACAGTATGGGACCAAAATTGAAGACATGTACACTTACGGGACCAAAAACATAATTTACCCAAAAAATTTAACAGAGGCGTGTGTGTCACGTGATTTTGCCATTAGCAATTAACGGAAAGCCCCTTTTGGTCCTAAAATTGAAAAAAAAAAAATGGACATATGGGATGTAATGTGTGAATTCCCCACAGTATGAGACCAAATTTAGAACGGGTCCACTTATGGGACCAAAATTGAAAACGGGTCCACTTACGCACTTTGTTAATAAGCGCGAACATATTACGAAAAAATCACCTGATCTCAGCAATAATTCGCTACACTTTCCTTCCCAACAGATCCAGTTCAGCAGCAAGAGAAAAGGAAAGATACGGTGTTTGGTAAGGAAGGATCTGCTAAGTCAACTCCTAGAAAACCTACCTTTTTAACTAAAGATGATCCCACCAAACCCTATGGAGAGATGATGACAACCCTTGATATCGAACCTATGATATCGACAACAGAATTAATGCAGATGATCATACGCCCAAACCCTAACCGACAGTTGACTTTTAAGAGTAAAGGAAAAGAACTGAGTAATAGGACTAGGAAGCATATTCAGTTTCCACCAATAGAACATCATCGGATCCTAATGCAATCCAAGTTCTCTTCGATAACGAATTACGACCAGGGAAACGGACCTCTCTTGTCATCAAATTGGCGCGGGCTACTGAGCAGCCCCGCCGAGCGTTATGAGTTGCCTATTTGGAACTGTCAGGGTTTAAGGGGCCTTTGAACAGTTCGGCAGCTCGAGAAGTTTATCAGTTCACAAACCCTCTGAAGGACAAGCGGATCTTTCGGGAGCGCGAGCGGAAGCGTGAAAATGCAATATATTAAAAAATTAAATAGCATAATCATAAAATCCCAAGGGGTGAACCCTTGGGTGCTCAACCGGGCGTTCGATGTAGGATGTATCAATATTAAATACGAATATTGAACATAGGGCATAGAGTGGAATAAACTACGAAAGCGTATATAAACTGTTACCTTTGTAGTTTTTCACATGCACCGTTACTTGCTTTGTTCCTCCTCGAATATCCACAAAGTTCAAACGTATGAACTCTCCAAAGGTGATCCACACCACACCGGAAGAAACCCGTATTTTTCTTGCTAGAAGAAAACGGGTTTAAAAGGACTCGGTTTTGAAGATGAACACTATTAATTTAGTGTTCTTCTTAAACTCACTTTGTTCTTTCAAATGATCCTAAATCAAATGAAGAACACAAGTGTAGGGAGAGGGAGAGAGGGAGGCCGTGAATAAGGGGGAGAGAATGTGTGTTTTCTTCTTCTTCTTTTCCTAGAAAAGATGAATAATGAATCTATTACATAGGTGTTAGTATATACTCATATATATACATAATTAATGTGATTATTGGAATGTGTCTAGGTTCATCCAAGGATGTCCAGATACATCCCAATCAATCACCATCAATTTTTCAATCAAGCCTACCATCCTTTAAGGTGTGATCAAATCATACAAAAGGGAAAGGCTTGATTGGAGTTGATTTGTCTCTTACCAAAAGAGACAAGTGAACTAACACCTAGCATCCAACATGACCGATTTTTGCTCCCTCCAAGGTGGCAATTTTCAGCTATGCTTATTTAGAGAAGAAGTCCAACTTCTTCCTATTCCAAAAATGGAATTAACACATATCTCGGGTCAAAATTTAACGGACCGGGTTCCACTGTAATCTAATTACAATGAACCAAAAATTAAATCCAATTTAATTTGATGTCCACTTAAAGAATTCCCGTTGATCTTTTTCTCCAATTAAAAGATCCAACATCTCAACTTTCCATATTAATAGATAAATCCTATTTACCGATTAAACGAGGGCCCGATACAATATCGCCCGTCCATCCAATGGATAATCCCTTAAGTAATCCAATTACTTATTCATCCTTCGAAATTGACTCCAAGTCAATTTCTCAACCTTCTCGGTGATTTGTGTGTGACCCTTTAGGTTCACCCTCAACTAGACTTGGGCCGGTGTTCCACAAGGGCCCGTTACCATGGGTTGCCATCTAGCAACGGTTCATGGCACTATAGACTAGGTAAATATTGGCGTGAGCATTTAGGTGTCGATTCCATACGGGAACGGTCCCTTTGTCTACCATCTCCTGGCCTTAGTCTAGGGTATGGAATTAGACGTCGGTTCCCATCCTTGACTAGGCATCTATGCTTAATACTCGAGACTACGCATGCCTCATTGCGTCGACATAGGAAACCATTCTCTGTTCGACCAACCACTGTGGCCACAGCTTTAAACAGCATGAACGTGTCTCCGAGTGCATAAAAGATACCTCTGTCACATACTGACAGGGGACGGATCCTCTTCTTTGAACCCACCGTCCTTGCAACATATTCTGACTGCACTGGACAAGGCTTATAATGATCATCTTACCGAATGATCACCTCTCGCCAGATCCAAGATACAGTCGTCCTGTGCACGTGACTGCCATGGTTCCTCAAGTCTGAGGACTACTCCCGTACTATCGGAACCGGGGAAATCTAATCATACCGACCAAGCCTCCAAGGCTTCCAAATGATGATCCCCGCGAGTTAGTCCAGTCGGCTCGACCCCAGTCGACCAACCCATCAAGATCGTGTATGCGTCCCACGTTTGTCACCGATGAAACACAGCACTCATCCAATGAACACGACTTTTGATGCAAGTCTCTATAGGACTCTCAATGCCTTGTCTCGAGGTCCTCACCTTGGAACGTTTCAGACTCAACTCTTAATCAGTTGATTTCATGACCACCATCCAGAGCGTGGCCCAACTGCACGAGTTGTTAATCATGGTCTGTAGGCTTTGTTGCGATATATGTAAAACACCATTTTAACATATGTAAAATGGGCACAACAAAGAGGATACCAAAGGTAACGAATACTCATTTTATTCATTACATAATATTACATTACATCAAGTTGTCAAATAGGTTACAAAACGCCAAACCTATTGGCTTTCTAGTCACCGTAGGTGAGAAACAGAAAACTCTTTTAACAACTACTTGAACGACTGAGTACACAATTCTGGATGCCATGGATTAGTATGGGGGACTATAACGAGATAATCTTGGCACACGAGAAGAAAGAATGCGAGATGTACCGCAGTGGAGAATGACAGCTTTTGGAAATGCGTTGAGAGTGTGCAACCTCATAGCTCTCGATTTTCATGATAGCGAGTTCACTTGATCGAATAACTGAATCGCACCCCATACTGTTAGAGAACATTGGACTGTGTGTGTGCAACGAAAAACTGGATATCGGTCTTCCCAAACGATCATATTTCAATCCTTGAGGTAACACAGTCGAACCACCAACTGTTGTTGTGTGATTTGGATTTCTTACCACTGTGCCTGAGCACTAGAATGCAACGTCCTGAATGGTTTGAAGCAATGTAGATTAGAAGCTCTGAATACAAGGTAATGATCAAGAAATATTGGAATGGACCTTCTGCAAGCTATGGTGATGATGCAGTTATGGCTATCAAATTGTGCAGAATTAGGCTGATTAGTTGGAGTAGTAAGGCTTTCGGTAATGTCAGTAAATGGATCAACAAGCTTGAAAACAAATAGTTGAATTTGTGTAAAGGGATGATTACCACGTAAATGAAACACGTGGAAGGTGGGATCGGGAAGGAATTGGATGAATTAAAACAAGACGAAGAATGCAGATGGAGACAAAGAAGCAGGATCGACTAGCTGAAAAACGGGGATAGGAATACAAATTCTTTTCACTCGAGAGCATCTGATAGGAGGAGAACAAATGACATTAAAGGACCACAGACGAAGAAGGAGAGTGGCAGGAAAAAAAAAGAGGACATTCAACATATACTTCTTGCCTACTTTCGTAAGATGTTCGAGTCATCATAACCAAATCAACAACACATTGAAGATGTTTTGGAATGTTTAGGGCAACGTGTAAATGAAGAATTGAACCAATCTCTTAATCAACCATGCACTGCTGAGGAGATTGAGCTGGCCCTTAATCAGATGCATCCGGACAAGGCCCCGGGCCCAGATGGTATGCCTGCTCTTTTTTATTAAACTTATTGGCGTATTGTGAGTCCTCGTACTATCTCTTGTGTGCTTCAATTTCTGAATCATGGCACATTTCCCCCAACATAAATCATGCGTACATCGTCCTTATTCCCAAATGTAAGAAACCCAAAATAGTTTCTCATTTTAGGCAGATAAGTCTTTGTAACGTGATTTATAACCTAGGCTCCAAAACTCTTGCAAATCGGTTGAAACCTATTCTCCCTAGTATTATATCTGAATCTCAATCAGCCTTTATTTCTAGTTGAATTATAACGGACAATGTTCTAGTTGCTTTTGAGGTTAACCACTTCCTTAGGACAAAGGAATGAGGGAAAGAAGGTTATGCCACCCTTAAACTTGACTTGAGGAAGGCATATGATCGGGTAGAGTGGACGTTCTTGAAAAGGGTTCTTACCAGGCTGGGGTTCGGTGAGCCTTTCGTTTCCTTAATGCATGAGTGTGTGCCTTCTATCTCTTTCTACCTGATGCTCGATGAGGAATATTTTGATTTAGTTCATCCTCAAAGCGGTATCCAGCAAGGAGATCCCCTATCACTGTATTTATTTCTCTTATGTGCAGAGGTTTTCAGTTGTATGATTCAGAAGGAGGAAAGGAAAGAAGACTGTGAAGTATCAATATTTGTAGAGGTGCACCAACTATCAACCACCTATTATTTGCGGATGACACTCTAATTTTTGTCGAGCCACGGATGAATCATTCGCTTGTATCAAGAGGATTCTAGAATAATATACAGGATTTGAAGGCAACAAATCAATTTGGAGTGAAGTATAAGGTTGTTTTCAGTCAAAACGTTCGAGTTGAGGAGCAAGAAAGGTTTGCGGATTTCCTTGAAGTACAGACTGAGACGAGACGTGACATATACTTGGGGCTTCCAGGCATGACAAACCGATCTAGGTCTAAATTATTGTCAAGCCTCCGTGAAAGGATGTATGCAAGGACGGCTAGATGAAAAGAACATTTTTTATCCCAGGCGGGCAAGCTCACTCTAATAAAATTGGTACTTCGGTCTATCCCCACTTATGCAATGTCTTGTTTTCACATTCCTTTGAAATTACTTAATGAACTTAGTGGACATATGGCCGTTTTTTTTGTTGTGGGGAGGGGGGGGATAGTGGGGGTAAACATAAGATTCATTGGCTTAACTGGGTAAGATGTGCAAAAAGATGATTGACGACGGGTTGGGCATTAGAGATTTACATAGTTTTTAACATGGCCCTACTAGCTAAGCAAGGATGGCGTCTATTGACTATGCCTAACTCTCTGTTGAGTAGATTGCTAAAAGCCAGATATTATCCGGATTCAAGTTTCTGCAAAGCCAAGATGAAATCAAATGCGTCGTACACATGGCAAAGCCTACTGGCAGCTCAAGGTTTGGTCTAAGCTGGTTCACGATGGCGAATTGGTAGTGGAGAGGAAGTGCGGGTTTGGAAAGATAGATGGTTCCCAAGGGAATTTTCCTTCAAAGTTCTTACTACACCACACATACTGAACCCTGACGCTAGGGTGTGTGAACTCATTGGGAATAATGGCAGGAGTGGAATGAGGTTATGGTGCGGTCTCTTTTCCTACTGGAGGAGCCAACACTTATATTATCTATACCGCTGGGAAGATCTATGCAGGACAGAATCGCATGGCATTGGTCGAAGAAAGGAGAGTTCTAGGTATGTACAACTTATAACTTGTAGCTCTAACTAGCTTTTATGCAATAGGGGTCAACTAGCACCATAATCCCTACAGATAGTTGGCTCTTTGCATGGGAGCATGATCTTCCCCTAAAAGCCAAGATATTTATTTGGAAAGCTTGCAGAAAGGCAATCCTAATGGCTACAAACCTCAAGCAGCGTCGATGTCTTAAAGATGGTAAATGTCCAAGATGTGACAAAGTGAACGAAGAGAGAGGCTCGCTTTGCTCCAATACCCCTTCGCTAGGCAATCATGGGCTTTGGGTAATCTTTTGTGGAACATTATCAACTCGTGGTTAGGAAGATGTAAAGAGTATATGAGAGGCGTCGAAAGAAAACTGGACAAGGATCAGGCGACATGGTTCTTCACTATTTGTTGGATATTGTGGACTTCAAGTAATCAGACACTTATGGAGGATGCAAAAGAGAACCCAGTAGATGCCATGAGACTGCTATTAGCTTTCGACAAGCGCACAAAACGGCATACTAACATCCCTGTATGACAAATAGGAATGTCGTTGTTGGTAAGTGGAGTCCACCCCATTTGGATACGGTTAAAATCAACTTCGACGGGCATATTTTTACAAATCCTTGCGGTGGCGATGTTGGTTTTGTTGCTCAAAGTTTAGAGGGTGTTTGTTTGGCGTAGGGAAAGAAATTTTTTCAGGGCATCACTGTTGTTGACCATGCGGAGGCTCTGGCGTCTCAATCAGCGATTGAACTCGCAGTAGAACATGGATGGAACAAGGTGGTGCTGGGAGGAGATGGTTTGGGTATTATCCAATGCATTTGATGCCTAAGGGATGATTGATCTTGTCTTGGTCCTATTCTATATGATTCAAGTCTTTAGAACATTGTTTGGTTTCTATTTCTTACTCTTATCCACAGAGTGGGCGATGCTCCTGCTCATCTATTGGCTAGATTAGTTGCCGATAATAATTTGTTTTTGCAAGTGCTACCAGACACGATTTGGCTGGCTCTTGAAGCTAATTTCCCAATTGATTGATGAATACAATTTGATTTCCCTTTTTTTTTAAAAAAAGAAAAGAAAAGAAAAAGACACAAGTCTACCCCCATCCCTTTATCCTCTACAATTTATATATATATATATATACCCTGTTTACTTTGAGAACCGTATTAAATGAGTGATAGGATTATCTTGAACTAAATGAATGATTAAAATGCCCTGTATAAATTATAAGGTGTTTATGCAACCAAGAATGGTTGCATTATTCTTAGGAATAAGCTATACCACCTCTTTTGTGGTATTATTTATGCACCGGAACAGTAAATAGTGCAAGACTTTAGTTTTATACCGGGCCCCCATACAACAAAGTAAACACTGTATTAACCTATACTAATTTTTTATTCAAATTAATACACCAAAGTAAACGAGGCCATAGAATAGTGTGCAGAATTATACTTTTAGTTCTATAGGATAAATGGTTCAACATTTTTAGTTCTATAAGATAGAGGGTTCAACTCTTTTAGTCTTCTACATTACAATATTTTTAAAATGGTCTTAAAATTGAGAAAATACGACACATTTAGTCCTATGCCTTACGAGTTTTCAAAATGGTCCCCAAAATTAGAAAAACTCGAAGTCCCATAAATTCCATAAAGCGGGGGACTAAATGTATCGAGGTTTCTTAATTGACATTCTAAAAATTCCATAAAATAGAGGATTAAACGTGTCAAGTTTTTCTAATTTTGTGACTATTTTAAAAATCCCGTAAAATAGAGGGTAGATGTGTTGAACCGACAAAAATTGTACTTTTGCTTAGAATAATGAAACACCTACTATCAGTTCATGAGTTGGCATCTAGAGTAATTTTTGTTTTTTCTAAAATAGTATCAAATACCATTTAGGGTAAATTACATTGGAATTCTCTGAAGTTACGTCTGAATATACAAACACTTTCTATCTTTGCAAATTTACAATTACACCCCTTAAACTTGTAGTTGTAATTACAAGTGCATTCTTTATTTAGTAGCACAAAAATTTACACAAACTCGTAGGGGGTGTAGCTGTAATTTTATAAAAGACAAGGATATTTGTGTATTTATACCTAACTTCAAAGAAATCGTATTCATCCATCGTTCAACACCCCACCGCCTCTCACTTCCAACACGATCCTGAAAGGGCCGCCAAGAAATCATTCCACAATGAAGGCCTCCTGCAAATGGGCACGGTCACAAGGTATAAAGGTGATCCAGGACTGAAATTCTCCAAAGAGGAAATCGCCAAACTCTCGGAGAGGTTGAAATTTGCCCTAATTGGTAAGTTCTCGCACGGCCTCCCCAACTTGAACTTTCTAAAACAGAAGATTATTAAACTAGGGCTAAGAGGTTCTGTGACTGTGGGAGCTATCTATGTGAAGCATGTGTTAATTCGGCTTTCCCATGTAGAAGATTTTTCCAGGTTATGGCTTAGGGGTGAATGGATGGTCGACAATTATCCAATGCGAGTTTATAAATGGACCCCTGCCTTTAACCCTCAAATAGAATCCCCTATAGCTCCATTTTGGATAAAATTCCCAGAACTGCCATGCCATTTTTTTGAGAAGGGCGCTCTGTTTGGTATTGCTAACCTCATTGGAAAACCCCTTCGGATGGATGAGCCTACTGCAGACCTTTCTAGACCAAGCCTTGCAAGGGTCTGTGTGGAATTAGACCTTACAGCCCCTCGAATTCCTGCTATCTATCTGGAAGATGATGAGCACACCATAAGGCAACCAACTTTATATGAGAACTGTCCATTATACTATTCCTACTGCAAATATCTTGGCCATGATCACAATACTTGCCTATCCAAAGCCAAGCCTAAACCTACACGGACAGAACCCCCTCCTACAACACTTGAAACCCAAAACTTAGATACTATGGCACAGTTAAGTTCAGAAACCAATGCTATTACTCGAAAGAAAGGGAAAAGAGTCATGTTCTCGGAGGACAACCAGACTAATATCCAGAAAGACCAGGACATAACAGATTTGCAAAAAGGCTCAGGGCCAAGCACACAACTGAAGGATAACCTCAGTATAAATGAAACTGAAGGTACTGGTGCAGAGGCCATTAACCAACATGGATTTCAGGAAATCGGTGAAGATAGTGGTCATGACTTTAATCATGATGACCCCATCATTGCTGAGTTGTCAAATAAAGATTGGGATGAGGAATTTTCCAAACACAGAAGAAGCCCCAATGACAAAGCAGCCCATTTTGATATTGCTAGTTCTAAGCCAGGGAATGAAGGTGAAAAATCCGAAAAAAAAAAAAAAAAAACAAGAGTACACACACTATTCAAACATCCACAAGCAACTTCCTTTTATTCCAGCTTGGTCCTTGGAAGAATGTGAATCAGACCTCTTGGAAACACACAAGGAGGGGACATGCATTCTGTACAAGGGAGACACAAGCACACCCCAGACTATTGGACCATAAGAGGCTGAGGAGGCCAGTGATGGGGAAGATGAGGCTACTCCCATATTCAACCGGTTCCAGAGCCTTCAGAACCTGGAGGAAAAGGAGATACAAACTAATGACCGCTAACCTCAACCACACACTGAAGGGAATTTAAATGCAAGTGAAGCAGGGGACACTAACCAACATAATCAAAACAACCAGCCCCAGGCTACACAACAGGCGGATGACACCTCATTTGAGATATCTCAGGCAGCCACACACAACCTATTACAAGATCAACTCATAATGGACTCTGCCTCATCACTCAAGCACAAGAGGAAAAAATCTCAGGAAGATTTTTATACGCAGGAATCACCTAAATCACTCGGCAAAGGTAAGAGGAGCAGAGGTAAGTCCTCCTTTAAAAACCTCCCCAAGAGGCATACAAGATCTTCATCCTCATCCTCTTTACAATTTTAATGATTAAACTACTTATTTGGAATGTGAGAGGTATTGGGAATGATGATAAGCAAAAATTACTGTTTGATATGATTTTGGAACATAAGCCTCAACTTTTGGTGTTGCTTGAGCCATTTGTCCAAATCAAAGCACACTACTTTACACGTAGATTTGGATTTAGATCTATGGTTTCTAATGCTAGTAATAAAATTTGGTGTTTAAGCTCTCATCATGTGAATATTAATGTGCTGATGGACTCATCTCAATTGCTGCATGTGAAAGTGTCTGCTGCTACATTGCATAATGATTTGTATTGCTCTTTTATATATGCCAAATGCTATAGATACCCTAGGAGACTTCGTTGGGATCAACTCAAAAACCTATCTCAAAATAAAATTCCATGGCTTGTAGAGGGATATTTTAATACTAATTCTTCACTGGAATGAGAACCAAGGAGGTACTAGTAATATTTTAGGGCCTATGGAGGACTTTAGTGACATGATGTTTGACACTAATCTCATTGATGGGGGATTTGAAGGGGAACCATATACCTGGACTAACAATAGAATCTGGAAATGCCTAGACAGAGTCCTTTACTCTCAGGAATGGTCTAAACTCTTCTCTAGCACTAGAATCGCACACCTTCCTAGAAGACTTTCTGATCATCATCCCCTTCTTGTCACTGTCTCCAACCCCACTGAAAACTGCCCCTCTTCATTCAGATTCCAAAATATGGGGCTTAGACACCACTCTTTTCCTGCACACTGTTAGACAGTCCTGGTGCTCTCCCATACAGGGCACAGGCATGTACAAACTGCAACAGAAACTCTATAGAACTAAGGACCTGCTCAAAACCTAGAATAAACACACCTTCGGTAATATATTCACCCAAATCAATCAAGCTAAAATTAAAGCCATAGAGGCTGAAAAAACCTATGACAATAACCCCTTTGCTGAAAACCTTCAAACCCTCAACAAGTACGATGTTGATTTACTGCATGACTTAACTATTGAATCTGATTTCTGGCACCAAAAAAGTGCTTGCAAATGGCTTGAAGCTGGGGAAAGGAATACAAATACTTCCACTCCCTGGTTAAGAAAAAAAGAATCAAATCTAAAATCCTAAGCATCCAAGACAATCACAATGTTATAACCAACCCTGGCCTTATTAAAAATTCTGCTGCCTCCTTTTTTCAACAGCTCCTGACTGTAGACTCCCTCCCTGCCCTTGATCTCTCCTTCCCTTTCAGTTTCCCTAGGATTAATGCTGATGTTGTCCTTAATATCTGCAACACCCCTTCTCTTGAGGAGGTCAAACAGGTAGTCTTTAGCATTGACAAAGACAACATTGCGGGCCCTGATGGATTTCCATCCTCTTTCTTTCAATCATGTCGGGACTTTATTGCCCCAGATGTTTTGGAGGCAGTTACAGATTTCTTCTGTGGCACTCCTATGCCCAGAAGCTTCACTACCACATTCATTCTCCTTATCCCCAAAGTGGACTCCCCTCAAACTTGGAGTGATTTCAGACCAATCTCACTCTATAATGTCACTAACAAAATTTTGTCTAAACTCTTGTACCTTAAACTGTCTCAATTTCTTCCTAACCTCATCTCCCCTGCCCAGAGTAGATTTGTCCCGGGCAGGGCTGTTGGGGACAATATCCTTATGACTCAGGAGATGGTTCATCATCTTGACCTCAAAACCAAGAAAGGTAACCTCCTCATCAAACTAGATATGTCTAAGGCCTATGACAGAGTTAGGTGGCCATTCCTTTACCACATTCTTCAAAACATGGGATTCCCTCCTAGATTCCTTCATCTCATTCAAAACGCCATTGAGAACTGCTGGTTCACAATTGTGATCAATGGAGAAACAACTGTCTTCTTTAAATCGTCTCAGGGACTAAGCAAGGGGACCCTTTATCCCCTGCCTTGTTCATCATTACAGCTAAAGCTCTATCTAGAGGCCTGGATCACCTCTTTACCAGCAACCCCAGCATGCTTTTTCATACCAAAGTGACATTCCAATCACTTATTTAGCCTATGCTGATGATGTGATCCTTTTCACCAATTGTCATGAATCTAACCTCATCAACCTCGTGCAATTCCTTAGACACTTTGAAGCTAACTCTGGGCAGAGAATCAATCATTCTAAAAGCTTCTTTGTTGCTAGAAAAAGAGTTAACTTGCTTATTCACAGAATAGAAAACATAACTGGCTTTAACATGAAACATCTCCCCATAATCTACCTAGGTGCCCCCCTCCATAAGGGGCACAAAAAGAAAATCCTCTTTGAACCTCTTGTGGATAAAATCATGGCCCGTATCAGTGGGTGGGAACACTGCCACCTGTCTTACGATAGCAGACTCCAGCTCATCAAAAGTGTTCTTGCATCTATACCTCTATACTTGATCCAGGTCCTCAACCCTCCTGTTGGCATCTTACAAAAGATTGAAGAATTGTTTGCTAAGTTTTTCTAGGGATCCCTTGGGACACAGAAAAAAATCCACTGGACCAAGTGGCACAACATCTGCTACCCTACTGGAGAAGGGGGGCTTGGCATCCGCAATCTGAGAGATGTCACCTGATCCTTCTCTTTCAAGCTGTGGTGGAGATTGAGGCTCAATAATTCCGTTTGTGCTAAATTTACTCTCAACAAATACTGCAGGGAATGCCCACCCTCTAAAGTCAAAGTCTCCAACCAAGACTCTCCTACATAGAAGAAACTTGGCAAAATTCGTCAGGAAGCCCACAGCAACATCTTCTGGGGCCTTGGAGATGACAACATCTCATTTTGGCTTGACTGGTGGCTGCCTGAGGGACCTCTTCAGTCTCTTCTAGGTTCTGAGTGGTTTGACCATACATCAGTCAAGAGATTTTGGAGAGAAGGGAGTTGGGATCTCCACAAACTCCTACAGGACCTCCCTCAAAACCTGGTGGACTTGATTATGTAGGTCCCCATCTCCCCTGATTTTCATGATACCATGTTCTGGAAACTCACCAAACATGGTGCCTTTCCTCCTCCTCAGCCTGGGATCACTACAGGGATCACAGGTCTCAAATTCCTCTGTTTCAAACTCTCTAGTCCCCTATCCTTACCACTTCCATCTCCATATTCGTTTGGCATCTCGTGAATGACTGGATCCCTGTTGATGACAGATTTCAACGAAAAGGTATCGTTCTTGCCTCTAAATGTTGTTGTTGTGAGGATACTAAAACTATAGCTCACTTATTCTTACATAGCAATTGCGTCCATGATATCTGGAATACTTTTGCTAGCAAATTTCAGATCAACCTACCTCACACTAACAACATTTCTACCTTCCTCCTGGCCTGGAAACAGAGGCCTTCACTTCAACCACATCTCAGAGATATTGTCCCTGCTTTGATCCTTTGGAACATATGGCGGCTTAGAAACAAAAACAGACACGAAAACACTCCTTTCAAGGCCAATACTATCATTTTCAGAACTCTGGAGCATCTTAAAAGAATACACCAAACCAAACTCTTCAAACTTGAGCACATTAAAGGTGATCACATGGCTGCCCATATGCTGGGGATTCCTATCCAGCATACTACCACTCCTAGACATACTCACATTGTATGTTTGGGGAAGCCTCAGGAAGGCTGGCATAAGCTGAATATTGACGGAGCCTCTAAGGGGAATCCTGGCCCCTCTGGGGCAGGAGGCATCCTTCGCGATAATGCTAGCCGCCCCATCTTTGCCTTCTTTGAACCCCTGGGGATTACGACTAACAACCAAGCAGAAATCAGTGCTCTTCTTAGAGGACTGCAAATCTGCTATGATAAGGGGTTCCACCACATTTGGATTAAAACTGATGCTAAGTATGTCATTAAGCTGATTTCCTCACCCCAGATTGGCCCTTGGTATCTCCAACATTCTCTGACTAAAATACGGACCCTGATGAAGAAAATGAATACTTACATCACGCACATTCTTAGAGAAGGCAATCGGGCTGCTGACTATTTTGCTAACCCGGCCTGCACTGAACAGCAACTTGGCATCTTGAATGACCAGCTCATTAGAGGGCACATTACAGGTATTATACATTTGGACTCTATTAGCACCCCTTACCTGCGTTTAAAGGATAGTAACCTTATTAGCCTTAGATATGCATAACATGGTCTTTTACAGCTTTACCTGGATTATATTTGGCTTATTTGGGTGCCACCTATTTGGCTTAATGTCTACTATCTTGCTGAGTTGTCTCCTCCTGAAATACATGCATAACTGCTTCTGGTATGAATTTGCTGGTATGGCTCACGGATCATCATTTACATGCTCTCTCGTCTGGTTCAGAATGCATTGTGTACAGGGTCATTTAATATCTCTATGCTGTTGGGTGTGTTTATGGTTTGATTTTTCTATGTTACAGAACCTTTTTGTCTAGTCAACACAGTTATCCCAACCAAAATGGCCCCATTTTGGACATTCTTTGTAAGGGAGTAGTACTCTTTATTTATGTTTTTGCTACAAATATAAGGGAGTAGTACTCTTTGTTTATAGCTTTCTTAGATACTTTAGGGAGGTAGCTCCCCGTTGTAAATTGACCCCTTTTTTGTCTATTAATATAGAAGGGACGGGGACCCCGAAAAGCTCCCCCACCTTGGTGGTTTAATTACTTTTTTTTTAAAAAAAAAAAAAGGCTGTGTTTGGTTTCGGGGGTTTATTAGAAAATGCTCAAAATATTTTAGAAGCCAAATGAATACTTATTCCAATTATTACCAAATAACTTTAATTTATACTATAAGTATAAATACATAAACATTTAATTGTTATATACTCATTACTTATTTCTTATGTATAATTTAACTCATTAAATTAATACTTAACTATACTAATGTAAAAAAATAAAAATATTTTTCACCACACAACCAACGATCGATTTGTAACACTACTATACCATTTTTTTTAATTTGTTGATAATACTATTAATTAAGTTGCTTTCTTTAGATGTGATTGTTTAATATATATTTTATTATATAATCTATAATATATTTTAAAATATAAAAAATTATTTATTACATGTACAAAAAGACAGCGCGCCACAACATCAACTAGTATATATTTATTTATATTTACAATCATTAAAAGTTCTGAATGTACCATTAATCAATTTAAAGTTGTTTTTAAGCGTAACCCTACAGTACATATTTCTCAATACTTTTCTTAAAAAAGGCAATCAATATAATTAATAAAAAATATATACAACTGAAAAATTGAACCAAACACAGCCAAAATCACTATAAAAAAATAGTTCATTAGTAACGAAAAAAAAAATAGTTTTGAACTAATTAGCAAGTAAAATTATTGTTGCTAATTAATTACATTATTAAATACAAAAAATTTACTTGCTAATATACGTACCAACGAAAATTTACTTGCTAATAAATTTAGCAACGAATTGTTTAAAATATATATTAAATAGTGTAGATTAGCAATGAAAATTTTACTTGCTAATTAGCTCGACGCTGATTTTAGCATCAAAATTTTTCGTTACTATTTAGCTATTTTCTTGTAATGAATCTTACCCATATTTTAAGAGTTGGTTTTTCTTTCGAAGTTATATTTTATCTCAAATTTAATATCATAAATACATATTAAATATGGATTCTCTTTCCCTAAAAATACTTTTAATATGAATTAATATAATTTACATATATGTTTGAAGTAACAATTAGTACAAGAAAAAAATACAGTGAAGTAGGGACTTTAATTTGATTAGCCTCCATTATCAAGAATGCCCAAGATCAAGGCAAAACCTACCCTGTCCTCTTTAATCTCTATGTATTCAAAATTATAAAATATACCAAGGCAAAATTTAATAACAATTAATAAACTTTTGTCTTATAATTAAATACATTTTTTATTCATCAATTTCCAATACTTTTCAAACAATATATACATCATTGTTTTGATATTTACGGTGTTATCTTTTAAAAAGATAACTATTTAATATTATGTATATATATATATATATATATTTTTATCTATTTTCAAGACTTTTCAATTATGTATGTCCAACAATAATACGAGACACCGATCACGTGCATTTTATATTACACTCTTCAAATTATTAAAATGAACTAAAAAATAAATCTATATGTTCCATATGGAATTAGAACAAGTGATCCCAAATACATATTTTAACCCTGCACCTTTTTCGTTAAAGGGTCTTTTAGGAAATCACATTTTTAGTTCTATAAATATGCTCGTTTTCAAATTAGTCTCATTTATTATGATTTTTTTTACATTATATTCTATAAATTAATTGTTTTTTATTTTTTATTCTCACATAACTTTTGTCCAATAATTAATGGAGAAGTCATGGTGCCGTTAGTCCACCACATGTTTGAACTAACGGCCCCGTGCCTTCTCCGTTAATAATTAAACAAAAATTAAAGTCATGTGGGGACTAAAAAGATAAATTTCTAACTTATAAAATATAATGTAACAAAATTCATATAATAAATGGAAATAAATTGAAAAAGGTCCTATCAAATAGAACAAAAAATGCGAATTTTTCAAATTTTTTATTACACTTTTGTATTAAACTTTGATATAATATCTATGTATGTACTGTATATAACTCACTTTTAAAACTATACTATAATTTAATTGTATTTTTTAATTTTAAAAAACATAATATCAACCACTCAATAATATAACTGGCTTAAATGATTTTTTGGTCCCATAACTTAATCAATGTATAATTGTTGTAATTGTCTCTATTAGACATTGATAGTCGACAGGGTTGATTGTAACCGATTTAGTTCAATTAATAATATTCATCGTTTTCACTTCAAAAAGAAAAAAACAAAAAAACTTATCCATTTGGGTTTTTGTACTTTAACTTTTAGAATAACATTTTCGTCTTGTTAATTTTTAATTTTCACGATTTCAATTTTTTTTTCGCCGGAGTTCACATTTTTCGCCGAAAAAATATATGTGCATACATGTGACCTTTTAAAAGTTGAGCTATTATTCCTATTGTCTCATTCATGCTAGCATTTCTGTTTTTAATTTTTTTAGGGTAATATTTTGGTCCTGTAGTTTTTTAATTTTTACCGGAATTCATCTTTCTCGTCGATGAAGGTGAACCCCATCAAAAAAGAAAAAGAACTAAAGTCGTAAAAATTAAAAAGATGTAAAACCAAAATACTATCATGGGATAAATGCAATTTTGGTCCCTAAACATTGCAACTAAAGCAGTTTTGGTCCTCAAACTTTTTGAGGTTGCACTATTAGTCCTCAAACAATCATTTTTTAAGCATTTTCAGTCCTTCTGTTATGTTTGCCATTAAACTTGACGGAAAATTCATTTTTTTTGGTAAAAAGTGTTTTTTACTCCTATTTTGTGCTATTTTTCAACTTTTAGTCTAATACGTTTATTTTTTCCATTTTTCTTCAAACTTAAAAAGAGAAAAAACCAAAAAATATTGAATTTAAGCAACAAATTTGCTATATAATCTTCACAAAATTTATTAATAACCTATTTTGTATATAATGAAATACCTAAAACATGTGCAACGCAAAAAAAAAAAAAAAAAAAAAAAAAAACATAAATATTGAAAAATAAACATCCTTGCATTAATTAAACATCGAAACAACAATTTAACATAACGTTCAACAATCTCAAATTGAATAGTTTCAAGGATGTTTATTTTCAATTTTTGTGTTATTTTTTGCGTTGCACATGTTTTAGGTATTACATTATACACAAAATAAGTTATTGATAAATTTTGTGAAGATTATATAGCAAATTTGTTGCTTAAATTCAATATTTGTTTAATTTTTTTCTCTCTTTAAATTTGAAGAAAAATAGAAAAAATAAATGTATTAGACTAAAAAATGAAAAATAGCACAAAATAGGAATAAAATAACATTTTCTTACAAAAAAGAAAAAATGAATTTTCCGTCAAATTTAACGGCAAACATGACGGAAGGACTAAAAATACTTAAAAAATGATTGTTTGAGAACTAATAATACAACCTCAAAAAATTTAAGGACCAAAACTGTTTTAATAGTAATATTTAGGGACGAAAATTACATTTATTCCTACTTTCATCATAAAAAAATGAAATGACGAAAATACTTAATAACCTAATTACGAGATCATATATTTAATCCTAATGTAACATGAAAGTATGATAAAAATAAAAATTCTTACAACACCTTTCCCCTGTCTCCATCTACACCCATCATCCTGACCTACCCTACTCTTCCACCTCTTTCCATTTCCACAAAAGCCCTACATAGGTCCCTCCAAACTTACCATTTACCAATAATACACTCTATATTCTCTCTCTCACTCTCTCTCTCTCCTCAACAACACACAAGAACGCTACTACAGCTGCTCCCCCTTTTCTAGGAAAGAAAAAATCAACCAATCTCTCTTCATATGTTTGCAGAAAACAAAGCCCTAACCAAACATCATCAAGTTTTCTAGGATTGATCAAACACATATAGATTTAGTACAACAAAACCTAGTTAAACTGATTTGAAGCTATCCAATCCAATCCTTGTCAACCCTTTTGCCTTGTGTGTTCTTGCCTGTATTTCCTCTTCTACTTCCAACTCCTTCAGCTGCTGAAAACTCACGGCTCTGATCATGGCAAACACATCAAAACCCTTTTAGCTTTATGATCAATCCTTATATATACTTCAGTTTCTTTCTTGAACCCTAGCTAGAAGCTTTATAACTTCACAGATCTTCTCTCTCTCTCTCTCTCTCTTGAAAAACTGTAAATAATTATCAGCAAGAAGACTTTTGATGGACCCAATAACTCAAGAAATGTTCTCCTCAAGCACTGATCATCAGATCAGCGGTTTCACCATCACCACTACCACTAGCAACAACTCAATGATCGGCTCACCATCCGGTTCATCGTCCTCTGCCGCTTCCGGCTCCGCCACCGCCTCCTCCCCCACCACCCTCAGCCGCTACGAGAACCAAAAACGCCGTGACTGGAACACCTTCGGGCAATACCTCCGCAACCACCGCCCGCCTCTCTCTCTCTCCCGCTGCAGCGGCGCCCACGTCCTCGAATTCCTCCGCTATCTCGACCAGTTCGGGAAAACCAAGGTCCACACTCAGCTCTGCCCCTTCTTCGGCCACCCCAACCCCCCGGCCCCCTGCCCCTGCCCGCTCCGCCAGGCCTGGGGCAGCCTTGACGCCCTCATCGGCCGCCTTCGCGCAGCCTACGAAGAAAACGGGGGAAAGCCCGAGGCCAACCCTTTTGGTGCACGGGCAGTCAGGCTTTACCTGCGCGAAGTTCGCGATTCCCAGTCCAAAGCAAGAGGGATCAGCTACGAGAAGAAGAAGCGGAAGAGGCCGCCGCCACCACCGCCGCAGCCGGCCGCATTGCCACCTCCGAACTGAAGCCAGGAACAAAATTCCGACAGGTGCAGTGATCCCAGGACGATGAGAGCAACAACATTTTGCATGGAATTGAGTAACATTGTCTCTTACTATATATAGTCCATCTATCATCAGCTATTAAGGTTACCCTAAATCTTGCCTCTTTTGTACAAGATTGTTATTGCTTTTCTCTATGCTATTTTTAGTAAAACTATGGTTAGAACTTGTGGGATTTTGATATTTTATGATGCTATTTACATATATGCTACTTCTTTTTATCTCTTGTAGTAAGGGAAGTGCTAGTTCATGTGCTTGTTTTCTAGTTATGGTCAAGTTTTCATGTGTTGCTTCCGAGATCTCAAATTCTATTACATTTTTTATTTTATGCAAATATGTATACCACAAAAATTAAATTTTTATAAGATTTTATACGTCTATTTAAAATAAAAAATTCCGGAACTATGATCTATGTGACTGTATGACCAATTTGTCATGAAAGTTTTATTCTGAAAAGCCTAGACTACTAATGACAAGTAATGGATTTGATGCATCATTCCTTTTTTTTTTTCTTTTTTTCTTTCAAGCTTTTTCTAATATTTTCAGGGGTTTTTTAAATGGGTCTTGGCAAATCATCCAGATATGAAAGGAAACTTTGCAAGAATCACATGTCAGCATTGTCTAGCACTAAAACTTGTCACTGCTTAAGAGAGGGTCTTTCATCAGTTCTCCTTTTGTAATTTTGTGCTCTTTTTCAATTCCCAAAAAACCCAAAAAAAGAAGGGAAAAATTTGTCCTAATTTTGGGATTACTTAGGTTCTGTGGGTGAAACATTCTCAGTTAATCAGAAGCTTGTTTATGTCAGCTTCACAGCTTCTTCAGCTAGCAAATAATGTAAGAAAAAGGGTCTTCTAGATCTTCATTATTGTCATCATTCTTGGTTTTATAAGTTTGGTGTTTTTGTGCATGTTTTCTGTGACTGTGTGTGTGTTGTGTGTGTTTTCAAGATGGTCTATATATGAGCTCCCATCAATATGCAAATCTTTCACCCGTTTCTGGATTGTGTCATATCACTGGATCTTACATGTTCCCCCAGGAGATCATTGCATTAAATTAGTCAATGTACACTCACATGAGCTCTTTCAATAGTAAAATTTGGTTGGGTGTCCATTAAAGATTTTCTTTCTTGATTTATATATATGTATGCGTGTGTGTGGAAAAAGATGGACAAAATGTTTTTTTGTCCCGTAAGATTAGGATATTATTTATTTAGTGCCACAATTTAGATAGGTGATTGTATTAGCCATATGGGACATAACATTTTGGGATAAAAAAATTGAAAAACGTGACATTTTGAGATAAAAAAAAAAAACTAAAAAACATGTTTTATGTGACTAAAACAGCCACCTACCTAAATTATGGTACCAAAATAAATAATTGTCTAATCTTACGGGACCAAAAAGCATTACCCCTAGAAGAAAAAACCACTTCTTCCATCAAGATGGATTTGTTTTGCGAATTGAGTTTTCCGTTTCAAATCCTACTATTTTAGGGAAAAAAAATGTAATTTTAGTACTGTAATTTAAGGGGTAATTTTCTATGTTTGCGTGAATTGATTTTATAATTTAGTCCGATAATACAATTTTAATCATTTTTTGGCTAATTCGATTGAAAAATTATATATGACTTGCACATGATCAAATTAAATTGTAATTTTAGTCTTGTATTGTGTAGGATCAAATGCCAACTCTTCGTATGTTACAGGATAAAATTACAATTTAATTAGGTTATGTGTAAGTCATATGTAAGTTTTTAACCAAGTAAGCCGAAAAAAGACTAAAATTACAAAAAAATTAAAATTACAGCACCAAGTTGAAAAAATTATTTCGTGCAGGGTGAAAAAAGCCAACCCCTGAGCTACAGAACTAAATTACAATTTTCCCTACTATTTTACTTAATATATATATATACAAACCTCGTGTATATAATATTCTTTTAAATAAAATAAATAACCTAACTTTTATTATATACACTAGTATGATTTGAAATAAAAAATTTAATAAGTCAGTTCGGTGGTAATCAAGAAAAACATGAGGACGAATTAAAGCTGCATGGAGCCATATGCATTACACTGTTATTTCTTGTTCTACATATAAAGCCCTTGTTAATTTAATTAGGTTATCTCCACAAGTCATTCCTCTTTTTCTGCCAATGAGCTTTAACTCAATTGGCAAAGTTGAGCCGGCGTGATTTTAGAGTTCATGGGTTCGAACTCCCTGCATGAAATGATGTTGTTACTACTGTATAGTAGGTATTATTTATAACTGTAATAGTTAGGTGTTATTTATGTGATATTGGTGATTTAATTATTGTAATTATCTCTGTTCCATATTAATATTCGACAAGACTATTTGTAATCTCTTTACTTCAATTAATAAAAGTCCATTACTTCCAAAAAAAAAAAAAAGCGATTCCTCTTTCTCTATTTGTTTTTAAACAGCTTTACTATATACATTTATGAGGGTAATTTTAGTTCATTCTTGTACTTGATTTCTTTGTTTTCAGAGGCATCTTGAAATCATGAAATAACGGCTTTTTTTTTCTTTTTATCAAAACAAAAGTTATATTATTACATAAATATCTCAAAATGAAAATAAATTACAATAAACTCACAATATCAAATAAAATAAATACTTATATATTCGATAGAACTCGAAATCATAATCTCGACTTGTTACTAAAACTTCAAACTAACGGTGTTGAGACCAAGAAGTTGCTTAAATATGGGACCCCATTAATAGAATATAAAAATTGAAAGAACAAAACATTATTTTAATCATTTTATTTTTTATTGATATATATTATGAATATATTTACTATTTATTGCCAGTGGATTTACTGTATCTATCAATAAGATATGCATCTTTAATTTTGATGTTATTTTATTCATTTCGTTATCATGATGATCCATCATACGTTAAAAGACTTGTCGGTTCTTCCATTAGAGGCTTTCATGTGTAATTAGCAACCCTAGACAACTTTTGTCCCCAAGATTAGGGAAATTAAAACCATTTTTAACTGTAGTTTAGTTCTATATAATTTATTTTAAAGGTGTAATTATTGGTGGAGATAAATCATAGAAGTTTTATTCTTGCTTGACTTGGTTCTTAGTGGATGTTGAGATTCCCTAAGACTATGGTTGCTTGTTAATGTCAGAATCCATAGCTTTTTTGTTTATGGGATTAGGAGGGAGTTTGGCATAGAATAATTATGGCCAAATGACATTTTTAGTCATGTACGTATAAGGGGTGGTATTATGAGTACACCATTTATAAGAGTGGCAATTTAATAATAATATTTATTTAATTTTAGGTAATTTTAAGGTCTCCATCCTCTGGAGCGGCCAAATTTGGGCGGAGTCAGTTGATTTGCCTGAATTAGGGCTTTTAAATTGGGGCAATCGCCACCTTAAGACGCTAATACAAAAAAAAAAAAAAAAATGGATGGAAAAGTTATAATTTTAATCTTGTATGTTAGGGGTTGGCAATTTTGATCCCGTAACGAAGTCTTGGCAACTTTAGTCTTGAAATTTATTAACTCTTTTTACAATTTTAATCCTATAAACAGGTCTTAAACAAAGTATAGATTAGCCTCAAACTTCTTCACGTGCTTTTCAGGTGCAATTTCCCCCCAAAATAGAATAAATTCTCCAATTTTCAAAAATTCCCAATTACTCTGACAAAATTTAAATTAATTTTCACCGTAAGGACTGAATTGTCAAGGCCTTAGTTACAAGACCATGATTTTCACCCCCTAACATACATAACCAAAATTATAATTTTTTCCTCCATTTGTTCCATGTCATCATCTTAAGTGTCAGTTTACCCCAAGTTTGCCACATTAGCTAATTCGAGCCAAATTTGGCCATGCAAGTGGCGGGTCCTTAAAATTGTGCAAAATTAAATAAATATTTTCATTAAATTTCCCGCCCAAAGAGAAATGGTATTTTGGTCCCACAAGTTAGGCTCATTTCACTATTCGTTACGGGATTAATATTTTTAGTCCCATAACTTATAAAAATTCGTATTTTTGATTCTCATCTACTTTTTCGTCTATAATTTAATGATATAGGCCACGTGTCCAGCACATAGCTTTACGTATTTGTGGTTTTAGGGGAAATTGAAGCAATTTTAAGCTTGGCAACACTCCGGGGAGGGAGGGATATATATAACGACCTATGAGAGAGGGAAAACAAATCGGGAAGGAAATTAGGGCAAGGAAAGGAGGATTTTTCTCTTCTCTCACAAAAATTCCCCTCCCCATATTCAATCTTTGTGAGAGAAGAGAGAAATCTCCTTTTTCATTCCCTTCAAGATTAGTTTTTTCCTCAAATGTAGTTATATTTTCCCCAAAAAATATTATCAAGTTGAAAAACGTGCTAGTTTTCTCTCCAGCAAAAAATATTAACAATCACGTGTCGGACATGTGGCCTACACCATTAAGAAATAAACAAAAAAGTGGATGAATTTTCATAAGTTAAGGGACCAAAAATGTCAATTTCGTAACAAATAAGATCAAAAGTGAAATGAACTAAACTTATGGAACAAAAATGCTCTTTTCCCCCTTCCCATAAATGGTGTCTTTCGAAATGTCCCCCTCCCCCTAACATATAAGAATAAAATATAAATTTTAAAATATTTTATAAAGTCATACATGTAACATATTTTTTAAATTCATAAAATTATTAGTTTGTTTTAAAAAATATAAGAATTTGATATGGTCGGACAAAATAACATCATATGAAACTTATAATATGTTGGCAATGGATATCTATACTATATATAAAAGTGTGAATCTTCTAAGTGTTTGTTTCCTATTGTGAAAAGATACATATACCTTTATTTTAAATAATTTTTTTTAATAATTAATCAGAATTAATTATAAAAGAAAAAATTTTGTTAAAAAAAATAATTTAATAATCCTAATACTCTAAACTACTTAGATAATGACAAATATATAAAAATAATTGAGAGAAATTAGAACTACTAAATAGTTTTTATTTTTATTAGAACTTTGTCTTTTTATAAGTTCCTTTTATTTTATTCAATTCGGATTATTTCGTCTTAAAAGTAATAGACAATTAGCATATCAATAAATTTTAAAATATTTAAATATAACACACAATTAGCATATAAAAGATATCAATAAAAGAATACCAAAAAAAAAAAATATAATGTGTATAATTAATATTACTCAAATTGGTAAAACTCTATATTTGTGAATAAACATTGATAACAATTAAAAGTAAGACTTTAGAAATAACTATATACTAACATATTAGTCGTAAATTAAATTTTAGTTGTATGCTAACATAAGAGAAATATGCTTTTTTTTTAGAATAAACTTATACAAAATAAGCTAAGGTTAACAAAAGTAACTAAGTATTAAAATAAAAATATATTGACAAATAAAAGCACTATTTTTTATTAAATTGAAATTGCATATAAAAATTCAATTATTCAAAGAATCTCTTATTATTTGATTGAAAATATATAGACAAATAAAAGCACTATTTTTTTTTTATTAAGTTGACATTGTCCATAAAAATTCAATTATTCAAAAAATCTCTTATTATTTGATTTTTCAGTATTAGATAATCATATATGCACATAAAAGATTAGGTGGGTATTTGGTTGAGCTTATAAGGTCTTTAAAACATATATAATGTTTAAGAGCTTATAAGTTCTATAAAATATTTTGGTAATTTGTCTTTTCTATAGAGCTTATAAGATCTTAAAATAAGATGTTCATGATCTTATAAGCTCTTGAAAAAAAAAAATAAACTCAATCTTTCTTTACAATATAAAATTACAAAAAACATTCTAATTACATCTTATAAGCTCTAGCTTTTTATTTATCCAAATATTTTAAGAGTTTATTTTTTAAATAGAATTCAACATTTTTAAGCTCTTAAATCATCTTATAAGATGTTTCAGATAAGTTTAGCCGAAAACCCCCTCTAAGTTTGCCAAAACATAATATATTATTGAATAAAAAATAGATAATACCAATTAATTATAAGACTATGCGATACATATACTGATACTACGAGTATCTAATTAGATTACAATTTGATTAACAATAATTAATAATAATTAGTTTAAAATCATCTCACATCAATAATTTTAAAATAAAAGTCATCAAGATATGATAATAAAACAATATCATATACAGGAATAATAAAATAAAAATAAATAAAATTAAAGACATAGCAAATCACTAAAAAAAACTACAAATAAAACATGATCAATTCAATTAAATTGGAAGTTCTTATAAAAAAAATCTAGAAATAAGTTAATATGACTGATTAATTTTATTTTAATATTGAATTTTTTATATATTATATTTTACTTTTGCACTAATTTATTTCAATACAAGATCATCAAATATAGTAATCAGTACATATAAAATAAAAAAAAAAATCAATTTTTAGGATTAGGTTTTTTATTTAACAGTATCAAGTTAATTAGAAATGAATTACAAATAATAGAATTACATGATCTTTTATTCAAAACATATCTATGATATTTTACCACATAATTTGAAAATTCTAGTCAAATTCTTTTGTACTGAAAATCCAATAACTTTTCGTGTAATTACATACAATTATCAAGTAGAGCTCTTCGTTTTTTTTTTAATTCCTAACATCTTACTAGGTTAAGGGTTTACTTTTCTAAAACAATGATGTCTTAATTTTCCATGATATTGAGTCAATTGATGTGGTTGTGGGGTAGGATATGTATGGGGCTAGTTCCTAGGGTAGCCATTCATGAAAATGTAGGGTTAGGAGCTACTATACATGCATTCAACACCTATAGGGTAAATTATATTTTTTGTCCCATAAGTGGATTTGTTTTTCAATTTTAGTCCCATAATATCTCTCATTCGCGAATTACGTCCCATAAGTGGATTTTTTTTTTCCAATTTCAGGACTCATTGGGGATTTCCGTTAATGAAGTTAACGGAAATTGAATTTCCGTTAAGTTGATCGATTTTGGAGGGAAATTGACCATCCGTCAACCACTTTTGGAGGGAAATTAAACCCATTTCTTCTTGTTCTTATAAGAACTCATTTATTTCTTATTTTTTTCATATTTACCAACAAACAAAATTTAAAATGGCTGTAATTTTTTTATATATAATATATCTATTTTCATTTGAACAAATTAAATTTTTAGGTAAAAAAAAAATAGAATTACATGTGGACATTGTAAGGAGCTTGGTCACAACATTAAGTTCTGCAAGAAGAAGAATCACCCAGTTTGACAGAACCTGTGGTAAGTTTTTTAGAACCAACAATTTTAATTTGTTCAAATGAAAATAGAAATATATTATATATAAAAAATTACAGTCATTTTAAGTTTTTGTTTATTGGTAAATATGGAAAAAAATAAGAAATAAATGAGTTCTTATAAGAACAAGAAAAATTGGGCTAATTTTCCTCCAAAAGTGGTTGAAGGATGGTCAATTTCCCTCCAAAATTGGTCAACTTAACGGAAATCCAACTTCCATTAACTTTATTAACGGAAATCCCCAATGAGTCCTGAAATTGGAAAAAAATCCACTTATGGGACGTAATTCGCGAATGAGAGACATTATGGGACTAAAATTGAAAACAGGTCCACTTATGGGACCAAAAATATAATTTACCCACACCTATAATATGGTTTAGTTTATTACAAGTTTTATCCTAAGTATTTGGCCATGCTATCCTTTTTTTAAAAGTTGAATTATGTGAATCTTTCATATTCCACGTATCGACTTCGTATTGTTAAATACGAGTGCTCGAACGCCTCAACCCTAAGAATGACAATGGATCGAGTTAGAGGAGGGTTTTATCAGACTTGTAATCCACCCTAATTTGATGAAATTACTATTTTAGTTTCATAGGATAGGGGTTCAATACTTTTAGTTTCTTATTTTACGAATTTTGAAATGGTTTCAAAATTGAAAAAATTTGGGGTTAAATGCAATTTGCCCCCCTGTGTTAATCAAAAAGAGCAATTACCCCCTGTGAAAAAATAACTAGCAATTTACCTCCCTGTGTTATTCAAAATGCAGCAAACAACCCCCTCACAGGGGGTTTTTTGCTCCGTTTTTAGGGGGTTTTTTGCTCCATTTTTTAAAATACAGGGGGTAAATTGCTATTTATTTTTTCACAAGGGGTTTTTTGCAAATTTTGCATATTACAAGGGGGGTAATTGCATTTTTCCCAAAAAACTTGACATCATCCTATACTTCACGGAATTTTTAAAATAGTCCAAAAATTAAGAAAATTCGACATATTTAGTCCCATAAATTTCGTAAAAGAGAAGACTAAATGTGGTCGAGTTTTATCAATCATGGACCATTTCAAAAATCCCGTAAAAGCAGAGAGATAGATGTGTTAATTTTTTTCAGTTTCCAGGCTATTTTGAAATCACGTAAAATAGTGGACTAAATGTATTAAACCCTTATTCTTTAGGAGTAAAACTGTAATTCAAGCTTCAAGATCCATCCCGCCCTGGCCCAGCTGGACCTATCTCACCCTGACCCGAGTCCAGATACAACAAGTCTGACCAGCAAAATTACATTTTTTTAACTTCTTCAATTAATCAATATGTTATTTTTTTTTAAAAAAAAGTACAATTGTTATTTATATATCATTTCAAGAGATAATTATGTCAATAGCTAAAATAATAGAAAGGAAAGTAAATTTATTGGTAGGTAGCAATGAATTTAGCAAGGGATAATAATTTTAAATTTTTATGATTTCGAAATTAACATTAAAAATGAAATATTTTCATGCTATAATTAGAAAGGAAGTTTAATTAATGTTGCAAAATTCCGTAGTTGGTCTTGCAAAATATTTGAAAAGCTCCCTTCAAAATTTTACTAACAAATATTTTCGTTAGTAAATTCTAGTAAAATTAGCAACAAAAAAAGTTTGATACTAAACTTAGCGACAAGCTACAGATGATCCATTGTCCGAGTGCTGAGGTTGAGGTTCCACAATCAAGAGGCCGTGGGTTCGAGTAATATGAATGTAGAGAGTTGTTTAATTTGTAGGATGTTTGTATTATTCCTTTGATTGGTGTTGGTAGATATGGATTTGTTAGTATATCGTGGACTGAATAGATGTTGTTATACTGTGCACTGAATATTGTAATAGCAATTGATCGCGTTAGAAACATTGTTATACTTTGAAATTAATAGTTTATCGCTCATTAAAAAAAAAAAAAACTAAGCGACAAGCTAAGTAAATATTTTTCTTGCTAAATTGGTTACTAACGTAAATTAGCAATGAATTTTACTATTATATAAGAAATTTATGTTGTTGCTAATGACATTATTTCTTGTGGTGAATACTTAATATATTACTAATGCGCGTGGCACATTCAATTTAAAAATTAATTGGCAAAATTACATTTTTGGTCCTGTAACTATAGGTCGTTAGCACTTTTGATCCTGTAACTTACTTCATTTACACATTTAGTCCTTTTTTATTAATACATTTTGGTGTTGAACTTCTTACATTTGGTCCTTCTTTGACAAATATAGTCCTGTGTTGATAATTTTGGTCCCATGCAAACTTGAGTAGATCTCATTTTTGGGTAATTATATGTCGTCAGGACCAAATTTGTCAACACATGACTAGATTTGGCAAAAAAAGGACCAAATCTGAGTGTGTTGAACTAAATTTATCAAAAATAGGGCTAAATGCGTAAACGGAGTAACTTACAAGACCAAAAGTACTAACGACCTAAAGTTACAGGACTAAAAATATAATTTTGCTAAATTAATTTTTATTTTTAAAAACTATATTTTAATTAAAAATAAAAATATCAAATATAATAAAGAGGAAGTTAGAAGAAGTTAAAATTAGTGGAGTTGAGAAGAGTGAGTATAACATACACTATAAGAAATTATGCCAATAGCTAATAAAATTAGAAGATGGGAATAAATTTATTGGTAATTAACAATGAATTTAGCAAGAGATAAAAATTTTACATTCTAGTGATTTCAAAATTAACATTGGAATAAAAAAAAATTCTTGCTATAATTAAAAAAGAATTTTAATGTTGTAAAACTTCGTACTTGGCAAAAAAATTTAAAAAGTTCCCCCCCAAAATTTTTCTAACAAGTATTTTGGTTGCTAAAATATCTAGCAAAATCAGCAAAAATAAAAATTGATGCTAAAATCAGCGACAAGTTGATTACCAAGTAAATATTTTCCTTGCTAAATTAGTTGCTAATATAAATTAACAATGAATTCCACTATTTTGTGATGAATTTATGTTATTGCTAATAATATTATTTCTTGCAATGATATATATCCTTGCAATTAGTTTATTTCCTAGTTGGTGTTGGTTTGTGTGTTTTAAATATTTATGTGGTTCAAATGCAGCAATCTAATTAATTTCTACCCTCAGACAGCCAACAAATTATTGGTTTAATTTCCAAAATATTATTAATTAATTAGTACACAATAATTATTGCTAAATGTCCCTTTCAATATTATGGATTTGATTAGCAAACAGAAAAGGTCAAATCATAAAGTTTTTTTTTTTCCACTGAAAACAGTAATATTGTGTTGTCTCTATGTTAGCAGCTACTGTTCCACACTTTAATGTGTGTTTGATTCCCATTTATCTGATTGATTTGTCTTGTCAGAAATTTTATTCTGTGCTGAGAGTTTGTTTCTTTGCTTAATAGTAATTTTTGTACTTCTATTTGGCATAACATATATGGGATAATTATACTTACACTCCCTCATATAGGGTTTATTTACATGATTACTATCTATATCTTTTGTTTAAAAATAAAAATAATTTTTAGCAGTCAAAAAATATGAGTAATTTGTATAATAATGTTGACGTTTTTAGGATTGTACGTGTAATTTTCTAAAAAATAGGAATGATTTGAGCGTATGCGCAATTTTTTAGAAGACAAAAGTAGTTTGTGTAAATAAATCATAGGTTAGGGGTGTAGCTGTATATATATGTGTTTGTGTGAATTACCTTTTTCTTAAATTGATTATTAATTAATTATATATTTTTATTATTAAGTTATTAATTATAATGAAAAATCAACTATGATACACGATAAAAGTATCTGGCTCGACAAACAGACCTAATAGACCCGAGGGCCCAACTAGCCTAAATGACCGAGGAGAAGGCACTCAAAGGAGTGCTGCTCAAGAAAGTGGGAAGCCCATGCGGTATCTCTCAAAGGCATGAAGCTCGATCATGAGGAGCCCTTATCCTAAGGATTTGCCTGGGCCTTTAGTGTCAAGACAAGTTGCAGGTCCAATAAGAGACCCCCTGACCACATGGCTGCCAAGAAGATCATTCCGCACAGATGGCAGGAGGCTGTTGGTACTGATTTAAACGTTGGAGTGATAAGGCATTTTTTGCAGGTCCCCATTTTTGGTTTGCAAGAGAAGACGGTCCAAAATACTTCAAGTCCATGAACTTTCTCGGACGTGCGACTTTTGCACACATCAAGTGGCAAGTTTGTGAAAACATAAAATTAAGACGTGAGGGTAATCGAAATACCTAAAAGTGATCTAGACAAGAAGAAGGTTGAGGATGCCTCAGCTGACAACCGAGCCCTTCAGATGGTGGCTGGTGCACCGATGGCCCCTACGTGGCTTAAGGTACAGGACCCTCCGGTCCCACAAAGTCGTTCTCAGATCCCCTGCGTAACAGCACTTCTTCAAACACTTCCTTAGGGAGGCTGTCCCTAGGTCTGCTGGAAACCACTCATCAAATGATCACCTCGGCTGTGCGAGCACAATTGGCAATTGTAACCCCAACGCCTCTAGCGGTCCCCTTGACGATGGACGCCCCCGTGAACAATGACGGAGCGCTTCCCGCTCAGAGATTACTAGGACTCCCCTCGAGCCCTGGAGGAAGTTCCCCTGTGTTGAGCAGCTCGACTAGAATACTTGTAGAAGGGGCTGCAGGATGTCCAATATCGAGTGATGGGCGTCCCGCCGGAGGAACATGGAGGCGTTCCCTTCAGTAAAGAAGTCATAGCTGATGAGCTCCCTCACAATTTTGAACTCCAGCCATAGCAGAATACAATAGAATAATTGATCCACAAGAACACTTATCCCGTTTTGAGAACGCGACCCTTTTACACAAGTACACCGATTGGATCAAATGTCGGGTATTTGTCACCACCTTCGCCCGGGCAGCTCAGTAATGGTTGAACCAACTGCCAATAGGTTCGGTCGAAAGTTTCCAGAAGTTTTCTCCTTATTTTTGCACTAGTTCGCCAATAACAAGCGACATCGAAAAACATCCCTAAGTCTTTTCACAGTCCGTCAGAAGGAAGCCAAGTCTCTTTGGGATTACTTGCAGTGCTTCAATGCAGCTACCTTGGAGGTCCCAGCGGCTACTCAGGAGGTTAAGGTCAGTGCTTACTCACAAGAACTCTTGGATGGGGATTTCTTCAAATCCCTATCTAAGAAGTTGGCCTCAGATTTCAATATCTTCCTCGTGCGGGCAGAGAAGTATGTTAACATGGAGGAAGCCCAAGCCTCTAAGAAGGAACGACAAGGAGAAAAAGGAAGGACCTTCCGGAAGAAGGATCTTCGAAGACAACAAGGACAAATTTCAGATAAAAAAGGCCCCCCTTCTAGAGGCCACCCTCCCCCCGTGTACACTCCTTTTCAATGCCCTATCACTCAGGCACTCATAGAAGTAGAAGGAAAGGGATTGCTAGCCTGGCCCAGGACGGCCAAGGACGGGCCTACCCGACCCAAATCAAACAATACTGTCGATTCCACAAAGACTATGGACAGACCACGAAAAAGTGCCGTCACTTTAAGAATGAGATGCATCGACTGCTTCAAAATAGGTATCTGCAAGAATTCGTGTATAGAGAAAAAGCTTAAGGCACGGGACCCGACCAAAAGAAGGATGCCCATAAAGGGAGGTGCCCTCGGAATCGATTCTCGATCCTCCCAGGGTAGAAAGCCACAAAACCATCCCTCAGGACGAGCTGAAGAAGCCAATCCCCACTGAAGGGAGTCACTCGCATGATTGTAGAAGGTCCTACTGGGGAAGTTCAACGAACATCCTCTTTGGAGAAGCATACGATCAAATGCAACTAAGAGACATGCCCCGAAAGCAGTGGGCGCCTTGCTGTATGGCTTCATAAGAGATATGTTTCGCCCTTGCGGCATGATAACTCTCCCTCTGTCTTTGGGAGAGGAACCCTGGAGGAGGACTTGCCTGATCAGATTTCTGGTGGTGGACATCCCCTCGACTTATAATATGATCTTGGGAAGGCCTACTCTTAATATCTTTCAGAGGGTCGTCTCCACATTACATATGAAGATTAAATTTTCCGTGCGAGGAGGGATAGGTTAAGTAATTGGAGATCAACTGCAATCTCGAAAGTGTGAGGCTGTACGGAAAAAGACAAAAGCATAGGGTTGGGGATGTCCTAAAGGAAGAGGCCCGCAAGCGACAAGGAAAAGGCCTCTTAGGGGAGGCATAGTTTAAAAAGGAAGCTATCTCCCACCAGAGGAAGCAATCCACATGGAGGATGATCCCACTAAAGTCCAACCCTCAGAAGAGCTGCTCAACATTGAGTTAATCCTAGGTGACCCCACTAAAACAACTCACAATTGCAAGGACAACTCACTACAAAAAAAATGTGGGAATTGAAATGCGCTCAGGAACGAATTTTTTTTTTTTTTTTTACTTTGGAATGGGAAAAAGCTCACTGAATGAACTTGGACCGACATTTGGAACAGTAATGGAATGATAGATTATCCGGCGTAATAGACGGTGTTCCTAATATTTAGGAACGGTTACTCCGTGACTGTTCCTTTTTTGAAACTGTTTTTTATGCACAAGTTGAAAATCGTTCTTGATTATGTTTGTCTCTGTGAATATATAATTTGTGTATTTGGAACACCTAGTTAATATTTGGAACGGTCACATGTTATGTTATTGACATATTTTGGAACGGTCATTGCAACTTTATTTGCATCAAAGTTAATGTATGGAAGATGCATTTTTCCACTGATTCTGGAATACAAATTGGAATGATTTTTTTTTTTATCTGGGTGATAGATATTGGAATGGTGTGGAACCCTACTTGAACCTACCTTTGTAATGAACGTAGGAACGGTACTGATCTTTATTTGGAATACACTGTTGGCGCAGGTTTAGGATCTATATTTGGAGCGAAAATGGTGATATATAGTCATTAACTTTGGGCTAAAATTAGGAAGGGTTTGTCCCTTATTTGGAATGGTGTTGATGAACGGTTTCAGGAACGGTGCTCTTGTTTGCGGGATGCATGATTGAAACGGTCCACTCGATATTTTAGAATTCCCTAACGGTGCAAAAGGTCGTTCCTAATTATTATTTATATAAATAAAATAAAATTATTAATTATTTTTTTAATTTGGTTAAATAATGAAATATTGAATGATGTTGTGCAATACCAAAATATGCATAATTACGAAAAAAATATAATAACAAAAATATTATCCAATTTAGTTACATATATTATAAAAAAAATATCCTAAATCTACACCTCATCCCCTTCATTGTGGTCCATGTCAGCATCATCGGGAGCAGGGGGGTCTGTCGGGCCGACAATGGAGTTGTTGATCATCATGGCCATCATGTCGACCATCATCGTCTCGAGTCAGACCATCCGATCCTCCATGTCCGGCGGTGGCAGTAGCAGTGGTGGTGGTGGTGGTGACGGCGATGTATAGGTTTGGCTAAGACCATGGGCCTTAGATCCAAGATCGAATACACGGTCCTTGCTCAAAAGACCTCCATGTCGGTCTTGAAATAGAGACGTACGTTGACGTGATCCTTAAGTCTCTTCTTCCCTCCTACGAACCATTTATTATCAACATGAATGAGCTTGAAAGAGATCTTCATGGATTAATAATTATGTCGGTCCAGTACGAGACAACGATTGGAAAATTTGCGTCATCGGTACTAGTAGGAGATGCTTCAACCTCTATAGCGAAAGGCAAGGGTGCCTGGCGCCAAACGAGGAAGAGGGCTGAGGTGACATCAACTACTAGCACTTCGAATGTTGCTCCTATTATACCGCAAGGCGGAGGTAAAGGAAAGAGGAAAAGGGTTCAGTGGTCAAGTTCATAGATTCCTATAAACATATGCATTCACTGCCGTAAAGAGGGCCATTGGAAGAGGGAGTGTTCTGAACTCCTCTCCAATGAAGGTAAAATTTAACTTAAGTATTGACATGATCACTCTACCCTCTTTAGTATTGGATACCAGTCTTATCATAATCTACGGGTGGTTTGTAGGTGATGATAAGGGGTAGAAAGCCAAGACACTTCTAGGGTTCAACAATGGCAAGGCTATTGTTGAAAGGACTAGAGACAAGTTAGGCTTATAATTGTGATCATGTTAGGATAGTTTTTCGTAGGGATTATGTAACCTAGCATGATCAAAAGTATGTTCTTTTGTTGGACCAAAGATTTTGGTTTCATACGTTTTGATCAATAAAATTGTTTTTTTATTTAACATTGAATTTTGATGCTTCTTTGCTAGACTTATACATAAGTTCCCAAAATTATCCCATAAAAGGTTTATGATTACTCAAAATTCAAATAATCTAAACGGATTAATCAAGACCAACTTATAGATTTGGCATCTATAAGAGGCAATGGCAGTTTCCTCTTATTAAGGACAAGCAAGTTAGAAGATTCGCCCAATCAAGGAATAGACGATTTGAATCGACTAAGCTTGCGAGTCTTTTCTGAAGAAGAAATAGTCCAAAAGCGCTTTGCTGGACAAAGTAGGCTTGCCAAATAGTCTATTGGATAGGATCCAGTAAGAAAACTATAGGTTACTGAATAGACAAGACCATGAGGGGGTTCAAAAGTCTAAAGGTCCCATAGAAGGTTTGAAAATTAGACTTGAGGAGGTGAACAAAAAATGGTCGCAAAATTAAACCTATTTCGATTAGGATCGAAAAAAAGGCCGTGTATTTAGTGGGAGTTCTTGAACATCCAGTTGAGAATGGGATTTTCAATGAAACGCTTCCTGTAAAGGCCAAGTATGACGGTCTTTGATAAAAGGAGTGGTCGAGCCTCGTTGGACGGAGGACGATCGAAGTTTCACCAAATTATTTTAGCTCGAATAGATGTGGACTCGAAAAATTGCCAACGTAAGAAACGTGGCATTTTTTTTGGGAGTCACGCACTATTATGCCGTGTTTTGACAAGCCTGTGTCCCGATAAAGTCCTTGAGAATGTAGGAGGATCCTACATTCGTCAAGGGACTAGTAGGAGACAAATTAGACTCAGTGTCTGATTTGTACAGGTTTATGGCAGAATAATGCTAATGTTGCTTATAATCATGCTTCTTACTTAACTAATCATCTTCCAGTCCCCTTGAGAACAAACCCTGACTATCGTAAAGGTACGAGTGGTCGGGATAAGTTCGATCAAGTTTGGATAGTAATCCAAACGACCTGCGGAACGTCATGTTGGATATCATAGTCAAATTTATGGAGAGGAGCCATAGAATCCGCTAGGAAATTGAAACAAGGTTTGAAACTCCACATAACTGGAATAATTATTTTGACGAGCTCATATGGAGTATGACTCAATCATGAACGACGGAGGTGATCAGTGGGAGTAGAAATTGTGTTCCAAGTATTTAAGTGTTTAATGTATTGTTCATCATGGATGAACTTAAGATGTTAGGATCACTAAAACACGACCGTAGCTCACGAAAATTCTCCATGACATTTTTGGGATCCCACATACATATCGTGGATTAAGCTGTTCAAGACTCAGTTATGGTAGACTGATGAGAAAGCTCAGATATGTAAAGGGATAAGTTGTTCAAGACTCCGTCGTGGTTAGACTGATGAGAAAGCTTCGATACTATGGATAAAGCATTAAGCCATTCAAGACTTAGTCACCATAGACTAATGAGAAGACTTAGATGTTGAGTATCCCATATGTTTGACCCTAGATAAACATGAGATATCTTTACTTCGGTGCATGGGATCCAATGTTGAGTGTGCTTAGTGTGACAGAATGGAAATCGAGTATGCACTGAGGGGTTGAAGACAGCAATCAAGAACAATCCTTAGTACCTGAATAAGGACTAAAGATGTGTTCTCGATGCACCATCTGTGGAGAGTTGTTTTTGGAAGGCTAAAACGATATTGGCTTCCAAGAACGTAGTGAAAGACGGTTAGTCTCAAAAGTATGCACAGTCCGGCTTGATGATGGTTATGGTAGCTTGAAAGAATTTTCAAGTAAGATACCATAAGGACTTCATCAAAAAGTTGATTGTATTGGATAGTGGTTATGGATGAAAGCCGCGTCCATGGGTTGGACGTGGTGGCTAGCATGACCGAGCCAGTGGTCGCCAAGGTAGCGGACAATCAGGCTATGGCAAAAGTTATGGCCCGAGATCTCATTACAAGATCCACGAAAAATTCTCAGACAACCACCATCTCCATGCGATGATGGTAGGAAAAGGTAACATGATTGGACCATATTGCTTCGGCAAGGAAATATAGCAGCCTCACAAGACTTCAGTCGGTATCATAGATTACTCATGCTCAGAAGGTTCTGAACAGAGTGGGTAATTGACTTAATGATCAAGTAGAGATTGTTGGAATAGGTGACCAGAAAGTCAATAGGGTTGGCTGTTCTGAGAACCATTCGTTGATCTTTGAACGAAAGTAATATTATGTTGATGAATATAGTAAGAATTCATCATAGGCAACGATGAGCTTGTTGTACTTACTACTCGCATTGAACGTGGTTTTGATGTCACAATAAATACTATCAGACCAGACATGTAAATCCAAGAAGTGGGACTGCACATAGGTTGGCAGTCATGGAACCAACTTCCGTGGATCAGTTTGAAACACTCCAAGTCGAGGGCCTCGAGATTGGGTATCGAGGGTCCTATAGAGACTTGCACTAAGGATTGCATTTGTTGGATGAGTACCGTGTTTCATCGATGACAGACGTTGGACGTCTATGCAATATAAGTGAGTTAGTTGACAAGGGTGTCGGCTGACTGAGGTGACTCGCGGAAATCGTCATATGGAAGCCACACGGGTTTGGCCGGTATGACTGGTATTCCCGGTTCCAATATATGGGATTAGTCCTCATATTTGAGGAATTACGACAGTCGTTTACATATGAAGGTTGTATCTTGGATCTGGCGAGCGGTGGTTATGTCGTAAGACATGGTCATCATAAGCCTTGTTCAGTACGGTCGGAGTACGTAGAGAGGACGGTGGATTCCAAAACAGGATCTGTCCCCTATCAAAGATTATGACAGTGAGATCTCCTATGCGCTCTGAGATAGTTTAGACTCTCAAAGTCTACAGCCACAACATTTGATTGAGTGGGAAAGGATTTTCTACGTCAATCGTAGAGATAAACCTATCTCGAGTTTGAAGCATAGATGCCTAATCAAGGATGGGAACCGATGTCCTATTCCATGCCCTAGACTAAGGCCGGGAGACAGGCGACAGTAGGACCGTACCTGTATGTAACTCGGAGCCTAAATGTGCATGCCATATATTCACCTAGTCTCTAGTGCCATGGACCATTGCTAGACGACCACCCATGGTGACGGACTACTTAGGTTATGGGATAACAAGAAGTAGGCCCAAGTCTAGCTGATGGTGAACCTAAAGAGTTACACACGATTCACTAAAAGTGAAGGAATTAATTTAGAATTAATTTCTGGAGATGAAACAATTTAAATGGATCAAATTGGTCCTCTTTGGAGTGACAAGCCGTCATCGATTAAATGGATTAATTAGGCTTGGTTCATAAATTAGATTTATAAATTTAGAACTTGGGATTTCCCTTTTCAATTAGATTAAAAGGTGAAAATTATTATTTTGGACTTAAGTATTAAATTAAATTTAATACATAAAGTCCATTGGACCTTGGGCCATTTAAATTAGATTTAATAGACCCATTCTGTAAAGCCCAGAAAAAATGGATGAACGAGATTTGATTCAGAGGTTTTGAGAGGCAGGGCTAGGATTCATCCTAGGATGAGGTTTGACTAGGTCAAATCCCTAGTTGATTAGGGTGTGTCCTTTTGGAAGAGTTTGAGTAGGATTATATGAGCTAGTCATATAAGTACTCAAACACACACACTAATCTCTACACAATTTGCTACATCGCTCTCTTCTCTCTCTCGTCCACCCTTCATGCTACTCTCCAAGATTTTTCCTTTGTTTTTCTTGATTCATTCAAGATAGAACATTAGAGACATCGGTAGCGTTAATTAATAGCGTTGTATCGATGTTCCTTCTCCCCTAAACGACTTCTTGCTAGCATGAGAGTTCGTTGGTATCCGGTGAAGCGTGTGACGTTTATAGAGGGTCTCTATGTTGAGATCTTGGTAGCAAATAGGGAACAATGCTAGTAGTCGAGCGAAGAAAACTTTAAGGGTAAGTTTCCTCTTTTACGATTCTTGTTCCTCCAAATTCTACAGCCTTCATGTTGTGTACCTTTCTTGAGCATGAGATACACCGAAACCCCAGCAAAACCAAGGCACACTCCTTGATCCGTTATGCATGTTTAATGTATGCTTTAATTCCGATTTTAATCACTTTTGATTTTAATATCCATCGCTCCCGCGCTTTCGCCGCGCCTCTCGCAGGCCGATCCGCTCCTTTAAATTACTTACCATCTGCCTCTTGTGTATGCCGACTGAGGAAGAACCCCCGCAGTAGACAGTAGATGATGTCACGGGTTGGCCAAACGGTTGGCCTTGTTCTTGACAGACTCGTTCTTGAACTCCTAGTTGTTCCAGTACAGCTGGAGCTGCCGCCAGACCTCATTCGCTAGCCACACCGACTTCACCAGAGACTGTTTGGCGAGAGTGAAGCACTGCGGATGAACTTCCCTCTGAACATGTGGAATACGCAAAACATGGACTCATTGTCACCGTCCCACCAGTATGTTATCTGCAAAAAAAGGAAATTGTTAAAAATATGTAACAAAAAAAATTTAAAATTTATACCATTAAATATAAATTAAAATAAAGTGCCTTCAAACTCTCGAACCATAAATGCTGATGCTCTGGCGGCAGCTAGCGCAAACAACCCCAAAAGTGGGGATAATGTCCTCGCACCACTGTGTTGATGTGCTCGTGTATCTTGCACTCAACCCTAAAATTACATATTAAGTTGTTTTTATGAAAAAAAATTCAAATAAATAACAAAAATTTAAAAAAAAAATGGTTATTGGTGTCGGCGACAGTGATATACCAGCACGCAGATGGTGGGGGACTGATGGTGCAGGTGGGGGTGGTGCAGCCCATGGACAGACCGGATCTACCGCCGGTGTGAGAGTAGATGGTTCGGCCTCCTCTGCAGCCGGTATAGGAGTAGACGGATCTACCTTCAGATCCGTCGCTGGTGCGGTAGCTTAGGGCCCAGTCGACGGTGGTGATGGGGGTGGTCGGAATGTTGCTTCCCCAACCTGGGAAGCAGCACCCGCCGGTGGTGGAACGGACGGGCCACGACCACTAGTACATCCACCTCCTCGATGAGGCAAATCTCTACTAGACATGATCTACAAATTTTTCAAAATATTAGTTTTATGAATTTTACAGAAAATGTAATTAATAATTTTATTTTTTAATAATGATAATTTCCCCAAATTTCATAATTTCTAATAATTATCTAAAATTTTCTAATAATTATCTAAATTTTTTAATAATGATGTAATTAATGTAATCCTTGAAAAATTTTCTACAATCTATACTAAATCTCAAAATTCTTTCCTAAAATGTATACTAAATCACTGAGGGGGAGGTCATGAAGTTCTTGTGGAAAAATATAATTTGTCTTCATGGGCTCCCCTGTGAAATCATCTCGGATAATGGCCAACAATTCCAGGGTCACAAGATCAAGATAAGTGTTGAGGATTGCGTATTAAACAAAGATTCACATATGTGGCCCACCCTTAACCAAATGGACAAGTAGAAGTTACTAAGGCCATGTCTACAACACCGTATTGTATTATGCCATATTATAGTAGACCCATACTATCTGTTATTTTAGCATTTACAATATTATCTCATAGTTTGTTTACTTTGCACTAGTTATATGGGTAATAGTCCGGATACAAAAATAACAGGACGTTTACTATTAACCACGTAATTCCGGATTGTGTCTACAATTACATTTTTGCCCATTGCATTTAAGCACCATCACATCCGTCCTATTGTGTAATAAATGCTAACACAATAAATGCAAAACCAACTTCATAAGCAAGAAATCTATGTAATTTATTGAGGAGGATTTACCTTGTATTTACAATGACATTAGACACAATCCGATGAAGTAAATGGAAGCTTGCAAAACATCTCCTTGAACCGTGCGCTCAGCTACCACATTGCCTCTTCAATAAATGATGTCTGCCTTACCAACCAAGAATCTCACTCAGGTATTAATGCATGTGAATAACTCCCTCTGGTGTTATTTAGCTCGCGGTTGATTGCAGCTGAGGTAGGTATCTTGCACCTGACTTGCTGTTTACACCCAAAAAAGAGTTGTAGCATTAAGCTCCCCCACATCCACTTTCAGTTGTTGATTTCATTGGTATTAAATGCATGACAAACAGTTTGTTTGTGCATGAACGTAGTTTCTCACCTTTACCGATGCTCTCGCCATAATTCCTACGCATAAATGTCGATCTTTACCTCTTATAAATAGATCTACTTTGTTGTAAGGAAACACATATGCACCATTTCCACACAGCTACTTTTGGTCGTTGGAAGCCTTCCCTTCTTTCTGAAATTCAAGCCACCACGGCCAACATGTGGCGAGACGGATATTACTATCAGCTCCAGATGTTCTACTACAAAAAAATTGACTTGTGAGATGGAAAAGACCTTTGTTAACAGCTTGGTCGAGCATGTAAGGTCGGGTTTGTTTCGCCCGTAATGCCCAAACATCCATGTTGTGATGTGTGCATTCTACGATGTCAACAAGAAGTATGGAACCAAGATTACATATGAGTGGGCACAATCACAGGTTGAAAGGCTCCGCGAGCGATACCAAGTGTTCCATTGGGTTGTTAACATGGATGGAGTGATCTGGAACCAACGTCTAGGGTTTATCTCCTCACCAGATCATGTTTGGCGTTCTCTTTGTAGTGTACGGATTTGGAAACCATATTACTTATATTTTGTTCACCATAATAAAATTTGTAGAGCACTACTCATTACAATTTTTGGCTATATGTGGTTATATATATGTACGTGAACTAACTCCAAAACTGTTCCATGCAGCAAAACAAGCGTGTCAAGTGCTATTGCAATGCTTATAAGGATCTGTGGGAGCAATTGTGCATTTTGTTCGATAGGCCCAATAATGCCCAAGATGACGTTATTGATGCGGATCGGTTTGATCTTAACGTGCCTGAACGTCAAGAGGATTGGGTGGTCCTTCCCCCACCGCCTGTGATTGAAGCACCAGCTGATGCTCCCACAAATGAAGCAGCACCTGATGCCCCAGCGAATGAAGTTGTACCTGTTGATCTAGTCCACGAAGTAGGACCATCTGACCAACAGTTGCTGGACTTTCTCCACCAGTGTTGTTCATCTCTTACAGTTTTGACTCTTCTTCCTCAATATGGAGAGCTCTGGAAGAATACTATGCTAGCGACAGCTCTGTAGATTCTGTTCTGCCCCCACCAGGTGTGCCACCGGCCATGTCCAAAAGAGCAAAGATTGCACATCCATCCCTACCAAGTCAAAAATCGTGGGGCTTCAAACTCAACAGCATCGAATGCAACTCCCATAAAGAAGAAGGAGTGATGCGGCTCGGTTGGCAGGGGGTGGATCTGTAGGGTATGTTTGTTTATGTTGGCTTCTTGCTTTTGCATGCTTTTATATATTTTTTGTTGTGTCATGATATAGTTGTGCTATGTAGGTACTTGTTGTGCATGTTAGGATATAAGTGTCCTATGTGTTAGTACCAATCAACTTCAGTTTCTGCGTTGTTAGGATATATACGTCCTATGTGTTAGTACCAATCAACTTCAAATTCTGCGTCAATGTTAGGATATATGCGTCGTAGGTTTTAGTACCTATCTGCTCCAGTTTATGGGCCTATCGTTGTTCCCGCCATTTTGTCTGTATCATATAATATGGGGATAAATATGTATTATGATGAAAAAGTCGATGTAGTAGCTATGTGTGTTGTTGTGCGTTATGAATGTTATTGGCATTTGGCCACCGGTTTAATTTCACAATCGCCATTTTCTTAATCAATTTGTGCTAAAATTTTCCGCATATATTAAGTTTTTAATTGATATTAGTACATAGAAAAAAAATGATGATTGAGAATAAAATGGGTTATACATAAAATGCGTGATTTTTAAAATTAAAAAATCAACACAAGGTAAATTAATTGAAAAATCTAATTAACACCCATACCAAGTGAGCGTTAATTTAGTGTTATATGATATAATGTCGGAATCTTAACCTAATACAGTTTCTTAACGTACATATTAGTATGATATAAATCATGATTTGTTTAGTCAAGCATGATTTAACTGCAATTTTTTTTCTCATTTGGTAAAATAAATTGAAGGAATTGGGAGATGTTTCGTAACGAGTGCTATACAGACGATATTGGCCTGATAAATTACTTTTTGGCCAACATATATATGGAAGATGGGGGTGAATCGTCTCTTATTTAATAGGACACAACTCCTCGTTAACAATGCACTAGGAAACCAATAATGGCCTTTGACAATGATTACTGAAGGACAAGCGGATCCGCCCGGGAGCGCGAGCGGAAGCGAGGAAGCGTGGAAAGTGCGTAAATTTAAATCAAATTCAAAATACGCGAATCCCAAGGGGTGTACCCTTGGGTGCTCAACCGGGCGTTCGATGTAGGATGTGTAAATATTAAAACATAGATTTAAACACATAGGGCATAGATATATAAATGAAATAAATCAAAGCATAATAAACCGTTACCTTTGATTGTTTAGCGTATGCTTTCGGCTACTAGCGTTGTTCCTTCTCCGGAATGCTCACGAAATCCAAATGTATGGATTCTCCAAAGGTGATCCACACCACACCGGAAGAAACACACGTTCTTCTTGCTAGAAAAGAACGAGTTTATGAAGGAATCGGTTTAAGAGAAGAACACTATGAATTAGTGTTCTCTTAAACTTACTTTGTTCTTCTTCTTAATTCAAAATCAAGTGAAGAACACAAGTGTAAGAGAGGGAGGGAGCACGAAAATTGAGAGAGAGGAGAGGATTTTTGTCTTCTCTTTTTCCTAGAAAAAGATGAATAATGAATCACTTATGCTTGGTGTTGTATATTCTAATATATATACATAATTAATGTAATTATTGGAATGTGTCTAGGTTCATCCAAGGATGTCTAGATTCATTCCAATCAATCACCATCAATTCTTCAATCAAGCCTACCAAAATTTATGGTATGATCAAATCATACCAAAAGGGAAGAGCTTGATTGGAGTTGATTTGTCTCTTTCCAAAAGAGATAAGTCAACATACCACCTAGCATGAAACATGGCTGATTTTGCTTCCTCCAAGGGAGCGTGTCGGCCATGTTTGATTAAGGAAAGAAGTCCAACTTCTTCCCATTCCAAATTAGGAATTATTTCTCCTCTCGGGTATAATTTAACGGACCGGGTTTTATCGTAATCCAATTGCGACGAACCCAATATTAAATCCAATTTAATGTCCTCTTAAATTATTCCCGGTGATCTTTTAATTCAATTAAAAGATCCAACATCTCAACATCTCAACTTTCCATATTTAATCGAAAATCCAATTTACCGATTAAATGAAAGCCCGATACAATATCGGCCCGTCCATCCAATGGACTTTCCCTTAAGTAATCTAATTACTTATTTTATCCTTCGAGATTGACTCCAAGTCGATCTCTCAACCTCCTCGGTGATTTGTGTGTGACCCTTTAGGTTCACCCTCAGCTAGACTTGGGCCCGTGTCCCACAAGGGCCCGTTACCATGGGTGGCCGTCTAGCAATGGTCCATGGCACTAGAGACTAGGTGAATTAGCGTGAACATTTAGGCGCCGATTCCGTACGGGTACGATCCTTCCGTCTACCGTCTCCCGGCCTTAGTCTAGGGTATGGAATTGAGCGTCGGTTCTCATCCTTGACTAGGCATCTATGCTTAATACTCGAGACCACGTATGCTTCATTGCATCGACACAGGAAACCATTCCCTGTTCGACCAACCACTGTGGCCACAGCTTCAAACAGCATGAACGTGTCTCCGAGTGCATAGGAGATACCTCTGTCACATACTGACAGGGGATGGATCCTCTTATTGGAATCCACCGTCCTCGCTACACATTCTGACTGCACTGGACAAGCTTATGATAATCATCTTACAGAATGATTACTTCTCACCAGATCCAAGATACAGCCGTCCTGTGCACGCGACTGCCATTATCCCTCAAGTCTGAGGATTACTCCCGTACTATCGAAACCAGGAAAAAACCAATCATACCGACCAAGCCTCCAAGGCTTCCATATGATGATCCCCGCGAGTCAGTCCAGTCGGCTCGACCCCAGTCGACCAACCCATCAAGATCGTGTAGGCGTCCCACGCCTGTCGCCGATGAAACACGACACTCATCCAATGAACACGACTCTTGACGCAAGTCTCAATAGGACTCTCGATGCCCTGTCTCGAGGTCCTCGACTTGGAACGTTTCAGACCCAACTCTTAATCAGTTGGTTTCATGACCACCATCCAATGCGTGACCCAACTGCATGAGTTGTTATCCATGGTCTGTGGGCTTTGTTGTGATATAAGTTAAACGCCGTTTTAACAAATGTAAAGTGAGCACAACAAAGTAGGTACCAATAGTGACGAACACTCACTTTATTCATCACATAATAATATTACAATTACATCGAGTTGTATAATAGGTTACAAATCGCCAAACCTATTGGCTTTCTGGTCACCTATTCTAACAATTACTAGCATCGAAGGATGAGTAGACGTTTACATTAAAGTCATCCTTTCAAATTCGGACATAAAGCCTGGCGACTTCTCTCCCCATGCCTGATGCGTGTTGTATTTATATATGAGCCCCTTTATAGTGGAATTCCATATTCAAGAAACCTCCTTCATTTTTCCAGATCCACATAATCACAATATGGGCTACAAATGACGTGCCCCACCACAATCCCACTATTTCTATACCGCTGGGTTGACGAAGCGTCATGACCTAGCCTTCATCGATACCCTAGTCTTGATGGTGGAACAAGGCCATAAGCAGCTTTCACAAGCACAACTAGATCTCGACGCTATCATCTTTGCTAGGTGGGTGGTTAACAGCTTCAGGCGCTTCCAGTACGGCCTCGATTATTATGTGGGCAAGGTCAAACTATTGCGTCTCAGGTTCAACACATTTGACCAGATCCTTCGTGACCCGGACTTTTACTGGAACATTGAGAACAATCGTCTTGCCCATATTGATGCTTGGAAGCGTAAATTCCCGGTAAAATAAAATCTCTTTCTACAAATTTTACAACTTTTTGTTCATGTAAAATTAAGGAGAATTAATAGTTAATAATGGAGGGTTCCCATGTTCGGATTCACTACCTGTAATATACGTTGTTTTTCCATGTCAGGAAAATCTCTTCACAAAGGCGTACTGGTGGCGCGGTGAGCCTAGGTGGGAACACTTTGGACTATATTCGAGGATGAGACTATAGACAACCCGCGGATGAATAACCGTCCCCCATATGGTCTTGTAATGGACTTTGAAGTTGCAGTTCAGGGCCAAAGTAGTGACAATATGACTGGCAGTTTCTAGGATATAAACCATACGAGGGGAAGCAGACAAATGTGGTTGAGGGCACCTCCAAGGGGAAGCAGCCAGAAGTGGTGGATCTTTACATAAAGGGGAAAAAGACAACTTGATGGAGGTCACCTCCAAAGGGAAGCAGCCAGTTCTGGTGGATCTTGACTCAAAGGGGAAGCAACCAGATGTGGTGGACCTTGATTACGATGGGAAGGATAATGACTAGTCTCGCTAGGTCAATGACTATACATGTCGGCGTACTAAAACTCCCGCATGTCAAAGCATTATTTTCTTTGAATATTTCACTAAATTATTTTCGCATTTACACAGTTTGGCCAAAGTAATACTCGAAAAGCGGATGCACACATGAGAATTTAATGGGTTCCAGGTACTGCAAAAATAATAGGCCAAATTATATATAACAATATGTAATTATCCACATAAACAATGGGGTGTTCGTGCGCATCTTATATTATTCAATTTTTTGTTTGTAAGTATATTTGTATAAATCACCAGTCAATCGAGAACTTATTGCAAGAATTAAAAGTAATGCTGACACCATTTCTAAACCCCCGCACGTAATATGTTGCACTATTAAAGGTATGAAACTTCATCTTTCCCCATGCATGTACATCTGATCGCCCAAAAAATTTGCACTTCTTATAATCCACGGTTGTAAGATTCGAACAAGTTGTGGATAAATGAGGTGGTGACATTTGGCGCCCGATAGGTCAAACGTATCCTCACGTATCACGGCAAATGCCTTTTGAAAAGTCTACACCTTCCTTTGTGTTAATTAGTCTGACGACAAGGGGACGCAGCACGGCAGCCCATGTATCTTCCCATGGAAAATACAATCATTACACGACGGGAGTTGGGCCGCGTTGTCTATGTCTTTATTAATGCTGGTGATGATTCGTCTATCCCTTTACACTTGCCCACTGTGTGTGACTTTCCGAATCTATGGCCCCTATCCCTCCCATACACATGTTTTGATATTGAAATCTACACCAAAAAATACTCTCCAGAAGTTGCAGCGTATCGACCTAAATGGCAAACAAACGACGCGCACCAAGGCAGTCTAAGTTCTTCTACACACCTACATGGACCCGCTGCCATGACATAGCCTTCATCAACGCACTGGCTTGGAGGGTTGAGCGGGGTCAGAAACAGGTGTCTGTAGATATGTCGGAATATGATGCCATTTCATTCACACGCGGTGTTGTGAACGGCTTCTCCAAACTAAAGTTCGGACTAAATTTCTGTGTATCCCAGCTTGAACTCTCGCGACTTCGTTTCAAAATATTTGGGCAAATACTTGGGAAACCATCGTTCTACTGGAATGCAAGTACCAACAGGGTTCTTGGCCAGACCGAGGCGTGGGACAAGCTTTTTTGGGTATGAAATTTATAATTTTTAAAGGTGTAGCAGGCCACTCATCAGTATGCTTTGTTATGTTTTAGGTTGAAGGTATGTTTTTTTTACTAACCACGCAATATAATGCACGTTAATAATCATAGGCCTTACCCCACAAAGGAAAACACATTTGCAAAGGCTTACTGGTGGCGCGGGAAGGCGCAATGAGAACTACTTCGCACTATCTTCGAAGTCGAGGGTTCCCGACCAGGCCTATATTGTAGGGGTGGGACTTCTTGCGAGCCATATGGTCCACCAGTTGAGGAGCCGAACAGGACATTCTTAGGATCATAGTACCCGGAGGAAAAATCGACTGAGGTTGTGAACCTAGACTCTGATCTGTCCGTCGATGAACAGGCAAGTGTTGGATGGAAACTTTTTTTGTTGGGGTAGGGAGGGGTTGCTTTGGGGTCAATTTAAAAGGAATGTACATAAAAAGAAAAAAAAAAAAGCCAAAGCTAGGGTGTGGAGAGCATATGACCAGCAGTTTAATTAGTTGCAATATGCGCTTATTTGCTTTCCTCCAAATAGTATCAAGTACTTTGCACTTTATTTAAGTATCACTGACAGGTATAAAACATTAAATATAATAAGCTATAGAACACCGAATAGCACCAAATAGTTATATAAAACATAACTGCAACCAATACTAACAAGACAAAACATTACAAAACATAAGAGGCGTAAACGTATATAGCAACATCTTCGGCCTCACTAGTAAACATACATAGCAACACCATCCCACACCACTCGGTGCTATTCCTCAAGTAGTCAGCCTTCGTAGATTATATCCTGCCATCCAGCATTAGCCTAACCCAAAGCTCTCTCGATCCAAGCGGCAGTGACAAGAACAACTCCAAATCTTTCGGACAATTGACTAGACATATTACAATCACTAGCTGTTCGTTTTCATCAAACCCAGCAAGTTGTCGTACTGCCTCTAATACCGTCCCAAGCACATTCGGGTCACCAAATTCTCCCTCTACGACTCTAGCCAGCTTGCTCATCTTCGTGTTTGCCGAATCACAGAAAGTGGTTACCATCTTAACTAATTGTGGCAGTTCAGCAAGTGGGTCATCGGCCATACGCTTTTTTTAGGAAACGTTGGTGCGCTTCGTTGCACAAGACGAGTTGAGGGTAGGGTCGGCAGTCATATTATAAGACAAGGGCGCTTCATCATTAAGGCCCAGGAAACCCATTTTGGGATTCCACTCAGCCGATGGAACATATGACTGCTCAACATTTTCTGCAGTGTGCTGTTGAATATTATTTTCCTCTCGGTGAGCATCGGTGCCTCCGTCACAAGTAGCACGGTCCTTACCTAGAATCTCACGCCATGCAGGGAAGTATGGCCAAGGTTTGTAACGCATCGTCTTCACACTCAGATCAATCTACACCCAAAATAATTAAAAACTTAAATTGTGGTCATTGTGTAATTGTGCATATATCATGATGGGAAGTGTGCTATTTGCACCAAGCCATAAACTTCGTACATGGTTACAAGTACAATAGTTGCCTTCATGATCAATGTAGTGGCATACCTTAACTTAGTTCTCCCAAATATCCTTGTCGGTCTCATCTACCGTCACCATGCATTTGTTGTCGTCCCACTCGAGATCACTTTTTGACATTATCCCGATCAGTGAAGAATATTGTCTCTTCCAAACCTGTATTTTAGACATAATATGTGGCTCTGCCTTGATGTCGCAGTTTGGAATAGCCCGTGCAATGTATGTTTCCAACTGGGCCAGATAATCGTTACGAAATCCATTTTCACACTTCCAGCCACTGGCTACAATAGACTTTAATGCATTCATAAGGGCCTCTTCTTCTCTAGCGGACCAAGTACGCCTCGTCGCAGTTTTGTCCTTATTTGAAGGACGCCGACATTGACGGCTACTACCCTCATCATCATCTAGGGTGTTCATTGGAACCTTCCAATGCGAGTCCACCCAGAAAAGCAATATTCACCTGCCAAATAATAGTCCAATTCCATCAACAATTTAGCATAATCAGACAAGTCTTCATACAATACTACCATAATAGTTGTAGCAATATTATACGAGAGGAAACACTTTGGTCAACAAGATAAGTTCCACACAAATGTTTGCGCCCTTAACCGAATCCACAAATATACCCAACCTAGGAATCTACACACACATTCATATTTTAAAGCAACAAAAATAACTAAACGAAATTATAGTATACATAATCAAAATTCAATCCTGCATAGGTTGCCAAAACATGAACAACCACTGGCAAACGGCATTCCCATTACACAAACAATCCAAACATTATGATATCGATAACAAGGCAGTAAACATCCTCAAATCGGATTCATGTTAATAATCATGAAGTCTGGTCAACCCCGCTACAACCAATCTCGACACATAGTCGTGACTAACTCGTCCCTCTAGTTGGACCAACCAGGGTTAGCATCAATCGTAGAAACAACGTCAATGCTCAGATCAACTGGTGTGTCTGGCATGTCAGGAATTTCGAGCTCGAATGGATTGGAAGACATCTCAGTACGGACGAAGTTATACAGGAGATAACACGCAAGTATAATTCTGTTTTGGATCTTGATTGGATAAAAAGACGGGCTTCTCAAGATCCCCCACTGGATTTTCAATAGGCCAAACGTCATCTCTATCACATTCCTTGCAGAAGAGTGCCTCAAATTAAATAGCTCTTCTCTGCTTTGGGGCCCACCCGTGCTGCATTCCCATTCACGTAGGTGATAGCGCATGCCTCTATACGATGTAAGGAAGCCATCAACACTCGAGTAACCGTTGTCGCACAAGTAATAATTCCCTGCATTAACATCATAATCCATTCAAAATAATAAAAAAATAAAATCCAAACGGTGTACGATTACTAAACCGAACGGATGATAGTTTAGTAAACAATATACTCAAGATTGGGAAAATTGAATAGTGGGGTTTGCCGTTAGCATACCGGTGGGGACGCGCAAGCCATGTGGCCTAGTTATCGTGTGTCGGAGCACCCTGCTATCCGCAACACTTCCTTCCCAACTGGTTAGTACGTAGATGAATTGCATGTTGAGGTTGCAGGCTCCAAGCACATTGACCGGCAATGTGTCCTTTTCTCGTGCGGCAACGGCCTTTGTCATGTTCGGCCACACGCGCGTCAATGTAGGTACCGTCTGACGTACCAAGACATCCCTATTAACAAATTTTTTATAATTAGAAGATGGAAAAAGTAAAACAAAAAAGGTACAGAAAAAATCTATTGAATTTGTAACAAGGTACCTTGAACCATTTCCACCTGGGGTCAATGTTGTCCTCCGGCATTAGTGTGGGGCGTGCCAGTAACATTTGATGTAACATGATTACAGCATTTAGGACGGTGTGAAAGTGCTTGCTGATGGTCCAGCCCAACCTTACGAAGTCATGTTTGACCACGTAATTTTTTTGTGATGTGTTATTACACTAAGGAATATGTCTACTTGTTTGGAGATGGTGACAAATTTTGTATCTGTTAGGCCCCCAGAATGCTCAAGCAAATAACTTAGGCGGCCAAAGGCGTTTCAGTCCATGCGAAGATTCCTAAGGCATGTAACATTGTGGCACGCTACTAACCTAGTCATGTGTCTAACTTTCTCAGGGATTCTAGTGTTAAGTGTGTACCGACGCCTCCTAACGCGTCTAAGTGAAGGGGTACTAGCTTTCATATAGCCAAGAATATAAACAAACAATGCGAGTGCCACAACAACATCGACCATAATTTGTTAGAGGGCAATCAATGCGCAAATTCTGTGGAGCTTCGCCATCCTAACAAAAACAATTCTAATTTCATGTAGACTTTGCTATGATACACAAAACGACTACATGTCCTACACAGTACTCATGTATAGTATATACACAATACCAAGAAAATCTCTTTACAATGTCTAGAATGCCCAAAGTGATTTAGGGAAACAAAAAGTAAGACGAATGGAAGGAACAACTTTGGGTGAAAAGTTCTTGCGCAGGCATGAGTTGTATACTCAAAAAGGTGCAGATAGGTCGCCATAAGCTCCGATAAACACAAAAAACCTAAAGGCTACAAAAACAAAATGCAGAGTATAAACACTGAATCATCCAAGTCACTCACCTGCCCGTCGAAGGAGTGTGCGGAGGCACAACAACGCTACGGGTAAATTCGGATGCAGTCCTATACGCTAAAACAGGCGGTTAAGACCGTAATATGGGTTCATTAGACAAGGGAGGAGAAAGACGGAGTGTACTGAAAAAACCGACATCTTGCCGACGGGAATGGAATGGAGAAGGATTATGTGGCTTGAGTTACATATAAGGCTAATATAGAAGCTCACGCAAAACAATAAATGTTCACCTATAAATGTCACCTACCAAATTTTAGAATATTAATGATGATTGGCAGTGCAATTCTGTTGAAATTGAGGGGCAAATTAGACTACATACATACTCTTTACAAGGAAAATATAGGAAGCGAAAGTTTGTGAAAAATGATGTAGGTCCCATAGACTAACAATATGGGACCTGAAAATTGGATTGCTATAGTGGAAAGAGTATGGCCTATTAGCGGGCTTTTGCAAATAGTAGCGGGCTTGGCTGTTGCAAGTAAACAAGTGTAATGCTACTATTAACCCGAATATAGCGGCTAATAGGGGTCGGTAAACACAACCTAATTATATACTGCACAAGGGATAAAAAGAAGGCTGGAATGGGCAGGTAGAAACTGGGCAGAAGAATTAACCAATGTCCTCTGGGCATACCGAACCACACCAGGATCGCCCATAGGGGGAAGCCCCTTCACCCTTGTATACGATTTTGAGGCCGTCATCCCGACAGAAGTAGGCATGCCACCACATAGGGTGATGTACTATTGGGAGGAGGATAACAAGAATCTCCTCAAAGAAAATGTAGACCTCATTAAGGAGTTTTGAGAAATGGCTTCCATTCGAATGCAAAGGTATAAGAGCATAATAATAAACACTCATAACATACGGGTAAAGCCACGCTATTTTCAAGTTGGAGACTCAGTATCACGAAGGGTTGACACATTGAAATTTGTAAGAAAATTGGACCCCAATTGGAAGGGCCCTACAAGGTCACAAAAAAAATTGGGACGTTACGAGTTAGATGGGGAAGAACGACCATCTTCCAGACAATGGAATATACACAAACTTAAACAGTTCCATAGTTAGATTGCCTCCAGGCAAGCTCCTTCTCAGAATAAGCCTTGTCCCTAGGCAAGCTCTTGCTCAAAATAAACCTGGCCCCCAAACAAGCTCTTTCTCAGCATAAACCTTGCTCCTAGGAAAGTTCCTTCTTAGAATAAGCCTGCCCCCAGGCAAGCTCTTTCTCAAAGTAAGCTTTGTCCCCAGGCAAGCTCATTCTCATGATAAACCTTGCTCCTAGGCAAGCTCCTTCCTAGAATAAGCCTTGCCCCTAGGCAAGCTCCTTCTCAGAATAAGGTTGGCCCCCAATATATTTTCAAAACAAACTCATTTTACAGACAAGTAGTTCCACCATATATCCTTCTTATACATTTTTATTTATGTCATAACTTGCACTGGCGACTAACTTCAAGCATCACTTAAGAAATAAGCCCTACTCAGAATAGGTTGAGTATTCTCTAAAAACAAAACGCCCTATGCATAAACAAGCGTAATTACTTGCCAAAAAGCCCACCTTTCTTTTTAATATTCTTATTTCATTTCAGGCCTATGATCACAACACTAAAGGAGAAGGACTAAAAGAAGGAAAAGTATATGATAACATGTAAAATCTCTCTTGTTAACAATAAGGTTTTGCCATATTTTCTTATGTCCTAAATAGGATCGATAGGCTTAAAGGAAGCCCTCACAAGTATACCAAACAAAAAGAAGGGCAACAAGCTCCAATCAAGACTGAGCAAGACGAGAGGGGCAGCAAGCCCTCAAGCAAAGACAATAGAGAAAAAACACAAGTATAGCATATAAATCCCTCCCAACCAAACCAACCAAAAAGGGGAAAAAGCATTGAACAAGCAAAAAACAATGTCTCATCCCCAGCAAAATGTGGGGGAACCATTGGTAAATCATTTTCAAACGGGAGGGTTAACACCTCATTTTTCTGCCCCACAGGCAGGGCCTTCTCTTCCTTCTTAGGCTCTTGTTTTGAGAGAGGGGCGGCCTCTTCTTCGGCTGGCTCACTCATAGGCTTTGGGGGCTGACCCCTTGGGACCTCCACTTCCATAGGTGTCGGGACATTGTCAGCAGGGGTCCTGCACCTCTTGCATCACAGTCCGTAGCAAGTGATCTTTATCTAAAAAGAACTGCCCAGTTATGTCATTTAACAACTTGAAAACCTCAATTAGTAGGTTCAAAAACTGAGCAGCTTTGTTACATAAATTCGCAGAGGTGACTTAACCGCTGGAGGAGGGGAGTTGCAAAGGGGTCACACGGACCTTCTAAGGCTGCCTCAAAATCTAGGAAAGAAGCCTCCACCCATGGGGGAGGATACCCGTTCGCAGCGAATTGCTCCTAGCGAACCCTAAAGCCGTACTTCAGGGAGGGCCTACCTATAGGCCCCACATCCCTCTGAAAGTCCTCCAACTTCTGGTATTCCAGCAGGTAGCTCTGCAAGTAAGATTCTAGATAGCGTTGGCTCTCGTTAGAGTTGGGGAAGTCCAGATGAGCATTTTCAGCCGCCTTCACAAAGCTTCGGACTAGCTCATAGTCAAGTCGAAAAGTTGTTGTTGCAACCGATTACTATCCCCCTCAGACATACGGCACTTCCCCAAGGCCTCCTTCAGTTTTGCCACTTAGGCCACCATGCTTTCTACCCTTTCCTCTAACCTTTTCTACTGCCATCCACTGGTGGTGGAGGGGGTGGGGCTTGAGGACGAGACAACACCTCTCCCAACACCATAGTTGTCTAAGGGGCATCGGAAAGGAACATTTAGGAAAAAGTACTCTAATACAATTAACTCAAAGATCAGTAAATGAAAGAAAAAAGGCTATATTACCTTGGCGGCGTAGCAGCAAAGCAACCTAAGAGATGTGATCTGGAAGAAAAGGATATGGTAGGTTTCTCCCCTAGGCTCAAGGCCGACCTCAGAAATTCAACGAAAAGTGCAGACTCCCAATTGGCATCTGTTGTCCCCCGGGGTTGTCCTGGTACCATCTCGCAAATATATACTAAACATGATCTTTTCTGCAAAACAAAAGAAGTATGCCAAATCAATCTACCATTCGACAAAAGAAGACACGGAATGAGAAATTAGGAAAGGCAGTGCCCAGTAGCTCCTCCAAATGGACCACTTTGGGGCTCAAATCAAAATGGGAAAGAAGCTTCTCATCCACTAGCCCCTTGCAGTCGTAAGGATGGGGGTTTAAGTCCTCAAGAAAGGTAGTCAACCCTGCAGATCTGTCCCTCATAGAGAAGGGATAATAGGAGGAAGATTATAAATCCACTCATGGGGAAAAGCCCATCGGGAAGGGGAAGAACATAGAATAAACTACCCCGCTATTGCATAGGGGCATTGGGAGCGGGAAGAACATGAACCTCATGATGGGGAGAAAAGTGAAAAATACTAGGCTAAGATTTTATCAGCTAAAAGAAAGCAAAGAAACTCTAATCGGAAGGAGAAACCCCGTTGTACCTAAAGACCATAACAAAACTCGCTAGAATGTGGAAGGAGTTGGGAGCCAGTTGATTTAAGGGGACCTTAAAACTTTGCACAACCTCCTCGTAAAAAAAGGGAATCAGAAAGTGGAGGCCTGCCCTAAGTTGGGCAGTGAAAAATAAATGCAGTTGGGAGGAAGAATATCGGGCTAACTATCAGGAGAAGGGAGGAATGGCGTAGCTCTCAAGAATACCATATTCCTCCACTAACTGATAGGCGTTGGCATCCGTGAAGGAGGAAGGAACTCTATCCCCCAGATTGGGGCTAGTCGTCCTTTCTCGCTCTCCCCCTACGGCTAAGGGCTTTTCCTTTTCTTCCCCGGGAAAAGAGCCCTCTTCTTTGTTCTCGCCGGTGGCTTCCCCCTCATCATCGGGAAGTTCGTCCACTAGGTGGCATTAGGCGGCGGGCACCTTTCTCAAGCTCCACGTCCAAGCCCCCCTGAAAGAAGACGAGCTAGGGCCCGTCCCCCTAGAACTAGCTTCAGAGGGATCATCGTTGGCAGGCCACTCACCAACGAACCGCACAGATTCATCCGAAGACGCCATCAGCATACTAAGAAAAACAGAGAAACAAGAAAAAAATACCTAGACAGGAAAAGGGACGAAGTAACTTACGAAAATAAGGAAACAAATACACGAAGTGTGCAAGCTTCAGCACTTTTCCTTCTCTAAGTCGGGGGGGGGGGGGATGAAGAGGCCTGCGAGAAGGAGAAGACAGAGGCTGTCACAAGAAGTTCACTATTCTAAGGAAAAGCATGTAAACCCCATTCTCCTCAAGGTAGGGGAGACTGAATGTACACAATAAAAGTTTCTGGCCTAAACAAATAGGCCCAATATACCCGAGGACCCAGCTAGCCCAAAGGACCAAGGAGAAGGCACCCAAAGGGGTGCGGCCCAATAAGGCGGGAAGCCCATGTGGAAGCTCTCAAAGGCATTAAGCCCTATCATGAGGAGCCCTTAGCCCAAGGATCTGCCTAGGGCCTTTAATGTCAAGGCAAGTTGCATGTCCAGTAAGAGACCCCGTGGCTACCAAGAAGACCATTCCGTACAGATAGCAAGAGGTTGTTGGTCCACGAGACAGGAAGATGGCCACGTCAACTATGACAAAGCACCAAAGTCTAGAGAGTCTACTTAATCTCTGTCAATGGAGCCTTCCCTAAAATATCAGGATTCACGAGGGAATAGAGATCCACTCACCCAAGGATCCCTCAGCAAGAGGGACTCCTCCAAGAATCCCGTTAACTACATTTAGATCTGGGGAGACTTATTCCTAGCAGCCGTCGAGCTGTGTTCTCAGGGGGCCTACCTCTTCATCCGATTGGAGGATTGCACTTATAAAAGCCAGTCTCCCCCCCGAGGATAATGCATCTTTTTACCTACACAAGCACTCATTCTCTCACAAGCTATTACCTTAATCACATTGTGTCATTTTCTCATTGCTATACTTCTCTTTTCCAGTTTCATTACTTAGAACTTTGTACTGACTTGAGTTTTGAAGTGCTAACGCTATTTTTGTAGGTCTTTGTTTTAGGCTTTCAAGAGAAGTCGGCCAAAAAGACTTCAAGTCTACGAACTTTTGCACACATCACGTGGCACCGTCTGTGGAAACATAGAACTAAGACGTGAGGACAATGAAAACATCATAAGGTTGTGGATGCCTTAGCTAACAACCAGGCCCTTCAGATGGTGGCTAGCACACCTCTGGTCCTTGCACGGTGCGAGGATACAGGACCCTTCGGTCCCACGGAGCCATTGTCAGGTCCCCATAGCAACAGCACTTCTTCGGGCACTTCCTGTGGAAGGTTGTCCCCCGGTCTGCTAGAAACATTCAACAAATGATCACCTCAACTATGCGAACAGAATTGGCAGTTGTAACCCCGACGCCTCTGGCGGCCCCTTGGCAATGTAGGCCCCCGTGAACAATGACTAGACGCTTTCCGCTCAGAGATTACCAAGACTCCCCCTCAGGGAGCAAGACCTGACCCACCCCCTCGTGTCGTTGACATATATCTTAAATTCAAATCATAATGTGGGCAATACTAATAAATTGAGATGGATACACGTATAATTCTGATGAAGTGCAAAAGATAATATTTTGAAGAGATTGAGAACTCATTTTCAAATTTCAGATATGAAAAACAAAATTTTAATTTCAGGTTGGATTAGAAATTTAAAGAAGTTCAATAGGTGTGTTTAAATATTCTTTGTGTTCACATATAATATTAGGGACAATTATACCGTCCTTTTCTGAATTCTGGTGTAATTATACATACATTCTCTGTAATTTGGAAAATTATGTCTAGTACCCCTGGAATTTATTTATTTTTAACAAACAAATCCTCCCGTTAGTCAAAATTCACCAAATTTGTTGATATTAGCCAAAAAAAAATAGAATAAAAATTCATATTTATCCTCAATTCACTTATTATCGGCTTATGGTAGGTCAAACAAGACTTTTTTTACGAACTACCCTATACATATGCACATGTTAGTACATGTGATGAGATATATCTTCACTCTTATAATGATAGTTTGGTCAGAAAAGATTTGTTTAACCTGCAATAAATCAACAACAAGTCAATTAGAGGTAAATATGAATTTTATTCCTTTTTCTTTTTGCTAATATGAACAAATCCGGTAAATTTTATTAAGAGGGATCTATTTGTTAAACACAAACAAACGCCAAGAGTATACTAGATATAATTTCTCAAACCACATGGAGTCTATGTATAGTTACCTCAAATCTCCGAAAGGGCAGTGTAATTATTCCTATATATTATGGTGCTCGGATTGCAAATAAAATAAATAGTATGGATGTTTATTTACTTTAATTAAAAATATTAATATTTGTTTGATGGTTTATCTAGATTTTGAATTAATATACTAGAAGAGAGCATTTGGTCTCTAAATGCTATAAATCTTATTCTTATAGAAAAGACGGAAACTTGACCTGCATGCGGCTGGAACACAATGACTGATTTTCATGCCAAAAAATTCTATCTGTAGGAGACAGATTCAATACCGTCTCTAAATCCATCGTTAGATTGAAAACATATATATTTTAGGGTAAATTACATCTACCTCTCCTGAGTTTGGCATAATTACAAATACCCCCTCGTTATTTAAAAAATTACAATACCCTCCTGAGGTTTGTAATTTTTAACCAAATACCTGAAATTAACCATTTTGCCCTTGAATTTTTTATTAAAATTATAGAAAAATCGGCCAAGGCAAATTGTATTATTGCTCCTCTATGTAAAAAACTTAAAAAACATATCCCTGCACATTGTAGTCTAAAAAAATTTTAAGAATTAAATAAAAATTATTCAGTGCATAAGGGTATTTTGGTCAGTTCACCCATAAAAATTAATGGAAATGGGCTATTTGTTAGACGGTCACAAACCTCAGGGAAGTATTTGTAATTTTTCAAACAACATGTGGGTATTTGTAATTATGCCAAACCTCAGGGGAGATAGATGTAATTTACCCTGTATTTTAATCAAAATCATCTCTAAAGCGTCAAAACTCGTCTTTGATTGCGTCTATAACTTCGTAGCTACTCCAAATTAATCCATCGATAGCTCCACCTTCAGTTCGGTCTTGAACTTGGAAATAATATATAACAATTTTATATATAACACCATCATGTATTTGTTTATGTTCCGTAGCTATTCCTCTTTGATGTTAATATATTTCTAATCAATATTCTATAATTTTTCTTTGCACTCTATTTTCATCTTTAAATTATAATTGCTTTTCAAGGTGATATTAATATTACAATGTATTAAGTATCTTTAAACGACTAATATATGATATTCTTCTTAGAAAAAGTTATACTTGAAAACATTGATATTTAATCAATATAATTTTTTATTCAAAAAGAATATAATTAATATTGATATTTATCTTAAAAAAATGGGATGTTAGCAGGAAAAATATATCTAATATATTTTTAAAAAATTATGTATTACGTTTTAATGCTTATATAGTGTATATACTTACCTAATTATTTCTTATTTCTTAAATTTATTGTTATATACTGTGTATGTTTCGAAAGGACCAATTGTTTTCCCTTATTTTTTGAAATGAAAGCGATGAAATATTATTAGATACTGAAACAAATCCATTACAATTCGTCTTGTCGAATATCAATATCTGACAAAGATTCATCATTGAGATCTTTATGAATAAATATCCAGTAAATTTCAGGTTATTGTTCCATCATTTTTCTCATAATATTCTGTAATTTGTTTAAGTCGGTACGAAGTATACAAATGCAAAAAAATAAATAAATTATATCCACGACCCTTAAAATTAGGTCTAATCACACAAATATTCAATATTATTTATAAAATTACAAGTATACCTAAGAGTGTACTCATAAAAGTTTACTCCTAAGAGGGGTGCTGATATAAATTTTAATTACAATCTTAGGGGGTTAATTATTATTTTGTAAAGTACAGATGATATTTTTGTAACTAAAAATATTAAAAGGTCTTGATGCAATTCACCCTTAAAAGATATTATTACAAAATGGTTTTGACCATAATAGCATCAAATATTTAAATACTAACAAAAAGAATAAAGTTGAAACTCAAATCGCAAGGGGAAAAAATAAAAATGAAAACTAACTATAGTTAGAATTATTTGTTGTTTTTCAGTACCATTTAAATGTATTCGTTTATTTAAATTATTGATATATTAAATTAATTTTTAAATTTGAATTAAATTAATAATATAATAAATTACATACTATAAAAAAATATACAATATCGATCAAATAATAGTAAAAATTAGTATGCAAATAGCTAGACTGATATCAATATACCAATATTTATAGGACTGAAACTCAAAACTCGCTGGTCGTACACTCTTGGTATAACTAAAAGGGCAATTCTGAAATAGTAAAGTAATTTTAGATTTTTTTTTAATTTAAATTTTTCGTTCAAATTCAAATCCTTTAAAAATGAATATAAAAATAATTATAATTGTTGTTCAAAATTATTAATAACTAAAAGATGTAAGCACACTGATCGAAAAAAAAATTTGTGTAATTGAATCGAACCTCAATTAATGAAAACCCTAATGGGCTTTCTTTGTTCCCCTACCGACGGTTAGGACTTAGGGGGTTCGAATCCACTTCTAAGAGTGAATATGGTGAATATTATGAATGTTGATGTAATTTACCAAAAAAAAGATAAATAAATAAGATAATAACCTCTTATATGACAAAAAACAAAGGAGCCATTTTTTTAGCATAATCCAAGAGAATATATCCATATCTTTGTAAAGGAACACTTAGTATATTTCTCTATTCCAAATTCCGTTGCCCTTTTTATGTAAAAAATGATAGTGATAATTTAAAATTGTATAACTAATTTTTTCTTCTTCTTCTTCTTTTTCACTGTAGTTTAAAAACTTAATTATAAATCATCATTTATGTGGGTGTAATATGAGTTAGTATCAGTTGATTTAGACCAACGACATGTTGGCTAAGGATAAGCGAGCTAGATGTTAAAGCGAATTATGTTAATAAGTAGGGTTCGAAGCCTTTGAGCCATACTTGTTAAAGGGGTTTAAATTCTTTCGATCTTTCTTTTAATAGAATAAGTTTCATCTCCAATGTTGGTTGAGGACAGTAGATTTTGGGGGGGGGGGGGGGGGGGGGAAGAAAGAAAGTGATGGCCGATTTATAATGATTGATTCGGTGAAAATGAAACATAATTCCTAATGATTGATTCGGTGAAAATGAAACATAATTCTTAATGATTGATCCGGTGAAAATGAAACATTATTCCTAATGTGTTTGTGGATTCACGGTGACTAAGTCAAGTAATGTCTCAATAAATTCCGTTACTTGAGGTAGTATCAATAAATTTTTAATTGAAAAGAATTATCATTTGGAAATAGGTAAATTATATTGGGTTTTTCTTAAAATTTATCATAGCTGCAAATACTCTCTCGTTGTGTGAAAAATTAAAAATACCTTCATAAATTAACGATAGTCTAACAAATATCCGCTACCATGAATTGCCAGGAAAATATATTTATTAGATGGTCATTAATTTTAAGAGAAAATTTATAATTTTTCAAATAACAAACAATGTTTATCATTATAATAAAATTTAGAGGATTTCGTTGTAATTTAATTACCCTTTAAAAACAAGAGACTTAGCAATTCTTTTTAGCTGTCATTTTCACCAACTTTTTCCCTCTTTAGACTACTACCCCCCCCCCCCACCCACCCACACACAAAAACACACACCAAATAAAAAAATAAAAAATAAAAAAAGGGAAATTTTACTTTGTCTGTCTAAAAAAGAAATGGGTACGAGAATCCCTCTGAAATCAGTCCATCGGTGTAAAAATTCTGAGTTCGATCTGGCCCATCCGATTTGACATAAAGCTCGTCAGTGGGCCCAGCCCACGTGGGTATCCCTCTCACTGTCCCTCGGCCCATTTTCAACGTTGCCAGAGATTCATGGCGATCGCGCCACGTGGGTGAATCTAAGTCCTTGACGTTGTGTTGTCTCATTTGACGTGGACCATACACCATTGCCTTGTCTTTTCATATCTCACTCTCAGTCGGGAGCTCATCTGCACTTGCACCAATCTTTTTTTAAATTCAATTTATTTTCGGCTAAAGTCCTTCTAAAAATACGAAATTGCATAATTTGCAATCCTTTAAAGGATTCTGTTTTTACAATTATACCCCTTCTTTTAAGACTTAAATAAAAAATGCTGACGTCAATAATGATGTGGAAGTGGTTTTTAATGAAGGAATAATCAGAAAAATCACCCTCGACACAGTTACACCTCAAGTCTAGTGAGAGAATTTTTGTATGTATCTTGTCAAATCAATGAATAGTTCCCTCTCCTTTAAAACATAATAGGGTTAAATGCAATTTGTCCCCCTGTGTTAACCAAAAGGAGCAATTACCCCCTATGAAAAAATAAGTAGCAATTTACCCCCTGTGTTATTCAAAATGCAGCAAACAACCCCCTCACAGGGGGTTTTTTGCTCCATTTTTAGGAGATTTTGTGCTCCATTTTTTAAAATACAGGGGGTAAATTGCTATTTATTTTTTACAGAGGTTTTTTTGCACATTTTGCGTATCACAAGGGAGTAATTGCATTTTTTCCAAAACTAATATATGGGGTATTTATAGTGATGTTAGTTATTTTATGTTCTGATATGGTGTGAATATTTATTATGTAGTTTACATAAGAAAATAACTCTTATACCCTTATAACTAAATGTTTATTATTGTCATATACATCAAATAAGATATTTACATCAAGTTTTAATTTTTATCCCTCATTCCCCATTTTGTATGATTTATTGACAAAGATATATATTCTAGTACTATTTTTATACGTGTAAAGGGGTAAATAAAATATAATATATATATATATATATGAAGTTAAAAAGGTGTAATTATAATAAAATATTATTTTTTGAATTATTATCATTAGGTAAAGTATAGCTATTCATGAATGAAAAAATTAATCATATTGTCAATAATTTATATGGAATGCCGAATGGGATATAAAATTATAAATTTATTATTTATTTTTTTGTGAGATCAGAATTTTCATACCAAACTCTAAAAGAAAGGATACAATTGTAGACAAAATATGCTCGAGGGGGTATAAGTGTTGTTTCAAAAAAAAAGGGGGGGGGGGGGAAAGCGTAATTTACAGTTTGAGAGTGGTCTTAGTGTAATTAACCCTTTAACTTTTTCCCGTAATTGAAGCAGCTAAATTAATAAACGGAGAATACCAACAAAATTTTGAAATAATCTCTTTTGATATCCACAAATATTTGAAATTCATTTTTTTTTAAAAAGCTTATTGCTTAATTTTTAATCAAAAAAATTAAATTCCTAAATATTTTATTCGAGAAAACCCAATCTTTAACTTTCTACAAGAATGTTTTAAATTTCATGATTTTGGATTAATTTATTCTTGAATTTATTTCACTATGAAATTAATGAATTTTCTCCTTTGGTAGATTTTTTCCCGTATTATTCTTTAAATAAATTGATGTGATGTGTAACCAAAATTATTTTGGTACTTTTTTTATATATATATAAACAGTGATTACGTGTTACATCAATATCAATAAATTGACATATACATCGCTTCGATTAATAAATTCATAATACAATAAATTGATATTATAATAAACTCATATTAAATGAGACACATATACATTACTGATATTGTTAGGAAATATTAGACTAGGCAAATTACCAAAATACTCTCGAATGTAAACAAATTTACGATTATGCCATAGCGGTTATTATGAGAAGTTATAGAAGTAGTGGGGTGATGCCAAATTACCTAAGCGCCCCTAGCAGTTAAATTTAGGCCGTTGGATTGACAGCGGTTGAAGGACAATATTGTACTTTCACCCCATATAATTTGCTATAAATAGGGGGTGAAATCATTTGTAAAGGATCTCATATCCATTTATAAAAATCTACTTCTCTACTATTGGAAGAGTTTATAAGAGTTATTTGCCCCGCGACGTTGTTTCGAGTCACCGTGCTTAGATCAACAACCTCCCGAATCTTACACCATCAGCTTGGCGCCGTCTGTGGGAAACTGGTCTAGGCATTGAAGATGAATACTCGTTCGAGGGCGAGGAGCGCGAACGTGGGGCAAGAGGAACTCGAGAGAATAAGGGAAGCGCACCCAGGAGGAGGAGAGGCAAGAAGAGGTTGAGGCTCCTCCCCAGCAGGAGCAAGGCCGCGCCTTGGAGAATCCACCCGCGCACCCAGGAGGATGAGAGGCAGGAAGAGGTCGAGGCTCCAACTCAACAGGAGCAAGGCCGCGCCTTGAAGAATCCACCCGCGCACCCAAGAGGAGAAGAGGCAGGAAGAGGTCGAGGCTCCACCTCAGCAGGAGCAAGGCCGCGCCTTGTAGAATCCACCAGCGCACCCAAGAGGAGGAGAGGCAGGAAGAGGTAGACCTCCACCTCAACAGGAGCAAGGCCGCGCCTGGGGGAATCCACAAGCACACCCAGGAGGAGGAGAGGTAGGAAGAGGTCGAGGCTCCACCTCCACCCCTAGTTATTCAGATAACTCTTTAGACTCTTCGCCAGTTGGTGAAGGATGCATCCGCTCAAGCCGCCGGGCCACAGAGGAAGAGAAAGGGTCCCCTTAGGGTAGAAGGAAGTAAGCATGAACATAGACATGTGCCCTTAGGGCAGAAGGAAGTAAGCGTGGACGTAGACATGTGCCCCCGGGGGATCTAGCTCAATACACCCCCCGGACCTCGCGAACTCAAACGCTCGATGCAGCCAAGCGACAAGGATTGAGATCAAGACCATAGCTCGGAGGAATGCCACTACTTGAAGAATGAGGTCGAGGAGTTGATCCGAAGAGATTACTTATAAGAATTCGTGGGACAAAGGAAACAAGAGCTCCAGGAAACCGCTTTTGGAGACAGGCACGTGGCACGTGGGGGTAAAGCAGGAAGCAGAACGAGCTAGCGAGGACAACCTCCCAAATGCTTGAGTTATGAGGATTACCTCGGGAGGCCTAATAAGAAGAGATACGAAGCAAGTTGAAGGAGTCGCTCAGAGAGCAAGGCAAGCTGAAGGAGTTGCGGTGAGAGCAATAGGATGCGATGCCAACCGTATCATTTTTGGCGAGAAGGCAGCAGTGTCGCCAGCGGATCCAAGAACGAGGCGGAGTGTGATGCGCTGAGCAAGGGGAGAAAGCTGACTTGCATCGTAGGAGCGACATATGCGAGGGGAGAAAGCTAACTTGCATTGCAGGAGCGATGTATGCAAGGGGAGAAAGCTGACTTGTGTCGCAGGAGCGACATATGCAAGGGGAGAGAGCTGACTTGCGTCGCAGGAGCGACATATGCAGGGGGAGAAAGCTGACTTACGCCATGGAAGCGACATATTCAGGGGGAGAAAGTATGAGTGACATATGCGAGGGCGGATAGAGACCTCCAACTTGTGGACAAGCAATGGAATGGAGGCCACGAAGCTGGGGGAGCAGATGATTCCAACTTGTGGACAAGCAGTGGAAGAGAGGCCACGAAGCTGGGGGAGCAGATGATTCCAACTTGTGGACAAGCAGTGGAAGGGAGGCCACGAAGCTGGGGGAGCAGATGACCAAGTACTTAGCAAACATCCAAGCATTAAGAAGGAAGCTCGATGAGTTCACAATAGAACAAATCCCGCGGTCGTATAAGGAAGAGATGAACTGACTCATTAAGTCAGCCAGCTCATTGGCTCCTTTGGAGAGCGAGAGAATAACTCTACTAAGTCAAGATCGACACGAAGTGGATGTTGATCGACACGAAGTGGATGTTGAGGGGGAAGAGGTGGTGAAGAGTGTTTTACCAAGATGGGAAAAAGACTTGGAGGAAGATTGGGAATTTGGGATTTTGCTTCAAGACTCTGAAGAACCCCTAGGAACCCCAAGGAAGCAAGGGTAATTCGAGTTATGTCAGCAAAGCTCATGGTAATTGAAAGTAAGCTGCATAAGAGAGGTTTTTTGCAAACCACATCTTAGATACGTCGGCAAGGACTAAGCAGAGTATGATGAGGGAGGCTGCGTGATCACTCCAGAGATAGAGTGTTAGCATGCCAGGCCCCGCAGCGAGGACACATGTGAAAATGCATGGAACAACCCCGCGACGAGACACAGGAGAGCCCCCATTCAATCTAATCAATGAGACATGAAACATGGCCAAAGTGGACGCCAAATAAGTATGACTCCATCAAGTCGTGGAAAATGAACGAGAAGGAAATGTCCACACATGTGGAATATTGCTAACTTCAAGAAACGTTATATTTACTGCTTTGTATTCCTTTTTTCAAATGCTTTGTAACCCAAAATTACGGTAATAAAATATCCACCTTCTATCTATACTTTATTGCATTAGTACATTTAACATTCTATCTATCTAAAAGAGGGGGATTGCCCCTCATATTGAAATTCTATCTGAAAGAGGGGGATGGTTCCTCACATTAATATTCTATCTGAAAGAGGGGGATTGCCCCTCACATTGAAATTCTATCTAAAATAGGGGGATGGCCCCTCACATTAATATTCTATCTAGAAGAGGGGGATTGCCCCTCACATTGTAAAGTTGGAGGGGGATGGCCCCTCACATTGAAAAGAGGGGGATTGCCCCTCATTAATATTTTATCAAAAAGAGGGGGATTGCCCCTCACATTGACACTTTATTTAAAAGAGGGGGATGGTCCCTCACCTTAACATCTTGTCTATAAGAGAGGGACTGCCCCTTAGTAATATTTCATCTAAAAGAGGGGGATGACCCCTCATGTTGATAGTTTACCTAAAAGAGGGGGATGATCCCTCGCTATCTTGTTTGAAAGAGGGGGATTGCCCCTCACGCTGACATTTGATTCAAAAAGAGGGGGGTTACCCTTCACCTTAATATTTAGCTCAACACTTTGCTTATAAGGTATTTAGTTTAATATTTTACTTATAAGAGGGGGATTGCCCCTTACATTTGAAATTTAGTTCGAGAAAAAAAACACAATTTAATATAATGAACAATGGAGGACTCAAGTTTGATAACATGTAAAAATGAACCCTTACAAAGTTCCCCAAAAATGACAAAGACCTCCCACAAAGGTCCAAAAGTGTTCCAACCGAGGGAACTCCTACAGAACTTCCAAAAAGCCCAACGGGATGCGCCACGGTGCAACTTGACGCAACACGATATATGGTGCAACACAAAGTCAACATGACGCATCGCGACGCGAGATGATACAAATGTGACGCAACGCAACACAATCACAAGTAGTCATCAAAGGGGCAAGGTCCCCCTCGCCTCCAGCATACGAGGTTGCTAGGATGAGGGAACGAGCAACAACATCTCCCTTCCTCGACGAAAAGCGAGAACGGATTCGCGAAATCGCGCTTGCAAACACACTAAGCCTCTAGAACAAATTTTACAACTGTGGAGAGGAAGGGTTAGAAGAACGAGTCCTTAACAACTCTCCCAAGGATGAACAAAATATTGAAAAGCCACAAGAGAGGAAGTGGCACCAAGATCCCGCAACGCCGGAAGAAACTCTTCGAAGTACGTGAAAGAATTAGGAGCAGAGTGGCTGACGCGCGACCTCGAGGTTTGAAGCGGGGGGCTTGCGCTATCGAAGGAAATCGAGGAGTTTTCAACTTTTTCCTAACATTAATTTCTGGAAAAATCTAGCAAATCAGATGAACGTTCCTGGTGCCCTAAACCAAAATCACTTCGTGATCGAAATTGACCACTTCAGCAAGCAAGAGAGGAAGAAGGAGGGGCAACAAGACACCCTCGACTAAAATCCGACCGAGGCGGGGGGCCACGGCCAGACTCTGGTCGAGGCGTCTCGCCTCGACCAAGGCTTGGCCGAGGCACGCGCCTCGACCAGATTCTGGCCGAGGTGTGCCTCGGCCACGTCCAGGCCGAGGCGTGCGCCTCGGCCAGATTCCAGCTGAGGCACGCCTCGGCCATGCCACGATCCACCATCGACGGACCCCCGACAACACCTCGTTGGATATTTTCTTGAAGTGCGTGACATTCTAAAATTCTTTTGGACTGGCGAATTATTTCTGTTTTTTCCAGATTAAGAAGTGATGACTTTTAAAAGTCTAAAACCGAAAACTACTGCAAGGAAAGAGATGAAGAGCCATATACTCGAGTCAACTCGTTTCGATATTTTTTCTGGAATGTGGCTGAGACCAAGAAGACAGACTGAACAAAGCAAGAGGAAGAAAGTCATAATATCCCACCAAGTTTATACATAGAAGACAAGGAATCCTAGCAAGGGAAGGAGTTGAACCAAGAGTAGTGTCAAAAGAGAAAGAGCATGTATGAAGAAGGGTCCCAAGAAGGAAGAAACCCGTGGCAGAAGTAGAAGGTCAAGGAAAAAGAGCCGTAGTAGAAGAAGGAACAAGAAGAAAAAAGAGCTCCAATAAAAGAGTGACTGGTACCAAGAGGAATCCCATAAGAGAAAGACTCTACATCAAAAAGGAAGATTATCAAGAATAGGAAGCTGAATCAGAATCAGATTATCTGTTAGAACTTCCCAATTTTCCAAAAATATTTGAAAGTTAAGGGGCTACTGATAGTGCTAGGAAATATTAGACTAGGCAAATTACCAAAATACCCTCGAATGTAAACTAATTTATGATTTTGCCATAGCGATTATTATGAGAAGTTATAGAATAGTGGGGTGATGCCAAATTACCAAGGCGTCCCTAGCAGTTAAATCTAGGCCATTGGATTGACAGCGGTTGAAGGACAATATTGTACTTTCACCCCATATAATTTGCTAAATATGGGGTGAAATCATTTGTAAGGGATCTCATATTCATTTACAAAAATCTACTTCTCTACTTTTGAAAGAGTTTATAAGAGTTATTTGCCTCGCGACGTCGTTTCGAGTCACCGTGCTTAGATCAACAACCTCCCGAATCTTACACCATCAATTACAATGAGTCACATTAAGTGAAACAAATACTTATACATCTAATTTGACTCGGTCATAGTCCTTATGATTGTAAAAGAAATAAAAGAGTGCTTGCAATCGATTAAACTGTAAGATAAAGATTTATCAACTTACTATTGTAAATAAATTGAAAAGAGTGTTTTTTACTTACAATTTCTATTTTAAATTATTTAAGTTAATTTAAGCAAAAAATTATAATAAACTTTGTACCAAACTTCAGAAACTTATCTATAAAATTATAATATTACGTTATTTTTTCAAACACTAACTTCAACTTTTTTTCACTTTTCACTTTTATTTTCAAACACTTCCAACTTTCATCACTGTTCGACTTATAACAACTTTTTTTACGATTTATTCTTAAGAACATAAGCTATTGCAAACACTCTCTAAATCCAACCATTTCCGTTGGTATTTGTTTATATACTTGTTTATTTATTAAATTGATAACTTAATAAATGCATCAAAATTATTAATTTTTTAACATATATTTTAAATTTTATACAATATTAATTTTTATTTTGAAAATAACCTATCAATATTTGAATAAAACAAAAGCATATAAATAATGACAAATTCGTAATTAATTTGAAAAAATGTGAACTAACTCGTTATGATATTAAAAATTAGTTAACAACTTTTTACTTTTCTTAAAAGAATTTATAAATTTCTAACATTTTGTTTTTGCAATCTTACAAGCTCCTCAACTAAAAATTATTCAATATTCTGCAGCATCGAATAAACTCTTAAATGTTTTATAACATATTTTAATTAGCTTATAAGCCCAACCAAACTTCCATTCTGTTTCTATAGGGAAAAAAACTATAATTATCATATCAATTTTAAAAAGTAGTAATGATTATATATAATCAATTATAAATTTTGCAGCCAATAAGACTTAATTTAATGGGTTAATTACACTTAAATCCTCTTTAAAAATATAAAATTATACTATTTTGCAAAGAAGTTTTGAAATTATACTTACACCTCTTCCGAGAACTCTCTGTTTACACTTGACCCCCTTCCGTTAGAGTTTGGACGGAAATATTTACGTCAACAAAAAAAAATTACATAAATTTTCAATTTTGTCCCTCATTTAACATTTTTATGAATATTTTTGTACTTATAAGGGGATAAATGCAATGTATATGTAGAGAGTGAGTTAATATTATTATAGTTTTTTTCCTTATAAGCACAACATTATTACATGAGAATGTTAAATGAGAGGTAAAATTAAAAATTTTATAATTTTGTTTGCTAACGTCAGGATTTTTCGTATAAATGCCAACAAAAGGGCGTCGGGTATAAACGATGAATTGTTTGAAAGGGGGATAAGTGTAATTTTGAAACTTCTTTGGGGGATTTTATATTTTTAGAGAGGTTTAAGTGTAATTAACCCTAATTTAATTGGTAAAACTAAGGCACCATAGCTATAAAGTTATGGGTTCGAAACGCAACAACAAATAATCTTTTATTCTTTTTTCACTACAAAACAAGACCTTATTGAGACGGAGTTTGAGATGGCATGTCATCCCATTTTAACGTTGGAACGGAATTTGGGACAAAAAGAAATGTCCACCTCAAAAAAGCCCCATCCAAAAAATTTCGGACGGTTTGGGACGGAATTGGGCTGCGTAAGAAAAGCCGTCCAAAAATCCGTCCAAATAACGGAAAATTGAAATAACAGTTTGGGACGGTCGTTCGGAAAGTTTGGAATATGTATTATTTTTTGGACGGAATTTGGGACATGTTTTTCATCTTTTTTTTTTTAAATTTGGGACGGAAGATTGTTCCAAACATGGATTGTCATCCCAAATTCTTGATAAGTTGTATAAATTTGGAACGTTTATTTTGGACAAATGTTGTCCCAAAGTCCGTCCCTAATTTTAATAAAAAATATTTTTAGTTATCTTTTTTCATTTTTATATGTTTGTTAATATTGTATTAAATTTTTAATTGAAGACACTATTTTTTGTACAAAATAAATTCTAATTAATAAGAACAACTTAAATACATTGTAACATCTAATAGCATCTCTCAGATATGTTGTTCTCGGCTTGATGTTAACCAACCGGGCAGTCACTGACAACTGGGATTTATCACAGTCAGTGTACAATGACTGAATGTATTGCATCGAAAAAATTGGTCCAATAATTTTGACACATTATAGTCGTATGAACTACGGTCGGGCTCACCACCATTGGTAGGAAAGGAGCTGCATGCACCCACGGGTTTAGGCTCAGGATGCGCCGAGAAAAAGTACAGCCCAGCAGCATCATAAACCATCATCTGGTCCCAATTCATCTGCTCAAAATCACCCCAATGTGTCGTCATGCCAGGTGCAACAGGAGTCTCCACAAAGCTGGTGCAGGCAGATCATTGTAGTACTCTATCACTTATGCCTCGCCATGAGTAGTTCAATTGTAGTATCCCTCCATAAGTCTTTTCATATTGAGACCGTATATAGCGTCATCCGTCGTTTTGAACATACGATTCCTACGCTTACGACACAAACACCTAATTCGCTCACGGTTCATATATGCATGTTGATCCTTAGCCGAGTTTACAAATTTCCGAACACTATCCCCAAACTCCTGCCAAACTGCTAAATTTTCCGGCAAGTACTTTTCAATTCTCATACACCCACCTCCTCGATTATCTTAACATATTTATCTTATTATATAAAAACACAATACATAGTAATTATAAACACCTCAAAACTTATATATATATATATAATCAACTTTCGTACCAAAAATATATAATATGTTAAATACAAGAACAACATCACAGTTTAAATGGTTACATTATTTAATACCTGGATAATGATGCACCTCCTCCACCTCAATTTTCCATAACAGAATGACCGATTGCAAACATTGAATCGCCCAAAGTAGATATTTTATATACCTAATTATATCAAAAAATGAAGGTGGTATATATATATATATATATATATTCAATTTTCAGACATCGATCAATTTCATAAATAGATATGATATAATTGAATGGGAACACAAATGAGATGGAGCACAAAAGTTTATACACATTTTGGGACGGAATTAGGGACGTAAAAAATCCATTATAATATAACTGTTGAAATATAATCGTCATATGGTTTTAGACAGAGTTTGGGACGACATCGTAGCTGTTATAAATTAGCCACTATAATTTGGGATGAACCTTGGCCGTCCCAACATCCCCAAACGGCTATTTGGGATTACTTTTGAAACAACATTCCGTCACAAAATAGATCGTCAACAAACATTTCCAAATAAATTTCAAGTTGTCCCGAATTTCGTCACAAATTATACCAAAAGCTTGGGATGACATATGGAACAATTATTTTTTTTTTTTTGTCCTATTTTTGGATGAAATATGGGAAGAACCTTTTATTTTGAGACGGTGCGTGCAAGCGCAAGTCTTGCCGTTCCAAATCCATTTGAAGTCGTCCCAAAATCGTCCCAAATTGGAACGGAGTTTGGAACGAACCTTGGCCATCCCAAAAATCCGTTCCAATAAAATGAATTTTTTGTAGTGTTTAATAGTAATTATTTTCTTATTCTAACAGGAGTTCATTAATTATAAATATTTGATTATAGATAAATAGCATATTAATTATTACAATTGTTGGTATTGAGATCAGCATGTGAATTTTAACTTATTTACCATCACTGAAGTATAACTATAGTCGTATTCACCCCCGATACATTAACCATAATTTTTAGAACATAAATACTCTTATCATTTAGCCCCGTTGAAATAAATGTTTTAACAAAAATTGGAAATAACTAAAAAAAAAAAAGTTAATTGGGACATTAAACATTACTTTTGGATAGGCATTTATGTCCCTTTAACACCAAATTATTTTATAAGAAAATCTTTTTGTTACTTTTCATACATGTTCGAAAATGTATTTAACCCTAACTAAATTATTATTCCATGGACATAATTAATAATAAGAAATATTTGTAGTTGAATTAAAAACAAAAAAAATTTAAGTTTTGACAAAACATTATCAAAACACATTCTAATCGTAAAAGTAATTACTGAGAAATGAGCTAAACAACTCTAGAAAAATTGCAACAATCAAATGCAGATTTGAAATACGAGAGAAATATAAATTTCATCTTAAGCTCAGTTTAGCCAGACAGATGCATAATTTATTATGATAATTAATCATGGAATACTTAATTCATAAAAAAGGTAAGAATTCGTACGAAGTTCACAATTTCATAATTAATTATTACAAATCCAAAATATAGCTAAATTCCAAACTAACCACATTCTTAAATTTAGAGGATAATTACATTTATAACCTTGACCTATGATTTATTTATACAAACCACCCCTATCTTTATAGATTTACACAAACACCCACAAAAAACTTCAATATCATTTACACAAACTGCCCCTACTTGTTGAAAAATTACTCACCTCAGGGGGATATTTGTAATTTTTCAAACAACGAATGAGTATTTGTAATTATGCCAAACCTCATGAAACGTAAATGCAATTTTACCCTTGAATTTAATCCTAAAAGTAATTGCGTTTGCAATCGAAACACAGGCTCGCACAGGGCTGAAGGGGCAAGTAGTTAGTTATCATAAATTACAATTCAACTAATGCGGCTCCCAATTCCCATCTAACAAAAACCCAGAAATTGGTTCATTTCATACACAGCATGACTCACACAAAGAAACACTAGGACAACATACACATAATAATAATCATCAATTATACAGAAGCTGCACACAAAGCACACGACGAGTTTCATCACTGTCCCTTGAGAAACTTTAGGTGTTGAATTTTGTCCAGAAATGTACATAACCAACCAACATACATACTTACATAAGAATTGACTTCACACGTTCTGCTGCTCCGCCGAACTGACATACTCTGCTGCTGCAGATGCCCATTTGCTCTTGGCACTGATATTTGGTGCAATCTGCAGAAAGTTTGATCTGTTAGTCTTGTTTACAGCTCGCAACGAAATGAATAACGAGTCGGGAAAGTCAAAAGTTAAGATGAAAATGCTTGGGAAAGCAACAAATGAATAACGAGTCGGGAAAGAAACGAAATAAAAGGTAAAAGTTCACTTCAAAGCGAGCCACCAAATATTACGGGAAGAGTCTTATTTATTATATGACCTCAGACTTGCAAGAGAATTGGAGCTAGGTCGACAGAAGTGGATCGGCACAAGTATACATACTAGGACGATAAAACTCACCAGTAACAACTTCTCTTTCACCAGCAATTAAACGGCATAAATGCGTACCACCTGATCAATCTTGGCACGACAAACTGGGCAACCCCATTTTTTGGCCTTAATTTCATTCAGACAAGACATGCAACCGGCCAAGTGGCCACAGGGGATGCAAGCGCCCTCAAGCGGAGCGTCCAAGCATATAGTACAAGATGATGTAGCACTATCCTTGTTCTTTTCATCAACTGTACTAGATACAGCATCCACATTTGGTGAAGATAAATCAACAGGGCTCATGTCAATTGACGGATAGAGAATCGGACCATCATCCTTAGCCGCATCCACAACTGGAGGAGCTGATGGCATAGAAACGAGAGACGGATTCTCTAGAGTTGGCTGGACGACAGAGGGAACGTGATTGTAGATTTCGCCGTCCTTAGCTGAGCTGCTGGTTGAACCAGCTTCTTGAATCTCACATTTGCTCCCGCTTGCCTCGTGGCTAGTGGAGGCCGTTCCCGTAGTGTAGTTCTCTTGGTGACTTGTTCTATTCATGGAGTTGGCTGTACTTGTCGAAGCATCCGTCCCAGATCCTATGTATGTATCAGTACGTGGAGGTCTCTGATGTGCAGCAGACTGAAGGGATGCATTAATAGCCATAGCTAGCTCCTCATCTTCGGCTGATGGAGCAGTCGGGACTTGATTGTTGAAAGGAAATACTGGATGCGTCACCTGATTTTTAAGTAATTGAGTTCTAAACCTTTTAACAACAGAAGAAAAGATAAATACACCCAAACACACACACACCGGAAAACTGTTATGCATATATAAAAGGAAAAGGAAAAAAAAAAAAAAAAGAAGAAGAGACGCAGAGAAAAATCGATCTTCAGAAGAGAAGAGAATCCCTAATTTTTACACAAAAGCACATAAATTTGTTCCTAATAAGATTTCAGATCACATTCCAGAATCATTATCCCATGAGTCTTGAGAACAGTTGATATCCTTGCTGACCAATTGAAAGCAAAACGTAAAATTTGGGAAAATTGGCTGTTCGCAAGATGCTGTCTAGAAGGACTTACTTTGTACTCAACCCCCAACATTACAAATCAAGGGTCAGTTCCATGTAAAGCATATTATGGAAGTTGAAACATCAAAGAATGTCGTACCTGGGGGATTCCTTTACAAGCATCACAAAACCTCTTTAGTTGGTGCTTTTCATTTTCATGAGCAGGTGCAAGTTTAATACGTGTACCTACAAAGCCAGGGAACAAACATGAGGCACACTTAAGAACACATGTTAAGGCATAGTGCCAAGCAAATAACTAGTATGACCTCTCTTCTCATCTGCCTATTTGAACAAAGACGACTGTTTCTCCTCTCAAGTGCATATTAGCATCAGTTTTCAAGTAATGGGAAGGATATCAAAGAAAGACCAGCGCGCTAATAATTAACTAAATTTAACTTGAATTGGGTTAAAGCATACATAATACCACAGGGAGAACAAATCTTTTGATATTAAAAATCATGACGATAAAGCCAATTGTCAGAATGTTACCCAACTGCCAAAGTACATTTTCCTCCCCACAGAAAAAACATTGACGAAAAAGCAACCAACCAGAAAATTTAACATCACTTCTGAAAACTTAAACATAGATATCTCAATTTGATCAGTTTGACTAACAAGGCAGCACTCTTGACCTTGAAAGTGGTTTGACCTGTTTAAGATCCAATATTCTAAAACCCTGCCTCTTGGGAGGACTTAATGGCTCATTTCTCTCCAACGTCTTCTGAGTATGCATAAAGATAAAAGCAGACAACCTACCTAGATATACAGACCTAGTGGTAAGGACGTACTTTTAGAAAAATCAGAAATGATTGCTGCTGGATCGGTCTGGTTAAAATTTGGTTCTTCCAGGTTGGCCTTCCATAGTGGAATGGTCGTGCGTGGTTGGGGATCCTGATCAACATGGTTAAAATTCAACAAGAGGAACATCACCTTCATGGATGCAGTCCAAGGCAATACCAGAGTGATATGAAGAATTTTCATAATTAATGAAGAAGAAAAGTGATAGAGACCAGGTTACCTGCAAACCAGCATAAATAGCAAGCTCCAACTTGAGAGGCTTTCTAAGATTGCGGGAACCACAAGGCAAGATAACCACCCAACTGCATAGATATTAGAGAAAAAAAACCATTATATTCTTTCAAAATGTGACTGAACTAACACAAGGAGATCGTCAATGAGAAATGCAAAAAGAATATGCCTCAGACAATCAGGAGGGGTAGAAAAATGATAGAGAACAAGTAAAAGAGGACCACTGTAGTAGGCTCCTATCCCAACCCTTTAATTACATTAAAAAGGATGTGACATTCAGATGATGACATTCTAACTCACGCAACAAAATCAAAGGAAATGAGAACAAGCAATCTATGAAAGAACCATCCAAAATGAAATTACAAAATTAATATTAGTTAATGAACAATTCCAACAATAAATTTGGTATTCTACCCACACTTTTCTTGAAAGCAATTGAGGGGCAAGAAGTTCCAGAAAGCCAGGTCCATAAAGTTCTTTAAGCCAACCGGAGAATAAACAGATATGCCCCTGAGCAGCAAAACAGTGAGAGGTAAACCGTCATACTCACGGAATACATGGCAATCAAACTGAACCAAAATAATTGCACTAAGATAATGACAAAGCAGGCAAGTACCTCAATTGTGCGGACAACATTGCTATACCCTTTGGCTCTCGCAACATCAAGTGGGGTTTGACAATCATCATTCATTACTAGTGGATTTGCTGAAGTTCCAGACAAAGAATAAATGGAAAAATAATACACGTAGTAAGTGCATGTACTCTTCTCTGCTCAAATTCATCCTAAATAACAGTGATGCATGTATACACACCTCCATGTGAAAGAAGCAACTTTACAGTATGTTCAAGTCCTCTTTTTGCAGCATGATGTAAAGGAGTTCCTGCATGGCGACCTTCAAAGGAAGAAAACAACTTAGGAAGATGAAAACACAGAAAACTATGAAGTCAGAAAACGCTGAGACCAACCACTATATCTCACTGAATAATCATTATATGAAAGAGGCTGCTAAAAGAACAATGTGAAAGCAATATACAGACTAACCAAACATGCGGATGTAACAAATCCACAAGGTTAATGATTCAAATCAATGTTCTCACAGGTAAATTGAAGAAAAACAGAAGAAAAATAAACAGATAAGGCGAACGTACAAAATCAAAGAAGATAAAAATGAACACAACTCAAACATGAACCAGGAAATCGTTTTAGTACTTATCCCATTCAGGCTATCAACACGTGTTCACATTTATGCAGACCAATCATAAGTCTACACCCAAGTCCAAGAGAATTTGAGACATAGGTAACAATCATTTCTGAGATTATAGTTAGCATGGACACAGTCAATTTATCATAACAATTGTCCATACAGGTGCCTTTTTCCTATATTTACAAGCCACCATATTTAATTAAACAAAAGTCCTTTCAGTTTCATGCATAATAACTCTAAGAAGGGTTAAGAGAAAACAAATACATAATCGGGATGAACTGCAAATCATGAAACATTTTTGTACCAGATTTACAACGGCTACAACCAAAAAGTCATTTACCTGGTCGGTAAGCATTGACATTGGCCCCCAATTCGATCAGAGTTTTTGCAACATTATAAAGCTCTGGATTCATGCAAGCTACAACCAATGCAGTCTTGCCTTCACTATCAATCCACTGCCACCACAAAAACCGTTTCGAACATATAACATACATCTCAAAGAATGAGTACATTTCTAAACAGACAGCTTAAAATCATGCCATCTAATTGCAAGTCGTCTAGTAGTAACAATAGTCAGCACCGGTGCCGCCCGGGCAAACTTCCTGCCGGACCGCCAACCCCCAGATCAACAAGAGAGGACAAAACCTTGGCTCTGCCACTGATTCAGCATCTAATGCTGTGATCAACACATACTTTATGCATTTTTATACATGTTAAGCCCATACTTTTACAAGTAGAAGAGCATTAACATTGACATAAATGTGCATTTTGAACACAAAGTTTGCATTACATATATCTACAAAAAACTATATAGAACTTCTGTATGTGAAGTTCCTATGGAAGCATAGCCAAGTTAGACTTGAAATTTCAATCTAATTAAAAAATAACCCATCTTTTCTACTAAAAACACCCAAAAATCCTGTTAAAATACTCATAATACACAGAGCGGCTCACTTATGCAAGCAGCAGTCACTTTTCACCACACAATCCAACAAAATTGACATGGGCATTGACTAAAATCAGTAATCATTCACACACATATGCATATAGCATGTAGATGAGCACACTAGTATACAAAAATTTGCCAACTCGATACCTCAAGGCCAGCCCCTTGACTTCGGAGAGCTTTGATGCCTTCAACATTCCCATAATTCACCTGCTGATACAATAATTCATCTTTAGATTGCTGCTGCCCCATTTTCGTCCAGGTTGAATTCTTTCCCCTTAAAACAACAAAAAGAAAAGCACTGGGGAATCCTCCAATCTCAGTAAGAACAAGAAAACAAAAAGGCGCCCTTGAATTTTTCGGGGGAAAGAAGAAAAGGGTATCGAAAAAGCTCGTCGACTTTTTTGCTCGAAGAAATTGTGAATTGTGGAGTAGGAAGTTTGATCAGTCAGACACAGATAAATGCGAGATTTCTTAAGAAAGAAGGGAAAGTAGCCGAGCCGTAGCCATTTCTTGGATTTTGTGGATTTCCTTGCTTTTATTCTTTAATGCAATCGTCCATAAATAATTTTTTTGACTAATTTAACTTTACAAGCTTGATTAAAGGGTGTTTACAATAGTTTTATCTTTTCTTGTAGGAATAAATTATTGGAATATAATAAGAGCTAATTTAATTAGCGAAGTTAAGATCCCTTAATTTTGAAGGTCGTAATTCAAAGCCCTTCAGCTTAGCGAGGGATGTTTGTTGTTCTACTAATAGTAGATGATTAGTATAAATTGTATAGTTGTTTGTAATTTATTAAATGTAAGATATTTGATATCAATTATTATAATTAATTTATTCAAAATAAATAATACTTTATGGAACTTAAAAAAAAAATGAGTAAATTACAGCTACCTCCCCTGAGGTTTGGCATAATTACAAATACCCTTCGTTGTTTGTTACAAATATATCCCTGAGATTTGTAACAGTCTAACAAATAACCCATTTCCATTCATTTTTATGGGTGAACTGACCGTTGCCTTTATGCAAACTGAATTATTCTTAAAATTTTTTGAATTTTTTTGGACTATGATACGCAGGAAGATGTTTCTTAATTTTTTTACACAGAGGAGCAATAATGCAATTTGACTCGATTGATTTTTCTACAATTCTAACTAAAAATTCAAGAGTAAAATGGTCAATTTCAAACCTTTAGTTGAAAATTATAAACCTCGGGGGATATTTGTAATTTTTCAAATAACGAGAAAGTATTTATAATTATGCCAAACCTCAAGGGAGATGGTTGGAATTTACTCAAAATTATATAGTTAAATTCACTTTGCCCCCTCTAATATGGGGTGTCGTCAAACACCCCTTGTACTATGTAAATATTCAAACAACCCCTTAAAATTTATTTGTTATTAGTTGATTCATTAACGGCGTTAGTTTGTCCATTTAAAATTACTATAACAACCCCATACTTTGCAAGTTAAATTCCCAAAAGTCAAAGCCACTAGAAAATTTATTATTTTATTAATACAAAATTTCAATTTTTTCACTAGAGGCGTATTTTAATGTATGCTTCTTGAACATGATGATATCTTTTGTATATTTTAATTCTAAATTATTTTTAAGAAAATTGTTTATGTTTTATTGAGACAGTGATATTATAAGTTTAGACATGTGTTAATATTTTTGATATGGTAATATTAAAATAAAATACTTATGCATTATTGATACAAAAAAATTTGGTAAGTAAATAGTTTCATGTTGCCTTTACATAATGCAATGAAAAAAATTAGATGAACCTCCTTTGATTTTTTTTATACTTATTCAATTGACGTTCCATTATGTCTAACTGCTTGGATCGGTATGTGAAATTGTCAAGTTTACAGTATTGTGAGGTAGATTTTCATTATTGAGTGAAGGTTCTCGTTGATTACCTGTATAAAACTTGATTTTTACTTTATTTTTTCTATATTTTTGGTCCATATACTTCAACTATGAAATTATTGGAAATTTAGGAAAATATAAATACATATTGTTGACAATAAAATATTTTGAAATAAATTATCAATAAAAGTCCAAATAAATTAGCTAATAATTGGGTTCCAAAATAAAAGTTCATAATAAATTTGGGCCTATCGTATAAAAGAAATTAAATTTATAAGCCCATATTAAATTTGGGTCTTATGTATTTTTACGGTCAATCAAAAATAAATATAAATTTATTATTTTGGGTTGGCTAAATTGGGCCAGGTACATGTTCAAAATGCAGTCAATCAGAGGACTAGTTATGTCAAAGCCCACGGTGATAACGCCCAATGGAAGTTAACCCAAGCTGCTAAAGCCCAACTCACGCCTATAAATAGGGGCCTCAACCTCACAAAAAGACATACAAACATACATAGCAAAAATCCAGCAAGAGCAAGTCCAAAACATTTTGCGACGACGAAGCTCTGCAACTACAAGGCCTTGATACAATATTTCAAGGTAACACGTGATCGCCTTTTATAAATCAGAGAGAGATTACACATCCGATTCAAGAACCAACTCCAAACCCTTGAATCCACATTCGTAGAGAAGAATCATGGGGTTACTAAAGTTTGTAAACCACTATTATTCAAATCTATAGATCTTATTTGGTCTATATGTTTTCTTGCAGACACGAAATTTGTGTGAACAAATTTCTTGCACGCCCAGTGGGACAATCTCTGCCCCTCATCCCTTCGTCCTACGTCAGAAGTCGAATAATCACTTCCACACATTCAATGGCACCAAAGAAGTACTAACTCGCCTTGAGTGAGAAGAACATCATCAACTTCACTATTGTCGGTCAATCCTCCACCGGGGCAAGATCGTGGACACCACTCCTTCCGACGGGTCGAACTCAGCAAGCCCTAGCGAGATCAATTCGAAGTCTACTCCATTTGCCACTCTTCCCGCCATGATGACCGAAGCCACAACGATGGAGGAACAAGTTGCTCAGATGGCCCAAGCCATAGTGACCTCCAAACGATCGTGGAAGACAAAGATCTCCAGATTGCTCAGTTGATGAACAAACTCAAGCCTGCTAACATTGGGGAATCAAGCCACAATCACTCGTTTGCTTCAAAACATGCTGGAAAAGAGAAGCAAATGGACGAAGAACCACCAAAGCAAGAGTTCGTTTAAAAGTCTAGTCATTCCGCTGAAAGAATCGGGTACGGCCCGGGAACGCAACGGAAGCGTAAAAACGTGAATTTAAGGCGTAACTAAAACGAGTTCAAAGGGGTGTTCCCTTTGAAGTTCCCGGGTGTTTGGTGTTTGTAAAAGCATAAATAAAGAAGGAGAAGATGCTGGACATGTGGCTAAAGGATTAAAAAAACAAAAGATACATGTAACATAAACGGAAACCAACCTTTGTTCGATATATGTACAACTGGTACTAGTGTTGTTCCCTTTTCGTTTCTTCTTCCGTTCACTTGAGGATCCATATTAGAATCCCTCTAATTTGTCCACACCACACTATGGAATGTATATCCTCTAATCTATTGCTATATAGAAGTGGAGAAAAGAAGAAGAGACACTTCCAAAACAACACAATTGTTTAGTGCCTTTTGGAATGTTTTTAAGTTCAACCTTTCCAAAAGGTATGAACATAAAAAGGAGAGTATTTTCAGAGATTTTTGGAGAGTTTTTGATGGAAAAAATTTGTGCAAGTGTAGCGTCATACCAATTATGTGAATGGTTTTGTGTGTGTAGAATTATTGAATTCAAAATCTAACTTCTATAGTTAACTTCCAAAGCAACCTATATACACACACCACTATTTAGATAACTATGCACCTTTATAGCAAATAAACCACCCATAAAATCACATAATGGCTGGTCACATGTGCCTCACATGTGGAGGATTTTAACTCCTTCACTTGCTATGTATTTTTTCATGGACTAGGACTACTAGTCTTGAACTTTTATCTAATCTAATTAAATTAAGTCCAAACAAAGTCCATTGGGCATTAATTAGTCCAATTAATCTCAATCCAATTGAAGCCCACAAGTTTATTTAATCCAATTAAATAAACATAGGTCTAAACTCTAATTGATTGATCCAATCAATTAATTAAGTCAACCCGATAAATTAATCCAATTAATTTATAGGTTTTAAGTCCAAAAATTAACCAATCCAATTAATTAATTCTTGGATCATCCATCAAATGGATTTCCCAATAAATGATCCAATTTTTTATTTTTCTCCTTGAATTCTTCTAAAATTAATTCCAATTTTATTCTACCAATTTCATAGTGATTTGTGTGTAACTCTTTAGGTTCACCCTCAGCTAGACTTGGGCTTGTGTCCAACACAATTGGTCAATTAAATCAAATTTAACTAACTATTTTTCAATTAACCATTAATCGAAAAACGCCCGTCACCATGGGTGGCCGTCTAGCAATGGTCCATGGCACTAGAGACTAGGTGAATGTTGGCAGTACTACACCAAATGGGGTTTTATGGTGTGTACCGATGCGGCAGGATTGTGTACGATGCGCATCTCATCACAGCACTAGTTGAGAGGTGGCGCCTTGAAACACACACGTTTCACTTGACTGTAGGGGAAGCGACACTAACCCTACAAGACGTCCAAATAATATGGGGACTCCCAATAGACGGACTTGCCGTGACCGGCGTGGATCGGGAGAGATCTTGGACATAATGGCAAGAATATTGTGCTCTTTATTTGGGTTTCACGCCCGATGATGGGGAACTTAGGGGTTCGCGTGTGTCCATAAACGCAATTTTGCGTCACATTACACCGATCAGAATTGATGATAACACACCATTCCCTAATATTGTACAATATGCACGTTGTATGACATTAATTCTTTTCGGTGGGGTGATGTTCCCTGATTCATCTGGGCATCTGGTATCATTACTATATGTCCAGAAATTAGAGGATATCGACGCCGTCCGAAACTATAGTTGGGGCAGTGCTGTGCTCGCATTCTTGTACCGTGAATTGTGTAATGCCAGCACCAAAGGCAAAGCCCAAATTGGTGGCCCGTTGCAGTTACTGCAGGTAAAATTAAATATTTATATTTCTCATTAACTAACTTATTGCAATATTTTATTTTTGACACAAGCTTATTAATTTACAGATTTGGGCTTGGTCGCGTATCACACCAATAACACCCGGTCTTGGTGATGAACGTGTAACGATGGGGCCAATACAAACTTATAATAATCGGCTCCTTCCAATACCACCGTACGGTGCAACGTGGAACAAAAAACACAACTTCACCCGTACTGTACGGTGGACTGTCCGGGTATTTAGAGATATGCTAGATAGCATGACGGCTGATCAGGTAAACAAGACTCATCCTTATGCATATTTATTTATGAATATTAATTACCCACTAATTTAACATATTTGCTTTTATTTCAGTTTCTTTGGCAGCCGTACGACATGAATTTGGAGAACATTCTAGCCTACTCAGATGAGTTCAACCCCCAGTTGTGGACATCAATATGTCCCCTAATATTTTATGCCATTGTGGAAATGCATCATCCCGAATGGGTACTTCGTCAATTCGGAATGAGGCAAGACATTCCACAGGGTACAGACAGTCGGGAATTCAACCTCCATAACATTTCCCGTAGAGCACGTGGGGGCACAGACTGGGAGACTCATCACGCGATATACGTTAGTAGATGGGGTAGACGAGATGAAACGATTGTGCGCCGAGCACCCATTTCCAACGGAAGAGATACAGAAAATGAATATTGGAATTGGTACGGTAGAATAACGCGTCGATTCGTCTCATCATCTACTGATAGACGTGTGGAGAGTGGCTATCAACCTGGACATGCACCAACAATACAACATGTGGTATGTTGTGCAATAAAACTTGATTCATGTTACACCCATTTTTCTCTTAGATTTAAATTCATTATTTTAAAATTGGTGCAGGAGCAATATGCAGAGACCCTTCATCTAAGTGTTCAATCTCCACCAACCAATTTCGAAGAGTCTTTGCAAATGCATCAGCGGTTTATTATCGGAATGACTGAACTTCGTGAAATGCTTTCTCATTTTCCGAGGGATAATCAGCCCGAACAACAAGCAGCACCACATGATAATGCTCCGTCTACGTCCCACAGACAAAGGAGAAGCAGTAGTAGAATGTCTACAAGTTCACTTAGAGGTGATGGTACTATTGGGGCAGATATAGCTGGTCCATCCACAGTGCATACACCTCTAAATGTATATGAAGATTGCTACGTGCCTCAACCGCCCCAACAAAGTGATTGGTTTGATTCAGCTTCATACATGCCAAGCCAACAACCTTATTATGGACAGGTTGATCTTGACCTTGGGCTTGGCACGAGTCAAACATATGTACCAGAATATAACATCTCACCAATTCCATTTCCAGCATTTGGTGCATATCGTGATTATAGAGAGTCTAGTTCTGCAACATCATCAAGTCGGTTGCATATGAATGCAGATAATGATGATAATGTTGAAGATGAACCGATACAAAATATGGGTGAAGAAATAAGAAGACCTCGGCGCCAACGGCACCGACGCACTTGTGGGACGGGCGGTCATTTTTAAGAATTATAATTATTATAATTAATTTTTAAAATTATATTTTTTTAATTTAAATATAATTTTTTTGATGTAATTTTTTTACATTTATATGCGTAGGAATAATAATAATAATAATAATAATAATAATAATAATAATAATAATAATTTTAAAAAAAAAGGAAAGTAGAAGTCGAACTTTGAGAGTTCGACTTCAAGTCGAACTCTCAGAGTTCGACTTTAGCAATTAAAAAAAAAATAAATTTAGGTAAAAGTCGAACTCTCTGAGTTCGACTTTTACCAATTGTGTTATATATATTATAATATTTTTATTTTTGTTATTTTTTATTTTCTTAATATTAAATAAATAAATAAGCCCATCTTATTTTGTATTATAGTTCATGTATATGTAATTTTTTATGTGTTAATTATAAATTTAAAATAGAAGAAGATTAAACTCGTATTATTTTACTTTCTGTGTAAGTCATATGCTCATAGTCATTGCAATTAATTTGTTTGGAGAATATAACAGCTTGATCCATGAGAAATATTCTACGACAGACTATATAGCATCATAAAAGATATATGATATATGTAAACATATGTAACAAATAGAAATGAGAAGAAAACATATAAATTTATTTCTTTTAACATGCATGGCACTGTTAATTACAAAGTTTTATAATTAATCTGAAAATGTAATTATAGTGAAATACTCTGCGACGGGCTATATAGCATCATAAAAGGTATATGATATATGTAATTAATAAAATTATAATTTAATTATATTTTCTAAATGATGATTAAATTTATATTTTAGAAATATTTTAAATTTTGGGAAAGTTAAATAAAGAAATATTTTGTATAATGCATTAATATTAATAAAATTTAAGTTAGAAGAATATATATAAAGAGATATACACAAATATAAGTTTTATTCATACATATAAATTAAAAAATAATATTCATCTTCATAGGAAAAGTTCCCAAAAAATCTAAGTTTATTGAAATCAGCCCACAAATTCATTAGTTTCCTTTACAATCTTCTAGTCGAAAGTGGCTAATTATGATTAGTTTCCTTAATTAGTTTTCGTTAGTTTCCTAAGTTCCTAAATTAATTAAAATTATATTACCGTATTTTACTTAACAACTGATTTTTTAAACACATAATTTAAATTAATATGGACGATCAAAATTAATTATTGATTATGTTATTATATTATACTTAATCATTCTATATTAATTATTGAATATATAATGGAAATCAACCTACAAATTCATTAGTTTCCTGTACAATCTTCCACTCAAAGGGTTAGCAATAGATGTTGCTAAGTTTCATTGGTCTCCACCAGAAATGCAATGAGAATTAGCAATTTTTAGTGTTTTCAATAGAATCTTCAAGTTCACAAAAAATGAGAAAAAAAAAAAAAAAGTACTCAAGCATGTAAGAATTTTTTCTTTTGCTTGAGTGTTAATATTTTTTTATTATCTAAATTTTTTTATAGTTCATGTATATGTGATTTTAATGTGTTAATAGGATCTTCAACTCCACACGAAACAGAAAACAGACAAAAAAAAAAAAGTACTCAATTAGGTATGAAATTTTTCTATTGCTAAATTTTTAATATTATTTTATTGTCTTATATTTTTAATAATTCACGTATATGTACTATTTTATGTGTTAGTTATAATTTTTTTTTTGAAAAAAAAAAGAGGAGATTACAAGTACTCAAGCTGGAATGAGTTCTTTTCTTTTGCTTATTTTCTTAATGTTTGTCTATTATCTTTTTTTGTTTAATAGGTCATGTAATTTTCTATGAATTAATTATAGATTTTTTTTAAAAACAAAACATGATACAAGTAATCACAAGTATGAAAATTTACTTTTACTTGATTTTTAATGTTATGTTATTATCTTATTTTGTTTTATAATTCATGTATATGTGATATTATATGTGTTAATTATAGATTTTTTGTTGTCATGTGTATTTTGACTATTTTATTAATAATATTTGATAGAGAGATTTGCAGTACCACACAAGTCCTAATCTATATATATAGATTATAATGGAGTCGAATAATATTTACTTCTTGAGTGGTGGGGTTGAGGTTTTACAATCAAAAGGTTGTGAGTTAGAAACCTACAAATGAGGTATGGAGTCTAATTTCATAATAATATGTGTATAATATTTCTTTGTTTTCTTTGCAGCTATTGTTGGTAGATTTAGAAATATCATTGTATTGTATACTAAACATTGTAATGGTTGGTTGCTAAATAATAGTTTACTTCTTTCATATTAATTAATTTTCTCCCCCTTCCTCATCACAATTTTTGTTCCAATCCAAGTAATAATTGATTTGTTAATATTTTATTTTATTATTTATTATTGGGATCATTCAATTTTGGTGGTAGATGCATGATAATATATATTTCAATAATGTATAGCTCATCATTAATTATGCTTCATATTTTAAAGTTCTTAACAATTTTTTTATATCAAGTATTATAGTATATCTTAGACTTCATGATAAAAAAAACTAGTAATTGATGAACTCGTTATTATGATAAGAAAAAACTATTAACTGATGAACTCGACTTCATGATAAGAGAAAACTATTAACTGATAGAATTTTATTAAATAAATGTTGCCAAGAAAAGGCATCACATGTACTTGACAGATTGAATAATTCTGGATAAATCAAGAAAATATAAATGTCTTTCACAAAATTCTAAAAATATGAATATTAATAAAATAATAAAAAAAGTATACCGAAACACATTTTGAATAAACATTTGAAATACTATTTATTTAAAACTTATTCAATAGAAATAAAATTGCCAAAAATATTTCGAATACGATAATTTTGAATATGCAATTAAAATAACTAACGATTAACAAGGAGAAAGAAATTAGATAAAGACAACATAGATAAGGCGTTGCAAGTGTTCAACAATAAAGACAATATAGACAATATTTATTAGAGAAGGTTATCCGATGGCCGGTTTTTACTTTCTTGGCTGGAAATATTACGTGGCAGGCCAAGCGGACATATTTTGGGGATTTTTAAACTTATGTGGCAATTTAAATGATGTGGAAGGCATATGTTAGCGGTTGTTACGTACTAGAGGCACGTGCAATCATTTTCCCTCCAATAATTCCCTGGCAGTAGCTTATGCCACGTGCCATTACACATGGCGTTACACGTGTACAAATTATTGGGGAAAAAAAATTACCTACCACGTGGACATCTTTTGGGTTAAATTCAAAATTTAGCTGGAAAAATTGGTAGAGAATCGTAAATCGGACTTAAGTTTATCTATTTTCCAAGTTACAAAACTTAAAAAATGAGTATAGTTATCGGACAACAATTAGTATTAGACATAATTAGCGGACTAATAAAATAATATTTCCTATTAAAATATCATACAAGGAAAAATAAACGAAAAGCAATTTGTTCACCTCATGATCTACATAGGAGAGAGATAGAATAAATATTAGAGAACAACCTTTATAAAAAGCATTTGCTATTTTTGGATTTAAATTTATTAAAAATTTTTCTTAACACATATTTTTTCATTGTTCTTATGATGTAAAAAAATTTTTTTAACTTTTTTCATGCTTTTATTTTTGCTCAAACCATTACCTATATTATAATGACATGGTCAAGATTCATTAATTATGCAATTTTTACAATATTAACAAAGTTTAATTTTGTTATTTGATAGAAGTTTTGTAATTTTTAATATTTATTATGATTATGTAGTTTGAGTGATTTTTTATTTTTTTTGGACTAAATTCCAATTCCATAACAAATAAAGAGCTAGAAGATCACATGTCCATAAGACCTAACAATTAATCAAAATTTAATTTTATTGAATGTGTAACTCTTCATTCTTATTTTGATAATTGTACACTCCTGTAAATTTTATTGATATTGATGCATTGTAATAATTTGGAGAAAAAATAATATTATATTATTGATTTCATTAAAAAAATTCTTAATTAATTTTCACATAATTTATAAATTTTGTAAGATATAACTTTAATCATAGTTAAATTAAAGTCGTGCATAGTATGGGGCACACGTTAGTTAACATATATTTGAAGGAAGTCTTTTGATCAATTCCTTCAATTTTGACCAAAATTCTAATCTTTTAGGATTTTGATTTTTTTATTATAATAAATATTTCTATTTTTAATTTGGAAAGTTAATAACTGATTATTTTAACACATAATTTTAATTAATTTAGGCCGTCAAAAATATTTTTTTTGTTTATGTTACCATATTTTACCTAATAACTGAATTTTTAACACATATTTTTAATATATTTAGACCATTCAAATTAATTATTAATTTTAAACTTGGAATCAGCCGCAAATTGGTTATATATAACTGGAAATTCGAATAAGCCGTCATATGTAATTGGAAATTACACATTGGAATCAGCCACAGATTCGTTATTTTCCTTTACAATCTTCCACTCAAATGGGCTAATCATTTTGCAAAATTTATGATATTACTTATGTTGCTAAGTTTGCAATATTGATTATGTTAAGTTTTATTGGACTCAATCGGAAATGCAATGAGGATTAGCAATCTTTAGAGTCTTCCATAGGATCTTCAAATCCACAAGAAATGAGAAAAAGAAGTACTCAAGTAGGTATTAAATTTTTTCTTTTGCTTGATTTTAATTTTTTATTATCTTATTTTGTTTTATAATTTACGTATATGTGATTTTTTATGTGTTAATTTTAATTTTTTTTTAAAAAAGAGAGATTACAAGTACTCAAACAGGTATGAAATATTTTCTTTTGCTTGATTTTTTATACCTTTTTTATTATCTTAATTTGTTTTTATAGTTCATGCATATATGATTTTTAAGTGTTAATAGGATTTTCAAGTCCACAAAAAACGAAAAAGAAAAAAAGTACTCAAGCAGGTATGAATTTTTTTCTATTTTATGATTTTTTAATATTCTTTTATTATCTTATTTTATTTTGTAGTTCATGTATATGTAATTTTGTGTAGTTAATATATATATACATATATGCATGTTGTGCTACTTTATAATCATATATATATATATATATATAAGGTTCGAATCTTTTTTCCTTACACGTATACAAAGCTCTCTCTCTCTAAAATGGATTCCACCTCTCAAAAACTTTTTTAAACTCAAATCTGGTGGAACTTCAGGACTGAGTTCCATAACTTGCAAATCATCTTCGGTTGTAGAACTAATAGGGCGGTAGGCATTTTGGCTCGTGAGGCAGTAGCCTCAAATTTTGCAACCTCTTTTTCATTTGGGACTTATGTACATAAAGTTTCCCAAGTACAAGTATTAGGAAAAACTCGTGTAACTTACTGTACTAGGATCTTTTTGATTTTATAATATATATAGAGATATATATATTGTTCCAAAAAAAAATTCTCTCTCGCTATAAGAAAATTCACTATGGCTACAAATTTATTGGCTACGGACTAAAACCATGATAAATAATTATTATTAATCATGGTTAAACGAAAACTTTGATAAAAATCTAAATTATCCACCATGAAACTCTTTTTGCCATAGTTATAAGCCATAGAAAATATTTTTCCCATGGCTTTTAGCCAAGGTAAATATTTTAGCCACAATCGCAAATATCACGGTCAATAACCGTTGTATGACCGCGGTGAATAACTATTTCTTATGGCTATTTATTTTTAACCATGACAATTAGTCATGGTTAAATGTTAAATTTTTTTTAGTGTCTCTCGCCCTCTATATATATATATATATATATCAACAGATTAAGGATAATTATAAGTTTGATGAATGCTTATTGGTTGAAAATTGTTCGAAATTGTGACCAAATTGTATAGTTAAGTAGGTATGAAAAATTTCTTTTTGCTTGATTTTTAATATTTTTATGACCTTATTATATGTGATTTTCTATGTGTTAATTATATATTTTAAAAAAATTACAAGTATGAAAACTTTTCTTTTGCTTGATTTTTAATATCTTTTTAGGGATAATTACATAAAACCCCTCTGCTGGGAGCTGCTTCTTCCGCTTTTCAGCAACTGAATGAATGGACTAACTCGAACACACACAGGTCGGTCAGCGGCATCAGGCCCGCTATATGGTTTCTAAACAACCCTGCCTCCTGACGTGTTTTCATTCTGCAAAAAATCGCCTTGTGTTTTAATAATATGCAAAAGGCCCCCTCGTGTTTTGTAAAACACTATGCAAAATCCTTTTTCCGTTAGTTTCGGACGAAAGGTGGGTTACATGCGCTGTTTGTGCGAAAATGTATCTTTTTTTATATTTTTCTCACCTTTTTTGATTTAAAAGACCTAAATACCCTTCTTTTTGTCTTATTTGAATCATTATTTTTTAAACTTATTTTCTGATTTTTATTTTTAAGTTTTTCCATTAATTATATTTTGATTAGATTAATTGTATTTCAACAAATTATTAAATATATTAATTAAATATTGAAATACTTAATAAGTATACAAAATTTTTATATTTTTAATACTTAATAATTTTATATTTTTAATATTTAATAAATATATAAAATTAATATTTTTAATATAAGTATATATTTTTAATATTTAATAAGTATATAAAATTAATATTTTTAATATAAGTATATATTTTTAGTATTTAATAAGTATATCAAATTTTAGAAGTGGGCCACGTCGCCTTCGCCGAGAACTTGGGCGCGCGCCGTTGCCGCCAGCGGCGGCGGCCCCTAATTTTTATATTTATATATAATGTAATATTATATATACATATATATGATTGTATATATATGCATATATATGACTAAATATATAACACTAAAAAATATATTTAAATTTATTGTAATCTGGACCGTTCATTTTCTATCTATTGAAGATCAATGGTTGTTGAAACAAGGGCATAATGAGCAATTTAGGAGAATTTTTAACGCCGTTAACTACAACTGACGGAAGGGGAGAATTTGCAGTGTTTTACAAAACACGAGGGGGTCTTTTGCATATTTTTAAAACACAAGGGGGGGTTTTTGCAGATATATGAAAATACAGGAGGGCTTTATGTAATTATTCCATCTTTTTATTATCTTAATTTCATTTTATAGTTCATGTTTATGTGATTTTAATGTGTTAATAGAATCTTCAAGTTCACAAAAAACTCATCTGAAAAAAAAAAAAGGTCCACAAGAGACGAAAAAGAATTACCCAAGCGGGTATGAAATTTTTTCATTGTTTGTTTTTTTTAATATTTTTTTATTATCTTTTGTTGTTTCGTAATTCATGTATATGTAATTTTTTATGTGTTAATCATAGATTTTGAGGAAAAGAAGATTAAACCCATATTATTTTGCTTTCTGTATAATTGATTATTCTCATTATGTTCGATAATCTAATATCTTTTTTCAAAATAATTTTTTTGATTATTTTTTATTAAATTTATATCTAAAAATAATACTTTAATATATATGTACTTCTTTGATAATAAGTTATTTGATAAGTTTTGTAAAATTCACCTTTTTTTTTTTCTTTTAGAAACAAGTCGTGAAAAGTAATGATAGCATACTGCTATTTTTATGATTGAAAATTTTGTTGTAAGAGACATTATATAATAAAACGATGTAAAATTGATATAAAAATTTGTTACATGGGTAGTAGTATAAAACCATTATCTATATATAATAAAATAGAATCATTGAAATTATCCACTTAAGCGCCACGTATACGTAGACGTGGACATCCTCAATCAGCTCCATTTTTGCCAAATGAAAATTTACAAGTTTTTAGATAAAAAGAAACAAAACTATTTATACTTATGACATGTTTATCCAAAATATATATATTTATCCAACAAATAAAAGTTTATTTGATTCAAAATATCATTAATATAAATATCAATTATTACTTTAAAATTGAAATTATTTATATTATCACTAATCCAATACTAATTTTGTTTTAAAATTGAAATGATTTGTATTATTTATTTATTTATTATTAAAGCACATGTTTGCTTTGTGGTAGTCTTTTTTGAATTTTTTTTACCACTTAATGAAATAAAGTATCTTTTATTTAGGTAATTATTTACCTTATTTATTTTTATTTTGAAGCACATATTCATGATTCATTTTAAAGCTCACAATTATTGTTCACCTTTATCCAAAAAATTCACTTATAATTTAAGGTAATTAGTTAGTAAAAAGTTTAACTTCATTTTTATATTCAATACACGTTTGTATTTTATACTTATTAATTACTTTAAGTTTAAGTTTTTAGATTTTTTATTGTTTATTTATGTTTATATTTTCAAATTTTAAATTAGTAATAAACCTATTTCCTTATTTTATTAAAAATACAATTTTTCCATGCCTTGGCACGGGGTACTAACTAGTTTTATTATAATTATGTTACATCCAACAATTAAAAAGGTCAATAAGAGTTAACAATTCATCAAAATTTAATTTTATTCGACGTATATCCCTTCATTCTTATTTCGATGATTGTAAACTTTTGTAAATTTTTATTGATATATATATGCATTGTAACTTGGAGGAAAAAATTAATGTTATATTATTGATCTCATTCAAAAAAAATCTTAACTAACTTTCACATAATTTAATTACAAATTTGTAAGATATAATTTTAGTCATAACTAAATTAAATTCATGCAAAGCACGAGGGACACTCTAGTACTATTACAAAAGAGAAGGGGTCTTATATATACAAAGTGGTAGTTTTTATAGCACTACACCAAATTATTATAATACCAAATATTATCGGACAGATTTTATATGTGAGATTGTAAAACAATGATAAATTTTAAGTTACAGGAATAAATTAAGAGCTTCAATAAAATAAAAATATTACTAAAAGTTATGCGTGCAAGTACTGCGTTCCACGGTTTTTAGTAATCCATATGGTACATGTTTATGCGTGCAACAGGAATAAATGAGATTGTTAACAAAATTATTAAGTTTAAAAAAAATGCGTATATATCAATACATATAATTTAGAGAACTAATAAAAAATTCAATTTAATTAAAAAGCTTAAAATTAGAACTATTCCGTCTTTAGTAAAAAAATATCAATACATATAATTGATAGATTGGTTAAAATAGGTATTAAGTTTATATACAACAAAAACAGTAAAATGGTGACGAACAAATAAACACGGACAAAAAGAAATGTATATATCTACTATGATAAATATTATATATTATCCTTAACAATTAATTTATTATTATATAAACGATCTATTCTTTTATATATATATATATATTGTTTGAGAATTATTTATAAAAAGTTTATTTGAGTTATCTAGGGTAAAGAATAGATTAAGTAAAACTTCACTATTTAATTTGTAAGAGTTTTTTTTTTAGGAAAAGAGCGATGAAATTTCCATTACTAACAAAAACAAGCTTACAGAGTCTCACCACACCTCGGCAGTGAGCCCAAGTGAATATACATCATAGAAAAGAACATCCAGCCACTAACAATCAACTATGTAATGGACAGATGGAAAGGCGGAGAAGCCAGTTACAACAGCAAATCCGCTACCTGTTCTGAGCTGACTGGAACGGTACTCGCCCCTTCTGCCGCGCCTCCTGATATTAAGACAGTACAAGCGCGGCCTCCTTCACTACAGCCCCGGCCTCCTGTACCTTCCCCTCCACGAGCCGACTGTTTCTATGCTTCCAGAGGGCCCAACACATTGTTACGAACCAGGCTTTATCCTGAGTTTCACCATATTCCAGCCCTCTAAGCAGCCATCCCGCAGCACCCTCCCTCCAATCCGCCACGACGCGCCAGGGGAAATTAGAAACTACCCAAGCCAACCGAGCAAACTGACACTCAAGGAAAATGTGTTTCACAGTCTCACTTGCCGCCCCACATACTGCACAGCGAGTGTCCACATCTCGGTGTTGACGGGCCAACTTCTCTAGTGTAGGGACAGCCTCTGAACATATCTTCCACCCAAGCACCTTAACCCGAGGGGGCACCGGCAATGACCACAAGCATCTCCACAGCTTACCTGGGTTCGCCACGCTGGTGGGGGAGGTCCTCGAGGACGATGCTACCTCCCGTGCTTCAATCTCCACCAGCAGCGAATACGTGCTCTTCTCAGAGAATTTTCCATTCTTTGTCCGCCGCCAAACCACTTCATTGTATTGTGTAGTATTCGCTCCGCATCCCTCCCTCAACATGTCCCTAGTTGAAAGGATACTCCTCCATGTGAGGGATGGGCGAGTGCCCACCATCGCCAACCAGAATGAAGTGTTCGGGTAGTATCTGGCCTTAAGCACTTGGCTGAGTAGGGACCATGGCTGCGCAATCAGTCTCCACCCTTGCTTAGCAAGGAGTGCTAAATTAAGCAGCTTGGGACTACGAAATCCTAGACCGCCTTCTGCCACTGGCCGACACATTTTCTGCCACGCCACCCAATGCACCCTTCGTGCCCCCCGATTTTGCCACCAAAAGTCCGACATTACTGACTCTAATTCCTTAATGAGAGAAGCTGGTAGCCTAAAGCACGACATTGCGTAGGTTGGCAGCGATTGTAGGACTGCCTTAATGAGGACTCCTTTGCCGGCTTGGAATAACATCTTACCGTTCCATCCATGCACCCTAGACCAAAACCGATCCCGAACGTTAAGGAACAACATTCTGCGCGACCTTCCTGCCCCTGCCGGTAGACCAAGGTACCTATCATGTGCCGGTACTAATTGGACACCGAGGACATCCGCCAACCTCCATTTTTGTGTACTCCGCGATGAGCCGCTCACCGTCATGCTCGATTTAGCATAGTGGATCACTTGCACCGATGCTCGAGCGTACTGTGTTAGAATCTTTTGGATTTCCCGTAGCTGTGCCATCCTCGCCTCACAGAACAATAGAGTATCATCCGCAAATAAGAGATGAGAAATTTGCGGTGCCCCTGCACTCACCGCCACTCCCTTAATAGACCCCCCCTGTTCTGATCGCTACAACATCACCGAGAATACCTCTGCACAAAAGATGAACAAATAGGGGGACAGGGGATCCCCTTGTCGGATCCCCCGTTCCGGATTAAAGAAACCGAACTGTGAGCTATTCAATGTTAGCGAATATGAAACGGTGGTTACCAACAACATAATTAAATCAACAAACATCCTCTCAAATCCTAGCCTAAGTAAACTATGCCTAAGGAACGGTCATTCCGCCCGATCATAGGCTTTGCTCATGTCAAGTTTTAGCGCAACATAGCCCTCCTTGGACCGAGACGAGACTTTGAGAAAGTGATTTAATTCGAATACGAGAAGAACATTGTCAGTAATCAATCGACCAGGGATAAAAGCAGATTGGGTTGGGGACAAAATATCATTGATGATACCTTTAAGCCGATTAGCAATGCATTTGGAGGCAGTTTTAATAACGACATTACACAGGCTGATAGGGCGTAACTGAGACACTATCTCAGAGTTATCTATTTTCGGAATAAGAATGATGTGGGTATAATTAAGTTTGTGCAGCAGAATTCGATTATTGTGAATCTTAAGCACAGACGAAGTAACAGCAGGACCAACAACGTGCCAGAATTTCTGAAAAAATATGGGGGACATGCCATCGAGACCGGGGGATTTCAACGGAAACATACCGAATATGGCGCGTTTCACCTCCGCGGCCGTGAATGGAGTAACCAGGAAGGCGTTCATCTTGGGGGTTACACGTGGTTGGATCGAAGCCAGCGCCTCTTCAATACACGCTTCCGATGGACGCTGGGATGTGAACATCGAACGGAAGTGCTGAAGCAAAATGGACTGAATGTCAGCCTCTGTTTCCCTCCACACCCCCTCATCATCCTTCAGTCTGTGAATATTGTTCTGCCTCTTTCGTTCCGACGCACGGGCGTGGAAATATCGAGTATTCCCATCCCCGTCACGCAACCAATGTTCCTTACCCCGCTGTTGCCACTTAATCTGCTCATGACACTCAATATCCCGTAATTTCTCCCGGATTTCCTGCATCTCTGCCTGCACCCCTTCACTAGACCCTCCTTCATCAAGCTGGGCATACCTTGTTTCCAACTGGTGTCTATCTCTGATGGACTTCTTTACCACCTCTCTGTCCCACTTCAGCAAGACCTACGATAAGCTTGAATTTTCTGCACTAATCCGGAATGTGTATCACTAACTGTGTGCACGTCCCAAGCGTCCTTGATGACGTTCGCACAACTATCCTTTTGCAGCCATCTCGCCTCAAACCGAAAGGGTGGGGGCTTTCATTTTACTTCGCGTGCTTGAGACCGATTGGCGAACTCGATGATTAGTACTTTATGATCGGATTCTTTTGCCGATTTGGCTGACACTGAATAGACTGGAAACCAATCCACCCACCTGGAGTTTGCATAGCCTCTGTCCAGTCGGGCCCAAACCGTATGCGGCTCTTGCCTTCTGCTGCACCAGGTGAACTTTGGCCCTCTATATCCCAAGTCTGATAAACCGCAATCAGTCAATGCCCGTCTGAAATTATTCAACACAGAGCTCGAGGTTCCCCTGTTTTTCGTGGAGGAATAGGAGCTCATTGAAGTCGCAGGCACAAAGCCAAGCGGCGCCTGACTGTCTGCTCAATGCACGCAAAGTGTCCCATGTCCGTTTCCGTTGCGTCGAATCTGGATCACCGTAAAACCCTGTAAACCTCCAGGCCGCTCCCCCTTCCGCTGTTAAAACCCCGGCATCAATATGGTGCTTAGAGAAGGACCGCAGTTGTATAACTACATCCTTCAGCCACAACAGACCCAACCCACCCGAAGGTACACACACTCCAAACAAATTCAACCGCTACTTCACCACCTCAAATTTCCGATCATTACACTTCGTTTCTGATAGGAAAACCAACACATGGCAATGTTCTCGGATTAGTTCTCCGAGCTTACGAACCGTCGACGTCGCCTCGAGATCTCGACAGTTCCACACCAGGCCTATCATTGCACTCAGCGGGGCTGCTCCGCAGCCGCCGCCGCTTCATCATGAACGAACGCCCCCTTAATTGCCAATTTTTTTCTTGCAGATTCATCTCCACTAAACACCCCTTCCTCTTCAGGTTACCCCTCAGTCTCCTACCCCCTCTTTCCCCTTGCACCCTCCCCCTGCGTTCCCTTCCCAAAACACCACCTGCAGAGGACGTAACTGGAACCTGGACTAGACAATCCAGCGGGCTTGAAGGTGAGGGCGATTCAACAGATTTTGGAGAGGAAATGTCCAAAGCTTCCTGCCAAGCAATACTCTGCTTTCACCTAAAACATTGCGTCAGGGATGGATGAACTTTCTAGGGCACGATGGATTTGGGGGAGAAGTGATTGTGAGTGATGATGTTGATTATAGCTGAGTGGGGATGATCGGGTTTGAGTCTCGGGTTGGATTCGGGTTAGACCCAAGTGTCGGGTTTGGGGTTGGGTTGGAGGCTCGGGTGGGGTTCGGGTCAGGCCCAGATTTCAGATTTGGGTTTGGGAGGGTAGGTGGGCTATTGGGTAGGGCTGACTGTCTTGGTATAGGCGGGCCTGGGCCAATTCGAGAGAGAGATTTGGGTTGTAGTGTGTCTCTCAGGGTTGGGCTGTTATGAGGGCTTACGTGTGGACTCACCTGCGGACTCGGGTTCAGGTGTGAGCTCGATTGAGAGCTCGAGTCTGGTAGGTGTACTATCTTGCTGGGCCACTCAATGTTGATTGGCCCATTTTGCTGACATGGCCCCATCGTTTGGATTGAAGGCCGCTCCGTAGTATTCGGCCCAATCCCCTCTCCACCTGCCTCCCACGTTTCACCACTCTCCTAGTTCCTCCGCACCCCACTCCCCCAGTCTCTCCCCCTCCTTCGATGGTGCCACCACTGTCTCTACTGTCGCCGCCCGCCTATTTTTCTAACCCCTGCCGCCAGTCTCCCCAAAATAAAAAATGTTGATTCCCCTTCTCCCGTTCTCTCTCGCCCCTCCGCCATACGCCGTGTCTCCTCTCCCCTCTGCCCCCGGAAAACATCCCTGCCCCACCTATCCCAAGGTAGCGTCCTGTTGTCGATTCACGAAGCCATGCCCCATACTGGCATTCTTCCGATTCCGGTAAGGACCCAAACTCAAGAGAAAGAGGGCAATCTCGGAGGATATGCCCCAGTACCCCGCACCGGTAGCAAAAGTTGGGGAGACGTTCGTATGTGAACGAGATAGTACGTTCCCCTTCGAGTGCCCTAATGCACAAGAATCGTGACAGTGGTTTCCGAATATCCAATAAGACGCGTATTCGAACACTAGCCCCCATGCCAGAGGGGATCGCCCATGATCGGAATCAATAAAAGCCCCTATCCTGTTACCCACTGATTCAGCCACTTCCCGTGTCATCATCCGCAGCGGTAGTCCGTGAATGTGCACGTGAAAAGCGCACCAATGCAGTTATACTTCCATCGGATTGTCCTCCTCGAACATAGTACTAAATATGATCAGATTCCTGTCGAAAGTCCAAGGACAGCCTTTCAATGCTCGTTCTCTATCCACCTCATGTTCAAACCGGAGTAAGAACCTATTTTCCGCCATTGGCTGCAAGGTCATTCCCCCAGTGGTCGCATGAGTGACTGCAACATGGATGTTAGAACATCATAGCGATACGCCCTCGGAGTTAGAAGCCTGCCCACCAACAGGAAACCCCCCGGTCACCTCCCCCTATCCACATGCCAGAGGTAATATTTAGTCCATCTGCTTCATCCTCCGTCAACCGTAGGGATCTCCCCAGTCTTTCAACCTGCGAGTCCATCGGGAGCATCCGTAACAAAAAGGAGTCTTTGGACCCCCCACCAGAACCCCCAAGATGAAGCAGTACCTGTACCCACTCACCTGCACACGAAAACGGAAAAAACACCACAAACAAGACACCAGCAGTAAGCGAAACAAGACGACAAAGGAGAAAAAGAAAACAATAGACCAAAAAACAAAAAGAAACAAGGAAGAAGCAAGAAAATTATTATTTCCAAAATATTTATAGTTATCCAAAATATATATATTTATCCTTATGACATGTTTATCCAAAATATATATATTTATCCAACAAATAAAAGTTCATTTGGTTCAAAATATTATTAATATAAATATCAATTATTATTTTAAAATTGAAATTATTTGTATTATCACTAATCCAATACTAATTTTGTTTTAAAATTGAAATGATATGTATTATTTATTTATTTATTAATAAAGCACATGTTTGCTTTGTGGTAGTCTTTTTTGAATTGTTTTTACCACTTAATAAAATAAAGTATCTTTTATTTAGGTAATTATTTACCTTATTTATTTTTATTTTGAAGCACATATTCATGATTCATTTTAAACCTCACATTTATTGTTCACCTTTATCCAAAAAATTCACTTATAATTTAAGGTAATTAGTTAGTAAAAAGTTTAACTTCATTTTTATATTCAATACACGTTTGTATTTTATACTTATTAATTACTTTAAGTTTAAGTTTTTAGATTTTTTATTGTTTATTTATGTTTATATTTCAAATTTAAATTAGTAATAAACTTATTTTCTTATTTTATTGAAAATACAATTTTTTCGTGCCTTGGCACGGGGTACTAACTAGTTTTATTATAATTATGTTACATCCAATAATTAAAAAAGTCAATAAGAGTTAACAAATTCATCAAAATTTAATTTTATTCGACGTATATCCCTTCATTCTTATTTCGATGATGGTAAACTTCTGTAAATTTTTATTGATATATATGCATTGTAACTTGGAGGAAAAATTAATTTTATATTATTGATCTCATTCAAATAAAATCTTAACTAACTTTCACATAATTTAATTACAAATTTAATTACTAAATTAAATTCATACATAGCATGAGGGACACTCTAGTACTATTATAAAGAAAGGAGTTTTATATATATAAAGTGGTAGTTTTTATAGAAAGAAACAACAGTGCTCGGCCTCTCACGGTGAGTTAACCTTAATTCCTTTAATTAATGTATCTGGTTGATAACTAATGATTAAATTGAACATTTATTCATTCTTTTGATTATCGAATTAAGTAAATGATTTTATTTATTTATTATTTAGTGATTAGTTAACTAATTTACTTTTAGACGATTATGTTTAGGGGTGCAAACGAGTCGAGCTCGGCCAAAAATTCGAGCTCGAGCTCGACCACTTGAGCTCGACGAGCTCGTATCATACAGGCTTGAGCTCGAGCTCGAGCACCAGACTAGGTGCTCGAGCTGGAGCTCACAGTGCTCAGCTCACGAGCTCGATTTTTTTTTTTTCTAAAACAACGGAAATATATGGACTATTCTATATTGGAATACATTATTCAAAAATTTAATATGAACTAGAAAGAAGACATTCACAAAAGGCAAAAAAAAAAAAAAAAGCAATACGATAAAAGAATTAAGTTCAATGCTCAAACTAACAAGTAGCACCCATAAATTAAATTTAGCTAAATTTGTACAACCCCATCAGTCCAAGCATTTAAGTTTACAAGCAACCCATTGAAACAATAAAAAAGCTAAACATTGCAATCAATACGTAAGCATCAACAAAACACGGGGTGCTCTCCATGTTTATCATATGACAACTCATATGAATTGTATTAAATATATTTTTACAAAAAAATTATCAAGACGTACTAAATTATTGATTATGCTTGTTTCTAGATAATATAAACCAAAATACCATATGTTAATATCATCTAAAACTTAAATATAAGATATTGTAATAATTCTAATATATGGTAAATTTTGAAATAAATGCATTTTGTTGTAGTAGATATTAAAATTATAACGATAAAATTCATACAAACTGTCTTGAATATTCATTTTTAAAAAAATTATCAAACGTATTAAATCGTTGATTAAGCTTGTTTTTGGATAATATAAATTAAATTGCCATTAATATCATCTAAAACTAAAATATGACATATTGACTAATAATTTACTATATGATGAATTGCGAAACAAATGCATTTTGTTGCAGTGAATATTCTAATGTAACAATAAAATTCCTATGAATTGTATTGGATATTTATTTAAGAAAATATCAAACTCGTACTAAGTTGTTGCTTAAGTTTGTTTTTAGAATATATAAATATACCATATTTTATTATTATATAAAATTAAGGGTTAATTACATTTAGACCCCCTCTGAAAATGTATAATTACACTTTCCTCCAAAAAAATTTTGAAATTACATTTACACCCTCTCTAAAAATCCTTTGTTTACACCTGACCTCCATTCGTTAAAGTTTGGGCGGAAAATGTTCATTTCAACAAAAATAATTACATAAATTTTCAATTTTACCTCTCATTTAACATTCTCGTGCAATAATTTTGTACTTATAAGGAAAAAATATAATAATATTGGCCTCACTCGATACATATACGTTACACTTATCCTCTTATAAGTACAAAAATATACATGAGAATGTTAAATGACAGGAAAAATTAAAAATTTATGTAATTATTTTTGTTGACGTGAATATTTTTCGTCCAAACTCTAACGGATGGAGGTCAAGTGTAAATAGAGAATTTTCAGAGGGGGTGTAAGTGTAATTTCAAAATTTTTTTGGGGGAAAGTGTAATTATACATTCTCAAAGGGGGTGTAAGTGTAATTAACCCTAAAATTAAAATAAAAAATATATTGATTAATAATTCTAATATATAGTGAATTTTTAATATAAACTTAATATGATATTAAAATATACTTAAATATATAAATATATGTATAAATAAAAATTAAAAAAATTAAAAAAAAAAAAAAAAAAAAAAAAAAAGGTGTGAGCTCACGAGCCGGCTCGCGAGCTCACGAACACAAGGAATTGAGCTCGAAATTGAGCCGGCTCGCGAGCTTGCGAGCTGGCTCGGCTCAACTTCCACCCCTAATTATGTTAATGATTACTCAATTGAAATATTTGAAATTAATTTTGATTAGCCAGGCTGAAATAGTTAATGAATTTAATTAATTTATTCAGTTAAGTCACTTGTAATTTCATAACTAAACGTACATTCATATAGTGGTTATAAATAATAAAATAGAGTAATTAATTGTTAATTAGATAATCTTTAATCAATAGGTTAGTCCCTAGTAACTAATATTAAGTAATTAATCAGTTTTGCTTGAAAACCAATTATATTTGATTATTAGTTAGTTTAATATTATAATGACTAATTGAAATTAATTAATTACACCTAAATTGATTTTCTGAAAACTGATAGTTAACCGAATGTTAATCAATTGTTTCAATATCATTTTAATTGCTTCTTAATAATTATATTTTCTTGTTAGTAAATAAAATTTGTCAATTACTCACTTAATAAAATTAGGTATTTATTAAGAAAATATAAGAATTATTCTCGTTGACTGAGGACTCCTGGAGATGGAAAATTCTCTCTCCTCTCTCTCATACAGTCCACGCACTTCCTTGCATGCCACGACGAACCCTAATCATATTTCTAGCGACGGTGACGGTGTTGTCGAGGGGCTGACGGCAGAGGACGTTGACGATGAGTTCTGCACCAAGGTGAAGGCTGGTTTCAACTTCCTGGAATTTTTCACCTCGCCTCCAGGGTGCTTGAGGGTGATGCTTCATCTTTGGGGGCCCTCGATTCCCTGAAGGAACGGTGGATGAACATTGTGGAGTGGCCTGCTCCCCTTCAGGCCCTTCCATGGCACCCCCCTGCGGATTCCAACGCTTCTCAAGACGATCTACACCAATCTCTGTTGTCATCCATGCAGAAGTCTTCGACTGTGCATGATCATCGGATTGTTCAGTTTCGGCCGTCTGGGGTGGTTGGGGTAGTTCCCCAGGTGCAGGTGGGCCCTAAACCTACTACTGAGGACCTGCATGCCTCGTGTGCTTACGAAGAGGACCCTGTTCCGCAGCCTCGGGAGCCTGGTATCTTTGTTGGTAATGTTAAACTGAGGCCGTCCCCACGTGTAGGGTATGAGGACCCCTTTGCAGAGGCTTTCCAGCAGTCCACTCGGAAGACACTTCGCTTCATTTCCCCGGACGTGCAGAATGGCGAGATCATTGTTCGACCCGCTTTGGGCGTGGTAGAAGCAGGAACTAGGAGATGGCAAGCAACGGCGGTTGGCTATTTCCTTGGAAGGAAGCCTTTCTTCCGTCACCTAGAAGCTTTTGCCAAATCTCGCTAGACGGATCTTAAGCAGGTTACGGCTACGGCTAGTGGGTTCTACTTCTTCCAATTTCAGAATGTGGTAGCTATGGAAGCGGTAATTGAGGGAGGCCCCTGGCTTTTTCAAGGCCAGCCGATAGTGCTTCAGTGTTGGCATCTGGGAATGTCTCTACGCAAACAGAAACATACTCAGGTTCCCGTGTGGATTCGGCTCATGCACCTACCAGTGGAATATTGGTCTGAGGAGGGTTTGAGTGTTGTAGCGAGTGGGGTGGGTCAGCCCTTGTACACTGATTCCATTACCAAATCCTGCTCGCGCTTAGACTTTACGATCGTGTGCGTTATGGTGGAGTATTCCTCGCGTCTCCCTAAACACTTGGTGGTTCTTAGTCCCACGCTCAGGGCTGGCAAGGAGGTACCTTGCCGAGTGGACGTGGAAAATGAGTGGCTCCCTCGGCGTTGCACCCCTTGCTGCTCCCTTGGTCATACGACGTCGGTGTGCCCAGAGATCAAACAACAGAAACCCCCTCAGGTGGCTATTTTTGTGAAGAAGACGGGGCTTGTCTCAGATGTCGGGGCGGCAAAAGGGGTCTCGTCTCTGTCCGTCGATTTATCTAACAGTGCCCCTAGCTCCTTTGCTGCAGAATCTCTGCCGTCTCCGCCAGTGGCCCCTTCGGATGCTGTGTTTGATGTAGGGGGTTTGCGTCTCTCATAGAAGTCCTCCACTGTTGCCCTTCGAATGGTAAAGCGATTGATCTCGCGAATCAGTTTGCGTTGCTTGCGGCGGGTACCTCGCTAGACGTCAGGGATATTGGTGGGGAATTTTCGCGTTACACCTCGGGCCCTAAACTGAGCAGCCCGTCGATGTGTTCTCCATGACCCGTGCAGGTGCTTGGAATGTCAGGGGACTCAACGGGGCAGTCCATCAGCATGCTATGGCGCAGTTAGCGCAGGAATTTGGGTTACATCTGGTGGGGCTGATTGAAACCCGTGTAAGTAGTGCTAAGGCTCACCAGGTGCAAGCCGGCTGTTTGTTGAATTGGACTTGGTTGGCCTGGCGTCAGGCTGAGGTCGAAGTTGATATCTTGCATGTGGACGCCCAATTTGTTCACTGCCGAGTTGACAACCGACGGGCGCACACGAAGTGCTTGCTCACGGTCCCTTATGGGGCCAATAATATGATTCAGCGTCGGGAACTTTGGCAGGCCCTTATCCTTCTTTCATATGATGCTAGCGAGGAGCCATGGGGGATTCTCGGGGACTTCAATGTGGTCTTAGACGAGAGCGAGATCAGTGGGCAGTCTAGTGATGACAACACCTCTATGCGTGAGTTTTGTGATTGTGTTCGTGTAGGTGGCCTCCGGCACCTACCTTTCACTGGATCCTTGTTTACATGGCACAACGGCAGCGTTGGGGACCGCTGTCTATGGAAACGGCTTGATAGAGTTCTCGTTAACGAGGCTTGGCTGGAGCAATGGCCCCTCTCCTCCTACTTGTGTGCCTCTCAGCACACGTCGGATCACACCCCTTGATTTTGCAGGATACGGGCTGGACAAAGACGTCGTCACTCTTTCGGTTTGACAATCACCTTGCGATACTGCCTAGCTTCCGGCCGCTACTCTTGAGGGTGTGGAATCAGTTAGTGCATGGTTCAGCTATGTTCTCGTTTGTTAAGAAACTTAATATGCTCAAACCCTTGTTTCGAGCTCAGAGGAAGGCTCAGGGGGACCTCTCACAAAATGTAGCCATGGCTCATGCCTTCCTTGTTCAGGTCCAGTCACTTCTGCTCCGCTTCCACAGGAGTTCTCTCCTCCTATCCCTTGAAAAGTGTTGTCGGTTGGTTTACGCCAAGGCGGTTCAGTTGGAGCTCCTTATGCTGCGACAACGTGCTAAACTTCGCTGGTTGAAAGATGGTGACAATTGCAGTCGGGTTTTTTTTCGGAAAGTCCAATCCCGCAGAGCCACACAACGAGTGTATCAGATCTGTAACGATGCGGGCACACTCCTTACGAACTATGATCTTGTCACTTAAGAATTTCTGGGTTACTATCAGCGCCTATTGGGTGGGACGCGTAGGCGTGTCCAGGTTGATCTTGGGTTTCTACGACCGCTGGCTCGCCACACTATCACGGAGCAGGAGGGAACACGTATGACAGCCCCCTTTTCCCATGCAGAAATCAAAGAGGTCGTATTCTCCATCGCTGATGATAGCGCTCCGGGCCCGGATGAGTTTTCGTCCGCTTTCTTTAAGGCGGCTTGGCCAGTCATTGGTGAGGATTTGTGCACGGCAGTTACGGAATTCTTCATCAAGGGTTGCCTTCTCAAACAGATTAACGCCACTTTTCTTGCCCTTATTCCGAAGGTTCATTTGCCCTCTCGGGTGGCTGATTATAGGCCGATCGCGTGCTGTAACGTCCTATACAAAGTCATCTCGAAGGTCCTAGTGAAACGCTTGCAGCCTGTTCTTGATCGCCTCATTGAATATTGCTGATAATATATTACTAGCCCAGGAGCTGTTGGCCGACTATAACCAGAAGCGCTTCCTCCTAGATGTACTATTAAGGTGGATTTACAGAAGGCTTACGATATGGTCGAATGGGATTTCTTGATTGCGGGCCTCTCATTATTTGGCTTTCCTACTTGCTTTATTGGTTGGATTGAGCAATGCGTTTCCTCGGCCTATTTTTCGATGTCCGTCAATGGTGGTATTCACAGGTTTTTTCCGAGTTCAAGAGGCCTACGGCAAGGGGACCCCCTGTCCCCATACCTATTTGTTCTTGTAATGGAGGTTTTCCACCTTATGCTCAAATGGTCGGTCCAACAAGAGAACTCTTTCTCGCATCACTGGAGGTGCAAGGAGTTGGGCATTCTCAACCTGTGCTTTGCCGATGATGTCCTGATATTTTGTCAGGTGGATCTATGTTCGGTTGGGGTCGTCAAGGGGGTACTAGAGGCTTTCTCCTCTCTTTCGGGACTGAGCGCTAATCCGAGCAAAAGTCAAGTGATCCTCTCTCGATCAGCTGCTCCTCTTACGCAGAGCATCTTGGAACTTGTGGGATTCCAGGAGGGTCGCTTGCCGGTCAAGTACTTGGGCATTCCCCTCACTGCATCTCGGCTTTCATTGGGTGACTGCTAGCCTCTTATTCAGAAGGTTGATGATCGGCTAGCAGGTTGGGGGCATTTGAACATCTCTTTTGCTGCATGCACTCAACTGATCAAGTCCGTGCTTGGCGCCCTTCACGTCTACTGGTCTTCGGTGTTCCTCCTCCCCAAAGGAGTGATCCGTGTGCTGGAGGGCAGGTTCAGGAATTTTTTGTAGAAAGGCAATTCGTCCTCAGGCTATGCCAAAGTGGCGTGGTCTCAAGTTTGTCGGCCGGTGGTGGAAGGCGACCTTGGTATTTGGTGTATACTCTCCTGCAACCGCGCTCTCATGGTGAAGCATCTGTGGAATGTTATCCAACAAAATTGGGGCTCCATTTGGGTGGCTTGGGTGACTCGCTTCTATCTCCGGGGGCACTCGATCTGGACAGCTCCCTGCTCCATAGGCTCTTGGTCTTGGCGGAAACTCATGCGGCTGCGCCATCGTTTAGCCGAGGGGTGGAGTATCAGGTTGGGGATGGCACTTCTTTCAAGTTTTGGTTGGACCCGTGGCAAGCGGAGGGGCCCCTTCTTCTCAAGTACCCTCGTGGGCTTGCCCTGACCGGCCTTCCGATGGACGCCTCGCTCAGCTCTGTGGCGTCGGATACTGAGGGGCGACGGCCACACCTGTTACGCTCAATCCTTGCCACTCCCCCCGTTCTGCAGCCTGGTTGCGCTGATACTATTGCATGGAAGTCGCGCGCAGGGTCTTTTTGTACGGCGGAAGCTATCCGCCTGTTCCAGCCCTCATCCTCCCTTGTGGCCTGGTCTGTTCTCTTGTCTGGCAAGTTCAAGACCCCTCGTCACTGTTTTGTGTTGTGGCTCGCCATCTTGGAGCGCCTCTCCACTGCGGACAGGTTGTGGCGAGTCCAAACGACTGCTGCTTGCGTGCTCTGTGATGAGCAGCTGCCAGAATCCCATGCCCATCTGTTCTTCAATTGCTCATTCTCGCGTCGTTGCCTGCGGCTTGTAGGCAGGCGCTCCAGATTCTCTTGGCCCCATGCGGATTGGCGAACCGGGATTCAGTGGGCATGCCGCTGATGGAGGTCCAATCATTACCTCCATGTCGTTGATCGAGCGACCCTTGCCGCGTTAGTTTATTTCATCTGGTGGGAAAGGAACAACAGGCTGAATCTATTACTGCTCAACTCTTGGAGCATCTTCGGTTGCGTATTCTTAGTGCTCAATTAGCCCCTAGCTTGCAATCTAATGTGTTATTTCGTATATGGCGTATAGCCTGGGTCAATGGGAACTAGCTTCAGCATTTGGCTGGTTTGCGAGTCCTTGGACGATTAGCTGTTGGACATTCTTTTCTTTTATACATATAAATTACCTTTTCCTAAAAAAAATTATTCTCGTTGATAGTAATTGAGAGGAGAAGTTAAATAATATATATTCTACACTCGTTAAAGGTGTAAATTATTAAATACTAACCACTAATTAATTTTAATTGGATTAATACTATAAATTACAAATACAGTGGAGGATACTATGTTTAATTGTGGAGTGACCTTGTTAGATGATCGTCCTCATTTTTTTTTACTTACATTAACTTATTGTATTTAGTCGACCAATTAAAATATAAAAAAAATGTGATAGAAAGGGATGTACTAAAATACCCTTATTTTATTTAGTGCATGAATATCGATAAATTAGTATGTAGCTACATTTAGGTATACATTACTATCGTGCTCATAGTTCTAAATATATGGGAATAATAGGATGGGACTGCAGATGAACTATCAATACAATTTCTTCGAGATGAGTCTAACTGTATACCACACTAATCACGTGGGTTGTACGGTGAGTGCCATTTAACATTATACTAGTTTTTCTAAAATCGGAGGAATACTATATGTACATCGTGCATGGTTATATAGATGTATCAAAAATGGTCTTTTCTTGCGACGAACTTGAGTAAAATATTTCTTGAAATTGTTCGTTGATATGAAAGAAAATGAATATGATATTTGGTTATCTATATGAACTGATTGGGCCTTTTGGACTCTATGGAACTAAATGCTACAACGTGCTTATTATTCGGGTATGTGGTATTCTGGTATTTATTATGAACTACGTTGGGAGCCACCTCTAGAGTTCATATGAGTATCCAAGAGGTCCCATTTATGTTGATATTTATTCAGTTCGTCTGTATGTGATCTTTAAATGGTATGTTTTCTACATGATTGTTCGACTGGCTTTATGAATTTGGTCAAGTGGTTCTTGCAACGCGATCAATGGGCCCGGGGCTAGACGATTCGCGGGGCACGCTGGGGTAGCATTGGGCTGCCAATTGAGGCTTCGTCTTTCAGTTTCCACTTGAGTGTCCTTTCACAAGCAGGCTGGAGGTTGTCTGTGTGTGACTGGCGCTGCCATGTACCTAGGCATGGCCAGTTCAATGCGGTTGTGCAGTCGCTCCCTACATGGAGTATAAGGTAGTAAACGGTCTTTTGGGAAACATAAGGTGGTAATCATGTTTTTCCGTCTCCGCCTAATATGGTCTTCACAGGCTTGACCCGTGTTTATACTAGTCTATATGACGTGTTTTATGTATTTTGATTGAGTTTTCTAATATGACTACTTTTTTCCACGTGCACCCACTCATGGCCTCACTAAACTAAGCCTTTTGCTTACATACTTTAAATTTCTTCCTCCAGATACAACCGATAACGTGACAAGTCAAGCTAGATGACCTAAGAAAGCGATCAAAGTGATTGAGAAGAATGGTTGAAATGGTTAGGATTTATAATTGTTCTGGTTATCGGGTTATTATTTTGGTGAACATATTGTTGTAATGATTTTGGTTAGGTCACGTCCTAAGGATAGGGCCTAAATTAGGGGTTGTACTTTCAGGGCGTGACATTGTATCTTTTAGCATGTGAATAATAAAATTTATTAATTTGTTGAGGCACATGTGTTAAGTTAAATGAGAACGGCTCCAGAATAGTATTTCTTACTGTAATTCTAATGCTTATTTAATAACTAATAGAAAATTAATATTTGACAGTAGTTATACGATTATTGAAATATAATTAAAAAATGTAATACTGTAAACATGATTTAATTTGTATCAATTATAACACGACTTTTTAGTAATAACATAATAATAAAATTAAATTTGTGAAATTCTTATATATATTGTTAATTATTTACATTGTATATTAATAACATATTGAAATGACTTGCGAAAGTATTTTCGACATATTTAAATCCAAAAAGTAAATAATGCTTTTCACAAAAGTAAATAATGCAATCACTTTACAGTAACACACACTTACTCAAGAAGTATATGAAAATGATATATATATTTAGATGTCAATCGATAATATCCCATAAGATTTTATCTATCTTTTTAAGTAATATTGACATAAAGTAGTTTTACATTACTGCACATAACGTAGTTTATGAAAATCTATTATATAATACCATATAAATGTAAACCCCCCCCCCCACCCACCCACACCCACACTCACAAGGGCGGGATTACAACATGATGAACAAAAATTATTGAAGCGAGACAAAAAACTTAATTACATGAAAAATAATATCCTATGATTTAAATAATACATAAAATTAAGAAGGTAACAACATCATATGCGAGAAATATAATTTAAATGCAAAGTAAATCAAAGCATAACATTTTGAATGCGGGGTGAACATCAACATAATAATAAAATATACTTCGTAATAGCAAGAAATATTATATTTACAAAAACGAAAAATTATAAAAAATAATTATTTGAGAAGCTTACCTAAAGTTGAACTCAATAAAATTATGAAAATGTGGAGAAGATGAGTGATTTAAACATAGAAAAAGATTGTGATGAAAATATAAGGAGTCAATAAGCATAAAACCCGTTACTATATTTTAACTAATATACAAAAAATTAGGGAGAAAATTAATTAATTGATATATTTAGATACATATCATGTTTACAATAAAACATATTTTGTGCTGAATCTAACAATCATAATAATAATGATTAATTAGGTTTTAATTACTAATAATTGGTATAATTAACCAAAGCACTATATATTAAAAGAAATTATAACTGATTACGTGATTAATACTTATATATGGCATAAAATAAATTTGAAAATATCACATATCACCATAATTAGAGGATCCAAAATTAAGTATCATTAATTAAATTAGCCAAAAATAAGGTTTTAGTCAGCAATTGGATTTGAGTTTAAAAAGAATTATCATGTGTATTTTGCAGGGTGCATGGAAAAAAGATAATTATCTAGGATTTAATAGAGTAAAAATTTGACATTTTGGAGATTTATTTGTTTTGTTGCGAATATGCATTGTATAAGCTAAATAATGTTTGGTACAATGAAGTATCTTCAAAACCTAGTTCATAAGTTGTGAAGTATTTTTATTTTAAATGACTTAAATTATAAAAACTATTTGATGTAATTTGAAAGAAAATTTAAAGATTTGAAAATAAAAAGTAATTTAAAATAAAAATAATTAAGAATTTAATATTATAGAGGAACTAAAAGAAGTAAGAAATAATGATGAGGGGACTAATTAATGAAAAATTATTGTAATTAAAAATTTATATTTATAAAAATAAGTGCATGTGGCAAATTAGATGAAACTATCGTGTTCACCTCATTATTCACATAGAAAAGAGATAAACACATAAGATGTTATTTATTTTAAATATTATAATATGATATCAAATATGTATGAGTCAATGAAATATCTTTTTGGATGGTAGCATCAATTGAGGGAATCAATTGAGTAATGCATTAATGTCCAACCACCAATAAGAAATTTTAGGTGAAATTAAAAAAAAAAATCCTCAAAATTCTAAGAATTCACCGGTTGATCAAAATTTAAGAATTGGGTCAAAGAATCCCTTCAAATATAATATGTTTAGATAATATACATATATATATATATACTAGTCGTCGTGACACACCGTCCTGCTTGTATATAAAATAATATTGATAATATATACATACATCTATATATATATATATACTAGCCGTCGTGACACACCGTCCCTGCGTGCATATAAAATAATATTGCACGCTTTAAAATGATTCTAAATGTAAATAAGAAATATATATATATATATATAAACCGACATATTAATAAAAAAAAAAGAAAGAAAAGAAAAGAAAACTAACTTTAGGGGTATTATTGTCATAACCAAAAAATTGGTGTCGCGGCGTCATAAACCACCAATCTTTTCTTTATATATATACTAGCCATAGTGGCACGCCGTCCCTGCGTGCATATGAAATATATATATATATAAATCAACAAATTACATTTAAAAAAGAAAGAAAGAAAGAAAAGAAAAAAAAAATTAACTTTAGGAGTATTATCGGCAAAATCAGAAAATCGGTATAGCGGTGTCATAAACCGCTACTTTTTCTGCCATTATTAAGGCATGATTTAACATTTCTAATAACTTTCGACCCCCTCAAAACAATCCCAAACACATTTTCATCAATTTCCAAAAATCTCCAAAAAATAATACCAAACACTTTATCAATTCCCCGGTACATAATTCAAACTTTTCAAAAAATTTCAAAACCTACCTAAAAAAAATTGGATATTGCAAACAACCCCATATGCCTAGAGCTATAAATGATTTAGTTAAGTCGAACACATCATTTAATCGGATCAAATATGAATTGATCTCGAGTAATGTGATACTTTTATGTATTTTTGCATTAATCGAATCGAGCCCGAAAAGTGCATCGAACAAAAAAGAATATCATATTTGGATTGTTAAATTTAAAGAATCGAGCTTTTATTGATCAATTTCAAACAAATATCGAGTAATTTGATTTATCTTTCAACTCTACTTATACCAAATGTACCAAAACCAATTGGGAAGCCATTATTGGGTGGATGGGTATAAAACCAATGTTGGGCCCAAAGAGTGAAAGCTCATCATCCTTTGGGCCTGGGCTAAAGATCTTTTGGGCTAGAAATAAAGTTCGGCCCAATAATCTTCAATAGGCCCAAATGAGTGTCGGCACGAGTAACAGCTCACCGACAGCATAATTTACTTTGCTAAACCATCTTTTCCCTAACAACGCGTGACACCCATTTATTTCACTCAATTTTTTAATTTATTTTTTCTCGAATAAAAAATTTAATGAAAAATAGAATAATATTTAATATTCGGTATTTATTTTAATAATAAATTGAAATTTACGCTATTATTGAATCTTACGGTATATTCAAAATTTAACAGTATGTTTATTTATTTTTCATTTGTAGTTTTCAATTTTTTAAACAATTGTTAAAGGAAAAAAGAAATGGTTGAGAAGGCCTAGCTTAGTTGGGTGAAACTAAGCCTCATGATCCTAGAGGTCATTAGTTCGAACCCCTGCATGGGTTGATGTTATTTCTACTGTTTAGTAGGTATGATTTGCTGTTGGAATAACTAGGTGTTAGTTTATGTGATTTTATTGTTTGTATTGTTTCTGTTCAATATTGATAGCCGACATGATTGAATGTAATCACTTTATTTTCGATTAATAAAATTCGTCGCTTTCAATTCAAACAAAAAATATATATATATTTGTTTGTGCGTATTCTCATTAGAAAGATATTGATTTGACATAATAGTCTAATATAAAGCACAATCTCACTAACTAAATTATATCTATTCTCATTTCACATAAAAATCTATACAAAATTGAAAATACATATTCTCATTTATATATATATCTTTTGTACCGTAGCACGATGTGACCTAATTAATAGTATAGAAAATGAAAAAAATATAACTTAGTCAATAATTTAATTTTGTCGGATGACTCCAATAGTTGCGAAAATATGTGTATTATGCGATGATTTTTCGCGACAAAATTGAGGTTGTATGAGACAGTGTTTGCAAAGGCTTATGTTTGTGGTGGAAACAAAGCTGTAATTTTAGCTATGATGGAAATTGAGAGTGTTCGAGGAAAGAAAAAAGAATCAAAAGTGAAAATAAGTTATATAAGTTGGTCGAAGATAAACTTATAATTTTTTATTTAAATAAATTTAATTTAAACAGTGAAAAACACATATTACGAATCACAAACGCTCTTTGCCACTTTTTAACTTATTTCCAGTAAAATATTGATATAAGCGCTTATAATAAGTTTTTGAAAATGACCTAATGAGACACGCCACATGTCAATATTTTGACAATATTGATGATGTAAAGGCAATTTAATTTTTTTTGACAATTTGTTGAAGATACAACCAAATGAAAAGGATGTACTCGCATTTTTTAATTATTATTATTATTTATTTATTTATACTGGTATTTAATTGTTTTTATACTGTTTGGTTAAGACAATTTTATAATATTTTTAATTATGCTTTTCTTTACATTTTGAATAAGATGAAATTATAATTTTATTATATATATAGTTGTAACTTTTTTTTTTGGTTAAAAAAACTTTTGCCTTTTCCTTTTAGTATTTAGATAAAGATTTATAATAATTACTTATATTATGAACCATTAAAACCAAAAAAATATTTTGCAAGCTTTAAATAAAATCACTAGGAAATATGTAAGAGTCATTTATATTAAAAATAGTTTATTAGATAGTTGAGATAGAAGAAATATAACTTCATGATATGATTAATTATCATGGTGAAAAATAAAAATTAGGAAAAAAATACAAGCAACTCCCATATGATATTGCAAATGTGCAAAATTACACTCTATGAAAAATAAAATAGCAATTTACTTCCCTATATTTTTAAAAATGAATCAATTTACCTCCCCATATTTTTTAAAATGGAGCAATTTACCTCCCTAGACAAGGGGGGTAAATTGCTCCATTTTAAAGAACACATGAAGGTAAATTGTAATTTTTTTTCATAAGGGGATAATTTGCTCATTTACAATATCATAAGGAGATAAATTGCATTAAACCCATAAAAATTATGGTGCATATTAATTAACGGTTGCGCTATGACTATAAATTGATATTTTCGTAATGGAGGTCAAAACATTAGCCATAACTAAAGAACTATAGCAAATCCTTTGGTCATAATAAAACCATGACAATATTGATTATTTAGTATTCGTATTGATTTTGTTTAATTATTATAATAGTATTAATTTATTATAATTTTTAAGACGGAATAAATGTAAAAGGAAAAAAGAAAAAAAGAAAACAAAAAAAAAAGTAAAAAGAATTTCACCTCTTTCCCCTCCAAAAATAGGTAAGAACACGCACTTGCGCGCAGTAAAATCTCAGGAATCAGGAAATTCAGAAACGAGATCTAACCCACACTCATACATTTATTTCTCTCTCTCTCTCTCTCTCTCTCTACCCCTGAGTTTTACAAGTACTTCCAATTCGAGCATACAGAGCACAGCAGCTTAGCTCTATCGCTCACTCTCTCCCCCTCAGCCTCAAGCCACTAACCCCGTAAAATCTTGGATCATTCTTAAGTTGGCAAGTTCCTTATTGCATTTGCAGTTTTATTACTGTAATCGTTTCATACAATCTAATTCAGATCTGCCCAGATCGGTATTTGATCAGTGAGCATCTCGGACTCTGATCTGATTAGTATTTTACCTTCTCTTCATGTTTGATTTGCAAATTTGGTTTCCCTTTTGCTGAAAATTTAAAATTTTGTTTGCTTTCTTGGAGTGCTGAGTTTATGACTGTTTTGTTTTCTTGGAATGCTAAGTTTATGACTTTTTTGCTTTTCTTGGAGTGTTAAATGTTATGACTTTTTGCTTTTTCTTGCGATGTTTCTATGTGGGTTTCTTTGATTTGTGCTTGGTGTTAATGCATGTGTGATGAATGTGAGGATTTTGGAGGGTTTTGTTTTGTAGATCTGCCTTCATGGAGTCGTTGTTTGAGTAAATTTATGGAAGAAGATTGCTTTCTGTTGCTTTCAAGAATTTGGGTTCTTGATATAGATTTGACTTTTGATGTGTCAAATGTAAGAGAAAAAGTTGTAAAGGTGAAACTGATGTGGTGTCTGGTTCTCAAAGTGAGAAGGATGGATGAATTAGGAGTTATAAGAAACCAAACTCGGTATCAGTTACTGATTTGGAGTCTGGGCTTCCATCGAACACCGTATCATAAGTCTGATTCATAATTTTCAATGACTTGCTGTAATTTTTCTTGATTTCTACTGATTCCGTTATGTTAGGCCATCGTGTGTGTAGGATGCGAATAGATAACTTACTTGAAGAGATTACAATTGATAACAATCTAAAAGTTTATTCCAATGATTCTTCAAACTGCTGCAAATTCTTTTGGAGCGAAGTGTGAATCTAGTTCCTAGAGGATCACATTTCATTCAGTTAAATTTGTTGATGTTGTTTGATAGTCCCTTTAATGTTTGTTACTTCGTTCTTGATAATAGTCCATGGGATCTTCCTATGTTGTAAGGTAATTATTTCAACTACACTTGAAATAAATGGGCGAGTAATTCATAACATAACTGCAGCCTTTTCTCAGTAGAAATTGGTGTTATTTTGTAATTCTCTTAGAAAAAATACTAAATTTCAAAAGTAATTGCTACCAGAATCTGTTGAGCATTTCAGCTATTTTACTTTGTACATTTTAGCTATATATCTCCATCCTTATACTTCTGCCAATTTTGTTTTTGCTTTCAGTTTTTCTTACACAGATTTCTTGCTTTTGACTAAACCTATCAAAATTAGAATTGATAGAGGAAATGACAGAGTGGGGTCTCTCTCTGGACTTGCCATTTGATTTGCCAGCATTGTTGTTGTAAACTGTGTTACATGGTTATCTACTAAGCCTTCATGGCTTTGGATGTATATGTTACTTAATATGACCTTCCAGTAAACTCATCTAAAAGAACAAACAGAAGAGGACGATTCTTTTCTTTTCTTTTCTTTTTCTTCTCCGTGAATCATGTTGGATTCTGGAAATATTTTACTTGTAGTGGTTTTGGGGCCTTTTTTTATGGCTTCTTACACAGCTAATGCTTATTGAATCTGATGTTCTCCAGGATTAATCCTTGTGTATTGTCTGTTGATTTAACAGGTTGCTTCAGAGTCTAATTTTTGCCTAAATCATCGTGGTTGTGATTCTCAGTCCACAAGCCTCCAGGATATCAATAATGAGATCATCCTTTTGATCCATAACGTCAAACCTTTGAGTTGGTGGGAGAAGCAGAAGGTTTTCCAAGTGTGTTGGGTCTGGATAAATGACGAGGGGACGGTCAGATGGAGCACAGAAGAAGCGGTTGTTGACTTCTGTGGGTATTTTGGCTGTATTTCTTGTTTTTCTGTATGTCTACTTTGGGTCTAAGAATGCTGGGGAGTCTGCTCTGGAGTATGGCAGCCGGTCGTTGAGAAAACTAGGATCATCTTATTTGGGTGGAGATGAAGATTCTGATCTTGGTAAGCAAGATGAATCTTCAGTCAAGCTTTCTCTAGATGAAGGAGAGGATGGTATCACCCCAAGGAGCTTCCCAGTAAGTACTTCCACTATTTGCCACTATTTGTGCAAATTATTTGATGAGATTTATTAATAATCCTGTTCAATTGTAAGGTCTGTGATGATCGCCATTCAGAGCTGATCCCGTGTCTGGACAGAAATCTTATTTATCAAATGAGATTGAAGTTAGATCTATCTGTGATGGAACACTATGAAAGGCACTGCCCATTACCTGAAAGGCGGTACAATTGTCTGATTCCCCCTCCTCCAGGATACAAGGTGAGGGCCTCAAGCTTTAGGTTATGCAGTTGATTTTAGTCTGTAGACTTTTTTTTTCACGCTTGTTCCTATATTTATTCATATTATTCATTCTGTTTTGGAAACTGCAGATCCCAATCAAGTGGCCAAAAAGTAGAGATGAAGTTTGGAAAGCAAACATTCCTCACACTCACCTTGCACATGAGAAGTCTGACCAGAACTGGATGGTTGTTAAAGGAGATAAGATTCATTTTCCGGGAGGAGGCACCCACTTTCACTATGGAGCAGATAAATACATTGCTTCCATTGCAAATGTAAGTTTCTGGCTTTGAAGTATCAACAATTGCATACCTAACCTGATTGAGTAAAGTATTTGTTCCTCTTATTGAGTTAAGATAATTTCCCTGCATCAATGACAGATGTTTTTATAAATTTTGACTTCTGGACTAAGATAATAAAACCTCGCTTCTGGTCCTGATCATACTTTTTCTTTGCAGATGCTTAACTTTTCCAATGATAACTTGAACAATGAAGGACACTTGCGCACAGTTTTCGATGTTGGTTGTGGTGTTGCAAGTTTCGGTGGTTACCTTCTTTCCTCTGATATCATTGCAATGTCACTAGCACCTAACGACGTGCACCAAAACCAGATCCAATTTGCTTTGGAAAGAGGAATTCCTGCATATCTCGGTGTTCTTGGGACAAAGAGACTTCCTTATCCAAGCAGGTCTTTTGAATTTGCTCACTGTTCTCGTTGTAGAATTGATTGGCTGCAGAGAGATGGGATCCTTCTTCTTGAGTTGGATAGGGTGCTTAGACCTGGAGGCTATTTTGCTTACTCGTCCCCTGAGGCTTATGCTCAGGACGAAGAGGATCTAAGAATATGGAGGGAGATGAGTGCACTTGTAGAACGTATGTGCTGGAGAATTGCTTCGAAAAGAAACCAAACTGTCATTTGGCAAAAGCCTTTAACAAATGACTGTTATTTGGAACGAGAACCGGGGACTCAGCCACCACTCTGTCGATCTGATGATGATCCTGATGCGGTTTGGGGTGTACAGATGGAGGCATGCATTACGCCTTATTCCGACCGTAAGCATCTCAGTACATTATATATTACAAGTTCATTTCTTGGATAGAAAACCTAGCTATGGAAAATGTTGGAATGTAAATAGATGGGTAAATTTTGTTGTTTCCAAATGGTAAGATGAATGATTCAGATTCTGTTCTCTCCATATCAAATTGGGTGTCTTAGAGGTTGGACTTTTTGGATGAGCGGATTACCTATTTTCTCATCTTGCATGTTTAACCCTTGATGGATGGGTTCAAAATGAATTGGAGATGAAGTCAAATAACTCCTAATTTGCTTTTAGGTGCTGTAAGAGTTCTCTTTATAGCCAGCAGTTTCTCTAGGTTGGTAAATCTGGTCTTTTGCTAATGTTATTCGTCCTAGTTGAGAAAGAAAAGAATATGTTTAGTCCACCAAGCATTGCATTTCAGGAGCTGATAATTTAGAATATAGGTCATCTAATACTTTCCCAGAATTGTGATGCCGGTCAAAAGTTCTTCAGGTATGACTTCAATTTCTGTTCGCTAATATTTTTGTTCTCATCATCAGATGATCACAAAACAAAAGGTAGTGGATTGGCTCCATGGCCTGCCCGATTAACTACTCCTCCCCCACGTCTTGCTGATTTTGGCTATTCAAGTGAAATGTTCGAAAAAGATCTGGTAATTGGGAGTGTACTCATACATAGTCTTTCATTTTCTTTTTTGTTTTTCCCGCTTCCCCTTTAAATCCCTGCTTGCTTATCTTTGCATATGCAGACAAAATGGACAAAAGTTTCATGTCAACTTTGTACTAACTGTTTCCAAACAGGAACTTTGGAGACGGAGAGTTGACCAATACTGGAGTCTCTTAAGCCCAAAGATATCATCTGACACTCTAAGAAACGTCATGGATATGAAGGCAAATTTGGGATCGTTCGCTGCTGCCTTGAAGGATAAGGACGTTTGGGTGATGAACGTTGTACCTGAAGACGGACCCAAAACGCTAAAGATTGTCTATGACAGGGGCTTGATCGGCACAGTTCATAACTGGTATGTCAATAATTATTGCAACAGCAAAACTCTATATCGATCTTTGCCATTCTGGCCCTACTACCCTTTAAGCTATTGAATTATGTTCTGAATCTCTCCAGGGTGATTGTTAGCTCCTTCTGAAAAAATCCCAAGATTTAGTCCATGAGCTATTGTTTGCTCAACGACGTAGTAACATAAATGTGTTATCTGATTAAACGCAGGTGTGAATCCTTCTCTACGTACCCCAGAACCTATGATTTACTCCACGCATGGACCGTGTTCTCCGACATTGAAAAGAAAGGTTGCAGCGGTGAGGATCTGCTGCTTGAAATGGACCGTATCCTCAGGCCTACAGGTTTTGCTATCATCCAGGATCGACAACCGGTGATCGACTTTGTAAAGAAGTATTTAGCCGCATTGCACTGGGAAGCGGTCGCAACGGCTGATTCGAATTCGGAAACTGGCCAGGATGGAGATGAAGTTGTGCTCATCATTCAGAAGAAGCTCTGGCTGACAAGTGAAAGCTTCAGAGGTACAGAGTAGACTACTGAGTAGAACTCCAGTGGTTGATCTATGTGCCCCTATTTTGATTTATTTCAACCTTTTCTTGGGGTCTAAGAAGAATATCCCAAGAATTGAGGGGGGAATGTCATCATTTTGTAGACAACAGAGTGATGTTTTATCCTTTTTTTCTCATGTCTTTTCTTTTTTTAAGAAAAAATTATAGACTATTTTTAATTATAGGCTATTCATAACTGTTTGATATTATAAAATTTGTTGTGGGAATCATAGCTCTGCTCTAAAAAATGTCTTATAATTACACTTTGCACCCTCGAATTATACCTTATGTTGCAATTAGACCCCTAAAAAGGTTAATGTATCATTTACCTCCTGAGAACAAATACTTGGAAAAATTTCCCTCTTGCTTTATGTATACATTTTTATTGCATAATTTCTTTTTAGCAACTTGCAATCTTTTTTCTTCATTAGGAAAAAAAATTGTCATAATATAGAAAGAAAAAAAAAAAAAAGTAGGTTACTTAGTGAGAAGACTAAATAAGCACACACAAGTATTTAATATAAAAAGTTCTTCTAAATTTTTTATCTTAAGATTAAGTTGTTAACTATTTAACCTAAGTAAATATATTGAGGAAAGGTAAATTTTTCTTATTGTTTCTAAATGTGTCAAAGATTTGGTTAATTGTATATTTGTAGAATTCTTTGAAAAATATATCTGAATTATTAATGTAGATATGCTTATACGTTTCCTAAAGAGCCAAAATTCGTCTACATAAACTTCTTTTTCAGTTGAAACAATTAATTTAACTTTTTCATTGTACATTTACTATAAGGGTAAATTACAACTATCTCCCTAGAGGTTTGGTATAATTATAAATACTCTTTTATTATTTGAAAAATTATAAATATTATCCTGAGGTATGTAACCGTCTAACAAATAATCTATTTTCATTCATTTTTATGGGTGGACTGACCAAAATGCCCTTATGCAAACTGAATTATTCTTAAAAAAAATTTGGATTACAATGCGCAGGGAAGAGGTTTGTTAAGTTTTTCACACGGAGGAGCGTTGATGCAATTTGCCTCAATTGATTTTTCTACAATTTTAACTAAAAGCTCAAGGGCAAAATGGTCAATTTCAGGCCTTGGGTTAAAACTTACAAACTTCAGGAGGGTATTTGTGATTATGCTAAATCTCAGGAGAGGTGGTTGTAATTTACTCGTACTATAACAATTTATTAGTTTATTTTAACTTAAATTTCTATTTTACTAATTACTTTTCCATATTTTAAAAATATTGTTGTGTTCTAGTTAAGAAATAATTTGATATCGATTTAAGGTAAAAGATACTCAAAATTCTTTTGAAATAGAATATATCTACACGAATGTGATTTCATCGAAACAACTAATTCAGAGAAAGTAAGTGTTATATTTTTTAGTTTTGGGATTTAAATGTAGCATAATATATAGTTAATTGTTAAGAGAATTTCTTTTTTAGTATTATATTTAATTTTATGGTTTCTTCTTCACGTGTGTATTTTAAGTTGATTCTAAACATATAATTAGTATTATATTTATTGTTTATGTTTCGGTGAGTTTATAAAATTTATAAAAATATATTATAAGATATATTTAATAGTTTATAAGATATCGAAAAGCACTTGACATTTTTTTTTTTTTGAAAAATGAGATATTAGATCTAATCATAAAATATTAAGAGTTTATAAGTGTTTTTTTTTTCATTCTAGTTAGAAAATTGTTATCAGTAATATCTTATAAGTTTCTTTATCTTATTTCATTAAAATATTTCAATAGGTTATTTTTCAAGTAAAATTTAACATGTTACAAGTTCCAAAATATATGAAAGGCCTTGTTTAATTGGATTGATGGGGATTATGATTGATGGAATTAGGAGGGATAGAATATTGTATGATTAGTAATCCCAGGATAAATCAATAATTTTTTGACCTAGTGGTTAAGGTTGAGATCTCATGATTTTAGAGGTCCCAACAATATGTGATATTGTTGATCAATGTATGATTATTGTAATTGCCTCTATTAGAGATTGATAGTAGACAAGACTGATTGTAATCAATTAGTTCAATTAATAATATTCATTATTTTTATTTTTAAAAAAAAGTAATCCCAGAATAAATTATCTTGAGTTCGGTTAAGTTGATTGAATATAATGGTAATGATCCAATAATATTGTGTTTGGATCGTCTAATTATTAACATGGCAGAAGATAAAAAAGATTACAAAAAAAAAAAAAAAGTTATTTCTTTCACATATTCTATATATGAGCCACATTTAATATTTTTTTTGTTTTATTGTATAAATGTAGAGATTTTTTTTATCATTTCATTTATGTAGGATTGTGTATCCCACTTCAACTGTGGGATCCATAATCCCTCTTTCCATGGGATGAAGTATTTGACCACGATTCTATAAAAGGGCCGCACATATATACCAATTGTTGCTTATTGAATTTTTGGTATAATTACAAATGTCTTCTTATTATTTTGAAAATTATAAATACTCTTTTGAAGTATGTAATCATCTGACAAGTAATCCATTTTTGTGGGTGAACTGACCAAAATGTCTTTATATAAATTGAATTATTTTTTAATTTTTTTTGGACAAAAATACGCAGAGAGAGATTTATTACGTTTTTTACACAGAGGAGCAATAATGTAATTTGTCTCGGCTGATTTTTCTACAATTTAAAAAGAAATTAAAGGCAAAATGGACTATTTCAGGCCATTGGTTAAAAATTACAAATCTCAGGGGGGTATTTGTCATTTTTGAAACAATAAGGGGGTATCTATAATTATGTCACATCTCAGAAGAGGTCATTGTAATTTATCCAAAATTTATAGTCTGGAACAATATCGTTTGCACGTAAACGTGAGGTAGTACTTTCAATAGAGGGTTAGCACTCTAATGCTCAAATCAATAATAAAATTGCAAAATAAAACAAGAAAATAACACTTGTGAAGTGTGTAGAAAATAGTAAAGTTAACAGATCCAGGGTTCTTCAGTCCCTTTATGAAAATATAAGATAATTTTCGATAATCATATTTTTTAAAAGTCAGGTTATACGGTCGTTGAATCAAATAGTTCGAATCCCGGTCATCTCATTGCTGCAATTAACATTCTGATTAATTATCATCTTCACGCAAAAATTATAGGGTAAATTACAACAACCTCCCCTGAAATTTGACATAATTATAAATACCTCTCGTTGTTTGAAAAATTACAAATAACCCCTCTGAAGTTTGTAATTTTTAACCAAAGGCCTAAAATTGATCATTTGGCCCTTAAATTTTTAATTAAAATTGTAAAAAAATCAGTCAAGAAAAATTGTTTTATTGTTCCTCTGTGTAAAAAACTTAAGAAACCTTTCCCTAAGAATTGTAGTCCAAACTCTTTTTAAGAATTAAATAAAAAATAATTCAGTGTATAAGGGCATTTTGGTCACTTCACCTATAAAAACGAATGGAAATGGATTATTTGTTAGACAGTTATAAATTTCAGGGGAGTATTTGTAATTTTTCAAATAATAAGGAATATTTTTAATTATGTCAAATTTCAAGAAGGTAATTGTAATTTACCCAAAAATATATTGAAAAATTATTCCCGGACATAATTATTTTGAATTATTTGGTAACATGAAACCAGACATAGATTTTTGGGTCCATCACATGTATCACTGTATGATTTTTCTGGGCCATAGCATCATTCATCAGTTTGAGAACATTCCCAGAATCTATATTAATATAAAATCACCACCATTCTCAAACCCTCTAAGCGCTTATCAGATATTCATGAAAATAAATTAAAATAGTGTATTTAGTTTATAATTTTTATTTTTGAACTGATTAAATCAAATTAATTAAATATAAATTTTACTCTTTATTAATTTAGGGTGAATTACAATGACTTCCACTGAGTTTTGGCATAATTACAGATACCCCCTTGCTATTTCAAAAATTACAAATACCTCCCTGAGGTTTTTAATTTTTAATCAAGGGACTAAAATAGTCCATTTTGCCCTTGTTTTTTTTTTTTAATTATAGAAAAATCGGTCGAGGCAAATTACGTTATTGCTCTTTTGTGTAAAACAACGTAAGAAATCTTCCCTGCACATTTTTATTAAAAAAAATAGAAAATTTTAAAAAATAATCAAATTTGCATAAGGGCATTTTGGTCAGTTTATACATAAAAATGAATGGAAATGAGTTATTTGTTATACGATTACAAACCTCAAGAGGATATTTGTAATTTTTAAAACAATAAGTGGTATCCGTAATTATGCCAATCTCAAGGAAAATCATTGTAATTAACCCATTAATTTATGAAACCACGTGGTGATTACTTACAACTCACAATTCTTTTTATATTTGTATTAACTTCATTATATTAACTCTATACTAATATATATATATATATAATCTTTCTTATTAACAAACGACTGTATGTGATACCGTGACACCAAATTTTTCTTGTGTTGATAATACTTCTAAGTTTATTTATTTTTTTATTTTAAATGTGATGTGTTGGTTTATATATTTTATTATTATTTATACTATATATTAAAGTGTGAAAAATTATTTATTATATGTGTTAGGACGACTAGTAATAATAAAATTAAAAAATTAAAAAAAAAGTGGTTGATAAATTGGTGCACATGCAATGCAACTGGGATCATATGGTTTTAAGTGAAGTGGAAAGCTGTCTTTACCATTGCTAACATGCTATGCCATCTGGTCCCTACACATTTTTTTAAATTGTCAATATTATACATTTTTCTATTATTTTATTTTATTTTTAATAATCTTAAAAATTAATATTACTCTAGCACTACCAAATTATATATGCTTTAATTAAATTCTTTTTTCATTACCAATCGCTAAAATCTAAAGTGCAAACATAATATTATTTTATTCTTCGTACTCTTGTTGTTTCTGTGCTATTTGGTGACATTAAAATATACGAAACTCACTTTATAAAATCAAACAACAAATATAATAATGGCAGTGATATGGGAACTCTGTAAATGACCGAAATGATCAAAATGACCAAATACTATAAGAATTCGTATATTTTTTTTACTTAGATCAAATCTTGTCATTATCAATCAAAATAATTGTCTGGCAATTCTTGAATTAACGAATTACATTAGACCGTATAGCTCGGTCAATATTATGAACACATAGTTCCCAAGTATCAATATGTTCACTTAACCCGTTCGTTATTTTTTGAGTTATTCTCATATTAAATTTTATTAATTTAAGTATCGAAAAGCTCTAAATGAAATATATTTCATATAATATAGTGGAATGATGTGAAAAGCTAATCTCCTTGAGTGCCTTTTTTTTTTATTATTATTATTTATTTGTTTGTAAGGGTAATTCGTGGTCCCCATTATGCCCTTAATTTTGGGGCAACCCCCACCATCTTCAAGTTGCTTTTGTTGTAGGGCAATTTTGGAACCAAATATTTAATTATCCATTTTTATCAGTTTTAATAATTATTTTTCTGCATGTGATGGTGGGAATTTTAAATTCTTTTTTTGTATAAAATATATAAATCTAATTATGTCTGATACTAAAATTAGTGAGAGAGAGAAAATAAGGATTTTCATTTCCCATATTTGCTCATTCTTTTATTTATACTGTTGTAAAGAGAAGGGGCCTTATAGATACAAAGTGGTAGTTTTTATACCACTACACCAAATTATTAAAATATCAAAAATGCCCTTCAAGTTCTCAACTCATGTAATTAATTAATTATTCAATTAAGTTTATTTAAAAAATTAATTCCATGCAATTACATGTATTCAAAAATTAAATTCGCTCCCATTAGTTTAAATTTATTATTAACTGAACAAGAAATAACATGTTAGTATTTATGTTGCATGTATATATAATTATCATTATCAATATATTCTACAAAGTTTCAATTCTTAATTTAATTTGAGTAAAATATTGTGTTGATAATTAATGCATTAAGAAAAATTATTAGATAAGTTATATATGTGAAGTTGTAAGGCAATTATAAATTTTAAGATACATAAATAAATTATGAGCTTCAACAAAACAAAAATATTACTAAAAATTATGTGCGCAGGTACTGTGTGCCATAAAAATATTAGTAAAAATTATGCGCACAGGTATTGCGTGCCATAAAAATGTTACTAAAAATTATGCGCGCAGATACTGCGTGCCACAATTTCTAATTTAATGAATCGGCAATCGAAATACATTCTACAAGTATGCGTAATACAACATGAACGTCAAATAAAAATAATATTAGTATAAATGCTAAAAGGATTACAAGAAAGTGAGGTTTGGGGTGGGTTTTGTACCCGCCCAATTTAATTTTAGCAAGATCCGAAATTCACCTCTACCCGCAACCCGGCCAAAGCCAATGAATTTAACTCAAACATCGTAGTTAATATTTTTTTGAATTAATGAATATAATTTCTTAAAAGTTTAAGATTATTATATGTAATATTTAATAAGCTAGTATTATTAAAAAAAACTAATAATTGTTTTAATTTTATTTTTGACATAAATTAAGTATATTTATAAATATTATCCATAACCGATCCAGAGTGGATTTTAGACAAAATTGAAGACCGATTCGAACCCAACTAAATTCTCTAAGGTTACATTTGGATTGAAAGATTTGAAATTATAGATTTTAAATTCTTAATAACAAATCCTTTGAATTTGTTTGGATAATTATAAATTTAAAGGGTTTTAAATTTCTGAATTTTAATTTCGAACTATGTCTTGCTGAATATTGATGGATTTCACCTTTTGTTTTCAAATGACTTAGTGAGAGAGAGAGAGAGAGAGAATAAGGATTTTTACTTCCGATATTTACTCATTCTTTTATTTAATGAATCAACAGTTCAAACACATTCGCCAAGTGTGTATAATTCAATATAAATGTCAAATAAAAATAATACAACAAAAGCGAGGTTTGGGGTGGGTTTTGTACCCGCCCGACTTAGTTTTAGTAAGACCAGAAATTCACCTCTACTCGGACCCGGACAAATAATCTACATAATTTCTTAAAAGTTTAAGATTATTATATATTATATTTAATAAGCTATTATTATTAGAAAAATCTAATAACTGCAAATATATATTAAATAATTTTATATTTTACATAAATTAAATATATTTATAAATATTATCCATAGCCGATCCAGAGTGAATTTTAAACAAAATTGAAGATCAATTTCGAACCCAGCTAAATTCTCTAAGACTGCATTTTGATTGAAAGATTTTAAATTCTTAATAACGAATTCTTTGAATTTGTTTGGATAATTATAAATTTAGGGTGCGTTTACCACTTGGGATTGAGTTGTACTAATAATTTAGTACAACCCAATCCATTGTTACTTCCCTTTTGCCATGTCCCGCACAAATAGTCTGTCTCGGTACGGATGTGTTAATTGTTGTACTATTTATCTACAACTTTTGGGCTGAATTTTTAATCCAAGTATGTAGTCAACTTTTTTTTATCAAATTAAAAAGACTATTTTATCCCCAATTTTTGACTGAAGTATTATCTTATTGTTCTCAATTATTTTGTCATCTACCAGCTTCAACTACCCCGAAAGAGCTTATAGTTAATTAATTTATAATTAATATTAATTTATAATTAATATTTATAACATTTGTAATACTTTAATTTGTAATTACAATTAATTAAAAAGGACCATTACAGTTAAAAGAAGAAATGTTAATTTAATTTTTATACTCACCGTTATTAATTTTCAAGAAGTAAAATTATGTACAAATAAATATACTACAATGGGTATTTTGGTATTTCAATACCAAAACAATGTCTAATCCATTGTAGTAAACAATACATAGGAAAACATTAATAATCCAACAAGCCAATTTCTGTTGTATTAAACAACATACTATTTATCTAGGCCCAATCAGACCAGCATTTAATACAGATTAGTCCGATTATGTATTTAATTCTAACACAGAGGTAAACCCACCCTTAAAAGATTTCAAATTCCTTAATTTTAATTTTGAATTATGTTATTTTAAATATTGATGAATTTTAATTGTTTTTTTCTTTTTAAATGGAGTCACTTAAATTTTTTTTCTCCAAATTCTTTTCTCAAATTCATTCAATTGTATCAATCTAAATGTACACTGATAGAAACCGGACCCTCAAATCCAATAATGTGAACTCGAATAATACGGGACGGGTCGGGTCGAGCTCGATTCTATATGCTTTATGTGCCGTTCTAACCAATCAGGATCAGGCATTATTGGAGGGCTGCCGTCAAGCCACGTGTTGGGTATGTTGCAATATCTCAGTCGGACATCATGGGCTATCTTTCCCCTCAGTCGTGTTGTCTGCTTTCCTGCTTGGGGACAAACAACCGACCTAAATATGAGATTTTCCTTTCTTTTTTTCTTTTTTTATTTCTTGGGGTAAAGTTTCTATTTTTATTTTCCCTAATAATGTTCTTATTTCTTTTCAAAATATGGATAATTAATTTTTAGGATAATTACACCATCCTCTTTTGATGTTTAGTATAATTACATGTAGACTCGTGTAATTTGAAAATTATATCTAACGCCATCCAATAAATAAATTCATTCGTTAACAAAATTTAAAAAAAATGTTGAAATCAACAAAAAAATGTGAGTAAAAATCTATATTTGCCCTACCGACTTATTACAATAAGGCCTTCTTTACTTTTTTTTGTTAGGATTAGGTTGTAATTGATTAAAATGTGATTAAAATAGTGATAAGAAATTTTATGATTATATAGAAATGTGTTTACTTGTTTTATAACATGTTGGATTAGACCATAATTGGTGTTGACTTCTATATTTTTATAATAATAATTTTTAAATAAATTTACTCATGTGCCCTTATAAAAAAAAGTTTGATTTGACATGAATAGTGAAGGGTCAAATCATGCAGATGTTAGGTGGAGAAATGAATTACAATTGTAAGGTCACAATTGGTAAGAATTTACAAAATGTGAGGACAAAAGTGGGAACAAATAGGTAGTCATGAGGTGGTGGGCGATGAGGATTAGTTAATTCATGGAGGAAAAATCTTGATACATATCAACCGATTATCACAAGCAATGTCGGGCTTTGAGCATTAATGTCGGGTTGGGCCATTTGAAAGTAAACATATTACTAGCAAGGATTAGCCATGATATCGTGGCTAATTCTTGCAAGTAAAGGAGCCTAAATCGTTTATCAATTTACCCTTATTCATCTCCACAAGCTAATGCATGTAAGGAGGTATTTTCCCTTTTATAAGGGGAGTTTGCTCTGAAAAGATTCTTTCACTACAAGAAAATAGAAGATTAGCGATAAGAAAAATCAGGTGACAATTTTAATATTGGTCACTAATTATATATATTTAATGACAACTTTATCACAATTTTTGTCATTAATAATTATATAGTGACTAGATAAAAAATTATTGTCACTTAATATATATTTTTAGTGACAACTTTAAAATTGCATTTGATATTTTATCACTAATATCATATTTTCTTGTAGTGTTTTGACCTGTAATAATTTGTAATAAGTCAATTCGAGAAAAAATATAAATTTTTATTTATTTTTTTTGTCATGTCAGCTAATTTTGTGAATTTTACTAACTGATGGATATATTCATTGAATTTAAACAAATATAAATAATACTAGGTATAATGTTGCAAATTACATATATTTACGTATAATTACATGAAAGTTGAGAAGAGGACGATGTAAATATACCTTATTCTTTATATAGTCATATAACAACGGTGTTCCTATCATAAGTGAAAAGCTTATTTTACTCGACTATTTAAAAGGATTTATGGACAATATTAATGAATTATCTTTTTTTGGCTTGACATACACTACAAAATATATATATATATATATATATATATATCAAGGATTAAATTAGTGACAATATTAAAACTTTCACTAATTAAATTGTTACTATATTTAAGTAAGTATTATCATTAAGAATAACTAGCGACAAAACAATTATGCATGCAGTTGTTATTATAAATAATTAGTGTTATGTGTATAATAATTACAGATATAATTGTTATTGTATTTGTGTTGTCATTATAGATATGTCACTAGTTATTTATAGTGACAATTTAACGTGTAATTCTTGTCACTGATAGTTATATTGTAATAATGTTAAAAATAGTAGGAATAATTACACCGCCTTCCCTTAAGGTTTGGTAATTACGCATAGATCCTATATGGTTTGAAAAATTACATTAGTACCTTTGACGTTTGTTTTCATCCAAAAAATAGATCCCTCCATTAATCGAAAGTCATCGAATTTGCTTATATTAGCAAAAGAAAAAAAAATGAATGGAAATTCATATTTGCCCCAATTGACTTAATAGTGACTTATTAAGGTAAAATAATTTTTTCCTAATCAAACTACCCTTATGCATTTTCACATGTGCTAATTCATATATGGAGGGCCATCTTCACCCTTGTAAGAGTAGTTTGATTAGAAAAGATTTGTTTGCCCTGCAATAAGTCAATAGTAAGTCAATCGGTGGTAAATATGGATTTTTATTCATTGTTTTTTTTTTACTAATATCAACAAATTCCATGAATTTTGATTAATGGAGGGAGTTATTTGTTGGACGAAAACAAATATCAGGGGTGCTACATCTAATTTTTCAAACCACAGGGGGACTATGTAGTTACAAACAAACCTTAGGGGAGGGCAATGTAATTATCCAAAATAGATTATCATTGGATATATATTTCTAGTGATAATTTTATGTTACTTAAATATTTAACAATAATACTATTTTTTGTTGTAGTGATATTGCATCATCATTGATATTATATTTACGTAAATCTTAACTTTCATTTCCCCAAATAAAAGATTCTTTTTTTTAGTAAACTAGTTGTTAGAAAAAGCACACTGTGTTGGGGTAAAAGTCATTATTCGGAAGCGAAATTTCGATACTATCTCGGTATAATAGTTGAATCGATTGCTCTCCAAAGTTAACACAATTATATTTTCTGACACGTGCACTCATGGTAGAGAGTTTGGAATTATGAACTATGCACTCAGAAAAATTAGAAAAGAAGACGAAGGAGAGAGAGAAAGAGAGGTTTATGTTTTGTATGTCACAAATGAAAGCCATTGAAGCCTATTTATAAAGAAAGGAGCCTAGGTTGGTTGAGAATTATTAGGGCATGCATTTGTATCTGTTAAACAAAAAAGGCTAAGTCAAAATTGGACTCTTCTTGACTTGTTTAGACCAATTCAAAGGCAATGTTAGGTAGTAGTCGTTCCTACGACCTCCCACGAATGACTATCTAGTTTAAGAATACATTTTTCTGAGTGAAGGAAAAATTATACTTAAGCATTAATATCTTTCTATTGAATTAAAGCATAGTGAGGTGAGACAACAACCCAACTAAAGAAATTGATATTAAGTCTTGAACTTTCGATAGCTAAGTTGAGACCCTCACGACACATATTATTTCCTTAGAATCCATGTTCCGTGATATAAACTCCCAACGCTTTTAATGGCCCTGCGCTACTACATTGAGTTCTGATGAGTGCTCTAGAAATAACTCTTTTTCTTCTCATAGAAGGTGGGCCACCTTCATACTCATTTAGATAGCTTCATCATATCCATATTAATAGAGACCACTCAACCGTTGAGCTATGAAGCTATCTTTCTGACCTATAACTCGTCAGGATCATCCATCAAGTCCTTGTTAGGACCACGCAACACATAGGGCAATGAATTTATTCACATATGGATTTTTACCATATTCCATCATTCTACGATTTTGAGCCCCATTGCCCTTGAAGTCTCAAGGATAACTCTCCTTGTTAGTCCTTTAGTGCAGGGATATGCCAAATTCCTCTTGGACCTTACATAATCCAGGGAGATTATTCCAATTTTCAGGAGCTCTCTTACTGCACAATATCTGATACGAATATTTCTTCTTTGGCCATAGTATGCATAGCTGTTGGAAATTCCAATAGCAACTTGAGAATCGCAAGTAGGGAGACCGGTATAAACGACCCCCACATGGGCATATCTCCTAGCAGATTTCTCAACCACTCGGTTTCTTGACCTGCTAAACCAAGAGCTATAAACTCAGATTCCGTGGTAGAGCTAAGAGTTAGCTCCGCTACCCAAAGTAAAGACATAACCACTAGTCGAACTCACTTCATCATTATTAGTTACCCAATTTGCATCACAAAATCCTTCTAACACCATAGGAAAATTATTAAAGTGCAAACACAAATTCATCGTACCCTTCAAGTATCTTAACAAACAATAAAGTGCATTGGGATTATGAGTGTAACAATTTAGTCTACTTGCAGCATGGGCTATGTCAGGTCTAGTATAATTCATGAGAAATATAACGCTCCCTATAATTTTGGCATACTCAGGTTGTGACACACTGTCACCATTATTCTTTTTCAGGCATATGCTAGGATCATAAGGTGTTCTAACATGCATTTCATCATGACAATTAGATTTTCTTAGAATTTTCTCTATGTAGTGTGATTGACATAAGGAAGACCCACTTTTAGTTTTCCTATTTTTAATATCAAGGATTACATCAGCTTCACCTAAGTCTTTTATATAAAAGTGTTAAGACAAAATTTTCTTGGTTTCATTAATTACTTCTAGTTTGGTGCCAAAAATTAGCATGCCATCAACATATAAACATATCATCACACAATCTGGCCCAAACAACTTGAATAAACACAAGTATCTGATGCATTAACATTATATCCATTGAGTACTAGAGTATGATCAAATTTTTCATACCATTGTTTGGGAGCCTATTTAAGACCATAAAGTGACTTTCTAAGTTTTCATACTCTTCTAAGTCACCATTTAAAAATATATTTTTTACATGCATTTAATGAATTACTAGTCCATATATAGGTGACAATGCAATTAAGGTTCTAATGGTTGCAACTTTTATCATAAGGGAATAAGTGTCAAAGTAGTATCTACCTTTTTTTTGAGTATATCCTACAACCACTAATCTAGCTTTGAATTTTTCTATAGACGTATCTGGTCTAATTTTCTTTTGAAGACCCATTTGTGTTTATTTGGCTTACTCCCTTTTGGTAAATCAACTAAATCCCAAGTGTGATTTGTCATAATGGAATCCAATTCACTTTTAATAGCTTTTTTTCCAAAAACTATAATCTATAGATGTTATAGCCCCTACATAAGTTTTAGGGTCTTCATAAACTAGAAATGCTGAAACAAAATGTTCATCTATTTTATCAAGATTTTTAGCTACTATAATACTGTTGGGAAATCTAGTCCAAAACTAGTTTCAGTTTTTTGTCTCTCACTCCTCCTAAGTTCAGCTATACTTGGAGCAAAAGACATAATAGGATTTGACAGGGTACTAGAAGACACTTTATGAGAGTCATTAGTATTATCTAGAGAGAATTCTAGCTAAAAAAAATTAATATTTCTAGATTCACAGATTGAGTTATCCTTTAAACACATGAACCTATAGGGAACAATATTTTGAGCGTAACCAATAAACACACAATCAAATGTTTTAAGTCCTATATTTGATTCTTAAATTCTGGATATGCAACTTTAGCCAAACACCCCCACACTTTGAGGTAACTTAGGTTAGGTGCAAAATCTTTCCATAATTGGGACTCTATTCAGAATATAGCATGCAGATAAAACTGCTTCCCCTCACATATTTTTAGGCATACCAGAACTAAGTAACATAGCATTCATCATTTCTTTTAAAGTTTTATTTTTTCGTTCAGCCATGCCATTTTGTTGAGGTGTATAAAGAGCACTAGTTTCATGGGTAATACTATTTGTCTCATAGAATTCCTTAAGGAAATTATTGTTGTACTCACCACATCTATCAGACCTCAGCCTTTTGATTTTCTTATCTAGTTGGTTTTCTACTTTGGTTTATATTTCAACAACTTCATATTTTGTTCTTAGTAGATAAATCTTAGTATATCTAGAGTAATCATCAATCAAAAGAAATTTAATACCTTTTACCACCTTTGAAATAAGCTAAATCATAATGTATTAATTCAAGTAGTCCGATGCTTCTAGTTGTAACAACCTTAAAAGGTTTCTTGACATATTTTGCTTCTACACAGATTGAAAATTTAGAGTCATCAGTTGTATCCGATGTGGTAATTAGGTGCATGTTTTTTTCAATATTTTAATAGAAGCATAATTAACATGTCCTAGCCTACCATGCCACACATGAATGGATTCAATCATATAAGCAGAATTCAAAGAATTTTTATTTGAAATTGTAGGAATGGTGTTAAGGACAAATAATCCACCTAACAAATATCATTTCCTACGAAATCACCATTTTCTGGTGATTATGGCTTTATCAAATTCTAACATAATTTTTAAACCAGCCATATAAAGAAGACTACCAGAAATCAAGTTTCTATGCAAAGGTGTCACATACAGAACATCATTTAACGCAAGAGTATTTCCAAAAGTAAGTTTGAGAAATATCTTCCTTTGCCCATAACTCCAGCAGTGATAGAGTCGCCCATGAAGACGCATTCACCATCGGAAGCTTCATGGAATTCATGAAAAAGCTTAGTTGGAACAGATGTGCCTTGAAGCTCCTGTGTCCAACACCTACTCTATTTTGTTCTCAATTAGATTGGCTTCTACGACAACGACTGCAATGATGTTATCGTATTCGGCAAGATTAATTTGTGGGGTAGCTTGAGACACCAGTTTTTTGTATACCTTTTGTTGGTTTTTCCTTTGGTAGCATTGGTACGCCTTGTGTCCCTTCTTTCTACAGCAGTAACATAGTTGTTTGTTCTTTTGGATTTTCCCATCATTTCCTTTAAAGGACCTTTGTTGTTCATCCTTTTGGAATTTCTTACGGTTGTGTTGAAACCTGTATTTGCTGGGTCCATAAGGTTCAACTAAATTAGATTTAAAAGAAATGAAAGAGTTAGAGATTTCCTTATCTTTCAAACGGTTGACTTCTTCTATTCTCATGTGGCTAATAAACTCCTGGAGTGTTAGGTCCATCTTCTTGTGTTTGAAGTGATTTATGTAGTCACTCCAAGTTGGTGGAAACTTTTCAAGGAGGACATTTGCTTGTAGGACCTTGCAGATCTTCATGTTCTCACTAAGAACATCTGCCACTAAGTTTTCATATTCATGGACTTGGTCCATGATGGGCTTACCACCAATCATCTGAAAATTGGAGTCACTTCCCGGCCACATATTTCTTTCCTCCTGCATCGTCACCCCCATATCTTATTTCTAACGTACTCCAAATTACCTTTGCACTTTTCTGGTTGACAAATAGATCGAACAAGAAATTGGTCATGTGATTCAGTAAATGACCTCGGATGGTTCTGTTGTCCTTGTTGTATTTGACCCTGGCTTTATCATCAGCCTTTTTGGAATTTTCAGTAGAAGTTTGTGGCCGATTTTCGGGTGGATTAGAAAATAGGACATAATCTACCTCTAATTGCTCAAACAGAATGAGGAGTTTTGTTAACCATCGTTTGAAATTGGTCACATCGTTGCTTGCACAAGCCTCTTGGTACTTTTCCAAGAACGACCGTGTCGTTTGTAACATGCCCGACAAATCCTGCCTCCATCACCAGCTTGTTTCGATTTTGCCACAAACTCCAACACGTCATGAGGAAACGCGGCCTGTAGACTACATCTATCCACTCAAACACTCGTGATATCCATTCCCCAGAGCCCTTCGTCAACTCCGATAAATGACGCCAAGGAATGTTCGATAAAGCCCAAATTATTCTTGCAACCAAACACTTCTTCAAGATGTGTTGAACTGTTTCCCTTTCAACCCTACAAAAACAACAATGCGAATATATCCTGTTTTGCCTCTAATTAACAAGATTAGGCATAACCGCCCTACACAACCTCCAGACCAGTATTCAGACGCATGGAGGAATGTTTGACCCCATAACCTCTGCCAGACACCCCTACCTACAGCCGGACTATGTGACTGATCCCAGACGAGGACGTCATCTCTCTCTCCCTGAGCTCATTCATAAATTTTTAAGCACTCTTCATCGAAAATCGGCCACTACTACTAAGCCTCCAGCCTACCCTAAAAAACCACAGGTTCGTCAATTCCTCCCATCTACAGCCAGACAACACCAAATCTTGCACCCCCACAAGGCTTCGCCATGTCAATGATAGCCATCTGCCCAACATCCTCTTGAAAAGAAGAAGGTGAGAAATAACGTGCTTTAAGTACCTGGATGAGTAATGAATTCGATTTTGAGAGCAATTGCCACCCCTTTGTTTCATTAGAATTGTTATGTTGAAGTCCTTTTTAGACCCCGAAACTAAGACATCCTGCTGCCATCGAGTGGCACAGTTTCTGCCAAGCAATCCAATAGACTCTCTTCTCACCCCGATTGTGTGCTTATAAAATAGACTCTCTTCTCACCCCGATTGTTCGTCAAAACCATAGGTTTCGTTTGCCTAATTGCTAAAGAGCTCCTTCCACTACCTCCCCGCCACCGCCAACAAGCCTAATATTTATCATGACTAGCTACTAAGCTTACACCCAACACTCTTGCCAGCCTAGCTTTTGAGTCCATTGGCGTACCACCACTTACCACCATATTGGATTTACCTAAGTTCACCTCCTGCCCCGAGGCTTTTGCATTAGAAGAAAGGATTCGCCAAATTTCATGCATCTGTTCCACCTCGGCCTTGCAGAAAACAAAGGTATCATAATGAACAACAAATGAAAAATATGTGGTGCACCGTTCGTAATTGATACCCCACTCAAGCGACTAGTGCTTTTAGGTTCCTGAATAAGGCACAAAAACGCTTATGAAAATGAACAAAAGGGAGAACTAATCACCTTGACAGGTCCCATGCTTTGGCTTAAAGAAACCAAAATGAGATCCCTTCAGAGTTAAGGAATATGAAACTGTGATCACAAGCAGCATAATAAGATTCACAAATTGGCTCTCGAAGCCTAACCTAAGGAGAACATGCCTAAGAAACGTATATTCAACCATATCATATACTTTGCTCATGTCTAATTCCAGTGCCACGTTATCCCCCTTTTGGCTTAGACGAGACTTTATGGTGGTGGTTAAGTTCGAGTGCAAGGCGGACATTACCCATAATGAGACGACCCAGGATAACTGCAGATTGAGTTTGAGATATGATGGTATCAAACATACCTCTAAGACGATTAGCAATGCATTTAGAAGTAATTTTAACAATGACATTGCATTAGCTAATCGGGCGCAATTGACACTACTTCTGGATTGTTGTACTTAGGAATTAAGACAATGAGTGTAATCCAATTTATGTAGCAGGATTTGATTATTAAGAATACAAAGCACAATCCTAGTTATACCGTTATAAATGTGAAGATATATTTCATCACATGCATTAAAGTGTGAAAATGTATAAAGATAATTTGATCAGAAGAAGAGTTGTTTGACCTGCAATAAATTAATCGGGAAAATAAGGATTTTCATTTATTCTTTTGCCTGTATCAACAAATTCTATGAATTTCGACTAATGGATAGATCTATTTATTTGAGTGCAAGCAAATATCAGGAGAACTAGATTTAATTTTTCAAACCACAGATGATTTATGTATAATTATGTCAAATTTCAAGGGTGGATTACATAACTATCCCTAAGAAAATTATTATCGTATGCTCGAGTTTAATTTTACTCAATTAAATTAAAATTAATTGAAACTAAATTACATATTAAACTAAATGAGGACTAAATAAAATTTTAAACTCAATATTATAAGCAAGCTGAAAAATATGTGTTTGGCCTTCGGATAATTGTAATTTACCGAAAAGCAAAACACGAAAAGAATATTTTTTAGAGAAAATCTCTCTTCTCTCTCCCTGGACTTTTAATGGCGAATGATGCCACCAATGCATAAAGTTCCCACACCAGTCTCGTTTTTCAGCTAACTTCTCTCTCTCCCTCTCTCCACAAAGTTAGGGTTTCAAAATTCACTATTGTTGTTGCCTGTACTAAGCGTTCAGATACTGTTTAGAGGAGAATTTAACTCGTTAATATTCTGTTTCTGGATTGGAGTGGCCGGTGGAAAGTTGACACAGTTGGCGGTGTTCTGCTTCATTTTACAGGTGAACTTTTGACTTGTATTTTGCTTTTGAATTTTGGATTTCGGGGGGGAATGTTTTTTCTTGGATCGGTCTGATGGGGTGGTTTATGCTGCTAGTGATTTACTATGCTTGAATAGTTTCTTGGTTCTGAATTTTGACTAGAAATTTGTTTCAATTAGTATTTAGTGTTTTGTATGTCTAGATAGTACTTTATGAGATACAGGATCATTTTCTTTGGTGGTATGCAGAGTAATGGGAATTATGGTCGCATTTGGTTTCTCTGTGTGCAGTAGATTTCTTGGTTGATATGCTAACCTATTTCCTCCTTTTTTCTGTTGCTACTCGATTTATGAGTTTGAAAAGTCTTTTTTACATTTTCGACTTATTTCTAGTTTCGACTTTGAAAGTTGTTGGAGGTGTGATGCCATTTTCATTTTCAATATTTTGATTTTTTCCCCATTAGTGGAGTAGTTTTGGTGGAGGTAGGTTTAGAAGTTTGATTAGTTCTGAATTATAGTTAATCAAGAAATAAATTTGATGAAACCTTTAATTTGAGATCACGGAGAGTTAACGGGAAATTGGTCAGGAATAAGTCATAATCAGATTACTTAAGCGTCTACTTATTCTTCTCTTACCAACCTGAAGGGGTTTCTTTAATATGGAAGAAGCTTGCTGACATTTCTTGATTACTACATTTTATTGTTTCTTTATGCAGCATTGCTAATTTGGGTTCTTTCAAATGGTCTGGGGATCTGATACTGTAAGTGATGTACTGGAAGCTTGATGTTGAAGAAAGAAAGTTATTTTATACACTAAATTTGTAGCATCCAGAAGTTGTACCTGATTTTTGACAAGAAAAAAGTGTGAGGTAGATGGAAACTGCTAAGCGTTGGTTTGGAAAGTTCCGATTAAAAGAGAAGCCTAAGACTTCAAGCACGAAGAAAGAACCTAGGCCTAATGGAAAAGAAGGTTCAAAGACACCATTAAATGAGGAAACACCTTCGAATGCAACTAAGCAGAAGGTAGCTGCTGCCAAGGAGTATATAGAAAAACATTACAAGGAACAAATGAAGAGCTTACAGGAGAGGAGGGAGCGGTATGGAGTTCTTTGCATTTTGTTATAATAAGTTTTTGTTTGATATAAGCTCTGTCCTTTGCCATCCATTTTATGTGCTTTGACTGTTATTTTCATCCATTTGTTTGCTGGCATTGCCCGAAAATTATTTCCCTCCGACTTTATTGATCAAGTCTTATGATTCGGCTTCGGCAATAGGTATATTTACTGAAAAGTGGTTCTTTCCTTCTCTCACTAAACTGACCCTCTTTTATATTCTTTAAGTAAGCTTTTTCTCTGGATAATTTGGTAAAATGGTTTCTGAAAGTAATGATTGTTCTTGAAATGAAATTCATAATAAAGTTCAATTTGGCTCCAAAAATGCTGTCTATTGACCTTACGCGCTATTGTGCCCTCTCACATGCTTTATGTTACATGAACTTCTCTACCTGTGCTACTGTGATTTGAATTTAGAAATAGTCTGGGATGTGTAAAATGAAAATTCCCAAAGGAGAGGCATTAGATTGTAATCACGCAGCTATCTTGATGGCTCTCATAATCTTCAACCTTCTACTTTCTTAAGTATGATTTTTCATTCTATTTTCTCCCTTTTTCTGGTTGAAGATGAACGATAAACTTTAACATGCAACGTCTCGTAATTAGCTTCACAACAGAAATAGTGCATCCACATTTTTGAAAGAAGTACTTCTCTGAGAAGTTGGATTTTCTCTTGGGAAAACTAGGTTAAAGAATGATGCCTGGTGCTAAAAATCTCCTCAAGCGAACAACAACTTACACTGCTTATATAGTGTTGAGCTAGATTTCCAGCACCTGATGAGACCTTGCTTCATAGTGTGAAATTATTAATGTGTAGAATAATACATATGGTTTAGCTATGAAGTACCCTGTACAGATGTGACATAGAATCAACATGAAAATAGATTCTGGAGTTTCTAGTTGGTATGTAAGAGTTATTGCATCTTTCTTTCCCCTTCCTCTAGGTATCTGAAGCTTTGCTTCTTCCTATAGCTTATTTCTCCCTGCCTGTCACTTAACCCAAGGTAGCATAAGAACATAAAAATCATTCCCTGTCATTTTGTTGCCTTGTTTTGTTCTATTTGTACGGTATAGAACTACGCCTGTTGACTCCCTCTGTGTTTGTGTGCTTTGTATGCTGAAGTGGTAATTTTTTCTGTTTGCTTGTAGGCGTAATATGCTTGAGAAGAAACTGGCTGATGCTCAGGTTTCTGAGGAAGAGCAGAACAACCTTTTGAAGTACCTAGAGAAAAAGGAAACAGAATATATGCGCCGTCAGAGGCATAAAATGGGTGCTGATGATTTTGAGCCGTTAACCATGATTGGAAAGGGTGCATTTGGCGAGGTTCTTTCTCTCTCTCTGCACAAGTATTTTGTCTGTACATTTATAGCAGTGTCCACCTTTTCCATGATCTATTCAGTTGATTGGTTAATGTACAACAAGCGCATTAATTGCTTGAAGCAAATCTTTGACAAAGGACAGCCAGTTATGGCCTCTTTTTCCTTATTCATATAAGGATGAGAGAATTGTATTGGTAGATGTAAAGAGTAATACTCGAACTGAATATTGGAATTTTATGAATTCGACATAGATAATAAAGCGTAGTGCAGGACGGAGAACATTCCTCATATTTAGGGTTCAGCCACATGCTTTCATTCCTTTCATGAAAAGGGAAAAAATGTCATCTGTTTGAACAAGTGAAACTTGGTCATATATTGAATTAAATGGTCATTAGTTTCAATGTTTTATTTTTCTTGCCGAGTTTTTTTATTTATTTTTCTTGTTCTTTTAGAGAAAGAAACATGTAGGTATAACAGTTCATTTATTATTTATTTATTTTTTAACTTATGGTGATACGCATTATTACAATTTGAGCTTTTTCTTTATTTTCATTTGGTAACTCGAAGTCCTTGCCCCTTGCAGGTTAGAATTTGTAGGGAGAAGTCAACTGGGCATGTTTATGCCATGAAAAAGCTTAAGAAGTCGGAAATGCTTCGTAGGGGCCAGGTAGAAAAAATGTATCATTTCAAACTAAAATCAGTTAGCTGGAGTTGCCCCATTGCACTTATTCCTTCTCATTCTTTTTCTCTAGGTTGAGCATGTAAAAGCAGAAAGAAATCTGTTAGCGGAAGTTGACAGCAATTGCATTGTCAAACTTTATTGTTCTTTCCAAGATGAAGAGTATCTATATCTAATAATGGAATATCTTCCTGGTGGAGATATGATGACTTTACTGATGCGGAAAGATACATTAACAGAAGATGAAGCAAGGTTCTATGTAGGGGAAACTGTTCTTGCAATTGAATCTATCCACAAACACAATTATATTCATAGGTTTGTAGTTTTTTTGATTCTTTGATCGAAATGATCTAGCTTCTCGTCATTGTATTTTAGACTTACATCTGATATTACTTGTTTCATCTACAATTTTTCAGGGATATCAAGCCTGATAACTTGCTTCTGGATAGAAATGGGCACATGAAGTTGTCTGATTTTGGATTATGTAAACCATTGGATTGCAGTAATATTCAAGAGAAGGATTTTTCATTAGGAAATAGTTATAGTGGGGCTCTTCAAAGTAATGGGCGCCCTGCAGCGCCAAAGCGCACTCAACAGGAACAACTGCAACACTGGCAGCGGAACAGGAGGATGCTGGTAAGTTTCCTACCAGTACATAAACTCTTACCCATCTTTAATTTTAATTGCATCCTTACTTAACTGATAGCTTCAAAATAAGACATGTAGAGGAGTTGGTTAACTTCATGATATAGGGATAAAACACTCAGGGTTTCCTCTTTTAATTTGACCTCATCTTCCCCGCATATACATTATTGGCCAGTGGAATCAATCTGCTGTGTATTGATTTGTTCTGGTTCTAAAGCATGTTTTATGATGAGTTAGCCGCTGCATTGGAACATCTATGTGTGTGGAATGAGACTGGAATCACACACTCAAGGACAATATGGTAGATATACTGTGAATTCTATCGTCCCTAGTATCCGAATACTTGAAATTCTACTTCTGATGATGATCTAGGCGAAATAGTTAGTTCACTGCAAGTACCAGTATAAGAGGTTCCGTCCTCTTCTAGGAGATGATGTTAGATGTAAGGCTGGGCGCAATTATGTTGAATTCTCTGCAATGTTTTTGTGTTGTAGGCCTATTCCACTGTTGGTACACCTGATTATATTGCGCCAGAAGTTCTGTTGAAGAAAGGATATGGCATGGAATGTGATTGGTATGTGTTCTTTCAATATCTTTCTTTTCATCTGAAGAAAGATTTACTCGTCTGATTGGGACTCTGCTTCATGCGTCTATGCCGTAGGTGGTCTCTGGGGGCTATTATGTATGAAATGCTTGTGGGGTATCCTCCATTCTATTCTGATGAGCCCATGTCTACATGTAGGAAGGTAATGATGGAATGTTTTTTACATGCATAATTGTATTGAGATGCAGTTGGCTTGTCTGCTTGTCTACATGTTATGTCAATGGTGAAACATTACATTCCGAATACCAATTTTTATTACTAAGGTTAATGAACTCTTTTAGATCTTTGTTCTCTTAACTTTCCCTGTTTAAGTTGTAAACGTCAAAAGTTGATGATGTAACAAGCAACAACATGGAGCATGCTAATCTTAATGTTTTCAATTATCTACCCCCACTCAAATCTGACACTAAAATCTATAGTTCAGCTCAGTGTGGGTAAATATGAAAAAGTTAGCAAAGAAAAGTTATTTGCCACAAACTTTCGCCATCTTGGAGTTTTTTTTCCCTCTTATACTTAAAGACTTGGTCCAGTTCCCTTATAGGAGACTTTTCATGTAGTTATACTTTTACAGACGACTCATTTACCTTGATTCTCTCCTTATTCCCTGTCTTGATGTTTATGAGTTTTTTGGTTTTGATGCAGATAGTAAACTGGAGAATTCATTTGAAATTTCCGGAAGAGGCAAAATTATCACTAGAAGCGAAGGATCTTATCTGTAAACTCTTGTGCAATGTAGAGCAAAGGCTTGGCACGAGAGGGGCTGATGAAATTAAGGTGCTTTTCGTTCTTCTGAGTTGATCTTTTGAAATGCTTTATAATGTACGATAGACAGTTACGTTACCTGTTCACCTCCTTTCCAGGCTCACCCATGGTTCAAAGGCATTGAGTGGAATAAACTATATCAGATGAAAGCTGCGTTCATTCCAGAAGTTAATGATGAACTGGATACGCAGAACTTTGAAAAGTTTGAAGAGGTTTTCTCTTTGTTAAGTTTGACCTATTTCCTCTCATTCTTCACTTTTGTCGACTTTTCCTCATATTCTCTATCTTTTGCAGACTGACAATCAAGTTACATCTGCAACAAAATCAGGTCCCTGGAGGAAGGTGGGTGAATACTGCTATTTGGATTTCATGCTGCCAATCTGTTCTCTTAGTCTGAAATCAGGATCTCATTAGTTTCGTTGTCATGTCGCAGATGCTTCCGTCCAAGGACGCCAACTTCATGGGTTACACCTACAAGAACTTTGAAATTGTTAATGACCATGAAGTTCCGGGAATAGGTACGTCTCCTCTTGTTCTCCATTGGATCGGCATTACTATTTCTACACAATGCACCATATTTTCAAAAAATGCACGTTCATCCTTGATAATTCTAAATTCAACAATCATCGAGTGGTCTGAAATGGCTTTCTTTCTACCACCAGCTGAACTGAAGAAGAAGAGCAACAAACCTAAGAGACCTACTGTGAAGTCCCTCTTCAGTATGATCCTTTCTCCCTCTTTCGTAATATGCACAAGTCTTTACACGCACCATAAATACAAAATAACAACAAAACACTGCATCTAACAGATGAGGAGTCGAATTCAACATCCAATCAACAAGCACAGGGAAGCTTCCTTCATCTACTACCTCCAAAGTTAGACACATGAAAACAAGGCGAACACTAAAGCTCGCCAATCTGTTGATATCATCCAACGAGCATCGTAAAGCATCCAAACGGGGTTTCAAGCTGTTTTGAAGCAAACAGGTCTCGTTGGGCTGTCTTCTCCAGGAGTGCTTGAACTGTAAGTATTTTTCCATGGCGGAGTACATGTACTCGATTGAGCTTCTTCGTGTAAATCATGTCCTGATTGTATATATCTGGTTGTTTTCGTCTACTCATAGTTGATGTGTAATTCTTTTAAAGATGTAGAGACCAATTCATTGTTTATGCAATCTGTTTGTTGTTTGGAGTATAGTAAGTATATTAGTATTGATTTGAATTTTGAGAAATTGGAGCATTTGTTTGACAGACTGATGAATATCTGGAAGAGTTTTTCAGAGGAGTTTATTCATTTCCTTCGCAAATCGCCATTCCTTTTGTACCCATGTAGGGGTGTCAAATGGGCGGGGTGGGTTGGGTTTGGGTTGGATTTAAGTGGATTGGGTTAAATATGGGTCTGACTTAATGAGTTTTAAACGGGTTGGGTTTCAAACGGGTCGGATCAGGTCAATATAATCATTTTTTATATTTAATATTTAAAAAATAGAATTTTAGTTAATAATAATAATAAGATGATGATATTTTAAATACAATTTGTAAATAATACAATTAAATTTGTATTATGTATTGTTTTTAAAAAGTAATTATGTATATTAAAGATTTATTTGTTAAACTATAAAATGAAAAACTCATAAGATATACAAAAATATTGCATGTTTCAAAATAAATCACGAATCGAATAGTATGCAATTAATTTCTCCATAATTGTTTGTAAACTTGAATTGTTACTTTCAATCGTAATAATAATAGTTATCTTTCTATATTGATCATACACATTCATTCATTATAAATTATGCTTATATATTAATATCTGATGTATTCATTGAAATTTATAATATAATTGTATGCTGTCGATTTATTCAAAAAAATAAAAATAAAAATAATTTTTATATGAAAATATATGAATTGCAAGTTTTGACTATTTTATAACATACTTTATTTTTTTTTTTGTTGCTCATTAATTTAAAAAATATTATTTTACTAAATATATTTTTGAAAAATTTGTTTTTCATAAAGAATGTGAAAAGTTAGAAAAGAGAAGCAATTAATAATATATAGTACAACTAAATCAACAATGAATTTAAGCAATTAAATCATTTGTTGAACCCATTTAAGACTCATCACCAATCCATATAAGACTTATGATGCAAAAAAAATTAACTAAATTAAATTAAAACCTACTTAATATGTTTTGGTAAATTTGTTTCTTATAAAAATTGTGAAATAAGTTATAGTATATGGAATTAGTTAGTGATGGGGTTGGATCCATTTAAGACCTATCTCCAACCCACCTAGAACCAATCACCAACCCTTATAGAACCCATAATGAACTCATGATTATAATTGTACTAAATTACTAATATCTTTCATAAATTCTAGGGTAAATTACATCTACCTCTCTTGGGGTTTGACATAATTACAAATACTCTCTCGTTGTCTGAAAAATTATAAATACCCCCCCTGAGGTTTGTCATTTTTAACCAAAGACCTAAAATTGACCATTTTGCCCTTGAATTTTTTATTAAAATTATAGAAAAATCGGCTAAGGCAAATTGCATTATCGCTCCTCTGTGTAAAAAACTTAAGAAACATCTCCCTGTACATTGTAGTCCAAAATAATTTTAAAAATTAAATAAAAATAATTTAATGCATAAGGGCATTTTGGTCAGTTCACCCATAAAAATTGATGAAAATGAATTATTTGTTAGATGGTTACAAACCTTAGGGGGATATTTTTAATTTTTCAAACAATGAGGGGGTATTTGTAATTATGCCAAACCTCAGGGGAGATAGATGTAATTTACTCTAAATTCTATTATATTATTAAAATAAATTTTAATTGGCCAATAGAAAACTAAACATGAAGAACTCATTCATGACCCATTAAAACACATATAGGACCCATAATCTATTTAAATTTATTTTAAACAAAACTATATTAAACTCATATTAAAAAATATCAAACCCAACCCAACCGAAAACTAGATGGGTTGGGGAGTTTTGGGTTGGTTGGAACCATGGATTCCACCCATATTGCCACCCCTGTACCCATGTGATGGATATGAAATTCTTAAAACTACGGGGCAATATTTTAAAACCCAGACTGTTGATCCAATCAAAAAATTGAGTGGGCCAAGGGTCACTGGTTCAACAGTCGGGTGAACCATGATTGAACCAGTGATGTCATAATTATATCATAATAAAAATTAATATATAAAATTATATTAAAATAATAAAAAGTACAAAAATATTAAATATTTTTTTAATTCATATAGAAATTAAAAGTATCCAAAAATTTGATAGTAAAATAAGTATATTAGAAATTTAAGCCAAGAATTAAAAATAAAAGAGTTGCGTAAATAATAAAAATAATGAACTATTTACTATTATAATTAAGGTATAACTAATTTAATCACCAATAAATAGCTAGCATCCCCCATTTTTAAAATAATATATAAATCTTATTCTATTAATTATTTAATTAGAGACTTAAGTAATCATAGGAGATTAAAAATTTAATTAATACAGGTTTAATGAGTTTGTTCACTTATAAATATAAAATTCAAATAATTATTAAAATATCGGTATTGGTTTGTTGTTTTTTTCTCAATTTTTATATGATATGTCACGATTCAATTTCAAATTGTATAAATTTTTAAAATTATTGAAAAAGTTCATGAACCGGGCGGTTCACTTAATTTGGGATCGGGTCAACCGGGTCACCGATTCAACCGGTAGTTTGAGCGATTTTCAAAAAATAAAACAGTTTTGAGGCTAGTCCGGTTTTATGGATTAGACTGTACCGTTTTAAGAACCGAATCACAAGTTTATCAATCCAACCGACCGATCCAGACTGAATTTTAAAGCACTGCTAGTGTCTGACATGTAACATCGTTGATTGGAGCGATTTATCATTGAAAAAAAAAAAAACCCACAAAATTTGACCTTTTTCTTGGGAAAAAAGAATTAAAAGACGAGAGGCAGAAAAACAAAGAGGAAAAGAGAATCTTTGCTCTTGTTGAGAGTCGAACTCAAGACCTCCCGCTTACTAAACGGGTGCTCTAACCAACTGAGCTACAAGAGCTGTTGATCTCGTATTCTATATTTATTATATATTAACCCAAAGTTCAACATCTGCACAAAACCCCTTCAAAGCAGAAGCCCTAGTTTTCACATTCTCTATATCTATTTTCTGTCAACAATTATCAATTTGAAGTTAAAGATTCATACGCTACAAACTCTTCCTTTTACTAGATTCATTGTTGATACGAGACGATGCAGGCCAGCGACAGGTTTAACATAAACTCCCAGCTCGAGCATTTGCAGGCTAAATATGTCGGCACCGGACACGCCGACTTGACCCGATTGTACGTACCATCAAGATTTCCTCTCAAGAAAAAACTTGCAGTTTTTTCAATCTTTTTTGGTGTTAAATATTAATTAGTTTGTTTCTCGGGGAATTTGCTTTTAATAGTGAATGGGCAGTTAATATCCACCGAGATAGTTACGCATCGTATGTTGGCCACTATCCGATCTTGGCCTACTTCGCCGTCGCGGAAAATGAATCAATTGGGAGAGAGCGCTATAATTTCATGCAGGTTTCTGCTTTAGCCCCTTTTTCTGTATTTCCCTTAATTTTCTTTTATCTATGGGTTTTCTAATTTACACTAACTTTGTGTTGTGTGATTTGTGTTCTGTTCAATTTGTAGACTTGTGAATTGATGGATTTTAATGTGTATTTCTTGTTGAGTTTAGAGAGGAAATACGTGATTTTGTTCTGCAATGAGTTGCATTTTTTACTTCCTGTGCTTGTTTTGGTTGTCTAACCTTTTCATTTGTGAGTGTGGTCTTTCATCAAATGGTTTAATTGCAAAACTCTGCGAGCTTTTGCAATTTTTTGTAGCGCACTCGTACGGGTGTCTGCGTCCATGATGAAAGTCGTTTTATGAAATAAAGTATCATTATTATCACGTTTTATAATTGTTTTGAGCTCAACTTTATTGTGAAGAGAAGTGAATGTCAAATATCTATTTCGATTTTCTGTATTACATTGGCGTTCTTGGAATATTATTATTCATCGGGAAAAATAACAATTTTGGCACTGAAAAAGTTGGTTGGATTGTATCCCTATTGTTTAGTATGAAATCAATGTTGTTGCACAATAATAGAAATTGAGAAGTTTGCGTGGTGAGGTTGGTTTTGTTGTGTGGCTGAAATTCCGTGCTTTGAACTGCTTTGATCTTGTTATATTCTAGTAGAAAGCAAATATAATTGGAGAATGGAGATGGTGGTTGATGGAGAAAAATCCGGGAAATATATGATCAAAGCACACTTTACTCGTCTTAAGTCAGAAACTCAAAGCTTCACTTTCTTTTTTGCTCTTCTTTCAAAAGCTCCCCCTTCACAACGAGTCGATGGTCTGTTTATACTAAACAAGTCATGAATGTGGGGAGGCGTACAGACAATTCCGTCCGCCTACCAACCACTACCTAATGGGTACAATTTAATGACCGGGGGTAATTCGGTAATTACATAACACCTGAAACTAATGGGTACAATTTAATGATGGGGGGTGATTCGGTAATTACATAACACCTGAAACTAATGGGTACAATTTAATGATGGGGGGTGATTCGGTAATTACATAACACTTGAAATTAAGTGGTCTTCGTTTCTTCTTGCTTTGTATGGAAGGCTTTGACTTTCCTCTTCGGATTGATCTCGTTACCATCAGTGGTATTAGCCTATGGTTAACTTTACTTGTTTGTACTCTCAAGTGTTCCAAGGTGCAGTCTCGACCTGCATTTGAGAAACATCCGAAGATGCTGATTTATTACCAGAACGATACTCGTTGAACGATTTTGTGATTGTTGCAAGTATGCATGAGAGTAGTTTCTTAAAAATGTGCATGATATCTGTAACCATATTCTTTTGCAATGCTGCCTTCAATGGTATTATCGAGAATGGTCCAGCTTAAGACACAGAAACTTGATTGATTCATTATTTTATCATTCTTGGATGGTCAAGAACCCGCGAGGTTCTAATCTCTGCTAATGGGATCTACTAGAACCTTGTGAAGTACTCTTCCTCTCCTCATTTGAGTTAATATCTCAGTAAATCATTGCATCGGAGTTGCTAATGTGTTGTGGTCTTCCAATGTATATGCAGAAAATGCTTTTGCCATGCGGGCTTCCCCCTGAGAGAGAAGATGATTGAAGCTACTTGTGAGAATACGACGGACGTACAGCTATTGCAATCCAAAAATGGCACTTGTTCAGATGTTTTTGAAGTTTGGTTTGCTTTAATAGTTGTTATCAGTGTTCATCCCACCGTAAAGATTTGATATTTGTGTCTAGTTTGCAAAGTGCTTTCGTGCCTGTGATGAATACTGTTTAATTAAACAGAGTTTAGAATTGGGATTTCGAAAAACTTACCAAATATGTTACATAAGAATATCCTTATCAGTTCTCTCTCTTGACAAACAGCAACTGCTCTGAGACATTACAATCTTTGTTGGTATTGTTTTCACTGAGCTTGTGGTTGCATAGCTACTTGAAAGTTGAAAGACTTCTTGAATCCAGATTTGAGAGACCTACTATATTTTAGGGGTGTTTAACAAAACTGTCGGGTCGTTCCAATCAAACCTGTTCAAACCAAATTGCACTGTAATTAGCGGGCTAATGGTAGATTGGGTTGATCTTAGACTAGTAATTTTTTATTTTTTGTTTTTGGCAGTTTAGCAATTGTGTTTGGTTTCATATTCAAGTAGATCACATGGATTGCAATTGACCACGATAATGCTAGAATCTTTTATAAAGTTATACAAAAATTTGATAATACACATATTAATGTTCAAGACAATAATAATTACGATGTTTTTTTTTTTGGTCTTGTATGGTATATATATATATGTATATGTATTGACATATGGAGATGAAATTAATTATTCAACTGATTCTTGTTTATTGATATCCTTCTGTATATTTTATAAGATTAGTAAATGCAAGAATTTAAAATAGATTTGGTCATCGTATTGTTATAATATGTTCTCATAATCATCCTAATATATTATTTTATTTTTACATAATGTTCTTTTAATATTCATATATTATTATGAGAAGTTTCTTGTATAATTTAATTGAAAATAAGGACTTTTTCACTATCTTATTCATAAAAATATGAGATTTTTCTATATTTATTTATTTATTTTTTGTTAAATATATAATTATGTATAAGTGTATACTTTTTACACAATGTATTTAAAATAGTTGAAATTTAAAATTTATTTGATCGTACATGTGATTGACTCTACAGTAAAGATTGCAAAAATCACTCCAACTTTCTCCCACCCAATTAGATCACAAAGTGTGAGTTTGATGATTGTTGAATTGGATTCGAGCTAAATTTTTTATAACCACAAATAATGAATTGACCGAAAAATTATTTAAACTAATCTAACCTGCAATGCGTACACTCCAATTATACTCGACATAAATCAGAACCTTTGAGCAATATGAATGCATAATCATCAATGTTGCAGTATTTCTGCCATAATTTCAGTTCTTTTAGAAGTACGACACTATGTTATCCAAATCAAACAGTACATTTATTTAGTTCAATGATAAAAAATTTGATATAGATAGATGAACAGAAACATAAAATAAAATAAAACAACATAAAATTTATGTAGTTTGGTTTGTTGAAAGCGAGACGGACATTTCCTCGATATAACGAGTGAATGTGCGCTTGAATTTAAGTGGTGGGGTTGAGGTTTCACAACCAAGAGGTTGTGAGTTCGATCCTACGATGTAGGTGTGAAGTCTACTATTTATAGTAGTGGTGTATGTATATATTGTTTCATTGTTGACTTTGAAATTGTTGTTGGTAACTATAGAAATATTGTTGTAATATGCACTGAACTTTATAATAGTCTGTTGATTGTTTTAATAATATCATTATATTTTCAAAAAAAATAAAAATAAAAAATCAAGCGATAAATTGCAATCTACGTAAATGTGATATAGAAAATAGGCAAACAACATCCTTATGAGGAAGTTGTTTTTTTTAAAAAAAGATCAATTTACCTCCTTCAATTTTTTTAAAATGTGCAAAACACTCCCTTCACGCTATTGGTGCATTACACAGCAATTTTCTTATTTTTCTTTTTTTTTTTTTTCAATTTTAATATTTATTTTTATTTCATATCCGTTAATTTTATCTCATATAAATTAAATGGTTCATATTTTATCTTTAGTAATCTACAATCCACATCAGTCTTACTCCAATATATTATTTTTCAAATCAATGGCTCTAATTTACTTTCACATATATAATTTATTCATAAAATTTCAAAATATAAAAAATACAAATAATTAAAATGATAAAGAAAAAAGATGTGTATATATATATATAGAATAAGATCAAATGATTTATAATAAAGAGACATAAAAGTCATTTTACAACTAAAATTAAGTAAAATCATAGACAAAACGCGTGCTAGTTTTGTTCCATTGTTTGCCTATTAGATAGATTGCAGTTTACCCCTGCAATCAAGTCGTTGACTCACTAGGCAAAGTCAAACGCTAGTTTATTATAGAGTAAATTACATTAATATTTCTTGAGGTTAGGTTAAAATATATAAATATTCTCTATTTTTTAAAAAATTTTAAATACACCCATTTAGGTTAGACTTGTAATTATAACTACACTTCTATTCAAAGGCAAATTTTACAGAAAATTTCTTGAAAAATATTTCACTAACACCCTTAGTTGTGTAGTTATAATTTTATAAAAGATAGGGGGTGTTCTGTATTTTAACCTAAATTCAAGTGGTGTTAACATAATTTACCGTTGATTATAGGGTAAATTATATCTACCTCCCCTGAGGTTTGACATAATTACAAATATTCCATCGTTGTTTGCAAAATTACAAATACCCCCCCTGAGGTTTGTAATTTTTTAACCAAATGCCTGAAATTAACCATTTTGCCCTTGATTTTTTTATTAAAATTGTAGAAAAATCGGCCAAGGCAAATTACATTGTTGCTCCTCTGTGTAAAAAACTTAAGAAACCTCTCACTGCACATTGTAGTAAAAAAAAATTTAAAAATTAAATAAAAATAATTTAGTGCATAAGGGTGTTTTGGTCATTTTATCCATAAAAATTAATGGAAATAGGTTATTTGTTAGATAATTACAAATCTTAGGGGGTATTTATAATTTTTCAAACAATAAAGGTATTTATAATTATGCCAAACCTCAAAGGAGGTAGATGTAATTTACCCTCGACTATATGCATCAATTTCACTAAAATCATGTCTTGTAAGATCAATTTTACTGTGTCTTTTATACAGTTACTGGGCGCTACCATTGGGTAAAAATTCTCAGCTTGGCATTTACACAAACATCTGTACAGAAACTGGCGAGAAAAAACTCACTCAGAACATCCCATGAAACGCCCTGTTCAAACCTTGAAGATCCTTTTGAACAATCCCACTGTCGTCAAAACGAGCTCCCAAGCCAAACAACTCCATGCCCAAATCATCAAACTCAGAGGAGGCGGCGTTTTGTCTCCTGAATTCACTACTGCTGTTCTCTCCATCTACTCCAACTTTAACCTTTTGCAAGATTGCCTCTCACTCTTCAAGACATTCCAGTCACCTCCCCCTACCAAGGCTTGGAAATCCATCATCAAATGTTGTGCTTCCAGTGGCAAGTTTGTGGATTCCGTGACTTTTTTCAAGAAAATGAGGGCTTCGGGGAAAAGCCCAGACAGGAATGTCTTCCCTTCTTTGCTGAAAACCTGTACCCATTTGAGGGACTTGAGGTTTGGGGAGGCTGTGCATGGATGCGTGGTCAGGCTTGGTTTGGAGAGTGACCTTTTTACTGGGAATGCGTTGATGAATATGTATGCAAAGTTGGAGAATTTGGATGCTGGGAATGTGTTTGATAGTGGTTCTGAACTAAAAGGAACGTTCAGGTTCAACAAAGATGTAAATAAGACTGAAAATCCACTTGGATTTCTACAAGATTCCGGAGAAACGGTTGAAAATTTTGGTAAAGAAGTCGACTTTTTGAATGAAAATGTGAGAAATGAGTTAGCTCATATTTGTGGAGAAAATGGGGTTTCTTATTGTAGGAGTGATTTGATTGATTCTGATGGTTCATGCGATGTAAATGGTGATCCGAAAGCTATTTTCAATGATGTTGTGAGGAATCAATTGGATTACTGTGGTGGGAAGAAAGAAGCTGGTGGTAGTTTAAAAGAGAAAAAGAAGGGAGCTTTTCCTGCGGATAGTGTTAGGAAAGTTTTTGAAACCATGCCAATTAGAGATGTTGTCTCATGGAACACGGTTATTGGAGGACATGTGCAAAATGGGATGTATGAGGAAGCTTTGTTGGCTGTGAGGGAAATGGGAAAGGCGAACCTGAAACCTGATTCTTTCACTTTGTCTAGTGTGCTTCCAATCTTTGCACAGTATGTGGATGTCATGAAGGGAAAAGAGATTCATGGATACACCATTAGGCATGGTTTTGATGAAGACGTATTTATATCAAGTACCTTGATTGATATGTATGCAAACTGTACACGAGTGGAAGATTCATACAGGGTTTTCAGTTTATCTCCTCACAAGGACAGTGTTTCTTGGAATTCGATAATAGCAGGGTGTGTCCAGAATGGAAGTTTTGATAACGGATTAAAATTATTTAGAGAAATGTTGATGGCTGATATCGAGCCTGTGGCTGTTTCATTTTCAAGTATAATGCCAGCCTGTGCGCATTTGACAACATTGTGTTTGGGTAAGCAGCTCCATGGCTATATTATCAGGCGGGGGTTTGATGATAATGTCTATGTTGCTAGCTCCCTCATGGACTTGTATGCGAAGTGTGGTAACATAAAGATTGCAAGATGGATTTTTGATAGAATGGAGGTTCAGGATACTATTTCATGGACAGCCATGATAATGGCATATGCATTACATGGTCATGCCCCTGACGCCATTTTGTTATTTGACAAGATGGAGAATGAGGGAGTAAAACCCAATTCTGGATCCTTCCTTGCTGTTTTGACAGCTTGTAGTCATGCTGGATTGGTTGATGAAGCTTGGAAATATTTCAGGAGTATGACTCAGAATCATGCTATTCCACCAGGTGTAGAGCACTATGCTGCTGTCTCAGATCTTCTTGGTCGAGCAGGAAGACTAAATCAAGCTTATGAGTTTATCTCTAACATGCATATTAAACCAACAGGAACAATTTGGTCCACATTGTTGTCTGCTTGCCGGGTTCACAAGAATGTTGAACTGGCTGAAAAGGTTGCCAAAGAAATGTTCATAATTGATCCTCATTATGTGAGTGCTTACGTTCTCTTATCCAATGTTTATGTTGCTGCTGGAAGATGGAAAGATGCTGCAAAATTGAGGATTACTATGAGGAAGAAAGGGATAACAAAGAAAGCAGCTTGCAGCTGGATTGAAGTTAAGAACAAGGTGCATGTTTTTGTGTCAGGGGACGAAAACCACCCAGATTATCCACAGATAAACCAGGCACTGCAAGATCTTATGGAACGGATAGAATTGGAAGGGTATATTCCAGACACGAATGTGGTGCTGCATGATGTTGATGAGGAGCAAAAACGATACATGTTGTCTGCTCATAGTGAACGACTTGCAATAGTTTTTGGTGTCATTAGTACTCCTGATGGAACAACAGTTCGTGTGACCAAGAACCTGAGAGTATGTGTGGACTGCCACACTGCTACCAAGTACATGTCCAAGATCCTAAACAGGGAGATCATTGTTAGAGATATTGTCCGATTTCACCATTTTAAGGATGGAAAATGTTCCTGTGGGGATTATTGGTGAGAGTAGTGGTGGATTTCATCAGACAACATCTGTAAGACAATTTTTTTTTACGGTCTCCCTTGAAGGGCCTTTTGTTGTGGATCATTTTCCCGAGGAAATGGGAGAAGTCATCAGATGATGCTTGAAAAGAAGCAGATCGCTCTTGAAAAATAGAATACAATGAAATAAAATCATTGTCTAACATTGCTTATCTTCTAATTACTTTTTTGCTTAATCCATGGTAGGGACTGGGGATTTCAAACATGTAGCATGGATGATCATGCTTTAGGAAGTGCACCAATCCTGTGAAGAGGGGAGGGATTTGACATTGTCATTGAGACAATTTTTTAAGGTGAAAACTTTAGGTAGATATTTCCTGTAATTAATTTATATCTTTTATTGTTATTTTTTTATAATATTTTGTTATAAAATTAAAACATTAATTATTGTATTGAATTTTTTATGCCGTTCTATACAAAATTATCATTTTTTTTAAAAAATCACACTTCATGTGCAACGTGAATCTATTTTTCGAGTTGTTTGCAAATGTCTAAATAAGCTAAAACTTTGTATATCTTTAAGGGAAAAAATTATTTCAGTCCGTGTAGGGAAAAAGATTATCGTCCCTAGTATCCGAATACTTGAAACTGTACGTCTAATGATGATCTAGGCTAAATAGTTATTTCAATACAAATAATGCCCATCAATCTTTTAATCTAATTAAAAGATCTAAGCTTTAAATTTCTACTTAATCGATAAATTCCATTTATCAATAAATCGAGGGCCCGATACAATATCGGTCCGTCCATCCAATGCACTATCTCATAAATAATCCAATTATTTATCATCCTCTGGAATTGACTCCAAGTCAATTTCTTCACCTCTTCGGTAATTTGTGTGTGACCCTTTAGGTTCACCCTCTGCTAAACTTGGGCTCGTGTCCAACAGAGGCCCGTCACCATGGGTGGCCGTCTAGCAACAGTCCATGGCACTAGAGACTAGGTGAATGTTGGCGTGAACATTTAGGCACTGATTTCATACGGGTATGGTCTTTCGTCTATTGTCCCGGCCTTAATCTAGGGTATGAAATTGGGCATCGGTTTTCATCCTTGACTAGACATTTATGCTTAATACTCGAGACTACGTATACCTCATTGCATCAATGCAGGAAGCCATTTCCTGCTCGATCAACCACTCTCCACAAGTTCAAGCAGCATGAACGTGTCTTCGAGTGCATAGGAGATACCTCTGTCACATACTGACAGGGAACAAATCCTCTTCTTGAAACCCACCGTCCTAGCTACACACTCTGACTTCACTGGACAAGGCTTATAATGAACATGTCTGCGATATGATCATCTTTCGCTAGATCCAAGATACAACCATTGTGTGCACATGACTGCTGTGGTTCCTCAATTCCGAGACTACTCCCGTACTATCGGAATCGGGGAACTCCAAGCATACTGACCAAGCCTCTAAGGCTTCCATATGATGATCCCCACGAGTCAGCTCAGTCGGCTCGACCCCAGTCGACCACCCACTAAGATCGTATAGGCGTCCCACGCCTGTCGCCGATAAAACACGACACTCATCTAACTAATACGACCCTTGGTGCAAGTATCAATAGGACCCTCGATACCCTGTCTCGAGGTCCTCGACTTGGAGCGTTTCAGACCCAACTCTTTATCAGTTGGTTTCATAACCACCATCCAATGCGTGACCTAACTGCATAAGTTGTTAATGCGGTCTGTGGGCTTTGTTGTGATAAATGTGAATAGACATTTAACATACGAAAATAAGCACAACAAAGATAATACCAATGGTAACAAATAGTCATTTTATTCATTACATAATATTACAATACATCGAGTTGTCAAATAGATTACATAAAGGCCATACCAATTGTCTTTCTGGTTACCTATTCTAACAATCCACCCACTTGACCTAAAGCCAATCACCCATTGACCTCAAACCCATCATATCTAGATGCTGAGTATGGGCAATTTGCGACACTGGCTTAGTAAGTGGATCTACTATGTTTTCTGTCGAGCTGACTGTAACGCAAAGTTGATCGTCTCAGGAGGAAGTGCGAGTGCGGAAGCGCGGTAATTAAAAGCAAGAAACGTAAATCATGCATAAACGATGGAATTTAAACGGATCGTTCAAGGGGTGTTCCCTTGAACCTTCCGAGCGTTCGGTGTATTGTTAGAATAGGTGACCGTGAAGCTAATCTTGTTGGGTTTATATAACCTATTTCTGACATTGGATGTTTAAATAAAATTTATTCTGAATAAAAGTGAGATTCAGTTACGACATTAATACTTTGATTGTGTTCACTTATTGCTGTAATTAATGTGACTGTTCAATGCACAACCAAAGCCCACAGACCGAAAAGTTAATCCAAGAAACTGGACTGTGCATAGGTTGGCAAGTCATTAAATCAGTTTCTGTGGGTCGATCTGAAATACTCCTAGTCGAAAGACCTCGAGATTGGGTATCGAAGGTCCATTTGAGACTTGCAATAAATGATTGCAGTCGCGTTCATCGACAAGTGACGAGGGTTGCCCATGCAATATTAGTGGATTGGCCAGCTTGGTGTCGGCTGACTGATGTGACTTGCGGGAATCGTCATATGGGAGACCTTGAGTAGGGTTGGTCGGTATGACTTGAATTCCAGGTTCCAACAGTACGAGATTGGTCCTCGGACTTGAGGGACTACTATAGTCACATACACACCATGCCTGTATCTTAGGTTTGGCAAGAGGCTACCAAGTCGAGAGACATAGTTGCTATAAGCCCTATCTAGTACGTCTAAGATGTGTAGTATGGACAGTAGGTCCCAAGATAGAATTCGTCTCTAGTCAAACGATTGACGGTAGTATCTCACACATACTCTGAGACTTGTCCTCTATAAATCTGTGGCCACAGTAACTGAACAGCGGGATGGGATCCCTATGACGTTTAGTATGGACAAGCCTAGGCCTAAGTCAAGAATGGGTACCGACATCCAAAGTCCATACCCTAGACTAAGGTCGTGAGGTAGTAGACGGAAGGACATGCATACTCAAGAACCGAAATGTTCACGCCACAATATTCACCTAGTCACTAGTGCTATGGATCGTTGCTAGACGACCACCCATGGTGATGGACGAGTTCCCGTCATATGATGAGTAGGAATTTGGCCAAGTCTAACTGAGGGTCAACCTAAAGAGTCACACTAATTCACCGGTAGCGGATGAATTAATTTAGAATTAATTTCGGGAAATCGAACAATTTAATGGGATTAAATTGGTTCTCTTCTTGGAGTGTCAAGTCTTTAATTGGATTAAATGTACTTGAATTATAAATAGGATTAATGGAGTTTAGAAATAGGCTCAAATATTTATTTAATATTTATTAGGAGCGCAATGGACTATTTTTAAATAGGATTTAAAATATTCCATAAAGCTCATCAAGCGATGGACGGACGAGATTGATTCTAGAGGGATTGATGAGATGGAAGGCCATGATTAAAGTTTGACTTGGTCATAGTCCTAAGTTGACTAGGATTTGACTAGGATTTGACTAGGTCAAAATCCTAATCAAAGTGTGCCCTCTCTTAGGAGAGTTTGAGTAGGAATAAGAAAACCCCTTTCTTATAAATACTCAAAATACACACACACACACACACACACACACACCGACCGGCCGATCCCTCTCCTCTCAAACTCATCCCCTCTCCTCTTCACTCCAAGAAAGCTTAGTTTCCTTGTCTTTGATACAAGGGAACACTAGACGAATTGATCATGTTAATTCATAACGCTAGGTCGATTTGTCCTCTCTATTCTTCTTGATCTCTTGCTAGCACGGGAAGTCAAGATCGGGTGAATTGCGTCGACGATTTAGAGGGTTCCTGCTTTGGGATCTCGGTGGCAAAACATGGAACAACGTGTGTAGCCGTTCGAACATAGACTACAATGGGTAAGTCTCGGTTTTAGTCTTCTTTGTTGCAACCCTAAGGCCATCATGAATTCTACATGCTTTTCTTTATTCATGAGATACACCAAACGCCCGAGAGGTTCAAGGGAACATCCCTTGAACGAGTTCTTTAAATTCCATTTCTTTCAGTATGTTTACGTTTCTTATTTTAATATTATCACGCTTCCGCATTCGCGCTTCTTCTCAGGATGATCCACAATACGTTACAGTGGTATCAGAGCTTGGTTCGGTGGATAGGCATAGGGTTTTATGTGCTATACGTGTATATGCATGATTACGTGGCTTTATTTTCGTTTTAAAGCATGTCTTAAATTATGGGATTCATTGCGTTAATTTTGCACTTAAAATTTGGATCATGGATTTTTTGGTGTTCTTAAAATATTTTCTTTCCTTCTTGGAGAAAATGGGGCAGAAAGATCGACAAAAAGAGAAAATGTTGACAGCGTCAGCCGTCGGCTGACCGTGCACGCAGTGCGCACGGCCAAGCGCGTGCACAGGCAGAGGAGCCTACGTGGGGGCTACCCGGCCAGGCGCGCACAACGCGCGCAGGCAGTAGACACGCACTGCCGGCCACGCGCGCGGGCCCCCTGCCAGCGCATCCAGCGCGCGCGACAGGTAGATGCGCTGGCCGGTCGGCCGCGCGCGTAGGGATGCCGGCACGGCGCCGTGCACAGATAGGGGACTCCGGCCGCCCGGCCAGCGCGTACAACGCGTGCGGGCGACTCATCAGTTCAGACCGCGGGCCTCGACCGCGCCCGCAAGACAACACAACTGGGCAGCGCACACAAGCAGGGGAGCCTGTGCGCGGCCGCCTGGCCAGCGCCTAGCGCACGCGGGCGAAGGGTGCGGCTAGCCCATGGCCGCGCGCACAGGCAAGGGATGCTTGTGCGCTCGCGTCCGGCCAACACGCTCAGCGCGCACAGGCATCTCTTGGCCGACCGTGCGCGCGTGTCCGACCTGGTAGATGCTGCCGATTGTGGCAGCCGTTGTCGACTTTCGTCTTCATCATTATTTTTCAGAATTGTTTATTCTGGATTTTATGAATTATTTTCTGCATGTTTTCTTAAAGGACATTAATTAGAGATATTTTATTTTGCTAATGAGCAAACGATTTCCTAGCAAAAAAATTGCAATGGTTGCACCGATGGTCAAATTTCTAGTGTAGAAATTTTTACATTTATGCTATTTGTGATATTGGTTATCATATGATTATGTGAATGGCATGTTTACTTGGATATGTGAAATGCTATTTGCGTTGATGAGAATGGATGATCACAAAGCCCTTAGACCGAGTGTATGGTTTAATTTTATGTTGGGCATGTGTGCCTCGTTTTAATTGTCTCCTCTCTCTTTCTGGTTGCCTTGGAATAATAACACCGTCTTTCTCCCTCCTTATGTACTCCTTCTCGATGTTCTAAGGGTTTCTTTTTAAATTGTAATGAGAGTAGGAAGATGTTTTCTTTTAATTCATGCAATTGAAGAAGAAGAAGAAGGATGGCCCATAAGGATGATTCCAAGGAGATCCAAGGAGGTCCATAGCCATGGAGGCCCGGTGGACAAAGAGGCAAAGCCCATCAGTGTGTTGATGGGTTTCTACTATTAAATGTAATAGTTGGACCAACCCTAGATTGACCATAGATCCACTGCGGGCTCAGTGGGCGCATAGGATTCGGGCTTGTGATCATCCCAAGGGGCGTGCTAGGCTTTTATTTTGCATGTGGAATGTATGATGGATGAATAGTTTATTTATCATGTTCTCGTTTTAGCATGCAGTTACATTATGCATATGTTTATGTATGATATATGATGAGGTCTCGGTCTTACAAACTCTCACTTGGTTGGACCAAGCTAAAAATATTAGACCCCTATTAAATGGACTAGAACATAAGTTGTTCGTCCAAGCCTTCCATCCATGACAAAGTGAGGAAGCTTGTTTCAGTCAATTGCGTGGTCTCACGAGTCGTGACACATCTTTTGTCCTAAAAATAAGCTGCATATTTGTTGTGAACGAAGTGAAAACACTCTTATTACCTGTCTCACGAGTCCTGGGGGTAGTAGTGAGTGTTATGATTCGGTTGATTAGGTCGGGCCTAACACCTGAATAACGTGATTCGCTTGGAGTCCTCGGGATCATGCAAAAGAGTGAGGCAAAACATCTTGGGAATCTCGTAGGACGAGAATGGTATGGAATACCTCCCACAAGTTATTTTCCATGCAAATCGTAAAAGCAGGGTATGGAGAATTTCGTTGTGGATCTCAAGCCCACTAGGAAAGAGTTTCCCGAAAACAACGTTTGAGAGTGGCGTATTTTCGTAGAAATAGTGGGAGCATTAAATGACTGAAGGCCAAGTCTTTAATTTGATTATTTAGCGCATCTTTAATTCTGCTGATTGAATGCCTTTATTTTAAATGTAGATTTAAAAAATGTCTAAGAATCTACTATCCTGCATACTTGAAACAAACAAATTCAATGGAACAAACTATAACGACTGGTTCCGCAATTTGAGGTAGTCCTCGATTATGAGAATCAAGGCTATGTCATGGACAAGCCGTTACCTCATACTTTGCGAGCAGAATCCACGCCAGAAGAACGTGAGACGTTCGAATTTTGGCACCAGGATAATCGGAAAGTACGTAGCCTCGTACTAGCATCTATGACTAATGAGATGCAAAAAAAGTATGAGAGGTTGGATGACGTTCCTTCCATAATGGCTTGCCTGAAGGATTTTTATGCAGTCCCGGATCGGCATACTAGTTATGTCGCTACGAAGGCGTTCTTTAGATCTAATATGACCGAAGGATCCTCTGTACATGAGCATGGGATCAAGATACTTACCTTGGTGGAAAAGTTTGAAGACCTCAAAGCAGGGTTTGATAACAAGACGTACATTGATGTGATCCTTTAGTTATTCCCACCCTCATTTAAACAATTTATTATTAACTACAAAATGAATGCACTTGAGAAGGGCATACATGAGTTAATTAGTATGTTGGTCCAATACGAGGCAACGACCAAGAAGTCTGCGCCATCTGTGTTGATTGGAGAGGCTTCAACTTCCAAAACGAAAGGCAAGGGTAGAAGAGAAAGGGAAAGGCCGTCACAACCACTGGAAGCGCTAAGAGCGTTCCCGTTGCCAAAGTGGGGAAAGGCAAAGGGAAGAGGAAAGTTGGCTCCAAGCAACAGTAAGGGCAAATGACATATGCGTTCATTGCCGTGAGAAAGGACATTGGAAGAGGGTTTGCCCCAAATTCCTCTCCGAGCAAGGTACGTTTTGTTGGTTGAGGTTAATATGGTCAATAACTTTGCTTCGTGTGTATTAGATACCAGTTGTGGAGCTCACATTTGCAATGACTTGCAGGTGTTGACAAGAAGCAGAAAACTAAGTGAAGGCAAGGTAGTCCTAAGGCTCGACGATGGCAAGGCTATCGCTGCAGAAGCAATAGAAATCGTCAGCTTAGTAGTTAGTGATCATGTTATGATAGAATTAAAGGATTGTTATTATGTACCTAGCATGATAAAAAAATCATTTTCATTCCATTATTAGACAAAAGTGGTTATGAATTTTCGATCAATAAAAATTGCTTTTATTTGATGAATGGTGGATTTACTCATCTCCTTGGTATGCTTAATAACAATCTTTATATTCTGCAAAAGTCTAATTTAATCATGACTGCTCAACACAAACGCAAAACAGATAACTGTGAGAATGCACAATTGTGGCATGCAAGGCTAGGTCACATCTCTCAAGATAGGATGAGAAAGTTGGTAGACTCAAAGAACTTAGAGGTAGGCGAGTTGAGTAACCTACTAACCTGTGAATCTTGCCTGAAAGGGAAAATGACCAAAAGGCCTTTTGTTGGACAAAGTAGGCTTGCCGCAAGTCTATTGGACTAGGTCCACACGGACGTATGTGGACCACTAAGTACTCAAGCCAGAGGTGGTTTCTCTTACTTGATAACCTTCACCGATGATCATTCACGGTATGGTTATGTTTATCTAATGAGGTATAAGTCTGAAACTCTTATGAGGTTTAAAGACTTTAGACTTGAAGTTGAGAAACAAACCGGGTGCAAAATTAAAATCCTGTTGTTAGACCGAGGTGACGAGTACTTAAGTGGCGAATTTCTCAATTATCTGAAAGAAAATAGAATAGTCTCTGAATGGATACCTCCCGGGACACCACAGTTGAACGGTGTCTCTGAAAGGAGGAATCGAATCCTGTTAGACATGGTCCGATCCATGATGAGTTTTACAGAACTGCCCTTGTCTTTTTGGGGCTACGCACTTGAAACAACAACCAAGTTATTGAACATGGCGCCGTCCAGTGTAGTAACCCCGACATCGTATGAGATATGACACAACAATCCTGTTCCTAGAAATACTTCAGAGTGTGGGGTAGCCCTACATATGTCAAGAGGTTAGTGGGAGACAAGTTAGAATCGAGATCTAGCTTGTGTAGGTTCGTTGGATATCCAAAGGAAATTGCATGCTATTACTTTTATGACCCATCGGAACAAAAGGTCTTCGTTTCGAGGAATACAATATTCTTGAAAAAAGGTTTTTCATCGGATACCCAATGTGCTGAACTGCTCCTTGAGGAATCAAGTGAGACACATCAGTCATCAACCCCAGGAGCCGTGGCTACTTTAGGTTAAGCACCTGATGCATTGAGTAGCCTCGTGAGACTCAACATGTTGGACAACCTCTTTAGGCCCAGCATGTCGAGAAAACCTCCCAATGGGCCAACCACGGTATCGGAACCGCCGAATCCTGTTGTGTCTGCGCCTTCAGTTACCACTAATATTCCAGTGCTTCGTAGGTCAGCCAGAGTGCCACGCCCTCCCGTGAGGTATGACTTCTTGGGCATGACTAGTCAATTGGATAAGGATCTTAAGATATACGGGGACGCGATGTCTAATATCGACTCCGGGAAGTGGCTTGAGGCCATTAGAACCAAAATGGACTCCATGAGCTTGAACCAAGTATGGACGCTGATGGAACCACCTAAAGGCATTAAACCAGTCGGATGTAAATGGGTTTATAAACATAAACTTGGCATTGATGGAGAAGTAACCACCTTCAAAGCTAGGCTAGTGGCGAAAGGCTATACTCAACAACCCGGGGTCAACTTTGAGGATACCTATTCACTAGTAGCTATGGCTAAGTTCATTCGGATAATGCTTGCCATAACTACATGGCATGACTATGAAATATGGCAGATGGACGTGAAAATAGTATTTCTTAGCGATTTCATTGAAGAAGAGATCTATATGGATCAGCTGGAGGGATTCACTGTAATTAGAGAAGAGCAGAAAGTCTGCCGTCTCCAAAGGTCCATCTATGGCCTCAAACAAGCATCCCGTAGTTGAAACATTCACTCTGATGAAGTCATACAAGGATATGGTTTCATCAAAAATGAATGTGACCTTTGTGTATATAAGAAGGTTAGTGGGAGCTCGATAGTGTTCCTAGTACTTTATGTGGATGTCATTCTGCTCATTGGGAATGATGTCAGAATGTCGACACAAGCTTGGTTGTCTACTCAATTCTCCATGAATAATTTGGGTGAAGCATCCTACATTCTAGGCATCCAGATTTTCCGGGACAGATCTAAGAGAATGATAGGATTGACCTAAAACTCGTATGTTGAGAACATCCTGAAAAGATTCAATATGGATAACTAAGATGAGGTTTCTTTCCCCTGAGACATGGGATCAAGTTATCCAAGAAACAGTCTCCTAAGACTGATGAGGAGCTTGAAAGGATGAAGGCCATCCCCTATGCTTCCGCCGTACGTAGCATCCAATTTGTCGTACATTGCACTAGGCCTGACGTCGCTTACTCTTTGAGTGTAACTAGCAGATATCAGTCCTGCGCAGGCGAGGCACATTGGAGTGCAGTCAAGAGTATCCTTAAGTACCTAAGGAGACTAAGGACATATTCTTGGTCTATGGTGGTGGAGAGTTGATACTGGAAGGTTTTATCGACTCTAGCTTCCAGTCGGACGACGATGATGCCAAGTCTCAGTCGGGCTATGTATTCAAACTTAATGGTGGAGTTATGGCCTGGAAAAGTTCCAAGCAAGACACCACAACTGATTCCACCACTGAAGCAGAATATATAGCAAGCTTCGGAAGCTGCTAAAGAAGCGGTTTGGATAAGAAACTACATCCAAGAGTTGGGTGTGGTGCCTAAAATTGCCGAGCCAGTAGTTATCTTTTGTGATAACAACGGGGCTATTTCACAAGCAAAGGAACCGAGATCTCATCACAGATCCAAGCGCATACTTAGACAATACCACCTATAGAGGGAAATAACAGGTAGGGGCGACGTTCGGATGGACCGAGTCAGCTCAGCAGATAGATCCTTTGACAAAGCCCATGTCACAAATTAGTCATACGCAACATCTTTAGAAGATGGGGTTAAGGCATATGGGTGATTGGCTTTAGGTTAAGTGGGAGATTGTTAGAATAGGTGACCGTGAAGTCAATATTGTTGGGATTATGTAACCTATTTCTGACATTGGGTGTTTAATAAAGTTCATTCTGAATAAAAGTGAGATTCAGTTACGACATTAATACTTTGATTGTGTTCACTTATTACTTTAATTGATATGATTGTTCAATGTACAACCAAAGCCCACAGACCGAAAGGTTAATCCGAGAAACTGGACTACGCATAGGTTGGCAAGTCATGAAATCAGTTTCTGTGGATCGGTGTAAAATATTCCAAGTCGAAGGACCTCGAGATTGCGTATCGAAGGTCCATTTGAGACTTGCAATAAATGATTGCAGTCGCATTCATCGATAAGTGACGAGGGTCGTCCATGCAATATTAGTGGGTTGGCCAGCTTGGTGTCGGCTGGCTGAGGTGACTCGCGGGAATTGTCATATGGGAAACATTAAGTAGGGTTGGTCGGTATGACTTGAATTTCCAGTTTCAATTGTACGAGATTGGTCCTCAGACTTGAGGGACTACTATAGTCACATACACACAATGCCTGTATCTTAGGTTTGGCAAGAGGCTACCAAATCGAGAGACATGGTTGCTATAAGCCCTATCCAGTACGGCCAAGATGTGTAGTGTGGATAGTAGGTCCCAAGATAGAATCCGTCTCCTGTCAAACGATTGACGGTAGTATCTCACACATACTCTGAGACTTGTCCTCTATAAATCTGTGGCCACAGTAATAGAACTGCGGGATGGGATCCCGTGATGTTTAGTATGAACAAGCCTAGGCCTAAGTCAAGAATGGGTACCGACATCCAAAGTCCATAATCTAGACTAAGGCCGTGAGATAGTAGACGGAAGGACATGCGTACTCAAGAACCAAAATGTTCATGCCATAATACTCACTTAGTCTCTAGTGCCATGGATCGTTGCTAGATGACCACCCATGGTGACAGACGAGTTCCCGTCATATGATGAGTGGGAATTCGGCCAAGTCTAGTTGAGGGTGAACCTAAAGAGTTACACTAATTCACCGATAACGGAGAAATTAATTTAAAATTAATTCTGAGAGATCGACCAATTTAATGGGATTAATTGGTTCTCTTCTTGGAGTGTCAAGTGTTTAATTAGATTAAATGTACTTGACTTATAAATAGAATTTATGGAGTTTAGAAATATGCTCAAATATTTATTCAATATTTATTAGGAGCCCAATGGACTATTTTAAATAGAATTTAAAATATTCCATAAAGCTCATGAAGCGATGGACGGACGAGATTGATTCTAGAGGGATTGATGAGATGGAAGGCCATGATTAAAGTTTGACTTAGTCATAGTCCTAAGTTGACTAGGATTTGACTAGGTCAAAATCCTAGTCAAAGTGTGCATCTCTTAGGAGAGTTTGAGTAGGAATAGGAAAACCCTTTTCCTATAAATACTCAAAATACACACACACACACACACATAAATCTCTACAACCATCTCTCAAGCACATACACACGAACACACCGGACGATCCCTCTCCTCTCAAACTCGTTTCCTCTCCTCTTCACTCCAAGAAAGCTTAGTTTTCTTGTCTTTGATACAAGGGAACACTAGACGAATCGATCACGTTAATTCATAATGCTAGGTCGATTTGTCCTCCCTATTCTTCTTGATCTCTTGCTAGCACGGGAGGTCAAGGTTAGGTGAATGCGTGGACGATTTTGAGGGTTCCTGCTTTGGGATCCCGATGGCAAAACGTGGAACAACGCGTGTCGTCGTTCGGAGATAGACTACAACGGGTAAGTCTCGGTTTTAGTCTTCTTTGTTGCAATCCTATAGCCACCATGAATTCTACATGTTTTTCTTTATTCATGAGATACACTGAACGCCCGGGAGGTTAAAGGGAACACCCCTTGAGCGAGTTCTTTAAATTTCGTTCCTTTAAGCATGTTCTGTTTCTTGTTTTAATATTATTGCGCTTTTGCGTTCGCGCTTTCTCCCAGAACGATCGACAATATGTTATAGTGGTATCAGAGCCTGGTTTGGTGCATAGGCACAGGATTTTATGTGCTATACGTGTATATGCATGATTACGTGGCTTTATTTTCATTTTAAAGCATGTCGTAAATTATGGGATTCATTGCGTCAAGATTGCACTTAAAATTTGGATCATGGATTTCTTGATGTTCTTGAAATATTTTCTTGGCTTCTTGGAGAAAACGGGCCAGAAAGATCGACGAAAACAGAATTCGACGATAGCGGCAGCCGTCGGCTGACCGCGCGCGCAATGCACATGGCCAGGCGCACACAGTGCGCGCAGGAAACAGATGCGCACTGCCTGCTGCGCGTGCAGGCAGAGGAGCCTGCGCGCACAACGCTCGTATGAAACAGTGGCGTGCTGCCGACCGCAGGGTTGCCGACAGGGCAGTGCGCACAGGCAAGGGAGCCTGTGCACGGCCGCCAGGCCAACGCTCGACTCATCAGATCAGCCTGCGGGCCTCGGCCGCATGCGCAACGCAACGCAACTAGGCAGCGCGCACAGGCAGGGGAGCCTGTGTGCGCGCGACCATCCAGCACGCCCAGCGTGCGCACAGGCATCCCTTGGCCGACCGCGCGCGCGCGTGTCAGGCCAGGCGGGCGCTGCCGGCTGCGGCAGCCGTTGCCGACTTTCGTCTTCGTCGTTATTTTTCAGAATTGTTTATTCTCGAATTTTTGAGATTATTTTCTGCATGTTCTTAAAGGACATTAATTAGGGATATTTTATTATGGGCTTGGTTTGAAGCTACCTAAAATTTGGTGTTGTCTAATATAATGAGGAAATGATTTCCTAGCAAGAAAATTGTAATGGCACCGATGGTCAAATTTCTAGTGTAGAAATTTTACGTTTATGCGATTTATGACATTGGTTATCATATGAATTAATGTGATTGGTTCGTCTAACGTTCCCTTAAATCATATGAATTAACGGAGTTCTTGGAGTGAATAGAGGACAGGGGGCGAGAGATTGAGAGAGGGGCAGCCGTGTGTATGTGTGTATGTGGGATGAGAGTGTTGAGATTAGTGTGTGTGTGTGTGTGTATTTTGAGTATTTATAGGAAACATATTTTTCTATTCCTACTGAAACTTTCCTTAAAGAGGCACACTTTGACTAGGACTTTGACCCAGTCAAATCCTAGTCAACTTAGGCTTTGATTAAGTCAAACTTAATCATAGCCCTTCATCTCATCAAGCCCCCAAGGTTCAACCTCGTTCGTCCATCCTTTGATGAGCTTTATGGAATATTTGAAATCCTATTTAAAATAGTCTATTGGGCTTCTAATAATTATCAAATAAATATTTGAGCCCAATAGTAATATTTCTATCAAGTCATAGACGGAAATAGCCCACTTCCTAATTCCATAAATTCCATTTATGAGTCAATCTTATTTAATCCACTTAAAGACTTGACACTCCAAGAAGAGAACCAATTTAATTTAATTAAATTGTTCGATGTACCGGAATTAATCCCTAATTAATTCGTCCGCTTCGGGTGAATTGTGTGTGACTCTTTAGGTTCACCCTATACTAAATTCGGCCGAATTTCCAATCATCTTATGACGGGAATTCGTCCGTCACCATGGGTGGCCATCTAGCAACGGTCCATGGCACTAGAGACTTGGTGAATTTTATGGCGTGAACATTAAGGTTATTTGAGTACGTACGTCCTTCCGTCTACTACCTCACAGTTATAGTCTAGGGTATGGACCTTAGGTGTTGATACCTATTCTTGGCTTAAGCTTAAGCTCGTCCACACTAAACGTCACTGTGGCCACAGATTTATAAAGGACGAGCCTCAGAGCATAAGTGAGACACTACTATCAATCGTTTTGACAGGAAACGAATTCTATATTGGGACTTACTGTCCATATTATATATCTTGACTGCACTAGATAGGGCTTATAGCAACCAAGTCTCTCGAATTGATAGCCTGTTACCAAACCTACGATACAGGCATGGTGTTTATGTGACCACAGTAGTCCCTCAAGTCCCAGGACCTATCTCGTACTGTCGGAACCGAGAATCCGAGTCATACTGACCAACCCATTCAAGGTTTCCCGTATGACGATTCCCGCGAGTCACCTCAGTCAGCCGGCACCAAGCTGGCTAACCTACTAATATTGCATTGACGACTCTCGTTATTTGTCGATGAAACGCGACTGCCATTACTTAGTGCAAGTCTCAAATGGACCTTCGATACCCAATCTCGAGGTCCTTTGATTTGGAGTATTTCAGATCGATCCACAGAAATTGATTTCATGACTTGTCCTCCTATGCGCAGTGCAGTTTTCTTAAATTAACCTTTCGGTCTGTGGGCTTTGGTTGTGTATTGAACAGTTATAGATATCAAAGCAGTAAGTGAACGCAATCAACGTACTAATGCCTTAATTGAACATCACTTTTACTCAGAATGAACTTTATTTAAACACCTAATGTCATAAATAGGTTACATAAGCCTAACAAGATTAGTTTCACAGTCACCTATTCTAACAATCTCCCACTTGACCTAAAGCTAATCACCCATATGCCTTAACCCCATCTTCTCAAGATGCTACGTATGAGCAATTTGTGGCATAGGCTTTGTTAAAGGATCTGTTGTATTGCCTGCTGAGCTGACTTGGTCCATCCGAACGTCACCTCTTCCTACCATTTCCCTTAATAGGTGGTAGCGTATAAGTATGTGTTTAGATCGGTAATGAGATCTCGATTCCTTTGCTTGCGATATAGCCCGTTGTTATCACAAAAGATAACTACTGGCTCGACAATGCTAGGCACCACACCCAACTCTTGGATGTAGTTTCTCATACAAAGTGTTTCCTTGGCAGCTTCCGAAGTTGCTATATATTCAACCTCAGTGGTGGAATCGATTTTGGTGTCTTGTTTGGGATTTTTCCAAGCCATCACTCCACCATTAAGTCTGAACACATAGCCCGACTGAGACTTGGCATCGTCGTCGTCTAACTGAAAGCTAGCATCTCTAAAACCTTTCAGTATCAACTCTCCACCACCATAGACCAAGAATATGTCCTCAGTCCTCCTTAGGTACTTAAGGATACTCTTGACCTCATTCCAATGTGCCTCGCCTGCGCAGGACTGATATCCGCTAGTTACACTCAAAGTGTAAGCGACGCCAGGCCTAGTGCAGTGGATGGCATATTGGATGCTACTTACGGCGAAAGCATATGGGATGACCTCCATCCTTTCAAGCTCCTCATCAGTCTTGGGAGACTATTTCTTGGATAACTTAATCCCATGTCTCATGGGAAGGAAACGTCATTTGGAGTTATCCATGTTGAATCTTTTTAGGATTTTCTTAACATACGAGTTTTGGGTCATTTCTAACATTCTATTAGATCTGTCCCTGAAGATCTGGATGCCTAGAATGTAGGAGGCTTCACCCAAATCCTTCATGGAGAACTGAGTAGACAACCAAGCTTTTGCGTCACCTAACATTCTGATGTATTTCCCAATGAGCAGAATGTCGTCCACATAAAGTGCTAGGAACACTACTGAGCTCCCACTGACCTTCTTGTATACACAAGGGTCACACTCATTTCTTGATGAAATTGTATCCTTGTATGACTTCATCAAAACGAATGTTTTAACTCTATGGGATGCTTGTTTGAGGCCATAGATGGACTTTTGGAGACGGCAAACTTTATGCTCTTTTCTCCAACGGCAGTGAATCCCTCCGGCTGATCCATATAGATCTCTTCCTCAATGAAACCGTTAAGGAATGTCATGTTCACGTCCATATGCCATATTTGATAGTCATACCATGCAGCTGTGGCAAGCATAATCCGAATGGACTTAGCCATGGCTATTGGCGAGTAGATATCCTCAAAGTCGACCCGGGGTCGTTAAGTGTAGCCTTTCGCCACTAGCCTAGCTTTGAAGGTAGTCACTTCTCCATCAACGCCTAGTTTACGCTTATAGACCCATTTACATCTAACGGGTTTAATACATTTGGGTGGGTCCACAAGCGTCCACATTTGGTTTATGTTCATGGAGTCCATTTTCGGCTTTCATGGCCTCAAGCCACTTCCCTGATTCGATGTCAGACATCGTGTCCCCGTATGTCTTAGGATCCTTATCCAATTGACCGGTCACGCCTGAGAAGCCATACCTCATGGAAGGGCGTGGCACTCTTGCTGACCTACGAAGGACTGGAACATTAGTGGTAACTATGGGCGTAGACACGACAGGAGCCGGTGGTTCTGGTACCGTAGTTGGCTCCTTGGGAGGTTGTTCGACATGCTGGGTCTGAAGAGGTTGTCCAACATGTTGAGCGTCGCGAGGCCGCTCAATCCGTTAGGTACATAACCTAAAACCTCTTAACGAAGTATCCGTAGCTCCCGGCACTGATGACTGATGTGTCTCACTTGATTCTTCAAGGAGCAGTTCATCACGTTGGACATCCGCTGGAAAACCTTTTTTCAAGAACACTGCATTCCTCGAAATAAATACTTTTTGTTCTGAGGGGTCATAACAGTAATAACCTGCAGTTTCCTTCGGATATCCAACGAACCTGCACAAGCTAGATCCCGATTCTAACTTGACTCTCACTAACCGCTTGACGTATGCAGGGTTACCCCACACTCTCAAGTATTTGTAGAATGCAGGCTTGCCGTGCCATATCTCATATGGTTTCTGGGTTACAACACTAGACAACGCCATGTTTAACAACTTGGCTGTTGTTTCAAGTACGTAGCCCCATAAAGACAAGGGCAGCCCGGTAAAACTCATCATGGATCGGACCATATCTAACAAGGTTCGATTCCGCCTTTCAGAGACACCGTTTAACTGTGGTGTCTTGGGAGGTCTCCATTCAGAGACTATACCGTTTTTTTTAGATAATCGAGAAATTCGCCACTTAAGTACTTGCCACATCGGTTTGACCGTAGGATTTTAATTTTTCCCCCGGTTTGGTTCTCAACTTCAACTCTAAAGTCTTTAAACCTCACAAGAGCTTCAGACTTGTACCTCATTAGGTAAACATAACCATACCGTGAGTGATCATCGGTGAAGGTTATGAAGTAAGAGAAACCACCTCTAGCTTGAGTACTTAGCGGTCCACACACGTCTGTATGGACCAAGTCCAATAAACTTGTAGCAAGCCTACTTTATCCAACAAAGGGCCTTTTGGTCATTTTTCCTTTCAGACGGGATTCACAGGTTGATAGATTACTCAAGTCGCCCACCTCTAGGTTCTTTGGGTCTACCAACCTCTTGACCCTTTCTTGAGAAATGTGACCTAGCCTTGCATGCCACAATTGTGTGTTCTCATAGTTATCTAATTTGCGCTTGTGTTTAGCAGTCATGATTAAATTAGACTTTTGCAGAATATAGAGGCCGTCATTAAGTGTACCTAGCAGATGAGTAAATCCACTCTTCATCAAATAAAAGTAATTTTTATTAATCGAAAATTCATAACCACTATTGTCTAACAACAGAATGGAAATGATATTCTTGATCATGTTCACTAACTACTAAGCTAATGGTTCCTACTACTTCTGCTGCAACGGCCTTGCCATCGCCAAGCCTTAGGATTATCTCGCCTTTACTTAGTTTTCTGCTTCTTTTCAGCACCTGCAAGTCATTGCAAATGTGAGCTCCACAGTCGATATCTAATACCCAAGAAGCAGAGTTAGTGACCATATTAACCTCAATGACAAACATACCTTGCTCATAGAGGATTTTGGGGCAATCCCTCTTCCAATGCCCTTTCTCACGGCAATGAACGCATATGTCATTTGCCCTCGACTGTTGTTTCGAGTCAACCTTCCTTTTTTCCTTGCCTTTCCCCACTTTGGCAACGGGAACGCTCTTAGCCTGCGCAACGGCTGTGACGGCCTTTCTTTTCAACGTCCGGCACCCTAGCATTTCGTCTTGGAAGTTGAAGCCTCTCCAATTAACACTGACGGCACAGATTTTTTGATCGTTGCCTCGTATTGGACCAACATACTAATTAACTCATGTATGCCCTTCTCAAGTGCATTAATGTTGTAGTTAATAATACATTGGTCGAAGGAGGATGGGATTGACTGAAGGATCACATCGATGTATGTCTCGGTATCGAGCCCTGCTTTGAGGTCTTCGAGCTTTTCCACTAAGGTAAGCATCTTGACCCATGCTCATGTGCAGAGGATCCTTCGGTCAGCTTAGTTCCAAAGAACGCCTTCGTAGTGACATGCCTAGTATGCTGATCCGGGACTGCATAGCAATCCTTCAGGCGAGCCATTATGGAAGGAACATCGTCTAACCTCTCATATTTTTTCTGTATCTCATTAGTCATAGATGCAAGTATGACGCTACGGACTTTCCGGTTATCCTAATGCCAAGCTCGAATGTCTCACGTTCTTCCAGCGTGGATCCCTCCGGCAAAGTCCGAGAAAACGAATTGTCCATGACATAGCCTTGGTTCTCATAATCGAGGACTATCCTCAGATTGCGCAACGAGTCGTTATAGTTTGTTCTATCGAACTTGTTTGTCTCAAGTATGCAGGATAATGGATTCTTAGATATTATTAAATCTATATTTAAAATACAAGCAAGCAATCAACAGAAATAAAGTGGTGTTAAATAATTAATTAACGACTTGGACTTCAGTCATTTAATGCTCTCACTATTTCTACGAAAACACGTCATTCTCAAATGTTGTTTTTGAGAACCTTTTCCTTGTGGGCTTGGGATCCACAACGAAATTCTCCATACCCCGCTTTTACGATTCGCATGAAAATAACTTTGTGGGAGGTATTTTATACCATTCTCGTCCAATGAGATTCCCAAGACGTTTTGCCTCACCCTTTTACGTGATCCCGAGGACTCCAAGTGAATCACGTTATTCAGGCGTTAGACCCGACCCAATCAGCCGAATTATAGCACTCACTGCTACCCCCACGACTCGTGAGACGGGTAACAGAAGTGTATTTACTTTGTTCATAACAAATGTGCAGCTTATTTCTAGGATAAAAGACGTGCCACGACTTGTGAGACCATGCAATTTGACTGAAACTAGCTTCTCACTTTGTCATGGATGGAAGGCTTGGACAAACCACTTAGGTCCTAGTCCATTTATTAGGGGTCTAATATTTTAGCTTGGTCCAACCAAGTGAGAGTTTAGAAAGACCGAGACCTCATCATACAATATACATAAACCTATGCATATACAATTTGCATACTTCAACAAGAACATGATAAATAAACCATTCATCCACCATACATTCCACATGCAAAAATAAAAGCCTAGCATGCCCCTGTTGGATGATCACAAGCCCGAATCCTATGCGACCCACTGAGCCCGCAGTGGATCTATGGTCAATCTAGGGTTGGTCCCACACTATTACATTGAATAGTAGAAACCCATCAACACACTAATGGGCCTTGCCTCTTCGTCCAACGGGCCTCCAAGGCTTCAGATCTCCATGGACCTCCTTTGGGCTCTTCCTTTCTGGGCTCTCCTTGGACTCCATCATCTGGGCCTTCCTTGATCTTCACTTACAAAATAAAATGAAAACACCTCACCTACCTACTCTCATTACAACTTAAAAAGAAATCCCGATGAACACTCGAGGGGAGTACATGAGGAGGGGAATAGAAAGCCTTATTGTACCAAGGCAACCAGAAAGAGGGAGACAGGATCAATAAAAACGAGGCACACAGGCCCAACATAAAGTAAACCATACATTCGGTTTAAGGGCTTTGTGATCATCCTTACGTTAATCTCATCAACGCAAATAGCAATATTACACATCCAAGTAAAACATGCTATCCACATAAATACATGATAATCAATATCATCCATAGCGAAATAAATGCAAAATTTCTACATAAGAAATTCGACCATTGGTGCAACTATTGCAATATTTCTTGGTAGAAAATCCTTTCCTCACCATTAAGACAATATTGAATTTAGGTGGTTCTAAACCAAACCCAAAATTAAATATTTTCAAATAATGTTCTTTAGAGAAACATGCAGAAAATAATTCAAAAAAATCCCAAAATAATAATTTCGACAAATAACACGAAGACGAAAAATGTTGACGATCGCCCACACAGGTAGTACCTGGCCGGCCGGGCACGGGCAGATGCCCCATGCGCGCGCTAGCGCCTGGCAGCCCGCACATGCATGGCAGCCAGCCGGGCACGCGCGCACTGTGCGTGCTGGCCACTGTCGTATGCTTGCGGCCCCTGGCTGGCCAGATCTGTCGCCCACGTGCGCTGGGCGCGCTGGTCGGGTACCCGCGCACAGGCTCCCCCTGCCTGCGCGCGTGCCACAACCACGTCTTTGCGCGCGCCGCCGACAGGCTGCACTACTGCCTGCTGCGCGAGCTAGCTCCTCTGGCCGGGTGCCCCGCGCGCAGGCTCCTCAGCCTGTGCGCGCACGCCTGGTCAGGCAGCCGCGGGCAAGATCCTCTACCTACGCGCGCGGTCAGCCGACGGCTGCCGTTGCCGTTGCCGTTGCCGTCGTTTTCCATTCTTCCTCATTACTTTTCTGCACCATTTTCTCCAAGATACCAAAAAATAATTCAAGAAATACATGAATTCCATGATTTATATTTCTAGGGCAAAATTAGCCCGATAAGTACTACGATCTACAACATGCTTTAAAACGGAAATTAAAGCCACTTAGAACATGCTGATAACACGTATAGCACATAAAACCCTAGGCCTATACAACGAACCGGGCTCTGGTACCACTGTAACACAAAGTGGATCGTCCCCGGAGGAAGCGCGAGTGCGGAAACACGGTATTTAAAAGCAAGAAATGTAAATTATGCATAAATGATGGAATTTAAACGGATCATTCAAGGGGTGTTCCCTTGAACCTCCCGGGCGTTCAGTGTATGTCATGAATAAAAGAAAACATACATGCTACATTCATGGAGGCCATAGGGTTGAAACAAAACGTAGTAAATGGCAATTACCTATTGTAGATTACTTCGTTCGGCTAATCGCATTGTTCCACATTTTGCCACCGAGGTCCCAATGTAGGAATCCTCTAAATCGTTCATGCAATTCACCAGATCTTGATTCCCCATGCTAGCAAGAGATCAAGAAGAGAAAGGGAGGACAAATCAACCTAGCGTTATGAATTAACGTGATTGATTCGTCTAATGTTCCCTTGTATCAGAGACAAAGAAACAAAGGGTTTTCTTGGAGTGAATAGAGGAGAGGGGATGAGAGATTCGGAGAGGGGTGGCCATGTGTGTGTGTGTATGTGAGCTGAGAGTGTAGAGATTAGTGTGTGTGTATGTGTGTATTTTTTGAGTATTTATTGGAAACATGTTTTCCTATTCCTACTCAAATTCTCCTGAAAGAGGCACACTTTGACTAGGACTTTTTGATTAAGTCAACCTTAATCATAGCCCTTCATCTCATCAAGCCCCGAAGGTTCAATCTCATCCGTCCATCCTTTGATGGGCTGTATGGAATATTTTAAATCATATTTAAAATAGTCCATTGGGCTTCTAATAAGTATCAAATAAATATTTGAGCCCAAAGTAATATTTCCATCTAGTCACGGGCGGAAATAGCCCACTTCCTAATTCCATAAATCCCATTTATGAGTCAAGTCTTATTTAATCCAATTAAAGACTTGACACTCCAATTTAATCTAATTAAGTTTTTCGATCTCCCGAAATTAATCCCTAATTAGTTCCTCTGCTTCCGGTGAATTGTGTGTGGCTCTTTTGGTTCACCCTCAGCTAGACTTGGCCGAATTTTCAATCATCTTATGACGGGAATTCGTCCGTCAACATGGGTGGCTGTCTAGCAACGGTCCATGGCACTAAAGACTAGGTGAATTTTATGGGCAAAACATTTAGGTTCTTTGAGTACATACGTCCTTCCGTCTACTACCTCACACCTATAGTCTAGAGTATGGACATCCGGTGTCGGTACCCATTTTTTACTTAAGCTCGGCTCGTCCACACTAAACTTCACTGAGATTTCATCCTACTGTTCAGTCACTGTCGCCATAAATTTATGGAAGACGAGTCTGAGAGTATAAGTGAGACACTAGTGTCAATCGTTTTGACAGGAGATGGATTCTATATTGGCACTTACTGTCCACACTCACATCTTGACTGCATTAGATAGGGCTTATAGCAACCAAGTCTCTCGACTTGGTAGCCTCTTGCCAAACCTATGATACAGGCATGGTATGTATGTGACCACAGTAGCCCCTCAAGTCCCAGGATCAATCTCGTACCGTCGGAACCGGGAATTCGAGTTATACCACCAACCCACTCAAGGTTTCCCATATAACGATTCCCGCGAGTCACCTCAGTCAGCCGACAACGAGTTGGTTAACCCACTAATATTGCATGGACGACTCTTGTCACTTCTCGATGAAACGTGACTACAATTACTTAGTGAAAGTCTCAAATGGACCTTCGATACCCAATCTCGTGGTCCTTTAACTTGAAGTATATTAGACCGATCCATAAAAACTAATTTCACGCCTTCCTATGTGCAGTCCAGTTTCTTGGATTGACCTTTCGGTCTGTGGGCTTTGGTTGTGCATTGAACAATTATGGATATCAAAGCACTAAGTGAACACAATCAAAGTATTAATGGTAACTAAACATCACTTTTATTCAGAATGACTTTTATTTAAGCACCTAATGTCAGAAATAGGTTACATAAGCCTAACAAGATTGGCTTCACGGTCACCTATTCTAACATTGACTCGGTCCATCCGAACGTCACCTCTACTAACCATTTCTCTGAGTAGATGGTAGCGTCTAAAAATATGTTTGGATCGGTGATGAGATCTCGGTTTCTTTGCTTGCGCTATCGCCCCATTGTTATCGTAGAAGATAGCCAATGGCTCAGCAATGCTAGGTGCTACACCCAACTCTTGGATGTAGTTCTTCATCCAAACCGCCTCCTTAGCAGCTTCCGAAGCTACTATGTATTGAGACTCTATGGCAGAGTCCACCATGGTAGCCTGCTTGAAACTCTTCCAAGCAACCATGCCACCATTAAGTCTGAATACGAAACTAGACTTGACTTGGCATCGTCGTCATCCGACTGGAAGCTAGCGTCGCTGTAGCCTTCCAGTATCAATTCTCTACCATCGTAGATCAATAACATGTCTATAGTCCTTTTTAGGTACTTAAGAATGGTCTTGACCGCACTCCAGTGTGCCGCCCCAGCACACGCCTGATATCGACTTGTCACACTCAAAGCGAAAGCCACATCAGGTCTTGTGCACTTGACAACGTAATGAATGCTGCCTACTGCTGAGGAATAGGGGATGTTCGACATCCACTTAAGCTCCTCATCAGTCTTAGGAGACTACTTCTTGGACCCCTTAATTTCATGTCTCATAGGAAGGTATCCTTGTTTTGAGTTCTCTATCTTGAATCTCTTCAAGACCTTTTTAATATACACGGATTCGGTCATTCCTAACATCCTTCTAGATCTATCCTTGTAGATCTTGATGCCAAGGATGTAGGATGCTTCACTCATATCCTTCATGAAAAATTGAGTTGACAACCAAGCTTTAGTGGTACCCAACATCTTAGCATCATTCGCAATGAGCAAGATATCGTCCACGTAAAGCACTAGGAATGCAACTAAGCACCCGTTGATCTTCTTGTATATACAAGGATTGGATTCGTTTGTGATGAAATCATATCCCTGTATGGCCTCATCAAAACATATGTTCTAGCTTCAGAAAGCTTGTTTGAGGCTCTAGATGGACCTTTGGAGACGGCAGACCTTCTGCTCTTCTCCAACAGTTGTGAATCCCTTTGGTTGATCCATATAGATATCTTCCTCTACGAAACCATTGAGGAAGACAGTTTTCACGTTCATCTGCAATATTTCATAGTCGTACCATGCTGTTATGGCGATTAGTATCCGAATGGACTTAGCCATTGCTACAGGCAAGTAGGTTTCCTCAAAGTCGACCCCAGGTCGTTGAGTATAACCCTTTGCCACAAGTGGCTTTGAAGGTTGTAACCTCCCCGTCAGCTCCAAGCTTACGTTTGTAGACCCATTTACAGCCTACGGGTTTACTTCTTTGGGTGGGTCCACTAGGGTCCAAACCTGGTTTGTACCCATTGAGTCCATTTCGGATTTCATAGCCTCAAGACACTTATCTGAATCGATGTCTGACATCGCTTCTCCGTACATCTTTAGATCATTATCCAATTGATTGGTCAGGTCCAGAAATCCATATTTATCAGGTGACTAGGATATTTTGGCTGACCTACGAATGTTGGAACATCATCAGTGGAAACTATGGGCTCAGATGTCGTCGTTGCAGTCTCATGAGGCACGTCACTTGTCCTGAAGAAGTATCTCATCGTGTCGGCTATCTAATGGAAAACTCTTTTCCAAGAACATTGCATCCCGCGAGACAAAAATCTTTTGCTCAGAGGGATCATAGAAATAATACCCCGTAGTGTCTTTTGAATATCCGACGAACCTGCATAAACTAGACCTGGAGTCCGGTTTATCTCCCACTAACCTCTTGACGTATGCAAGGCTACTCCACACTCTCAAGTATTTGTAGGAGGCAGACTTGTCATGCCGTATCTCAGATGGCGTCTGGGATATCTTCTTAGATGGCGCCATGTTCAAGAGTTTGGCCGCCGTATCAAGAGTATATCCCTAGAAGGACAAGGGGAGTTTGGTAAAACTCATCATGGGCCAGACTATGTCTAACAAGGCCCGATTCCTCCTTTCAGATACACCATTCAACTGCGGTGTTCTGGGAGGAGTCTACTGAGAGAGAATTCCATTCTCTTTTAGGTAATCAATGAACTCACCACTTAAATACTCTCCACCTCGGTCTGACCAAAGGGCTTTAATCTTGCGACTGGTATGGTTCTCAACTTCAAGTCTGTATTCCTTAAACCATCCAAAGACTTCTGACTTATACCTCATCAAGTAAATATAACATACCGTGAGTGATCATCGATAAAGGTTATGAAGTACGAGTACCCACCTCTAACTTGAGTATTTAATGGATCACAGACATTTGTATAGATAAAATCCAAGAGATCGTTGACTAGCGTGTTTTGTCCAAAAAAGGATTTCTTGGTCATCTTTCCTTTCAGATAGGACTCACAAGTTGGTAGGTTGTCCAAATCGTCTATCTCTAGACTTTTTGAGTCCACCAACCTCCTTATCCTGTCTTTCGAGATATGATTTAACCTTTCATGTCATATTTGTGTGTTATCTTGATTGTCATGTTTACATTTGTGTTCGGCAGTCATAATCCAATTAGACTGCTGAAGTTTGTACAGACTGTTTATTAATGTACCAAGTACATGAGATATACCACCATTGATAATATAAAAACTATTTTTATTGATGGTAAACAAATCTATCCGTGTCCAGGACGAGGATAGAAATAGTACTTTTAATCATGCTGGGTACATAAAAACAATCGTTGGGTACAACCCTAATATGATGACTAATGGCTAACTCTACTGAACCTACGGCTTCCGCAACAACGACCATCCTTGGTTAGCCTTTTGCTTCTTTGCAGCACCTGCAAATTATTGCAGATGTGAGCACCACATCTGGTATCCAATACCCATAAAGCAGAATTAGTTATCATGTTTATTTCAACCACAAACATACCTTGATTGGAGAGGAGTTGTGGGCACTCCATCTTCCAACGCCTCTTTCCTTGGCAATGCATGTAGACATCATTTGCCTTTGACTGTTGAAACCCTGGGCCTTCCCTTTCCCTTTACCCATCCCCAGGTTAGAATAGGTGACTAGAAAACCAATTGGATTGGCGGTTTTGTGTACTATTTAGCAATCTTTATTAGAGTAATATTAACTTGACGAATATAGTAAGTTTCATCCGTGGCACTATGTGTTTGTTGTGCTTACTGATTGCGTTACACGATATTTTAACATCACAACAAATGTCCACAGACCAATTGGATAATCCATGTAGTTGGGTTGCGCATTGGATGGAAGCTATGAAACCAACTTCTGAGGGTTGGTCTGAAATGTTCCAAGTCGAGGACCTCGAGATAGGGCATCGAGGGTCTTATAGAGACTTGCACTAAGAAATTGCATTCATTGGAAGTGCCGTGTTTCATCGGTGACAGACGTTGACGTCTATGCAATATTAGTGGTTAGTTGACAAGGGTGTCAGCTGACTGAACTGACTCGTGGGAATCGTCATATGGAAGCCTTGGAGGCTTGGTCGGTATGATTGGAATTCTTGGCTCCGATAGTACGAGATTAGTCCTCGAACTTGAGGAATTATGGCAATAACATGCACATGATGACTGTATCTATGATCTGGCAAGAGATGTCCGTATCTAGGATGCATTCATTATAAGCCTTATCCAATGCAGTCGGAATATGTATTGAGGACGGTCGATTCCAAAATAGGATCCGTCACCTGTCAGTATATGACAGTCGAGTCTCCTATGCGCTTTGAGACAGTTTAAACTCTTTGAGTCTGTGGCCACAGCGATTGTTCGCATAGGGAATGGTTTCCCACGTCGATCAATAGAGCAAACGTGTCTCGAATTATTGAGCATAGTTGTCTAGTCCAAGATGAAAACCGACACCCAATTCCATGCACTAGACTTAGACTGGGAGACGGATAATGGAAGGACCGTACTCGTAGCCTAAATGTTCATGCCAACATTCACCTAATCTTTAGTGCCATGGACCGTTGCTAGACGGCCACCCATGGTAACGGGCATTTTTCGGTTAATGGGTAATTGAAATACAGTTAATTAAATTGGATTTAATTGACCAATTGTATTAAACACAAGCCCAAGTCTAGCTGAGGGTGAACCTAAAGAGTCACACACAAATCACTATGGAATTGGTAGAATTAATTTGGAATTAATTCTAGAAGAAGCGAATTAATTTAATTGGATTAAATTAATTCAAGGAGAAAAATAAATGATTGGATCATTTATTGGGAAATCATTTTGGTGGATGGTTCAAGAATTAATTAATTGGATTAGATGATTCTTGGGCTTATAACCTTTAAATTAATTGGATTAATTTATCGGATTTGGATTAATTAGTTGATTGGATCAATTAATTAGAGTTTGTATGTTTATTTAATTGGATTAAATAAACTTATGGGCTTCAATTGGATTGAGATTAATTGGATTAATTGATGTCCAATGCACTTTGTTTGGATTTAATTTAATTAGATTAAATAAAAGTCCAAGACTAATAGTCCTAGTCTATGAAAAAATACAATTTATAGCAAGTGAAGGAGGAATTAGAATCCTCCACATGTGAGGCACATGTGACCAGCCTTTATGTGGTTTGGTGGGTGGTTTATTTTCTATAATGGTGTATGGTTAGGTAAATAGTGGTGTGTGTATATAGGTTGCTTTGAAGGTTAACAAGAGAAGTTGAATTTTGAAGTAAACAACTCTACATACACAAAACAATTCACATAACTTGCACAAATGCTCTTGCACGAATTTTTCCACCAAAAAACTCTCAAAAACCTCTAAAAAATACTCTCCTTTTGTGTTCATACCTTTTGGAAAGGTTGAACTTAACAGAATTCCAAAGGCACTAAACAATCGTGTTATTTTGAATTGTTTCTTCATCTTTTTCTCTACTTCTATCTAGCAATAGATTAGAGGATACACTCTTCCATAGTGTGGCATGGACAAATTAGAGGGATTCTAATTTGGATCCTCAAGTGAACGAAAGGAGAAATGAAAAGGGAATAACGCTAGTACCGGTTCTATGCATATCGAACAAAGGTTGGTTTTCATTTACATTTTAATGTACCTTTGTTCATATCCTTTTAGCCACATGTCCAGCATTCTTCTCCTATTTTATTTTTGCTTTGAAATGTTAGAATAGGTGACCATGAAGCCAATTTGATTAGCCGAATGTAGCCTATGTCTGAACAATTTCAGAGTTTTGATAAACTGTGATGAATAAGAAAGTGATGTTCATCTGGCTTATACTTTGTCTATGTTCACTTTACTGCTTTATAACTGTTCACTGCACAACCAAAGCCCACAGATTGAAATCACATTTTGGGAAATTGGAACTACGCATTGGATGGTAGGTTCATGAAATCAGTTTCGCCGAATCAGTCTGAAAATCTCCAAGTCAAGGAATCTCGAGAAAGGGTATCGAGAATCCACTTGAGACTTGCACTAAGCATCTGCTGTTGTGTTTCATCGACAAGTGAAGAGGCTCGTCCATGCAGTGTTAGTGGGTCAGCTAGCTAGGTGGTAGTTGACTGAGGTGACTCGCGGGAACCATCTTACGGAGGACCTTGAGTAGGGTCAGTTAGGTATGACTTGAGTTCCCGGTTCTAACGGTACAAGTTGATCCTTGGGCTTAAGGGATTACTGTTTTCACCTGCACACCGTGCCCCTATCTTAGGTATGGTGAGAGATTACCAAGTCGTAGTTACTGAGTAATCATATGCCCTATCTAGTGCAGTAAAGATGTGCAGTGTGAAAGTAGATTCCAAGAGAGGATTTGTCTCCTGTCACAACGCTGACAGAAGCGTCTCAGCATACTTTGAGACTCATCCCTTTATGAATCTGTGGCCACAGTAACTAAATAGAGGGGAGGGATCCCGATGACGTTTAGTGAGGACGAGGCAACACTTAGGTCTAAGATGGGTACCTACGTTTCCGTGCCCTAGACCCTAAGTGGTGAGACTGTAGATAGAAGGATAAATGTACTGTAGAGCCTAAATGTTCACACCACATATATTCACCTAGTCTCTAGTGCCATGGACCGTTGCTAGACGGCCACCCATGGTAACGGACGGATTCCTGTCATAGGATGATTGGGAGCTCGACCAAGTCTAGCTGAAGGTGAACTTAAAGAGTCACACACAATCCGCACACATGAGGTATTTAATTTAGAATTAGATTTGGAGAGGTAGAACGATTAAATTGGATTTAATCGGTTCAAATTTTTCTTGGGATGTTGATTCCTTTAAATTAGATTAAAAGCAATTTAACTAAATTAATAAATTAGATTTATTGCAATTAATTACATGGGCTTAAAATAAATATTATTATTTATTTTATTTTATTTATTTATGGCCCCATGGATTATTTAAATAGGATTTAAATATTCCATTAAATAAATGGATGGTTGATATTAAAAGGAGAGATGAATGGTTAGGATTGATTTGACCAATTCAAGGCCTAGTTTGGCTAGGACTTTGACTAGGTCAAAATCCTAGTCAAAGTAGAGTTCTAAAGTTGGAGTTTGAAGAGGAATAAGATTCCTCCTCTATAAATACTCCTAAGGTTTCACTTTAGATATTATGATGAAAATTCAACACACACACACACACACACACACACACACACACACTCCTCTCGCTCTCTTAGCCATAACCCCTTTTCCCAAGAAAAATTATTTTGGTTCTTTTGTTTATACAATTGAACCTAAGGAGGATTGATCATGTTAATTCATAACGTTTGGTCGATCCATCCTCTCTAAATTATATACACTTGATTTTTTGCTAGCATGGGGATCAAGATATGTGGGCAGATTGCGTGTACAATTTAGAGGGTCTCAATTCGAGATCTTGGTGCAAAACGGGGAACAACGTAAGTAGCGGTTTGTAGACAAAACAACAACCGGGTAGGTTTTTATGTTTTGTTGTTTTCGATTTCTACAACCCTATGGCCTCCATGATTTTTATGTTGTTTATTTTAGTCATGAGATACACCGAATGCCCGGGAGGTTCAAGGGAACACCCCTTGAACGTGAAGTTTTAATTCTTGTTTAAGCATGCTTTTAAATTTTGTAATTATATCTTATACTGTGCTTTCGCATTCGCGCTCCTTCCGGGACGATCCACAAGCCTATCAGAGGCTTTCATGACATACACCAAATGCCCGGAAACTTCAAAGGGAACACCCCTTTGAATCCATTTAAATCATGCCTTTAAATTATGCATTTTACACTTCTATTGCGTTCCCGGGCCGTACGCGATTTTTTCCAGTGGTATTAGAGCCCAGTTCGGTGTTGTGACTTTAGGATTTACATGTTATTATATGTCAAGCATGAAGAACATGTTTAAATTTGCTTTTGGAAAGCATGTTTATGGCTTTAAGGCATGATCATTTGCTTAGAAAATATGCGTTATTTTTGCTTTTAAAATTATGGATATCCATGCAATTTTAAGAATTGGATTTCTGTAAATGCATATTTATGTTTAAGTTTTTATAGCAGAAATTAAAAAAAAAAAATGGGTGAAAAACGGTGTCGGCCGCCCGGCAGAGATAGAAGGAACGCACCAGCCCGCGAAGGTAGGGTCGCTTGCACGCGGACGGGCGCGCGCTCTAGGACGGCCGCCGGCAGCACTGTTTTGTGTCGTTTTTTCGAAAAATTGGATTTTTCTGATTTCTACTAGTTTTATGAAATTATTTGTTTTGGCATATTTTAATTTTTAGTTAAATTGGATTTTTGTAAAATTATTTCTATGCCTTAGATTATTTTGGAAATGATTTCCAAACAAAAAAAAATGTTGGATGTATAAAATGATATCGATCTTTTTAATTGCATTATTAATATGGTATTTTCCGCATTTTAATTATATTTATGGTTAGATATTGGATATCTAGTTATAAATGCATGAAATGTATTTATTTGGTGAGTATGTTTATATTTGATATAAATGTGCAATTGTTGTTTATTCGATAAACAATATGAATGATCACAAAGCCCATCGACCTATGTATGGTTTATTTTATGTTGGGTGAGGCCTGCGTACCTCTTTGTTTTTATTCCTTCTATCTTTTTTAGCCTTGGAATATAAGTCTCACTTTCTCTCTTTAAATGTACTCCCCCCCCCCCCCAACTTATGATTGGGGTTTCATTTCAGTTGTAATTAGTGTAGATTAGCATGTGAGGTTTTATTTATTTTTGTAATTAAATATAAGCTTCCCAGGAGATGAAGGCTCGTTGGACGAGCCCACGATGGAAGGCCCATGAAGAAAAAAGAAGGATTTACAAGGCCCTATTGGTATAATAATAGGATGTAAAAATTGTAATAGTGTAGGCCTACCCTAGATTGACCATAGATCCACTGCGGGCTCAGTAGATCACTTAGGAACGGGCTTGTGATCATCCTAACAAGGGCGTGCTAGGCTTATTTGCATGTGCTTATATTTTATGCTTTGATGTATGGTGTGTTTGGAATGCATCGTATTACGTTTAATGTATGAAACTTGAGCATGCAACATACTAATAATGATGAGGTTTCGGTCTTTAAAAAACTATTAACTCTCAGTTGGATTGTCAAAGTATATATTAGACCAAAAATGGAATTAAATCAAATGGTTTAATTATTCCAAGCCTTCCATCCATAGCAATGTAGTGAGGAAGCTACTTTCACCCAATTGTGGTCTCACGAATCGTGGCACGTTTGGAATGGAAGAAAGTTGCATTGTTGTTGTGAACGAATGGAATGTACTCCTATTTCTCTGTCTCACGAGTCGTGGGGGCGATAGTTGAGATATTCATTTGGTTGATGTGTTGGGCCTAACGCTAAGTAACATGATACGCTTGAAGTCCTTGGGATCATGTGAAGCGACGAGGCAAAATAACTTAGGGATCTCATTGGATGAGAATGGTATAGGTTCCTACAAATCATTTTCGTGTGAATCGTAAAAGCAGGGTATGGAGAATTACGTTTGTGGACTCCAAGCCCACTAGGAAATGATTTTTCGAAAACCCCACTTGAGAGTGGTGGGCTTTTTGAAAAAAATAGTGGGAGGGGTTAATGACTAAAGACCAAGTCTTAACTTGAATTCAATATAATAATAATCTATTAAATTTCTAATTTACATTTTCAATGTAGATGTCTAAGAATCCACTTGTTGTAGTTCTTGAGATTAACAAATTTAATGGAACAAACTATAATGATTGACTGGGAAATCTAAGGATTGTCCTCGATTTCGAGGACAAGGCTTACGTTCTGGATAAGCCTCTTCCTTGGGTCTTGCCGGAGGGGTCCTTGTTGAAGAGCGTTTGACGTTCGATTAATAGCAAGAGGACTACCGCAAGGTCTGCAGCATCATACTGACATCCATGACTAGTGAGATCCAGAAACAGTAAGATCGGCTGGATGATGTCAACTCGATAATGCTCCGCATGAAAGATATTTATGCAGTACCGGACCGGCATATTAGATATGCTGCGACGAAGGCATTTTTCGGAGCTAAGATGATAGAAGGATCGTCTGTACACCTGCATGGAGTGATGATGCTATCCCTAATGGAGAAGCTCAAAGACCTCCGAGCTGATCTTGGAAAAGAGACATACATCAACGTGATCCTTCAGTCTCTTCCTCCCTCCTTTGACCCATTTATCGTTAACTATAACATGAATGGGCTTGAAAAAAAACCTTCATGAGTTGATAAACATATTGGTCTAATACGAGGCAACGATTGAAAAGTCTGCGTCGTGTGTATTGGCGAACTCAAAACCCGTCGGGGTGGGTCTAACTCGTCGGGGTGGGTCTAACTCGGTAGACTCAGTTTTTTAATTTTTTATTTGTTCTATAAATTAAAAAAATAAAATTTAATATATCAATTACAAATAAAATTAATTGTTCATAATCTAACTCAAATTCAAGTCAAAAAAGAATTTCAAGTACAAATAAAATTGTTCATAATAGAACAACTCAAACAATTCATATTGAATTATTGATTATACATTAGTAACAACTTCTTTGTCTTTCTCATCGTTAAGTATTGTGGGACAAATTTTCAATTAATCAACTATTGAACATGTACCTAACAATAAATAAATTAAATAATATAATATTTTATTAGTGTTTATTCTATCATAATAAATATATATATACATATCTAAACGGGGCGGGTGGACCCGGACCTAATTCTTAGGACCCGCTACCCGCCCCGTTTTTAATTTTTTGGACCCGAACCCGCCCCATTAGGGGCGGGTCCGGGGCGGGTTTTGCTGGGTCCGGGTTGAATTGCCACCCCTAACTGCAAACGCTAAGAACGCTCCTGTTGCCATGCTGGGCATGGGCAAAGGAAAGAGGAAGGCGGTTCAGCAGTCAAGGTTGTGAAAGATGTTTGCATATATTACCGTGAAAAGGGCCATTGGAATAGGGAGTATCCTAATCCTCTCTAACCAAGGTACATTTGATTTGAGCTTTAATATGATTACTATTCTATTTCTTGGGTATTGGATACCGGCTGTAGAGCTCATATCTGCAAATGGTTTGTAGGAAATGGGAAGGAGTAAAAGGCTAAGACGGAGATGGTTCTAAAGCTAGGCAATGGTTGAGTTATTACTGCAAAAGCTATAGGACCAATTAGGCTTAGCCAGTGATCATGTTAGGATAGAGTTGATAGGTCACAATTATGTAACCTAGCATGATCAAAATTATGTTTTTCTATTGTTGGAAAATTAGGATTACATGTTCTTGATCAATGAAAGTTTCTTTATTTGACAAAGAATGGTTATTCTTGTCTGCTACGTTGTTTGCATAATTATTTCAATACTATCCCATAATTAGATTATGAATGCTCAAAAAAAATGACAAAATGGATAATCAAGATAAACTTACAGATTTGGCATGCAAAGCTGGGTCACATTCCTTTAGTTAGGACAAGGAGGTTAGTAGATTCAAGGAGTCTAAAAAGAGACAATTTGAGCCTGCTAGCTTGCAAGTCTTTCCTGAGCAGGAAGATGGCCAAGAAGCTTTTTGTAAGACAAAGTATACTTATTAGTGGTCTGTTGGATTGGATCTAGTCAGACATATGTGGGTCACTGAATACAAAAGACCAGTAAAGGGTTCACAAATCTAAGGGCCTTTGGAAGGCTCAGGGAATTAGATTTGAAGTAGGAACCAAACTAGTTGCAAGATTCAATGGCATCACTTTTTCCTTAAACATCTGAAATAAAGAGCTAAGCCCGGGTGAGGATGGAACTCTCAAGGCGACATCTGTGAGATGAGAAGAGAAGTCGAAAGCGCTATCCTAAGCCCCTAAGGCCTAAGCGGGGAAGGAGGTCTAGCATCTAACTCAGAACTCATAGCTCAAAGAAAGAACTCTTAGATACTAGTTCAAATAGAACTCCTAGCTTAGGTTTCGCCCTTCGAGTTGCATATATTAGATTCAATCGAATCCGCGATCACACATGAGTACCTCGCCTTCCAAAAAAAAGCGGCTGCTAATTATAGCACTAATGCTAATGGAAAATTAACCTTCGATCGGATTGAGTGGTGTGTATTTAGTGGGAGTTCTTGATGTATCTAAATGATAATGGAATTCTCACTCAGTGGAATTCTTCCTGAAGCGCCACAATTGAACGGTGTCTCTGAAATGGAGGAATCGAACCTTGTTCGACATGGTTCGATCGGTGTTTTCACGGAACTACCTTGGCCCATCTGGGTGTGTTCTTAAGATAGTAGCCAAGTTGTAAATCATGACACTTTCTAAAGATCGTGGCCCAGACACCATATTGGATATGGCATGACAAGCCTGTGTTCTACAAAGTACTTGAGTGTGTAGGATGGTCCTGCACATGTCAAGGGACTAGTGGGTGACAAACTATGTCTGCACAGGTTCATGGGTTGTCCTAAGAGAAATTGGATTTTAGAGGATAACTGGTATGAGGAGTGGTTCATTGAGGAATCAAGTAGAGCAATACCTCAGTACGATATTGCAAACATCATTTGAAATCAAGTTTGCTCACTGACTATATTTTAGTCCTCCTAAAGACGACCAGAATATCTTAGTTACCTGAGAGGTACAGGTTTCTGTGTTAGTTCGGTCAATTGGATTATAATCCAAAAGACATAGGGAGAAGCAATGTTGGACATTGGATCGAATCAATGGCTTGGAGCCGTGTGATTCGACATGGAACTCAAACTAGATTTGAAACTCCATGTAACTGGAATATTCATTTTGATGCATTCATACTAGGTATGACTCGATAGTAACGACCTTGGGGTCAGTAGGAGTTTGGTTGTGTTCCTAGTGTTTAAAGTGTGTAATGTCTTATTCATTTGGAATGAATTTAAGATGTTAGGCAACACTGAAACACGAACCTTGTTCACGTAATTCTCCATGAAAAGGAATTGAATTCCTATATATAGGGTTAAGTTGTCCAAGACTCAGTCACGATTGACTAATGAGAAAGCTTAGATGTTTCACATCTCCTACGTCTTTGTCGTAGGCAGCATGGGTATGTTGTTTGGTGCATTGGACCTGATGTTGTGTATACTTTGGTCGTAACAACGGAAATCGGGTGTGTACCGAGGAGGTAGTAGACTACTATTGAGAACAGTCTTTAATACATGAATAAGGATTAAAGAAGTGTTCTTAATGCACGTTCTACGGAGAGTTGATTCTGGAAGGCTATAGCGATACTAGCTTCCAGTATCATGTGAATAATATCAAGTCTCAATATAAAAATATATTCAGGTTTAATGGTAAGGTGGTGTAGGTTGCTTTGGAAGTTGACAAGAGAAGTTGAATTTTGAATTCAACAACTCTACATGAACAAAACAATTCACATAACTTACACACATGCTCTTGCACGAATTTTTCCATCAAAAACTCTCCAAAATCTCTGAAAATACTCTCCTTTTTGTGTTCATACCTTTTTGAAGGGTTGAACTTAAAAGTATTCAAAAGGCACTAAACAATAGTGTTATTTCGGATAGTTTCTTCTTCTTTTTCTCTACTTCTATTTAGCAATAGATTAGAGGATACACTCTTCCATAGTGTGTTGTGGATAAATTAGAGGGATTCTAATTTGGATCCTCAAGTGAACGGAAGGAGAAATGAAAAGGGAACAACGCTAGTACCGGTTCTACATATATCGAACAAAGGTTGGTTTTCATTTACATTTTAATATACCTTTGTTCATATCCTTTTAACCACATGTCCAACATTCTTCTCCTATTTTATTTTTGCTTTGACATACACCGAACGCCCGGGAACTTCAAAGGGAACACCCCTTTGAATTCGTTTAATTATGCCTTTAAATTACGCATTTTACGCTTCCATTGCGTCCCTAGGCCGTACCCAATTTTTTTTCAGCCCACTGGGGCAACAGAAGCGCGAGGAGTGACTGCAACACCCTTCCCCTTTCCCTTCTTACTCTTCCATTGTCCGACCATCTTGCCATTCGCCTTGGAGGTCGAAGCCTCTCTTATCAATACCGACGGGGCAGACTTGTAGTTCGTTGCCTTGTATTGGACCAGCATGTTAATCAACTCATGAATAGACTTCTCAAGTCCATTCATGTTGTAGTTAACAACAAACTGGTCATAGGATGGAGGAAGCGACTGAAGGATCACGTCAATGTACGTATCATTGTCAAGCCCAACTTTCAGGTCTTCGAGCTTCTCCACTAGGGATAGCATCTTGACCTCATGACTTTGTACAGAGGACCCTTCAACTAGCTTGGTCCCAAAGAATGCTTTTGTGGTGGCATATCTAATATGTCTATCCGAAACCGCATAAACCTCGTTCATGTGGAGATTTTATGGAGGAGACGTCGTCTAGCCTATCATATTGGTTTTGGATGTCGTTAGACATCGAAGCCATACTGCTGACCTTCTGGTTATCCTCTTGTCATTTCTCGAACGTTACACGTTCTTCAAGCGAGGATCCCTACGGCCAGGTCCTCGGGAGTGGCTCGTCCAAGACGTAGCCCTACTTCTCGAAATCGAGGACAATCCTCAGATTTCTTAGCCAATTAGAGTAGTTCGTACCGTTGAATTTATTAGTCTCTAGAACCATAGTTAAAAGATTCTTAGACATATCTACATTTTAAGAAATGTAAATCAGAAATTAGCAAATGATGGAAATATTACAATTCAAGTTGAAGACATGGTCTTTAAGTCTTTAACCCTCCCACTATTTTTACGAAAGTCCACCACTCTCAAGTGGAGTTTCGGAAAATCATTTCCTAGTAGGCTTGGGATCCATAAGCGTAATCTTCATGCCCCGATTTTACGATTCACATGAAGAAAACCTCATGGGGATATCCAATATCATTCTCATCCAATGAGATTCCCAAGATGTTTTGACTCACCTCTTCACATGATTTCGAGGACTCCAAGCGAATCATGTTACTCAGTGTTGGGCCCAACCCATCAACCAAATCATATCTTAGTTGTCGCCCCCCATGACTCGTGAGATAGGGAAACGGCGAGTGCAATCTCTTTGTTCACAACAATGGTGTAGCTTTCCCCTAGTCCGAATGTGCTACGACTTGTGAGACCACGCTTGGATGGTGGTAGCTTCCTCACCATATTGTTGTGGATGAAAAGCTTGGACGGATCAAAACCATTTTGATCCAAGTCCATTACGGGCCTAATATTTTATTTGGTCCAACCAAATGAGAGTTCGTTTTGATAATGATCGAGACCTCGTCACGTGAAGTCTTTGCCTGCATAAATATCCAATACTTATAAAGCGATAAATATATACGCCGCATGTAATAAACATAGCATAACCCCTATTTGGATGATCACAAGCCCAACCTATATGACCCACTGAGCCCGTCGTGAGTCTATGGTCTGTCTAGGGTGGTCCTACACTATTACAAAGAATTAATCGATTGTCATTCCAATGTGCCTTGTAGCTCTTCTTGTTTCACTTTAGGCCTCCGTCCAACGTGGGTCTCCAACTCCGTGGGCTTGTTTTATTACAAATGAAATGTAAAACCTCACCAAGATCCTAACTACTCTCATTAGATTGAAAAAATAGAATATATGGAATAGAGGAAACAAGCCTTAACATCATAAGGCGAAATAACGGGAGATAATAGTCCTAAAAAGAGACATGCCGGCCCCACCCAACAGTAATGTAAAGTCCATACATTCATACACAAGGTCTAGGGCTCTTGTGATCATCCCATGTTGATCCAATCAACATATGACACACAATTATACCAAATAATCATGCTTAAAATAGATATTCAAAATATCTAAGTGATGTCCAACATCATATGCCATAAACGTATAAATAATGTACAAGTTCAAATTTTAAATCCAATGGACATCCTATACACAATGCGTCCAATGCATGTAGAAACCCAAATTAATTAAGCAATTTTGATTATAGAAAAAATTCAATTAATCCAAAATCAAATATGCAAAATTAACCTATTTTCAGAAAATATGCAGAAAATACCAGAATATCAAATTTTCAGAAAATGTTGAAAAACGACACAGAACGGCCCAGCCGTCGTGCCACATTGTCGGCCGCACACAGGAACGCACGCGAGCGCATCCCCGCACTGGCCCTGGCCAGCAGCCCGCATGCCTGCGGGCGCTGCGCACGGGCAGAAGCTCAGCCTGTGCAGGCACTGCGCACAACACAGTCTGTGCGGACGCCCCTACCAACACTCACGTTGGCCAAGCTGCGCACACGCATCTGCCTGCGCACGCCCAGCCGCGCGCCTGCCAGCAAGTGGCCGACCATCAGGGGCGACAACCAATTGTTGTCGCTGCTGTTACGTTAACAAAAAAATGTTTTCTCGTTTTCATTTCAGCATACAAAAGGACTAATAATAAACATGTAATTTTAAAATCCAATCTACAAAATTACATACATGATGCTCATCAAATTCAAATATTCAAACAAGTGCATTAGTCTATATGTCTATGCAATTAAACTTGCTTAATAAAGCCGTAAATGCTAATTGCACATGCAAAGCACATAGATTTATGTCTTCACAGGTTGTGGGACAGAAGAAAGATCGGGGAACCTGCTAGCGCAGAGAATCAATGCGTCAAAGCTATCGACTCTGACCGCGTCCATCTTATCTTCTACCGGGTAGGTAGCTAGGAATGGTCCTCTTTGGCTACCATCAAGCCGATGGCTCCTTACATCGAACCAGGCTCTGATACCACTTGAAAGGACAAGCCAATCCACCCCGGGAGCGCAAGCGAAGGCGAAAGCAAGAAGAGCGCGAAATTACGATATTAAAAAATATATTATCATAATAATAATCCCAAGGGTGTACTCTTGGGTGCTCTACCGGGCATTCGATGTAGGATATGATAGCTAAATCGTGTATATCATATAGAGCACATAGATAAGAAGAAGAGAACTGCAATAATATAAACCGAGTATTACCTTTGTAGTTATCTTTTGTACACCGCGACGAGCGTTGTTCCCTACAGTCGGACAGCAAACATTCGCCGAGATTGAACATAATGAATCCTCTAACGTAGTCCACACCACACCAAGAGAAGCCATGTTTTTCTTGCTAGAGAAAAACAGACCTAGAAAATGAGATTAAGAAAAGGAATCACACTATCGAATTTGTGTATCCTTCTTAATGTTTCTTTGTTCTTCAATTGATCCTAGATCAATGAAGCAACAAAGTGAGATGTAGGAGAAGTAGAGATGGCCGAAATGAAAGAGAGAGTTGTGAGTATTTTCTTCTTTTTCCTAGAAAAAGATAAATAATAATTCTCTTCATTTAATAATTGTATATACACATATATATATACATCATTAATGTGATTATTGGAATGTGTCTAGGTTAATCTAAGGATGTCTAGATACGTTCCAATCGATCCTCATCAATCTTCAATCAAGCCTACCATTTTACAAGGTATGATTAAATCATACCAATTGAAAGAGGCTTGATTGGGATTGATTTGCTCTTTCAAAAGAGATAAGTCAAGCTTGTCACCAAAGGCCTCATGGCCGATTTTTGTGATTTTAGATGAAGCAAAAAATCGGCCTCCGTATTTTAGAAGAAGTTCAACTTCTTCTAATTTCAGTGCAATTAACATCTCTCTTGGGCCAAGATTTATTGGACCGGATTTTATTGTAATCTAATTATAAAAAGTCTAAGAATTAAATCTCATTTAATTAAAGTTCCAATTAAATAATGCCCATCAATCTTTTAGTCCAATTTAAAGATCTAAGTTTAAATCTCTACTTAATCGATAAATCCCATTTATCGATAAATCGAGGGCCCGATCAATATCGGCACATCCATCCAATAGACTATCCCATAAATAATCCAATTATTTATCATCCTCTGAAATTGACTCCAAGTCAATTCCTTCACCTCCTCAGTGATTTGTGTGTGACCCTTTAGGTTCACCCTTAGCTAAACTTGGGCTCGTGTCTAACAGAAGCCCGTCACCATGGGTGGCCGTCTAGCAACGGTCCATGGCACTAAAGACTAGGTGAATGTTGGCGTGAACATTTAGGCACCAATTTCATATGGTACGATCCTTCCGTCTATCATCTCCCGACCTTAGTTTAGGGTATGGAATTAGGCATCGATTCCCATCCTTGACTAGGCGTCTATGCTTAATACTTGAGACTACGCATGCCTCATTGCATTGACGTAGGAAACCATTACCTACTCGATCAACCACTATGGCCACAGATTCGAGCAGCATGAACATGTCTCCGAGTGCATAGGAGATACCTCTGTCACATACTGACAGGGGACGGATCCTCCTTTTGAAACCCACCATCCTTGCTACACACTCTGACTGCCCTGGACGAAGCTTATAATGAACATGTTTGCGACATGATCACCGCTCGCCAGATCCGAAATACAGTCATCGTGTGCACGTGACTGTCGTGGTTCGTCAAGTCCGGGGACTACATAAAGGCCAAATCAATTGGCTTTCTGGTCGCCTGTTCTAACATGATCACCCTGATGAATCCTATGCTTTGGCTTAAAGAAACCAAAATGAGATCCGTTCAGAGTTAAGGAATATGAAACAATGATCACAAGCAGCATAATAAGATCGACTAACCGGCTCTTGAAGCCAAGGAGAACATGCCTAAGAAACATTTATTCAACCATATCATATGCTTTGTCCATGTCTAATTCCAGTGCCATGTTATCCCCCTTTTGGCTTAGAGGAGACTTTAAGCTGGTGGTTAAGTTCAAATGCAAGGCGGACATCACTGGTAATCAGACGACCCGAAATAAACGCAGATGAATTTGAGATATGATAGTATCAAACATACCTTTAAGACGATTAACAATGCATTTAGAAGCAATTTTAACAATGACAATGCATTAGCTAATCGGGCACAATTGACACTACTTCTGGATTGTTATACTTAGGAATTAAGACAATGAGTGTAATTCAATTTATGTAGCAGGATTTGATTATTAAGAATACAAAGCACAATCCTAGTTATATCGTTATAAAGATGAAGATATACCTCATCACATGCATTAACATGTGAAGATGTATAAGGATAATTTGATCAGAAGTTGATTTGTTTGACTTACAATACGTCAATCTGGAAAATAAAGATTTCATTCATGTGTTTGCTTATATCAACAAATTCTGTGAATTTCGGCTAATGGAGAGATCTATTTGTTAGACTATCATGAGTACTAAATTTAATTTTTCAAACTACAGAAGATTTACGTATAATTACACCAAACCTCAAGGGAGATGGTGTAACTATCCCTAAGAAAATTATTATCATATGCTCAAGTTTAATTTTACTCAATTAAGTTAAAGTTAATTCAAACTAAATTACATATTAGACTAAATGAGGACTAAATAAAATTTTTAAACTCAACATTACAAGCAAGCTTAAAAAATGTGTGATTGGCCTTAGGAGAGAAAAGCAAAAAGAAAAAGATAGGATTGGGGGGGGGGAACCCAACCATCTTTTGTAGGAAAAAAAGATGCATCTGCCCACAAATAATTTCAAGGGATTACAATTAAAAGCAAGAAAAAATAAACAATAAAATAGAAAAGGATAAAGTAGAACTCTTTCCTCGAGGTAATTTCTAATTTTTTAAATAAAACATAGTTATATAGCGTAAGACGTTAAAATGAAAATTACTATCTTGAGTTTATTAATTTTTTATAAAGTAAACAAATAAAAATATTAGGAGTAATTAAAATAAATAATACATAGAACATATTGATTTATAAAAATATTTTAGAAAATATTGAAATATATATAAAAATATAATTTATAATTTAAAAAAATATTTTAATTAATCCACCATAAAATTTAAATAAAAACACAATGGAGATTAACTGAATGGACACATTATTAAAATTAAAAAATATTTATAATTTTTAAAATAATAACGAGGTATTTTTAATTTCAAATTTTGGTATAATTGTAATTTACCAAAAAGCAAAACACGAAAAGAATTTTTTTTTTTGTTAGAGAAACTCTCTCTCTCTCTCTCTCTCTCTGTATCTCTCCCTGGACTTTTAATGGCGATGATGCCACCAATGCATAAAGTTCCCACACCAGTCTTGTTTTTCAGCTAACTTCTCTCTCTCCGGAAACTTAGGGTTTCAAAATTCACTATTGTTGTTGCCTGTCAGATACTGTTTAGAGGAGAATTTAACTCGTTAATATTCTGTTTCTGGATTGGAGTGGCCGGTGGAAAGTTAACACAGTTCGCGGTGTTCTGATTCATTTTACAGGTGAACTTTTGACTTGTATTTTTGCTTTTGAATTTTGGATTTCGGGGGGAATGTTTTTCTTGGATCGGTTTGATGGGGTGGTTTATGCTGCTAGTGATTTACTTATGCTTGAATAGTTTCTTGGTTCTGAATTTTGACTAGAAATTTGTTTCAATTAGTATTTAGTGTTTTGTATGTCTAGATAGTACTTTGTGAGACACAGGATCATTTTCTTTGGTGGTATGGAGAGTAATGGGAATTATGGTCGCATTTGGTTTCTCTGTGTGCAGTAGATTTCTTGGTTGATATGCTAACCTATTTCCTCCTTTTTTTCTGTTGCTACTCGATTTATGAGTTTGAAAAGTCTTTTTTACATTTTCGACTTATTTCTAGTTTCGACTTTGAAAGTTGTTGGAGGTGTGATGCCATTTTCATTTTCAATATTTTGATTTTTTCCCCATTAGTGGAGTAGTTTTGGTGGAGGTAGGTTTAGAAGTTTGATTAGTTCTGAATTATAGTTAATCAAGAAATAAATTGGATGAAACCTTTAATTTGAGATCACGGAGAGTTAACGGGAAATTGGTCAGGAATAAGTCATAATCAGATTACTTAAGCGTCTACTTATTCTTATCTTACCAACCTGAAGGGGTTTCTTTAATATGGAAGAAGCTTGCTGACATTTCTTGATTACTACATTTTATTGTTTCTTTATGCAGCATTGCTAATTTGGGTTCTTTCAAATGGTCTGGGGATCTGATACTGTAAGTGATGTACTGGAAGCTTGATGTTGAAGAAAGAAAGTTATTTTATACACTAAATTTGTAGCATCCAGAAGTTGTACCTGATTTTTGACAAGAAAAAAGTGTGAGGCAGATGGAAACTGCTAAGCGTTGGTTTGGAAAGTTCCGATTAAAAGAGAAACCTAAGACTTCAAGCACGAAGAAAGAACCTAGGCCTAATGGAAAAGAAGGTTCAAAGACACCATTGAATGAGGAAACACCTTCGAATGCAACTAAGCAGAAGGTAGCTGCTGCCAAGGAGTATATTGAAAAACATTACAAGGAACAAATGAAGAGCCTACAGGAGAGGAGGGAGCGGTAAGGAGTTCTTTCCATTTTTTTATAATAAGTTTTTGTTTGATATAAGCTCTGTCCTTTGCCCTCCATTTTATGTGCTTCGACTGTTATTTTCATCCATTTGTTTGCTGGCATTGCCTGACAATTATTTCCCTCGACTTTATTGATCAAGTCTTATGATTCGACTTCGGCAATATGTATATTTACTGAAAAGTGGTTCTTTCCTTCTCTCACTAAACTGACCCTCTTTTATATTCTTTAAGTAAGGTTTTTCTCTGGAGATAATCTGCTCAAGTGGTTTCTGAAAGTAATGATTGTTCTTGAAATGAAATTCATAATAAAGTTCAACTTGGCTCCAAAATGCTCTGCTGACCTTACGCGCTATTGTGCCCTCTCGCATCTTTATGTTACATGAACTTCTCTACCTGTGCTATTGCGATTTGAATTTAGAAATAGTCTGGGATGTGTAAAATGAAAATTCCCAAAGGAGAGGCGTTAGGTTGTAATCATGCAGGTATCTTGGTGGCTCTGAGAATCTTCAACCTTCTACTATTTTAAGTATGCTTTTTCATTCTATTTTCTCCGTTTTGCTGGTTGAAGATGAACAATAAACTTTAACATGCAACGTGTCGTAATTAGCTTCACAACAGAAATAGTGCATCCACAGTTTTGAAAGAAGTACTTCTCAGAGAAGTTGGATTTTCTCTTGGGGAAGCTAGGTTAAAGAATGATGCCTGGTGGCTAAAAATCTCCTCGAGCGAACAACGACAACTTACACTGTTTATATAGTGTTGAGCTAGCTTTCCAGCACCAGATGAGACCTTGCTTCATACTGTGAAATTAATGCATATAATGCATATGGTTTAGCTCTGAAGTACCTTGTACAGATGACATAGAATCAACATGAAAATAGATTCTGGAGTTTCTAGTTGGTATGTAAGAGTTATTGCCTCTTTCTTTCCCCTTCCTCTAGGTATCTGAAGCTTTGCTTCTTCCTATAGCTTATTTCTTCCTGCCTGTCACTTAACCCAAGGTAGCATAAGAACATAAAATCATTTCCCTGTCATTTTGTTGCCTTGTTTTGTTCTATTTGTACGGTGTAAAACTACGCCTGTTGACTCCTTTGTGTTTGTGTGCTTTGTATGCTGAAGTGGTAATTCTTTCTGTTTGCTTGTAGGCGTAATATGCTTGAGAAGAAACTGGCTGATGCTCAGGTCTCCGAGGAAGAGCAGAACAACCTTTTGAAGTACCTAGAGAAAAAGGAAACAGAATATATGCGCCGTCAGAGGCGTAAAATGGGTGCTGATGATTTTGAGCCGTTAACCATGATTGGAAAGGGTGCATTTGGAGAGGTTCTTTCTCTCTCTCTACACAAGTATTTTGTCTGTACATTTATAGCAGTCTCCACCTTTTCCATGATCTATTCAGTTGATTAGTTTATGTACAACAAGCTTCATTATTCCTTGAAGCAAATCTTGGAGAAAGGACAGCCAGTTATGGCCTCTTTTTCCTTATTCATATAAGGGTGAGAAAATTGTATTGGTAGATGTAAAGAGTAATACTCGAACTGAATATTGGAATTTTATGAATTCGACATAGATAATAAATCATAGTGCTGCTACTGCAGGATGGAGAACATTCCTCATATTTAGGGTTCAGCCACATACTTTCATTCCTTTCGTGAAAAGGGAAAAAATGCCCTCTGTTTGAACAAGTGAAACTTGGTCATATATTGAATTAAATGGTCATTAGTTGCAATGTTTTATTTTTCTTGCCGAGTTTTTTATTTATTTTTTCTTGTTCTTTTAGAGAAAGAAACGTATAACAGTCCATTTATTATTTATTTAGTGTTTAACTTACGGGTGATACACATTATTACAATTTGAGCTTTTTCTTTATTTTCATTTGGTAACTGGAAGTCCTTGCCCCTTGCAGGTTAGAATTTGTAGGGAGAAGTCAACCGGGCATGTTTATGCCATGAAAAAGCTTAGAAAGTCGGAAATGCTTCGTAGGGGCCAGGTAGAAAAAATGTATCATTTCAAACTAAAATCAGTTAGATAGAGTTGCCCCATTGCACTTATTCCTTCTCCTCATTCTTTTTCTCTAGGTTGAGCATGTAAAAGCAGAAAGGAATCTATTAGCGGAAGTTGACAGCAATTGCATTGTCAAACTTTATTGTTCTTTCCAAGATGAAGAGTATCTGTACCTGATAATGGAATATCTTCCTGGTGGAGATATGATGACTTTACTGATGCGGAAAGACACATTAACAGAAGATGAAGCCAGGTTCTATGTAGGGGAAACTGTTCTTGCAATTGAATCTATACACAAACACAATTATATTCATAGGTTTGTAGTTTTTTTTATTCTTTGATCGAAATGATCTAGCTTCTTGTCATTGTATTTTAGAATTACATCTGATATTACTTGTTTCATCTATATTTTTTCAGGGATATCAAGCCTGATAACTTGCTTCTGGATAGAAATGGGCACATGAAGTTGTCTGATTTTGGATTATGTAAACCATTGGATTGCAGTAATATTCAAGAGAAGGATTTTTCATTAGGAAATAGTTATAGTGGGGCTCTTCAAAGTAATGGGCGCCCTGCAGCGCCAAAGCGCACTCAACAGGAACAACTGCAACACTGGCAGCGGAACAGGAGGATGCTGGTGAGTTTCCTACCAGTACATAAACTCGTACCCATCTTTAATTTTAATTGCATCCTTACTTAACTGAAAGCTTCAAAATAAGACGTGTAGAGGAGTTGGTTAACTTCATGATATAGGGATAAAACACTCAGGGTTTCCTCTTTTAATTTGTCCTCATCTTCCTCGCATATATATTATTGGCCAGTGGAATCAATCTACTGTTTATTTATTGTTCTGGTTCTAAAGCATGTTTTATGACGAGTTAGCCGCTGTATTGGAACATCTGTGTGTGGAATGAGGCTGGAATCACACATTCAAGGACAATATGGTAGATATACTGTGAATTGTATCGTCCCTAGTATCCAAATACTTGAAATTCTACTTCTGATGATGATCTAGGCGAAATAGTTAGTTCACTGCAAGTACCAGTATAAGAGGTTCCGTCCTCTTCTAGGAGATGATGTTAGATGTAAGGCTGGGCGCAATTATGTTGAATTCTCTGCAATGTTTTTGTGTTGTAGGCCTATTCCACTGTTGGTACACCTGATTATATTGCTCCAGAAGTTCTGTTGAAGAAAGGATATGGAATGGAATGTGATTGGTATGTGTTCTTTCAATATCTTACTTTTCATCTGAAGAAAGATTTACTTGTTTGATTGGGACTCTGCTTCATGTGTCTATGCCGTAGGTGGTCTCTGGGGGCTATTATGTATGAAATGCTTGTGGGGTATCCTCCATTCTATTCTGATGAGCCCATGTCTACATGTAGAAAGGTAATGACAGAATGTTTGTTACATGCATAATTGTATTGAGATGCAGTTGGCTTGTCTGCTTGTCTACATGTTATGTCAATGGTGAAACATTATATTCCGAATACCAATTTTATTACTGAGGTGAATGAACTCTTTTAGATCTTTGTTCTCTTAACTTTCCCTGTTTAAGTTGTAAACATCAAAAGTTGATGATGTAACAAGCAACAACATGGAGCATGCTAATCTTAATGTTTCAATTATCTTACCCCCACTCAACCTTGATACTAAATCTACATTTCATCTCACTGTGGGTAAGTATGCAAAAGTTAGATAGAGAAAAGTTATTTGCCAACATAAACTTTCTCCATCTTGGAGTTTTTTTCCCTCTTATACGTAAAGACTTGGTCCAGTTCCCTTATAATAGACTTTTCATGTCGTTATACTTTACAGACGACTCATTTACCTTGATTCTCTCCTTATTCCCTGTCTTGATGTTTGAGTTTTTTGGTTTTGGTGCAGATAGTAAACTGGAGAATTCATTTGAAATTTCCGGAAGAGGCAAAATTATCACTAGAAGCGAAGGATCTTATCTGTAAACTCTTGTGCAATGTAGAGCAAAGGCTTGGCACGAGAGGTGCTGATGAAATTAAGGTGCTTTACATCCTTCTGAGTTGATCTTTTGAAATGCTTTATAATGTACGATAAACAGTTACGTTACCTGTTCACCTCCTTTCCAGGCTCACCCATGGTTCAAAGGCATTGAGTGGAATAAACTATATCAGATGAAAGCTGCGTTTATTCCAGAAGTTAATGATGAACTGGATACCCAGAACTTTGAAAAGTTTGAAGAGGTTTTCTCTTTTTTAAGTGTAACCTATTTCCTCTCATTCTTCACTTTGTCGACTTTTCCTCATATTCTCTATCTTTTGCAGACTGACAATCAAGTTCCATCTTCAACAAAATCAGGTCCCTGGAGGAAGGTGGGTGAAAATATGGTGCATTCAGTAGAAATACTGCTATTTGGATTTCATGCTGCCAATCTGTTCTCTTAGTCTGAAATCAGGATCTCATTAGTTTCGTTGTCATGTCGCAGATGCTTCCATCCAAGGATGCCAACTTCATGGGTTACACCTACAAGAACTTTGAAATTGTTAATGACCATGAAGTTCCGGGAATAGGTATGTCTCATCTTGTTCTCCATTGGATCGGCATTACTATTACAATGCACCATATTTTCAAAAAATGCACGTTCATCCTTGATAATTCTAAATTCAACAATCATCTAGTGGTCTGAAATGGCTTTCTTTCTACCACCAGCTGAACTGAAGAAGAAGAGCAACAAACCTAAGAGACCTACTGTGAAGTCCCTCTTCAGTATGATCCTTTCTCCCTCTTTCGTAATATGCACAAGTCTTTACACGCACCATAAATACAAAATAACGACGAAACACTGCATCTAACAGATGAGGAGTCGAATTCAACATCCAATCAACAAGCACAGGGAAGCTTCCTTCATCTACTACCTCCAAAATTAGACACATGAAAACAAGGCGAACACTAAAGCTCGTCAATCTGTTGATATCATCCAAACGGGGTTTCAAGCTGTTTTGAAGCGAACAGGTCTCGTTGGGCTGTCTTCTCCAGGAGTGGTTGAACTGTAAGTATGTTTCCATGGCGGAGTACATGTACTCGATTGAGCTTCGTGTAAATCATGTCCTGATTGTACATATCTGGTTGTTTTCGTCTACTCATAGTTGATGTGTAATTCTTTTCAAGATGTAGAAACCAATTCATTGTTTATGTAATCTGTTTGTTGTTTGGAGTATAGTAAGTATATTAGTATTGATTTGAATTTTGAGAAATTGGAGCATTTGTTTGACAGAATCAATGAATATCTTGAAGAGTTTATGAGAGGAGTTTATTCATTTCCTTCGCAAATTGCCATTCGTTGATTGGAGTGATTTATCATTTAATAAAAAAAAAAAAGAAACCCACAAAATTTGACCTTTTTCTAGGGAAAAAAGAATTAAAAGACGAGAGGCAGAAAAACAAAGAGGAAAAGAGAATATTTGCTCTTGTTGAGAGTCGAACTCAAGACCTCCCGCTTACTAAACGGGTGCTCTAACCAACTGAGCTACAAGAGCTGTTGTTGTGATGTTTCATTCAATAATTAAATTGTAATTCAACATGCGGGTAAACAAAAGAGTCCGTAAACCCCTTCAGAAACCCTCCCTTTGTTTGGTTTGGGAGAAAATGAAATCAAACATAACATTACCCAAAACACCTTACTGGGTGTTTTGAGAAATTTTAGTACATTCTCCCATATATACATACATCCACTTATAATAATCAAATATTACTATATATATACATTTATAAAAATAGATAAAAGAGACATGATTTGTCAATAAATAGTATTTTTTGTCTCCCAATATAAAATGCAAGCAACCCCCCTGTGATATTGCAAATGTGCAAATTACCCTCTATGAAAAAATAAATAACAATTTACCCCTTGTATTTTTTAAAATGAAGCAATTAATTTACCCCCTGTGTTTCTCAAAATGATGCAATTTACCTCCTTAGGTAGGGAGGTAAATTGTTTCATTTTGGAAAACACAGGGGGGTAAATTGCTATTTTTTTTCATGGAGGGTTAATTTGATGTTTCCAATATCACAGGGGGATAAATTGCATTAAACCCCATAACAAAAACATAAATATTACTATATACATATACAAAAATATATAAGAAGAGACATGATTTGACGATAAACAGTGTTTTTTCTCTCTCAATATACAAACAATACACACAATATATTTTTTACACTATTTAAAATTAACTCCAAAAACAAACCCAAACATACACCCTATTTCTAACACACACTTATTTATTTTTATTTTCTCTCTCTATTTTCACAAAACAAAAAAAAAATATTTTAAAAATGAAACCAAACATAGGGCCTAATTTTCACTTTCTCCCTATATTTATTTTCTCTTAAAAAGTATTAGTTTGAAGTTAATTTCGTACGCTACAAACTGTTCCTTTTATTATAATCATTGTTTTCTTGTCGTTGTTGATATGATGCACCCCATTGACAGGTTTAACATAAACTCTTATAGCTCGAGCACTCGTAGGCTGCTAAATATGTCGCACAAACTTGACTCGATTGTACTTAGTCTCAACATTTATCTTTAGGGAAAAAAAATCCATTTTTTTAATTATTTTTTGGGCCTCAATATTTTTGTTATATATATATATATATATGTACATTTTGAGTCGGTTATAATTACTTTATAAATTCCAATTATAAATAACCAATGTATTTTTAATTATCAATATCAAATATGCATAATTAACTAATAACTATTATTACAACCACTAACACTATGATTAAAGTAGATAAACTAGTCACTACAGGATCTCAATAGTTTTGGGTGTCATTAGTACCCCTGATTGAACAACAGTTGATGTGACCAAGAATGATTGAGAAATTGAGGGATAACTGGAGAGGAGAAAGCCATTTTCTGAAGAGAAAACTCGAATCTAAGAATATCAAATGTTCTGTTTCAATTGCTCACTCAAAACTACAGCATACCTACACTAATTATAAAAAGAAAGAAGCGGGAGAAAGGAGGAAAACGTGATGCCTAACTGACATAAGAAACCCGTACAACTCGCTCCTACGTGGACGTGACGTAGATGTTCTGCTTGCGATTGTTACTTATAAAAGCGTGAGGATCGCTTATCCAACTGAGAAGCCGACTTCAACTTGGACTTCAATGTTTCATCCTTCAATCATGCTGATCTACAACAACAATTCCTGCAGCTTCCCCTCAAGTTGGAGATGCAACAACATCAATCAGCCCCAACTTGAGACTGATAGAGGCAAAACATGCACTTGCAAGATTCTTCGTGAACATATCAGCTAATTGAAGTTGCAAGAAATATAAAAAGGAAGAATGGTACCGGTTTTATAATTGATCACGAACAACATGATAGTCAATGTCTGGATGTTTTGTTCGTTCGTTGAAGACAAAATTTTTGGTGATGTGAATGGCAGCCTGGTTGTCCACAAAGAACAGAATGGGTGCAGGAACGACAACCTAGAATTCCTGCAGGAGATAAGAAAGCCACATGACTTCACAAACCGTTGACGCCATGACTTGATATCCAGCCTCGGCTGGCGAAAGACAGGGTATTTTGTTTTTTTATTTTATTTTCCAAAATACTAAAGAGGATCTAAGAAAAATGTAGTATCCTATTAAAGAAAGGCCAGAGTCAAGGCAAGATGCCCAGTCAACCTCGGAGTACACAGTTATTCTCATAGCACAAGGAGCTGCAAAGAATAAGCCCTTCGTGAGGGTACCCTTGATGATACGGAGTACATGGAGTGCGGTATCCCAATGTTGGTGGGTAGGTCGTTACATGAATTGGCTAAGCTACTGAAGCCCGAGAGTAATTTTTTAAAGCGAGCATATGATCAGGTGTCCCAGTGGACCAATAATACATTGCCCTGCGATCACACCCTACCCCTCGATTACTATAGTACGAAAAAGTTGATAAGAGAGTTAGGTTTACCTGTTGAGAAGGTTGATGTATGTATGTTGCATATTATACTGGAAGGACGATATTTAAATGTATTACTGCGAGTTTTGTGGAGAAGGTAGCAAGCAGGCTGGAGAGCGAAATCCTCGCCGCAAGAACACCCTGTACGCCATTCTTAGGTACTTGTCGCTTACCCCTCGGTTGCAGAGGTTGTGTGCTTCGAAAACTACTGTTAAGCACATAACGTGGCATGCCAACCATCAAACAGAGGATGGATCCATGTGCCATCCGTCTAATTCAAAGGCTTGGAGACATTTCAAGCGGACATATCAGGATTTTGCAACGAAGCCCTGGAATGTTAAACTGGGGTTGTGCATGGATGGGTTCGCACCGAATGGGCAGTATGGTCGTACTTACTCATGTTGGCCCGTTATACTTAGACCGTGCAATCTCCCACCGAGAATGTGCATGAATTTTGAGTATATATTTCTGACGATGGTGATCCCTGGCCCTTCCAATCCTAAGCATCCGATCAATGTGTACCTGGAGCTATTGATATAAGAGTTGCAGAATTTTGTGGCATGTGGGTGTACTGACACACGGTAATGCCATGAACCAAGCATTCATGATGCGCGCCACATTGATATGGTCCATGAACAACCTACCTGCTTACGACATGGCGTCTGGATGGAGTACTGCGGGTGTCATAGGGTGTCCAATTTGTATGGAGGACACACGGGCATTCCACCTGCAGCATGGTAGGAAGGAGTGCTACTTCGACTGCCACAAACAGTTTCTTCCCTCGGATAATCCGCACCGGAGGAACAAGAGAGCCTTCACGAAAGGTCGAGTGGAAAAGAAGATTTCATTACCGCGGTTGACTAGAGAGGATATCCACACCCGTGTCAATGCATTTAGGGTTGCGGTCAAAGAACCGTTGACGTTCCCACCAGGCTACAGTAGCAAACACAAGTGGACGAAGAAAAACATATTTTAGGAGCTTGAATACTGAGAGACTCATCTGATACGTCACAATCTTGATGTCATGCACATTGAGAAGAATGTGTTTGACAACATATTCAATACCGTGATGGACATAAGGGGAAACAAAGGACAATTTGAATAAACAGAAGGACTTGAGATCACATATAATCAGCCGCACAAAATATGAAAAGATATGGAGACAGCGGGTCTCCCTGGCGTATACCTCGTTCTGGGCGGAAGTATCCAAACTGCGAGCCATTCAAAGTTAAGGAATATGAAACAGAGGTAACCAACAACATAACTATATGCACAAACTCACTCTCAAAACCTAACCTGAGGAGAACTTGTCTAAGGAACGGTCATTCAACCCTGTCATACGCTTTGCTTATATCTAACTTCAAAGCTGTATAGCCGTGTTTGACCCGAGTAGACACTTTGAGGAAGTGATTGATTTCAAAGGCTAACAACACATTGTCCGTTATAAGACGGCTAGGGATGAAGGCAGACTGTGTAGGGGACACGATATCGTTCATTAGGCCTTTCAATCGGTTCGCAATGCATTTAGAAGCTATTTTGACAACGACATTGCATAGACTAATCGGCCGTAATTGGGACACTACTTCAGGGTTAGGACATTTAGGCAGAAGCACAACATGAGTATAATTCATTTTATGCATTAAATCACGACGATTCAGAATTTGAAGAACGGATTTGACAACATCAGAACCCACAATATGCCAGAATTTCTGAAGAAAAAAAAAAAAAAACAGGGGACATGCCATCGGGACCAGGGGATTTGTAAGGGAACATACCAAAAGCGGCGTGTTTAACCTCATCCTCCGTGAATGGTTGCATCAGGCGCTCGTTCATTTCAGGGGATACTCGTGCGGGCACTGCTGACACCACTTCCTCGATGCTCGCATCCGATGGCCGACTAGAGGCGAAGAACGATCGAAAGTGCCGAAGGAGGATCTCTTGAAGGTCTGTCGGCCTATCTCTCCAAACCCCCGTGTCATCCTTTAGCCAGTGAATAGTGTTCAACCGCTTCCTCGCCGAGGCCCGGGCATGAAAAAACTTAATATTGCCATCCCCGTTGGCTAGCCAATGTTCTTTCCCCCTCTGTTGCTATTTCAACTGCTCCCTTGCTTCATGTTCAGCAAGCCTACCCCGGATATCCGACATCTCCTTATGCACTGCCTCTGTAATCTGTTCCCTCTAACTGTACGAACCGCTCTCCAACCCCTGTATTACCTGTTTTGGTTGTACGAACTCTTCTCTATTCCACTATAGTAGACCAACGCAACATCTCTGAATTTTCCTCCAAAGCACAGTGTGTGCATCCCCCTCCACTGGTTGCGTCCACATTGCCTCCACTACTCTTTGACATCCCTCAGATTGGAGCCACCCTATTTCAAAACGAAATTGACGTTTTCCTGGTAACGCACGGCCTTGGCTCTACGAACCCACTTCCACAATCACCATCTTATGATTCGACTGGGACGTCGACACGTGTTTAATCACTGTCTGTGAGAACCGACTGATCCAACCCGGAGTAGCGCATGCCCTGTCAAGTCGTGCCCGAACAGTATTTGGAGCTTGGCGCCTGTTGCACCAGGTGTACTTCCCCCCTGAATAGCCCAGGTCGGTCAGATTACTGTCCTCCAAAGCTTGTCTGAACTCAGCCATCTGTCATAAGGGTTTGCTAGCTCCCGTTTTCTCAGACTGAAATAGCACTTCTTTGAAATCGCCTACACAGATCCATGGAGTGTCAACCTGTCTGCTCAAGGTCCGAAGCAAATTCCAACTATGCCGACACTGTGCCATTTCTGCCTCGCCGTAAAACCCCATACAACGCATACCCGATAAGCTGCCTGGCGGGATAACCTCTACATCAATGTGGTACCGGGAATAAGAACGCAACTGGACTACCAAGTCTTTTGTCCAGAGCATAGCGAGGCCCCCCGAACGTCCAATAGTCGGCACCCCCATGCCGAACAAGTCCAATTGCTGCTTCACTATTTCAATTCGCTGGTGATTACACTTTGTTTCAGATAGGAAAACCACCACTGGACCATACTCCCGGAGGGTATCTCCGAGTCGTCGAACTGTCGAGGCTGATCCCAGACCCCGACAGTTCCAGGCTATGACGATCATTGCTCTCAGAACACATGTATCCTTCCCCTCAAACAGTCCGCTATTTCCCATCTCAGCACCATCAGACCCGTTCCCATGTCCCAGTACCTCACTATCCGCCTCCAAATCAACCAAGCGACGCTTAACTGACGTAGGTGCCCCTAGAGGCCCATCCTTCCATTTCAGAGCGCCCTTCTCCCGCCCATTTCCTCCACCGTTTTGCCCTCGCCCGTGCCCTCTGCCGCGGCCCCTTCCTCTGTTCCCTCGTCAACCGTGCAACCCTCTGGCAAAAGTAACAGGAATCGAAACTAACGCCTCCCTCCACACCCCCACGACCGCAGATGAGTCGGATTTCGGAGAGGAAATCCGCGAATCTCCAGCCGCGAGAGGCTCCTTGCCCATCCGCCGCCGTCCGCCTAGTCCATACTTCTCCCCCCGGGTCAATCGGAACCTGCACCCCACCTAGCGCAGTCTCCTGTTCATCGGTCACCGGCGGCGAGTAAGAAGATAAACCAGTATCGCCTCTCTGGCGTTCCTGCGCACTTTCGCTTTGGTTCGCAAGATCTGAGCTCCGGGCCGGGTAAGAGACCCTAAGTTTGGGGCGGTTCGGGTTGGAGGTCGCCGGGTTAGGAAGATATGGGTTGTAATTCCCCGGGCTGGCCTGGGTGTCATGGGTCTGGTTGTGGGTTAAGTGAGCAAGTGGGCTTAAGTTAGTTTGACGTGGGTGGGCTAGTGTTGGGATTGAAGGGAGCTCGGGCCTGATTTGTACAGATGATTGGTCCGGATTAAGCCCAGTGGGGCTGGGCTCCCATCATGGTCGGAGGCTGCATGCGGCTTGGGCCTGGGCTCAAAGTCTAGGTTGGGCTGAGAATTATCATTGATGGGTAAAGTAGTGGACTTAGAGCTCCCTCTTCCCCGTCCCAGCTCCTCATTCCCACTAGCGCGCACATCCTGGGTTCCCATGTCCTCTGCACTTCCGCCATTCTCTCCCCACAACAAGCCATCACCCCTATTTTTCGCTCGCCTTTCTCCGTGCGTCGGCGCCACCCACCGAACATATGATTCCGGCGAGCCCTCCGCCCTTGCCTCCCGGTTCTGACGATTGTAGTCGAAGATTCCTACTCCTGTTCGTCGTGCTCACCCCCACGGACCACCGGTTTCCCTTCCGCCGCTCGCTGCTCGAAAACCACCCCCACCGCTTGAAGAGAACTGCGTCGAACCTCTTGCCGCTCTGACTTCCCGTAGCCATGTTCCATACTGTAATTCAGACCCTTCATCCCCCGCCGGATTCTCGAGCGTCGTCGGACAATCCCGTAGAATATGACCTAGGACCCCACAGCCATAACAGAAAGTAGACAACCTTTCATACGTAAAGGAGACTGTGATATGAAGTTCCCCTGCCCTGATACTCAGCATTCTCGTCAACGGCCGCCTAACGTCTAATTCCACACGGATCCGAATTGTGTCACCCCAGGACTGCGCGCTGTTGAATTCTACAAATTTTCCTAGCCGGTTTCCTATAAGCTGGGCTACACCCCTTGTCATCATTCGTATCGGCAGGCCATACACGTGGGTGAACAAAGCACACCAGTTTAAATCTACGGCAGCCGGGATCTCCTCATCCCCTACCCGGTTAAGAACAATCAGATTACGATCAAACAACCATGGGCACCCTTTCAGTACTCTCTCCTGATCCGCTCTATTCTGGAAACGGAGCAGGAAGCGGTGATCATCCAGAACCTTCACTTCCATACCCCGCCAAGGTCGTATTACCGACGTCAAAGTATTTGTAAGAACATCATGCTTATATGCTCGGGGCCTGAGCAACCAACCTACAAGCAGATACTGTCCCTCCTCACTGTTCTCTGACCACTCCGCAGAAGTAATATCGAACCCCCCCGCCTCATCCTCCGTTAGCACCAACGATCGACCCAAGCGTTCCACATTCGGGTCCATGGCGACGCAAGTGCAAAGAACAAGCACCACCAGTCCCTTCCAGTATCCCCCAACCTGAACAGCCCATGCACCACTCGCCTGAGACAAAGTTTACAAACGCCACTAACAAAGTGAGCAAATAGAAAAAAGAAAACGAACAACGGCATAGGAAGACAAACAGTTGCAAAAAATCAATGGCCGGAAAACAAGAAAAAGAGCGAACTAAAAGATTCTATGTCTACACAGTCAGTTACACCACCAGCCGAAGTCCAATATTGCAAACATCATGATACAGCAACAACTCACACCCTAGACAGAAACTCTCCGGCTAACCTCACCCACACAGGAAGGAAACTCTACTACACTAGAGAAACTCTTCTCAATAGAGATACTACTCTTCTCACTAGAGAAACTATCTTGAAGAGTTTATCAGAGGAGTTTATTCATTTCCTTCGCAAATTGCCATTCGTTGATTGGAGTGATTTATCATTTAATAAAAAACAAACCCACAAAATTTGACCTTTTTCTTGGGAGAAAAGAATTAAAAGACGAGAGGCAGAAAAACAAAGAGGAAAAGAGAATTATTTGCTCTTGTTAAGAGTCGAACTTAAGACCTCCCGCTTACTAAACGGGTGCTCTAACCAACTGAGCTACAAGAGCGGTTGTTCTGAAGTTTCATTCAATAGTTAAATTGTAGTTCAACATGCGGGTAAACAAAAGAGTCCGAAACCCCTTCAGAAACCCTCCCTATGTTTGGTTTGGGAGAAAATGAAATCAAACATAACATTACCCAAAACACCTTTATTGGGTGTTTTGAGAAATTTTAGCACATTCTCCCATATATACATACATCCACTTATAATAATCAAATATTACTATATATATACATTTATAAAAATATATAAAAGAGACATGATTTGTCAATAAATACTATTTTTTGTCTACCAATATAAAATGCAAGCAACCCCCCTGTGATATTGCAAATGTGCAAATTACCCCCTATGAAAAAATAAATAACAATTTACCCCTTGTATTTTTTAAAATGAAGCAATATACCCCCTGTGTTTTTCAAAATGATGCAATTTACCTCCTTAGGTAGGGAGGTAAATTGCTTCATTCTGGAAAACACAGGGGAGTAAATTGCTATTTTTTTCATGGAGGGTTAATTTGATGTTTCCAATATCACAGGGGGATAAATTGCATTAAACCCCATACAAAAAACATAAATATTACTATATACATATACAAAAATATATAAGAAGAGACATGATTTGACGATAAACAGTGTTTTTTCTCTCTAAATATACAAACAATACACACAATATATTTTTTACACTATTTAAAATTAACTCCAAAAACAAACCCAAACATACACCCTATTTCTAACACACACTTATTTATTTTTATTTTCTCTCTCTATTTTCACAAAACAAAAAAAAAAATATTTTAAAAATGAAACCAAACATAGGGCCTAATTTTCACTTTCTCCCTATATTTATTTTCTCTTAAAAAGTATTAGTTTGAAGTTAATTTCGTACGCTACAAACTGTTCCTTTTATTATAATCATTGTTTTCTTGTCGTTGTTGATATGATGCACCCCATTGACAGGTTTAACATAAACTCTTATAGCTCGAGCACTCGTAGGCTGCTAAATATGTCGCACAAACTTGACTCGATTGTACTTAGTCTCAACATTTATCTTTAGGGAAAAAAAATCCATTTTTTTAATTATTTTTTGGGCCTCAATATTTTTGTTATATATATATATATGTACATTTTGAGTCGGTTATAATTACTTTATAAATTCCAATTATAAATAACCAATGTATTTTAATTATCAATATCAAATATGCATAATTAACTAATAACTATTATTACAACCACTAACACTATGATTAAAGTAGATAAACTAGTCACTACAGGATCTCAATAGTTTTGGGTGTCATTAGTACCCCTGATTGAACAACAGTTGATGTGACCAAGAATGATTGAGAAATTGAGGGATAACTGGAGAGGAGAAAGCCATTTTCTAAAGAGAAAACTCGAATCTAAGAATATCAAATGTTCTGTTACAATTGCTCACTCAAAACTACAGCATACCTACACTAATTATAAAATGAAAGAAGCGGGAGAAAGGAGGAAAACGTGATGCCTAACTGACATAAGAAACTCGTACAACTGGCTCCTACGTGGACGTGACGTAGATGTTCTGCTTGCGATTGTTACTTATAAAAAGCGTGAGGATCGCTTATCCAACTGAGAAGCCGACTTCAACTTGGACTTCAATGTTTCATCCTTCAATCATGCTGATCTACAACAACAATTCCTGCAGCTTCCCCTCAAGTTGGAGACGCAACAACATCAATCAGCCCCAACTTGAGACTGATAGAGGCAAAACATGCACTTGCAAGATTCTTCGTGAACATATCAGCTAATTGAAGTTGCAAGAAATATAAAAAGGAAGAATGGTACCGGTTTTATAATTGATCACGAACAACATGATAGTCAATGTCTGGATGTTTTGTTCGTTCGTTGAAGACAAAATTTTTTGGTGATGTGAATGGAAGCCTGGTTGTCCACAAAGAACAGAATGGGTACAGGAACGACAACCTAGAATTCCTACAGGAGATAAGAAAGCCACATGCCTTCACAAACCGTTGACGCCATGACTTGATATTCAGCCTCGACTGGCGAAAGACAGGGTATTTTTGTTTTTTTATTTTATTTTCCAAAATACTAAAGAGGATCTAAGAAAAATGTAGTATCCTATTAAAGAAAGGCCAGAGTCAAGGCAAGATGCCCAGTCAACCTTGGAGTACACAGTTATTCTCATATCACAAGGAGCTGCAAAGAATAAGCCCTTCGTGAGAGTACCCTTGATGATACGGAGTACATGGAGTGCAGTATCCCAGTGTTGGTGGGTAGGTCGTTACATGAATTGGCTAAGCTACTGAAGGCAAGTGGGCATATGATCAGGTGTCCCGGTGGACCAATAATACATTGCCCTGCGATCACACCCTGCCCCTCGATTACTATAGTACGAAAAAGTTGATAAGAGAGTCAGGTTTACCTGTTGAGAAGGTTGATGTATGTATGCTGCATATTATACTGGAAGGACGATATTTATATGTATTACTACGAGTTTTTGTGGAGAAGGTAGCAAGCAGACTGGAGAGCGAAATCCTCGCCGCAAGAGCACCCCGTATGCCATTCTTAGGTACTTGTCGCTTACCCCTCGTTTTCAGAGGTTGTGTGCTTCGGAAACTACTGTTGAGCACATGACGTGGCATGCCAACCATCAAACAGAGGATGGATCCATGTGCCATCCATCTGATTCAGAGGCTTGGAGACATTTCAAGCGGACATATCCAGATTTTGCAACGAAGCCCTGGAATGTTTAACTGGGGTTGTGCATGGATGGGTTCGTACCGAACGGGCAGTCTGGTCGTACTTACTCATGTTGTCCCATTATACTTACACCGTGCAATCTCCCACCGAGAATGTGCATGAATTTGGAGTATATATTCCTGACGATGGTGATCCTTGGCCCTTCCAATCCTAAGCATCCGATCAATGTGTACCTGGAGCTATTGATAGAAGAGTTGCAGAATTTGTGGCATGTGGGTGTACTGACACACGGTAATGCCATGAACCAAGCATTCATGATGCTCGCCACATTGATATGGTCCATGAACGACCTACCTGCTTACGACATGGCGTCTGGATAGAGTACTGCGGGTGTTATAGGGTGTCCAGTTTGTATGGAGGACACACGGGCATTCCACCTGCAGCATGGTAGGAAGGAGTGCTACTTCGACTGCCACAGACAGTTTCTTCCCTCAGATAATCCGCACCGGAGGAAAAAGAGGGCCTTCACGAAAGGTCGAGTGGAAAAGAAGATTTCATTACCGTGGTTGACTAGAGAGGATATCCATACCCGTGCCAATGCATTTAGGGTTGCGGTCAAAGAACCGTTGACATTCCCACCAGGCTACAGTAGCGAACACAAGTGGACGAAGAAAAACATATTTTAGGAGCTTGAATACTGAGAGACTCATCTGATACGGCACAATCTTGATGTCATGCACATTGAGAAGAATGTGTTTGACAACATATTCAATACCGTGATGGACATAAGGGAAAACAAAGGACAATTTGAATGCACGGAAGGACCTGAGATCATATATAATCAGCTGGAGCTTGAGGTGGACGAAAGGAGACCGAATGTGATGTCCAAAGCCATATATACCCTGACGAAAAACGAAAAGAGGAGGATATGTGCTTGGATTTATGGTCTTAGGTTTCCTGATGGGTACGCATCTAACCTGGCCGTTGCATCGACATGAAGGAGCTGAGGATGCATGGGATGAAGAGCTATGATTGTCACATATTCATGCAGAAGTTGATCCCGATTGCCTTTCGTGAGATTCTTCCTGAGCATGTGTGGAGCGTGTTGATGGAGGTGAGCCTTCTATTCCAGATTCTATGTTCGATCACGCTAGATGTCACCAAGCTACAAGAATTGGAAGGTAGCGTCGCAATCATCTTGTGCAATCTTATATTTCCTCCAGCTTTCTTCGACTCAATGGAGTACTTAATTGTTCACCTGTCATATGAGGCGTGCCTGGGATGATTAGATAATTATTAGAATATTTAAATAATTAGAATAATTATGAAATTTGAAAAAATTATAATATTACATTTTTTAGTAATTACATTAATTATAAAAATTTAAAAACTAATATTTACTATAATTTTATAGACATGTCAAGTGGTGGTACGCCTCCTCCAGGACGTGAACGAGGATGTGGCCGTGGCTGGGGTCGACACCAGCCGGTTCCACCATTGGTTGGTGATGCTTCCCAAGTTGCGAAAAGAGTGTTCTGACCACCTTCACCACCTGACACGGTTGGCCCTCAGCCGCCGCACTGGGTCCAGATGAGGCTGACTTGGCTTCTGTTGCACCGGCCGCACATGAGGCCGTACTATCTTCTGTCGCACCGGCGGTAGATCCTACCTATCTGTGGACTGTACCACCACCACCAACACCACCAAAAGTCCCCCCTCCATCAGCGAATCGGTATATCAGCCTCGATGAACCGAGGTAATTTTTCTTTTATTATGTTATTTTTGCATAATTTTTTTAACTGACTAATCAACATGTTATTTCATGTCGAAACACAAATTTCAGGAGCACATCAATGTGGTGGTGCAAGGGCACTTCTCCACCCAGGGGATATTTGCAGCAGGTGGCGCCAAAGCACCAGCAGTTTTAGTTCGAGAGCCTGAAGGTAATTTTTTAAAAAAAAAATTATATTATCGTATAATTTTTTTTTAATATTTTAACAATTTTTTTTCTTTTTTGTCATATTGCAGATGACGTACTGTGGGATTGTGACGATGAGTCCATGTTCCGGGTCTTCCATATGTGGGCGGGGAAGTTCATCCGGAAGCAGTTCGCCATCGCCAAGGCCCAACTGATCAGACCGGTGTGGCTGGCCAAAGAGGCCTAGCGCTGCAGCTATATTGGCTAACACACACTTCAAGGATGACTCGGCAAAGAACAAGTCCAATTGGTCAGCCAACCTTGCGGCGACACCTATTGTCTACTGTGGGGTATCTTCCTCTATCGGCATGCATAAGAGGAATATGGTAAGTATTTTTATTTTTTTGAAACTTTTATTAATAATTTATAAATATTTTACTAATTATTGTTTTCTTATACAGGAGGCAGACCTCGGTCGACCTGTGAAGCAGATGGAGTTATTCTCCAAATATTACAAGAAGAAGGTCGTCGCCAGCTGGAGCGGCCGGAGGCCAGCACGGGTGGTGGTAAGTACTAATCATTTAAAATATTTTGTTTGTTAATTTTTTTAATACTAACATGTTTGTTTGTTTTGCAGGAGACATTCCAGAAGGTGCTTGAGGATCACCAGCCTCAGGCCACGACCGATGGGTAGCATTCCCCAACCTTATCTGAGGGCTTGGTGGCCTTGACTGAGCAGCAACTGTGGCTGGCAGTAGTTGGGGGGCAAGAACAAGGGTCGTGTATTCAACATTAGTTCTGAGGCCCACACCTCGTGCCGGACCTACATATGGCCACCGTCACCACCACACCCAGACATGGAGGATCGGATGACGAGGCTCAAGACGATGATGATCGACATGATGACCATGATGAAGTCGATGCACGCCAACATCTCGATTGTCAGCCCTGCGCACCTCGGGCGGACCCCATGCCCCGGACGATGAGGAGATGGACCATACTGACAAGGGGGAGGGGTGTAGATTAGGGTTTTTTATACTTGTAAACATACAATTTTTATATTAATATAATATTTTTCTGTAATTGTTCATTTTTAATGTTAATTGCATTCCATATGTCAATATTTATTTAATTAATTATATTAAAACAAACTAATTAATTTTTAGTTGATTTTACTAAATTTAGTTCTCAATTATTATTATAAAAAATAAATATACATATATTTATTTTTAATAAATATATAAATTAGGAACTGGTTTTTACACAGTAAGTGACTGTGGTCAAACAAAATAGGTACTGTTTCAAAATTTATTCCACAGTATTGGTGGAACTGTTCCAAAAAGTGCATTAAATCTAGTGGGAAAGGATGGTGCAAATATCATTCCAATATATTTTCTAAAACATAGACAAAGTCGATCCAATATGTATCCCAAATTAAGAATCCATTAAAGTTTCAAATGTCATTCCTATATGTATAACAAGCACAAACTCAATTGTTCTGAAGAGTGTCTTACACGTTGCTGGAAATGGCGGTGCAAAAACTAACCCAATTCACATTCTACAACATCGACCCAACAGTTCCAGCATGTATTCCAAACAAAGGACCAAGTCATTCCAAAATATATTCCAAATAAATGATCAAATAGCGTCCCGAATTTGTCAAAACAGAAAATAGTACAAATAAATTTCTTGAATTGAATTGAATATTTGTGGGCGCGAAATCTCTACTTGAAAACCTCTGATTCTTCTCTTCACGAATGTGACCTTTGACTTCGACAACTTCGGAGGTGAAACTCGACGTTTGATCTCCTTTGACGTTGACGTTGCCTTTGAATAACGTTAATTCGGGGGTCGTTGACTTGTTCCCGGATTAAACGCTATAAACTTGAAGATATTTGACTTGAAATTGGGATATTTCTTGGTGGATTTGAGACTTTGATCTTCTGTCAAGGTGGACTTCTGTCTTGATAACGTTAATTCGTCGGTCTTTGGACTTCTTGTCGAATTAAACGCTGATTTTAGACGATTTCCGGTACCAACGCCTTGAATCTTACCTAGAATGCCGTGGATCTTTCTTGATTTGTGCTTGAGAGGATTTCAGAATTTCTTGAATGCTCTCTTATTACTTATATCTTCAATTGTATGTGTTTGTCTTGAATGAGTTCCAATGACCCCTTTATATAGCTGTCAAAGAGATAGAGTTGTGGTGAATTTGAACACTTATTTTGTATTATCATTTTATTTTAATTTAAAGAGATGAATACATCAAATATTTGGGAATACATGATTGGTCAATTTCAATATTATCTCTTTAATTTTTGTATTTTTCAAAGAGATAATATGAGAAATATTTGTCTTAATTTGATTGCCGAAACACCTCAATTTGACACGTGTCGGCCGTTGATTTGATAATGAAATATATATATATATATATATTAAAATATCAATTAAATTAACTATTTATATTTGAAATTAATTTAGTAAATTTTAAAATATAAATAGAAAATTATTATAACTGATAAATAATATATATTTTTCACTTGTCGTCATTTGATTGGGCGCAAAAATAATTTGTCTACAAAATGCCTCTTCGAGACTCACTCACGAATATATGTTTGAAAATATAATTTTCGAAGTGAATGAGTCGCGAAAATATGAATAAAATTTGAATGGGTCATTTCATCATAAACTCGCTCAAACCCAAATTTACTTTCTTTTGAATATGGATATGGGGCCATAATCATTTTTTCACAATGAGTCCAAAATCGACGAGCCAATCAGTTTTTGAGCCTCATTTCTCCATCTCCTAATTTTCTTTTGCATAAGGTAAGTGGGGGTTTTTTTTTGTCTTTTGACCCATAACTTGCCACTTCCTTTTTTCTTCTTCTTCAGACAACAGTCGCGATTCCTTTCCCCTGCAAGTTCGGAGTGGTGACCTCGACGGATAAAGATTCCATGGCCAAGTTAATTCATGAGCAATTGAATCACGCACCTCTGCGCAATTTTAAGGACTTTTAGATTGTCAAACTTTTAATCGAACTATAACTCAAAATCCTAATTCTTTTCGAATTAAAACACTTCACTTGAACATGTATATAAGAGCTTTGTTTGGTCGTTGATTGACATTGTGGAAACTGATTGTTGGGAGGATTTTGGTATACTTCATTGGCAAATATTTTTTTCGATCTCAGTTTTCTGATACGCACATCAAGTGTTTGCTTTAATGCTTTTATGAGCTGATGTTGAAAATCTTCTCTTTTTGCAGATTACACACTATTCATCGTGGCTTTGCAGTGTGCTTCACTGATTTGAATTGCCGAGTTTTTTTTTAATTTTGATTCTACGTCCGCAACAATCGATTTTAGCAAATCGTATGAATAGTTTTTGGGGCAATTACTGAGGCAATCTCTAAGATGATTTCTGGAACTACACGAGTCTCCATTGCCGACGTTGACAACTTCGCTGAAGGTATGTTGTGATATCCCTTCTCTCTTTTTTTCTTTTAGTATCAGATTCCGTATATGAGAGAGCTTTTTTGTTTTTATACTCGAACTTCCCATGAGTTACATCTCAACATGAAATACACAACAACCACCACCAAATGCAGGAACCAACTAGAAACAATTATGTCGGCCTCATGCACCATGTCCTTGTGTTTATTTCCGGCCTTGTATTAACCAATCTCACATATCAGTCCAGCCAGGTATCATACACCCTCACGCTGTCAAAGTTCTAACTTCGGCAATGCTCATTCCCTGCCTGTACTTAGCTTCAGAGAATCTGAAGTTTAGCAACTCCACCACACTACAAAAGCATCAAACACCTCTCTCTGAAGGACAAGCGGATCCGCCCGGGAGCGCGAGCGGAAGCGAGGAAGCGAGAAATGTGCGTAAATTTAAATCAAATTCAAAATACGCGAATCCCAAGGGGTGTACCCTTGGGTGCTCAACCGGGCGTTCGATGTAGGATATGTAAATATTAAAACATATATTTAAGCACATAGGGCATAGATATATAAATGAAATCAATCAAAGCGTAATAAACCGTTACCTTTGATTGTTTAGCGTATGCTCCCGGCTACTTGCGTTGTTCCTTCTCCGGAATGCTCACAAAATCCAAAACGTATGGATTCTCCAAAGGTGATCCACACCACACCGGAAGAAACACACGTTATTCTTGCTAGAAAAGAACGGGTTTAGAAGGAATCGGTTTAAGAGAAGAACACTATGAATTAGTGTTCTCTTAAACTTACTTTGTTCTTCTTCTTGATTCAAAAATCAAGTGAAGAACACAAGTGTGAGAGAGGGAGAGAGCACGAAATTTTAGAGAGGAGAGGATTTTTGTCTTCTCTTTTTCCTAGAAAAAGATGAATAATGAATCACTTGTGCTTGGTGTAGTATATTCTAATATATATACATAATTAATGTGATTATTGGAATGTGTCTAGGTTCATCCAAGGATGTCTAGATTCATTCCAATCAATCTCCATCAATTCTTCAATCAAGCCTACCAAAATTTATGGTATGATGAAATCATACCAAAAGGGAAGAGCTTGATTGGAGTTGATTTGTCTCTTTCCAAAAGAGATAAGTCAACATACCACCTAGCATGAAACATGGCTGATTTTGCTTTCTCCAAGGGAGCATGTCGGCCATATTTAATTAAGGGAAGAAATCCAACTTCTTCCTATTCCAAAATAGAAATTATTCTCCTCTCGGGTATAATTTAACGGACCGGCTTTTATCGTAATCCAATTACGACGAATCCAACATTAAATCCAATTTAATGTCCATTTAAATTATTCCCGTTGATCTTTTAATCCAATTAAAAGATCCAATGTCTCAACGTCTCAACTTTTCATATTTAATCGAAAATCCAATTTACCGATTAAATGAAAGCCCGATACAATATCGGCCCGTCCATCCAATGGACTTTCCCTCAAGTAATCCAATTACTTATTTTATCCTTCGAGATTGACTCCAAGTCGATCTCTCAACCTCCTCGGTGATTTGTGTGTGACCTTTTAGGTTCACCCTCAGCTAGACTTGGGCCCATGTCCCACAAGGGCCCGTTACCATGGGTGGCCGTCTAGCAACGGTCCATGGCACTAGAGACTAGGTGAATTGGCGTGAATCATTTAGACGCCGATTCCGTACGGGTACGATCCTTCCGTCTACCGTCTCCCGGCCTTAGTCTAGGGTATGGAATTGGGCGTCGGTTCCCATCCTTGACTAGGCATCTATACTTAATACTCGAGACCACGTATGCTTCATTGCGTCGACATAGGAAACCATTCCCTGTTCAACCAACCACTGTGGCCACGGCTTCAAACAGCATGAACGTGTCTCCGAGTGCATAGGAGATACCTCTGTCACATACTGACAGGGGACGGATCCTCTTCTTGGAATCCACCGTCCTCGCTACACATTCCGACTGCACTGGACAAGGCTTATGATAATCATCTTACAGAATGATTACCTCTCGTCAGATCCAAGATACAGCCGTCATGTGCACGCGACTGCCATGATTCCTCAAGTCTGAGGATTACTCCCGTACTATCGGAACCGGGGAAAACCAATCATACCGACCAAGCCTCCAAGGCTTTCATATGATGATCCCCGCAAGTCAGTCCAGTCGGCTCGACCCTAGTCGACCAACCCATCAAGATCGTGTAGGCGTCCCACGCCTGTCGCCGATGAAACACGGCACTCATCCAATGAACACGACTCTTGACGCAAGTCTCAATAGGACTCTCGATGCCCTGTCTCGAGGTCCTCGACTTGGAACGTTTCAGACCCAACTCTTAATCAGTTGGTTTCATGACCACCATCCAATGCGTGGCCCAACTGCACGAGTTGTTATCCATGGTCTGTGGGCTTTGTTGCGATATAAGTTAAACACCATTTTAACAAATGTAAGATGAGCGCAACAAAGAAGGTACCATTGGTGACAAATACTCATCTTATTCATCACATAATAATATTACATTCACATCAAGTTGTCGGATAGGTTACAAATTGCAAACCTATTGGCTTTCTGGTCACCTATTCCAACAATCTCCCACTTGACCTAAAGCCAATCACCCATTGACCTCAAAACCTCTTATTCAGATGGTGAGTATGGGCAACTTGCGACATGGGCTTAGCAAGTGGATCTGCTATGTTTTCTGCGGAGCTGACTCGGTCCAACCGAACGTCACTCCTGCTATCCATCTCTCTAAGAGATGGTAGCGTCTAAGAATATGCTTGGATCGTGATGAGATCTCGGTTCCTTTGCTAGCGTTATCGTCCCGTTGTTATCATAAAAGATATTACAGGCTTAGCAATGCTAGGTACTACATCCAACCCTTGGATGTAGCTCATCAACCAAACCACTCCTTAGCAGCTTCTGAAGTGCTATGTATTCAGACTCTGTGGTGGAGTCCGCTGTGGTAGCCTGCTTGGAACTCTTCCAAGCAACCACGCCACCATTAAGTCTGAACACATAACCAGACTGAGACTTGGCATCATCGTCATCCGATTGGAAGCTAGTGTCGCTATAGCCTTCCAGTATCAACTCTCCATCACCGTAGATCAAGAACATGTCCTTAGTCCTTTTCAGGTACTTTAGGATAGTCTTGACTGCACTCCAGTGTGCCTCCCCGGCACACGACTGATATCGACTTGTTACGCTCAAAGCGAAAGCCACATCAGGTCTAGTGCACTGAACGGCATACTGTATGCTGCCTACGGCATACAGCATAGGGGATGTCCAACATCCTTTTAAGCTCCTCATCAGTCTTAGGAGATTGCTTCTTGGATAACTTAATTCCATGCCTCATAGGAAGGAATCCTCGTTTTGAGTTCTCCATCTTGAATCTCTTCAAGACTTTCTCAATATACGAGGACTGGGCCATTCCTAACATCCTTCTAGATCTATCCCTGTAGATCTTGATGCCAAGGATGTAGGATGCCTCGCCCATATCCTTCATGGAGAATTGCACTGACAACCAAGCTTTAGTGGTATCCAACATCTTAGCGTCACTCCCAATGAGCAAGATGTCATCCACGTAAAGCACCAGAAACGCAACTGAGCTCCCACTGATCTTCTTGTATACACAAGGATCGGACTCGTTCTTGAAGAAATCATATCCCCGTATGACTTCATCAAAATGTATGTTCCAGCTTCGGGAAGCTTGTTTGAGGCCATAGATGGACCTTTGGAGACGGCAGACCTTCTGCTCTTCTCCAACAGTTGTGAAACCTTCCGGTTGATCCATATAGATCTCTTCCTCTACAAAACCGTTGAGGAAGGCCGTTTTCACGTCCATCTGCCATATTTCATAGTCATACCATGCTGCTATGGCAAGCAGTATCCGAATGGACTGGGCCATTGCTACAGGTGAGTAGGTTTCCTCAAAATCGACCCCGGGTCGCTGAGTATAACCCTTCGCCACAAGTCTGGCTTTGAAGGTTGTAACCTCCCCGTCAGCTCCAAGCTTACGTTTGTAGACCCATTTACACCCTACGGGTTTAACCCCTTTGGGTGGATCTACTAGGGTCCAAACCCTGTTTGTACCCATTGAGTCCATCTCGGATTTCATGGCCTCAAGCCACTTATCCGAATCGATGTCCGACATCGCTTTCTCCGTACATATTTGGATCATTATCCAATTGACCAGTCAGGCCCAGAAATCCATACCTATCAGGTGCATGGGATGCTCTGGCCAACCTACGGAGGACTGGAACACTATCAGTGGGAACTACTGGCTCAGATGTCACTGCCGCCTCATGGGGTACCTCACTTGATTCCTCAAGGAGCACCTCATCGCGTCGACTATCCGATGGAAAACCCTTTTCCAAGAACACTGCATTTCGCGAGACAAAAACTTCTTGCTCAGAGGGATCATAGAAATAATACCCCGCAGTTTCTTTCGGATAGCCGATGAACCTGCATAAACTAGACCTCGGGTCCAGTTTATCTCCCACTAATCTCTTGACATATGCGGGGCAACCCCACACCTTCAAGTATTTGTAGGAGGCAGGCTTTCCATGCCATATCTCATATGGCGTCTGGGATACCTTTTTAGATGGCGCCAAGTTCAAAACTTTGGCCGCCGTCTCAAGAGCGTATCCCAGAAGGAAAGGGGTAGTTCGGTAAAACTCATCATGGATCGAACTATGTCCAACAAGGTCCGATTCCTCCTTTCAGACACACCATTAAGCTGCGGTGTTCCAGGAGGGGTCCACTGAGAGAGAGAATCCCATTCTCTTTTAGATAATCAGTAAACTCACCACTCAAATACTCTCCACCTCGGTCCGACCGAAGGGCTTTGATCTTTTCGACCGTTTGGTTCTCTACTTCAAGTCTGTATTCCTTAAACCTTCCAAAGGCTTCAGACTTGTACCTCATCAGGTAAACATAACCATACCGTGAGTGATCATCGGTAAAGGTTATAAAGTACGAGTACCCACCTCTAGCCTGAGTATTTAGTGGACCACAGACATCTGTATGGATCAAATCCAACAGACCACTGGCTAGCATACTTTGTCCAACAAAGGGTTTCTTGGTCATCTTTCCCTTTAGACAGGATTCGCAGGTCGGTAGGTTGTCCAAATCGTCTATTTCTAGACTCTTTGAGTCCACCAACCTTCTTATCCTATCTTTAGAGATATAACCTAACCTCGCATGCCATATCTGTGCATTATTGTGATCATCACGTTTTCGTTTGTGCTCTGCAGTCATAATCCAATTAGACTGTTGAAGTATGTACAGACCGTTGACCAATGTACCAAGCAAATGAGAAATACCATATTTGATAATGAAAAAATCGTTTTTATTGATGGTAAATTCATATCCCTCCTTATCAAGGACCGGGATGGAAACAATGTTTTTAATCATGCTAGGTACATAGAAACAGGCGTTCAGTACAATCCTAACATGACTACTAATGGCTAACTCTAGTGATCCTACAGCCTCCGCAGCAACGGCCTTGCCATCGCCTAGCCTCAGGATCATCTCATCCTTGGTTAGCCTTCTGCTTCTTTGCAGTGCCTGCAAATCATTGCAGATGTGAGCACCACACCCGGTATCCAATACCCATGAAGCAGAATTAGTAATCATATTAACTTCAACCACAAACACACCTAGGTTGGAGAGGAGTTGTGGGCACTCCCTCTTCCAATGCCCTTTCCCTTGGCAATGTATGCAGACATCATTTGCCTTGGACCGCTGAGAACCACGAGCCTTCCCTTTCCCTTTGCTCGGTCCAACCGGAGCAACAGGGACGCCCGGAGCGTGAGTAGGGGCCACAACCGTCTTCCCTTTGTCCTTCTTCCTCTTCCAGCGTCCAGCCCTCTTGCCATTCGCCTTGGAGGTCGAAGCCTCTCCTATCAATACCGCCGGCGCCGACTTGTGGGTCGTTGCCTCGTATTGGACCAGCATGTTGATCAACTCATGAATAGACTTCTCAAGTCCGTTCATGTTGTAGTTTACAACAAACGGGTCATAGGATGGAGGAAGCGACTGGAGGATCACGTCAATGTACGTGTCATTGTTAAGCCTAGCTTTAAGGTCCTCGAGTTTCTCCACTAGGGAGAGCATCTTGACCCCATGACTCTGTACAGACGCTCCTTCAGCGAGCTTGGTGCCAAAGAATGCTTTTGTGGCGGCATATCTAATATGCCTATCCAGAACCGCATAAACCTCGTTTATGCTGAGCATTATGGTGGAGACGTTGTCCAGCCTCTCATACTGCTTCTGGATGTCGTTAGACATCGAAGCCAGTATGATACTGCGTACTTTCCGGTTGTCCTCATGCCATTTCTCGAACGTCAAACGTTCTTCAGGCGTGGACCCCTCAGTAAGTCGCTCGGTGGCGGCCCGTCCAAGACGTAGCCTTGGTTCTCGAAACCGAGTACAATCCTCAAGTTTCTCAGCCAGTCCGAATAGTTCGTTCCGTTGAATTTGTTAGTCTCGAGAATCATGGTTAATGGGTTCTTAGACATATCTACATTAATGAAAAATGTAAAGCAGAAATTAGCAGATTATGGTAATATTATTGTTCAAGTTGAAGACTTGGTCTTTTAGTCTTTAACCCTCCCACTATTTATACGAAAGTCCGCCACTCTCAAGCGGAGTTTCGGGAAACCATTTTCTAGTGGGCTTGGGATCCACAAGCGTAATCTCCATGCCCCGCTTTTACGATTCACATGAAGAAGACCTCGTGGGAGATATCCAATATCATTCTCATCCAATGAGATTCCCAAGATATTTTGCCTCACCTATTCGCATGATTCTGAGGACTCCAAGCGAACCATGTTACTCAGTGTTAGGCCCGACCCATCAACCAAATCATACATCAAACTGTCGCCCCCCACGACTCGTGAGACAGGGAAACAGCGAGCGCAGTCTTTTTGTTCACAACAATGGTGCAGTTGTCCCCTATTCCAAGTGTGCCACGACTCATGAGACCACACTTGGGTAGTGGTAGCTTCCTCACCACATTGCTGTGGATGGAAGGCTCGGACAGACCAAAATACCATTTTGATCCAAGTCCGTTCTGGGCTTAATATTTAATTTGGTCCAACCAAATGAGAGTTTGTGTATGACCGAGACCTCATCACATTATTGTGTTTTAGCATGCATAAATATCCAATATTTAAAGCGATAAATAAATACGCCGCATGCAGAAAACATAGCATACCCCTGTAGGATGATCACAAGCCCAACCTATACGACCCACTGAGCCCGCAGTGAGTCTATGGTCTGTCTAGGGTGGTCCTAAATTATTACAATAGTAATATACCCATTGTCATTCCAATGGGCCTTGTAGTGCTCTTGTTTCACGCCTTGATGCTCCTCCTTAGGGTTTCCGACTCCAAATGCTTGTTAAAATATAAAAGCCTCACAAATCCTATCTACTCTCATTACAATTGAAAGTAATACATTAGTAATAAAGAAAATAAGCCTTAACATCATGAGGCTGAAAATACGGGAAATGATAGTCCCAAAAACAAGAGGCACGCAGGCCCCACCCAACAGAAAATAAATAAACATTCATTCATCCATACACTAGGTCTAGGGCTTTGTGATCATCCCATGTTGATTCCATCAACTCACATATAACATAATTATTCCAAATAATCATGCAATAAAACCAATGGATATTCCAAATATCCAAGTGATGTCCAACATCACAAAAGTATAAACATATAAATAATATGCAAAATTCAAATTTCAAATTTAATGGACATTTTACACAATGCATCCAATGCATGTATTAATCCCAAATTAATTAAGCAAATTTAATTCAAGGAATAATCCAATTATTCCAAAATCAAATATGCAAAATTAATATATTTTTATAATATTGTGCAGAAAATACAGAAAATCAAATTTTTCGGAAAAAAGTCGAAAAAGGGCACAAAACGGCCCAGCCGCTGTGCTGGTCGGCCGGTCGCGCGCACAGGGCAGCGTGCGCGCGCGCTGTGCCGCGCGCTGGCCTCGGCCAGCAGCGGTCGGCTGTGCACAGCGCGCGCGCGCCCCTGTCGGATCCGCCCGAGAGAGCGCGAGCGGAAGCGAGAAATGTGCGTAAATTTAAATCAAATTCAAAATACGCGAATCCCAAGGGGTGTACCCTTGGGTGATCAACCGGGCATTCAGTGTAGGATATGTAAATATTAAAACATATATTTAAGCACATAGGGCATAGATATATAAATGAAATCAATCAAAGCGTAATAAACCGTTACCTTTGATTGTTTAGCGTATGCTCCCGGCTACTTGCGTTGTTCCTTCTCCGGAATGCTCACGATATCCAAACGTATGGATTCTCCAAAGGTGATCCACACCACACCGGAAGAAACACACGTTATTCTTGCTAGAAAAGAACGGGTTTAGAAGGAATCGGTTTAAGAGAAGAACACTATGAATTAGTGTTCTCTTAAACTTACTTTGTTCTTCTTCTTGATTCAAAAATCAAGTGAAGAACACAAGTGTGAGAGAGGGAGGGAGCACGAAATTTTAGAGAGAGGAGAGGATTTTTGTCTTCTCTTTTTCCTAGAAAAAGATGAATAATGAATCACTTGTGCTTGGTGTAGTATATTCTAATATATATACATAATTAATGTGATTATTGGAATGTGTCTAGGTTCATCCAAGGATGTCTAGATTCATTCCAATCAATCTCCATCAATTCTTCAATCAAGCCTACAAAAATTTATGGTATGATCAAATCATACCAAAAGGGAAGAGCTTGATTCCTCAAGTCTGAGGATTACTCCCGTACTATCGGAACCGGGAAAAACCAATCATACCGACCAAGCCTCCAAGGCTTCCATATGATGATCCCCGCGAGTCAGTCCAGTCGGCTCGACCCTAGTCGACCAACCCATCAAGATCGTGTAGGCGTCCCACGCCTGTCGCCGATGAAACACGGCACTCATCCAATGAACACAACTCTTGACGCAAGTCTCAATAGGACTCTCGATGCCCTGTCTCGAGGTCCTCGACTTGGAACGTTTCAGACCCAACTCTTAATCAGTTGGTTTCATGACCACCATCCAATGTGTGGCCCAACTGCACGAGTTGTTATCCATGGTCTGTGGGCTTTGTTGCGATATAAGTTAAACACCATTTTAACAAATGTAAGATGAGCGCAACAAAGAATGTACCATTGGTGACGAATACTCATCTTATTCATCACATAATAATATTACATTCACATCAAGTTGTCGGATAGGTTACAAATTGCCAAACCTATTGGCTTTCTGGTCACCTATTCCAACACTGTCTTCCTCTGTGAGTATGTGTATACATATACAAATAAACTACAATCTTATTTGTGGGTTTCCCCCAAGTGAGTGTGTTGGTGTGTTCTGTTTGTCCTCCTCAGATCCTTAAAAAGATTTTTTCAATTCTTGGAATGGGTTGTTTTTTCATAGACAAATATATTCTTTGTGCTTTTTTGTTTTTTTTTTTTTTTTTGTAATTCCTTGCTTCTGATAAGATAGAAACTTCTCCATTCCCGATAATTTTTTTGAGTGCATTTAATGCATAATTTGGCCAAGCATATAAAAGGGTGTCGAGACTTATAGAAACCTTCACTTTCTGATTTGGGTAGGCAATTGAATTCCAAACTTTTTACCAATCTTAGGTAGTGTTGCTCCACAATCCATGAAAAGAAACTTGGTTCTTAAGTTCATGGCCTTGAATTATCTCATTTGTGAATCCATGTGGGTTTTTTTTTAACTTCAATTTATTTGAGTTTCTTTTTTTTCTTTTTTTTTAAAGAAAAACTCAGTTAAATTCTTTCTTGTTTTGATAGCTTCAAACATGGTTTACTTCAAAGACAAGTCCTCTTCCTCTGGTCAACAAAGCTTAGTAATTCTTGACGATGAAAGTCAACCCATGGGGAAAGGAACAATCTTGACGACTCACACACCTCTCATCGGTCGATATGCGAAGCAATGGCCAAGGTTGACACATCCGCTTCACCCGGAGCAATGGTCTCGAGAAGTTTCATTGAGCAAGACTTCCAAGGTGTAGTCTTTGCAAGCGACTCATTACCATTGTTCTAACGAACCAAGTTTTCTATCGACGTTAGGCCGTCGCATCATTGAAGGGAAAGCCAAGTGGGGCGACAACATTCACTTTGCTGACTAGTTCCGCTTCATCAAAGGATTTTGGGAGTGGACGGAAGACATACTCAGGCGGTGCAAGGACAATCTAGTTGCAGCTCAAGTATATGATGCCGTGTACGCCTCACTGTTCACTTACAACCGCAATTCCGATATCGTCAAGGCGTTCTGCGAAGCGTGGGTGCCCATCCACTAACACTCTTCTGACATTCTTCAGAGAGTTGTCTATCTCGTTGTGGGACGTGCATACCTTTTTCGGGATTCCTATGGCCACACTCCTTTACAACGAAGTCGTCCCAAGTGCCAAGGAGCTTAACGAGGTCGACGAGACAGGGCGGAGACTTGTTCCTCGTTCTTGCAAATTCCTACTCTACGCTTACCATTTGCTTCGAAAAAGTAATAACGATAGTCAATCCTCTCAAGTTCCTGTCGACAGGTGGGTCAAGTTTTGGCTTAGAAGGGCGACGAAATATTGCGAGCCCCTCCACGTAAAAAGAAGGTCGTTCGTCCTAGTCAACCCATAACCCCTCCCGGACCTTTGGGGTACATGGCAAGTGGTCCACGGTAGACGAGGCGTTGTTCTCGAGGCTCGGTATCGAAGGGAGTTCAAATGAAGAGACATTCTTGGCGGCGTATTTAGCGTGTCGGCTTTTTACCTTTGCCCTTCCCATTTAAGATGTTGGTTCAATACTCCCAAGTGTTTTCAAGGTGGCGAGTGTTATGGCAGCTGGTCGAAGGATTGGTCTTGTCATTCCCGTCTTGGCTAGCATTTACAAAGGTTTGAATAAGATTTCTAACTCCCCAAGGACAACTCGCATACACTCTCCATTTTCGATTCACTTTGTTTATAGTTGGATAACTTATTATTTCAAGACTCATTATCAACTTGTACAAAGTATTAGGTGAAGGAAGAACAAAATACTACGATCCACAAGAGGCGAGAAAGCGGCTACACAGAGGCGACTTTATCTCTTGGACTTGCAACATGATTGTGAGGGACAAGGATTTTTCATTCACAGACGACGGGCACGCCACAGAATCTGACGAAACCTATTTCATGGTCGTCCATTCAAACTACCTTCCTCTCCAGCAAGGCGATCATTTCGTTGTTGAGACCTATGGCCCTCATTGATTTATTCGTCAATTTGGTTTCTTCCAAGAAGTGGTGGAGATTCTTTCGCAAGACATTCGCAAAGCCTCTTTAAAAGGTGGAATCTGTTATTGGCGCTTGTGCATTTTGTCCAAGACCATGGAAAAAGTGTTGTTCCCTCCTATGCCCCCAAATGTGAAGAAGTTCTCCTTTGATGCGCACAAAAGGTGGTGGCTCGGATTTCACGGTGGCTACTTTGAAGAAAACGCGACAAAGTTGCTTGCCTTAGGCCCAAGTCAAGCTTCTCCAAAAGGCAAGAAGTGTGGTGAAGGAGTCGCCCAAGATCAACCTTGCGAGCCGGCTACTTCCCCTCACAAGCAAAATTCTCAAATGGTCAAACCCCTTAAAGTGAATAAGAAGCAAAGTGCTCCTCGTTCCTTGGAAGTAAGTGGAAGTAGCGACCCTGATCGTCATTGAAAGAGGCTGAAGAGGGATTTGAAACCAACAAACATCGACGTTGATGGTGAAGGCTCAATTCATGAACCATCGATGTTGAGTTTTGTCAAGGAGGTTATTTTTTCCTTATTCTTTTTCTTCTTTTTTTTTTTTTGGTGATAAGATTTTCTTCTGTTTCTAGCTCTAGTTGATGCATTATCGTAGCTCGAAGCTGAAGTCTTAGCCATTGAAGATGACGAAACTTCCCAAGACAGCCAATAGTCGACTTTTAGGTCTAACTTGTTGGCTACGACCTGTCCTCGTGGAATGGGGCTTAAGAGAAAACAACCCTCTTGTCAAGCCACGGTGTCGGTATTGGAAGGCAAGAAGTTTGTTCTTAATCATCAAAAGGAGTTCCTTCAAAAGCTATGGCGTGATCTTCTCGTGAAGATATCAAACACCCCAATTGATTTCATCTCATCAACCAAAGACGACGTTTAATTCGTTCTTGAATATATAAAGAGCTTTCAGAATTTTGACATCTCAAATGTGGAAGAATCGATGAACACATTCTTTGCCAAGGCCGCTACTTATGATGAGGTGAGGTCGTCGTCTTATGAAAGGTTATCCAAAGATCTTTTCGAGGGGCGGTTAAAGGAAGCCAACGATCATCTTCAAGAGGCCCGCACTAAAGAAAGTGGAGAGGCTTTCAAGGTCCAATCTACTATGGACAAGTTGAAGCATGTTGAAAAGGAGCTTGCGAATTTGAAATAGCAAAAGAAGAACTTGTGTGCTACTCTGAAGGAAGAAAATCAACTTTTTCATAGTGCCCAAGTAGGAGTTCGTGAAATTGTGAAAGAAATCGCAGCGCTTGAGAATACCAACCCCTCCCCCCCAACGATGAAGTAGTTGCGAGTTTGGAGGCTTCAAGACCAAATTTGGAAGCCCTCAAGAGTTGAAGGACTTGAGTCCCTTTGCTTGAGATTTGCTTAGGACCTTTTATTTTGTTGCATTTTATTCCTTTTTCTTTTGTTTCAAGTCATGAACTCCAATGTTTTTTAGATTACGTAATAGAAGCTTTTTTCTTTTCTTTCTATCTTACAATCTTTGAGCATGTTTGAATACTTTCCATCTCAATGACTTCATATGAGAAATAAAGTTCATTTAAATGTTATGACTGAACTTAGAATATCTAAGCTGCCTACATACCTCATCAAGAGGATCAAGTCAATACGTAGTTCAAGGGTACAAAATATTTATTTGGAGAAGGGAGGGCCGTTCACAGTTTATACTCATGCGGGCCAGGAGTTTTTTTTTCTTTTTCTTTTTTTAAGTTTTTTTTTATTCTTTTTTTGGTTTTCCCTTTTTTTTATTTTTTTTTCAGGCGTAATACCGCTTCAAGAACTTTCTATTTATCGGGCCTATCCTCAAGTCGTCTTTAGCAACCAGCTTATATGCACCATTTGTGTAGACCTCTTTGACGACATACGGACCATCCCAATTTGATAAGAACTTGTTGCCCGTTCGATGCATTATGATTATAGGCCTCCTTACTGCGAGTACTAGATCACCAACTTGAAAAGAATGCAGGCGAACTTTCTTATTGAATGCATTGGATAATCGAGCTTGATAACACTCGAGCCTTTGTTGTGCTTCCAACCTTTTCTCATCGAGAGCTTCTAGCTCTTCAAGCCATATTCGAGCGTTTTCTTCTTCAGTGAGCCCTTCTTGTATTGCTATTCTCAATGAAGGAATTTGTTGCTCAAGCGAGAGGACTACCTCTACTCCATAAACCAGGGCATAAGGAGTTGCTTATGTAGGCGTTCTGACAGTGGTCCTATATGCCCATAGAGCTTCTCCAATTCTTTCATGTCAATCCCGCTTTGACTTGGTCACCACTTTCCTCAACAGGCTGCACAAAGTTTTGTTAAATGCTTCAACAAGACCATTGGCAGCGACATAGTACATAGAAGAGTTTCTTTGCTTGAATCCAAACTTTTGACATAGTTTGTCTATCAAACTGTTACAGAAGGGTTTTCTATTATCAGTGATGATATACCTGGGCACTCTATAATGATATATGATGTGTGTACAGATGAAATTAGCAACATTCTCTTTCTTCACTTCTTTAAGGGGGACTACATCAGCCGATTTAGAGAAGTAGTCAGTTGCTGCCAAGATATATAAATGACCACCGGAGGACTTTGTCATGGGTCCTACGACATCCAAACCCCAAGCATCGAAGGGCCACGAAGCCACAATAGGGTGCAATGGCTCGGGTGGTTGGTGGATAAGATTGGCGTGAATTTGACGGGTTTGACATCTCCTTGCGTAGTCTATGCAATCCTTAACCATTGTAGGCCAGTAATAACCCATTCTTTTTATACGGAAGTGCTACTTTGGTCCAGATTGGTGTGCACCACAAACTCCAGAGTAAGCTTATTGCATAGCTTGCACTTGCTCATCATCATTTAGGCAGCGTAAGAAAATACCATCAAATGAACGTTTGTAGAGCGTGTCTTTGAAGTAGATGAAGCAAGATACCCATCGCCGGATTTCGGCCCTTCGTCGTAGATCGTCGGGTAACTTCTTGTACTTCAAGTAGTCGATGAGCGGTTCTCGCCAATCTTCCTCTTCAATTTTGAAAACCCTTCCATAACATGATTTTCTTCTTCTTGGAATGTGTCATCCTCATCATCATTGAAGACCGGTGGTATGTCCCAATTCTTACATATAGGTATGCGCATTTCCTTATCGGTCATCGAGAAGGTTGAAACAAGTTTGGCCAACGCATCAACTTGTTTATTATCCTTTCTCGACAGGTGCTCAAGTTCTACATCTCCTAGCCATCCCACCAGCCTTCTTGCGTAGACATGGTATGGAAGCAACTCAGGCTTTTTGACTTCGTAGAGACCGAGGAGCTGATTGATCACTAACTGAGAGTCTCCGTATACTTTGAGGTGTTGTTTCTTTATGTCAACTGTCATTTCCAATCCAAGGATTAAAGTGTGGTATTATGCCATATTATTTGAACAATTCTGGGTTAGAGTGAAGGAGTAAGGCAGGATTTCCCCTTTAGATGTGACAAAGATAACCCCAGCCCCGGCTCTTTCTCTATGGGCAGCTCCATCAAAGTACATTTTTCAGGGGGCATAATTTCAATCAGAAGGACATATTCGTCAGGCAAGTCATCAGACAATTCCCACTCGGCAAGCATGGGGTGATCGGCTAGAAAGTCTGCTAAGACTTGTCCTTTCACAGCTTTTTGAGGAACGTATGTGATCTCGAATTGTTGCAGCTGGAGATACCATCTTGCAAGTCTATCAGACAGCACTGGCTTTGCCATGACATATTTCAAAGGATTTGCTTTTGAGACCAGATGGACACTGTGTGATTGAAAGTAATGCTTTAACTTCTGGATTGCAAAGATGAGCGCCAGAAATAGTTTTTTGATGGGTGAATAATTGAGCTCGTTTGGTGTCATCGTTCTGTTTAAATAGTATAAAGCATTCTTTTTCTCCTCATTATTTTTCTGGGCAAGTAAGATTTCCACTGAGCGTTCTTGAGTAGCGACGTACAGAATTAAGGGGCGTCCGGGAACGGGTGCAACCAACACTAGAGGCTTCATAAAATAGGATTTTATGCTTCTGAATGCTTTATCACAAGCCTCATCCCATTCGAAGGGTACATCTTTCTTTATTAGGCGACTGAATGGTTGATAATGGCTTGCTAGATTTGAAATGAATCTCTGAAGGTATGCGCGCTTTCCTTGCAAACTCTTGAGCTCATGGATGTTTCGAGGTTCCGGAATTCTTAAAATAGCGTCGATCTTGGCTTGCTCAATTTCTATACCCATTGGCAGACGATGAACCCAAGAAACTTTTCGGATGTCACCCCGAACGCACATTTGGAAGGATTCATTCTTAGCTGGTATCTCCTCAAACGTTCGAAGACCTTCCTTAAGTCGTGAAGATGATCCCCTCGTTTCTTTGACTTCACTACCAGGTCGTCAACATAGGCGACTGAATGGTTGACAATGGCTTGCTAGATTTGAAATGAATCTCTGAAGGTATGCGCGCTTTCCTTGCAAACTCTTGAGCTCATGGATGTTTCGAGGTTCCGGAATTCTTAAAATAGCGTTGATCTTGGCTTGCTCAATTTCTATACCCCGTTGGCGGACGATGAACCCAAGAAACTTTTCGGATGTCACCCCGAACGCACATTTGGAAGGATTCATTCTTAGCTGGTATCTCCTCAAACGTTCGAAGACCTTCCTTAAGTCGTGAAGATGATCCCCTCGTTTTTTTGACTTCACTACCAGGTCATCAACATAGCATTCTATGTTCTTGTGGAGCATGTTGTCGAAGATCTTTTGCATTGCGCTTTGATATGTAGCACCGGATTCTTTAATCCAAAAGGCATGACCTTGTAGCAATATATGCCTTTAGGAGTGCGAAATGCCATCAATTCTTCGTCTACTGGTGCCATACGTATTTTATTATATCCAGATGACCCATCCATGAAGATAAGGCTTCATGAACCGTAGTAGCGTCTATTATTAATTCAACAATGGGTAATGGGAAGTCATCCTTAGGGCATGCATGATTCAAGTCTCTAAAGTCGACGCATACTCGAATATGCCCATTCTTTTTTCTCACCGGGACGATACTGGAAATCCACGTTGGGTACTTGACTTCTCAAATGAAACCGACTTCGATGAGCTTGTTTACTTCAACTTCAATTAGCGGGATTAGCTCAGGTCGGAATCTTCATTGGGCTTGTTTTACGGGACGAGCTCCTTTCTTCACCGACAGGTGGTGCACAGCTACTTTTGGGTCTAGCCCGGGCATTTCTTTATAGGACCATACAAACACATCTTTATACTCATGAATTAGCACAACATAAGCCTCATCTTCTCCGGGGTTAGAGAGGCGCTTGTGTAAATTGGTCGGGGATCTTCGACATTATCTAGATTGACTTCTTTCAATTCATCAACGGTGGTTTTAACGCCTTCCTCAAGTTCTAGAGGAGCGTCTTCAGCATCTTCTTCTTCAACCTCCTCATTTTTAATTAATGTGATTTGATGAGCTTGGGCGATATCTTCTTCAGCACTGCCGTTAATATAATTGGATGATGCTATGCTTTCTCTGTCGTCCTCGTCATCAAGTTGAACTTATATGAAGACCATTGTTTGTGCTTTAACCTTCAAGACTCTGCCACATGATATGCCTAAAATTTGTGTGGCATCTCATTTTGGAAGGAATCAAACTTCTGAGCTTTTGTGTATATGAGGACGTGATGTCTTCCTTTAGCTGCGCGGCTATTTTGGATACGCCTTTCTTTTGATACCCCGTCCTTCTGTGTGGACCGAGTCCATCAAAGACAGATTGATTGTTGGTCTTTCTATGCATCATTCTTTTACGTGGGCCAAGTCTATTGAAGACAGACTCTCGTGGATTTTCTCCCCCTTGGTCATTTTCAGTCGAAGAAAAAACTGACATGGTTGTTGCTGGCCCTTTTTTATGGTGATGCGGATAGGCTTAGGAGGGGTAAAGCCAAGACCCACACAAGACTCTGGAATTGAATGCCCCTTTTCCTTCAACATTACTTGTGTGGCGTTGAGTCCTTGGAGCTTCTTATTAGTGGCTTCAGGAGGAAGTTTTTCAAGAGTCAGCCTTTCTTGTGGATTATACCCGGCTTTAACAAGCAACTTGAAGGCTTTGGGATCGTATCCTTCTCCATCTATGGCCAATATCTCATGTTCCTTTTCATCTTTTTGGGTTGAGGAAACAAATCCTTTGAGTGATGACTTTGATGGTTGCTTTACGTTAATCTGAGTTAATGGTAGAGTCAGGCTCTTCGAAAATTCAGCCTCGATGGTGGGTAGCTCATTTCTCCTCAGCGAAGTCCGACTCAGCTTCGGTAAAAAGTTTGGTATCACCGAGTACTTTTTTCACTACACCATTGCGGCAATATTTGAAAGATGGATGCCATGTTGAGGGAACTACAGAATTTTCATGTAACCAAGGGCGGCCAAGAAGCATGTTTAAGAAGTTTTGGTGTCTATAACATGAAACAGTGCCGTCGATGCCATATCGTCCATCAACAATTCCATCCTTATAATGTCGACAGCCTTCTGTCCTCCTTGATTGAAGCTTTGAATCATGAGGCGCCTGTTTGCGAGCTTGTCCATGGGGATCCCCAAGTCTTTGAAGGTTCGTAGGGGTAAGATATTGACTGTAGAGCCTCTCTATCGATCAATATTCTGTTTACCTTTTGTTCGCGTGCATATCCAGTGACGAACAAAGGGCGGTTATGAGGCTTTGACCCAAGAAGAAAATCTTCATCGGTGAAAGTAATGGTGGACATGCATTCATCAGTATCATGGGAATCTTCTTTTTCAGACAGTGCGTCCTCATTGATCGCAGTAGCGTTCTTATGTGTCGTATTGCAGAAAGCTTCACTGTCAAAAGACCCACACTTGACCGAGGTCACATTTGCTGCTGCGGTATCTTCTTCAAGAGAGATTTTACCTTGGCGAGCTAACTGCATAACCTTGTCTTTGAACACAAAGCAATCTTGTAGTCCAACTAAACGATGGTATTTGCAGTATTTTGGGTCATCTGTTCGTTCAGCTTCTTCAGACCGCTTTGCTTCGGGTAGTTCGATGAGGTTAGCCTCCAACAAGCCATCAAATATGCCGGGGACATTAGAATCAAGGAAAGGATATTGCTTTGCTTGCATTTCTTTCAAAGTTAATTTTCTTTGCAGTCTCTCGTAAGGAGCATTTTGCTTTGGGGTAATGTTGTATTATGTTGCGCTTCTAAGCTTGAGTGGCGCTACATTCACTGCCATCGATTCCTTGCTTGGAGGTTTTGAAAAAGGTTTGTCCCCTTTCTTGATTTCTTGCCTTTCCTTGGTTCTGCGGGGTTCTTGGACAGGTTGTCCTTCTACTCCACTTGTTGTCATACTTAACTCCATGTCATGTGCTCGAGTGGCTAAATCCTCAAATGATCTGGGTAGGATTCCTTGAAGAATATACCGAAGACCCCAATGCATCCCTTGAATGCACATCTCAATAGGGGAAGCTTCAAATAATCGATCTTTGCAGTTGAGACTTAGATTCCTCCACCTATTGATATAATTGATAACTGGCTCATCCTTCCACTGGCGGGAAATTTTTAGCTCAATCATGCTAACGGTCCGCCTAGTGCGATAGAATCGATTGAGGAACTCTTGCTATAGTTGTTCCCATCTATCAATTGAACCGGAATCCAAATCAATATACCAATCAAATGTGTTGCCTTCCAATGATCGGACAAACTGTTTGACTAAGTGATCCCCGTATGTTCCAGCATTGTTGCACGTTTCGACGACGTGGGCACGTGTTGCTTAGGGTTGCCTTTTCCGTCAAATTGTTGAAACTTCGATGGTTGGTAGCCCATCGGCATCTTCAAGCTGTCAATTCTTGGAGTGTAGGGCTTAGAGTAGGTAAAAGATGATCTTGAGCTTCCCTCAATCTTGCTCTTGATGGTCCCTTCAATGAATTCTTTTAGTTGGTCTACCGGAATCATCCCATCAGATGAGACTTGAAGATCCTTTGCAGGTTTATCCTTTCCGGTATAATTCTCCTTTGTGGATATTTCTACTTCATCATGAGCCTCAACTTGTTTTCCCTAAATATGGCTTGTCTCAACGTTGTTCGGCTTGTTGATCAACCTGGCATTTGGGCATCTTGCTCTTGGACATGCTTGGCGAGTCCCTTGATAGCTCTTGTCAGGCTCTTCTAAGGTTGTGGCATTCATCACCATGATTGGAGCCACATTCGTTGTGAAGGAGTAGTTAGACACGAAGCGAGGAGAGGATGGAGGAGATTTATCTTCGTCATCTTCACTTGCATGGCTAGGTGAAGGCGTCCTTTTGAGCAGACTCAATGGGATGAGTCATCTAGGAAGGTTCTTTAAGTTTCTTTGGCATGCTTCTCGTAGTAACACCGAGACTCTTGGTACTTGAATTTGAAAACTTCGATGCGATGAGTTTGGAATTCACCGTCTTCACGACTTTTCCTTGAATGTCCATCGAAATACTTCAGACTTTGTTGAAGGGAAGAGATGAGAGGTAGAGCGGTCCCACTGGGCGTGCCAAAATTTGTAACAGATTTTCGTGTTCCTGAATTAATCGAAACAAGAAAATAGTATAAATAAATTTCTTGAAATGAATTGAATATTTATGGGTGCAAAATCTCTATTTTGAAAACCTCTGATTCTTCTCTTCACGAATGTGACCTTTGACTTCGACAACTTCGGAGGTGAAACTCGACGTTTGATCTCCTTTGATGTTGACTTTGACTTTGAATAACGTTAATTCGAGGATCGTTGACTTGTTCCCGGATTAAACCCTATAAACTTGAAGATATTTGACTTGAATTTGGGATATTTCTTGGTCGATTTGAGACTTTGATCTTTCGCCAAGGTAGACTTCTGTCTTGATAACGTTAATTCGCCAATCTTCAGACTTCTTGTTGAATTAAATGTTGATTTTGGACGATTTCCACGACGAACGCCTTGAATCTTGCTTAGAACGTCGTGGATCTTCCTTGATTTGTGCTTGAGAGGATTTCGGGACTTCTTGAATGCTCTCTTACTTGTATCTTCAATTGTATGTATGTGTCTTGAATGAGTTCCAATGACCCCTTTATATAGCTGTCAAAGAGGTAGAGTTGTGGTGAACTTGAACACTTATTTTGTATTATCTCTTTATTTTAATTTAAATAGATAAATACATTAAAATATTTAGGAAGACATGATTGGTCAACTTCGATATTATCTCTTTAATTTTTGTATTTTTCAAAGAGATAATATGAGAAATATTTGTCTTCATTTGATTGGCCGAAACACCTCAATTTGACATGTGTCGGCCGTTGATTTGATGATGAAATATATATATATATTAAAATATTAATTAAATTAACTATTTATACTTGAAATTAATTTAGTAAATACCAAAATATAAATAGAAAATTATTATAATTGATTAATAATATATATTTTTCACTTGTCGTCATTTGATTGGGTGCAAAAATAATTTGTCTACAAATGTATTTCTAAATGAGTCAGAACATGCGTCTTTCTTACAATCAAATGTACATAGATAGTGTTACAATGACCGTTCCAAAATATGTTCAAAAAATTCAAAAAAAATGTTCCAAATAGAAAAAAGTGTTCTAAAGAAATGAATTACATTTTTAGGTAGTGAGACGTATTTAGAAATGGTATCTGAACAAGTGGTACAAAAGTCGTTGCTATGTAGGAATGGTCTGTCCAACCATTCCAAATAATTTGGAACACATTCTATTACGACAGAAGGGCAAACGTTCCGGAACCATTCCAAGATCCGATCCAATACCGTTCAACTATTAATTTCTCGTCTCAAAAAAATATATATTCCTAAAACTGTTCCAAATCCCACGTTTTTTTGTAGTACATTCCGTTAGCCTCCTTTAGGTTTCTATCCAATTTTTATGGTGAACTAATCAAAATACTCTTTTTATATTATGAATTATAATTTTATATATTTTTTAGAATTTTTAAAAATATTTTTATTGACTAATATGTGTTATGGATTATTTATTTTACTCATCCTCAAATTTTTTATATTTTTCAAACACTTTTTAAAATAAAATCTAGCAGTGGTAAAATTATAATTTCTACCTCACCATCAAAAGGCTATATAATTACTTTTCATTTGAGTGAGTATTTTTATAATTTCTAAACAAGAAGGGGGTTTTGTAATTAGTATTTATTATATTTTTATAATATTTTTTTCTTAATTTACAATACATTTATTATTAAGTAATATATTCAAATTCTTCTAGAGTTTGCTTCTTGATTTTTTAATCTCTCAAATTTTACAAAATATCTCTAAAAATTCCAAACATGACAAGTCATAAAAATTCCATAAGAATATTTCTCAAAAACTCAACAAGAATACATAAATCATAAAAATTCTGCAAGAATAATTCTAAAAAATTCAACAAGAATCAATAGGTCATAAAATTCCACGAGAATACTTAAGTCATAAAAGTCGCAAAAATATTCTTGTGGCATGTCGGCAAGGAATTCTTGTGGCATTTTTATGACTTATGACTTTTATGAATTATGTATTCTTGTGGAATTTTTATGACTTAATAATGTTTGAAACTTTTTAGAGACGTTTGTAAAATTTGAGAGATTAAAAAATCAAGAAGCAAACTTTGGGTTGCTACGGCATATTTTATGATAAGTAGATTTCGGATAAGTAAAATTCCAAGTAATAGACTTGGTCTAGTGGTAAGAGCCCTATTTTGTTACATTTAAGACTCAAGTTTGAGTTTTCCTTGAACACAAATATATATATATATATATATATATATTTTAAGAATTTTATTAATTTTAATATTTTTTAAAAATTTCGTTAATTTTAACAGAAAATCTATCAAATGATAGAATCTTTAAATTTTAGGAACTAAATCGGATGAATTTCGTTAATTTTAATAATTCTTAGGAATTTTATTAATTTTAACAGAAAAATTATTAAATGATAGAATCTTTAAATTTAAGGGACATAAAAGTGGATAAATGGCGTAGTGAATGGAGGAAAAGTGATGTTTACGTCTTCCAAAAAAAACAAATTCCCCTTTCTCCTTCTCAACAACACCCCAATAACCATGATCATACCCTCTCAGAGCCCTAATTGCAGACCCTGGCATTTGACATGCTCTTTCCAATCCACTCCAGTAGCTTTTGGAGAATTACGAGGTTTTTCTGCGGGAAAGGCGTCGAGCTGGACACATTGAGCTCACTGGAAATTGTGGGAGTATGTATAAGGTACATTCAACAATTCAGCATACTGTTTCTTGGATATAGAACAAAAATGTTACAGTTTTGGAAGAATTTCAACTGATGAGATGTTCTTCTGCTTGTGTTTTTTGTTGCGATTGATTAGTAAGTTAGGAATGCACATGCAGCACAGTGTGACGCTGATATCTGAAAGATGGATTTCTTTCTGCAAAATTTAGCTTGTTATTGTTGCTGCAATTTCTCAAAAATAAATGAATAGGAGAAAAGAAAATTCTTATTGGTATAATTCGTCCGTATGTTATTGAGGTTCATTTACTTCTTTTTAGTGTAGAAATGTGGGTGAATGGTTAGTGAAGGGACGAATATTAAGATCTGCGATTTTCTTTTTATCCTTTTGTTATTATGAAATCAAATAGTTCATAAATACTTGAAATTTGAAAAGTTAGTTTCAAGTAGTTAGAGAGGAAATCTCAAGGTCAACCGTGAGAGCATGGAGCAAAGAACTTGGGATTAAAGTATAATTTTATTATTTAAAGTTGGTTGAACTCTAACATATAGATTGATAAGATCTTTATTGATCCATTAGTGTTAAGTAGCAGACGGTGGTTTATGTGGCTTTTATAGGAATAGAATTGATTCTTGGTTGGGAATTGTCAATATACCATTTTCCATACAGAAGTTCAATAAACCATGTCTTCAACAATTTCTGGGCTGATCCCAACCAATATCCATTCCGTTGATGCATCTAAATTCATTAGAAAGCAAACGTTTCAAGACTGTGTAAACATAGATGTTAACTAAATGTAATGATGCAAGCTTACCAACACATCTGTCATTCTGCGAGCAGAGTCCATGATCTTTAGCAGGAATTTGCCAAAAACAGCTTGCTTTCTATTCTTCAATATTTTATTTATTTTCCTTCACCATCTCAAACAGTTAACACCTATATTTGGTCATTTATGGAGAAGATAAGATTTACATACAACTTTGCTGAGAATCTATGGATAATGACATTGCGTTATAAGATGAAAACCCAACATTGTGTTACATCCCAAGGTAAAAAGTGTCAGCCTTGGGCTTTTATTCAAAATGGTCATGTTTCTTAATGCTAGTATTTTTCTTATGAGATATCATGAGTAGAAATCAGAACTTGGTTGCAACTTCAGGAAATAAAAATTGGGAAGTGGGTGAAAAAGGTTTTATGTTCGAGAAGATCCATCGCTGAATTGATTTAAGCATTTCGTCTTTTGATTCATAATTAAAAACTAAAAAGTGCATTGCCATCATTAACAATCTAATCAGTACTGGGCTTTTTGTAGATTTTCCTTCTAATGTTGATGAGGCTCGCTACAAGGTAGTGCTATCCTTCCAAATTACAAAATAATAGCAATCAACAATGGGAAAAAAAAAAATTGAAAAAAAATAGAGCATGTTAAACTTGACAAATGCAATCAGCTAGATAGAGTTGTTTAATGGCTGAGATAATGTAACTCACAATCAAACTATTTTTATATTATGAAAATATGTACTTGGATGACATTTAATTTTCTAATATAGTATTCTTGTACCTTAGAAGTAGACTTTTTCCTTTTGAAAATAGTGAGAAGAGAGAAAGAGGTGAAAAACAAACGAAACAAGAAAGGCATTGAAGAGATAGAAAGATATGATCAATACAGGTTCCTTATTTTCTTCTTTTTAGCGCATAACTGGATACCATTTTTTAGTAAAAATAATGAATGAAATGCAGATAAAATTAAAAATGTGGCCGATGTACTAACTATTTATCTAGTATGTGATGTGCGGCACCCTCTTTATGCATGACAAGCGCACATGTTATTTGAATTGTCTGTCCAATATTGCTTTGCCATCTGATTAAGAATTAGTACCCTACGTTTTTATTTCTATTTTTCACTTAGAGTGTGCAATCAGCTCCTAATAGTCTGTTACAGACGCGATCCATGAGCTCTTTCTTCATTTTTAAAACCTTGGGCAGCTCTGTCATCTTTCATCTTTTATCTATCTTTGCCATCTCAGTACCTACCTCGATATCGTGAAATTTCTTTTAGAAGGATACTGTTTTCTAGACTCGTTATCCATCTACAAACTTTTCTAATTCATTCCTTTCACTACTATTTTTCCACGAAGCACTGGAATTCGTGTATTTAATGTTCAATGGTATGTTTTCCTGAAACTCCTATACCCTTCTCTTGCCTATGTTTTGCAACATTGCATCAGTACATTTATTATGAGCCTTCAGTCTCATCCGAAATTGGTTGATGGCCAATTACTATGGAACTAATGTTTTCATTGTTTCAATGGAGGAGGTTGAATTGCATGACTAAACATTCATATTCTGTTGCACATGTAAACTTTAAGTGAAAAGTACAACATTTTTCTTTATTTATTACAGTCATGGTATTTCTGGTACATAAAACGTGTAGAATTAACATTTATTTCCAACATCAGCAGTTTTTTATGTGATTGGCCCTTTATATACTCTTCCTTGGTGCGGATTATATGCAGTGTTTTTAACTTTGACAAATAAATGTCATGATAGACCAGAAAATTGCAATTAGATGTTGCATAGATCTAATGGACACACAACCATAACTGCGAAAAACATGTAAGTTTCTGAGTGTGTTACAAACTATAATGTATATATCGGTTAAGTTACACTTCGACCCCCTCTAAAAATACAAAATTACACTTTCCCTCAAAATTTTCGAAATTACATTTGCACCCCCTCCGAGAATTCCTTTAAAATTGTACCCCTTTCATTAGGATTTGGGCAGAAAAATATTGCCGTCAACAAAAAGATTTTACACTTCTAAGGGGGTAAATGTAATATAAATCTATCTATCTATACTATATATATCTATATCTATATCTATATCTATATCTATACTATATATAAAAGTGTGAATCTTCTAAGTGTTTGTTCCCTATTGTGAAAAGACACCTATACCCTTATTTAAGTAATCTTTTTAATAATTAATTAGAATTAATATAAAAAAATTCTGTTAAAAAAAAGATAATTTAATAGTCCTAATACCTCTAAACTACTTAGATAATGACAAATATATGTAAGTAGTTGAGAGGAATTAGAACTACTAAATAGTTTCTATTTTCCATTTTTATTAGGCTGTCTTTTTATAACTTCCTTTTATTTTATTCAATTCGGATTATTTCGTCTTAAAAGTAACACACAATTAGCATATCAATAAATTTTAAAATATTCAGAAATAACTGACAATTAGCATATAAAAGATATCAATAAAAGAATACCAAAAGAAAATATAATGTGTATAATTAATATTACTCAAATCGGTAAAACTCTATAATTTTGAATAAACATTGATAACAATTAAAAGTAAGATTCTAGAAATAACTATATACTAATATATTAGTCGTAGATTAAATTTTAATTGTATGCTAACAAAAGAGAAATATGCTTTTCTTTAGAATAAATTTATACAAAAGAAGCTAAGGTTAACAAAAGTAAATAAGTATTAAGAATAAAAATATATTGACAAATAAAAGCACTATTTTTTTATTAAATTGACATTGTCCATAAAAGTTTAATTATTCAAAAAATCTCTTATTATTTGATTTTTTCAATATTAAATAATCATATATGCACATTAAAGATTACGTTGGTATTTGGTTGAGCTTATAAGTTCTTTAAAACATATTATAATATGTTTAAGAGCTTATACGTTCTATAAAATAGTTCGGTAATTTGTCTTTTCTAGAGAGCTTATAAGATCTTAAAATACGATGTTCATGATTTTATAAACTCTTCAGAAAAAAGTAAGCTCAATCTTTCTTTATAATATAAAATTACACAAAACACTCTTACATTTTATAAAAGCTCTGACTTCTTATTCATCCAAATACTTTAAGAGCTTATCTGTAAAATAGAATTCAACATTTTTAAGCTCTTAAAACATCTTATAAGATGTTTCAGATAAATTTAGTCGGACACCCTTTAAGTTGGCAAAAACATAATATATTATTGAATAAAAAATAGATAATACCAAATAATTATACGACCATGCGATACATATACTGATACTACGGGTATCTAATTAGATTACAATTTGATTAATAATTGTTAATAAATAATTAGTTTAAAATCATTTCACATCAATAATTTGAAAATAAAAACACATCAAGATATGATAATAAAAGAAAAAATATATCATACACAGGAATAATATAATAAAATTAAAGACATAGAAAATCACCAAAAAAATAGCTACAAATAAAACATGGTCAATTCTATTAAATTTGAATTTCTTACACAAAAAAATCTAGAAATAAGGCACTATGAGTAATTAATTTTATTTTAATATTGGATTTTGTATATATTATATTTTACTTTCGCACTAATTTATTTCAATACAAGATCATTAAATATAATAATCAGTACATATAAAATAAAAAATTTCAATTTTAAGGATTAAGTTTTTTTATTTAGTAGTACAAGTAAATTTAGAAATGAATTACAAATAATAAAATTACATGATTTTAAAACAATTATGATCTATTTTTTCGAAAATATAATTGTATATACTAGTTTCAATGATATAAGTATAAATAAATTTATGAACTTAATATGTTTCTACACGTGCAACGCACGCTATACGTTCTAGTAAAGTTAAAAGAATGTAATTGTAATAAAATATTATTTACAAATTATTGCCATTATATAAAAGATAGCAGTTTAAGAATGAAAAAAACTAGCCATATTAATTTATACAGCAAGTTGAAGAGGCGTGAAATTTTAAGTTCATGTATTTTTTTGTTGAGGTCAGTATTTTCCGTCCAAACCTTGGGTACAACTACAAATGGAGAATTCTTGGAGAGGGTGAAATTGTAATTTCAAAAGTTTTTTTGGAAAAAGTGTAATTTCACATTTTTGGAATGGGTGTAAGTGTAGAATTAACCCTATATTTATTTGATAACTGAACTCCATTAGCAACATTATGATTTGTATAATAAATTTGAATCATTTGTTTAATTTCTCCTGATCTCATTCCTCTTGATACATTAAATTTCTTTGCTTTTCTTTTGTGTTTTATGGTGGCGTGAAGCATTCAATTGCAAATTTAAATTGCATCACATTAAAATCATAACTTAGATGCTAGAAATGCAAAGCGAGATTTCAAGTCAGCTGTGAGGTTTAAATAGTTATATGAATTTACTTGATTAGGTAAATGCTCCATGTTTAACTTAAAAGTATACATAATGGTTGTCTTGGTTTCAGTTTCAAAATAATTATTTGCTTTCTCTATTTCTAAAGAAGTGTTTGGTTTTATGAGAAGAATTTTGTCTTTCAAGCATACAACTCCTACAAAACTTTGTCTATTGTTACTCCATTAAGTACGTTCATGATTAAAATAATACCATATTCAACATTAAATGATAAAAGTGTAGCCTTATGCTCCGAATGGCTACCAATAAATGTTTACAATGGATACATTTATCTTATTAGAAAAACTTAAAGCATTCATGAAAATTGTTTTTGATATAGCATATAGGCGTTCACTCTATTAAGTAATTTGCCACGACTTCACAATTTCCGAGAATGATAACCAATTTTTTTGAAATTTAAAAAGATTCGTTGTTAGGTAAGATAAATACAACCGATGCTAACTACTGCATTCAACACCTTTATTCAAAATTGGATGTTACAATAAGTACAGTAAATTTGGGCGCTTCTTCGCTGTAATACAGGTATGCATTTGAACGGCATGCCAGTTTTTTTCTATAAATTTGATTTTGCCTGGCAGACCTATTGCATTGCCTTTCCTTGGTTCTCCCTAATCTGCCTTTTGCTTTCTACGCTCTTTCTGCCATTTCTGTTCTTCTCATATCTGTATAATTTCTTGTTCACCAAAGAGTTGTATTCTCTGCATCCTTCTTTCCACCTGCCTTGGGAATTAGAATTCTTTGCAACTTTTCATTACATACATATACAACATGTCTCTGAGTAAGCCAAATTCTTGCTATGAAAATGTTGAACACTCTGAAAACTTAAGAAAACATACAAGTTCACCCTCAATGCCAATTGCATGTCGTGTCTGTGGTAGAGTTTTTTCTAACAATCTCAGCCTTGTTTTACATTTTGAGTGTCACCTCAAAGACAAAACTCCAACACCTAGGCAAATTGGCAGAGACCTAGTGGCTTTGCAAAGTGGCAGGCATTCTTCTTTCAGTTCATCACCATTTTCTTGTTCTTCTGTGGAAAGAATGAATGAGCCTTGTCATATGGTGTTCCAAAGGATAAATGACTCGAGGCATTATCCTTTGCCTGTTTCTTCAGCAGTAACACCGCATGTTACACCAAGAGATATCGGCCTTGTACAGACACCAGTGTTAAATTCTATGCCACCAATTAGCTCATCTTTTGATGGTAGATGGAATTTAGCACAACCACCAATCTGCCATTCAACCATGATATACCATAGACCTGCATCATCATCTACCTACCCATTAATGTATTCTCAATTATGTTCAAGGAGCTTTGGTTTTGGATCACCGTTACCTCCATTACAGTTAAGGGAGCAACATCCAAGACAAGGATGGGCTGCTGATTATAACAGTCCCGAAATCAAGCAGCTTGAGAAGCCCATCCCAGAGATAATTGTCATAAGTGACGATGAGGAGGATGACAACAAGAATGATGAGAAGATAGACTTGACATTGAAGCTTTAGAAGATTCATTAATTGCATTTATGTTCATCGTAGTTATGTGTGCATGCATGATGTTGTCTCTTGTGCATTAGTTTTCATTCCCTTAAGATGTTGGTGGCGTGTTGTTAAAAAAAAAAAAAAAATGAAAATCTGTCTGGTCGATGGATGTTTTCATGTTAAATCAACACCCTTTAGGAGCTGGGTGAGGCAAATGCAAAAAGAAATCTTTTCCTTTGTTTGGTTATCTTTCATCAGGTTTGCTTAAATCTGAAAGTATGTAGTGGTTGTGTTTTTGTCTGAAGAGAAATGGAGTTTTTGTTGCTTTTTCTTTTTCTTATTTGTCTGAATCAAGAAATCGTAGATTCAAATATCTAAATGTTTCTGTAAGAAGCTCTCTCTTTGGTAGTCCTGCATCAAGAATCTTCATGAATAATGAAATGATGTTTGAGGAGTAGCTCGTTACCCCGTCCTGTGTGTATATATATATATATATATATATATATGTTCTTCTGGTAGAATTATTATAATAGTGATGAAATATCTGATTAGATGGCGAAGTCTGGCATCAAGAATTTTCATCATGTATGGCCGATGCTTGAGGACTGACTAGCTCGTTGAGACGAAAGATTTAGGCGAGTCATAGATATAACATTCAACTCGCTCACCAGACACCGGGGGGTCTGAAGATTGAGGAATTAGCGTCGGAGGCCAGTAATGAAGAGACAGAGGGTAATTGTTCTTTTACAGCAGTCCGCTCTTGCAAACCCCATCCAGTTTCACTGTGCCTGTCAATCCTCACCTCATTTCAGGGTTCAAAAGTAAGTTGCATTAATGTACATATTGATTTTTACTGGATTTTAATTAGGGTAAATTATAGCTTAGCTATCCATGAGGTTTAGTATAATTACAAATGCTCTCTCATTGTTTGAAAAATTACAAATACTCCCCTTAAGTGGAATATAATTATGTAGCCCCTAGACGGTGATGCCAAAAGTACTATTTTACTCTTGCTGAATTTTTTATTTTTTCCAAGAAAATGTAAAAAGAAAAATGAGAGTGGGTAAAATAAATAATCCATAGAAAATATTAGTCGATAAAATTACTTTAAAAGTTCTAAAACATATATAAAATTATAATTTATAACCCAAAAGGATATTTTGGACAGTTTATCACAACAATTGGATAGGAACCTAACAGGAATGAGTTTGTTATTAGATGGATGTTAAAGTCAATGAGGGGTGTATTGGTAATTTTTTAAATAATAAAAGAGTATTTGTAATTATGTCAAATTTTAACAGAGGTGGGTGGTTTAATTTACCCTTTTATATGGCTTTGGGTTTCTGTTTGCATTATTCTGGACCTGAGGTCAACTTTTTTGAGTTGATTTGAATTCCAATTGGTGGAGATTTATATGTTAGTGTAGGATTTTACCTTGGAATGGTTTACTAAGTCTTATTAACAGTGAAAAGCTTCCATAATTAAACTTGTTTACTTCCGTTTTCCTTCCTGAATTTGGGAGGCCTTGAATGCTATTAATAAATAATAATTCATTTCCTTAAAATAGTTTGCGAAATAGTAATTCTATGTTTTTGTTTTCTCACTATCTTCGAGATGGTAAGAAAATAAAACCAAATATAGCATTACCTAAAACACCTTTACTGGGTATTTTGGGTAATTTTTATATTCTCTCATACAATAATATATTATATAGTTTAATCCACCTACAAACAAATAGATATTACTATATATATATATATATATATATATTTATAAAAATATTTTTTTAAAAAAACATGATTTGACAATGAACAGTATTTTTTGTCTCCCAATATACAACACAATACATACAATAAAACAAATATTACTATATACATATATACATTTATAAAAATATATAAAAATGACATGATTTGACAATAAATAGTGTTTTTTGTCTCTTAATATACAAAATAATACATACAATATATTTTTTACACTATTTAAAATTAACTCCAAAAATAAATTCAAACGTATACTTATTTCTAACACACATTTATTTATCTTTATCTTTTACTCTATCTCCACAAAATAAAACACTCCAAAAATAAAACCAAACATAATGTGATATTCTCTATTGTCTTTATACAACAACCTGCATTTTGTTGTCCGGAAAGATGAATGGCAAGAGAAACTTTAGGAATCTGTGCAGTATTCTTAACAATAGAGTAACTCTTTTCAATTGAACTATATTGAAGAACAATGTGGTTATGAGGCCTATCTGTGGAAAACATTCTTTATGTTGATATCTACTTCATTTTGTCTGTTTTTACGTTGTGAATAATTTAAATAGGACGTCTTTACATTGTTAATTATGTCTATTGTTTAGAGATATTCTTTTAGCTGATGTATTACATCTTGCTTCTGTGATATCATGTGGTGTTATGAGAGTGTAAATGTAAATTTTCTAGTCAATTGATATCACATTTTCTTGTATAATGTAAATCCATCCGTCCATTCTAATTGGTCTGCAATATTGAACTGAAACCACTATTTTTGTTACTTCTAACTTTTTGTAACATAAATAAAATTATAAACAAATACAAATAATAAGGCTAAATTACTTTTTTCATCCATAAAGAAGTGATTTTTCCAATTCAGTTCCATGTTTTACGGGATTTTTCATTTGATCCCATTTTTAGATGAAAAGTTGCCAACTTAGTCCCAAACCCATTTTCCGTCAAGTTTTAACAGAAGAATGGAGACTCTGTTAAGTACAGCTGGCTAAATTATCTTTTTCGTCCCATAAAGAAGTGACTTCTCCAATTCAGTCTCACGTTTTATGAGATTTCCGATTTGGTCCCATTTTTAACAAAAAGTTGCCAACCTAGTTCTAAATTCATTTTCCATCAAGTTTTAACGGAAGGATGGAGACCCCGCTAAATAACTGTTAACGTTGGAGGAAATTACACACGTGATTCTCACGTGATTTGTCTGCTAGCTCATTCCACCCCCAAATCGAACATCTGGTCATCCCCCCTACCCCTCGAACCCTAAAAGTCTCTTCAGTGATTCTCTTCAAAATCGCTTGCAATTACAGGTTTGATTTCAAGAAAAGCACAAGATCTCAAGTGAAAATTGACAGATTGGCGACGATATCCTTGCGGCTCAGCCATCTAATTAAGTTGAGTACATCTGTCAATATTCACTATCTTCACTTGATTGAACAGATGGCTGGGCCGCATGGACATCGTCGCGAATTTGCCAATGTACACTATCTTCACTTAAGATCTGGTGCTTTTTTTGAAATCAAACCAGTAATCACAAACGATTTGGAAATGAATGGTTGAAAAGATTTTTAGTATTGGGGGGGAGGGGAGATGGCATGATGTTTGATTTGGGGGTGGAATGAGCAGACAAATTACATGAGAATCACGTATGTAATTTTCCTCCAACGTTAACATCCACCTAACGGGGTCTCTGTCCTTCCATTGAAACTTGACGGAAAATGAGGTTTCAGACTAAGTCGCCAACTTTTCGTTTGAAAATAGGACCAAATCGAAAATCTCGTAAAGTGTGGGACTGAATTGGAAAAGTCCCTTTTTTATGGGATGAAAAAGGTAATTTACCCCAACTGTACTTAAAGGAGTCTCATTCTTTCTTTACAACTTGACAGAAAATGGAGTTCGGGACTAAGTTGGCAACTTTTCATCTAAAAATGAGATCAAATGGGTAATTTGGTAAAACATGGAACTGAATCGAAAAATTTAATTCTTTATGGGACGAAAAAGGTAATTTAGTCAAATAATAAATATTGTAAAGAACATCAAAATAAATCTTGTAAAGTTAATGATCATAGTAAAAGTTGATGCAAGATGCTACTAGAGCTCCGTAGCGAAAGGTAATGATTCTTATTATTTTTTTGTTATGAATTTGTCGTTGTAAAAAAAGCTATTTTTTTATAGCAAACACCAAGGCGACAACACAAAAACCGTAGCAAACGATGGTTATTTTTGCTACTATATTTGTTACGAAAATGATGTTGTAACAAAAGCTAATTTTTCATAATAAAAGGGTATTTGCAACGATCTTTGTCCGTAAGGAAGCATTTGTTATGCCTGTATACATTAGGGACTAAATTCGTAGCAAAAATGTTTTTGCTACGAATTTCAGCATTTTGCTACTATTACTCCATGGTAGTTAAAAGTTTGTTTATTTCTTGTAGTGTAATAACTGAATATATACAAATAATTAATATTGTCTTGTTTACATAATTTGTTGGGCGTGTTTGTTGCATAAACAATATTGCAAGAAAAAAAAAAATAAGCTTTTTTTTTTATCACAAAACAAACATAATATTATAAACTAAAGCTTCAGAGTTTTATTACAGAGTGAGGTAGCCGAACGATAAACAAATTTACATAGATCCACTTGAACAAAAGGAATCAAAGGTTGGACATTCATCAAACACCAACCTTGTCATGCTGCATTCTTTGCGAAAAGGTCAGCTGCCATATTTACTTCTCTGTAACATAAGCCTATTGATACTTGATGGAATTTAGTCAATTTCCTCAAGCACTTCTGTTGGAGAAGGAGCATTAACGTTATGTTGGTTTTGTCTTTGAAGTGTTTTGTTTTGTTTTGTGGAGATAGAGAGAGAAAAACAAAAATAAATAAGTGTGTGTTAAAAATAAGGTATATATTTGAATTTGTTTTTGGAGTTAATTTTAAAGTGTAAAAAATATATCGTATGTATTGTGTTGTATATTGAGAGACAATAAACATTGTTCATTGTCAAATTATGTCTCTTTTATATGTTTTTATAAATGTATATATATATACATATATTAATATTTGTTTGTTTGTAGATGGATTAAATTATATAATATATTATTGTATGGGGGATTGAGTCAAACATCTCAAAACACCCAGTGAAAGTGTTTTGGGAGTAGGCCATGTTTAGTTTCGTTTTCTGCCCATCTCCGAACATAGTGTTAATGGCTTGTCAGAAATGTTTCTCTAAGGTAGGAATGCATTTTGGCATAAGTGGTCTAATTCTATTGACAAGAATATTTGAAATTAGGGTAAAATGCTTTTTGGGTCCCATAAGATTAGGATATTATTTGTTTTGGTACTACAACTTAGGTAGGTGACTGTTTTAGTTCCATAAAACACGTTTTTCAGTTATTTTTTGTCCCAAAATGTCATGTGCAACTTAGGTAGGTGGTTGTTTTAGTCCCACAAAATACGTTTTTCAGTTTTTTTGGTTCCAAATGTAGGTGGTTGTTTTAGTCTCATAAAACACGTTTTTCAGCTTTTTTGGTCTCAAAATGTCATGTGTTGGGACCAAAAAAACTGAAAAACGTATTTTATGGAACTAAAACAGTCACCTACCTAAGTTGTAGTACCAAAACAAATAATACCTTAGTTTTACGGGACCAAAAAAGCATTTTGCCATTAGAAATTATTTTGTGACTAACATTGCATAGGATTATAGGTCTATAGTGTGTTATGAGTTGTGGATTATCTCTTTTTGGAATAGGATTATTCTTGTTTCGTTGATAGTCGGGTTTAGTGTTCTGTCATTGAAATTTTTTTGAATAATGGGATTAATTATGAAGTGTTTTATTTCAGGACTTAATTGTATTTATTGTCCTATATATAAGAGGGGGAAATAAGAACACTAATTATAAGGGTAGCAAATTTGTCCGATAAGTAAATAATTTTTTACAATTTCAGGACTCCAGTTATTGAATTTTCAAATAATGCCACCTGAGCAATGTCTTGTTTTTTTAAAAAAAAAAAAAGAACAAACTCAATCAGCAAAAGCCCAATTTTATAAATCCTAAATTAGTCCATGTCATCAAATTTCGACAAATTTTGAAAATTCAACGGCTAGAGTCCTTCGAAAATTTTGTGTTGTCATCTCCTTGAAGTTTTGTTGTCATCTCCTTGGTCAATTTTATGTGAAGGTGTTGCACTGGGTCCGAACAGTGTGGACTGTAGCCCAGGTGATTGACCCAAGGAGGCCAATGCAAACTATTCACATAAAATTTCGTTCACATGAAATAATTACGAGACAAAAAAAATATAAATAAATGAAGTTTATTGATATGAAAAGAAAGTGGATACACTCTCTGTAAAAAAATAATCCCCTAATTATTCTCTCTGAACTTGTTTTTCGATGTGGAGGTGTAATCTCTTCCAAATTTATGGAATAAACTACGTGTTACCTTAAAATTTGATATCAAGATTCGATTGATTTGATGTTAAGGATGACGTAGAACCTTCGTGGTCATAGATTTTCGTCGTGAGTTTCATAACAGAGAGCTTTTGGACTTGAGTTCGCTTTTGGACTTGAGTTCCTTTGGATTTGTTGTATTGTATCAGTGACTTGTGTCGTCTCCAATGTTTGATGGAATCAATTGACTTGAGTGGTGGAGGACTCTTTTTATAGGCATAAGTAGAGCTACGGTAATTTGGGCTCATGTCTATTGGGATTGAACACTGTAAATTTTGATATGAATCCATCAATTGTCGAGATGTACTTAGACACATTTTTTGACTCAATTAGCCAAACCCAAAAGGATATTTGTATTCGCCTTGGATCGATTCTTCAAGACGCATGAGGCCCAAAATTTAATGTGGGCTTACAAATTTATTGCCTTGCAAATATACAAGCCTAAATTTATTATGGGCCTTTAATTTGAAATTCAATTATTAATTAATTTATTTTGAATTTTTAATTAATAATTTAATCTAAAAATGTTGATATCAACAGACACAATCCCTTTGGATTCTAGTCCTAAGAGGTGAGATTAGACACTGATCAGTTTAACAACTGAATTCGTAGCGTAACTATGTAAAACCAAGTTTAATTATGACACTCACTTAAGAATGTAAACGGGGTGAGTTTATACGGATTTGTCAAAATCTGAGACTCGCTCCGCTAAGAAAATCTCGGACCCAAACCCGTCGGGTTGAACCCATATTTTTAATAAAAGAATATATATTTTAAAAAATAATATTATCATAATTTTATAGTATGAAACAATAATAATATTGAAAGGTTAATATATTCTTTTGTAAATTTATATGTGTATGTTTTAGCATTCAAATATGAAAAGTTTTAGAAAATTTATATGTGTATGTTTTATCATTGAAATATGAAAAGTTTTAGAAAGTTAACAACTTAGAAAACATTAAAATGTTTATAAAGTATTTGTATCATTATTTTAATTTATAAAACTATTAAGTTTATGTCTTATATATAAGTATAACTAAAATTATACATATTTTTATGTGTACAAATATATTTTATATAAGTGTATATAAATAATACAAAAAAAATAAAAATAATAATAATCGAGACGGGTTTGGGACGGATCCGGGTCCAAACCACTAAGACCCGGACCCGCCTCAAGACCCGTTTAAGGCATCAAAACCCACTCCATTCGGGGCGGGTCCGGGTTGGACTTGGACCCATTAACATCCCCACACTCACTCATTCGTTTCATTTTATAACCCCATCGATCTTGGAAGCTTGTAATATTCATGTAGAGAAAGTTGTAATTTTGGTCCCAAAGTTTAGAGTTATTTGCAATATTACTCTCGTACTTCTTGAAATAGTCAATATTAGTTTCACACTTTATGAAAAAGTTGCAAATTAAGTTAGTCCTACCGTCAAAAGTTTGGGACTAATTTTGCAATTTTTTTCTAAAGTGTGGAATTATATTGCAATGATGAGATTAATTTTACAATATTTTTTTAAAATGTGGAACTAATATTGACTATTTCAAAAAAATTGCATTTACTACTATCATCAAATAATCCAACTAATATTTTACATTTCTACTGCAGTTGTAAAATCAAAAGAGATTTTTCCATGAAATCACACTCAGCTATGGTTTGTGTAGTCTTGTGTTCTTAATCCTGAAGACAGCGGCCTCGTATACTTCAAAGGATGGGATTAAGATAATTAATATGGATAAAATGTAGGACGAGATTAAAATTATCATATTCTATACCTTATTTAAATATTTTGATAAAATTTGGAATAAATCAAAATTTATGTTTACTTTGTAGTATATATTTGCCTAAATTGGCCTCCATCATATGATGAGATTGAGGAAAAAATTTTGAAATTATGGATGTGAAAAATTTTGGAAAATATAAATATACATATAGTGGGCTCGAATGGCTTCAATCGAAGAAGACACCAAACAGTCTCAGATGGATGTGAAATGATGTTTGAAGAAGTGTGAGAAAGAAATTAGGTAATTTTATGTATGGAAAATTGGAATTATTTTGAATCAAATATTTTTATATATGAATAAATGTGTAAAGTCAGGTGCAATATCTCTAAAGTGGGCCTGATTGGATAATGAATCCCACCAAGTCTAGTGAAATTTAAATCATCCTTTTATCATGATATATTACAGGTCCAAATGATATCACTCGAATCGGCCTAAATGCAAGTAAATAAGGAAATTGGGCTGGATATCTTGAGATATCCACCCAAATTCCCACAAGTAAACTAGGTCTAAGTTGTTTGAGTTTCATTCAGTTATTACTATTTAAGGATTAAAGTGTCTTAGGCTTATCTATAGTCTTAGGGTAAGTTACATTATCACCCCCTGATGTTAGATTTAAATACACAAACGCTCTCTGTTTTTTACAAAATTACAGTTAAATTCCAAATGAATGTTAATGTAATATTTTTCATAAGGTGTTTGTATAAACTTTTCTCTCTGAATAGGAAATGTAATTGTAATTATACCTATAACATTAAAGAGTGTATTTGTAATTTTTTAAAAGACAAAGTGTTTGTATATTTGTACCTAATCTCATGGGTGTGGATGTAATTTACCCTTATGCCTCGTTTGGTTCGTGTGATAGGCTTAAACATGATGTGACTTGGTGTGATAGAAAATTGAATGATAATTAATCATATCTTACATTATATGTTGTTTGAATCGATGTATTATATGCAGGATATCCTATGTGAGAATATAATATAGTGTTTGGTAGAAGGGATTATAAAATTTGATTAAATGTAAAAAGATTGTTAAGGGTATCATCTTTTAAGTTATCTACATATTGTACCTTGTGAATGATTAAAAAAAACTCTAAATTATTTATTGAAGTACAATTGCTTAAAATAAAATAAATTTGTGAATATTATATTTTTTCTATATTTATATGAAATAGAGTTTCGAAATACTTATTCAATTTAGTAATTATTTAAACCTCAAATATTTTTTAAAATTTAAAAAAAGAGAAGTACAAATTTTCATAATACTTTATTATTTAATTATTATTTAAAATATATTTTTTTAATCATGCCCAAGTAATTTCAAAATACAAACACAGCAAAGTTTAAAAAGTCAAAAGTTTTTTTAAAATTTTATATGTATTTAAATAGTTGTTTCAGTGTCTGTTGAAGCTTATCGTTAGCAAAAAAAACAAATGACAGAAAAAAAAAAGAAAAGAAAAAAAGGAAGAAAGAAGCAAAGGTAGAGACGGGGGAGAGAGAGAGAGTGTGTAGAAGGATAAATCAGGGAAAAAATAATACCAACTTATACTAATTGGTGGTATTGTGAATCCTAGGTGGTGTGTGTGCAGCCTCTTCAAGAAAGCTTTGCTTGGTAGGCGCTGCCTACTCACTCGGACAATGCTCTGAACACTTTCATGTGCAGTTCCGCCACCTTATCGCATGCTGAGTCACAGACAGCGCCTCGAAAAGCACGGACGAGCCACATGCAGGGAAACTTGCATGTGTGGTTCTAGCCGGGGACCCCGATATAAAAGGCAATTGAGGAAGCAGGCTCTGATGAATCATACTAGGTTAATGGAATGGTTCTCGATTGTATTGAGATAAGTAGATGTAGATGAGACCTTTCACAATCTGATCCCGCTATCGAAAAAAAAGCAGATAGCCACATTCTTTCACAAATTAAAATAAATAAGAGTGAGTTTGGTATTAATATCGGGTTAATATTACTAATAAAATCCATGATCACGCCAACCAAATGGGCCGTTAGTCTTATGTCATAGGATTATATTCATTTTGTGTTTGGCAGAAGTATTAATGTTACATTATGTTTTTGGGGTGGGGGTTGGAGACAATATGTTAGTAAGTAAATGCACCTACTGCAATAACTTGAAGGTGGGCCCTACCCTGTCCAAACTCAAACCTTTGTTTTCATAAACACTCTGGAACCTGACCTCATACTCTTGGTGTCTTTATAGCGGTGAAGAGGATGAAAAGTTTCATATCATCTTTCATCCTTTAATGGCTATCCGCACACTCAATACGTGTGCAAAATTAAAAAGGTAAGCTACAAACGTATTTTTTAATGTTTGGCAGAATTATAAATATTCCTCTCATTTTAACGTTCGTCTAACAATAATTTCATTTTGTTATTTTTCTTTAGGTTTTCATCTATTTTCGTGATGAACTAACTAAAATGCCCTTTTGGATCGTGAATTCTAATTTTATTTAATTTTTAAAAAAAATAAAATATTTTTATGGGACTAATATATATTCCCTATGAACTTTATATGTTACTCACTCAATTTATTTTTTAGATTTTTTCAAATATTTTTGTTTATGAAAATAAAAAATTCAACAAGAGTAAAATAGTAATTTTCACATTATCATCTAAGGACAACATAATTATTTTTCATTTGAAGAGGGTATTTATAATTTCGTAAACAATGAATGAGTATTTATAATTATGTTAAATCTCATGGGAGGTAGTCGTAATTTATCCAAATAAAAAAGAGAGCAATATAGATGTGTGTTTGATTGTAAGATGCGCTTTGCGAAACAAAAAAGTATAAAGTAAAATTTATTTTTTATTGTAATAGCATCAAGAAAAAAAATTATAGCAATACTAATATTTGAAGGACAAAATTAAAATTGATAGAAGTTAGATGTTATTACTTATCATTTATGGAATAAAACTACAGTTGTAGATTTATTGGATGTATTTGAGTATAGAAGAATAAGGGTGTTTTTGTATATTTTATTTAATGCACATCAAGATACAATGCATTAAGTTAGAAATGACAACGGGACGGGTTCGAGATGAGTTATGCCATACGTAAAACATGCCCGCCTAACTTTTTGGAAAAGGGTTTAATACAATTTATCTCCCTGTGATATTGCAAATGAGCAAATTACCCTCTTATGAAGCAAAAATAACAATTTACCTCCCCATATTTTTTAAAATGGAGCAATTTACCTCCTTGTCTAAGGAGGTAAATTGCTCCATTTTAAAAAACACGGGGAGGCAAATTGATTCATTTTAAAATATACAGAGAGGTAAATTTTTATTTTATTTTTCATAAAAGGTACTTTACGTATTTGCAATATCACATGAAATTGTTTGCATTTTTTCTATTTGAAAAATAAAAAATTTGCTCCAACCTGGCTTTGGGCCCGACTCGACCCACCTCTAATTAGACTAGAAACACATACCATCCCCCTAATTTTTTTGAATAAATTAAATATATTTATGAATATTATTCAGTATATGCTTTGGACAAAACCTGAAATCTATTTCAAACCTAGCCAGGTTCATAAAATAAAAACCCATTCCAAAACACGAATGCAAAAATTCGAATTTGAATTTTGATCTGGGTAGTTACTCAATGACCTGGCAGTGACTTGACAACTTTCTAGAGTACTGATCAAATTAATTAGCTCGATTTGGATAATATAAGATCGGCCTACACATAAAATGTTAGATTGACTGGGTGCCCCTCAGCTACAATCTTAATTCCAATATTTAAGTCAATATGAGTTTGAGGTTATAGAGGTCGCAAAGTGCAATTTGATTGTAATAAACACATACATATAAAACGGACTCTCAATACGTTTATAGAGACTTATGTGTCTGAACCCCTACAGGTCATGTGTCCTTCAAATAGTCATATGACGAGTTGATAATCAATAGATAATAATGCGGGTCGCTGAGTTAGACAAATTTAGTGTAAATCAAACCGCTCAAAAAAAGACGCATATCCCTAAAAGTATTTCATATTTTTGGGCGACAAATTTATTTTTTAAGACTTATTCATTATATTTTGGGTAAATTATAACTACCTTCCTTGAAGTTTGACATAATCACAAATACTCCTCATTGTTTGAGAAATTACAAAATACCCTCCTAAGGTTTGTAACCGTCTAACAAATAACATATTTCCATCCATTTTTATGGGTAAACTAACCAAAATGCCCTTATGCACTAAATTAATTTTTATTTAATTCTTAAAAAAATTTGGATCATAATGCGCATGGAGAGATTTCTTAAGTTTTTTACACAGAGGAGCAATAATGCAATTTGCTTTGTGCTGATTTTTCTACAATTTTCATAAAATATTTAAGGGCTAAATGATCAATTTCAAGTCTTTGATTAAAAATTACAAACCTCAGGGGGTATTTATAATCTTTCAAACAACGAGATAATATTTGTAATTAGGGATAATTACATTTACACCCCCTAACCTAGGGTCTGTTTACACAAACCACCCCTGTCTTTTGAATAATTACACATACACCCACTAGAATGTAAGCATCATTTACATAAACCACCCCTATTTTTTTAGAAAATTACACTTACATCCCTCAAAAGTATCGACATTATTACACAAACTACCCCTTTTTTTTTGCTATCAAGAGCGGTTTTTGTAATTATGCAAAAGACAGGGGTGGTTTTTATAAATAAACTATAAATTAGAGGATGTAAATATAATTATTCATTATAATTATGTCAAACCTCACGGAAGGGATGTAATTTATCTCATTATTTTCCCTGTCGGATTTGGATCCACCCGATCTGAGCCGGGCCACGACCTCATTGTACCTACCCCATACCCCTACAGTCCTACTCCAACGTAAAGATGAATGAAAGTGTCGTTGAAATCACGAATAATGAAGCGACTGGAAAGAGCAAAAAGATTTTAAACAAAGACAAAAGTGGGCTGACCCACCGCCACCTGCCTTTCCACAACATCGACGCACTAAAACGTAACTTAATCTACCTACTCTTTTCACTCATAAATCGCTATTGTCCTTAAAACAAGTTGTTATACGTCTTCCATCAGTATAAATTAGCTCTGGTTGTTTGTGTTTTTATTTTTAGTTTTGAGTTTTTAATTTTTAGTGAAAAAAATGTGTTTTAAAATTTGTATTAATTTTTATGTGTAATAAAAATATATTTAGATTAATTAATAAAAGTGTAATTTATATTGAATTGTGTTGGCAAATCAATATATTTTTGAAAAAAAATATGTTTAAATAATTTTTTTATTTTAATTATTGTTTCAAAAATTGAGAACAGAAAATAAAAACACAAACAAACAGGAGTACATGTAACTTGTATTATGTACAATTTGAAGTCATAGCACCAAATATGGGAAACATGCAAGCAACCTGATTGATGTGGCGAAAAAACGAGGACCAATATGCTGACGACCCTCCTCGGTATCACAAGAAGACAATGATAAGGCCTCGAATAAATAGAAGTGCATGCACCTAGGGAGTTCTCGTACCTTCTAATACGAGGGAATCTATTGGGCTGTCAGGATCTCTCACCAAGTAGGACAAGTGGGAGGCCTCGAATAAATACATGCATCTAGGGAGTCCTCATACCTTCCAATACGAGGGAACATATTGAGCTGTCAGGATATCTCACCAAGAAGCACAAGTAGGAGGCCTCGAGTAAATTGAAGAGCGTGCATCTAGGGAGTTCTCGTACCTTCCAATACGAGAGAATCTATGAAATTGTCAGGATATCTTGCCAAGAGGCTCAAGTGGGAGGCCTCATATGAGAGAGATATACGCGTGCGAGGGAGCATTACGATTCCAGCGTTGGGAAATCTACCGAAGAGATCCCCTCAACTTGCCCAGTGGGGGAGAGCCTCGAGAGGGACTTCACTTTTTCATCTCCCTATATAAACCCCACCTTATGGATGGAGGAGGGCAAGTGACGCTTCCTGTCCGTAAGTTAAAAGTTTTACCACATCACAGATGTCGCTAAAAATGAGATCGATTATATTTATTTCAAATGGACGCGATTCAACATGTTTACACTGGAGTACTTACTAGCGAGGAAAATCCCTTCAAATGAGATAATACGGGGGTATTTATATAAGTATGATTTACGTTATTTATAGGTAGAGGTAAATTACTTCTTTATCCCTCACCTACCCCCATTACATGATTGTGATTTGTTAATTAGGGTTATTTTAGTAATTTGTTGCGCTACGCTAACTTCGTAAGTTTGAACTTGGACCTTTCTTCTTGGGGGTATTCTGCTTGCTTTATTTGGAGTGATTTATTTCCTCCATCACAACCCACCTGTGATATTGTAAACTCAATGAGCAAATTACCGCCTATGAAAAATAACATAGCAATTTACCTCCCTGTGTTTTTTAAAATGGATCGATTTACCTCCCCTTATTTTTTTAACATGAAGACCTCCATTTTAAAAAATAAGGGGTCCATTTTAAAATATAAGGGGAAGTAAATTGATCCATTTAAAAAAAATACAAATCGATAAATTGTTCTATTTTAAAAAATACAAAAAAGTAATTTGCTCATTTCAAATATCACACGTAGAAAAATTGCATTAAACTTCACCAAATATTTTTCACTTTAATAGAAACGATATGATTTTTTAAATTACTGACCAGTTGGTCCTATAATCGAGCAAGTCAAATCTGCATTATTTAGTGCAAATGCGATTTTTTATATTGTTTGGTTTCTCTTTTAATAATCATTTTTGGGGTTAAAATTTCATTCTTATAATTTGTAACTTTTAATTTATATCACAATTATTTTTTATCTAATTATTCATTATCTTTATTAATTAAATTAACTTTAAAAATGAGGTCACTTTTGTGAATTTATATACGATCTGTATTTGTATAATTAATTCTAAAAATATAAATTCAAACATGATAATTACTTTTTCTCAAAATTAATTATTTAATAACTAATTTTGCAACTATCAACCAAACTAAAATTAAGGAAGAAATGATACTCTTTTCAGGGAATGTTTAAAGTTCTTGAGCTTCTCTTTCATACTAGCCGTCATGGCACATTGTTTCTATATGCATATAATAAATAATTTTTTATATTTTAAAATATAATATATAATAATAAAATATATAAACTAACAAATCACATCTCAAGAAAAAGCAAAAGAAACAAACGAACGAAAACCAATTTTACTATATTATCGACATAATAAAAGAATTAGTGAGCTACGTTAAAATGACGTGGAATCACTTTTATAATAAATAATCACAATTAATTTTTAAATTATTTAATTAAAAATATAATTATCATATTTAAAAATTAATATGACAGTGTAGGTGAATTTTGTGAGTATAGATATATAGGATGACTATATGACACTATTGACTTTTAATAATCTTGAACAGAACTGAGCCGAACTTCGGAAGTTTCCTTATAAGTTTCCCGTTGCTGATATGGGACCAGCACCAGCCGTACGATTTTCTATTCAAAAATAAATAAAAAAGCAGAGTCCTGGATTTTTAAATTCTTCACTTCTGACTAAATAATAGTGTGGATTTCAATTTAAAAAAATTATTCGACGTGACACTTCGTCCTATTATTTTATATATATAATAAATAATATTTTATATTTTAAAATATCTAGAAGTATTATTGATATAACAAAAAATTGGTATTGCAGTATAAATAATTATTTTTTATGATTAAAAATAATATTATTTTATATTAAGTATAGATAATAATCTAAATATAATGATAAAAATAATAAAAAATAAAATAAATTAAATTATTCTCCTATAGTAAAATAAAAAGAAATAAAAATCATGTCGAGAGGGTGGGAAACATGTGACCCACCGTACATTCTATTACCATATCAAAATAGTTCCAATCATTTAAAAATGACCATAATCATAATCTTCAACAGTACTGATCGAGAAATAAATAATAATTTCACCAGACAATCACTGCCTAAAGTTATGATTCCAGATAGGCGTAGATACGATGTTTTTGCATTATAATAACCAGAAGTTCTTTACAAAATTACAAGCATAGTTTTTAAAAGGGTAAATTACAGCTATTTTCCATGAGCTTCGACATAATTACAAATTCTCACTTATTGTTTGAAAAATTACAAATATCTTTTTGAGGTTTGTAATTTTTAACTAAATGCTTGAAATTGACCATTTTACTCTTAAATTTTTTTTTATCAAAATTATAGAAAATTCAACTGAGTCAAATGGCATTATTGTTCATCTGTATACAAAACTTAATAAACCTCTCCATGCACATTGTAATAAACAAAAAATTCTAAGAATTAAATAAAAAATAATTAGTACATAAGGGCATTTTGGTCAGTTCACCCATAAGAATGGATGGAAATGAGTTATTTGTTAGACGGTTACAAATTTTAGAGGGGTATTTATAATTTTTCAAACAACGATGGGGTATTTATAATTATGACAAACCTCAGAGATGAGGTAGATGTAATTTACACTTTTTAAAATTATAATTGTAATTATACGCATACTCTTTATTCAATGACGAAATTTCACACAAGATACCCCTTGAGATACATTGCACTAACAACCATCATGGAGTATACTTGTAATTTTATAAAGGGATAATTACGTTGCTCTTCTATAATATTTTGTGTAGTTATACATAAATCCCCTATGATTTGAGAAATTACATTTAGTACCCTCAACGTCTGTTTACTTCCAACAAATAGATCCATCCGTTAGTCAAAATTCGTTGATATTCGAAAAGAATACATTAAAAATTATATTTACCCTGATTGATTTATTACTAACTTATTGTAGGTCAATCAAATCTTTTATGGCCAAATTACCTTTATACTTCTTCACATAATAATGCATGTTGAGAGATACATCTTCATCCGTATTACGGAAGTTCGATTAAAAAAAAGATTTATTTGTTCTACAATAGTCTATAAATAAATCGGGGGTAAATACGAATTTGGTTCAACTTTTTTGTTGATGTCAGCAAATTTCATGACTTTTACTAACAACGGATCTATTTGTTGGACGACAAAAACATCAAGGGTGTTAAGTGTGCTTTCCAAACTACAGAGAGTTTACGTGTGAGTACACCAAACATCAGGACATGACAATATAATTATCCTTTTCACAAAGGGTAAATTGCATAAAATCCCCATGTGTTATAGAAATTCAGCTAAAAACCCCCTGTTAAAAATATAGGCAAAAAAAATCCTGTATTTTTGAAAATTTTGCACACTCTCCCCTTGCCATTAGATCTGCTTAACGCCATTAATTTTTTAACAATTTCTCGTTATACCCTTATATTATATAAATTATTATTATTACAATGACCGTTGGATCTTTTTTTATCGCATCAGAACCGTAGGATCTGATCAAATTTTAGTAGCCATTGATTTCAATAGTTAAAATGAATGGTCCAGATTAAAAATATATTTTGCATTTATATATAAAATAAAAAAATATTTTATTATAAAATTATAATATATACATATAATTATATTTATAATATATATGTATATAAAGGCCGGTGGAGGGCCGTCGCCTTGCTCCACCGGCCGTTAGCTTGTGGGCAGCGAGGGGCTTCGTCCCTCAGGATATCCTGTCCAGATTTGGGCGCGCGACCACTTGCCGCCCAAATCCGGGGGGGGGGGGGGAGCAGAGACGATGGTGGCGGTGGGGAGGCGCAGACGCGGCCGGCCCGGGGTACTTGGGGAAGACGATTGTTTATTTTCTATTTTTTAATTTTGTAAATTTAAAATATGAATTAATTAATTATGTATTTTTATATTAAAATATAATTATATTAAAATATTAGAATTTATTTACTATAATTTAATTATTAATATAATTTTAAAATATATTCAACACAAAATTAAATTGATTAATAATATTTAAAATAAAATCATGTATTTTGATTTTAAAATTTTAAAATATTAAAATGCCTAAAAATATCATAAAAATAAAGAGGGGAATAATCATATATTCAACACAAAATTATAATTTAAATTACGTAATAATATTTATAAAATTTTAAAACTTATAAATAATATTAAAATATTTTATATGTAATATATGTATATTAATTTAACTTTAATGTAATAATATTTTTTACATATAAATATTGATGAGTATTATTTTTTTAGTATTTATAAAAAAAATTCAGCAAAATATTCAAAAGGACAAGAATTGAACAAAAATAATGAAGAAAAGGGATAGTTGAATAAAACAGGGGTAATCTTGTATATTCAAAGAAGTCAAAGGTGAAAAATAGGTTAAAATCACATTCCACTCGTATTTTGAGTGAGTGTAGGCCACTCTCCGTCTTTTTTAACGAAAAGGGTTTTTTTTGCAGGGTTTAAAATTATAAAGGGTCTTTTTTGAGTATTTAATTAACACAAGTAGATTTTTAGTAATTTTCCTATAACACAAGGGGTATTATGCAATTATCCCTTTTACAAATAATAAGAAGTATTTGAATAATTAGACTTAATTTCAATTTTCAGGATGTGTCAATTGACTTTTCACTACAACAATGGGGCAATATTATCTACAAGAAAAACGTGCACAGATTATTTGTGGTAATTAAATAACTATTGTTGGTTTTATTGGTAGACTTTATCAAAATAAAAAAGATTAATATACTTAGAACCCCTTTAAAAATGTGAAATTACACTTTCTCTCAAAAAAGATTTAAAATTATAATTACACTCCCTTTGAAAATTCTTTGTTTACACCTAATGTCGTTATGTTGGGTTTAGATTGAAAATGTTGACGTTAGCAGGCAAAAAAAACATAATTTCTAATTTTATGCCTTATATTCTCATATAATATTTCTATTCAATTGCTATATTTTTGGAGCAATATTTTATTATAATTATATATTTTGAACTTTCTACATATTACATTTATTCCTTATAAGTATAAAAACATTACAGTGGAATTGTGAATGACGGTTAGAGTTGAAAATTTATGGTCTAACCGCAACATTTTATGTTCAAATCCTAACAAAAAAGGGTCAGGTGTAAACAATGAATTTTCGGAGACGGTGTAAGTATAATTTTAAATATTTTTTTGAAAAAAACATATTTCATATTTTTAGAAAGAGTTTAAGTTTAATTAACCCAATAAAAAAAAGACAAAAGCATTATGTTTGGCCGACAGAGAGCATTAATAAGCTAGGAACAGTGATTATAGTAATATAGCCTTACATTGAATATAGAAAACGTTACAATAATGTGGAAATGGTTCAAAAATTGTTTGGTTCTATTAGGACAATTTTTCATTATCTTAAATTTAATCAGATATATTCCCATTTTTTTCCTTTCTTTTTTATTTCAGATATCATAAAATAATTATTACTACATATATATATATGGGTAAAACATCGACACCTCGTGTTATTAGGTTTAATTACACAAATATCTTGTCCTCTATAAGATTATATGTACACTCCATGGGACCGTGCGGGGATGTTCGTACAATATACCGGGGGATGTCTATGTAAAGTTCCAGGCCATTGAATAAGGATGTGCTTATAATTACAACTACAACCTTAATAGACGTACTTGTAATTTTATAAAAGTCATAAGGTATTTGTATAATTAAAATTAACTTCATGAAGTATCAAAATAATTTACCTTATATATATTTGTAAGTATTTAAATTATGTTTATATATTAAGTTTTACATTAATGTAAAAGTTTGATGCATTACAATTGATTAAGTTATTATTTGAATAATATTTTGAGAATAAATTGTGAGTGTGGAAAACTAACATGAAAAAAATATTTACATTTTTTTTTGCAATTAAATAAGGATATTTTTGTTATAAGACAATATAAGCATATGTGTAAGGACAAATATGTATTAATGTTGCTAGTTGGTCAATGCTTTGAGCTTTAAACTATTACGTAAAGTGTTACACTCGATAGTTCAAGGGGTATATATAATTTGACCAATAGTTTGAGGGGCAAAAATTACATTTATCTTTGATGTGAATGTTTTTACCTTAATTATATTTTGTATATCTCGAAAATAATAGATATTTTTCTTCTGATTATTTTCAATTTGGGGGTAGTCAGGTAATCTGACAAATAAATTAGTAATACACGATTTTTTTTTTTTACTTATAACTATTAATTTCCAACATATTTTTGCTCTGACTTTTTTTTCCATTTAAAAATAGTTATGTAATTTCACAAATCAACTAATAATATGGATACACTCTTTTTTTTTTTTTAACTTATAACTATTACTTTTCAACACATTTTGTACCGACTACTCTTTTAATTTAAGAATAGTTAGGTAATTTCATAAATAAATTAGTGTTTCGGCAATTTTTATTTATTTATAACTATTACTTGTCAACACTCTCACTTTTACATTCTAATCATTTATCTTTTTTTCTTCCTAAAAATTAAGCCCTTTTGAAAAAGTATGATTTTTTTTTTTTTTTTGCAAAGTAAAAGTAGCTGTTTTACCATATTGCCCTTTGGGCGTCCACTGCTGTTTGTTCAACTTTTAATGGTCATTATGAGTATGGTCCCCTTTTTATTTATTTTTTTATTCATTACAACCTGACTATATTTATTACTCCCTCTACCCCCCATTTCAAATACCATGTGACTATTCCACCCTAATTTAAGCTCACATTTACTTTATTAATTTTACCCAAAATAATTTTATAAAAGCTCTTTTTCCACTCATTATGTGGAAAAATAGGTTTTATAGTTCTTGATACGACTACCGATTTTCAATGAAAGCATGTTGATCCACGTACTCGAATCTAGCTTCATTTATAAGTTTTTGTCTAGGTTGGATCACGGACATTTCTTTCTCATCATTTTGAAGATCCCCCGCATGAATATACTGCATCTTCGAGATCATCATATTGGACCCTACTCCAATTGTTATACAAACTACGAACACTCCTTGCTCGTCTTTGTAGATTACTACCAGAGTAACTCACTCATTTACACACCTCAAATTCATGGAGTTTTTTGTGATACTTCAAGGAAATAGAGAGTACTTGCATTGTGATCAATTCACTTGGATTATTTGATCAATGCTATGTACCTAGTGTATTTAACCCTATTCCTAAAAGGAACTCTTATCCCGACATGCATTTGGAGAACTACAAACTCTACCTCAAATAGGGTATATCCTAGAGCCTAAAGGAGTCCTTATTCCAACATCAAGTCAGGAGATTTCAAACTCTATATCAAATATGAATGCATAGTGAGTCATGGATCAACTAATCCTACCCAATGTCCAACACATATTAAAAAGGAATAATTACATTTACACCCCCAAACTTATGGTCTAGTTACACAAATCGTCCCTACTTTTTGTATAATTATAGAAACCACCCATGACAACCAAAATATAGGGACAGTTTGTGTAATGATGTTAACATATTTGGGGGGATGTATATATAATTTTTTAAAAAATAGAAGGTGGTTTGTATAAATGATGTTACATTTCTATGGGTGTTTGTGTAATTATTCAAAAGACTTAACTAGTGTATGTAAAATTGACCATAGACTAGAGGGTGTAAATATAATTATCCCTATTAAAAACTGTTATTTATGTTCGGGTTGATTACACTGACCACCCCTGTTACTATGAGAATATACAAATTCCCCCTCTTACTATGAAAATTACAAATTGCCCCCTCTGAATAACATGTGTTAGTCAAATTTAACAGTATATGTTTAAATGACCATTTTGCCCTTATTTGTTAAACTAAAATAATTCAATAAACTTAAAAATAGAAGTGGACCAAAATATCTTCAAGTATTTTTTTTTATAAAAATGTAAGCTTTATTTTCTATAAAATAATATAATTTCAACAAAATTTACAAACTTTAATGATTGTTAGGAATAGAAATTAATGTCACTACCTACACATACACAATATGTGATTAAAAAAATATTATAAAATAATATACTAAAAGTTACAAGTATACACCCTTTTAAAATTTAAAAATAACAAATTACTCATAAGGGGTATTTAAGTCATAAAGCATAGAGTTATTCAGGTTGATAGTATTATAGGAAGTCTAGACCAATTTTTTTATTGACATCAGCAAAATTTATTAAGTTGACTAACGGAAGGGGCAATTTATAAGGTGGATATATTTAAAAGGGAAGTTTATATAATTTTAATAGTAAGAGGGAAGAATCTGTATATTTCCATATTAATAAGGGAGGTTAGTGTAATTAACCCTTATGTTCAGAAATTTTCGAAAAGCTTGTTGAATTTGGTCCGGGTATTTATAGATCTTGGAAATTTAAGCGAACAAAGTAAAGTTACCATTTTAGCCCGTATTCTACTTATAGAAAAAACAACCTTACCAAGGACCTCACAGTAATTTCAGTTCTTGCACGTCCTTAATTTTTTTCCCCTTAATTATGGGTGATTATTGTCGTGTTTTCTTGATCCGCCGCCTAAAATTACAGCCATAAATGGGAAATTTAGGTTTGGTTGACTCGAAAATTATAAAAAAAAAATCACTTGTTACATATATATATATATATTTTAACTAATCAACATAAATTTTAGGGTAAATTATAGCTACCTCCCCTGAAATTTGGCATAATTACAAATACCCCTTGTTGTTTGAGAAATTACAAATACCCCCTGAGGTTTGTAACCGTCTAACAAATAACCCATTTCTATCCATTTTTATGGGTGAACTGACCAAAATGCCCTTATGCACTAAATTATATTTTATTTAATTTATAAAAATTTTTTAACTACAATGCGCAAGGAGAGGTTTCTTAAGTTTTTTTTTACACAGAGGAGCAATAATGCAATTTACCTCGACTAATTTTTCTACAATTTTAATAAAAATTTTAAGGGCAAAATGATCAATTTCAGGCCTTTGGTTAAAAATTACAAACCTCAGAGGGGGTATTTGTAATTTTTCAAACAACAAAGAAGTATTTGTAATTATGTAAAACTTCAGGGGAGGTGATTGTAATTTTTCCTAAATTTTATTGCAGCATTGTGATGATAAAATCATCCAATATTGTTTACTTTTTATATTTTTGCTAAAATCATTCTATTAAAATCAACTAATTGTAAAAACGCCAAATATTCGTTGGCTAACTAGTGCAAGACTACCAATGATCTCTTAACTTAACGGTTAAGGTTAAGACTCTCATGATGGGCGATGATAGTCTACTGTATAATAGATACTGTTTCTATACTGTAATAGTAAGTGTTGTTTAAATTTAATTTATGTGATATTGTTAATCAGTGTATGATTGTTGTAATTGTCTCTGTTAAATATTGATATTCGGTAGAATTAATTGTAATCGATTTATTTTGATTAATAATATTTATCGCATTCACTTAAAAAAAAAACTCGAAGACTAATCATTAACTAATAAAAATAGCATATTCTCATTACCTTCATCACCCCTCAATTAGGTATAAACTAAAACATAATATTTAATTCAAGTTGTTTCATGTTATACTACCAAAAGGAAAAAAAGAAAAAAAAAAAAGAAAAAACCTTACCAACTAACAACAGGGATAAATTACACCGCCCTCTCATTAAATTTGGTGTAATTATACGTAAATTTTTTGTGATTTGAAAAATTATATTTAGTACTCATAAAGTTTGTTTCTGTCTAACAAATAGATCCCTCCGTTAGTAAAAATTCACCAAATTTATTGATATTAGCAAAAAAGAGAATGAAATCCGTAATCACACTCAATTAACTTATTATTGATTTATTAAATATCAAATAACTTTTTTCATGGCGAAACTACCCTTATAAGGGTGAAGATATACCCCATCACATGTATCTGTGTCTGAATATATAATAGGATAGTTTGATTAAAAAAAAATTATTTAACTTGCAATAAGTCATTTTGGAGTAGCTATGGACTTTTATTCATTTTTTTGTTACAAATATCAGCAATTTTAACTAATAGGTGAATGTGTTTGCTAGACATAAATAAATTTAAGGTATATTGAATGTAATTCTCGAATCTGTTTGCTAGACATAAATAAATTTAAGGTATATTGAATATAATTTTCAAATTACAGAAAGTTTATGTATGATTATGTTAAATCTCATGAAAGGAGAGTGTAATTATCGTAAATAATAACTAAAAAGAGGTTATTCCTTCACTTTCTCCGCAAATTAGCACCACCAACTATGCGCCACTAACAGGGCCCTTTTCACATACTTTTTTCACATATCATTTCTTTTATTCTCTATATTTATATATTTATTTATTCCTCCACTAGAAGTCACATAAAGTGAGGAGGTTGGAGGGCATAAAATTTGGAGCGGCTCATACCGTTCTCAAATACACGGTTTTTGTGAAAATTGTGCGACTAAAAAAAATTTAAAAATATACGCTCTCTATGTCTCACGTATATTTTTTTTGCTATTCTAATATTTTTTACGATCTATCTAATTTAGGCATTGAAAAGTTATAATTTGGAGGCTTCCTCGTGTTGTTCTTACAATTTTCTGGCCTGTCGATCTTGATTCAAGGGAAATATAAGTGTGTTTGATCCATTTAAAAAGTATATTCCATATTCGTGACGTAAACACAATCCAAACTAAAAATAGTAACGTTAAATATATACCTCAAAAATGGTCCAATCACATAATTTTTTTTAAAAAATAAACTTTAAAAACAACGTCTCATAATGTGATAACGTAAAGCATATTTAAGTGCAATTTAACGAGAAAATTAAAAAATTATTAGAAAAAAATATAGTGGTTAAGTTCATTGTATAACTCTTAAATTCCGTTTTTTTTTAATAATGTTTTTTTGTCGATTTTCACGAGTTAACGACACTCATCACCAATTATTATGACCTATAAATTAATTCATTAGGTCTCGTTTTTTATTACTTTGTAATTGTTTATTTCATACGTCGTCACCAACATAATTATAATATAGCTCTACATAGAGTTTGTTCATTTCATAGAAGACATCATGTGCGAATATTTTTTTTATTCAACTTTTTTGAAAGAATTATCATTTAATTAAGTTTTAATTTTAAAATGAGTTAAATACAATTTGCACCCTAAAGTATGCCTATAATCGCGTTCGACCCCCATAGAGTATGAAGGGTATTAAAACTCCCCCTAACAAAATAATTTGGTATTGACAGGACAAAAATATCATTCTCACTTAAACCATAATAATGTGGCAACATGGCGGGTGTTGGGCGAGTTTGGGTGGATCCGGGACCAGTAGCGCCCCGATTATGTTTAACCCCCTCCCAGTACAAAATCTGCCGGAGCGGGTCTAACCCGATACACCCGGTTATTTTTATTTTTTTTATTTGTTCTATACATTAAAAAAGAAAGAAAAATTTACTATATCAATTACAAATAAAATTGTTCATGATCTAACTCAAATTCAAGTCGAAAAAAATTTTCAAGTACAAATGAATTGTTCATAATGAAGCAACCCTAACAATTCATATCGACTATATATTAATAACAACTTCTTCGTCTTTCTCGTCGTTAAGTATTATGGGACAATATTTTAATTCATCAATTGTTAAACAAGTGCCTAAAAATAAACAAATTAAATGATATAATATTTTCTTAGTGTTTATTCTATCATATGATAAAGTAATATATAAATATATCTAAACGGGGAGGGTCCTTAAAGACCAAGGACTCGGCCGGGACCCAACCGAATCCTAATTCTTAGGACCTGCTACCTGTCCCGCCTTAAATTTTGGACCCGAACTTGTCCATTAGAGATGGGTTCGGGGCAAATTTTGTCGGGTCACCCTACTAAAATATGTTTTATTAAACATTAATATCCCATAAAACTTCTTTTAGTGATATTAAATGTTACACAATTTTTTATTGAGAAAATAATGTTCAAAATTTATCGCTTTTTATAAATTATATAACACAAAAAATATTGACAAGCTCAGAATATGCAAATATATTTTACAACGTAAATTATTTATGTTAAAAAATATATGTAAATATGATAAATCGTGATTTAACTATATACCTTAATCCTTATGTATAATTTTATAAAAGAAATATGTTTTCTAACTTATATATTTTATTCAATATGCATGTACACAAAATTGAAATATATCTTATCATTATTCACAAAATTATAGAATATTATAGATTAATTATATTATAAATTATGCATATTTTACAGTACATATATAAGATCAATATGATATTTTAAAATTGTATTCATAATATTTTGAAAAAAAGTTCAATATATATAACACAAAGAAAAAATGATGTAAATTTTTGAATAGTTATGTAAAAAATCTAAGAATTGTAAATTTATATAGTTTATATATATATATATATATATTTCCAACTAATTATAAATATATTTTAAGTGTATAAATAATAAGGGTATTTTTATCATAAAAAAATTAACGGATAATTACACTCCCCTCCCCTGAGGTTTGGTGTAATTACACGTAGACCCTCTGAGGTTTGAGAAATTATATCTACTACCCCTGAGGTTTGCTTTTGTCTAATAAATAGGTCCATCCATTAGTCAAAATTCACCGAATTTGTTGATATTAGCAAAAAAAAAAAAAATTGAATTAAAGGTGAGATTACCATCGATTGACTTATTACTGACTTATTATAGGTTAAACGAATCTTTTTATGATCAAACCATACCTTATATATCGTCACACGTTAATGCATGAGAGGAGGTATATCTTCACCGTTATAAGCATAAGGGTAATTTAGTCATAAAAGATTTGTTTGGCCTGCATTAAGTCATTAATAAGTCAATTGAGGGTAAACATCAATTTTTATTTAGTTTTTTTGTTAATATCAACAAATTCGGTGAATTTTAACTAACGGGGGGACATATTTGTTAGACAGAAGCAAACCTCAGGGGTACTAAATGTAATTTTCCAAACCACAGAGGATCTACGTGTAATTACACCAAACTTTAAGGGAGGGGAGTATAATTATCCCAAAAATTAATCCATATTATGAGAGGTTGTTTGTTACCTTTTTATAGTTTAGGGGGTAAATGGAACACACATACTTCAGGGGTGGAAAATACTATATTTAACCCTTAAAGATATCGAAATCTTTAATTGCTCTATAAATTTAAGGGTAAATTATATTTACCTCTCCTGAGTTTTGACATAATTACAAATACCCCATCGTTGTTTGAAAAATTATAAATACCCCCCTGAGGTTTGTAACCGTCTAACAAATAATCCATTTTCATCAATTTTTATGGGTGAATTGACCAAAATGTCCTTATGCACTAAATTATTTTTATTTAATTTTTAAAATTATTTTGGATTACAATGTACAGGGAGAGGTTTCTTAAATTTTTTACACAGATGAGTAATAATGCAATTTACCTTGGCGAATTTTTCTATAATTTTAATAAAAAATTCAAGGGCAAAATGGTCAATTTCAGGCCTTTGGGAGGAAGTATTTATAATTATGTCAAACTTCGGGGAAGGTAAATGTAATTTACCCTAAATTTAAAGCCCTCGCTTTTAAACCGTTAGAGCAAAGTGGAGAAAAAAAATTCCCAATTTGCCCTCCACTTTCCCTTTATTACCTTCCTTAATTTTCAACACCGAATCTAAATATTTTCAACGTTTCTCCACTCTCCTCTGTCCAGCATCCGAAGTCACACACTCACTTTATATATACATACAAATTATTGTCTCTATAGCCGCTCTCTCTCTCTCTCTCTCTCTCATGAAGTATGGTGTATGCAGAAGTGCCTGTACACATGTAAGTGGAGGCCTTTGTTGATCAGAAAGCCGGTGAGCTCTTTCTCTACTCTACTAAAGTCTTCTCTTTTTCTCTGAACTTTTTAGTATGGAAGAAAGGAGTAAATTGAACATTTTACGGCAGATTTATGTGTTTTTGTGAATTGTTTAATTATTTGTTTCCAGGCATTATTTTCTGGTGAGATCTGGAGCACTAGAGTGGGGAGTCACTCGACGGTATGAAGCAGAGTACTCGACTCAGCTCGGCTGTTTTTCAGCTCACTCCAACTCGAACAAGGTGAGTGTTTCGTCCTTGATTTCTTTGACTACTTAGAGTTTCATTTTGTTTTGTGTTTTGCAATGTGTTTATGTTGATTTAAGAGTGCATCGCTGTTTTTTTTTTCTTTTTTTTTTTTGGGTGGTGATATGAATGAATTGACGGTGAGGAGTTATTCAATTTCCATTTTTGCTTGCTTAGCAAATTGTTTTTGTCTGTTATATTTTGGAAAATTTGGCATGCACGGCGTTCGTTATGTAGAAAATCTCGTTAAAGCTTCTTTTGGCATTACTGATAAAAGTGGACATGCCGAATTTTCAGTTTTCAGCAGTCTTTTATTGTTCAAATGTAGGAAAGACTTGGATTTCTGAAATTTCGTCTGTATTTTTCTTAATAAAAGTTTTATAGTGATAATGATGATAAGGTTGAAGAATTGCAAGGACGATAGCATGGGAAAGGATGTGAAGAAACACTGTACTCAGAGGATATCTGAAAACTTGAAGCATTTTCTTGGAAGTTGGGGAAACCTGTTTCATGAGATCGATTAGTTGAAAAAATATGAATATTTAGCGTTTGCTTTTGCCTCTTTTTTTTGCTCTGTTTGCTTGGTTTTAAAAGATCTCAAATCTTTATTGAATTCATGTTAAAGTATTATAGAGATGTTTAAGAAGTAACATGACATGTTCCATCTTCAAAGTTGTTACTCCATCTTAAATTGTTTGATGGCATGAAGAGATTGAATCGTTGTCCATGGTATAGAAGCATTGATATATTTTCTTACTTCTTACAGCATGCTATCTGTCTGTTATTATTTTTCATAATGCATTTTCGGCAAATTGATGTTTTGCGAGCAAAATGTCCTTATCCGATGGTAATGCAGTCGAATTGTGCTGGGAGTAATGTAAGTTACCACCACACCTTGGTACTTCGTGCTGCAAGTCTGACAGTGTTTTCATTATCAGGTGTGATTTGATTATCATAGCAAATGAGAAGAAAGAAAAAATTGCTTCTGGATTGCTAAATCCATTTCTTGCACACCTAAAGACTGCTCAAGATCAAATTGCTAAAGGTGGTTACTCAATTTTGCTTGAACCTGAAACTGGAAGTGATGCAGCATGGTTTACAAAGGCCACTCTGGAAAGGTTCTGGTGCAATATATTCTGTCTAGTTTATAAAATCTGCCTGCTTGCTTATATCTGTTTTTATAATTGATTTGGTTAAGTTGCCCCTAAGGATGAACTGTCTTAGCAATTTAATACGTTCCCCTGTTTTAAGAAATTCAAATGAAGCTTATTTTAGAGATTTAGTTTTAGAATAATGACATAATAATAAATATATTGCTTTTTGTTACTGATGACGTTAAGTCAAAATTGCTCAGAGATATCAAATATTTTACATGATTTTTCTTTTCAATTGTTGATGTCCACTGACACATTGAGCTTGGAATTAAGGGATGATAGATGAATTCAACCTTGCAAGTCATGTGTTCCTATGCCTTAAGAAACTGCATTGTGTGTGGAATCTATTTGTAGCTTCTAAAGTTTGAAGCTGTGGAAGCTGACTGATGTAAGAACCATCCTACTTAAGTTCTTAACCTATTGGTCAACCAACCTGATACATGCTGAGACCAAATATGACAAATGAATACCTTAACTTCTTTGCTAGCATAAAGTAATCTCATCCAGAGGCCCCCTTATGTGCCATTTAAGATAAAGGAAACTTCTGCAAATATAAACACATTACCAATTCTTCTGCTTTTGACAGGTTTGTTCGTTTTGTGAGCACTCCAGAGATCTTGGAACGTGTCTACACGATAGAAACTGAGATCTTACAGATTGAGGAGGCAATGGCCATGCAGAGAAGAAATGATATAGGGCAAAGCATTGTAAGCTACTACAAAACAGGATAATTTCTCTTTCTGCTTGTCAAATTCTGTTCTATTTTTATTTTTTATTTTTATTGACAGGTGGAAAACCATCAAACAGGACCTCGGGGAGGCTCTGAAGGTATCTAAGAATCATAATTGTATGTTTCAACAGTCCATTTTCTAAGGAGGGGTTGTATGTTTGAATTTTTTTTCTTTTTTTGGGAGTACTGATGATACCTCAACTATAATGGTTACTGGATTCTGATAGTTTTTATACCCTTATAACCATTCTTTTTCTTATTAATTCAAGTTAGAGTTGAAATGAGAGGCTTTATGCGGGCAGAGATTGAGGCTCTATATTGGTGCCTTTATCCTTATCCGTGCTCATTAGTGCTGAATATAGGTTTTTCCATTTAATAGTGGATATTGCATAAGATGTTTCTCTCCATCATTGCCCTTTCTAGTGAGTAATCCTGTAATGCAGCACTAATCACCCTTAAATTATTGGACAGGTGACAAATCCGTGCCCAATGCTAATGAGGAGAAAGCAATTGTCCTTTACACGGTGACTAGGCCCTCAGCATGCTCTTTCTTCTGATTCACTTGTTACATGTTATCTTACTCTGTCAGTCTGTCTCATTTATATGACAGCCTGGGGCACCAGCACCTGAAGCAAATGGGTCATGCTCGCAGGAGGGAAATTCAAAGTATGTAATGCAGTGCCATCATAGAGTACACCCTGCAATGTCTATGGTCTTTGAGAATCTTTTTGTTTTATATCATACTGGTTCTTCTTCTGAATTAAGTTCAATGGCGTTTATGCACCAGTAGCATGGAAAGTGAGATATTCTGCACAAAGGAATTCGCATGGGGGCACTTCTAAGATGACAAATTACCTAGATATCTCGCTTTATTTTCCTCTTTTTCTTGGGATGCTTTTCTAACCATATGAAGATTTTGTCCTGATCTATTCTATCTTTTATGTTTCTATTGAAGATGTTTTTCATCTACCTGAATGCCTTTAATATTGTCTCTGGATTATTTTTCACTGGGGTTTCTATTCTTGTTTCATATATTCCTGGAAACAATAGTCCCATTATTAGAAACAGAATGGAACTAGTTTCTGGGGCCTGGGCTTATAATTAATAGTTAGGCCATTTACTATAGAATTAAGGCCCGGGTTCATGTGGCACCTTTTAGCACCAATGCTAAACCATCCTCTTAAAATTACAGAAGGCAGCATTACATAAATATAAGCCCGCTTCCCCTTAAAACTAGGAGGACGATGTAAAAGAAGGGCATCTTCCTCTTAATGTTCAAAAAGTTTCTCCTGGATTTCATGGAAAATGTTCCGCATGGCCATGGCTTCAGGAAAACAAGTGAAATTTGACTTGGATATTTATGATTGGTGACTGCTCTCACCTTTAGCTTCTTGAATCGAGGAAATTGATAAAGTTTTGAATCCAAACAGTGAGATAATAAAAGATTTCTAGAGCTAACTTGTGCATGTTGTTTGGATGTTACTAGAGCCCAGCTTCTGAAAGTCCTTGACACCCGTAAAGCAGTGCTACAAAAAGAACAAGGAATGGCATTTGCACGTGCTGTAGCAGCAGGCTTTGATATTGATCACATGGCAGCTCTTGTCTCTTTTGCTGAGTGCTTTGGAGCCATGCGATTAATGTAATCTTCTACTTCACTCCGATCCTTGGCTAGTATATAGATGATTAGACCAGAATCATTAAATCTAGAGGTAACTTTATTTTATAACTTTGCATTTAATTGTCTATACTAATTCAACAGGGGAGCATGCTCAAGGTTCATGGATCTCTGGAAGAGTAAGCATGAAATGGGGCAATGGCTTGATGTTGAAGCATCAGGAGCATTTTCCACTCAGTTGGACTTCACAGCTATGAATGCATCTTGTATTGTTCTTTCTGACACACTGAACAAACGTGATATATCCAACCCTGATCTGGCTTCAGATAATAATGCGACATCATGCTCAACAAATAATGCTGGTATGGTCAAGTCTTTCTAGGGTCTTATTGTTGCTCATATTTAACCAAAATACTATTCTATTTCAGTGTCAAACTAATCATTCATGCTACTCCACCTTTGTCATTTGATCTCAATAATTGCTGATACATGCGAGCATGCTGTGCAGAAATATGTTTCAGTTTTTAATGTCTAAGAATTCAAGCAAAAGAGGATTTTTGTATATAATTCTAGTATGAACTGTTGAAGATCTATTTATCTATAATTTCTCAATTTCTCGTAGTTTGGTTCATGCATCTAGGTTTAGTTTCAAGGGGGAAGTATGGATGCAGGATCGGACCTATTAAGTGGCTGATCAAATGCCTCAGTTTCTGAATTTGTACAATAATAGTTTCCTGTTAACTTTGTTAACTAGTGGAAGAATCTTTCTTTGCCTCTAGAGTCCACAGACTTCACTTCAATCTTGATCAGCTGGATATAATTAGACTTTACTGCTTTTATTTTATTTTATGTTTTAATGGCGATGAAACCAAATACAAAACCTGTTGCTCTGTGTGTGTGTGTGTCTCTGTCTCTTGGTGTGCCAAATTTTTATTTTAACTAGAACGTATCACTTGCGTTGCACGTGTAGAAACATATTAAGTTCATAAATTTATTTATACTTATATCATTGAAACATAGTATATACAATTATATTTTCGAAAAAATAGATCATAATTGTTTTAAAATCATGTAATTTTATTATTTGTAATTCATTTCTAAATTTACTTGATACTACTAAATAAAAAAACTTAATCCTTAAAATTGAAATTTTTTATTTTATATGTACTGATTATATTTAATGATCTTGTATTGAAATAAATTAGTGCGAAAGTAAAATATAATATATACAAAATCCAATATTAAAATAAAATTAATTAGTCATAGTGCCTTATTTCTAGATTTTTTTTTGTAAGAAATTCAAATTTAATAGAATTGACCATGTTTTATTTGTAGCTATTTTTTTGGTGATTTTCTATGTCTTTAATTTTATTATATTATTCCTGTGTATGATATATTTTTTCTTTTATTATCATATCTTGATGTGTTTTTATTTTCAAATTATTGATGTGAAATGATTTTAAACTAATTATTTATTAACAATTATTAATCAAATTGTAATCTAATTAGATACCCTTAGTATCAATATATATATATATATATATCGCATGGTTGTATAATTATTTGGTATTATCTATTTTTTATTCAATAATATATTATGCTTTTGCCAACTTAAAGGGTGTCCGACTAAATTTATCTGAAACATCTTATAAGATGTTTTAAGAGCTTAAAAATGTTGAATTCTATTTTACAGATAAGCTCTTAAAGTGTTTGGATGAATAAGAAGTCAGAGCTTATAAAATGTAAGAGTGTTTTGTGTAATTTTATATTATAAAGAAAGATTGACCTTACTTTTTTCTGAAGAGTTTATAAGATCATGAACATCGTATTTTAAGATCTTATAAGCTCTCTAGAAAAGACAAATTACCGAACTATTTTATAGAACGTATAAGCTCTTAAACATATTATAATATGTTTTAAAGAACTTATAAGCTCAACCAAATACCAACGTAATCTTTAATGTGCATATATGATTATTTAGTATTGAAAAAATCAAATAAATAAGAGATTTTTTGAATAATTAAACTTTTATGGACAATGTCAATTTAATAAAAAAAATAGTGCTTTTATTTGTCAATATATTTTTATTCTTAATACTTATTTACTTTTGTTAACCTTAGCTTCTTTTGTATAAATTTATTCTAAAGAAAAGCATATTTCTCTTTTGTTAGCATACAATTAAAATTTAATCTACGACTAATATATTAGTATATAGTTATTTCTAAAATCTTACTTTTAATTGTTATCAATGTTTATTCAAAATTATAGAGTTTTACCGATTTGAGTAATATTAATTATACACATTATATTTTCTTTTTGGTATTCTTTTATTGATATCTTTTATATGCTAATTGTCAGTTATTTCTGAATATTTTAAAATTTATTGATATGCTAATTGTCTGTTACTTTTAAGACGAAATAATCCGAATTGAATAAAATAAAAGGAAGTTATAAAAAGACAAAGCCTAATAAAAATGGAAAATAGAAACTATTTAGTAGTTCTAATTCCTCTCAACTACTTACATATATTTGTCATTATCTAAGTAGTTTAGAGGTATTAGGACTATTAAATTAGCTTTTTTTTAACAGAATTTTTTTATATTAATTCTAATTAATTATTAAAAAGATTACTTAAATAAGGGTATAGGTGTCTTTTCACAATAGGGAACAAACACTTAGAAGATTCACACTTTTATATATAGTATAGATATAGATATAGATAGATATAGATCTATATATAGATATAGATATAGATATTTGGTCTAGAATTTTTGGTCATGACTGGAGTCTTTCAATTTTGAAGATTAATCATTTGGCCTCTCACATTCTGTAATTAACTGGCGCTGCATGTTAATAAGAGTAAGAGTAAAGTTTTTTATAATTATTTTCTTATATTCCATTCTTGTTCTTTTCATATATGTGTTCTGAAGTGCACTCAAGTTTCCTTAATGTCTTTGATGAAATTTTGATAAACTAATTGTTTGAGAAAATTTGTGTTAAATAATGACATTTAGATTTCAGTGTCTCCTGTAAAACATGTTTTGCTTATTGGTAGTTTAGTGTGAATCACATTGGTCTCTATTTCCACACTATATTTTTTTTAACAAAATATTTGTTTTATATGCCCTCCACAAAACGGATTTTTGCTTTGTCTAGCTAAGGCTGTTACTTCAAATCCTAGGAACTACCAGAGCTGTTGTAATATCAGGACGAACAAACTAACTATGGTGTGCAGAGGAAAGTTAGCCTTGAAACTGGAGCATCCTAAATAAAAACCTCGCAGGACCACTTTTAATGATATATCCTGTGTATTGGTTTTCACTTTATACTTGTCAAGCATCTTAGCCTGATGTCTGTTTGTTGTAGAGGAGTATAATTGCTAGTTGCTAAGTCACACAAGTTACAGGGCTTTTGCCCGTGTCTTTTAATTCACAAATATGCACTAAAATTGCTTAACGTTCTTTTCTCCCTACAAAATCCCCTCCAGATTTTAGTTGTGGCATCTTCTTTCATCTGAGAGATGGTAGAGTTATCATGTGTTTTTGTTTGGCCTTTTGGCAGATAATCCAGTCCCAAATGGTGAGCAAGTACATTTTCAAGGCCAGTTTCCTCATCTTGCATTCCCTCCCTGGTCTATGCATCCTCCGCCAGGTGCCCAACCAGTATTTCAACCATACCCTGTGCAAGGAATGCCGTATCCTCATCCAGGACAGAAAAGGCAATCCCTTGATGTTAGGGATAGTAATACTGGGTCAGAGATGTGGGAGATTGACAGAACAAGATCATTGGATGACATGGCATCAGATGAAGAAATTTCACAAAGTCGGAAATCACGTAAAAAAGCTGGAGGTTCAAACAAAAAGCAATCAGGCATGGTTGTAATACGAAACATTAACTATATCACGTCCAAAGAGAAGAAATCTGGTAGTGAAACAAACTCACATTCGCATTCGGATATTGATACAGAAAATGAATACTCTGAGGCTGATGGTAACAATGCGAATCATGAGAATAATAAGAGATCATCCGGACGCAGAGGAGTGGATAAGTTGAATCGCAACAAGGATGAGGTCTCTACTCTGGGGAAGGATACTGATGATCGACACTGGAAGGCCTTTCAAGATTGTTTACTGAGAGGAACTAATGAAGATGCTTGTGCTGATAATGACCGCATATTTGCAATGGAAAAGGATGTGAAGATAAAGAGACAAGCAAACAGAGCAAGTGATGATCCATTGGGTCTTGGGGCACAGGATAGAAGTGAAAATCAATATAATAGGATGACAGACTTCCGCAGAATCAGTGGAAGTACGTCTTATAGGCACAGGGGATCAGGTGATGAAGTTTTACTTTCCAGTGCAGATAATGACTTCAAGGGAGGCCATGATCATGCAGATATCCAATTTGCAGAAACTAATGGAAGGAAGATTTTATTCAGTACAGCACATGAAGATTTTATTATTGGCAGTCAACGGAACCGGACAAATATCAGGAATTCGTCAGATCCACTAACTATGAGTGGTTTTCAGGGTGCCAGCAACAAATTAGACAGAGATTCTTCACTTGGAATGGCTGATGAATCTTTAGTTGTACCATTCCGGTCAATGTCATTACAAGCTGAAGGAACAGATAGAACTACTCTTGATATAGATTCCGAGATCCCATCCAAGTATCAAAAGTTGGAGTCCGAGGGAAATAAGAAAATTGTAAATTATGAGCCTAATGATTTGAGCATGATGCCGGAACGGGGGATTGATAAGAGGTCCTTTGGATATGACCTTGCTCTTGACTATGAAATGCAGGTCTGTGCAGAAGGGTCAGAGGACAAAGGGAAAATAGACACTGATGTGAAAGGCGGGGCAAGGAAATCAGACAAGGATAGAAGGTCAAAGGTTATGTCGGACTCTTTGCAAAAGCAAAGAACTGGAGGCCCTATGAGAAAGGGCAAATCAACAAAGATGAGTCCTTTAGAAGATGCAAGAGCCCGTGCTGAAAGGTTAAGATCCTACAAAGCTGATCTGCAGAAAATGAAAAAAGAACAGGTACAGTACATTAAAGTCTTAGTCTCACCCGAACCTATTAAATGGTGAATGACTTGACACACTATGTGATTGTTTCACTCTCCAACTCAATGTACTAAGTACATGCCTAGGTGTTCACAAGTTTCCGTAGAATTGGTTGGTTCTGGCCACAGAAACTGCAGATCAATAATTTTGGCACAATACTTTCTTATTCGCCCGAGAGGCCCACAATTTTATTAATAAGAAAAATAGAAGAGAATGACATTCATATAATCATATCATTGGTACGCAGAGCTGTACTAGTCGTCAATATGTGTTGGATCCTTATCAAATTTTCCGTCCCTTTCTTATTACTTACCTGTTACATGCATCATTTTTACTATTCTGACAGGAAGAGGCAGAACTAAAGCGACTTGAATCTTTAAAGCGTGAGAGGCAAAAGAGGATTGCAGCTAGAGGAGGTTCCACTGCTGCAAAACCATCTACACTCTCTCCTCAGACAAAGCAATTACCATCGAATCTTTCTGTGACACCTAATAGAGGATCCAAGTTCAGTGATTCAGAGCCTGGATCATCATCACCCTTGCAGAGATCCAAAGTACGAACTCCACTCGGATCAAGTGACTCACATAAAGCCTCCAAAGCTAGTAAGTTAAGTGAGGGTAGCCACACAGCCGGGACTAGGTTAATAAGGTCCATGCCATCATTGTCTGAGACAAAAAAAGAAAACAATGGTCTTACACCTGATCCTAAGGCCACCATGTATCGGATTAGAAGGTTATCAGAGCCCAAAAAGATCATCACTCCTCCTGTTACTACAATGAAAGCTCGAAGTGCCGAGGCAATAACAAAGCGGAAGTTGTCTGAGGGGCCTGAGAGAAACAAAGTATCTGCCATCATCAATCTTGATAAAAGTAAGGCTGCAACTCTTCCTGAATTGAAGATCAAAACACCTGTGTCACGTGCAAATAAAGGTGAGAACAGATCAGCAGTAAAGGACAAACAGGAGGTAAACGGAACGAGGTCTTTTATGTTTCCTGAAAATGCTGAACAAAATGTAGATAATTGCAATACCGCACATCAGATTGATGCAGATGACAACCCTATAGTCGAGAAAACTGTTCTTGTGCTCGAGCATGAGAAGCCTTCTCATCCAATTTTGTATTCATCCAAAGGAAATCCAGAGGTACAGAATCAACAGCATAATAATCATGACAAAGGAGAGAAAAGTAATGTGATATCTGAGTCAGCGCCTATACGTGCTCCCCCTTCCCGCATGGATCGAGTTGATAGAGAACCCATAACATGTCAACGCCAAAAGCATTCTGATTATAATGAGGTAGGATAATTGAAGCTTACATTTTTTGTCTATCGTATAAATTGGAATTTGGTTGTAATTTATCTGTTCAATGTTGCTTATACTATATGTGGTACACTACTGCACTGCTTCAATCTGGATGTTCAAGGAGAGAAATTCAGGGTAAAGAAAAAGACACATGCACCACCTGTTAAAGTGGTGATATTATTGACCATCTATTATGAGAAACAAGTTAAATTTCCATGGTTAATCGTGGTAATTTACCCTTTTTACTCAGTAACATAAATCAAGTATTCTGATAAAAGTGCTGCATTATCAGGTGAAAACTGCCTATTCGGAGAAGGATCCTCCCAACGTTGCCAACATATCCACTACTGAGAAACCTTACCAGGCCCCTTATGCTCGTGTCTCCTCTCTGGAAGACCCATGCACTCATCAGTCGGAGTATGGCAAAGCACCAGTAGCAAGCTCGGAAGTGCTGTCAAGAGCTGAAGAAACTGTCAAAACACGTGTTCCGGATGTAAAAGCCCTCAAAGTGGAAACAAAGAAAGTAACTCCGGGGAAGACTCTTGTAAAGGAACCATCAAAAGGTCTAAGACGGCTTTTGAAGTTTGGAAAGAAGAATCACACCACGTCATCAGTGGATCAAAGTGTTGACTCGGAGTGTAGTGGTGGTACTGGTATTAAGCATCATGAAAATGCAAGGAAAACAGCTTCAACAAGTGAAGGTGAGTGCATTTATCCTACCTGAAGACTTCATATTAATCATATGTAGTGCATAATTAGATCTTTGATACCTCTGCAGATTAGATAATTTGCCATTTTAGTAGCTAAACTGAAAAATAAAAAAAATGATCGGAGTATTAGTTATCATACATTAGGACAATAAGTATGCTAAATGTAGTTAGACATATCCTATGTTAGGGAAGTAAAACTGATAAAAATAACAAAACTCTGGATTAAGCATTTCTTACACCAACTTATTTTAGAAAGGCCGTGTAGTCAATTGTCACCATGCATGAAGCAAGAACATTACTTTCTTTGTGAAATGAGAATTTGCATTAATGGACTTCTTATGGAAACCATAAGAAATGAGTCCTTTGATATATATTCTTGCATCCGATGTTCTTACCTAGTGAATTTTTGATCTGGTATTTGAACCGTTGTAACTTTAAAGTTAAAAAGAAATCGTGAGTACTCAACCCAAATCTCACTTGCGTTTCTTTATGTTTTCAACTTAAAAGCATTATATGTGCAAAGGATCTAGGAGTTGGGGTTGCTTCTGTGATGAGCCAACTCTACCCATATTTACTGTATGATTAGCATGGTTGATTGTTTATGCTGTCTTCATTTATATGTTTGCTTACATTTTGTGTGCTAGCTAATCTTGGGATGCCACTCGAAGTTATTGACGGTTATTCTTGCACTATAATTTTAAATGGCCAACTTGCTGACATTTTCTTTTCTTTTTGGCTTCCAATTCAGTTTACACATTAAAGAATCTAATCTCTCAAGAAGAACCATCAACCGCTGGCAAAGCTCCACAAAAGAGTAAGTGCTTTGGTTGAATCGATGATCCTATTTTATGCTCTTTGCCTTCTCCGAGTGAAGAATCTTATCTATAACTCCTATTTTGCAACAGCATCTCGCCATTTCTCGTTGTTCTCGCCCTTCCGGAGCAAAACGAGCGAAAAGAAACAAGCATCATAGATTTCCAAGATTTTGAGGTGAAAGACCCTATTGCTCTACATCAAGTACTTGCTATATATATTTATGGAAAGAGGAACAGTTAATTGTATATCCGTAAACCACATATGCTTCAAAATCCATAAAATCAAATTTTTCTACAGCTCCATTTAATTCGACTGGAGAACGTCTTTCATTCATCTGTGCTACCTTTTGATCATTGCATGACTTAGTTCGTTTGTTTGGTCACTTGTTTCGCACTTAAATGTCTTTAATCATAGCGTTATAGAAGAGGAGCTTCGTCTAAATTACACAAGAGATATGGGTGTCGTTTGCTTTTACAGCGAAGATTATTGTTTGCTGAATTATAACTTTATACAGGTAAGATTAGGATGTCATGAAATTCATTGAACAAATGATGCTTGAAATGCAGCTTTTCCAACTTTTGCCTATGATTTAGGATAATTACATTTACACCCCTTACACCCCTGTATTTTGCATAATTACCGAAATCACTCTTCATAGCCAAAAAATAGGGGTAGTTTTTGTAATAATGTCGATACTTTTGAGGGGTGTAAGTGTAATTTTCTAAAAAAATAGGGGTGGTTTGTGTAAATAATGCTTACATTCTAGTGGATGTATGTGTAATTATTCAAAAGATAGGGGTGGTTTGTGTAATCAAATTATAGCTTAGGGGTATAAATGTAATTATCTCTATGATTTATGTTCCTGTAGGACCAATTGTAAACATGAATGGAATTTGTTCGACTCCCGTGTATAGCTGCTCCATGCAAGTCTTCATTGTGCATTATCTCTCACCGTATATAATCTAAAATAAAAAATTCAATCAAAAAAGGAAAGGGTGTGTACAAGCAGCATGCTGTACACGCGCAGTATCTAGTTCACTAGCATATATATATTGCTTGTTAGTATTATACACACTTTTCTTCATGGCAGGGATGGCAACGGGGCGAGTTTGTTAAAATTCGGAACTTGCTCCGTCAAGAAAATTTTGAACTTGAAAAATCGGGACCCATCGGGTTGGGCCCGGTGAATTTGATAGACTCGGTTAATCTATATTTATATCTATATCTATACTATATATAAAAGTGTGAATTGTTTAAGTGTTTGTTCCCTATTGTGAAAAGACACCTATACTTTTATTCAAGTAATCTTTTTAATAATTAATTAGAATTAATTATAAAAAAATTTCTGTTAAAAAAAAGATAATTTAATAGTCCTAATACTTCTAAACTACTTAGATAATGACAAATATATGTGAGTAGTTGAGAGGAATTATAATTACTAAGTTTTCATTTTTCATTTTTATTAGAACTTTGTCTTTTTATTATTTCCTTTTTATTTTATTGAATTTGGATTATTTCGTCTTAAAAGTAACAGATAATTAGCATCTCAATAAATTTTAAAATATTCAGAAATAACAGACAATTAGCATATAAAGGATATCAATAAAAGAATACAAAAAAGAAAATATAATGTGTATATTAATATTAATCAAATTGGTAAAATTCTATAATTGTGAATAAACATTGATAACAATTAAAAGTAAGATTTTAGAAATAATTATATACTCATATATTAGTCGTAGATTAAATTTTAATTTTTTGCTAACAAAAAAGAAATATGCTTTTCTTTAGAATAAATTTATACAGAATAAGCTAAGGTTAACAAAAGTAAATAAGTATTAAGAATAAAAATATATTGACAAATAAAAGCACAATTTTTTTTATTAAATTGACATTGTCCATAAAAGTTTAATTATTCAAAAAAATCTCTTATTATTTGATTTTTCAATATTAAAAATCATATATACACATAAAAGATTACGTTGGTATTTGGTTGAGCTTATAAGTTCTTTAAAACATATTATAATATGTGTAAGAGCTTATAAGTTCTATAAAATAGTTCGGTAATTTGTCTTTTCTATAGAGCTTATAAGATCTTAAAATACGATGTTCATGATCTTATAAGATCTTCAGAAAAAAGTAAGCTCAATCTTTCTTTACAATATAAAACTATACAAAACATTACATCTTATAAACTCCGACTTCTTATTTCTTCAAATACTTAAGCTCTTAAAATATCTTAACACCCTTTAAATTTGCAAAAATATAATATATTATTGAATAAAAAATAGATAATACCAAATAGTTATACGACCATGCGATACATATACTGATACTACGGGTATGTAATTAGATTACAATTTAATTAATAATAGTTAATAAATAATTAGTTTAAAATTATTTCACATCAATAATTTGAAAATAAAAGACATCAAGATATGATAATAAAAGAAAAAATATATCATGCACAGGAATAATATAATAAAAATAAATAAAGTTAAAGACATAACAAATCACCAAAAAAATAACTACAAATAAAAACATGAACAATTCTATTAAATTGGAATTTCTTATAAAAAAAATATGGAAATATGGCACTATGAGTAATTAATTTTATTTTAATATTAGATTTTTTATATATTATATTTTACTTCCGTAATAATTTATATCAATACAAGATCATTAAATATAATAATCAGTATATATAAAATCAAAAATTTCAATTTTAAGGATTAAGTTTTTTTATTTAATAGTATCAAGTAAATCTAGAAATGAATTACAAATAATAGAATTATATGATTCTAAAACAATTATTATCTATTTTTTTGAAAAATATAATTGTATATACTAATGTTTCGATGATATAAATATAAATAAATTTATGAACATAATATGTTTCTACACGTGCAATGCACGTGATACGTTCTAGTATTTTTAAAAAATATATATTTTTTAAAAAGTAATACTACCATAAGTTTATAAATATGAGATAATAATATTATCGAAAGGTTATGCGTTCTTTTGTACATTTATATGTGCATGTTTTTCATGTATTGAAATATTAAAATTTTTAGAATATCTTACTTATATAAATATTAAAACGTTTATAAACTATTTATATTACTATTTTAATTTATAAAAAATATTAAGTTTGTTCATCATATATAAGCATTGATAAAAAGAATTTATAACAGCTGGACGAGCGCCCAGTAGTGCTCAAGTTACTGCAAAGCAATACGCCACAACCTATGTAACACATTTTTTTGGGACTGAATCATTTAGTTCCCCACTCAAAATTCTATTGAGCAATTGATTTAGAATAATCTGAAGACAGACCTCCACAGGCCTGCTGATGCCTTGAAATCGCTGCATGTTCCCTTTTTGCCATATGTGATGCCTATTGTAATCAAGTGCTTACATATCCATCTATTTGTCGCCCATAGGATAGCTTGTGTAGGAAAATTAAGTATGCATTTAGAGAAGAAACTCAAAGTTAGGAACAGGGAACTTCACTTCTATTAATTTCTGGAGTGAATTTTTATACTTGTACAAAAAGTAGGAGTCAATACCAAACCTCCAGGATTTAAGGAGATATGTTCCCTGTGTTTGCAGCCTAAATTCAGGAACATCACACACATTTCAAACTTTAGTACATTGCAAAATATTAAAAACAAAGATGAATCTAGTGCATAGCTTTGGATCAACAAAACTTCACTAGAACCTTCATCACTCCTCCTTGATGCAAGAGCTGTGCACGACACCAAGTCTGTTTCTAAGCTCTTCAAATTTGTTTTTCTGCAATCCTTTTGTAAATACATCAGCAAGTTGTTCTTTAGTAGGACAATGCAGTAGCAAAACTTTACCTTCTCTTTCAGCTTCCCTGATGGCATGGTACTTGATCTTAATATGCTTAATTTTTCCATGAAAAACAGGATTTTTAACCATTGCTACAGCTGGTTTATTGTCATAGAGAATCTCAGTTGCACAACTTTGTTTAAACTTTAAATCATCCAAGATTTTCCTTAGCTATAAAGCTTGATTTACAGCAACGGAAGCAGCTATATATTCAGCTTCAGCTGTAGATTGAGTAACTGAACCTTGTTTCTTTGAACTCCAACATATAACACCTGGACCAAGAGTGAAGTAATAACCTGAGGTGCTTTTTGAATCATCTAAAGAGCCAACCCAATCACTATCAGTGAAGCCGAGAAATTTCAGAGTTGAACACTTCCTGTAGAACACACCAAATGACAATGTGCTTTGAATGTACCTTAGGATTTTTTTAACAGCTTTAAGATGACTTTCATTCGGCATATTCATGAATTTGGAAAGAACACTTGTTGCGTACATAATATCAGGGCTTGTGACTGATAAATACAACAAGGACCCTATCATACTTCTGAAAATGGAAGGATCAACAGACCCTGTGCCATCATTCTTTGACAATTTCTGTCCTTGAACTGCTGGGGTGCTGACATCCTTGCATTTTGCCATAGAAAATTTCTTCAACATTTGACCTGTATATTTCTTTTGGGAAATAAAAATACATTTTGTAGTTTGAGTTACTTCCATTCCCAAGAAATAACACATTAACCCCAGATCATTCATCTCAAACATCTCGTGCATTTGCCTCTTGAATTCATCAACAGAGTTTGAGTCACTACCATTGACAAGAATATCATCAACATAGCTTAAAACAATCAGAATTTCTGCACACACTTGCTTCACATAAAGTGTTGCTTCATTAATGCTTCTTTCAAAACCCAAGTCAAACAAATAACTATCAATCTTTGAATACCATGCTCTAGGGGCTTGTTTCAATCCATATAAGGTCTTTTTCAGCAAATAAACTTTATCATTAGCATTTTTGACAACAAATCCCTCTGGTTGTTCAATATATATTTGCTCATTGAGAATGCCATTGAGGAAGGCCGATTCACATCAAGTTGGAACACTTTCCAACCTTTGTGAGCAACAATAGCAAGAAGAAGTCGGATAGTATCAAACCTGGCTACAGGAGCAAAGGTTTCTGTGAAATCAATTCCTTGTTGTTGAGAGTATCCTTTCACAACTAATCTTGCTTTGTGCTTGTTGATGGAACCGTCAGGTTTGAGTTTCAATTTGAACATCCATTTAGTTCCAATCACTTGATGATTTTCAGGTCTATCAACATGTGACCAAGTATCATTTTTTTCAATCATATTGATTTCCTCCTCCATAGCAGTTTTCGAAAGTGGAGACTCCATTGCTTGAGTGACATCCACAGGTTCAAGAGTAGCAACATTACATCTACTATAGATGTCTTGGAGTGATCGAGTGCCTCTTACAGATAAATTTTCATCGTCTAAGCTTTCCTCCTGTGAAGTGATATCTTCTTGGTGAATATTTTTTGAATGAACACTTTGGTTGGAAGAGCCTACAACCATTGTTTCCCAATTCCAAGCATTGTCTTCGTCAAATTTGACCACTTCTGCTCACAAAAAACTTTTCAGTATTGGGATTTAAAATTCTATATTCTTTTGAAACACTGCTATATCCAACAAAAGTGCTAAGTTCAGATTTCTGATCAAGTTTGTCCCTTTTCACTTCAGGAACATATGCATAACACACACTTTCGAAGACCTTTAAATGAGCCACTGATGGTTTAACACCTTTCCAAGCTTGATAAGGTGTTTTTCCATCAATAACTTTGGTTGGAAGTCTATGTTGAATATAGACAATAGTGTTGACGGCCTCCGCCCAAAGCTTTTTAGGCAAATATTTTTCAAATAACAAACACCTGGCCATATTCATAATGGACCTGTTTTTTCTTTCACTTACACCATTTTGTTGAGGTGAGTAAGTGACAGTAAATTGATGATGGATGCCCGCCTTTTGCAAATATTGCTGAAATTGAGTTGAAGTATATTCCGTGCCATTGTCCGACCTCAAGATTTTAATCAAATGACCACTTTGATTTTCTGCTTCAGCTTTGAACTTTAGAAATATAGCAAAGACTTCAAACTTGCTTTTGAGAAAATAAACCCTACAATACCTTGTGAAATCATCAATAAATAGAAGGAAGTATTTACTTCCACCATATGATGAAATGCTCATAGGTCCACATACATCAGTATGGACCAGTTGAAGTTTTTCATTTGCTCTCCATGCTTGATCGACCGAAAACGGAGTCCTGCTAAGCTTGCCAAGTTGACAGATACCACACACACCAGAAGGCACATTTATAATAGGTAAATCACTTACCATTTCTCTTTTCTCAAGTAATCTCAATGCATCATAATTAGCGTGGCCAAGTCTTCTATGCCAAAGACAAGAATTAGCTTCAATTCCAACAAAAGCTTCAACTTCATGATTTTTTAAATTTAAAGCTCCTATTTTGCATTCTGGTTGAGAGAAGCTTCACGCCAAGAGGATAATAAATTTCACAAGTTCGAGCTTTGAACTCAGTGGTATAATTCTTGTCTAACAATTGGCCAACACTTAAAAGATTTTGCTTGATGTCAAGTACAAACAACACATCAGTAATAAGTTTTGTACCTGAGAATGTTTGCACTGCTACAACACCTTTTCCTTTAACATCTACAAGTCTGCCATCACCAAGTCTCACCTTCGACGAATACTTTTCATCTAAAGACTTGAACCTTTTCAAATCTGGTGACATGTGGTGTGTGCAACCACTATCAATCATCCAAGCATCAAGATTTTGAGTTGCAACTGAGCATTTTTCAGTAGCAACAACAACAAAAAAGCTTCTCCTCCTGAACTTCAGGTCCTTCATTGGCTTGAGCAGGCTGAGCTTGATTTTGGTTGTTTACATTGCTTGGACGAACTTTTTCCATGTGTCCAAACTGTTTGCAGGCTTTGCATTGAACTCCTGGCCTGAACCAACAATAATTTTCTGTATGGTTTGTTTTCTTGCAATGAGGACAAGGTGGGAACTTGCCTCGTTTGTTCTTCCCTTTGTTATTCTGATAAAATTTCTGTTCTTTCCCTTTCTTTGAGTGAGAGCCCTTCTTTGCATCATCAACATGTGCTTTTGTTTTATGAGATGCAACAAGAGCACTTTCAGTTGAGTTTTCTTCTTCTCTAAAAGCTTTTCTTTGCTCAACAGCTTGTAAAGCATTTGCAAGCTCTTGAAGAGTGAGCTGCGACAAATCTCAATTATCCTCTAGTGATGAAATTTTTGTTTCAAATCTTTCTGGAAGAGTTACCGTTACTTTCTCCACAATCCTTTTTTCAGGTAGATCCTCACCCATTAACCTTATCCCATTAACAACTTTCATAACTCTGTCAATATACTCTTTCACATTCTCTGCCTCCATCTTGAGAAGCTCAAATTTCTTTCTTAAATTGAAGATCTGCATATGTTTAATTTTTTCACTGCCTTGGAACTCACTTTTCAACTTGTCGCAGACTTGTTTGGCTGTTTTGCAAGCCATGATCCTCGTAAAAATGGTCTCATCCACTGCTGATGAAGATTGCTTAAGGCTCTATATTTTCTAGAGACCTTTTCTTCATATACTTTGAGCTGATTCAGAGTTGGATTCTCTGGCATCTCAGCTTCAACATCTGATTCAACAACTTCCCACAGTAGTAGACCTCTAAGATATGCTTCCATCTTCACAGACCATGCATGATAATTCTCACCTGTGAAGATTGGAGGAGAAGGAGCAAAAAAACTGCTGCTTGTAGCCATCACAAGGAGCACTTAAATTTCTCAAGTGTTTATGGTCTTGTAAGTGAGGTTTCCTTACTTATTTTCTCTCAAACACAGTCCCACAAAGATCAGAATTGCTCTGGTACCACTTGTAGGAAAGTTAAGTATGCATTTAGAGAAGAAACTCAAAGTTAGGAACAGGGAACTTCGCTTCTATTAATTTCTGCAGTGAGTTTTTATACTTGTACAAAAAGTAGGAGTCAATACCAAATCTCCAGGATTTAAGGAGATATGTTCCCTGTGTTTGCAGCCTAAATTCAGGAACATCACACACACTTTCAAACTTTAGTACATTGCAAAATATTAAAAACAAAGATGAATCTAGTGCATAGCTTTGGATCAACAAAACTTCACTAGAACCTTCATCAGCTTGGCTCAAGCTGATTAAGGCCACTGGACATGGAACTTCCTTCTAAGTTGCCCCCACCATCGTGCTGAATAACTGCACTGAAAGAATAGATGCTCATGTATCTCTTGATCAATCTCATCACACATAACACACTTCAGTTTTCTCAGCTGCAACCAAAGGTTTATCAAGAGCAGATAAACAACCCTGTAAGGCTAATCACAAAATGAAAACATTACTAGAAATCTTAAGGGGTCCTCGCAACAATGTATGCTCCGGGACTAGTGAAATTACTGGCTGGAATAGCTACATAGCTGAAGTTGTTGTAAAAGATCCTGAAGCCGAAACAGGAGGGAGGAGCGCGACGATTTATGCAATTTCAACCATTGTGCTCATAGGCTAATTCCAATCTCCATTGTGAATGACCTTTGACAACAATATGACTTATGCAAGCCTATACTCAGTGGTCTAAGGGGGTACTGGCCGGTACAATAGGACGCCTCTCGGGTGTCATATTGTACCGTCCAGAGGAGTATTGTATCCCCTACCCCAATCCTATATTCAATGGCCTCAATAATATTAGCTCTTAGTTTAAGTAGTTGCGTCCCCCCTGGATCCAGCATTCATGTGGGCAGTCCAGACTGATTTTCCCCTTAACTTGTGTTGCAAGATCCAGTTCACCCATATAGAGCTCCTGCTCTTCTACACAACCCTGTAAGTGTTTAATCATGCATCATTGCTCAGTTCATGATACTAATGCCTTTTATACCAAGGCCTCCAGCCTCCTTAGCTAAACATATTTGCTTCCAGGATACTTTCCCATATCCTACATTTGTAGTCCCTTTGCACAGAAAATGCATAAGCCCATTCTCCAATTCCTTGACAAACTCCTTTGGGCAAAGATAAACATTGAGTACCAGTAAGTGAACATTGCCACATAGACAAACTTAATGAGCTGAGTTCTTGCTGCAAATGATAATTAGAATGAGCCCCAACTGCTAGTTCGTTCTTCCAACTTAGTAACCAAAGGTCTGCAATACGTAGCTGTTAACTTAGATGCAACAAAGGGAACTCCCAAGTACTTGACGGGGATCTTGCCTTCCTAAGACCCTAAAACGTGTAACAATGTGTTGCTAATAGGAAGAGCTGATTTAGATAGGACAAGTTGACTCTTAGCTGGATTTACATGTAAGCCAGACATCTCGGAGAACTCCAGCAAAACAGCCCCCTCAGTAGGTCCACAGACTGAAATTCCGCGGCAGTGAATAGCAACAAATCATCAACAAAACTAAGCATCAGGATCTCCTGTTCATTGCACTTCCAGTGAAATTGGAAATTGTCTGACATTGATACTCGCATTTTCAATTGTTGGACATTGGGTCGAGTTTGTGAACCCGTGACTCAATATGCATTCATATTTGATATAGAGTTTGAAGTCTCCTAACTTAAGTTGGGATAAAGACTCTTTTAGGATAAACCTATCTAATAGAGTCTGTGGTCCCCTAAATGTATATTGGATATGCACTCCTCTTAGGAATATGGTTGAGTACACATATAAATAGAGTACATGGTTGTGTTCAAAAGAAACACAGAAACATAAGTGTGATACAACTCGTGATCAATATGCATCCATATTTGATATAGAGTTTGAAGTCTTCCAACTTAATGTTGGGATAAGGACTCCTCTAGGATAAACACTATCTAATAGAGTTTGTAGTCTCCCAAATACATGCTGGGATAAGGACTCCTCTTGGATAGACCCTATATGAGATAGAGTTTATAGTCCCCCAAATGTATATTGGGATATGGACTCTTCTTAGGAATATAGTTGGGTACATCTATAGATAGGTACATAGTTGTGATTAAAGAAACACAGAAACATAAGTGTGACACAACAAATGCGTTGACCACAACGCTTTCCCAAGTATACTATCTCCAAAATACTCTCTCTCTCTCTCTCTCTCTATATATATATATATATATATATATATTTCCTGGAGCATCATCATAGACTTCATGAATTTGAGGTGTGTAAACGAGTGGGTTACTCTGGAGTAATCCACCGAAGCGAGCAAGGCATACGTGGTTTGCACAATATTTGGAGCAAGATTCAACATGGGGGAATCATGAAGATGTTCATGGGATGATCTTCAAGACAACGAGAAAGATGACGCGTTCGTGATGTAATCAAGGTTTTAGACTTGTAGACGAGCTAGATTCGAATACGTGGATCGGCATCTATACTTCCGCTACTTTAGGTTAACCCTATTTCATAATTATGTGCCTATGCGTTAATTAATTAATTGTAGAGAGAATTTAGCTCTCACTGCTATGTGGGGAAATCAATTTGATAGCTAGAAGTGACATGGAGATATTCCCAGAGAGAGTGGTTGTCTTTCACATAGACATGGAGAAAGTATGATGCATACTTAGTGTTTAAATACTAAAGTTGTATTCATATCTTGTTGTGGAAATTGTGTGATTTGTGTTTATAATTATATCTCTAAAATAATTGTACATATCAAATCAATATAATAATTTATCAAAATCATATAGTAAGAAAATAAATGAAATAAAACTTGATAAATTAGAAAAGTTGCACCGATGGAGAGTCACGACACTTGCTGTCTTAAAGCCATTATTGCCTCCCTACATGCAGGTGTTAACCGCTGATCACAACTCCAGGATAAAACCCCATTCTCTCAGCAGTGTCTCATTCCATGTGCACGACCACGAGGAGACTAGGAACCAGTCCACAACCATGTTGCCAAAACTCAATTATACTTGTGGGAGAGTATAAAGTGTTTCTCACAAACTCATAAACTATCAATACAAAATTCACCCTCTCAATGTGCCAAATAAAGAAGGCTAATGGCCCTTTAAATAGTAACAAACAATTTGACCGTTATAAGAAAATTAAGTGGCCTCATAATAATTCATAATATTATAATAATTCAATTATAAATAGGCCATATAAATATATAAAACATAACGGTCAAATACTTATTAAACCTGATAAAATCACAATTAAATCATTGTAATAATGGGGCCATAAACCTCATATAAATATCAAATTAAACGGGCACATTAAGTTGAAATAATGTGTTGGAAATAATTTGTCAATTTAGAAAATTTTAAAGCTTATTTCCAACATATCTTACTATCCTTATTGATACTCCATAATCACAGTATTTTAGTTAAATAAGATGCCTTAAATTGAAAGAAGAAAAGAAATGCTAACTAGTATGAATTGAGTAAGCGTTGTAGAATTTTTTACGCACAATATGTATGCACAATCAGTCTTGTGCTCAACAATTAGAATGGTGAGTAAACATCAAAGTGATCAATGCACATCTCATGATGCAACCAAGTGATCAATAGCATATCTATGGAAGTAATCTAAGACCAACTGAAGACTATCTGGTCGTGATGCACATTGCAATGCACATATGTGAGACTTTGTATCCTTTAGGTGCCAAGTATTGTTGGAGGACCTAGTATATAGATACTAGATATTATTGATGAGACATAGGAATAACTGAGTTGTTCTCCCACATGTTTTATGAGCGGTATGATCGCTTATTCCTTTTACCAAGCCTTGGTATGTATAAGGGTATGTTAGTGGTAAATGATCATGTCGAACTTGATTCTTGTAGCTTGTGAGAACATACAATTGGTATTGAATTATGAAATGTCACTAGGCTCTGATTGGCCCTACTGTTGTGATAGCGAGCAGGATAATACTCAAAAGATCATTTCGCATAAGTGAGTCATGCAAATCATTTCGCATAAGTGAGCATGCAAATGATCGCCCTCGCACTTGCGAAATGGGGAAGGACAATTTATAATGAATACTAGTCTTAGCTAAAGAAGCGAAGACGAGATCATATATTTGATCGATTATGAAGTATGTCCAAACTTCAAAAAATGCCTATCTAGAGCTGAACATGTGAACTACTAGAAGGTATAAAGAGGGTGACTATTTGATGGTGCGCAAGTCAAACACTTGGATAGCGATTGGACTTAAGTTCATATGATGTTAAGAGCAGCAACATGTGCAAGTTGAGTGAGAGCTCCATCATAATATGTATTCATACTCCATGTGCTTTGAGACAATCTCTTATGGGAGTGACTGAATGGGTCCCTACTTCATCACTGTGTGAGCCCATCTTGTTTCTTGTCACCTTTGGGACTCTGGACCATGTCATGAGGTGTAAACTTGATGATGCTACTTTAGCATGATATCCAAGCCATGAGAGATTCGATTTGTCGGAGCATATCCAGGAAAGCTGTCAACACCAAGCTGATTGATATGAGAGGCGGATGATCTAGAGATGCTTAATTAAATACGATCGCATGTTTGGGGTACACAACAAGTTGTTGAGTTAAAGGGTTATGCTAGTTCGGTGATAACTTAATATCAATATTTTCAGAACCGGATCGGGGATCGAACCGGTCAAGTTACTGGGTTACTGGGTCACTGGTTCGACCGATCGGACTGGATTAAAAAAACCGGTTGACCCGGAATTTATTGCATACATATATATATATATAATATCAATACATATTATATCAATATATTAAATAAAAATAATTTATAACAACATTTTACAAACTCGGTACAATTTATAAATAAATACAATCTATAATAATTTAACAATAAAAAATCAACAAACCTCTTGAACGAAACAAATTAAATCAAGATTCAAACTAACAAGAATTTAAAATTTAAAACCCCCCAAATATATTATATATTAATTGATAAAATAAATAATTTATAATGATATTTTAACAATTGTTGTCTTCATATATATTTTTTTAACAAAAAAATCCAAAGAAGATTGAAAAAACATGGAGAAAAGGAGAAAGAAATAGACGAAGAAGAAAATTTATTTTATTGTCTCTCCCACATTGAAAAAGTATAGGCAAAGCTTGAGCACTTTATCATAATTTAAGCACTTTCTCATGTCCCACATTGGAAAAAGATAAAGCAAGCTCAAATAATTGAGCCTATAAATATGCCTCTCCCACATTGAAAAAATAAAGGCAAAGCTTGGGCGTTTTCTTATAGTTTAAACACTTTCACATGTCCCACATTGAAAAAAGAAGAGGCAAGCTCAAACAATTGAGCTTATAAATATGTGATAGTTTGTTTAAGTAATTGTCCATGAAACACTTGCCAATATGTTTTTTTTTGGCATTTGTTTTTTTCTCTTTGTGTATTTCACTATATTATTTTTTAGTGAAATATATGTTTGATTAGTGAATATTAAATTATAATTTTATTTAAAAAAATAAAAATGAAATCGGGTTGACTGGCTATCGGGCAAACCAATTTTGGCCGGTTTTGACCGGTTTGCATCGGGTTTGACCGATGGGGTTTTTACCCCATGAACCAGATCGGACCCTTGGCTGGTTCCTGGTCGAACCGGTCAAACCGTTCGATTCGGTCTGGGTTTGAAAACACTGCTTAATATAACCTCATCGTTCTTTTCTCACTTGGTCGCACGTCTAACTTCCTGTATGAGAGGATGAACGTGAGATTGTGAAACTAAGAAGATGAGTAGTGGAGATTGAGTCAAATATATATGAGTGGAAGATGTTGACATTGGGTCGGGTTTGTGTACCCATGACCCACATGCATCTATATTTGCTATAAAGTTTGAAGTCTCCCAACTTAATGTTGGGATATGGATTCCTCTAGGACAAACAATATATAATAGAGTATATAGTCTTCTTAATACATGTTGGTATAAGGACTCATCAGAGAGAATTATATTTACACTCCCTAAACCTATGGTCTGTTTATACAAATAGCTCCTATCTTTTGTATAATTACAAAATTATCATTGGCAACCAAAAGCACGAGTACTTTATGTAATGATTTTGACTTTTGGGGGGTGTATGTGTAATTTTTAAAAAAATAGGGTTGGTTGTATAAATGATGTTGATGCTTTTGGTGGGTGTTTGTGCAATTATACAAAAGAAAGTAATGGTTTGTCTAAATAGATCATAAGTTAGGGGTGAAAATGTAACTATAACAAGAAATTCCTTCGCGGAGGGGCATTTTAGTAATTCAATCATGTTTCATTTCTTAGTTTTTTGTCCCGTAAAACCTCTGCAAACCCCTCTACTACTTGCTGTGTTCTCGCTCCATAGCCGTAGTCCGCAGAGCTTGCAAATGGCTCTCTCTCGTCTCCTTCAACCAAAATCAACCCCCCAAATTTGCAGATTAGGTCAAAATTGCAGAACCCATTTCACAAATTCCTATTCTGTCATTCGCTTCACCATTACAAGATCATTTCACATATATTGGTCAGAAAACGTCCTCGATTATACTGACTCTTGAAAGTTTTTTTTGCAGGTTTCTCAACTGCAAGAACAAGATGTTGCTTTTCACTATGTTTTAATGGCGACAAAGAGAGCCCACCAGAGTTGAAGAAAGAAGCTGCTGCAGAGGAGACGAGAATCACGGCAATAGAGCCATCTGTAGAAGAGTAGAGTATCTTTTGTTATCTTTTTTGTAGAAAATAATTACTAAATTTACTGCTGCAAATTACTTATTTTAGGTCTCCGTTGTGTTTAGTGGATATGTTGGGAAAGGGATTTTCTGAATGTTGACGAGATTAGTGACTATTCAGAATATGATCTTAAGTGTCAGTTACCAGTTCTAATGTTTAAAAACTTGGTTTTTCTTGTCTTGATGTTGAAGTAGTGCTGTATGTTTTCGAAAATGAAGTGGATGGATTCATTGTATATTTAATTGGTGAGCATTTGGATTATGTTTCTATTTCCATTCTCTGTAAGTTTCATTTCAAAGATGATTCCTAATATAGGAGTAGGAGCTAGGAGGTAGGTAAGAGAAGAGATACTCATGCGGGTACTGTCGTTTATGTGTACGGTGGAGAGCACTTGGTGGCCGCTTGAACCTATATGGTCTTTATTTTGTGTGCTACAACATCAAAAAGAAAATTGATTACTTCAGAGTCCAGCTATGTGTTTTTGTCTGCAATGCTGAACATGAGGAAGATCAAATTTTATGTTTGTTTTTTTGGTATATTTAATATTTATTTACCTTCACCTGTGTTTTTCGGTGAGGGGTGGGCGAATTGGAGCTTAAGGGGTGATTCTGTTTGAATTTGTGCATGTGTGTTTCCGTGTCTATTGAGCTGTTAAGTTTTGTGATGTCTTTGAAAGCATTTGTTTATATTTGCTGACCCTTTTCTGTCACTGACTCTAGGTCCTCGCAAGCAAAACCAGGTCTCTTCTCTATGGGAACGTTTATTAGAAACGAAGTGCGAGCATATGGTGGCACAACTAAGAAATTAACTGATCTATTCATGGAGAACAAGAACAGTCAAAGTGCAAAGAATGCAGAGAATGAGGGTAGAAATTTTGAGGAAGCAATCTCGGATGTGCTCATTCTCAAAAAACATAGGACCACAGAGTTTAAACATTTATCTCACTCATGCGGTCCCTCAACAAGTGGATCAGCAACCAGCTCACTGGATGGTCAGTTGAAGGAAACTTCTCCCAGTGAATGCGATTACACTCTGCCAGAATATGAAAACAAAAGCTATGAAGACAGCGAGAAGATGTCTTCTCCATCCACTAGTACCCAAAATGCACTTGATTTAAAAGATTGCTCTATGGAATTGGCTTATGATCAAGCAGCAGAGGAGATTGTTAAGACAAGTAGTCTCATATTTACCACTCAACCTTCTGAGCATTTAAATGAATCTCATAGGGAGGATGCAGAAAAACATTCTGACATAAAGGGTTTGATTGACTTTATTAGAAAGCAGGAAGAAGTACCATCTAACACACCTAATCGTTGTAGCAAAACTAGTCTTGTTCAGGAGAACTCGTTAAATGCTAAGTTGCAAAGATCTGACAACAATGGTAGATCCACTTTGCTGAATTTCCCAGCTGGAAATTCTGGAATTGAGGACGAGGAACCAAGTGTTTCAGACTTTAAATCCACAGATTCCACAGAGTTAAAAGCAAGCGTGAAGGTTTCAGTTCCCACAAGTAATAAAGGCCAGAAGCAGTTAACAAAGACTAGCCTTTTCAGAAACGAATTGGAGGAAAACAAAGTATTAATCAGATTCCTGCCTAGTCATGCAACAGAGTCTAACTTACTTAAGCATTTTAGTACTTGTGGGAAAATCTTGAAGGTTGAATTTCCTCATGCTGAAGCGCCTCTGTTCAAAACTGCTTACATTTATTTTGAGGTAAGTCATGAGCGACATTCTTCCTCGGGTCTTTGATCTGCTCTTGAGTATTGTTTACATGCTGTTCTGCTTTAAATTTGAATGGGAAAGCTGGTCCATCATGTTTCTCATGCAGATGATACTTGTGTTGACTCAATAATAGCTCATGTACCTTAACTTGTGCCATCTTCGTCACTGCTGACTGCACAAATATCTGTTAATTTGTCATTTATTTTGCATTCCATTATTTATTTGTTTGACTGCAGACCAGGGCAGGGCTTAAGAATGCTCTGGATAAATCTGGGGAGATTGTGTGTAATGGAGTTGTAAGTGTGGAATCGGCTGCTTCAGTGGAGAAAAGGACTCTGAGAATCCCTGTTCCTAGCTTGATTGGTGATCCCGATGTCCCAGCTGCATTAGTAAAGAACCCCACCAGGACGATAAAGATAGTACAGTTGACCCGTGAGATAAGCTCACATCATATTCAAGAAGCTTTAGCCTTCTGTGAGAGCAATGTGTCTGGTTATTTTTTGGGCTCAAATCCTTCTGTTTCTTATGTGGAGTTTGAGGTAACGTATTTGTCCTTACCTTCAGCAGGTTTATGTTCAGCTACTTTCATGATAAAATCTATCTATGGCTAAATCTGAACGATCTCTCCTTCTATAAGTCTTGTTAATCTTAGAATTAAGTTTAGCTCAAAACCTGGATCTTTTTGTTGCTGTTGAAATTTCTAACTATTATTGATCAGTCATTCAGAAGTTGAATTTTTTTTTTTCCAGACAGAAAAAGGCAAAGAAAGGGCTCTCGCCAAACAATCCATCAATGTTCTGGGAAGGCATTTGCAGATGCTAAGAATTGATTCCCCAAGAACAACAGTGGTGAGGATTTCAAACACGGAGTCCCTTAAGTTAAAGAGTATACTTCCCGTGTGCAAATCGATGGGAGAAATTATCTCGACCCTCGTTAGAGCTCCTGGTATCTTAGATGTGCATTTTGGACTTGCTGAATGGTCCAACATGTTAAAGATTCTTAACAGGTGATTACATCTGAATTTTGTTCTCTAGTTATCAAGAATTCAGCAAGCTAATCATGCAGTGAGTGCATTGTACTTGCCATGTAATTAGTTTATAGTCGTGTACAATCCGAGGAAAGCGACCAATCATATAGTAAGTATAATAGCGCTTGTTGTGTGATTAGTTGGTCGAGCTCACCCTTGATACGGACAAGAATTTTCCTCTAGTTACAGACAAAAGATGTACATAACATTAAGGCATAGCCACACTCCACACATGACACCCACAGATGAAAAACGGTTTATTTATGCCAACAGAGGCGCTTTAAATATTTATTCTATCCTATTATGATGATCATCTCCGTTTAGATTATTATGTTTCTGTACTTTGCAGACTGAACGGAATTGAAATAGAAGGTAGACGATTGAGAGCTGAGTCTGCTCCCGTTTTCCCTCCTGATGTACTATTAGCTCTGTGGGATCAACCAGAAGAAAGAAAGCGCTTGAAAGCCACATTGCAGGATTTGTTGCATAAACTTGGGGGAAACGCACTGGACTCGTCTGAATTAGTTTCTCTACAGAATGCTTTTGTAGATAATATTTGATGCCCAGGTAAGAGGAAAGAATCGACGTTGTAGCTATACAATTTTTTCATTCTCATATTCTTTATAGATCAGGAAAACATGATAATCATCAATGCAACTAGATGCCACAAGAAAGTAGTTAAGCCAAGTTATTGAAAAATTTATTAGAAGTTGTACCCTCATTTTCTTTGAAAATTCAGTTCCAAATGAAGCATCAAGGTGAAATCAAAGCCCAGGTCTTCTTACTTATATGCAAGCATTTATCATATTCCTGTTGGGGATACAGATGCTAGAAGCTTTTCAGTTAATGCTATACATTTTATTCATTTATCCTAAAAATTATGATTGTGTATACTAAAGTTGAATGAAAATGCAGTTTCAATGTTTAATTTGGGTAGATTAGATATAATTACGAATATTCCTTCATTGTTTAAAAAAATACCAGTATCCCCTGACGTTTGATAAAATTGTATAATCATTGGATAGAGGCATGACGTTATCAAATTTGCCATTGCTTAATGTTGCCCTTGCTTAATTTCAATTTTCTTTTTTAAAATAAGGCTCTCATACTCTGGCTTATAAATAAATCAAAAAATAAAAAATAACACAAAATAAAAAAATAAAAATAACACAACTTGCATATTTTTTTTCTTTTTATCTTTTAAAAATTGCTTGAGTCGTAAGTCGTGGATTGAGTCCATGACTCCTTCTCTTTTTTTCTTTTAAATAGATTTATTTATTAATCGTTATAATTATTAATTAATGATTATAATTTTAAATTATTTTACCGATAGTAAATTTATTTAATTTATTAAAGATAATTCCCAATCAATTATTACAAAAACTACGATAATTATAAATGTTAAAAATGATTGTTCGTCTCACATGTGTGACGGTAGTGGTGGGTGTCGAGGTCTTCTTATTTTTTTATCCACATTCTGTGTTGACTCGTTTTGTACAAAATCATCATCACCGGCATTAATATGCAATCGACTTGATGATATTGTAGACCATTGGATTCCACATAATTATGACAGCGTTCCGAATCCCAAATCGAAATAGCGTATCAAATACCGAACCAAAATATTTGGATCGAATTGGTAAAATTGAATTTATTGTGGTTCGATCTGATTTGTACCAAATTAATCAAAAACTAAAAAAAAAATTCATGCAATTAAGTAATAATATAATATTAATTTGTTGATTAATAAGTTATTGACTAAATTACATTGACACCCTCTGAAGTTAGGTTGAAATACGCAACATGCCCTATCTTTTGCAAAATTATAGTTACACCCCTAAGGTATAGTTGTAATTACAACTACACATCCTGTACAAAAGCAAAGCTTACACAAATATGCCCTGAAAAATATTACACTAACAACCCTCAGGAGGTGTAGCTATAATTTTATAAAAGACAAGAGGTGTTTGTGTAATTTGACTTAACTTTTAGGGGTGTCGATGTAATTTACACTAAATTATTTGTTAATAAAAAATTATAACCAATTAAGTATGTAATAATCATAAAATTATTTTATAAATACAACTATTTAAGATATTTAATATTATATTTATAATAATATACATTTTTGAATGTAATCGGTTTGATTCGGTTAATCGGACATAAAATATCAAAACTGAATCGAATATCGAAAATTTCAAAAACAAGATAACCGAATATTGAACTGAAATTTGTTTGATATTTGGTAAAAACCGAATTCGATTGGCCAACTCTACAACATCATCAAGTCGGTTATAATTAATGTCGGTAACGATGATAATGAACAAAAACACAAGATGTGGGTGAATAAATAAAAAGACCTTGGCCATGTGGGATGGACGGTCATTTTTAATATTTATAATTATCGTAATTTTTTTTTGGTATGTAAAATTTTAAATATATTAATAATTATAAGTTGAATATTTAAATTTATAATTATTAATTAATTAATAATTATAATGAATAATAAGAAACGAAATTAAAAAATTAAAAAAAAACAAAAAAAAAAACCAAAATTGTGGAGTCGTGGATGCTATCTGCAACTCCACAATAAAAATTGAAAAAAAAAAAAAAACACTTGTTGTATTTCTGTTATATTTTTCTTTGATTTATTTAAATATATAAGTCCTCATATTCTACCACTGATGATTATTTGAAACTGGAACATGAAATTATTTGTTTAATGACATTATAAAATGACGAAATTAAGTAGTAAATGTAACTATTTGGAGGCAGAATGAAGTGCAAATTAACAAAAGAACATACTCAACACCTTTTTCCAGCCACTAGTGAATGCTTAAATAATGCACCAAGAGTACATATCTGCAAATATACTCAAATTTCTGCAGTTAATTCAAGTACTAAGCTTACAATATAACATATCATTACAGCATATACTGACATTCTATTACCTAGTATCTTCTTACAGTAATAAAAGGTCTAGAGCTCAAAAGCATTCATTACCTTTCTTTGTGAAATGTGAGTTTGGAGCGGTAGGCAGCAACTTGTTTTCCAGAGGACTAAACAACTGATGATTCGGCCGCTGCATCGCCTTTACTGGACGCAAACAGGCTAAACGACCTCGTAGTTGGTTGTTGCAAATCGGGAGTTTGCTTGTCTGTGTTGTCGTCTCCTTAGGCACTTGGAGCACCCGAAGGATCCTATACATATAGCCATGTACGTTAGGGAAAGAGCAGTAATGGAGCAATAACGATCATAAATGAGATGTATGTAAGAAGACCTTGTTCCCCTACCCCAAGAATGAGAAACGTGAAGGCTTTCTGGTCAACCACAAGATGGATTTCTATCAACTTCCGCAGGTCAGCAAGAGTGGAGTCTTTCAAAACCTTCAATGTAGTGATAAACTTTTCGGGATTTTCTTTTGATGCGTCCCATTTCACGTATACTTCGATATCGTTAGAGGTTTCGCTTATCGGGTTGTGATTCTCCTTCATGTTCTTTCCAAAATCCTGTTCTCTGAGGTTCTGATCTATTTTAATGCCTGAAACCAGAATATCTCTGGAGATACTCTTTGAAGTTGGGAGGTTTCGTTCACCATTCTTGAAGTAGAATCTTCTGAATTGATCGTTGATGGATCAGTCATGGAATCGGTTTTTCTCTTTTTAGCAGGCATAGGAGTGCTTTTGTGCTGAGAAAGTTCTCTGTAATTTCCACACTGAGTGAAAATATTTTGAATCCTCATTTGACGAGACAAGACTGCATCATCCTCAGGATTCTCATTAGACAATTCTCCATCATTCGAGCTCTGGATTTTGACTTGAAACATTGCGTGTACCGATTATCTTTTCTGCACTTCATCGTCGAAGAGATCATTCTTATATTCGTCCTCATTTTCGCTCTCTTCTTCCTCATACACAGTGGTCAAGAATGCCTTACTGGGAAAACCATACATCCCTTTGCTGGAAATTGGTTTATGCTTTATGAATCACATTTGTCTCCGTGTCAAGATCTGTCCAAATCCATGGACTTAACCATGTCCGAATCCTCAGAACACGCCTCCAACAGTCTTGTCATAAACCCACCACCTTCCACGTCTACCGATCCACTCCTAGCCCCAACCCTCGACAATATCAGTTCAGACTCGATATCCTCCAAGCACTGCCGGAGCATTTCAACCTCTCGTTGATACATCCTTTCTTCCATCTAACTACTTCTCCATCTCAACAAACTCTTCTACCATTTTCTGACATTCTCGTATTGTCCTCTGCAGCTCACTTCTCAGCATCCACGTCCGCTCGTTTACTTTCGTATTAATCTGCTCCTCACTAGCTCCACCTCCTCTTCCTTCTACCTATCAAGTTTTCCTCTTAGCAAAGAAACTTCTTCTTTCCTCAGCTCTTTCTGAGCCTCATCTCTCCCTTCTCCCTGATCTTGTTCTCATTCTGTAATTTGCTGATGAACTGGTCTAGAGCTGCTATCCTCGATCCTAAAAGAACATCTGATGAAGAATCCTCCACACCCTTTTCCTTAACCGGTGTATGAGGACCACCGACGATACACTTTGCCTTTGCACTGTACTCTAAAGTGGCAATCATTTTATGTAACTCCTTTTGATCCAGGCTCGCACATAGTACCATCAGAATCTTCGACTTATCATCCTCAAACGAATCCTGTTCAAAATATCAAAAACTGATGTCGGAAGCCAACAAAAGATTCATCAACCATAAAACGTCAGCTTATTGCTTATGGATAGATAACAAGAGATACCTGAAGAAGCATGGTTAACTTGCTATCTCTGAACGGCACATGAGAGTCACCATACGCGATTGACTCAACCACTCTCTTCAGTGCTATATTACCTTGGTTGATCTTTGTTATCTACTTACAGAGTAGAAACTTTGGATAATAATGGAAGAATATTACATCTAATCACAGACATTTAACAGACAATGTAACAAAATGAACCTGCATTTTTGCTTCCAATCCTTTTTGACCAGCTTGTTCTATGTTTTTTGAACCAACCATGTTGACAAGCATAAGCCGGCCTCTGAAAGTCGGAACATCAACAATCATCTGTGGAATGTGAAGAAAAAGGAGTCTGCATAAGATTGGATTTACATATTTCTAATCTGTTCAAATGATGAAAACAAGATTGCAAGATCATACCATCCAATGGCTTCTAGAGCTTCTTTCATTTGCAAAGTGTACTTCTAACTATTCTTCTCTTCTCCACTTTCTTTATCTCTTTCAGTATCTTTGCAGCCTCATTTCCTGATATAAAGGTTGCATTTTTCGGCTTCTTTCCCATCACCTCAAGTCTCACCTGGACAATACAAAATATCAAGAACGGCTAATTAACTTCATTGCCAGAACGACCTCAAAGATTGATAGACGAAGCAACCTAAATTGCCCGAACAAGCATAGCAAGATTTCTTTTTCCAGTTTAAAAGCTAAGGGTCGCGAAACACCATTTAAAACCACCTTCCAACTCATTGTTCAAGGGAGACGGATAAATCAAGCTGAACTGATTAATAATAAAAGCCTTCCGTTTTTATACCAATTGTCTTTCTTTACGTTTGTTGCAAGTGTTTCGTATTAATTCAACACCAATATATTGATGCAGAGTAGTTATAACTCATAAGACTTTCTGACACTCCCTGAACAAAGTTCTTCAACTAAATCATGAATCATACTAACATGAAACAACTAAGTTAAGCATCAAATCAAACTAAGAAATTACTATTCATTCCCATGTTCATCAGAGGATCAAAACAACTCAGCGAACAACATTTAAAAGTATCTTCCATCTTGCTGTTCAAGGGAGTTTGATAAATCAAGTTGAACTGAACCTTTATTTTATACCAATCGCCTTTCTTTTACGTTTATTGCAAGTGATTCGTATTAATTCAACACCTATACATTGATGCAGAGTAGTCCTAACTCATAAGATTTTTTGACTCTCCCTGAACAATGTTCTCTGTAGGAAATATTGCATATATGTGAAGTACATTAACACATATTGCACATAATCAGTTCCGGTGATTACCTCAATGGTATGATATTTCAACACGCAGCGGAATTAACTTTGACACTCGGATCTTTGTGGCTCGTCTACAAGCTTCCTACGATCTCTCTTGGGTCTGCAAGCACGCCCTACGAATCCACGTGTCTCCTAGCACGAACCTTCTCGGCCTTGTCACGATCGCCCTTCTCTCGCTCCACGTAGATCGCTACCAGAGCTATCCACTAGAGTTTACACGCCTTAAACCCCCGGAGACTTGTGGTGATACTCCAAGAGAGAACAGAGAGAGTATTTGGCGAGAGGCTTTGGGAGAGTGTACGTCGAATAGTATTGTATTTTTCATTCCATAGAACCACCCTATTTATAGGTGTGCACGAGAGGAGTCCAACCCTAATACAAACTGTAGGGACTACAGACTCTTCACACAAGAGGAGTCTTCCCTAACCACAAGTTTGGGAGACATCAAACTCTTTAAATATGGATGATATTTAATATCTCCCACTCATACATATTTGACATAGCCTCTCCAATCCAAAATATCTCATCTCCCATCCCCTCTTTCATACAGGGAGTAAGGCGTGCGACCAAGCGAGAAAAGAGAAAAACATGAGGAGAGTTATATTAAGTCATCACCAATACTAACATAACTCATCAACTCCAAAAAAACTCGCTGTGTACCCCAAACCTCGTGGACACACTTGATCAAGCATCTCTAGATCCCTCAACAAATAGAGCATGCTTGACCCTCTCAGATATGCTTCTACGTTCATGACTAGTCAGACATATTCCGACTAAGTCGCCCGGGCTATGAACAATAGAACATAAGTGCGTCACCAACTTGGTTCTTCCTCGGCCTCTCACATCAATCAGTTTGGCCTTGACAGCTTTCCTAGACATGCTCCGACAGACCGCATCACTCGTGGCCATTGGAAAGCATGCTAAAGTAGCATCATCAAGCTTACGCCTCATGACATGGTCCTGAGTCCAAAGGGTACAAGGGATTGTATGGGCTCACACAGTGACGAAGCAGGGACCTATTCAGTCACTCCCCATTGTAGGTCGTCTTAACGCACATGTAGTATGATCACATGCTATGATGGAGCTCCCACTCAACTTGGGCATGTCACAGCTCTCAACATCATATGAACCTAAGTCCAGTCGCTATCCAAGCGCCTAACTTGCGCACTACAAGACAGTCACTCTCTTAATGCCCTCTAGTAGTTCGCACGTTCAGCTCAATAATAGGCCTTTTATGAAGTTCGGACATACTTCATAATCGATCAAATATGTGATCTCATCTTAGCTTCTCTAGCCAAGGCGACTATTCATTATACATTGTCCTTCCCCACTTCTCAAGTGCGAAGGTGATCATTCGCATGACTCACTAGTGCGAGATGATCTTTCAAGTCTCATCCTGCTCGCTATCGCAGCGCCAGGGCGATTACCCGTGTGAGAGGGCCAATCAGGGCCTAGTGACATTTCATAATTCAGTACCAATCTTATGTTCTCACAAGTCATAAGAATCAAGTTCTACATGATCCTTTACCACTAACATGCCTTCATCAATACCAAGGCTTGGTAAAAGGGATGAGCGCTCATATCGCTCGTAGAACATGTTGGAGAACAATTGATTATGCGCATCAATAATATCTGGCATCTGTATACTAGGTCCTCCAACAATACTTGGCGCCCAAATGTATACAGAGTTTCGCTATGTGCATTACATATGTATCATGACCAGATAGTTTTTAGCCTGATCTTAGATTACTTTCATAGATCACTTTGTTGCATCACGATATGTGCATCAAGGATCACTTTGATATCTACTCACCATTCTAATTATTGAGCACAGGACTAGTTGTGCGCACATATTGCGCATCAATCATTCTACAGCGCCCACGAACACATCATTTCTTTTCTTCTTTCAATTTAAGGCATCTCCCTTAACTAAGAACACTGTGGTTATGGAGTATCAATTAGGATAGTACGATATGTATACAACTTTAGTGTCTGAACACTAAGTATGCATCATACTTGCTCCATGTCCATGCGAAAGACTGCCACTCTATTTGGCGATATCTCCACATCACTTCTAGCCATCAAACTTATTCGCCCGCATCGGATGAGAGCTAATTCTCTCACAATTTTGACATATCTGGTGGTCATCTCGATCATCGTTAAGCCTATCAAATGATAGCTCGATGGAATCGATATTATCACTACATGGGCAATAATTCAAGTTATAAATGGAGCTTGCAAGCACCAAACTTGCGCTTGCCCCACAACTAGAATTAACTAGAAGATCCACATGATCATCATGTCCACTACTTAATTGGATATGTCAACTATCATCAGCTGGGAATACCTAGGTGAAAGTGGCGATAGAGGCTATGGCGAGTTCAGACAAATCTCACCATCAAGGAGAATGTCTCAAAACTACACCCCTCAGTGGGCGTAAATATTTCGCCGTCAGTTGACCTTTATACGTATCTACTTTGCACTTGACCTTTTAGAAACCACATGTTTCAAAATGATCTTGCACATAGATAGAAGATCAACCTTGTTCTTAGTCATTAGGCTTATCAATTTTAAGCACTTGTCCACCAGAAGTGTTATGTGAAGTCAATTCTTGACTCATCAATATCCATCAAATACTTGTGGAGGATACCCATTCAGTCTCATATAGACGAGGGGGAACATTATTAATGTTCACTCCTTATTTGTGGAATTTGAGAATCCTTTCTCTAGTCAGACGTTCCCACTGACTTTTGAGTCGCTTCGATTATTTCTTGCAACTAAAGATGAATAAAACATCATCATTGCAGAGAAATGAGCGCCTCTCTTAAGAATCTTTCACTCTCATAGTTAAGACTTTATTGACCTCACTGATCTCAAAAAAGGTCCTTCTAAAGGGATCTATATTGCGCGACTAATTTTTCCATGAACCCTTTGTTCATATCTTGCCAATTCGGTAGGTACATGCCATATGCTTGCTACCATATTAACAAGAGTTGGAGAACTTCGTAGAGGCACTTTATCATGTTGTAGGCTGCATTCGAAAATTGCATCTACCCAAGTGAAATGCAAAATGGTCTTGCGCCATTTAAATTCTAGACATTTCTAGAAATGTTAGATTCTTTTCCTTTTGCAAGCTCGTGCAGCCTGCTAAGAGATTAGAATCCTGATTCGTTTGCAGTTTTATATTCCTCAGTATTTGTCCAACATAATCAGACATGGTACTTTCGCTCCTTATCAGTACATGGAACCATGATATTCACATCCTTTAATTCTCTACCCTTGTCAAAAATCGCTGAAAATAGCGCTTTTCAACTAGTGAGAAAGGTGCACTGATCAATAGCGTGAGAAATACTATTGCATCATTTCATGCCTCATACTCATAAGTCCGCATTCATTTATTGGACAAGTTTTAGTGGTTTGATAAAACCTTCCTTTTTTTCCAGCGAACTCTTTTCGCTTGAAAAAAATTTTCAATCAAGAGTAACCTTTTAGCGAGTGAACCAAGTGGCCTCTTCTAGCTAACATAATCTTCCTCGGGGAGGTTGATTTTAGCGAGTGAACCAGGTGGTTTTTTTCTAGCTAACATGGTCAATCTCAAGGAAGAATAACCTTTAGCGAATGAACCAAGTGGCCTCCTCTAGCTAACACAATCTTCCTCCGGGAGGTCGACTTTAGCGAGTTAACCAAATAGTTTGTTCTAGCTAACATGGTCATTCTCAAAAATCTCATATGCCATGACACAAGAAGTGAAAGAAGAAATGTAAATGATAGTAAAAAAATGCATCTTAAGATGGATAAGTCACAACACACAACAAATGTCCTAAGAGTGCTCTTAACACGATTAGACTATATCGGATAACTAGTGCCTTTTGCACAACTCTTTAGAGTAGCTCCATTGCTTTTTATATAACTCTTGAAGAGTACAACTCATATCAATAAATGAGTGTGGGGTGGCACTTCCAGCATGCCTCCTCTTGTGCGCTATGCCACAATACCGATAATAGTCATTTTGCTCAATCTCGAATTATATGTGCTAGGTCTTGCCATATCTACCATCCATCTAAGGAGAGAATTGGAGATCCTGACAAACTTAATGAGAGAGCATTTATTTAGTTAAACTTCCTCTCGGTTCAATTACGAGTGGAGTAACTAATTTCCCATAGCACTATGACAATTGTTGGTGTCACTTGCTTTAGAAAAAAATGATACAATTATCACCTCGTGGATCAAGTTTTCAATCTTGCACTTATCGTGCTACTCTTTGTTTGATCCAACAACACTTTAGTTGGTTCAACATGAGTAACAAGTGCATCTCTTTTGTGTTTCAACCGATAAAAAAATCAAACCTCAAGTTTGGTGATTTTGGTTGAACACATAAATATCCATAAGTCAACTCAATTAGCAACTTAAGGATGAGTGAGCTCATATTCAAGAATAGAGCTTGACAACTCTCCAATGAGATTCTTTAGTTTGCAGCTTAACCAATAAAAGCGCAAATATTTTCTTGATCCACCATTAATTGTCAGCGTCTAAGTCGCGACAGTATTAGACAATTATCCATCTCAACATTTAATAGACTCAGAAAAATGGTGAGTTAATCTAAGATCTCTAGGTGTGCGCAAAAAATATAGTACTGATATTCTATTCTAGATCCAAGTAAATTATTTATTATTTCTTTATACCAGTAGAATCGAAAATTTTGCCACATGGCTAGTAATCATCTCCCACTGAGTAAAAAGTCATAATAAACTATTTACTGATCACGAATAAAATAACTCTATGTCCAAAAAAAATTCTACGTGCATGTCATAAGCGATATGAATAAAACAAAATAATAAATAGCCCCGCATGGGCTACACTAACATTTGGTGCATCATGTTGAGATAATTTGGCCCTATGGTGGTAAATAGCGAAACATATCCCACAAAAAAATTACATGGCCTCCAAAAAACGGCCTAAAAATACATTTTTCAAAAAAAATGAAATTACATTGATGTAACGCCTACTACATTATGCTAAAAGAAATCACATCCAAGGCCTACTACATCAATCTAGAAAAATTGGGGATACCGCAGTAATTACCACCATATCACAAATTATCTCCACAAATAATAAAAATACTCACATAATGCATGAGCACCCAAATGTTAATGTCGATATATTCATAGCACAAAATCATATTGCACATATTCAATAAGAATGCAATAAAAATATACTATTACGCAATTATCTAGGCATGCATTCATGTAATAGGAGCACTTATTAGCATATTTGAATCACAAAAATATGCTAGCATAAATTGCAATCACAAAAAATATTGCATAAATTGCAATCACAAAAATATTGCAATAATAAATAATCAACATGTCATAAATTGCAATCACAAATATTGCAATAAATAAATACACATTATTTTTCTAAGCCATGCTCCAATTTTCTACAACACAAAAAAAAGGAGAAAATATAAATATTTAGACTTAGAAAAAAAATAAAATAATATTTTCAACAACCCGAAAGGTCGCCCCATCAAATATAAATTTTCAAAATATATATATATATATGTTTTTATTGAGAAAAACGGATTTTTAAAAAAACTGGAAAAAAACCCGCAGCCAAACAAAGCCTTAGCCGCGAGCCAGCCATAAGCTAGCCATGAACAACAGGCTCGGCTCGGCTCGGCTCACAAGCCAACCAAGAGGCATTAAACTCTACACCCAGTTGGCGCCAAGTCAACGCCTAGTTGGTGCCGAATCAGCGCCCAATTTGCGCCTAGTCAGCCATCATGGGACCCGCACCCAATTGGCGCAACATCAGCAACCAGTCAGCACGTCTCCGGGGCCGGCGACGCGTTTCCGGCGACTCCGCCGGCCAATTTCCGGCGACAACGTATTTTCCGGCGAAAAACTTCAAAAATTCATATCTAACTCATTTTAAATCCGTTTTCGATGATTCAAATGCCGTTTCGAACCTCTTTTCATGCTCCACAATATAGCATAAAAAATAATTAGGAAAAAACAACAGATTCAGATCAGTTTTTTTCAAAGAAAAACGATTTTCAGAAACTAGGGTTTGATTTTTTTCTCACAAACCACCCATCTGATTTTCACCAAATTTTAACTATATGATCTCCACAAATAGATCTACATATGGTGAAAAAATCAACGAAAAAACTCATGCTTTCATGGTAAAAACGAATTTTTTTTCAAAAATACAAGCATACAAAAGACTTTCGCGATTGATCAGGCAAATCAAGCGAGACTAAGCCGTAGTAGCTCTGATACCACTGTAGGAAATATTGCATATATGTGAAGTACATTAACACATATTGCACATAATCAGTTCCGGTGATTACCTCAATGGTATGATATTTCAACACGCAGCGGAATTAACTTTGACACTCGGATCTTTGTGGCTCGTCTACAAGCTTCCTACGATCTCTCTTGGGTCTGCAAGCACGCCCTACGAATCCACGTGTCTCCTAGCACGAACCTTCTCGGCCTTGTCACGATCGCCCTTCTCTCGCTCCACGTAGATCGCTACCAGAGCTATCCACTAGAGTTTACACGCCTTAAACCCCCGGAGACTTGTGGTGATACTCCAAGAGAGAACAGAGAGAGTATTTGGCGAGAGGCTTTGGGAGAGTGTACGTCGAATAGTATTGTATTTTTCATTCCATAGAACCACCCTATTTATAGGTGTGCACGAGAGGAGTCCAACCCTAATACAAACTGTAGGGGACTACAGACTCTTCACACAAGAGGAGTCTTCCCTAACCATAAGTTTGGGAGACATCAAACTCTTTAAATATGGATGATATTTAATATTCTCGAACAAAATCAAGAATCATACTAACAAGAAAAAACTAAGTTAGGCATCAAATCAAACTAAGAAACTACTATGCATTTCCATGTTCATCATATGATCAAAACACACTCTGCAATGCCACCTACAAATATTTTGTTTCACATCATTTTGTATGATGACAATTGATCAAAATCTCAAATAGAAAAGAAACCAAACTAAAAAAATATCATCACCTTAGAAGCAGAGCCACCCTTGGCCCATGCAAGACTAAACCCTACACCATTATTGGCTGATGAAAGAAGATCACAAATTTCTTCACTGTAAATTTCCAAAACAGTTTCCTGAACAAATGTCCCTAACCCCAACTTCTCTCCATCTTTTTCCACCCCTTCAAAGAATTGTACACAATCCCGGGTTGCTTCAAACAACCAAGCGTCATATGACTCTTGCCCAAACTCGTCGTCGTAATCATACATTTTTGGCCTAGCTTCACCCCATTTATCCTAGACTCTGACAAATTTCTTGTAAAAACCCTTCAAGATCATCCTCTTTCGACACTGAAACTCCATCAAGATTAAAATCCATGTACCTGATATCCGTTTTCACTCTCAGGGATTTGCCATCACCATCGATTTGTAGAGCTGAGAGGTTCCCACTGGGCTTGTTCTTATGTTCCGAGTGGTCTTGGATTATGCCTATAACTTCCACCCAGGTACTCAAATGGGCCAGAGGCGACGGTGGTTTCTTTGGGGAAGTTCAGGCGGTGCTTTGACTGTGGGGTCTTGGATTAGCGGTGAGTTGCATTAGAGAGATTAGAATTTGACGACGGCGTAGGAGCCATGGATCATATTGATGAAACTAAAGAACCCAGAATTCCCACTGTTATTCTTCTCCAGTATAATAGAAACTCGAGAATTTGAGCGAATTCAAGAAGAAGAAAGAGGAAGATTCAAGAATTTTAAGAGGGCCCTTTATTGCAATAGAGAAAGATATGAATGAGAAGAGAGAAATTCTCGGAAGAGCCAAAAGTGAGAAGCGTTCAACGAATGGAAAGAAGCAATGTTTACTGATTTTGAATTAAAAGTAGCCGTTACCATTTCTAATGTCTACTTTTTGTAAGCCTAGAAGCTCTCGTGGTATCATTTAGGAAGCTGCGGGGCCTGATCAACTTAGGCCGGATTGGACAAGCAATAAATATATATTTTTATTAATTATTTTACTTTTATTATAATAATTTTAATTCAAATTTTTAGAAATGGATGTATAATGCATACAAAAAAAAAAAAAAAATGATTCTCTTTTCCATTTGCAAAGAAGAAAACTTTGTATTCTTGCAACTTCAAGGGGCAATGTACTTTGTTGTCGGATATAAGTGGATGATAGTGCGTAAATCTTAAAAAGAGGATAAGATTAGAAAAGGATTAGCAATCCTACACTTGTTTGTATTGTCAAATTGATAAAAGTATGTACATATATAAAAATACAAAATTTACTACATAGGATAAAACGCGTGATGTAATGCAAAATTCAAAACATAATGTTAAGTAAACGATGTAATAATTTATACTATATTTAGAAATAAGCAAGTTTCAATATGGTGTATCTTCTTCAACACCCGATCATGTGCAAACCACCCCTTCTGATGAAACCTAGACCCCCAACTTCATCTCCCTCTCAATCTCATCATGTGCAACTAAATTCAACCTTTAGAAAAATATATTACGATAATTTTCAAATTTCACTTATATAATAAATGACAATATTTAATTGCTTTTCTTTATGCTTCTTTTCATCATTATATATAATATTTAGGGGGTAAAAGATGGCATTACAAAATTGGCGAAAAGGGGGTAGGGGTAAATCTTAAGCCGTTAATAAAAAATTCACAAAATTCATTATGCTAATACATCATAAAATTGAGGGAGGGAGTTTGACATTAATTAATACATGGAACTTTCACATATGACTAGAATTCTTGGTCAGAATACAATCTCACCATGCACATATGCACATAAATATAATTCAAACTCAAAAGAAACAATGGTAAGTTTTTATAAACACAAAAAAAAAAAAAATGGCAAGTTGTATATATCCTGGAGGTAAAAACCCTATTACACAATTGGTTGTATAGTCAATACTACAACATTATTACAATGAATATAAGGTTAAATTGGATTTTTAATTAGTCCACCAGTTGGGGGTGACACTTTCAGAACATTCAATTCCGGAGGTGGAAATTTGGTCTAATATTTTTAATTTGTGAGCAATTTAAGGACTCCAGCTACCGAAGTCATCAAATGTAGTCGAAATATGTTGATGTGTACATTTTTAGAGTTTTGAAAAGGGGATTTGGTTGACTAACTAAAAATTTAAAATGCCCGGGCCACATATGCATGATGATGTTAAGAAAATCTCCCTCTTTTAACCCCAAACACGCCCACTCCTCCCCCCATTCGAGCCTAATTTTCTCCACTCCACACCCACTTGAAACTGAAGGGACAAGCGGATTCGCCCGGAAGCGCAAAAATGGAAAATTGCATAAATTAAAATAATTTAATCACCAAATCCCAAGGAGTGTACCTTTGAGTGCTCAACCGGGTGTTCGATGTAGGATGTGATAATATTGAGAATAAATATATATTGATCACATAGAGCATAGACATAGAACAAAATACTAAAATAGCGTAAAAAACTAAGATTACCTTTGTAGTTAAATTGCTTGCACGACTACTAGCGTTGTTCCTGTCCGAATATGCTCACTAAGTTCAAACGTATGAACTCTCTAGAGTAGTCCACACCACACCGGAAGAGATCACATTTTTCTTGCTAGAGAAAAACGGATCTAGAGTACATAGTTTAAGAAACTAGAACACTATTGAATTAGTGTCTCTTCTTGAACAAGCTTTGTTCTTCAAGATGATCCAAGATCAAATGAAGAACAAAGTGGATTTGTATGAGAGTAGAGAGGGGCCAAAAATTGAGAGGAAAAATGTGAGGTGTATTTTTCTTCTTTTTCCTAGAAAAAGATGAAATGTGATTCTCTTGCATTGATGATTGTATATACTCATATATATACAAAATTAATGTGATTATTGAAATGTGTCTAGGTTCATCAAAGAATGTCTAGATACATCCCAATCAATCCCACTAATTCATCAATCAAGCCTACCATCTCATAAGGTATGATTTAATCATATCAAATGAGAAAGGCTTGATTGGAACTGATTTGTCCCTTACCAAAAGGGACAAGTCAACCTCACCAAGGCCTTGTATGGCCGATTTTTACCTCTCCAAGAGTGGTAATTTCGGCCATACCAATATTGGGAAGAAGTCCAACTTCTTCTCATTCCAAAAGTGGAATTAACACACCTCTTGGGTCAAAATTTAATGGACCGGGTTTTATTGTAATCCAATTACAACGAACCAAAAATTAAATCCCATTCAATTTAAGATCCACTTAAATAATTCCCATTGATCTTTTAATCCAATTAAAAGACCCAATTTTCTGACTCTCTACATTGACTGATAAATCCCATTTACCGATCAAACGAGGGCCTAATACAATATCGGCCCGTCCATCGAATGGACAATCCCTTAAGTAATCCAATTACTCATTATCCTTTGAAATTGACTCCAAGTCAATTTGTTCACCTCCTCGGTGATTTGTGTGTGACCCTTTAGGTTCACCCTCAGCTAGACTTGGGCCCGTGCCCAACATGAGCCCGTTACCATGGGTGGCCGTCTAGCAACGATCCATGGCACTAGAGAGTAGGTGAATATTTAGCGTGAACATTTAGGCGCCGATTCCGTACGGGTACGGTCCTTCCGTCTACCGTCTCCTGACCTTAGTCTAGGGTATGGAATTGGGCGTCGGTTCCCATCCTTGACTAGGCATCTATGCTTAATACTCGAGACCATGCATGCCTCATTGCATCGACACAGGAAACCATTTCCTGTTCGACCAACCACTGTGGTCATAGGTTTAAGCAGCATGAACCTGTCTCCGAGTGCATAGGAGATACCTCTGTCAGTATACTGACAGGACACAGATCCTCTTCTTGAAATCCACCGTCCTCGCTACACATTCTGACTGCACTGGACAAGGCTTATATAATGATCATCTTACAGAATGACCACCTCTCGCCAGATCCAAAATACTCATTTTATTCATTACATAATAATACATTACATCAAGTTGTCAAATAGGTTACAAAATGCCAAACCTATTGGCTTTCTGGTCACGTATTCTAATAGAAACTTTGTTGCTTGAGGAAGCTTTGAAGATGTCTTCGATGGCTGGTTGGACTACATGCTATTGTGGCAAGGCATCATATATATGTGCACCTCGTGGACCGAGCAAAACCCAGGGAGGCACTTTCAAAGATGTGAAGATTACAAGGTAAGATGAAATACTTCATTCCTCAAGAGTTTAAACAATTTTTGTAGCCCTCGAACGCGAACAACTGCAGAGGGTTTTGGGTTTGACCCGCCAGTTCAAAATTTGATAATGAAATTCCATCATAACTATGGATGGGAGTTTCAGCACATATACCGAGGCATGGCCTGCCATCACTTGCTAACAAATGGTTGGGGCAAGTTCGTCAACAATAAACGCCTAATCGTGGGAGATTATGTTGTTTTTATGAGGAAAAATTTGAGAAATGAGTTGTTTACTGGAATAAGGAGAGCCGGGAGATTCAGCGGCAACAACTGTTCGCAGTAATGGTGTGGTGTTGGAGGTGATAAAGAATTCGGACAAAGGACTAGCATTCTAAGTGGTGCATTATGCTAGGTTTGGATCGCTAGATTTTGTAGTGAGTGCGGAAAAGGTCGAGGATGCTTTGTGAATATGGAGCGCAGGAGTGTGAGTGAATATGGCAGTGGAGACTGAGGATTCATTTGGGATGACATGGTCCTAGGGAACAGTTGCAATTGCTGCATTGTCGGGTAGTGGCCGTGGTGCAGTTATTCCTGGCGCATGCTTAAGGTAACATGGGATGAACATGAAACTTGTTGAATATGAAGAGAATGAACCTTTGGCGAAACTATATTTCGTTAATGTCACATCTTCATTCTACATTTCCTCGTCCTAAGAAGTTCAAAGCTTTGAAAAATCCAGAGATGATAACTGATGGATAGGATGAATTTTACTTCCCTATCACAGAATTAGCTCGATCAATGAGAAGACATATGAATTCGTCGATAGTCACAATTATTCTCCTTTTCTTGCAAGCATGCAGGGAGCCAGGGGAGATCAGTTTTGTGTACCCAACTCATCCAATTCCGAGAGGGGTACATTCTTCCAAATGTTCACTCAACTTCTTAACAATCACACATAACTAGAATTGAGAATTATCTCAACAGTACAAAAAATTGGAACTCCACAATCTGAAAATTTATCACCTTGTACTTAGAGCAGTAGCATTCATATTAGTAGTTTTCATCTTGTTGCCATGCAAGGAAACAATCTTCAACAAAAAATTGTGCAAATTCATTTCAGTTGTTTGGAAAGATTATCCATGCATCTGATTCGGTTGAAGGTGGCTCCAAAGCTAACAATAGCAGTAAAAATGGTGAAATGAACGATGTATTTAGAGAGGGAAGCACTTTTGGCAATCCATTTTCGAGGCAAACTAGTGTGGCAGAGCCCACCTCACGTATGTGGATGGCGTCTTAATCTTCACTAACGCCAATGGATGCAGCCTTACAACGGTTGTAGATTTTCTTGACGACTTTGCTTCAATGATGGGACAATGCATCAACATCTCTTAAAGTCCATTCCTAGTGGCACTGAAGGCCCCATCCTTGATTATTTGGAGGGATAAGGGGGTGACCAGTTTTGTTCATAAGCATTTTCTGTGGGTTGGAAGGAGGCTGAGCTCTTTGAATCGTTGATTGGGGCGATAGCTTCAAAGGTGGTGGGATGGAAAAAAAGGTCATTCTATTCGGTGGTCGTATACAATTATCAAGTTAGTGCTTTTGTCGATGCATATCCATCTTTTGTATATGCTTAAGCCGCCTAAAGGTGTGGTTGTGAGGATAGAAAAGCTGTTGAATAAATTCTTCTGGGGATCATACGGTTTCGGAAAGAAGGCTTCACTGGGCATAATGGGAGTGATTGTGTTCCCTAGTGGCTGAAAGTGGACTCGGTGTTCGACATTTCTAAGATGTGATTGATGTTTTCTCCCAAGAACTATGGTCACGCTTTCGGGTTTTTAACTCGTTGTAGGCGACTTACATCAAAAAAATAATAATTATAAGCTATCATGCCCAACCTCCACAATAGCTATCATGTTCTTTAATTTGTTCATCAGATGTTAATAATTGAAAGTCAAGTGGGGGTTTAACCACGGTCTCTACTTCTATGGGAAAACGAGTTTTTCCTATGATAGGAATACCCCAACCCTTCAGATATAGATTCAACTGTGCAAAAGGGCCATGGTCAGATTGCATGTGATGGAGTTGCTCCACATAGCCATTCTCGAATTAAATCCTCTAATCCAAACTGCATAGTGCTCTGTCTAGCTTAGCACTACACAACATCTCCTCACGGTGTCCCCTACTACATGTAAATTTGCTCCCAGAGTACCCAAGATCCACCAACTCTCTTTCCTTCGCTCTAGACCCACCCCTAAAATGGAACTCTACCCGTTCCAACCAAGGAACAAGCAAGAACGCTTTTCTCTTGGGGCTCGTCTACACCACATCGACCTAGAGCTTAAGCTTATTTTTATATTTTAGTTCCTTTGATTGATTTATTTCTAAACCAAAACCTTCCCCTTCATTCCATTCAGCCTTACTATTCTTTCAGGAAAACTCCTGAAGTTACGTCTTTTAGTATGAGGACTCAAGTCATGTAGTTGGTATTCTAATTTTCACCTTTTTATAGTATCTTCTAGCACCACCCAAATCCAACTTATCACTAAATAGGTATAGATTGGTGAAACACAAATTATTTGAGTGTACATAGGTAAATTTGGCCACACTTCCTCTAATGTAATTAGGTATAGGGCAATTACACGCATTAAGTTTGCCAGCATAGTAATAAGTAATTATAGTGGCAGTTCTATCAACGAACTGAACCTGAACATAATACAAAAGTTAACAAAACACATTAAAGGCTATAAAGAAAAGCACAAAAACCCATGGAACATACATCAATTGAACCTGAACATAATCTAAAGTTAACAAAAAGCATTAAAGTCAGTAACAAAAGCGGAAAAACTTATAGAACAAACATCAACAACAATAAACATATAACTCCACTTGTTTGCATTAAAGAAATATCAACAATAAAAAATAAAAATTGCAACAAACATGCACATGGGAGAAGGGGATCATTCATGTGATGTCCGTAGAATTTTTATTCATAATCGAGGGGCTAATTAGTAATTATTAAGAAAATCTAATTTAATTATAAGTCATAGGTTAAAATTATAAATATATTAAAACTTGAAGGGACTAAATTGAAGCTTTATTAAATATTTGTGGTCAATACATAAATATATGGAAGTTGAGGATTAAATTGCAATTTTAATAAAATTATTAAAAAAAAAAGAGAGGGTGAGATAGGTTAGCAGCACGTGGCTGCCTAACATCTTTACATATATATATATATATATTAATATATTATATTACTAACTTATATATGAAGAAAACAAAAATACAAGTTTAAAAGTAAAAAAAACACACATTTCACATACTTAAAGGTGCGATTTTCAGACGAGAACAAGTTAGCAAAATTTTAATTTAAATTATGAATTAATTATTATATTAATATTATTTTAATTAGTGCATTTATTAAATATGATTTGTACTATTCGATTTACTATTTAACCGGAAAATTTATTGAATTTGAGTAGTTATATAAATTAGTGTTCGGGTATATATTTAATTGGACTAGAATATTATAGCTAATGATATGAAATTATATAACCTACTAGATTTAGTAGTTGTTATAATGGACTATTCAAATTGATCGGTTTATTAATCAAATACATAATTGTATGTACCAGTGTTTAATTATTGTTATTATAGTGAAGAATTGGTAGAAATTAATAGGGCTAGTAGGGAATTATATTTGAGAAATATTAGGAAATTGTATTTGAGAAAATTATAATTATTAAAAATAAATATGAGATATTTGTAGTAATTTCATTTACGGATGGTATAAAGGATAATAATTATAAAAACATGAGGGGTTTGATAGAATAACCTTTTATGAGTTAATAGATAAATTAGATGTATACCGGGGGAGTTTATAGCGTCTAAAATTTAGACGAGAAAGGAACGGAGGTTTGAATTTTAATATAAATGAAATATTAAAAGATTGATATAAAATATACGCATATATTTAGTAATTTCAGTCGTAACTTACGTTATTTTCAATATATATTGATTATACATATTATAACGCATTATAGGACACGGGGATAAAGTAGAAGACTAATCAACTCCTACTAGCATAATCGTTTTGAGATCGAGGTAAGTATAGTTAATTGAATTTATATATATATATATGTATATATATATGTGTTATATATATATGGATACATATTCTTATATTGTATACGAAATTGTGAGTTGTTGGCTATTTGTTTGGATTACTTGTTATTTTGTGAAGTTGTCATTATGTGATTATATGTGGTTATGTTGTTTGGAATTTAGAAGCTAGTGATATGTATTATATGTGATTCTTAAATGAAATTGAATGTTGAAGTTACGGGTGGGGATTTGATTGTTGAATGGCAACGAGTGAGGAGAATATTGTGAACTGAGATAAGTAATGGCTTACTTAACTGGAGGGCATACTGCAATGGCTTATGGTGATATGATTAATGACGAGTTGTGTGCTGTCATTGATCGAGGGAGATGATGTAACATATCATACGAGCTGTGTGCTGTGTGATATGATGAATGATGGGATATCATACGAGTTGTGTGTTGTGTGGTATCATTGATTATGGGGTATCATACGAGCTGTGTGCTGTGAGGTACCGAGAAAAAAAAAAGAGATATTATGATTGAGGGGATGATAGCCGGCATAGACCATTGAGTGATGTACTCCAGCATGGGTAAGCAGGGCCCTAAGGAAATAAACAATAAAGTCGAGTATTATGTGTAATTTGATATATGATTGTTGGTATATGTTATTTCTTATATTGTCGTATTGCATGATACTCGTTTTATTATGTATGTGCGTGTATATGTATAAGTTAGTTAGCTATACTTATTGAGTAGGCAGCTCATCCCTTGCCAACGTTTTTTCAGGAGATAGATCACGGTGACTAGCTACGTCAAATTGGAAGTCTGCCATGGACCTTAATAGGTGGGTCAGCCGTGACATCTGAAGCCGTGGGTTTTGGCCATATGACTATTAAACATCTAGTCTTTTGTTGGGTTTGCGTTTTAAATTTTGTAACAGCCTGAAACTTTCATCTTTTGGAGTTTGTACATAAGTATATCTGTGGCCTAGTAAATATAAACTTTTGATGATACCTATCGCGATTTAAGATATATTTATAGAATTATATTATATTTGATGATACTATGGGACGTGTTTAATGATTAAATTGCTTAATGTAGGATGGCTTCTCAAGGTGAATGTGCTGACCCAGTAGCTAGTAGAGAAGAGTCAGTGGAGTCCGCAGAGGGCTCCGTTGCACCTGCAAGTGCAGGTGGAGTTGGAGTAGGTCGAGAGGGTGTTGGTGTTGATGCTCCAATTCCTCCTGGTGGTGCTCCAGCGGTAGAGTTACCACCAGAGTATGCACAGATCCTCCGGATAGCCTTGGAGGCCCAAGCCTAAGCTCAAGCACAGTTTCTTGCACAGGCACATGTACCAACCCCAGTGCCAGCACAAGTGGTTTCTACAGTTGACCGTAATTATGAGAGGATTAGAAAGATGGGAGCTATAGAATTTGAGGGTACCCTAGACCCAGAGATTGCTGAAAAATGGTGGGAAAAGACCGAAGATGTGATGAACTTGGTGAACTGTACTCCAGAAAATCGACTTAAGTACGTTGTTTCCTTATTCACGGGGAATGCACTGATTTGGTGGAGGTCAGTAAAGAGGGCATATGAGCCACGAGAGATAACTTGGGTCGAATTTCAGAAAGAGTTTGATGATAAATATAGACCTAAGATGTACCAAGATAAGAAGAAGATGGAGTTTCTAAACTTAATACAAGGGGATGATCAGGCTGAGTATGAGATTCGTTTTGCCGCATTAGCCAAGTACGCACCGGAGGCAGTAGCGACACAAGAGGACAGATGCTACCAATTTGAACAGGGGTTACGACCTGAGATTAGGAAGGGCCTTGCAGTTAGAATTACGAACTTTAAAACTCTCGTTGAGTCAGCAGTTCGGATGGAAGAGGCAGTGACTGCAGAGAAAAGAAAGGAGAAGAGAAGAGAAAGTCAACATATACGACAGGGGAGTCCAGTAGATTAACCAAGAGGGGCACCGGCCGTTTATTTTCAGCAGAGGGTGGAAGTTTCGCACGTGGTGGTTCCGCTTTTCGAGGAGGTAGTGGATCGAGATTTGGTGGATCAGTGGGCGTTAACAGGGGATCAGTAGAACACAGTTCATCTAGTTTGCCTTCTATTGGATCAGGTAGAGGAGCTGGACAGAGTTATGGTAGGGGGCTACCCTTTATACCGAGTTGTCCTACTTGTGGGAGGCGACATCTGGGAACATGTTGGGGACCTGGTGCTATACCTAAGATTTGTTATAACTGCGGGGGTAGAGGACACATGTCGAGAGATTGTCCCAGCCAGACTACCGGTACTGTAGGTATGAGTGGAGGTTCAACCAGTGGGGCTCAGAGTCAAAGCAGTATAGGGAGCAGTGCTCGTGGAGCTGAGAGAGGTAGAGGCAGAGGCAGGGGCAGAGGCACTGATAATAGAGATGGTAGCCATACTATTGGTGGGAGTACGAGGAGACCGGGAGCACAAGCAACTCAGAGACAGACTCAAGCAAGAATATATAATATGACGAGGGAAGAAGATCCAGCCTCAAATGACGTGATATCAGGTACGATCTTATTATTTGATGTTGAGGCATATGTTTTAATTGACCCCGGCTCTATGCATTCATATATATCTTCAGAATTTGTATCTAAAATACCTGGCGAGAATAGCCCTCTGGGATATAATTTGATGGTTCAATTGCCTGTGGGAGGAGGTGTAATAGTGAATAATGTTAGAAATGAGAGTTTAGTGAGAATTGGTGATGTAACCTTACCTGTAGATCTGATAGTGATGGATCTAAAGGAGTTTGATGTAATCTTGGGGATGGATTGGTTAGCGCAACATAAGGCTGTGGTTGACTGTTATAAGAAAGAAGTAATGATTGAATCTGCTGGTAAGCCAAAAGTAATATTTGCGGGGGATCGCCAAGTAGTGCCAGTTTGTGTGATATCAGCCATAGAGGCGAGACGATTGATGTTAGAAGGATGTGAGGCCTATCTAGCCCACGTGATAGATATCGAGAAAACTAGTCCCACACTGGAAGAGATCCCTGTAGTGAGAGACTTTCCTGAAGTGTTTCCCGATGACCTACCAGGTTTGCCACCACATAAGGAAGTGGACTTTGCTATAGAAACTCTCCCAGGAGTTGCCCCGATTTCTATTGCACCGTATAGAATGGCGCCGGTGGAATTACAAGAACTTAAAAAGCAAATAGAAGAATTATTGGAGAAAGGATTTATCAGACCAAGTACTTCACCGTAGGGAGCACCAGTGTTATTTGTGAAAAATAAAGACGGTAGTATGAGGTTGTGCATCGATTACCGCCAATTGAATAGGGTGACCGTGAAGAATAAATATCCATTACCGAGAATCGATGATTTATTAGACCAGTTGAAGGGAGCCACTATATTTTCAAAGATTGATTTGAGGTCTGGGTATTGGCAGTTGAGGATAGCAGAGAAAGATATACCAAAAACAGCTTTTCGTACTCGTTATGGTCATTATGAGTTCCTAGTGATGCCATTTGGGTTAACAAATGCACCGGCAGCGTTCATGGCATTAATGAATCGTACATTCCAAGAGTACTTGGATCAGTTTGTGATAGTCTTTATAGATGACATCTTGGTGTATTCGAGGAATAGAGAGGAACATGAACAACATTTGAGAATAGTGTTGCAAATTTTGAAAGAAAAAGAGTTGTACGCTAAGTTAAGCAAGTGTGAATTTGGGTAAATCAGGTGGTTTTCCTAGGGCATGTGATATCAGGTGATGGGGTTATGCCTGACCCTGCGAAGGTGAAAGCTATTATGGAATGGAGAGTACCGAAAAATACGACTGAAGTTCGAAGTTTCTTGGGATTAGCTGGGTATTATAGGCGTTTTGTCGAGGGCTTTTCCATAATTGCAGGTCCTTTAACGAAGTTGTTGAGGAAAGGAGCACCATTCCATTGGACTGAACAATGTCAGCAGAGTTTTGATGAGCTAAAGGAAAGATTGACATCGACTCCGATTTTGGTTTTACCATCTAGTAGTGGGGGATACGTGGTATACACGAATGCATCAAAACAAGGTCTGGGATGTGTATTGATGCAAAACGGAAAGGTAATTGCCTATGCATCTCGTCAACTGAGAACTCATGAGTTGAACTATCCCACGCATGACTTGGAGTTAGCAGCGATTGTGCATGCATTGAAAATTTGGAGACATTATTTGTACGGAGAAAGATTTCAGATCTTCACCGATCATAAGAGCTTGAAATATATTTTAACGCAGAAGGAATTGAATTTGAGACAAAGAAGATGGATAGAGTTGCTAAAGGATTATGAATGCACTATTGATTATCATCCGGGGAAAGCAAATGTAGTAGCAGACGCATTAAGTAGAAAGAGTTCAAGCACCTTAGCCAGTTTGGGGAGTCATGATATGACATTGTTATTGGAAATGAGATCTTTGAATACGAAATTAGAGGTTGATGAGATAGCAGGTTTGTTGGCAACTTTGCAGCTTAAGCCGAACCTTGTGGATACAATTAGAGAAGCGCAGACTCGAGATCCTTTCTTATTACGGATGCTGGAGAGGATGAAACAAGGTAAGAAACCAAATTTTTCAATAAGGGTTGATGGAGTGATAGTGAATGGAGGACGGGTTTGTGTACCTAATATGGATGGATTACGGGAAGAGATTTTGCGGGAACCTCACAATGCACCATATGCAATGCATCCTGGCACCGTGAAGATGTATCGAGACTTAAGACCATATTATTGGTGGCAGACAATGAAGAAAGATGTAGCAGAATTTGTGGGTAAATGTATGACGTATCAACAAGTAAAGGTAGAACATCAGGCACCAGCAGGTAAACTTCAACCTTTATCTATACCAGAGTGGAAGTGGGAGAGGATCACTATGGATTTTGTTGTAGGGTTGCCTCGTACGCTTAGAAAGCATGACGCTATTTGGGTAATTGTGGATAGACTGACGAAATCAGCTCATTTCTTGCCTGTACGCCAAAGTGATTCTTTGGATAAGCTAGCTGAGTTATATATTTCCGAACTCGTAAGACTACATGGTGTGCCTATATCTATTGTGTCAGATAGAGATCCTCGATTCACCTCACGTTTTTGGGGAAGCTTACAAAAGGCGCTAGGCACAAAATTGCATTTCAGTACCGCATTTCATCCTCAGACAGATGGACAGTCCGAAAGAACAATTCAGACCTTGGAGGATATGATGAGGGCGTGTACAATGGAGTTTAAGGGTAATTGGGATGATCACTTACCATTGATGGAGTTTGCATATAACAACAGTTTTCACTCTAGCATCGGTATGGCCCCATATGAAGCTTTATATGGAAGAAAATTTCGAAGTCCAGTATGTTGGGATGTTGAGGGATTACAACAGCTAGAAGGTCCGGAATTGGTACAACAAACAATGGAAAAGGTGCAGTTAAAAAGTGTTTGAAAGCAGCCCAAGATCGTCAGAAAAGTTATGTTGACAAACATCGAAGGGAGATGGAATATGAAATTGGCGAGAAAGTCTTCCTGAAAGTATCTCCGTGGAAGGGAATATTGAGATTTGATAAGCAAGGAAAGTTGAGTCCGAGGTATATTGGGCCGTATGAAATTATTGAAAGAATCGGACCACTAGCGTATCGACTAGCACTGCCAGCAGAGTTATCGCAGATACACGATGTGTTTCATGTTTCGATGCTACGACGATATCGATCAGATCCTAGTCATGTTATCCGTGAACCGGAGATAGAGATTTCCGAGGAGTTGACATATGTGGAAGAGCCAATAGAAATTTTGGACAGAAACATACGAAAATTAAGAAATAAGGAGATCCCTATGGTAAAGGTGAGGTGGAGTCATCACTCCCCAAGAGAAGCCACTTGGGAGGTTGAGGAGCATATGAGAGAAAAGTACCCCTATTTATTTCCAGAGACGGGTAAGTTAATTAAATTTCGAGGACGAAATTTTATTAGAAGGGGAGAAATGTGATGTCCGTAGAATTTTTATTCATAATCGAGGGGCTAATTAGTAATTATTAAGAAAATCTAATTTAATTATAAGTCATAGGTTAAAATTATAAATATATTAAAACTTGAAGGGACTAAATTGAAGCTTTATTAAATATTTGTGGTCAATACATAAATATATGGAAGTTGAGGATTAAATTGCAATTTTAATAAAATTATTAAAAAAAAAAAGAGGGTGAGATAGGTTAGCAGCACGTGGCTGCCTAACATCTTTACATATATATATATATATATTAATATATTATATTACTAACTTATATATAAAGAAAACAAAATACAAGTTTAAAAGTAAAAAAAACACACATTTCACATACTTAAAGGTGCGATTTTCAGACGAGAACAGGTTAGCAAAATTTTAATTTAAATTATGAATTAATTATTATATTAATATTGTTTAATTAGTGCATTTATTAAATATGATTTGTACTATTCGATTTACTATTTAACCGGAAAATTTATTGAATTTGAGTAGTTATATAAATTAGTGTTCGGGTATATATTTAATTGGACTAGAATATTATAGCTAATGATATGAAATTATATAACCTACTAGATTTAGTAGTTGTTATAATGGACTATTCAAATTGATCGGTTTATTAATCAAATACATAATTGTATGTACCAGTGTTTAATTATTGTTATTATAGTGAAGAATTGGTAGAAATTAATAGGGATGGTAGGGAATTATATTTGAGAAATATTAGGAAATTGTATTTGAGAAAATTATAATTATTAAAACTAAATATGAGATATTTGTAGTAATTTCATTTACGGATGGTATAAAGGATAATAATTATAAAAACATGAGGGGTTTGATAGAATAACCTTTTATGAGTTAATAGATAAATTAGATGTATACCGGGGGAGTTTATAGCGTCTAAAATTTAGACGAGAAAGGAACGGAGGTTTGAATTTTAATATAAATGAAATATTAAAAGATTGATATAAAATATACGCATATATTTAGTAATTTCAGTCGTAACTTACGTTATTTTCAATATATATTGATTATACATATTATAACGCATTATAGGACACGGGGATAAAGTAGAAGACTAATCAACTCCTACTAGCATAATCGTTTCGGGATCGAGGTAAGTATAGTTAATTGAATTTATATATATATATATATGTATATATATGTGTGTTATATATATATGGATACATATTCTTATGTTGTATACGAAATTGTGAGTTGTTGGCTATTTGTTTGGATTACTTGTTATTTTGTGAAGTTGTCATTATGTGATTATATGTGGTTATGTTGTTCGGAATTTAGAAGGATGGTGATATGTATTATATGTGATTCTTAAATGAAATTGAATGTTGAAGTTACGGGTGGGGATTTGATTGTTGAATGACAACGAGTGAGGAGAATATTGTGAACTGAGATAAGTAATGGCTTACCTAACTGGAGGGCATACTGCAATGGCTTATGGTGATAAGATTAATGACGAGTTGTGTGCTGTCATCGATCGAGGGAGATGATGTAGCATATCATACGAGCTGTGTGCTGTGTGATATGATGAATGATGGGATATCATACGAGCTGTGTGCTGTGTGGTATCATTGATTATGGGGTATCATACGAGCTGTGTGCTGTGTGGTACCGAGAAAAAAAAAAAGAGATATTATGATTGAGGGGATGATAGCCGGCATAGACCATTGAGTGATGTACTCCAGCATGGGTAAGCAGGGCCCTATGGAAATAAACAATAAAGTCGAGTAGCTAAAAGTGGACTTGGTGTTCGACATTTCTAAGATGTGATTGATTTTTTCTCTCAAAACTATGGTCGCGCTTTTGGGGTTTTAACTCGCTGTGGGCGACTTACATAATATATATATATATATGTATATAAATATTTTGTAAGCTATCTGCCCAGCCTCCACAAAAGCTATCATGTTCTTAATGCTTTAATTTGTTCATCAGATATTAATCATTGAAAGTCAAGTGGGGATTTAACCACGGGTCTCTACTTCTATAGGAAAACGAGTTTTTCCTATGATAGGAATACTCCAACCCTTCAGATATAGATTCAACTGTGCAAAAGAGCCATGGTTAGATTGCATACGAGGGAGTTTCTCAACATAGCCATTCTCAAATTAAATCCTCCAATCCAAACTGCATAGTGCTCTGTCCAGCTTAGCACTACACAACATCTCCTCACGGTGTCCCCTACTCCATGTAAATTTGCTCCTAGAGTACCCAAGATCCACCAACTCTCTTTCCTTCGCTCTAGAACCACCCCTAAAATGGAACTCTACCCGTTCCAACCAAGGAACAAGCAAGAACGCTTTGCTCTTGGGGCTCATCTACACCACATCGATCTAGAGCTTAAGCTTATTTTTATATTTTAGTTCCTTTGATTGATTTATTTATAAACCAAACCCTTCCCCTTCATTCCATCCAACCTTACTATTCTTTCAGGAAAGCTCCTGACGTTACGTCTTTCAGTATGAGGACTCAAGTCAAGTAGTTGATATTCTAATTTTCACCTTTTTATAGTATCTTGTAGAACCACCCAAATCCAACTTATCACTAAATAGGTATAGATTGGTGAAACACAAATGATTTGAGTCAACATCGGTAAAATTTGGCCACACTTTCTCTAATGTAATTAGGTATAGGGCAATTACACGCATTAAGTTTGCCACCATAGTAATAAGTAACTATAGTGGTAGTTCTATTAACAAACTGAACCTGAACATAATACAAAGTTAACAAAATATATTACAGGCTATAAAGAAAAGCAGAAAAACCAATGGAACATACATCAATTGAACCTGAACATAATACAAACTTAACAAAAAGCATTAAAGTTAGTAACAAAAATAGAAAAACTCATAGAACAAAACATCAACAAAATAAACATATAACTCCACTTGTTTGAACTAAAGAAATATCAACAATAAAAAAAATAAAAAATGCAACAAACGTGCACATGGGGGAAGGGGATCATTTAGGACCACATTTCCACCAAAAACACATATAAGATGCTTCTTATTATTAAAATCCATGAAACAAACATCGCATAAACATGGAAAAAATCCAAAAAAAAAAAGCAAAACTAATGCCTAAATATATCAAAGTGTCAATTAACTCAAGGTATAAAGGTGGACCTCTTCCCCCGTAACCTCAGAAGTCGATGATGTCGTTTGGCGGCAGGCCATGCCTCGGTATATGTGTTGAAACTCCCATCCATAGTTATGAGTGACATGGTCCCAGGAACAGTTGCAACCGCCGCATTGCAGGTAGTGGCCGTGGTGCGGTTATTCCTTGCGCATGCTTAAGGTAACATGTGATTAACATGAAACTTTATTAAATATGAAGAGAATGATCCTTTGGCGAAACTATATCCTGTTAATGTCACATCTTCATTCTGCATTTCCTCCTCCTAAGAAGTTCAAAGCTTTAAAAATTCAGAGATGATAACTGATGGATAGAATAAATTTTACTTCCCTATCACAAAATTAAATCGATCAATGACAAGACATATGAATTCTTCGATACTCAACAATTATTCTCCTTTTCCTGCAAGCATGCAGGGAGCCAGGCCAGGTGAGATCAGTTTGTGTACCCAACTCATCCAATTTCGTGAGGGGTACATCCTTCCAGATTTCATTCAACTTCTTAACAATCACATGGAACTAGAATTGAGAATTGTCTCAACAGTACTAAAAATTGGCACTCTACATTCTGAAAATTTGTCACCTTGTACTTAGAGCAGCAACATTCATCTCAGTAGTTTTCATCTTGTTGCCATGTAAGGAAACAATTCTTCAACCAAAATTGGTGAAAATTCATTTCAGTTGTTTGGAAAGATTATCCATGCATCTGATTCTATTGAAGGTGGCTCCAAAGCTAACATTAGCAGTACAGATGCTGAAATGAACGATGTATTTAGAGATGGAAGCACTTTTGGCAATTCATTTTCCTGGCAAACTAGTGTGGCAGAGCCCACCTCGCATATGTGGATGACGTCTTAATCTTCACTAACGCCAATGGATGCACCCTTACAACGGTTATGGATTGTCTTTATGACTTAGCGTCAATGACGGGACAATGCATCAACATCTCTTAAAGTCCATTCCTAGTGGCACTGAAGGCCCAATCCTTGATTAAGCCGCCTAAAGGTACGGTTGTGATGATAGAAAAACTTTGAATAAATCCTTCTGGGGGTCATACGGTTCGAAAAGAAGGCTTCACTGGCATTATGGGAGTGATTGTGTTCCCCAATGGCTGAAAGTGGACTCGGTGTTCGACGTCTCTAAGATGTGATTGATGTTTTCTCTCAAAAACTATAGTCACGCTTTCGGGTTTTTAACTCGTTGTGGGCGACTTACATCCGAAAAAAAAATATTGTAAGCTATCATGCCTAGCCTCCACGAATATTTTTACGGTAGGATTGTCTTAATAGCGTTAGGTGCTACTAGTTAGAAGGTAAGCGGAAGCTCAATTTCACTAGATCCTAGTGCTGGTGAGCTATGTTTTTGTGATGATGTTTGGTTGGGAGAAGGGCCGTTATCCGAGCTTGTTCGGCCTAATTTCTCCACCACGAGCTCGTCAATTACTATTTGAGGGATGGAACCTAAGACATGGCTCAAATATTGCCCCAATTTGATGTGGAGAAAGTTACCCAAATTCTTATTGAGGAAATGGGGCCAGATACACCCTAGTGGAAGGGTGATTTGAAAGGGATTTTTTTCCACTAATTCTGCATGGAATTCGGTCAGTGAGCCTTCTCCGCAGCGAGCATTGTTGGTGGATCTATCGCATCCAAGCATTAGGTCATCTATTGCGATATTTTTTTGGCGATTACTGCACAACTTCATACCGGCCGACGAACGTATGAGGGAGAAGGGAGTCCGTGTTGTGAACACGTCAAGACGACTACGCATTTATCTTGCGTAGTCCTACCACTAGAAAGGTGTGAGAAGACTCCTATATAAATGCGTAGTCCTACCACTAGAAAGGCGTGAGAAGACTCCTATTCACTGTTACATGTCGCTCTTCCTAATAATGTACATATGCATTATATGTTACAAGCTTGGAGGCTATCATCCCTTATGTGGCTCGTGGGAATGTCTGGTTACTCGTCCCGATTGTTCTGTTGTGGACGGTGTGGAAGCTCATAAATGAGGAAAAATATTGCAACTTTGCCTTTGCTATTTCGGTGATCGTAGGACCTGTTATGGCATATCTTGCTTTGTTGTATCAATCACTTTCTTTCGATTTGAGCATTGGCGAGGGGACCTGGATGTCGCTCAGAGGTGGGGATTCTCTTTTAGGAGGCCAAAACCTCCTACACCAGTGCTAGTGCGATAGGCGTGCCTGGAGACGGGGTGGCATAAGCTAAATTGTGACTGTACCGCAAAGGGGAACCCAAGTTCGCGAGCGCGGGTGCCTTGATTCGTGATCATGCTGGTATGGTCACTGTTGCATATCATGTTTTTTCATGGGGAGAGGGTGAGAACATAAGCTGAATTAGCTGCGGTAGTTAGACGGTAGAGATAGCTTATGACCGTGGCCTCTTGTGGGTTTGGGTGGAGTTGGATGCCCTTGTTGTCATATGAATGATCCAATGAGGAACGGGACCTTGGTACGTCCACCAGTTACTCACTCGAATTATGGTCTTGGGGAACATGCAACTGCGATTTACGCATATTTATAGGGGAAGGAATCAACCGGCTTATGATTTGGCTAATCTAACATGCCTATCTCGATAGTGTATGTCACACACCTAAAATGCGAGCTGACTTCTTTTTTGACACTTTTTTATATTATTTTATATTTTTAAAAGTTTATTTTGGCCCATTTTTTTGATATATAAGAGAAAACCAATGTTGTAGTTTAAATATATTTTAATAAATTAATAACTAATTAATTTAATTTATTATTCAGATTTAGTATATTAGCAATAAATTATATTTATTTATGAAGTAGGTTAACTAAATATCAAACTTCCTAAAATGAATATAAAATTTTGACATGCTAAAATTACATTAACAAATCATAACAAAAAGTAAAATACTAAATTCACTTTTCAAATTTATATTTATATGAACATAAATAAAAAAATTACTTATAAATAATTATATATTATCAACTAAATTAAATTATTATTTAGTTTAAATATTTTTGATAAATTATTTATTTATAGAATATACTAATTAAATGTCAAAATAACAAAAAATATATAAACCTTTTTTAAGTATATTATTTACTATAAATAATATTTGAATTAAAACTACCGACATACTTAAGATAAAAATTTAATAGTTTTTTTATTATTTTTTTATTTTTTAAAAATTTAAAAATCATTTTTACTTAATTTTTTGAAAAAAAAAATTGAACTCATCTTCTCAACCCCATCTCACCGTCCGCTGGTTGCCGGCCATGACATGTCGTGTCCCACCTTGACAACGGTGCTTGGGAGATGGAGTCCCCCCTCTTCTTGGACGACTGTCATCGCCCAAGTTTTGGGCGACGGGGGCAACGTTGCCCTGGATCTGGGTGATGACGATTGCCCATATCCAGGGCGACGCCGCCCAGATCGAGCCGTTGCCCGTTCAGGCGGTGGCAATGTCGTCGCCTTTGTGCGTTGGGCGACGTTGACATTGCCCAGTGTCATCGCCATAGAGACGACGGATGTCGCCAACCTCATAATATATGCATTATATATATAACCATATATATATATAAGTATATATATGTGTGTGTATATAACTGCATATATGTAAATATATATAATATAATATTTTTAAAATAACTTAAAATTTGGATAATTCATTTTTAACTATTAAAGATCAATGGCTATCATAAAAATGGTATAATGGTCAAGTCTTTAATTTTAATGGCATTAACCGTAACTAATGGAAGGGGAGAACATGCTTTATTTCGGAAAACACAAAAGGGTATTTCACCAATAATATTAATACAAGAGGGTTTTAGCTAAAAAAAAATTAAAACACGGGCAGATTTTAGCAATTTATCCTTTTTCTTTCTTATTTCATTTTCACATCCCCACGTGGTAAGCTTGTGGTGGACTTTCCCTCTTTTCCTTTTCCCTTTTTATTTTTCACATCATCATGCATATGTGGCATGGTCATTTTTAATTTTTTTCTTAGTCAGCCAAATATCCTTTTCAAAATCCTAATAAATGTTCACCTCAGCATATTTCGACCACATCTGGAGACTGCGGTGGCCAGAGTCCTTAAATTGCTCAAATAAAAATATTAGTCACCAAATTGCCACCTTCAACATTGTATGCCCTAAAAGTGCCACCTCCTAACCTAGTAGCTAGCAATAAAAGTGACAACCAGCAAAAAAGTTCATATCTAGTAGCTCGAAATGCAAACTGCAGCAACACCTTTTCAGCTTTTTTCATTCATTTTCTATTAATTATCAAGTCGCATATATAGAAATCAAGGGTAAAATTCATTTTGGTCCCTGACTTTTGGATTCAACTCAAATTAGTCCTTGACTTTTCAAAACATTTCAAATCAGTCATTCTGATGAGATTTCCGGCCAAAAAAAGTGATTTCTCCTTTTTACCCTTGTAAAGATTGCCGTTTTAGTATAAATTCATTTTAGTCCTCCACTTATCAACTCCAATTACAATATGATCCCTGGCATGCAAATTAGAAAAAATATTGCAATTAATTGAAAGAGTTTGCCATTGAGATTTTTTTTCATGAAATAGTTGTTGGAAGACCACCATTTTTGTTGATAAATTTCAGCCATACCAAATCATACCAACTAGGAAAAATCATATCAAATTTCCTCTCAAAAGCTAAATATACTTATATATTAAACTAGCAAAATATTTAATAATTCACTATCAACATAACTTAATAATACTATTGACAAAATACTAATAATTCACACCATTCACACTCTAAACTTGATCACATGATCAAGATAATTAAACTCCAACAAGTTTCTTCTCATGTGCACAAAATGTTGCTTTACTTGATTGAGTACCTATTATTATTCAACATGAACATATTCAATATACCAATATATTTAATTAGTAACTTAGAATCAATAAGCACATATATACTTACCTTTACAAAAAACAAATTTCTTCCTCCATGCAAAAAACACATCTTTTGAACATAAGAGCTCCTAAAGAATGAAATAGACCTATTTAATAATTTAGATAATTTAATAACTTAAACTAAATTAATAAGTCACATATATACTTACCTTTACAAAAAAAATAAATTTCTGCCTCCATGCAAAAACTACATCTTTTGGACATAAGAGCTCCTAAAGAATGAAATAGACATATTTAATAATTTAGATAATTTAATAACTTAAAACTAAATTAATCAGTCACATATATACATACCTTTACAAAAAAAAAATAATTTCTTCCTCCATGCAAAAGCCATATCTTTTGGACATAAGAGCTCCTAAAGAATGAAATATACATATTTAAATAATTTATATAATTTATTAACTTAAAATTAAATAAGGACATGCATATATTTACCTTTGACAAAATAATTTAATTGATCCTTGATTGAGAGCTTGTACCATTGTGTATATTGGAAACTTGAGTGCTACCAACCTAAAAGTTCAAGAAAGGGTGAAATCAAAATGAATCCAACAACGTTATGCTTAAAAAATAAATTACAATAAATAGTACATGTGAACCTCTCATCTTGCAAGTCCTTTTTATATAACCAACTTCATTACAAACTTTGCAAGTGATATGAATTTGCCTTTTATGTCCTTTTGGAGGCTCATTTTGGCTCCCTTTTCGCTTAGTTTGTAATCTACTTGTTTGAACACTTCGTTTTTTCTCTTAAGTGTTGGAGGCTTCAAATGAGGAATTTGATCATTCTCTGGCCATCTAGATTCATCAGGAACAACATTGATCATACCACTATATGTCCTCACCCTTGTATTGCCCTTTAAGAAAACACCCGTCCACTCCAATAAAAGGTCTACAACCTTTTATGTAATCCTGATATTGTGCTTCAAAACTTATGAAAATTCTTTCGAACTTTGGATTACAGTTTGGATTAGTAATATCAAGGCCATCACATTTCAACTTCACAAAAGCTCCTGTGTTTGATTCTTTAAGTGCAGCAATATATTTGGGAATATTAGCATAGCTCTGCTCGTGATCTCTTGAGGCTATCTACATTGCAATTTTTCTTGCCCTGAAAAGTTTACTAGAACTTGCATGAACCCAAATTTCGCTCTTAAAGCCAAGTCAAGATCCTCCACCGGTTTTTCTAGATTGTTTTTGTATTCTTCTTTAAACCAATGGGCGATCTATTTAGGTGTTGCTCCATTACTTTTCAGATTTTTAACACAAGTGTGGACTCCTTTTATGTTTTTAATCTTGAATGTCACACCATCAGCATAAGTGGATGCATGCAATCTCCATGAACAATCTTTATTGTTACACACAACAGTAACTCTAACTTTATCATTTTTCAACTTCTTCAATTTGATTCCCACTTGGACTGTGTATCTAGCAAGGATGTCCTTAAAATGTTGTATTATCAAATATCATCCCCTCTTTCAATACAGTAATTTGCTTCCCACTGTTATCATGACTATGCTCAAAGTATTCTCCTTCCATCTTTTCACTTAAAATTGTAATTGGATTCTTAACTTGCAAATCATGATCACTTTCATAAAGAAATTGGTCCTTGTCAGAGGTGTAATTACTCCAATTGTTTTCATTATCCTCATCATCATCTGCATTAATTCCCTCAAATTCAGAATCACTCCACTCAACAATTTCTTCTACTTCAATGTTTTCTTCTTCATCTAACTCATTTTCCTCCATTATTGTTGATGGAATTAAGTTTCTTGAACTTCTGTAATGGATTGGGACTTGGTTATGTGAAAATTCACACAAACATTCTCCGGCCCAAAAGAAAGATATATTGCAATTAAATTTTGAATATCTTCATCAGTTTTAATTGCAACTGCATTCCCTATGTCAGGCATTACTCTTACTATAACCATCTCACTCAACCACCCTATTCTATTACCAATTGTAGCCCCACATACATCTTTTAGCAGAGATAAATAGCCATAATCAATAATATCAAAATTTTTGCACTGTAGTTTTGTCCCTTAAAAAGCTAACTTCCAAGTTAAATCTCATCCATAAACCAACAACAAAATAAATATACCAGAATAAATTTAAAACACATCTAAAATGGAAGAAAAGTTTAACAATATAAAACACATTCAGTTGGACAATACAACAAAATTAAAATAAATAATATTCTCCTTGTCGTCTAAGATGTCTTAACAATTGGGTAAAATTCATTGAAATATGTAAACAAGCACATGTAAACATAAGTAAATTAATGGTGGCTGCATATGAAGGGAAAAGAAACTCCATTGTCCATATAAAGTAAATTAACAGTCACCTTCTCTCTCTCTCTCTCTCACAAATTTTTTTCCATCTGTCTCACTTTCTTCTCTCTCGTACACACACTTTGTCCAACACTTTACAGACACCATAAAACTCATTTCCTCCATGAAACATCATAAAAATAGGAGATGGGTTTGTAAGGAATGTTTCTAATCTTCTTCTTTATTTTAGTATGTTATCATAGTCACATCAATAACCCAACAATGCTTGATTTTGAAAAAAAAAAAAAGAAAAAGAAAAGGGAGAGAACAGATGCCTGGAGTTGAAAACAAAGAAGAATAGGAGAAGAACGATTTCTCCTTCTTTTCTTGAGTTTTGACCCCTTTTTTTTACCGTAGTTTTTTTTACTGATCGGTGAAAAAGAGGGTTAAATTGTGTGAACTTTTTCTTTGTTTGTTTTTTTATTTTATTATTAGTAATGTAAAATTACTGATCTACCCTTTTTCTTGGCCAGAATGATTGTCGGAAACCTTATCGAGGGACCGATTTAAAATGTTTTGAAAAGTCAGGGACTAATTTGAAGTTGAATCTAAAAGTCAGGGACCAAAATGAATTTTATCCTATAAATCAATGAGACAAAGTTGTATCTATCAAGTCACAAACTCTCTTTACCAACATGTAAAAAAGTGCTTCTCAACACATCATCTTCAACACTGACTTTGATTCATATTACTGTAATAAAGTGAAACTATGGCTTCACACAAATTTTCTTTGTTTTCTTCTCATGATCAGATTGGCAAATGGAACTGGAGTGGCTAATCCTGCATTTTCTTGGACTAATGCATCAAGAAAGGCTCTATGTGTGATAAAGCTATCGTTTCTGTTTGGAAAAAAAATATAAATTAACTAAACTCAATTCCACCAAAAATACTACTCTTAATCAGTTAATTTCACTGCGTCTAGTCTCATTCAATTCTTAAAATATATGCATATTCTACAATAAGTCAACAACTAAGTATTATACACTGAAAGGGAGAAGTGTGTATAGAACCTGGAGAAGATAGTTCCATAATATGAGATTTCGATCAGACTAGACAACATACTTCTTGGAGCATTAGTCACACTTTCATTTCTTCTTGCCATGTTTTTTACTGTAATGTTTCTTAATACCTGTCAAATATTCAAGTGCCCTTGAAGGGTCATGGTGAACACCATTTTTTAAGGAAAATATACACAAAAAGGTCATTGGATATTGAGAACATTTATCTCAACAAAGTATCTAATTGTCAATAAAAGATGATGCCCAAAAATATATTCAAAGATAATCAACAAACTTAGTTTAATCCAATTTCAAGAAGCTCAAAAAGTTTAATATAAAAACTGACAATAAATTCGAGATGTAGTTAACTAAAAACTCCAAACAATAGCAACATGTTATTATGTGAAGAAACACTGCTGCAAACAACCTTAGTATTCTTCAACTTCACCTAGGAACAAGAGAAAATATATTTGAAGCGTAGATTTAACTATCTAATGTTACATTATCATTAAAACTAATACTAAACTGGTGAGTTGTACCTACAATTGAGAGCACATCTTTATTCCAATGAATTCACTCAAAACCAACTTTTTGGATGTCCTCGTCATCAATCTGAGTGTATAAATTAGTCAGTTTGAACTCAAATCCAATTCAATATCATAAAAAATCTTAAGTTACTGTTGACGTCGAAATTTTGGAATAAATTACCAATTAAAAGCCCAAAATAAATTGGCTAATAGTTGGGTTCCAAAATAAAAGTCCATAACAAATTTAGGCTTATCATAAAGAAATTAAATTCATAAGTCCATATTAAATTTTGGTCTTATTTAAATTTATCGGTCGATTCAAAATATAAAATTATTATTTTTGGATTGACTAAATTGAGCCAACTACATGTTTGAAATGCAGTCCATCAAAAGACTAGTTCATGTCAAAGCCCACGGTGATCAAACCCAACAGACATGAGCTCAAGCTATTGTAGCCCTACTCATGCCTATAAATAAGGCCCTCCACCATCCAAGTAAAAGAGATTCGAGAGAACATTGGAGAAGACACACATACAACAAATTAAAGGACTCAAGTCCAAAAGCTCTCTGCCACAACGAAGATCCACGACCACGGAGGTTCCACGTCTTCCTTGGTATAAAATCCATCAAGCCTTGATACCAAATTTCAAGGTAACATGTAGTTTGCTCCACAAATTCGGAAGAGATTACAAATCTACATCCAAAAACAAGCGTTAGCCCTTGGATCGACATTCAAATGAAGAATCCGGGGATTAAATCCAAATAAGAGATGTATCTACTTTTCTTTTTATATTAATAAATCATTTGTCCATATATTTCTTGTCTTGTAATTATACTTTGCAGACTCAAAATTTTGTGTGGACAAATTTCTGGCATGCCCAGTGGGACAATCTCTGGCCCTCATCGCTTCCTCCTACGTCGAAGTTCAAGTCATCACATCCAAACGCTCAATGGCGCCCAAGAAGGACCAAGTCACTGTCAACGCCACTACCGTCGGTCAATCCTCCACCGGGGGCAAGATTGTTGACATGACCCCTTCAGACAGTTCAAACTCGACAAGTCCTATCGAGATCAACTCCAAATCCAGGCATTTTGTTGTCCTCCCAGCCAAGATGGCCGACGCAATTGCAATGGAGAAAGAACTAGCACAAATGGCCGAAACCATCGCTAATCTCCAGAAGATCATCGAGGAAAAAGACCTCCAAATCGCCCAATTGATGAGCAACCAAGAGCATCCGAACGTTGAAGAAACCAACGACAATAACAAGCATGCCTCCTTCTCAAACCATGTTGAAAGTGAGAAGCAAGTGGATAAAGCACCACCGACGCATGACTTCATGCAAAAGTGTACACATTCTGAAACATCTATTGCTACATGGTCTGTTCAACAATTGCAAGATATGATCGCCAACACCATCAAAGCCCAATACGGTGGAACGACCCAAAGCTCGACCACGTATTCAAAACCTTATACCAAGCACGTCGGCGCCTTGAGGATGCCAACAGGATACCTACCGCCGGAACTACGACAATTCGATGGAAAAGGTAACTCTAAACAACACATCATCTACTTCATTGAGAAATGCAACGACGCCGGCACTGACGGTGACCTCTTGGTGAAGCAGTTCGTCCGATCGCTTAAAGGGAATGCTTTCGATTGGTATGTTGATCTACAGCCCGAGTCAACTGATAGTTGGGACGAGATGGAGAGACAATTCCTAAACCGATTCTACAGCACCCCCCAGACGGTGAGCATGTATGAACTTACTAACGCAAGACAATAGAAGGACGAGCCAGTCACCGACTACATCAATCGTTGGCGCGCTCTAAGTCTAAGTTGCAAAGATAAACTTTCGGAGGCCTCGACGATAGAGATGTGCATCCAAGGTATGCATTAGGGTCTTGTTTACATATTGCAGGGGATCAAGCCAAGAAGCTTTGAGGAGTTGGCTACCTGTGCGCATAACATAGAGATAAGCATCACCAATCACAAACCCAAGTTTCCAATTGACTACCAAAAGAATGAGTTAAAAGAAGACGAAGACTTAGTCATACCTAATATCAAAGAGTCTGTGGCCATCAAAACAACTCATGTCAAATTTAATCCAAGCGAGAGAATGAGTGAAAGGCCTCAAAACCAACAAACGACACGTAATGAAGGTTGGCTTACTTTGGATGACGAAGAAACGACGGGCACGAACGTCGCCAGCGTCACTTCAACAAAGGACTTACATATTTCTAGAAATGAGGATAAAGCTCTACTATCTCTACCAGCAACGCCACCGAAACATCGATTGGACAATTTTGAGCCCATACAAAAGGAGGGCTCTGATGCTGACATGAAGCCCTTCACCAATATGAAATACGTTGTTGATGTCAAGACCCACTTCAACCCAAACGAGATACAAGAAGCAATGCCTTCAAAGATCCCAGCGTGTCAACCAATCAAAGAAGTACACTCCAAACCCGCTTATTCTAAAAGTAATGACGAAAAGCTCGGCAAATTGACTATTGGTGAAGTGTCGGCTAGCAAGAATCATGAGTTGAAGAGGCCACCTTACTCGCCAGTGTTCCCCTATGTGGTTCGGTCCGACGACAAAGACAAATAAAGCTCGTCACAAGACCATGTTCCTCCACTATCCAAAGGAATCAAACAACAAAGTAAGGTGAAATCCAACGACCCTCAAGGTGCCAAGGTTGAATTAATCAAGCCCGTCATTGGTCTACACTCGCTAGTCTCAAGTAAACTACTTCTGCTGAAAAAATCAACCTAAAGAAATGTCGGGGCCATTCAGCTCGAAAGCTTACCACCTCTTTGCGAACGCAAGGTACGACTTTTCTACCCCATCTCGACTTAGCAAGTTAAATCCGAGTTGACTGGTGGAAAGATCCATGGATTGACTATAGCACAAGACGAGTTGAGAAGACAAGGCTTCTGTGTCAACTAACCACGCACTGGCTTAGGCTTCACTCCCGACGGACTTGTGCGCGATCGGCTCAAAGATGGTCGTGCGCGATCGCTGAAGAAAAGAAGTCCACGTGACCCAACAAACAAGTCGATAGAAAAAGGTGAAAGTCAAGCACTTCATTTGTCTCGGCCCCGGGGAGGTAAGATGTCATTCTTGCTCATCCTTCCAAACAAGCCAATTAAGGTGAAACGACGCCTCACCATACGATTACATGATCCAGAAAGCATTTCAAATGAAGAGGACGAAGAAAGCATCAAGCTACGTCCATCCAACCACGTCAGTATTGCTGAAGACTCCGACTTGAACATCTCCAACAATGAGATTCAAGACGCTCTCATGCAAAACGTGAAGGTGGAGAACATGAAACCTCCATCATCTCAAATCAAAGATACGGCCTCGGCCTTACAAATGAAAAGTTCATGAAGAAGATGCTCCTTGACGCACGAGCCTAAACTGCATGTTACTCCTGGCCCGTATGAGTATAAACTGTGTACGGCGTCCCTTCCTGTTTAAAAAAAAAAAAAAAAAAAAGAGGAGAAAAGAATATTCAAGTTTCTTTGAACTACGTTTTGACTTGATCCCTTCACAGGTTACGTAGGCAGCTTGGGTATATTTTTCTAAGTTCAGTCATATCTTCAAACAAGTTCGTTGTTGTTTTAAGCAAGACCTCTTTCCTACGATGAAAATGCAAGAAAAATGCATTCTAGCGGTGTCGAGCATACTAAGCCATGTTGTGCATGCTGAGTCGTGCTCTTTTCGGGAAGAAATCATGTGAAAAAATGATGAGACAAACTCACACACCCCGGCCATGTTCAAAAGGGCCAAGTAAAGCACGCCCTAGGAGGTCCTGAAGCAGGGCCGTTTCGAAAACAATGGGTCTCACCGGCAACAAACCGATAGGAACACACCCTGGTCGTGTTCTCTGACATGGTCATGTTCCTCTCGGCCATGTGAAAAAAAAATTCTCTCAAGAAGGAAGAGGGCAATGCAGTGGTTGGTCAATTTCATATTCAAAGTAAATAAGTTTTGAAGTTCCGGTTGATCTTAAATGTGTATTGCAATCGTTCGTATCATGGTCAATGTCAACAAGAAAAGAAATGCTCCAAATGTTACGCAATAAAAATTTCGAGAGGAACATAAAGAGATTGCGTAAAAAAAATACTTTTATTGCACAAAGATCCATTTACATCACAAGAAGACAAAAAAAAAACGAAAATAGCGCTAAATGCTAAACACTCAGGCGAACAAGTTGAAAGTTGTCAAATTTCGTCTTGAGTCTTCAAAAAGCACATCCATCCTCTTCAATTCCCTTGGTTGGATTCTTCGAACAAATATGAAGTGTCTTCAAGGAATGGGGTCTTCTCTCTCTTGGCGACCATGTCCTTCGAGGTTGGACAAGCTCTCTTCGGCTTCTTGGCAAGGGTCTTCTGGCTCAAGTAGAAAAGGCTTCTGATCAAGTGCCTCACAGCTTGGGGCAATGATCAACGTCAACAAGTGGAGCAGCCAAGGTTGTTCGAGTCGGAAAGCAGCTTTCGCTCAAGAAACACGTAAAGAAGATGTCGCTTGGACAGAGGTTGACCGAATCGGAGGTGAGCATGCTGTCTAAATCTGTGGGAAGCCGGTGGCGCGCCAAAAGTAAAGATCACGACTTCATGGCATGGAGGACATACAAGCGTCATCGCCTAGCAACTCATTGAAAGAAAAGACAACCTCGTCGTTGAAATCTCCAAGTACAAGCGGCCATGAAGATTCAATTTCTTCTCCGGACTTCTCTAACGGTGGAAGGCAAGATGTCACAAAAGGCACCATAGCTCATGGAAAACTTGAAGAATGTCCTTGTAGCGATGTGGGTAAAAAAAGGACGCATGAGCGGTGGGCATGGATCTCGACTTCATAAGGATGCTTGCACAACGGCCTCGCGCTGCTTCTATGGTGAGCTTCTCATTATAGATGCACGTGAAAAGGAGTTGTCCCCATGACTGCAAGAATTTTGGCTTCGTGAAGGATGCTCGCATGACAGCCTTGCGCATCTATGGTGTGGGCGGTTCTTGTTGCGATTTCAGATGAACGTGTGGATGGCGGCATGAATCTCGACTTCACGAAGGATGTCTGTATGTTGGCCTAACGTGTCTTCCGTGAAAAAAGAAAGGTCTCGCAGAACTTGGACTGTGGAATACTCCATGAGCCTCGTCGATATGCAGTGACGACTTGGAAGCGAAAACTCAACGTCGGCTTCAACGTCATGAAAAAAAGGATTGTCCACCAAGACCTTGGATTGGGACGAGCATTGAAGGGGCAATCGAGCGCCTCTTTCGTCACCTCTTCAAACCGCCAGTGGATGCGAACGACTTGGCGAAGATTGAACCTTGAACGGTGGAACGATGTTGGCCGGCCATGGACGTACAAATGGTTTTGACCTCGAGGTTGTCCTTGCCACTTCAAACAACGGTGCGTGGGAATGGCTTGCAATGATCTTCAAAGCCAATTTTAAAAAGAAAACTGAAGAGTCCGTGAAATTTCAAAAAGAGAGAGAGAGATTCCTTGCCACTTCAAACAACGGTGCGTGGGAATGGCTTCAGTGATCTTCAAAGCCGATTTTCAAAAAAAAAATGAAGAGTCCGTGAAACTTCAAAGAGAGAGAGAGAGAGAGAGAGAGAGAGATAAAGAGAGAGTTTTTTCCTCTAACCGAGCAAGAACAGAAATAGCTAGTACAACACTATTTTGCAGTAAGGATCGACGGCAAGCTTGGTTTCCGAAAATTCAAGTAATTGCCTTCGAATGTCTTCTCCAAATTTAAAGTAGTGAAGCAGAAGCGGGAGCATTGACATATTCAGGAGTTCAAGAACTCTCAAATTAATCAAAAATTTCATACAGAGAAGAAATAGAAAGAAAAAGGTAATCTGTTTCGCTTCACTCTGATGGAGATAATTGCCAAGCTACTCTTTTATAATATCCTCCTTGAATATGGATTGGAAAGTTCAATATTCATGGAAAAGCTTGGAGGGTGAAGTTTTGAGATAAATCGGAAATTAATTATTACTTTCCATCATGGGATTGATTGCATGCAAAGATCTTTTCTAAAAGAAAAGAAATTATTGCTGAAGCACGAAAATATGTCTACCCTATTGTCATTCATCATGTTAGGATGAAGAATCTATTGAGGTTGGTGCATAAAGACCAAGAATTGGTGGGTTTGAGAAAAGAAAAAATATATTTAGCGGAGGTTTGCTCGGAAGTGGGAAATTTGCTGAGTATGCTCCAAATTTACTCTACAAAAGCTTAAGTGGATGAGGGACCGTGTGATCAATTTAAAAAAAGAAATTGAATTACTTCAAGTCTCGCCTTCGACAATATTTGGCATGTTCTTCGCCGAGCCTTGAAGTGGGGGCATCTGTTGACGTCGAAATTTTGGAATAAATTACTAATTAAAAGCCCAAAATAAATTGGCTAATAATTGGGTTTCAAAATAAAAGTCCATAACAAATTTAGGCTTATCATAAAGAAATTAAATCATAAGTCCACATTAAATTTGGGTCTTATGTAATTTTATGGTCGATTCAAAATATAAAATTATTATTTTTGGATTGACTAAATTGGGCCAGCTACATGTTCGAAATGCAGTCCATCAAAAGACTAGTCCATATCAAAGCCCACGGTGATCAAGCCCAATAGACATGAGCTCAAGCTATTATAGCCCTACTCATGCATATAAATAAGGCCCTCCACTATCCAAGTAAAAGAGATTCGAGAGAACATTGGAGACGACACGCATACAACAAATCAAAGGACTCAAGTCCAAAAGTTCTCTGCCACAACGAAGATCCACGACCAAGAAGGTTCCACGTCTTCCTTGGCATAAAATCCATCAAGCCTTGATACCAAATTTCAAGGTGACATGTAGTTTGCTCCACAAATCCGGAGGAGATTACAAATCTACATCCAAGAACAAGCATTAGCCATTGGATCGACATTAAAAAGGAAAAATCAGGGGATTAAATCCAAATAAGAGATTGTATCTATTTTTCTTTTTAAATCAATAAAATCATTTGTCCATATACTTCTTGTCTTGTAATTATATTTTGCAGACTCAAAATTTTGTGTGAACAGTTACAATATAAAATTAGCATAACTCTACAGATTTTGCAATTTTACATTCACTACGCAACCAATCTCCCATGCAAATTAATGCTTGAATAGTCTCTGGTTTCAAAGAGCTTTGATATTGTTCAAGTACTCTTCCTCCAGTACTAAAAGCAAATTCTGAGGCTAAGTCGTTATAGGAATTGACAAAATATCTCATGCCATGGTGGATAAGGTGCGAAACTTCAAAGTGTTTGGTTTCCACCAATCTAGTGCATTAAAATTGACATCTGAATCTTCCTTACATACATAAAAACCCTCTTCAAGGTATATATCCAAATTATATTTTGTAGGTACCAATGGTACCAAGTTCTTGCTCCCACAAGATAAATTCTGCTCAACCTTTGGTTTTACTTTTCATCTTGTCGCTACTACCACTATCAGTGGAAAAGCTAGCTCTTGATTGATTGCTTAGCTTCATACTACAAGAAGAACAATTAGCAACATATTCATTGTAAAGCTCTTGCAAGGAAAAAAAATATCAATTCAATCTCATCGCGAGCTTGAGAAATTGGATAAATCTTAGAGTAGCAAAACTCAATCAATTTCGTCTTGTATCGATGATCTAAAACTGCATCCATAGCCATCAATAAATTGCAACTCCCCCAATATTTATCAAATTTTTCTTTCATTCAGAAAGCCATCTTTTGAAGGTAATCTTTGCTAGTACTAAACTTCTCATTCAGAATTTGCTTTATTTTCCAAATTTCAGGAATGAACATATTTGATATAGGGTATAAACACATGAAAATATATGTGTGGCATCATTAAAAGCTTCTAAAAACTTACAAACTTCCATTGCCTTGTCCCAGTCCTTTGAAGGTGGCAACCGTATGTAAGTTGGATCCCTTTCTTTGTACCTCGAAAACACATCTCTAAATATCATCACTGATTCTAGCATTGCATATGTTGAGTTCCATCGGTAGGCACATCGAGGATTAAACCTTTTGAGGTTGGAAGTTGAAGTTGCTTTACTATCTTCATGAACCTGTAAAGCCTAGACGGTGACATTTTGATATATTTTACAATTTAATGAATATTTTCAATGACATCTCGTATTTGGCATGTAAGCCATCTTGCACCATAAGATTCAATACATGTGCACAACATCACACATGAAAAATCTTCCCACTAAAATAAAGCTTCCTTTTGATTGCAAAATTATCCTTCAAATTTGTTATAGTTGCATCATTGGATGATGCATTATCCAATGTGATAGTTGAGATTTTATTCTCAATTCCCCAATCAATAAGACATCGGAATATGCAATCTCAAATAACAACTGTAGTATGAGGAGGTGCCAACGCACAAAAGTTCAGAATGTGTTTTTGCAACTTCACTCGAGTCAAGAAAATGGCATGTCAAACATAAATACCCAATGTTCTGGTTTGAGGTCCATAAACCAGCAGTTAAACTAAATCTATCAATACTCTCAAAAATAACTTTTAGCTTCATTTTCTCAAATGCATACTAGACAATCACTCCTTAGTGTCACTTGCGATATTTTTTCAAACCGTTCAAAGTTTTGCAAAATAGAAAAAACGAATTCATGTTCTAGCATTCTAAATGAGTATTCATGCACAATAATCATCTTTGCTAGACATTCCCAAACTTTTTCTTTATCATACCTGTAAGTAGTAACTGTACCACCTGAGCCACCTCCAAAGTCATTTGGCCCTAAGGGTTGAGTGGTTAAAAGCTTTTGCTTTTTTGTAGAAGCAAGACGAATTGGGCAACTCTCTAAGTGTTGGTGGAATCGAGTTGTTGAACCTTGAAAATTGACGACAATTAGTGCACTGCAATGGTTGCATTTGCCTTCTTGTTTACGTTGTCAATATTAATAATTGTAAATTCTAACCAAACATTTGATTCTCTCTTTCGATCTTTCTTTTATGGCCTTTTTCTTTGTTGCCTATTGTTTCAACCTTCTTCTTGTCTTCGTTTCCATCCTCTTGAATAATTATAGGTGATTCAATGTTCACATGAGAGTCCTCCATATTCTTTGAATCCTAAAAAGAAATTGTCAAGATAAATACTTTGTGAGCATTTCATCAAACATGTTATTGTTAGAATAGGTGACCATAAAGCCAATAGGATTGGCGGTTTTGGGTACTATTTAGCAATCTTTATTAAAGTAATATTGACTTGATGAATATAGTAAGTATTCATCCGTGGTACTATATGTTTGTTGTGCTTACTGATTACGTTAAACGGCTTTTTAAAGTCACAACAAATGCCCACAGACAAATTGGATAACCCATGGTGTTGGGCTGCGCATTGGATGACAACTATGAAACCAACTTTTGAGGGTTGGTCTGAAACGTTCCAAGTCGAGGACCTCGAAACAGGGCATCGAGGGTCCTATAGAGACTTGCACTAAGGATTGCATCCATTGGATGAGTGCCGTGTTTCATCGGCGACAGATGTTGGATGTCTATGCAATATTAGTGGGTTAGTTGACAAGGGTGTCAGCCAACTGAATGTTAGCTTCGTATAAGCCCCGACACGTTAAACGCAGCGGAAATTAAGATTTTAATTACAAAATAATATTATAATTAGCGATCAAATCGCCCGTCTCGTTGCTATTACGATGTGGATCTCATGCATAAAAGGATGTCAATTAAATGGTTAATAGAAACTAACATTTCTTGCTCTCCAGTTGATGTTGGTTACTTAAACTTTCTCAAGAACAACCTTACCTTAAAATTGGTGGAACGTCAAAACGGAAGCGCCTTTAATTGTTGTTCACGGTAGGAACTTAAGTGTCTTCCCTCTAAAGTTAGTCCACACCACCTATGATGGAATCACCCTCAAACCTATGCTAGTAGGTATTGGAGGATTATGGTAGATCAACTATTGATCTATGGAGAAATCAAGGGAATTCTTCTATTTTGGAGATGAGAAATGAACATAAGACCAATGCTAAAGTGAAAGCTAGACTTTCTAACTTTGAAGGAGAGAAAGTCTAAGAACTAGAGAGCAAAAGGAAAGCAAGAGTTTTTGTATCTTTGTATGTAGAAATTGGTATATTAATCTCTTGTTTTGTACCTCTTTTTATAGGCATTCATTTGCACTAGTTACAATGAATGTAGACAAGGCCTTTTGTCTTGCTCTTAGAACACTTGTCTTCTTCATAGACAAGTTCTAGCATGACTCATCTTTTCTCCTTTTACACTTGTCTTCTTTATAGACAAGCTTTAGCATGATTCATATTTTCTTCTTCATCTAAAGATGAAAACAAGTCATGTCTATGTTCAATGAATCTTATCTTGTGGGCTTGGGCTAAGGTCTTGGGCTTTATCTTAATTTTTAATTGGACTAAGTCCAATTTTAATTAATTCCCAACTAATTATTTAGCCCATGATATTTAATTCCTTAATTAAATAGAAGCCCAAATCAATTAATCTAATTAATTGATTTTCAATCTCAAATAGATTCATCTTAATTAATCTATCACAAGTCTTTCTTAATCAAATTAATGCTTGTGAATTTAGGCTCCAAATTAAATAATCATATTAATTAATATTCCCATCAAATAATTTCATAAATCATTTCAATCAATTAATTTAACTCCTTAAATTAATTGATTTATTCTTCATAATTAATTCTACAAATTAATTCCAATAATTCCATCATGGATTTGTGTGTGACCCTTTAGGTTCACTAGTCAGCTAGACTTGGCTTGTATCATATATATCATTTAATTAGCAACTTACTTGCATTAGATTAATTAGATCTTATCATAATTAATCTCCCTCAATTAACTCCTTAATTGGAGGGTACCCGTCACCATGGGTGGCCATCTAGCAATGGTCCATGACACTAGAGAATAGGTGAATTATTGCGTGAACCTGTGACCTACGCATACCATACAGATACGGTCCCGCCGCTACTAACCTCCCGATCAAAGTCTAGGGCATGAAATTAGTTACCGGTTCCCATTAGCGACTTTGATGTCTATGTATCAACTCTTCAAGTTATGCTTTCAATTTATCAATATAGGAAAAACCCTTTCTCCTATTTGATCAATAGCCATGGCCATGGGCTTCGAGGAACGCATAATGTAGAAAACATAGGAGGTTCGTTATCATCTCATGATAAGTAACAGATCCTATCTTGGAATTCACCAACCTCCATGCATGCTTCAACTATGTCTGAAACATGACCGTATAGTGATCCACGATGAAACCTGAGACCATATTGTACATGATCAAGTCATAGCCGTCCTATGCACAAGGTTACTATGGAACCTCAAGTCTAAGGACTAGTTAGTGCACTATCGTAGCCTAGGAGTTCTAGTCATACCGATCATGCCATATATGGCTTCCATATGACAACTCCTGCGAGTCAATTCAGTGAACTTGATAACTCTTAATCAAGCACTCACTAAAGTGCGCAAACGTCATACGTCTCTGTCTATAAAACTCAACATTCATCATATGAACGCATCACTTAGTGCAAGTCTTTAAGGAATGGTCAATGCCTTATCTCGACCGATTCATCGACTTGGAATATTTTAGATCAAACCATAGAGGTTGGTTTCATGGTCGCCATCATATGCGCGAGCCAACCCCGTAGCATAATTGATCTAAGGGCTTCAACCAAATGCTCATATAAATATAATGTTAAAAGCATATGATGAAGATGGCCAAAGAACATTTCTTAAATTAACATATTATTGAAAAAGATCGTATAGAATAGTTTACAAAGAGCCAATAAATTGGCTTGACGGTCACCTATTCTAACACTAAACTGACTCGCGGGAATTGTCATATGGAAGCTTTGGAGGCTTGGTCGGTATGACTTGAATTCCCGGCTCCAATAGTACGAGATTAGTCCTCGGACTTGAGGAATCATGGTAGTCACATGCATATGAAGGTTGTATCTAGGGTCTGGCAAGAAATGTTCGTATCTGGGATACGTTCATTATAAGCCTTATCCAGTGTAGTTAGAATATGTATTGAGGACGGTGGATTCCAAGATAGGATCCGTCACCTGTCAGTATATGACAGTCGAGTCTCCTATGCGCTCTGAGACAGTTTAAGCTCTTTAAGTCTGTGGCCACAGCGATTGGTCGAGTAGGGAATGGTTTGCTACGTCGATCAATAGAACAAACGTGTCTCGAGTTATTGAGCATAGTTGTCTAGTTCAAGATGAGAACCGACGCCCAATTCCATGCCCTAGACTTAGACCGGGAGACGGATGATAGAAGGTTCGTACTCGTATGGTACTCGGGAGCCTAAATGTTCACGCCAACATTCACCTAGTCTCTAGTGCCATGGACCGTTGCTAGACGGCCAGCCATGGTGACAGGCGTTTTCCGGTTAATGGTTAATTGGAAAATAGTTAATTAAATTGGATTTAATTGATCAATTGTGTTCGACATAAGCCCAAGTCTAGCTTAGGGTGAACCTAAAGAGTCACACACAATTCACTATAGAATTGGTAGAATTAATTTGAAATTAATTCTAGAAGAAGCAAATTAATTTAATTGGATTAAATTAATTCAAGGAGAAACATAAATGATTGGATCATTTATTGGAAAATCCATTTGATGGATGGTCCAAGAATTAATTAATTGGATTAGTTGATTCTCGGACTTAGAACTTTTAAATTAATTAGATTAATTTATCGGGTTTGAATTAATTAATTAATTGGATCAATTAATTAGAGTTTGGACTTATATTTATTTAATTGGATTAAATACACTTATGGACTTCAATTGGATTGAGATTAATTGTATTAATTAATGCCCAATGGAATTTGTTTGGAATTAATTTAATTAGATTAAATAAAAGTTCAAGACTAGTAATCCTAGTCCATAAAATACAATTTATAGCAAGTGAAGGAGGAATTAAAATCCTCCACATGTGAGACACATGTGACTAGCCACTGTGTGGTTCTATGGGTGGTTTATTTGCTATAAAGGTGCATGGTTATGTAGATAGTGGTGTGTGTATGTAGGTTGCTTTGGAAGTTGACAAGAGAAGTTGAATTTTGAATTCAACAACTCTACATACACAAAACTATTCACATAACTTGTAGATATGAGAATTTTCCATAAAAAAAAAAAAAAAAAACTCTCCAAAATCTCTGAAAATACTCTCCTTTTTGTGTTCATACATTTTGGAAAGGTTGAACTTAAAAAATATTCCAAAAGGCACTAAACTATGTGTTGTTTTGGAAGTGTTTCTTCTTCTTTTCTCTAATCCTATCTAGCAATAGATTAGAGGATGGACATTCCATAGTGTGGTGTGGACAAATTAGAGGAATTCTAATTTGGATCCTCAAGTGAACGAAGGAGAAATGGAAAGGGAACAACGCTAGGATCGGTTCTACGTATATCGAACAAAGGTTGGTTTTCATTTACATTTTATGTATGTTTGTTCATATCCTTTAAGTCACATGTCCAGCATCTTCTCCTCTTTAATTTATGCTCTTGACAAACCCAAATGCCGAAAACTTCAAAAGGAACACCCCTTTGAACCCGTTTAAATTTACGCCTTTAAGTTTATTATTTTACGCTTCCGTTGCGTTCCCGGGCCGTACCCGATTCTTTCAGTTATGGGCATGATATTAAGTAGGAATAAATAAATCAAAGTTCAACCAAAACATTCATCAAACATATTGTGGACATCTCATCAAACACTTTGTGAAAAAATCATCAAATCCCTTGTGAGCATTTCATCAAACATGTTTTTTGTTTTTTTTTAAAGCAAAGTAATCATCCTTACATTTTCAAACCCACCTCGAACTCTCCAAAATCCCGTAAAATTTTCAACATTTTAGTAGTAGCAGCCAAAAGAACTCCCACCCTAAAGAGGTTCATCCTCAAACCTGCACTAAATGATCCAAACTAGCTGAAAGATTCAACAACATGATCAACATTCATCAAACATGTTATGGGCATATGAATATACAGTTGAAGAAGGAATATTTCGTATGGAATCGTACCTATATGAGTTCACGAGCTCAACGAATCGAACAGTGGCCAATTTGTATTCAGCTCGAAACGAGAATCGATTAAAGATTTATGCTGAAGCTAGATCTATTAGGAAACAAATAAAGATGAACAAGCCCGTCACGGAGCGGAGCCTGAGCGAGTGTCGAGTTTCTCGTGAAAAGTTTTCTGTCCTAATTGCTTGGGTGATACAGGGGTGATGGTGTGGAGGCATGCATATAGCTTGTACTATACATTTATTTTATGTAACTAGTAGGAACCACGTGCGTTGCACGTAATGCTTATTACCTCGATAAAGTGATTATATTCTTTAAAAGTTTAATTGAGCAAAAATATTACAAAAAAACCGGATTTTGGAACGGATACTTTGTAATGGCCACGAAGCCGTTACAACATAAACGGTCATTGTAACATTTTTGGAACGAAGGAAGTAATATGGCGGCTTAATCTTGGATAAGAAAAATTGTGTAGCGAGCGATTGAAAAACTGGTTAAAAAGCTGTTACAAAAATGTGGTATATGTATAGCCAACCGACATTTTCAAAATCTTTGTTACAATAGCCATAACAAAAATATAGCCGTTACAATAGTATAACGATTCTTTAAACGGTCTTACCATTTTGTAGTTGTTTCGATTAAATGCGATGCTCCGTTACAACAAATGTAGCATAAAACCGCTACAAAACGTAAGTAGGAGGGATTGATGCAAAGACAGTTACAATTGCAACGGCTTCTTTTTGAAAATCAAACCGTTGCAAGGACTGTACCAAAAATTATTGTATCTAACTGGTATATTCCAACGGTAATATATCAACGATTAGTTTGTTGCCACTAAAGCCGTTACAAAAGCCGGTACATATGCTTCTATATATTATGTTGCATGATGTTTTCAATTTATTTCATTTGTTCTACTCATGATTCACCACACACACTCTCAATCTCTCTCGACCACAATTAGTGCACATACACTTGTTTGATTATCGTTAATTTATTGAGTTGCTCTGACCAGGTAACAACTTCAACCCTTTTTTTTTTAAGTAAACACCGTTTAATTATTTTTATTCTAAATGTATGTTTGGGTATATGTAGTTCTGATCATGTTAAGGCAATTGAGAAGATGGATATATGAGAAGAACCTCCCGAATAGGGCGGGTCTTACACCGCAGTTTGAGGATGGTGTTAAAACTTTCACAGAGTGGGCTTAGTCCCAACGTCAATATATGGACGGAGATAAGATTAGGTGCCCGTGTGTGAAGTGCAAAAAATAGAAGGTTCAAAACACCTGACGAGGTAATTTTGACTTATATAGGCGCGGGTTTGTTTCGGAATATTATAATTGGACTTGTCACGACGAGGAGAGGGTGCAGGAGTACTTTGATGCTGTGACCGCCCCTCGAGCACAAGAGGAGCAAACCCCATCTACCCAGGAAGAGGGTAGTTCGCATTGGGGTGATCAACAACAGATGAATTGGGCGTAGAGGATGGTTTATGATGCAGCCGGGCTGGGTTATTTTTCTTCTTACGACGAAGGTGTGCCTGATGATGGTACGAGGTCATGTCCTACATGGTACGGGGGTGGGCGATATAATTACGTGTCAGGGTTGTCAGACCATTTTTTTGATGTAGTGCGCACTGCCGACCATCGGTTGTACCCAATCTCAGTTGGGGGCGGTTGCTAGTTTGGTGAATATCAAGGCTGAGGGCAATTTATCTGAGCGCACGTATGATCGAATGTGCCAGTGGGCTGATCATATCTTGCCCCGCCATCACACTTTCCCTACTGATTACTACAGTACGAAGAAATTGATTACTTGGGTTTACTGTTGAGAAGATTGATGCGTGTAAAAATGGTTGCATGCTGTACTGGAAGGAAGACATTGATCTGGAGTACTGCAAGTTTTGTGGAGAGGCTAGGTACAAGCCGACCAAACAGCGAGACCCCCGCCGAAAGAAGTCTCCGTGTGCCGTTCTTAGGTACGTGTCGCTTACTCCCCGACTGCAAAGGTTGTATGCTTCGACAGCGACGGCTAAGCACATGACGTGGCATGCCACACATCAGACGGAAGAGGGCTCCGTGTGTCATCCGTCCGATGTAGAGGCTTGGAGGCATTTCAACCAGACATATTCCGACTTTGCATTGGATCCCCGTAATGTTAGGCTAGGGCTGTGCACAGACGGGTTTGCGTCGCACGGGCAGTATGGTAAAACTTACTCATGTTGGCCCATTATACTCACACCGTACAATCTCCCGCCGGGAATGTGCATGAAGTCTGAGTACATGTTCCTCACGATGGTGATCCATGGCCCGTCAAATTCGAAGCTTCTGATCGATGTTTATATGGAGCCATTGACCGAGGAGCTTTTGCAATTGTGGCATGTGGGCGTACGGACGCACGGCAGTGCTACGAACCAAGCATTCATGATGCGCGCGGTATTGATGTGGACCGTGAACAACCTACCTGCTTATGGGATGGTGTCTGGATGGATTACCGCTGGTATTACAGGGTGTCCAGTTTGTATGGATGACACACAGGCATTTCGTCTGCAGCACGGTAGGAAGGCGTGCTACTTTGACTGCCACAGACAGTTTTTACCACTGGACCATCCTTACCGCAGGAATAAGAAAGCCTTCACTTAAAATCGAGTGGAAAGAAAGGTTGTACGCCCGCGGCTGACTGGAGAGCAGATTCGTGATTGGGTAGAAGACTTCAGTCTTGCTGTCGAAGAACCTATGACACTCCCACCAGGATATGGTACCATCCACAAATGGACGAAGAAAAACATATTTTGGGATCTTCCATACTGGTCAACACTTCTGATATGGCACAACCTTGATGTCATGCAGATTGAGAAAAACGTGTTTGACAACATATTCAACACTGTGATGGATAATAAAGGGAAAAACCAAAGACAATCTGTCTGAATGCACGCAAGGACTTGAAAACTATATGCAATCGGCCAGAGCTTGAGTTGGACGAACGAAGACCGAATGCCATGCCAAAAGTGGTGTACACCTTGACGAAGGAGTAGAAGAGGAGAATATATGATTGGATTCGTTGTCAGAGGTTTCCTGATGGTTATGCATCTAACATTGCCCGTTGTGTCAATTTCACGGAGTTAAGGATGCACGGCATGAAGAGCCCCACGTATTTATGGATATATTGTGGAGGAAATCAGGCTATTTACTTCCCAATAATTTGAGTCGCACGTTCTTTGCAAGCGCAGTAGACCTGCTCGAGACGATGATATGACGGCCAACAATGAAAGCATCCAACGGTCTATTTTCAACTACCCTGGCCGAACTAGTGGTGCCTCAAAGAAGAGATGGCTAAGTGGTGCGGAACGGCACATAATTGAGACGTATGTGTTGTGCAATTGTGAAGTAGTCACGCCATAATTACGAGTAAGTATTTGCACATATATATAGGCACGATGTTGGTTGTGAGACTGTATTTCCATTAATATGTATTTGCAACTAGGGAATTCTTGAACGAGCTATATGGGCGCGGCCATCATTCGGATCCAATTATTGATCAACTAGTAGCAATTGAATTCAAGGATTGGTTTAAACGTCGTGTAAGTTGATGTATTTTTTCCGTATAGCCTGATGACGTGGTTCCAATGTCCTGTTATTAATTTGTATTAATAGAAATTTGCAGGTTTATCCCGAATTGAACGACACAGATCAGGAGCTCCTTAAGTGTCACTGTTGGGGTCCATGGGGTGAGGTGACAACATTCTTGTGTTATTTTGTGAATGGTTTCAACTTCCAAACTGAGTGACACAACGTGAGCAAGTCAGCAATGAACTATGGGGTGTGTGTGAAGAGCTCATCATACACAGACACGGACAATGACTTCTATGGAATACTCAAAGAGATAATTCAGTTGACAGACCCACTTATTCTGAACTTGCATGTCGTGTTGTTCAAGTGCCGTTGGGCTGATCCGATTAGAGGCATGAAGGTACACCCTCGGTATCACCTTGTTGGTGTTAATTTCAAAAAGTTATACCAGAAAGATGAACCATTCATATTGGCACAACAAGCAATACAAGTTTACTACACAGAGTTTCCGAGCATGAAGAGAGATAAAGCGGATTGGATGGCCGTTCGCAAAACCACACCTCGAAGAGTAATTGACGAGTCTCGATGGACCAATATCGCGTATCAACCAGATGAAGATATACCTGTCCCTAAAGTTGCTTCGGACAATCAAACGTACGACCTACATGCACCTGATGGTATACAACTTTTTGTTGATCTTCCAGTAGCACGCCAACAAGGAGCAGGAACTTCTCGGATGGCCCAAGATGATGACGAAGAAGACGAGGATGATAAAGATAGTTTCGAGGATTATGAGACTGATGAAGACGAGTCATCTAGTTTCTAGTGTTATGTAACGAACTAGTTAATATTGTTGTATTTATTGAATATTTATTTTTTAAAATATTTTAAATTTTGGAAACGACCATATAATAATAGAGATGGAACAAAAGTCGTTCCTAGTAGTCTGAAAAAAAAAGGCGCCTCAATTTCCCGCAAAATGAAAAAGTTAGAGGGAAATATTTAACTTTGTAACAGCCTTTACGTAATCCATTACTAAAACCGTTACAAAATAAATTTGTTGGCGGAAAGGTGAAAAATTTGGAGGGATGTTGAAAATTTTCACTAGGATTATATATATTACAAAAGTCGTTACAAAATTAAGAAATAAAGGTGTATTCCTAGGGCCATTACAAATAGTGAGTATATGTCGAAAAATATTGTTGTCGGTATGATATCTTTAAATCCGTGCGGTCGATTCATACCAAACTTGATTATATTTGAGAATTTGATCTTTTCATCACATCTGACGGTCCGATTTCAAATCAGACGGCTGGTTTGAATGATGCACCAGATTCACTCGGTTATATTATGTATCGGATACCATATCTCGACATCCGTAAATGATATTAGTACAAAACTTCATCAAGTGTATTCTTATACCAGTTTGATCACATCTAACAGTTGGATCTTTAATCGGGTGGTCTGATTATTGGGTATAGTACAACAATATATAATCAAAGTTGCATCAGTGAATTACTAGCAATTATGCATATACAAATTTATTTAATTATATGACCATATATCAATCCGCATTCAAAATGTATTGTGATTTATAATGTGTTATTTACACATAATATAACTTTATCTAACATTAATAATATCGAAAATGGTTTATTATGAATTTTTAATGATTTTTTTTTAAATTTGTGTTTTTATGTTGAACCGACTTCTGTAACGGCCGGTTCCAAAACGACATCGTATTCTTGGACTACCAAATTTTGTATTAAATTTTGTAGCGGCTTTATAAATGGTTATGATAAATGTTCCTAAGTTTCTGTAAATTTTACAAATTATTGTGAATTTTGTGTAATTTGTGTGCATTTTCTGTAATTTTTGTGAATTTTTGGTCATTTTTAAAGTTATTTTGACTTTTCTGCAATTTCTGAAATTATATGGGTATTTTTGCAATTTCTGAAATTATTAGCTAGGTATTTAGGAATTTTTGTAATTTTAGGAAATCTATGTAATTTCATGTAATTTTAGAATTTTTTGTAATTTTAGGAAATTTATGTAATTTCATGTAATTTTATGAATTTTTGTAATTTTTGTAGGAAATCTATGTAATTTCATGTAATTTTATGAATTTTATGAAATTTTATAATTTTAAGAACATTGTAAATTTGCTAACTTTTTGTAATTTTAGACCATATATGTAATTTTAGGGAATTTACGTTAATTTAGTAAACTTTTGCTAAAATATAATCAAACATTTCCAACTTTATACAAAATATAATCCATATTTTTTAAATATCTAGATATCATGACAAACGGTGCTTCGGCCCCTCCCGGACGTGGTCGTGGCCGAGGCCGTGGCCAAACCACTCCGGCTCTAGCAGCATAGCCTCCAGTGCCACAGGCCCTGCCCGTTGACCCGGCCACTCCGGTGTCATCGACTGCGGAGGTCGACAGTGGACAGGCCCAGGTGGCCTCGAGTTCTCAGTCGGGGGCCTTCGGTTCTTAGGCACCCGGACCTCGGCCATGGGATTTACCACCACCACCAGCGCCTGAATTGCCACCTCAGTCTGCACGTCACTACATCAGCCTCCGCGATGCGAGGTAATCTAACACAAATATATTTAATTATTTTCAGTTGGTTTGGTTTGAATTTTAATTTGGAATTATTTTTTCAGGTCTGACTGAGATTTTCATAGTTTCATAAATACGATGGTGAAAAACCACTACCCTCACCCTTGGGGATGCATCAAGAAGATTCTATAGGAGCACATCCTGTTTTGGCAAGATAATGTTAAGGTAATTAATATTTTATTATATTTTAATTGAGTTTTTAATATTTTACTAATTATTTCTTTTTAATATGTCAATATGCAGCTTAAATATTGGTGGGACTGCGACGACGAGTCGATGTACAAGGTCGTCCGGTGGCAGCCCAAACGGTTCCTACGGAAGCGGTTCTCCGACGCTCGTGCCCAGCTTTCCCGACCGCTTTGGCTGGCCGAGGAGATTTGGCGACAGCTGCTGGAGTACTGGGACAGCCAGGACTTCAAGGAAATGTCGGCCAAGAATAAGGCCGCAACGACCGTCTACAGAGGGGGCTTCTCGTCTGTTGGCCACCACAAGAAGAAGATGGTAAGTATAAAATTTATTTCAAGTGATTTCATTATATTAGATGCTTTAATTAATTATTTAAATTTGTCTTTGACAAGAGGCACAACTCGGTCGCCCGATCAAGCAGATAGAGTTGTTCTCCAAGGTCTACAAGAGAAAGAAGGACGGCCAATGGAGCGGCCCGAGGGCGGCGCAGGTGGCGGTAAGTTTTTTTTTTCAATTTCCTTTCCAATTTATAAATTTTTTTTATACTAAGTCCAGTATTCCAATTGCATGAGGCGTTCGAAAGGATGGTGGAGGAACAACAACCCGACCAACCACCAAATGCTCAATCAGATCTTCCAACCTCTTCTCAAATCTTGGTGGCCATGACCAAGAACCAGATGTGGATGGCGGCAGCAGGCGGTCGGAAGAGGGGTCGGGTATTCGGACTCGGCTCCGAGGCCCACCACACGATTGTTGGACCCTCGCAGCCGAGCTCGTCATCTGCTCCACCGCCCTGGCCACCACAAGAGCAACACCCAGACTACGATGATCGGCTCGCCAGGCTTGAGGAGATTGTCCACCGTCTGGCGAACAAGAGGTCCCAGCCTCCACCAGCGCCACCATCCCAAGATCCAGTCGATCCCCCGCAGCACGACGATGAGGTAGAAGACGAGGAGCTCGGGGACGATCAGGCAGAAGATGGGGATCTAGATTAGGGTCGGGTTTCATGTTTCCAAAATATGTATTTATATTTTAAAAATAATTTTGTAAAAATAATTTTAATTTCGTTATTAATATTGTTATTTCTTCTTGCTACCCGATACATTTTTATATTCAATAGATTAAACAATAAATTATAAAAAAATAATATATAAAATAAAAAGAATTAAAATTAATATTTTATAAACAAAAAAAAAAACTTTTGTAACGGCCTTAGCAATGGCTATAGGAATATACCATGCTAAAAATACGACCGTTACAAAGACCGTACAACATGTACAAGAACAATCGTTACAAAAATCGGATGTAAAGCAATTACAAGAAATGAAACCAAATTACATAAATCACCGTTCCACGGGGAGGTACAAAAACCGATTAAAAAACCACTACAAATCGTGAACAACACGTGCAGGGGAGTGTAGCAATAACCATTACAATCTATGTTATATGTGCATTACCGTACGAATTACAAAAATCGTTACAAAAATAAAAAACGAGTGCTACAAAAACTGATGAAAAAAACCATTCCAATAGTGATACACAATTATCAAAATCATTGTAACAAAGGCCGTACCAATTTAGGAATCTATAATTACATCAAGCCGTTCCAAACGGAGATACAAAATTATTTTTCGAGTTAGGTCAACGGGTGAAACGGCTCGTTAGACCGTTACAAAAACCGGTTAAATATGTAACAGCTTTGGTAATAACCGTTACAACTATTTTGTAATTCATGCTTTTGGCTCGGATTACCAACCGTTACAAAAACGACTACAAAAATTATGAAACTGTTGCAACGTTAATTTTAGCCGTTCCAAAAACCGTTACAATTAATTAATTTTTTTATAGTGTATAATGTATTTATAAACTAATTAGAAATATTATTTTAAACTTTAATAAGTACTTTTTAAAGAAGGATCCTATCCACTAACCTTAATGAATTTGAACTTTTAAAAATTATTGTAAAAGCTTTCTATTCAATGAAAATTCAAAAGTTGAATAACAATATAACTAAATAAGTTGCTATATAGACATACGGTTCCGTTATTCATTTGCTTGTTCGATTTGGTTGGTTGGGGGAACCCTCTTGCTTGGTTTCATGAATTTTTTGGGTTATGAAATTATTAATCATCTCCCCATTGCTTGGCATTTGAATTTGAATGGCATCTTTCTTATTTACCGTTTACTATTTCTGTCGTCTTCTCAAGATACTGCATCACTTTCTTTTTGTAATTAAGATTAAGTGAGTTAATTGATTTTTTACTTTTGATTTCCTTCTTTAATAGGGAATGTATCTCCCCCCCCCCCCCCCTTTTTTATAGAAACGGTAATTTGTATAATATTAATAAATTGAGACATATATCAGTTCGATCTATAAGCTCACATTATAGTAAACTCAAATAGACCCACATTACAATGAACTAACATGATTTGGTAGATATGCTTATAGGCTCAGGTCACTATAATATTTGGAGTTATGTTATAAACTAACAAATTACTAATTTTGAAAATAAAAAATACAAAAAGTGACCAACTTTATTAAATTTAAAACTTTTTATACTTCAAAGAAAGAAATTGCTAAATTATATACATTTCTTTATGTAAAAAAGAGAAATACATATATAAAAAAAATTATTTTCTGCAACAAACTATAACACAAATAAAATAAGAATTCATATAAAATTTGAAATATGATAAAAAAAAAATATTAATTTGAGTGAGACGTTCTAAAAATGTACGCAGACTCTTTAAAAAACACATATAATTGAAGGAAGTTAAAATTTTTTAAGTTAGACGTGTGAAATGCTTCTAATTATCTAAAGACCAAATTTTTTGATAAATTTAAATTCTATAACATGGGGATTAGAATTAATAAACTATGAATGCTAACAATGTAACTTATAATTTTAAGTAACTAATTATGATTATTAAAAGTTTCATTTTCCATGATTTTCATATATGGGTGTATTGTTAATATGAATAACAATTGATGTTTTGGATATATAGATGGTAAATTAAAATTAATATTTCTTCTAAGTAGGTGAAATTATTGTTTTATTATTGTTCAGGTTATGTATAAAGAAGTTCATATAATGACATTCTCAAAATGATTAATGTAACTTTTTCTTGTTCTTAGGAATTAAGAATAAAATGAAAAAAAAGTAATGTAGAAAACATAATGTTAGTTTTGTTATTTATTGAATATAAAAATTTCAAAAAAAAAAACTTCAAAAAATAAACTAAAGTATTAATTGTAACGCATGCACATATATTTATAGGTGTATACTGTAAAAACAATAAAAATGCACAAACAAAGAATAAAAAATAAATATTTTTTAAAAATCTACTTTCTCATACTTATGATAGGAGATATTTAGCAAAAGAAACTTTTGACATGCCCAAAACATTAATCACTAAAAAAGTAAATATTATTAATTAGAATATAAAACAAAATATGATATAAGGTATAATTTTAATTGAAAGTTACCAAAAAACTATTAGGTACGTCAATTATATAAATTAATCTATCGTTACGCACTTACAACGAATTATATAGTTAAAATAATAATTTTGCTACCATTATCCTGTATCTAAACAATCTAATTTAAGAACTTAAGTAATTATACACACCCAATCAAATATAAGATGAACTTTTAGGGCATGAATGATATATAGGAATAGAATTGAGTGGGAATGAAATGAAATTAGCAATGGAATAAAAATAGGAATGGAATGATTTTGGAATGTCATTCCTATGTTTGGTATACCAAAGGAATGAAAAATGGGATTGAATCAAAACTTTTCAAATTACTCATTATATGTTTTCTAAATAATGAAAGTTAAAAATCAAAATAAAACCAACTAAGCTACGTCTCATTAATGACATAAGAAATATTATTTTGAAATAATAAATTAATTATAAGTTTATAATATATATATATATTGTTGGACGTTTTCATATATTTAAATTCTTTTAATAAGTACTTATTATTTGGTAAATGCTTATACTTATAGTAATATTTGGTAAAATGCTTATAAAGATGTTAATAATTTTATATTATATTTAATAAAATATTTAAGAATTTATTTTTTTATATTATATTTTTTATATTTTGGTAATACTTTTTTAAATATTTTATATTGATATTCATTATATTTAATGTATTCAAAATAATATATAAATTTGTGACTATAAATCTTGAAACTATAATTATAATAAAAGTTATTTTAGTAATATATTAAAAAAAAATCTATTCCCAATCTATTGGGAATAGCTAAAACCATGGGTGAGTGGGGGAATGCCTAATCCCATACTTATGGTAATGGGCATTCCCAAAGGAATGGCTATTGCTTCTCCTAAATTATACCAAACATGCATTTGGAATAAAATTAGGAATATTCATTCCATTCCTAACCCATTCCCTCATACCAATCATACCCTTAATGTTTGGAAGGTTTAACAATGTATATCAATTAAAGCTTGATGAAACTATGAGAATATATGTAATATTGTTGAGGTTCTTATCAAACTTTTAATAAGTACGTATCTTCTTGTTCTTGAAGAACAATGTCATATGTATAAATTTATATTCCTTAATTTTTTTTAAAAAAATAATTTTGCCTCTCTATAAGACTTAGGCTAGAATATTTTTGTTTCATGGTATCTTATATTTTCCATCCTAATACATTTTATATATTGCATAAGTAATATTGAGGTACGTGAATTTAGATATTTAAATAATTAAACTTGATTTTTAATAACATATTAACTTTATTTGCTATTATAAAGTCAATCCAAATAATCGTGGACATGCTATCAATTTAATGTTAACTTTGATCTTTATAAGTCATATTATTTTCTAGTTAATGTCATGGAAGTGACAATATTTTATGGAAATTGATTATAGTAGGTTTTAGATATTTTTAAAATATAAAACCTTAGTGATTCTATTCTTTATGTTCATAGTTGTAATTAAAATAATTTTTTTCCACTTACTTGATGAATTATGAATTTGTTTTTCCCTTTATTTTGCTTCTGAACATTTGTTAAAAGTGTAATTTTATGTTAACTTTAATTTTTATTATGTCTAAATAATTTAAAAATATTCCATTGAAGGGATTAAAAAGTATGTCCCAATTGAGGAGCCTCGGATATCTTTGTGTCACTGTTATTTGAAAAATCATATACGTATAAAAATTAAAAGTCATATGTGATGTTCTAAAGGCAATACACGAACTTGAATAGATAACCTAATCATGAGAGGATCACTTGCACTCAAAATCATGTCATAAGACTTCAATATTTTCTTTAATATTACTATTGTGTTGAAATATATTGAAGCTTTTTGGTAGTGCTGGTTTTCTAATATGTATCTTGAGGATAAAAGAACGTATCTCTATAATTTTCATGTAATCTTTTTTATTTTTATTTGATGTTCTATAGTATGTGTATTACGTATATCTACCAAAAAATGTTTAAAATCTTATAGAGATATATTGATACACTTCATTGCTTTACTATAATTTTTTCATCTCCTATTGATATTGTATTATGTGTACTTACTTTCTATAAAAAGTATAACTAAAAGATCTATTTGAAAATTTTAGACCATAATTCTTGTCGATAGTCAATTGAGAATGAAGAAGATGCTCACAAAAAAAATTTAAAATAATATAATTTATCATTCTAATTCTTCAAAAACTTATGTGGTGCTTGTTTTAATATTTTTTTGGACCTTATATCTTAAAAACTTATCACTACTTAAAATTAAACAAAACACGAAAAGAAAATGCAATAATCTAATAGAATCACTTCTCTTATTTTTTCCAATTTTTTCCCGAAATATCATGATTCCAAAATTAAATTAGAAAAACCTTTTTTATTCCAAAATTATCTACTCCATCTAATACATTTATTTCTTAATTTTTTTTATTAACTATAAATAATTCTACTATTTCAAGATATAATATCTATAATTATAAATTTAAGTTTATATGAAAATAATTATATATAATTAAATAAATATATTATGAATAATTAAATGAGTAATAGAACTCAAAATGAGAATAGTCAGATATTGGTGAATTTGCATAAACACCAGCTAGTTATCATTTGATAAAGTTTCACTATCTCTGTAATCAAAAAAACCTGTAAGTGATAACAGGATCATTAAACTATTAATCTCTTGTATAAATATTTTCACTTGATAGAATATTTTTTTTGGGTGGGTGAGTGTGTGGAGGGGGGGGGGGGGGGAGGGGGAAGTAATTAAACTTAGAAGTTACTGTAAAAAAAAATTGATATATTACTTTTTAAATTTTTGTCCGCTTACAGCTAGGATTTTAAAATTTTATAATTATTTATCTTTACATAATTTAATTTTCATTCCCATATTAGTTGATGATAAAATCACCATAATTTATGTAAAAATGCTGATAGTATACTTATTTTGGTTTTTAATTATTTTCTATTGAACTTCTAGATTTTATATTAATCCTCTATGTAATATTTAATTTTCATTCTCATATTTGTTAGAAAAAAATCACCATTTAATTTACTCCATATGTCAAATTGGTTTCACTTTTGAAATAAGATTTTTGTTCTTTTTGTTTTAAAAATTTGGGCAAGTTGAAAAAATTAATAATTAGTTATTTTATTTTTTTTCTTTTAAAAGTTTATTTCTTATATCAATTATCTCTAAAATACGTTTGTGATATATTCCTTGTAATATTATTTTTTACTTAAATTTTGATTTTATTCTATTTTACTTTCTAACTTTATCGTCATATAGAATTTTTATATTTTATAATTAATTCTATGATGCTTATTTTTCATCCCTAGCAATATGTGAAATGATAAAACCATCAATAGTTGATCAAATGCATGTAGCAAGTGTAATGTGCTGGAAAATGAGATAATATATCATGATTAAGTATCAGACAATGTAATATAAAAAAATTAAAATTTAACTCGAGCACGATGTAATGTCTATAATAATCTCTTGACGTATTCTCAATTATCATTTTGTCACATTTTCAAGAGCAATGAAATCAATGAATCTACACAAGTCCTTTTAATTTTTTATTTTTCTTTTTGTAGTATTTTCCTATTTTATTATTATAAGGTATTTTTTCCCTCTAAAAGTAAATAATTAAATCTAGATATAAAGAAGCAAACAATAATTAATAAGAGTAAATACTATAATGTGAAAACAACAATTAACTGTAATTTGAAAGTATTTAATATGAATTTATAAGCAACCCCTATGATTTAGGCAAATAAAAAAAAAAAGAAAAAGAAACCTATGTAGTTATTCATGTTTTTACACCAATATAGATTTATCTTTATAAAAAAAAAAACAAGAGAATATATATATATATTTTAATAGTTAAGTCATCATCACATATATCGCTTTTTACGAAGTAGAGCTAACCCCAAATTATTTCAAATCCACATAGATATCCGTTATCCCGCCCAAACACAAAGCGTCAAATTCCTGAAAAGTGCCTCATCTCATCCCTCGTTTTTCTGTAACAAAATGTCCAATTCATCGGTACGCCGAATTAAAGAACGCGGCGGCGGCGGCGCCAAAATCGCCGCAGCCCCCACCGGAAAAATCTCGCCGGGTTCAGGGAAGTCTATTTCAACAGGGAAGGAGAATCCCAGACCTACATCGCGGGTTCGGGCTGCAACACAAAAGCCTAAAATAAGGCCCATGGCCCGGATAGACAAGTCCGCGGCGGCTCAGGCGGTGGAGGAGCCACGTTCCAGGTGGTCTACTTCGTCGGTGCCCAGAGGTAGGAGCTCTAGCCCCTCTGAGTTTACGAGGGTTATATCTGATTTGAGGAAAAATTCTTCCAGGGTTTCTCTTGGCCCACCTCAGAGTAAAGTAAGTGGTGTGGGTTCGAAGAGTTTGAATGAGAAATCCGGTAAAACATGTGATCTTGAGAAAAGGGTTTTAAAAGATTTGGTGAAAGATGGGGGAAATTTAGGTGAATTGGAAGGGAGTTTTCAAGAAAAGGAGAAAGTTGAGGTTAGAGTAATGAATAATGGGAGTAGTGATATAAGAGAGGAAAGCTTGGGATCAGTTTCGCTGGAAAGGCCGGATGTCGAGAAAAGGGTGACTGAAGATTTTGCCAAGAATGGCGAGTTGGAGATGGATTTTCAAGAAAATGAGAAACTTAATGTTAGGTTTTCTGATGGCTATAGTGGTAAAAAGGATCAAAATTTGAGCTCAATTTCGGTCAGAAGCGCGAATCTTGAGAATGAAAAGTCTAGTTTAGAGTCTGATTCGGAAAGTGACAAAGTCTCTCACAAAGTCGGAGTTCTGTTGGGTTTGAGTTCAAGGGAGTCGAAAATGGTGAATAAAGCTAGTGATCTTCCAGGAGTTCTGAGAGAAAATGTCGCTAACAAGTATTCCAGTAAGCTTCATGAGAAGCTTGCCTTTTTGGAAGGGAAAGTAAAGAGGATAGCCTCTGACATAAACAGAACTAAAGAGATGTTAGATATGAATAATCCCGATGCTTCCAAAATGATATTGTTTGATATTCAGGAAAAGATTACAGGGATTGAGAAGGCGATGGGTCATATTGTTGGTAGTGATGGAGATACCAAGATGGGGTCAGTGAAAAATGGAGAAAATCAGGATGAGAAAGAAAGTAAGAAAGTTATGGATGCTAAAAGTTTAGTTAAGGGGTTGACTGTTGAAGAATTGGAAGAACGGTTGTTTCCTCATCATAAGTTGATGAGAGATAGGACCTTATCAAAGAAAACTTCCGGAGATTCTCAGACTAATCTATTAAAAGTAGGTGAATCAAAGAGCACATTTAACGCTGATGAGGAGAACGCAAGTTCTGTCGATGATGATCCTATTGCTTTGGAATTCCTGGCTTCTTTGAGTAAGGAAGAAGTTGATCCAGAGGCAAGTAAGATTCATGAAATGGATGACTCCATGACTTCTGTGGCAGAAAGTAGTTCTCTAAATGTATTAAATGACAGAGGTAACATTGATGCTTTGCTGATGGCTGATGAAAAGCTTAATGAATTCGACAATCAAGAGGGAGTGCCAGCCATGACATTTGAGGAGGAGGAGGACGAGGAGGAAGAGAATTATACACTTAAGATGAATGATATCGGAAGCAAGACCTCAACCGGAGGATGGTTTGTCTCAGAAGGGAAGTCTGTTCTTCTTGCTCATGATGATGGCTCTTGTTCTTTCTATGACATTGTCAACTCTGAAGTATGTGATCTTTTCCACAATCTCACCCTTTAATCTTTTGCTTGCATTATCATTGTCATTGCAGCTTCTTGTTTGGTTACAATTGACCTACTAACTGTTACATACACCTAAATGCAATTTTTCATGTATGCTATAGAAGGATCAATTGGTTACTCCTTAACGAGGCTAATCATTTGTTCCTTCTCAGGAGAAGGCTGAATACAAGCCACCTGCTGGATTCTTACCAAACATGTGGAGAGATTGTTGGATAATCCATGCCCCTGGTGCAGATGGATGCTCTGGGAAATACGTTGTGGCAGCATCTGCAGGAAACTCAGTGGATTCAGGGTTCTGCTCATGGGATTTTTACACTAAAGACATACATGCTTTTCATTTTGAGAACGAAGCCACCCATGTTAGAAGAGCCCTTGCCCCTTTACCAAACAAATCTGTGGCTACTGAAAACCGACAATGGTGGTACAAACCATGCGGACCACTTATTATATCATCAGCTAGTTGTCAAAATAGGGTGCAAATTTACGATATTCGCGATGGGGAGGAAGTAATGAAATGGGAGTTGCAGAAGCCTGTGTTGGAGATGGATTACTCAAGTCCTTTGCATTGGAGAAACAGAGGGAAAGTGGTAATAGCAGAGTCAGATGCGATTTCTCTGTGGGATGTCAGCTCTCTTAGTTCTCGGGCATTGCTGTCAGTTTCCTCATCTGGTCGTAAAGTTTCTGCTCTTCATGTCAATAACACTGATGCAGAACTAGGTGGAGGAGTTAGACAAAGGTGACACAAACTGAATGTTGCACCAATTTTCTTAAAAACAAATCTACTTTATATTGTTTCTATCAGCTTCACTGATGCCCTTCACATTATCTTCTAAAATCTCATTTACTTTCTTCAGAAACCCGACTGCATTCTTTTTTCTTCAATACTGCTTTGAGTAATGCGTGTGGAGAACAATGTTTTTAGTATCACACTAACTTCAGAGTGCTTGAATTTATCTTGTTTCATCAAGCTTTCTGGTCCTTGCTTCGCTTGCAGTCTTAAGGTGCATGAACTATTGTTTTTGATCTGGACGATGGATGTTTAGTGTAATTACTTTGTTGAGATCAGGATTTTATTTGTTTCCAAGAAAATATGGTTTATCTTTTGTCTGTGTCTTGACTTTTGAGTAGCTGTATATGCGTAGGCTATAGTGGCTAATAATCAACACGTTTTCTGCAGAATTAGTTCACTGGAAGCAGATGGAAACGATGGTGTTTTCTGCACACCCGATTCCATCAACGTGCTGGATTTCAGACACCCCTCTGGTATAGGTCTTAAGATACCCACAGTTGGAGTCAGTGTCGATTCAGCTTTCTCTCGTGGGGATTCCATCTACATCGGATGCTCTAACTTAATGTCATCTGGGAAAAAGCAGTCATCTTCCCAAATTCAACAGTTTTCACTGCGGAACCAGAGCCTTTCATGCACATACACCTTACCAGAATCAAACGCTCGTAACGACCTCACAGCATTGACGCAAGTTTGGGGGAATGCAAGCCTTGTCATGGGAGTTTGTGGACTTGGTTTATTCGTTTTCGACTCCTTGAAAGACGACAGACTACCGTTTCTCTCAATGAATTACGGCCACACACAGAATGTCAAAGAAGTTATTGGACCAGACGACATGTATTATCTGTCTTTTGATTACTCGTCTTCCAGGATTCTCATCATATCCAAAGATCGACCTGCTCGGTGGAGGTACTTAATGTAGATATTCCTTTCAGCCACATGGATTAGGCAATAACTTATTGCCTGTTCTTGTCCATATTGGCCATTAGGGACTTTAAATTTGTTTCTGCAATTATTGTGAGAGATCCCTTTGAGATGCAGCTTTGTTTGTAGTTACTGTACCATATCTCTGCTATTCTTTCTTTTTTTTTTCTTCATTTTCTGTTTTTGTATGGGAATTTTGAAGTAATAAAAGTTGATGTTACTGTGAAATAAAGATGGAAAATGCTTATTCTTATATAATAATTGGGTCTTTGTGTGTGTGTGTGTGTTTTGATCAAGTCCATATTTGGTCTCCAGAAAGACTGCTGATTATTAAAGACAGAAATTTCTAAGCCTGACATTCTTTGTAGTAGTATGGAAGAATATGTATATATATCTTTTATCATCACACTCATTTTAGCCTCTTGAACTATTGATGTAGTAGGGATACTCCTAAATAGTCCCATGCAGAATCGAATATTCTTTGGGCTCGTATGCATAATCACATGTTTCGTTCATGATATTAAAGTTTAATATTAATATTGAGTCCGATCTTATCAATATTAATTCATGAAATAAATTTTTTTTTTTGAAGGTTATTGAAAGTAGGATTAATAAAATTTGTTACCTCTTAGTGGGATATACTATCTTGTCTGTTATTGAAGGCAAGATTAAAAAAGTTGTTACCTAAATGCCTTTTCACTTTCCCCACCATCTACTTCTCTCCCATTTTATTATAACTATAACGTGTCACGTGCGTTGCGCGTGCACAAATATATTAAATTCATAAATTTATTTATATTTATATCATTGAAACATTAGTATTATATTTTCAAAACATAGATAACATAGATAATAATTGTTTTAAAAACCATGTAATTCTATTATTTGTAATTCATTTCTAATTAACTTGATACTATTAAATAAAACAACTTAATCCTTAAAATTAAAATTTTTTATTTTATATGTATTGATTATTATATCTGATAATCTTGTATTATAAATTAGTGCGCAAGTAAAATATAATATATAAAAAATTCAATATTAAAACAAAATTAATTAGTCATAGTGACTTATTTCTAGATTTTTTTTATAAGAACTTCCAATTTAATTAGAATTCATCATGTTTTATATGTAGCTTTTTTTTTTTTGTGATTTGCTATGTCTTAACTTATATTTATATTTATTATATTATTCCTGTGTATGATATTTTTTTATTATCATATCTTAATTTCTTTTATTTTCAAATTATTGAATGATGTGAAATGATTTTAAACTAATTATTTATTAACTATTGTTAATCAAATTGTAATCTAATTAGATACCCATAGTATCAGTATATGTATCGTATGGTCTTATAACTAATTGGTATTATCTATTTTTTATTCAATAATATATTATGTTTTTGCAAATTTAGAGGGTGTTAGGCTAAACTTATTTGAAACATCTTATAAGATGATTTAAGAGCTTAAAAATGTTGAATTCTATTTAGAAATAAGCTCTTAAAGTATTTAGATAAATAAGAAGCCAGAACTAATAAGATGTAAGAGTATTTTGTATAATTTTATCTTGTAACGAAAGATTGAGCTTACTTTTTTTTCAAGAGCTTATAAGATCATTAACATCTTATTTACTCTTATTTTAAGATCTTATAAGCTTTATAGAAAAGACAAATTATCGAACTATTTTATAGAACTTATAAGCTCTTAAACATATTATAATATATTTTAAAGAGCTTATAAGCTCAATCAAATACCCACGTAATCTTATATGTGCATATATGCTTATCTAATACTGAAAAATCAAATAATAAGAGATTTTTTTGAATAATTGAATTTTTATGGATAATTTCATTTTAATAAAAAAAATTAGTTCTTTTATTTGTCGATATGTTTTCAATCAAATAATAAGAGAGTGTTTGAATAATTGAATTTTCATATGCAATTTCAGTTTAATACAAAAAAGTGCTTTTATTTGAATATTTTAAAATTTATTAATATGCTAATTGTCTATTACTTTTAAGACAAAATAATCCGAATTGAATAAAATAAAAGAAAGTTATAAAAAGAGAAAGTTCTAATAAAAATGGAAACTATTTAGTACTAATTTCTCTCAACTATTTACATATATATGTCATTATCTAAGTAGTTTAGAGGTGTTAGGACTATTAAATTGTCTTTCTTTTTTTAACAGAATTTTTTCTTTTATAATTTAATTATTACAAAGATTACTTAAATAAGGGTATAGGTGTCTTTTCACGATAGGGAACAAATACCTAGAAGTTTCACACTTTTATATATATAGTAGAGATTTATCAATAAAGTATAATAAAGAAGTATTACTTTTTTGGAACTTTTGAAAAATATTTGAATTTTGATTAGTCATAAATTTTAAAAAGAAATAAAATATTGAGAGATATCTTTTATCATCTGTAATTATTCGCAAACTACAATATTAAAATAAAAATAACTTAAAAAAAGATACTCTTAATGGTATTTTTATATTTAATCATACTTTGTAATGCTTTTAACTAAACATCATATTATATTATCAATGAGATCCATATCACAATACGTCAAACCAAACCAAACAACATATAATGGAGTATGAGATTAATTATCATTTCATTTTTCATCCCACCAAATCCTATTATGTCTAATCCTACCACACGAATTAAATGAGAGATTTGGATAGGGATATGACATGAATACTCGTAGGACACATATGGGCCTCGTTTGGTACGTGTGTTAGAATTATGCATGACAGAATTGGGTGGGATGAGAAATGGAATGAGAACTACTACCATCATCCATTATATAGTGTTTGGTTTGACGTATTGTATGTGTGATGTCCAATGTGATAATATAATATAATGTTTGGTTGATTGAATTACAAAATATGATTAAATATAAAAGGACCATTAAGAGTATCATTTTTCAAATTATTTGTATTTTAACATTGTAGTTTCTGAATAATTACAAAAGATAAAAAAACCTATCAATATTTATTGAAAGATAATTTTTAAAATAATAATTCTTGTGGAATATTTCTATTTTATTTTTTCTACATTCATATGAAGAAAAAGTTCAAAATAGACATTAAAAAAAACAGAGAACGAAAAGTTTAATTTTTTCAGAAAAATTTATAAAAGTGTGGCAAAATTGTACTTTATGAAATTTAGTAACTAACCAAAAACTCAAATATTTTTCAAAATTTCCAAAAAATAAAAATAAAAATGAAGTAATATTTTATTATTAAATTATTATGATTAAAGTACATTCTTTTAAGTATGCATGTATTTCACAAGTAAGAAAAAAATCAAACTTAAAAAAGTGATTTTCGTGAAGAAGTGAAAAATAATCAACCAACTTAATAATGAGTGAATATATATATCACGAAAATTATATCAACTTTAAGTGAAAGGGCATATGAGGAAAAAAAATTCTAATTCTAGCTTAGGCTAATCAATGGGATAATGAGGTGGGATACATATCCCTTAAATTAAGATTGTAAGATCGTGCCGATATTAATGCCGGCGCGAGTTCTAATAGTACAAATCACACGTGTGATTATGCATAATAAGTAATTTTATTATGTCTAATCATATGAACCAAATGGAGCTATAAGACACTGTTCACACAAATTTCGTGTCTGCAAAAAATAATTACACGACAAGAAAAATATGGACCAAATGATATATTAATTTGAATGTGAAGTGGTTTACAATCTCTGAATTTAAAGTAATCCCCTGATTCTTCTCTACGAATGTGGATTCAAGGGCTTGAAGCTTGTTCTTGAATCGAATGTGTAATCTCCCTCTTGATTTGTAGAAGGCGATCACGTAGTACTTTGAAATTTCGTATCAAAGCCTTGTAGTTGCAGAGCTTCGTCGTAGGAGAAAACTTTAGACTTGCTCTTGCTCGATTTCTTGCTTGTGTTGTATGTAATATCCTTTGTGTGAGGTTGAGGCCCTATTTATAGGCATGAGCTGGGCTTTAGCAGCTTGGGCTCTTCCATTGGGCTTTATCACCGTGGGCTTTGACATGGACTAGTCTTCTAATGGACTGTATTTCTGAACATGTACTTGGCCCATTTTTAGCCAATCCAAAATAACATATATATTTATTTCGGATTGACCCATAAAAATACATAAGACCCAAATTTAATATGGGTTTATAAATTTAATTTCTTCGTGACGAGCCCAAATTTATTATGGGCTTTTATCTTGGAACCTAATTGCTAGCCGATTTATTTGGGCTTTAATTGGTAATTTATTCCAAAATATTTTGACGTCAACAGATGCCCCCACTTCAAGGCTCGGCGAAGAACATGCCAATTGTTTTCGGAGACGTGACTTGAAGTCGTTTGACTTCTTTTTTTTTTTTTTTTTCATGAGCTTGTGGATATCTCTTTTGTCGTATCGGGACCATCTTTCTTCTCTTTTGTCTTGTGAATATGACCCTTTAAGAGGAATGTATTTATTTCCCTCAGCCTTGCATTTCAGAAAAGGAACAGGCCCATTTCCTTTGATCTTTTACGGCAGCCGATTGATGTCTTCAGCAAACCAAATTTCTTCCTTCTTTCTCCCTCTCTTTTTTTTTTTTGATGTAGGGCCCACCATTATAGAATAATTTATGAAAAAATCACTTTGTGGCAGGAGTAATTGCTGAATATAAATCTCTGTCACAACACTTTGCTTCCTTTTTTCGTGTTTCTTTGTTTCGGCAAGAGTTTTCCAACAAGCAAATTTTCTTTTTATTGCTACAGTAGTTTCCCTCAACACTTCTTTATTCCTTTCTCTTGACTTTGTAAATGATGGCAGGTCTTTCCTATTTAATGTTAAGCATCAGCTATAAAAGAATAGCTGAAACCGTGTATCTCCTTCAAACCGAAGAGAAGATAAAAATTTTCTGCTTTGATTACTTCTCCTTTGACGTAATTTGCTCGGCGTTTTTGTGTTATTTTTGTCTTGATTTGGTGAGTACATCATCCCAATTTCTAACATAAGCATCACGACCAAACCCGCCCGCCGTGCGTTTGTGAAATTGCCTAAGAGGAGTATCCTTTGTGTTCTTGCTCATGCAACATATGTTCATGGACATGCATACACGTACACATATTCCTTGACTGCTAATTTCTTCATACTTCTCTTTCTCTCTTTTTTTTTTTTTTTTTTTTTTTTTTGTAGACATGGACTTCGAAGATCGTACCGAGCCATTCTCGAGCATCGTCATCCGAAGTGGTAAGGACAATCTCAAGGTGAAAGGCACCACCCTATGCGTTCATGAGCCGGCCAATGTCACCCGTCCCTCCAAGTCTCGTTCTTTGTCCAAGTCTATGCATCTTCATGAGTGGTCCGAAGAGGTGATGAAGGACACGCTCGACCCCCGTTCGAATGTTTCTTCTCAAGCCAAGGTATTGTTGCTCAAGTCCTCTCTTCATGACGTCAAGGCCGATACCGAATTTATTCTTCCGAACCGCCACCTTGCCACCAACGGGCTTCATGGAGGACTCCTCAATCGAAGTATGGTGAAGTATCCTTTTACCCCGGCTATTAGGAGTGGACTGAAGACGTGCTTGGTCACCACGCGACTATTTTTCATGCCGCCAAGATTCACGCAGCCGTGCACGCATCTCTTTTCACGTACGTCTGCAACAAGCATGTTCTCCAAGCTTTCCTTGAGTTATGGTGCCCTTCCACGAACACTTTACATGCCGACGTTGGAGAGATATCCATTTCTTTGTGGGACATCCGTGGACTTTGTGGGTTACCCGTGCGTGGAGAATTTTACGACGAGGTCGTCCCTTCTTCCAAAGATTTGCTAGGCGATGAAGCGTGTAAGCCCTCCGTTCCACGAAGTTGCAAAATACTTGCTTTTGGCATACCACCGCCTTCCTAAAGACACGAACGGAGTACTTGTTTCTGATTGGGTCAACTTCTGGTTCAAAGGACCTCTTCGCTACGCCGCGCCCCCTTTGCGTTCTTCTCGGAAGAGAGTCAACGAGCCCAAGCTTTCTCGTAATCCTAGTGGTGACGTTGACGCTTTGAACCTACCTCGGAGCAAGGATTTTGACGAGCCTTTCACCGCACTGCAGATTCCCGAGGACATACGAGACGAGACCTATGTGGCGGCTTTTCTCTCGTGTTGGTTATGTAGCTTTGTCCTTCCACACGGCAAAGTTGGCAAGGTACGTGCTTCCGTTTTCAAAGTTGCAAGTAGGATGGCTCATGGTGAATGTTTTTCTTTGGCTATCCCCGTCTTGGCGAGCATCTATCGAGGCCTTAGGGACATGTCTACTTCTACGAATTTGTTCGAGTCTTCCGCCGTCTTTCCTATTCATTTCGTGTATAGTTGGATTGGGCGTTATCTTCAAACTCACTTCCCACCCAAGCTTGAACCCATTGGAGCCCAAATGGTGAAGTATGCGGGGGGAGAACATGGCTAGGCATTTTGAACCCGCCGAGGCGCGCAACTTATTTCATGGCATCAATCTTTCGAGACTTTTGTACGTGCATTTTCATCATCAAAGCCCCACCTTATTGGTAGATGACGCGAGCTTATCGAACACCTACAAGGACCTCTTTGTCGCTTTGCGCTCTAGCTATTTGACACTTCGGATTGAGGCGAACTCCATCATTGAAGTTTATAGTCCCCACCGCTTTAGCCGTCAATTTGGTTTTTGTCAAGACGTTCCGGGGCGTTTGAAGAAGGAGATCTTGTCTTGTAGCTTGAAAGAACTTGGACGACTTTGGCAATCTTCCACTTTGTCCGGTACTTCATCTAAGCTTTTTATTCCCGGTAGCACTTCTTCATCCCCTCTCATCACGAAGGAGTATATAGAGTGGTGGACCAAGTGCAATAGGACTCACCCCGAGAAGAGTACAAGAGTTGTTCTTAAACTCAATCATCCTCCCGGTTTGGAGAAGGAACCCAAAGACAATCGAGCCATCCCTTCCGTCAACATCAATGGGACAAAGACCGCCACTGCCGCTCCTAAATGAAGACACAACGTGCTTGTGGACACTCCCCTTGGTGCTTTGTCCGGTGAAAACGACGTGATCTCCGCGTTATCCATCTCGAACGAGCAACTTAGCAATCCTCAACCACTTGAGAAGGTTTTTGACTTAGATGCAATTAGTGTGAATTCTTCGTTCTTTGAGGACGTTCCCAGTTCTTTCATGCCTTTAGACGAGTTGGCGCTCTACGTAAATATATCACCACACTACTTTCACTGTGTTCTCCTTTCTTTTCCTTTTTTTCTTTTTTTTTTTTTTTTGCGTTTATATAACACTCCTCCCTTTTCTTTTTTAGTTTCAGCTTGCGGGTCTTGAAGGAGGAGTTCCCATGACTCCGGAAGGTAGCATTGGCTCGTGAACGGGACTAGTGCGTCCAACTTGCCCGACGCGAATGCCACTTTGCACGGTGAATTGCAACTTATTCCACGAGAGGAGCCTCTTTCCGCCGGAACTTCTAGCAAACGCCCGAAGATTGTGCTACCGACCATCGTGGAGAAGTTGCCCCCCGCGGAAGATGTCTTGAAGAAGCCAAAGAGGAATTTTGAGGCTCCACCTTCTTCCCATGATTTCTGCCCTCAAGCTATCAAAACGGAGGCGGAACGGGTGTTGCTCAAGTTCTATTGGGAACGCATATGCCAAAAGATCGCGATGACCCCCTTTGAACGACTTCCTGAGGTGAAACAAGTTGTTGATGCTTTGATCAAGGAGATGGCCGTCTACATGAAGGACGTATCCCTTTTAGAGAGTCACTTGAATGTTTTCTTTGCCGGTGCTTCCAATTACACGAAGACCAAGTCGGAATTTACTCAAAAGATCACGCGTGAGGTTTATGAGAAGTCCCTCTCACTTGCCAAAGGTGATCTTTCGACTGCCGAAGCACAAGAGAAGGAGCATGGGGACAAGGTGAAGAGTCTTGAAGCCGAGATCCTCCAAGTTGTTAACCAACAGCGCGTATTGAAGAGACAACTCGAGGAACTGCAACGCAAGGAGGAGTCCATAAACTCATTACTTCATGATGCCAAAGAGAACTTGACCGATCTTCAGAAGGAGGTGGCGACTAAGAAAGAGAAGATCTCAATGCTCGAAAACACCCCTTATCTTTCCGGAAAGGAGATTGAAGTATTGGAGAAGATGGAAGCATTTCTTGAGGAGTCGAAGAAGGATTTAGCTAACTTTAGTTTATTTGCTTGAATGTTTAGAACTTTGATGTTTATCTTTATCTTTTTTCTTGTCTTTTCATTCACCTCTATGTAGATGAATTCTTTGATGCAATAAAATACTCATTTTACGTAATCTCTTCTCAAAATTTAGCTTATTACGTAACATTTGGAGCACTTCTTTTCTCGTTGTCGTTAACCATGGTTGATCAGGCCACAATGGGATGCCGGCCAGCACGCAGGTGCACAAACGGCAAGTGAGCAGAGACTCTTACCGATTGGGGATTGCAATACTGTTCGTATGGGAACTTCCTTGATGTGTGAGGATGCTATTCGTCAAGTATGAAGTCGTTTCATGAACGTTTGGGCATGGAGATATAAGGGTGACTACCGGGCGCCATCCTGTGGGCGAGCAGGAGAGTGATGTGTGTGGCAAAGTGCTTTATCCTTAGAGATTTGCAAAACTGTTTCACTGGTGTGTTCCATGGAGTGTTGGGAACATCTCCACCAAGTTTCAGAGTTAGACGGTTCCGATTGAGTAGGAAATGACGACGATGTTTGGAGCCTGCAATCACAGTGGAACATGGCGCTTGTGTTAGAGAACACGGCCAGGGCGTGTTTCTCTCGGTTTTTTTTTTTTTTTTTGCTGGCGAGACTCCCTTTTCCCGATACGGCCGTGTTTCGGACCCCAGGGCGTGTTTTGCTTCCCCAATGAATACAACCGTGTTTTTTTTAACACGGCTAGGGCGTGTTTTGGCCATCTTCCTTCATTTTTGCTTAATTTCTTCCCATAAAAGAGCACGACTTAGCATAAACAACGTGGCTTAGTATGCTCGACATCGCTAGAATGTACTTCTTCATTGTGGGGAAGAGGTTTTGCTCAAAACAATAACAAATTTGTTTGAAGATATGACTGAACTTAGGAATATATACCCAAGCTGCCTACGTACCTCGTGAAGGGATCAAGTCAAAACGTAGTTCAAAGAAATTTGAATTTTCTTTTCCCCTTTTTTTTTTTTAATTACAGGAGGTGTGCCGTGCACAATTTATACTCATGCTGGCCAGGAGTAACATGTAGTTTAGGCTCATGTGTCATGGAGCGTGGTCTTCATAGGAACTTGCTGTTTATGGGACCAATCCGCAGGCCATCTTTATCGACCAACTTGTAGGCACCATTCGTGTAGGCTTCTTTTACCACGTAAGGGCCATCCCACTTGGACACGAACTTATTTTCCATTCGCTGTGTAAGGGTGATTGGTCGCCTTACCGCCAGGACCAAATCTCCGACTTGAAATGTCCGAGGTCGAACTTTCTTGTTGAACGCTCTCGTCATGCGGGCTTGATAGCATTGAAGTTGTTGTTGAGCCTCAAGTCTTTTTTCATCCAGTGCCTCTAACTCTTCTAACCTCAGACGAGCATTGTCTTCAACGGTGAGTCCTTCTTGTATCGCAATGCGGAGCAAAGGTATTTGACTCTCCAAGGGAAGCACGGCTTCAACACCATAGACTAAGGAATATGGAGTAGCTTGAGTAGCGGTCCGATGTGTCGTCCGGTACGCCCATAGTGCTTCGCCTATCCTTTTGTGCCAGTCCCTCTTCGACTTCGACACCACCTTCTTCAAGAGGTTGCAAAGGGTTTTGTAGAAAGCTTCCGCCAAGCCATTCTCCGCAGCGTTGTACATTGAAGAGTTGTGTTGCTTGAAGCCGAATTGTGCGCATAGCTTGTCCATCGCCTTGTTGTAGAAAGGTCTTCCGTTGTCGGTGATGATGTACCGAGGCACCCCATACTGGAAGATAATGTTGACGCGGATGAAGTCTACTACAGTTTCCTTCTTCACTTCTTTGAGTGGAATGGCTTCAGCCCATTTTGAAAAGTAGTCGGTAGCTGCAAGAATGTGGATGTGCCCGGCAGACGACTTAGGAGTGATAGGCCCTACGACTTCAAGTCCCCATGCATCAAATGGCCATGAAGCGATTGTAGGATGTAGAGGCTCTGGCGGTTGATGGATGAAGTTGGCGTGCAGTTGGCAGGACTCGCATTCTTCGCGTACTCGAGGCAATCCTTGACCATTGTGGGCCAATAGTAACCCATCCTTTTGATTCTGAAGTGGAGCTTCGGGCCGGATTGATGTGCGCCACATACTCCCGAATGAGCTTCTGTCATGGCTTCGATGGTTTCTTCACCGTTCAAGCAACGCTGGTAAGTACCTTCGAAAGATCGCCGATACAAGATGTCCTTGTGCAGGATGAAGCGGGATGATCTTCGTCGCACCTCTGTTTTATGGCGAACATCGTCTGGTAGCTTGCCATCTTTCAAATACTCCATCAACGGCTTTCTCTAATCTTGATCATCCGTGGTAGCGGTCGTGATAGCATAAGAGTCTTCCTGATCGGATATAGCAAGTGAGGGAATTACCCATCTATTACACACAGGGACGTTCGTCGTTTCTCCTTCGGATAAGGCCAAGGTGGTTGCTAGGTTGGCTAGTGCATCTGCCATTCTGTTATCTTTCCTTGGGATGTGATTCAGAGTCACACTCTCGAATCCTTTGAGTAAATGTGACGCCTGCCGGAAGAAAGGTACCAAGTCGTCTTTCTTGACTTCGTATACGTGGAGGGTTTGGTTGATGATCAACTTTGAGTCGCCGTAGACTTCTATCTCTAAGATCCCCATCTCCAAAGCCATTTGAAGGCCAATGATCAAGGCTTGATACTAAGCAACATTATTAGAGCATAGTTCATTCAAGACGACGGAGTAAGTTAACACTTGTCTCTCTGGTGAAACAAAGACGATGCCTGCCCCCGCTCCGTCGGATTGCGCTGCCCCATCAAAAAACATTGTCCACGCCGGGAGGATTTCGACAGAAAAGACATCTTCGTCAGGAAAGTCATCGGATATCTCCCATTCAGCTGGCACAGGGTGGTCAGCTAGGAAGTTTGCAAGAGCTTGTCCTTTTGACGGCTTTCTGGGGCACATACTCTATCTCGTATTGGTTGAACACGATGGACCATTTTGCCAATCTCCCGGAGAGTACAGGTCTTGACATCACGAACTTGACCGGATCAGCACGAGATATGAGTCTTATGGAGTACGCCTCGAAATAATGCCTCAACTTTTTGATGGCATAGAATAGTGCTAAGCAGATTTTCTCCACGGGTGAGTACTTTAATTCATTTTTAGTCAAAGTCCTACTTAAGTAGTATAGGGCTTTCTCTTTCCCTTCTTCATTCTCTTGTGCCATAAGCGCGCCCACAGACCTTTCTTGCGCTGCTATGTACAATATAAGCGGCTTCCCAGATGTTGGAGCTCCCAAGACTGGCGGATTTAGCAGATGCTTCTTGATGCTTTCGAAGGCGTTTTGACATCCTTCATCCCACTGGAAAGGGGCGTCTTTCTTCATGAGGTGGTTGAAAGGTTGACATCTTCCAGCCAGGTTTGATATGAACCTCCTTATGAACGCGAGATTGCCTTGAAGACTTCGCAGCTCCTTCCAGTTTCTTGGTGGCGGCATTTTCTGAATGGCGTCTACCTTCGCAGGATCGACTTCAATGCCACGGTGGCGAACAATGAAGCCAAGGAACTTTCCAGATGTGACGCCGAAGGCACACTTGAAGGGATTCATCTTTAGGTTGTATTTCCTCAAGCGGTTGAATACAATCCGGAGGTCCGCCAAGTGTTTCTTCTCTTTTCTTGGTTTTTGACGACCAGGTCATCGACATAGCATTCTACCTTGTCGTGCAACATATCGTCAAAGATGTTCTGCATAGCACGTTGGTAAGTGGCGCCTGCATTTTTCAACCCGAAGGGCATCACCTTGTAGCAATAGATTCCTTTGGGAGTACGGAAGGCTGTGCATTTCTCATCTTTAGGCGACATTCTAATTTGGTTGTATCCTGAGGAGCCATCCATGAAAGACAATGCTTCATGTCCTGTAGTTGCGTCAACCATGAGCTCAATGATAGGCAATGGAAAGTCATCTTTTGGACACGCCTTGTTCAAGTCTCGGAAGTCAACACAAATGCGAATCTGGCCATTCTTCTTCTTGACAGGCACAATGCTAGAAATCCACGTCGGGTATTTGACTTCTCTGATAAACCCAGCGTCGATCAGTTTGTTCACTTCTGTCTCGATGCGAGGAATGAGGTCCGGATGGAGAACTCTTTGCGACTGCTTAACCGGCCGCGCTGCATGTTTTATGCCAAGGTGGTGGATAGCAACTTTCGGGTCTAAACCCGGCATCTCTTTGTACGTCCACGCGAAGACATCTCTATATTCACTTAACGTTTTGAAGTATTGCTCCTCTTCCTCCGAGCTTAGGAGTGTACTGACAAATATGGGGCGCGGCTCCTCGGCTATGCCAAGATTCAATTCCTTGAGCTCATCAACAGTTGCTTGTCCGCCATCTTCAAGCTGTAGGGGTGCGTTTTGGACTTCATCTTCGGAAGCGTCCGAGTCGGAACCTTCGTCAATGTTAACATGATTGGAGCCAACGATAACTTCTATCTCTTCATCATTTAGAGCGTCGGATGAATCGTGTGATCCCCTAGCGACATGTTGCTTTATTCTAATTGGGTCCCCCTGAAGAGATGATTAGAAAGTGAAGTCTTACCTCCTTGGGATTGAGATAGACGAAGTGTTTCACCTGCGTCATTTTTCTTTGGCTCTTCTATCTCATCAAGACGACCTTTCTTCTTATAGTGTTGATCACGGCCCGTCTCCAAGGCGGTTGAACACTGATTCTCGCTGACGTCGCCTCGTATTGCTAGATGAAGTTCCTCCTGCCTCACCTAGTCGTTCAAAGGCGGAAGTACGCGCCCTTAGGAGTACCGAGCCTGTCGAATACCGAGACACGACTATCATTTGGTCGTTTGATTTTCATTGCTCTTGTCATTTGCAGAAATATATTGTGCAGTTACGCGCTCATTTTTCTTTCTTAGTATGAATCTTCACAGGTTCATCTGGTGAGAAGCCCAAACCGGTACGGGGTTGATCTATGCGGTAGCCTTGTCTTCTCAATTTGTGCTGGGCCTCCGTCAACCCGTGGATCTTTTCTCCCGTCAATTCAGGATTTAACTTGTTGAGTCTTGATGGCACCGAAGAATCATAGCCGGACTTTACCAAGAGGTGATACGCTTTCGGACCAAATGCCCCCTGCATGTCTTTGTATTGGTGTTTTGGAAGAGGAGAATCGCTTGAAATTAGCGGACGTAAGCCAGTAATTGGCATGACTAACCCATTCTTAATTTCTTGAAAGTCATTGGCCCTTGGCTCTTTGAATTGTCTCCATCCCTTGGAAAGTAACGGAGCGCCTTGCTTTGGTTGGTCTTGCTTTCCTCTGCCATTCGACCGAACCACATATCGAAACACCGGCGAGTATGGTGGTTTCTTGAACTCGTGCCTTTCAGCGGTTGGGGCTTCGTCAATCGTCACCTTACTAACCTCTTCATTGTTGCTTTTAGAAGGTGTAGCCTCGGGGTGTATCTCTTCGATGGAATGACCATTCGGAAATCTCGAGGGCAACACTTTTCTTGCATGGTGTCGGGATCGAGGTAGACTTTTGCATCAGCGAAGTATGACTCCGCCTCGGTGAAAGGTTTCATATCAGCATCAACTTTCACGATTTCCCCGTTCTTGATGTATTTGAAGCATTGGTGTAGTGTTGAGGGAACAACTCCGTTTTCATGCAGCCACGGCCTTCCTAGCAGCAGGTTGTAGGAAGTTCTTGCATCGATGACGTGGAAAAGAGTGCTTGCTTTTAATTCCCCTACGATGAGGTCGAGCCGAGTCATGCCAATAGCTCGTTGAGTCCCTTGATCAAAACCCTGGATGGTCAAACGGCTACGGGATAAGTCTTCCACAGTTATGCCCAACTTTTTCATGGTGGATTTCGGCATGATGTTGACAGCAGATCCACCGTCTATGAGTATTCGATTTACTCTTTGTTCTTGTACGAACCCCAAGACGAAGAGTGGTCGGTTGTGCGGCTTCGAGCCAAGCAGTAAGTCCTCGTCTGTGAAGGATATGGTGGTGCAGCAAGAGACCAACGATTCTCTTCTATGTTTTCTTGGAGAAGCACTCGCGGTCTTGTTCTTCCGCTCAAAAAATGTTCGTGGGAAGAATTCTTCTAACGTCACCGGAAGGCGCTGGAGGGTTATCTTTTTTGACTTGTTTTTTGTCTGCGCACGTCGCGAGCTTTTGTTCGAGCGTGGCTTCCTTGGGAGCGTGGGATGGAACTTGTCAACATGCCGTCTTTGTCTTTGTCGGCGCGTCATGAGGGTCCATCCTTCGTCATCGTCGGTGGGTTCCTCTTTCTTGTTGATGAGCGGAGTTTCAACTTGTATTGGTTCAAGACTCCCAAACTGAAGTAAAGATGATGTCGTTGTAATTGATTGCTTGACTTCTAGCTTTTCTTTCGAGACTTGCACATCATTCGTTGGAGTGATGCTGGCGACATTTGCCCCCGCTGTCTCTTCGACATCTAAAATTATCTTCCCTTCCTTGGCTAGCGCCATGATCTTTTCTTTGACCACGAAGCATTTCTCTATAGGATGACTAACCACCCGGTGATACTTGCAATACTTGGGGTCGTTCACCCTCCCGGCTTTGTCCGGACGCTTTGACTCCGGCAACTCAATCAACTTTCTCTCCAAGAGTTCGTTGAAGATATAGGGCACGTCAGAGTCGGGGAATGGGTATTCTTTCTCTTGCAGTTCTTTCAACGTAGGCCGGCGTCTGTCACTCGTCATACGTTGGTCTTCGGTCTTCTTCAACTTTTTCTTATCGTTTGAAGAAATCTTGATAGGAGCCGTCTTGATGGCCATGGACTCCTTGACACTTGTTTTGACAAATTTCTCGCTTCTCCTCGCATCTTTCTTATCCTTTCTTTGATCGTCGATTGGGAAGGCGGTTTTATGGTTGGCAATACTCAACTCCATGTCATGGGCACGTGTAGCCAATTCTTCGAAGTTTCTTGGTTTGATCCCTTGGAGAATGTAGAGAAGCCCCCAGTGCATACCTTGAATGCACATCTCTATGGCCGACGCCTCTGAAAGTTTGTCTTTGCAGTTCAAGCTCAAGGAACGCCAACGGTTGATATAGTCAACAACCGGTTCATCCTTCCATTGTCTTGTATTAGTGAGTTCAATCATGCTCACCATGCGCCGCGTGCTGTAGAAGCGGTTGAGAAACTCTCTTTCCATCTCTTCCCAACTATCAATCGACTCGGGCTCCAAGTCCACATACCAATCAAAAGCATTACCTTTGAGTGATCGGACGAATTATTTCACCAAGAGATCGCCGTCGGTACCGGCATTGTTGCACGTCTCTATGAAGTGGGCGATATGCTGCTTGGGGTTGCCTTTTCCATCGAATTGCTGCAATTTTGGCGGTTGGTATCCCATCGGCATCCTCAAGGAGTCGACTCGCTTGGTGTATGGCTTCGAGTAGGCGAGCGAGTGTTGTGTAGATCCGCCATATTGAGCCTTGATGGTAGTAGCAATCATCTCCTGCAGCTGTTGGACGGACAACGCGGCGATGGAGGTCGCGGAATGACTAGACTTTTGGATGAACTATTCCTTCGGTGGCTCTTCGTCCGTTCGTTTATCTTTTTCGGCGTGCTTTGAAGCAGACGAATGATTGTGGCTTGATTCTCCAACGTTGGTTGGCTCGAGTTTGTTCATCAACTGAGCAATCTGAAGATCTTTGTCTTCCACAATCTTTTGGAGGTCGGCTATGGCTTGGGCCATTTGGGCGACTTGTTCCTCCATCGTTGTAGCCTCAGTCATCATGGCGGGGAGAGTAGCGAAAGGAGTAGACTTCGAGTTGATCTCGGTAGGGCTTGCCGAGTTCGAGCCGTCGGAAGGAGTGTTGTCCACGATCTTGCCCCCGGTGGAGGATTGACCGCCGGCGGTGAACTTGACGATGTTCTTCTCACTCAAGGCGACTTGGTTCTTCTTTGGTGCCATTGAATGCTCGGAAGTGATGATTTGAGTTTTTGCGTAGAATGAAGGGATAAGGGGCAGAAATAGTCCCACTGGGCGTGCCAGAAATTTGTTCACACAAATTTCGTGTCTACAAAAAATAATTACACGACAAGAAAAATATGGACCAAATGATATATTAATTTGAATATGAAATGGTTTTACAATATCTGAATTTAAAGTAACCCCCTGATTCTTCTCTACGAATGTGGATTCAAGGGCTTGAAGCTTGTTCTTGAATCGAATGTGTAATCTCCCTCTTGATTTGTAGAAGGCGATCACGTAGTACTTTGAAATTTCGTATCAAAGCCTTGTAGTTGCAGAGCTTCGTCGTAGGAGAAAGCTTTGGACTTGCTTTTCTCGATTTCTTGCTTGTGTTGTATGTAATATCCTTTGTGTGAGGTTGAGGCCCTATTTATAGGCATGAGCTGGGCTTTAGCAGCTTGGGCTCTTCCATTGGGCTTTATCACCCTGGGCTTTGACATGGACTAGTCTTCTGATGGACTGTATTTCTGAACATGTACTTGGCCCATTTTTAGCCAATCCAAAATAACATATATATTTATTTCGGATTGACCCATAAAAATCCATAAGACCCAAATTTAATACGTCTACCAAGTATTCCGAAATTGAAAGGAAGGAAAAATTGAATTTGGATGTGTAAATATGGCGGGAGAATATCAAATACGCTTTGGGCACGGTTGAATGCTTTATTTGTGTGCGTGTGTGGTTTAACTCATAGATAATTATATAAATTATAGAGATAATTACGTTCCCTTTTCAAGATTTGGTGTAATTATATGTAGATTTTTTGTGGTTTGAAAAGTTATATTTATTCAAATTTCCTAAATTTGTTGATATTAACAAAAAAACTGAATGAAAATCGATATTTACCCTCAATTGGCTTAATAATAATTTATTGCAGGCCAAACAAATATATCATATATGACCAAACTACCCTTATAATGGTGAAGATATACATCCTCACATGCATTAACGTGTGAAGATATATAAGGGTAATTTGATCTTAAAAATATTTGTTTGACCTGCAATAAACTATCAACAAATTCAGTGAATTTTGACTAATGAAGGGACCTATTTGTTTAGATAGAAACAAACCCCAGAAGTACTAGATGTAAATTTTTTAAACTACAAGGGGTCTACATGTAATTATACCAAACTTTAGGGGAGGGAGTGTAATTATCCATAACTAATATCTATATTAATTTGTTTTTATTTTCTGTAGTACATTTTTATTTTTTCAATTTAAAGTATGATTTTTTTTACAGTAACAATCAAAAGTATGATAAAATCTATATAAAAAAATATTATGAGACTAAAAGTTAATTAAGAAAAATGTTATCCTGCTGCTATATTGACATTGTAATATTTAATTTCCATATTCATGTATGCAATATCGTTGTTATTTATTATTTATTAGTATCAACTTATATAATTATATCATCATTTGAGAATATATAATATGTTTTCTTTCTTTAAATAGAAAATAGATACAGCACGTTGAAGTTTTTAAATGACAATTGCCAACATCTTTCCAAAGTATTTGGAATCTTACATAAAAGATCTTGCACATACAACCCAGCTGGTTATGGTGAACTCTCAAAATGAAGTTGATGATTGCAATTCTCCTTATTACTAACTCTCCTGCACCTGATATTAACACGGATGGGTAAAATCTTATTTTTGGTCCCATATATTAACCTCGATTCAATTTTGATTTAAATCATTACAAAAATTTCAATTACAGGACAATATCTTTAATTTGTCTCAATTTTGGTCTCACTACCAAAAATTGACAGAAAAGGTTAACTTTCGTTAAAATGAGACATGTGCCCATCACATAGTTCGTATAACTTGCGTATTTGGGAAAAAAAATCATATATTTATAACCCTAATTTCTTTCCAAATTTCTGCTCTTTCCTCTGCAAAAAACCCTTGTAAGCCAAATCTCCTATCGAAGAAGTGAAAGAGCAACAGATTGTTGCGAGAAGAATGAGCCTTCGAGATCCAAAGTTCAATTATTTCCCCCGACCCAATTACCGTAAGTTTTTTCTCTCTTTTTTTTTTCCTTATTTCGAAAAATCTGTTGATGTTTGCCGAAATTTGAAAAAAAAAATATAATGTGAATTCGTGTTAAAGATGCTTTCCTACCACAATAAAACATGAGAAACTTTGGGTAGAAGCCAAATCACTTGTTGACTCCATTTTTCAGAGATGGAAACAGAATTTGGGTGAAGAAGGAAGAGAAAAAATTGTGTATGAACCCTAATTTGATATTTTTCCATCCTTTTCTGTCTTTACACGTATATATTTTCCCAAAATATGAACCATGTGAAGGGCATATGTCTCATTTTAACGAAAGTTAATGTGTTTCGTCAATTTCTAACGTTGAGACCAAAATTGAGATAAATAAAAAAATATTATATATTTTGAAATTGAGATTTTTATAATTATTAGAATCAAAATTGAATTGGGACTAATATATGGGATCATAGACGAACATTCCCCTAACACAGATCAACATCCTTAGCCTGCTCATGTACTTAGCACTAGCACTAAAGCCTGCTTAGTTAAACGATTTCATATGTAACCAAACAACTCATTCACACTATGTCGCTGCATTAGTTGGTCCTTATACACATACAAGTCTGTTTTAGTAAGGTTGGGATAAATTGCTTTTTTGGTCCTAGAAAGAAAGAGAAATTTGTTTTTTTGATCCCAAAATTTTTAAAAGTTTGCAAATTTAATCTAAAAATTCTATTTTCGTTAAGTATTAATAGCAAGTGGCAAAACCCCATTAACCTTCAACTGTTAAATAGCTTTTTTACTCCAACAAATGAGAGAGGTCTTCCTTTATAGTCCAACGATTTATTGAAATTCTTTTGGTACCAAAATTATTTAAAAATTTGCAAAGTGAGTCTGCAAGCTTCTTATTCATAAATTTTTATCATTAATCAATAAATTAATGCACACAATATACGAATTACTTTATTAAATCAATAATCACTGTTATCCTATCATTATTTAATAGACTAATATTTTATTTATTTATATTTGTTATATATAATTGATATAATTTATGATTTATAGTATAAATTATTATTTTTATTATATTTATTGTATAGATAAACAAATAACAATGTATAACCTATACCTATGAAATAGAAAAAATATCATATGAGTTGATCATTTTATTTTTTATTTTCTAATTACAAACCCGGTAAAAAATTCAAAAAATTGAGTAGTTTCAAATCACATACAAATATTAATTTGTTGCTCGATCACATAATAATTGTTGCGGAAATGAATTTCTCAATCACATAACAATAATTTCTATTGGCTAAATGCAATGCTTTTTTTTTCTATCTTTTTGATTTATAGTTATGTATCATACATTGTTATTTGTTTATATAGAAATATAAATAATAATTTATATTAAAAATGTTATTATGATAAATATAAAGAAATAAATTATTAGTCTATTTTAATAATGATTGAATAAAAGATGGATTGTTGAACAATAAAATCATGCATTGATTTATTGATTAATGACAAAATTTGATAAAAATAAAATTTTGGGACTAATTTTGCAAAATTTTTTACATTTCTGGTACCAAATTTTTTTTCTATAAAATGTGGGGCCAAAAAGCAATCCCTCATTCTTCGTGGGACCGGAAATGCAATTTAACAATTGGGTTTTAACGAATTTTTGCCACTTGCCGATAAAACTTAATGGAAAAAAACTTTTCGAACTAACTTTGCAAACTTTTTTAATATTTTTGGGACGAAAAAATAAAACATGTAAATCATGGGACCAAAAAAGCAAGACCTCTTTCTTTGAGGGACCAAAAGGTAAGGGTGAATTACAATGATCTTTCCTGAGGTTTAACATAATTATGGATATCCCCTTGTTATTTTAAAAAATTACAAATACCTCCATGAGGTTTGTAACTGTCTAACAAATAACTCATTCCCATCCTTTTTTTTTTTGGTAATCTGACCAAATTACCTTTATGCAAATTGAATTATTTTATAAAATTTCTAAAATTTTTTTTGGACAATTATGTGAAGGGAGAGGTTTCTTACGTTTTCTACACAAAGGAACAATAATGTAATTTGCATTGACTGAGTTTTCTATAATTAAAAAAAAAATTAAGGGCAAAATGGACCATTTCAGGCCCTTGATTAAAAATTACAAACTTTAGGGGGTATTTATAATTTTGAAAATAATGAGGAAGTATCCATAATTATACCAAATCTCAAGAAAGGCCATTGTGTCTTTTCGTGGCTTATCCATAAACATTGATATTAACAACACATTTTTGCATGGTTATTTGGATGTGGAGGTGTATATGTTGCCTCCTAAGGGTTATCAAGCACATGTTGGAATTGTTTGTTGATTAGAAAGGTCATTATATGGCTTGAAGAAAGCTTCTCACTAATGGAATAAGGAATTCATGCAGAAACTGACAGACTTTGGATTGAAGCAATCAAAGAATGATCACCATTTGTTCACTTAGCATATGTAATATGGACTTCTAGCTTTTATTGTGACATGGACGATATTCTCATATTTGGATCATTATAATAAAACATTATTCAAGTTAAATATTATCTAGATCCATTATTTACGGGCAAAATATTTTTTTGGTATCCACTACAAAAAAAATACGGGAATTAACATAGATTATCATGACCTTTTCGAATTCCGGTCCAAATTGGAACGGTCCTCGTATGTCATTCTTAGGTACCAAGGTCGCCTATCATATGGATGAAGTCGTACCTACTCCAGATGTTGATACAGACAGTCAAATGCACGAACTTTATGATCCAGTTGGTATACAATTAGTCATTGATCTATCCATGGCACAACATAGAGCATGTACATCCCGCTCATCAAATGGTGAATCCGATAATCAAGATGATGAAGACAGCTTTGACGAGTCTGAGACAGAGGAAGAGAATTATTGAGTGTGTAGTGCTTAGTATCTTTTGAATGTGTAACGAAAAATCCTTAGTTTAAACATTGTAAAATACTGCAAAACCATATAGGAACAGTTTTGGTTTTCCAACTGGGCCCTTCCTAAATTAGTTGCAACACAGTTTCAGTTTGGCGCATCTTGAAAAATAGGTGGGAAATTTAAAATTTAGAACTATCCAAATATATTTCAACCGATCTAATTACAGTTACAAATTTTCAATTAGGCCCCTAATGAAAATAGTGGAGAATTTAAAACTTGGAATGGTCCAAATATATCATTTACCGTTTCAATTGCAGGTCCAAATTTTTTATTTGGCGCCTTCTAAAAAATAGGTGAGAAAATCAAATTTTGAAGCGGTTAATTTACTTTAAACCGTTCCATTCTACGGATTTTCATAGACCATTCCTAACTGTAATCATTAACCGTCCTATGTTAATATTATAACAAACCGTGGCAAAGTCAATAGCCAACCATTCCAAATAGTGTTCCAGTAATGTCTATTCTACGGTCCTGTGACGATATCTCAACATCAGTGAGCTTTGTTTAACACCAAACTTAAACACATACAAGATTATGAATAAGTTTCATATCTAACGGCCTGATTTTCAATCACATGGCCAGATTGAAAGTTGCACCATTTCGTATGATGAAGAATACGGACCAGATACGATATCTTGATATCCGCCGACCCAAATTGTTCAAAACTACATATAATGTATTTTTTTGTGTGCTAAATCATATTTAACGATTTGATCAGGCGATGGAGTACAATAATATAAGATACTAGTTACATCTGTGAAATACTAAAAAATTTAAATATACAAATGTACTTCATATTGTGAGCATATACAAATCTCATGAAAAATATTTTATGTTTCCAATTGTCTTAATCCACACAACGTAAACTTTTCTTTGCTCATTAATGTGTCCAGAACGAATTTGTTTTATTTTTTTATTTATTTTCTTAGAAAATGAATTACTATTTTCATCCATATTATGAACGGTTCCATCACAATAGGAACGGTTACAATATAAAGATTCTTTTACGACATCGTTTGTCAACGTTGGAACGATCACTGGACAAATTTTACTAATAAATGACCGTTCTTATTTATTTTAATATAAATCAAACCGTGTAAAACGTCATCGTTTTGGGGAAAAATGATGTTGTTTTGTTTGAAATTGGATCGGGCATTGGAACGATCATCTTTAATTATGACCGTTCCAAAAGTTTTATATAAATCTGCCCCTTAGTAGATTTTTTTATCTCCTCCTCACGCTTCTCTCTCTCTCTCTCTCTCTCTCTCTATATATATATATATATATATATATATGTCTATCTCTACTCTCTCTCGCTCTCTTTCTCCCCCCTCTCCCTGCCTTCGAACACCACCGATCGGCCCCCGCGTCTGACCGCCACTGCCAGGCCCTCGCCTCCCTCTTTGACACTCTCTCTGTGTGTTGCTCTCTCTGTCTCCCTCTGTCCGAAGGCCATCGCTGCCGCCCCCCTCTGAATGCCACCACCTCGGTCTGCGCTCTCGCCCCCACCTCTGCCCGCGCTCTCCCTCTCTGCCGCTTCTGCCTCCGCGATTTCTAACAAGTAGGCCACCTCCCCCTTTTTTTTTTTCGAAAAATTGCATTTTCCCCCTATGTTATTAAAATATTACTAAAAGGTCCCCTATGTTTTGAAAATATGCAAAAATAATTCCTGTGTTTTGTAAAACCCTGCAAAAAAACTTCGTCTCAGTTAAATACTAACGGAGAGTGCATAACACGCGCCATTGTACGACTGGGCTTCATTTTTTATTTATTTTTATTATTTTTTTTATATTTTTTAGGGTTATTTTATAGGACAAATGTCTATTTTGCCTCTTCCTCTGGTCATTTAAATATATTTTAATAAATTAATATTATTAGTTAATTTAAATTAATATTTAATCTTAATATATGTTAACAAATTATATTTATGATATATTTACAATATAAATGTTAATAAATTATAATAACATATATTATTAACTAATTTATTAAATATATCAAAAATTTTAATTTATTAAAAAAAATTTAAAAGTGTGGGCGATGACGACGACAACCGTCAGCGTCGCCCAGTGACCATGGGCGACTGCCGACTGCGGTCGCCCAGATAAGTCCTGGGTGCTGCGACCGCGATCGCCCAGGTTGGGGGGACGGCGACGTTAGCAACGTCGTCGTCGCCCCGTCAGCGGCGGTCGCCGGGGGATTAGGGTTGGCGGTGGTGGCGGGGCTGGGGAGGGGGGCCCTGGTGGCAGGGGTGGGTGGGGGGGGGTGTTTAATATAATTATTTTTTTTAAAATAATTTATTTTATAATTTATAATTTTAAATATAATATTTAATAAAATAGATTAAGTCTAGACCCTTGATATTTTTTGAATTTATGATCGAGCAGTTGAGATGCATTGATTCGATCTTACGACTTTGATGCAATTAAAAACGATTGAACGGACAGTAGAAAAAGAGATAATGTATATATATAAAGGCATAACGGTCTTTTAGCAAAAAACTTAACGCCTTTAGCTTTAGTTAACGGTGAAGGGAAAGTGTGTAGGTTTTACAAAACACAGGGAGTTTCTTGCCTACTTTTAAAACACATGGAGTTTTTTTGGCTACTTTTAAAACGCAGTGGAGTTTTTAACTGACTTTTGAAAATACAGGGGGTATTATGCAATTTAGCCCTTTTTTTTAAAAAATTTTCTGTTTATGTAATTTATGAAACGTATTGGAATTTTTTTGTTAGTGAAACATATCGAAATGTAATTTGATAAATGTATATTTTTTAATTTTCTGTTTATGAAATGCATGAAAATTGCTAGAATTTCTGGGAATTGTTGGGTTAATATTGTTGTTCATATTTCTGTACATTTACCATGTTTACTTCCTTCTACTGGATTATCCCATATTATAGTATGGACTTACTATCTCTCGTATTATATCATACTAGACAACTCCATCTCCTGTTTACTTTGGTTCCTTATTATGATAACTAATGGGTGAATAAATATGTAGTTAGTTTAGCCTTGTGCATTGTTTACTGGATTAAACCCAAAATTACAATTTTTCCATTAATGTAGTGGCAAATCAAATCAATCAATCAATTAGTAAAATAATGCATTATGAACAAGAGTTTGCCGGTTAGCCACCCACCCCGCCTTCTCTCCGCCTCCGGACGCCATGGGCTCATTCACGACCATATTTTCTCATTGGTTGGTGTTATTTAAAGAGGAGAAAATAGATGTGGAGGTGGAGGTCTTGGACTCCTGTATTCAACACAGAAATAGGCTCATTGATTGAAAATCTCCCATTTTTCTTGCAAATTGTTTGCAGTGGATAATGAGAAGCAGCAAAGGTTGACGAAGCAAATCCACCCACATCACCACTCACTTGAAATTTGTTTGAATTGTATGCATTCCTATCATCTATGCTTTACCAAAAATTAAAAAAAAAAAAAAACAAAAAAGATTAAAGAAGGAACAAGTCAAGCAAGGGGTAACAAGAACAAGGAAAAATAAGAAAAATACCATATAGATGAATGAAGTGGAAATTTATCTTGAGTTGGTTCTTGGGCTACCTTCTTCTTCTACCAAGATTTGAACTTCTTGAATGGCCGTAGGTGGTAAAAAATCAAAGCCATGAATCTCTTGGAATATCCATCACTCCTAAGAACCCCAAAAATGATTTTGCTCTACCACCATCCAAGCACTCAATTTGGGTAAAGAACCTCATTCAAGAAATGGAGATGATAGAAAAGGAAAGAAGATGCCTGACTTTTGAGCTTCAAAGATTGACAGCAATGGAGGAGAGAGAATGGTGAAATCTGAGTGTTATTTTTATTTGCTTTTTTGTCAGTACATTAATTAGTGGCAGGTAAAATTTGAATTAAAACTGTGGGCAATTTAGACAAATGATGGGGAGATATAGGGATAAAAAAAGGGAGAAAAAGTTAGTAGTAAATTTGATGGGGTCCACAGATTACTAATACCACATGACAACCCATATATTATTGGAAAAAAAGTACAGACGTGTAGTGGGCCTTATGATTAGTACCGGACCAACACTTTTGCTAGTAAACAGTCGATTGGGGTCTATTAACTTGAATATCCAGGTTAATATAACCTAGTAAACATGGCCTTAATGTTATTTGTGATTTTTTTGAATTTAGTATTTTATAAATTTTTATGCGTTGTAAATTTAATATTAATTGTGACACTTCTGTTAAATGCATGAAAATTTGATGTTAATTGTGATACTTCTGTGTTGTAATTTTATTTTATTTTTTGTATTTTTTTAAGATTTTTTTTTTTTTGTAATTTTAAAGAAATTTTGTGAATTTATTAAAATTTATGTAATTTTAAAAAATCTGGAAATTTTCAAAAATTGTTTGTATTTTTTTAGAATTTTTTTGGTAATTTTGAAGAAAATATCAGAAGTTAGGATATTATGAAAATTATGTAATTTAAAAAAAAAAATCTGAAAATTTGTATTTTTTCGAATTGTTTTTTCAATTTCTAATTTTTTTTTCTTCTGAATTTAGTATGCTATGAAAATTATGTAATTTAAAAAAAATTGGAATTTTTTAGAAATTTTCATTTATCTTTCCATTTTTTTTTTTGGTAATTTTTAAGAATGTTTCTGAATTTAAGATTTTATTAAAATTATGCAATTTTAAAAGTATATGAAAATTTTCAGATATTTTCTGTATTTTGTCAGATTTTTGGTGTAATGTTTAAGAATTTTTATGAATTTAGGATTTTATGATAATTATGTATTTTAGTATACATTTTAGGAAAACTTTTAATAATCTAACAATTATTAGATTAATTTTGGGATTCCGTATACAATTTTTGAATTTAGTATCATTTTAGGAAATAATTTTAAAATTTAGTATACATTTTAGGAAAAATTTAAATAATTACATTAAATTACATAACTATTAGAATATTTAGATAATTATATATTAGAAAACCTAGATAATTACATTAATTAGGATAATTTAAAATTTTGTTATGTATTTATAATTAGAAAATTTTAGATATTTAGAATAATTATTAAATTTGGTGAAATGGAAGGGATGCAGCATCGAGGAGAACACTTGGGAACGGGTGACGGACCTTAAGGCGTTCCTACCTCTAATTGAAGCCTATCATGCTTCCCTAGCGCCGAGGATGTCGCCATCTCAAGTGTGGGAGAATGTTAAGGGTCGCCCGCACTCTCGGACTCCTGACCCAATTTCGGCCACAACTTGTTCCATCCGGTCCAACAACTTTTGCTGATAGACACTGGACTTCCACAAGTTTTAGAGTTTTAGGCACGAGGCTTTTGATGTAAATATGTAAGTTTGCTCATGGGGTGCTGTGTGCCTCATGAGGTGCAATTTTCAGCTTTTCTAGTATCTACTGCTGTAAATAGGGAATTTCTTTTTAAGCCTATTATAAGGGGGAATGATCACTCAAAGTTTGGTGTAGTCTTGCATCGCTAGTATCCCCCTCACGGCGATCCCATGGCTAGCATTGTTGTAATCTTCATCTCCTTCTGCTATCAATACAATCACATTTATTGCAAATCGTGTGCCAATTTACTGCTTTCGTTGCACCTTGCTTCGTAATTGTTGGAGATCTGTTGCTGTTCTTGTCGGTGGCCTGTGCGAGGCATCGGTGGGAATTCTATTGTTGTTGCTGTCGGTTGGCGGAAGTAGTCGTTTACTGCGGACTACTAGCCACACGGTGCCCTTTTCCCGCATTGCGGAATGCCCCATGAGACGGAGGCTGGAGTTGGCCGAGGGCAGCGGAGGTGGCGGTAAGTACTTATACTTTAAAATTTATTTTCTTTAATTTTTGACAATAATAATAATATTTTACCTTGTTTTACTGTAGACGTTCCAGAAGCTGCTAAAGGATCACCAGCCTCAGGCCATGGCCGATTGTCACGATATTCTAGCCGAATCAGAGGGCTCGGTGACGATGACCGATCAAGATCTGTGGCTGGCAGCGGTCGGGGGTAAGAACAAGGGCTGTGTATTCAGCCTTAGTTTTGAGGCCCACGTCCTTAGCCAAATCTATACACCAGATTGCCGCCATCATCGCCATCGTCGGACATGGAGGGTCGGATGGTCTAGCTCAGGACAATGATGGTCGATATGATGGCCATGATGAAGTCCATGCAGATCAACAACTCTACTGCCAACCCGTCACAGCCTTTGACAGACCCTGAGCTCCAGATGATGCTGACATGGATGACGATGAGGGGCATGGGATGTAGATTTGGGATATTTTTTTTATAAAATTTGTAATTAAATTGAAAAATATTTTTATTAATGAATTGTTTTTTATAATTATGCATATTTTTGTATTGCATAACATCATTCAATATTTAATTATTTAACCAAATTAAAATAATAATTAATAATTTTATTTGATTTATATAAATAAAAATTATTATATAATTTTAAAATTTTAATTAATAAATGATATAGGATGGTTTTTTGCGCGATTATGGAATGCTAAAATATCGATTGAACCGTTCCAATCATGGATCTGACGAACAAGACCACCGTTCTTAAAATCGTTCATCAGCTATTCAACACCATTCCAAATAAGGGACGAACCATGCCTAACTTTTTGTGCTCAAAGTTTAGCAAAATATTTTTAGAATAGAAAATAATTTAATTTTAAAAATAATTAAAATATGCTAGGGTTTATCTTAAATAAAAATAATTAAAAATTGGAAACTATATTGTTATTTATATTAAAATAAAGTTTCTTTATAATATTTATTTTTCAAAACTAAAAATTATTTTCTTATAGTTTGTGGTCAAAGTTTATTAAAATATTTTCAGACAACATAATAATTCAGTTTAAAAAATAAATAGATGCCACAATTTACCTCGAGTATAAATAATTATAATTTTTAAATTCATTTTATTATTTAAATAAAAATAAAATTTATCTCATACTTTTATTTGAAAAATAAATTTATTTCTTTTCAAATATTAAAATATTTTTAGACAAAATAATAATTTAATTTTCAAAAATAGTAAGAAAGTGCCTAAAAATTATATGAAACACAAATAATTATAATATTCAAGCTATTCTATTATATATATTAAAATAAAATTTCCCTAATATTTTTACTTTTGTAAGAAGAAAAAAAAATTCTTATAGTTTGTGGTCAGAGTTGGTCAAAGTGTTTTTTCCCTCTTAATGGTACCAAAAATTCTTATATTTTTTGTTTTTTTTGGTACCATTAAACAGGGCGTCACGTGAGCCACAAAGAGTTAACAGCCGTTAACGACCATGTGCGAGGCACATGGACTCTGTCATTAATTTGGACAAAAAAAGCATGTTTTCGTATTTAATGGTACCAAAAGTGGTACTCTCCACAACTGTGGTACCAAAAACAAAAATGGTCTCTTTTAATGGTACCAAAAAAATATTTTGCCCTATTATTCACTATTGAAGATCTTGGCAACGCAAAATATTTTCTTAGGCTTGAAATTGCAAGGTCTAAAGTGGGTACATATGTTACTCAATAGAAGTAGATTAACGCCATTTTTACTTCCTCTACTAGTTTAGTAGGGTGTCTATTATTTACATATTATGTGTTGCATTAGCCCCATAAATGAAGGAACCATTCGTTTACTCTGGCACCAGTATATGACATACAAACAACCATATTAATTAGTAGTGTGCTTACTTAATCCTATTCCACATTACACGTAGGATAGTATTCCCGGTGATTAGATTGTTTGTATCCTCGTGTTAAATGACCTTTTTGCCCCCTCTAAAGATAAGCAGATAAGTCATTTCAATTGTGGGTGGTGAATCGCCATTTCAGATGTGAGTGAAGCTTTTTAAACCAAAATCTCTCCTCCTTCTTCGCCTTGAACCTACTTAACCTGCAGTCCACTGTTTTACTGTCAGTAAATCGGAGTTCTTTATCGGCCACCTCCACGGTAATACGCACCTGGCTTCCAATTCCCCTTTCCTTTATTGTTTTCTTTTTGTCATTCAGTGATTTTGTGCTCAGTTATTGTTGTCTTCTGTGTTGTGGGTACTAATACAAAGTTCCCAGGTCAGTATTTAGTCATGGCTTACTTGGTGTCAAGATCTATTTTGCTCGATTTTGGTTGCACGAACATGTTTGTGTTCAGTCATTTAATTCCATTTTCCAGACTGAGACTCTAGACGAGTCAAACACAAAATCTTGCATGTCTCTGGTTTCGTAGAGACATATAGAGAATTTTTCCCCAAAAACGTTGCCCCTTTTATGTTGACAAGTATAGAATAGGTGTGCTCGAGCATTTTCGACTCTACTTGTTTTGTTAAATTTCAAAATTTATTGAGAACTTTCGGCTGTATCTGTTTCGTTAAAAATGAGAAGTACATATTCAAGAATTTTTTACCCTCCCTTTACTGCAACTTTCCCTTAGATGTCTGATGAAACTGCTTCGTAGTGTAGTGGTAGCGGTAGTGGATCAAATCCAACCTTTAGAGGGTATTCCAAACACAACTCCGCCTTGTCTGGGGATTCTCTGTTGAGGGTGTGCAACTACGGTAAGGAAGCTATAGTGAGAACATCTTGGACGAATACCAATCCCGGTAGGCACTTTAGAGGATGTCCGGGGAATAGGGTGAGTTTGTGTGACATCAGTAAAATTTTAATTCCCCTGCTTAATCTACAAGGTGTTGACTTGTTTTTCCTTTTTTTTTTTTTATTCTTTTTGTTGTTGTTGTCTTGGGTTTCTTGTTGTAATTCGTAGTCCTCATACTGTGGATCTTTTCAATGGGGTGGACCCACCGATGTGTCGCGGGTCGCAAGCGGTCATTCCAGGTCTGCTAAGATGCATGTCGAATTATGAAAACATGATCAAACGGGCTGTCGAATAGGTGGAAGAGCTGGAATGCAGTCGTGGTAGGTTTCGCCGACTGCTACTCCTGGTAATTGGTTCAGTCTTTTCTATGACTGCCTTGTTGTTTCAATCTCCTGCCTCTTAAAGGTGTTGTAGTGCATGCTAGTAGTTTTGTGTGTACAAATTCGGAAAGTTATGAAGGCACATGTTGGCATTTGGAATGATAATGAATTTTGTAGTAGTTTAGTTGTGTCTAGTAACTTGGCCAAGTACTTTTGAATGTGTTTGGCTTTGTGCCTTTTAAATTGCTTTGGGTGAATATTTGCCTTACGGGGTTTGTATTGGACTTCTTATGGTCACGTCCTATATAGATCTGTTTAAGAAAATGACCTTGCAGTTTACTTGTGGTTTATTTCGGCTTGCATGGTAAGCACCAGTGTGTTGCTTTGCTGAAATTATATTGTATTACTGGTTAAGTTATATTGGTTGTAAAGTTATTTTGTGGTTGTTGAGTAGGTGTAACTTGTATTGAATCAATACACCTACCTCGCATGAGTCACATAAATGATTATCTGCCTATTTATGTTACCCATCACCCTATTGATCTAATGTATGTGTTCAATACTCTTCCATCTCGCATCCTCACTGCAAACAACCCCCACGCCTTTGGCCGCCTTTCCCTAATACCCTGTAATGATGAGCCCTCCCCCACACCATTTTTTTTTTTTTTTTTTTTTATCATAGATACTTCACCAAGGAGATGGACGATGTATTCATCCATGCTCTTCTTTGTAATATGCCTCCCCCACATCCTGATAGGCTAAGTGGTCCTACCGTTGGCTCTATTTGTGCCGGTCAGCACGCGATTAATGTGCGTTTTGGCAGACGTCTCTCGTATCGATACTGCCTCGAGCGAGTAACTCAGTTGGAGGAGCGATATACAACTTTTGCGTGGCTCATCCAGCAAGATGGTGTAATCTAGATTCCTCGTCTGAAGTAACTTTGGGCAGATGCGGATACTTGAGAAGATAGAGGCCGGGTACGTTATATACGCATTGTTGTATCTTAGGTACATAAACTAAAATGCTTGTCGTCCAAAGTTATGAAGAATCTATCATTGTACTGCTCATAGGTAAATCCCTTGGCATTGGCCTATCGTTGGCGTTTGGAGCCAATGTGTGATGCGTTGCGTGTTATTTTTGGCCCATCTAACAATGTAGAGGAGGGACGGAGCACGAATGAAGTAGTCATTGATCATATTCCAATTCGGAGTAGACTGTAATCGATTATTCTGCTCAGCTAGACACCGACTCATCTGGGTCGTCCCTCGATAATGCCTCTTAGGATAATTTCAATTTGCATGCTATAATTCACGTCTTGTTTTTAATTCCATGAAAGTGTAGCTTGGTCCATTAGTGTTGTAATGTAACTCGCCCACCTGAATGTTATGAAAATTTCATTGTTGATTGCTACATACTTGTACCAACTATAATGCATGCATTGTGGCTTCTCTGCTTCAATTTGGTATAGAAAAAATAGGGCTAATTTGAACGCCATTGTTTGATTTAAGTACATGAAAATTAATTCTAAGATCATTTCATAATAAATTATAATGGTTTGCATCTGCTGTCTAGTGACAATAGGTGGGTGTAATCTCAAATCAACACATAAATGCACGTAACTTCACCTTAAATATAATATACCATCTAGTAGTTGGGATACCAATGAAATCTACCCTAAATTCCTGGGATTCGGATTCAATTTTGACATGGCCCAAACCAACCGACTTGTACACACCATTTACTACTAAGCAACTCCAATTAAAGGCCATGTTTATTTCTATAGACCCATGATGTAAAGAAAGATTTCATCAGTAAGATTTCGACAGAACTATCAAATTATCTGAAGATTCAGCACTTGCTTCATAATATTTGAAGGTGCAGAGTATTTACTACAAAGAGGAATGACGCCTACTCATTTACTACAAGTCGTACATGAATAGTGCAACTTAGTATGTATAAATAAGTGCCATTCCTACGCATTTTCTCCACGCACTTAAGCTATCTACGAAGGTTTACATACATTCCTCACTAGTTTTTGCGCCCTCGCCCATTTCATCAATACTATGAAAATGTGGCTAGACGGTTATTATTATCAGTCCCATACCTTCTATGGTGCTAGTTGGACCAAGGAGATTGAACAAACGTTCATAGACGCACTGGTTGATTTGAAGAAAGCTGGTTTGTTCCGTTATGGGCGTTCCAATATCCACTCTGTTGGGTGTTCTATTGCTGAAGTTAACCGGAAACACGGGACAAAAGTGCTGTACAACTGGGGTCAAATTTGAGTACAATATCTACGACAGCGCTATTATGTTTTTACCTGGTTGAGTAACTTGGATGGTGTTTCTTGCAACAAGAACTTACGTTACGTCATAGCATCTGATAGTGTTTTGGAAGAAAGTCTAAAAAGTGAATTGTTATCCCAATGGCTTCGCACCTTTACGTTTTAACGCTGAGCAAACTCACTTTAACATACTTGAATTTATGTTATGAACTGTTTTACCACTACAGCTTCATTTTTAACCACATTATGGTATATTGCAAGAGCATAAAATTGCAAAGTGCTACATTAATGCGTATGAGGACATGTACAACGAGTTGTGCTTGTTGTTCGGGAACGTGCCCAATAGAGCTAACACTGTTATTGACGCTCACAAATTTGACCTGAATGCTCCACCACTCGATGAAGATGTCGTTCCCCTACCTTTGCCCACTGCAAATGCTGATAATAAGGATGTCAAAGCTATTAAAGACGATGAAAGCTCGAGTTCATCGTCCTCTATCTAGAAAGGATTTGATGACCTAGATGGGCCCAATAGTGATGCAGACTCTGTGCTCCCCCTTCCTGGTGCTCTTCGCCGCAATGTGAAACCATCTCTATTGGTAGCAGTTTCTCCCCCCAGCTTCCAGTCCATGGGAGCGGTTAGCTCATCTTCCTCCAGCATTACCCCATTGAAAAGGAAGAAGTGATGGGTCCTTCATGGATCTGTTCATTTTGGCAATCGGTTAAATACACTTTTGCGTTTACGTATTGAATATGTGTATGGGATATGAAAAGGAAGATGTGATTGAATGTGGTATTTATGTCCAGGTTTAAGTTTGATATATGCACCCGACGCTTACAACTTTTGGTGCAAGTGCGTGCTGATGTCCACTCCTTTTGATACACTTGCTAGTAACTCTAATCACCTTGCTGTCGATGGCTACTATGCATGGCCACATCGTATCATGTAATATATTATGGTTTAGTAATGTATTAAGGTTGTATTACATAAGTTGTGTCAATAGCTTTTTTCATGTATTCACACACCCTTATAGACGTATGCATGGCCCTGTGTAAAATGCCCGTATCTCGTTTTGCCTAAAACAACTCAAGTAGTTATAGTGACGAATATTAACTGAATTTTGTTAAAAAAGTGCTAATCTGCAAAAAGCCATCAAAATCATTAAAAATGCAGAAAATTGCTCAGCGCTCCTTCATTGCAGACGCCTGGCCTTCTTGCACCACAAAATGGTCAAGGGTTTCTTGGAAACCGAGTACATGCAATCATTGTCCACTGGAAATAAGTTGGATATTGATTCTTGTGCATCCAATGAAACGCCGCTACCCCACTCCATAAATTAGAATTCTATTTTTGGAGTACGACCAAACCACACTGTTAGTAATCTGAGAAACTCTTCCTCGTCAATACGCAGTACTAAAGAAGGATTCATCACCTTACAACATGGTGAAGTGGCGAAGATTCAAGCTACAACGAAACTTCTTCTACACCCCAAGGTGGCCAAAGGAGCGGGACACTTGCTTCATTAACTCACAAGCATGGCAGGCGGGACGTGGACGCAAGCAGACAAACCCTGAACAGCCTGATTTAGATAGCCTAAGTTTTGCCCAGGCAATCATCAACGAAAGCTCGCCTATCGACTTCGGCATCGAGTTTTTCAATTCAAAACTAGAATTGCTAAGACAGCGCTTCACTACGTTTAGGCGCATCTTACAACATCCTTCGTTCTTGTGGAATGCGCAAACTAACCGAGTCATTGCGGCCAAGAAAGCAAGGGCCGCATTAGTCCAGGTATCTACCACACTGGGCATAGTTATTTTTCCCATTCATACAATGTCCATAATTTTATGGTTTGCGTTCATTCAATTTTGGAGGAGATTCCTTTCGCGAAAGCATATCGATTTCGTGGGGAGGCATAGTGGAAATTGTTGCATGCAATATTCTCAGAACAAGATGAGGACGTCCGTTTGGGTGAGCAAGCTATTAACTGTTCAGTCAAGCATAATCGTGATACCAAACCCAACAAGGATGTGGATGATTGCATGTTCATGCCAGGAAGGGATGTGACAAATGAGCCAGAGATAGTGGACTTGGTAACGTCGGATGAGGAAGAAACGAAGTAGGCTCTTATCCCTCATTTTGTCTTAGTTGTTGTTTCCCCTGCTTGTATTTCCTGCTTTAAACCATGCATAGGATGGTGGTGGGTTTTCATTGTGCAACGCCTTTTTTTTGGGTGTTATTCTGGGACATCTGCTGGTTGAGAGAATTTAGATAATGGTGTCTGTATGTGTTTTGGGCTTTTGTTCTGGATACAACCATCGAAGGTTTACGTTCCTAGGACGGGTGTCATAAGTTTGGTATGAAATGTGTGATATTAGCAATCAATGGCATTTCCTAATCGTGAACATATAAATCAGAAACATAGTCTCGGACGCATGCTTTACATATTGCAAAATAATTAATCAGGTTTTTTTACATAAGTTTTACATATTAAATATTACATAGAAATTAACAGAGTCAATAACACAATGAATACATATTGCAAAATAATTTTCTAGCATGATAAGTAGTTAGGTTCACATCCAAAGCTTAGTTTTGTTCCATCAGAACGGTTGTTAATACATCCCACACTTGGCCAAAATAGTCATTCAAAACAACTATTAGTATGTAGCAGGCAATACCGAACGTAAATTATGTGCCTTCTCCAACCAACAAAAGGGGCATATTGCAAAATAATCTCTACCCTAAACGTAAGGTTGTTCAAATCAGAAACGGCCATCAACCATCATCCTTAGGAGTTTCTCCTGAGACTCTTTCGATATTGTATAAAACAGCTCCACCTTAGGGCGATTCACCAAACATTGTGTGATCATTACTTGCTCATTCTCATCAAGTCCCGCTAATTGCTTCACATTAGCCAAGACTAGTGCACGTTGGTCTGGGTCCCAAAATTCATGCTCAAGGACTCTTGTCAACATCCCAATGCGCGTGTTCTCTGTGTAAAAAAAAATTGTCACCACCTGCACCAGTTGGGGCAGGCTTGTGAGTGGGTTATCTGCCTTGCGTTTTTTGGAAGACGTAGAGGTACGTTTGGTGGCGCTCGATGAGTTCAAAGTTGGATCAACATTTACATTGGTAGAGAAGGAGGCTCCTCTTGTTGGCCATGAAACCCGATATCGGAGTTCCACTCAGCAGTTGGTATGTAATAGTCTTTCGTGTCAAGGCCCTCTTCCAGTTGCACTCGAGTACCTTCATCTGTCAAAGTCTTTGCACGTTCTTCGCTAGCACGATCCTTTCAAAATATCTCGCACCATGCTGCGAAGAATGACCATGCATTGAACCTCATTGTCTTAGCCGTTGGATCAAGCTATCCAAATGGGCGAGCATTAGGAACACCGCAACGCAGAGAAAGATTACGTTAATTATAAAACACATTTGGACAAGATATCGAGTACTGACCTTTAAATAATTGTCCCAGTCTAAATTGTCGTCCACCGTAATCATGTTCTTGTTTTCGTCCCATTCAAGACCGCTCTTCGACATCATGCCAACAAGGGATGAGCATTCCCTCTTCCACACCTGAATTTTTAAAGTTATGTGAGGCTCAGCCTTTAGTTCGCAGTTAGAAATCGCACTTGACATGTAATTCTCTAGTTGTGCAAGGTAACCGTTGCGGAAGCCATTGTCACATTTCCACCCGCTAGCTACTATTGACTTCAAGCCAATGATGAGTACCTCTTCCTCTCCTGCCGTCCTAGCCCATCTTGTACCGGGTTTGTCCTTATTCCCTCTACGACGTCTCTTCTTGCTGCTCCCTTCGTCATCGGGCTGAGTCATTGTGTAAGTACTGGAACAACTAGCCAATATGTTATGGTACCTGAACCAACAGAAAAAACATAAGCCAATGAGCCTAAGGATAGTGCACATTGTTTACAATAATCCTCATGCTAGTGATATACTGATAATGATAAGGAGAATAGTAATGTGTCACTAATGACACGTAAAGCAGATGCACACGAAACCTGCCAAGTCATAACGCATAAAGCAACAAAATATAACCCCACGAAATTCAACCAAACACATTTGCAAGCTCCGTGTAAAACATCCAACCAGACGAGGTTAAAAAGCCAAGGTTTCAGGCCTTACAGTACCACAAAGTCTTACATAAATTTCATACTAAACAAAGTCGGCCGTTAACTAAAAAACACGACACAATGATTAAGTTCAATCACGGCGTTGCCATTAAGTATACATAGCAGAGGCCAATTCATCTCTCCAGTTTGTCCACGTTGGGTTGGTGTCAATGGTAGAAATGAAGTCAATGTTGGGGTCCACGGCCGGTTCAATTGATTCATCAATCTCAAGTTCCAAAGGATCAGTAGGCATCTCCTTTCAAATGAAGTTATGTATCAAGCAACAGGCGAGTATGATCCTACTTTACACCGTTATAGAGTAGTAGGACGGACTTCGGTGGATACCCCAACGGACTTTGAGAAGACCGAGCGTTATTTCAATTACATTTCTCACTGAAGAGTGCCTCAGATTGAACAATTCTTCCCTATTTTGCGGCCCACCTGTACCACGGTCCCAATCCCGTAAGTGGTAATAGATACCACGATATGACGTAAGGAATCCTTCCCAATTCGTGTAACCATTATCACACAAGTAATAGTTTCCTGCACAGTTTTTTTAAGCTTCAGTGAGGAAAAACTATGATTATATTTCCAAGATGATTTTTTAATCAAATATAAGCCCAATTCAATTAATCTAATTAATTTATTTTTAATCCCAAATAGATTAATCTTATTAATCTATCACTGTTCTTATTTAATCAAATTAATGTTTGTGAATTAGGCTCCAAATTAAATAATCACATCATTTAATTTTCCATTAATCAATTTCATAAATCATTCAATTAATTAATTTAACTCCTTAAATTAACTGATTTATTCTGCATAATTAATTCTATAAATTAGTTTCAATAATTCCATCATGGATTTGGGTGTGACTCTTTAGGTTCACTACCCAACTAGACTTGGACTTGTATCACATATACATTTTAGTTAGCAATTTATTTGCATTAGATTAATTAGATCTTATCATAATTAATCATCTTCAATTAACTCCTTACTTGGAAGGTACCCGTCCCCATGGGTGGCCATCTAGCAATGGTCCATGGGATTAAAGAATAGGTGAATTATTCCGTGAACCTGTGAGCTACACTTTGATGTCTAGGGCATGAAATTAGTTATCGGTTCTCATTATCGACTTTGATGTCTCTGTATCAACTCTACAAGTTACGCGTTCAATTTGTAAATATAGGAAAAACCTTTCTCCTATTTGATCAACAACCATGGCCATGGGCTTCAACAAACCCATACTGTAGAGAACATAGGAGGTTCGTTATCATCTCATGATAAGTAGCACGTCCTATCTTGGAACTCACCAACCTTCATGTATGCTTCAACTATGTCCGAAACATGACCATATAGTAATCAAGGATGAAACCTAAGACTACGTTGAACATGATAAAGTCATAGTCGTCCTATGCACAAGGTTATTATGGAACTTCAAGTCCATGGACTAGTTAGTGCACTATCGTAGCCTAAGAGTTCTAATCATACTGATTATGCTATACAGGGCTTCCATATGAACAACTCCTGCGAGTCAATTCCGTGAATTTGGTAACTCCTTATCAAGTACCCACTAAAGTGCGTAGGCGTCATACGTTTCTGTCTATGAAACTCGACATTCATCATATGAACGCAGCACTTAGTGCAAGTCTTTAAGGAATGGTCGATGCCCTGTCTCGACTGATTCATCGACTTGGAATATTTTAGATCAAACCATAAAGGTTGGTTTCATGGTCGCCAACATATGCACGAGCCAACTCTATAGCAGAATTGAACTAAGGGCTTCCACAAAATGCAAATATAAATATAATGTTTAAAGTATATGATGAAGATGGCTAAAGAACATTTCTTAAATTAACATTTTATTCAAAAGATCGTCTTGAATAGTTTATAAAGAGCCAATCAATTGGTTTGACGGTCACCTATTTTAACAGATAGTGCTTAGTAAGACTGTAAATGATTCGAGTTGAACCGAACACATTATTGTTCAAGTTTGTTTGAATTGATATTGAGCTTGAAAAATTATTTTTGAAATTGGTTTGTTTATTGCTCTAATCGAGTTTTAATTGGATCAAACATGAATCAAGCTCGAGGAATTTGATAGTTTTAAGTGTATTTCATTATTTTTTCATTAATCGAACTGAGCTCAAGTCAAGTTTGAAAGCTTGCCGAATGAATTTTTTTGTTTAAGTTTGGTTTGTTAAGTTTAACAAATCGAACTCAAACAAACTTTTATCAATCAATTTCAATCTAGTATCGAGTAATTTGATTTAGTTTTCAGCTCTAGTGCCCAGCTCGAATTTCTCAAGTTCCAGAATTTAGACGTTCTCACTACGGAGTTAATAAATATTAAGATATGATATAATTTCAGTTGTTCTTTCATTATCCTTCTTGAGTTAATCTAATGAGTTGTTTTGATACAAATCTTCAACAAGAAAGGAGAAATTGCAAGTTCCATTTCACAACTTATTTTCTTTGGGATATTTTTTGAAAGGGGAACGATAGTATTAACGATTCAAATCAGAGTTAAGCAAGCCGAAGCGATGAGCTTCTGCTGGCGAAAAACATGAGAATGAAACAAGGCGGAACACCGGCACGTGTCGCAAGTTTATGAGCCAAGCTATTCCGATCTCTATTAATATAACTGAAACCAAGAGAAGTGCAAAGATCTGCAAACAACTTAATTTCATGGATAATAGTGGGCCTGGCAATGGGTAGGGTAAGACCCTACCCAGGCCCAGGCCCAGACAAGACCCTATTAATAATGTTCTTACCCAGACCCTACCCAACCCACTAAATTCAGCTCAAGAATCATAGGTCCTAAGATCCGACCGGACTCAATTTTTCGGGTCGGGTCGGGTCGGGTCGGGTCAGAACCAGACCCGATTTTCTCTCTCTCTCTCTCTCTGTGTTCGTTTTTTCATTTTTTTCCCCCAAAAATCATTTTGATTATAACAAAATTGCAATCACCTATTTCATAAAAAAGTATACTAAAAATTCAATTCAATGCTTCAAAATACTTTACAAATCATTTCAAATTCTTGTAAATTCAATCTAAAACACAAAATACAAAGAACAAGAAAAGATTAAAACAACTTCTTCCAGAATGCCGAGTGACGATGGTGCAGCATTATGTTTCCACCAACCAAGCTTTCTGCAAAAAATTAGTAAGATAGGATTAACAAAAAAATGGGATAAAACTCAAACCAAAAGTATTAAGATTATTGTAAGTTTAAACTAATGACAGATCCATTATCCATACCTCATGAAGAACAATCAGAGTGAATAATTTAAGGTGGTCAACACTTGAGTTTAAGATGATGTCGCATCATCAACAACTGCATAAATTCCAAATAATATAAAATATATTATTAACAAATACAAAAATAATGACACTAATCATAATACAAATTAATTTTACTTACTCTTTTCGGGAATTGATCCAATCCAATCATCAGCTACCACTAATGCTTCTACAACATCCGGAAGCAAACACGCACGTGACTCATCAATGACACGGCCTCCAACGCTAAATGTTGCCTCTGATGCAACAGTAGTGGCAGGCACTGCTAGAATATCACGTGCTATCTTGGCAATATGGGTAACTTTGGGCTATTAATTTTCCACCAATCTATGATGCTAAATGTTTCTGCCCTCGGAAACCTTGCCTCGTCTAAATAACTCTTCAACTCTGATTTTTGATTTATTGAAACACGTGATTCATAACACCATCTATCAAAATCACGTTGAGACTCACGTGTTTCACCTCCAGAGCTACTCATCGTGGCGAATTCATTCATTGAAGGGATCATATTACCTCCATAACCAATAAACAACTGATATAAAGTATTTCGAACCCTCTGGATATACAAGTGAGCATTTGTACCATAAATCCTAGTGTAAAAATATTCTACCAAATCTATCTTAAACCTAGGATCAAAGACAACAGCAACAGCTAGAACCAAGCAACACTCTTCCCAATATTTATCAAACTTCTCTTTCATGGGACTAACCATTCTCCTGACGAAATTGTGATTACTATTTTCCCACTCAATCATCTTTAAGCGAATCTCACAAACATCAGGAAAAAACACATTTGAAGTTGGATATTTGCGGCCACTAAAATGACGAGTAGCTTCATAAAATATTTGAAGACACTCATGAACAACTTCGGCTACTTCCCGTTCTGATTCAGGTGGATTAAACTTATAATGTTTGTCTATTCTCTGTAACCGAAAAAAGGCTTCTTCCAATGGAGAAGTTGTAGCAAGCAAATCATAAGTAGAGTTCCATCTATTCGGGACATCCATCGCTACTTACCTCTTATCCACCAAATTATATTGATTTAATGCAATTTCAAATTTTTGACTTGTTGCAGGAGATTTATTCAAATATCTCATATTTTCACGTATTTTATCAATGAGTCCTCTTATTGATTCAATCCATCTTGCACGATCAAATTTAAAATGTGTGCACTAAATCTCACGTGCAATAAATCCCCATCAAAATCAATCAAGGAGTCATCTCTAAGCTAATCCTTCAATTTCCTAATCATGACATTATTGTTTGTAGCATTATCAACAACAATTGAGAACAACTTCTTCTCAAGATTCCATTCCAAAATCATTTCTTTTATAAAATTAAATAAAGCTTCGCCATCGTGTGGATATGGAATCTCTCTAAATGCAAGATTTTTCTTTTGCAATTCCCAAGCATTGTCAACAAAATGAGCAGTCAAACAACAATAGGCAACATGTGAATGATCAGAAGTCCAAATATCCATGGTCAAAGACAATTTACATCCAAGCACATTCAATAATTTATAAACTTTGACCTTTTCCTCCACATATACTTGAATCACCTCACCTCTAATGGTATTTCTACAAGGGAACTTAAAATCCGAATTCAACCCATTCAAAAAGATCTCAAAGTATTCATGCTCCCCTATATTGAACGGATACTTGTGTTTTATACAAGCAATTGCCAAGTCCCTTCGACTTTTAACTTGGTCAAACTTGAACTCGCTTCTAGGACTCACACCCAAACCACTCCTACATTCAAGTTTAAAATTGTACACACATTGTTCAAATGTTTTTTTCAAATGAATAGTACCATATGCAGCATTACCAGATAAAAGCTTATCACAGTAATTACATTTAGCATGCACAACATCGTTTACACCTCTAACCTTTGTGAAATGTTCCCACACAACTGACTGCTTTCGTTTGTTGCCTCTTGATTGATCAGTTACATCTTCATTGCCACCACTATCGCCAAAGCTATGAATTGACGTTGGTTGGCTAGATTCGCTATGAGATGCCGATATTAAAAAACTAACAAAAAGAAATAAATTATGTCAAGATAATGCTAGACAGTTAGACACAACCTACTTAACAGTGTGTGTGTAAAACACACAACCAACTACTACATCCAAACAACGTTAAATTAGAATGTGAAAAAGATAAGGGATTGAATGGAACTAGAATAATATTTGATGTAATGAAGAAGAACAGGCAGTAACCACTAACCAATATCAAACCTTTTCTCCTTCATCTCATCAGCAAAAGACACTAAGTTAAACCCCCCATGAACAAGATTACAGCATCAGCCTACAGAGCTCTTACATGCTATGAAATGGATTTGTTGACCCCCAACAAACAGTACATCTAAGTGTTTGGAATAATACAGCATGAAGTATACGCCCCACCAATAAGAGAAAAACCAGAAAGCAATATTTTTTGGCAGAAGCAGAGGAAAAATTAAAAAGAATATCAAACGGGAAAAGAGAGAGGGTAAGCTTACAACCATTTTTGTTCAACAAGACTTGAAGTCAAAGCCCAAAAATGAAAATCGGGATTCAGAATTCAAGCAAGAAAACTATGTCTTTAAGAGCACTTTACGGGCTCCAGAAAACAGAGCTTCCGGAACCGAAGAACAGAAGCCATACTCGCATTAGAAACTTGAATTCTTGCAACAATTTCACCCAACAACAACAACTTGAATCGATCAAGAATCGGGCAAAAAGCTAAACCAGCTTATGAAAATGAATGAAAATAAAGAATCCAGACAGGCAAAAAGAAAAGATGATTGATTAATCGAGAGAGAGGAAAAAAATATATGAAGAAGCATTGAAAAACTGTAAGTTACCATTACCAGAGTGAAACAAGAAATACTTTTCCTCCTATGTTATCTCCTGTACAAAATTTTATTCTTGTCTGCAAAGAAAAATGAACTCTCATGGAGCACAACCAAAGTATACTTTTCAACACTTCAATGGCAATAATCAATTTGAGCAAGAATAATTGGGATTCTCATTCTTGTATAAAATAAGCTTTTATTTAACAACAAATCACAAAAAAAAACTAAATAAAAAAGAATCATCACTTGTTTTATTTTTATTCGTACTTTTTCTTGAAACAGACCAAGTGCATCAGTAGCAAACAAGACAAATGACAAAGGAAAATTTGTTTTGCAACTATCAGCACATAGATGATACAATGTTGTCTTGGGAAAATCAGCTTTTTGCAGCAAAAAATGCTTGAAAAGAAGGGAATCTCAGAAGTATTGTGCAAATACTTTTCCCCTATCAAGAATTTAAGAGAGCCCACCTTCAGAATCTTCAATCTGACAATAGATTCAAACCAAATTCGAGCATAAACAGTATCTTACTCAACTGGGTCTAAGTTCACACAGTGAAAAACAAGAGGTTAAAAGTATCATTCGGACAGTTTCTTTCATGGCCACAAGTATTGAACAAGAACTTATATATGTTTCTTGGAAGTCAAAGAGTCGTGTTCCCTTAACTGGCTTTTCGAGAGTGACAATGGGCGGCCGGCGGCGTGTGGCTGGCAACTGCGGACGGCGGAGATGGTGGTGGCAACGGCGGAGTTAGTAGTAGCGTCGGCTTTGGAGATGGAGCTCGGTCGAGAGAGGAGTGTGATTTGGGGATTGTGAAATTGAAGAACCGAAGTCTGAAGACTGAAGTTGAAGAACCGGCTCTGGGTAAAATCGTCGGGTATATTACCCGACCTAGACCCAATTCATTTAATTTAATAGGTCTGGGTTTGGGTCTGGGCCTAATTTTAGATATTGGGCCTGGGTCTGGGTCTGGGTCTAGACCCATTAAAATGGGCTTGGGTCTGGGTATGATGGGCCCATTTACAGGCCTAGATAATAGGAACCATGCAGGAGAGATCAGTCTCACTCGAATTAATCTTGTTAATCAGATTAAGGCAATCACCCTCGACCTAAATGCGTGGCCAACTACATTGAGCGATCAGCAGCCCAACTTCTCTAGCCGCCATGGCTTCAGCAACTTGCGCGTCAACTCGTCAGCAAACCTATGAGAAATCCATGCCAAGAAAGAACCATGCCAGTCTCGAGCCACCACACCAATCCCCACTTCTCTCCCTCCGTGGAACATTGCACCATCAAAATTGACTTTAACCGTGTTGTTCGACCACCCAATCCCTGAGAGTTTAGCTGCTGGTGTCGAATAGAGTGTTTTGACGAGACCCCCTCAAAAAGCATTGATGAAGGAATTGGCTGGCATAATTGTCTGAATGGGAGATGATTCATGTCTTTCCATATCTACTCCACCACACAAACCAACAAATCACAAGAAACCAGTGAAAATCTTCGGCAAATAAGGATTTGGACGTGTCAAACAGCCACTCCAACGTCTCGCCTTTCCAGTTTGATATAACACTCCAAGGCAAATCAGAGAGGGCGCAAATCTGCCTAGCGAATTGGCATAAGAGAAGCGGGCACGTGATTTGCACATGCTCCGTAAAGTAACTGACCTTGATTTAACAAAATTTGCAATTGGGACTAAAATTGCAAGTTTTTTTTGTGATTTATAAGACTAAAAATCAACTGGTGATGTTAAAAAAATAATGAGACAAAACATAAAGAGAATAAATTGCAGGACGTAAATTATAATTTTCCCCAACAAGAAACGAGTCGCCGGTACTTGCATTGCCATTACTATTATCTTGATACAATTTACAACATAGAATGTTCTCATCTAGACATTGTTAAAACTGAAAACTACGTTTGCGCAATCAAATTTCTGTTAGAGAAGTTCCTAATGAATTATATGGTGAAAACAGCATGCATGTATTCATGCATTGATGATGATATAATCAATTCTTCCATGGCACAACAGTTTTCCAGTCCATCCAAGTTTATATATGGCTGGGGTGAAAAGACTTCTTTGCCCCTCGTTCCGATCCTTTAGGATGGTATCGATCAGTTGAGGTCCTTCATGTGATTTCATCTAGCGAAGTTCGTCTCATGGAATGGCAACGGCACCGTCTTCACTGCTCTGAACTTTCCGACGTTGTTCAGGTGCTCATTTTCCAACCTGTGTCATTGCATAAAAACTTCAAATTATCGAGCTTACAAGATTCTAACATCTATTCTAAAAATTCACCAAATATTTATATATTTTCTAAGTTTTCAAGCATCTTATACCCACGTATTCTGTTTTTTGCAGTAGAATGCCATTTTGCTTTCAATTAAACACCATATATAGACACATTTTCCTTCAAGGTTATCACATTTTACCTATAGTAATTCCAATGTCCACGCCGGATGACCTCCAGCGAAGCCAGGAAAAAGTCGAGCAAGCGCGACTCGACCATCCCGATATTGAATTTCATCACAGTCTCCACCCACGCTACTCTCAGAACAAAATTCAAAGCCTGACAATAATATTTAAGTTATCAACATATACAAAAATCCACACAAATTAATAGGTAGGTGAATGAGAACTCACCATTGACCCATAATAAATGCCTTTGTTCTTCAACACTAGATCATCTCTGAGCCAAGCATTTTTCGACTTACGATTGACAAGTCCCCAATCCTTGACGAAATCCCAGTACAGTTGATAAATCGTAGCAACAAACGAAGTCACCAGAACTATGACCAGCCAAAGCTGTGATGGCTGCCTGGCGTACGTCAGCCTCGCCCCGGCTGCCACTATAGCCGACATGTACTTCCCTAGGTTAGCAACGTGGTCTATGTTGCATTCGTCAAACCATCTCCTCGCGCACTAAATCATTACATCGTATATGTATATAGTCACATGTCAATACTAGGTAGATTCTTGTGATGTTGAATTTTTAAATAGTTTATACTCATATAAAGGAGTTTTTCATGCAACATGCATGAGATAACAAAACGAGACAATAACATATATATGGAGGGTAAAATATTTTTTTGGTACTATTAAAAGAGACCATTATCGCTTTTGGTATCATAACTGAAGAGTTTGTGGTCCCAAATTAATGGCAGAAATGTGCCTCTGTCGTTAATTTGGAACCAGAAAGGCATATTTTTCGTGTTTAATAGTACCAAAATCGACAATCATCACAATTACAGTACCAAAAACGATAAGGACCTCTTTTAACAGTCCCAAAAAACACATTTTGGTACCCTTTATATGCATGTACCTGCATCACACGCCAGTAATAGGGGGCGAAGGAGATAACGTAAGCAAGCTCTCTGTACTGCTTCCCGGACTTGCAAGTGTCGTACCGGTGCGTTTTGAAACTTCCAGCAAGAAAATAGCAAGCTGCTGATTCCATGTGCCTGAATAATGTAATCTGTGGAACAAAACATAAAAATGAGGGAGGGAAATATATCTAAGCATGTTTAAAATTTTCATACGTTTATCGAAAAGTTTCTACTTTTGATTTTATAGAAACGAAAATAGATTATAGTTTTAAAATTATCTAGTTTCCTTAAAAACACTTCCTATTTCTTAATTTTCCTGTGAAATTTTTGAGTTTTTTTAGAAAATTGTTTATTTTTCATGTTTTTTTAATATAACATTTATTACATATTTCGAGCTACAAATATATAAATTCTTGTGTCATGCATAACTGATATCATTTTCTGATAACTAATGTAATATTACGCTAAATTATTAATAGTATATTCAGATATATATATATATATATGCAATAAATACTTTTTATAACACAGCTAAAAAATAAATAATGTAATGTTGTTTAGTTTAATAACAACAACTACAAATAATAACTCCAAATATATAATTATTCTAAATGAAACTAAAATTTTTAATTGGCTAAAGTAAATATGCTTGAGTTCGAAAGAGAATGGTAATATGTTTAATTTTTATTTTTATGATTGTTATGTATATTTATTTAATTTTTATAATTTTTCTGCAGTATTTTCCAAAAGTTTTTAATATTTATCAACTCGAAACATGAATCAGAAACGTAACTTTGATCTAGATGCAAGAATTAATATGTTGTTAATTGAATCATATTTTTTTTCAGATTTGTGGATTTCAAAGGATCACACGTGTTCTGGTGTAGAGACTACCTGACTGGTCAGTTGATCAGCCATGAAGAAATCAACCATCAAAACCTGCACAATGACTCCAAAATAGGTCAAAATTGGAGTTTAAAGACAAGCAATCTTTTGTAATCGAACTCCAAAATAGGTCAATTGCCTATATAGTGAGGTAAATTGCTTCATTTTGGAAAACACGGGGGATAAATTGTTTTTTTTTTTTTTTTCATAAGGGGGTAATTTGCTCATTTGCAATATCAAGGGGGTAAATTGCATTAAACCCGATTTGAAATTTTCGCGTACCTTGTAAAACGGAGAGCAGACTATGTTGCGCATGACCCTGAGGAAGCAGTACCGTGTTGGGCGATAAAAGACGTTTAACGGGCATATAAGGAGGATAAGGGAACACTGGAAATCAACAGAACGGTACAATTAGATCTTTATATCAATGCTTGGAATAGAATGTGTTTTAGACCAATATCGAGCTCTTGAAGTTGTGCTAAAAGCTATAACTGATGCTAATAGTACAACTTCAATCTTGAAACTGTACAGTAGTTCAAGAGCCATGTTTTGTTTTTCTTGATGAAACTATGAGGTTAGAAATGACTAACCAGCAGCAAAATCCCAGGAATGAAGTCAGCTTGACGAGGGAAGATGCCGATGGAGAGTAGGATGAGGTGGACGACCATAGAGGCAACAACGGCCGTCATGAGGGACGTGCAGACGAGGAAAGCGTCCCGGTAGGTGAGGGCGGTGGCCGGTTGGAAGTCGAAGATGAAGTCGTAGTTGATTCTTGTGCTCTTCCACATGAATAGGTTGCATCCATACATGAAGAGATGCAAGCTTAGCAATGCAAACATGCTGCACATTGCATACACTTGAAGATTCAGCATGTGTAGTAAGCTAGTACTGGAGGCATGGACAATTTTCAAACACATTCGGGGTCGTTTGGTTTTGTTTTCATTCTCAACTAGTTATGAACCCGTGTATTGCACAGCTATATAATTTTTTTCTATAAGAACATAATCAACAAAAATTATTGAAGTGAGACAAAATTTAAAGAAATACATATAAAATAACATTACATAGTCAAGTGCACAATATTTAAAATCCAAGACCATTTAAAGTTAGAGACTAATGGGATTGATTAAAGAGTTAGCTTTAATTAAGAATGGATTAATTATCTTAATTAAAAAATTATCAAACAACTTAATCAAATAATTCATTAATTAACTTTGATTAAGAATAATTGACATATTCAAAGTAGGGTAACATATATATGTTTTCTTTTGTGAAAGAGCGAGAAGGCAAATGGGAATATTATGTTTTGAAGTAATGAATAAGTCAAAGCATTTAATTTATTCATATTAAAATTTGAATTAAATCAAACATTAAAACATGGAATGATGATTAAAAGAATGTAACTGAAATCTAAATAAGGCAAATTGAAAAATTATAAATTATAACTAATTGAAATTAAAATATGAAATATGTCAATGTGGCAATTTGGACAAAAAAGAAGTTATCCACCTAATCATCCAACTAAGAAAGAGATTGAAACATTGGTTGGTTATCATTTTAAATAATATAATATGATTTTCAATTTTCGACAATTGGCTGGCGTATTTGGACTAAAGCCCAGAAGGAGGCCTTGCTCGAGCGGTAAGGTTGAGGCTCACGATCATAAAGTTGTGTGTTCAAGTCTCACAAATATGGGTATATAGTCTACTTCTATAATAGCTTCTTTTTTTTTTTTTTTCTTTGAAAACATATTCGTTGACTGATAAATATCGATATATTGAATGATCGATTTTGAATTTGAATATATTAATTAATTGAATATTATAAAAAAACAACAAAAATAGAAATTACAATTTTTTTAATCTAGAATTTATTATTCTTTCATAAGACTAAAAATGTTATGGTGACTTGAATATACTATATTTTTTTTAGTTATTTACTCTTCCAAGAGTTTTATAAATATGATACTAACTATGTGAAAAATCAAATTAATTGACACCGATAATTATATAAAAATGTACATTAATAGAAAGAATTTGGACCCTGTTGGTTAATCCAAATATATCGAAACATATCATCATATGGAATTTTATAATTAATTTTATTTTTTCTACTCTAGTATCTATACTATTTATTGAAACATGTGACCACTAGCTTAGGTTAACTAATTTGGCCGAGAAAATATTCATCGACAAAAGTACCCTTATATATATATATATTTATTTATTCATTATATACTCAATTTTTAATCAATTAACTCAATAATTTTTGTATTCATTCGAATTGTAATATTATTTTATTTTATCAATTTTGATCGCTTGTTTATTTTAGTTGAATTTTTTATTTAATTAGATACAAAAAAAAGTACAATAGATTTTTAGATTCTGCATAGATCAGTGTTTTAAAACTCAGCCCGGATCAGCCAGTCGGACAGATAAAATTTTGATCCAATTCTTAAAACGGTCCGGTCCAATCCATAAAATCGGACTAACCTCAAAACCCTTCTATTTTTTGAAAAACCGTGCGAACCGTCGGTTGAACTGGTGACCCGATTGACCCGGTCCCGGGTCAAGTGAATCGATCAGTTCATGAACTTTTAAAAATTTCAAAAATAAATACAATTTAAGATTGAACCATGACATTACATATGAAAATTGAGAAAAAAAAAACCAAGAAAACAACACCGACATTTTAATAATTACTTCAATTATATATTTATAAATGAAAAAATTCATTAAATCCGTTATCTAATTAAATTATTACCTTTTATGAGTACTTAAGTTTCTAATTACACTACAAGAAAATATGATAATAGTGACAAAACATCCAATGATAATTTAAAAGTTGTAACTAAAAATATGCATTAAGTGACAATATTTTTTCATCTTGTCACTATATAATTATTAGTGGCAAAAATTGTGTATAAAATTATCACTAAATGCAATTAGTGACACATCTATAATGACAACTTAGTGACAACACAATATAGTGATAACAATTATTTATTGTCACTAGGTTGTCACTATAATTACTAATTGTATTTAGTGACAACTTTGTGCATATTTTTTTGTCACTAATAATAATTTTTACAAAATAATAGTAATTATTAAAATCATAAAATTCATTATTGTGACAAAAGAAACATTCTTATCACTAAATATATATAATTAGTGACAATATTAAAATTGTCACTTGATTTTTTTGTCGCCAATATTTTATTTTCTTGTAGTGTTAAATAATTAATAGAATAAGATTTATATATTATTTTTAAAATGGGGGATGCTAACTATTTATTAGTAATAAAATTTAGTTATAACTTAATTATAATGGTAAATAATTCATTATTTTTGTTATTTACGTATTTTTTCTATTTTTATTTTTAGCCTAAATATTTAATATACTTATTTTACTATCAAGTCTTGAGATACTTTTAATTCTTATATGAACTTCAACAAAAATTTATTTATATTTTTGTATTTTTATTATTTTAATATAATTTTATATATTATAATATCACTGATTTGATCACGATTTTCTGAACGGTTGAACCAATAACCTTTGACTCACTCAATCACCCCGACAATGAGTAGTATTTGTTTCTACAAATACATTGATTTTTTTTATTTTTTTATTTTTTTTTTGCACGCTGATCGAGTTTGTCCGACTACAAGTATATAAGTAAATGTGAGAGAATAAAATTGAGGAATAACCTGAAGAGAGGGTAGACGGTTTCCACATAAGCTGCCTGCTTTGGTGGTGAGAACATGCCGCTAACGTGCGCCAGGATTGCGTATACGGCGAACAACGTTACAAAGCTACCCGTAAATAAACCTGCAAAATATGAAACTCATTTCTCAATCCTCGACTACTTATTATTTGTTTGACTTTTTATCCTCTATTAATTAGAAATTCTTTCATTAATTTAAATGATATTGGGCCGAATATAAAATATTCATGAAATTAAATTATATTTATTATAAAATTAATTTATATTTTAAATAATCGTAAGACGATTAGTGCAAACTCATAACGAACGAAGTTGATTGAGTTCAACCAGACTAGAAGTAAATTCTAATTTTTTTTGTTTTTTGGTATAAAAAAATATATATATTTATTCTTAGTTCTTGAGATGAGTTTAATTAATTGATATAGAATAAGAGGAGGGTGCATTTTGAGAGCATTTGGATAAACACAAGTCAAAAGTATAGTGCCTTAGTGGCGTGGTTTGATTGTGGAACTTCAAACAGTTATAGCTTTTGATTTGGGAGAAGGGAGAAGTTACTGGGTTATCTACCTATCATCGTGAGGAGCCATCGGGCATCACAATATTCCATCATTTTAACCACCGTCGGGATATTTCTTTAGATTTTACTATTTCTCAGTCGACTTTAGTTAATTTCATATTTGCTATAGTTATTGTTTAGGCCTAATATTTTCTCGGTTCTACTGCTAGGGTGTTAAGCTATTTTTAGTCGAGTTTCATGAATTTCTGAAATATTTTAAAATTTTAGCCCGTTTCGGGTCTGCTTTACCTAAATTATGACTCTTCCTTTTAAATAGCATGTAACTCTATTAAGAGAATCATTTAACAACAATATCATATTTAAAATTCAAATTCTCAAATATTGGAGATGTATTCTTCTTTTTATTCTTCAATTTATATTGCTTCAGCTGCTCTATTATTAATTAATAGAGGTTAAAAGATATTATTAATTAATATTTTTAATATATATATATATATATATAAATTAATAGATAAAAAGTGAACATACCTACAAAGAAAGTAACCATGTGAGAATGTTTGTGGCGTCGAGGTCTCAAGAACATCATTGCCTTTTTCCTGTCATTGTTGGCAAAGTGCTGTGTGAACAAGGCTTCCACTTCGTCCATTATTCTTACCACCTATTTTCCACCCACAAAGCAAAAAAAAAAAAAAACAAATATATTTACATTTACATATGGCGTACATCAGAACAAATATGAATCTTTGTTATGATTACTCATCATAATTAAAAATAAAAAAATGTGATCAATATTATTTAATTACGATTATACTAATTGTTTCTACAGGCGAGGTTAGAACATTAACCACAATTAAAAATCATGATAAATGTATCGGTCATAACTAAAATCATAGGAACTGTTGATTATTTGTGATCAATAGGAAAAATAACACTTTTCGTCTTATATGATTACGGGATTATAACTTTTGGTCACGTAACTTCTATAAAGTAGTATTTTTGGTCACATGCCACTTTTCTGTTAAATTTTTTAACGGAAAACACTACGTGCTTATCACGTTGTCATTGGGGCCTTTACACTTTTGATTCCATAAGTTATGGGATTCTCATTTTTGGTCCCATATGTTATGAAATTTTCACTTTTGGTCCCATAACTTTTAAAAAATAACACTTTTGGTCACATACACTTAACGGCTTACGGAAAGTGTCATGGGATCGAAAGTGCTACTTTTGAAAGTTACAGGACCAAAAATGAAAACCCCGTATCCAATAGGACCAAAAGTAGAGAGGCCCTAAATTATGGGATGAAAAATGTTATTTCCCCGTGATCAATACTTTAGCTTTTTCATTAATTTTCTATGACCGATTGATGGTTTTTATTTACATACCATGGTTTTTAAGTCATAGTAATATAAGAAATAATTTATTCTTTGATAATTAATTAAACCCACTAAACATCACCAATTAATTAGTGATTGATATACATATTAATTACCATTATAAGGAAAAAAAATACAAACAATTAGAAAGTACATAATTGCGAAATTCGTTATATATCTTAATTATTTTCAGAAACATGAACTTGTACTTAAAAAAAAGAAAATTAATTTAGTCTGCACTAATCATTGAACAAATTGAATTAGCTGTGTTGTGTGATTGATTAAACGTAAAAATTAACAATAAAACAAAAAAGCTAAATTCATTATTAATTTCCTACTTAATTGTCAAAAATAAATTCAATAATACTTATAATTAAATCATTATTTGCAAGATAATATGTGCATGAATAATTAATTGTCCTCTCAACTTCTACATACACCATCTCATGCATAAACACTTCAAAATTAATTAGTTCTCATTTCTTGCATCATAGATATACATATATATATATATATTATTAATGTCCCATGAACGAGTTCAAATTATGAATTCGAGTCCTATTAAATGTGTGGGTGTTTATTGCAATTTATGTGAGTATATATAATATATATTTATTTATTATTTTTAATTATATTAATATATTGATGGAATTGATGATTTGATATATAACTCGATTTATTCAAATCTTGATATAATTATGTAAATGACAGTTTAGCACTTCAAAAAAAGAAACAGGAAAAGAAATTAACTTACCTTATCTGAAGTAATGAAATCGGACCTTTTCACTACTTTGAGGTAACTTGTTGATGCCTGCTGATTTGATACCTGTTCATACCAATGTATCAGAAACGTTCTTGCATTTCGGACAGGAAACACGACTCATCTATATCTATATTATTATTATGTAAAAAAACTCTTTTTTTACTCATAAATGGTGGTTAATAACACCGCCGTACCACTTTTTTGTAATATAAAAAATAACCCTTAACTGATATAATAACTACTTTATTCAACTTTTCAAATTTTATATTAATTGATAAATTTGTTTTTTCTTTCTTTCCTTCTTTTTTCTTAATGTGATGTGTTAATTTACATATTTTACTCTTATTTACAATATCTATACTATTATATAAAAGAAACCTTTTTTTTACTCACAAATGACGGTTAGTGACACCGTCTCACCATTTTTTTATAATGCAAAAAATAACTCTCAACTGATATGATAACTACTTTATTCAATTTTTCAAATTTTAGATTAATTGATAAATTAATTTGTTCTTTCTTTCCCTCTTTTCTTTTATGTGACATGTTAGTTTATATATCTTACTCTTACTATAATATAATTTAAAGCGAATAAAATTATTTATTATATGCACGCAGGAACAGCGTGCCATGACGGCTAGTTAATATAAAAAGGAAACCCCTTCCACAGTCACAAACGATTGTTAATGACATCGCGGCATCATTTTTTGTAAAGTAAAAAATGCCCTTCAGCTAATAATATAGTTAAAGTATTTACTTTGAAATTTTACATTAATTGATAAAATAATTTTGTTTTCTTTATTTCTTTCTTTTTTTAATTTGATGTATTAATTTATATTTTACTCTCATTTATAATAATACATTTTAAAAGATAAAAAAATATTTATTATATGCACACAAAGACAATGCGTGACAACGATTAGTATAATAGAAAATTTTCCCTTTTTTCCCTCTTCAATTAGTTAAAGAACTCCACAAATTACTGTACTCGAAGTTCTTTAGTTTTTTCAACTAGAATGAGCATGATATACAGCTTTCCTTTTAAATTTCATAGTCTAGATTTTATATTATAAAATTATAGAGTTAATTGTAATTTACTCCCTTGTGAAAATATTAATAGGTACAAAACCTCCCTGAATACAAAAAGAAAAATAAAAAAATAAAAATGGTAATTCGACCCGGGACTTTGCCCTTTTATTAAAATTCAGGAGGTTACGTTGCCTTTCATTTTCTTTGAGAAATTGTTTTACCGATTATTATTTCTGTAGGGGTTCTTTTGCATTTAATCCTGAAATTTATATAATATTTTATATTTTATAAAAATATATACACGCTACTATATAAATTCATGTTATACGTACGTCTAATTAAAAAAAATTATGCATATAGTATATATATATATATAGATATAAATTAAATAGTGGAGATATCAGAAGCTCACCTTGTCGAATTTCTTGAGTATTTTTGTGAAGGCAATCATATTCAATGAACTGCAAAAAGAATACCAAAATATTCATTACAACATCTAAATTTACTAAAAAAAAAATAAAATAAAATAAAAATTGAGGCAGTATGCATATAGTAAATTAGTCTGTACTAATGTAAAAAGGAAAGAAACTTTTCACTCACAAATGACGATTTGTGACACTACAACAATGAAGTTTTGTTGCCCTTAAGCTGTTTTCTTTCTTTTCTTTTCTTTTCTTTTCTTCCTTTCCTTCTTTTTTTTAGAGAGTGGTGTATTGGTTTATATGTTTTATTCTTATTTATAATATATTTTAAAGTATGAAAGATTATTTGTTTATACACGTAGGGACGACATGCCACGATAGCTAGTACAAAAAATAAAGTCACTTCTCATTCACAACTGGCTATTGTGACACCGCGAGACCTTTAAACATTTGAAAATTACTTATTTATTTCGAATAGTCCACGATTATCTGACGTACATTTTAACTCATGTTTATCACTTCATTCTCTTTTAATCATATATTAATTTTTTTCTACAATCTTTGTCATTTCTATTTAATTATATGCGCGCAAGTACTGTCCCTTAGTGACCCGTTAAATTTTTTTTTTGAAAAAAAAGTGAAAGTAATTTAGAGAAGGATTAAATGCATTTTTTGTCCTGTAATTTGGATCATTTGGCGTTTTCGTAGAGAAACATTTTAGTCCTGTATTTTTTTAATTTTCGTAATTTTAATCTTTTTGTTCACCGGAGTTCACCTCCATCGGTGAAAAGGGTGAACTTCGACAAATAAAAGGACCGAAATCATAAAAATTAAAAAGATGTAGGACTAAAATGCTACTCTAAAAAGTTAAAGGACAACAATGCTGACAGAAATAGGTCAATAAGAATAAAAGCCCCAATTTAAAAAATATCATGTGAGAGGCACATGCATTTTTCTGGCGACAAGGGTAAACTACGACAAAAAAAAACTAAAATTACAAAAATAAAAAGATACAGAATGTAAATGCTACCCTATAAAGTTAAAGGACGTAAACGTCAAACGGCCTAAATTGCAGGGCCAAAAATGCATTTAAGCCTTTAGAGAATTACCTGTAGGTTTTAAGCAAGGCTAAACCTCTGTAGAGCTCCACAAAGGCGCCTCTTATCATCTTCTCAGCACACTCAATCTTCTTCCTGTTGATCATGCATTCTCCTCCTCCTCCTCCTCCTTTCTTGCTGTTGTTCACCAACTCCTCCCACAGCATCGACGTCACGGCCGCTATTGTCCGTGACGGCGTAGTCGCCGGAATATCTATTCTCATCGCCGTTGCCATTGCCATTGCCGCCGCCTTCTTCGGCTTTGCTGAGTTGACGAAGTTTATGCCGTTTTTCCCGGGCAGCGCAGCTATCACTTCGTCTGCTTGTGAATTTGCTGGACTGTCGCTGTACTCGCTCTTGTTTTCTGCATGGGGAGACAATACTAATCATTTACTATAATAATAAAATAACATTAATAATATATAAGATATTATATAATAATTTATAATCATTATTGAAAATATATATTAAGCGATAATATTTTTGACGTTGATAGTCAGTGGCAAAATACAAATATATATAGTGACAATAATTTTTGTTGCCGACACTCCGATATTGTTATTATAAGTGTGACACTAATTATTTTTACTGATGCATAATTTTATGCATATTTTTTCCACTAAAAGTTGCTCCTAAAATTATGAAAAATCATCTTTGTGAAAACATATCTTCTTTTTCATTTAATACATTTAATTAATAATAATATAATATTATTATTACTTATTTTTTTATCGTTAACTTAGAAAGATAGGGACGACACCACACAATTTTTGCGAGTTTGATGATTTATTAAGGTATAATTTTTTTTAAAAAAAAACTAAATAGAAAATTATATCTTTTTGTGCAAAGTAACGGATTGATAGATAAATATTATACAAAATTACACTCATTTACATGAAAATAATGTTGTAATTCTTCTTACATAATATCTTATTTTTCTTGCTAAGAGTTGTGTATTAATTATTAAAATACGGCTACTCAAAATAAAAAATACAATTTTGATGTCGCCCATTTGGACAACCTGAGTCGTTGGATTAACACATTATGATATTATCATGTGTAATTCAATGACTGATAGTCCATATGAATGCGTACAAATTCACATGAACAACATCACCAGCCCTTTAATAAAAATTTGTACATTAATCATTTCGAAACTATAATTATATTCAACCATAGAGCTACTCACCGGAGAAATCCGAGTTCCCGCCCAAGGAAGAGTTAGACCTAGAGAGAAAGCCGGAGCCGCCGCCGGGCGGTCCCCGCAGATTTTTCCGGCGGCGGTCGCTGAGAACCCGCTTGAGATCCACCAAAATCTGGAGCTGCTTGTTCAATAATTCACCCCTTTCAAGGAATTCACCTTCTTTACTCTTGTAAAATTGGTTCACTTTGTTCAGCTCATCATCCAACGTCTCAAAAAATACCTTAACCTGCTCAAAAATAATTACGGAGGTAAAAAAAATATTATTACCAGGTCCGATTTTATTATGTTTTTACTACGGTAAAAAAAAAAAAAAGAGAGAGCGAGAGAGCAAAAACTTGAGTGTTAATCATGGTTAATCAATATTTATCATAATTTTAGCTACAGTCAAAACATTTGTTATGATTTTTAGATATAACTAATGTTAGGGCTGATCACGGTGCGATTTCGATTTTTTTAAGCTATTTTCAAATTGAATTGTCATTGACAATTTTATAAAATAATTTTTTAAAGTGCCACTTTTGGAACCAAAATCAAAGATGTGGTTTGGCGATTTTACCACTTATAATAAAATTAAAACGTTGAGACTAACAAAAAGCTAACAAAATGTAATTGAAATAATTAAAGTCAAATTCACAATAATTTAAGAAGATATAGCTAAACAAAATATATCAAGTTTCGGAATAATTAAAGCTAAATATACAATTGTTCAAGATATAATACAACTAAAAGTCTTTAAAAACATCTTGAATGTCAAGTTCTAACTGCAATGACATTTGATACATAAAATAATTTTATAGTAGAAATCTAACTTAATGTTAGCAACAAAACAAAAAAAAAATGACATATCCCAAATTATAATAATCAATCATATAAATTCAAAATCTAATGAAAATTCCTTTCATATTAATCTTATATGTCCATTAAGGAGTCGGACAAGAAAATAAAGAATGGGGGATGGGGAAAAATAGAGATAAGGGAAGGGGGGAGCGAAAAAGAGAGAGAAGATGAGAGAAAATGAAAGAGAACGAGGAGGAACCAAAAATTCTAATGGGTTTGATTTGTTATTAAAACCTAAATATATTTTTTTTTGTAAAGAGCCCAAGTCTAAGTTTTACAAAAATGGGCTTTGTAATGTGAACCTTTGATAATATATGAACTTTGGGCTTCTATAATTTGAATATAAAATTTTTCTAAACAATTAATTAAATTTATCAAACTATTATTTGTATAGTTTTTACAAATTAATTATATATTTAATGGTGCGGTTCAGTTTTTTATGGTTTTTTTAGTTATAAATTAAAATTAAACCAAAAGTGTGGTGCAGTTTTATTAAAAATTTAGTATTGCGGTTTGAAAGATAAATTATAAAAAATGGTTCAATTCAATTTGATTCAGGCGATTTTTTTTATTTTTTTTTATCATTCCTAACTATTAAGCTCCACTGTGGTGACAAATTAATAATAGTTATGCAATCGTAATTAATTCACCATTATTTTTATTTTTGAGCTTAACAGTTAACCTAACAGAGAGTCGTAGGCTGTATTAAAAGAAAAACAACAAAAAAAATAAACATTTGGATTTATAAAGAAAATTGAGATTTTGCCAACTTGAAATAAAATAATAAAATACCTAATTATAATGCTTAAAAAATTAGTTAATATTGTTACCTCATCCTCCTCTGAAAACAGCTGATCAAGCTCTGTCTCATAAACTTCTTGAACTTCTTCTTCTCCTACACTAATTTTACTCTTCACCTGAAATTTAAAAAAAAAAAAAAATACTATGAAAGAGCAGTTTGATGGGGATATGTTAGACTTAATGTTGTAAGGACCAAAATACCCCCACGTCAATAAAAGCAAAATATCTACTCACAGACCAAGATCCACGTATTTTCATCCGGTTTGGGGCGTGCCCAACCCGACCCTAGCTATCCAAGGACCCGGAATTAAAACCATCCGAAAACTATGCACTTAGAAGCTTGGGATCACAGGACATGATCTCATTCAAGTACGAAGAATTTAAAAATTATTTTGATATCTCACGAACTGACATTGAAAGGTTTTTGACCCAATGAGTTTAACAATCTCAGGTTTCCAAACACACGACCTGAACACACCTCAAGATCGGACCCGAATCAAAGTTATCATGATTAATATATATATATATATATATATATATATATATCCTCTGCCCCAACCAAAGTGCGACTTTTATTGGTTCATATCCTTTTCGGGTTGTTAAATTTGGTTCTGTTTTTCACGATTCTTTCATGATGCAAGTGACAGCAACTAAACCAGTTTCCTGCTTTAAGAAAAAAGAAGACGAAATAAAACAAAAAACCTGAAAGTGCGACTTTATAGTGAGATCACCAACATTTAGATGACCTTCCAAATCTCTGGAAATTGCGACGACTATTATAACCCCACAACCGTCTAAATCATTAGCTCTAATCGGGTGGTTTCCTATTTCAAATCCTTCTTTAGTTTTTATTTTTAATTAACATATACACGCCAGTATACATAAATTTCTTCGTTTATTCTATTTTGAAAAATTAAAGGTCCTACACATACACGTTGGTATTAATGTCTATATATTGAATAAAGAAAAAATGCAATTTAACTTCCTGTGTTAAGGAAAATGAACAATGTACTCCCTGTGAAAAATAAAGCAGCAATTTATTCTCTTGTATTATTAGAAATAGAGTAAAATACCCCCTAAGTCCGACGGTGCACTACACCTGCGTGTGCTGCATCTGGGCATAAGTGTCATTTTAATTAATAAAAAATTAAACAAAATAAAAGAAAAATCACGCGTGTGACACACGAAACGCATCAAGAGTGTTTTGCTCTATGTTTAATAATAGAGGAGGTAAAATGTTGTTTCTTTCACAGAGGATAAATTGCTCTTTTTAATTAACATAAGGGATAAATTGTATTTAACACAATTAAATAAAATAAAAAATATACTAGAATTCGAAATAAAAAAATCCAATCGAATATGTTCAAGAAAATTAAAGTCGAAATATATTATGTCTGAAACACACAACTACCTTTTCAAATATACTAAATATGACAGTCATTACAACTTATCGTACAACGGCTTCAATTGGGATATATATATATATATAGGGATAAATGTAATTTACCCATGTGATATAAGAAATGAGCAAAAATCCTCATATGAAAAAATAATTAACAAATTATCAGTTGTGATCTTAAAATAAAACAAATTACCTTCCTGTGTTTTTCCTTGATAGGGGGTAATTTGCTTCATTTATCAAAATATAGAGAATTAATTTGCTAATTATTTTTTAATAAGGGAATTTTTGCTCATTTCTTATACCACATAGGAGTAAATTGCATTTGTCCCTATATATATACAGTGGGATTAAGGCCATGCTCGAGAATGACGTAAAGTGTTTGCATTCTCTTCCATTTTTCCCAAAAAAAAATTCTATAAAAAAGAATAACTTTGCATTTTCGTGCAAAATTCTCCTTACTTTCTCACATTTACGCCACCTTTTGTAAAGTGCAACTCAAAACAGACTGACGCACACCCATCGCACATCAAGTGTGATAATTTCAGACGATAAATACTAATTATTTATGATTGTACAATAACTATTAATCGTTATTTTTTTTTGAATAGATCAAAACATTAACTATAAATAAAAACCATAAGAATACTTAAAGTTATAGCAAATATTGAGTTACCTGTTTGTTTATGTTTTTATTTTAAAAGTGAAAATATGTTTATTTATACGTATTTTCATTGAAAATATATTAATAGTCTCGTTAATTAATCCAAACATATTCTCATTTTCATGCAAAAATCTATACAAATATTTTCCACTAAAAACATAAAGAAATGTGATGTTCATTCGTATTGATTACATGATTTTTAAGCCTCGGTCATTACTCGCCTGAATTACCAAAAATACAAATAAATAAGTAAGAGAACCATGATATATAAGATAATGTAGAAATCAAATTTTCGCAAAATAAATAAATAAATAAACCTGAATGATTTCGGGTTTATTTCCAGTGTTCCTGGTTCTTCCCAGAATCCGACCCAAGAAAGCACGAACCGGGTCGAAAACGGAGCGTCCGAAATGGCAGTTGGAGCCGGGGACATGTTTGGGTTTTCTGGCCAACTTAATCTTCTTGACGTGTTTCTTCAGCTGCCAGTAATTCACAAACGCGTCTTTCCATTCTGGGATGAGCTGCGCCTCCAGCTCCTTCGAGAACTTCACCATTTCGCCGGCGGCGCGCGGCGGAGCAGAGGGTGGCGGAGTAGGAGGAGGAGGAGAAGAAGAAGAAGAAGAAGAAGAAGAGGTTAGTGGAATGAGAGTGGGTGATGGAAGGAGAGTATAAATAGAGGTGTAACGTAGGGTGAGTTAATGAAAGTTACTGCCAATTTTTGACTTTAAGAGTCTGAAATAATTAGGGTAAATAAAATGGGTAAAAATCCTTTTGATTTTTGTGAAATTGCAAAAGAACCCCCTATATTATGAAAAATAATACAAGTACCCTACTGTACTTTTTAAAATAATGCTAAATATAGCCTATTCCATTGATGTATCTTAATAATGTTAATTTTATGGGTAAATAGTCCATTATGCCCTTACTTATGATTTTGTTTTCTTAGTTTTTTGTAACTTGGGATTTTTACCGAATTAATAAGAACTATTGGATGTAGACAACTACTGTATGTTTGGAATCATTTGTGATATAGAGTTATCCGAACGACTAAAAAGAATTTGCCACTAAAAATTAATTTGAAGTCCCAATTTAAAATCCATCAATTCAAATTTAATTTTATGAAAAAGAATTTCAAATGACCGAACAAAGAGTATACAAGAATAGTTTTAAAGGATTGGGAAAGGGCTTAAATGCATTTTGGTTTTGTAACTTACGTCATCTGGCATTTTTGTCCCTTAATTTTTAGGGTAGCATTTTGGTCTTATATTTTTTTAATTATTTTTTTTAGTTTTTTTTTTCGCCGAAGTTTATCCCTCTTGCTGAAAAATGCATGTGCCTCTCATGTGATATTTTAAAATTGGGGCTTTTGTTCCTATTGGTCCATTTCTCCCAATATTTTTGTCCTTTAACATTCTAAAGTAGTATTTTGGTCCTATATTTTTTAAATTTTCGCAATTTTGGTCCTTTTTTCACTGTAGTTCACCCTTCTCGCCGATGGAGGTAAACTCCGGCAAACAAAAGATCTGAAATCGCCAAAAATAAAAAAATGTAGGACCAAAATGCTACCCTAAAAAGTTAGAGGATGAAACGCCAAATATCCTAAGTTATGGGACCGAAAATGCATTTAATCCTAGGGGAAGAAATTAAAACCAAACGAAGCAGAAGAAACTTAGAGGGTGTTTGGTTAAACTAATTATTTATGAAATCTTCTAATTAAGTTCATACATTTTACAAAATAACTTTTGAGTTTATAAGTGTTAAATATTAATCAAAACATAAGCTCTTGAGGTATTATGAGTAAATAAGATTATAAAGCTTATAAAATATTAGTAATGGTAACTAATAATATGATTTAAAAAAAAAAAGGAAGAAAATTGTTAAAATCTTAAAATTAAGTTGATAACCCTCGTTACTTTTATTTTTTTAAAGGTGTTTATGAGCTCCTAATGTCTTGCACTTTTTTCCCCCTGTTTTATGATCCTATAAGCTCATCTTTTAGAAAATTATTTATCAACTACTTTGCAATGTTTTATAAATTTAAGACATCTTATAAAATATTTTAAAAAATGTACATATAATTAAAGCATCTAAACACTCTCTTAAAGAGTGTTTGCACATGTTTAAAATAAGTACTTATCAACTTATTGCTATAAATTAAAAAAAGTGTTTTTTTTTTTTTTTTTTTTCTGATTTTGAAGTATTGCTTAAATTAAGGTCATTCAAGCTAAAAACTATAATCAGATCCTTACCAACTCTGCAACTTAGTGGTAAAATCATAAATATTTATTTTTTCAAGCACTCAAAAATTAATTTTTTTTACTTTTAACTTTTGTTTTAAAATACTCACAATCTCTATTACCTTAATTTACAACTTTCCTTAATAATTTATTTCCATGTCAAAGTAGAAGTTACAAACATTCATTTAATATAATAATTAGGGCAATTAATTTCTTTCTAGGAAATTCTATAATTAAGGAGCATTGCAAACAATCAACTTTAAAAGAAGATTACGTGGGAAAGTTGAATACGGTACAATTTCAGATCATAAATTAATTCAGGAGAAATAATAAACTATTGTATTATCTTCAATTAATGAGCGTAAGGGAGTTCTGCTAGAAATTAATAAGGCTAACCAACTGGCTTTATCAATAAGCTTCTATTTATAAATTTTTTAAATTAATTCATTTAATTGGTATAGACCAGTTATTTATTTTATGTTTTATTCTTTTTTATTTAATTAAATAAATATAACAAAAATTCAAATTATTAGGCACACACATCAAGTGTGTCTGGATCGACGTAGTTAAAAATTTAAAGTGGATTTAATTAAGGAATAATTACATTCCCTCCCTTAAGGTTTGATGTAATTAAATTTAGATTTTCTGTGGTTTGAAAAATTACATTTAGTATCCTTGAGTTTTGTTTCTGTCTAACAAATAGATCTCACCAATACTAAAAATTCACTGTATTTGTTGATATTAATTAGCAAAAAAACTAAATGAAAATCGATATATCGGTCGACTTATTACTAACTTAATGTAGGTTAAACAAATCTTTTTATGATTAAATTACCTTTATACATCTTCACATTTTAATGCATGTGGGGAGGTCTATCTTCACCGTTACAAAGGTAGTTTAATCAGGAACGATTTGTTCAACCTACAAATACGTCAATAATAAGTCAATCGAGGGTAAATATCGATTTTCATTTTGTTTTTTAGTCAGTATCAATAAATTCGGTGAATTTTGATTAACGAATGGACCTATTTGTTAGACAAAAGCAAACTTCATGGGTACTAAATGTAATTTTTCAAACTACAAGGGGTCTATATGTGTAATTGCATCAAACATCAAGGGAGGGGGTGTAATTATCCCTTTAATTAATTATTGTTTTTAATAGTAGGTGTTTTTCTACTATAACAATAGGTATTGATTAAATATAGTTATCTGATATTGTTCATTATTATATGATTGTTACAATTGTCGTTGTTAGATATAGATATTTGATATAAATAATTAAAATTAATTTATTTTAAATAATAATACTTCATCATTTTTACTTAAAAAAAATTAGAGGAAAGACTAGCTATTTAATTAAGTTAATATATACTTTAAGGGACTGATTGAGTTTTATAAAAGAGTATAGAATTAAAACAAATAGGAGAAACTAATTAGAAAATCATAGCAAATACAAATTAACAATATTTCCGCAATGGTCATTAACATTTTTTTCTGCAAGTGAGGCTAAAACATTAATCACGGTTAAAATTATGAAAAATATTTTGACCATTGCTAAAAATCATGACAAATACTGATTAATCATTATAAAAATTAAAGTTTTTATATTAATTTTGTTTGATCATACTTAATAGTATTGATTATACCATGATTTTAAATTACGGTCAATTTTGTACAATAGAGGAAAATCATTTTTTTTTTTTTGTAGTTAAAGAAAATATGTCTCCTGCTTCCCACTAACGTTTATGCTTGTCAAAATATTTCTTTTATCATTACTGATAACCATCGCACGCGGTCCCCACGAGCATAATATTTTAAAGTGTAAATATAGATAAGCATAAAAATTCTTTTGTTTGTAAACAAAAAATTGTACAATTATAATTTGATGCATTGCATATTCGTAAATTCTTTAATTCTAACTCATTTTTTGAAATAACATATCATACTTTAAATATCACACAACCATTAGAATGTAAGATTACTCAATAACTCGTACTATAAAACAATGAAAACCACATTAAAATAGGATATTTAGATAAAATTGTTAAAGTAATAACTCAACTATTCAAATTACACATTTTTTTTTGTAAAATTCACTTATATTTTTATTGCCAAATTCAAATAGGATTCTTTTTCCTATGAAACAAAATATCTAAACCAAAAATAAAAATTTAAGAAAATAGAGAACATAATAAATAAATTAGTATACTTTATACTAATTTCTACCAACAATATCAAATTATAAAAAATTATAAATCTATACTATTAATAAAGCATGGCCTATTGGTGCTTTCTTGTAAGACATTTTTTTTGCTCTCCAGTACTCGTTGCTTGCCTTCCGTCTCTCTCGTGAATTCGATGTCCTCTCTTCTACGTCAGCTTCAACAGATGCAACTTGTAATCCATGCATTGATTGTGTTGATTTCCCTATTTTCTACCTGTGAACCATATCTTAAGCATTTATAGGAATTTTTACAAAAATAGCTCAAATATTTGCCTCTATACTTGAATAGAATATCACGTAAAATATGAATTGGATAGTATGTAACTTGACACCAATTAAATAATGGATAATATATACACTAGTAGTAGTAGTAGTAGAAACCCCTGAATTGTATCAAAAAAGGAAAGAAAAATATCCCCTTCACAAAGGCATGTAAAGCATAAAATCGAAAAAGATAATAATTGTTTCAAACCTAAAACTCAATGAAACTTCAGAAAATCTCGAAGAAAGCTAGCTTCAACCCGTACTTCTGCTAGTCAACTCGCACTCCACTGAAAAAGTTGACAAATTATGACATTAATCTCACTCTCCATATATTTTGATAAAATTAATCCTTTGATCAATTTTGAGATGGCAAACAAATAAATAAAACTTAAGCAAAAAGTCAAGCTATCCCCATTATTTTGAAAATTTCAAACTCAACGAACATATAACTTAATCCTTTTTGGTATTCAAAAACAAAGAATCATGCTGACAACCTAATTAAAATCAAATAAATTACACATTTATGTACCCAAAACAACATTTTTCAGTGAAGTTAGTCCATGTTATCTGCTCCAAGAAAATGCATCTAAGACAAATATATTTACGCTTACTATTATAGAAAAAACTCCTTTTATCGAACACTTTATTTCATTCCATTTCTTTAAAAAAAATTATAAAAGTAATTCAATTACCTTTAATACCACATTACAACTTATTTACTTTTCTCAACTCACTATGGGGCTAAAAGTGTAATTTTGCCCTTATAATATAAAACAATGAAAACAGTAAATTTTTTTGAGAGAAAGTAATAGAAGAATATCAACTAAGGGGGGCAAATAGATGGCAAATAAAAGATATTGCATTAACAAATTAAAAGTTGTAACTAAATAGACATAAAGATTTAATCAATCAGGCATAAAATTTAAGGTCGTTAAAATTGAATTTTTTTTTTTTTTTGGGTACCATAACCCATAAACGAATCAACCATATCCACCCAAATTAAAAATCTTTATATGGTAGAAATCATGACTCCATTCCGCATAATTAGATTGTACAATTCTTGTTACAAATATTAACTGAAATATTTATTTCTATACTTTAAAAAAAAAAAAGTCATATCTCTTCATTTACCTAAATCCTAAAACTAATATATGGGCATCAATTATTGTCATTTTCATTTTTATCTTAAAAGGATTTTAGTCGCATGCGCACGTATGTCAAATTATTCATCAGTCATCTTTAGATTTTTTTTCTTTCTTTTTCCTCTGGAATTTTCCTGTAGAAATTCAAATTTGCAAAAAGAAAAATTTCGTTCAATAATAGCCTCATTCATTAATAATGAAAATACTAAGAATCTAAAAGATTTGGTAAATTTAGTGGAAATACCATAACCCTAAATTTGTACGAAGCATCTTTCTTCCACTGTTTTCACAAAAAAAAATACTTACATGGAGGCGTGCTGGCGTATACTTCTTGTATATATGGTTACATGGAGACTAATGAACCTATCATAATAATTTCAAATCACTAAGGCAAAAGGAAATTTGAGGCCAAATAAAGTTTGTAAATAAAATAAATAAATAAATAAATAATCAAAACCTCTCTTGAGCAAGTTGATAACACTGGTTTGCTAGGAGATTGCAAAGTAAAAGCAAAAATCACCAAGCACATGAAAGGTGAAGTGTTACACCATGATAATCATATTTCCAACTATTTAATTCCAAAGAAGAGAAACAAAAGCACTAACTTCTAACGAAATGAAACATGACATCGGATAAGGATATAATGAAGACTTGCTCAAAATCAACTTTTTGTTTTAATTGAGAGCACAATATAATATTAATAGAGCTCAATTGAAAGTATTGCACCATGATAATCATATTACCCGCTATCTAATTCCGAAAAAGAGAAACAAAAGCACTGACTTCTAACGATCAAAATCACCAAGTAACATGGAAAAAAGAATACGGGATAAAAAAATTCACATGATCTCTACAGGTATAACAATCAGCAACTTGGGCAAAATCACGATCCTTGGGTTACGTGCATGAAGAATTCTAGTATTAGCCAAATTATCTACTAAATTACACAAAAGATATTCTAACTTTTGAAACTAAAAGCATGAAATTACAAATGATTACTTACACATATGAGATAGCAAAAGAAAGAGGTGTGGTGTGTGTTATGTAGTGGGTAGAGAAAAGAAACGTGGGAAGAGAGGGTTTGGGAGAAGTGGGTTGAGGTGAGGGGAGAGAGAAAATATAAATTTTAATAGTGGATTTATTGAAAAAAAATTTAAATTATTATTATGACCAATTTTTTAAAAAAGATTGAGTGAATTCAAGGGTATATTTGATAATTCTAAAGTTGGTACGACAATAGAGTTATATTATAATAGTATAGATGTTTTGTTTAATTCCCTAGTTCTAAAAAAAAATTGAATTGGATATATAGATTTTGACATATTTAAATATGTTGTATCATTTAGACAAAAAGAATAGGAAAAAAACAAATTATCAATATTTTTTCATTATGTTAGTTATTATTTGGTACGATCAGACAAAATAATGCAAAAACTTAAATATTGATCATCCAATACGTGATTGACATCTATTTTGTTGCTGTAACAAAAGTCATTAGTTATCATATCAAGTTCATGAATGCCTTGCTCAGTAGCTCCTTAATTTAAATTCCTTGAGGTTACTTCATCTTGCAAACAAATTATACAGTGCCGAAAATAAATTTACTATTGTCTCTTTCTGAACATTTATCCTCCCAGCTGAGACTATAAAATTGATGACATCTAAAATATTAATAATTTCTTTAGAGTGATATATTATATTTAATTAGTAACATTTTACATAAACATCATTCAATTAGTCAATACAATGTATATGTTTTATTCATGAAAAATAATATAGGTTCGTCGAATAAAAAAAATCTCTTTAAATTAATAAATTATTAATTTATAATTAATTAATACCTCTTTAAATTAATAAAATTATGAATCCTGACATTATTAATTTATAAAAATTTTACTACATATATATATATATATATATATATTACTTTCCCAAAACATACTAACATTGAGAAAATACATCGGAACAATAGAGCCTCCATCGGTCATGAAGACTCTATGTTGGTCGCCAGTGATTTTCCGGCAACAAGAACATTTGTGATGGGTGATAAATATATCGTAAATAAACGGAGTGAAAAGTAAAACATGTAAACCCCAACTTAAAATTTGAAAAATTAGGTGAAAAGCAAAGTGAAAAGTTAATATTATGTAAAAATAAAAAGGGTTGATTACACTTACACCCCCTCTGAGAATGTATAATTACACTTTCCTTCAAAAAATTTTTGAAATTACACTTACATCCCCTCCGAAAATTCTTTGTTTACACCTGATCCCCATCCGTTAGAGTTTGGACGAAAAATGTTCACGTCAACAAAAATAATTACACAAATTTTCAATTTTTTCCATCATTTAACATTCTCATGTATATTTTTGTACTTATAAGAGGATAAGTGTAACGTATATGTATAGAGTGAGGCCAATATTATTATATTTTTTTCCTTATAAGTATAAAATTATTGCACGAAAATGTCAAATGAGAGGTACAATTGAAAATTTATGTAATTATTTTTGTTGAAATGAACATTTTCCGCCCAAATTCTAACGGATGGGGGTCAGGTGTAAATAGAGAATTTTCGGAGGGGGTGTAAGTGTAATTTCAAAATTTTTTTCGGGGAAAGTGTAATTATACATTCTCAGAGAGGGTCTAAATGTAATTATACCAAAATAAAAATACAAAAACTAGTTGGGTCCACTGCCACGTGTCATCTGTCTGTGGAGTTGGGTGGGCACCTGCTCAATTGGTATCGACCCAGCCATTAAAGAATCAGACCATGGATAGATGGAGTATCAATGTGTCATTGAGAACATAAGAGTAGAGTTATTGCATGTCGATCACTTTTTATTTTTCCAAAATCAACTTTTTATTAAAATATAAATTTACGTATCACTGCAACAAATATAACATTTAATTATAACGAATTGATATAATTGAGAATATATGATTATAGTAAATAGTTGTTGACCACGACCACAAAAGTTGTTGGCTGTAATTTTTGCTAGGGTTGTTAGAATATTTGTCATGATAAATACTTTTACCATGGCTCTTAATTAGCTGTGACAAATAATTTTTTAATGATGGAAAAACTAGTTTCTTATATCGATTTTATTTAACCATGCTTAATAATAGTTATACCATAATTTTTAACCATAGCCATTAATATTATAGCCAATAGTAATTTTTTACTAGTGCACGTATATATTCTTTCTGATTAAATTTAAAGAATATAGGGCAAAGTTCATTTAAATAATTACAATTTTAGCTCTAGTATGGGAAAAGTATGCGCTAAAACAAAATTTAGTTTCTATTTTAATCTTTTAATCAATTATGCTATTTGATTTGACTACATATATAACATCATATCATCTATTGTATTTATAAAACAATTTACATAATGAACTGAGGTCGAATTTATATTAAGTTTACTAGGTCTCCTAAGTTTAGATACATATCTCTCTAAAGTAATCCTTCAACCACAAATTTGATAATAACCATACGATACTTAAATGAGTAAAATTATTCAATGAATAAGCTAGAAAGAGTAAATAAGATAGCAAAAACTTTATCCTACATTTGGATGGGGTGTATTTATAAGCATGATGGAGTTGTATGATTTAAACGTACGTGAATATGATACAATTTTGATCACACGATCATAGAGAGATGCACCATATATACTCGAGTTTGAATCTGATTGGGTCTAGATCATTCCTTAGAGTGCGCGGATCCAAAGCCTTTTATGCTATGTGTTGGGAGGTGGCCCATGTCCCCTTAAGACCCGTCCTGGATGGCCAAAGTCCAAAGCCTTTTGGCCCGCATCCACTGCTCCAGCCGACGACCCAACGCAGTCCAATTTGGCTCTCTTATTTGTTGGCCCCCTTTTCTTTTGCTGAAAAACCCTAAACCTCACTACCCCTTCACCTACCAAATGTGTCCCCTCGTCTCTTCCCCCAACCCCTTGAATCCGTCGCCGCCGCCGCCGCTTTCCAATGTCACCAAAAAATGGTGGCATTTACTCCGGTCATCTCTCTCCCCTCACTATAAATTTGACCCTCCTGTTGTTTAGGTGATAATCCGAACAAGTTACACCAAAAACTTCCCTTCTTCTTCTTTGTGCCGCTTTGTGCCGAGTTTATTCCCTGTGTGGTTGAGGGTGTGTCCTTTTGTTCTTTGTGGTTGAGGGTGTGTTCCCCTTCGTGTTCTTTGTGGTTACGGGTCCTTTGTGGACCGAGAGGTCTGTATGACCGACTGGCTGTGTGGGTGTGTCCTTAGTGGACGGGATCAGCCTTAGTGACGTGAGGGCTTTGTGCAATCGGTGGGCCGCCGGCGTTTGGGGGCGGACACCTCCCACCCCTCGGACTGGGCGATCTGAGCCTCTGTTTTTTTCTGATTGGTTCTCTTTTACTGTGTCAATATATTTCTATTTCTAACCCATTTGTGTTTCTTGTGTATTCTTTTGTATTCCCCAAATCTGTAATTGAAAGGGTTGTTGTGAAACCTTTAATCTTGCCTGTAATAGTTAGGTAGGATTTGTTTCCGGTGTGTGTCACTGGAGGGATTAATTCCCAACAGTGGCATCAGAGCCTCAGGCTCTTGCTGGCTGTCGAAGGTTTGGTAAGAGCTATCTGATCCTTGCCTCTTTATTGCTTTGTGCTGTTCTGACATCTTACTTAGTGATATTTTGCTTAGTGTTAAAAATTGAGATTCTGCTTTGTGCTATCCTGCTGCGTGTTAGTCTACTTTGTGCATTTCAGTATATTCTGATATCTTAGTGTGTAGTCTGTTGTGTGCTGGTATCTCACTTTGTGTTGGAATTTTGTTGTGTATTGGTATCCTTTCTTTGTGTATGGTATCCTGCTGCGTGCTGGTATTTTACTTTGTGCTAATATCCTGCTTAGTGCGTACTCTGGTAACTTAATGCATATTCTGATATCTTGATAACCTGCTTAGTGCTATTTTTTTTTTTTTTTTTAGTACAAACACATATTTTAGTTTTCGCTGCTATTTTGATTGGTTTAGTGCTATTTTATCGCTGGTGCATACTGCTCTGAGACCTAGACCAGTCCTTTTCTATTTTTTACCTGGCCGGACCCCTTGAGGCTGTCGGGTATCTGGTTGAGGGTAGAGAATGTTCCCCTTCTGCATCCGTTGCCATTAAAGTTCTTTTGTGATGGCTAAAATTGAAGATAGTTTAGGGGAAGTCTACTAATGGTTTTTCGATCATTTGTCTGTTTTTTGTAAATACCGTACTAAGGAAATTGTGCAAGTGTGTTTTTGCAGGTACAGTGACCCGGAGTTTTCATGGCGATGATGAATTAGTCCAATCCAAAAAGGACTAGATCCTCTTAAGGGTCCATGGTCCAAGGTACAGATGTTGGGAGGTGGCCCATGTCCCCTTAAGGCCCATCCTGGATGGCCAAAGCCCAAAGCCTTTTGGCTCGCATCCACTGCTCCAGCCCACGATCGACCTGGTCCAATTTGGCTCTCTTATTTGTTTGCCCCCTTTTCTTTTGCTGAAAAACCTTAAACCTCACTACCCTTCACCTACCAAATGTGTCCCCTCGTCTGTTCCCCCCAACCCCTTGAATCCGCCGCCGCTTTCCAATGTCACCGGAAATGGTGGCATTTACTCCGGTCATCTCTCTCCCCTCACTATAAATTTGATCCTCCTGTTGTTTAGGTGATAATCCGAATAAGTTACACCAAAAACCACCTTGATCCACCTCCTCTTCTCGATATCTGCTTCGTGCTCTGCTTGGTTTAATCCTTAGTGGATTGTCAAGCCTGTGTGGCTAGGGGTGTGTCCCTCTTGTGCCTTGTGGTTGTGGTCCGTAGGTCCTGTGTGGGCGATGTAGGCCTTGTGTGGCTCGAGGACTTTATGCAACCGGTGGGCCGCCGTTGGGTAGCCGGGGCATCTCCACCCTCGGATCAGGAAACCTAAGCCTTACTTTTGGTTTCTGTTTATTCACTTTTTTATTTCATAACTGCTTTGCTAATCCCCTCCTTATTCTTCGTATGCAATTTGTTTAATATCTGTAATCTCGCTTGTAATAGTAAGGTAGGTCGTTTGGTTCTAGTGTGTGTTACTGGAGGGTGTAAAAACCCAACACTATGAAATTATGTTCGGAGGTTTTTCAACCAGTTCAGAAAATCTTGGTGTGATGACCAATACATTAATATATATAGTAGCGGCTAAGGCACACGCAATGCGTGTGTGTAACACTCTATATCTTTAATAAATAATTTTATAAAATTAATAATATCTTTAATACATCACATCAAGTGAAATAAAAAAAATAAAAGAAAGATAAAATATATGTACATATATCATCCCAAAGAAAGATACATAATTCTAAATATTTACATATATACAAATGCAAACGTCATTAACAAAATTATACAACTTTTTTCTTTTTCTTGCATTGAAAAAAATAAGTATGTTAAGCATTACTATAATATTATAATCTAATCGTAGTTATTTTCCTATTTTTTTATATTTTAGAGGTTTTAGAAGAGTGTGTGGGGGTAAAAAGAGTGAAAAGTTAATAAAAAAATTAATAAATTAAATCAAAATTAAATTGACAGACCAAGAAAAGGGAGACACCAAAGAAGCGCTCTCCCTTAATAAAAAAGTATAGAAATATAACATGTATATATATTAAATGAATTAAATATAAAATATTTAAATTAGAAAATGTTGGACAACCCCCCCCCCCCCCCAAAACACTTTCCTTCCTAAGAAAAAATGGAATTAAAGCAATTGAAAATGTGTGGAAAATGTTGCAAAAGTTAGGAAAATCTTGTCAAGAGCATTATATTCCGTACACGATACGGTGGTATATAGCATCTATTTCCCGAGAGAAAATAGTCACCGAGCGCCGCCGAGCATCCGCCGCAAGTCGCGGCAACCGTCGTCCTGTCCGCCACCATCTCCTGTCCACCACAAACTCCATTTCTTACCGCTTCCTGCCTTGCTTTTCTGCAAATCCTTTCTTTTGATTGAAAAAGTTGGAATCTAAAATAAGTAATTATGAAATTACATTGTTTTTAATTTACTCGTATTTTTTAATATTTTTCAGGTAATTTTTTTATTTTTTACAATGTTTATTTGAATGGTAGATTCGTCAGCGTCCCTCTTAAAATAAACGAAATTGATAGTTACTACAAATTAAAAAGAGATCATATATATTAGTAATAAAAAATAAATAACGATATTAAAATTGTCATGAATTACATGTAAAAGATGAACATAGTTTTTTTATGCTGACAATTATTATAATATAAAAGTGTTGGAAATAAGCTTTAAAATTTTTTAAATTGTCAAATTATTTTTAATATTTTATTTGAGTTTAATGTGCCAACATAATTTAATATTTATTTGAGGTTTATGGCCCCATTATTATAATTTTTTAATTGTGATTTTTATAAGATTTAATAATTTGATCGTTACATTTATATATTTATGTGGCCTATTTATAATTGAGTTTATTATAATATTATGAGTTTTTATGAGGCCACTTAATTTTTTTATAACGGTCAAATTGTTTGCTACTATTTAAAGGGCCATTAGCCTTCTTCATTTGGCACATTGAAAGGGTGAATTTTGTATTGATAGTTTATGAATTTGTTAGAAACACTTTATATTCTCCCACAAGTATATTTGAGTTTTGGCAACGTGACTGTGGACTGGTTCCTAGTCTCCTCGTGGTCGTGCACATGAGATGAGACACTGCTGAGAGCAAATGAGATTTTATCCTGGAGTCATGGTCAGCCGTTAATACTTGCACGTAAGGAGGCAATCATGACTTTAGGACGGGGTCAAGTGTCGTGACTCTCCATCGGTGCAACTTTTCTAATTTTTCAAGTTTTATTTGGTTTATTTTCTTACTATATGTGATTGAGATAAATTACATAATAATATTTTCTATGTGAAATTATTTTGAGATATAATTATAAACACAAATAACACAATTTCCACAACAAAAAGTTGTTACCAACAATAATTAATGACAAAAAAGTTATACATAACATTGTTATTATAATAATTAGTAATACATTTACAGGTACAACTCATTAAACAAATATAATGATAACTCTCTATATACATACGCCAGTAATTGTTAATAATGATGACTTACACATTTTTTTTAACAATTATAATATTTTTGTAATTATATTGTGATATAATTAATGTATATTATGATCACTTAATTTATATATTAAGTTAAATATATAAATTAACAATTACAATATTTTTGTAATTATATTTTGATATAATTAATGTATATTATGATCACTTAAAATTTTCGGTTTAAAAATTTAAAAAAGACCGAGTTTTCGGTTCGGAATTTTATAAAACCGAAAATCGAATCGAATTTTTCAAAAAATTAAAACTGAATTTTCGATTCGATCAGTTTTTCCATACCCCTACAATCAATCGAGATTCATTATATAGTTTTAGCTATAACTAAAATATTTGTCATGATTAACTCTAGTTGTTGCTAATATTTTTATCTCGCTCGCAAAATCAACGGTCATAATCATTTTATAATTATAATTAATTAATATTCACTATAATTTTTTATTTTTAATTATAATTTTTAATAATTAATAAAAATTATATTACTTATAGCCGAAATTGATTGGTGCAAATATAATATTTGTTTGTCACGTGGATGCAAACTTGTCACCGGCCGAGTTTGTGTCAGAAGTGAATATTCAGGGCCGTCAATGTCAGTTCCAGATCCCACTACTACACCAAAATTGGAATTATTATTCTTTAGTCTAAAAGAAGTTATTCCGAATTAAGAAATATATATACTTTTTTTTTTTTTTTTTTTGGGGGGTGTGGGGTACTTAATTTATGAAGCTGACGTGGACTCAACCTATTTCCCACTGGAAATTAGGTCAAATTCAGTGGACCATGTCACAAGATCCAAAATTTGATCTTTCTTTGATTTATGACATTTTTGGATAATGGGTGTTTGGTTGCTTTCATTTAAAGTAATTTAATATATATGCTTCTATATTTGTATATTTTATAAAAGTAAAATAAGACTATAAGGTTTTTAGATATTTTTCCAATAATTTTGAAAAATATATGCTGTGCCAGAAAGAAATTAATAGTCTAGATATAAAGTTCAAACATTTTTTCTTTATCAACTATTTTTATTTTTTTATAAGATGGTAATTTAATATGATATCATGATATATACTGACTGCCTACATGTGTGACATGGGGTTCTTTTAGAAATATTTGGCTAGAAAAATTATAAATTTCTAATTTCTTATTAATTTATGAGCTTACAAAATATATCTTTCAATCTTTTTTATAAGATATTGTATGACATTTTATAAGCTCTAAAATTCTATAAAATACTTTAATAAACTCAGTGCACTTGTTATACGCTGATACATATTGACATAATTGGCTTGAATTCAACCAAATTCAATTTGAACAATCAAGTATCAATATAGAATATATGTTTTTTTGCATGGGTAATTTCTACGATTAAAAGTGCAAAATCGCAACAACTATTGATCGTTGTTTTAACAATCATTAGTCATAGCTAAAAATTATGGCAAATGTTTAGTCATAGTCTTTTTTTTTTTTTTTTTGTTGATATGGTAGCCTTTTCATTCACAAAAAATTAGACAAGGGCTGGTCACCCTTGTCACAGAGAACATTAGGGGGGCGGGGTTCTGGCCATCCTAGTTTGCACCATGAGCCCACTTGGCAACTGTTAGAATAGGTGATCAGAAAGCCAATAGGTTTGACGATTTGTAACCTATCTGACAACTTGATGTAAATGTAATATTATTATGTGATGAATAAGATGAGTGTTCGTCACCAATAGTACCTTCTTTGTTGCGCTCATCTTACATTTGTTAAAATGGTATTTAACTTATATCGCAACAAAACCCACAGACCATAGATAACAACTCGTGCAGTTGGGCCACGCATTGGATGGTGGTCATGAAACCAACTGATTAAAAGTTGGGTCTGAAACGTTCCAAGTTGAGGACCTCGAGACAGGGCATCGAGAGTCCTATTGAGACTTGCGTCAAGAGTCGTGTTCATTGGATGAGTGCCGTGTTTCATCGGCGACAGGCGTGGGACGCCTACACAATCTTGATGGGTTGGTCGACTGGGGTCGAGCAGACTGGACTGACTCGCGGGGATCATCATATGGAAGCCTTGGAGGCTTGGTCGGTATGATTGGTTTTCCCCAGTTCCGATAGTACGGGAGTAATCCTCAGACTTGAGGGATCATGGCAGTCGCGTGCACATGATGGTTGTATCTTGGATCTGGCGAGAGGTAATCATTCTGTAAGATGATTATCATAAGCCTTGTCCAGTGCAGTCGGAATGTGTAGCGAGGACGGTGGATTCCAAGAAGAGGATCCTTCCCCTGTCAGTATGTGACAGAGGTATCTCCTATGCGCTCGGAGACACGTTCATGCTGTTTAAAGCTGTGGCCACAGTGGTTGGTCGAACAGGGAATGGTTTCCTGTGTCGACGCAATGAAGCATACGTGGTCTCGAGTATTAAGCATAGATGCCTAGTCAAGGATGGGAACCGACGCCCAATTCCATACCCTAGACTAAGGCCGGGAGAAGATAGACGGAAGGATCGTACCCGTACGGAATCGGCGCCTAAATATTCACGCTAATTCACCTAGTCTTTAGTGCCATGGACCGTTGCTAGACGGCCACCCATGGTAAGGGGTCCTTGTGGGACACGGGCCCAAGTCTAGCTGGTGAACCTAAAGGGTCACATACAAATCACCGAGGAGGTTGAGAGATCGACTTGGAGTCAATCTCGAAGGATAAAATAAGTAATTGGATTACTTAAGGGAAAGTCCATTGGATGGACGGACCGATATTGTATCGGGCTTCCGTTTAATCGGTAAATTATATTTTCGATTAAATATGGAAAGTTGAGACGTTGAGACGTTGGATCTTTTAATTGGATTAAAAGATCAACGAGAATAATTTAGATAGACATTAAATTGGATTTAATGTTGGGTTCGTCATAATTGGATTACGATAAAACTCGGTCCGTTAAATTTACTCGAGAGGAGAAATAATTCCTATTTTGGAATAGGAGGAAGTTGGACTTCTTCCCTTATTTAAACATGGCCGACATGCTCCTTTTGAGGAAGCAAAATCAGCCATGTTTCATGCTAGGTGGTATGTTGACTTATCTCTTTTGGAAAGAGACAAATCAACTTCAATTAAGCTCTTCCCTTTTGGTATGATTTGATCATACCATAAATTTTGGTAGGCTTGATTGAAGAATTGATGGTGATTGATTGGAATGAATCTAGACATCCTTGGATGAACCTAGACACATTTCAATAATCACATTAATTATGTACATATATATGAGAATATACAACCCCAAGCATAAGTGATTCATTATTCATCTTTTTCTAGGAAAAAGAGAAGACAAAAATCCCTCTCCTCTCTCTCAACTCTCGGCCCTCTCTCCCTCTCTCACACTTGTGTTCTTCACTTGATTTTGAATCAAGAAGAAGAACAAAGTAAGTTTAAGAGAGCACTAATTCATAGTGTTCTTCTCTTAAACCGATTCCTTCTTAAACCCGTTCTTTTCTAGCAAGAAGAGCGTGTGTTTTTTTCGGTGTGGTGTGGATCACCTTTGGAGAATCCATACATTTGGATTTCGTGAGCATTCTGGAGAAGGAACAACGCAAGTAGCCGGGAGCATACGCTAAACAATCAAAGGTAACGGTTTATTACGCTTTGATTGATTATATATATTTAATATACATCTATGCCCTATGTGTTTAAATATATGTTTCCAATATTTACACATTCTACATCGAACGCCCGGTTGAGCACCCAAGGGTACACCCCTTGGGATTCGTTTATTTAAATTAGATTTAAATTTACGCACTTTTCTCGCTTTCTCGCTTCCGCTCGCGCTCCCGGGCGGATCCGTTTGTCCTTCAGCAACCCCATGTGCAAGCCATTACAGCTATGAGGGATCTTTCTAAAGTCCCAATTTGGCATCAAGCCCCAGTGTTTCCTAATCTTTGCAACATCAAGACATGCAGCTCTATGAACTTCGTCCCTCAGTTTTTTAATCCACTCAATAGCAACTACAGAGTCTGATTAGAAAAAATAACAAATCAGAGTTAAGATTGTGAACTTTTGTGTTGCAACTCGAATGACTCGGAGTTCTGCAAGGGTTGCATCATCGACAAAAATTTGGGTTGCCTCCATGCCCAAAATGGTGCCATCATGGTCTTGGATTGTGATCGCAGCAAAACACCGATTTTCTTTAAATACAATGTGTGTTCACTTTGGTCCATCCTGAGGGCGGTGGATCCAACGATAATTCATTCATGATGCACTTTTCCTCTTTTTCCTTGCTTCAAAATGGTCCTTCGTTTTTCTGAGGATAAGTCATGCAGTTTCTTCTGGTGTTGGGGGTTCCATAAGTGCAGTAATTTCTTGCTCTCCAAATATGCTCGAGGGTGATTGCCCAGGTTGTGAGAAATTCCTGTTGGATGTCTTGGTCTAGGAAGACGGAAGGATTTGTGCTTGAAATTTGCAAGAACCACTCTCTAATTGATAATTGGGACAAGTGATTAAGTCTCACTTGCCATTTAGAGAGAAGCTAGATTTGCTTCCCAAACGGGGATTGTAGGAATAAGTGGGTTGCATCTTCAACATGAAAGTCATAAAGAGGATAATTAGTTTCTTGGATTTGAAAGAGTTGGCCGAATTTACCTCGAGTTGGAAGCACATCAAAGACTGTTCTCTAGGCGAAAAGCGTTAGGCGATTATGGAGGTTCAGCCTCCAAACTCTCTTGCAATAGTGTTGGATTCAGGCTCAGTGGTTTCACCACTTTGATTAATCAGAAAGAAGGCTGTTTTAGTTGAAACTTTCCCTGACTTGGAGGGAGCCCAAAACGGCCGAGAGGGTTCCAGTGATTCTGGAATTTGGATTTTACGAATCTCTTGCATAGTTTCCTAAGTGAACATCTTAGAGAGGAGGTTAGTTTTCCATTCGAGTTCTGTTCAATCAACCCTCCAACCTGGCTTGGTCAATCTGGGCCAAGATGCGCAGGGGGTTCCGGAACAAAGCCTTGGATTGAGGGAGTCCATGGATCATTCTAGATGTGAAGTGTTGATTGTGCAGTGACCGGAAAGCATGTCCCTTCTTTGATGATTTTTGAGCATCTTGCCAAAGCCACGGTACTCCATTAGCCTGCAAATTGGAAAAAACACTCGAGTCATTTTTGAGATATTTTGCAAGGAAAACATTACACCAGAGTTTGAGTTTTTTGGGCAATGCCCAAGGCAATCTTAGCGACAAGTGCTTTGTTGAACTCATTGGACTTTTTAAAACCCAACCCTCCCTCGCATCTTGGTTTGCAGATGGAGTGCCATGATTTGAGTGCCAAAAATATGTTGTTTCCCTCCTTCCAGTCAGTTTGCCACCAGAATCACCCGGTGATTGCATCAAGCTTACTACAAATACTCTTAGGTATTAGAAACATGGGCATTTGATACACTGATAGGGACTAGGTAACTGATTTGATGAGGATCATTTTTCCCGCTTCGGATATTTTGCTTTCCATGAGGAGAGTTTATTGGACATTTTTCCCATAAGTTCAGTGAAAGCTTGGCTGCATGAGATTTGTTTGCAAATTGGCAGTCCAAGGTGCTTTCCTCTATGGTTGCACGCCGTCATTTGAAGGATTTCGAGAATGATTCTCCTATGTCTATTCGGCACATTACTGCTAAAGTGTACAAATTACTTGTTAGCATTAGCTTTCTGGCATGACCGTCCTTCAAAACGAGTGAGGCAATCTCTAACTGCTCGAGCGTCCCTTTTCATCAGCCTCGTAGAAAATAGTAAGATATCAGCAGAAAAAGAGGTGTGAAATTGATGGTGCATTCCTACACACTTTAACTCTTTTAATATTCCCCATTTAATTCCTCGTGCAGTAATAGACGAGCTAAGACCTCAGCATAGATAATAAAGAGATAGGGTGAGACGGGGTCTCCCTGTCTAAGTACACGTGTCAGTTTGAAATATCCAAAAGGGGCACCATTAATTAGCATTGAGAAGCTCATAGAAGAGACGCATTGAGAGATCCAATTCACCATTTCTGAGCGAAAAACACCCTGTTTAAGAAGTTCAAGCAGGGCAGACCATTCAACACGGTCATAAGCTTTAATAAGATCAATTTTGATGGCCATAGTGCATGAGCTCATGTGAAATGATTGAATTTTCATTGATGGTTCTTCCAGGCACGAATTCTATTTGGAGGGGTGTGATTATTTTTTCTAGGGTTAGTTTTATTTTGTTTGCCAACAATTTGGAGATGATTTGTATGTTGTGTTACAGAGACTGATTGGACGAAATTGATCAACAGTGCAGGCTTTGAGGTTTTTTTGGAATTAGTGTGATGTAGGTGTGATTTAAAGATAGGAGGATATGGCTCATAGTAAAGAAATGAAGTGTGGCTTTGCTAACTTTGTCACTAACTATATGCTAGAAATGTTTGAAAAACCTTGGAGGGAATCCATCCAGGCCTGGACTTCTAGGGAGGCCATCCCAAAGACAACCTCTTTAATGTACTCCGGTGATGGGATTTTTCGGATGTCCTAGTTATCACAATTAGAAAGTATACAAGGGATCAGTTGATGAAGAGAAACAACACAGTTTGGGGTGTTTTGCAATAATTCAAATGTAAATAGAGACTTAAGGTGAGACGATAATTCATTACGTACCATTCCATAACAACATTCCCTTCTCTTGTCAGAACCGAATGAATGTGGTTGGCCCTTGACTGGAGGATGGTTGTGAGATAAAAGAATCTAGTGTTCGTATCTCCATCCTCAAGCCACTTTTGTTTGGCTATTTGTCACTACTTTGTTTCTACCCTTTTGAATTGCTCATCTAGTTCACATTGGAGATTTTATTTCAATTCTAGAATTTCGAAACTTGGGTCCATACTTTGGACCTTCTCAATTTTATGCTTAATCAGATTGTTCCTTTCTTGTCACCACCCAAACGAGGTTCTGTTCCATTTCTTGGATTTCCCCTATCTTCTCAACTTTGCTTAATCAGATTGATCCTTTCTTGTCACCACCCAAATGAGGTTCTGTTTCATTTTCTCATATTTCTCCTCAAAAATTTTAGATTATGAAGTCGTGTACTTGGGGTGCCTACAACAAAAGATAACCAGGAATCAACAATGGTAGTTTCCCAGGAAAAATCATGACACCACATCTGCTTAAAAAAGAAAGGGTTAGGTCGATTTGCAGTATTTGGCTGAGCATCAAGTAACAAGGGGCAATGGTCAGGCGTTATGATGGGATGGTGAAGAATCAATATTTTTGGGAACAACATATACCAATCATCATTAGCAGCACCTCTATCTGAACGAGACTGAATATTCGCAAGGTTGGGCCTTTTATTTGTCCAGGTAAATTTAAGCCCAGAGAAACTAAGGTCAATAAGGTTACAAGCATCAAATTCGTCTCCCAGGCTATTCCTAGCAGTAGAGGCAAAAAGTCTCCCTCCCCGTTTTTCCTGTTGAGAAATCACAACTTTAAAACTGTCCATGACCAGCCATGGTCCATCAAAGAGGAAGACAGTTCATTCAAGGGTTGCCAAACAGAGATTTTAAAATTGTGATAGCAGGGCAATGCACTCCTGTGAATTGCCACGGACGTGGTTCAACATTTAGGAAAATCATAGCACAAATCAACCACGAGTTTGTCAAAACAATATATACATTTAAGCTAGGAGTCTAGTCCAGGCAGAGTCCCCCAACCTTGTTTAAAACAGGTACGAATTCAAAAAAAGACAACTTAAAAGGTTTGAAGAAAAGAAGAGATCTCATCCGTGTGGGCAGTTTTGATTTCACTGAGGATGACGATGTTAGGTTTGTAGGGTTTTAGCAGATTCCGTAGCATTCTCTTGCCCATTGGCCGGGCTAACCTACGGAAATTCCAAGTTAAAGTCTTCATTGGATCACTCCCTTGGCCGTTTTCGGGCCCTCGGAAAAGAAGAACTCTTGAGTATTTCTAGTTTCCAGATCAGACTGGGTTAGGCTTGGGCAACTTAGGTGTGCAGTACTTTTGCTCAATCCTTTTGGGATTTTTCCTTTATTTCTGTCATTTTCTTTCATTCGGATAACTCTTTTTTCCTTTTCGATAGTAGTCTTTTCTTGGACGAGCTCAAACATCATAACTTGGTTTATGTCAGTTGTGATTGGTATTCTCTGCCATGTCTATGGAGTAGAGGGTGGTGTCTTCTCAGGTGTTTCAAGTATAACAGGTTGGGGTAGGTGATCCTATGTTTTGGCACGCTTGGGATTCACTGAATTTGTTAGCAGAGAGAGGGGGGCTCTTTTGGGTAGGTGGCTTTTTTTTGGATTTGGGCTTGTTTGCATTCTTATTTCAGGCCACATTTTTGGTTTGGGGGTTGGGGTATTTGGTTTGACATTTTTGAGTTTTGATTTGTAAAAGATGATGAAGGGGTTGTGGATTAAGGTGCTTTCCGCTTTCAACCAGGGGCCAACGCGATTTTTCTTAGTGGGATGTATGGTGGATGTTGGGATATCCAGATTGGGGAGGGTTTTGGGGCAGGAGAGGTATTTGTGACCAGTAACTCCACATGTAGGACAAAAATCACCAAGTCTTTTGTACCTGAGCTCAATGATATTCCCTCTGTTTCCTTGGCCTTTAAGAATGAAATGATCATTCAGTGGTTCATTGAACTAGCTTCAATTATGATTTAGAGGGCTTTCCTCAACCGTTGGCTTACAGTTGCCAAGATCAATGTCGATGAATTTTTCAGTCGACTTTCCAATTTTGCTGCTATTTTTCGGTTTACAAGAACAACTGGGAGCCTATTAGCCTGCACCCAAATGTGGAGATCAATTTCATCGAGGGCTTCCTCTGGGAGCCAATATTATGACACCAGATTTCCTCGGAACGACCATGGACTTTGGTGACGTAAATGGCTGCGATCATCTACGTTTTCAAGGAGGGTGTTCTGGTCAATGATGTTTGTGGGAGTTTTTGGTGGTATTTTCCAGACGTTTGAGAGGGTGGTTTTGATGGCTTTGTTGTTGAGAGGTTTTTCGCATAGGACCTCGGCGATAATAGGGAATTTGGTGGATCGGTTTAGGTTTTCTGAGATGACATTTTCATCCTCCAAAAGATCAAGTTGGAGGGTTTTATCAAATAGGTGATTCACGGGCTCTAGATCTTCCATTGATTTGGTTGGTTTGGTGGGACAGGATTGGGAGTAAATAAGAGTAATGAGGGTTCCAAGGGTAGTTGGGTCATGTGAAGTTGACAACGGAAAGAGGAGAGGGAGAAGTAAAAGGGAATGGACTAAAGCTAGTCAGGACGAGATGCTGATCGAAAATTCAACAGGAGTCGGGGAGAAGTAAGACATTCAGTTCCACTGGGGAGTTCTACTCGAAGAGAGAACGGGGAAAAAGGCAATCCGTGGACGCACATAGGTAGAACAATGACTATGGCATGTTTGTTTGTGATTTACATACCATGCTCCAAATGCTTAGTTATAGTCAAGAACCACGAAAAATATGCTTTGTCATAGTTAATTAGATCATGATAAATATTTAAGTTATTAGAGTAATTTGTCAAAGCATGATTGATATTATAAGAAATTTATTTATAATATAGGAAATAATTCAATTTTCCTACAACAGATGGAGTTAATTTTTAAAATATAGATAGGGAGTAAAGCATCATTAGAAAAAAAAAATATTACTCTCGATATGACAAATACTAATTAAGTATAGTTGCACAATGATTATTAGCCGTTGTTTTTGCAAGCGAAGGCAAAACATTAGTTATAGCTAAGAATTATAACAAATGTTTTTGCTATAGTTAAAATTCTAACAACTACTAATTAATCGTGGTCAAAACTTAATTTTTTGTATTGATTTTGTTTGATTGTAGTGGATATATATTATCTGATTCACTATTTTAAGCCGTGGTCATTTCTTACAAGAAAAAAATTCTTATTTATTTATTATTATTTTTTATTTTTGCAGTGGACCTCAATCTTCCTCATAATTAGTTATTAATGTAGTACAAAGAATTCAAACTTACATGTATTCTACATCTTTCTTAGAATTATAACACAAGTAGGTGGGGTGGGTGGGGTGGGGTGAGGGGGGGGGGGGGGGTGCTTGGGGAAGGAAAGTTGCAGAAAGCTTTCGGTGGGTGGGAAGTGGAAGACTGTGTTTGGATGCATGGCCACAATGGTGCAGACATGTTCTCCATTTGTATATAAATGGAGGGGGCTCTAGACTACCTGCGAACACTCTACAGGTTTCTTTCCACAGTGGCAATTTTTTATTTTTTTTGAAAAAAAAATATGTGACCCAATTAATGAAAAAGAAAACAAAAAAAATACATTAAAATAGATATGTCTTTTTTATAATTATAATAGTTAAAAACAAAAGAATATTGGAGATATTGATTAGCCATTGCTGCACAATGGTTACTAATTGGTATTTTTTCAAGCGAGGCCGAATTGTTAGCTGTAACCAAGGCAAATATTTTGATCAGTTAAACCTTTGCCAAATATTGATTAACCGTGAAACTTAAACTTTTACATTTGGTTACATTAACTTATTGTAAAAGGGGACTTTTTTTTGGAAGATCAATAAAGAGAGTAAAGCTTGAAATTCTTAACTTGAGACGTATAAATGTGCTTCAATCATACATTCTCCAAATTTTACCCCATCATAATGTAGGGTTTTTTGCCCCGAACGCGTGGTGGCTCCCCTTTATAGTGGATTTTAATTAGTCAGAAAAATTAATTTTTATTTTATTTATTAATGGACCTATGCCTCCCCACTAAGGCACGCCCTCAAATTAATTTATTAATTAATAGGCACATAATAACACATTATAAAAGTAGATTTTGATAACAGTTTTTTGAAAATGGATCAAATAAGAAGATAGTTTTTAGGTTTAATAACATCGGTACCCCTTAAGATTAGTTTTAATCATGTAAATACCTCTTATCTTTGGCAAAATTGTAAATACATTTTATAAAATTATAGTTGTAATTATAAGTACACCTCTTATTTAGGAGCAAAATATTATAAATAAACCAATAAATAAATTACATCGACAGCCCTTAAAAAAATATGATTGTAAATTTGGAAAGGACATAATATTTGTGTAACTATATCTTACCTTATGGGCTGTGAATTTAATTTGCCCACAAGGTACAAGCAGTGATTATAGCAAACGTCCACCACTGGATTTTGGGAATTTCAAGTATTTTAGTTGGGAAATAGTCATTACAAGAAAATGGTTCAATAACGACGAAAAAAATTTATCATCGAAGTAATTAGCAAGTAAAATTTTCATTGTTAATTTATATTATATAATACAAGAAATTTACTTGCTAATATATTTAACAACGAAAAATTACTTCCTAAAGAATTTAGCCAAGAGTTGTTTAATATATATATATATATATTAAATAGTTTAGATTAGTAACGGATAGTTTACTTGCTAATTAACTCGATACTGATTTTAACATCAATTTTTTTCGTTGTTATTAAGATATTTTCACTAAAAGAAAATTCACTATTGACCACGGACTAAAACCATGGTAAATAATTATTATTAATCATAGTTAAACAAAAACCTAAATTATCGACCATAAAAACTCTTTTTGCCATAGTTATGAGCCATAGCAAATGTTTTAGCCATGGCAAATATTTTAGCCACACTCGCAAATACCACGGCCAATAACTGTTGTATGACCGTGATGAATAACTATTGACTACGGCTATTTATTTTTAACCATGACAATTAGCCATGGTTAAATGTTAAATTTTTTATAGGGTTTCTTTTATTGAGTTGTACAATTATTTTACAAAAAAATAATTTCAATATTAAGTGACAGATTGTAAATTTGTCACTGATTATATATATATATATATATATTTACGAACAAAAAGTGTTATTTCTCAAGTTAATAAGTTTCATAATTTTAATAGTGATTATTATTTTATTGTAATTAATAAGAATTAATGGTAAAAAAATTATGCATAAAGTTGTCACTAAAGACAACTAGTGACATGTATAAAAAGATGACCTAGAGACAATAATTATTCTATTATCATTATAGATATGTCACTAACCATCTATAGGGATATCTTTATGCACATTTCTTGTCAGTAATAATTATATAGTGCTATAATAAAAATTATTGTCACTTAACATATATTTTTAGTGATAACTTCAAAATTATAAATTGGTATTTTGTCACTAGTATTATATATGCTATATGTATTGCGTCTAGACTTCAAGCGAATTAAAAAACAAAAATTATTCAAAATCGATATCATGTGTCTAAAAAATCAAAAATTTGAGTGAGCTTTTATCAATCCATTTAAAATTGAGTATAGTGATTTATTTTTCGAACCGCTCAAATCCTGAACTTTCTTCAATTAATAGATAATATTCTTGTTAGTTCGAATTTACGATGTAGGTGTGGAGTCTACTTTTATAGTAGTGGTGTATGTGTATATTATTTCTTTGTTAACTTTGAAGTTGTTGTTGGTAACTATAGAAATATTGTTGTAATGCACACTGAACTTTGTAATATTCTGTTGATTGCTTTAATTATATCGTTGTATTTAAAAAAAAAAAAACGTCACTTATTAATTTATAATAATATATACCATCCCAAGTTAGTACTTCCCCCACAACATTTCTTACACGAATGAAGTGAATAACATGTTACATTTGAGAAAAATTAGACCACATTTATGTGTTGCCAGAACTGTAATGCATCTCCTAGTCATAGGAGTACTACTACCCCCACCCCATTTCTTTAATTTCTTGATTGATCTATTAAAGTAATATTTTCTGGGTAAAATTGATGATTACATAATTAATTAATTATGAGTTGTTGGGAAAAAAAAATTTACAATGGTACAGATGGTGGTGTGTGTAAACCATTATCTACATATATAATTATTACAAGAATCTGTGTAAGAATTGTGGTGTTATTAGTAATAGTGAAAAATCGTGTCTGAGAATCCTACTGAATCATGAAACGGTAAAGTGGATTAATTTTGCAGAGAGTGGGTTGGACAAAGTTGCATTTTTAGACAAAGATGAATAATTTAATATTGTTTGAGATGCTTTCCACTTTGTCACCAAATAAAAATATAATTTTTTATTTTAATTAATTATTATAAAAAAAATTATAATAAATACTGATTAGTCACTGTGCAATAACTATTATAAACATTTATTAGTTATAGCTAAAATTCATAAAAAAAAATGTGGTCTGATCATAACTAAAACAATGGAAAATGTGGAATGATTTTATTTAATCGTTGTAAATAGTATTGATTTGCTATATATGATTTGTAAACTATAAATGTTTGTAGATGTTCATACCAATTTTCAATCTGTTAAAATTACTTACAAGGTTGAAAAAATATGGACAAATAAAATTCCTATAAAATTTAAATTGAAAGGGTTGCAATCTTTGAAAGTAATGATTATTCCCTAATTTTTCTCTTCAAACTGCAATTCAACGGCTAGAAACTTGTTCTTGGATGCGGGATTACAATCCCCTTCAAACTTGTGGAAAAAAATCATGAGTTATCTTAAAATTGATATCAATAATTTGAGGATTTGATATGAATGAAGACGTGGAACCTTTGTGGTAGTAGAGTTCATTTGTGGCAGAGAGTTTTTGAGTTGTTTTGGACTTGAATCCTTTGGATTTGTTATACGTCGTTGTCTTAATATGTGGTGGAAGCCCTCTTTCGAGGTATGAGTAGGGCTAGGTAGTTTGCGCTCACTTCCAATATGCTTGATCATCATGGGCTTTTGACATGAATTAATATCCTAATTAGTTGTACTTGAATATTCTTTGGACTAATTAGCCAATTCAATATAAAATAAAAGTTTTATATTTATTACGGACTAAATTTGGTGTGAGCTTATTGCAGATTTAACCATATCAAAATTATGAGAAGTGCAAATTTTTAATGAATTTTAATTATTAGTCAATTTATTTGAATTTTTAATTGATCAATTATTAATCAAATCAAGGTCACAATATCCATCAGGTGAATAGTAAAATGGGATAAATTTAAAAGAGGACAAAAAGAAAAGGGAAATGAATTCCCCACATCTTCTCAGGCCCTATCTTTCTTGAGGAGATGACTCTCTCTTCTAATTCCCTATCTTCTCAGGTCTCTCCCCCTTCTCGAGACCCTACTGGCAGCTTGGAGGAGGCGGCGAGTGACAACGACTTGGACGAAGGGGCGAGGGTACGGTGATTTTCAACTTTTAAGAGTTTGCAAAGTTGGCGGAAAATGTGTTTGACGCTAGGGGTGACAAGTTCTTGGACGAGCTAGCGTCCCTTCGGCCTATTGGGTGGAGAATTATGGTGAGATTAACGACGCCAGAGGAACCGACAACGACTGCTCCTCCCATGCAGGCAGATTTGGACGCCACTCCCCCTGTCGTGGTGCATGGGGCCGCCGAGGGGAATTCATGTCGCCCTGCAGTAGGGCCTGTGGCTAGTAGCATGGATACAAACCCTAGGGCGTTCAAGAATAACCCTAGTACTGATCTTTTTGTTTGGGAAGGTAAAACTTGACACAAACACATGAGGACCGAACCCATGTGCGGGGGCTTTTGATAACTATATGCAACAAACACTACGATATGTGGCTCTAGAAACCCAGAATGGCGTGATCATGGTCCGGCCAACGCCACACATGGTGGAGGATGGTGTGTGATGCTGGCGTTGCTACTGCCCTCGATACTTTGTGGGGAGAAAACCATGTTTCCCTAAGCTAGAGGCCTTTGTGACTACTCGGCTGAATGTTCAATCAGTGGTGGCATCAGCGAGTAGATTCTACTACTTCCAATTCTGGTCCATTGCGGATATGGAGAAGGTGATTGAGGGAGGTCCTTGGCTTTTCCAAGGACAACCTATTCTGTTACAAAAGTGGGAACAAACTTTTGTTAATTATTATTATTTTTATTGATTTTATTAGTTTGATTATTTTTATTGTTAGTTTTTTGGCAAAAGAGATTGGACTTTGTAGATACCATTTTTTAGTAAGCATTTGTAGTGCTGTTGTTCTTTTATTTTTTATTTTCAATAAATTATTTTTTATAATTGAGTTAATGAATTATGTGATATGTCATATATACATTTTTTTTTCCTTATGAGACTTTTTCACTTGCGATAGCATAAACAAAATATGAAAGTGTTCTCTCTCTCTCTCTCTCTCTATATATATATATATGTATATATTCTAAACTAATTATATATATATTTTAAACCAATTATATAATTCTGTTCTCATAAAAGTTTCTCATCACAATTATATGTTTCACTCTTTAATACACAATATGTGAAAAATGAACTCTAGATTTTCAACACAAATTTTTGTGAACTAACCCTTAATCAAAATGTTTATATTTCTAAATTCATAATTTTACTATTTAAAATTTATGAGATTCTTAATTGATGTTGAACATCCATAAACAATAGAATTTTGTTCCCTAATGCTATTAATTTTTTATTTTTTGATTTTATGAATTATGTTATATACACGTAGAATTTGATTTATAATAAAAGAAAATATGAACTTTGTTTAAAGAAAAATATTGGACGCAAACTTCCTATCTGTCTACTTATGGGTGAAAGTTCAAATAAAGTTAACTTTGAAAGAATCGGTACGGCCTGAGAACGCGGCGGAAGCGAAAAATAACAAAAATTTAAACGATCTCAAAGGGGTGTTCTCTTTGAATTCCTGGGTGTTCGGTGTATTCAAAAAGCATCAAAATATACAGAAAAATATGCTTTTGAATATGTGGCTAGAGGAGGAAACAAAAAGGTACAATAATTTAAATAGTAACATTACCTTTTCGTTTTCACATGTAGAACGACAACAAGCTTTCAATCCCTTTTTGTTCCTTTTCCGTTCACCTTAGTATTCAAGTTAGAACCCCTCTAATTTGTCCACAACACACTTATGAAAGCAAATCTAGATCTACTGCTAGGTAGAAACTAGATCAAGGAAGAAACGAAAAACGTATTACACTATTGATTAGTGTATACGTATTTATCATGTTCTCATCTTGAATCCAATTAAAAGAGAACTCAAAAATGGAGAAAAGTACAGGAAATTTCGTGGCTTGTGTGTAAGAGAGTGCAAGTTAGGTAGTTGAAAAGTGTATACATGTGTTGTGTAGTTTTAGCTAATTTCCAAAACCACCTACACACTAATGCACAACTTGTGCTCAATCTCCAACCATGTTAGCACAATATGTGGACCACCTAACCATCATGGCAAGTCACATCATTGCTTACATGGAGCCACATCATTGCTTACATGGAGGACTTTCAACTCCTCTTAAACTTGCATCAAACCTTTGAGCTATGATTTCAAGTCATGGACTGGTTTTGACCGGTCTTAATTTAATAAAATTAAATCAAGTGAGCCATGAGTTTTAAATTAATCCAATTAATTTTAAACATTATTAAAATCTAAAAGTTTATTTAATTCAATTAAATAAACATAAGCTCAAACACTAATTAATTGATCCAATCAATTAATTAAACGAAACTCAATAAATTAATCCAATTAATTTAAAGGTATTAAGCACAAAATTAATTAATTCAATTAATTAATTCTTGGGCCATCCATCCAATGGATTTTCCCAATAAATGATCCAATCATTTATATTCTCCTTAAATTAATTTAATCAAATAAAATTAGTTAACTTCGTCCAGAATTAATTCCACTACTTCCATAGTGATTTGTTTGTGTGACTTTTTAGGTTCACCCTCAGCTAGACTTGGGCTTGTGTCAAACACAATTTATTAATTAAATCCAATTTAATTAATTATTTCTGATTAACCATTAATCAGAAATTCCCGTTACCATAGGTGGCCATCTAGCAACATTCCATGGCACTAGAGACTAGGTGAATGTTGGCGTGAACATTAGGCTCCGAATTCCATACAGGTACAGGCCTTCCGTCGACCATCTCCTGGCCTTAGTCTAGGGCATGGAATTGGGTGTCGGTTCCCATCCTGGACTAGGCAACTATGCTACAAACTCGAGACGCGTTTGCTCTATTGATCGACCTAGGGAACCATTCCCTATTCGACCAATCGCTACGATCGTAGACTTAAAGAGTCGAAACCATCTCAGAGCGCATAGGAGACACAGCTGTCAAATACTGACAGGGGACAGATTCTCTCTTGGAATCCACCGTCCTCACTACATACTCCAACTGCACTGGACAACGCTTATAATGACCATATGAAAGACACGTTTACCTCTCGCCAGATTCAAGATACAACCTTCATATGCATGCGACTGCCATGATTCCTCAAGTCCGAGGCTAATCCCGTACTATCGGAACCGGGAATTCAACTCATACCGACCAAGCCTCCAAGGCTTTCCATATGACGATTTTCGCGAATCAGCTCAGTCAGTCGACTACCTTGCCAACTAACCCACTAAAATTGCATAGACGACCTACGTCTGGCATCGATGAAACTCGGTACTCACCTAGTGAATGCAATACTTAGTGCAAGTATCTATAGGGCGCTCGAGGCCCAGTCTCGAGGTCCTCGACCTGGAACGTTTCAGACCGAACCTCAAGGAGTTGGTTTCATAGCTGCCAACCTATGCGCAAATCAACTCAATGGGTTTAACTAATCAGTCTGTGGGCATTTGTTGTGACATCGAAACGCCATTCAATGTAAGTAGTAAGCACAATAAACACATTTTGCCAGTGATGAATACTTACTTTATCTATCAGTATAATATTACTTTGATAAATATCAACGAATAGTTCCCACAACAGCCAATCTAATTGACTTTCTGGTTACCTATTCTAATAATCTCCCACTTGACCAAAAAGCCAATTACCCATGTTGCTCAGAGCCTTCTGAGCATGAGCAATCTACGATACCGACTCGGTCTCGTGGGTCTACTATATTTCTATGCCGAAGTGAGACGGTCCAACCGTGTCATCTCTTCCTACCATTGCTGCCTGCAAATGGTGGTTGTCAAAGAATTTTCCGTGGATCTGTGATGAGATTTCGGGCCCAAAAGCTTTTGCCAAAGCCTAGTTGTTCGCCTCCAAGGCAACTACTGGCTCGGCCGTGCTAGGCACCACATCCATCCTATGGATGCGGTTTTCAATCCAAACCACTTTTAGAAACAACTTCCAAAATCGTCATACATTCGACTTTCATAATGACATGTCGTGGTATCCTGCTTGAAACCTTTCCAAGCCACCAAACTCACCATTAAGTCCAAATGTACATACATATTGAGACTAAACATTATTCACATGATTCTGAAAGCTAGTATCGCTATAGCCTTCTAGAATCAACCCTCCACGAAACATGTATTAAGAACACTTCTTTAATCCTTATTCAGATATTAAAGATATTCTGAACAGCTGTCTACTGCCTTCTCGGCACAAGCCCAATAACCATTGTTATGCCCACAACATCAGGCCCAATGCACGAACAATATTTTCATGCTACCTAAGGCAAAGACGTAGGGGATGTCAAACATCTAAGCTTTCTCATCTGTCTAGCATAACTGAGTCTTGAACAACTTAACCCTGTATAAAGGAATCCAATTCCTATCATGGAGAATTGCGTGAACAACATTCATGCTTTAGTGTTTCCTCATATCTTAAATTCATTCCAAATGAATAAGACGTTACACACTAAACACTTGGAACAAAACTATCCTCCCACTGACCCTAAAGCCTGTTACTGATCGAGTCATACTCCGTATGAACTCGTCAAAACGAATATTCCAGTTATACAAAATTTTCAAAACCCAGTTTGAATTTTCATGACAGATCCAATTACTCTAAGCCATTGATCCAAACTCAATGTCCAACATCGCTTCTCCTTGTATCTTTTGGATGATAATCCAATTGACTGGACAGGCCCAAAAACCTATACCTCTCAAGTAACTAAGGTATTCTGGTAATCCCTAGGAGGACTGGAATATAGTCAGTGGAATAACATAATTACAAATGATGTTTGCATTATTCTGCATTAAACCTGCACAAATCAGACACCTAGTCTAATTTGTCTCCCACTAGTCCCTTAACGTATGTGGGACCATCCCATATACTCAAGAACTTTTTAGGATGCAGGCTTGCCAAACCATATCCTATATGGCAATTGGATCATGACTATTAGAAAAATGTCATGTTTCTCAACTTGGCAACCTTTCAAGTCTATGTCTAGACGGTTTAAGGTAATCCAGTGAAACCCCGATTGAACCAAGTCTAACAAGGTTCGATTTCTCCCTTATCAGAAACCGTTCAACCATGGTCCTTACAGGAAGAATTCCACTGAGTGAGAATTCCATTCTCATCTGGATATTCAAGAACTCATACTAAATACATGCCCCTTCGATCTAATCGAGAGGTTTAATTTTGCTATCAACTTAGTCACCACTCCAAGTCTAATTTTCCGAACCTATACAAGGTCCTTAGACTTGTGAACCCTCTTCTGGTGCTGTGTACTCAGTAACCTACGAATGTCTAAATGGATCCAATCCGATAGACTTTTTGGCAAGCCCACTTTGTCCAACAAAGAAGCCTTACAGTCTTTCCATCTCAGAGAGGACTTGTAAGCTAGTCGACTCAAATTGTCTATCGCTAGACTCTTTGAATCTTTAACCTTCCTCGTTCTTAACTAAAGAAAAAACCATCCTAGCTTATGGATGCCAAATTCGTAAGTTTATCTTGATTATCCATTTTAATCATTTGATTTGAGTACTCATAATCTAATTATGGGATAATGTTTAAGGATAATTATGTATCCCACCTAGCAGACAAGAATAGTCATTCTTTGTCAAATAAAGCAATTTTATTGATCAAACGTATGTAATTAAAAATTGTCCAATAGTACATAAAAACATACTTCGATCATGCCAGGTTACATATATTCTTTTAAACTCTATCCTAACATGATCACTGTTATGGTAAGCCTAACTAGTCCCTAGTCTTTGCAGCATGGCCCTGCCATCGCTAAGCCTTAGGACCTGTCTGGGCTTTCTACTCATAACCATCTGTAAACCATTCACAGATTATGATTAACTGGTATCCAATACCAAAGAGTAGAACAATAATCATGTTGGTACTCAATTAAAATGTACCTTCATTGGAGAGGAGCTTGGGACACTCCCTCTTCTAATGTCCCTTTTCACGGCAGTTAATGCACACATCGTTTGAAATCTATGACTTTGACTGCCGAACCCTCTTCCTCTTTCCTTTACCTCCGCCCAGCGGTGTAACAGGATCACTCGAAGTGCTAGCAGCGGCTGATGTTGTCTTAGTTTTCTTCCTCTTCCAGCATCCGGCACCCTTGCCTTTTGCTTCTGAGGCCGAAGCCTCTCCCACTAGTACCGCCGGTGCAGATTTTCAATCGTTGCCACGTACCGGACCAACATATTTTATCAAGTTGACAATAAATTGGTCGAAGGAAGTAGAAAGAGACTGAAGGATCACGTCGATGTACGTGGGCCTTGTAACACCTCTTCGTTCTTTTGGACTCTCCATCGTGGGCTCTGTCCAACGGGCCTCTTCTTGGGCCTCCATCGCCATGGAAGTGCTTCCTTACAATTTATTACAAAAAGAAATAAAACCTCACTCCTAACTACACTCATTACAACTTAAATAAGAAACCCCAATCAGAAGTTGAGGGGAGTACAAAAGGAGGGATAAAGCAAGCCTTATTATTTCGAGGCTAAAAATGAGAGAGAGAGAGAGAGAGAGAGAGAGAGAGAGAGAGAGAGAGAATAAAACAAACAGGCACGCAGGCCTCACCCAACAAAAATTCAACCATACATAAGGGATATGGGTTTTGTGATCTCCCCATTGTTTATCCAATAAACAATTAATACACATTTATATCAAATATAAACATGCCCAACAAATAAATGCATCCAATGCATTTATAAAAAATGATATCCAATATCATAAACAACAACATAATTATATGCAAAAATATATATATTAATAATGCAATTAAAAATGGATATCAAGTATCATACATCCAATGTACCAAAAAATATTTTTTATTTAGAAACCATTTTCAAATTAATCTAAGGCACAATTTAATTTTAGAAAAATCCAATTTAACTAAAATTAAAATTAGCCAAAATTAATTATTTCAGAAAATATGCAGAAATGTGAAAAATTCAATTTTTTAGGTAAAAATGGCAAAAAACGGCCCAGCCGTTCAAAATCAGCCGGCCGGCAGCACTGCCAGCCGCGCGCGTGCACGCGCAGGCGCCACTGCCTGTGGGCCGCGCGCGCGCGCGCTCGGCCAGTGCTGCGCGGTGCCTGGGCGCGCGCGCATTAGCACACGCGGCCGGCCAACGCGCGCGCTGGGCGCGCCTGCTGGCACTGTGTTGCTGGCAACTACTGCCGGCTGCACAGTTTTTCAACCCAATTTTTTTTTTAAAATTTCTGCATTAGAACTGAAACTAAAAACATGCATTTATAGAAAATTCAATTTTAAAAAATGCATGGATATCCATAATTAAAAGCAAAATTAACACATATTCTTCTAAAGATATAATCATGCTTAAAACTATAAAACATGCTTTCGAAAAGTAAATTAAACATATTGAACATGCTTATCATATAAAAACTTGTTACTCTTAAAGCCACAACACCGAACCGGGCTCTGATACCACTGAAAGAATCGGTACGGCCCGGGAACGCGCGGAAGCATAAAATAAACAAAAATTGAAAACAATCTCAAAGGGGTGTTCCCTTTGAATTCCCGGGCGTTCGGTGTATTCAAAAGCATCAAAATATACAAAAAAATATGCTTTTGAATATGTGGCTGGAGGAGGAAACTAACATTACCTTTTCGTTTCACATATAGAACGGCAACAACCTTTCAATCCCTTTTCGTTCCTTTTCCATTAACCTTAGGATTCAAGTTAGAATCCCTCTCATTTGTCCACAACACACTTATGAAAGCAAATCTAGATCTACTGCTAGGTAGAAACTAGATCAAGGAAGAAACGAAAAACGTATTACACTATTGATTAGTGTATACGTATTTATCATGTTCTCATCTTGAATCCAATTCAAAGAGAACTCAAAAATGGAGAAAAATGCAGGAAATTTCGTGGCTTGTGTGCAAGAGAGTGCAAGTTAGGGAGTTGAAAAGTGTATACATGTATTGTGTAGTTGTAGGTAGTTTCCAAAACCACCTACACACTAATGCACAACTTGTGCTCAACCTCCAATCATGTTAGCACAATATGTGAACCACCTAGCTATCATGGCAAGCCACATCATTGCTTACATGGAGGACTTTCAACTCCTCTTAAACTTGCATCAAACCTTTGAGCTTTGATTTCAAGTCATGGACCGATTTTGACCGGTCTTGATTTAATAAAATTAATCAAGTGATCCATGGGTTTTAAATTAATCCAATTAATTTACACCTTATTGAAATCCAAAAGTTTATTTAAGCCAATTAAATAAACATAAGCTCAAACACTAATTAATTGATCTAATCAATTAATTAAACGAAACTCAATAAATTAATCCAATTAATTTAAAGGTATTAAGCCCATATTAATTAATCCAATTAATTAATTCTTGGGCCATTCATCCAATGAATTTTCTCCATAAATGATCCAATTATTTATATTCTCCTTGAATTAATTTAATCCAATTAGATTCACTTCTTCCGGAATTAATTCCAAATTAATTCCACTACTTCCATAGTGATTTGTGTGAGACTTTATAGGTTCACCCTCAACTAGACTTGGGCTTGTGTCCAACACAATTGATTAATTAAATTAACTTTAATTAATTATTTCTAATTAACCATTAATCAGAAATGCCCGTTACCATGGTTGGCCGTCTAGCAACGGTCCATGGCACTAGAGACTAAGTGAATGTTGGCGTGAACATTGAGGCTCCGAATTCCATACAGGTATAGTCTTTCCGTCGACCATCTCCCGGCCTTAGTCTAGGGCATGGAATTGGGTGTCAGTTCCCATCCTGGACTAGGCAACTATGCTACAAATTCGAGACGCGTTTACTCTATTGATCGACCTAGGGAACCATTCCCTACTCGACCAATCGCTACGGCCGTAGTTGAAACCATCTCAGAGCGCATAGGAGATAGAGCTGTCAATTACTGACAGGGGACAGATTCTCTCTTGGAATCCACCGTCCTCATTACATACTCCGACTACACTGGACAAGGCATATAATGACCATATCAAAGACACGGTCACCTCTCGCCAGATCCAAGATACAACCTTCATATGCATGCGACTGCCATGATTCCTCAAGTCCGAAGACTAATCCTGTATTATCGGAACCTGGAATTCAAGTCATACCGACCAAGCCTCCAAGGCTTCCATATGACGATTCGTGCGAGCTAGTTCAGTCAGTCGACTACCTTGTCAACTAACCCACTAAAATTGCATAGACGACCTACGTCTGGCATCGATGAAACTCGGTACTCACCCAGTGAATGCAATACTTAGTGCAAGTCTCTATAGGGCGCTCGAGGCCCAGTCTCGAGGTCCTCAACTTGGAACGTTTCAGACCGACCCTCAAGGAGTTGGTTTCATAGCCGCCAACCTATGCGCAATTGAGCTCAATGGGTTTAACTAATCAGTTTGTGGGCATTTGTTGTGACATTGAAATGCCATTCAATATAAGTAGTAAGCACATCAAACACATTTTGCTAGTGATGAATACTTACTTTATCCATCAGTATAATATTACTTTGATAAAAATCAACGAATCGTTCCCACAACAGCCAATCTAATTGACTTTCTGGTCACCTATTCTAACAAACTTATGAAATAAGAAAAGACCCATTTAGTTGTTTTTTAATCTTTTTCATTATGAATTAGTTTATGCTTAATATCCTGTTTTTATTTATTTATATTTACTATCATACTTATTTCAATTATTTATTGACAGTTTTGTGCAAATCAGATTTACATATACTTCTTATTGGTGAATATTCAACTTTTGTTGCTTTTATTATTTTTTTTTATTATCAATACATTTATTGAGTTCATGAATTATGTGATATATACATTAAGTTTGTTTTTTCATTTTCCTTATAATCAAGGTTTTTCCTTATTTTATATATGAGTTCTCATTATAAAGTCATTTTACCAATTTTTTTTTAATCACAAACCAACCCATAACTTATATTAAATATTAAGCTTCAAGGTTTTAATAGAAAGAGGTAACATAACAATTAACATATATAGTTACATAGATCCGCTTGAACAAAAGGTGTCAAAAATGGCGGCATTTATAAAATACATGATCCATCATACATTCTGCTACGTTATTGGCCAAAAAAAGGGTGCCGCTTGAAAGTTGTAAAATTTATTTGGTGAAAAGCTATGATTTTATCTTTTTAAATTATATTTGTCATCTATTTTCTAGATCATCATTATCAAAATATTTAATGAGATACTTCATAAGCGTACTGAACCAATACTTAAATTTTAGTAACTTTTCTTTAAATAATGAAGATGGCTTTTATTCAATTTATATAAATAAAACATAGCTTCATTTTATCTTAATATTTTTTGCTTATGTTCTTATAATTGTATTTTTTTATGATTTTATTGATGTTGATGCATGAAATTTGAAAAAAAAAAACAATTATTTAAAATACTTTTTCTAATTTCCTTTCACATAATAAAATATAAGTTTAATCACATTTATATTATGGCTGTGCATAACACGGGTCATCGTACTAGTATATAATATAGTTAGATATGAGCATAACTGGTAATCAAATTAATTATTGATTGATCTTTCGGAAATAAGAGAAACATATGAGACCCAGTTTTTCTGGCTCGACCGTTGTATAATGGAATATAAATTGATTAATTACGAGAGAATTGATTTTGAAATAATTAATTTTATAAAATTGACTACGTTGTTTGGACCACTGCCAAAAAATATTAGTCTTTATACTATAGATCACCACAATTTAAAAATCGTTGTAAATCAATATTATTTATCATAATCAGACAAAATTAATGCATAAACTTAAATTTTGACCATAAATAATCAACATTCGCTATTATTTTATCTATAGTCAAAATATTTGTTATAGTTTTTAGCTGTAGCAACCGTAGTTTGTTAGTATACACCACGGTATTTTTTTTTTTTACCATGCTAATTAACCATAATTAAATGTGATATTTCTTCTAATGGACTCACAATTTCATAATTAATATACAAATGCAAATCGTAGCTAAATTTCAAAAATCAAATTCATTCTTAAGGTTATGCAGGAATTAAAAAAATATGTTTAACGTTAACTGGTATTTTTTTTTTGGATTTAGTACGTTAAGTGGTAGTTAAATGGATGTGATGTTATTGTAACTTTTATCAAAACATGATTTCAAGGGAATTGAATCTGAAAAATGATTATGGGGAAAAAGGACCAAAATAAAACAATAATAATAAAAAACTTATACATACACTTAAAATGTAAATTTGTCATTTTCGATCGCAGAGCCATGCGGACACTTAAGAAACAATAAATCAATTTTAGAACATTATAATATAATGACTCCAGGCCAAGCTTGGAATATTTTAATTTGGATTGAATTCGAGCAGACCTGAACTAATAATATATGTAATAAGTATAATATACTTATGGTATGTTTGGTGTATAATTTAAGGAATGTGATAAAATTATATGTCAAATAAATCTCAATTATTATGTGATTAATTTAATTCGATTAAATCTGATTTGTATAAGAATTTTCCGCCAAACTTGCTATGTTTGACTAATTATTTGATGTGTAAATGGGATAAAACTGAACCAATTTTTTGAAATCAATGACTTAAAGCCATTACACTTTCTCATAATCCAACTGTCTTTGATAATAGAGTGTGACACATATACAACCACAAAATGGAAATTGCCATGGTTCTAAGCACTAAAAAAGTGAGAGATATGGCACAGAAAGCTCATCAAGATTGAAATTTTTGTCCCAAATGAGTTATGAAGTGCTAAGGAAGAATCAGGAGATAAAATTAAAGTTAGGGAATATGTGATAAGGAAAATTTTGTGGAAATGATTATTGCGTGTGTGTTTAATGCACTCAAGTTATATATAAATTTTAAAATGGAGTGACTGGATACTCAATCGATGTTTCTTTGTGTGAGGTATTATTCGATCTAATTTCGTATGAGTTTCACGAGTTTATTTTGAAAAAAGCGCATTTCTAGAGAGAAGAGGCGTTGGGGGTTATAAACTACTCAAGCTCATGATCGTCTGCAACCAATGTAGGACGTTTGCCTATATCATCCCCCCTAAAAGGGGGGGTTTGAGGTGGACACATGAGCACGTTCCCACAGACAATGTCAAATAATGTAGCTTGCGACTCGATCGATGCCCATTTTGTGAGACATTTTTATTTTGGCTTTATATGAACCTCATGGTTTTTCCTAAAAAGGTATCTTGCTAGGAATAAGAAGATTCGAGGCTTATAAGTCACTCGAACTCCTCATCTGCAACTAATGTGGAATGCTTATATATCACAAAGTTACTGTGAATCTAGCTTGAATAATGCGTCACATGACTTTTCAAGAAAATAAGTACTTTTTTGACATGAAAATATAAAAAAAATCCTAGAACTGCAGAAAATTAATGAGTTATGGGTATTTAACTGTCAGCCTTTTATAACTAAGGTCCTTCAAAATGACAAAAAAAAAAAAAAAAAAAAAACACACACATACAAAGCGTAGACTAACGCCCGCGACTTGGTTTACTGGTCTTACATCGCTCCTAGAATTGGATCCGATCCTAGCCTAGCTTTTTAAAGAATAAAACTCAAGCGATTGCAATCCTCTAATTACTAAAAGTTATGGAATATGGGTTAGAATTTGTCACCCCTATAGTTAGAGTTTTTAAGTTGCCACCCCATAAACACATAGGACATTAAATGCAATTTTAGCCCATTTATAAATAATAATTTAATTTTTAAAGAATAACATATTTATTAATTAAATAAAAATAATATTCCGTCAAATTTTGTGGATTAGACTATGGGGTGAAGAGTTGGGTCTAGGAGGGCGTGGGTTTGAAACAAGACTGTTAGGTCTTGTTTATTAAGGTGTATTAATTTGAATAAAAAAATTAGTATAAGTTAATACAGTGTTCACTTTGCTATATGGGGAGCCGCCGGGTCGGTATAAAACCAAAGCCTTATACTATTTATTATTTCGGTTACATAAATAATACGATCAAATGAGGTGGTATAACTTATTTCTAAGAATAATACAATAATTCTTGCTTAAGTAAACACCCTACAATTTATACAGGCTTTTTAATCATTCATTTAGTTTAAAATAATCCTATCATTAATTTAATACGGTCCTCAAAGTAAACAGGGTCTTAAAATATTAATATTAGATTGTTCTTCTTTCTATTAGTTTAAACTTTTACAAATGACGTGGTAATGTAACATGGTACCAAATTTAGGCCAAACAACAACATATGAGTTTGAATCTCATTGTATTCATTTATAAAATAAAGGTTTCACGTGTAAGGTATGAATGTGAAAGGGATGCATTAAAATATTAATGTTAAATGATTTTTTTTCTTCATAAACTTAAATTTTTAGATGAGGTAATTCTTTAACCCGGACGGAGTGAGTTTCGGATCCAACTAGATGTAGGTGGACTGGGCTAGACATAGACTAAAATCTATTTAAACAAGGCCCAAGAGAGGGATGGTAGTAATTGACAAAACATAAGGTAAAGTTTTAACTACTAGTGGAAATATGGGTAGGAACCATGTAATTCCAAAATATTTTAAATATACGCATTTCCTTTAAAATATTACATAAATATAATATTTTATAACTAAATATATTTTCACTTGGCTTAAAAAATTAACGGGTTAGATCTCCAATTCTTGTAACTATTAACTCTCAATACTTGATCCAACGTTGTACTTTAACCTTTTTTAATTTATTATTTGTCCATTTTTAATTTTGGGACTTTCTATCAAAATTTGTACTTTTTCACAAGACTAGTCAGAAGTACCTGCATTACACGTGATTTGTATTATCTCAATGAATTCTATGATCAATATTTCTAGTGCAAAAATTAACGCGATAAATCATATTATACGACATGCTTTAATACGAAATAAAGGTCACGAAATGCATGCTTATACACGTATAGCACATAAAACCCTAGGCCTATACACCGAACCCGGCTCTAATACCACTGTAACGCAACGTGGATCGTCCCGGGAGAGGACCATGTGCGGAAGCGCGATGTATTAAAACATAAGCGTAAATAAAACATGTATAAATGGCGAAATTAAAGAATCATTCAAGGCGTGTTCCCTTGAATCTCCCGGGTGTTCGGTGTATCTCATGAATAAAAGAAAAACGAGCATGCTCGATTTCATGGAGGCCATAGGGTTGGAACGAAAGTAAATACTATGAACGTTACTTACCTGTTGTAGACTTCTTTGTTCGGCTACACCCTTTGTTCCATATTTTGCCACTGAGATCCTAATGTAGGAATCCTCTAAATCGTCCATGCAATTCGCCGGATCTTGATTCCCTCATGCTAGCAAGATATCAAGAGGAAAAGGAGGAACAATCGATCAAACGCTATTAGTTCAACGTGATCGATTGTTAAATTTTCCCTTGTATCAAATACAAGAGAACATGAGAGCTCTTTGAATTGGTGAGAAAGAGAGAGTTGGACGAGAGAGAGAGAGAGAGAGAGAGAGAGAGAGAGAGAGACGGCGGTTGTGTGTGTGCGTGTGTGTGTGTGTGAGATGAGAGTAGTGTAGAGAATTAGTGTGTATGTGTGTGTGTGTGCGCGCACTTGATTATTTATAAGGAAGTGCTCTTACTAGTCCTACTCAAACTCTTCAAAAGAGGCACACCTTACACAACTAGGACTTTGACCTAGTCAAACTAGGGTTTGATTAAGTCAAACTTAATCCTAGCCCTTCTTCTCAACTAGCCCCAAAATTCAATCTCGTTCGTCCATCCGTTGATGGGCTTTGTGTAATGGACTTTTAAATCCTATTTTATAGTCCAACAATCCTAATGGGCTTGTTGTAAATATCAAATAAATACTTAAGCCCAAAATTAATATTTTCATTTTCATTCTACTAAAAGACGGAAATAGCCCTTCTCTTAATTCATAAAATCTAATTCATGAACCAAGCCTAATTAATCCAATTAATATTAAAGGCTTGACACTCCAAAAGAGAACCAATTTAATCTAATTAAATTATTTGATCTCCCGGAATTAATTCCTCCGTTTTCAGTGAATTGAGTCTGACTCTTTAGGTTCACCCTCAGCTAGGCTTGGGCGAATTTCTAATCATCGCATGATAGGAATTCGTTCGTCACCATGGGTGGTCGTATAGCAATGGTCCATAGAACTAGAGACTAGGTGAAATTATGGCGTGAACGTTTAGGTCCCGAATGCATATGAGCATTGTCCTTCCATCTACTATCTCACAGCTATTAGTCTAGGGTATGGATATGTGACGTCGGTACCCATCCTTGACTTAAGCCAAAACTCGTTTACCTACTCAACGTCACTGGAATCTTATCCTACTGTTCAATCACTGTGGCCACAAATTTTATAGGGAACGAATCTCAGAGTATAAGTGAACACTAATGTCAATCGTTTGACAGGAGACGGATTCTGTCTTGGGACCTACTGTCCACACTACACATCTCGACTGCACTAGATAAGCTTATAGCAACCAAGTCTCTCGACTTAATAGCCTCTTGCCAAACCTAAGATATAGACATGGTGTGCATGTCACTACAGTAGTCCCTCATGTTTGAGGACTAATCTCGTACTGCCGGAACTGGGAATTCAAGTCATACCGACCAACCTACTCAAGGTTTCCCATATGAGGATTATCGCGAGTCTCTTGAATCAGCCGACACCGAGCTGGCTAATCCACAAATATTGCATGGACGATCCTCGTCACTTGTCGATTAAATGCGAATGCAATCATTTAGTGCAAGTCTCAAATGGACCCTCGATTCCCAATCTCAAGGTCTTTTGACTTGGGGTATTTCAGAACGATCCACGGAAAGTGATTTCATGACTGCCAACCTATGCGCAGCCCAATTTCTTGGATTAACCTTTCCGGTATGTGGTCTTTGCTTGTGCATTGAACATTTATAGATATTAAGCAGTAAGTGAACACAATAAAAGTACCAATGCCGTAATTAAACATCACTTTTATTCAGAATGAATTTATTTACACCACGATTGTAAAAAATAGGTTACATAATCCTAAAAAGGTTGGCTTCATGGTCACCTATTTCAACATAATAATATTATTAATATAATATATAATTATATATAATTATATATATTATATATAAAATATTATTTTATTCTGAAAAATCATAAAAAATTGCACAGATGGCGTGTGAATTACACCGCCATGTATAAGGGTATATTTTTGCTTCATTTTAAGATACACAGGGGTAATGTACACATATCACATATCACAGCAAGGTATTTTGCATTTTGCCATTCTTTTTCTACCTGCATCATCACCCCCACACCTAGTTTCCAACATATCCCAATTCACATTTGCACTTTTCTGATTGACAAACAAGTTGAGCATGGACTCTATCATATGGTTAGGGATATGACCCCTAACGGTCTTGTTATCCTTATCGAACTTTTGGTTTCTTCATCAACCTATTTGGTTTTGGGTTGGTGGAGTGGTGGTTGGAATTGTAGGCATGGGAGAGGTTTTTGGGGGTCTGTGAACAATATGCAATCAACGTCAAGTTGTTCGAAGAAAATACGAAGTTTCTGTGACGAATGTTTGAAGTTGGTCCAGTCCAGTTATTCCAACATCGAAAGATTAGGCAGGACTTTAAAGGTAGGGACAACCATTAGAAAAAAAAAATAACGAATATTTTTTTCTTTCAGGTTGTTAGGAATTAAAATTTGTAAAGCTATGTTGTGGAATAAAAACCATTACCCTAAAAGCAAAAATTTGGTACTACAGTGGTGCAATTCCAAAACTCGTTCAATCCCTAAGGTTAACACAATCACTCTCTAACACATGCTCTCGTGGTAGAGAGTTGGAACAACAAACTAATATCACTTAGAGGGAATGGAGAAAAGCAATAGAAGAAGAGAATGAGAGCTCGGTTGTGTGGTGTGTCAAATGAAACAAAATCGAGGCCTATTTATAGTGAAGAAAGGGCTCGATTTGTTGAGAGTTTTAAGCACAACTCGCCTCTCTACAGATAAGAATCAAATCAAATTTGGCTAGGTCAAAAAGAATTCTTCTCTGATGCCATGACTCGGTCAAGTAGATAAGGGTTTCAAATAAAATAGAGTTTGCATAAACATAGGACTTTATAGTGTCTTTCTTCCAAAATATTTAAAACCGCACAGATCGAGAAAAGGAGCGAGGGCGGGCGCTTGTGACTTTTCCACCAAAACCCACCTACCTACACTTGTCAAATCTTAAGGTAGCAAAAGGACCTATAATATATACACGCTAGTATATAAAATCTTTCATTCTCTTGGATAAAATGACAGATATAATCTTTATACACATGAAATCTGTATTACATAAAATAGAAAATGCAATAGATTCGAAACTGCTAAAAAATCCAATCCCATCCGACCGCCTTGTTAATTATCACAAATATCTCGACAACCTCATAAACGGTTGCAATATAATATTTTTTCTTTTTTAAAAAAAAATCACATCTTTTTGTAGTTCCATTTTCAATTTTTTTTCTTTTTTCTTTCTGGTAAGTTCTGTTTCTTAGTATGTCTGTCATTGATTTTCTTGATTGATGGATCACCTTTAGCTCGAACAACAATATTCTCATCTCTACAATAAGTTGGTTTTTTTTCACAATACACTGAGGTCTCGTTTACTTGCCTGACAATGTTATTTGAGTGATATGATAAATTTAAACTAAATGTATGATAAAAAAAAAAACCCTACTCGATAATAGAGTTATCTCATCTTGAGAGTCTGCATTCTCTCACCTTGAGAGTTTTTCCCATTTCGACCTCTTTTCTCTTCACGTTTTCTCTCCATAACAGTCTCCTTGCCGCCGGCTTCACCCTGTGAGTTCTTTGGGCCTCCCCTGCACGGTGCATGGTTCTACTGATGTCGGGCGTGGCGGAAGGCGAACGACAGACCCTGGGTGTTTTTCCGCTTCGGGTGTACGGGTTATTCGGAAGGGGCTTCCGCTAATCTTGTTTCTTGGTTCCCCAGCGTGTCTCTCTGGCTGTGATTGGACGCGACACTACTTTCTTTCGCCTGCAGCCGCGCGTCTTGGAATCCCGCAACGTCCTTTCTTTTCCTTGTTATCGTTTTTTCTTTGCGCTGTTTTTTTTCCTTCTCTGTTTGCCTTGTTCCCTTCCTAAACTTTAGTGTTGTTTCTTGTCTAGTTTTTCTGGTGATTTCCACATGTGCGGCTGGGGGCGTGGCGTTTTCGCCTTTGTCTCAGTGCGCGAGCGGAGGATTGGTGGTTGTGTCGTGGCCAAGGCTGATCGGGCGTGCAGCGGTGTTTATCGCTTGAGGTTCTGGGCATGGAGGAGGCCATCGCGGGAATGTGGGGACGTCTGCGTCTAACTAATGATGAGGAGCAGCAGCTCGTGCTACGAGGGGGTTTGTGGCATGCGAATTCGGACACTCACCGCTGTGTTTGGTTGGGCGGCGCCTCTCTACTCGGGTCCCTAGGTTTGAGGCATTTAGTACGTCAGTGCAGGGCATGATCAACCCAGTGAAAGGTATGGAGTTACGACAGATTGGGGGTGGGCGCTTCCTTCTTTGCTTTAATCATATTATTGATCGAAACCGGGCATTGGAAGGGCGCCAGTGGAGTTTTGAGAAAAAATATCATTATTTTGAGTGGGATTCGGAGAAGGACTGAGAACCCGTTGCGGGTGGATCTTGATTGGTGTGACTTCCACGTCCATGTTCATGAATTACTGTTGAGTATGATGAACTTGGGGGTTACGACGCTAATCGGTAATAGAATTGGCCGCTTTTGGGATATGGATATGGATGACACAGGATGTACTTGGGGGACGACTCTCCTCTTGCGGGTGGCCATCAGTGTAATCCGCCCACTTCCGCACGCCATCCCGATTAGTTCGGCCCTGGGGGATGAGCTTCTGTTGCATCTCACTTACGACACTTGCCGAACTTCTGCTACCTCTGTGGAAAGCTAGGACATATTGCCAAGTACTGTGAACTGCAGTTCGAGGAAGGGTTTGTGGACCTGGGTTTAAGATTCACCATATGGACCATGGCTGCGAGCACCGGTTCCGGTTAGGGAGGGATGACTCAGGGCCCGGGAGCCTAAGGCAAATTCCAAATCGACACCGGAATCAGGCTCAGGTAAGCAGTGAGGGGCAGCCATCTTCGAGGTCTTCTCCGGGTCAGGGCAAGAGGCCTCGGCGGAACAGGAGGATAGGAGGCAGGCGCACCGAGCAGGGGTCCATGCTACGTCGGCCGAGAGTTTCAGTCCTGGGCGGCCTATCTGACAAGCTCGTATAGGGGTATCCGATGACATGGTGTAGGGCACCGGGGTGGATGGTAACTTGGGATCAGATGACTCTCTGATGGAGTGTGCAGGAATGGTTTATGGGGCACCGGTGATTTCAACGGCTGTGGATGGGCATGCAGCCGCGAGGGAATTGGGCATCGAAGATTCGGCGGAGTTTGTCCCGTCGACCATACTGGAGACCAGGTCCGTGGGAATATCGGCGCTGCAGGGTATTGGCAAGGACAAACTGGAGGATGGCTTGGTTATATATTGCCGCTTCTTTTTACTGCTCAAGGTCCACCAGGAAGGCGGGGGACAGACAGACGTGGCAGGCCGTAGGGGTATGGTAGGGAAGTTTCAGGGAAACAAACTAGGGGATGCTCAGTGTTGGTCCGAAAGGGAAGTCCCGAGGAGTGGAAAACGTCGGCTGCTGTTAGTGGATGAGGAATCGGATGTTCTATCGGCGGAGGCTACCGCGCAGCCCCGCCGCCAACCATGAAACTCTTAGCATGGAACTGTCAGGGGTTGGGGTCCCCTTGGACAGTTCACAAGCTCCGGGAGCTTATCCGACAACATAACCCTAGCTTGGTTTTTTATCTCAGAGACCAAGTCCTTTTCTAGAGATATGAATGGTTAAAAACAACAGTTTAACTTCTATGGTGTAGGTATTGTAGCATGGGGCCGCGGTGGGGGACTTGTCTTGCTCTAGCGGAAGGATGTTGAGGTCTGGGTCTAGTCGTACTCGCTTCACCACATTGATGCCATAAGTACGGGAGGGGGGGGGACACGAGAGGTGGAGGTTCATCGGTTTTTATGGTTATCCGAATGTTAGCCGCCGACGGGAGATGTGGGACCTTCTTTGCCACCTCCGAGGGCAGTCTGTCCGGACGTGGGTGTGTATGGGGGACTTTAATGAAATACTGAGTGTTACTGAGAAGGAGGGGAGAGTCCGACGTGCATAGTGGCAAATGGAAGCTTTTCGGAGATGTCTCGAGGACTGTGACTTGGAGGATTTGGGGTTTCACAGGGATGTCGTATACATGGTGTAACCACCGGGAAGCTCCAGCGACGATCTGGGCCAGGCTAGACAGGGTGTGCAGCGTCTCTGGATGGTCAGAACGCTTTCCAGTAGCACAAGTGTCCCATATCCTGGTAGCTTGCTTGGATCATGCCGTTATTCTGCTTAACTTGTCCGGGGTTGCCGACAGGCTGCTAGACCTTCGAAGCGACGGTTCCGATTTCAGGCGGCATGAGCTAGGCCAGCGAATTGCGAGCAAATAATTGGGGATGGTTGGCAAGGGAGTGTTGGGACCACGGTGACTGAAGTGTTGATGCATAAGATCTCTCAGTGTGCTACTGCCCTCGGCTCTTGGGATCAGTTGCAGTTCGGGAATATTCGTAGACGAGTTAAGGAACTAGGTGATGAGATTAACAGGCTGCGTTGGGGCATCTTGACTACCGCAGTTAAAACCCGGATTAAGGGACTCCGTACTGAACTCGAGGAATCTCTAGCCCGGGAAAAGATACTCTGGAAACAGCGGGGTAAGGCATTATGGTTAAAAGAAGGGGACAGGAACACGACCTTCTTCCATGGACAAGCCACTGAACGAAGGCGGCCTAAGATGATAAAGCTCCTCCGAGACAACCAGGGGCGCTGCTACGTTAAGAAAGTGGAAATTTAGGGTATCATCGTGGACCATTTCTCAGGTGTCTTCCGCTCTACTGCCCCGAACCCCCAAGCGATCGACGACTGCCTCACCTGCTTGCAACCTAAGGTCTCAGACGCGGTGAACCTGGAGCTCGGCCGCCCTTTCATTGCGGATGAGGTCAAGAAGGCGCTCTCCTAAATGCACCCGTTGAAATCCCGGGGCCGGACGGTATGTCTCCTATTTTCTTTTACGATTATTGGCTAATTGTGGGCTCTGCTACTACTGAATGTGTGCTTGACTTCTGACTTCCTTAATGGGGGCTCCCTTGACCCAGCCCTGAACGCCACCTATATTGTCCTTATACCAAAAGTTGCTCACCGAGAAACTGTGTCTGCCTTCTGCCCTATTAGTCTTTGTAATGTCACGTACAAAATTGCCTCCAAAATCCTTGCCAACTGTATGAAGCCCCTTCTCAATTCCATAATTTTTGCCCCACCAGTCGGCTTTTATCCCTGGCCGGCTTATCATGGACAATGTGCTCGTTGCTCATGAACTAAACCACTTCCTAGCACATAAATACCAGGGTCTGACTAGCCATGCCTCGCTCAAGCTCGACATCAGTAAAAGCTTATGACTGGGTAGGAGTGGAATTTCCTTGAACCAGTGCTCCTTAGACTAGGTTTACCCCATAAGTTCGTATCACTTATTATGCAGTGTGTGTCGACTGTTTCTTATTCCTTTTGACTTAATGGTGATTGCTTTGGTACTCTGAAACCGGAAAGGGCCTTCATCAAGGGGACCCCCTTTCCCCTACTTGTTCCTTTGTTGTGCAGAAGTCTTCAGCTGTCTTATTTTAGCGGAGGAACGCCGGGGTCTGCTCTAAGGGGTCCGGACTAGTTGTCGGGGCCTCGAATTACGCATCTTCTCTTTGCCGACGATACCCTCCTGTTTTGCCAAGCCACGGGGGAGGCCTTGCTCTGTGTTCGCTCTATGTTGCGCACCTTTAAGTCTGTTTCAGGGCTTGTTATCAATCTAGACAAGTCAGCCGTGGTGTTTAGCAGAAACACCCCTTATGCGCTTTGTGTTGAGCTCGCCCGCCTACTAGGGGTCCGGTGATCGATAAGCATGATAAGTACCTTAGTCTACCGGTAGTGGTGGGCAAGTCGAAGCGGGCAGTCTTTGAGGGCCTAAAGGATCGTATTTGGGGGGCCTTCAATGGATGGGCGGCAAAGGGACTCTCGCAAGTCGGACGGTTTGTGATGATCAAAGTGGTTATCCAGGCTATTCCTACTTATGCCATGAGTTGCTTCCGGCTGCCGGACACCCTAATCCAGGAGATTGAGAGCATGACGGTGGCTTTCTTCTGGAACCAAGACGGGAACCGAAAGATTCACTGGAGAGCTTGGCAGGAGGTGTGCCGAAGCAAGGATGAGGGTGGATTAGGGATCGCAAGCTTAAGGAATTTAATGAGGCCCTTCTTTGTGAGCAAGCTTGGCATCTCCTCACCTATCCGGATAGCCTCCTTCACGAGTGATGCAACCCAAGTATTTTCCCGGTTCCTATGTACTCGACCCCTCCGGTGAGCGCGGCAAGCCCGTCCTTCGCATGGCGTTCGCTCACCTATGTCTGCCCTCTTCTCCATGCGGGATCCCGATGCCTTATTGGAAACGGGCAGGCGATTCGCACTTTCCTTGACCCGTGGATCCCCCGATCGACTAGCTTTCGCCTAGTTTTTCTAGCCCTCACACTGACGGCTGACTCCAAGGTGGCGGACTTGATCGCTGAGCCTGGACGGTGGGACACGACACGAATCCAGGACGAATTTGATCCGGTCGAGGCTGATTGGGTCCTGCTCACGAGGCTGTGGGAGGGAGCAACAAATGCCTGGGGATGGAGCTTTGATCAGCACCTCCACTTCTCGGTCAAGAGTGCTTATCGCCTTGCGTCGCACCTCAGCTGCCCGACGGGTACAAGCTTAGGCTCCTATGTGCAGAGTTGGGGTTTCCTCTGGCGCGCCAAGGCCCTTCCTAAGGTATTATTATTTGCTTGGCGCTGTTGTCATGACACATACCGACTCAGGCGAACCTAAGGAAGCGTGGAGTCGCGGTGGATGGAGTTTGTGTCTGGTGTGGTGAGGCCAAGGAGGGCATTATACATATTCTGGTGGCCTACTCTTTCGAGTGGCTGACTTGGGCCATGTCTCAAATTCCTTGTGCCGCGGTGCTCAGGTTGTCGACAGGAGCTGAAGCGTGGCTGCGCCGGGCGCATCACGCACTGGACCGTGACACATTCGCACGCTTCCTCACCATTTGTTGGGCTCTATGGACCCATCGGAATCGATGTCTCTACGAATAAGGCATTGGGGACACTCCAGAGTTGCTCATGGCCCAACGGAACATCCCTACCACCTAAGGACATCTTGCAGTTTTGTCTATCGTTGTTTTTTCTTTCTTTGGCTTATGCTTTCATCTGTCTCCTTCACGTATGTCGTTTTTCTGCCATGTACATATGTGACTTTTTGCCTCTTAATATTAGTACTCATGTGGTCGTTTTTCTCAAAAAAAAAAAAAAAAAAAAAAAAACCTATATTTTATAAACTGTTTACTTTGTGTTTTGATTGTTCTGCAAAATCCAAATCCTTTGTTTAATTGGATGTATTATCAAAATATTTCAATGTTATTTACCTAAATACCCTTTCTTACAAAATATAAAACCCCCAAATTCATATTCAGCCCTAGCTAAATAATTTGATGGTTCCTCTCGCGATTTTGTCGTGTAAATTGATGGGTTATCAACATTACAAAAAAAAAAAACCATAATAGCAACAACGTGTTTTCCTTGAAAAATGGTGAAATTCATTGCTAAATTTACATTAGCAATAAAATTTAGCAAGAAAAATATTTACTTGCTAATTCGTTCGACGCTAATTTTAGCATCAAGCATTTTTGTTACTAATTTTGCTACAAAATTTACCAAGAAAAATATTCCTTGATAATTAGCAAGGAATATTTTCGTTCCTACTCAAAGCAAGGAACAAATTCGTTGCTAATTTTGTTACTTCAATATTGATATTATTAAAATATCTAGTTATTCAGCAACTTATATATTCGTTGCTAATGTTAATTATAAAATTACATTTCAATTAATCATCAACATTTTCTTTTGTTAATTTCGTTACTGGAAAATAATTTAAGTTTTTCAGATATCAAATTTAATTATTTTAAATTTTAACTGATTGATCAATTACAAAATAATAACAACAACAACAACAACAACAACAACAATAACAATAACAATAATAACAAAACGAACACATTATATTAAAATAATTAATATGAAATTGATTCAAAATACCCTAAAGAATACCAATAAAATGAATTGCATGTAACTAACAAGGAGCAACAACCCGATGACTCCCTCTTTCTTATTGATATTGAATGAGAAACATAGCTATTTGAGAATAAGACAAGCATGTCAACGCAAAACAAAACAAAAACAACCACTATAATGCATCTGAACATAGTATCCCAAAGATCGAAAACCGAAAAATTCTCATGTAACGGAAATATGTCATCGTTATAACGGACATACAACTTGACGGACTAAGAATTCCAAACCAAAAACAACTCTCTTAAAAGATCAGTTGTGGCTTTCCTATGGTACTCTTCAGGTACAAGCACCTAACCTGTTAACAAGAACACCAAATAAATTTTTTTAGCAGCATTTGAAGCTAGGAGGCAAAATAAATTAGTGAGCGAGACTCTAGACAATTATCCCTAACATGATATAAAACCTCAAAAACTCATCTTTTGGAACTAGTAATTAAGCCAGCAAAGAGGTGCTACACTTGATGCAGTGAAGTTGAACTAGTAATTAGCACATGTTGATGAAAAGAGTTTATTTTGCCAAACTATAGAACATTATCCCTAACATGACAAGAAACCTCAAAAACACATCTTCTGGAACTAGTAAATAAACCAGTAAAGAGGTGCTACACTTGATGCAAAGAAGTTTAACTAGGAATTAGCACATGTGGATGAAAAGGATAAGCATGTATAAATCCAAAGAAGAGCCAGAAGTACCTAGTAATACTCTAATGCACGACGAACTAGATCAACTGGGATGTTTACAAAAGGCTCGTGAATAACAATTGAAATTTTATAATCTAATAATTATCCATATGGAAAAGTACAACCACATTGAGCATCTAATGAACAACTATGAAGAGCAATCTATATGATAGTATACTTATTTGAGAAGCATTCTCCAACACAATTCAGTAGTCTCAGAAGTCAGTTCAGACACCCGAAATTTGAAATTAATACACTGCACAATAATATCAGAACTTTACACATGCACAAACTGACTGAAGGACTAAAAACATAAAGTTGTAACTTGCAAATTTACGGTGGTCTTTCCCAATAAACACGACAACACTTTGAACCAAACCAAATATGTCGGAAAGGTGGATCATTTGGGCTTCAACATTGCATCAAGCAATTGCTCTTGTTTGTAAAGACAGACTCACAAGCAAGCTACAAGAACACTTCGATACAAAACGAAAATCAAAATTGGAAAATCAAGAATCAACCACCTCAAATGGACAAGATAGACCTGAAAACTCTAGTTTTCAAGTGGGTGAAGTGACAACTTAGTCAATTGTATTTACAAGCTTGCACTATAGAACATTTAAGACAGCCCGTTGGACGTGTCTGATTGTTTTCTTGCTCATTTTTCAAATCCTTTTTGTACCGACCTATATATTACTCATTTACAAGATCCAGACAACATCATAAAACATAAGGCACGTCATCAAGAAAAATGATGAGAAATAAAAATGATACAGAAAATCGAAACTATCTAATGGAACAACCACATTGGAGATTCGTAAGGACATATTTCAAGCACATATCTTGCTTATTAAGAAGCATGTACAAATAACTATGAATAGCTAATTAAGAAGCATGTACAAATAACAGAGAAGCAACCTTCTCAACTCAAAGTACAACCACACTGAACATCTAATGAACAACTCTTTAGAAGTGAGATTCAAACCATGATGTATAACAAGGCAACAGATGGAACTATGCTGTAAATTAGCAACATAAGAAACATAACCATTATTTAGGATGTATAACAGAGAAAACCTAGTGGCCATCAAATAAGAAACATGATAACTCCACAAGAAACCAACTAATGAAGAAGCATATAGAAAATAACTGAGAAGCAATCTTCTCAATTCAAAGTATAACCACAATGCAACTCAATTATTTAAGCAGATTCAACAGTTATCTCGGTACATTCAGCAATATTTTGGCAATTTCACAAGGCACCTAATCATTTCTAATTTTTATTTTAGCAAATTAAGCAATATAGCAAATTAAGATGCAACACTATTACATATTTTAGCAAAATATCAGTAATTAAACAAATATTATCAATTTTAACTAATTCCACAATTAAAATAATAATATTTGTAAAAAGTTCTAAGAAATACAAAAGAAAAGGAATCAGCCTTGTTGTCAACATAATAGATGCCTGTAACAGTTGCAATAGAGGCAGCAACGCTGCCTTTGTTTCAAGTTGTTACAGGTGCAGCAATATTCAACCAAAAAATTAGGGAGCAATGCTAGCAAATTATATATATATATATATATATATAAAGAGGCTCAATCAAATTATGTTTTAACAACAACTTCTCAAATTTAACAATAAAATAGAAAAAATGAGATTGCAATTTGACACCCTAATTTACTTTTTCCTCCACCAACAGTTCCCCAGTTAATAATAGTCATGAAAGATTTCACTCGCAAGCTGTAATAATAGAATCTTATCAGTTAATCACTTGCATAACTTTCATAAGAGCAAATCGAAATGCTGATACGCTTATTTAAAAGAGAAATGATTGGAGTTGTTGAGAGAAGAATGAGAGAAAAGTGCATGAAGGAGGATGGCTCCACTGGAAGCAACAATTGAGCTTTGACGTGTGTCGGAGGCGAAGATGGAGCTATGAGGTCTGGCGCCACCAACGACGGGGCTTGGAGACGTCGGCGATCGATTTGGAGCTAAGTCTCTTTTATCGAAAGAAATTAGAGAGAGAGAGGGAGAGAGAGAGCTCATTTCTGGTTATTCTAAGGGGTTAAATATAGTTACCCCATAAAGTATCCACCTTATATCAATTACCCACTTAAAGTATTAAAACCTTCAAAAAAAATCATGATCTTCTAACACCTTTAAATTTGAAGTTTAAAAAGTCCATTTTACCCTTACTAAAAATTAATTTTAAAATACCAAAACCACTCTTTTTTTAAGTTTTATCTAATTCTATTTTCACTTGGTCATCGAGCTATTTTTGTTTTTATAATTCTAAAGTATTTGAAGTTCATTTTATTTTAGTTTTACTTCTTTATCGAACCAAGTTAAAAATAAAATTATACATTCATATAATTACCACATTTATATAATTACCATATATATTAATTGTATATTTTTATTAACTCATGATCAACTCTTTCGGTTTTATTAATTATATATTTGTTTAAGTAAATATATAAATATATATACATATATTAATGTATAAATTTATTTTTAATTTGATTTGACAAAAAAGGAAAACTAAAATAAATTGAGCTCCAAGTCCTTTAGGATTACGAAAATAAAAAGAGCTCGATAAACAAATGAAACTACACTACAAGAAATTATGTAAATAGCTACAAAAAAATTAGAAACGAGAGTAAATTTGATGGTGATTAGCAATAAATTTAGCAAGGGATAACGATTTTAAGTTTTTATAATTTTGAAATTAACGTTAGAAACGAAATATTTCGTTGCTAAAAATTAGAAAGGAATTTTCATGTTGCAAAAAATTTGTTGTTGGCCTTTGACAAAAAAATTGAAAAGTTCTTGTTATTTTAAAATTTTCAAAAAAGAGTGATTTTGGTATTTTAAAAATTCGTTTAATTTTTTTTCAAAAAGTAATTTTTAGTAAGGGTAAAATAGACTTTTTGAACTTGAAAATAAAAGGAGTTAGAAGGCTAGGGTTTTTTTTGAAAGTTTTAATACTTTAGGGGAATAATTGATGTGGAGTGAATACTTTAGGGATGGTAATTGTATTTAACTCTATTCTAAACGTGTTCTTTCTATTTACTTATTTACTTAATAATGTATAGATTACTATTATATCTATATTTCTATACAGAGAATATACTGAAAAATGTGAAAGAATTTCAAAAAGTAAAAGGATACCAAAAAAATATGTCAATCTTCACAGTCGATAAAAGTTTCTTAATAAATCAATTATATTTTGCAATGATTGTTTTTGTTGCTAAATTTTGTTATACTTAATTTATTTTTGTAAAATTTTAGGTATGAGTTCTGCAACAAAAATTTTAGCAAGAATTTTTCAATTTTTTTTACCAAAGTCAGCTATGAAGTTTTACAACATAAAAATTTCTTTCTATGTTTAATCACCAACATATTTATTTTCGTTTATGATTTTCATAGTTATATACATAATTTCTTGTAGTGCAAGTAACTTGTCGGTTATTTTCAAGCATGAACATTTTATTATTTTCTTTGTTATCGATTTTTGGCATTTTTTATGTCGCTCTATAAATCTAGTTGAGTGTAGTTTTTCCCTAGATGTGTTGATTATGATTATGAGGAAGTTTCAGGAATTCCTCCTAATCATAAAAAATGAAGTTATGAATTTCCTCATAAATCATGTTATCCGTAGGAGTTCCTCATAATTATTTCAAGCATGAATTTCCAGGCATGTTTTCAGTAATCTTCCGTAGATGTTTATTTTAAGAATTTTTTTGACAAACTTCCGTAGAATTTTTATTTCAAGAATTTTCCTCATAAAGTGCAGACAAATTTATCTCAAAAAAGAAGGAGAAACTCATAAACATTTGTTGAAAAGTGAATATTGGAAAAGGGGTAGGTGAGGTCAGGTGAATGAAAAAAGCAATGGCAAATTAGTTTTTTTCCTGCTAGTCATATTGGGCATGTTTACTATAAAGTATTAGTCTTGATATCTTGAACAATCAAGGATAATATCTTGTTTACTAACAAAAGTCATGGCCCGTATATTTTGCTACCGGCCCGTCATTAAACCATAAATTCTGCACAAACTAATCATAGCCCAAGAGGCCATGACTAGCTTGTCCTTTAGCTCACCGAGATTGCCACATTTGTTAATTTCCTTTTGTAGCCTAACTTTTGCAAGGATAGTGTTTGCTTTACCCTTTAACTTGCCCAAATTTACAGTCCACCGTGTCAAGTTCATTAATTGCACCTGACACCTTTTCTTCAACCTGACTTTCCCAATTTTCTCTTTTGATGTTCTTAGTCTGAAAAGTAGCTTCATCCAACATCATAACAAAATTTACGCATTAAATCTCCTTTACCGCATTCGGATCGAAACAATTTTTTGGGCTTCTTCAAGTTTTCATCTAAAGAATCTGCAAGGCAGCTAACGTTCAACGAACCAAAAATAGTGTTTTGGTTTAACACATTTCTCCCGATTTTCTGTTCGCATAAAAAAAAATTATAGTCCTTTTTTTTGGTTTTTGAACTAATCACTGTGTCAATATTTACCTCAGTTCGACCTTTCGGTAGCTTCTCTGATTGTCAGCCTAAAGTCAGGTTGGAGGGATTAATTTTAAAAACGAAGGTCAGTATACAATCTCCAGAAATACCAACTGTTTCGTACAATTCTGTTTCCGGTTGGGGAAATCATTATTCCCGCTTTGTTGTTTAATTTTTTTTTAATTCCGCGTAAATTATCACAAGGCAAAACAGAAATTTGGGTAATGGAGTGCGAGATTAAAACCTGGACTTTTTTCAAAACACCGGCCTGGGCAATTCCACTAGAGGTGGAAGACGATATTATGAAATTTTGAGTGTTGATAGTCACCCTCTTGTGGAGAGAAAAATTTCTACCGCACCCAATTTGCAAGAACATAATTTGTTTGATGGGAAGTAAAATTGATTTTTTCCCAAATTCAATGTGCAGTTTTTTCAAATCATGAAGGGACATTTTGTCTTATTAATGGGCAAATTGGTAAATTAATTCAATAATACCAAGAATAGTCAACTAAAGTAAACATAACATAAAACTACCTAAGGAACTATCACCCTAACAAACACATATAGTAAACGTTGAACAAGATAATCAAAACAACAATAATCATCAAAACAATCCCAAATTGATATTTTGACACCTAATCCTATCACACATAGTAAACATGCCCATTGGCTACTAAATGCTTGATAACTCATCTTGGCTCAATGGCTAGGATGATGACTTATGGAAACTCTACAGTAAAAAGCATCGGGCTTGGGTTCAAAACCCAGATCCCCATTCATCCAAGTAAACACCACACTCGGTTGTACCATTTCCCTTATAAAGACTAATCCCTCCAAGTAAACGAAGCTTAAAGTGTTTGATTACTAGTAAAATGTAGGGATAATTACACTCCTTTGCCTTGAAGTTTGACGTAATTATATGTAGACCTCCTGTGGTTTGGAAAATTACACTTGGTACCCTTATTTTTATTTTCATCCAACAAATAGATCATACGATTAATAAAATTAACAAAATTTGCTGATATCAACAAAAAAACTGAATGAAAATTTATTTTTGCCCTTGCTTGACTTATTTCAAGTTAAAATAATATATATATATATATATATATATTTTTATCAAACTACCCTTATACATTTCACACACTTATGCATGTGATTTGGTTTTATAATTAAATTAAATCGTAAGAGTAAATACTGTAATATATTTAATATATTTAAAGTCTTATGATAGTAGATAATTTTTAATTAATAAATAAGTTAGATAGGTCAAAATAAATTTAGCTCTTAATAAATTTATACACTATAAAATAATATATAAATGTGTATACACACAATATATTATGTAATTAAGTTAAATATTTAGAAGACATATATTTTGATAACTCAATCGTAAAAACATATCACTATGATAACATAAATGTAGTATTTACATTCCTTGTGATATTGTAATAATAGCAAAAAAGTATTTCCTACAATTTTGTCTTCTTAGTCTAAAGCTTTTGTTCATTTCTACGCATATATGGGTCAATTTTGTCTTTTTAGTCTTTAAAAAATTTTCATGTTTTTTTTAGTTCTTTTTAGCCAAATATAATGGGTAGAAAGGTAAATTGCTTACTTTTATTAGGCGAACTTAACATTTTTTATAACCAAGAGTATTAGGTGTAATTTTTCAAACTACGGGAGATTTATGTGTAATTATATCAAACCTTAGGGGAGGAGAATATAATAATTCCTAAAATATATACCCATAAGGCTATATATATTTTGGTTGAAGAATTTGAATTTGGCAGGATAATTTAAGAAATGAATTCATATCAAAAAAATTTGAAATCCATCTACGTTTCAAAAAACATAGTTTAGCTTTATACTTTCAAATATAGAGAAAATAAAAATATATAGGGATCATCGATACACTAATACATCCAATTTCCCACCAAAGTTGCGTTGCAAACAGACCAATATTTAGTAGAACAATCATACGATGTGCATTGAGTGAGGACGTACATATATATATATATATATATGAAAAAAATATAATTTTGGTCCATTATGTTAGGGGCGATGTCATTCCTGGTCCATATCCTTTTTAAAATAATAATTTAGTACAGTAATTTATGAAGTATGATAATTTTAGTTCAAATTGCTCTAATTTCACCAAAATCGCCCACATGCCCCTCACGTGACAACCAAAAATTGAGGCTTTCTGCCAGGCCTTTCCGATCACATGCACGTGGAAAAAAATATGGGGACAAACATGACATGGCAAAGGCCACGTGTGTGACTAATACACATCACGTTGCCAACTCACCGTCCACGCCACATCAGCGTCCTTTGGAGGAAAATTAAACAACACGTGAATATCACGTGTTGTCTTCCTCCATTACAACCACAGAAAAAAAAAAAAAAAAAAATTGAAGTCAACTCCCCTTTTTGTTCTGTGAAATAGAAAACCCTAATTTGGTGAGAGAGGGCTATTATGCGAAATCGAAATTCCTAACCTGCAACAGAGTGAACCCGTCAAAGCTGGAGTGGTTTTCTAGGAAAATGGTGATGATTCGAGCAGAAAGACATTTAAATATGCCCTCTCCCACCTACCATAAGGAAAAAAAAAAAAAAACTTTCATGTATTGCTTTTTGTGGTTCATTCTTATTTTGTGTTCTGATAATGTATGTTGTTTCTATATATGTTGGGTATATTTTTTTTTAAAAGAGGATGGTTGTTTGTTTAATGCCTTGTTCCCCCCCCCCCCCCCCCCCGCCTTACGAATATATAAATTGGGGGCCAATTATAGAGCCCCAGTGCCGTTTAAAATTCCCTCCAAATCGAAATTGTTGATGTGGGCATGGGCGATGAGGGTATTAGTCACACACGTGGCCTTTGCCACGTCATGTTTGGCCCCATTTTTTTGTTTTCACGTGGGCATACTACAAAAAATATGACATTTGATCATGGCTAATTGTCATGATTAATACTAAATAACCGTAGCGAATAATCATTGACCACGGCCATGCAACGGTTGTCGATCGTGGTTTTTGTGAGGGTGACGAAAATATTTGCGATGGCTAAAAGCCATGGTGAATGTTTTTACCATGGCTAAAAGCCGTGGCAAATAAGTTTTTCATGGTGGAAAAACTAATTTTTGCATCGTTTTTATTTAACCGTAGTTAATAATAGTTATTTACCATGATTTTTAGCCATGGTCATTAAATATGTAGCTAATATTAATTTTTTTTCTAGTGGCATGGGTGATCGAAAAGGGCATAAAGCCCCAATGTTTTGTTGTCACGTGAGGGGCATGTGGGGGATTTTCGCGAAATTAGGGCAATTTAAACTAAAATTGTTATATTTCATAAATTATTGTACTAAATTGCTATTTTGGAAAGGGCCTGGACCAAGAATGCTACCGCCTCTAATATAATGGACCAAAATTGCATTTTTTTTCCATATATATATATATATGTATGTAAGTATTACATGTACTTTGTTTGCCATGCAAATACATGCACATACATATATTAGGCCTTGTTTGGGTTCAAAGATTTGAATTTGAGAAAAGGATTTCAATTCACTTCATATCAAATTAATTTGAAATCTATTAATATTCAACAAAATATAGTTTAAAAATAGAGTTGAAGAATTTCAAATATTTTGAATTCAAAATGATCCTTAAATTCGGAGAACTTATTATTAGGGATTTGAAATTCATAGTTTTAAATTAATCATCCAAATATAGTCGTACAGTAGAACCTCTATAAATTAATACTCGATAAATGAATATTTTTTCTAAAATAATAATTTTTCTTGGTCCCAACTTGGGCCCAAGGTCTAAATTAATAATTTCGATAAATTAATAAGATAATAATTTTTCGGAAGACCGTCATATAAATTTATGATCCATTTAATATTATAAATTAATAATTCTATAAAATTACAAATATAACTAGGACAACTTAGTAAAAATATGATTTTTATTGTTGTTTGTTTCTTTTTAAAATTTAAGTCTAGTTGATTACATCTCTAACTTTCCTTACTATATCCAAAGCTCTAGTGTTGCATTCTCATACTACAACAAAAATTTATGAAGAGTTGTTGCCTTTATAAGTGCTTCCTTCTGCGTAATTGATTGCATGAAAAATGTATATACTTTATCATGAAGAACAATGTAGGTTCGTTGAATAAAAAAAAAATCTTTAAATTAATAAATTATTAATTTATCAATTAATTATTGTCTCTTTAAATTAATAAATTAATAAAATTACATAGTCCCGACATTCTTAATTTATAAAGATTTTAATGTATATAGTTTAGACCTCTCCATGCAAAAATCAATTTTAACCCAAAGAAATATTTTAGTCCAAACCAAGTTTGGCCAGACCTGAATCAATTATATAACAAGTGTAATACATTTTCTGATGATTGATGTACAATTAAAAAAAAAGTGACCAATTACATAACAAGTGTATCATACTTTTAATATAATCTGATTTGAGCAAAAATTTCACATTAACCACAACATTTTCCAACCCAGTGCATGCAAATTAACTCTCCTCCACCTATGTATAGGGACATTGGATCGACAAGAGTGTCTGAACCCACGAGTTTTACCTTCTTACAATCTCATAAATTTTAATCGAATTTTCTATCCCAAAATTTATTATATTTTTATTTTATTTAGATACACGCGATGTATACAAAAATTAAACTGTCTGTTTTTTAATTATTTATGTTTGAACGTGCATATATCAAATAAATTATGAAAAAAAATAGAATTCAATACTGCAAAAAAAAAAAAAAAACATGAAAAAGCACCAACAGACTTAATTTGCAAGAATTAGGAGATGACAATGTTAGAGAGAGAGAGAGAGCTGAACCTACATTTATCGATACATCACAACGAGGACCGAGGAGAAATCTATGTGGATCGGCTACACGAGCTGCACGTGGACCACCATTTCAGCAGCGAAACAAATCGCTCCACGTGTCACAACTCTACATCTGAATCCACCTGGCTAATTGCGTGGGATTGACTACTCCCGGGATGTGGGCCCCGTCGCTGATCCTCAGCAGCTGTGCCACCTCAGCGTAGCCCTGCGGCTTCGACTTCCCACTCGACTCGCCTTCCGTACATGATTGGCTATGACTCAGGCTCAGCCTACTTCTCTTCGACTCAGCTGAGCTCACCGGCACAGCCCCGGCTCGAGCCGGGTCAAACTTCTGCCCGAACAGCGTGCCCTTAGTTAAAAACTCGTAAGCCATGTAACCAGCTAAAAGCCGGTTAGACGACGGCGCCTGCTGCTCGGCTCCTTTACACGACGTCGTAGCTGGCTTCGCCCCACTAACGGCACGACTGACGGCCATTGGCGGAACTAACGGCTTTGACAACGTGGAGGAATAAACGGCGTCCATCTCTTTCCGCTTCCTTGACGCCCCTGGCGTCACTAATCTGCGCGGTTGGTAATTCATCCTGGCCATCGATTTTATTTCAGAAAATAAAAAAGTAAAATTGGACGCCACATCAGCAAAAGGACAAAAACGTCATTCAGTGAAAACGACAGAAAATTAAATTTAATTAAACTGCAAAAACGGTTTTTTTTAAAAAAAAAAAAACAGTGAAAAGCGTAAATTTGAGGAATCAGAGGCGCAACCAGAGCTGAAAAATATTCAATTTCCACCCAAAAAATTCAAAAAAAAAAAAAAAGGAGTAGGATTTTATTAATATAAGGCGTAGAGAATTATTAGAATCCAAGAGAAATTTTACTGAACGGATGCGGAATGGGATTATCAGAAAATTATACATCTCCGGGCGGCGGATCTGGAGCGGAGGGCGGCGACTTGGCCGTGCGCGGTGGCAGAGAGAGAGAGAGAGATTGCTGCAGACGAGAGGAATGAGATTTTATAGAGAGAGAGATTAAGAAAGGAGTAGTGGGGAAGGGTGCATTGTGGATTTTATAGCACGTGCCGATGTTTATTGCCCTCTGTTTCTTGAGTTATTTACTGAACTGCCATTGGATAACGTTTTGCACCACCTGTTCAGTTATCTAGGGACTAATGAGATAGCTATAATGCCCTCTCAGGATCAAGGACAGCTTAAGGTTGCATAATTAATTTCCGATAATTCACTACGAAAAATTTAATTTTAGAAATAATTACTTTTTCAAGAATTAATTATTGTTAAATTTATAATTTTATGATTGGTTATAAAAATGTGTATTGTAACTAACTTTTAAAACTATTAATTTAAAGTTAATGAATGAATTAAAAAGTTATTTGATGCACATTTGGCTTGACGATTGAGCAGGCAAACTCGATTTCGACTACAAATGCATTTTTGTATCGCTTGTTGGTATATATTGTATATATTGTATTTTAATATTTAAATTATAATATATGCTATTTCATGTTTCTTCCATCGATGTTGAGGTTAGTTTCTTCTTAATTACATCTTTCCACTACTACATCATATTCATACATTTATACTCATTTTCTAGCCATTTATTCCCACCATTTCCTGTAACCTATAATATTAGTGTCCACTAATTTACATTAAAATAGTGGATGATTTCTACACTTGGCACCATTCTATCTTGTTCATATACATGCACGTATACAATATTTCTACATACAAATTTCCTATAAGAGAGAGTTATATTAGTTGAGGGAAGGTGTTCCTTTGATGGAGTTTTGGACTTTATAACTTGTTCAGAGTGTGTCAGAGTCATCTCAATGTTGTCGGACTGTTATATTCTGGATGGGATAAATCAAGAGTCATACTGCTGGACTAGTGATAATATTTTACTGTAGTACCTTGAATCTCCTTAAAGAGAGCGAGATATTCGCACCTCAGCCTCAAAATATTTTGTTTCTTTTTTTTAATTGTAATTGTTATTTCTACAACACTTGTCCCTTTTCAAAAAATATTTTTAGTATTAAATTCCATCAGAACCACATTTCGATAAAAAGTTATACTTTGTAGCTTGAATTCCATCTAATTAATTTTCATCTAATTACACATTATGCCTATTAAGTAACTTTTAATTTTTTTAACCTTAAAAATGAGGTTAGTTATGAAATTGGCTACAATCTTCATTTCTATAATCGATTATGAAATTGTGAACCCATACATCATAATCCCTTCTCTAAAACCAAATAACCAATTAACACATAATGAGTTATTATATAATCAAATATGCAATTGTTGAGCCAAATCAGGCCTTAAACGGTCGTAATGGATAATTAGATAAAAATTAATTATTATATGATTAAAGCTACAAAATATAACTTTTCCAAAATACGATTTTGATAAAATTTAATTTTAAAAGCAATTATTTAAAAGGGGGTCGAACATCATTACAAATTTTCTACACTTGCTTTTGCCTTAGAGCAACATTTGATACTCTTTCTAATTATGGATTATTAAATCAATGCGCGGTGGTCTACTTTAATATTATTTAATTGTGACTGAAAACTTATATGATTTTATTTGGTAATATCAACATCTCATTTAATACTACTAAGAATTTTTTGTAAAAATAAATAAATGTGGTGCGAGAAGAGAAGAACGAATAAAGTCCAAAAAAAAAAAGAAAAAAACGTAATGTGAAATGAGAGAGAAAATAAATTCTGATTGTAGATTTATTAAAAATATGAAAGTTTGTGATAAAAAGAAATGTGGAGTGGAATAGTTGATTGAGAAAAAAAAAATATAACTATGAAATTATTAAAAGACATTGAAATTACTATTCTGATAAAAAAAAAATGGATTAAATGTAATTTGTCCCCCTGTGTTAACCAAAAAAAGCAATTATCCCCTGTGAAAAAATAATTAGCAATTTACCCCCTTGTGTTATTCAAAATGCAGCAAACAACCCCCTCATAGGGGGTTTTTTGCTCCATTTTTAGGGAGTTTTTTGCTCCATTTTTTAAAACACAGGGGGTAAATTGCTATTTATTTTTTCACAGGGAGATTTTTGCACATTTTGCATATCACAAGGGGGTTAATTGTATTTTTCCCTAAAAAAAATTGATGGGAAGAAATGAATTTAAAAACATATTTGGGTATTCAAAAATTGGTACGGCAAAAGAATTTTTTTTTATAATATTATAAATAAATATATACATATTATTATATGATGCAAAGTAATATAAAATTGACGTAGTTTTGTTGTTGTATGATATGAGATGTCAATTCACAATGTTATAGTAACTTAATTTGATAGTGGCACGAATAATATCTCGGGTCTGGAAGGACAACTACGCTAAAATTAATTAATTGTTCCAAATCCAACTATGATTAGAGCTCTTTTTGGAGTTTAAGAAGCCTATTTCTGGAAAATATTTTCCTCTTAAAACCCTTGCCCGCATATCATCAGGTTTGTTAATCAGTCCCCAAGCCAGTTTTAGTGTATTAGCTTCATTAAGCGTTTTAAGATTGTGGATACTCAAACCCCCCACCTCCTTTGGCTGGCAAACTTGATCCCATTTAATCAACCCCTTTTTATTTGTTTCAGTACTTGCATTCCACAAGAATTTCCTATAAATGTTTACAATATTATGTTATATTGTACTTGATAATTGGAGAGAAATCATAGCATATTGTGGTATGCTATTAAAGGCGTGCTTAATAAGTGCGATTCTTCCCGCATATGGGAGAAATTTATTATACCAGCAAGAGATTTTGGATTGGATTTTATCAAGAATGTAGGAAAACTCTGGCTTATTAATTCTTCCTGTCATCAATGGGAGGCCTATATTTCTCATTTGCAGTAGCTCTTCTCAATTTCAAGGTTCTGAAAATGTCTATTTGCCTTAATTTAGGAGTATTTGGGGAGAATCTAATCTAGATTTTTCCCAACAGATTGTTTGTCTTGCATCAAAAGCAAATTCATCAAGACATTTTTAGTGTTGATTGTACTTTTATGATTTGCTTTTATGAACAAAATTCAATCGTCGGCAAAGTTTTAGATGGGGATTGTTGGACCTTTTGTGCTAGAAACTTGTCTGGATATGTTTGGGGTTTGTGTTCCGGCAGTGGGGTTGGGTGGTAGCTTGGCTTTATTATGGCGGAAAGATGTTGATGTACGTTTGAGATCTTTTTCAAGACATCATATTGATGTTGACGTGTGTATGTCGGTGAATGTGGCAAATTGGAGGTTCACGGGTATCTACGAGGAGCCGGATACGAACCATCGTAGAGAGGTTTGGGACTTACTGACTCGATTGGGTGATCAGACCGATACTCCATGGCTTTGCGCGGGGGATTTTAATGAAATCCTGACTCAGAGTGAAAAGACGGGGGAAATAATCCCGGTGGCAGATTGATGAGTTTAGGACAACTTTGGTCAATAGTGGACTCAGTGACTTGGGGTTTTGTGGAGTCAAATATACATGGTGTAATCGTAGGCAGGCTCCGGATACGGTGTGGGCAAGACTGGATTGTGCTTGTGGTAACCTTGGTTGGTGGTCACGGTTCCCTTTGACAGAGGTTTTTCATTATCCATCGCTGCACTCTGATCATGCTTTACTATTTATTCAATGGGACCCAGGGGGAGGAAACAGAAGTTCCAATTCAGGTTCGAGGTAAAGTGGCTGTTGGAGGAGGGATGTAGTACTATTGTGCAAGAGGCATGGGATAGTGTGCAGGAAAATGATCCCAATGGCAGATTGTGGAAGAAGATCCAAGCGTGTCAACTGAGGTTATTGCAGTGGGATCCGGAGGTGGTTAGGAAAACGGGAAGGTAGATTAAGGAGTTGGGGGAGCAATATAACAGACTGGAAAAAGGGGGTTATAGGAGAGAGGGAGCATAGGGCTATGGCTAGTGTTCGGGAACAGATTGAGGGCTACTACTCGAGGGAGAGGGTGAAGTGGCAACAGCGTAGTAAGGTTCATTGGTTAGCAGACAGGGATAGTAATATAAGGTACTTTCATGCTAGAGCGTCTACACGACACAGGCGTAACTCTCTTGGACGACTGAGGGATGAGGAAGGTGTGTGGAGAAGAGTGAGTCGGACATTCAGGGTACCCTCCAGCGGTATTTTTGGTCTATCTTTGCGTCCATTGGATTCTCAGATACATGAGGTACTACAGTCTGCACAGCAGCGGGTCACTACTGAGATGAACCAGGCCCTTTCAATTCCATTCGACGCAACTGAGGTCAATAATGCAGTCTTCGGTATGTTTCCTTACAATTCTCCTGGTCCCGATGGTATGCCCCCCTTAATTTTTCAGAAATTCTGGCATATAGTTGGTAACGATGTTGTGTGTTCTGTTCTTCGTATTCTTAATGATTGTGTTTTGTTGCATAAATCCAACTATACTCATATTGTGTTAGTCCCTAAATGCGAGTCCCCTGAAACTGTGTCTCATCTTCGTCCTATTAGTCTTTATAATGTCATTGTTAAGATTACTTCAAAATGTGTGGCTAATCGACTTAGATTGTATATGGATTCCATTGTCTCCCCTACCCAATCTGCTTTCATTCTGGGTAGGCTGATTACTGATAATGTAATGCTTGCTTTTGAACTGAATCACCATCTTCGTATGTCCACCTGTTCTAGTCGAGGCTATGTGGCTTTAAAACTTGATATGAGCAAGGCTTATGATAAAGTTGAGTGGTCGTTTCTTCGTGGTGTCTTGCTTAGATTAGGTTTTAATCATCGGTTTATGGAGCTAATTATGTTGTTGGTTACTTCGGTATCTTATTCATTAACTTTGAATGGTAACCAGTTTGGTTTTTTTAAGCCGGAGAAAGGCATCCGTCAGGGTGACCCACTGTCGCCATATCTGTTCATACTTTGCACGGAGGCTTTCTCAAGCCTTATCCAGGACTCGGAACGACGAGGGCGTATTGCTGGTGTCACATTGGCTAGTCAGGCCCCTCGGATCTCACATATTCTGTTTGCGGATGATACTTTACTGTTTTGTGAGGCGAGTTCGGATGAACTTGAGGAAGTACGGAGTATCCTTAGGAAGTATGTACGGGCGTCGGGGCAGGAGGTAAATCTTGGTAAGTCTACGATGGTGGTCAGTGGGGGTTTGTCGGAGGTGATCCGAAGCTTCTTAGGGGCGGTTATGGGTGTTAGGTTGGTGAGGGCACATGATAAATATTTGAGGTTGCCGGCGGTGGGGGAGAGGTCGAGAGGTGCTGTGTTTAGAGGGGTTATAGATAGGTTTTGGGAAAGGACTAGTGGGTGGAACAGTAAGATGTTATCTGAAGCAGGGAAGGGAGTGTTGATTAAGGCGGTGTTGCAGGCGTTACCAACATACTTGATGTCTTGTTTTCGTCTTCCGGTGGGCTTGCTGCGTCGTTTGGAGGTATGATAGCTGACTTTTGGTGGGATAATAGGGGGATAAAAGGGTGCATTGGGTGGCTTGGAGAAGGATGTGTCGGCCTACGAGGGAGGGGGGGTTGGGTTTCGGGATTTGAGGGAGTTTAACACGGCACTTCTTGCAAAACAGGGGTGGAGGATTGTTTCACAGTCGAATTCGTTGCTTAGTAGGGTATTGAAGGCTAAATACTTCCGCACCGGGTCCTTTTTGGAATGCGGCTGTGGGGTGCCGACCCTCTCTTACGTGGAGAGGTATCATGGGGGCTAGAGGGCTGTTGGAAGAGGGGTGCGAGGTGGGAGAGGGGGGTGTTGTGAGGTGGAGACTGCTAAGAAGGGGACAATTTACGGTGAGGAGTGCATTTGAGCATGCGTTGTTGATGAGAGAAAAAAGACTTTTCGTCCACATCTGGGGGAAGTTTACATTTATCACGGGATCGTGGTTCTTTGTGGACATCTTTGTGGCAGGTTCGGGTGCCCCCAAAGATTCGGGTGTTCATGTGGAAGTTGTGTAATGAGGCGCTGCCCACATTAATAAATTTGGCAAGGTGGGTGGAGGGTGTTGATGTTGGTTGCGTGGTGTGTGGGGAGGGGGGGATTGAGAGTTTGAAACATATCATGTTAGAAGGTACTTTTGCAAGACAACTCTGGGCTATTTCTTTTATCCCTTGGAGTATTGTTTCTGTTTGGCCGACAGATGCAGCTGGTTGGGTGCATTCAATTTTGCAGCAGACTGATGAGGCGGATCGGCGGAGGTTTTTTGGTTTTTGTTGGGGAGTATGGAATCACCGGTGCAAGAAATTGATGGAGAATCAGTCTGGTGAGCCGATGATGGTGGTGAGTGGAGTTGAACAATTGTTAACAGAATATTCTCATGTGGTAAACAGATTGCGGGCGAGGAGATGAGGATGGTGTTGTTCTGCTGCTTATGTTGAGTCAGTTTGCCTGTAGTGGTTTTTAATTGAGCACGGTTATCTTTTTCTTGAGTGTGCTTGTTTATTCCTTTTGTTTCTTTTGCTGGCTGGGGTTGTTAAGTCTGTGCCTAATCAGCTTGTTTATTTCGTTGTTTTGGTAGTAGTTTAGGTCTGGTTTTTTAAATACTGTGTAAGCACGTTGGGTGTTTTTCACATGTTGGTATTTTATATTTTCATCGCTTAAAAAAAAAAAAAAAAGATATCCCTTGAATATTACGTAGAGACATATTATATAAAATTTTCCTTATTAGCATATCCATGTACATAATAAAAATATAGGGTGATAGAGGATTACCTTGCCTAAGACCCCTACTGGGCATGCAATGGTGGTGAGTGGAGTTGAACAATTGTTAACAGAATATTCTCATGTGGTAAACAGATTGCGGGCGAGGAGATGAGGATGGTGTTGTTCTGCTGCTTATGTTGAGTCAGTTTGCCTGTAGTGGTTTTAATTGAGCACGGTTATCTTTTTCTTGAGTGTGCTTGTTTATTCCTTTTGTTTCTTTTGCTGGCTGGGGTTGTTAAGTCTGTGCCTAATCAGCTTGTTTATTTCGTTGTTTTGGTAGTAGTTTAGGTCTGGTTTTTTAAATACTGTGTAAGCACGTTGGGTGTTTTTCACATGTTGGTATTTTATATTTTCATCGCTTAAAAAAAAAAAAAAAAAAGATATCCCTTGAATATTACGTAGAGACATATTATATAAAATTTTCCTTATTAGCATATCCATGTACATAATAAAAATATAGGGTGATAGAGGATTACCTTGCCTAAGACCCCTACTGGGCATGCAATTATTTGAGATGATACCCTTAATATTAAGATTATAAGACACTGTTTTAATACAAATTATTATGTTTTCAATAAATTGTGCAGGAAAGTTATATAGGAGGTAGGTGGGGTGGCAGGCCACTTGAGACTGGAAGTGCTAGCACTCCGTAGTGAACCTCTCTGTCCCTCTCACGTTCTTAACTGACTTTGACTATCACCTTTGGGGAGAGTGGTAGATTAATGAACAAATGTGGAACCGTATGATATGGCTGGATCAGGAACTTATGTTGTCTCAGTGTTAGCATGTTGCTTCTCAACCTTATATGTGCTTGGTTGGCACATTTTCTTCTACCCCTGCCTGTTGTTCTATTGGGGTCTCTTGTTGGTGTCAATTTGAACTCAAATTATTGTAAGGTGAGTCAGGTTTAGAGGGCCATTGCTCCTATTGCGGGATAAGCTCATTACCAATGCAGTTGCGTGAGTCAGAGGGCTGCTTAGTGGTGGTTTTGTCTGGTAGTTGGCCGTTACCGATGGATGAGTTTGGAAGTTGGGCATTTGTGGCATTGTGTTGGGAATTTGAGGCACTGAGTTAGGCATAGTTGGGCTTGGGATATCGGTGAGTTGCGACTGTGATATCTGGGATGGGGGTGACGGAGGTAAGATCAATGCCGAGGGGGGCGGGGGGTTCTGGTTGTTCATGTTCTGTTCGTTGAAGTTGTGGTGATTCATTGGAGTAGGCACCATCTTTTGGCAAGGACACACCATAAGCTTTTGTGGATTATGTATGAGCATTTATTCTATATTTTTGTCCTTTTATATTTTTACTGTTAGGCCTTTTCGAAATTTTACTTTTTTTTTTCCAACCATGGTTGAGACATTTTCCAAGTTTCCATGCGTAGGTAGGTTAAGGTCTGTGGTTGAGTCACCTTGTAAACTGTGGTTAGAATCAACTGAGTTTAGTGAGCTTACCTTGGTTCAACGAGAGGTATATCCTTGGGACAGGTTTTTCCTCCGCCAGTTGTATTGAGATGCCGCGATTGGATGCTGATTTGGCTTCTGTAAACCTCTTTGGATTGTCCACGTGGTCGCTTTCTCCATTATCAATTAGGGTTGACGTTATCAGATGAAGGTGTGACTCTTCGGTTGCTTGTCCCACCGACTTAGTTATCATCATTTCCCCTCCTCCTTCAGAGCCATCATTTCTTCTTTTCCTTGAGACTCCAAAATCTCTTCACTTTTTCCTTTTGTAACCATCGATGCTTGTAATGAGTGCTCCTTCACTCTTGTATATGTTAATTTATCTTTTACAATCCAAATTTTTTGATTTATTCTCTATTGGGTGCTAGTTGGTTACGTGACTTGCTCGTAATTGCTGTCAATCTGTTGCTTGGAAGAGTTCACTTGACCAATGGGATTTTGGCTTTGATTTTGATTTTGGTAGTTGAATCCTTGACGCCTTGACCGAGTATGAATGATGTTGCATTTATTCCGCTGTTCTGGTTCTCTGTCTTTCTTTCTTTGGGATTAATGTGATCTTTTACTTTCATTGCATGTTGTTGTGCCTCTTGTTGTTGAATTTGTGTACAACCACTTGAGAAGTGTCCAATTCGTCCGCAGCTGAAACAGAAGGCTGCTTTCAATTCATAACAAATATGTTGTTTTCTATTTCCTATTATGATGTATGGAGGAAATGCTTTTGTAGTGTCTATTTTTATACATAAATCTTGCATAATGTCCTCTATCACAATTGCTTGTGTGAACATCTATTTTTATAGGTTTGCCTATCAATTTTGCTATATCAAAACGAGTATTAAAATTATAGCATTCTATAGGAAGCTCTGGCATCTGTATCCATGTAGCCATCTTGTTTGAACAAGCTGAAGAAGGTGTAAATTTTGGCCTCCACTGTTGCACGCTAAATACTTATTTTGAAAAAACCACGGTCCTCCCACCAGTTCTACGAAGTAATCCTTTGGATTTTGCATTTTAATCACATAAAATCCTTGTCCCAGATCTGTGAGGGCATATTATCTTGTGTTCTCCAGATTCATTTCAGAGAAGATCCAAGTTAGGAATTGATTTTTGGATACTCAATGTTTGAAGGATCAAGGCTTTTTTCCAGGGTCTTCGCAATTCTTCCAGTTGTTGACGGGAGGGATTAAGATGAGGGATGTCCTGACTTGTTTGTTCTGGTAACTCTGGGGAGAACTCCTGTATCTGCTCAACAAAATTATGAAGCCAGGTATGAAAGTATATATGCTGTGAAGATTGTATAAGTTTGCTTTTATATGTGGAAGTAGATGACGAGATCCGGTGTACATATTGGCGATCAGTAGTATGTATGTTTGGTATACTGAAACTTGTGCTAATTTTTCCAGGCATGGAAGGCTGTGGAAGTGATTCTGATAATGTTCAATTTTGGCCCAGTGGATCGAGAGGCTTCTTTGCCTTGGTTGCAGAACTGATCTCTTCAGGTTTAGTTACTGATGAGATGCTCGGAAAAATGTGTGGTGGTTTAGGAGGGACAAAGGGGTATGGGGATATCCAGAGGAGAGAAAGCATTTTCCTTTAGAGAGAAAACTTACTTGTAACTTTGAAGTGACTTTATTCCCCTGCTTCTAATTAACATTAACTACTATAATATTGCAATCTAACTATTTTATTATTATAGTCCACACCAATTTTTGTGTTGACAAAAATAAATTACAAGACAAGAAATAATATGGATAAATGGGATTTATATATACTATTATAAAGAGAAGGGGTGTTACAGATACAAAGAGGTGGTATTTACCAAAATTCCCTCAAAATTAAGTGGTATTTACCCTCTCTTTTTCAGCCATAAAGTTTGAACTCCCTTCAACCACCCACATCTATGTAAATCTCAACTGTAATTTCTCATCCTACTAACTCTTTAGTGAGAAGTTGGAGAACTCATCTTCCAGCAAAAGCACGAAACAATTGGAAATTTCATTGTGCCCTAACTGAATTCTCTGGCCTCTCCTACACCCACAAAGTGTTTGAGCAAATTCTCCACCCAAATATTTACTCTTGAAACGCCTTATTCTCTTTGGGGGTTATCGTGTACAATTGGTTAATGCTCATGTTTTTTCCGTAGGGAGCTCTCGCCGTTTGACTACGCAAAATAAGAATATTGAGGTTATGGATCAGTTGGTGTTGCAGGGAAATCTAATTATAATAGGATTGTTAAGTATTTCCGATCATAGGTAAATTCTCATGTGTTGCATTTAGGAGTAGAATGAAGTGTCCTATGTGCTTTAGTTTCCTTTTTCCTTGAGTTCTTTTATGGCTATCAAAAGCTTATTGTGTTGGTAGTTATTATTGTTGTTTCATGGATGTATTAATATGAGAATGGCTAGAGTATGAAAAATCAAACTTGGTATTCATGTTTTCCTTCAACATAAATTAACTTACTTCCTCTATATGACTGTCTGCCTGAGGAAGACTTTCATATGCTTGGCCTTGAGATACAAATTAGTTTCTCTGATCCTTCCTATTGGACCTGGAACTAACGCAAATTGCCATATTAGGCATAAATATTAGTAATATGCGTCATAATTTTTTTAGGGTAAATTACAGTTAGCTCCCCTGAGGTTTGACATAATTACAAATACCCTTTCATTGTTTGAAAAATTACAAATACCCCCCTAAGGTTTGTAACCGTATAACATATAATCCATTTTTATGGGTAAACTGATCAAAATGCCCTTATGCACTAAATTATTTTTTATTTAATTCTTAAAACTTTTTGTACTACAATGCGTAGGGATAGGTTTTTTAAATTTTTTACTCAGAGGAGGAATAATGCAATTTGCCTCGGCTGATTTTTCTCCAATTTTAATAAAAAAAAAATTAAGGGCAAAATGGTCAAATCAGGCCTTTGGTTAAAAATTACAAACTTAGGGGGGTATTTGTAATTTTTCAAACAACGAGTGAGTATTTATAATTATGTCATACTTCAAGGGAGGTAGATATAATTTACCCCTTTTTTTTATGTTACCTTTTCCATTTTACCGTTATGGCCATCTTATTTTTCTGCCTCACACCAATTTACTCCATTACAATTTTTTTTTTGTGTTTTGCCACTAAGTGGTTGCCAGTTGATTGTCTTGATGATTAACTTCAACAAGTTATTTGTTTAGATGGTTAACAAGGAACATGAAGAAGAGGACGATGATCTCGATTTTAGAACGCTCGAAAGTAGCTTTGTAAGTGTAACATTTGATATTTTGTTATGAAACCATTATTTCTTCTGAAAGTGTCTGATTATTACATACATGTCTCTACCAGTTCTTATGATTAAATTATGATATTTAGTCCACGGATGCATGCTCTTTATCATAAATTGCCTAGAATTACCTTATTCTTTGCAAGCAATTGGTCTTTGTTTAGTGTCCCCTCCTTGCATGATATGGAATTCTCCCTTTTCCCAATATGGGTAGTTGGCTTCCCATCGATTAATTAACTATTCTCTCTTCTTGCAACATGTTTTAGTTATTCTATTCTCTCCATCTCTGTAATTAGATCTAGAGACTGAAACTACTGCTTTGGAGTGGTTTCATCGTCGCATTTTGTTAATGTTAGAAAGTAACTTGATCCATGAATCTCAATTATATAGTTCACCTTGATGATGATTTTACTTATATTTGACCTTGATGATGAATTTAATTATATGAATATGTATAATTGTATTATTTGATTTTTTTTTTGGTTGAAAGTGTACTCTATTTATTTTCTTATTAATACCTCATAATGATATTTTACAACTTTGATGTCTATAATAAATATTAATTATAATTGGATAGTATATGTTGACGTCAAAATATTTTGGAATAAATTATCAATTAAAACCCAAATAAATCGGCTAACAATTGGGTTCCAAGATAAAAGTCCATAATAAATTTGGGCTCGTCATGAAGAAATTAAATTCATAAGCCCATATTAAATTTGGGTCTTATGTATTTTTATTGGTCAATCCAAAATAAATATAAATTCATTATTTTGGGTTGGTTAAATCGGGCCAGGTATATGTCCAAAAATGCAGTCCATCAGAAGACTAGTCCATGTCAAAGCCCACGATAATAAAACCCAATGGAAGAGCCCAAGCTGCTAAAGCCCAACTCATGCCTATAAATAGGGTTTCAACCTCACAAAAAGGATACATACAAAAAACACAAGCAAAATCCAGCAAGAGCAAGTCCAAAACTTTCTCCGACGACGAAGCTCTGCAGCTACAAGGTTTTGATACGAAATTTCAAAGTACTACGTGATCGCCTTCTACAAATCAAGAGGGAGATTACACATCCGATTCAAGAACAAGTTTCAAGCCCTTGAATCCACATTCGTAGAGAAGAATCAGGGAGTTACTTAAAATTCAAAGATTGTAAACCACTTTATATTCAAATTAATATATCATTTGGTCCATATTTTTCTTGTCGTGTAATTATTTTTTGCAGGCACGAAATTTGTGTGAACAGTATAATCTAATTATATTAATATTTACAGTTGCCTTATTTGTTTTTTTTTTTTTTTTGTTGAAAATGCAGTCTATTTACTTTCTGACTAGTTTCCCATAACGATATTTTACAACCTAATGTCTATTTTAAACAATAATTATAATTGGAATAGTATGTTAATATTTGTGCTTCTGTATATATATCCATTTTTAATTATATATATATATATATATTATATCTGTACACATTTTCAACAATAATGTGAAAGTGTATTTTGTTAATTGGTTTATATTATTAATCTATGTCATTATATCAGGTATACTACTGTTGAAAGTTGTAGGTGAGTTTTATCATCTTCCAAGATGCCGCAACTATCATTAACCTGAGAGTTGGAGGAGCAGTAACCGTGTATCACCAATGGAAAAGGAACACATAGTTGGAACAAATCATAGGCTTGCGCTTGTATTCTATATTTTTGTTTAATTTTGATTGTACGAAGTGATAAAAGAAGAGATGAATCTATATTATTGATTAATGATGATTCCACCTCTATTTATAGTGATGGAATTTAAGGATAACTACACCTATAGAAGAGACCTACTTGAAGTAAAACTACACCTATAGAAGAGACCTACTTTAAGTAAAATAGGAAAAGATAAGAACAAATTTAAATATTCTAACACTCCCCCTCAAGCTGGAGCAAATATATCAATCATGCCCAGCTGTTACACATAATATTAAATTGTTTTGTTCCTAAAGCCTTGGTAAAAACATCTGCTCTTTGCTCTGAAGAAGGAGTAAAGGGAGTGCAAATTTTCTGACTCATGACAGCCTCACGAATGAAGTGACAATCAACCTCAATATGCTTTGTCCTCTCATGGAAAATAGGATTACTGGCAATATGAATAGCTGCTTGATTGTCACAGTGCATAGGTACAGGATCATTGTTCGTAAAACCTAACTCTTTCAAAAGATTCTTTAACCACAAAACTTCACTAGTGGTGTGAGCCATAGCCCGATATTCAGCTTCTGCGCTTGACCTAGCAACTGTAGTTTGTTTTTTGCTACGCCAAGTCACAAGGTTCCCACCAACATAGGTGCAATATCCAGAAGTAGATTTTCTATCATCCTTCGACCCTGCATAGTCTGCATCAGAATAGGCTTCTATCTTTGTGTGTCCATGCTGTTGGAAGAATAATCCTTTTCCCGGGGATGCCTTTATATATTTCAAGATCCTTAGAACAGCTTCCCAATGAACTGATCGTGGCTTATCCATAAACTGACTAACTAGGCCAACTGCAAAGGAGATATCAGGTCTAGTTACGGTTAAGTAGATTAGCTTGCCAACAAGTCTTCTATACTTTGCCTTGTCCTCCAAATAGTTACTATCATCATTCCAAAAATCAGGATTAAATTCCATAGGAGTGTCCACCGGTTTTAGTGCCGAGTAAACCTGCTTTCTGAAGGAGATCACAGGCATATTTTCTCTGAGATAGAGAGATCCCATGCTTGCTATGAGCAATTTCAATCCCCAAAAAATACTTCGGCCTCCCAAATCTTTAGTGACGAAGTGCTTCCTTAGGTATGTCTTGGCTTCTTCTATCCCGGAAACATCACTACCGGTGATTAAGATATCATCAACATAGACTGCTAGAATAACCGTACCTGATTCCTTAATTCGAACAAAGACTGAATGATCTGCTTGGCACCGTGAAAATCCAAACTCACCAATAATAGTACTGAATTTATCAAACCATGCCCTTGGACTTTGTTTAAGACCGTAGATCGCTTTCTTCAATCTGCACACCATTCGTTGCTTCTCCCCTGAGCAACATAACCTGGAGGTTTGCTCCATATAGACAATTTCCTTCAAGTCACCATATAAGAAAGCATTTTTGATGTCCATCTGATGCATTGGCCAACTGAGATTAACTGCCAAGGAAAACAAACTCTAATAGAGTTAAGACGAGCAACAGGGGAGAATGTTTCAAAATAATCTACCCCATATGTCTGAGTAAAGCCCTTGGCAACCAGGCGAGCTTTATATCGGTCTAGGGACCCGTCAGCATGAAACTTGAGGGCGAACACCCATCGACAAGCGACGACGTCGACGTTAGGAGGTGGATGGACAAGCTCCCAGGTTCCCCGGGAAAGGAGAGCCGACATCTCCTCATCCATCGCCGCCTTCCACTCCGAATGCGAAAGTGCCTCATAATATAAGAATTAGGGATAGAAACAGATGATAGAGAGACAGAGAAAGCACGATAAACAGGACTAAGACATTTATAGGAAAGGGAATGAGCCAATGGATGAGCAGTGCAAGACCTTTTTACCTTTGCGAAGGGCAATGGGAAGATCCTCCGCAGACATAGGGGTCGGGGTGCCAGGAGCTGCAGCAAGAGGAAGACTTGGCGGATCAACAGGCATGGTAGTCGTAGAATGAGTACGCCTGCAATACACCTGTAAAGGTCGCGTAGGTGGTTCGGTATGGGGAGGATGTGAGAGTGCCGGGACCGGTAAGGGAAGAGATGGAAGAGGAACATAAGGGGAAGGGGTCTTAGAGTAATAAGCAGTGGACTCAAAGAAAGTAACATCGGCAGAGGTAAATGACCGGTGAGATATAGGATCATAACACCGATACCCTTTTTGTGCTCGTGAATACCCCAAAAATATACATTTAACAGAACGAGGTGACAGTTTTATCGAGGTTAGGAGAATGGAGATGAACAAAGCACACACACCCAAAGACTCGAGGAGTTAACCCAAAGAGAGGCTTACCAGGGAAAAGACAAGAATACGGAATATCCCCACTGAGAACACTAGAAGGCATACGGTTAATGAGATAACAAGCTGTGAGAATAACATCCCCCCAATAGGATTTTGGAACATGCGTATGAGCCAAAATAGTGCGAGCAACATCGAGAAGGTGGCGATGTTTGCGTTCGGCGACACCATTTTGTTGAGAGGTATACGAGCAAGAAGATTGATGTAAAATGCCATGAGAATCACAGAAGTTAGAAACTGCTTTTTGGACATATTCAAGAGCATTATCAGTACGGAAAATACGAATATTAACAGAGAACTGAGTTTTTATTTCATTATAAAAGGAAGTGATTATACTAGGTACTTGAGACCTATCCTTGAGTAAATAGACCCAAGTCATTCTTGAGTAATCATCAACAAAGGTAAGGGTAACCAAATCAGATTCATTAGCAGAAGGTTCCGATGTTGTAGGTTCACCATCACCTTTAACTGTATTGGCCCACTCCGGTTTGCCATATTTGAGCCAACATTTTTCCACAACATGATTAGTTCGACCACAATGGGTGCAAGTAACGGGAGTTAGTAGAAGCATTGGAGCCTCGACCACGACCACCACGGCCTCGGGAGGAGTTTCGACCGCGACCACGAACTGCCATGGCTGAGGACTCGGTGGTTGGACCAGATGAAGAGTCAGAGGATATAGTAGCCACGCGGAGGACACGAGACAGAGCATTGGATAACGTAGGCACAGAGTCACTGGCTAGGAGGTGATCACGAACCGATTTCAAATTGTTGTCGAGGCCGGACAGGAACTTCGCCACCAAAAATCTTCCCACTGAGTCTTGCGAGTCTGAGCATCACAACTCAAGGGGTGATATAGCAAAATTTCATCAGATGTGCCCTTCAAGGAGGCAAAATAGTCGGCTACTGTACGGCCATCCTGTTTGAGGGAAAAAAGTCTCTCATACAGTTCAAATACCCGAGAAACGTTCTTTTCCTGAGAATACATGTCATGTAAAGTATCCCACATTGTTTTTAGCAGAAGTGAGAAACATAACATTTGGAACCGACAGTTTCCTCCATACTATTCAGAAGCCAAGTCATAACCGAGTAATCAGCTTGTTGCCAAGTCGAAAAATTAGCATCAGTAGAGGTTGGTGGAGGAGCCAAAATATGATTAAGCTTATTTTGAGACCCAAGAAACAACCGAAAGGCTTGGGACCAGAGGATATAATTCTGGCCATTCAACTTGACAGTGGTGCCAAGAGCACCTTTATGTTCAACGGTAGCCATGATCAAGGGGGGATAGACAGACAGATAGATAGGACAGCAGCAGCAGGGAGAGCAGTCAGCAACGAAAAGCTGATTCAGGTGAGCATCTCAGATCGGGCGCGGCGCAAGGTGCAACGCCGGAGGCGGGCGTCGCGAGCAGAAGTGGCGGAAGGGCGGGGCGGCGCAAGAAGAAGGCGCGGCGCCGCGAACAGAGGCGCCGGAGGCGCGAGAGAAAGCGGCGACGGCGGCGACCGACGGGTTGTGAACGCAAGGTGAGGGCCGACGGCCGCGGCGGCCGAGTGACCTGCGGCGGCGGAAGGGGGTGGCGGTGGGGTTGCAAAAAACTAGGGTTAGGTTTTCTCTCTTGTTTTTTTTTTTTTTTTTTTTTTCAGAAATATATATATATATACAACTTCTTTCTCACTTTTTCTGAACCTGCTCTTATACCATGTACGAAGTGATAAAAGAAGAGATGAATCTATATTATTGATTAATGATGATTCCACCTCTATTTATAGTGATGGAATTTAAGGATAACTACACCTATAGAAGAGACCTACTTGAAGTAAAACTACACCTATAGAAGAGACCTACTTTAAGTAAAATAGGAAAAGATAAGAACAAATTTAAATATTCTAACATTGATAATTAATTCTTTTGCTCATTGTGGTTGTTCTAATAATGTGGCATCATGGATTTGAGGAGCATGGTGGAGCAGAATGACTAATTATCTGTAGCACACTCTGAGGGCACTAAGATTATATCTTGTCTAAATATCACAGTTAATATAAATTCTATTTAAATAATTATGTATATAATTCAGTCCCTACTGAGTATATATACGCATAGTCTCATTATCACAACAAACATATTCATCATCTCATCCACAAGATCGTATATATTTATATAGGGTAAATTACATCCACCTTCCCTGAGATTTGGGATAATTACAAATACCCTCTTGTTGTTTGAAAAATTACAAATACTCCCCTGAGGTTTGTAACCGTCTAACAAATAACCCATTTCCATCAATTTTTATGAGTGAACTGACCAAATGCCCTTATGCACTAAATTATTTTTATTTAATTCTTAAAAATTTTTTGGACTATAAAGTGCAGGGAGAGATTTCTTAAGTTTTTTACATAGAGGAGCAATAATGCAATTTGCCTTGACCGATTTTTTCTATAATTTTAATAAAAAATTCAAGGGCAAATGGTCAAGTTTAGTCCTTTGGTTAAAAATTACAAACCTCAGGGGGGTATTTGCAATTTTTCAAACAACAGGAGGGTATTTGTAATTATGCCAAACCTCAAGAGAGGTAGATGTAATTTACCCTATTTATATATATATATATATATATATCAAGTACGATAAAAATGGAACTGTTATAATTAGTTCACGGACCATTCTCGCTTTTAACCCAAAATGAGACTTCTATTTCTATTTACGTTAGGAGAAAACTACATACTGGCTCGACCTAACTGGAATGCAAAACGTGGACCTAGCTGTCGTGAGTAGGGACATCAAAAATCTACACCTGAAAAATATTAGTAGAGGAATGAGTTTGCAACTCAATAAGTAAATAACTGGCAGCACCCACAAATGCACATAAATTAGAGGTTCAAACCAGATAAAAATAAGCAACGTATATAAAATATAATCAATTTGATTCCAACACATTTTATTTTTTTCTCCACGTAATCATCTCATAACCAGACAATCAATCAAACTCGTCTTTTCCTAGTTAGCTTACCAGAAAGGTGATATGGTGTTTTTCTCTACCATTCAACCTTATTATTCATCTCATATTCGTTAAATGAATCCCCTTGACACATCACACATGCTCATCATTATCATTTCGCATCACAACTCTTTCATTACGCATCAAAGCTCTTTCCATTTTGCATCATAGCTCTTTTCATTTTATTTTGCCACATAGGCTATCAATATCATCAAGGGGTATTCATCTCAAAATTATATATAGTTTCCATCACTCCCTCGTTTTCAAGCACATGACAATCGAGATCATACAACCCATGGAATATCTCAATACATTTTCTTATTTCACTTTCACAATATAATCATTCTAATTAATCATCGATCATTCACAATTTCAAATAGATCAATTCCAGCACGAGTCATAGAATTTCCTAAAAGTAATACCACAAAGAAAGGAAACATATATAGATAATACAAATTATTTACTTACACAACACTAATAAGAAAAAGGATCATATATAGACAACACTAATTATTTACTTATCTCGATCTTATACAAATTTAGCTAGTAGATAAGGAGTTGTTCAGTCCTCTACTTTATTCCTCATGACTTATAATAAGTTATAATGCATATAATCTATATCTAGAATATCAATTTCTAAATTGAATATTAAATGGTATTTATATATTTTTTTCACCAATCTCCCACTCTTTCATTCCTATCAAAATTCATTTATTCGTTCAATTTTATTTTAAATAACTAAGCAATCTAGCTCCCAAATATATGTAGTTTATCAATTAACTCATAATAATTTATTTCGTTAAACCTCTTATCTTATTATAGCTACTATTCTTAATAACAATTCTTGGATTACATTATCTCAAACTTTTATATTCCTTTCTACAAAATATAATACTTTTAAATATAACTTTCTAGTGTTTCTTACATATAATTTTCTAATATTCCTATCTAATTTTTCATCAATTCCTCAAATATAACTTTCAACCTGATTAAATTGAGCAAATTAATTATAGAATTGATTAAATATAGTAAATTAACAGTTTAAGTTATTACATATAACACCCCTAATTCAGTTGAGACATTTAACCGATCATTAATTTACAAATACTCAAACTCATAAATTTTTTTGATTAAACACTAAATCGGATGATATAAATTACATTTAATAAATACACTTATTAAATAATATGATTATATAAATTAATAATAATTAAAATCAAAACCATTCTTACCTGTTCGTTTTGTTTTTGTCCGATAGGGTGTTTGTATTTTGTTAAATGTGTGTGTATGGATAATTGCGTGTTAGCAATCAAGTGTGTGTCTTTAAGCTTTTTAAATGGATGGGTGCAGGTCATATGGCCTGGCCCATCCTTATCTTATATCATTCATATTTTTTAAATTTATTAAACTTTTTGAAAATACTCTTTACGTCCTTCCTAATTTTTTTAATTAATATAATTTGTTCCCAAATATTATATATCTAATTCACTCAGTTCAAGTCTTAGTGTGATCAAAATTTAATTTATAATTTATTTACTAATTAACTAATTTCTTAAATAATTAGTAATTAGTCTTATAATTATGTATAAAAAATTTATGGATGTCACAATTCTGTTCTCCTAATAAAAATTTCGTTCTCGAAATTTAATTAGTGTAACAACTTAAGGAATGAATATGGGTATTTCTCTATCATGGTCTCCTCAACCTCCCAAGTGGCTTCTTTGGGAGAGTGATGATTGCACTTTACCTTCACCATTGGTATTTGTTTATTCCTCAAAATCTTCACACTCCGATCCAAATTTTCTATTGTTTTCTCTACGTACGTTAATCCTTCTGATATTTTTATCTCTAGTCCACGCAAGATATGACTAGGATCAGATCGGTATCTCTTGAAGACTACGTGGATCGTTCGGGGAGAGGGCGTGTGCGGAAGCACGATGCAGTTAAAACATAATAAAACTTAAACATGCATAATAACAATGGAATTAAAGAACCGATCAAGGGATGTACTCTTGATTCTGCTAGGCGTTCGGTGTATCTCATGAATAAAAGAAAGAGCATGCAAGATTCATGGAGGCCATGGGGTTAGAATGGAAAAGGAAAAACGCTACAAGCGTACTCACCTATTGTATACTTCTTCGTTCAGCTACACGTGTTGTTCCCAGATTTGCCACCTAGATCTCAACATAGAAATCCTCTAAATCGTCCACGCAACACACCTTTGCAGGAAAAAACCATAAAGTCCATATGAAGCATGTCCACAACGGGGCACCAATCGAGTTCCTCCAGACCATACAAATCTTAATTATTCTAAATATAAGCTTTTAAAGTGTTTTGATAAAATAAGATAACTACGCTTATATGATGTTAATTTACTCCTAAAAGCTCATCCTTTAAAAAATATAACATACATCACACAACATCTTATAAAGTGTTTTAAAGAATTTATAAGCTCAACCAAATACCCTCTAAATCTTTGTGTACTTCAAGAAAAATGAATCTTAAATTTTCAGTAAATCCAAATTCATTAATAATTCACAATTTGATACTATAAACAGTCATTTTATTCATGAAAATGTCATATAGTTAGTTTATTTTGGGTAAAATGCAATTTACCCCTATATTAGTGAAAATGCTAAAAAAGAACCTGTAAGAAATAAAACATCGAAAAACCCCTTTGTGATTTTTAAAATATAACAAACAACCACATCAACCTCGGCGATGTGGCACACGTGTTCTTTATGAAGACTTTGGCCTGAAATTTTAATAATAAAATGAATTTTTACATCTTAATTTATGAGTCACCAGATTTTGTTTATACATATTGATATTTTGTTGGAAGAAAAATCAACGGCTAAATTTCATTATATTTGAATTGAAGGTCGATACTCAATACACAATTCAATGGTCTAGATTTCACTTAGTTTAAATTAACGGTCCAGATTCAATAGATAAAAAATTATCATTTTACTATTTATTAAATCTGGATAAAATACTAAAGAATAAAAAGAAAAGATGGTCATCTCCCACCTTCACCACCTTCCCCTCACCCCACTGCGCCTCCTCATCGTCGCCACCATTTTTCTCACAATGACCAACACTGCTTGTTTCTCCCCTCCATCGCCGTCTATTTTTTCCGCACCATCGCCGCCTTTTCTCCCCTTGATTGCCGCCTATTTCTCCCCTCCATCCGCCTCTTCCCCGTCGATCTGCTCCTCGCCGCTTGTTCCCTCCCCCCGCGGCTCCTCATCCCCACCCATCCACCTCTTAACCCGCGCGCCTTCTCCTTCCATCTTCACCGTCCATCTCTTGCTCTCCCTTCCCTTGTTGCGTCGGCGCCTCATCTCTCTCTCTCTCTCTCTCTCTCTCTCTCTATATATATATATATATACACACATATACACACACTTTAAATATAATATAATTTTATAAATAAATAAATATATATTTATAAATTTAAATAATATTAAAAGATCTGAGCCATTGATTATAAGTATTTTTTTTCAAAGAGGAAATCATAATATTGCATTAATCAACGTCAAATAACAAGTGAAAAAAACTGATAAAAATATAGAAAAAACTAATAAAAATAATATCAAAATAAATTGAATAACATATTTTTATTTTTATAATATCAAGTGAAAAACTAATTTTTTTATTTTATTTTTTTGAAACAGAAGTCGAACTCCAGGAATTTCACTTTCAATCATTGGAAGTTCGACTTCTACTTTTGATTAATTTTAATAATATAAATTTTATCATTAATGATATAATTTAAGACATTTAATTATAAATTTAACTAATAATTACATTCCTTAATAATTTAATATTTACACCAAATAATTGCAAGATTTATAATTCTTAAAAATGATCGTCCATCGCACAAGTGCATCGGTGCAGTTGGCGCCAAGGTCTTCTTATTTCTTCACCCATGTTCTGTGTATAATCATTATCTGCATTAATATGCAACTGACTTGATGATGTTGAGAACTAGACTCCACATAATCACGATATGCACCACATGAAGAAAATGGAATTAGTGAAACATCATACTCTGGTGCATATGTTTGACTTATGTCAATGCCAAGGTCAAGATCAACCTGTCTATAATAAGCTTGTGGTTGGCTTGGCATGTATGGAGCTGAATCAAACCAATCACTTTGTTGTGACGTTTGAGGCACATAGCAATCTTGATATAAATATTGAGGTGTGTGCACTGTAGATGGACCAGCTATATCTGCTCCAACAGTATCATCACCTTTAGCTAAACTAGTAGACATTATGCTACGGCTTCTCTTTTGTCTGTGGGATGTGGTTGGGGCATTATAGTGTGACGCTGCTGGTTGTTCGGCCATATTCTCTGTCGGAAGAGAATTAAACATATCATAAACATGATCTAATCCGACATGGACCTGCTCAAGCATTTGGGTACACCCTTCGAGATCGTTTGCTATAGGAGAACAACTTAATTGAAGGGACCTCACCTATTAAGCCTAAAGTACGTGGAAAATAGTAATTTAAATGTAAAAGAAAATGTGTCTAACATAAATTATGTTTTATTGCGCAACATACCACATATTGTCTAGTTGGTGCATGTCCCGGTTGGTACCCACTTTTCACACGTCTATCAGTAAATAGTGAGACGAATCGACGGGTTATTCTACTATACCGAGCCCAATATCCACTTTCTGTATCTCTTTCGTTGAAAATGGGTGGTCGACGCACAATCGTTTCATGTCATCTCTACTATCTACTAATATATAGTGTGTGATGAGTCTCCCAATCTATGCCCCCACATGTTCCACGAAAAATATTTTGGAGGCTCATGTCCCGACTGTCTGGAATTTATAGAATGTCTTGCCTCATTCCGAATTGGTGAAGTACCCGTTCAGGATGATGTATTTCCACAATGGCATAAAACATCAGAGGACATGTTGAGGTCCACTACTAGGGGTTGAACTCATCTGCATGAATGTTCTGAGTCCATATCATATGGCTGCCATAGAAACTGAAAGAAACGCAATAATGTAAATTAGTGTGTAATTAATAATCATAAAAGGTGTGTAATTATGAGTGTTGTATACCTGACCAGCCTTCATGCTATCTAGCATATCTCTAAATACCCGGATAGTCCATCGTACAGTGGGGGTGAAGGTGTGTTTTTTGTTCCACGTTGCACCATATGGTGGTATTGGGAGGAACCGATGCGCCACCAATTTGTATTTTGCTCTTGGTGCTGGCATTGTATAGTTCACAATATAAGAATGCAAGCACAGGACTGCCCCAACTAAAGTTTCGGGTGGCGCCGATACTCTCTAATTTTTGTGCATATAGTACTGACACCATATGCCCCGATCAATCAGGGAATATTACCCCACCTAATAGCAGCAATGCCATACAACATACATATTATAAAACAAATGCGAATGGTGTGGGATCATTAATCACAGCCGACATAATGTGATGCAAAATTGTGTTTGTCGACATACGTGAACCCTTAAATTCCTTAACGTCTGGCTGGAAACCCAGGAAAACTTGGCAATATTCCTGCCAATCTGAAGTAGATCTGTCCCGATCCACTCCAGTCAAAAGAAGATCCTGTATTGGAAGTCCCCAAATTACTTGGACATCTTGTAGGATAATTGTCGCTTCCCCTAAGGTGAAGTGAAATGTGTGTGTTTCGAGGCATGTATGTTCTAATTCCAATACTAGTTACAAGAATGTGCAATTGAGGGATCTTTGTTAGAGAGCTGATTTTAAATATCAAATTAGAAAGTTCAATCGAACCATGGACGTGATATAGGGCCACAAGTTAGAAGCATTTGTGTACTTGGACTAGATTAAAAAGAAAAAATGAACAGCTTCTCACAATGGCGGATGGCGGTGCGGTATTCCCACAACCAACATATCAAAGTGCATCAATGGAGTTTTGAAAGGGGCTCGCCGCTTGCCTGTGGCTCCAATAGTGGAAATAAAATTTGCTCGTTCAGTCCACTATTTTCGTGAGAGGATGACGAAGAGTACTATCATGTTAAGAAACAACCAACTCTAGACGGACTATGCATACAAATTGCTCAACCTTTGGCTCGAAAAAAGTATTGAACATGTGGTAATGAGATACAACCAATATCAACAGTCTGCCTCGGTCGTCACAAAACGCCAGCATGGACATTGATTAATCAACACCCACGTCCTCAAGATTGCCACACACGAGAATGTTCATGTGGAAAATGGAGTTAATTTGGTATCCCATGCTCTCATGCTCAAAAGGTGTGCACTGCATATCGAATTATTATGATTTTAATGGCTTACAGAAGGACATATTTTGGGTCTTTTCATCTTTGATGGTGAAAGATTATTGGGATGTTTCAAAATTTGAGTTGGTCCACCATACTACTCTTTGTGGCACTATTCATCCTGATCGAAACCAAACATCACGAAGTTAAAATAAGATGGATTGACCAAAAATGCGTGAAAGACAACAATCCCAACAAAGGGAGAGCCATTTAAGACAAGCTGATGTGTTAGTGAGGGGCCGTAGAAGATAATAATATTTGTAATAGTTGATTGTATTTTCTTTCAATAAATTAATTTTTAAAATATTTTGGTGTAAATATTAAAGTTATTAAGGAATATAATTATTAGTAAAAATTATAATTATAATGTTTAAATTATATTATTAACAGAAAAATTTATATTATTAAAATTAAAAAAAGGGGAAATAGCATTTTTGGTCCCATAACTTAGGGCCTTTTCAGTTTTGGTACTATCCGTTACGGGATTAGCACTTTTGGTCCCGTAACTTACAAAAATTAGCAGTTTTCGTCCTCCCCCAACTTTTCGTTAGTTTTTTAACGGAAATGGCCATTTGGCTGTTAATTTTTTCAAATTGAAGGAAAATTCGGCGCCCTTTGTGCTTGGTATCATTTTTGGAGGGAATATAACTACTATTGAGAGCTAAAATAAAAAACTGAAGGAAAATAGAGCAAATAAAGGTGATTTCTATCCTTTCTCACAAAAAATAATCTTTCTTTTAATTTTATTTGTGTTGCAATTTGTCATTTTCTATGGACTCTGTAAATATTAGAACAAGTGCTGATCCACAAAAAATTCAAGTAACCCAATGTAAGTATTTAAATTACATAAATTGCAAAAATTACAAAAAAATTAATTACATAAGTTGCATAAATTACAAAAATTCAATTACATAAATTGCATAAATATTTACTTGAATATTTACAGAAATCAAGTACATATTCAATTACAAGAGCTTGAATTTTTGTAATTTATGCAATTTAATATAATTTATGTGGTTACATTGGGTTACTTAAATTTTTTATGGGTCAACACTTATTCTAATATTTACAGAGTTCATAGAAAATGATAAATTGCAACACAAATAAAATTAAAGAAGGAAAGATTGTTCTTTACGAGAGATGATAGAAATCACCTTTATTTGCCCTAATCTCCTTCAATTTTTTATTTTAGCCGTCAATATTAGTTATATTCCTGCCAGATATGATACTGAGCACAAAGGGCGCCAATTTTTCCTTCAACTTGAAAAAGTTAACGGCCAAATGGCGATTTCCGTTAAAAAACTAACGGAAAAACAGGGGAGGATGAAAACTGCTAATTTTTGTAAGTTGCGGGACCAAAAGTGCTAATCCCGTAATGGATGATACCAAAAGTGAAAAGGGCCTAAGTTATGGGACTAAAAATGCTATTTCCCCTTAAAAAAAATAAAAATTAGAAGTCGAACTGTTGGAGTTCGACTTCAATTTAAAATTAAAAAAAAAAAATTGAAATTCAAACTTTGGGAGTTCGACTTCCAATGATTGGAAGTTGAACACCTGGAGTTTGACTTGAAGTCGAACTCCCAAAGTTTGACTTCTATTTTAAAATAAAATAATAAATAAAATTGTGAAGGCGAACTCTTGCATCAAATCTGTTATTCAATTTATTTTGATATTATTTATATTAATTTTTTTATATTACATTTAAATATTAAATAAGCCGAAAAGGCAGAGTCCCCAGAATCCCGTCGATTATAAGTATTGAAATCTAACAATGGATAAATAAGGATAAAAATATTATTTTACGTTTTAAAAACATATAAAAACAGCGCGTGTGATGCATATGTGACATTGAGGGCTGTTCTGCTATATTTTAAAAATCGTAGGGGGATTTTTTACTGTTTTATTTTTTACCGGGGGTATTTTAAATATTTTCATTAACATAGGCAGAAAATTGCACTTTTCCCATTTATTTCGTTATGAAACACTAAAAGTATTTATAAATTCAATTAAACCATGAACCTAGGATATTAGCTTCAATCACAACAACATATTACAAAAAAAAAATAAAATTAAAAATAAAATACTTTTTAATATTAATTTAACAAAACTATTTTATTATTATTTTTTCACCAGTATATGAAGACATTTGATTATTTCAAATCATGTGGAGCTCCATCATGAATTTCTAGGAGGTAAAAAAAAAATTAATCTTTTAATATCCTACATTTCTTTATAATGATGTCACACATTCCACATCGATTGAAACTAGAAGCATACGTAGTTTATAAATTCCTAAGCCTCCTCTTCTAACAAGATTTTTTAAAGGCGAAATCATGATAATGTTGTCATGCTTCCTTTAATTGCAAACGATGAGCTTAAAAATCATGATGATGTTGTCATCTCTCCTATATTGGTGGGGTACATACAAGGAAATAAATGATTTATAAGTCTCAAACCTCCTATTCCTAATTAAGCTTCTTTATGGGACAAACCTCTATGGTTCGCAAGGTTTGACAGGACAATATTTCACAAAAACAGGGCACTAATCGCATCACATACCGTATCATTTAGCATGATTTATGGGAGCGAGGCCATGTGCCAACCAAGCCTCTTGTTTTGAGGGCTAATAATGCTATCATTCGTCTTATATCAATTGTAGATGAAGAATTTATATGGTTTATAAATTTTAAAACTCTTTTTTTGCCCCAATCAAACGTACTTTGAATAACAGATTCATGAGCCCAACAAAACTAAAACAAACAAGATCCACGCAATGCAAGTGGCATCACTTCCACAAAATTATCTGTATCTTTCTTTCTAACTGATAAAGTAAACAAATGAATGCAAAAAAAATTAGCTAATTGTTCTCATAATATCATGCTATGTAAAAGGTTGGAATCATTGATTTACTGCAATTTTAAGAATGAAATAACTCTATTGGTTTATGTCACTGATGGCAAAGAAACATTTATACTATTTATTAATCTTTGATTGGTAATATATATATATATATATATATCATCAAGCACTATTTATTTTTGGTAAACATATATATATATATATATATATATATTTCAAATCAGAGTGATGAGTTTTTTACAGAGAGTGGGACAAATTCTAGTATATGATTGTTCCATATCCTTTAGAACAAACGGATGCAAAGTACTAGGACAATCATGAAAATAACCCAAAAGTTTCATTTTGGCTACAGATTGAACGAGTAGATCAGCCACTATATTGGTCTGTCTGTAGCAAAAAATGAGCTGAACCTGGTGGAACCTAGTCAATATCCTCTGGCAATCCAACAGAAGACTTTGCAGCATCTGGGGCGGAGGACGTTGAGGTCTGTCGAAGCAATTGATAAGGAGCATCGAATCAGTATGAATAATAAGATTTTTGATCTCGTGCTGATCAGCCAGTTGCAGTCTTTTTCAAATAGCCCAAAGCTCCGGTTTATTATTTGTGAATGTACCAATATGAAGTGCAAAAGTGAAAACGTAGTTCCCCTGCCAATCTCCAATAATCCCGCCCACACCAGCAACACTGGCTTGGATTTGGATGAACCATCAATATTGAGCTTGAAAAAATGCTCAACTGGGGGAACATATTTAATGCTAAGCGTATTTTTAATACTAGGTTTATAAGGTATATCTATGTAATTGTTGTTTAGATGCCTAAGGGTCTGGAAAGCATGATGTCTGTTAATAGGCTTGTTTGCAAAATAAAATTTATTACATGGTTTCCATATTATCCAAATGGGGAATGCAAGCAACTTCTCTGTGATATTGCCAATAATCAAATTATCCTGCTATGAAAAATAAACTAGCAATTTACCTTCTTATGTTTTTTTTAAAATGAATCATTTTACCTCCCCATGTTTTTTAAAATGAAGTACTTTACCTCCATGTCTAAGGAGATAAATTGCTAGTTTTTTATAAGGGGTGATTTGCTCACGTGCAATATCACGGGGAGGTAAATTGCATTGAACCCTTATCCAAAATGCATTCATAATAGTAAGTTGTGTCTGTGTGTTGTGTTTAGTACCATCCAACAGAAGAGTAAAGTTTGTATTCGTAAAAACTATTGGGATGGCATTACAAATTTGTACAAAAGCTGAGCAATTTAAGAAAAAGGTGTTCACTTGATTCAAAGTTTTGTTTACATAGATCACACACTTGATTGGTAATAACTCTCTTCTTAGCAAGAATTTTCTTTAGTATTCAGAATGTCCAAAAGATGAATTTAATTATTCTAGGGCTTGTTTTAATGCTCCAGATTGTATTACATGGTAGCTAGAGCTCATAGTCTTTGACTACTTTGGAAATGAGGAGTTTATTTGCACTTTAATGGTCATTAATCCGGTATTAGTGTGAGCCCATTTTGGTGTGTCCAGTTGTGGGGTAAGTGGAATAAGGATGCCAAGAATATCTTGCCTAATGTTATCATTAATAAAGTGTTTTATAAGTTGAAGGTTCCAATTAAGATCTCTGATTAGTTGACTGACTTTTAGGCCCCTAAGGTACGGTGGGATGTATGTGAGAATGTGTTTTAGTTTAGCCATGCATCATTGCAGACATAACTTGTTTCCCAGATCCAATACACCAGAAAGTATTATCCTTCAAATGCTTGAGATTTTTATGTATATTTTTTTCAAGCCCATCTGTGGTTCGTTTTAGAACTAGATTCTAAAGGTTCTGAATTTGGGATATATTTTGACTTAAGGAGCTTAACCCAAACCCTGTCTGATTCTGTAATTGTTCTAACATACATGCACTTTTAAAAGTCTTAAGGCTACGGATTCCAAGTTGACTCTATTCAATAGGGGGTGCAAATTTTGTTCCAGTTTAAAGGACTAGTTCTCTTAGTATTTGGACTAGCATTCCCACAGGAAATTTTTGCAGATTTTAGAGGTATTTGCCATGGTGGTAGCTGGAATTTGGAATGCATGTTTCATAGTATGGTAAGGCATGGTGTTAATGACGTGTTTGATTAACGTTAATCTACCGGCATATGACAGGTTGTTGTACTAACATGAATTTTTTTCTTGGATTTTGTCTATAAGATCATATAGACCTTCCTTATCATCAAGCATATTTGGTTTTACATAAAATGACCATCTTTTTAATAAATTCTATTAATCTTTTGGTTCATAAAATCCTCTACTTGTGCTCTTGCATAATTATGAGAATTATCACCCCACCAACATGTTCTTTAGGCATTGATTGCCGGCTAAATTCAATCTTTGAAAAGATATCACCCGCATGTTTTGCACATTTTCCTGATTGGTTATAGCAATACAAACAAAATGTTGCATTTTTTGCTAGACTATATATCAATCAATTATTGTTGTAGAACCACACAGCTCTAAAGTCCCTCCATTCATTTTCATAATTGTTTTTTAAAAAAAATTCTTCAAGTTGGTTGACACGCACCTTTTAACAAATACTCTCTCCTAACCCTATGTCTAATTGCAACATCAATCTCTTCAATTGGTTTCCCGAAGACCAAGATCAGCAAAAATATCATTTGAATTAAGTTTAATACGAGTTCTTTTTTGGGTCATAGTACTAATTTTAGAAGGACTAAAATATTTGTTCATATTTCCACATCCGGTCTTGTTTCTTCCACAATCAATCTTACTTCTTTCAGATTCGGTGTTGCTTCTATACTTGACGTAGGAAAGCATCCCATTAAAATTTGCGGTAACGTGATAACAAATTTATTCATTCCCTAAAAATTAATCTACATTTATATAATTAAATTTCAAAATCACTTTTTTATAGCTAAAACTTGTTTATTGTCTTGAGATGCTTGAATAAAATAATATGAAGAAATTAAAATTTATTTTATCAAATAATAAAAAAGAATAACAAAAGAACAAACTGGTCGAAAATTAAAATACATATATAGAAAATCAATAACAAAAAACATAAAAATAATAGAATTTTTTGGAAGAATTATAACATGGTGTTGAGAAAATCACAAGATAGAGAAAGTTTTCATCATAACTAAGGTTTCGTTTGGTTCAAATGAGAGGAAAGGGGAAGTGAAAGGGGGAGGGGGAGGGAAAGGGGGAAGGGGAGTGAAAAAATAATAGTTTTCATTCAAGTTGTTTGGTATGATTGGAAGGGGAGTAAATATCAAATACTTTGCCTTGTTTGGTACAAGAAAAATAGATTGAGAAGAAAATACTAATTTTTGTAATTTAACAGTTTAACCCTTTCTCTTCATTTTGTATTAGAAAATAAATAAGTTAATATTATACTAATATCAAATATTTAAAAACCTTATTAATAAAAATATATATCAAACAAGAACAATAATATTCTTTATTAATAAAAATATTAATCAAAACGAATATTGTTCATTTATTCTAAATTATTCAATTCAAATAAAATAAAAAGTACAAGTGTCGGCGGCGGGAAGAGGGAAAAGGATTATTCAATAAAAATTAATAGCAAATTAGTAATAAAAAATTCTGAAAAATTGCAAATGCAAATTATGTTTATCGGATTGTTGATTTCGACGTACTAGTTTTTCCAACGATTTGATTTTTTTTTATCTGGCGATTATGTACGTTATTATTAGCGGGAAGGAGAAAAGAATTAAAGGAAAATATATATATATATATATGGACAATAGAGTAAATAAAAATAAAAAATATATTTTTTTTTATCTTTTTAGCCTTATATTTCCACTTTTCCGCCCAATTTCGGACGGAAACAAAATTGGACTCCGGAAGGGTTCCATATACATCCAGTTTTACTTCCCTTCCATCTATTCCTCCAAACCAAACACTAAACCTATTCTTATACATCCTCTTTTACTTCCACTTCTTCTATACTTTCACTTTTCCCTCCAACCAAACATACACTAAGTGGGAACTACATAATAGTGGAGAGAGCGTACCTAAAAGTGAACAGATGAAAGAAATTGTATTTTACACAAGTCAAGGGAAATTTTGATAATCTTTTTAGAATAGTTGTCATCCATTCTTTAGTTATGAAGTCATAAAGCAACTATCGTTTCTTAACTCACTTTACGATGAGATATGATGTATAAATTAATTTTTTAATGAATGAATTTTTTTATTAATTAATAATTATTTTAATATTTCGTTAGTGTTGTGTATAAAATTTGTTGGAAAATAGAGAATTAAAAATTTTATGATGCATGGATACGGATATGGCAACACGGTGATACAAAAAATTTCAAAAATTAAGATACGACATGGCACTAAAATGGTTATATAATTAATACTTTTATTGTTATTTAATAATAAATTTAATATATTATTAATGTTGTATAGAGAACTTAGAACAATTATATTATGTGATTTTACTCAAATTAATGGATAGTGTTGTTACTTCGAGTAAAGTTATAGTTATATGAGTACAACTAATTGACAATAATCATATTTTAAAAATTATTATTATTATAATATATTTTTTAATTAAAATTTTTATTCTAATTTAATATTTTCTTATTAATATTGTGTAAAAAAATAATATTGCGTGTTTATTATTGTTGTGTACAAAAAATTGACAACAATCACAAAGCATGACTTATTTGAAGAAATGATACTGACAGGCAGTAAAAAAAAAATATCACCACGCCGTACATTTAAAAAACTTTTGGATGAATAGAAATTTACCATTGCGTACTTTTTAAAATAAATTGATTATGTAAAATTTTTGAAGTCATTGTATTTTGGTTAAAATTTTGGGTGGATTACAATGACCTCCCCTAAAAATAATACTTATTTTTAAAATGTTATTATTGTCAATTAGTTGTACTCATATAACTGTAACTTTACTCGAAATAACAACACTATCAATTAATTCGAGCATAATCACACAATATAATTGTTCTCAGTTCTCCATACAACATCAATAATATAGCAAATATATTATTCAATAACAATAAAAATATTATTTATATAGCCGTTTTAATGCCATATCGTGTCTTAATTTTTAAAATATTTTATATCATCGTGTCGCCATGTCTGTGTCCATGCATCATAAAATTTCTAATTCACTATTTTCCAACAAATTTTTATGCACAACACTAAAAAAATATTAAATTATTTATTAATTAATAAAAATATTCATTCATTATAAAATTAATTTATACATCATATCTCAAGGTCGAGGCCCCATCTCTGACTTTTGTATTGCAACATATAATTTGTTTTTTTTTCAAAAGTTGATCAAATTTATAAAACTTTCAAATTCAAGCGTTTGTTCCAAATTATTCTTTTTTTATATATTCAAAATAATTTTCCCTTTTTATGACTAGTGTTAGGATTGTTTTTGTTTGATGAAAATGATCATTTTTCTTCCGAATCAACTTATGGTTTCATCATTTTGGCATCTTTTGTGGAAATTAGGGGACGTGTTCATCCTAAAACCCTCCTATGGTAGCTAACGGTGTTGGAATGTATCCCACATTAGTTATTGATGAGAAATTTATACGGCTTATAAGTTCTAAAATTGTCTCTTCATAGTTACACATCTTTCAAGACAAAATTGTGAAATTTGAAGGCTACAACGAATAATGCCTTACACTGTAGAGTCTGATCACATTGCACGTCATATCAATATTAGTAAAAAATGAATATACGCTGAGAATGTTAGAATGTAATTTTGACTATGATATTGAATGAATTGATATGTCCAGTTGGGAAAATATGCTTATAAAAGGTTATGACTTTTCAACTGTGGCACATCATTTTACATAAAAGATACGTCACTTCAGCAATTGGCACATATTTTGTTGATTCAACATGGTTAAATGGTGATTAGGCGCCATTAACCATCATCCACATTTCACAAGCTTGTCATATGTTGCACATCATAGCAACTACTTGTTACGGTTTAATTCCATTTTCCAACAGCTCTCATATGAATAAAAGTTAATGCAGATGGACATGCAGACACTTAAGAGAGATCAAAATGATAACTATTGCATAAAAAAAGATAGCTTGCTGCTGTGAACTTTCGTTAGGAAATACCATCAATTCTTGGATGATCAATAAACATGATGCTTGTTCAATCATTGGTATAAATCAAGATAATAGTATCCCTGCAATACCTTTTCTCATGTCTTGGATTCTCATAATTCTGCCCTAGATACCATCTTCGATGCATAAGTAGTTTTTCATTTGAACCGGCACACCTTCACACTTATTTAGGTGATTTTGTATAGTACTTTGTTGAACTAGCATAAGAATCATTAAAAACCTATAACTTAACCTCATACCTCTTAGCTAGTAGCATCAAACATCATAGGAACAGGAAGGAGTAGACTCTATGTGCTCGACACAATCTTTATAATTTAGTTGTCCCATTGAATCAAGATATTGATTTCCAATCAACAAGATTGGGTTATTGCTCTAAAGGTTTTGATTTATGGGTTTTGGACTCGTTTTATTTGATGAACAATATGTTTGATCTCTAAAAAAGCTATTAACAGATCATCTGCATGATCCTTTGATTTTACATAATAAATAGACATGATTCCACTAGAGACCAATTGTATTACGATATTGTTTCTTGGGCGTATATGTGTAGACATACCATTATACATGTTGCTTTGTATCATTCTTATAGAAACTGGAAAACTTTTGTTGACTAGACATCTCTAATTGAAAATGTACATATAAAATGTTATTATTTTTCAAATTAAATAGCAAACTTTCTATCCAATTGTACAAATTATTTCATTGAAAGGACGTACCCGTTCAATAATTAACACATATTCGATTGATTAGACATGATTGAATGATGATTGATATCCTCAATTATTATCCATGTGTCCAAGCTTGCTATATATTGCACATCATAATAGACTACTTAGTATATATTGATCGAAATAAATTTATTAATTAAATATTATTTTTTATTTTCTCATTCACCATCATGCAACAATCAACACTCTACTATCCCAATCTTTTAAAATAAAAATAAAAAATCAACACTAAATGTTTGTGATAATGTTATACAATTTTTTGGATTTGATTTGTTTAATACTTAGGGCATGTTTACTTTGCTGCATAGATTCGACTATGGCCTCCTTTACTTGTAAGGATTAGCCATGATATCATGGCTAATCATTGCTAGTAATATGTTTATACTTTTTTTTAGCCCAGCCCGTGATTAGTGAATGAGGCCCGTATGTTAAGGTGATAATTGCAGGATTAAAATCCACTTCTCCATCCTCAAATTATTTTATCACCATGGCCCACTTCTTTTGATTAATTTTCTATTTCCCTTTATGTCCTCATCCTCTTTCTTTTTATACCCATTTTGCCCTTCGGTTTTGATTTTATTACATCCAAAAAGTTGGTCATGATGTGACAACACTGAAGAAAATTTTTAGTGATGTGACAACACATGCAAAAATACTATTCACATACACGAAAGTCAAGATTAATAATGATTTAATCATACTTCTCAATATTCAAGTAAACAAAATACTAAACAATCTCACTTGCTCTTATCACATTTTTAATCATATTTTAATCAATTCACACTTAATCCATACCCAAGAAGTAAAGGTACCCTATGTGCAACACTAGCCTCCATTAGTTAACTCACTAGTTGCTTACTTAGATCCAACTTATTTGGGGGATAAAGATTCCAAATTTAAGTTACACGTAAAATGACCTATTAGGGTGTGTATTGACAATTTTACCTCTCAATAAAGACAAAACATCTCGTTAGGCAACTTTGGTTATAGAAGCTTATTACCTGGTCTAACATTGTTCTCCTTCCTCGCCAAGCCATTCCCACTTCCATTTTTTTAGGTTAAAAAATTGCCGCGTTCTTGGTTCTTCTAACCAGGGGATACCTCCTTTTATTATTGCAGAGAACATAAAGCTAGAAAAGGGGAGTTCTAACCTGGGTTCACAAGCAAATGGCGAAGAGGAGCAGTGGTAGGTAAATGTGGTGGGCCACTTTTTGTGTAATTTCGTACAAAATAATGGGCAATTTTGACAATGCACCTGGCGAAGTTGGCGGTAGGGTTGGGTTCGCCATAAGTGAACAGTAACCTGGACTAGTGACCGGGTGTCACAGGCCGTCCTTTAACTAGGAGTGCCGGCTGTGACTTGTGGAGGACGTGCGGGCGATAAGGGGATGTCGACCCGGCACGTGGGAGCGCAATAGTTCAAGCGGTACGCGATTCGGACGTCGGACGAGGGAGTTGTGAAAAAGGTGCGCTCCTCGGCCATTTCAAGGACTTCGAATATCTACTGCTAGAACAAGGGAAATTATTTTTAAGACTATTATAAGGGGGACATCAGTGGTGAGCTCCAGCCAGTCCCCCCCGTGCAGCGAGGCACTAAATGGGCGATTCCCTTAGGGCATGATGGGAGCCTCAAGGGCCAGCTTTAGGAACCTCGAAGGGAGGGCTAAAGTCCCCGGTCGGTATGGGAACCGAACGGGCGGCGTGGGGCCAGGATGGCACACGTTGGGCCAGCAACGCACCGAGAGGCTCCGTGTGATTGTGAGGATGCCCCGCGGGCTGCGGGAAGGCATAGGCAACACCTCTCGGGCGGAATGAGCGATCGAGGCGAAGCATTGAAAGACCTCGTGAGCTACTCGTGTCATGCGCTATTGGGTTCTAGCCATGCACGATGATCCGTTGGCCAAGATACGCGGTCGTGGGGCGACGCCGCGCTGTGGGCAAATTATGAGGCCACGCCGAAAGGCAAGGAGGCATGTTGGGCATGCCGTGCGAGATTGATGCGAGATGTTGGCATAAGAGTTGGGCCAGGAACGGATGATGCTGCCCTACTCGGGCGAGGCATGCGAGACGGGCACGGCGAACACATGCGCCGGTAATGCACCGAGTGATTGTTGTGCGTGCGATGGGCGTTGTGGGCGTAAGTTGGCCCATAGTGCCGAGACGGGGCGAGGATGCTCCGAGCCATTGCGAGAAGTATCGGCAGGGCCCGAGATTGTGGGCGAGATGCATGATGGCAAGCTAGCTAGTTGGGGCCGGACATGAAGGCGCGCAAGGCGCGAGAGCCGCGACCCTCTGCGAACATGGGCATTCCGGATAGGCGAGTGCTTGGGCGCGAGGCGCCGCACAGGGATGCGTTTGGATGTCGCGCTAGTAAGCTGTGAGTGTCGAAGACACATGGTCGGGAGACCGAGAGGACTCGAATGGAGGAAGACCGGTCGAAGGTTGTGAGCAACCTGAGAGGCATCACGGGCGAAAAAGATATATTCCGCTGCGACAAAAGAGTCCGCCCGTGAAACTTGGTATCAGAGCCCGGATAATCCTGGGCTCCCGAAGGACGAAGGGCGCACTTGAAAGGAAAGTGTGGCACCTGAGCTCTACAGCAGGTAGAGGCGAGTTGAGACCGCTTGAGACAGAATCAGACCGGATTACGGCACAGTGGTGTAGGTTTGCTGCGTGTGAAATGCTTCAGTGAGCCGATTGTAAGACGCAATGGTTTTGGGGGATGTTCGCTACAGAATGAGAAGTGGGTGGCATCCTTTTGCGCGTGTTGGAGCTGCTTGTGAGCGAGTAGCGACAGTCCAAACTTGTGTTGTGGGGGTTGGCAGTGTTGTCGGCATGATATGTGTTTGAGCAAGCTGTCAGCCGTTCCCGAAATTTTTGTTTTGGGGGTAATGATGTGTGAATCAGATTTCAGAATTCATCTTGGCTTCCCTATGAGGGAGGGAGACATGCCGATGCGTCGGGTGGACTGCGAGAGCCATGTTTGCGCGATTTAGCAACCATGTGTGCAGGAATGCTTCAAGTCAGGAGACGATTAAGGCATTGAGGCCGTTCGGTGGGTGAAGTACCACCTTGTTGAGAAACCTTCCAGCGGGGAAGGACGAGCAGATGCTAAGGTGCTGAGGCACAGTTGCACATCAGGTGCATGCAGAGCAAGCCACCCTTGGGGTTGCAAGGAGTGGACACCTAGACCCCTTTTCTTGGACAGTGTTGCGCAGGGAAAGTGTTCCGAACAGTGTGTTTGGGCAGAGCTGAGAATGTTGGGATGAAGTTCTCGTGGAAGAGATGGGGGTGCATCGAGCAAAAAGATGACACGCTCCAAGAACCAGAGGGCAGAGATCCGTTATGTGTGATTTGAGGCAACTTGTCCGGAGCTTGTGTGGAAGAAGGCCACAAGCAGTTTTGTGTGCTCATCAAGAGTACAAGTTCAGTTGAGTTGTGAACGTTCCTTGAAAGAAGTTCTGACACCATATGTGGGCTCTTTGGTCTAAGGATTTCCGAGAGGGACAACCGAGTTGAGATTGTGAAGGAGCATCAGGCTCAAGTGGCACCATGAGCGGCATGGTACGGTTGGGTCGGAATTGAAATCGCGATCCTGTGTGTTGGGTGTGGACTTAAACGTCTTCATCTTGCTGTTGGCCGGAATGGGACTTGAGAGTTTCATCTTGCGGTCGTGTTAGGTTGGGACTAAGATCTCAATCCTATTTGTTGGTCAGGACTACAGTCTTGATCTTGTTTGTCGGATGGGACAGCAGAAGAATCCTCATCCTGCCGTCGGATTGGGGGGGGGGGGTAATCCCAATCTTGCGGTCAGTTGGGGGCGAAGACCTCAACAGTTGTGCAGAGTCAAGTGGACTCGTTAAGGAGAGAATGGGACCAACATGCGGTGGGGTTCCGATGTGTTGGGCGAGGCCCAAAAGTGCTTTACAGTTGAGTTTAAGTGTGGCCACCGCAGAGGCGGATTGCGTGCTTGTCGAGGACGACAATACATCGAGTGGGGGAGAGAGTGCGTCCAGCACACACAGACTTCAAGCTCAAACCTGTTCCAGATCAATTCGGGTGTATATGAGGCACTGTTTTGAGGGACATGATTCGTTCTAGCTCAATTCCGGGTGTATATGAGGCACTGTTTTGAGGGACGACACAGTATGACGGCACACTTGACGAAACTTGTGGCACAGTTTGTTACCCACCAGTCACAGAAAGAGAGTGCAGAATGTCGGCACAGACTTCGGATTTTGGGATTTTGGGATTTGAGTACATAGACTTCCAGCTTGCGTTCAGTTTAGGAAGAGAGTGTAGAGATGTACACAGACTTCCAGCTTGTGTTCAGTTTGGGAAGAGGGTGTAGAAGCGTACACAGACTTCCAACTTGAGTCTTCAGTGAGGAATGGAGTGCATCGAGGCACTATATTTGTGGAGGCAACCCAGCTACTGAGGGACTGAGTGCAGAATGAGGGTACAGACTTCCAGCTTACACTTTTGTGTCGAATTGGGTGCATTGCGGCACTATTTGGGGGAGCCAACCACCAATTGAGGGAGAGGGTGTAGATGAAGTACACGGACTTCCACTTGTGTTGAGCAGGCCACTATGGGGTGCAGATGAGGCGCCATCGGGGTGGAGACAATGTGTTGTGCTGCAGAGGCACTCACGCAGATGGGCTTAAAAGAGTCAGAAGTCAGTCTGGTGCTGCGTGATACTGGGAGGAGTATCAGGCACTGCATACACTTCAATTCTTTGTGTATGTGTTGATGAGGACGTCAACAGATCGAGTGGGGGAGGATGTCACAGGCCGTTCATTAACTAGGAGTGTCGGCTGTGACTTGCGGAGGACGTGCGGGTGATAAGGGGATGTCGACCCGGCACGTGGGAGCGCAATAGTTCAAGCGGTACGCGATTCGGACGTCGGACGAGGGAGTTGTGAAAAAGGTGCGCTCCTCGGCCATTTCAGGGACTTTGAATATCTACTGCTAGAACAAGGGAAATTATTTTTAAGACTATTATAAGGGGGACAGCAGTGGTGAGCTCCAGCCAGTCCCCCTCGTGCAGCGAGGCACTAAATGGGCGATTCCCTTAGGGCATGATGGGGGCCTCAAGGGCCGGCTTTAGGCACCTCGAAGGGAGGGCTAAAGTCCCCGGTCGGTATGAGAACCGAACGGGCGGCGTGGGGCCAGGATGGCACACGTTGGGCCAGCAACGCGCCGAGAGGCTCCGTGTGATTGCGAGGATGCCTCGCGGGCTGCGGGAAGGCATAGGCAACACCTCTCGGGCGGAATGAGCGATCGAGGCGAAGCATTGAAAGACCTCGTGAGCTACTCGTGTCATGCGCTATTGGGTTCTAGCCATGCACGATGATCCGTTGGCCAAGATATGCGGTCGTGGGGCGACGCCGCGCTGTGGGCAAATTATGAGGCCACGCCGAAAGGCAAAGAGGCATGGTTAAATTTTGCTTCGTATTGAGCGACAATATAATTTCCTTGGATCAAATTAACAAACTTCTATTCTCATCTATCTCGCACTACTTGAGGAACAAAATTATCATTAAAATCTTTGAAGAAATTGGCCCACGTGTGGGGAGTCCCCTCCCTATGCCGTCATGCTTCCACCACTCGCCACAGTTGTGTGCTGCTTCCTCGAATCGAAAGGTAGAAAACGATATTTTTTGCTCATCATCATACCTCAAAACTTTAAAGATATTCTCTGTCTCATCCAGCCAACTCTCCGCTTTGTAATCGTCTGGCTCCCCAAAGGATTTAGGGGGCTGGAAGCGTAGGAATCTCTCTAAAGCTTGGTCAATTGCAGGTATAGAAGCCTGGGGAGCTTGCCCTTGAGCATATTGAAAGAATTGTTGGAGGGTGGCAAATAGAGGTCCCATATCTGCTGTCCTTGGAGCTTGTTGTTCTGGGTGGTTCACTCATTCAACATTAGGGTTGTTCATTGGAGGGGGGTTCTGGGTTCTGAGGTTCTCCCATTGGTCGTGTACGAGGCCTCCCTCTACCACGTGGGGGATTCATTATTTATATGAAGGTATTTGGAATAATTAACACATATAAAGATTGACTAGGACTCTTTTATTTATTATGTCGTTATTATTACGAATGAACAAACCGTGAAATTTCTTTTCCGGGGGATAAATTTGTTAGATTAAATATTGAATAATAATGAAGCTTAGGGATGGTAAACGGTTAGAATAACACTACAAGTTTTATACATCGCATGTAACTACAAGTACATACATATGGGATGACCAACTAGTTACGTCAAAGCTAACACCACTATGTACAACATAAACAATACATTCATCCCTATAAACCTCCTAATTACAAGCAAAATATTTTACAACCATCACACCTGGCCATAAAAAATAATTCTTATTTCTTTTCTTGTCATATAGAAATAGTTCTTATTTCCTAATCATCAGCATCCCCCTTACCACCCTCTCTTTGATTAGGAGAGCCCTTAGCACTGAGTTGTCCCTTTCCTCATTCCTCCGTTGCCCTAGAAGTCTCCCCAGGACCTTGAACTATCTCGATCCTAGTACCCATAATTGCCCAGGTGACATCGACTATTTCTGAAGAAAGGTTCAAAATACGCCTTAGTCTTTCCCGCATCCTCCTTTCATATGCTTTATATTCAGCCTTCAAATCCTCTAATTATCTTTTGAGACCCCTAGTTTCAGCTAATTGTTCATGGACGAGGTCTTTCTGCTGGTGGATTGTGGTCCAATCCTCGTATTCATTCTTATCTCGCTCGTAGAGAGGACCCTATTACGGTCAGCCAGTATATCTGGGACAACATCGTCAGGGACACTCCCAATTCCCTGGTCTTCAGGTCGTGTGATGTAGATGACAGGAGGATCATCCCACCTTACGGTTATAGAATCCCCAAACGGGTTAACATAATTCTCCCGCCCGACATTTGGTACATTACTTCCTAATGTCCTATAAATAGATATATCATTAGTACCAAGTTATCTAATAGATACATACTTCATTTCATAAGGACATATAAATATATGGTCTAGTCCACAGATCCCACATGCCAAAATAATATCATCATTTCAAACCTAGGCTCTGATACCACATTTGTCACACCCCAAGGCCCGGACAACAGACAACTTCCTACCTCAGGGCGCAACACGTACATGAGATTCATCCTGAAGCGCCTATAAACCCATCCAAACTCAGCACCGAAATTTCTAAAATGGTCCTACAAATAATTGCATAGCAAAATCAGGTACAAATGTCACATAGTTATACGTATGTTCACGGTTTGTTCATTTGTAATAATAACGACATAATAAATAAAAGAGTCCTGGTCAATCTTTATATGTGTTAATTATTCCAAATACCTTCATATAAATAATGAATCCCCCACGTGGTAGAGGGAGGCCTCGTACACGACCAATGGGAGAACCTCAGAACCCTGAACCCCCTCCAATGAACAACCCTAATGTTGAACGAGTGAACCACCCAGAACAACAAGCTCCAAGGACAGCAGATATGGGACCTCTATTTGCCACCCTCCAACAATTCTTTCAATATGCGAAAGGGCAAGCTCCCCAGGCTTCTATACCTGTAATTGACCAAGCTTTAGAGAGATTCCTACGCTTCCAGCCCCCTAAATTCTTTGGGGAGCCAGATGATTACAAAGCGGAGAGTTGGCTGGATGAGACAGAGAATATCTTTAAAGTTTTGAGGTATGATGATGAGCAAAAAATATCGTTTTCTACCTTTCGATTCGAGGAAGCAGCACACACAACTGTGGCGAGTGGTGGAAGCATGACGGCATAGGGAGGGGACTCCCCACACGTGGGCCAATTTCTTCAAAGATTTTAATGATAATTTTATTCCTTAAGTAGTACGAGATAGATGAGAATAGAAGTTTGTTAATTTGATCCAAGGAAATTATATTGTCGCTCAATACGAAGCAAAATTTAACAAGCTAATCAAGTATGCTCCTTACATGCTAGATTATGAGTTGAGAAGTACAAAGAAATTTATACATGGCCTTTGCCTGAACGTCCGAAGAAGTATTTTGCCTTGTGGCTTAACCACTTACACAGCAACAGTAGAGCGGGCCATGAAAATTGAGGTTGGACTTGTTGAATTAAACCAACTAGAGGAACGTGTAAAGAGAGCAAGGCCGACCCCACCAACTGTACAAGGCACCAGGTTCGGGAAAGTGCCTAACGTCCGGAGAACACCTCCTAGAACTCTTCCAGGGAATCATAATGTATCTCAACAGAACAGGTGTCCATCGAACAAGGAATCTGATGGAAATTGTAAATTTTGTGGGCATACGGGTCACGCCGTCAATAGTTGTTGGAGAAGGGTGGGGAAGTGTAATCATTCTGGCAGTGACCATCACCTGATTTGAAATTGCCCGATGATGCAAGAGAATAATCAACAACCACAAACATGAGCTTAGCAGGGCGGTGCGAATAAGCCTATAGGAACTGGGAATCAAGCTGGCAGACCTAAGATACATGCACGTGCCTTTACACTGGGAGGAGAAGAGGTCACAGATCCGACAACAGTTATTGAAGGTACGATCCGTATTTCAAATACACTTGGTCGAGTTTTATTTGATCCGGGGGCCACATATTCTTTCGTAGCCTCACATTTTACTCATTATCTTACCGTTAAAGCTGAAGGTTTGCCCTATACCTTTGAGGTAAATTTGACAATGGGAGTAATGAGAGAACTAATGTTTTATATATGTGACGCCTACAAATTATTATACATAATTATGGGTTAATTGGTAATTATTTAAGAAAATTTAGTTAATTAATAAATGAATTGTAGATTAAATTGTGTTCATATTAAGACTTGAACGGAGTGAATCGGGGCTTTACAAAAAAGTAATTGGGATCAAATTATATAAAGTTATAAATCAATATACTAAATTATAATTTTAACAAAATAATTAAAATTTAAAAGCAAGTAAAAGATGAGGATGCACTTTTGTGGGGCACGTGTGCCATAAATTGAAATTTACAAACCACTTTTTGACTTTTGTATGTATATTTATATATTATATAAACAAAAATATTGAAGGAGAATTATACTTAACTAAAATTTGAAACAAAACAGAGGGTTTGTTCGGCTTTGTCTGAAGGTAAGTGCATTTACATTTAAAAAATAAAATAAACTTATTGATTAATTCATATATTATATTATTTGAGTAATAGATTTATTAAATGTTATTTATACTCTTCGATTTAGTGTTTAACCGGAAAATTTTATGAAATTGAGTATATATAATTAGTGCCTGGTTAAATGTCTCAATTAAATTAGGGGTGTTATAATTAATGACTTAAACTGCTTAATTTACTAGATTTAATAATTTCTACAATTTATTGGTTACTTTAATCGGGTTGAAAATTTTATTTGAGAAATATTATAGAATATAATTGAAAATATTATATTTAGTAAAGATAAGTATATTTTGAGATAAATATAATCCAAGAATTGTTATTATGAACGGTAGTTATAATAGGATGAAGGGTTTAATGAAATATTGAGATATTGGTGATATATATATATAAATACTATTTAATATTTTATTTAGGAATTGACATTCTAGATATTAATTATACGTATTATACCTTATGATAGGACACGGGGATAAAGTAGATGATCGTACGACTTCATATCAGCTAGCTAAATCTGTATAAGATCGAGGTAAGTAAATAATTAGTACTGCTTATATATGTTCCTTTTTCCTATTAGTGTTGTGTACGTAAATAATTAGTATTATCTATATATGTTTCATTTCTTGGTAATATTACTTTTATGTGAGCCTATGATTCGTGTTTGACTAATCTATTTTGAACTGTACGAGTGGTTGATGATTACTTTGAAATGATTATGTCGTGAAAGTGAAATGAGGAAGATATGCCTTTGGCTGTTTGATACCAATGTTATGTGCTTGTACGTGAAAAATGTTGCTATGTGGTTTTATGTGGCTAGTTGGCTTACAAGAACGGTGATATGTGGAATCGAGGGAGTGATGGAAATTAAATGTAATTATGATATGAATACCCCTTGATGTTGTTGAATAGCCTATGTGGCAAAATGAAATGAAAAGAGCTATGATGCGATATGAAAGAGCTATGATGCGAAATAAAAAGAGCTATGATGCGAAATGAAAGAGCTTTGATGCGAAATGAGATTGATAAGCATGTGTGGCATGCCAATAGGATTCATGTATATATATGAATGAATAGTGAGGTTGAGTTGGTGGAGAAAAACACTATATCACCCTTCTGGTAAGCCAACTAGGAAAAGACAAGTTTGATTGGTTGTCGTGTTATGGGATGACTACGTGGAGTAAAGAAATAAAATGTGCTTGATTAAATTGATTATTTTTATATACATTGCTTGTTCTTGTCTTGTTGATATAATTGAGGTGCGTGTATAGTGGTACCGGTTATTTACTTATTGAGTTGCAGGCTCATCCCTCTGCTAATAATTTCAGGTGTAGATTTTGCTGTGCCTACTCACGACAGCTAGGTCCACATTTTGCATCCCAGTCAGGTCAGGCCAGTATGCAGTTTTCTCCTCATTGTAAATAGAAATAGAAGTCTCATTTTGAATTAAAAGCGAGAATAGTATGTGAACTAATTATAATAGTCCCATTTTTGTCGTACTTGATATATGTATATATGATCTTGCGGATGAGATGATAACTATTCTTGTTGTGATGATGAGACTATGTGTATATATACTCAACAGGGACTAGATTATGTGCTTAATGATACATATAATTAGGGTTTACATTAAGTGTGATATTTAGGGAAGATATAGTTGTAGTGTCGTTAGAAGGTGCTACAATATAAGTCTTGTGAGGCTAAGATTAAGGACCGAACATTTTGGGTAGATTTAATCGAATTACCACTTTAGGGATGTGATGTTATATTAGGAATAGACCGGTTGTACAAATATCATGCGAATTTAGATTATCATTCAAAAACCGTTAAGTTTCATGTTCCGGGGGAGGCTGAGGTAGAACTGGTTGGCAAAAGCATACCATCCATTATGAGAAAATTTTTTGCCTCAAAGGCTAGGAAGATACTTAGAAGGGAAGGACAAGGATTACTAGCTTATCTAAAATTAATAAACCCAAGGAACAAATTACATTAGAAGAGATACTCATAGTGTCTGAGTTTCTAGATGTATTTTCGGAAGAGCAAACCTCCTCACCCTCGGATAGAGAAGTAGAGTTTGTAATTGAAACCTTGCCCGGCGCATCACCGATCTCCAGAATGCCTTATCAAATGGCACCGGCTGAATTGAAGGAGTTGAAGAGTCAGGTCAAGGAGTTACTAGAGAGAGGATTTATTCGTCCGAGTTCTTCGCTGTGGGGAGCCCCTGTACTTTTTGTCTCGAAGAAAGATAGAACACTTCAAATATGCATTGACTATAGAGGGCTGAACAATGTTACCATAGAGAACAAATACCCTTTACCCCAAATCAACGAACTATTTGACCAGTTGCAAGGGTCACGAATTTACTCCAAGTTAGATTTTAGATAAGGATATTACCAGCTAAAGATTCAAGAAGCTGACATCTCAAAAACTGCATTTAACACGAGATATGGTCATTACGAATTTGTAGTCATGCCTTTTGGGTTGACCAAAGCTCCTGCAACCTTTATGGATATGGTGCATTGCATTTTCCAATCTCATCTCGAACAATTTGTGTTAATCTTTATAGATGATATATTGGTATGCTCCAAGTCCGAGGAGGACCACAAAAATCACCTCCAAACTATTCTACAAGTACTTCGAGAAAATAAGTTATTTGCCAAATTTAGCAAGTGCGAGTTCTGGATACACAAAGTTACCTTTTTAGGTCATGTTATTTCTAGTGATGGACTCTCCGTAGATCATTCAAAGATAGAAGCTATAGTAAAATGGAGAAGACCTGAGAACGTCATAGAAGTCCGCAGTTTCTTGGGGTTAGCAAGATATTATGGTTCGTCCAACATTTCTCAAGAATAGCCGCACTTTTGAAAAAGCTCACTCCAAAGAATAACCCTTTTGGCTGGGACGATGCGTGTGAGATGAGCTTCCAAGAACTTAAGAGACGTTTGATCACTGCTCCGATACTAGCACTTCCAAATGGGACAATGAACTTTGTTGTTTACACAAATGCATCCAACAAAGGTCTTGGCTGTGTTATGATGCAAGATAGGAAGGTGATTGCTTATGCCTCCCGTCAGTTGAAGCAACATGAGAAAAACTACCCAACGCATGATCTGGAGTTGGCTATGATTATATTTTCCTAGGCAAAATGGAGACACTACTTGTACGGAGTGACTTTTACAATATACACGGACCACCAGAGCTTAAAATATTTATTCTCTCAAAAGGACTTAAACATGATATAGAGACGGTGGATGGAATTTTTAGATGATTATGATTGCACGATTCAATACCACCCCGGTAAAGCAAATATTGTAGCAGATGCCTTGACTTACTAATCCAAAGGATAGTGCACTTAGACGAATAGGAGAACTCGACGCACTGAGATATAAAGAGAACATTAGATTTTCTCACGTAAGTGTATTGTAAAAAGTCGTTTTAGACATCAACGAGGTCCAACATAGGGAGGAGGAAATTCAAAAGTTGAAGAAATTAGTAGGGAAACGATCTAACTCTGATTTCACAATCGACCATGATGGTGTCTTGAGATTTTGGGATAGGCTCTGTGTTCCAGGAGATGAGAAAATAAAAGATGAACTATTAGAGGAAGCTCATCGATCACATTATATTATGCACCCAGGTGGGAATAAGATGTATGAAGATTTGAAGTAGCATTAGTGGTGGAACAACATGAAGAGAGAGACATAGCTGAGTACGTTCAGAAGTGCTTGATATGTCAATAAGTTAAAGTGGAACATCAACGACCTGCAGAACTGCTTCAACCACTACCTATCCCCGAATGGAAATGGGAGTCAATCACTGTGGACTTCGTTACAGGATTCCCTACTACAACGAAAGGTCATAACGCTATTTGGGTCATCATCGATCGCTTCACTAAATCCGCTCACTTCATTGCTATTAAGAAGTCATGGCCAGTAACAAAGTTGGCAGAAACTTACGTTAAGAAGATTGTCAAACTACATGGAGTTTCTATTAACATTATTTCTGATTCTGATCCTCGATTCATATCCCACTTGTGGCAATGATTACAAGATCATTTCGAAAGCAAGCTACAATTTAGTACAGCAGCCCATCCACAAACTGATGGACAATATGAAAGGACTACCATGATACTGGAAGACATGTTACGAGTGTGTGCATTAGATTTTGGGGGTAATTGGAAGAAACATCTTCCTTTAATAGAATTTGTGTGTAATAATAGTTACCAATTGACTATTCAGATGGCACCCTATAAGGCACTCTATGGAAGAAAATGTAGATCACCGCTCCATTGGGATTTGGACGACCAAAAACAACCTAAGGACGATGAGAAACAAAATATACTACGGCCGGAATTAGTGCAAGAAGCAATTGATAAGGTACATCTTATACGACAAAGAATTCAGACTACTCAAGCAAGGCAGAAAAGTTATGTTGATAATCGAAGAAGAAATCTCGAGTTTTCTGTTCGTGACAAAGTATTCCTCAAAGTTTCTCCCAGGAAGAGAATTGCACAATTCGGTAAGCGAAATAAGTTGAAGCCAAGATACATTGGACCCTTCGAGATTGTAAAATGTGTTGGCAAAGTAGCATATAAGCTAAACTCACTTCCAAACACCGAGGATACATGATGTGTTTCATGTATCACATCTCAAAAAGTATTATCTAGATCCTTCGCACATACTACAACCTAACTCGATGGATCTTGAAGAAGACCTATCTTATCAGGAGAGCCCCATTCGTATCCATGACAACAAGATCTAAGAGCTACGCACTCGACGCATACCACTAGTGAAGGTGCTTTGGCAAAATCATGGTGTCGAAGAAGTCACATGGGAACGTGAAGATGAGTTGCGTAAAAGTCATCCTAAGCTTTTCAACGAGCCAACGAATACAGGTTAGAATTCGGGGACCGAATCTGTTTAACGGGGGAGAGTGTGACGCCCCTATCTATATACTAAATAAAATAGTACTTATCATCTTTAATTAATTTATAGTCACCTATACAACATATTCCTTTTCATATATTTCTTATTTGAGAATTATTCATGAAACGTTTAATTGAGTTAATTTAGAAAAGAAGAAGTTACATAAAATTTAATAGATCAATTTGTAAGACTTAAAATAATCAAGATTGGCTAGTAAATAAATCATGGGGTATGATTTAAATATATTAAAGCCTTGGTGGACTAAATTGAAGCATTATAAAGTATTTGTGGTTAAATTATATATATTTAAAGAAAATCAGAGATCAATTTATAATTCTTACAAAAATTATCAAGATTAAAGAAAAACAAAACAAAAAAGGAAGATGACACCCTAACAAGGAGCAAACACGTGCCATGAAACCAACAACACTATGTCTTCCAATATTTTGCCACCCGGCCACACACTCACCTTCAAATTATATATTAGTAAAATATGGATTGGATTAATATTTGGAGGAGCAAGCGTTCTTACCTTTGTCCCAAACTGAACATAAAGGACACACAAAGTTGAAGCTCTCCGTTTCTTCCATCTTAAAATGGGGTGAGAATTAATGTTTAAATTGTTAATTAATTAATTTATTCATGTTAATATAGCTTCTCTGAATTAACATTAGTTAGTAATTGATCAGTCGATTAAATCATTTGTGCCTTCTTTAATTATTGGGCTAGTTAAATTAGTTAACTTATTTGTTAGTTATTGATTAGTCGATTGATTAGTTCAATAAATTTTATTAGTGCTAACCAAATGAAATAACTAATTTAATCTTGATCAGCTAAATATGATAAAGAAAATTAATTGAATTAGCTATTTGACTAACACTATAATGAACCACCCTTGTTTTAGCAAATAATCTTTTGTTAGTAAGAAAAATTGTTAATAACAGTAGTTATTCAATGAAATACCTAAAAGAATATAGTTAAGTAATTAGGTTTCATAATAATATTTGATTGATTAGTTAAAGTTAGTTAGATTATCTTATGGAATCTTAATTTTCTATATATTTTATACATCTGAACAGGTGATCCATCCGAATTGGCTCAACTACAAACAAGAGCTGGCAGTGAATTTTATTGTGAGTGCCACTAACCAACTATACTAGTTTTGCGAAAAGTGGAGGAGTATAGACTATTTTTCATTATAAATTTACCCGTTGAGCATGATAATATCTTTAATTATTTCCATCATTACTTTCAAAGAAATGAAATGAGATTCCATAAAAAGTAACATTGTGTCTTACATGGTCTAATGGTGATTAGGCTTTTATTCATTTTCATGACCTTTCTATATTTCTTGCAAGTAAATTCTGCATTTAAGTGATGAGTATCATGTCCTGGTTATCTGTTCTCCTATACGATGCGGTTATTGATTTTCTATATAATGTGGTCATTGGGCCCGGGGCTGGATGGTTCACGGGGCACGCTGGGGTAGCATAGGGTTGCCAGTAAAGGCTCCGTCGTCCAATACCAATAGGGGTGTCCTATCATGAACAGACTGAAAGTTGTCTGCGGCTGTGATTGGAGCCTCCATGTACCTAGGCATGGCATTTCTAAGCGGTCACAGGGTTGCTTCCTGCTCGAAGAATAAGGTAGAAATTGGTCTTCTAGGAGTCAAAGGGGTGGTAACCGCCTGATCTGGCTCTTCATAGGATTATGGTACTTCTAGATTTATCTTGGAGTACCTGTCCCTGTGTGTTATTTTAAACAGATTTGCGAGCAAGCGATAAAAGAATTTTACGAAAATATACTTGTTTCAATTTTTGTCCATTGTTTTAATGCACATGCACCCTATCACCGGCCTCACTAAGCCTCTGCTTAAATATTTTGTGTTGTTTCCTCCTCAAGACCTGGTGGATGAGGAGAATGAGGGCTAACGGCCTTACCCTATCAATAGGACCCACCTAATTTCGAATGAATCACGCATGTACTTAGGAGTTAGGGCGTGGCTCCTAAAGTTTGTAAACACCAGTGGTGTACATACAAATAACTATGTGACTTTTGCACCTACTTTTCCTATGTAATTATTTGTATGACCATTTTAGAAATTTCGGTGTTGAGTTTGGAAGGGTTTATAGATGCTTCAGGATGAATCTCATGTACGTGTAGCGCCTTGAGGTAGGAAGTTGTCTGTTGTCCGGGCCTTGGGGTGTGACAGTGTAATTAGTAAAAGCTTTGTCAAAATCCATTATAAATATTTTGTAATATCTGTTAAAATACTGGAAGGCTTGTCGTTCCAAATTTATTAAATATGTTACAAATATAAAAACGATTGGTACAAAAATCATTGCAATAAGTAATTTTTTTTTTTTTTTGTATTGTTGTCACTTTAGATGTTCCGTCAATCTATACTCTATATAAATGTGTGAATACTCAAGTTGTTTGTTCCCCATTGTGAAAAGATAAATATACCCTCATTTAAATATTATTAATTATTATATTATAGATTTTAGAATTTTTAACAATTTAGAATTCTAAATATTCTAAACCTCCTCCATATAAATTTAGGATAAAAAACCTAAATCGTGAATCATGAATGAATCCAATTACACAGAATTATAATAATCTGCTTATAATCGTGAATCATGAATGAGCCCAATTACATAGACCTATCACGCATTAAATTTTGAGTTAAATACAGTTACCACCCCTAAAGTATCCACCCTACATCAATTACCCCCTAAAGTATTAAAATCTTGAAAAAGCCCCCTGACCTTCGAACACTTTTAATTTTGAAGTACAAAAAGTCCATTTTACCCTTACTAAAAATTGATTTATGAAAATAATTAAAGGGATTTTTAAAATACTAAAACCACTCTATTTTTCATCGAGCTCTTTTTATTTTTATAATTCTAAAGTATTTGGAACTCATTTTTTTAGTTTCACTTATTTGTCAAACCAAGTTAAAAATAAATTTATACATTCATATAATTACCATATTTATATAAATATATATTAATTGTATATTTTCTTATTAGCTTATGATACTCTTTTGATTTTATTAATTGTATGTTTGTTTAAGTAAATATATATATATATATGTATGAATTTATTTTTAATTTGGTTTAACAAATAAAGGAAATTAAAATAAAATAAACTCTAAATATTTTAGGATTACAAAAATAAAAGAGCTCGATGAATAAGTGAAACTAGAATTAGACAAAAGGTCCACAAATTAGCTATTTTGGTATTTTAAAAATTCCTTTAATTTTTTTCGAAAGAGCAATTTTCAATAAGGGTAAAATGGACCTTTTGAACTTAAAAATAAAAGGGGTTAGAAGGGTCAGGGTTTTTTTTTTAAGGTTTTAATACTTTAGGGGGGGTAATTGATGTGGGGTGAATACTTTAGGGGTGGTAAGTGTATTTAACCCTTAAATTTTAATAGCATTCTCAGAAAATTATATTATAAAATTAGTTATAAAAAAATAAAATTCTAGAAGAAAAATATTTAAGAGTCTTAATTGTTTTAAACTACTTAGAGAATGAATAACATATTCAACTCAAAAAAATTAATATGCCAAATAATATTTCAACACAATTACTTTGCTAGAAGAAATCTTAATTATATTAAGAAAGTTTTAATTTACATGACACATTAAAATTTAAAATAAACTATACATAAATAATATATGAAATACTAATCTAAACTTAACGATATATATATAATAACGAATAAATATCAAAATTTAATTATAAATTAAAATTAATATATGGATATGATATTATTAAATTGAAATTGCTTGTGAAAATTTAACTATTGAGTGAATCTCTTAGTACTTGATTTTTTTAATATTAGTTAATCTTGAATGCTTTACTTTTACATCTATTATTTTTTTATATTAATTAATAGAATAAAAGTATTACAACAAAACATATTACATAAAAAATTAAGTTGTAACATAATATATTATTGAATAAGAAATAGATTATACCAATCGGTGCATATGAAAATAAGATTAAGAATTAAAAATTACAATATAAAGGCAAAAAATAAAATTTTATACAATAATATTTCAAAATTTAGAAGGTAATAAAGCATGTAAATAATACTTTGACAATATTTAAAAGTTGATACTGAAATATAATTAACATTATGATCTTACAATACAAAATATTGGTAATATTGTCTAATTGAATTATATTTTTATAATAATAATCAATAAATAATTAGTTTGTAATCATTTAGTGTCGATAAATTAAAAAAAACGACATTCAAAATATTGTAAAAGAAAATATATTACATGCACAGACATAATATAGCAAAATCAAAAACATACGAATAAAATTTGATAAATTTTATTAAAATAGAATTTCTTCTAAAATGGAATAACAAATAAGTATCAAAATTTAATTACAAATAAAAATTATCAACCTGATTAAATTAGAAGTGTTATTGAAAATTTAAAATAGAGCTAACTAATTGATATTTATTTCAATACAAATAGGCTGAAAATACCATGTCCCCCTGCCCCTGCACTTCCAAGACATTGACATTGAAGAAAAGTATAAATAGTAATATAATAAATAATTTAATTTAAAACCTTATGTTATGGAATAGTAAATTAACTAACATAATTGTAGGTCCTAACGAGATATATATAACTATTTTTATACTTTAAAAGGTGCATAAAAGTTGTAACATTTGATCTCCTTGTATTATTATACACTTAATGCTCATATGACATTTTCTTTTGAATATCCAAAGGGAATGTGTTATGGAACAAAACTTGCTATTTTTTAATATTTACGGGACCGAAAGTGAGAATCCCAAAATCAATAGACCAAATTAAATGGAAAGGACCTAAGTTACGAACTAAAAAATGTTATTTCCCTTTATGAGAATAAGAAAAGTCAAGTGATAAGTAAATATTAACACAATCACATTTAAAAGTATAAAATTGTAAAATAATTATATACTAACACATTAGTAAAATTACTTTTTCATATTAAGAAAATTAATAAACTTTTGAGAATAAACTTAGTACAATAAAATAATTAATAAATAAAAACTGAGTTAATTATGTTGGAATTAGAAAAAAAGATGATAAATAAAATCAACCAATGAGATTAATATATTTTTTCAATAATAAATTTATAAAAATAACTTAAAAATTTAAAAAGCATGAGTACTAAACAAAATAAAAATTGATATGGGAGTAGAATATTATTAAATTGAAATTGCTTATGAAAATTCAACTATTGAGTGAATCTCTTAGCACTTGATTTTTTTAGAATTAGATAATCCTGAATATTTTACTTTTACATCTATTATGTTCTTTTGTAAAGGTTAAAAATAAAATTTTATACAATAATATTTTAAAATTTAGAAGCTAACAAAGCATGTAAATAATGCTTTGACAATATAAAAAAGTTGATACTGAAATATAATTAACATACATTATATGATCTTACAAACAAATATTGGTACTATGGTCCAATTTGATTACAGTTTTATAACAATAGTCAATAAATAATTAGTCTATAATAGTGTCAATAAACTAAAAGTAAAATGACATTCAAATATAGTAGTAAAAGAAAACATACAACACACACATACAAAAAATATAACAAAAAATAAAATAAAATTAAACAACAGAAAATAGGCATAATAAAACCTACAAATAAAATTGACCAATTTAATTTATTAAATTGGACTTTCTTCTATCCAAGATAAGGAGCTTTGACTAATTATTTTTATTTTACTATTAATATTTTGAATATCATTATTTTATATTTTCATATTAATTGGTTTGATACATAATAATGAAATAATCATTATTAGTGAATATACGAAATACAAAATTTTAATTTTGAAAAATATCTTTTTATTCAATAGTACCAATTAAATTTAGAAAGTGAATTATAAATAATAGAATTGAATAATTTCCTTATCAATTTAAATAATTATTATCAATTTATTTTGAAAATATAATTGTATTATACTAATGTTTCAATAAAAAAAATGAATAATATCATGAATTTAACATAAATGATAATTTACTTTTAAAAATACATTTGTACACGTGCATCGCACGTCATGCTTTCAAGTTATCAATATATGGTGACAATTAATTTCACAAAATGGTTGTCACTAATAAGGTTTTTAAAATCATATTGTGGTAAATTAGAATCATTTTCATTTAATATATAACTATAGCAACAATTTTAAATTTATTAGCTTAATATTTTTCCATTAACATTATATTGTTTTGTTGATACGACGATTAGATTAATAATTGAATCAATTAAAATATAATTTCTGAAGCTCGATAATTATTTGAACAATTTTAAATAATAATATGTTTGGTTCGACTGGAAACATTTATAGCCTTGCTATGAGAAATCATTTTGAAAAGAGATAATTCTTTACAAAAGAGAGGATTTGGTGATATTTTGCGACATTCAATGCATGAATATGATGATGTATTGGAAATAATTATGCTTCAGAAAGGCGAGAGCTATTAATTTTACCTTGTATGCTAGTGTGACACATGAATTTCATTGGTATGTGTCACCTCCATTGGATCCATTGATTTTCACCTCTCACATCCGGGAACAAACAACTAAGCCCCGTTTACTTTAAATTATTAGTTTGAATAAGAAAATTAGTATAGGATAATATGTTGTTTACTTTCATGTATGGGGGCTCTGTACAATTTCAGGGTTCGATACTAATCAGTGTTACACTTACATAACTTATACCACCAAAGGTAGTGGTATAAGTTATGTAATGTTTTATACAACAATTAATGCATGTGGCTAAAGTCACTTTTGTCCTCTAATAGGACAAAGGAGTTGTTCACCTAACACTCAACACTCAATGACCAAAACACTTTGACCCCATTTCTTCATTCCTCCTTTCTAGAGCAGCAGCAAAGAAGAAGGTGAGTTCTTCTTCATCTTCTCCCATTCTTCTTCTTAATTTCTTTTAATTTTCTGACAAATTCGTGAAAATTGATAACCAAAATGAAACTTTATTTTCCCAAAGTATACCATTTGAATCAGAACCTTACAAACCAAAAATTTAATTATTGATCAGGAATTAAAGAAATAAGATGAAAATTTGAAAGTACTTAAAGAAATGTTCTTACAAGAGTAATTGAATGTTCTTACAAAAACTAATTTTCAGAATTAGAGAAATTACGAAAAGTAAATTACGAAAATCACAACAATTACATAAACAACTATAAAGTATTTTGAAGAAATTCATGTTCTTACCGATAATACCTGGAGGAGGTGAGAGGACTTCAAAGAAATTGAAATAATTGAGGATGCAGTAGTTTCGCAGAGGACCAACCAAAGTCTTCTTGCAAAGAGGTGAGTGAAATGATTGTAAGTCCTATTATTTAATTATTGAAGGGCAAATGGGTAACTTTTCCATACAAAACAAATAAATATAACAAAGTAAACACTACACAGATTTTATCACAATTTTTTACTATATGTAAGTAAACACATTACAATTAATACAGGATTTTTTTTATCATTCATTTAATTCAAAATAATCCTATCACTCATATAATTATGTCCTCAAAATAAACGGGGTCTAAGGGCATGTTTACTATCATGCATTATGTTGGATAAATGCCCTTATCCAGTCCAATCGGGCATTTACTATGTTTTTATCAGGCTCGGTGTCACAGGCGGACTCTTTTATCGCAGCGGAATATATTTTTTTCGCCCGTGATGCCTCTCAGGTTGCTCACAACCTTCGACCGGCCTTCCTCCATTCGAGTCCTCTCGGTCTCCCGACCATGTGTCTTTGACACTCGCAGCTTACTAGCGCGACATCCGAACGCATCCCTGTGCGGCGCCTCGCGCCCAAGCACTCGCCTATCCGGAATGCCCATGTTCGCAGAGGGTCGCGGCTCTCGCGCCTTGCGCGCCTTCATGCCGGCCCCAACTAGCTAGCTTGCCATCATGCCGTATACCAGGTTGAAGGGTGTCTCTCCCGTGGTAGACCTAGGGGTAGTTCTAGAAGACCACAACACTACAGGCAGGCCTTGGTCCATTGTCCCCTATCTGATCCAACTTGGTCTTGATGCCTTGTACCAGGAATCGGTTTGTGACTTCTACTTGCCCATTGGTCTGGGGGTAGGCTACATAGGTGAAGTGTTGTTGGATATGCAGCTCGACACACGAATCTTGGATTTTCCGACCCAGAAATTGCTGCCATTGTTAAAAATAAGAACACGGGGTAAACTATACCTGCAAATTATGTTCCTTTAGAGAAATATGATCACTTCATTTTCTATGATCTTGGTAAGGGGCTCTATTTCGACTCATTTGTTGACGTGGTGTACGACTTTCTATAGGAATTTTCATTTGGCCTGGAGCAAGTGGGAAAGGACCCACTATGTCCTTCCCCTACTAAGAAAAAGGGCAGGGTGCTGAGATGGCCTTGAATGGTTCCGCTGGCACATGGATGAGCGGGGGTTGCTGTTGGCAGCGCTCACACCTTTGGACCTACTATAAGGCGTCTTTTTTTAGGGCAGGCCAGAAGTATCCGGCTCTTAAGATCTTACCTGCAAGGGCTATACCAGCCGTGTGGAATCCGTAGGATCCTTCATGTACTTCTCTCAATATTGCTTGACCATCCTCAGGTGACAAACAACTGAGGTAAGGCTAGGAGAAAGTCATTTGTATAGGATACCCCCTAGTAGGGCGAATATGGCTGCCCTGCTTCATAGGCGGGCCACCTCCTGTTCATCAGTAGGAACGGTACCCTCCTTGAGATAGTCTAGGAGGGGTTTCCTCTAATCCGAGTTAACTTCCAGGACATTAATGTTATTGCTAACAGTTTTGGTGAGAGTCTTTACAGTGATGCTACGGGTATTGCAATCGGACAGGGAGCTAGCTAGTCGAGCAAGGTAGTCTGCCTTGGTATTCTCAGTGCGAGGGATTTGGTAGAGCTAGAAACTCTTCACCAGACTCCTAAGCTCGCCTATCTCCCGAAGGTACTCCTTCATCCTATCCACCTTCACCTCATATGTGCCTCTCACCTAGTTGGTTACCAACTGGGAGTCAGTGTAGGCGGTTAGATTTCTTGCCCCAACATCGAGTGCCATCTTCATCCCTGCTACAAGGGCCTCATGCTTGGCGCCGTTATTCGAAGCCTTAAAATCGAATCTTAGGGAGTATTCAAGTTTGTCTCCTTCCGGGCTAGTAAGGACAACCCCGGCCCCGCTGCTTGCTAGTGCGGACCACTAATCGACGTGCATGAGCCATCTTCCTTCATTCTCTTCAGAGGAGTGACCTCGTTCATGAACTCAGTTAAAACTTGGGCCTTGATAGCTGTTTTGGGTTGATAAGAAATGCCGTACTCGCGGAGCTCAACCACCTATTTAACCATCCTGCCAGAGGCTTTAGATTTCCCTAAAGTAGCTCTCAGGGGGGTGTTAGTGCACACAGTAATGGAATGTGAAACAAAGTATCGACACAATTTGCATGTTGTAATGACTAAAGAGAAAGCTAATTTTTCTACCTCAAGGTACCTCTGCCCGGCTCCGTGCATAGCCTTACTTACGTAGTACATGGGCTTCTGAATCCCATCCTCCTCTTTGATGAGAACGAAGGTTACGACATGCTGCCCTGCTGCTAAATGCCGGAACAACTATTCACCTGGTGCTTGCTTAGGGAGCAGGGGTAACTCGGCCAAGTAGGTCTTCAAGTCCTGAAAAGCCTGTTGGCACGCTTTACCCCAGGTCAAGTTCTTGGCTTTCCTGAGAGCTTTGAAGAAGGTTAGGCTGCATTTTGCTGACGGGGAGATAAACCTGTTGCGGGCTGCTATACGTCCAACTAATTTTTGTACTTACATTGAGGTTGGTAGGGTGTCTCATCTCCTGGATAGCTCAGACCTTATCCGAATTGACTTTGATCCCATTCTCCACGACCATATAGCCAAGGAACCTACCACTTCGAACTCCGTGTTGGAATAGGTGACCAAGAAAGTCAATATGGTTGGCTGATCTGGGAACTATTCGCCAATCTTTCAACAAAAGTAATATTATGTTGATGAATGTGGTAAGGATTCATCATTGGCAACAATGAGTTTGTTGTGCTTACTACTAGCATTGAATGGGGTTTCAGTGTCACAACAAATACTCAGAGACCAAACATATGAATCGAAGAAGGTAGACTGTGCATAGGTTGGCGGTCATGGAACTAACTTCTGTGTGAAGGACAAGCGGATCTGCCCGGGAGCGCGAGCAGAAACAAAAAAGCTTGCGGTATTTAAAATAATACATATCAAAAGATCCCAAGGGGTGTACCTTGGGTTCTCAACCGGGCGTTCGATGTAGAATATGATAGAAAATGCAACATATCATATAGAGCATAGATTTAACATGAAGGAAACTACAAAAGCGTAAACCCAAATGTTACCTTTGTAGCTTTCTTTCTGCAGGGCTACGAACGTTGTTCCACGGCCGAAAACATTCACCAAGCTCAAAACGATGAACTCTCTAACTTAGTCCACACCACATCGGGAGAGATCTCGTTTTACTTGCTAGAGAAAAATGGATCTAGAGGAGAAGACCGAAGAAGTGACTACACTATCAAGTTAGTGTTCCTTCTTGATCTTACTTTATTCTTCAAATGATCCTAGATTAATGAAGAAACAAATGGGATAGTATGGAGAGAGAGGGAGGGCCGAAAACTTGGAGAGTGTAGAGAGAGCGTGTGTTCTTCTTTTTCCTAGAAAAAGATCAATAATCAATTCTACACTTTGATGATAGTATATACACATATATATACTTCATTAATGTGATTATTGGAATGGGTCTAGGTTCATCCAAGGATATCTAGATACATTTCAATCAATCCCCACTAATCATCAATCAAGTCTACCATTTCATAAGGTATGATTTAATCATACCAAATGAAAGAGGCTTGATTGGAGTTGATTTGTCTCTTTCCAAAAGAGACAAGTCAACTACTCATCAAAGGCCATGTATGGCCGATTTTTAAGCTTCTAAAGCAATCTTTGGCCATCCTCTTTTGGGAAGAAGTCCAACTTCTTCTAATTTCAAAAGTGGAATTAACACATCTCTTGGGCCAAGATTTAATGGACCGGGTTTTATCATTATCCAATTACAACAAGCCGAAGAGTTAAATCTCATTTAATTCATAGTCTAGTTAAATAATTCCCATTAATCTTTTAATCCAATTAAAAGATCTAAACTTCGATTATCTACTTAATCGATAAATGTCATTTACCGATAAAATGAAGGCCCGATACAGTATCGGCCCATCCGTCCAATGAACAATCCCTTAAGTAATCCAATCACTTATGATCCTCTAAAATCGACCCTAAGTAAATTTCTTCACCTCCTCGGTGATTTGTGTGTGACCCTTTAGGTTCACCCTCAACTAGACTTGGGCCCGTGTCCAATAGGAGCCCGTTACCATGGGTTGCCGTCTAGCAACGATCAATGGCACTAGAGACTAGGTGAATGTTGGCGTGAACATTTAGGCGCCGATTCTATACGGGTACGGTCCTTCCGTCTATCATCTCCTGGTCTTAGTCTAGGGTATGGAATTGGGCGCCCATTCCCATCCTTGACTAGGCATCTGTGCTTAGTACTCGAGACTACGCATGCCTCATTGTATCGAAACAGGTTACCATTGCCTACTTGATCAACCATTGTGGTCCATAGGTTTAAGCAGGATGAACATGTCTCCGAATGCATCGGAGATACCTCTGTCACATACTGACAGGGGACGAATCCTCTTCTTGAAACCTACCGTCCTAGCTACACATTTGACTACATTGGACAAGGCTTATAACGAACATGCCAGCGACATGATCACCTCTCGCCAAATTCAAGATACAACAATCGTGTGCACATGACTGCCATGGTTCCTCAAGTATGAGGACTAATCCCATACTATCGGAACCAGCAAAATCAAATCATACGGACCAAGCCTCCAAGGTTTCCATATGATGATCCCCCCGAGTCAGCTCTGTCGGCTCAACCCCAGTCAACCAACCCACCAACATCGTATAGGCGTCCCACGCCTGTTGCCGATGGAACACAGTACTCATCTAATGAATCCTACTCTTGGTGCAAGTCTGTATAGGACTCTCGATGCCCTATCTCAAGATCCTCGACTTGGAACATTTCAGACCCAACCCTTTATCAGTTGGTTTCATAACCACCATCCAATATGTGGCCCAATTGGATGTGTTGTTAATCGTGGTCTGTGGGCTTTGTTATGATATATGTAAAATAGAATTTAACATAAATAAAGTGAGCACAACAAAGAAAGTACCAATGGTAATGAATACTTATTTTGTTCATTACAAAATATTACATTAATCCTCTGAAATTGACTCAAAGTAAATTTCTTCACCTCCTCGGTGATTTGTGTATGACCCTTTAGGTTCACCCACAGCTAGACTTGGTCCCCTGTCCAACAGTGGCCCGTTACCATGGGTGGTCGTCTAACAACAGTTCATGGCACTAGAGATAAGGTGAATATTAGCGTGAACATTTAGGCACCGATTCTGTATAGGTACGGTCCTTCGTCTACCGTCTCCCATCCTTAGTCTAGGGTATTGAATTAGGCTTTGGTTCCCATCCTTGACTAGACGTCAATGCTTAATACTCGAGACTACTCATGCCTCATTGCATCAACACAGGAAACCATTTCCTGCTCGATCACCCACTGTGGCCACATGTTTAAGTAACATGAACGTGTCTCCAAGTGCATAGGAGATACCTCTGTCACATACTGACAGGGGACGGATCCTCTTCCTGAAGCCCACCCTCCTCGCTACACATTTTGACTGCACTGGACAAAGCTTATAATGACCATCTTACAGAATGATCACCTCTTGCCAAATCCAAGATACAACCATCGTGTGCACGTGACTGTCATGGTTCCTCAAATCTGAGGACTACTCCCCTACTATCGGAACCAGGGAAATCTAGTTTAACCAACCAATGCTCAGAGGCTTCCATATGATGATCCCCACGAGTCAGCTCAGTCGGCTCGACCCCAATCGATCAATCCACCAAGATCGTATAGGCGTCCCACGCTTGTCGCTGATGAAACACAACATTTATCCAATGAATAGGAGTCTTAGTGCAAGTGTCTATAGGACTCTCGATGCCCTATCCCGAGGTCCTCGACTTGGACCGTATCAGACCCAACCCTTTATCAGTTGGTTTCATAACCACCATCAAATGCATGGCCCAACTGCATTAGTTGTTAATCATGGTCTGTGGGCTTTGTTGTGATATATATAAATCAACATTTAAGATATGGAAAATGAGCACAACAAAGATAGTACCAATAGTAATGAGCACTCATTTTATTCATTACATAATATTACATTACATCAAGTTGTCAAATAGGTTACAAAATGCCAAACCTATTGGCTTTCTGGTCACCTATTCTAAAAATCTCCCATTTGGCCTAAAGTCAACTACCCATTGACCTCAAACCAATCTTATCTAGATGGTGCGTATGGGCAATTCGCGACACCGGCTTAGTAAGTGGATCTGCTATGTTTTCTGCCGAGCTAACTCGGTCCATCTGAACATCACCTCTGCTACCCATCTCTCTAAGAAGATGGTAGCGTCTACGAATATGTTTGGATCGGTGATGAGATCTCAATTCCTTTCCTTGCATTATCGCCCCATTGTTATCGCAGAAGATAACTACTGGCTCAGTGATGCTAGGCACTACACCCAACTCTTGGATGTAGTTCTTCATCGAAACTGCCTCCTTAGCAACTTCTGGAGCTGCTATGTATTCAGACTCTGTGGTGGGGTTCGTCATGGTAGCTTGCTTGGAACTTTTCCAAGCAATCACGCCACCATTTTGTCTGAACACGAACCTGGACTGAAACTTGGCATCGTCGTCATTCGACTGGAAGCTAGCGTCGCTATAGCCTTCCAGTATCCATTCTCCACAGCTGTAGATCAAGAACATATCCTTAGTACTTTTCAGGTACTTGAGGAAAATTTTGACTGTATTCTAGTGTGCCTCTCCAGCGCACATCTAATATCGACTTTTCATGCTCAAAGCGAAAGCCACATCAGGTCTAGTGCACTGGACAACATACTGAATGCTGCCTACGGCTGAAGCATAGGGGATGTCCAACATCCGCTTAAGCTCCTCATCAGTCTCCTTCTTTTCTGTCGCATTATGCTAACGAAACCGAAGCCCCAGACGACACTCTATCTTGTGTGCTCAGAGGAACTCCAACAACCAACTATACTTTCTCTTTCACACTCCATAGCTCTAGCTCTGAGACGTAGGAGACTTTTTCTTGGACAGCTTAATTCCATGCCTCATAGGAAGGAATCCTCGTTCTGAGTTCTCCATCTTGAATCTCTTCAAGACTTTCTCAATATACGTAGATCTATCCATGTAGATCTTGATGCCAAGGATGTAGGATGCATCGCCCTATCATTCATGGAAAATTATGTTGACAACCAAGCTTTAGTGGTTCCCAACCTCTTAGCATCATTTCCAACGAGCAAGATGTCATCCACGTAAAGCACTAGGAACGCAACAGAACTCCCACTGATCTTCTTGTATACACAAGGATCGGACTCATTCTTGATAAAATTATATCCCCGTATGACTTCATCAAAGCCTATGTTCCAACTTCGGGAAGCTTGTTTGAGGCCATAGATGGACCTTTAGAGACGGTAGACCTTCTGCTCTTTTCCAGCAGATGTAAAACCTTTCGATTGATCCATATAGATCTCTTCCTCGACGAAACTGTTGAGGAAGGCGATTTTCACGTCCATATTCCATATTTCATAGTCATACCATGCAGTTATGGCAAGCAGTATCCGAATGGACTTAGCTATTGCTACGGGTGAGTACGTTTCCTCTAAGTCGACCCGGGTCATTGAGCGTAACCCTTCGCCACAAGCCTGGCCTTGAAGGTTGTAACCTCCCCGTCAGCTGCAAGCTTACGTTTGTAGACCCATTTACATCCTACGGGTTTTACTCCTTTGGGTGGATCCACTAGGGTCCAAACCTGGTTTGCCACCATCAAGTCCATTTCGGATTTCATGGACTCAAGCCACTTATCCGAGTCGATGTCCGACATCGCATCTCCGTACATCTTTGGATCATTATCCAATTGACCGGTCAGGCCCTGAAATCCGTATGTATCCGGTGGTTGGGATACTCTGGCCGACCTACGAAGGACTGGAATATTATCAGTGGAAACTACAGGCTCAGATGTTGTTGCTGTCTCATTGGGCACCTCACTTGATTCCTCAAGGAGTACCTCGTTGCGTCGACTATCCGATGGAAAACCCTTTTCCAAGAACACTATGTTCCGCGAGACAAAACGTTTTGCTCGAAGGGATCATAGAAATAATACTATACAGTTTCTTTCGGATACCCGACGAACCTACATAAACTAGACCTAGAGTCCAGTTTATCTCTCACTAATCTCTTGACGTATACGGGGCTACCCCACGCTTTCAAGTATTTGTAGAAGGCAGGTTTGCCATGCCATATCTCATATGGCATCTAGGATATCTTCTTAGATGGGGCCATGTCAAAAGTTTGGCTGTCGTCTCAAGGGCATATCCCTAGAAGGACAAGGGAGTTCGGTAAAACTCATCATGGATCGGACCATGTCTAATAAGGTCTGATTCCTCCTTTCAGGCATACCATTCAACTGCGGTGTTCCAGGAGGAGTAAACTGAGTTGTCTTTCAGATACTCAGTGAATTCGCCACTTAAATACTCTCCACTTTGGTCCGACTGAAGGGCTATGATCTTACGACCAGTTCGGTTCTCTACTTCAAGTCTGTATTGCTTGAACCTTCCAAAGGCTTCAGACTTGTACCTCATCGGTTAAACATAACCATACTGTGCGTGATCATTGAGTACCCTCCTCTTGCTTGAGTATTTAATGGCCCACAGACGTCTGTATGGATCAAATCCAACAGACCGTTCGTTAGTGTGCTTTGTCCAATGCAAAGGGTTTCTTTGTCATTTTTCCCTTTAGACAGGACTCACAGGTTGGTAGGTTGTCCAAATCGTCTATTTCTAGACTCTTTGAGTCAACCAACCTTCTTATCCTATCTTTAGACATATGACTTAACCTCGCATGCCATATATGTGCATTGTCTTGATTATCATGTTTTCGTTTGTGTTTTACAGTCATAATCCAATTAGAATATTGAAGTATGTACAGACCGTTTACTAATGTACCAAGCAGATGAGACACACCATCAATTATAATATAAAGCCACTTTTATTGATTGTAAAAGAATAACCCTCCTTATCCAGGACAGGTATAGATACAATATTCTTAATTATGCTAGATACATAGAAACAATTATTTAGTACTACCTTAACATGACTACTAATGGCTAACTCTATTGATCTTACGACTTCCATAGCAATGGCCTTGCCATCGCCTAGCTTCAGGATCATTTCATCCTTGGTTAGCCTTCTGCGTCTTTGCAGAACCTGCAAATCAATGCAGATGTGAGCACCACATCCGGTATCCAATACTCATGACATAGAATGAGTAATCATGTTTACTTCAACCAGAAAAAATACCTGGATTGGAGAGGAGTTGTGGGCACTCTCTCTTTCAATGCTTCTTTCCTTGGTAATGCATGCATAAATCATTTGCCTTAGACCGCTGAGAATCCCGGGCCTTCCATTTCCCTTTTCCCATTCCTACTGGGGCAATAGGGACGCTAGGAGCACGAGCAGTGGCTGCAATTGCCTTCCCTTTACCCTTCTTCCTCTTCCAATGTCCAACCTTCTTGTTATTTGTCTTGGAGGTTGAAGCCTCTCCTATCAACACCGACGGCGCAGACTTATGGTCCGTTGCCTCATATTGGATGAGCATGTTGATCAACTCATAAATAGAGTTCTCAAGTCCATGCATGTTGTAGTTGACAACAAACGGGTCATAGGACGGAGGAAGCGACTGAAGGATCACGTCGATGTACGTGTCATTATTAAACTCAGCTTTTAGATCCTCAAGCTTCTCCACTAGAGATAGCATCTTAACCCCATGACTTTGTACAAAGGATCCTTCAGCTCGCTTCGTGCCAAAAAATACTTTTGTGGCGGCATATCTAATATGCCTGTCCGAAACCACATAAACCTCATTCATGCGAAGCATTATGGTAGAGCGTTGTTCAGCCTATAATATTACTTTTAGATGTTATTAGACATCGAAGCCAATATGATACTGTGTACTTTTCGGTTGTCCTTATGCAATTTTTTCGAACGTTAGATGATCTTCTGGCGTGGACTCTTCGGGCAAGTTGCTTCCCGGCGGCTTGTCCAAGACGTAGCCTTGGTTCTCAAAACCGAGGATAATCCTCAAGTTTCTTAGCTAGTCTGAATAGTTCGTGCCATTAAACTTATTGGTCTCTAGTACCATGATTACGGGATTCTTAGACATCTCTACATTTATAAAATATAAAGCAGAAATTAGGAAATGAAGGTAATATTATAGTTCAAGTTGAAGACATGGTCTTTTAGTCTTTAACCGTCCCATTATTTATACGAAAGTCCACCACTCTCAAGTGGAGCTTCAGGAAGCCATTTCCTAGTGGGCTTGAGATCTAAAAGCGTGATCTCCATGCCCGCTTGTATGATTCACATGAAGAAAATCTCATGGGAGATATCCAATATCATTCTCATCCAATGAGATTCTCAAGATATTTTGCCTCACCTATTCGCATGGTTCCGAGGACTTAAAGCGAACCATGTACTCAGTGTTGGGCCCGACCCATCATACACAATGCATTCCATGCATGTTAAAATCCCAAATTAATTAAGCAAATTTGATCTCAAGGAAAAATCCAATAATTCCAAAATCAAATATGTAAAATTAATCAATTTCAGAAAAATATCCAGAAATAACACAAAAATCAAATTTTTAGAAAATCATCGAAAATCGACACAGAACGGCCCAACTGTTGTGCCCATAGGATGGCTGCCTGCACAGGCACACAAGCGCGCGCAGGCAGGCCTACCATGTGCACGTCCTTTGCGGAGCGCTGGCCCTGCCGGCAGCATACGCGTCTGCGTGCACAGGCTGAAGCCCAACGCGCACAGGCACCCGCCTGCGCACAAGACGGTATACGCGGCCACCCCTGCCAGCACACACGCTGGCCAGGCTGCACGTAGGCGTGCGCGCCCGCCAGCTAGTGGCCGGCCAGTAGGAGCGGCAGCCAACCACTACCATTGTTGTTCGATTTGTGTTTATTTCATAGTTTTACGTTTTTCATTTCAGCACATTTTTGTATAAAACAACTGAAAATAAATATGCAATTTTTAAGATCGAATCCATAAAATTTGTATATGTGATGTCCATCAAATTCAAACAAATGAACAAGTTCATTGGTTTATATATTCATAAATATAAACATGCTCATAAAGCTGTAAATGCATGTAGAACATGCTAAGCACATAGTCTCTGCTCCTTACATCGAACCGGGCTTTGATACCACTTGAAGGGACAAGAGGATCCGTCTGGGAGCGCGAGAGGAAGCGATATTTTAAAAAAATAATTGGAATTGTATATCAAATAAGCCCAAGGGGTGTAACCTTGGGTGCCCAACAGGGCGTTCGATGTACAATATAATAATAAAACAACATATGTATCATATAGAGCATAGTTATTCATTGATGAAACTACAAGATCATAAACTAAATATTACCTTTGTAGCTTTCTTCCTTGCACGGCTACGAGCGTTGTTCCTCGGCCGGAAACATTCACCAAGTTCAAATGTATGAACACTCTAACGAAGTCCACACCACACCGGGAGAGATCTTGTTTTTCTTGCTAGAGAAAATTGGATCTTAGAGGATAGGATCTAAGAAGAGACAACACTATTATGTTAGCGTTTTTTCTTGATCTTGCTTTGTTCTTCAAGATGACCCTAGATTAATGAAGAACAAAGAGGATAGTATGTGTGTAGAGAGAGGGCCGAAAATTGGGAGAGTTTTTAGAGAGTGTGTGTTCTTCTTTTTCCTAGCAAAGATGAATAATGTGAAAGAATCGGGTACGGCCGGGGAATGCAACGGAAGCATAAAAAACGTGAATTTCCCTTTCCAGTTCTCGAGCGTTCGGTGTTAGTCATGAGCATAAATAAAGAGGAGAAGATGTTGGACATGTGGCTAAAGGATATGAACAAAGGTACATGAAATCGTAAATAGAAACCAACCTTTGATCATAACACGATAAATCGGTACGTGCATTGTTCCCTTTCCGTTTCTCCTTCCGTTCACATGAGAATTCAGCGTAGAATTCCACTAAGTATTGTCCACACCACACTATGGAGAAATAATTTAATATATTGCTAGATAGAATTAGAGAAATGAAGAAGAAACACTTCCAAAACAACACTATTGTTTAGTGGCTTTTCGAATGTTTTTAGTTCAATCCTTTCCAAAAGGTATGAACAAAAAAAGGAGAAAATTTGCAGAGATTTTTGAGTGTTTTAGGCTAAAAATTTCGTGCAAGCAAGTGTGAGTTTGTGTGTTGTATATTTTTCATGTATTCACAATTCAAAACATAAGTTACCTCCAAGGTAACCTCTACACACACATGCACACACTTCTCTCCGTGAACCATGATGGCCTTCATATGTGGAGGAGCTGAAACTCCTCATCAACTTGCTCCAACCTCTAGGGCTTGGACTTCAAGCCATGGACCAATTTTGACCGGTTTTGATTTAATCAAATTAAATCGAGACCAATTAAGATCCATAAGTTCAAAATTAATCCAATTAATTTTCAACCTTATTGAAATCCAAAAGTTTATTTAATCCAATTAAATAAATATAAGCTCAAATACTAATTAATTGATCCAATCAATTAATTAAACCAAATCAATAATTAATCCAATTAATTTAAAGGTTCTTAATCCAAGAACTAACTAAACCAATTAATTAATTATTGGACCATCCATCAAATGGATTTCTCAATAAATGATCCAATCATTTATTTTCTCCTTCAATTAATTTAATCCAATTAAATTAATTTGCTTCTGCTAGAATTAATTTGGAATTAATTCTACCAACCTCATAGTGATTTGTGTGTGACTTATTAGGTTCACCCTTAGCTAGACTTGGGGCTTGTGTCCAACACAACTGGTCAATTAAATTCAATTTAATTAACTGTTTTCCAATTAACCATTAATCAGAAAAATGCCCGTCACCATGGTTGGTCGTCTAGCAACGGTCCATGGCACTAGAGACTAGGTGAATGTTGGCGTGAATGTTTAGGCTCCCGAGTTCCATACGAGTACGGTCCTTCCATCATCCGTCTCCCGGTCTAAGTCTAGGGTCTGGAATTGGGCGTCGGTTCCCATCTTGAACTAGATAACTATGCTCAATAACTCGAGACACGTTTGCTCTATTGATTGACATAGGAAACCATTCCCTACTCGACAAATCACTGTGGCCACAGACTTAAAGAGATTAAACCGTCTTAGAGCGCATAGGAGACTTGACTGTCATATACTGATAGGTGACGGATACTATCTTGGAACCCACCGTCCTCAATACATATTCCGACTGCACTGGATAAGGCTTATGATGAACGTATCCTAGATACGGACATCTCTTACCATACCCTAGATACATCCATCATATGCATGTGACTGCCATGATTCCTCAAGTTCGAAGACTAATCTCGTACTATAGGAGCCGGGGATTCCATGAAAGCCTGGGATAGGCGTGTGGATTGTCCCGGGAGGAACGCGAATGTGGAAGCGCGATATAATAAAATTTGCAAGAATTTAAAACATGCCATAAACAATAATTAAATATAAACGTTCAAGGGGTGTTCCCTTGAACCTCCCGAGCATTCGGTGTATCTCATGAATAGAATGACGAAAGAAAATCATGGAGGCCATAAGGTTAAAAGATAGAATTAACAAAACGAAAAACCTACCCTGTTGTCGTTTTGTCTTCGAGCCGCTACTCGCGTTGTTCCCCGTTTTGCTCCAAGATCTCGTGTTGAGACCCTCTAAATCGTACACGTAATCCGCCCACGTATCTTGATCCTCGTGTTAGAAAAAATCAAGTGTATATTATTTGGAGAGGATGGATTGATCAAATGCTATCAATTAATGAGATCAATTGTATAGAGGAGGAATCCATTCCTCTTCAAACTCCAACTCTTGTAAGACTATTTTTACTAGGATTTTGACCTAGTCAAAGTCCTAGTCAAAGTAGCTCTTTGACTTGGTCAAACCAATCCTAGCCATCCATCTCTCCTTTTAATCTCAACCATCCATTTATTTTATGAAATATTTAAATCCAATTTAAATAATTCATAGGGCAAGAAATAAATAAAATAAATAGTAATATTTATTTTAAGCCCATTAAATAAATTCCAATAAATCTAATTTATTAGATAAATTCCTTTTCATCCAATTAAAGGAATTAATTTTCCCAAGAAATGAAAGATCCCATTAAATCTAATTAATCGTCCCATCTCTCTCCAAATATTTAATTCTAAATTAAATACGTTATGTGTGCGGATTGTGTGTGACTCTTTAGGTTCACCTTCAGCTAGACTTGATCGGATTCCTAGAATCCATCCATTACGATGGGTGGCGGCCTAGCAATGGTCCATGGCACTAGAGACTAGGTGAATATGCGTGGGGGTGAACATTTAGGCTCTACAGTACATTTATCCTTCTGTCTACGGTGTCACCACTTAGGGTTTAGGGCACGAAAACGTAGGTACCCATTTTGGACCTAAGTGTCGGCTTGTCCTACACTAAACATCGCAGGGAATCCTTCCCTTCTGTTCAGTTACTGTGGCCACAGATTTTAGGGACAAGACTCAGAGTACAGTGAGACGCTACTATCAACGCTCTTGACAGGAGATAGAACCTTTCTTGGAAACTACTGTCACGTTGCACATCATGGCTGCACTAGATATGGCTTATGACTACTCAGCAACTATGACTTGGTGATCTCTCACCATACCTAAGATACAGACACGGTGTACAAGTAAACTCAATAATTCCTCAAGTCAAAGGATTGACCTGTACCGTTGGAACCGGGAACTCAAGTCATACCTATCCGACCCTACTCAAGGTCCTCCGTAAGACGGTTCCCGTGAGTCACCTCAGTCAGCTGCTCGCTAGCAAGCTGACCCACTAACACTACATAGACGACCCTCATCACCCGTCGATGAAACATGACAGCAGATGCTTAGTGCAAGCCTCAAGTGGATTCTCGATACCCATTTCCCGAGATTCGTTGACTTGGAGATTTTCAGACTGATACGGCGATACTGATTTCATGAACCTACCTCTAAGCGTAGTTCCAGTCCCCGAAATGTGATCTCGGTCTGTGGGCTTTGTTTATGTAGTGAACAGTTATATAGAAGTAAAAGTAAACACAAACAAAGTATGAGTCAGATGAACATCACTTTCTTATTCATCAACATTTATTAAAACTCTGAAATTGTTCAGACATAGGTTACAATTCGCCTAATAAAATTGGCTTCATGGTCACCTATTCTAACAATCTCCCACTTGACCTTTAAAGCCAATCACCCATATGTTTAATACCCATCTTCTCAAGATGTTGCGTATGAGCATTCTGCGATATAGGCTTTGTCAGCGGATGTGCTGTGTTGTCTGCTGAGCTGACTCGGTCCATCCGAACGTCACCTCTTTCTACCATTTCCCTCAGAAGGTGGTAGCGTCTAAGAATGTTCTTGGATTGGTGATGAGATCTCAGTTCCTTTGCTTGCGCTATGGCTCCGTTGTTATCGCAGAAGATAACTACGGGTTCCACAATACTAGGCACCACACCCAACTCTTGGATGTAGTTTCTTATTCAAACCGCTTCTTTGGCAGCTTCTGAAGCTGCTATATATTCGGCCTCAGTGGTGGAATTAGCTGTGGTTGCTTGCTTGGAACTTTTCCATGCTAACACACATCTATTGAACCTGAATACATAACCTGACTGAGACTTGGCATCATCGTTATCTGCCTGGAAGCTAGCATTGCTAAAGCCTTCCAGGATCAGTTCCCCATTTCCAAAGACCAAGAACATTTCCTCAGTCTTCCTCAGGTACTTAAGGATGCTCTTGACTGCATTCTACTGTGCCTCTCCTGCACAAGACTGATATCTGTTCGTTACACTTAAGGCGTAAGCGATGTCACGTCTCGTGCAGTGGACGACATACTGGATGCTTCCTACGGCAGAAGCATAGGGGATGGATGTCATCCTCTCAAGTTCCTCATCAGTCTTAGGAGACTATTTCTTGGACAACTTGATCCCATGCCTCATGGGAAGGAAACCTCGTTTGCAGTTGTCCATGCAAAATCTTTTCAGGATTTTCTCCATATACGAGTTTTGGGTCAGTCCCAACATTCTTCTAGATCTGTCCCTGACAATCTGGATGCCAAGAATGTAAAAGGCTTCACCCAAATCCTTCATGGAAAACTGAGTTGATAACCATGCTTTTGTATTACCCAACATTCTAACATCATTACCTATGAGTAGAATGTTATCCACATAATGCACTAGGAACACTATATAGCTCCCACTGACTTTCTTGTATACACAAGCTCGGATTCATTTTTGATGAAATCATAGCCCCGTATGACTTCATCAAATTGAATGTTCCAACTTCGGGATGCTTGTTTGAGGCTATACATGGACTTTTGGAGACGGCAGAATTTCTGCTCTTCTCCGGCGGCTGTTAATCCCTCCGGCTGATTTATGTAGATCTATTCCTCAACAAAACCATTGAGGAAAGCCGTTCTCACATCCATCTGCCATATCTCATAGTCATACCATGCTGCTTTGGCAAGCAGGATCTGAATGGACCTAGCCATGGCTACCGGCGAATAGGTATCCTCGAAGTCGACCCTGGGTCGTTGAGTGTACCCTTTTGCCACTAGCCTAGCCTTGAAGGTTGTAACTTCTCCATCTATGCCAAGTTTGCACTTATAGACCCATTTACAATCAACTGGCCTAACCCCTTTGGGTGGGTCTACAAGTGTCCAGACTCGGTTCTCATTCACGGAGTCCATTTCGGTTTTCATGGCCTCAAGCCATCTCCTCGAGTCGATGTCAGACATCGCCTCCCGGTAAGTCTTGGGATCCTTATCCAATTGACTGGTCGTGCTTAGAAAGCCATACCTCATGGGAGGATGAGACTCTCTAGCTGACCTACGAAGAACGGGAATGTCAGTGGTGACTGTGGGCGTTGATAAAATAGGAGTTGGTGGTTCAGGTATCGGGGCCGGCTCTTCCTAATGTCGTTCATCATGCTTGGCATGCTGAACTTCTCGAGGTTGATCAGCCTTTTGGGTATTTATCCTGAAACCTCTTAGTGAGGTATCCGTGGCTTCTTCTGATGACTGATTCGCATCACTTGATTCCTCAAGGATCAACTCATCAGGTTGGACACCTTTTGGAAATTCTTGTCAAGAATACTGCATTCCTTGAAACGAACACCTTTTGTTCCAAAGGGTCATAGAAATAATAACATGTGGTTTCTTTAGGGTATCCAACGAACCTGCACAAACTAGAATTTAATTCTAGCTTGTCTGCCACTAGCTTCTTGACGTATGCAGGGCTACCCCACACTTTCAAGTAGTTGTAGGACGCAGGCTTGCCGTGCCATATCTCATATGGTGTTTGGGTCAATGCACTGGTTGGCGCCAAGTTTAATAACTTGGTCGCGGTCTCTAATGCTAGCCCCAAAAAGACAAGGGCAATTTGGTAAAATTCATCATGGATCTGACCATGTCCAACAAGGTTCTATTTCTCCTTTCAGAGACCCTATTTAACTATGGTTTCCCGGGAGGTGTCCATTCAGAGATTATACCGTTTTCATTAAGATAATTAAGAAACTCAGTACTAAGGTATTCCCCACCTCAGTCTGACCTTAGAACTTTAATTTTGCAGCCGGTTTGGTTCTCAACTTCAAGCCGAATTCTTTAAACCTCTTAATAGCTTCAGATTTGTACCTCATTAGGTATACATAGCCATACAGTGATTGATCATCGGTGAAGGTTATGAAGTAGGATAACCCCCCTCAGGCTTGCGTCCTTAGTGGTCCACATACGTCTGTATGGACCAAGTCCAACAGACATGTGGCAAGCCTGCTTTGTCGTACAAAGCGCTTCTTGGTCATTTTTCCTCTGAGATAGGATTCACAAGTTGGTAGTTTACTCAAGTCCCCAACCTCTAGGTTCTTTGAGTCTACCAATTTCTTCATGCTATCTTGGGAGATATGACCTAGCCTTACATGCCACAGTTGTGCGTTCTACATTTGTGTTGAGTGTTTAGAACGAAATTCATTCGTTGTAGGACATAGAGACCATTATTAAGCGTACCAAGCAAATGAGTAATTCCACCCTTCATCAAATAAAAGCAATTTTTATTGATTATAAACTCATATCCACTATTGTCTAACAACGGAATGGAAATGATGTTTCTAATCATTCTCGGTATATAATAAACTTGCTCTAGTTCTATACTAATACGATCACTAACTACTAAGGTGGCGGATCCTACTGCTTCTGCCGAGATGGCCTTGCCATTTCCAAGCTTTAGGATCATTTCTCCGCTACTCAGTTTTCTGCTTCTTTTCAGCACCTGCTAATTATTGCAAATGTGAGCTCCACAGCCGGTATCTAATACCCAAGAAGCAGTGTTAGTAACCATATTAACCTCAATCACAAAGATACCTTGCTTGGAGAGGAGTTTGGGGCAATCCTTCTTCCAATGCCCTTTCTCACGACAACGAATAGATATGTTATTTGCCATCGACTGTTGCTTTGATTCAACCTTCCTTTTCCCTTTCCCCACTTTGGTGATGGGAACACTTTTAGTGTTGGTAGCTGCTTTGACGGCTTTTCCCTTTCCCTTCTTCCTTCTCCAACGTCCGGCACCCTTGCCTTTCGTTTTGGAAGTCGAAGCATCTCCAAACAACACCGACGGCGCAGACTTTTTGGTCGTTGCCTCGTATTGCACCAACATATTAATTAACTCATGGATGCCCTTCTCAAGAGCGTTCATGTTGTAGTTAACAATGAATTGGTCAAAGGAGGGTGGGAGTGACTGAAAGATCACATCAATGTACGTCTCATTATCGAGCCTTGCTTCGAGGTCTTCGAGCTTTTCTACCAAGGTAAGCATCTTGACCCCATGCTCTTGTATAGAGGACCCTTTGGTCATTTTTGTTCCACAGAACGGCTTCGTTGCGACAAACCTAGTATGCCGGTCCGAGACCGCATAGCAATCCTTTAGGAGGGCCATAATGGAAGGGGCATCGTCTACCCTTTCATACTGTTTTTGAATCTCATTCATCATAGAGGTAAGTATGATGCTGTGGACTCTCCGGTTATCCTTATGCCAAGTCTCGAACGTCTCACGTTCTTCTGGCATGGATCCTTGTGGCAAGGTCCTAGGAAACGGCTCGTCCATGACATAGCCTTGGTTCTCGTAATTGAGGACTATCCTCAAATTGCGCAACCAGTCGTTGTAGTTGGTTCCATTAAACTTGTTGGTCTCAAGTATGATTGATCGTGGGTTCTTAGACATTTTAAGTCTACGTTTAAAGAACAGAACTACAATCAGTAGAATAAAAACGAAAGTTTTAATAAAATTAAATGCTTGGACTTTAGACATTTAATTCTCCCACTATTTATACGAAAACACGACACTCTCAAACGTTGTTTTCAGAAAATCCCTTTCCTAGTGGGCTTGGGATCCACAACGATCTCCCCCATACCCCTCTTTTACGGTTCGCATGGAAAACAACTTGTGGGAGGTATACCATCCCATTCTCGTTCCACGAGATTCCCAAGATAATTGCCTCACCCTTTTACGTGATCCCAAGGAATCCAAGTGAATTCCGTAATTCAGGCGTTAGACTCGATCCAATCAATCGATTCATAGACGCACTGCTACCTCCACGACTCGTGACACAGGTAACAACAGTGTACTCCTTGTTCATGACAAAGTGCAGCTTCTTTTAAGCACGATAGTCGTGCCACGACTCGTGAGACCACACTGTCAACTTAAACTAGCTTCCTCACTTTTTCTTGGATGGAAGGCATGGACGAACTCCTAGAGTCCAAGTCTATTTTTATGAAGTGTCTAATATTTTAACTTGGTCTAACCAAGTGAGAGTTGAAATGACCGAGATCCCACACATACAGACATACATAATGCATAATTTAAGGTTTGCACGCCATAGCAATAGTATCATAAATAAACCATTTATTCACCATAAGAGCCACAGGAAAAATTAAAGCCTAGCACGCCCCTGCTAGATGATCACAAACCCGAATCCTATGCGACCCACTGAGCCCGCAGTGGATCTATGGTCAATCTAGGGTTGGTCCTATACTATTACATTTAATAATAGCAACCCAATCAACATGTTGATGGGCCTTGGTCTCTTTCTCCTTCAGGTCTCCATGGAATGCCTTGGATTCATCATTTTGGGCTCTCCATTTGGGCCACCCTTCATCTCCACCATGGAAATAATATAAAATAATTCCTCACCCATATATTACTCTCATTACATATTGAAAAAAAGAAAACCCAGCGAAAACTCGGGAGGGAGTACAATAGGAGGGAGATAGAATGTCTTATTATTCCAAGGCAACTAGAAAAGAGGAGGAGAAAATAAAAGAGCCACACAGGCCCAACATAAATTTAAACCATACATGCGGTCTAGGGCTTGTGATCATCCGTTCTCAATCAACGCACATAATTACATGATATCCAATCATATAAACACATGCACATAATCCATGATATCCAATCACATCATCTATATAAGAAACAAGTCATGCATGTAAACTTGGCACAATATTGGCAATGCCCTTTCTTGTTTCGGAAAACCTTTCCTCATTATTTGAAAGTGAATAAAATGTCGGGATTCCAAATCCAATAAAATAACTTTCAAAATAATGTCTTCAAGAAAACATGCAAAAAAAAAAATAATAATTTTTCAGAAATCATCCAAAAAATTAAAGAACAAGAAAAACACAAAATGACGAACGGCCGCTGCCTGCACGCGCAGGGCATTACCTACCCGGCGCACGCGCCTGGCCGTGCGGTGTCGCGCGCTCTGGCGCTCTGGCGGGGCAGCCGTGCGCAGGCTCCTCTGCCTGCGTGCGCTGCCCTGCCATTCCGCCTGCGCGCGCATCCTGCCTGTGTGGCCTATCCGACCGTACTCAAGGTCATCCGTAAGACGGTTCCCGCGAGTCACCTCAGTTAGCTGCTCCCTAGCAAGTTGACCCACTAACACTACATAGACGACCCTCGTCACCCGTTGATGAAACACGACATCAGATGCTTAGTGCAAGCCTCAAGTGGATTCTTGATACCCATTTCCCGAGATTCCTTGACTTGGAGATTTTCAGACTGATCCGGCGAGACTGATTTCATGAACCTACCTCCAAGTGTAGTTCCAGTCCCCAAAATGTGATCTCAGCCTGTGGGCTTTGTTTGTGTAGTGAACAGTTATATAGAAGTAAAAGTGAACACAGACAAAGTATAAGTTAGATGAACATCATTTTCTTATTAAACAGGGTTTATTAAAACTCTGAAATTGTTCAGACATAGGTAACAATTCGCCTAATAAAATTGGCTTTATGGTCACCTATTCAAACATTCCAGTCATACCGACCAAGCCTCCAAGGCTTCCATATGACGAATCCCGCGATTCAATTCAATCAGCTAACACCCTTGTCAACTAACCCACTAATATTGCATAGACGTCCAACGTGTGTCGTTGATGAAACACGGTACTCAACCAATGAATGCAATCCTTAGGGCAAGTCTATAGGAGCCTCGACGCCCTTTCTCGAGGTCCTCGACTTGGAACGTTTCAGACCAACCCTCAGAAGTTGGTTTTATAGATGTCATCCAATGCGCAGCCCAACTACATGGATTATCCAATTGGTCTGTAAGTATTTGTTGTGATGTTAAAACGCCGTTTAATGTAACCAGTAAGCACAACAAACACATATTGCTAGGGATGAATACTTACTATATTCATCAAGTTAATAATTCTTTAATAAAGATTGCTAAATAGTACTCAAAACTGCCAATCCAATTGCCTTTCTGCTCACCTATTCTAACAATCTCCCACTTAACCTAAAGCCAATCACCTATGTCTCTCAGACTTATTTGAGCATGAGTAATCTGCAATATCCGGCTCGCTCGCACGGGTCTACTTTATTTCTGCCAAGATGATGCGGTCCAACCACACTTCAATTCTTCATACCATTGCTCCAAGCATATGGTAATGTTTAAGAATTTTCCTGGATCCATGAGGAGATCTCGATCCTTCAGCTTGTGCTACAACCATGTTGTTATCTTCCAAGGTAATTACTGGCTATGCCGTGCTAGGTACCACACCCAACTATTGGATGTGGTTTTTTATCCAAACCACTCTCTGGAGCAACTTCTAAAGTTGCCATACATTCAACTTTCATGGACCTTCATGGTATCCCGCTTGAAATCTTTCCACGCCACCATCTTACCATTAAGCCTGAATATATGTTCATACTTAGACTAGATATTATTCACATGAGACCGGAAGCTAGTATCGCTATAGACTTCCAGAATCAATTCTCCATAGAACGTGCATCAAGAACACTTCTTTAATCCTCAATTAGGTATTAAAGAGTGTTCTCAACAGCAGTCTACTGGCTCTTTGGTACACACCCGATTGTCGTCGTTTTGCCAAAAGCATACACATCATCAGGTCCAAATCACCAAGCAACATACTCATGTTGCCTGCGGCAAAGACGTACGGGATGTCAAACATCTAAGCTTCCTCATCAGTCAACCTTGACTGAGTCTTGGATAGCTTAACCCTATATATTGGAATCCAATTCCTTTCATGGAGAATTGTGTGAACAACGTTCATGTTTCAGTGTTTCCTAACATCTTAACTTCATTCCAAACGAATAAGACGTTACACACTTTAAACACTAGGAACACAACCAAACTCCCACTGACCCTCAAGCTCGTTACTGATCGAGTCATACTCCCTATGAACTCATCAAAATGAATATTCCAGTTACTTGGAGTTCCAAACCTAGTTCGAATTCCACGTCGAATTACATGGCTCCAAGCCATTAATTCGATCTGATGTTCAACATTGCTTCTCCTTATGTCTTTTAGATTATAATCTAATTGACCGGAATGACCCAAAAACCTGTACCTCTCAGGTATCTAAGATATTTTGGTCTTCCTTAGGATAATTGGATATAGTCAGTGAGCAAACCTGATTTCAAATGATGTTTGCAATATCGTACTGAGGTGTCGCTCTACTTGATTCCTCAAGGAGCTACTCCTCACACCAGTTATCCTTTGAAATCCAATTTTTCTTAGGACAACACATGAACCTGTGCAAATCTAGTTCACCTCCCACTAGTCCCTTGACGTATACAAGACCATCCCACATACTCAAGTACTTTGTAGGATACAGGTTTGCCATGCCATATCCAATATAGCGTCTGGGCTATGATCTTTAGACAGTGCCATGTTTTTACAACTTGGCTACTGTCTTAAGAACACGCCCAGATGGGCCAAGGTAGTTTAGTGAAGCACCGCTCAAACCATGTCCAACAAGGTTCGATTCCTCCCTTATCAGAGACGTCGTTCAATTATGGCGCTTCAGGAAGAATTCCACTGAGTGAGAATTCCATTCTCATTTAGATACATCAAGAGCTCTCACTAAATACACCCACTGCATCAAATCAAAGGTTAATTTTGCAACTATTTCTGTTCCCACTTCAAATCAAATTCCCCGAACCTTCCAAATGTCCTTAGACTTGTGAACCCTCTTCTGGTTTTATGTATTCAATGACCCACAGATGTCTGACTGGATCCAATCCAACAGACCACTAGCAAGCATACTTTGTCCTACAAAGAGCTTCTTGGCCATCTTCCTGCTCAGGAAGGACTTGCAAGCTAGCAGGCTCAAATTGTCTATTTCTAAACTCCTTGAATCTACTAACCTCCTTATCTTATCTAGAGGAATGTGACTTAGCTTTGCATAACAAATCTGTGAGTTTATCTTGATTATCCATTTTATCCTTTGTTTTGAGCATTCATAATCTAATTATGGGATAGTATCGAAACAATTATGCAAACAACCTAGCAGACAAGAATAACTATTCTTTGCCAAATAAAAAAAACTTTCACTGATAAAAAACATGTAATCCTAATTGTCCAACAATAGAAAAATATAATTTTGATCATGATAGATTACATAATCGTGACCTATCAACTCTATCCTAACATGATCACTGGCTAAGCCTAATTGGTCCTATAGCTTTTGCAGCAATAGCCCTGCCATTGCCTAGCTTTAGAACCATCTTCGTCTTAGCCTTCTACTCCATCCCATCACTTGCAAACCATTTGCAGATATGAGCTCTACAGCTGATATCCAATACCCAAGAAGCAGAATAGTAATCATGTTAAAGCTCAAATAAAAATGTACCTTAGTTGGAGAGGAGTTTAGGACACTCCCTCTTCCAATCCCACTTTTCACGGCAATATATTCAAACATCTTTCACAATCCTTGACTGCTGAACCGCCTTCCTCTTTTCTTTGCCCACGTGCAGCATGGCAACTGGAGCGCTCTGAGCACTTGCAGCGGCTGATTTTGTCTTACCCTTCTTCCTCCTCCAGCGTTCGGCCCCTTTGCCTTTCGCTTTTGGGGTCGAAGCCTCTCCCACTAATACCGAGGATGCAGACTTTTCAATCATTGCCTCCTATTGGACCAATATGTTTATCAACTCATGAAGTTCTTTTTCAAGCCCATTCATGTTATAGTTAACGATAAACGGGTCAAAAGAGAGAGGAAGAGATTGAAGGATCACGTCGTTGTACGTTTCTTTTTCAAGATCAGCTCGGAGGTCTTTCAGCTTCTCCACTAGGGATAGCATCATCACTCCATGCTGGTGTACAAACGACCCTTCTGTCATCTTAGCTCCAAAAAATTCCTCCGTCGCAGCACATCTAATATGCTGTTCCGGTACTGCATAAACGTCTTTAATGCGGAGCATTATCGAGCTGACATCATTCAATCGATCATAATGTTTCTGGATCTCATTAGTCATGGATGCCAGTATGATGTTGCAGACCTTATGGTTGTCCTCTTGCCAGTCTTTCAACGTCAAACGCTCTTCTGACGAGGAGCCCTCCGGCAAAACCCGAGGAAGAGGCTTATCCAGAACGTAAGCCTGGTTTTCTAAATTGAGGACAATCCTCAAATTTCGCAGCCAATCATTATGTTTGTTCCATCAAATTTGTTAGTCTCAAGAATTACAACAAGTGGATTTTTAGACATCTACATTCAAAATGTAAACCAAGAATTTAGTAGATTATAATAATATTGAATTCAAGTTAAGATTTGGTCTTTAGTCATTAACCCCTCTCACTATTTCTTCGAAAATCCCACCACTCTCAAGTGGGATTTTTGGGAAACTATTTTCTAGTGGGCTTGGAGCCACAAACACAATTCTCCATGCCCCGCTTTTACGATTCACACGAAAAAATAATTTGTTGGAGGTAACCTATACCATTCTCATCCGACGATATCCCCAAGATATTTTGCCTCGCCTCTTCACATGATCCCAAGAACTCCAAGCGAATCATGTTACTCAGCATTAGGCCTGACCCATCAACCAAATGAATATCTCAACTATCGGCCCCCACGACTCGTGGGACAGGGAAATAGAATTATATTCCATTCGTTCACAATAACAACGCAGCTTTCTTCCATTCCAAATGTGTCATAACTCGTGAGACCACGAATGGGTGAAAATAGCTTCCTCACTACATTGCTATGGATGGAAGATTTTGAATAATCAAACCATTTGATTTTCATTTCATTTTAGGCCTAATATTTACTTGGACCATCCAAGTGAGAGTTAATAATATATTAAGACCGAGACCTCATCATTATTAGTATTTTGCATGCTCAAATTTTGTACGTTCAATGTAAATAGATGCATTCCAAACACATCATACATCAAAGCATTAAAACAATAAACACATGCAAAAGAAGCCTAGCACGCCCCTGTAGGATGATCACAAGCCCGTTCCTAAGTGATCAATTGAGCCCGCAATGGATCTATGGTCAATCTAGGGTAGGCCTATACTATTACAATTTTTACATCCCATTATCACTCTAATGGGGCCTTGCAAATTCTTCTTTGTTCTTCTTGGGCCTTCCGTCGTGGGCTCCATCCAACGGACCTCTTTTGGGCCTTCATCTCCATGAAAGCTTACATTAATTAAAGTAAAACCTCACAACCTAATCTACTCTAATTACAACTTAAAAGAAACCCCAATCATAAGTCGGGGGAGTACATTAAAAGAGAGGAAGAAAGCCTTATATTAAAAGGCTAAAAATGAAAGAAGGAATTAAAAAAAAACAAAGAGGCACGCAGGCCTCACCCAACAATAAATAAACCATACATAGGCTAAAAAAGAGCTAGTGATCATCCTTATTGTTTATCAAATAAACAACAACAAAGCACATTTATATCAAATATAAATATGCCAAGAAATAAATACATCCGATATATATATATATTCATAGATATCCAATATCTAAAACCATAAACATAATAAAAATTAAATGCAGAAAATACCATATTAATAATGCAATTAAAAATATGGATATCAACTATACATCCAATGTACAAACCATTTTTTTTTTAAACCATTTCTATAATAATCCAGGGCATAAAATAATTTTAGAAAAATACAATTTAACTAAATATGAAAATATTCCAAAATTAATAATTTTAGAAAACTAGCAGAAATCAGGAAAATTCAATTTTTCAAAAAAATGCCAAAAACGGCACAAAACAGCACAGCCGACCCAGCGTGCATGTTGGCCAGCGCCCGCGCACACCCGCCCACGTAGCACCAAGCGCGCGCGCACGCCTAGCAGCGTGCACGGGCGGACATGCAAACACTTCTCTCCATGAACCATCATAGCCTTCATATGTGGAGGAGTTGAAACTCCTCCTCAACTTGGTCCGATTGCTAGAGCTTGGACTTCAAGCCATGGACCAATTTTGACTGGTTTTGATTTAATCAAATTAAATCAAGACCAACTAAGATCAATAGGTTCAAAATTAATCCAATTAATTTTAAACCTTATTGAAATCCAAAAGTTTATTTAATCCAATTAAATAAACATAAGCTCAAACACTAATTAATTGATCCAATCAATTAATTAAATCAAAACCGATAAATTAATCCAATTAATCTAAAGGTTCTTAATCCAAAAATTAACTAATCCAATTAATTAATTATTGGACCATCCATCACATGAATTTCTCAATAAATGATTCAATCATTTATTTTCTCCTTGAATTAATTTAATCCAATTAAATTAATTTTCTTATTCTAGAATTAATTTCAAATTAATTCTACCAACCCCATAATGATTTGTGTGTGACTCATTAGGTTCACCCTCAGCTAGACTTGGGATTGTGTCCAACACAATTAGTCAATTAAATCCAATTTAATTAACTATTTTTCAATTAACCATTAATCATAAAAACGCCCGTCACCATGGGTGGCCGTCTAGCAACGGTCCATGTACTAGATACTAAGTGAATGTTGGAGTGAACGTTTAGGCTCTCGAGTTCCATACGAGTACGGTCCTTCCATCGTCCATCTCCCAGTTTAAGTCTAGAGCATTAAATTGGGCGTCGGTTCCCATCCTGGACTAGACAACTATGCTCAATAACTCGAGACATGTTTGCTCTATTGGTCGAGTAGGGAATGGCATCGTTGTGGCCACAGACTTAAAGAGCTTAAACCGTCTCAGAGCGCATAGGAGACTTGACTGTCATATACTGACAGGTGATGGATCCTATCTTGGAACCCACCGTCCTCGATACATATTCCGACTGCACTGGATAAGGCTTATGATGAACGTATCGCAGATACGGACATGTCTTCCCTGACCCTAGATAGATCCATCATATGCATGTGACTACCATGATTCCTCAAGTCCAAGGACTAATCTCATACTATTGGAGCCGGAGATTCCAGTCATCCCGACCAAGCCTCCAAGGCTTCCATATGACGATTCCCGCGAGTCAGTTCAGTCAGCTAACACCTTTGTCAACTAACCCACTAATATTGCATAAACGTCCAATGTTTGTTGCCGATGAAACACGACACTCATCCAATGAATGCAATCCTTAGTGCAAGGCTCTATAAGACCTTTGATGCCCTGTCTCGAGGTCTTCGACTTGGAACGTTTCAAGCCAACACTCAGAAGTTGGTTTCATAGCTGCCATCCAATTCGCAGCCCAACAACATGGATTATCCAATTGGTCTATGGGCATTTGTTATAACGTCAAAATCTTGTTTAACGTAACCAGTAAGCACAACAAACACATAGTGCCACGGATGAATACTTACTATATTCATCAAGTGAATATTACTTTAATAAAGATTGCTAAATAGTACCCAAAACCGCCAATCCAATTGATTTTCTGGTCACCTATTCTAACATAATGATCCTCTTTCTTTGATGATAGTAAATATGTATATATATATACTTAATTAATGTGATTATTGGAATTTGTCTAGGTTCATCCAATGATGTCTAGATACATTCCAATCAATCCCCACTAATTCATCAATCAAGCCTACTATACATAAGGTATGGTTTAATCATACCAAATGAAAGAGGCTTGATTGGAATTGATTTGTCCCTTACCAAAAAAGACCAGTCAACACTCATCAAGGCCATGCATGGCCAATTTTAGAGCTTCTAAAAGAAGCAATTTTCGGCCATGCCCCTTTGGGAGGAAAAAGTCCAACTTCTTCTCATTCCAAAAGTGGAATTAACACATCTCTTGGGCAAGATTTAATGGACCGGATTTTATTGTAATCCAATTACAACAAACCCAAAAATTAAATCTTGTTTAATTCATGGTCCACTTAAATAATTCCCATTAATCTTTTTAATCCGATTAAAAGATCCAAATTTGATTCTCTACCCAATCGATAAATTTCATTTATCGATTCAAACGAGGGCCGATACAATATCGGCCCATCCATCCAATGGACAATCCCTTAAGTAATCCAGTTACTCATTATCCTTTGAAATTGACTCCAAGTCAATTTCTTCACCTCCTCGGTGATTTGTGTGTGACCCTTTAGGTTCACCCTTAGCTAGACTTGGGCCCGTGTCTAACTAGTGTCCGTTACCATAGATGGCCATCTAGCAACGGTCCATGGCACTAGAGACTAGATAAATATTGGCGTGAACATTTAGGCGTCGATTCCATACGGGTACGGTCCTAGAGTATGGAGTTGGGCGTCGGTTTTCATTCTTGACTAGGCGTCTATGCTTAATACTCGAGACTGCGCATGCCTCATTCCATTGACATAGAAAATCATTTCCTGCTTAATCAACCACTGTGGCCACAGGTTTAAGTAGCATGAACGTGTCTCCCAGAGCATTGGAGATACCTCTGTCACATACTGACAGGGGACGGATTCTCTTCTTGAAATCCACCGTCCTCGATACACATTCTGACTGCAATAGACAAGGCTTATAATGACCATTTTACATAATGATCACCTATCGCCAAATCCAAGACACAACCATCTTGTGCACGTGATTGCCATGGTTTTTCAATTCTGATGACTACTCTCGTACTATCGGAACCAGAGAAATCTAATCATACTAGCCAAGCCTCCAAGCTTCCATATGATGATCCCCGCGAGTTAGCTCAGTCAGCTCGATCCCAGTCGATCAACCCAACAAGATCGTATAAGTGTCCCATTCCTGTCGCCGATGAAACATGATACTCATCAAATGAATACGACTCTTGGTGCAAGTCTCTATAGGACTCTCGATGCCCTGTCTCGAGGTCCTCGACTTGGAACATTTCAGACCCAACCCTTTATCAATTGGTTTTATAACCACCATCTAATGTGTGGCCCAACTGTATGAGTTGTTAATCGTGGTCTGTGGGTTTTGTTGTGATATATGTAAATCAACATTGAACTTATGAAAAATGAGCACAACAAAATAGTACCAATGGTAATGAACACTCATTTTATGTTAGAGTAGGTGACCAGAAAGTCAATGGTATTGGCTGTTCTGAGAACCATTCGTCAATCTGTGAACAAGTAATATTATGTTAATGAATGTAGTAAGGATTCATAGGCATGAGTTTGTTGTACTTACTGCTTGCATCGTTACGATGTCGCAACAAACGTCCACAGACTGAAATAACATTTCGGGAAATTGGAACTACGCTTGGAGGTAGGTTCATGAAATCAGTTTCGCCGAATCAGTCTGAAATACTCCAAGTCAAAGGAATCTCGAGACAGGGCATCGAGAATCCATTTGAGACTTGCACTAAGCATCTGCTGTCGTGTTTCATCGACGGGTGACGAGGATCGTCTAAGCAGTGTTAGTGGGTCGGCCTGCTGGGGAGCGGCCGACTGAGGTGACTCGCGGGAATCGTCATATAGAAGCTACTCGGGCTTGGTCGGTATGACTCGTATTCCCGGTTCCGATAGTACGGGATTAGTCCTCGGACTTGAGGATCACGGCAGTCCCCTACATACTAAGGTTGTATCTTGGATCTGGTGAAATTTGACCGATTATATTACATGGTCATCATAAGCCTCGTCCAGTGCAGTCGGAGTATGTAAGAACGGTGAATTCCAAGATAGGATCTGTCCCCTGTCAAAGGATATGACAGCAAGATCTCCTATGCGCTCGGAGATGGTTTAGACTCACAAAGTCTATGGCCATAGCACTTGATGTAGTGGGAAAGGATTTCCTACGTCGAGTTAAACCTATCTCGAGCATTATGCATAGTTGCCTAGTCAACGATGGGAACCGACCCCTAGACTAAAGGCCGGGAGACAGGCGACAGTAGGACCGTACCCGTACGTATCGAGCGTCGGTAGGACCGCACCTGCGTATAACTCGGAGCCTAAATGTTCACACCATAAATTCACCTAGTCTCTAGTGCCATGGACCGTTGCTAGATGGCCACCCATGGTAACGGACTACTTTGGTTATGAAATAACAAAAAGTAGGTCCAAGTCTAGCTGAAAGGTGAACCTAAAGAGTCACACCCGCTACACCAAATGAAAGGGAATTAATTTGGAATTAATTCCGGGAGAAGGTTTAATTTAATGGAATTAAATTATACTTCTTGGAGATTCAAGCCTCGATGAATTATTTGGAATAATCGGGCTTGAGTTCATAAATTAGATTTATGAATTTTATAAAGCATGGGCTTTCCCTTTAATTAGATTAAGGGTGAATTAATTAATTAGTGGGCTTGGTATTAAATAGGATTTAATATAAAGTCCATGGACTATTTAATTTGGAATTAAACAAAGTCCATTCCATTAATTAATTAATGGGCTTAGTATATTAAATAGGATTTAATATAAAGTCCATGGGACTATTTAATTTAGAATTAAATAATCCCATTCTATGGAATTAATTAATGGGCTTGGTATTAAATAGGATTTAATATAAAGTCCATGGACTATTTAATTTGGAATTAAATAAAGTCCATTCCATTAATTAATTAATGGGCTTAGTATATTAAATAGGATTTTAATATAAAGTCCATGGGAATATTTAATTTAGAATTAAATAGGCCCATTCCATAAAGCCCATCAAAATGGATGGACAAGATTTGATCTAGAGAATGATGAGATGAAGGGCCATGATTAATTTGACTTAATCAAAGCCTAATTTGACTAGGATTTGACTAGGTCAAAATCCTAGTCAAAGTGTCTCTCTTTGGAAGAGTTTGAGAAGGAATAGGAATTCCATCTTCTATAAATACTTAAAAACACACACTTACACCTAGTATTCTCTACAACTCTCATCTCTCAAAATTCTCTCTCAAAATTCGTCCACCCCTATTTTTCACTCTCCAAAAATATTACTTTGTTCTTCTTGATTTATTCAAGTTAAGAACATAAGAGACATTGATTGCGTTAATTCATAGCGTGTATCGATGTCTCTTCTCCCCAAATTATTTCTTGCTAGCACAAAGGTTGTTTGCTTTCCGGTGGAGCGAGTGAGATGATTTAGAGGGTCTCTTCTTTGAGATCTTGGTGCAAAACGGGGAACAATGCGTGTAGCCGAAACGAAGACAAAACTACAACCGGGTAGGTTCTTTAATTTCGTTTTTTTTTCGATTTCAATTCTATGGCCTCCATGTTGTGTTTTATTGAACATGAGATACACCGAACGCCCGGGAGAATCAAGGGCACACCCCTTGATTCGTTTATGAATGTTATGCATAGTTTAAATTCCATTTAATTATGCTTTGTAATTTTTATTACGCACTATTTCGCGCTTCCGCTATTCGCGTTAATCTCCCGGGACGATCCACCAATTTCTTTCAGTGGTATCAGAGCCCGGTTCGGTGTATTGGCCTAGAATTCTATGTGCTATGTGCGTTTAAGCATGATAAACGTGTTTTAATTTACGTTTATAGCATGTTTATCGTAGATATTTATTGGCGTTTAATTTTGCATGGGATTTTGGATCTTGGTTTTCTTGAATGTATTTATACATGTTCTAGGGTTTAATTTATCTTGTGGTTCAGAAAAATTGCATGAAAAATCGAAAAGGAGTGAAAAACGGCGAACCGGCAGCAGCAGCACGCTGGCCGCGCGCACAGGGGCGCGGCCGGGCGCGCGTGCAGGCAGGGGCCTGCGCGCGCCGGCCAGCGCGCCCAGCGTGCGCGGACAGCGCGCGCGGCCGCGCGCGCAGGCATGGGCGCCTGCGCGCGCGCACGGCATGCGCTAGGCGCGCGCGCTGTGCGCGCAGGCAGAGGAGCCTGCGCGCGCGCGCGCGCGCGCCTGGCCGGCCGGCTGTGCCGTTTTCCGTTTCTCTCCCGTTTTTTGGCTCGTTTTTCAAAACTGTTTTTACTGAATTATTTTTATGATATTTTCTGCATTATTCTGAACCCGTTGACTTAGAATATTTATTTTTGAGATTTGGAATTTCCTAGAATAAATATTGCTTGGTTGATGAGGAAAGGGTTTCCTAACAAGATTTAAATTTTGCAATGGTTGCACCAATGATCAAAATTCATATGTGAAATTTCGCAATAATTTCTGCGTTTTATGATGTTGGACATCATGGTTATTTTATGGCTTGAGTAGATCTTGACATGTATTAATATTGCACAAATTGTTGGATTTTGGAATTCTTGAATAAATGGGCATATTCTTGAATTGTTGATTTTTGTGTTTCAGAAAATTCGATTTTTTCTGTATAATTCTGGGAATTTTTCTGAATTAATTAACTTGGTGCATTTTAATTTTGGTTGAGATTTTATATTTCATAGAATTAATATTGCCTTGTTAATTATGGAAAAGGTTTTTCCAACAAAAATCGTTGTGCATAGGTTGCACTATTATCCAATGTTTGGTGTGGATATTTTACATGTAGTTTCTGTATTTATTTTTATGGTATGGATTATCATGGATGTTGGTATAGCATATTTTACGTGGGATATGTATTTGTGCTATTTGTGTTAATTGATTTGACAAAGGATGATCACAAAGCCCCTAGACCGCATGTATGGTTTATTTACATTTATTTGTTGGGTTGTGGCCTGTGTGCCTCTTTATTTTCCTCTCTGTCTCTCTTCTAGTGCCTTGGAATAATAAGGCTTTCTCTCTCCCTCCTAATGTACTCACCCCAAATGTTTAATTGGGGTTTCTTATTTTATGATGTAATGAGAGTAGAATTAGTTGTGAGGTTTTATTTTTCTTTTTGTAAATAAAAGTTGCAAGAGAAGACAAGCCCAAGGTGTTGAAGGCCGATGGAGGTTGCCATTAGATGGCCCACGGAGGATCAATGGAGAAGAAGCCCGGTGTAGGCCCACGATGGAGAGCCCAAGAAGATAAAGGGACTTACAAGGCCCATTGCATGTAATGGGTTATTGAATCTTGTAATAGTGTAGGGCCTACCCTTAGATTGACCATAGATCCACTGCGGGCTCAGTGGGTCGCATAGGTTTGGGCTTGTGATCATCCTACAGGGGCGTGCTAGGCTTTATTTTGCATGCGATGCGTATTATATGCTTATGATTATTCTATATGCTTTATGTATGGTTACATTCACGCTTAGAATATTTATGCCATAACGCACGCAATGCAATACTTAATATATGTGATGAGGTCTCGTTCTATCAAAACTCTCACTTGGTTGAACCAAGTTAAATATAGACCCTTAATAAATGGACTAGGACTCTGGGAGTCTGTCCAAGCCTTCCATCCATGGCAAAAGTGAGGAAGATCTTTTAGGTCGATAGCGTGGTCTCACGAGTCGTGGTACGACTATCGTGCTTAAAAGAAGCTGCACTTTGTCATGAACGATGAGTAGACTGCTGCTACCTGTCTCACGAGTCGTGGAGGTAGCAGTGAGTCTATGAATCGGTTGATTGGGTCGGGTCTAACGCCCGAATAACGTGATTCGCTTGGAGTCCTCGGGATCACGTGAAAGGGTGAGGCAATTATCTTGGGAATCTCGTGGAACGAGAATGGTATGGAATACCTCCCACGGGTTCTTTTCCCATGCGAATCGTAAAAGCGGGGTATGGGGGAGATCGCTGTGGATCCCGAGCCCACTAGGAAAGGATTTCCCGAAAACAACGTTTGAGAGTGCCGTGTTTTCGTAGAAATAGTGGGAGAGGTTAAGGACTAAAGACCGAGACTTAACCAAAATATTACTTCACTCTGCTTATTATTTTCTGCTTTACATATATGTTGTAAATGTCTAAGAATCCACCAAACACATCACTAAGAGGCTCACTAAAAAAGGAACCAATTACACGAATTGACTGCGAAATCTTAAGATGGTCTTAGATTTCCAGAACCTTAACTCACAGAACCGGATGAGGATGTTCCTCAGCCCTTGCCGGAGGGGTCGACAACTGAGGTAACGCTTGGTGTTCAAAAGTTGAAGGATGACCACCGGCAAGTAGGATATAATGATGTTGGCTCAAACTATGCTTCGTTTGCATCATGTCTATATGGTCTTGGACCAGCATGTGGGGTAAAATGCAACGAACGCATGTTTGGAGCTAAGATGACAGAAGGGATGTCGGTACAAAGAACATGGAGTGATGATGCAATCCCTAGTGGAGAAGCTCAAAAGACCTCCACGTCAGTCTTGAAAAGGAGACGTACATTGACATGATCCTTCAGTCTCTTCCTCCCTCCTACGAACCATTAATTATCAACATGAATGAGCTTAGAAAAGATCTTCATAGGTTGGTAGTTATGTCGGTCTAGTACGAGGCAACGATTGCAAAATCTGCGCCGTCGGTACTAGTAGGAGAGGCTTCAACCTCCATAGCGAAAGGCAAGGGTGCCAGACGCTAAAAGAGGAAGAAGGGTAAGGTAACATCAACTATTGCAGCACTTCAAGTGTTGTTCCTTTACAACACAAGGTGGAGGTAAAGGAAAGAGCAAAAGGTTCAAGCAGTCAAGTTCATAGATTCTAAGAATGTAAGCATTCACTGTCGTAAAGAGGGCCATTGGAAAAGGGAGTATCCTAAATCTCTCTCCAATATAGGTAAAATTTGATATTGAGTATTGACATGATCACTTTTACTCTATTTGGTATTTGATACCATTCCTATCACTAATCTGCGGGTGGTTTGCAGAAAGTGAATAAGGACTTAAAAGCCAAGAACAGTTCTAGGATTCAACAATGGCAAGGTCCATTGATGAAAAGGACTAGAGACTTGTTAGGCCCATAATCGTGATCATGTTAGGATAATATAGGAATTACGTAACCTAGCATGATCAAAAGTATGTCTCTTTGTTGGACAAAGGTTTTGTACATACATATTTGATCAAACAAAATTATTGAATATTGATTCATGTTTGCTAGTAGTTACACGTAAATTCCTAGAACACCATCCCATAAAAGGTTTATGGATACTCAAAATTCAAATTATCTAAAATGGATTAATCAAGACCAACTTACAGATTTGGCATCTACAACAGCTAGGGCGTTTCTTCTTATTAAAAGATAAGTAAATTGGAAAGTTCGATGAATCTAGAAATAGATGATTCGAATCGACTAAATTTACAAGTCTTTTATGAAGAAGAAAGTCCGAAAGCTCTTTGTTGGACAAAGTAGGCTTGCCAAATAGTCTATTGGAAGGGAGCCAATAAGACAACTGTAGGTTACTAATACACAAGACCATAAGAGGGTTCAAAAGTCTAAAGGTCCCATAGGAGGTTTGGGAATTAGACTTAAGGAGGTGAACCATAAATGGTTGCAAAATTAAACCTGTTTCGATAGGATCGAAAAGGCCGTGTATTTAGTGGGAGCTCTTGAGCATCCAAGTTGAGAATGGAATTCTCAATGAAACGTTTCCTGTAAAGGCCAAGTATGACGGTCTCTGATAAAGGGAACGATCGAATCTCGCTATACGAAGATCGATCGAAGTTTCGTCCAATTACCTTAGCCCGTGTAGACGTAGACTCAAAATTGCCAACGTAAGGAACGTGGCACTTTGCTAGGAGTCACGCACAAGGAGCCATGGTTTGGCAAGCCTGTGTCCCGACAAAGTCCTTGAGCATGTAGAAGGATCCTACATACATCAAGGGACTAGTGGGAGACAAATTAGACTCGGTGTCTAATTTGTACAAGTTTACGACAGAATAATACTAACGTTTCTTAGAATCGCATTTCTTAAATTGATCATATTCCAAGTCCCCTTAAGAACGAACCCGAATGTCGTAAGAGGTACGAGTGATCGGGATATGTTCGGTCAAATTTGGATAGTAATCCAAATGACTTGCGGAACGTGATGTTGGACATCGTAGTAGGATTTATGGAGAGGAGCCATAGAATCCACTAGGAAATTCAAACAAAGGTTTGAAACACCGCATAACTGGAATATTCGTTTTGACGAGCTCATACGGAGCATGACTCGGTCTTAAACGACGTAGGTGATCAGTGGGAGTAGAAATGGTGTTCCATGTGTATTAAGTGTGTAATGCCTTGATCCATGGATGAATTCAAGACATTAGGAATCACTAAAACACAACTGTAACTCACGAAAATTCTCCATGACATTTTAAAGCTTCCCACGTACATGAATTGAGCTTTTCAAAGACTCAGTCATGGTGGACTGATGAGAAAAACTCATATATGTAGAGGGACAAGTTGTTCGAGACTCAGTCATAGTAAGACTGATGAGAAAACTTGGATACTATGCATAAAGCATCAAGCCATTCAAGACTTAGTCACGGTGGACTAATGAGAAGGCTTGGATGTTGAGTATCCCCTACGTCTTAACCCTAGGCAAACATATGATATGTTTACTCGGTGCATAGGAACCGATGTTGAGAGTGCTTCTAGCATGGCTCAACATAAATCGGTAATGCACTGAGGGGTTGAAGACAGCAATCAAGAAGATCCTTAGTACCTGAATAAGGACTAAAGATGTGTTCATGATGCACCGTCTGTTGAGAGTTGCTTTGGAAGGCTAAAGCGATACTAGCTTCCAGAGCATAAGTGAAAACCAGTTAGTCTCAAAGGTATGCACAGTCAGGCCCAATAAAGGTGCATCGGATAGTGGTCAGTGATGAAGACCGCGTCCATAGGATGGACGTGGCGCCTAGCACGACCAAGCCATGTTCGCCTATATGGCAGGCAACTTGGCTATGGGAGTATTGGCACGAGATCTCATCACAAGATCCACGAAAATATTCTTAGACAACCACCATCTCTAAGAGGCAATGGTGGATAGAGGTAACACGGTTAGACCGTATTGCTTCGCAAGGAAATATAAGCGGACCCACAATACCTTAGTCGGTATCGTAGATTACTCATACTCAGAGGATTCTGAACAAAGTGGGTAATTGACTTATTGGTCAAGTGGGAGATTGTTAGAGTAGGTGACCAGAAAGTCAATGGTATTGGCTGTTCTGAGAACCATTCGTCAATCTGTGAACAAGTAATATTATGTTAATGAATGTAGTAAGGATTCATAGGCATGAGTTTGTTGTACTTACTGCTTGCATCGTTACGATGTCGCAACAAACGTCCACAGACTGAAATAACATTTCGGGAAATTGGAACTACGCTTGGAGGTAGGTTCATGAAATCAGTTTCGCCGAATCAGTCTGAAATACTCCAAGTCAAAGGAATCTCGAGACAGGGCATCGAGAATCCATTTGAGACTTGCACTAAGCATCTGCTGTCGTGTTTCATCGACGGGTGACGAGGATCGTCTAAGCAGTGTTAGTGGGTCGGCCTGCTGGGGAGCGGCCGACTGAGGTGACTCGCGGGAATCGTCATATAGAAGCTACTCGGGCTTGGTCGGTATGACTCGTATTCCCGGTTCTGATAGTACGGGATTAGTCCTCGGACTTGAGGATCACGGCAGTCCCCTACATACTAAGGTTGTATCTTGGATCTGGTGAAATTTGACCGATTATATTACATGGTCATCATAAGCCTCGTCCAGTGCAGTCGGAGTATGTAAGAACGGTGAATTCCAAGATAGGATCTGTCCCCTGTCAAAGGATATGACAGCAAGATCTCCTATGCACTCGGAGATGGTTTAGACTCACAAAGTCTATGGCCATAGCACTTGATGTAGTGGGAAAGGATTTCCTACGTCGAGTTAAACCTATCTCGAGCATTATGCATAGTTGCCTAGTCAACGATGGGAACCGACCCCTAGACTAAAGGCCGGGAGACAGGCGACAGTAGGACCGTACCCGTACGTATCGAGCGTCGGTAGGACCGCACCTGCGTATAACTCGGAGCCTAAATGTTCACACCATAAATTCACCTAGTCTCTAGTGCCATGGACCGTTGCTAGATGGCCACCCATGGTAACGGACTACTTTGGTTATGAAATAACAAAAAGTAGGTCCAAGTCTAGCTGAAAGGTGAACCTAAAGAGTCACACCCGCTACACCAAATGAAAGGGAATTAATTTGGAATTAATTCCGGGAGAAGGTTTAATTTAATGGAATTAAATTATACTTCTTGGAGATTCAAGCCTCGATGAATTATTTGGAATAATCGGGCTTGAGTTCATAAATTAGATTTATGAATTTTATAAAGCATGGGCTTTCCCTTTAATTAGATTAAGGGTGAATTAATTAATTAGTGGGCTTGGTATTAAATAGGATTTAATATAAAGTCCATGGACTATTTAATTTGGAATTAAACAAAGTCCATTCCATTAATTAATTAATGGGCTTAGTATATTAAATAGGATTTAATATAAAGTCCATGGGACTATTTAATTTAGAATTAAATAATCCCATTCTATGGAATTAATTAATGGGCTTGGTATTAAATAGGATTTAATATAAAGTCCATGGACTATTTAATTTGGAATTAAATAAAGTCCATTCCATTAATTAATTAATGGGCTTAGTATATTAAATATGATTTTAATATAAAGTCCATGGGAATATTTAATTTAGAATTAAATAGGCCCATTCCATAAAGCCCATCAAAATGGATGGACAAGATTTGATCTAGAGAATGATGAGATGAAGGGCCATGATTAATTTGACTTAATCAAAGCCTAATTTGACTAGGATTTGACTAGGTCAAAATCCTAGTCAAAGTGTGTCTCTTTGGAAGAGTTTGAGAAGGAATAGGAATTCCATCTTCTATAAATACTTAAAAACACACACTTACACCTAGTATTCTCTACAACTCTCATCTCTCAAAATTCTCTCTCAAAATTCGTCCACCCCTATTTTTCACTCTCCAAGAATATTACTTTGTTCTTCTTGATTTATTCAAGTTAAGAACATAAGAGACATTGATTGCGTTAATTCATAGCGTGTATCGATGTCTCTTCTCCCCAAATTATTTCTTGCTAGCACAAGGGTTGTTTGCTTTCCGGTGGAGCGAGTGAGATGATTTAGAGGGTCTCTTCTTTGAGATCTTGGTGCAAAACGGGGAACAATGCGTGTAGCCGAAACGAAGACAAAACTACAACCGGGTAGGTTCTTTAATTTCGTTTTTTTTTCGATTTCAATTCTATGGCCTCCATGTTGTGTTTTATTGAACATGAGATACACCGAACGCCCGGGAGAATCAAGGGCACACCCCTTGATTCGTTTATGAATGTTATGCATAGTTTAAATTCCATTTAATTATGCTTTGTAATTTTTATTACGCACTATTTCGCGCTTCCGCTATTCGCGTTAATCTCCCGGGACGATCCACCAATTTCTTTCATTTTATTCATGACATAATATTACATTACATCAAATTGTCAAGTAAGTTACAAAATTCTAAACCTATTGACTTTCTAGTCACCTATTCTAACACACCGCTCATCTATGTGCCAGCGGAACCGTTCAATGCCATCTCAGCACCCTGTCCCTTTTCTCAATGGGGAATGGACATAGTGGGTCTTTTCCCACCTGCTCCAGGTCAACAAAAATTCTTATTTGTAGCACTAGACTACATCAGCAAGTGGGTCGAAGTAGAGCCCGTCGCTAAGATCACAGTAAACGAAGTGATCAAATTCCTCTATGAGAACATAATCTGCTGGTATGGTTTACCCCGTGATCTTATTTTTTATAATGGCTATCAATTTCAGGGTTGGAAGATCCATGATTGGTGTGTTGAGTTGGGCATCCAGCAGCGCTTCACCTCTATAGCCTACCACTAGGCCAATGGGTAGATGGAAGTCACAAACTGAATCCTGGTGCAAGGCATCAAGATCAAGTTGGATCAGGCAGGGGGACAATAGACCAAGGCCCTGCTCGGCGTATTATGGTCTTATAGGACTACCCCAAGGTCTACCACAAGAGAGACGCCCTTCAACTTGGCATACAACTCAGAAGTTGTCATCCCCGTTGAAGCAGGACTGACAACCTTCAAGATTCAGCATTATAGCAGGAGAACAACGACATCCTACTGCGCACCAACATGGATCTACTAAACAAAGTCCGAGAGGACGTGCCCACACAGATGGAAAGATATAAGCAGAAGGTGGTTAAAGCCTACAACAAAAGGGTGAGAAAAAGGGAGTTCCAAGTGGGAGACCTCATGCTCAGACGAGCCACGACCCTCAAAATAGCCAGAAAGCTAGCCCCCAATTGGGAGGGGCCTAACAAAATTACCAGGGTCGTCAAGTTTGGCGCATATGATCTAGAAGACATAGACGAAAGAAGAATTTCTCGCCCCTAGAATGCTAATAACCTCAAGAAGCTCTATCCTAGAAACTCTTACTTCCTACTTATAGCTTATTTCAGTAGAACAAATATTATCTGACAAAAATAAATGAAATTTTTTCTTCCTCTCGCTCTATGAATAGAATCAAGCTTCTTTAGCTTCAGGTTGATCTCCATAAATCCGCCTGCTAGGGCACGTTGTTACTTAAGCCGCCTACTGGCGCATGTTATTACTTAATCCGTCTGCTGGTGCATGTTGTTACTTATGCCGCCTGTTAGTGCACGTTGTTACTTAAGCCGCCTGCTGGTGCACGCTCATGCTTAGTCCGCCCGCAGGCGCCTTTATATCAGCAAACTTGTGTTTTCTTGATGAAAGCAAAGGATAGTTAGCCCCAACACTTACCAGGCCAAGGAAGTGCAAGTAGTTTCATATCTCTTGGCTTACAACAAGTTATCGAGGCATGCCTCTTTACTCATATATATCTAATTGTCCCCCTGCCTAAACTTAATTTATAGCATGTTATTATATTATTTAAGGGCATGGCCCTACAGGAAAGCACCTTTCTCTTTGTATCACATTGTATTTTTCTGAACATACACAATAAGACCTTTTTTGCTCAGAGACTAGATGTCCACTAGCAAGGCATTCATGTTAACTTGCAGGACCTCGAAGTAAACAACAGAGAATAAAAGACAAGCGTATTTGCATAAAGTGAAAGAAAAAGCATTTGAAATTATTCGAGAAATGGGCAGAGGAAATAGAAGGCACCTTTTGCCACCAGCAAAATATTCCAAAGCCCATGCTCAGGCATTTGAAAGCCTCTCACAGGAGGTAGCAAAATAAGAGATTATTGGTAAATAGGCATTCTCACTTGGCAGACAGGGGAGCACTAGGAGTATCTTCCACCGGGGGCATGCTCCTGAGAGGTTAGGCGTTCATCACCAGGTTACCTAGAGCTTCTGGGGTCTCTTCCTCCTAGCCAGCCCACCCTAGTATCTCTGGCAGCTCGCGAAGAACCTCCTCATCGGGCTCAAGAGTGTCAGTAAGTCCCCCATTGATATTCAAGAAGGTTTAAGGTACGGGCTCTGTAGGATAGCCAGCCTCCACGAACTGGTACACGCAGGTCCTGAAGCCATGGTAATAGTACTTTAGAGCTTTTTCCACCAGTAGATCCCTGAACTCGTGAGATTCTGGAACGCCTCCATTGAAAGCCAATGAATGGCGTGTGGATCGTCCCGGGAGGAGCGTGAATGCGGAAGCGCGATATAAAATAACAACATGAAATTTAAACATGCTTTCTACATAATCATAAATAACACGTTCAAGGGGTGTTCCCTTAAACCTGCCGCATATTCGGAGTATCTCATGAATAAACGAAGCATGTATATCATGGAGGCCATAGGGTTAAATTAACGAAGACATAACAATAAACGAAACCTACCCGGTTGTAGTTTTGTCTTCAAACCGCTACACGCGTTGTTCCCCATTTTGCACCAAGATCTGAAAGAAGAGACCCTCTAAATCGTCCACGCAATCCGTCCGCGTTTCTCGATCCTCGTGCTAGCGAAAAACCAAGTGTATATTTATTTAGATAGGACGGATCGATCAAGCATTATTAATTAAGATGATCAATCCTCCTAAAGTTCACTTGTACGAAATAAGGAACTAGAAAACTTTCTTGGAGGAAAGAGGTGGGGATGAGAGAGAGAGAGAGACAGAGACAGAGAGAAGGAGAGGCCCGTGCCCTAGTGTGTGTGTGTGTTTTGCACTTATTGATCATCCTTCTCAAGATTCATCCTAAGAGTATTTATAGAAGTGAAATCCTATTCCTCTTCAAACTCCAACTTTCAGAACCATGGTTTGATTAGGATTTTGACCTAGTCAAAGTCCTAGTAAAATTAGACTTAGATTAGTCAAACTAATCTAGGCTTTTGATCTCTCCTCTTTAATCTCATCCGTCCATCACTTTGATGGATTACTTATGGAACATTTAAATCCTATTTAAATAAACCATAGGGCTTTAAATAATAATAAAATAATTAATATTTATTTTAAGGCTATTTTATTTATTCCAATAAATCTAATTTATTAGTTAATTCCATTTAATCTCATTAAAGGAATCAACAATCCAAGAAAGAAAATGCGAACCAATTTAATCCAATCAAATTGTTCAAACTCTCTAAATTAATTCTAAATTAAATACCTTTGTCACGGGCGGATTGTGTGTGACTCTTTAGGTTCATCCTCAGCTAGACTTGGCCGAATCCTCAATCATCTCATGAAGGGAATTCGTTCGTCACCATGGGTGGCCGTCTAGAAACGGTCCATGGCATTAAAGAATAGGTGAATGTTTATGGCGTGAACATTTAGGCTCTTCAATACGTTTATCCTTCCATCTACAATCTCATAGCTTAGAGTCTAGGGCATAGATCTGTAGGTACCCATTCTTGACTTAACCCTTGCCTCGTCCACACTAAACGTCACAGGGTCCTACCCATTATTCAGTCACTGTGGCTACAGATTTATCAAGGACGAGTCTCACAGTAAAGTTAGATATTACTGTCAACCTTCGAAGAGGAGATGGATCCTTTCTTAGGACCTACTATCACACTACACATCTTGACTGTACTAGATAGGGCTTATGACAACCGAGCCACTAGACTTGGTAGCCTCTTGCTATATCTAAGATACAGGTACGGTGTGTAGGTGATCTCAGTAATCTCTCAAGTCTAAGGATCAAATTCGTACTGTTGGAACCGGGAATACAAGTCATACCGCCCGAGCCTACTCAAGGTCTTCCACATGACGATCCCCACGAGTTACCTCAGTCAGCTGCCACCTAGCTGGCTGACCCACTAACATTGCATGGACAAGCCTCGTCACTTGTTGATGAAATGCGACTGCAATTGCTTAGTGCAAGTCTCACACGGATTCTTGATACCCTATCTTGAGATTCCTTGACTTGGAGTGTTCCAGACCAATCTATAGAAACTAATTTCATGAACTGCCATCTAATGTGCAATTCCAGTTTCTTGGAATGTCGTTTCGGTCTGTGGGCTTTGCTTGTGCAGTGAACAGTTAATGTAAAGTAGTAAGTGAACACAAACAAAATATTGAGCCAAATAAATATCACTTTCTTATTCATGAAAATTATTAAAACACCAAAACTTTTTAGACATAGGTTATATTAGCCGAATCAGATTGGCTCACGGTCACCTATTCTAACATCCATCCTGTTGGACTACATCTCCTTCAGCACTTTCTTGCCCTCTTCTATAGAAGGATACTCCTGCAGCTTCAGGGAGGCCTCCTCTAAACAAGCAAGCAGGCTCTGCACCTCGGATCTTAAATGGGGTAGGCTAGCCTCCTACCTGCGCTCCTTCTCTCTGCTCATCCTCTCCAGCTCCTCCAACCATTTCTTGGCCTCTTCTTCTGTAGGCCCCCCACGTTCCAGCCAGCTAAAAGACCACCTGCCAATAAGGTTGCCTGCATACCAGCAGATATGTCAGGTACACTATTTACTACGTATACATCATATACTTTGATATTTCGCTTACCTTGCCAATATACCAGGCCAGCAAATTTAGAGCTTGAGGGCGAGGCAGTGAGTTAAATGTATGTTTGGTCTATATGGAAAGAAAGCCCCTTCAAGAAATCAGTCACCCTGTTGCTCTCACCTTCCTCTTGCAGTAGGGAAAAGCCCTCACCGGCCCTTCTTTTGCCTCAATAGGCCAGGGAATGCCAGCTCCCACGGTGGATTTGGGAGCAGAACGAGCCAAAACAGTGATCAGCCCCTTAGCACGCTTGGTGGGCATGGGCAGAGGGTCAACTTGACGCTTCCCCTTGGGATCTCTATTCGAGGCCGAGTTAGTCGGAGTATACAATGGACTCTTCACAACAGGGCGCTTAGTAGAGGACCCCACTCCTGAGAGCTTGCCTCGACCAAGTCGTTGTCCTGCAACAATTGGTTGAACATGTCGTTTGCACTCAGGTATCAAGCTACAAGTTATTTACTAAAGATGGTTGCAAGAAACAAAAATACTAGAAAAGGGGAGAATAGCGAAAATGTATACCAACGGACTGGTCCCAAGCGACCTCTTTTGTGCTCAGCCCACAAAGGGAAAGGAAGGCTAGATGAACTAGCTTGTAAGGGTCATACTTGGACACGTTCAAACACTCTAGGAGTTGGAAAGGAACAGGGCGATTGCGAACAGACTATCTAGCTAGTCAGGAACAAGAAGTACTCATTCAGTAGGGAAACGCCGAGTAAGAGGAGAAGCAACGAAGTAGTTGTTAGAATAGGTGACCATGTAAGCCAATTTTGGCGGGTATATGTAACCTATGTCTAGACAATTATAAGTGTTTTGATAAATCATTAATGAATAAAGAAGTGAATTTTCATTTGGCATTACTTTGTTTGTGTTCACTTGCACCTATTTTTCCATATCTGTTCACTACGCAAACAGAGCCCACGGACTGAGATTCGATTTCGGGGACTGGGACTACGCTTGGAGGTAGGTCCATGGAATCAGTCTTCCCGAATCAGTCCGGAAATCTCCAAGTCAAGGAATCCCGAAAATGGGGTACCGGGATTCCATTTGAGACTTGCACTAAGCATCTGCTGTCGTGTTTCATCGACGGGTGACGAGGATCGTCTAAGCAGTGTTAGTGGGTTAGCCTGCTAGGACGCAGCTAACTGAGGTGACTCGTGGGAACCGTTTTACGGAGGACCTTGAGTATGGTCTGCAAGGTATGACGAGTATTCCCGGTTCCAACGGTACAGGTCAAGTCCTTTGACTTGAGGAATTACTGAGTTTACCTGTACATCAGAACTGTGTCTTAGATATGGTGAGAGATTGCCAGAATTCTCTTTGGTAGTCATAAGCCATGTCTAGTGCAGTCCTGGTGTGCAAAGTGACAGTAGTTTCCAAGAAAGGATCTGTCTCCTGTCAATAGGTTTTGACAGTTGAGTCTCATGTATGCTCTAGGTCTTGTCCCTAAAACTGTGGCCACAGTGACTGAACAGAAGGGAAGGTTTCCCTTGCGGCGTTTAGTGAGGACAGACCGACACTTAGGTCCAAGATGGGTACCTGCGTTATCCGTGCCCTAGACACTAAGTGATGAGACCGAAGACAGAAGGACAAGCGTACTGTTAGAGCCTAAATGTTCATCCCTGAATATTTCACCTAGTCTCTAGTGCCATGGACCGTTGCTAGATGGCCACCCATGGTAACGGACGGATTCTAGGAATCCGACCAAGTCTAGCTGAATGGTGAACCTAAAGAGTCACACACTATCCACACACAATTAAATATTTAATTTGGAATTAAATATTGGAGTGAAGGAATGATTAAATTAGATTTAATCGGGACCTTTATTTTTCTTGGAAAAATAATTCTTTCTATTTAATAGAAGGAATTAAATTGATAAATTGGATTTATCAAAGGAATTTATTTAATGGGCTTAAATAATATTTATATTTATTTTAGCCTCTTGGAAATATTTAAATAGGTTTTAAATATTTCCATTAAATTAAATTAAATCAACGGTTGAGATTAATGGGAGAGATGGATGGCTAGGATCGTTTTGACTAGGTCAAAACACTAGTTTGACTAGGACTTTGACTAGGTCAAAATCCTAATCAAATTAGAGTTCTTAAAAGAGGAGTTTAAAGAGGATTAAACTCCTCTTCTATATAAACCCCTAGCATCCTACAATTTACATGATGATGAAACTCCAACACACACACACAACACACACACACGGTTTCTCTCTCTCTCCCATCTCTCTCGTCCGCCCCTCTCTCTCTCAAGAAAATAGTTTTCTTGATTCTTTTGTTCTTGGAACATTAGAATCTTGATGAATCAATACCATTAATTGATAATGTGTTATTGATTCATCCACTCCAAAATTATACACTTGTTCGTTGCTAGCACGACGTGCAAGATACGTGGGTGGATCGTGTGTCACGAATTAGAGGGTCTCAAAGACGGGATCTTGGTGCAAAACGGGGAACAACGCGTGTAGCCGTTGAAGACGAAAACGACAACGGGTAGGTCTCGTTTTAAATTCTCGTCCCTCTTTAATTTTCAACCCTATGGCCTCCATGATTTATTTTATGTTATACGTTCATGAGATACACCGAATGCCCGGGAAAATTTCAAAGGCACACCCTTTGAAACGTGTTTTTTAATTTAAAAGCATGTTTAAATTCCGTTTTAATTTTTAATTATACCGCGCTTCCGCATTCGCGCTTTTCCCGAGACGATCCACATAATCTTTCAGTGGTATCAGAGCCCGGTTCGGTGTATAGGCCTAGGGTTTATGTGCGTTTTAAGCATGAAACGTGAAATAGCATGTTGTAATTAAATCTTGAATTTCTTGATTCTTGAAGCATGTTATTTTATTGCTTTTAATTCGTGTGAATTGCTGAATATTGGTATTTTCTGTTTTTCTTGGGAATCGGGATGGGAATTAATCTGAAAAACGAGAAAACGTCACAGCCGGCCAGCCGGGAAGGCTGGCCGCGCGCAGCCGAGCGCTGCCGGCAGGGCAGACGCGCGCAGGCATGGGAAGCCTGCGCGCGCGCGCGCTGCCGGCCGCGCAGGGGCAGCGCGCAGCCGGGTTGGCTGCGCGCGGGCGTGCGCGCATGGAAACGCCTCCAGGCGCGCGCGGGCAGACAGAGGTGTCTGCGCGCGCGCGCCCGGCAGGCGCGCCCATGCGCGCGCGCGCGCAAGGCTGGCGGCGGAGGAGCCCGCGCGCGGACGGGCGCCAGGCGCGCCGCCAGGCGCGCGCGCACGCAGACGGAGGCGTCTGCGCGCGCGCGCCCGGCAGGCACGCCCAGTGCGCGTCTGCGCGCGCGCTCTGCGCACGACGCAGGGACGCGGCCGGTGGCCAGCAGGCCAGCGCGCGCGCACAGGCAAAGGAGCCTGCGCGCGCGTCGGCCTGCCGATGCGCCAGGCCGCGCAGACTGATGCCGGCCAGGCGCGCGCGCACACAGGCAGGGGCCTGCGCGCGCGCGCCCGGCAAGGCGGTGCCTGCGCGCGCGCAGAGGCGGCAGGCAGGGCCTGCTGCCCTGCGCGCCCGGCGGCCGACTGCTGCAGGCGGCGGCGGCCGGCGGCTCCTTGGCTAGGGTTTTGAAACCCTAGTGTAATTTTATTTTTAAATTTATTTTCAGTTTTAATTTTGAATTAATTCTGAAAAATTCGTTTTTTGGGTTCAATTTTTCCTAAATTCCTAAAGACATTATTTTAGGAGTAAAATAAATGGATTTGGAATCCCGGGGTTATTTTACTTCAAATAATGAGGAAAGGTTTTCCTAAAACGAAAAATTTTACATTGCCAATATCTATATTTTATTTTCACACGTTATGCACATGTTCATTTATTTTCATCTTGGATTGATGTGATTGGAAATCATGTGTTGTTGGAATATTATGATTATGTGATTGGATCATGTAATTATGTGTGTTGGATGGAAATGGATGATCACGAGCCCTAGACCGAATGTATGGTTTAATTTACTGTTGGGCCTGTGTGCCTCTTTAACTGCTTTCTCCTTCTCTCTTTCTAGTGCCTTGGAATAATAAGGCTTTCTACCTCCCTCCTTATGTACTCCCCCCGGGGTTTCGCTGGGGTTTCTAATTTTTTTATATGTAATGAGAGTAGACTAGGAGTGAGGTTTCCATTTTTGTAATTGGTGGAGAAGAAGGAAGGACCACATGGAGAGCCCAGACCGGAGGTCCCTTGGCGTTTTCCATGAAGTGAAGAAAGAGAAAAAGAGACCAAGGCCCATCAGAATGATGATTGGGTTACTATTATTGTAATAGTATAGGACCAACCCTAGATTGACCATAGATCCACTGTGGGCTCAGTGGATCGCATAGGATTCGGGCTTGTGATCATCCAACAGGGGCGTGCTAGGCTTTAATTTTGCATGTGGTTATTGTGATGGATGAATGGGTTTTATTTATCATGTATAACTGCTATGGATGAATTTCATTTATGCATTTTTGGATGAATGTATGGATATAGTATGAGATCTCGGTCATTATTACTCTCACATTGGTTGGACCAATGTTAAAATATTAGACCCTAGATAAAGTGGACATGAACTCTAGGAGTTCGTCCATGCCTTCCAATCCGTGGCATAGTGAGGAAGCTGTTTTAGGTCAATAGCGTGGTCTCACGAGTCGTGGCACGTTATTGTACTTAAAAGAAGCTGCACTATGTCATGAACGAAAAATGGGCTGCTGCTACCTGTCTCACGAGTCGTGGGGGTACTAGTGGGTCCATGGCTCGGTCGATTGGGTCGGGTCTAACGCCTAATTAGCATGATTCGCTTGGAGTCCTCGGGATCATGCAAAAGGGTGAGGCAATAATCTTGGGAATCTCGTGGAACGAGAATGGTATGGAATACCTCCCACAGGATCTTTTCCATGCGAATCGTAAAAGCGGGGTATGGGAAAAATCGCTGTGGATCCCAAGCCCACTAGGAAAGGATTTCCCGAAAACTACGTTTGAGAGTACCGTGTTTTCGTATAAATAGTGGGAGGATTAAATGACTAAAGACCAAGCATTTAATTATTTTTATCAAACCACCGTCTTTACTTTCTGCTGATCGCGCGTTGTTTTTCAACATGTAGATTTTAAAATGTCTAAGAACCCACTTTCAACCATTCTTGAGACAAACAAATTTAATGGAACCAACTACAACGACTGGTTGCGCAATCTCAGGATAGTCCTGGATTATGAGAACCAAGGCTACGTCATGGACGAGCCTCTCCCTAGGACCTTACCGGAAGGATCCACGCCAGAGGAACGTGAGACGTTCGAGACTTGGCATAAGGATAACCGGAAGGTTTGTAGCATCATACTTGCTTCGATGACCAATGAGATTCAGAAGCAATATGAAAGGCTAGACGATGTCCCTTCCATAATGGCTCGCCTTAAGAATTGCTATGCAGTCCCGGACCGGCATACTAGGTATGTCGCGACCAAGGCGTTCTTTGGAACTAAAATGACAGAAGGATCCTCTGTACAAGAACATGGGGTTAAAATGCTTACCCTAGTGGAAAAGCTCGAGGACCTACAGGCAGGTCTCGATAACGAAACGTACATAGATGTGATCCTTCAGTCACTCCCACCCTCCTTTGATCAATTTATTGTCAACTACAACATGAATGCACTTGAGAAGGGTATTCATGAGTTGATCAATATGTTGGTGCAATACGAGGCAACGACTAAGAAGTCCACGCCTTCGGTATTGTTTGGAGGTGCTTCTACTTCCAAGACGAAAGGCAAGGGCGCCGGACGTTGGAAAAGGAAGAAAGGGAAGGGAAAGGCAGTCATAGCAGCTACAAACACTCAGAGTGTTCCCATTGCCAAAGAGGGGAAAGGCAAAGGAAAGGGAAAGGTTGTCTCCAAGCAACAGTCGAAGGCATATGACATATGTATCAACTGCCGTGAGAAAGGGCATTGGAAGAGAGAGTGCCCCAAACTCTTCTCAAACCAAGGTATATTTGTGATTGAGGTTAACATGGTCACTAATTCTGCCTCTTGGGTATTGGATACCGGCTGTGGAGCTCACATTTGCAATGATCTGCAGGTGTTGAAAAGAAGCAGAAAACTAAGTAGCGGGGACATGATCCTGAAGCTCGGAAATGGCAAGGCCATCTCGGCAGAAGCAGTAGGATCCGCCACTTTAGTTATTAGTGATACCATTAGCATAGAATTAGAGCAAGTTTATTTTGTACCTAGTATGATTAAAAACATTTCCATTCCATTGTTAGACAATAATGGTTATGAGTTTAAAATCAATAAAAATTGCTTTTATTTGATGAGGTGTGGAATTGCTCATCTACTTGGTACATTACATAATGGGCTCTATATCTTGCAACAAACGAATTTCGTTCTTAACGCTCAACACAAACGGAAATTAGATAATAACGGGAACGCACGTCTGTGGCACGCTAGGCTAGGTCACATATCCCAAGATAGGATGAAGAGGTTGGTAGACTCAAAGAACCTAGAGGTTGGGGACTTGAGTAATCTACCAACTTGTGAATCTTGTCTAAAGAGGGAAAATGACCAAGAAGCCCTTTGTAGGACAAAGCAGGCTTGCCACAGGTCTGTTGGACTTGGTCCATACAGACGTGTGTGGACCACTAAGGACGCAGGCCCGAGGTGGGTTCTCCTACTTCATAACCTTCACCGATGATCATTCACGGTATGGTTATGTTTACCTGATTAGGTACAAGTCTGAAGCTCTTGAGAGGTTTAAAGAATTCAGACTTGAAGTGGAGAATCAAACCAACTGCAAAATTAAAGTCCTACGGTCAGACCGAGGCGGTGAATACCTTAGTGCCGAATTCCTAGATTATCTAAAGGAACATGGTATAATATCAGAATGGACACCTCCCGGAACACCACAGTTAAATGGCGTCTCTGAAAGGAGGAACCGAACCCTGTTGGACATGGTTCGTTCCATGATGAGTTTTACCAAATTGCCCCTATCGTTTTGGGGTTATGCATTAGAAACGGCAGCCAAGTTATTGAATTTGGCGCCTACTAGTGTAGTGACCCAAACGCCATATGAGATATGGCACGGCAAGCCTGCATCCTACAACTACTTGAAAGTGTGGGGTAGCCCCGCATACGTCAAGAGGTTAGTGGGAGATAAGCTAGAATCCAGGTCTAGCCTATGCAGGTTCGTTGGATACCCTAAAGAAACTGCGGGTTATTACTTTTATGACCCTTTGGAACAAAAGGTATTTGTTTCAAGGAATGCAGTATTCTTGGAGCAAGGCTTCCCGGAGGATATCCAACCTGATGAGCTGATCCTTGAGGAATCAAGTGATGGAACTCAGTCATCAGAAACAGTCGCGGAAACCTCACCTAGAGGATTCAGGATAGACACTAGGAGGACTGACCTACCTAGAGAAGTCCAACATGCTAGGCATGAAGGACAACCTCAAGGCAGGCCAGCCCCGGCCCCTGAACCGCCGGCTCCGATACAGTCAGCGCCCACAGTTACCACTAACGTTCCCGTTCTCCGAAGGTCCACTAGAGAATCCAGACCTCCAGTGAGATATGGATTTCTAGGTGCGACCGATCTTCTGGATAACGATCCTAAGACATACGGGGAAGCGATGTCAGACATCGACTCTGGGAAATGGCTTGAGGCCATGAAAACCGAAATGGACTCCATGAGCGAGAACCAAGTTTGGAGACTTGTAGATCCACCGAAAGGTGTTAAGCCAGTGGGCTGTAAAGTGGGTCTACAAGCGCAAACTCGGCGTTGATGGAGAGGTCACTACCTTCAAGGCTAGGCTTGTAGCTAAGGGATACACTCAACGACCCGGGGTCGATTTTGAGGATACCTACTCGCCAGTAGCCATGGCTAAATCCATTCGGATCCTGCTTGCCATAGCAGCATGGTATGACTATGAAATATGGCAGATGGACGTGAAAACGGCCTTCCTCAACGGCTTCGTTGAAGAAGAGATCTATATGGATCAGCCGGAGGGTTTCACGGTCGCTGGAGAAGAACAGAAAGTCTGTCGTCTCCAGAAGTCCATCTATGGCCTCAAACAAGCTTCCCGGAGTTGGAACATTCGATTTGATGAGGTAATACGGGTTATATGTTTGATGACTTCATCAAAAACGAATCCGACCCTTGTGTATACAAGAAGGTCAGTGGGAGCTCCATAGTGTTCCTAGTGCTTTACGTGGATGACATTCTGCTCATTGGAAATGACGTCAGAATGTTAGGAAACACGAAAGCATGGCTGTCAACCAAGTTTTCCATGAAGGACTTGGGTGAAGCATCCTACATCCTAGGCATCCAGATTGTCAGGGACAGATCTAAAAGGATGTTAGGGCTCACCCAAAACTCGTATATGGAGAAAGTCCTAAAGAGATATCGAATGGACAACTCCAAACGAGGGTTCCTTCCTATGAGGCATGGGATCAAGTTGTCCAAGAAACAGTCCCCGCAGACTGATGAGGAACTTGAAAAGATGAAAGTCATCCCCTATGCTTCTGCCGTAGGTAGCATCCAATATGCGGTCCACTGCACCAGGCCTGACATTGCATACGCTTTTGAGCGTGACTAGCAGATATCAGTCCTGTGCAGGAGAGGCACATTGGAATGCAGTTAAGGGCATCCTTAAGTACCTAAGGAGGACTAAGGAAATGTTCTTAGTCTATGGCAATGGAAAACTAATTCTGGAAGGCTTTAGCGACGCCAGCTTCCAGTCTGATGACGATGATGCCAAGTCTCAATCGGGGTATATATTCAAGCTCAACGGAGGAGTAGTGGCTTGGAAAAGTTCCAAGCAAGCAACCACTGCTGACTCCACCACTGAGGCTGAATACATAGCAGCTTCAGAAGCTGCCAAGGAAGCGGTTTGGATGAGAAACTACATCCAAGAGTTGGGTGTGGTGCCTAGCATCGCCGAGCCCGTTGTCATCTTCTGTGATAACAACGGTGCAATAGCGCAAGCGAAGGAACCGAGATCTCACCACCGTTCCAAACACATTCTTAGACGCTACCATCTTCTTAGAGAAATGGTAGGAAGAGGTGACGTTCGGAATGGACCGAGTCAACTCAGCAGACAACACAGCAGGCCCGCTGACAAAGCCTATGTCGCAAAGTGCTCATACGCAACATCTTGAGAAGATGGGGATTAGGCATATGGGTGATTGGCTTTAAAGGTCAAGTGGGAGATTGTTAGAATAGGTGACCATGTAAGCCAATTTTGGCGGGTATATGTAACCTATGTCTAGACAATTATAAGTGTTTTGATAAATCATTAATGAATAAAGAAGTGAATTTTCATTTGGCATTACTTTGTTTGTGTTCACTTGCACCTATTTTTCCATATCTGTTCACTACGCAAACAGAGCCCACGGACTGAGATTCGATTTCGGGGACTGGGACTACGCTTGGAGGTAGGTCCATGGAATCAGTCTTCCCGAATCAGTCCGGAAATCTCCAAGTAAAGGAATCCCGAAAATGGGTACCGGGATTCCATTTGAGACTTGCACTAAGCATCTGCTGTCGTGTTTCATCGACGGGTGACGAGGATCGTCTAAGCAGTGTTAGTGGGTTAGCCTGCTAGGATGCAGCTGACTGAGGTGACTCGTGGGAACCGTCTTACGGAGGACCTTGAGTATGGTCTGCAAGGTATGACGAGTATTCCCGGTTCCAACGGTACAGGTCAAGTCCTTTGACTTGAGGAATTACTGAGTTTACCTGTACATCAGAACTGTATCTTAGATATGGTGAGAGATTGCCAGAATTCTCTTTGGTAGTCATAAGCCATGTCTAGTGCAGTCCTGGTGTGCAAAGTGACAGTAGTTTCCAAGAAAGGATCTGTCTCCTGTCAATAGGTTTTGACAGTTGAGTCTCATGTATGCTCTAGGTCTTGTCCCTAAAACTGTGGCCACAGTGACTGAACAGAAGGGAAGGTTTCCCTTGCGGCGTTTAGTGAGGACAGACCGACACTTAGGTCCAAGATGGGTACCTGCGTTATCCGTGCCCTAGACACTAAGTGATGAGACCGAAGACAGAAGGACAAGCGTACTGTTAGAGCCTAAATGTTCATCCCTGAATATTTCACCTAGTCTCTAGTGCCATGGACCGTTGCTAGATGGCCACCCATGGTAACGGACGGATTCTAGGAATCCGACCAAGTCTAGCTGAATGGTGAACCTAAAGAGTCACACACTATCCACACACAATTAAATATTTAATTTGGAATTAAATATTGGAGTGAAGGAATGATTAAATTAGATTTTAATCGGGACCTTTATTTTTCTTGGAAAAATAATTCTTTCTATTTAATAGAAGGAATTAAATTGATAAATTGGATTTATCAAAGGGATTTATTTAATGGGCTTAAATAATATTTATATTTATTTTAGCCTCTTGGAAATATTTAAATAGGTTTTAAATATTTCCATTAAATTAAATTAAATCAACGGTTGAGATTAATGGGGAGAGATGGATGGCTAGGATCGTTTTGACTAGGTCAAAACACTAGTTTGACTAGGACTTTGACTAGGTCAAAATCCTAATCAAATTAGAGTTCTTAAAAGAGGAGTTTAAAGAGGATTAAACTCCTCTTCTATATAAACCCCTAGCATCCTACAATTTACATGATGATGAAACTCCAACACACACACACAACACACACACACGGTTTCTCTCTCTCTCCCATCTCTCTCGTCCGCCCCTCTCTCTCTCAAGAAAATAGTTTTCTTGATTCTTTTGTTCTTGGAACATTAGAATCTTGATGAATCAATACCATTAATTGATAATGTGTTATTGATTCATCCACTCCAAAATTATACACTTGTTCGTTGCTAGCACGACGTGCAAGATACGTGGGTGGATCGTGTGTCACGAATTAGAGGGTCTCAAAGACGGGATCTTGGTGCAAAACGGGGAACAACGCGTGTAGCCGTTGAAGACGAAAACGACAACGGGTAGGTCTCGTTTTAAATTCTCGTCCCTCTTTAATTTTCAACCCTATGGCCTCCATGATTTATTTTATGTTATACGTTCATGAGATACACCGAATGCTCGGGAAAATTTCAAAGGCACACCCTTTGAAACGTGTTTTTTAATTTAAAAGCATGTTTAAATTCCGTTTTAATTTTTAATTATACCGCGCTTCCGCATTCGCGCTTTTCCCGGGACGATCCACATAATCTTTCAGTAGTGGCGTTTCCACTCCGTAAATTTTCGAGTCAGATAGGACAAACTGGGCATCCCCCTTAGAGGTAAAATAAAACAGCCCTACACTGGCCTTCTTCGACATGAAGAAGTGGAACTGTAAAGCAGAAGGACTTGTCCCGAATTTTTGACTAAGATGAAAAACCAGACTAGGATGGTAAAGGACTTAGGCACCAACTGACTTAGAGGACCTGAAACAAAGCGGACACCTAGGTAAAGAAGGAGGGAATTAGAAATCATAAACCCATCTCCAGTTGGGCCACATAAATACAGTAGAACCCATCAGGAGGCAAGTGGGACGGTCCGCTGAAGTAGGGGCCGGAATCATCCAGTCATCAGGTATCCCATACTTAGCCCGGAGATCACCTAGGTCTTTCTCCCTCACGCAAGAACGGAAAACCCTAAAAGACTCAGTGCCCTCTGCCAGTAGCCTATCCTCTGTCTTTCTTCTCTCTACCTCTGCCCTAGAAAACCTCCTCCTAGCACCACTTACTTCCTCCCTCCCCTACCTTCAATGCGGGTCATCCTCACTTCCAGATATCTCAGCAAGGTCAATCACAAATTCATCTATCATCCTCTCATCTACACCCCTTTGACATGTCTAAACAACAAATTAAAAGACAGAATAAGAAGGAAGACGCTTACCTAAGAGTAGAAGGACCAAAAAACAACCGGGATTTTGATCTAACCTTGGGGGAAGGTGTTCTTGAAAATATTGTTCAACAAGCCAAAAGTTAGAAAACCCCTATTTTACAGGAAACAAAAGGAGAATGAACGGGATGAGCCTTACCAGATCGTGTGAAGTGAGCCAAGGAAAGAGGAGTGACATCATATATATCTGTTTGATAAACACCCCAACAAATAGAGGACTTTGGTGTCCAGTTGGCGACCCTTCGCCAATCAAGGAGACCGTAGGTTCTCGAAATAGAAGGGTCTCTTGTGAAAACGCGCTCTCTCATAATAATTACTTAGCTGGTTTTTTGGACTAATTTTGAAGTTTCTTAAAAAGCGTGCGTCCTTCAATGGTAAAGACTCCATAGCCGAGGGGATAGCTTAAAACAACAGGACTCGCCCTGCTGATGCACTAGCGGGAAGGATCTCCTTTATTTTTGTTCCTTTGCAGGTCATCTCACCTACTCTAGCACTTTAGTTCTGCCACCAAAACCACTAGATGGGGGGTGATGATGCCCCCGAAATCTTTCCTGGGTTCGAAAGCCTAAAAGGCCTACAAGAGGAGCAGCCTAGGGGCCATCAGCAGACAACCCACCAGTGGGAAGTAAAAGCCCATAACCTTACCTATTGATTTAACTAAACTGTGTTAGAATAGGTGACCATGTAAGCCAATTTTGGCGGGTATATGTAACCTATGTCTAGACAATTATAAGTGTTTTGATAAATCATTAATGAATAAAGAAGTGAATTTTCATTTGGCATTACTTTGTTTGTGTTCACTTGCACCTATTTTTCCATATCTGTTCACTACGCAAACAGAGCCCACGGACTGAGATTCGATTTCGGGGACTGGGACTACGCTTGGAGGTAGGTCCATGGAATCAGTCTTCCCGAATCAGTCCGGAAATCTCCAAGTCAAGGAATCCCGAAAATGGGGTACCGGGATTCCATTTGAGACTTGCACTAAGCATCTGCTGTCGTGTTTCATCGACGGGTGATGAGGATCGTCTAAGCAGTGTTAGTGGGTTAGCCTGCTAGACGCAGCTGACTGAGGTGACTCGTGGGAACCGTCTTACGGAGGACCTTGAGTATGGTCTGCAAGGTATGACGAGTATTCCCGGTTTCCAACGGTACAGGTCAAGTCCTTTGACTTGAGGAATTACTGAGTTTACCTGTACATCAGAACTGTATCTTAGATATGGTGAGAGATTGCCAGAATTCTCTTTGGTAGTCATAAGCCATGTCTAGTGCAGTCCTGGTGTGCAAAGTGACAGTAGTTTCCAAGAAAGGATCTGTCTCCTGTCAATAGGTTTTGACAGTTGAGTCTCATGTATGCTCTAGGTCTTGTCCCTAAAACTGTGGCCACAGTGATTGAACAGAAGGGAAGGTTTCCCTTGCGGCGTTTAGTGAGGACAGACCGACACTTAGGTCCAAGATGGGTACCTGCGTTATCCGTGCCTAGACACTAAGTGATGAGACCGAAGACAGAAGGACAAGCGTACTGTTAGAGCCTAAATGTTCATCCCTGAATATTTCACCTAGTCTCTAGTGCCATGGACCGTTGCTAGATGGCCACCCATGGTAACGGACGGATTCTAGGAATCCCGACCAAGTCTAGCTGAATGGTGAACCTAAAGAGTCACACACTATCCACACACAATTAAATATTTAATTTGGAATTAAATATTGGAGTGAAGGAATGATTAAATTAGATTTAATCGGGACCTTTATTTTTCTTGGAAAAATAATTCTTTCTATTTAATAGAAGGAATTAAATTGATAAATTGGATTTATCAAAGGGATTTATTTAATGGGCTTAAATAATATTTATATTTATTTTAGCCTCTTGGAAATATTTAAATAGGTTTTAAATATTTCCATTAAATTAAATTAAATCAACGGTTGAGATTAATGGGAGAGATGGATGGCTAGGATCGTTTTGACTAGGTCAAAACACTAGTTTGACTAGGACTTTGACTAGGTCAAAATCCTAATCAAATTAGAGTTCTTAAAAGAGGAGTTTAAAGAGGATTAAACTCCTCTTCTATATAAACCCCCTAGCATCCTACAATTTACATGATGATGAAACTCCAACACACACACACAACACACACACACGGTTTCTCTCTCTCTCCCATCTCTCTCGTCCGCCCCTCTCTCTCTCAAGAAAATAGTTTTCTTGATTCTTTTGTTCTTGGAACATTAGAATCTTGATGAATCAATACCATTAATTGATAATGTGTTATTGATTCATCCACTCCAAAATTATACACTTGTTCGTTGCTAGCACGACGTGCAAGATACGTGGGTGGATCGTGTGTCACGAATTAGAGGGTCTCAAAGACGGGATCTTGGTGCAAAACGGGGAACAACGCGTGTAGCCGTTGAAGACGAAAACGACAACGGGTAGGTCTCGTTTTAAATTCTCGTCCCTCTTTAATTTTCAACCCTATGGCCTCCATGATTTATTTTATGTTATACGTTCATGAGATACACCGAATGCCCGGGAAAATTTCAAAGGCACACCCTTTGAAACGTGTTTTTTTAATTTAAAAGCATGTTTAACTTCCGTTTTAATTTTTAGTTATACCGCGCTTCCGCATTCGCGCTTTTCCCGGGACGATCCACATAATCTTTCAAACTGACAGGCCTAAGAGACGAGCTTGTTCTAGCGGGACATGTCATCATATAGCTGGACGAACAAATGCTATATCTTGCCATATATCTTGCCAGCACGTCAATATACGTCACCCTATAATATCTCCAGCTGGACCCTAGTGGATTGACGGTAAATCAACTGGGAAGTTGAGTGTACTAGATTTTTGGATTTTCAGGCAGACCTGGCAAGACCTGGTCCACCTGGTGTATCTCAGTCATACCTAGTCCAAAATTACATGCGGATTTTTCTAGGAGTTAGGTGACCCAACGAGCTTTTGAATGGCATAGGACTCTCTTCGACCAAACTCCGATTTCTGCTCTTTACAAGCCTATAAATAGAGGCCTTATGCAGTCATTTGGTAACATCTAATCACTTTTGCAACTTTTATACCTTTACTCTCATTCACTCTTGGTTCCAAGGCTATTTTGAGCCTCTTTTCATATATTACGCAAAATTATTATAATCACACACTCGAATCTAGTCTAACTCATTTTTCAAGTTTTCTTTGATTTATCACTTTACCGACATAAGCATCGGAGTGCTAACGCTTCCTTGCAAGTTAGTCCCCCTAGATCTTTGGTTTTGCACGCAAGTCCTTTGAAATCCAGTGTACCTCAGAACTCATGTATGCATCAAATACAATTGAAGCACATCAAACATTTGAAATTGAGATTGATAGATGTTCACAATATGAAATTAATTAGTATATTCATAATTATTAGTATTACATGGATGTAGCTGTCATCTTATATTGTTGTACTGCATCGCTTTAACCAGACCGTCAAAATTTTTATCAGATCGTTAGATATAATCAAACCAACAAAATAATACATTCAATGAAGTTTTGGTCTAATTTGGTACATGCATGTCGAGATATCGTATTCGGAACATATGAGTAGTCGCTCAAACCGGTGCATCATTGAATCAGGCCATGTGATTTTAAATCAGACCGTCAGACATAATTGAATTGACATAGACTTATATGTATTTAAGTTTGTATAAATCCAATGCACGAATTTTAAGATATCGTACTTGAAAACATAATATGTGGAATTGAAATACATATTATAGTGTCTTTAGTAGCTCCTGGGGATATAACAATTTGGAACAACTTTTGGAACCACCAAATTAACAAGATTTTAAAAATTGGACTCCGCCCAAATTTTAAATTTTTTTGGCCAAACCAAAATAATGGTACGGCGTTTGGAACGTCCTCTATAACTGGCCATTCCAAAAAAATTGATTTCTCCCCTAAAGTTTCAACTGGCGCCAAAGAAAATTTCGTAAGCCCACCAATTATATAGGTATTTGGAAAGGCCAGTGTAACAATATTTTTAATTAATGGTCATTCCAATTTTAATTTTTTTTTCAAAAAAATAATATTCATAAAATAATATAATATAAACTTAAAAATTTTATAACAAAACACTAGATACTCAAGTGTCATCTACATTAGTTCGTAGTCTTTGAAGCTATCTTCGTCATCCCCGTCTTCTTCAATATCGATGTGACCATGCAATGAACGGGATGTTGAAGTGCCATAGGAAGATCAAACAAGTTGTATGCCATCAGGATCTGCAGGTCGTACGTCTAATTGTCTGTAGAAACTTTAGGGACAAGTATCACTTCCTCTAATGAAGCTTTGCCCAGATGACACGCATCACGATAACACGGCCAGGCCGTGTTGTAGAACACTACCGTGTTATTTCCTCGTCAATTTTTACATAAACACGCCCTTGCAGTGTGTTTGAACACAGCCGTGTTGAGCAGAAACGTCGAAGAGCAGAATGTCCCGATAAGAACACGGCCTGTCCGTGTTCCCTAACACGACCGTGTGGCGCAACTTTCAGATTTTAAAAACCCCAAAAATGGTCGTGCTCCCCCTCCCATTCACAAAACTCTCGAAAATCCTCCCTCATTTTGCTCCCAGATCCGTCAAGCCACCCCAACTTTTTGCAAGACCCCTCCGATTAAACGATTATCCATCACTTGGGCTCTCCAAAAACACCACTTTCGTCGATTTTCACCAGTTGTATTTCCTCCAATGGCACCAAAGAGAGCAAGGACGAGTGGAGCCTCTTCTTCCCGAACACAACACGGCACTCAACACGGTGCTCGCCAAGCGCAACCGGAATTGCCGTACATGGACTGAAAGAATCGGTACGGCCGGGAACGCAACGGAAGCGTAAAAACTTAAATTTAAGATATAATTTAAATCGGATTTAAAGGAGTGTTCCCTTTGAAGTTCCCAGGCGTTTCGTGTTTTTCAAAGCATAAACAACAAAATAAAACATGCTGGACATGTGGCTGAAAAGGAGAAGAACAAAGTTACACAAAAATGTAAAAGGAAACCAACCTTTGTTCGTTTATGTAGAACGGGTTTGTGCATTGTTCCTTTCTTTTCTTTCTCTGTTCGTCCACTTGAGAGTTCAACGTAGAACTCCTCTAATGCGTTCCACACCACACTATGGATTTATTTCTACTCTATTGCTAGATAGAAAATAGAAACAAAGAAGAAAAAACAATTCCAAAGAAAGCACTATCGATTAGTGTACCTTGGAATGTTTTTGTTCAATCTTCTCTAAGAAGTATGAACACTAAAAGAGAGAATTTTCAGAGAGTATTTTGGCCTAAAAACTCCAGCAAAAATGAAGCAAGGTAATATGAATTGTGTCTAGCAAAGTAGTTTTGTGTATGTAGAATCTAGTGTTGAAAAAACCACCTACATAAGTAACCTCCAAGCCAACTTCCACATACACACACTTCTAGCACATCCACTACACATGATAGCAATAAAAAACCACCCACCAAAGAGAAAAAATTCGTGCACATCATGTACATATATGGAAGAGTTGAAACTCTTAACTAGCTTCAATTGCATGAAAAATGGACTTGGACCTTTATGTTTTTGGACTTGTATTTAATCAAATTAAATAAAGTCAAAACATGTATCCATTGGGCATTAATAAATCTAATTAATTTCAATCCAATTGAAGCCCAATTATTTATTTAATCCAATTGAATAAACATAAGTCCAAATTAAGAATAATTGATCCAATCAACTACTTTAGCCAAAACCCGATAAATTATACCAATTAATTTAAAAGTTCTTAGTCCAAAAAATTAACTAATTCAATTAATTAATTCTTGGACCATCCATCAAATGAATTTCTCAATAAATGATCCAATCATTTATTTTCTTTCTTGAATAAATTTAATCCGATTAAATTTATTCACTTCTTCTAGAATTAATTCCACATTAATTCCGCCAAATCCAAAGTGATTTGTGTGTGACTCATAAGGTTCACCCTCAGATAGACCTGGGCTTGTGTCCAACATAATTCATCAATTAAATCCAATTTAATTAATTATTTTTCGATTAACCATTAATCGAAAAAATGCCCGTCACCATGGGTGGCCGTCTACCCACAGTCCATGGCACTAGAGACTAGGTGAATGTTGGCGTGAATATTTAGGCTCCCGAGTTGCATACGAGTACGGTCCTTCCATCATCCGTCTCCCGGTCTAAGTCTAGGGCATGGAATTGGGCGTCGGTTCCCATCTTGGACTAGACAACTATGCTCAGTAACTCGAGACACGTTTACTCTATCGATCGACGTAGGAAACCATTCCCTGCTCGACCAATCGTTGTGGCCACAGACTTATAAAAATTTAAACTTTCTCAGAGCGCATAGGAGACTCGATTGTCATATACTGACAGGTGATGGATCCTATCTTGGAATCCACATTCTCAATACATATTCTGACTGCACTGTATAAGGCTTATGATGAACGTATCCCAGATACTGACATCTCTTGCCAGATGCTAGATACAACCATCATATGCATGTGACTGCCATGATTCCTCAAGTCGGAGGACTAATCTCGTATTATCGGAGCCAAGAATGCCGGTCATACCGACCAAGCCTCCAAGGCTTCCAAATGACGATTCCCGCGAGTTAGTTCAGTTAGCTGACATCCTTGTCAACTAACCCATAATATTGCATAGACGTCCAATGTATGTCGCCAATGAAACACAACACTCATCCAATGAATGCAATCCTTAGTGCAAATCTGTATAGGACTCTTGATGCCCTGTCTCAAGGTCCTTGACTGGGAACGTTTCAGACCTAACCCTTAAAAGTTGGTTTCATAGCTGTCATCCAATGCACAACCCAACTACATGGGTTGTTCCTTTGGCCTGTGGGCTTTGTTGTGATGTCAATAGGATAAACATAAATAGCGAGCACAACAAATGGAACTGTCAAACATGAATACTCACTTTATTCATATAAGAATATTACAATTACAATGACATTGTCAGAAATAGATTACATCAAGGCCAATCTAATTGGCTTTCCGGTCACTTATTCTAACATGGACCTCGATGATCGTAACAGGTATGAAGGCCTTCGCTCTCATACTATTACCAATACCCGTTACATTGATAATGAGGTCCTTGACGTGCTTGGAATTTCTGATGATGTTGAGTATCTGTTTGCTAGACTAGGATGGCATGATTTCATGTTTACTAGATGGCCTACGTATCCTAGGCTTGTTCGTGAGTTTTTGAGTTCATTACGAGTTGAAGGAATTTTTCCTGGTCCCCATATCGATAGGGGTCGTATTAAATTTCATTTTCGACACATAGAAGGCCGCATGACCCTTGCTCAATTTAATGCTATTTTGGGTTTGCCTGTCGGGGGGAAAAGGCGGGAACCTCCTGCTTTTAGGCCTAATGAATTCTGGTATGATTTGACTATACAGGCATCGTACGGTACGACCCGTTCTAAATCTTCCGCCATTATCAACCCCTATTTTTGCTATTTCCCTCGTGTTCTTGCACACACCTTATTTGGCCGGGGGACAGTGAGGGCATCGTACGTCGTTCTGAGTTATTTGTATTATGGGCCATGGTGAATGACTTTCGAATAGATACCAGTTCATTTTCTGATTCGTCAATTCTCTAAAATTGCTAACTCCGAGTCAAGCGCCATAGTACTTGGGGGATTCGTTACCCCCATCGCCTTGCATGCCGGTCTTTCTTTGCAGGGTTACAAAAAAGCCCAAGGTCGAAATAGGGTCGACCTCGCCACTTTTCAAGCCATGAAGATGATCACGAGAATGAGCGACCAATACCACTTGCTCACGTCGGACCCCCTGCCGTCCATCCTGTTGCCCGACCCCGCACGTCTCACCATCCAAATTCGGGAAAATTGGTGGCTTCAAGCACCGTCTACCGACGCCGAGCCCGAGGACCGTCCGGCTCCACCTCCACCTCCACCTCTACCTACCCCTCTCATGCAGCCGGGTCGTCCCGTAGACCTCGGCCCGATGCCTCCACTACCAACACCTTGCAAAGGATCATCGACCAGCAACAACAACTCTTCGACGGGCAGACGGAGCTCCGTGATCGACAAACATAGCTCTAAGGCACCGTCGACAACATGGCCCACGTCCTCCAACACATGCACGATTGGTTCGTGACTCAAGGCCACTTCCCCCCTCCGCAATAATTCGGTACGTCCTCTCCCCCACCTCTCTTTTTATGCATTAAGGACACTGCTATGTCTAAGTTTGGGGGAATTGCTGAAATTTCGTGTTTTATACTATGCGTTATAGGTGTCTATTGCATTTTGTGTCTTTTTGTGTGCTGCTTTTGTGCCAAATTCACATCGTGGAACGTATGACCCTTCGACGATGCATGTGGCTTATTCGGATAAAGAAATGCTAAGTAGGAGGTCATAGGATCAAAGCATGCATAACTACATTATTATGTGATTGTTGCTTAGATTTACCAGGAAGTAATTGGGTTATAACGCCACACACTTTGAATCGTTCCGAAAAGGGGATTGAGTTATCTTGGCTTATGTTAACTCGTAGTGTCTTCTATGAAAGTCATTTCATTGTTTAAACCCCTCCTGGTCGAACTCTTCTTACACCTGAAGTAGGACGTATGCTCTTTCCCAAAAAAAAACGAAAGAAAGAAAGAATTTGTAGAAAAGGAAAAAAACAAATAGACGAGACAAAAAGAGGATATAACGCACCTACTACGCTGGCTTCGATTGCTCGGTAACCGGGTGACTTCATCACCAATGTTGTCATTCGCGTAAAATGGTGACTACGGTCATGAGTATGCAAAGCACTTTAGGAAACGTAGTTGATTGAGTAACCGGATGCCTTCATCACAAATGTTGTCATTCGCGTAAAAAGGCCAAATTACGACCTAAAGGATGCGGTCTCTTAGTCTGGAAAAAAAAAAAGAAAAAAAAAAGGGACGTCTATGCTTGGGTAGAAAAAGAAGTAAGAAAAGGTGTTGTTGAAACGGCGGAATGACTAAACTAGACACCTATAGGCTTAACGGAGACTCGATCACTCAGTTCTCTATAGGGCGAAATGAAGTGTTGTGGTGTGATCAACCCCTTACTTTCGTTAAATGAGTCAACTTTCACATCATATGTCAGTGAGCTTGTGTTATGTGACTGTGTACTTCTAAGTTGTGTTTGTTATTACGAATCATTGCCAGGATGTTGAGAAGGCGGGTTCTACACTCATTTGGGGTCATTGCCTATGGACTTTTGTTGCTTAGGGACAAGCAACTGTTTAAGTTTTGGGGGAGTTTGATAAGTAGGGATTTTACGTATTTGTTAAGGGGAAACACACGCATTCTTCCGACCTTTTAAGTAGAATTTCATCTAATTTACTACTTTTCTATACCAAACTCTTTCTTGAATACTGCTTTTGGTTGTTTCTCTCAAAAGTCGGAGATTAAACCTAGGAATAAACCGCAAAAGCATGCTTAATTTCTATGAGGATCTCATTAATTGTCATGATCTCAATGGGTTCAATTTAATTATATCTCCATGAAAATAGGTAGATTAAATAATTGAATACAGATTTCCAGATACTTGAAAGAGGGTGGTAACGACATTAAGAAGATGTCCTCCGGATCAATCACATTGAGTAGACAAGAGTTCTTGATAGGTTCGTTAATCGATCATTGCGGGGATACTTGATTCTAGACTATCACACCTTATTGTCTACCCTCTTGCTTCAATTTACCTGCTTTACTATTCCAATCAATTGCCTCACTCGTATACTTCGGTCTGACTAACCAAAATTGTGAAGGACAAGTGGCTCCACCCAGGAGCGCGAGCGGAAGCGATAAAGCGAGAAAGGTGCGTAAATTTAAATCAAATTTAAATAAACGTATCCCAAGGGGTGTACCCTTGGGTGCTCAACCTGGAGTTCGATGTAGGATGTGTTAATGTTAAAAGCATACATATAACACATATGGCATAGATGAAAAGTTAAAACAATCAAAGCGTAATAAAATCGTTACCTTTGATGATTTTACGTATGCTCGGCTACTTGCGTTGTTCCTTCTCTGAATGCTCATGAAATCCAAACGTATGGATTCTCCGAAGGTAATCCACACCACACCGGAAGAAACGCACGTCTTCTTTGGTAGAAGAAAATGGGTTTAGGAAGGAATCGGTTCAAGAGAAAACACTATGAATTAGTGTTCTCTTAAATCTACTTTGTTCTTCCTTTTGATTCAAAATCAAGTTAAGAGCACAAGTGGGAAGGGAGAGAGATGGCCAGGAGTTATAGAGGAGAGAGGGCCGAATTTTAGTCTTCTTTTTCCTTGAAAAAGGTGAATAATGATTCTCATACACAAGGTGTTGTATATACTCCTATATATACATAATTAATATTATTATTGGAATGTGTCTAGGTTCATCCAAGGATGTTTAGTTACATCCCAATCAATCACCATTAATTCTTCAATCAAGCCTACGAACTTTTAAGGTATGATCAAATCATACCAAAAGGGAAGGGCTTGATTGGAGTATATTTGTCTCTTACCAAAAGAGACAAGTCAACTGCCACCTTGTATGGAACATGGCTGAATTTTGCTTCCTCCAAGGGAGCATTTCGGCCATGCTCATTATGGGAAGAAGTCCAACTTCTTCTTATTCAAAAATAGGAATTATTTCTCCTCTCGGGTCAAAATTTACAAGACCGGGTTTTATCGTAATTCAATTACGATGAACGCAAAATTAAATCCAATTTAATGTCCACTTAAATTATTCCCATTGATCTTTTAATCCAATCAAGAGATCTAGCATCTCGACTTTTCATAATTAATCGATAAATCCAATTTACCGATTAAACGAGGGCCCGATACAATACCGACCCGTGCATCCAATGGACTATCCCTTAAGTAATCCAATTACTTATTTATCCTTCGAGATTGACTCCAAGTCAATCTCGAAATCTTCTTGGTAATTTGTGTGTAACCCTTTAGGTTCACCCTCAGCTAGACTTGGGCCCGTGTCCCACAAGGGCCCGTTACCATAGGTGGCCGTCTAGCAACGGTCCATGGCACTAGAGACTAGGTGAATGTTGGCGTGAATATTTAGGCGCCGATTTCGTACGGTTACGGTCCTTCGGTCTACCGTCTCCCGGCCTTAGTCTAGGATATGGAATTGGGCGTCGGTTCCCATCCTGGACTAGGTATCTATGCTTTAATACTCGAGACTACGTATGCTTCATTGCGTCGACACAGGAAACCATTCCCTGTTCGACCAACCACTGTGGCCACAGCTTTAAACAGCATGAAGGTGTCTCCGAGTGCACAGGAGATACCTCTGTCACATACTAATAGGGACGGATCCTCTTCTTGGAATCCACCGTCCTCGCTACACATTCTGACTACACTAGACAAGGCTTATAATGATCATCTTACAGAATGATCACCTCTCGCCAGATCCAAGACACAGCCATCCTGTGCACGCGACTGCCATGATTCCTCAAGTCTGAGGGCTACTCCCGTACTATTGGAACCGGGAAAATCGCATCATACCGACCAAGCCTCCAAGGCTTCCATATGATGATCCCCGCGAGTTAGTCCAGTCGGCTCGACCCCAGTCGAGCAACCCATCAAGATTGTGTAGGCGTCCCACGCCTTTCGCCGATGAAATACGGCACTCATCCAATGAACACGACTCTTGATGCAAGACTCAATAGGACTCTCGATGCCCTGTCTCGAGGTCCTCGACTTGGAACGTTTCAGACCCAACTCTTAATCAGTTGGTTTCATGACCACCATCCAATGTGTGGCCTAATTGTATGAGTTGTTAACCGTGGTCTGTGGGCTTTGTTGCGATATAAGTAAAAAAGTCGTTTTAACATATGTGAAATGAGCGCAACAAAGTAAACACCAATAGTGACGAACACTCATTTTATTCATCACATAATAATATTACATTTACATCGAGTTGTCAAATAGGTTACAAATCGCCAAACCTATTGGCTTTCTGGTCACCTATTCTAACAAATTGAGTAAATCTGGTAATCACAATAGTCACTGTGGGATCGACATCTTGAGTACTACGCAATACACCGTGCACTTGCGGTTTTGGCTCATCAAGTTTTTGAAGTATAGAGCAACGACATGGAGTGAGCAGATTATAAAGGAGAAAAGTTAAAATAGAGCAAAGAGAAAGATAAAAGTGAAAAGAAAAAAAGAAAAAAGTAGAGAAGGAGAGGATTCGGGTTGCCTCTCGAACAACGCTTTGTTTTATGTCATTAGCTTGACTGTGTTGCGGGCATTCAAGCTGACGGGTCGTGGAGCTGCAAATTGCCCCTCTTTTCGATTGGACTCCTAACAACGTAGTGTTTCAACCATTGTCCATTGACTTTGAATGCGCCCGTTGCTTCGCTCCAAACCTCAATTTTTTTCAGAATTATCCGAGTACATGGCCATGTTAGCGAACACGGCCTGGTCCTTGTCAGAGGCTCTCGTCAACACGGTAGTGGTCTGAAGCACGGTTCTTTCTTTGTCAAGGCAAGACGACAACACGGCCGTGTTACGGAACACGGTCTTGTCGTGTTCCACACGGTTTCTTCGCTTCGTCTGTCTGTTGTCCTCTGCTCCATCTATTGAGTCCAAGAGTCTTTTTAGCATAATGAATCGATCGTTTTCATGCTCGGATGGCTCATCTTGGCCCAAAACATGATGCAAGTCGTCACCTAGTCCGAAGCTCAGAAATGCCTTCTTGACTGCGACGTCTACTGAAAGCCTTGGGTAGGCGTATGGATCGTCCCGAAGTAGCGCGAATGCGGAAGCGCGGTATAATTTAAATTTCAAGAATTTAAAACATGCATAAATACATATTAAAATAAACACGTTCAAGGGGTGTACCTTTGAAACTCCCGGGTGTTCCGTGTATCTCATGAATAATAATAAACATACACAAGAATCATGGAGGCCATAGGATTGTAAATAAAAGAGGACAAAAACGTAAACCGGAAACCTACCGATTTGTCGTTTTTCCCTTTTAACCGGTACTCGCGTTGTTCCCCGATTTGCTCCAAGATCTCGTATAGGAGACCCTCTAATTCGTGACACGCAATCCGCCCACGTATCTTGAAGTTCGTGCTAGCGAAAGAACAAGTATTATTTAGGAGAGGACGGATCGATCAAACGTTATTAGCTTAACGAGATCAATCCTCCTTTTTGTTCAATTGTTAAAACAAAAGAACAAGAAAGTATTTTCTTGGAATGAGAGAGATGCGGCCGAGAGGAGGGAGAGAGCACACGAGTGTGTGTGTGTGTGTGTGTGTTTCAAGAATCATCATCTTCTTCAATGTTTGTGCTAAGGAGTATTTATAGAAGAGGAATTCTATTCCTCTTCAAGTTTCCTACACTTTGAAGACTCCACCTCAACTAGGATTTGACCTAGTCAAATCTAGCTTATTTGGTCAAACCAAATTTAGCCATTGATTTCTCCCTTTTAATCTCAACCATTAATTTAATTTAATGGAATATTAAAATCCTATTTAAATATTCCAAGGGCAATAAATAAATATATTAAATATAAATATTTATTCCAAGCCCATTAATTATCTAATAAATCTAATTTATTAGATAAATTCCTTTGATCTAATAAAAGAAATTAATTCTTCCCAAGAAAATAAGGACCCCATTAAATCCAATTTAATCGATCCACTTCTCCAAATATTTAATTCCAAATTAAATACTTTTATGTGTGCGGATTGTGTGTGACTCTTTAGGTTCACCTTCAGCGAGACTTGGTTGGATTCCTAGAATCCGCCCGTTACCATGGGTGGCCACTAGCAACGGTCCATGGCACTAGAGACTAGGTGAATATACGGGGATGAACATTTAGGCTCTACAGTACATCTATCCTTCCGGCTACGGTCTCACCACTTAGGGTCTAGGGCACGGAAAATGCAGGTACCCATCTTGGACCTAAGTGTCGGTCTGTCCTTTACTAAACGCCGCAAGGGAAACCTTCCCTTCTGTTCAGTTACTGTGGCCACAGATTTTAGGGACAAGACTCAGAGCATTTGTGAGACATAACTGTCAACACCTTTTGACAGGAGATAGATCCTTTCCTGGAAACTACTGTCACTCTGTACACCGGAGCTGCACTAGATATGGCTTATGACTACTCAAGTGCATCTTAGCAATCTCTCACCATATCTAAGATACAGCCCTGATGTATAGGTAAACTCAGCAATTCCTCAAGTCAAAGGACTTGACCTGTACTGTTGGAACCGGGAACACACGTCATACCTAACCGACCCTATTCAAGGTCCTCCGTAAGACGGTTTGTTAGAATAGGTGACCAGAAAGTCAATGGGATTGGCTGTTCTGAGAACCATTCGTCAATCTGTGAACATGTAATATTATGAATCTAGTAAGGATTCATAGGCATGAGTTTGTTGTACTTACTACTTGTCACAACAAACGCCCACAGACTGAAATAACATTTCGGGAAATTGGAACTACGCTTAGAGGTAGGTTCATGAAATCAGTTTCGCTGAATCAGTCTGAAATACTCCAAGTCAAAGGAATCTCGAGACGGGGCATCGAGAATCCATTTGAGACTTGCACTAAGCATCTTCTGTCGTGTTTCATCAACAGGTGACGAGGATCGTCTAAGCAGTTTTAGTGGGTCGGCTTGCTGGGGAACGGCCGACTGAAGTGACTCACGGGAATCGTCATATGACTCGTATTCTCGGTTCCGATAGTACGGGATTAGTCCTCGGACTTGAGGATCACGGCAGTCCCCTACATACTAAGGCTGTATCTTGGATCTGGTGAAATTTTACCGGTTATATCACATGGTCATCATAAGCCTCGTCCAGTGCAGTCGGGGTATGTAGGAACAGTGTATTCCAAGATAGGATCTGTCCCCTGTCAAGGGATATGACAGCAAGATCTCCTATGCGCCCGGAGATGGTTTAGACTCACAAAGTCTATGGCCGTAGCACTTGATGTAGTGGGAAAGGATTTCCTACGTCGAGTTAAACCTATCTCGAACATTATGCATAGTTGCCTAGTCAAGGATGGGAACCGACCCCTAGACTAAAGGCCGGGAGACAGGCGACAGTAGGACCGTACCCGTAAGTATCGAGCATCCGTAGGACCGCGCCTGCATATAACTCGGAGCCTAAATGTTCACACCACATATTAACCTAGTCTCTAGTGCCATGAACCGTTGCTAGATGGCCACCCATGGTAACGGACTACTTTGGTTATGAAATGACAAGAAGTAGGTCCAAGTCTAGCTGAAAGATGAACCTAAAGAGTCACACCCGCTACACCATATGAAAGGGAATTAATTTGGAATTAATTCCGGGAGAAGGTTTAATTTAATGGAATTAAATTATACTTCTTGGAGATTCAGGCCTCGATGAATTATTTGGAATAATTGGGCTTGAGTTCATAAATTAGGTTTATGAATTTTATAAAGCATGGGCTTCCCTTTTAATTAGATTAAAAGGATGAATTAATTAATGGACTTGGTATATTAACAGAGGATTTAATATAAAGTCCATGGACTATTTAATTTAGAATTAAATAAAGTCCATTCCATTAATTAATTAATGGGCTTGTATATTAAATAGGAATTTAATATAAAATCCATGGGATTATTTAATTTAGAATTAAATAAAGCCCATTCCATAAAGCCCATCAAAATGGATGGACAAGATTTAATCAAGGGAATGATGAGATGAAGGGCCATGATTAATTTGACTTAATCAAAGCCTAGTTTGACTAGGATTTGACTAGGTCAAAATCCTAGTCAAAGTGTGTCTCTTTGGAAGAGTTTGAGAAGGAATAGGAAATTCCATCTTCTATAAATACTCAAACACACACACACACACACACACACCTACTAATCTCTACAACTCTCATCTCATCATGCTCTCTAAAATTTCGTCCATCTCCCTCATACATTCTCCAAGATTTCTACTTTGTTCTTCTTGATTTATTCAAGTTAGAACATAAGGGACATTGATTGCGTTAATTGATAGCGTGTATCGATGTCTCTTCTCCCCAAATAATTTCTTGCTAGCACAAGGATTCTTTGCTTTCCGGTGTAGCGAGTGTCATGATTTAGAGGGTCTCTTTCTTTAGATCTTGGTGCAAAACAGGGAACAATGCATGTAGCCGAACGAAGACAAAACTACAACCGGGTAGGTTCTTTAATTATGTTTTTCGGTTTAAATTCTATGGCCTCCATGTTGTGTTTTTATTGAACATGAGATACACCAAACGCCCGGGAGAATCAAGGGCACACCCCTTGATCCGGTTATGTATGTTATGAATGATTTAAATTCCGTTTAATTATGCTTTGCAATTTTATTATGCAATCTTTTGCGCTTCCGCTATACGCGCTCATCTCCCGGGCCGATCCACATAACCTTTCACGGTTCCCGTGAGTCACCTCAGTCAGCTGCTCCCTAGCAGGCCAACCCACTAACACTGCTTACACAACCCTCGTCACCCGTCGATGAAATACGACAGCACATGTTTAGTGCAAGTCTCAAGGGGAATCTCGGTACCCACTTTCGAGATTCCTTGACTTGGAGATTTCTGGACTGATTTGGCGGAACAGATTTCATGGACCTACCTCCAAGCGTAGTCCCAACCCCCCGAAATATGTTTTCAGTCCGTGGGCTTTGTTTGCGTCGTGAACAACTATATAAAGCAGATAAAGTGAACACAAACAAAGTAAATGCCAAATGAATTTCACTTCTTATTCATTAATGATTTATTAAAACCTCAAAATTGTTCAGACATAGGTTACAATTCGCCTACCAAGATTGGCTACATGGTCACCTATTCTAACAATCTCGCACTTGACCTTAAAGCCAATCGCCCATATGCCTAATCCCCATCTTCTCAAGATATTGCGTATGAGCGCTCTGTGACATAGGCTTTGTCAGCGGATCTGCTGTGTTGTCTGTTGAGTTGACTCGGTCCATCCGAACGTCACCTCTTCCTACCATTTCTCTTAAAAGGTGGTAGCGTCTAAGAATGTGTTTGGAACGGTGATGAGATCTCGGTTCCTTTGCTTGCGCTATTGCTCCATTGTTATCACAAAAGATGACAACGGGCCCGGCGATGCTAGGCACCACACCCAACTCTTGGATGTAGTTTCTCATCCAAACCGCTTCCTTCCTTGGAAGCTTCTGAAGCTGCTATGTATTCGGCCTCAGTGGTGGAATCAGCAGTGGTTGCTTGCTTGAAAACTTTTCCAAGCCACTACTCCTCCATTGAGCCTGAATATATAACCCGATTGACACTTGGCATCATCGTCATCAGCCTGGAAGCTAGCATCGCTAAAGCCTTCCAGGATCAGTTCTCCATTTTCATAGACCAAGAATATTTCCTTAGTCCTCCTTGTTAGAATAGGTGACCAGAAAGCCAATAGGTTTGGCGATTTGTAACCTATTATACAACTCGATGTAAATATAATATTATTATGTGATGAATAAAATGATTATTTATCACTTCTTGTGCTTACTTTGTTACGCTCATTTCACATTTGTTAAAACGGTGTTTAACTTATATCGCAACAAAGCCCACAGATCATGGATAACAACTCGTGCAGTTGGACCACGCATTGGATGGTGGTCATGAAACCAACTGATTAAGAGTTGGGTCTGAAACATTCCAAGTCGAGGACCTCGAGACAGGCATCGAGAGTCCTATTGAGACTTGCGTCAAGAGTCGTGTTCATTGGATGAGTGCTGTGTTTCATCGGCGACAGGCGTGGGACGCCTGCACGATCTTGATGGGTTGGTCGACTGGGGTCGAGCCTACTGGACTGACTCGAGGGGATCATCATATGGAATCCTTGGAGACTTGGTCAGTATGATTGGATTTCCCCGGTTCCAATAGTATGGGAGTAATCCTTAGACTTGAGGAATCATGGCAGTCGCGTGCACAGGACGGCTGTATCTTGGATCTGGCGAGAGGTGATCATTCTGTAAGATGATCATCATAACCTTTGTCCAGTGCAGTCGGAATGTGTAGCGAGGACGGTGGATTCCAAGAAGAGGATCCATACCCTGTCAGTATGTGACAGAGGTATCTCCTATGCACTCGAAGACACGTTCATGCTGTTTAAAGCTGTGGCCATAGTGGTTGGTCGAACAGTGAATGGTTTCTGTGTCGACGCAATGAAGCATACGTGGTCTCGAGTATTAAGCATAGATGCCTAGTCAAGGATGGGAACCGACGCCCAATTCCATACCCTAGACTAAGGTCGGGAGACGGTAGATAGAAGGATCGTACCCGTACGGAATCAGCGGCTAAATGTTCACGCCAATTCACCTAGTCTCTAGTGCCATGGACCGTTGCTAGACGGCCACCCATGGTAACGGGCCCTTGTGAGACACGGGCCCAAGTCTAGTTGAGGGTGAACCTAAAGGGTCACACACAAATCACCGAGGAGGTTAAAAGATTGACTTGGAGTTAATCTCGAAGGATAAATAAGTAATTGGATTACTTAGGGAAAGTCCATTGGATGGACAGGCCGATATTGTATCGGGCCTTCGTTTAATCGATAAATTGGATTTTCGATTAAATATGGAAAGTTGAGACATTGAGACGTTAGATCTTTTACTTGGATTAAAAGATCAACGGGAATAATTTAAATGAACATTAAATTGGATTTAATGTTGGGTTCGTCGTAATTGGATTATGAAAAAACCCGGTCCGTTAAATTTTACCCGAGAGGAGAAATAATTCCTATTTTGGAATAGGAAGAAGTTGGACTTCTTCCCTTAATTAAACATGGCCGAGATGCTCCCTTGGAGAAAGCAAAATCAGTCATGTTTCATGCTAGCTGGTATGTTGACTTATCTTTTTTGGAAAGAGACAAATCAACTCCAATCAAGCTGTTCCCTTTTGGTATGATTTGATCATACCATAAATTTTGGTAGGCTTGACTGACGAATTGATGGTGATTGACTGGAATGAATCTAGACATCCTTGGATGAACCTATACACATTCCAATAATCACATTAATTATGTATATATATGAGAATATACAACACCAAGCATAAGTGATTCATTATTCATATTTTTCTAGGAAAAAAGAGAAGACAAAAATCAGATCTCCTCTCCCTCTCTAACTCACGGTTTTTCCTCCCCCTTTTTTCACTTGTGTTCTTCACTTGGTTTTGAATCAAGAGGAAGAACAAAGTAAGTTTAAGAGAGCACTAATTCATAGTGTTCTTCTCTTAAATCGATTCCTTCTTAAACCCGTTCTTTTCTAGCAAGAAGAATGTGCGTTTCTTCCGGTGTAGTGTGGATCACCTTTGGAGAATCCATACGTTTGGATTTCGTGAGCATTCCGGAGAAGGAACAACACAAGTAGCTGGTTGCACACGCTAAACAATCAAAAGTAACGGTTTTTACTACACTTTGATTGATTTAATATACATCTATGCCCAATATGTTTAAATATATATTTCTAATATTTACACATCCTACATCGAACGCCCGTTTGAGCACCCAAGGGTACACCCCTTGGAATTCGTTTATTTAAATTAGATTTAAATTTACGCACCCTTTCTCGCTTTCTCGCTTCCACTCGCGCTCCCGGGCGGATCCGCTTGTCCTTCACCCGCGCGCGCCATGGGCTCGCGCTGTGCGCAGCTGACTGCTGCCGGCCAAGGCCAGCGCGCGCCGCCCTGTGCGCGCGGGTGGCCGATCGGCACAACGGCTGGGCCGTTTTGTGCCGTTTTTCGACGTTTTCCGAAAATTTTGATTTTCTGTATTTTCTGCACAATATTCTGAAAATATGTTAATTTTGCATTTTTGATTTTTGAATAATTGGATTATTCCTTGAATTAAATTTGCTTAATTAATTTGGGATTAATACATGCATTGGATGCATTGTTTAAAATGTCCATTAAATTTGAAATTTTAATTTTTCATATTATTTGTATGTTTATGCTTTTGTGATGTTGGACATCACTTGGGTATTTGGAATATCCATTCGTATTTATGCATGATTATTTAGAATAATTATGTTATGTATGTTGATGGAATCAACATGGGATGATCACAAGAGTCCTAGACCTTATGTATGGATGAATGTATGATCATTTATTTTCTGTTGGGTGGGGACTGCGTGCCTCTTGTTTTTGGGACTATCATCTCCCGTATTTTCAGCCTCATGATGTTAAGGCTTGTTTTCATTATTACCAATGTATTACTTTCAGTTGTAATGAGAGTAGATACGATTGGTGAGGTTTTAATTTTAACAAGCATTTGGTGTCGGAGACCCCAAGGAAGAGCATCAAGGCGTGAAACAAGAAGCACTACAAGGCCCATTGGAATGACAATGGGTATATTATTATTGTAATAATTTAGGACCACCTTAGACAGACCATAGACTCACTGCGGGCTCAGTGGGTCGCATAGGCTGGGCTTGTGATCATCCTAACAGGGGTATGCTATTTTTTCTGCATGCAGAGTATTTATTTATCGCTTTAAATATTGGATATTTATGCATGCTAAAACACAATAAAGTGATGAGGTCTCGATCACACACAAACTCTCATTTGGTTGGACCAAATTAAATATTGGGCCCAGAACGGACTTGGATCAAAATGGTATTTTGATCTGTCCTAGCCTTCCATCCACAGCAATGTGGTGAGGAAGCTACCACTACCCAAGTGTGGTCTTACGAGTCGTGGCAGACTTGGACTAGGGGAAAGCTGCACCATTGTTGTGAACAAAAAGACTGCGCTCGTTGTTTCCATGTCTCACGAGTCGTGGGGGGCGACAGTTTGAGGCATGATTTGGTTGATGGGTTGGGCCCCAACACTAAGTAACATGGTTCGCTTGGAGTCCTCGGAACCATGCGAATAGGTGAGGCAAAATATCATGGGAATCTCATGGATGAGAATGATATTGGATATCTCCCACGAGTTCTTCTTCATGTGAATCGTAAAAGTGGGGCATGGAGATTACGCTTGTGGATCCCAAGCCCAGTAGAAAATGGTTTCCCGAAACTCCGCTTGAGAGTGGCGGACTTTCGTATAAATAGTGGGAGGGTTAAAGACTAAAAGACCAAGTCTTCAAATTGAACAATAATATTACCATCATCTGCTAATTTCTGCTTTACATTTTCATTAATGTAGATATGTCTAAGAACCCATTAACCATGATTCTAGAGACTAACAAATTTAACGGAACGAACTACTCGGACTGGCTGAGAAACCTGAGGATTGTCCTCGGTATCGAGAACCTGCTACGTCTTGGACGAGCCGCCACCGAGTGACTTACTGGAGGGGTCCACGCCGGAAGAACGTTTGACGTTCGAGAAATGGCATGCGAACAACCGGAAAGTACGCAGTATCATACTCGCTTCGATGTCTAACGACATCCAGAAGCAGTATGAGAGGCTGGACAACGTCTCCACCATAATGCTCCGCATGAACGAGGTTTATGCGGTTCCGGATAGGCATATTAGATATGCCGCCACAAAAGCATTCTTTGGCACCAAGCTTGCTGAAGGAGCGTCTATACAGAGTCATGGGGTCAAGATGCTCTCCCTAGTGGAGAAACTCGAGGACCTTAATGTTGGGCTTAACAATGACACGTACACTGACGTGATCCTCCAGTCGCTTCCTCCATCCTATGACCCGTTTGTTATAAACTACAACATGAACGGACTTGAGAAGTCTATTCATGAGTTGATCAACATGCTGGTCCAATACGAGGCAACGACCCACAAGTCGGCACCGGCGGTATTGATAGGAGAGGCTTCGACCTCCAAGGCGAATGGCTAGAGGGCCGGACGCTGGAAGAGGAAGAAGGGCAAAGGAAAGATAGTTGCGGCCCCTGCTCGCACTCCGGGCGTCCCTGTTGCTCCGATTGGACCGAGCAAAGGGAAAGGGAAGGCCCATAGTTCTCAACGGTCCAAGGCAAATGATGTCTGCATGCATTGCCAAGGGAAAGGACATTGGAAGAGGGAGTGCCCACAACTCCTCTCCAACCTAGGTATGTTTGTGGTTGAAGTAAATATGATTACTAATTATGCTTCATGGGTATTGGATACCGGGTGTGGTGCTCACATCTGCAATGATTTGCAGGCACTGTAAAGAAGCAGAAGGCTAACCAAGGATGAGATGATCCTGAGGCTAGGCGATCGCAAGGCCACTACTGCGGAGGCCGTAGGATCACTAGAGTTAGCCATTAGTAGTCATGTTAGGACTGTACTGAACGACTGTTTCTATGTACCTAGCATTATTAACAACATTGTCTCCATCCCGGTCCTTGATAAGGAGGGATATGAATTTACCATCAATAAAAATGATTTTTTCATTAGTAAAAATGGTATTTCTCATCTGCTTGGTACATTGGTCAACTGTCTGTACATACTTCAACAGTCTAATTGGATTATGACTGCAGAACACAAACGAAAATGCGATGGTCATAATAACGCACAGATATGGCATGCGAGGTTAGGTCATATCTCTAAAGATAGGATAAAAAGGTTTGTGGACTCAAAGAGTCTAGAAATAGATGATTTGGACAACCTACCAACCCTCGAATCCTGTCTAAAGGGAAAGATGACCAAGAAACCCTTTGTTGGACAAAGCACGCTAGCCAGTTGTCTATTGGATTTGATCCACACGGATGTCTGTGGCCCACTGAATACTCAAGCTAGAGGTGGGTACTCGCACTTCATAACCTTTACCGATGATCACTCACAGTATGGTTATGTTTACCTGATAAGGTACAAGTATGAAGCCTTTGGAAGGTTTAAGGAATACAGACATGAAGTAGAGAACCAAACCGGTCGAAAGATCAAAGCCCTTCGATCAGACCAAGGTGGAGAGGATTTAAGTGGAGAGTTTACTGATTATCTAAAAGAAAATGGGATTCTCTCTCAGTGGACCCCTCCTAGAACACCACAGCTTAATAGTGTGTTTGAAAGGAGGAATCAGACCTTGTTGGACATGGTCCGATCCATGATGAGTTTTACCGAACTCCCCCTTTCTTTCTAGGGATACGCTCTTGAGACGGCGGCCAATGTTTTGAACTTGGCGCCATCTGAAAAGGTATCCCAAATGCCATATGAGATATGGCATGGCAAGCCTGCCTCCTACAAATACTTGAAAGTGTGGGGTTGCCCCGCATATGTCAAGAGATTAGTGGGAGATAAACTGGACTCAAGGTCTAGTTTATGCAGGTTCATCGGCTATCCAAAAGAAACTACGGGGTATTATTTCTATGATCCCTCTGAGCAAAAGGTTTTTGTCTCGCGAAACGCAGTGTTCTTGGAAAAGGGTTTTCCATCGGATAGTCTACGCGATGAGGTGCTCCTTGAGGAATAAAGTGAGGTACCCCATGAGGCGACAATGACATCTGATCCAGTAGTTCCCACTGTTATTGTTCTAGTCCTCCGTAGGTCGACCAGAGTATCCCATGCACCTGACAGGTATAGATTTCTGGGTCTGACCGGTCAGTTGGATAATGATCCAAAGACATACGGAGAAGGGATGTCGGACATCGTTTCGGACAAGTGGCTTCAGGCCATGAAATCCGAGATGGACTCGATGAGTACAAACCAGGTTTGGACCCTAGTAGACCCACCCAAAGGGGTTAAACCCGTAAGGTGTAAATGGGTCTACAAACGTAAGCTTGGAACTGACGGGGAGCTTACAACCTTCAAAGCCAGGCTTGTGGCGAAAGGTTACACTCAGCGACCCGGGGTCAATTTTGAGGAAATCTACTCGCCCGTAGTAATAGCCAAGTTCATTCGGATACTGCTTGCCATAGCAGCATGGTATGACTATGAAATATGGCAGATGGACGTGAAAACGGCCTTCCTTAACGGTTTCGTAGAGGAAGAGATTTATATGGATCAGCCGGAAGGTTTCACAACTGTTAGAGAAGAGCAGAAGGTCTGCCGTCTCCAAAGGTCCATCTATAGCCTCAAACAAGCATCCCGAAGCTGGAACATACGTTTTGCTGAAGTCATACGGGGATATGATTTCATCAAGAATGAGTCTGATCCTTGTGTATACAAGAAGATCAGTGGGAGCTCAGTTGCGTTTCTGGTGCTTTACGTGGATGACATCTTGCTCATTGGGAATGATGCTAAGATGTTGCGTACCACTAAAGCTTGGTTGTCAACGCAATTCTCCATGAAGGATATGGGCGAGGCATCCTACATCCTTGGCATCAAGATATACAGGGATAGATCTAGAAGGATGTTAGGAATGGCCCAGTCCTCGTATATTGAGAAAGTCTTGAAGAAATTCAAGATGGAGAACTCAAAACGAGGATTCCTTCCTATGAGGCATGGAATTAAGTTATCCAAGAAGCAATCTCCTAAGAGTGATGAGGAGCTTAAATGGATGTTGGACATCCCCTATGCTTCAGCCGTAGGCAGCATACAGTATGTTGTTCAGTGCACTAGACCTAATGTGGCTTTCGCTTTGAGTGTAACAAGTCGATATCAATCGTGTGCCGGGGAGGCACACTGGAGTGCAGTCAAGACTATCTTGAAGTACCTGAAAAGGACTAAGGACATGTTCTTGATCTACGGCGATGGAGAGTTGATACTGGAAGGCTATAGCGACGCTAGCTTCCAGTCAGATGACGATGATGCCAAGTCTCAGTATGGTTTTGTATTTAGACTAAATAGGCGTGGTTACTTGGAAGGGTTCCAAGCGGACTACCACGGCGGACTCCACCATAGATCTTTGAATACATAGCGGCTTTGGAAGCTACTAAGGAGTGGTTTGGTTGATGAGCTACATCCAAGGGTTGGATGTAGTACCTAGCATTGCTAAGCCTGTAATTATTTTTTATGATAACAACGGGGCGATAGCACTAGCGAAGGAACCGAGATCTCATCACGATCCAAGCATATTCTTAGATGCTACCATCTGTTCCGAGAGATGGTTAGCAGGGGTGACGTTCGGATGGACCGAGTCAGCTCCGCAGAAAAATATAGCAGATCCACTTACTAAGCCCATGTCGCAAGTTGCCCATACTCAACATCTGGATAAGATGGGTTTGAGGTCAATAGGTGATTGGCTTTAGGTCAAGTGGGAGATTGTTAGAATAGGTGACCAGAAAGACAATAGGTTTGGCGATTTGTAACCTATTATACAACTCGATATAAATGTAATATTATTATGTGATGAATAAAATGAGTATTTATCACTACTGTTGCTTACTTTGTTGCGCTCATTTCACATTTGTTAAAACGGTGTTTAACTTATATTGCAACAAAGCCCACAGACCATGGATTACAACTCGTGCAGTTGGGCCACGCATTGGATGGTGATCATGAAACCAACTGATTAAGAGTTGGGTCTGAAACATTCCAAGTCGAGGACCTCGAGACAGGGCATCGAGAGTCCTATTGAGACTTGCGTCAAGAGTCGTGTTCATTGGATGAGTGCCGTGTTTCATCGGCGACAGGTGTGGGATGCCTGCACGATCTTGATGGCTTGGTCGACTGGGGTCGAACTGACTAGACTGACTCGAGGGGATCATCATATGGAAGCCTTGGAGGCTTAGTTGGTATGATTGGATTTCCCCGGTTCCTATAGTACGGGATTAATCCTCAGACTTGAGGAATCATGGCAGTCCTGTGCACAGGTTGGTTGTATCTTGGATCTGGCAAGAGGTGATCATTCTATAAGATGATCATCATAAGCCTTGTCCAGTGCAATCGGAATGTGTAGCGAGGACGGTGGATTCCAAGAAGAGGATCCGTCCCCTGTCAGTATGTGACAGAGGTATCTCCTATACAATCGAAGACACGTTCATGCTGTTTAAAGTTGTGGCCACAGTGATTGGTCGAACAGGGAATGGTTTCCTGTGTCGACTCAATAAAGCATACATGGTCTCGAGTATTAAGCATAGATGCCTAGTCAAGGATGGGAACCGACGCCCAATTCCATACCCTAGACTAAGGTCGGGAGACGGTAACGGAAGGATCGTACCCGTACGGAATCGGCGCCTAAATGTTCACGCCAATTCACTTAGTCTCTAGTGCCATAGACCGTTGCTGGATAGCCACCCACGGTAACGGGCCGTTGTGGGACACGTGCCCAAGTCTAGCTGAGGGTGAACCTAAAGGGTCACACACAAATCACCGAGGAGGTTAAAAGATTGACTTGGAGTTAATCTCGAAGGATAAATAAGAAATTGAATTACTTAAGGGAAAGTCCATTGGATGGACGGGCCGATATTGTATCGGGCCTTCGTTTAATCGATAAATTGGATTTTCGATTAAATATGGAAAGTTGAGACGTTGAGACGTTGGATCTTTTAATTGGATTAAAAGATCAACGGGAATAATTTAAATGGACATTAAATTGGATTTAATATTGATTTCGTCGTAATTGGATTACGACAAAAATCCGGTCCGTTAAATTTTACCCGAGAGGAGAAATAATTCCTATTTTGGAATAGGAAGAAGTTGGACTTCTTCCCTTAATTAAACATGGTCGAGATGCTCCCTTGGAGGAAGCAAAATTAGCCATGTTTCATGCTAGGTGGTATGTTGACTTATCTCTTTTGGAAAAAGACAAATCAACTCCAATCAAGCTCTTCCCTTTTGGTATGATTTGATCATACCATAAATTTTTGGTACGCTTGATTGATGAATTGATGGTGATTGATTGGAATGAATCTAGACATCCTTTGATGAACCTAGACACATTCCAATAATCACATTAATTATGTATATATATGAGAATATACAACACCAAGCATAAGTGATTCATTATTCATCTTTTTCTAGGAAAAAGAGAAGACAAAAATCGGATCTCCTCTCCCTCTCTAACTCACGATTTTTCCTCCCCCTTTTTTCACTTGTGTTCTTCACTTGGTTTTAAATCAAGAGGAAGAACAAAGTAAGTTTAAGAGAGCACTAATTCATAGTGTTCTTCTCTTAAACCGATTCCTTCTTAAACCCGTTCTTTTCCAGCAAGAAGAACGTGCGTTTCTTTTGGTGTGGTGTGGATCACCTTTGGAGAATCCATACGTTTGGATTACGTGAGCATTCCAGAGAAGGAACAACGCAAGTAGCCAGGAGCACACGCTAAACAATCAAAGGTAACGGTTTTACTACGCTTTGATTGATTTAATATACATCTATGCCCTATGTGTTTAAATATATTTCTAATATTTACACATCCTACATCGAACGCCCGGTTGAGCACCCAAGGGTACACCCCTTGGGATTCGTTTATTTAAATTAGATTTAAATTTGCGCACCCTTTCTCGCTTTCTCGCTTCCGCTCGCGCTCCTGGGCGGATCCGCTTGTCCTTCACTCCTCAGGTACTTAAGGATGCCCTTAACTGCATTCCAATGTGCCTCTCCTGCACAAGACTTATATCTGCTCGTTACACTCAAAGCGTAAGCGAGTCAGGTCTGGTGCAGTGGACCGCATATTGGATTTTTCCTACGGCAGAAGCATAGGGGGATAATTTTCATCCTTTCAAGTTCCTCATCAGTCTACGGGGACTATTTCTTGGATAACTTGATCCCATGCCTTATGGGAAGGAATCCTCGTTTGGAGTTGTCCATCCAAAATATTTTCAGGACTTTCTCCATATACGAGTTCTGGGTAAGTCCTAACATTCTCTTAGATCTGTCCCTGACAATCTGGATACCTAGAATGTAGGAGGCTTCACCCAAATCCTTCATGGAAAATTGAGTTGATAACCATGCTTTTTTGTCACCCAACATTCTAATGTCATTACCTATGAGTAGAATGTCATCCACATAAAGCACTAGGAACACTATGGAGCTCCCACTGACCTTTTTGTATACACAAGGGTCGGATTCATTTTTGATGAAGTGATAACCCCGTATTACTTCATCAAAGCGAATGTTCCAGCTTCGGGATAATTGTTTGAGGCCATAGATGGACTTCTGGAGACGACAAACCTTATGTTCTTCTCCAATGACCGTGAAACCCTCCTGCTGATCCATGTAGATCTCTTCCTCAACGAAACCATTGAGGAAAGCCGTTTTCACGTCCATCTGCCATATCTCATAGTCATACCATGCTGCAATGGCAAGCAGGATCCGAATGGATTTAGCCATGGCTATTGGCGAGTAGGTGTCCTCAAAATCGATCCCGAGTCGTTAAGTGTACCCTTTAGCTACTAACCTGGCCTTAAATGTTGTGACTTCTCCATCAACTCTAAGTTTGCGCTTATAGACCCACTTATAGCCAACTGGCTTAACCTCTTTCGGTGGGTCTACAAGTCTCCAGACTTGGTTCTCGCTCATGGAGTCCATTTCGGTTTTCATGGCCTCAAGCCATTTCCCGGAGTTCATGTCAGACATCGCTTCTCCGTATGTCTTAGGATCTTTATCCAGCAGACTGGTCGTATTTAGAAAGCCATATGTCACCGGAGGTCGAGACTCTCTAGTTGACCTACGGAGAACGGGAACGTTAGTGGTGACTGTGGGTGTTGACTGTATAGGAGCCGGCGGTTTAGGTACCGAGGCTGGCCCTTCCTGAGGTTGTCCTTCATGCCTAGCATGCTGGACTTCTCGAGGTTGGTCAGCCCTTCGGGTATCTATCCTGAATCCTCTAAGTGAAGAATCCGCGGCTACCTCTGATGACTGGTTTCCATCACTTGATTCTTCAATGATCAGTTCATCAGGTTGGATATCCTCTGGAAATTCTTGTTCCAAGAACACTGCATTCCTTGAAACAAATACCTTTTGTTCCAAGAGGTCATAAAAGTAATAACCTGCAGTTTCTTTAGGGTATCCAACAAACTTGCATATGCTAGACTTGGATTCTAGCTTATCTCTCACTAACCTCTTGACGTATGCGGGGTTACCCTACACTTTCAAGTAGTTGTAGGATGCAGGCTTGCCGTGCCATATTTCATATGGCGTTTGGGTCAATACACTGGTTGGCACCAAATTTAATAACTTAGCCGCAGTCTCCAATACGTAGCCCCAAAAGGACAAGGGCAATTTGGTAAAACTCATCATGGATCGAACCATGTCTAACAGGGTTCGATTCCTCCTTTCAGAGACGCCATTCAACTATGGCGTCCCGAGAGGTGTCCATTCAGATATTATACCATTTTCTTTAAGATAATCAAGGAACTCAGTACTAAGGTACTCTCTGCCTCGGTCTGACCGTAGGACTTTAATTTTGCAGTCGGTTTGGTTCTCAACTTCAAGTCTGAATTCTTTAAACCTCTCAAGAGCTTCAGACTTGTACCTCATCAGGTACACATAACCATACCATGAATGATCATCGGTGAAGGTTATGAAGTAGGAAAACCTACCTCGGGCCTGCGTCCTTAGTGGTCCACATATGTCTGTATGGACCAGGTCCAACAGACCTGTGGCAAGCCTGCTTTGTCCTACAAAGGGCTTCTTGGTCATTTTCCCTCTTAGACAGGATTCACAAGTTGGTAGCTCACTCAAGTCCCCTACCTCTAGGTTCTTTGAGTCTACCAATTTCTTTATCCTGTCTTGGGATATGTGACCTAGCCTAGCGTGCCATAGTCGTGCGTTCCCGTTGTTATCTATTTTACGTTTGTGTTGAGCGTTTAGAACGAAGTTCGTTTGTTGTAAGATATAGAGCTCATTATTAAGTGTACCAAGCAGATGAGCAATTCCACACCTCATCAAATAAAAGCAATTTTTATTGATCATATACTCATATCTACTATTGTCTAACAACGGAATGAAAATGATGTTTTAATCATACTAGGTACATAATAAACTTACTCTAACTCTATACTAATACGATCACTAACTACTAGAGTGGCGGATCCTACTGCTTCTACCGAGATGGACTTGCCATTCCCAAGCTTCAGGATCATATCCCCAAAGCCCAGTTTTTTGCTTCTTTTCAGCACCTGCAAATCATTGCAAATGTGAGCTCCACAGCCAGTATCTAATACCCAAGAGGCAGAGTTAGTAACCATATTAACCTCAATCACAAAGATACCTTGGTTCGAGAGGAGTTTGGGGCACTCCCTCTTCTAATGCCCTTTCTCACGGCAATTGATACATATTTCATATGCCCTCGACTGTTGCTTGGAGATAACCTTCCCCTTTTCCTTTGCCTTTCCCTTCTTTGGCAATGGGAACACTCTTAGTGTTTGTAGCTGCTTTGACGGCTTTTCCCTTTCCCTTCTTCCTTTTCCAACATCCGGCACCCTTGCCTTTCGTCTTGGAAGTTGAAGAACCTCCAAATGATACCGAAGGCGTGGACTTTTTGGTCGTTGCCTCGTATTGCACCAACATATTGATTAACTCATGAATACCCTTCTCAAGTGTGTTCATGTTATAGTTGACAATAAATTGGTCGAAGGAGGGTGGGCGAGACTGAAGGATCACATCTATGTACGTCTCATTATCGAGGCCTGCCTTTAGGTCCTCGAGCTTTTCCACCAGGGTCAGCATTTTAACCCCGTGCTCTTGCACAGAGGATCCTTCGGTTATTTTTTTTCCAAAGAACGCCTTCATCGCAACATACCTAGTATGCCGGTCCGGGACTGCATAGCAATCCTTAAGGCGAGCCATAATGGAAGGGACATCGTCTAGCCTTTCATACTGCTTCTAAATCTCATTCATCATAGAGGCAAGTATGATGCTACGGACCTTCTGGTTATCCTTATGCCAAGTCTCGAACGTCTCACGTTCTTCTAGCGTGGATCCCTCCGGCAAGGTCCTAGGGAGAGGCTCGCCCATGACGTAGCCTTGGTTATCATAATCTTGGACTATCCTTAGATTGCGCAACCAATCGTTGTAATTTGTTCCATTAAACTTGTTGGTCTCAAGTATGGTTGATAATGGGTTCTTAGACATTTTAAATCTACATTTGAAAACAGAACTCGCGATAAGCAGAATTTAAAAGACGGAAGTTTTGATAAATAATTAAACGCTTGGTCTTTAGTCATTTAATGCTCCCACTATTTATACGAAAACAAGATACTCTCAAACGTTGTTTTCGAGAAACCTTTTCCCACAGCGAATTTTCCCATACCCCACTTTTACTATTCGCATGGGAAGAATCCTGTGGGAGGTATGCCATACCATTCTCGTTCCACGAGATTCCAATGATAATTGCCTCACCCTTTCACATGATTTCGAGGACTCCAAGCGAATCATGCTAATCGGGCGTTAGACCCGACCCAATCAACCGAATCATAGACCCGCTGCTACCTCCACGACTCGTGAGACAGGTAACAGTGGTCTACTTTTCGTTCATGAAACAGTGCAGCTTCTTATAAGTATGATAGACGTGCCACGACTCGTGAGACCACGCTATCGACCTAAATTAGCTTCATCACTATGCCATGGATTGGAAGGCATGAACAAACTCCTAGAGTCCATGTCCACTTTGTCTAGGGTCTAATATTTGGACATTGGTCCAGCCAAATGAGAGTTGTAAATGACCGAGATCTCATATATATATATATAAACACATTCATCCATAATGTGTAAATAAATTGCATCCCATAGCAGTTATACCATAAATAAAACCATTCATTCATCATAACAGCCACATGCAAAATTAAAGCCTAGCACGCCCCTGTTGGATGATCACGAGCCCGAATCCTATGCGACCCACTGAGCCCGCACTGGATCTATGGTCAATCTAGGGTTGGTCCTACACTATTACATTAATAGTAACCCGATCATCATTCTGATGGGCCTTAGTCTCTTTTCTCTTTTAACTCTTCAAGGAAACGCCTTGGATCCTCCATTCTGGGCTCTCCATGTGCACCTTCCTTCTTCTCCACCAAATGCATAAAAATAAAATCCTCACTCCTACTCTACTCTCATTACATATGTAAAAGTGAAAAAACCCGGGGGGAGTACATTAGGAGGGAGAAAAAATGCCTTATTATTCCAACGCAACTAGAAGGGGAGAAGGAGAAAGCAAAAAGAGGCACACAGGCCCAACATAAATTAAACCCTACATTCGGTCTAGGGCTCGCGATCATCCATTTCTATTAAACGAACATAATCACATGATCCAATCACATAAAAACATGCTAATAATCCATGATTACCAATCATATCAATCCATGATAAATAAATTTGCTACGTATGAAAAATATTGTACAACCGTTGGCAACAACCTTTCTCGTTTAGAAAGACCCCTCCTCATTATTTGAAGGTAAGTAATTCCCGGGATTCCAAATCCAATACTTTCAACCTCCCAAATAATGTTCTTTAGAGAAAATATGCAAAATTAAATAAAACGAATTTTTCAGAATTATTCAAAAAATTGAAAATAACGAGAGAATGATGACATCAACCGGTCGCCGCTACCAGCAGCACTCTGTCGGCGCACGCAGGTCAGCAGGCCCAGCCTGCTGCCCCTGCGCGCGCAGGGCCTGCCTGACCGGGCGCGCCCACGCAGGCCCCTGCCTGCCTGCGCGCGCCTGGTCGGCAGCACTGCGCTCGCCGCCCGCGCTGGCAGGTTCCCGTGCGCGCAGGCAGTGGCCGGCCGCCCCCGTGCGCCTGCTCTGCGCAGGCAGTGCGCGCGCATCGGGCGCGCCTGGCGGAGCCGCCTCGTGCGTGCGCGCGTGCGACCTACCTGCAAGCAAGTCGCGCGCGCGTGCCTGGTGGCGCCGCCTCATGCGCGGGATCGAGCGCAGCTTCCCTGGCCGCGCGTCCGAGCGCGCAGGCGCCCCAACGTGTTGGCCTGCCCGCATGCGCGCGCGCGCCCGGTCACCCGTCTGCGCCTGTCGCCCGGCCACGCGCCCGCCTCGCCTAAGCGCACAACGTGCGCGGTCAGCCACGGGCTGGCCACTTGCGACGTTTTCTCGATTTTATTCAATTTTGCCCCCGTTTCCCAAGAAAAAACAGAAAAACCAACATCAGCAAAATCATACGTAATTGCAAGCAAGAGAACGACATGTTTTACGATAAAAATATCAAGAAATAAATTAAAACATGCCAAACACGTTTTTCATGCTGAAAACCAACACAAAACCCTAGGCCTATACACCGAATCGGGCTCTGATACCACTGAAAGCCTGGGGTAGGCGTATGGATCGTCCCGGGAGTAGCGCGAATGCAGAAGCGCGGTATAATTTAAATTTCAAGAATTTAAAACATGCATAAATACATATTAAAATAAACACGTTCAAGAGGTGTACCCTTGAAACTCCCGGGTATTCCGTGTATCTCATGAATAACAATAAATATACACAAGAATCATGGAGGCCATAGGATTCTAAATAAAAGAGGAAAAAAATCTAAACCGGAAACCTACCGATTTGTCAGTTTCCCCTTTTAACTGGTACTCGCGTTGTTCCCCGATTTGCTCCAAGATCTCGTATAGGAGACCCTCTAATTCGTGACACGCAATCCGCCCACGTATCTTGAACTTCGTGCTAGCGAAAGAACAAGTATTATTTAGGAGAGGACGGATCGATCAAAAATTAGCTTAACGAGATCAATTCTCCTTTTTGTTCAATTGTTAAAACAAAAGAACAAGAAAATATTTTCTTGGAATGAGAGAGAGAGATGCGGCCGAGAGGAGGGAGAGAGCACACGAGAGTGTGTGTGTGTGTGTGTGTGTGTGTTTCAAGAATCATCATCTTCTTCATTGTGTGTGCTAAGGAGTATTTATAGAAGAGGAATCTTATTCCTCTTCAAGTTTCCTACACTTTGAAGACTCCACCTCAACTAGGATTTGACCTAGTCAAATCTAGCTTCTTTGGTCAAACCAAATTTAGCCATTGATTTCTCCCTTTTAATCTCAACCATTTATTTAATTTAATGGAATATTAAAATCCTATTTAAATTTTTCAAGGGCAATAAATAAATATATTAAATATAAATATTTATTCCAAGCCCATTAATTATCTAATAAATCTAATTTATTAGATAAATCCCTTTGATCTAATAAAAGGAATTAATTCTTCCCAAGAAAATAAGGACCCTATTAAATCCAATTTAATTGCTCCAGTTCTCCAAATATTTAATTCCAAATTAAATACTTTTATGTGTGCGGATTGTGTGTGACTCTTTAGGTTCACCTTCAGCGAGACATGGTTGGATTCCTGGAATCCGCCCGTTACCATGGGTGGCCATCTAGCAACGGTCCATGGCACTAGAGACTAGGTGAATATACGGGGATGAACATTTAGGCTCTACAGTACATCTATCCTTCCATCTACGGTCTCACCACTTAGGGTCTAGGGCACGGAAAATGCAGATACCCATCTTGGACCTAAGTGTCGGTCTGTCCTTTACTAAACGCCGCAAGGAAAACCTTCCCTTCCGTTCAGTTACTGTGGCCACAGATTTTAGGGACAAGACTCAGAGCATTTGTGAGACACAACTGTCAACACTTTTTGTCAGGAGACAGATCCTTTCTTGAAAACTACTATCACTCTGTACACCGGAGCTGCACTAGATATGGCTTATGACTACTCAAGTGCATCTTGGAAATCTCTCACCATATCTAAGATACAGCCCTGATGTATAGGTAAACTCAGCAATTCCTCAAGTCAAAGGACTTGACCTGTACTGTTGGAACCGGGAACACACGTCATACCTAACCGACCCTACTCAAGGTCCTCCGTAAGACGGTTCCCGCGAGTCACCTCAGTCAGTTGCTCCCTAGCAGGCCAACCCACTAACACTGCTTAGACAACCCTCGTCACCCATCGATGAAATACAATAGGCAGATGTTTAGTGCAAGTCCAAGAGGAATCTCGGTAACCACTTTCGAGATTCCTTGACTTGGAGATTTTCGAACTGATTCGGCGAAACTGATTTCATGGACCTACCTCCAAGCGTAGTCCCAACCCCCCGAAATGTGTTTTCAGTCCATGGGCTTTGTTTGCGTAGTGAACAGTTATATAAAGCATATAAAGTGAACACAAACAAAGTAAATGCCAAATGAATTTCACTTCTTATTCATTAATGATTTATTAAAACCTCGAAATTGTTTAGACATAGGTTACAATTCGCCTACCAAGATTGGCTACATGGTCACCTATTCTAACATCTACAACATCAATCCTGCAAATCGAATCACCACAAAGAGGATATTTAGTAGCATTTGACAGGTTAAACTCAACCCTTTCATCCCCAACATTCAAGGAGAGTTTCCCATTCCTAACGTCGATGATAGCGCCGACGGTAGCTAGGAAAGGTCCTCCGAGAATTATGGGGATTCGGGTGTCTTCCTCCATCTCAAGAACGACAAAATCAGCAGGAATGAAATGAAAGCCTGGCAAAGGCGTGTGGATCGGCCCGGGAGTAGCGAATGCGGAAGCGCGGTATAATTAAAATTGCAAGAATTTAAACATGCATAAACGAGATAAAATAAACACGTTCAAGGAGTGTTCCCTTGAACCTCCCGGGCATTCACTATATCTCATGAATAATAAAAAACATACAAAATTTCATGGAGGCCATAAGGTTTAAAGAAAAGGGGCGAAAACTAAACTGGAAACCTACCGATTGTCGTTTTCGTCTTCGAACCGCTACTCGCGTTGTTCCCCATTTTGCTCCAAGATCTCGAATGGGAGACCCTCTAATTCGTACACGCAATCCGCCCGCGTGTCTTGCTCCTCGTGCTAGCGAAAGAACAAGTCTATATAATATTTGGAGAGGACAGATTGATCAAACGCTATTTAATTAATGAGATCAAACCTCCTATTGTTCAATTGTGTAACACAAAAGAACATAGAGGGAAAGAAGAGAGGGGGTGGCCGAGAGAGGAAGAGAGAGCCGGCAGTGGTGTGTGTATGTGTGTGTTTGGAGTTTCATCATCTCTTCCAAAGAGGACACTTAGGAGTATTTATAGAGGAGAAATCCTATTCCTCTTCTAATTCCTACTCTTTGAAGACTCCTCCTTGAATAAGATTTGACCTATTGATTCCTCTCTTTAAATCCTAGCCATTGATTCCTCTCTTTAATCTCAACCATTACTTAATTTAATGGAATATTTAAATCCTATTTAAATAATCCAAAAGGCAATAAATAAATATCTCAAATATAAATATTTATTCCAAGCCCATTAAATTAATTTCCAATAAATCTAATTTATTAGATAAATTTCTTTCATCTAATAAAAGGAATTAATATCTTCCCAAGAAAAGAAGGACTCGATCAAATCCAATTTAGTCATTTCATTTCTCCAAATATTTAATTCCAAATTAAATACGACGTGTGTGCAGATTGTGTGTGACTCTTTAGGTTCACCTTCAGCTAGACTTGGTTGGATTCCTAGAATCCATCCGTCACCATGGGTGGCCGTCTAACAACGGTCCATGGCACTAGAGACTAGGTTAATATGCGTGGGGATGAACATTTAGGCTCTACAGTACATCTATCCTTCCGTCTACGGTCTCACCACTTTAGGTCTAGGGCACGAACCTAAGTGTCAGTCTGTCCTTTACCAAATGTCGCAGGGAAACCTTCCCTTCTGTTTAGTTACTGTGACTACAGATTTTAGGGACGAGACACAGAGTATTGTGAGACACAACTGTCAACTCCCTTGACAGGAGACATATCCTTTCTTGAAAACTACTGTCACGTTGTACACCATGGTTGCACTAGACATGGCTTATGACTACTCAACTGCATTTTGGCAATCTCTCACCATACTATGATACAGTCTCAATGTACAGGTAAACTCAGCAATTCCTCAAGTCAAAGGACTTGACCTGTACCGTTGGAACCGGGAACTCACGTCATACCTAGCCGACCCTACTCAAGTTCCTCCGTAAAACGGTTTTCGTGAGTCACCTCAATCAGCCGCTCCCCAGCAGGCCGACCCACTAACACTGGTTAGACGACCCTCGTCACCCATCGATGAAACACGAGCAGATGCTTAGTGCAAGTCTTAAATGGAATCTCGGTACCCATTTTCGAGATTCCTTAACTTGGAGATTTCTAGACTGATTCGGCGGAACTTATTTCATGGACCTACCTCCAAGCGTAGTCCCAGTCCCCGAAATGTGATTTCAGTCTGTGGGCTTTGTTTGTGTAGCGAACAGTTATAATGCAGATAAAGTGAACACAAACAAAGTATGCGCCAAATAAGTTTTCACTTTCTTATTCATCAGGGTTTTATTAAAATTTTGAAATTGTTCAGACATAGGTTACAATTCACCTAACAAGATTGGCTACATGATCACCTATTCTAACAATCTCCCACTTGACCTTTAAAGCCAATCGCCCATATACCTAATCCCCATCTTCTCAAGATGTTGCGTATGAGCGCTCTGCGACATAGGCTTTGTCAACGGATCTGCTCTGTTGTCTATTGAGTTGACTCGGTCCATCCGAACGTCACCTCTTCCCACCATTTCTCTTAGAAGGTGGTAGCGTCTAAGAATATGTTTGGATCGGTGATGAGATCTCGGTTCCTTTGCTTGCGCTATTGCTCCATTGTTATCACAAAAGATGACAACGGGCTCGGCGATGCTAGGCACCACACCCAACTCTTGGATGTAGTTTCTCATCCAAACCGCTTCTTTGGCAGCTTCTGAAGCTGCTATGTATTCGGCCTCAGTGGTGGAATCAGTAGTGGTTGCTTGCTTGGAACTTTTCCATGCTACCACTCCTCCATTGAGCCTGAATACATAACCTGATTGAGACTTGGCATCATCATCATCTGCCTAGAAGCTAGCCTTCCAGGATCAGTTCTCCATTGCCATAGACTAGGAATATTTCCTTAGTCCTCCTTAGGTATTTAAGGATGCCCTTGACCACATTCCAATGTTCCTCTCCTGCACAGGACTGATATCTGCTCGTTACGCTTAAGGCGTAAGCGATGTCAGGTCTAGTGCAGTGGACCGCATATTGGATGCTTCCTACGGCAGAAGCATAGGGAACGATTTTCATCTTTTCAAGTTCCTCATCAGTCTGTGGAGACTGTTTCTTGGACAACTTGATCCCATGCCTAATGGGAAGGAATCCTCGTTTGGAGTTTTCCATCCGAAACTTTTTCAGGACTTTCTCCATATACGAGTTTTGGGTTAGTCCTAACATACTTTTAGATCTGTCCCTGACAATCCGGATGCCAAGAATGTGGAAGGCTTCACCCAAATCCATCATGGAAAACTGAGTTGATAACCATACTTTTGTGTCACCCAACATTCTAACGTCATTTCCTATGAGTAGAATGTCATCCACATAAAGCACTAGGAACACTATAGAGCTCCCACTGACCTTCTTGTATACACAAGGGTCGGATTCGTTTCTAATGAAATCATAACCCCGTATGACTTCGTCAAACCGAATGTTCCAACTTCGGGATGCTTGTTTGAGGCCATAGATGGACTTTTGGAGACGACAAACCTTCTGTTCTTCTCCGGCGACCGTGAAACCCTCCGACTAATCCATGTAGATCTCTTCCTCAACGAAACCATTGAGGAAGGCCGTTTTCACAACCATCTGTCATATCTCATAGTCATACACGCTGCTACGGCAAGCAGGATCCGCATGGACTTAGCCATGGCTACCGACGAGTAGGTGTCCTCAAAGTCGACCCCGGGTCGTTGAGTGTACTCTTTTGATACTAGCCTAGACTTGAAGGTTGTGACTTCTCCATCAATGCCAAGTTTGTGCTTATAGACCCATTTACAGCCAACTGGCTTAACCCCTTTGGGCGGGTCTACAAGTGTCCAGACTTGGTTCTCATTCATGGAGTCCATTTCGATTTTCATGGCCTCAAACCATCTCCCTGAGTCGATGTCAGACATCGCTTCCCCGTATATCTTAGGATCCTTATCCAATAGACTGGTCGTGTTTAGAAAGCCGTATCTTATAGGAGGTCGTGACTCTCTAGCTGACCTACGGAGAACGGGAATGTTAGTGATGACTGTGGGCGCTGACTGTATTGGAGCCGGCGGTTCAGGTACCGAGGCTGGCCCTTCCTGAGGTCATCCTTCATGCCTAGCATGCTGGACTTCTCGAGGTTGGTCAGCCCTCTATGTATCTATCCTGAATCCTCTAAGTGAAGAATCTGCGTCTTCCACTGATGACTGGTTTCCATCACTTGACTCCTCAAGGATTAGTTCATCAGGTTGGATATTCTCTGGAAAGCCTTGTTCCAAGAACACTGTGTTCCTTGAAACAAATACCTTTTGTTCCAAGGGGTCATAGAAATAATAACCTGCAGTTTCCTTGGGATATCCAACGAACCTGCATAAACTAGATTTTGATTCTAGCTTGTCTCCCACTAGCTTCTTGACGTATGCGGGGCTACCCCACACTTTCAAGTAGTTGTAGGACGCAGGCTTGCCGTGCCATATTTCATATGGCATTTGGGTCAATACGCTGGTTGGTGCCAAATTTAACAACTTGGCTGCAGTCTCCAATGCGTAGCCCTAAAAGGACAAGGGCAATTTGGTAAAACTCATCATGGATCGAACCATGTCCAACAGGGTTCGATTCCTCCTTTCTGAGACCCCATTTAACTGTGGTGTCCCGGGAGGTGTCCGTTCAGAGATTATACCATTTTCTTTAAGATAATTAAAGAACTCAATTCTAAGGTACTCTCCGCCTCGGACTGACCGCAGGACTTTAATTTTACAGTCGGTTTGGTTCTCAACTTCAAGTCTGAATTCTTTAAACCTCTTAAGAGCTTCAGACTTGTACCTCATTAGGTACACATAACCATACCGTGAATGATCATCGGTGAAGGTTATGAAGTAGGAGCCCACCTCGTGCTTGCGTCCTTAGTGGTCCACATACGTCTGTATGGACCAAGTCCAACAGACCTGTGGCAAGCCTGCTTTGTCCTACAAAGGGCTTCTAGGTCATTTTCCCTCTGAGACAGGATTCGCAAGTTGCTAGCTCACTCAAGTCCCCTACCTCTAGGTTCTTTGAGTCTACCAATTTCTTCATCCTATCTTGGGAAATGTGACCTAGCCTCGCGTGCCACAGTTGTGCGTTCCCGTTATTATCTATTTTACGTTTGTGTTGAGCGTTTAGAATGAATTTCGTTTGTTGTAAGATATAGAGACCGTTATTAAGCGTACAAAGCAGATGAGCAATGCCACACCTCATCAAATAAAAGCAATTTTTATTGATCATAAACTCATATCCACTATTGTCTAACAACGGAATGGAAATAATGTTTCTAATCATGCTAGTTACATAATAAACTTGCTCTAATTCTATATTAATGCGATGACTAACTACTAGAGTGGCAGATCCTACTGCTTCTGCCGAGATGCCCTAGGCATTCCCAAGCTTTAGGATCCTATCCCCGCTACTCAGTTTTCTGCTTCTTTTCAGGACCTGCAAATCATTGCAAGTGTGAGCTCCACAGCCGGTATCTAATACCCAAGAGGCAGTGTTAGTAACCATATTAACCTCAATCACAAAGATACCTTGTTTGGAGAGGAGTTTGGGGCAATCCCTCTGCCAATGCCCTTTCTCATGGCAATTAATACATATGTCATATGCCCTCGACTGTTGCTTTGAGTCAACTCTCCCTTTTCCGTTGCCTTTTCCCACTTTAGCAATGGGAACACTCTTAGTGTCGGTAGCTGATTTGACGGCTTTTCCCTTCTTCCTTTTCCAACGTCCGGCACTCTTGCCTTTCATTTTGGAAGTTGAAGCATCTCCAAAAAATACCGATGGCGTAGACTTTTTGGTTGTTGCCTCGTATTGCACCAACATATTGATTAACTCATGAATACCCTTCTCAAGTGTGTTCATGTTGTAGTTAACAATGAATTGGTCGAAGGAGGGTGGGAGAGACTGAAGGATCACATCTATGTACGTCTCGTTATCGAGCCCTGCCTTGAGGTCCTCGAGCTTTTCCACCAAGATAAGCATCTTGACCCATGTACAGAGGACCCTCCGGTCATTTTAGTTCCAAAGAATGCCTTCGTCATGACACACCTAGTATGCCGGTTCGGGACTGCATAGCAATCCTTCAGGCGAACCATAATGGAAAGGACACCGTCTAGCCTTTCATATTGCTTCTGAATCTCATTCGTCATAGAGGCAAGTATGATGCTACGGACTTTCCGGTTGTCCTTATGCCAAGTCTCGAACGTCTCACGCTCTTCTGGCTTGGATCCTTCCGGCAAGGTCCTAGGGAATGGCTCGTCCATAACGTAGCCTTGGTTCTCGTAATCTAGGACTATCCTCAGATTGCGCAACTAGTCGTTGTAATTGGTTCCATTAAACTTGTTGGTCTCAAGTATGGTTGATAATGGGTTCTTAGACATTTTTTCAATCTACATTTAAAAGAACAAAACTACGAGCAGCAGAATTTTAAAAAGACGGAAGTTTTAATAAATGATTAAACGCTTGGACTTTAGTCATTTAATGCTCCCACTATGTATACGAAAACACGATACTCTTAAACGTTGTTTTCGAAAAAATCCTTTCCTAGTGGGCCTGGGTTCCACAGCGATTTTCCCCACACCCTGCTTTTACGATTCGTATGGGAAGAATCCTGTGGGAGGTATACCTTACCATTCTCGTTCCACGAGATTCCCAAGATAATTGCCTCACCCTTTCACGTGATCCCAAGGACTCCAAGCGAATCACGTTAGTTGGGCGTTAGACCTGACTCAATCAACCGAATCATAGACCCACTGCTACCTCCACGACTCGTGAGACAGGTAACAACAGTCTACTTTTCGTTCATGTCATAGTGCAGCTTCTTTTAAGCACGATAGTCATGCCATGACTCGTGAGACCACGCTATCGACCTAAATTAGCTTCCTCACTATGCCATGCATTGGAAGGCATGGACGAACTCCTAGAGTCCTTATCCATTTGTCGAGGGTCTAATATTTTGAATTTTGGTCCAACCAAGTGAGAGTTGTAAATGACCGAGATCCCATACATATACACATTCATCCATAATGCGTAATTTAAAGTTTGCATCCCATAGCAGTAATATGATAAATAAACAATTCATTCACCATAAAAGCCACATGCAAAATTAAAGCCTAGCACGCCCCTGTTAGATGATCACGAGCCCGAATCCTATGCGACCCACTGAGCCCGCAGTGGATCTATGGTCAATCTAAGGTTGGTCCTACACTATTACATTTAATAGCAACCCGATAAACATGCTGATGGGCCTTGGTCTCTTTTCTCTTTCAAATCTCCATGGAAACGCCTTGGATCCTCGTTCTAGGCTCTCCATGTGGACCATCCTTGATCTCCACCAAATACATAAAATAAAAATCCTCACTCCTACACTACTCTTTTTACATATGTAAAAGGAAACCCCAGCGAAAACCCGAGGGGAGTACAATAGGAGGGAGATAGAATGCCTTATTATTCCAAGGCAACTAGAAGAGGAGAAGAAGAAATCAAAAGAGGCACACATGCCCAACACAAATTAAACCATACATTCGGTCTAGGACTCGTGATCATCCATTCTCAATAAATGTACATAATTACATGATATCCAATCACATAAACATATGCATATAATCCATGATATCCAATCACATCATCCCATGATAAAGTAACGAGTTATGTATGAAAAAACAAGGTACAACGTTGGCAATAACCTTTTCTCATTTAGGAAGACCCTTCCTCATTATTTGAAGGTGAGTAATACCCCGGAATTCCAAATCCAATACAACAACCTTCCAAATAATTTTCTTTAAGAAAACATGCAAAATTAAATAAAACTAATTTTTCAGAATTATCCAAAAAATTAAATAACAAGAAAACGTAAATATTAACCGGTCGCCGCCTCCGGCAGCGTTCTGCCGGCGCACACAGGCCAGCAGTCCCAGCCTGTTGTCCGAGCGCGCGCAGGCCCCTGCCTTCTCACGCCCACGCCTGGTCGGCTGTGCTGCGGACGCTGCCGCGTGCAGGCACCTCTGCCCGCGCGCACCATCCGGTCGCGCCGCCTGCGTGCGCACCCTACGCGCAAGCCCCGCGCGCGCGCAAACTTCGTTGTCTGCCTGCACGCGCACCTGGCAGCGCTTCCTCATGCACGCGTGCGCGCGCGGCCTCCTTGGCGCTCTGACGCACTGGCCTGGCGCGTGCACGTGGGCTTCCCTGCCTGCGTGCGCGCGCGCCCGGCCATGTGTCCGCGCCTAGCGTTCAGTTACGCGCATGCCGGCCGGATCAGCGCGCGCTATGCGCGCCAAGCAGGGGTGTCGCGCGCAGGCTCCTCTGCCTGCACGCACGCCTCGCCTGAGTGCACTGCGTGCGCAGTCAGCCGCCGGCTGGCCGCGTGTACCGTTTTCCTCCGTTTTATTTTTTTGTCCCCCGTTTCCCAAGAAAAATAAGAAACCAACACTACCAAAATTCATACATGATTAAAAGCAAGAAAACAACATGCTTGATAATTAAAATATCAAGAATTAAATAAATCAAGCCATACACGTTTTCATGCTTTAAACTCACACAAAACCCTAGGCCTATACACCGAACCGGACTCTGATACCATTGAAAGCCTGGCAAAGGCGTGTGGATCGGCCCGGGAGTAGCGAATGCGGAAGCGCGGTATAATTAAAATTGCAAGAATTTAAACATGCATAAACGAGATAAAATAAACACGTTCAAGGGGCGTTCCCTTGAACCTCCCGTGCATTCGGTGTATCTCATGAATAATAAAAAGACATACAAAATTTCATGGAGGCCATAGGGTTTAAAGAAAAGGGGCGGAAACTAAACCGGAAACCTACCGATTGACGTTTTCGTCTTCGAACCACTACTCGCGTTGTTCCCCGTTTTGCTCCAAGATCTCGAATGGGAGACCCTCTAATTCGTACACGCAATCCGCCCATGTGTCTTGCTCCTCATGCTAGTGAAAGAACAAGTGTATATAATATTTGGAGAGGACGGATTGATCAAACGCTATTTAATTAACGAGATCAAACCTTCTATTGTTCAATTGTGTAACACAAAAGAACATAGAGCGAAATAAGAGAGGGAGTGGCCGAGAGAGAGGGAGAGAGCCGGCGGTGGTGTGTGTATGTGTGTGTTTGGAGTTTCATCATCTCTTCCAAAGAGGACACTTAGAAGTATTTATAGAGGAGGAATCCCATTCCTCTTCTAATTCCTACTCTTTGAAGACGACTCCTTGAATAGGATTTGACCTAGTCAAATCCAAGTCAACATCTAGCTTCTTGGTCAAACCAATCCTAGCCATTGATTTCTCTCTTTAATCTCAATCATTAATTAATTTAATAGAATATTTAAATCCCATTTAAATAATCCAAAAGGCAATAAATAAATATATCAAATATAAATATTTATTCCAAGCCCATTAAATTAATTTCCAATAAATCTAATTTATTAGATAAATTCCTTTCATCTAATAAAAGGAATTAATTTCTTCCCAAGAAAAGGACCCAATTAAATCCAATTTAATCGTTCCATTTCTCCAAACATTTAATTCCAAATTAAATACATCGTGTGTGCGGATTGTGTGTGACTCTTTTAGGTTCACCTTCAGCTAGACTTGGTTGGATTCCTAGAATCCGCCCGTCACCATAGGTGACCGTCTAGCAATGGTCCATGGCACTAGAGACTAGGTGAATATGCGTGGGGATGAACATTTAGGCTCTACAGTACTCTATCCTTCCGTCTACGGTCTCACCACTTAAGGTCTAGGGCACGGATATGTTGGTACTCATTTAGGACCTAAGTGTCGGTCTGTCCTTTACCAAACGCTGCAGGGAAACCTTCCCTTCTGTTCAGTTATTGTGGCCACAGATTTTAGGGACGAGACACAGAGTATTGTGGGACACAACTGTCAACACCCTTGACAGGAGACAGATCCTTTCTTGGAAACTACTGTCACATTGTACACCGTGGCTGCACTAGACATGGCTTATGACTACTCAACTACATTTTGGTAATCTCTCACCATACCTAAGATACAGTCTCGATGTATAGGTAAACTCAGCAATTCCTCAAGTCAAAGGACTTGACCTGTACCCTTGGAACCGGGAACTCATGTTATACCTAGACGACCCTACTCAAGGTCCTCTCTAAGACGGTTCTCGCGAGTCACCTCAGTCAGCCACTCCCCAGCATGCCGACCCACTAACACTGCTTAGACGACCCTCGTCACTCGTTGATGAAATACGACAGCAGATGCTTAGTGTAAGTCTCAAGTGGAATCTCGGTACCTATTTTCGAGATTCCTTGACTTGGAGATTTCAAGACTGATTTGGCGGAACTGATTTCATGGACCTACTGTTAGAATAGGTGACCAGAAAGTCAATGGTATTGGTTGTTCTGAGAACCATTCGTCAATCTGTGAACAAGTAATATTATGTTAATGAATGTAGTAAGGATTCATAGGCATGAGTTTGTTGTACTTACTGCTTGCATCGTTACGATGTCACAACAAACGCCCACAGACTGAAATAACATTTCGGGAAATTGGACTACGCTTGGAGGTAGGTTCATGAAATCAGTTTCGCCGAATCAGTCTGAAATACTCCAAGTCAAAGGAATCTCGAGACAGGGCATCGCAAATCCATTCGAGACTTGCACTAAGCATCTGCTGTCGTGTTTCATCGACGGGTGACGAGGATCGTCTAAGCAGTGTTAGTGGGTCGACCTGCTGGGGAGCGGCCGACTGAGGTGACTCGCAGGAATCGTCATATGGAAGCTACACGGGCTTGGTCGGTATGACTCGTATTCCCGGTTCCGATAGTACGGGACTAGTCCTCGGACATGAGGATCACGGCAGTCCCCTACATACTAAGGCTGTATCTTGGATCTGGTGAAATTTGACCGATTATATCACATGGTCATCATAAGCCTCGTCCAGTGCAGTCGGAGTATGTAAGAACGGTGAATTCCAAGATAGGATCTGTCCCCTGTCAAAGGATATGACAGCAAGATCTCCTATGCACTCGGAGATGGTTTAGACTCACAAAGTCTATGGCCATAGCACTTGATGTAGTGGGAAATGATTTCCTACGTCGAGTTAAACCTATCTCGAGCATTATGCATAGTTGCCTAGTCAAGGATGGGAACCGACCCCTAGACTAAAGGCCGGGAGACAGGCGACAGTAGGACCGTACCCGTACGTATCGAGCGTCGGTAGGACCGCACCTGCGTATAACTCGGAGCCTAAATGTTCACACCATAAATTCACCTAGTCTCTAGTGCCATGGACCGTTGCTAGATGGCCACCCATGGTAACGGACTACTTTGGTTATGAAATAACAAAAAGTAGGTCCAAGTCTAGCTGAAAGGTGAACCTAAAGAGTCACACCCGCTACACCAAATGAAAGGGAATTAATTTAGAATTAATTCCGGGAGAAGGTTTAATTTAATGGAATTAAATTATACTTCTTGGAGATTCAAGACTCGATGAATTATTTGGAATAATCGGGTTTGAGTTCATACATTAGATTTATGAATTTTATAAAACATGGGCTTTCCTTTTAATTAGATTAAAAGGGTGAATTAATTAATTAGTGGGCTTGGTATATTAAATAGGATTTAATATAAAGTCCATGGGACTATTTAATTTAGAATTAAATAATCCCATTCTATGGAATTAATTAATGGGCTTGGTATATTAAATAGGATTTAATATAAAGTCCATGGGACTATTTAATTTAGAATTAAATAAGTCCTTCCATTAATTAATTAATGGGCTTTGTATATTAAATATGATTTAATATAAAGTCCATGGGAATATTTAATTAAATAGGCCCATTCCATAAAGCCCATCAAAATGGATGGACAAGATTTGATCTAGAGAATGATGAGATGAAGGGCTATGATTAATTTGACTTAATCAAAGCCTAATTTGACTAGGATTTGACTAGGTCAAAATCCTAGTCAAAGTGTGTCTCTTTGGAAGAGTTTGAGAATGAATAGGAAATTCCATCTTCTATAAATACTCAAAAAACAGACACTCACACCTAGTATTCTCTACAACTCTCATCTCTCAATTCTCCCTCAAATTTTCGTCCATCCCTATTTCACTCTCCAAGAATACTACTTTGTTCTTCTTGATTTATTCAAGTTAAGAACATAAGAGACATTGATTGCGTTAATTCATAGCGTGTATTGATGTCTCTTCTCCCCAAATAATTTCTTGCTAGCACAAGGGTTGTTTGCTTTCCGGTGGAGCGAGTGAGATGATTTAGAGGGTCTCTTCTTTGAGATCTTGGTGCAAAATGGGGAACAATGCATGTAGCCGAAACGAAGACAAAACTACTACCGGGTATGTTCTTTAATTTCATTTTTTTCGGTTTCAATTCTATGGCCTCCATGTTGTGTTTTATTGAACATGAGATACACCGAACGCCCGGGAGAATCAAAGGCACACCCCTTGATTCGTTTATGTATGTTATGCATAATTTAAATTCCTTTTAATTATGCTTTGTAATTTTTATTACGCACTATTTCGCGCTTCCGCTATACGCGCTCATCTCCCGGGCCGATCCACATAATCTTTCACCTACCTCCAAGCGTAGTCCCAGTCCTTAGGGTGATGGCCTTGTACTGTTCTCTTGGGTTCGTCTCGGGTTAACCTGGTAACATACTGGGTTGCCTAATAGAGGTGCTGGCTTGCTCGGCTATGTGATTTTCTAACATCTTATTGTGGGTGACTAGAGAGTCTACCTTGGACGTTAGTTGTCTTAAAGCCTCGCCCAAAGATTTCCCTTGTTGTCTAAATTCCTCATTCGTCTTAGTTTGGGCAACTATAAAGGTTTCAAGCACAGCTTCTAAGTTAGACTTTGGTGAAGGGGGATTTGGATCAAATGATCTTTGAAAACCAGGATTTGAGGGGTGAACATTCTGCTGGGGTTGGTTGTTTTTGTAGGAAAAATTGGGATGGTTCTTCCAATCAGGATTATAGGTTTCAGAATACGGATTGTTTCTCCTGTGTTGGTTCTTCACAAAATTGGCTTGCTCCTCTTGGCTAAGACTAAAATTTTCCAAGTCTACACTCATTAGCCACATGTCCAATTACCCCACAATTTTCATAGGTAACGTTGGTATGAGAATTCACGGCATGCATGTTATTCACATTCATGGAGTCAAATTTAAAAACAAGTGCATCCATTCTAGCATTAAGCATTGTGAAAGCGTCTACCTCATACTTACATGTCGTCTTTGCTGGGACTGCTCGCTCGTTGGACTCTTGGTGATGGTGTAGAGCTATCTCCTCTAGTAGATTGTATCCTTCCCGAACACTCTTGTTCATCAGAAATCCTCCTGCAGCTGCATCAACTGAGGATCTATTGTTATAGGTTAGAGCGTTGTAAAAAGTATGCACAATTAACCATTTTTCTAACCCATGATGAGGACATGTCCTAAACAAGTCCTTAAATCTTTTCCATGCCTCAATATAAGATTCCCCTTCTTTTTGTGTAAAGGATTGAGTTTTCATGCGCAATTCGGCAGTTTTGCTCAGGGGAAAGTATTTAGCCAAAAAGGCTTGAGACATCTCATCTCAAGTTCCGATGGAGTTTGGGGGAAGGGAATGCAACCATGCTCTGGCCCTATCACGTAGAGAGAATGAAAATAATCTAAGTCTAATTGCATCTGGTGTGACTCCATTAAACTTAAGTGTATCACAATACTCTAAAAAGATAGATAAGTGCAGGTTAGGATCTTCTGTGTCTAAACCCCCAAACTGATTCTGTTGTACCATATTCAATAGAGCCGGTTTGAGTTCGAAATTGTTGGCCTTTATAGTGGGTCGAGCAATACTCGGGAGTAGACATTGGGCAGTAGGTATCCTGAATTCCGCTAGACCCCTCTCCTCGTTGTCTTGCCTGCCATATGGACAACGATCTATTGTCGTTGCTCGCATCTCCTTTGATGGAAGGTTAGTTCAATCTCAGGATTGAGCGCAACCAAATTGTCACTGCTACGAGTTCTTCGCATCAATAAGCCTGAAAAGTGAGAGTAGAGAACGGTATCAATAGGCTAGACTAGACGGAGAACATAAAGCAAAATAGAATAATGGTCGGATCTAATTAAATTGTATAATTCTAATATCACAATAAGCCCCCGGCAACGGCGCCAAAAACTTGATGAGCCAAAAACCGCAAGTGTACGGTGTATTGCGTAGTACTCAAGATGTCGATCCCACAGGGACTATTGTGATTACCAGATTTACTCAATTTTAGTTAGTCAGACCAAAGTATACGAGTGAGGCAATTGATTGGAATAGTAAAGCATGTAAATTGAAGCAAGAGGGTAAACAATAAGGTGTGATAGCCTAGAATCAAGTATCCCCGCAATGATCGATTAACGAACCTATCAAGAACTCTTGTCTACTCAAGGTGATTGATCCGAAAGAAATCGTCTTAATGTCGTTACCACCCTCTTTCAAGTATGTGAAAATCCGTATTCGATTAATTAATCTACCTATTTTCATGGAGATATAATTAAATCGAACCCATTAAGATCATGACAATTAATGAGATCCTCATAGAAATTAAGCATGCTTTCGCGGTTAATTCCTAGGTTTAATCTCCGACGTTCTAACATGGAATTTCACCTTTCAGTACTTCACTCGATGTTTAAAATATGCAAACACGTGGCCAACATATTCACAAGATAAATAAGTGCCCGAAAATTAAATCGGATCAACTCACGCGAGGTCGGAAAAGAAAACTAGAATAAATTCATTAATCTATCAAAGGGTTCAACAGGATCCTAGAACAAGAATTCTACTCAGCCATAAAGTTAACGAAGAGGCAAAACAAATATATCGGAGAATACATCAAGCAAGGCGCTAAAAAGAAGAAAGGATTAGGAAGAACTATAATCCGATCGTCCTAGCCATCTTGAAGCTTCCCCGACTTCTTCGTGTTCCTTCAAGCCTTGTATCTGTGCTTGCCTCCCCTCTTTCACGTCCCTAGTTGCCCCTTTTATAGTTGTAGTGGAGCAAAAGGCAGAAAAATTCGAACGATTCTGTTTCCAAGTGTAGAACACGCCCGTGCAGCGTGAACACGATCAGGTCGTTTCTCATTGTTTCTGCTGCCAACCCCGACACGGCCGTGTCTAGAACACGGTCAGGCCGTGTTCTGCTCGGGTGGTCTTGGCTGGTGATTTGAATTAGCGAGACACGGGCGTGTGAGAGGATACAACACAGTCGTGCTCTGTCAAACATGGGCGAATTCTTTTCTTTAGTCCATTTTGCTCTTAAATTATGCCTGGAAAGAGAGAAACAACCAAAAGCAGTATCCAAGAAAGAGTTTGGGATAGAGATGTAGTAAATTAGATGAAATTCTGCTTAAAAGGACGGAAGAATGCGTGTGTTTTCCCTTACAAATACGTAAAATCCCTACTTATCAATTGTCTGTAGAAACTTCAGGGGCAGGTATCACTTCCTCCGGCTGATATGCGACATCGGTCCATCGAGAGTCATCAACTACTTCTGCGCCTTAATTTTGCAAACAACCATCCAATCCGATTTGCTCTCTTCATGTTTGGGTACTCTGTGTAGTAAACGTGTACTGCTTGTAGCGCCAGTATGAATGATTCATCTTTTTGGTATAATTTTTTAAATTAACATCAACGAGGTTGTTAGAATAAGGTGACCATGTAAGCCAATTTTGGCAGGAATATGTAACCTATGTCTAGACAATTTTTTGTTATTTTATAAAAACATTTATGAATAAAGAAGTGAAAATTCATATGGCAATACTTTGTTTACGTTCACTTATATCTGCATTTACATTTCTGTTCACTACGCAAACAAAGCCCACGGACTGAGAATCGATTTCAGGGACTGGGACTACACTTGGAGGTAGGTCCATGAAATCAGTCTTGCCGAATCAGTCCGGAAATCTCCAAGTCAAGGAATCCCGAAAATGGGTACCGGGATTCCCTTTGAGACTTGCACTAAGCATCTGCTGTCGTATTTCATCGACGGGTGACGAAGGTCGTCTAAGCAGTGTTAGTGGGTCAGCATGCTAGGAAGCAGCTGACTGAGGTGACTCGCGGGAACCGTCTTACGGAGGACCTTGAGTATGGTCAGCAAGGTATGACGTGTATTCCCGGTTCCAACGGTACAGGCCAAGTCCTTTGACTTGAAGAACTGCTGAGTTTACCTGTGCATCAGGTCTGTATCTTAGATATGGTGAGAGATTGCCAAAATACTCTTGAGCTGTCATAAGCCATGTCTAGTGCAGCTCGGGTGTACAGAGTGACAGTAGTTTCCAAGAAAGGATCTGTCTCCTGTCAAAAGGGTATTGACAGTTGAGTCTCATGTATGCTCTGTGTCTTGTCCCTGAAACCTGTGGCCACAGTAACTGAACAGAAAGGAAAGGTTTCCCTTGCGGCGTTTAGTAAGGACAGACCGACACTTAGGTCCAAAATGGGTATCTGCATTTTCCGTGCCCTAGACTCTGAGTGATGAGACCGAAGACAGAAGGACAAGTGTACTGTCAGAGCCTAAATGTTCATCCCCCAATATTTCACTTAGTCTCTAGTGCCATGGACCGTTGCTAGATGGCCACCCATGGTAACAGACGGATTCTAGGAATCCGACCAAGTCTAGCTGAATGGTGAACCTAAAGAGTCACACACTATCCACACACACTTAGTATTTAATTTGGAATTAAATATTGGAGTAAAGGAATGATTAAATTAGATTTAATCGGGTCCTATATTTTCTTGGAGAAATTAATTCCTTTTATTTAATAAAGGGAATTAAATTAATAAATAGGATTTATTAAAGGGTTGATTTAATGGGCTTAGAGTAAATATTAATATTTATTTATTATATTTATTTGGCCTTTTGGAATATTTAATGGGGATTTAAATATTCCATTAAATTTAAATCAACGGTTGAGATGGAAAGGGGAGATGGAAGGCTAGGATTTGTTTGACTAGGTCAAACACTAGTTTGATTAGGACTTTGACTAGGTCAAAATCCTAGTCAAATTAGGGTTCTTAGAGTTGGAGTTTAAAGAGGATTAAACTCCTCCTCTATAAATACCTCTAGCTTCCAACTATTGCATGATGATGATTCTTGAAATCACACACACAACACACACTCCCCCCTCTCCTACATCTCGTCCGCCCCTCTCTCTCCCACTCTCCAAGAAAATTATTTCTTGTTCTTTTGTTCTTGGAACATTAGAACTAAGGAAGATTAGTCCCGTTAATTCATAACGTGTGATTGATCTATCCTCTCCAAAAATACTTGTTCGTTGCTAGCACGACGTGCAAGATACGTGGGTGGATCGTGTGTCACGATTTGGAGGGTCTCAAGAACGAGATCTCGGTGCAAAACGGGGAACAACGCGTGTAGCCGTTGAAGACGAAAACGACAACGGGTAGGTCTCGTTTTATTTTTCGTCCCTCTTTATTTTTTCAACTCTATGGCCTCCATGATTTCTTTACATGTTATATGATCATGAGATACACCGAACGGCCGGGAACCTCAAGGGTACACCCCTTGAGCGTGTTCTTTTAAATTAAAAGCATGCTTTAATTTTTGTATGTTTATTTTTATCGCGCTTCCGCATTCGCGCAATTCTCGGGACGATCCACCGATTTCTTTCAGAGGTATTGATAGGAAAGTACGCAGTATCATACTGGCTTCGATGTCTAACGACATCCAGAAGCAGTATGAGAGACTGGACAACGTCTCTGCCATAATGCTCCGGATGAACGAGGTTTATGCGGTTCCGGATAGGCATATTAGATATGCCGGCACAAAAGCATTCTTTGGCACCAAGCTCGCTGAAGGAACGTCTGTACAGAGTCATGGGATCAAGATGCTCTCCCTAGTGGAGAAACTCGAGGACCTTAAAGCTGGGTTTAACAATGACACGTACATTGACGTGATCCTCCAGTCGCTTCCTCCATCCTATGACCCGTTTGTTGTAAACTACAACATGAACGGACTTGAGAAGTCTATTCATGAGTTGATCAACATGCTGGTCCAATACGAGGCAACAACCCACAAGTCGGCACCGGCGGTATTGATAGGAGGGGCTTCGACCTCCAAGGCGAATGGCAAGAGGGCCTGACGCTGGAAGAGGAAGAAGGGCAAAGGGAAGACGGTTGTGGCCCCTACTCACGCTCCGGGCGTCCCTGTTGCTCCAGTTGGACCGAGCAAAGGGAAAGGGAAGGCCCGTGGTTCTCAGCGGTCCAAGGCAAATGATGTCTGCATACATTGCCAAGGGAAAGGGCATTGGAAGAGGGAGTGCCCACAACTCCTCTCCAACCCAGGTGTGTTTGTGGTTGAAGTTAATATGATTACTAATTCTGCTTCATGGGTATTGGATACCGGGTGTGGTGCTCACATCTGCAATGATTTGCAGGCACTGCAAAGAAGCAGAAGACTAACCAAGGATGAGATGATCCTGAGGCTAGGCGATGGCAAGGCCGTTGCTGCGGAGGCCGTAGGATCACTAGAGTTAGCCATTAGTAGTCATGTTAGGATTGTACTGAACGACTGTTTCTACGTACCTAGCATGATTAAAAATATTGTTTCCATCCCGGTCCTTGATAAGGAGGGATATGAATTTACGATCAATAAAAACGGTTTTTTCATTATCAAAGATGGTATTTCTCATTTGCTTGGTACATTGGTCAACGGTCTGTACATACTTTAACAGTCTAATTGGATTATGACTGCAGAACATAAACGAAAACGTGATGATCATAATAACGCACAGACATGGCATGCGAGGTTAGGTCATATCTCTAAAGATAGGATAAGAAGGTTGGTGGACTCAAAGAGTCTAGAAATAGACGATTTGGACAACCTACCGACCTGCGAATCCTGTCTAAAGGGAAAGATGACCAAGAAACCCTTTGTTGGACAAAGTACGCTAGCCAGTGGTCTGATGGATTTGATCCATGCAGATGTCTGTGGTCCACTAAATACTCAGGCTAGAGGTGGGTACTCGTACTTCATAACCTTTACCGATGATCACTCACGGTATAGTTATGTTTACCTGATGAGGTACAAGTCTGAAGCCTTTGGAAGGTTTAAGGAATACAGACTTGAAGTAGAGAACCAAATCGGTCGAAAGATCAAAGCCCTTCGGTCGGACCGAGGTGGAGAGTATTTGAGTGGTGAGTTTACTGATTATCTAAAAGAGAATGGGATTCTCTCTCAGTGGACCCCTCCTGGAACACCGCAGCTTAATGGTGTGTCTGAAAGGAGGAATCGGACCTTGTTGGATCCATGATGAGTTTTACCGAACTCCCCATTTCCTTCTGGGGATACGCTCTTGAGACGGCGGCCAAAGTTTTGAACTTGGCGCCATCTAAAAAGGTATCCCAGACGCCATATGAGATATGGCATGGCAAGCCTGCCTTCTACAAATACTTGAAAGTGTGGGGTTGCTCCGCATATGTCAAGAGATTAGTGGGAGATAAACTGGACTCGAGGTCTAGTTTATGCAGGTTCATCGGCTATCCAAAAGAAACTGTGGGGTATTATTTCCATGATCCCTCCGATCAAAAGGTTTTTATCTCGCGAAACGCAGTGTTCTTGGAAAAAGGTTTTCCATCGGATAGTCGACGCAAATGAGGTGCTCCTTGAGGAATCAAGTGAGGCACCCCAAGAGGCGGCAGTGACATCTGAGCCAGAAGTTCCCACTGATATTGTTCCAGTCCTCCGTAGGTCGGCCAAAGTATCCCATGCACCTGATAGGTATGGATTTTTGGGCCTGACCGGTCAGTTGCATAATGATCCGAAGACGTACGGAGAAGCGATGTCGGACATCGATTCGGACAAGTGGCTTGAGGCTATGAAATCCGAGATGGACTCGATGGGTACAAACAAGGTTTGGACCCTAGTAGATCCACCCAAAGGGGTTAAACCCGTAGGGTGTAAATGGGTCTACGAACGTAAGCTTGGAGCTGACGGAGAGGTTACAACCTTCAAAGCCAGGCTTGTGGCGAAAGGTTACACTCAACGACCTGGGGTCGATTTTGAGGAAACCTACTCGCCCGTAGCAATGGCCAAGTCCATTCGGATACTGCTTGCCATAGCAGCATGGTATGACTATGACATATGGCAGGTGGACGTGAAAACGGCTTTCCTCAACGGTTTCGTAGAGGAAGAGATCTATATGGATCAGCCGGAAGGTTTCACAACTGTTGGAGAAGAGCAGAAGGTCTGCCGTCTCCAAAGGTCCATCTATGGCCTCAAACAAGCTTCCCGAAGCTGGAACATACGTTTTGATGAAGTCATACGGGGATATGATTTCATCAAGAACGAGTCCGATCCTTGTGTATACAAGAAGATCAGTGGGAACTCAGTTGCGTTTCTGGTGCTTTACGTGGATGACATCTTGCTCATTGGGAATGATGCTAAGATGTTGGGTACCACTAAAGCTTGGTTGTCAACGCAATTCTCCATGAAGGATATGGGCGAGGCATCCTACATCCTTGACATCAAGATCTACAGGGATAGATCTAAAAGGATGTTAGGAATGGCCCAGTCCTCGTACATTGAGAAAGTCTTGAAGAGATTCAAGATGGAGAACTCAAAACGAGGATTCCTTCCTATGAGGCATGGAATTAAGTTATCCAAAAAGCAGTCTCCTAAGACTGATGAGGAGCTTAAAAGGATGTTGGGCATTCCCTATGCTTCAGCCGTAGGCAGCATACAGTATGTTGTTCAATGCACTAGATCTGATGTGGCTTTCGCTTTGAGCGTAACTAGCCGATATCAGTCGTGTGCCGAGGAGGCACACTAGAGTGCAGTCAAGACTATCCTGAAGTACCTGAAAAGGACTAAGGACATGTTCTTGATCTACGGCGGTGGAGAGTTGATACTGGAAGGCTATAGCGACGCTAGCTTCCAGTTGGATGACGATGATGCCAAGTCTCAGTTTGGTTTTGTATTTAGACTAAATGGTGGCGTGGTTACTTGGAAGGGTTCCAAGTAGGCTACCACGGCGGACTCCACCATAGAGTTTTGAATACATAGCGGCTTTGGAAGCTGCTAAGGAGTGATTTGGTTGATGAGATACATCCAAGGGTTGGATGTAGTGCCTAGCATTGCTAAGCCTGTAATTATCTTTTATGATAACAACGGGGCGATAGCGCTAGCAAAGGAACCGAGATCTCATTACGATCCAAGCATATTCTTAGACGCTACCATCTACTTAGAGAGATGGATAGCAGGAGTGACGTTCGGTTGGACCGAGTCAGCTCTGCAGAAAACATAGCAGATCCACTTGCTAAGCCCATGTCGCAAGTTGCCCATACTCACCATCTGAATAAGAGGTTTGAGGCCAATGGGTGATTGGCTTTAGGTCAAGTGGGAGATTGTTAGAATAGGTGACCAGAAAACCAATAGGTTCGGCGATTTGTAACCTATCCGACAACTTGATGTAAATGTAATATTATTATGTGATGAATAAGATGAGTATTCGTCACCAATGCTACCTTCTTTGTTGCGCTCATCTTACATTTGTTAAAACGGTGTTTAACTTATATCGCAACAAAGCCCACAGACCATGGATAACAACTCGTGTAGTTGGGCCACGCATTGGATGGTGGTCATGAAACCAACTGATTAAAAGTTGGGTCTGAAACGTTCCAAGTCGAGGACCTCGAGACAGGCATCGAGAGTGCTATTGAGACTTGCGTCAAGAGTCGTGTTCATTGGATGAGTGCTGTGTTTCGTCGGCGACAGGCGTGGGACGCCTACACGATCTTGATGGGTTGGTCGACTGGGGTCGAGCTGACTGGACTGACTCGCGGGGATCATCATATGGAAGCCTTGGAGGCTTGGTCGGTATGATTGGTTTTCCCCGGTTCCGATAGTACGGGAGTAATCCTCAGACTTGAGGAATCATGGCAGTCGCGTGCACAGGACGGCTATATCTTGGATCTGGCGAGAGGTAATCATTCTGTAAGATGATTATCATAAGCCTTGTCCAGTGCCGTCGGAATGTGTAGCGAGGACGGTGGATTCCAAGAAGAGGATCCGTCCCCTGTCAGTATGTGACAGAGGTATCTCCTATGCACTCGGAGACACGTTCATGCTGTTTGAAGCTGTGGCCACAGTGGTTGGTCGAACAGGGAATGGTTTCCTGTGTCGACGCAATGAAGCATACGTGGTCTCGAGTATTAAGCATAGATGCCTAGTCAAGGATGGGAACCGACGCCCAATTCCATACCCTAGACTAAGGCCGGGAGACGGTAGACGGAAGGATCGTACCCGTACGGAATCGGCGCCTAAATGTTCACGCCAATTCACCTAGTCTCTAGTGCCATGAACCGTTGCTAGACGGCCACCCATGGTAACGGGCCCTTGTGGGACACGAGCCCAAGTCTAGCTGAGGGTGAACCTAAAGGGTCACACACAAATCACCGAGGAGGTTGAGAGATTGACTTGGAGTCAATCTCGAAGGATAAAATAAGTAATTGGATTACTTGAGGGAAAGTCCATTGGATGGACCGGCCGATATTGTATCGGGCTTCCATTTAATCGGTAAATTGGATTTTCGATTAAATATGGAAAGTTGAGACGTTGGATCTTTTAATTGGATTAAAAGATCAACAGGAATAATTTAAATGGACATTAAATTGAATTTAATGTTGGGTTCGTCGTAATTAGATTACGATAAAACCCGATCCGTTAAATTATACCCGAGAGGAGAAATAATTCTTATTTTGGAATAGGAAGAAGTTGGACTTCTTCCCTTAATTAAACATGGCCGACATGTTCCCTTGGAGGAAGCAAAATCAGCCATGTTTCATGCTAGGTGGTATGTTGACTTATCTCTTTTGGAAAGAGACAAATCAACTCCAATCAAGCTCTTCCCTTTTGGTATGATTTGATCATACCATAAATTTTGGTAGGCTTGATTGAAGAATTGATGGTGATTGATTGGAATGAATCTAGACATCCTTGGATGAACCTAGACACATTCCAATAATCACATTAATTATGTATATATATTAGAATATACAACACCAAGCATAAGTGATTCATTATTCATCTTTTTCTAGGAAAAAGAGAAGACAAAAATCCTCTCCTCTCTCTCAAACTCTCGGCCTCTCTCCCTCTCTTACACTTGTGTTCTTCACTTGATTTTGAATCAAGAAGAAGAACAAAGTATGTTTAAGAGAGCACTAATTCATAGTGTTCTTCTCTTAAATCGATTCCTTCTTAAGCCTGTTCTTTTCTATCAAGAAGAACGTGTGTTACTTTCGGTGTGGTGTGGATCACCTTTGGAGAATCCATACGTTTGGATTTCGTGAGCATTCCGAAGAAGGAACAACGCAAGTAGCCGGGAGCATACGTTAAATAATCAAAGGTAACGGTTTATTACGCTTTGATTGATTTAATATACATCTATGCCCTATGTGTTTAAATATATGTTTCTAATATTTACACATCCTACATCGAACGCCCGGTTGAGCACCCAAGGGTACACCCCTTGGGATTCGCATATTTAAATTAGATTTAAATTTGTGCACAATTTCTCGCTTTCTCGCTTCCGCTCGCGCTTCCGGGCGGATCCGCTTGTCCTTCAACTGGCTTTTGGGACGGCTTTCGAGGCGAAAGAACTAACCATTGAAATATAGTCGTTAGAGTGACTCATTACTGGAATGGTGTTTGCAACTACAGATTGTTTTCGTATACGGCCCGTACCAATTGGAACGGCCTTTGGAGCAGCTATAGAGTATTACATTCACACTGTCACTGGAACTGAGGCTCTCATATTCTACATGGCCGTTACTTATCCAAAAGAGGCAATCCCAAAAGCTGTTGTAACCTTGCAATGGTCGTGACTTTGTAGCGGTCTTTGTATTGATCTTTTCGTACTACAAATTCGTAACGGCCTTTCGCCAAATTCTGGAATGGTTTAGTTTCATAGTCCGAAGGACCATTATAAAGTAAAATGAGCCATACCAAAGGGTCTTTCAAATTGTAACGGTCGAAGATCTATAACGGATTTTTGAATAACAACTTTGGAACGACCCTTACAACTATTTAGCCGTTATAAATTACGAATTTTATTTCACCAGCTAAATAACGTTAGTGAAGGCAGTCCGTTCCAAATTTGTTACAAAAATCGTTCCTTTTGGAATGGCCACATGGCCGTTCCAAAGCGATCGTTACAAATCCTGTGTTTTTTCTAGTGCAACTTAATAATAAATATATATAGTAATAAATATATTTGTTGTTATTGAGCTTTATCACATATGGTTAATAATAATAGAATTACGCTAATTCTTACTAAAATTATAAAAAATATTACTATGACAATAAAAATTCGTGATACTTAATAAATATAATTAGTAACAATATAATATTATTAACTATTGCTGAATATCCTATTTTAAGCATTACTTCTTGAGAAATGAGACTTTTGCCCACCTCCGTACACATATCAACATGTGAACTAGAAAAGTCACACCTATGTGGATACGTATTCTAGACCAAACTATTATATTATTGAAATCTTAGAGTTTGGCGCGACTATGTAAGATCCCACTACGTTCACACGTGTGGGACATTACAAGAAAATGCGTCAATAACAATATTACACTTGTAGTCTCATAAAATTAAGAAATTCGATACACTTGTAGTCTCATAAAATTAAGAAATTCGATACATTTAATTATAAATTTCTAAAACTGGATAAATTATACACAGTTAGTTATCTACTTTATGAGATTTTTAAAATGATCACAAAATTGAGAAAACTCGATAATTAGTCCTCAAGTTTACGGTATTTATGAGATTGATCAAGTTTCCTCAAGTTTGGTACCATTTTAAAATTTTCGTAAAGCATATATAAGACTAATGTGTTTAGTTTTTCTAATTTTGGGATAATTTTGAAAATCCCGTGAGGCGGAGAACAAAACTGTTGAATCACCTATCTTATGGGACTAAAGCTAGAATTTCATTGAAAAAAATTCACGTCGAACTAATTAATTGCTAATCTATATTATTTAATACAAGAAATTTACTTGTTAATGAATTTAGCAAAAAAATATTTACTTGCTAATGAATATAGCAACGAATTGTTTGAAATATATATTAAATAGTGTAGCTTGGCAATAAGAATTTTACGCGTGTAAGATTCCTCCGAGCCAGCAGCAGCCATAAACTGCGAGTGGCTATTAATTTTCGAGCCTAATGAGTTTGAGATACCTCTAGGGATAGCAATGGGGCGGGTCTGGTACGGGTCCGCCCGGACCTGAGACCCACCCCGGTTAAATTTTTTAGGTCCTATACCCCGCCCTACCCCGCCTCGCCAAGATCAAACCCCGACCCCGCGCTGCCACCCCGGCCCCGTTTCGCCCCACCCCGCCCTGCCCCAACCCGCCATGAATTTATTAATATTTTTTGTGCTCATTTTCATTTCTTAAACACAAGAAATTAAAACATATTTTCATGCATAACATCCCTAAAAATATATTACATTTTTTAATACTAAATATTATTATATTAATTATCAAAATATTAAATATATTATATAATTTTTTTAAATTTTGTTATAAATATAAACTACTAATTAGTTTAGTAGTAATATAATTAATAAAATATACTAAAAAAAATCATATTGAACAATTTAATATTATAGAAAATATCCATTTTCTGGAATAATGCAATTGAAATACATAAAAGTATTTATAGTTGAGATTGGTATATGTTCACAATATGCAATAAATTTGTATAGTTATAAATGTTAGTATTACATTGATGTAACTATCATCTTATATTGTTGAACAACATGGGTTAATCGGACCGTTAAAATTCAGATCAAACCGTTAGATATGATCAAACTTACAGAAAAATACATTTGGTAAAGTTTTAGACTTATTGGGTATACGGATATTGAGATATCGTACTCGGAACAAAAGAGTAATCATTTAAGACGGTGTATCGTTGAATCAGACCATGTGATTTTAAATCATACCGTCCAATATGATCTAATGGACACAAACTTATATATATTAAAATTTGGTATGAATCGGGTGGCTGGATTTTAAGATATCGTAATTGTTAATTAAACTTTTTGATCTTATTATATAATAATATATATCTAAAATGAATTGTATAAGACAAATAATATATTTATCTAAATTATTAATCTTCTTTTCAAATAATATCATTTTACGATTTACAATGAATTATATTATACAAAGAATACATTAAACTAATATATTATTTTTTAATAAATAATATCAATTTAGATTTAAATAACTTAATATAGACTACATAGTTTTCAATTTAAAATTTAAAATAATCATTAAATTTTTTATCAACTAACTTTTTATTTTTTTTATTTCTTATATAGAGTTGGGTACATGCAAAACTTTTTTAGGATTTAAATATAATACTATAATTTCTTATTTATAATATATATTAATAATATATAATAAAAAAGAAGCGGGGTCGGGTCGGGGCGGGTTTAGGACAGGACCCGTATCCCGCTCCGGACCCGACCGGGATAGATTTTTTATGCCCCAAATCCGTCCCGACCTTAAAAAATTGGGTTCCAAACCCGTCTCATACGGTGTGGGTTGAAATTGTCTCTATCATACCTTGGGGGCGGGGGGGGGGGGGGAAATAAAACGAAGAATTGTTGACGTTCTCGATGGAATCAGTTGACTATGGAGTCTTGTTTTGCTATGCAAAGGTTCTTGTCATGATTTTAGTTTGTGTACACATGCAAGTGGATGAATTAAAATTGTCAACTACAACTGTCAATGATTATCGGAAACGATATTTTTTTAAATAAAAAATAAAATTACACAAACACCATTTATTAATATTTTCATATATTATAAAAAAAATCACTAATTTAGATGAATTAAAACACACCACCTGCAGTCACATTTTATATTACGTGAACTCCCTCGTAAAAACCGGAAGACCAGCGAAAAAATTATGGGGATACAACAAAAGATAATATTAATGTCAATTTTAAAATTAATATTATAATAGATATATTTTAAGTTACAATAATTTTAATCTTGTTACAATATAACCACTAATGATAAGAATTGTGCATTACGTTATTGTTGTACAACAGTTAGTAATATATTTATAGCGACAACTTCATGAAAACAGTAAAATATAGTGATAATTATATTTTTTAAGAGTATATTGTCACATATATATGTGTCACTTGCTAGCTAATTGTATACAACAACTTCATGCACATTTTTTTTGTCACTATTTATATCTAGTGACAACATTTATTTAAATATTTTCATTGGATTAAATGCATTTTTGATCTCATAATTTAAGTCGTTTATCATTTTCATCTTTTATTTTCTAGGGCAGCATTTTGGTACTGCACATTTTTAATTTTTGAGATTTCAGACTTTTTTTTTGCTGGAGTTCATCTCAACGGGAAAAAGAATGAACTCCGACCAAGAAAAAGATTGAAATCGCGAAAATTAGAAAGATGTAACACCAAAATGCTGCCTTAATTAAACGTTAAAGTACAAAAATACTGGCAAAAATAAGTCAATAGGAACAGTAATCCCAATTTTAAAAGGTCGCGTTAGATGGCATTTTTCTGACGAGAAGACTTGAACTCTGATAAGAAAATGAGTGAAATCATAAAAACTAAAAAGATATAAAATCAAAATGCAACCCTACAAAATTAAAAGACGAAAATGTCTAAATTACAGGATCAAAAATCTATTTAAGCCTATTATCACTACTAAAATTATGAAAGTCATTGTACGTAGCAACAAAGTAAAAATTATTCTCCCTTAATACATATAAATGACAATTTTAACAACGTCACTTAATTTTTCATGACTAATATTCCCCTTTGTTTGTAGTGAAGGGCATCAATAAAATTTCAAGAAAATAGATATTCTTTTTTCATAATATGCCCAAACTCGAGGACTCCGATGCAATAATTACCTTCGAAATTAAAACTAGTCAATGTACAAGTCTATAAAAGTGGCAGAGTTGCTTGTAGGAAACATACAAACACAAAGGATAGTATCATAGTAGAACTAGTGAATCCTGCTGAGTTCTCCCACCACATATATTTATGGCTATGGAGTCTGAAGAAAAGGGATACACAGAAGATGGAACTGTAGATCTCAAAGGCAACCCCATACTTAGATCCAAGAGGGGTGGATGGACTGCTTGTTCCTTCATTGTTGGTATGTTTTTTCTACTCAAAATTATTTTTATTTAATTTTTATAAGGTTAATTTTTCGTGTTGACGGTGCTATATATATATATATATAATTTTTTCTCGTCAAATTATTATTTTAAAGGCCCTTGGTTTGCTCCCACAACGTTGTTCCTCGTAGCAGCTAATTTTGTAGTAAAATATTACAATGTAGGAATCGTAAATCGCTTAATAATGTTTTGGCTTATCCACATAATCTTGTTCTTTTTGTATATATGTCGTATACTGACGAGTATAATGAAAAATATGTATATACGAACTGCAGGCATGTATTGTACAGAATGTTAGTTGCCTGCTTATACATGTCGTCCTTCAAATACAGTATGGATGCAATGAGTACTATTGTGTTTAGTGATATGTAGTTAGCTTGAATTTAGTGATACAACGAAGTTGGGGATAGAAACTATTCATCTTTTAGGTAGAAAGCTTGACTTTGTTCCTCCACATGTTGAGAAGATATTTTTTTGAGTAAGGTTCTTTTGGTCAATTAATTATGGTTGGTTGAATTGTGGAAAGAAGTTTTATTTCTACTAAGAATGTATTTTGTTAAACGACCATTTGAACTGAAAGCTTAAACTGTTATATAAGAAAATGGTTTGTTATTAATATTTGAACACACCATCTTCACATGCAAAATATATAGGTGAAATTTTTCTTTCATAAATGGTTCACATACAGTGATAATGAGATTCGAACCTCTGATTTTTTATTTGACCTAATTCTAGTATTATATTAGCTAAACGAGCATCTTATTTAAAAGTTTAACCTGTTAAAAAAAATAATTATTTAATATTGATATTTTAATAGGTTTTAAACTATTAAAAAAATAATTATTTAATATTAATATCTTAATATGTTTGGTATCAAATATTTGGCCATTATTCACAAGTTAGCTAGCCCTATGAAAAGCATATATATCAATTTGGACAAGCAAAAAGTTAGCTCTCTTTCCTATCAAAATTAAGATCGAAATACGCAACCGTATAACTTTTTTTTTTTATTTTTTTGTGTCAATGAAATGGGATTTTGACCGTATAACCTAAGTTCATTTAATACCTAGCGAAATTAAAGAAAATTAAATGCTCAAAAAAGTCACAGATCATGATTGCTTAGACCCATAAACTCTTCTAAGAAAATTACGAACTTGATGTCGACAAAACCTACAAACATAAATATTAAATTTAAGAAAAAGAAAAAGAAAAAAGAAAGGTATATGCACATGCAGATCTGTACGTCTGTGCTATCAATTAAATGAGCGAGACTCACATTAATCACCATTGGTTGACAATATACGTGCATGGTAAGATACCCTCATCAAGTACACTTATTCTTACCCATCTCTTAAAGTTAACTTTCTACCAATAATTCTTCGTTCATGCATTTAAGCTTAGGATTAATTACATTTATACCCCTTTACCTATAATTTATTTACACAAATCATTCATGTCTTTGTATAATTATAGGAATCAACCTTGATAGCCAAAAAATATGGTTAGTTTGTGTAATAATGTCGATACTTTTGAGTGGTGTAAGTGTAATTTTCTAAAAAAATAGGGATGATTGTGTAAATGATACTTACATTCTAGTGGGTGTATGTGTAATTATTCAAAAGGCAAGGGTGATTTGTGTAAAAGACCATAGGTTAGGGGGTGTAAATATAATTATCTCTTTAGTTTATCAATTTTGATTAATTATGCATATTATCTTCATTTTGTTTTCAAACGTAACCAAAAAGTTAAATTATGTACGCACACGAGTATTAATCACTAACATGTACAGTTCTTGCATAATACATACTACATAGGGATAAATACATTTACACACTTTGACATATGGTCTGTTTATACAAATTATTCTTATTTTTTAAAAAATTATTTTTATATATCCCAAAAACATTAATATTATTACACAAACTATCCTTAATTTTGGCCGTCAGTGTTAGTGTAATTATACCTACTATATATTATTCTTCATCTACCCGTTTCCCACGATTAATACGTAGAAAAGGCCCTCCCCCGCTCCCCAACAAACTTCTTGCAATAATTACTACACAACTCACATCCAACTCCACTAACATTCATGAATAAGTTGTTGCATCAAAGGTTGTTGGAGAATTAAATGAGACAATTTATGGGATTACAGTGTACGAAGTATTCGAGCGAATGGCGTATTATGGGATATCTTCGAATCTCTTCATTTACTTGACCAAGAAACTGCAGCAGGGGACTGTGAAGTCGGCCAATAATGTCACCAACTGGGTCGGAACCATCTGGATGACGCCTGTCCTGGGCGCCTACATTGCTGACGCTGTCCTCGGCCGCTACTGGACTTTCCTCATTGCTTCTGCAATCTATCTCTCGGTACCTTCACTCTTCTAAGATTAAATGTATTTCTGATCTCGTAATTTAGGTTATTTGACATTTTTGTTATTTAACTTTCTAGGATCATACTTTGGTCCTGCATCTTTTTAATTTTCACAATTTCTGTCAACAACAGGCGAGGGGTGATCCAGCGGAAAAAAAGATTGAGATCGTGAAAATTAAAAAGATGTTGAACCAAAATGCTACTATAAAAAGTTAAATGACAAAATGCTGGTAAAATAAAGTTAATAGGAACAGTTGCTTCAATTATATATATATATATATATTATCTCCTGTGATATAAAAATTAAGCAAAAATCCCCTATGAAAAAATAATTAGCAAATTACACCCACCCGTGTGATCTTAAAATAAAGCAAATTATCCCCCTATGTTTTCCCTTGATAAGGGGATAATTTGCTTCATTTCTTAAAATATAGGAAGGTAATTTGCTAATTATTTTTTCATATGAGTTTTTTTCTCATTTCTTATATAAGGGGATAAATTACATTTATCCCAATATATATATATGGGCAATTATGGATAGAGATAAAGTATACGTGATGTTATACAATTCACAGTATCATATGCATTATGTTAGACATTTTTTTGTTGGTCGTACGTGCATTCTTACGTTTGGTACAACAAGCGTTACGTGCATCATTATTCCAGTTTTAGCCACATACAATGGAGTGTCTGAAGTATCAAAACTACATATTATATTACGGATAATTACACTCCCCTCCCTTTAGATTGGTGTAATTACACGTAACCTTCTGTGATTTGAAAAATTACACCTAATATCTTTATTTTTATATTCATCCAATAAATAGATCCTTCAATTAATAAAATTAAAAAAAATTGCTGATATCGACAAAAAAATTGAATGAAAATTCATTTTTACCCTTGATTGACATATTGTAGGTCAAATAAATATTTTTTTGATCAAACTATCTTTATACATTTCACACAATTATGCATGTGAGCTTGTGATTATATATAATTAAATTAAAACATAAGAGTAAATAGTGTAATATATTCAATAAATTGCTAATTTTACCATTAAAGTATTATTTATTAAATAATTATGAATTAATAAATAAATTAGGTCGGTAAAAATAAATTTATCTCTTAACATATTTATATACTTTCAAACTATACATATACTATATTATGTAACTAAATATTCTAGTAGACATATATTATGATAACTCAATCATAACAACCATATCACTGTGATAACATAAATATAATTTTTACATCTCTTGTTTAATAATAGCAAAAAATATTGCCTGCAATTTTGTCTTTTTAGTTTTAGGCGTCTGTTCATTTCAATCATTTCTATACATATAGGGCAATTTTGTATTTTTAGTTTTTCAATTTTTCATGTTTTCTTTTAGTTTTATTTTAGCCAGTACAAAAGGAATTGATTACTTTTGTTAGGGCGTCTTGACATCTTCTATAATCAGGGGTACTAGGTATAATTTTTCAAATTATAGGAGATTTACGTGTAATTACATCAAACCTCAAGGGATGAGAGTGTAATTATCCTTTATATTATATTTGGGTATTTAATCTTGGGGAAAATGCTTTTTTGGTCCAGTAAGACTAGGGCATATTTGTTTTGGTACCACAACTTAGATAGGTGGTTGTGTTAGTCCCATAAAATATATTTTTCAGTTTTTTTTTGTTCCAATTTCAATTTTTTTTTTGGTCCCAAAGTGTCATGTCCTATGGGACTAAAAAACCTAAAAAACGTGATATTTTGGGAACAAAAAAAACTGAAAAATGTGTTTATGAGACTAAAACAGCCACCTACCTAAGTTGTGATACCAACACAAATAATGTCATAATCTTACGGGACCAAAAAAGCAGTTTGCCCATTTAATCTTGAACAACTTTGTTTTGAAAAGTACTAGCTGCTGTGGCACGCCGTCTCTGCCTGCATCTAATAAGTATTGTTTTGCACTTTAAATATATTATTATTATTATAAATAAGAGCAGAATATAAACCATTACATCACATTAAAAAAATAAAAGAAAAAAAAACTAAATTATCAATTAGTAAAACTTTGGAAGTTAAATAAGTTGATTATATTATTGGTTGAAGGATATTTTTTACATCACAAAAAATAATACAGCGGTGTAAGAAATCACCATTTGTGAGTATGGAGGGAGTTTTTTTTATATAATAGTATAGATATACTCTTATCTCTTTGGGGGACTCAAAAATATTAAAACTTAAATTTAAAGTCAGCAAGTTGTTGCATGCATTATTTATCAACTTTAAATGCTCAATGATTAATAATTTCAATCCAATCTGCGAAGAATTGTTTATTATATTTACAATAAATTAATGCGACGTAATTGAGTCTAAGTGATCACACGACTAATATATATGACCTGCATTCACAAAATATAATAATTGATCTTTTTATAAACATTCACACACATATTAAATCATGCATATTAATTTGGTTAAATTTGGCTGGTTATTGTTTACTAATGATGCAATTTTGGTCTCAGTCAAGTTGTTCAATTATCAGTTCCCAGTAGACTAAAGCTCAAGTTTTAATTTAATTGGCACAAAATTTTATAGTATATTATTTTAATAAAATAAAAGAAAATTAGATACATATTTACAACTTTACTCTTAAAATTAATTAATACTGAAAATTAGTCCAGTCAGTCGTTATCTTAAAGAAAATAAATTTGATTTTGAAACATAAAATATTATTTAATTAGAGGGTCAAAAAAATAATATTCGATTAATAGAAAGTAATACAATATTTTTGAGCAATTGCTAGTATGTTGTTTGAATTTTAATCTGTAGTTAATAACGTGTGGAACAATTTGGTCACTTGGGGTCCAACATTTTAGAGTTCAATTAAAATTATAAAAAATCTATTCTTAATTAATTAGTTTTAACAATAATATTCTACTCGTAAATATTTAAAACCAATTTATTTTATCAGTAATTTGATCAATTATTCATTTAATCTTCATTCTTTACCATTCAATTAAGGAAATACAATAAAAATTTAAATCATACACACGCATCAAATCTGTTCCAATGACTAATTTTAATAAAATACCTTCTCTAATTATTAAAAAAATACATCTTTATGTTTTTCTTTGTTTGACTTGAAAAAACAGGGAATGTCCCTCCTAACACTCTCAGTATCAGTAGATCCACTAAGGCCAGCTCCATGTTCTGATCTAACGGCTGCCAATTGCAAGAAGGCCACACCACTGCAACTGGCAGTGTTCTTTGGTGCACTCTACACATTGGCACTCGGCACCGGTGGAACGAAGCCGAACATCTCAACGATCGGGGCGGACCAGTTCGATGAGTTCGACCCGAAGGAGAAAGCCCACAAGCTCTCCTTCTTCAACTGGTGGATGTTCAGCATCTTTTTTGGTACGTTATTTGCAAATACGGTGCTCGTCTACATACAGGACAATGTTGGGTGGACCCTAGGTTATGGGCTCCCAACCGTCGGCCTGGCACTATCGATAGCCATATTCTTGGCGGGGACCCCATTTTATAGGCATAAGTTGCCCACGGGGAGCCCGTTTACTAAGATGGCTAAGGTCGTTGTGGCTGCCCTACGAAAATGGAGCGTGCCTGACCCAGTAGACCCTAAAGAGCTGTACGAGCTTGACTTGGAAGAGTATGCTAAGAAAGGAAAGTATCGGATCGATTCTACGCCCACATTGAGGTTTGTGTTCGTATTCGAAATAATAGCTTTGATTTATTTTTTCTTCATGATTTTTGGTGTGAATTTTGTAGTTGCAAAATTAGGTTTTGCGTCCCATCTTTTAGGATCAGTGCACTTTTTCGCCCCATTAGTACATGATTCTCATTAATAGTCCCATAAGTTACACAAAATTTTATTTTTAGTCTTTTCATCAAGTTTGATTAGTATTTTGATGGAAAACACACTAAGTTATTACCCAGAGGCCAAAAAGTTAACGGATACATGCTTAGCACGTGGCATTTTTAATCAAAATAACAATGAAAGTTTACGAAACGACTAAAAGTAAATTTTTTTTATAATTTATTGATCTATTAATAAATATCTCATAATTAATAAAACGAAAAGTAATATTACTCTTAAAATACATGACGAAAAATACAATTTTCCCTCAACATTTTTAGTAACGTGCATTATGGGGTCTACAATGGATGTCACGTAGTGTCATATTGTCAATGTTTAAGCGTGAGATGAAGAACAAAATGTTGGAAAATGAGTGATGGTGATGATGGAGTAAAGGGACAAAAGGATTAGGGGAATTGGACCGCATCTCAAGTTTGGGTGGGTACGAGGTAGGTCCATTCATACAGTCACCTATTCCTACAATAATATCATATAAGTTTTCAAATATTGTGTAAAATATTTTAGAATTCATCCGAATACTCTCTCAATTGACCCACAAAATATGCGGACAATTGATCCTATCTCACCTAAAAACCTCTTTCTTGATCTCATTGGTCAAAGATCCATGTCCACTTACCTCAAAACTTGATCTCATTGATTTTTTGGTGATAATTTCATTTGACTAATTGTCCAGTGACGTGCTACGTCTAATTTCCTCCACCTTCATGTCCATGTCCTTCTGGACTCTAAGCTCAACTTGCCATATTATCAAAATGGTTTGAATTTTCTATTTTTATTTATTATACTTTTTATTTGGTTTGATATGTACATATTATGTATGCATTTTTCTTAAATAAAATAACATTACAATAAAATTTATTATTGGCTATATTTTTAATAGCTATGGGTTACAAATTGTTGTAATTATTAACTATGATTAAATAAAATTGATACAAAAACTTATTAACCATGATTCTCAAGAATGTTAGTAGAACCATGGGCTTGCAATCACCACGGCCAACAAATGTCGACGTGAGTAACTTTTTATTACGATTATTTATTTTTAACTATGAAAATGACGTAATTTTTATACAGTTTGCTTCTATACACCAAATGAAGGAAAAATTTCGTTTTGGTCCCATATGTTAGGGCCTTTTTTTAGTTTAGCTCATTTTGTTACGATTTTCTCACATTGCATCCCATAAGTTAGAAAAAATTTCTCAATTTTAATTCTCACGTGCATTTGTGGTCAAGTTTTTCACTGACTCCTTAGGAAAAAACAATTTAACACATGGGATAAAAAATGCAATTTTCCCATCAAATGGAATAAAAGATACGACCCAATCAGATATTCAAACTCCTTAGAGAAAAGATTGAAGTCTGATTTCTGCATTATTTTGCTGCATTTAGACTGCTTTAATTCTTGTGAACTTGACATTTCCCGTGCACAAATTCATGCAGGTTCCTCAACAAAGCCTGCCTGAAAACAGGTTCCACCAGCCCCTGGATGCTGTGCTCGGTCACACAAGTCGAAGAAACCAAGCAAATGCTGAGAATGATCCCGATTCTAATAGCCACCTTCGTCCCGAGCACGATGATAGCTCAAATCGGCACCCTTTTCGTCAAGCAAGGCACGACCCTCAACCGAAACGTCGGCAACTTCAAGATCCCTCCGGCCAGCCTAGCCGGATTCGTCACCATATCCATGCTGATATCCGTTGTGCTATACGACCGTTTCTTCATGAAAATTTTGAGAAGATGGACAAAAAACCCTAGAGGCATCAGCCTCCTCCAGAGGATGGGAATTGGGCTGTTTTTTCACATAGTGATCATGGTCGTCGCCTCGTTGACGGAACGACACAGGCTCAACGTCGCCAGGGCCAACGGTCTGGTCGAGAATGGGAATCAGGTTCCATTGTCCATCTTCATTTTGCTGCCTCAGTTCGTACTAATGGGGACTGCTGATGCGTTCTTGGAGGTTGCCAAGATTGAGTTCTTCTACGATCAGGCGCCCGAGAGCATGAAAAGCTTGGGGACGTCGTATTCGATGGTTAGCCTTGGAGCTGGGAATTTCATCAGCACCTTCCTGCTGTCGACCGTGTCGAAAATCACAAGGGGGGAGGGGCACGAGGGGTGGATTCGGAACAACTTGAACGCGTCCCATTTGGACTATTACTATGCGTTCTTGGCGATTTTGAACTTTTTGAACTTTCTCTTGTTCCTGCTTGTGGTCAGGGCTTATGTGTATAAGGCAGAAGTTTCGGACTCGATGAGAACACTTAGAGAGGAACTGGTGGCCTCAAGGCAAAAGCTGACTAATGAAGAAGCAGCAACGAACTAGCAGTGATATTACATTGAGACAAAAGGGATATGCCAAAGGCCCAAAGAAACGTATTGTTATAGTGAAGTATAGGCGTTAGACAATGGCATTGATATGAAGGGAAGGAAAACAGTGAAGTATACTTCTTTTTCAACAGTTTAAGGAGGTGCTTGCAATAGAGGATTATATGCATTTTTAGTTTACTAACTTCGGTCATTTGACGTTTTTATTTTTTAACTTTTCACGATAACAATTTAGTCCTTCATCTATCTAATCTCGGCAATTTCATTCATCTTGTTAGCTGATAAGGGTGAACCCAACAAAATTAAGGACTGAAATCACAAAAATTTAGAAAATGCAAGATCAAAATGTTACCCAAAAAGTTAAAGGACAAAATACAATAATGAGTCAATAGAAACTGTAGCCCCAATTTTAAAAGGTCATATGAGATGCACATGCATTTTTCTTAGGAGAAGGGTGGATTTCGATCCAAAAAGGACTAAAATTTCGAAAATAAAAAATATGCGGGACTAAAATACTATTATAGAAAGTTAAAGACGAAATGTCAAATGGCTTAAATTTTGCGATAAAAAATGCATTTAACTGTTGCAATAGCTTTTACTTTTGGTGGGAAAAAATTATAAAATATTGATAAGTTTAGTTGTAGGGAAAATTGAATGTGTTTAAACATAACGGTGAGAAGTGAAAAAACACTACAAAAAAGCAGGGCAATGGACATTTTCCAATGGATTGGTCCGTTGCAAATTCGCAACGATTTTTGCTACGATTTTGCAACGGATTCTGATTTTTTTTCTTAATTTTCGTTGCAACTTCTGTTGCAAATTAACAATGATATTTTGCAACGGATAGTCCGTTGCAATATTCCGTTGCAAAATTCAGTCAACTTTAAGATGTCCCACATTCAACATAAGTCGTTGCAAAAGTTGTGGAAAAATATTGCAACGACAAATTCTGTTGCAAACTTTCAACGGTTTTTGCAACGGAAATCTTTTGTTGCATACTTTGCAACGAAGATTCTAGTTAAATCCATTGCAAAAACTTTACAACAGACTTTGCAATGAAAACGTGTCGTTGCAAAGTGAATATTGTGATTTGCAATAGATTTAGCGACGGATAATTTTTCGATGCAAAATTTGCTGACAATTTTGCAACAATATTACAACGACCTATGAAGTCATTGCAATCCGTACATACAGCTGTAGGCATAATTATTGAGCCGTTAGATTTGCAACGGCTTTTGCAACGGATCCATTGGTTGCAATATGTTTGTGACAGTTTTAATCCACTATTTTAAAATTCTTTATGTTTTGCAACGAATTTTGCAATGAAAATATCATTCCGTTGTAAAGTCCGTTGCAAAATCGTTGCAAAAAGCGTAATATAAGAAAACTTTCATTCTAGTTCACACTTATTTTTATAATCATCCAACAACTTCTTCCTCTTCTCTCCTTCCATCCACACAATCGATTTTTTAATCAATCTTTACAGTAGACCGTTAATGATCATGTTAGTGCAACGAGTCACACATTTGGATGGAGAGAAAATTCGTTCTCCATGTTGTGTATGCAAAAATCGTAAGTGCAAATCCACGAAGGAGGTGACATGCGACCTCTATAAGAAAGGTTTCAAGAAAAATCACTACAATTGAATATCTCATAGTGAGCCTATATAGATGGATTGTGAGCATCCAATGTCAGCTGACAACTCTGCAGATCAAATGACAAATTGGAATAACTATAAATAAATGAATTCGGATCACAGGATGGTGTTTGATGCAGCCTAGTCCTGTATCTCGTCCACAGGGGGATGTATTCAATTATTCGACATATCATAGCGATCAATCATATGCAAATGAGGCTGGTCCGAGTTCTAATTATGGAGCACTGTCTGAAAAGTTTTTTGATGTCGTGCGTGCTGCAGATCAACCATTATATGTTGGGAACGAAACTCACTCTCAATTATCCGCGGTAGCAAGGTTAGTAAACATCAAATCTGAACATAATATATCACAGAGTTGTCATGATCAGTATTTACAAGTAATAGGGGAGATGTTGCCACGAGATCACACGTTACCCAATGGTTATTATAGTATGGAAAGGTTGATAAGAGAATTGGGTTTACCTGTTCAGAAAATTGACGCATGTAAGACTGGTTGTATGTTATTCTGGAAAGAAGACAAACATTTGGAATTATGCAAGTTTTGTGAGCAATCTAGGTATAAACCTGCCAGGGGCCGAAATCCTCGTCGTATAAACGAAATGTTTGTCTTTTTTAAAGTTTTGTGAGCAAGCTAGGTATAAATGAAAGATGATGAACATGGAGAAGAAAATTTTAAAAAATACGAAACGACTGATGATAAAGAAGCACTTACACAAAATAATGATGATGATGATTATTAATTGAATATTATGTATTTTGATGATTTTTGTCATGATGTTTTATCTCATTTACTAATTGAAGAGAATATTATACAAATCATTTATCTCATATCATTTGAAAAATATTTATTAATTATAAATATTTTATCTCATTTATTAATTAAAAATATATCTTAAATCATTTATCCCATTTAATTTTAAAAATAATTATTACTTTAAAATTATTTTATCTCATTTACTGGAATAGTATATCTTAAATCATTTATATCATTTAATTTTAAAAATAATTATTAATTTTAAAAATATTTCAACTTTTTTACTATAACTTTCCCTCCCCATTTTTACATAACTCTAAATCCCCCCCCCCCCCTTTCCCTCCCTCTTTTCCCCTCTCCCCCTTCCCCCTTCTCACTTAGACATTTTCAGCCACAACACATTCCCCCCCTCCTCATTTTCTCTCCTCTTTTCTTGCCCCCCCCCCCTTCACCTGTCGCCGCGAGGTTCTCCCTTCCTCCTTTCCTCTCATCTTCTCTTTCTCCCCTTTTATTTCTTCTATTTTTTTTTTCAGTTTTTGCCTCCTTTTTTAAGATTTGCCGTCCGCCGCCGCCCGCCGTCTGCTGCCGCGAGGTTCTCCCCTCCTCCTTTCCTCTCCTCTTCTCTTTCTCCTCTTTTATTTCTTCTATTTTTTTTTTTTCAATTTTCACCTCCTTTTTTGAGATTTGCCGTCCCCCGCCGCTGGCGCCCGCCGCCGCGAGGTTCTCCCTCCTCCTTTCCTCTCCTATTCTCTTTCTCTCCTTTTATTTCTTCTAATTTTTTTTTTTCAGTTTTTTGCTCCTTTTTTTCAGATTTGCTGTCCGCCGCCGCCCGCAGTCTGCCGCCGTGAGGTTCTCCCCTCCTCCTTTCCTCTCCTCTTCTCTTTCTCCTCTTTTCTTTTTTCTATGTTTTTTCAGTTTTGTTTCCTTTTTTCTAGCATCATTGTTTCGTCATGATATAAGATCATCGAGGCATGGTGAATACCCCTATTTTTATGGTTTTATTGGAGATGTGATTGAACAATCAAAATTCACAAGCATTTTCTCCTGGAAAGGAACTGCCCAACCTAATTTAGTAGTTTCTGTTGGAATGGAACCCCTTTAATTGGCAGTCATTTAAGGGGCTGGAGTCATTTTTATTCCTTTGAGCAGCATCGAGTAGAGTTGTGAAATTCCTCCTTTGAATTGTTTGTATGTGGAGAGAGATGTGAATAGCTGTTATGGTTCTTGTTGCTTGCTGAGGTTTCGGCCAATTATGTTCAGGAGTGTTCAATAAGTCATGTTTCAATTTTGTTATTAAATGCATATTGAGTATGTTATATTGAATATGTGTGTGTTGGCATAAAATGTATATTAAGTTGTGATTAATATAAAATTGTGTATGGCAATGTAATATATTGAGTATTTGGTTGATATATTGAGAATGTGGTTGGTATATTGAGGTGGATGAGAATGATAATTGTATTGATGAAGTTGGATGAGTGTTGTAATGATTGTAGATTAGGATTTATATTAACATAAACTCATCTAAACTAATGTACCTAAGTTATATCACAAGTTAAAAATTCAACTAAACTAATTTAACTTAGTTAACTCACAACTAATGTAATTTTGTTAACTTTCAACTTAAAATCTTTAACTAAACTAATTTAACTTAGTTAATTTTCAACTTAAAATATTTAACTAATGTAACTTAGTTAACTTTCAAGTTAAAATATTCAATTAAATATTATATTATATTTATTTTTATAATGATTTATTTGATACGCTGTAGGGATTCGAAAGTTCAAGAGGTCATCAAGGATATTATTACTGGCTATTATTTAGGGCCATGGCCTTGTTCCAAAAAGGGCCCCGAAGAGACTAAGGAGTTTTGATTTCAAAAATTTAATGTAAGATTTAAATGTTTAACTCTTAGTTTATGTGAATATTAATTACTTTTTATGTTGTTATCATATTTTGTATTATATTTTGTAGAAATGTTACACGTGGTATCCAAGGCTTCAAACCCAAATCTACAAGAGTTATAATTTTGAGGGCCGGGAAATGGATTAGAGAGGCAATGTCGTGATGTAGGAAGACGAAAAAGACAGCTGGTTGAATTCAATACTTTAAAATTGAATACTTTTATTTTGTGGATTGGAATGTTGAATTATCTTTATTATAAGTATTTTGCTTTAAATATATTGTCATATTTGAATTTTCTTGTTAGAGTTAAATTAAATATATTTTTATTATTGAATATAAATTATGAAATTGTCGTTGCAATAGTCATTGTAAACGAAAATAATTTTGCAATAGATTATCGTTGTAATTATCGTGGTAAAATTTACAACGGTTGTCGTTGCAATTGTTGTTGTAAACGTAAATTATTTTGGAAAAAAAATTATTGCAATATTGCAACGACTTTCATTGCAAATGTCGTTGCAAATAAAATGGTTTTGCAATGGATTGTAGCTAAATATTTCGTTGCAAAATTTGCAATGGAATGACGTTGCAAATATTCCGTTGCAATATTGCAACGACTTTTCGTTGCAAATGTAGTTGCAAATAAAACTCGATTTTGCAACGAATTGCCATCAACTTTGCCATGAATATACCATTGCAAAGTCGTTGCAAAATATAAACCGTCAACTTTTTAAATAACGAATTTTGCAACGGATAAAAAACCGTAGCAATATTTTGCAACGAACAAAAAATCCCCTATAGCAACGGAAAATTTTTCGTTGCAAAATTCCATTGCAAATCTGTTTTGCAACGAATTTTTCATTAAATCCGTTGCTATAGGTCTGTTTTTTTTGTAGTGAAAGTTGAAGTTGAAATGTTTGGATGAAAAGCTTAATATGTATAATAATTCTACGTGGCAATAATTTAATAATATGGAAATAGGTAAATAATTATAAAACTTCGGGTGAAATGCAAAAAACCCCTCTTGTTTTCGTGAGGAAGCAAAAAAAGCTCTTGATAAGAAAACAAACTGACACTACTTTTTGTTCTTTAAAATACTGCACTCTTGTCCCTGTTTGTTATAAATGACACTAACACCGTTAACTTTTTTAGTGATTGGACAGTATTTCCTTACTTCTCATAACCGTTTGATATGTGTTAGATGAATTGCAATCGTTGGATGTGATCAACATTTACAGCCATTAAATTTCAATTTTTAAGAATCAAGGAGCCAAATTTTGATCTTTTTAACTTTAAATATTATATTTAAATAATATAGAATAAATAAATAATGAATAATAACAACAGTTGGATCATAAATTCCCTAAGATCAAAGGTCCACATTAAAATATTTTGAACTTATATTTTTATACTATATAAATATATATATATAAATAAATAATATATGTTTATAAAATTATACATTAAATAAATAATAGTATATACATACACTACAAAAAAAATACAGGAATTGGAACGGATAGAGTCGACCGTTCCAAATAAGAACGATAAGTGGAACTGTTGTGTAACGAAAAATCATTGATGACGTCACTTTCGAGTTAATTGTAGTACAAACGAATAGGAACGGCCCGACCGTTCCTATTTATGTGCCAACATATGTGTGCCAATATGTAAACCTATTAATATTCCTAAGAAGGACCGGATATATTTTGGTATTCCATTTGGAACACATGTGTGAAAGTTGGAACAGCTACTCGACCGGGAACACGGACCGTTCCTATATGTGGTCCAAACCCCGGGTCTATTTGGACCGGTTATTTGACCGTTCCAATTTGTAGTGCTAAATGAGACCCTTTTACGCCATGAGCAAAAATGTAATGCAATGACCGTTCCAAATTGTGGGTATATAGGAAATACAGTGTTGTTACAAGTACCGTTCCTAATTGTGCTCCAATTAGGAACGGTCATATTGTGTGTGACTAATACCATTCCTAACATGCCATAACGACTATATTACAACGATAAGATTATCGTTTCTATTACCGTTTCTAAAGCTGGAACAACGGCTATATTTCAACGGCTAGTTGTGTGTTCCAAATAATATTCCAATGCCCGTTCCAATATCTTTCTATATATATGTCCCCTTTCTTTCTCATTGTTCTTATAATTACTCTCCAACTCATTTTGTTGTAACTCCCCCTATTGATTCTTTATACAGAAAATCTACCATATCAATTACTTGCTCGAATTTTTCATTGATATTGATAGGTGTTCTGCTCAGGTAAGAAGTTGAAATTCTGTAATTGTTAGTTATATATATACATATAATATTCTCGTCATTTAATTACGTATTGTAGTGAATTACGTAGGACCAATCATGTTAAGACAGTTGAGGAAATGGATGTATGATCGAGATATCCTGGGTGTGACGCCAAAGTTTAAGGACAGTGTTACAATATTTTTAGAATGTGCCCAGTCTCAGCGTGCATATATGGACGGGGAGAAGATTAAGTGTCCTTGCCGGATGTGCAAAAGCGAACGGTTCAAAACACCAGACGAGGTAAATTTTGATTTGTGTATGAAAGTGTTTATGCTAGAGTATTATAATTGGACTTCACATGGTGAGGAAAGGGAGGAGGAATACTTTGAAGCATTGACAGCGCCCCCTGTGCAGTAGCAGTAAATGCCACCTGTTCAGGAGGAGGGTAGTTCACATTGGGGTGATACGGCTCAAATAGATTGGACGTAGAGGATGGTATTTGATGCCGCCGGGCCGTCTTTCTGGTCTTCATACAACCAGGAGGGCCCGACTGACGATGGTACTCGGTATTGTCCATCTGATTGGGTCCTAGTTCATATTACGATTTGGTGCCCTATGATTATGTGTCTGGCTTGTCAGACCATTTTTTTTATGTAGTTCATGCTACGGACCAATCGTTGTGGAACGGCTACACCACCTCTCAGTTGGCGTCAATTGCCTCTTTGGTGAATATCAAGGCCGAAGGGGGTTTCTCCGAGCATACATATGATCGGTTGTGCCAGTGGGTTGATACTGTAATGCCCCGTGATCACACTTTCCCCGCCGATTATTACAATACGAAGCAATTCATAAGAGAATTGGGTTTACCAGTTCAGACGATTGATGCTTGCAAAAACGGTTGCATGTTGTACTGGAAGGATGATATTGATTTGGAATATTGCAAGTACTGTGGAGACGCTAGGTACAAGCCCACCAGGGTCAGAAATTCTAAACGCAAGAAGTCCCCATATGCCATTCTTACGTATCTACCGCTTACCCCTCGACTGCAGAGGTTGTACGCGTCGGAGGCCACTGCAGAGCATATGACTTGGCATGTGAGCCATCAAACGAAGGAAGGATCCATGTGTCATCCGTCCGATGCAGAGGCTTGGAAGCATTTTGACCGAACGTATCCTGATTTTGCAGCTGAGCCTCGTAATGTTAGACTTGGGTTGTGCACGGATGGGTTTGCACCGCACGGCCAGTATGGTAAAACTTACTCATGTTGGCCCGTGATACTTACACCGTACAATCTCCCACCGGGAATGTGCATGAAGTCTGAGTATATGTTTCTAATGATGGTCATCCCTGGCTCATCAAATTCCAAAGGTCTTATCGATGTCTACTTGGAGCTAGTCGTTCGTGTCAACAAACAATTCGAAATACATCGACTTTTTTAGAACAGGTCCGAGTCAAATAGCAATGATTCGAAGCACTTCTTTTTACACTATTTCGGAAACCCAAGGACTCAATCGTATGGATATGTACAATACAGGAGAAACTTACCTAGCAGGAAAGGGAGGGAAACGGATACTCAATTTAAAGTGCAATAGGTTTGCTGTTGTGTGTACAAAACTTACCTTCAAGCTTGAAACTTCTTGCTCATCCATCCGGGCTTTCAACATAGGATTTTCGGCATATGACCGGTTTTGAACCTTTGTTTATGATGACCGAGACAAGGATAAAAAACAGGAAGAGAGAGAAAGATGGTAACTATCTTAAATAAATGAGAGAACTCTAACTTCAAAGTTCTTGACGGCAAGGTAACGGTAGTAGTCTTTCAATCTGTTTTCCCTGCCTTGATCGAGAAGTTGCAGAATTTATGGCATGTGGGTGTACGTACGCACGATACTGCGATAAACCAACCATTCATGATGCATTTCGCATTGATGTGGACAGTGAACAACCTTCCTGCTTATAGGATGGTGTCTGGATGGAGTACCGTCGTGTTATGGGGTGTCCAGTTTGTATGGAGGACACATGGGCATTCTATTTACAACATGGTCAAAAGGCTTGCTATTTCGACTGCCGCAGGCAGTTCCTACCACCGGATCATCCTTATCGTAGGAACAAGAAAGCTTTCACTAAAAATCGAGTGCAGAGGAAGGTTGCACGTCCGAGGCTGATTAGAGAACAGATCTGAACCTGTGTCATTGCGTTTAGTGGCAGTCGAACAACCGTTGAGTGAACCAGAAGGCTACGGTGTCGACCATAAGTGGTGAGAAAAGCATTTTCTGGGAGCTTGAATACTGGGGAGCGCATCTGATACAACACAATCTTGATGTCATGCATATTGAAAAGAATGTGTTCGATAATATATTCAATATTGTGATGGACATCAAGGGGAAAACGAAGGACAATCTGAATGCAAGAAAGGATCTCAAGATCACATGTAATCGGCCGGAGCTTGAGGTGGACGAAAGGAGACCGAACGTGATGCCCAAAGAGGTATATACACTGACAAAGGAGCAAAAGAAAAAGATATATGGGTGGATTCGTTGTATTAGGTTTCCTGATGGGTATGCCTCTAACTTGGCCAGTTGCATCGACATGAAGGAGTTAAGGATGAACGGCATGAAGAGCTATGATTGTCATGTATTCATGCAGAAGTTGATTCCTGTTGCCTTCTGTGAAATGCTTCCAGAGCACGTGTGGGGGGCCTTGACGGAAGTGAGCCTTCTATTCCAAATCCTATGCTCAACAACACTAGATGTGGCCAAAGTAAAAGAATTGGAAGATAGTGTAGCCGTCATCCTGTGCAACCTCGAGAAAATATTTCCTCCTTCTTTTTTCGAATGGAGCATCTAATTGTTCACCTTCCATATGAGGTGTGCGTTGGGGGGCCCGTGCAATACAGGTGGATGTACCCATTTGAGAGGTAATTAATTAACTACTGTTAAATATATTATTTTTAAATAGCAATTAATTTGCATTTGAATAAATACTCGTATGGATATATTCCGACACGATTTGAAGAAAAAGGTGAAAAACAAAGCACACGTCGAGGCGTCAATTGTAGAGGCTTATATTGTCGAAGAAATCGGGCTTTTCTCCTCTCACTACTTCGAACCGCATATTCTCTGCAAGCGAAACAGACCCGATCGGAACGATGATCTCACGAGCAACGACGATCGAATAGTACGATCCATTTTCAATTACCCGGGCCGAGCAAGTGGAGCCTCAAAGAAGAGATGGCTGAGCGATGAGGAACTTCATGTTATCTAGACATACGTCTTGTGTAATTGTGAAGTAGTTGCACCGTACTACGAGTAAGTGTCTTATACAAAGTAATTATCTGAAGCCTGCATTTCAATTTCAATTACATGTATATTTATAACTATCAGTTTTACTGTAACAGGTCATTCTTGAATGAACTGTTCGAGCAACACAATTTGGAGGACCCGATAATTGATCAACTAGTGGTAACACAATTCAAGGATTGGTTCAAGCGTCGTGTAAGTGTCATCGATTCCTTGTAAATGCGATCTGCTCATTAATTTGTAATCAATTATTTCAATTGCTATATGATGAATTGCAGGTGAAACCCGAATTGAATCACACAAACGACGAATTATTGAAGTTGCATTATTGGGGCCCTAGAGAAGAAGTGACGACATACCCGTCTTACTTCGTCAATGGCTTCAATTTCCACACTGAACGTCACAATGTCGGGAAGTCAACAATGAATTGTGGTGTTTGTGTGAAAAGCTCATCATATACAGACACGGATTCTGACTTCTACGGAAGTTTGGAAGAGATAATTAAGCTAGATTACCCACAAATTCTAAACATGTACATTGTACTATTTTATTGTCGTTGGGTCGATCCGGTCAGAGGCATGAAGATACACCCTCGTTATCACATTATTGATGTCAACTTCAAAAAGCTCTACCAAAAGAATAAATCATTCATACTTGCTCAACAAGCAGTACAAGTCTACTACGCGGATTACCCGAGCATGAAGAGAGACAAAGTTGACTGGAAAGTTGTTTGCAAGATCAAGGCTCGAAGAGTAATCGATGACTCGCAATGGACCGAGGTCGCCTATCAGATGGATGAAGTCATACCTAATCCAGATGTTGTAATAGATAACCAAACATCTGAATTGCATGACCCAACAGGAATACAATTGGTCGTTGATCATGGAGCAGGGACATCGCGCTCGCCAGACAGTGAATCCGAAGATGAAGATAGCTTTGATGAGGTTGAGTCCGATGAAGAGACTTATTGAATTTTCTGAAATTTTTCTGTAATTTTTTTATTAACCTTATTGTAAAAATTGTATTAGATATATGTATTTTTATTATTTTAAGAAATCAGAATAAATTTTAAAAATTGGAATGGATATTATATACTACGTCCGTTCCTATTTCAGGTACAACTTTTTGAATAGGCGCCAAACAAAAAAAATTTGGGAAATTTGAATTAGAAATGGTCCGAATCTCTTAGGACCGTTCCTATTTCAGGTACGATTTTTCAAATATGGCGGCTACTTAAAAAGATTGAGGGAAATTTGAATTAGGAACGGTTAGTGAAAACCTAAGACTGTTCCTAATTCAGGTACAATTTTTCAAATGGTGCCTACTAAAAAAATGGCTCCAAATTCGAATTAGGAACGGTCATACCAATTGGTAGACCGTTCCAACTAGTGGTCCAATATTTTGTTTTGGCGCTCAATAAAAATTTGGTGCGAAAATTAACTTTTGGAGCGGTCCATTTATAGACGACCGTTCCTAGAGAAAATAGGAACGGTAAATATGTGCATGTCTAAAAATGACATCATTTTTTTCTTTAGGAACGGCTGTTGGAACACTTGCTCTATTAGGTGACCGTTCCTATTAGTACAAATCCAAACAATCATGTTGATATCTCAACATACATGAGCCGGATCGACACCATTTTTAAATACATACAAGATTATGAATATTAATTGATAACCAACGGATGATCTTCAATCAGCAACCCGGATTTAAGGATGCATATATTTTTGTTACGTTGAATACTAACCGGATACGATATCTCGAGAACCGCACACAGAAATTTTTCAAAACTACATTCAATTGTATTTTTTTGTGTGTTATATCATATCTAACGGTCTGATTAGAATTTCGACGGTCTGATTATGTCGTGCAGTACAACAATTTAGGATGCTAGTTTCATCTGTGAAATACTAACAAACATAAATTTACAAATATATTTCATACTGTGAACGTGTGTCTATTTTTTTGAAAATTACTTTATATTTTCAAATTATTTAAGTATCCATTTGCATACCTTTATTCAATCATATGAGTGTTTGGAATGTATTTTTCTTAATTTATAGTTATTATTTTAGAAGATAAAAAAAATATTGGAATACATATAGGAACGGTTCCACATGAAAGTAGGAACGATTACTATGTGGGTGTCAGAAAACGACACCGTTTTTTTCATTAGGAACGGCATTGGGAACAATTTTCCTATTAAGTAACCGTTCCTATTAGTGCAATTGCTAACACTAAGTATTTGGAATTTATATAGGAACGGTAACCTGTAATTTAAAAACGACCTTTAATGGGAATGGCAATGGAAACGGTAATATAATTAACTGACCGTTCCTATTTAGGTCAACATGAGTACAAGATATTAAAACGACATCGTATTAAAGAAAAAATGACGTCGTATTCTTTATTTGGACCAGTTATAGGAACTGTCGTGTAAAATGATGACCGTTCCAACCAATTTATATAAATTGGCCTCTTGGCTGGTTTTTTCTCACTTTGCAAAATCACTCTCTCTCTCTCTCTCTCTCTCTCTCTCTCTCTCTCTCCCTCTCTCTCTCTCTCTCTCTCCGCCCCTCTCTCTCTCTCTTCACACCACCGTCCGCCGCCTCCATCCACAGTCGTCGGCAGCCGCATCCAGCCTCACTGCGTACGAGGAGATCCCCCGTCCGCCTCCCGCCGCCAGTTCTTTAACCGTCTCCCGTCGCCGCCTGCTCGTGTTACTGCCCTCAGCCGCCGCCGCCGCCTGCTCCTGTTACCGCCTCCCGCTGCCGCCTGCACCACTAACAAGTAAGGTTTTATAAACCCTATTTTTATTCTTTTTTCTGTTTTGCATTTTCTGAAAAATGCATAATTTTTTTGTTGTTTTGCATTTTCTGTAATTTGTTTGATTTCTGTAATTTATTACATTTTTTGCCATTTTCTTTAAATTTATGTATTTATGTGATTGTAAATTTTTGTAAATTCACATACAAGTTTATGTGATTGTAATGTAATTTATTTAATGTAGTTTACGTAATTTTTGTAATTGTGTAATTTATGTAATGTAGTTTATGTGATTGCAATGTGATTGTAATGTAATTTATGTAATTTTTGTAATTGTGTAATTTTTGTGTTTGTAATATAGTTTATATTTTTTGTTGTAATTGTAGGTAATTTGTGTAATTTTTCTTTTTTAAGAATCTGAAAATCTGAAAATGTAATTTTCTGTAATAACTCCGATAATTTCTGGTAATTTTGTGGTTAATTTTGTGATTTTTATGCAATTTCTGTAAATTTTCTGGAATATAGGATATTATTTTCTAATATTATTAAAAATTTCAAAAAAATTATGTTATCAAAATCTGGAAATTAAAAATCTGAAAATTCAGAAATTTTCTGTAAATTTTATGTCATTTTCTACCAATTTTAAATAATTCCAAAATTTTAATGTCAATTTCTGAAATATGAAAATTCAGAAAATTTCAGAAAATTAGAAAATTTTCGAAAATTTTAAAATTTTTTGTGATTTTTCTGATAATTTTCTGAATTTTTTAAAATTTTTTATGTCATTTTCTATAAATTTAAAATATTTTCAGAATTTTATGTAATTTTTAAAAATTATGTATTTTTAACAAAATTTTTTGAAAATTCTTTATATTTTCTGTAATTTTAAATAAAATTTACTCATAATATATGAAATTTGTTAATCTTCTGAAATTTAAGAAAATTTGGGTAAATTTCTATAATATTTTGTAAAGATATAGGCAAATATTGGTATTTAGTATAAATATATAGGAAAATAGATGGATTTAGTGCAATTTTATAGTAAAATTTTAGGATTAATTTTGGGACTTAGTATACAATTTTAGGATATAGTTTGCATAATTATTTTAAAAAATTAAAAAAATTATCATTATTCAAATAAATTGATAGTTACATGTACTTTTTAACTTCATACCACTAATATTTTTTAAAAAATTCTGGATCATGTCTGGTCGGGATTTCCCACATCGAGGAGGTGGACGTGGCCGCGGTCGCGGCTCACCGGCCATTCCGCCGGCCGGTGTTGCTTGACAAGATGGGGAAGCAGTGTTCCGACCACCACCACCACTAGCAGAGCAGACACCTGCAGCACCTGTTCCGGATCAGCAGCCCCATCCGACTACCACTGCACTCGTCGAGGAGGCTGCCGGACCATCCACTACCGCACCGGCAATAGATCCGGCCCGTCCATGAACTGCCCCACCACTCCCGCCACCATCCGCGCGTCAGTATATATATATATATATTAATACATATGACGTACTGGTGGGACTGCGACGACAAGGCCATGTTCAATATCTTCCACATCTGAGCGGGGAAGTTCCTCCGGAAGAAACTTTTATGGTTGGCGAATGAAGTCTAGCGGCAGCTCCTGCTTTACTGGGAGTCCCCGGAGTTCAAGGAGGAGTGCGTGAAGAACAAGGCGAACCGATCCGCCAACCCAGCCGCATCCGCTACTGTGTACCGCGGGGGTTCTGCCTCCATCGGTATGCACAAGTGGAAGATGGTAAGATATTTAATGTTATTTAAAGTATTTATTATTATTAAATTAAATTTGTAATAACTGTTTCCCATTTCTTTTTACAGGAGGAGCAGCTCGGCCGGCCAGTGAAGCAGATGGAGTTATTCTCCAGATGCTACAAGAAGAAGGCTGACGGCGGCTGGAGCGGGCCGAGGGCAGCGAAGGTAGCGGCAAGTTGTAGATTAAATATTCTATTTTTTTTAATGTTTGAAAATATTCTAATTTATTCTAACTACTTTTGCAGGAGACGTTCCAGAAGTTACTGGAGGATCACCAGTCTCAGGCCACGGCCAATCCCGGGGATCTTTCGACCGAATCAGAGACTCGATGGCGTAGACCAAGCACGAGCTGGCTGCGGTCGGGGGCAAGAACAAGGGCCGAGTATACGGTTTTGATTCTGAGGCCCACGGTTTTAGCCAGACCGTTACCTCGCCATCACCATCGCCACCGCCACCGCCACTGCCAGCGTCAAACCTGGAGGATCGAATGGTCCGCCTGGAGGAGATGGTAGTGGATATGATGGGCATGATGAAGGCCCTGCAGACCAACCACTCCGTCGCTGGCCCGTCACGGCCTCCTAGAGACCCCCCTCCCCCTTTCAGATGTTGACGAGATAGACAAGGACGAGGGGGACGAGGAGTAGATTTAGGACTTTTTTTTTGTAATTAAATTGGATAATATTCTTATTTAATATAATTTTTATTTTTAAATTATGCAATTTTCATATTTAAATAATAATTATAAAACCAAATTCCAAAAATTTATTAATAATTTAATATATTTTTTAATGATAATAATTATTACTATAAAAAAATAATAATTCATTATTTAGGAACGGTCCTTTACACGGTCATGGAGCGCATAAAATCGTTCCCATTTTTGTCTGTTTTAAAGAAGTGATGTTCCTATCACCGGGTAAACAATCATTTCAAATATTTATAACAATAATTCCTAAAAGCGGGTAAAAATAAATTCCCAATTAGGGACAGACCGTCCCTACATGTAGTCCAAATTCAATGCTTTCGTGGTTAGGTTTTCATTCTAAATACAATACCAAAAATCGGTCCAATGTCGTATTCCAAATTAGGAGTACAAAATCCATTCCCACAGACCGTGTCAAAATGTATTCCCGTGACCGTTCCTAACTTGTATACCTGATCGTTCCAAGACGTATTCTAGAAATAGTACTAAAATGTATCTGCAACTTATGCTGACAATTCCAAATTGTGTTCTAACTACCGTTCCTAATTGCACGATTTACTTTTGATATGACCGTTCAAAAAATTAATAAGGTGTTCCAAATACAAAAATTATAAATTCATACATACAAAGGTAATTAAGAACGGTAAAACAATTGTATGGCAAAAACCGTTCCGAAATTGGTACGGTCGCCCTGTTCCCGTTCCTAATTATTAGGAACGCCTCTCCTTTCAACAGATAGTTTTCCGTTCCTAAACCATTCATAATACCAGTCCAAATGAATCCAGTGATCTATTTACCATTCTAAAATTTAAAAAAATTGTTCCTATTCCCGTTGCAATCCCGCATTTTTTTTGTAGTGATATATATATATATATATATGCTATGGGAGTCGCCGCCATCGCATTTGGACGATGACGAAGGTCGTCGCCCAGAGAAGAAGAAGAGTCATCGGGACATTCTCCTCGTCGCCCATCACTACAGGGGATCAGGCTTTCAGAGACGGAAATCAGAGATGGAAAAATATTCGTCAATAATTTTTAAGATTCAGAGGCGGATTCAGAGACAGTTCCGTCTTTAATTATAAAATAAATTTATAATATTTTCGACAAATTGGCTTTTAAAATACAAACTTAAAAAAAATAAAACTATTAAACACATTATGTCTCTAATTTCGTCTCTAATATGAATTATTTACAAAAGTTTAAGACAAAAACTTTCCGTCTTAGAATCCATAATTGTGAGACGGATTCAAAGTTGAATATTGAAAATATAGTTTTTTAAATAACCATCTTTGTTTCTGTCTCAAAATTTAGGTTTTTAAGACGAAATTGAAGATGGATTTTGAAAATTATTTTTTTAATTATTTCTGTTTTTGTTTCTATCTTAGAATTTTGGATCCTGAGATGGAATCAGAGATGCAATTAAAAAGATTTTTTTTTTTATTAATTCCGTCTTAGTTTTCATCTCTGAATTTTGGATTTTAAGACAAAATCAAAGATGGAATTAATATTTTTTATTAATTCCGTATTTATTTCTGTCTCAGAATTGTCACTCTGAGATAGAAACAAAGACACAATTAATATAAAAATTACTTTCTACTAATATTTTTTTTCTTTATTTTTTTTAAATGCAAATCTATTGATAGTGTCTTCTTCCCTAGCGTGGTAGTGTCATCTTCTCCTGAGCCCTAACTTTCTTATGTGAAGTGGAGAAAGGTGAAAACAGAGAAGGTGAAGATTCTCTGGCGATTGCGTTTATCTCTGGCGTTGTGTTCATCTCCGGTGACTGCGCTAATCTCCGACAATTGGCGACTCCAGTCATCTCCTGCGATTGGATTACGCTCGTTGCCATCTTCTCCAACAAAGGTACTGAGGGATGAGGAACTATTAATCAGCGTTATTTTGAAATTTGTGCTTGCTTGTCACACTGCTTTATGCAATTTATCTTGCTTTAATTACTGGCTTAATTTGTCTCATTGAGGAGCAAAATAGTCGATAGAAAACTGATGGTACGCTGTGAAACGAAAGATTAGGGGGAAAATGACATGATACAGGGTAGATTAATAGTCATTATCACCGAAGTTTTTGTTTACATTTCCGGAACCCTAATCACATCTTTCAATTAGCTTGTCATATTCAAACTATGCCTGTGATTGCATAATTATTAGTGTTTTACCTAAAAAAGAAAACGGGTGTGGGGTTGGAGGGGTGGATGAAGCATGTTTTTTTTTTTTTTTTTTTAGTTAGTGTGAATTGAGACCATGCTAAATCTACCAGAGCTAATCTCACCAGATTTTAATTGGAAAGGAAAGGTTACTGTATCAAGAAAACATCGAGATATGGAAATTCTGTTTGAGCATTTCTTGCGAGCATAATAAATGGATTTGATAGTGCTAGAAAATACTAGACCAAGCAAATGATCAAAATACCCTTAAATGTACACGTATTTATGGAAATGCCATTAAAGGTAGTTAAGGTTAGTGGTTAGTGGGGTGATGCCGAATTATCAATGTGCCCCCGCAAATTAAATTACAACCGTTAGATTAGAAGCGGTTGAAGGTAGCATAGTAATTTTACCCCACCTCATTTATTATAAATAGAGGACTAAAATCCATTGTAAAGGCATTTTTTTACTGTTTTGAGAAATCTATTACTTGGAAGAGTTCTGAAATAGCTTGTCTCGCGACGTCATCTCGTGTTATCGTGCTTAGATCAACAACCTCCCAAATCACACACCATCAGCTTGGCGTCGTCTGTGGGAAGACTGGTCTAGGGATTGAAGATGAATACTCGTTCGAAAGCGAGAAGTGCGAATGCGGGGCAAGAGGAACCCAAGAGAGAAAGGGAAGAACACGGGCAAGGCCACGCCTTGGAAAATCCACCAGCGCATAGCTAGCGGAATGAGAGGCAGGAGGAGGCCGAGGTTCCACCTCCTCCCCCAGTTATTCAGATAACTCCCGAGGCTCTTCGCTAGTTGGTGGAGGATGCATCTGCCCAGGCAGCAGAGAGGGCCGTGGCCTAGTACATAGCTGGACGTGCGATACCCTCACAACCCCCTCGCTATCCTCACAGAGGCCAAGATGCTCCCTTGGCTCCCGAGGGTGGCGAGTAGAGGCCCGAGGACGCCTTCGAAGCTGTGAACTATGAGGAGGAAGTCAACAGTAAGGCCACATAGCCAGAGGACAACTATTACCCCTCACCTCTTCGCAGGGGTGTGGGTGAAGAAGATCACTTCCCACCTCCTCCGCAGGGGGGACATGAAGACAATTACTTTCAACCTCCTCGCCTAGAGGAGATGCCGCCGGTGCAAGAAGGAGGATACCACGAGATGGGAGTCCCTCCCCCCACATATTTTTCCAAATCCTTTGGGACCTCCAGGATACCCAGCGCAACCTTTGGTGTTGGCGTCCCCGCGGCGAAGTCCTTTCACTCCCCACATACTAGTAGAAGCCATCCATCCAGGGGTCAAGATTCCAAGCCTGAATGAGTATAACGGAGTAGGGGATCCTCAGGATCATTTTGATCGCTTCATGGCTAGGGCCGATTTGCTAGACATTAGCGACGCAGCCTACTATAAGTTGTTTCGGACTACCCTCTCGGGGAAGGCAATGGCGTGGTTTAACCAGCTACCCCCAGGAACTATTGAATCATTCGAACAACTTTCTCATCGATTCTTGCACCATTTCGCGATAAATATGCGGTACCCTAAGACCGCTTCGTATTTGTTTACAATAGTCCAACGGGAGAATGAGGGTTTGAGGGAGTATGTGCAGTGCTTCTCAGAAGCAGTTTTGGAAGTCCCACACATGAACCCTGAACTGCTAGCAAGCATCATGCAACAAAATTTTAGGAGAGGGCGCTTTAAGGAGTCGATTGCGAGGAAGCCTCCTTTACTCGGGAAGAATTACTGCTGAGAGCAGAGAAATAAGGATAGAAGAAACTGTAGAGTGCGACCAGCAAATCCCCTCAAGCGGAGGGCTGATAAGGAGGAGAAGAGGTTTTCCCCCAGGATAGAGGGTGTCAAACGGGAACGCAAGCCCATGCTGCTCGGGGACTTGGTACGGTATACTCTTTTAAATGATCCGCGAGCTCAAGTTCTCGCCGTGGCCAAACAACAAGGGTTGGTAAGATGGCCTTACCTGGTGAAGGATAATCCGCAGAGAATGAAATATGATAAATACTGCCACTTCCACAGAGATCGAGGCCACAATACCGAGGAGTGCCACCAATTGAGAAACGAAATTGAGAAGCTGATCAGAAGAGGCTACTTGAAGGAATTTGTGGGGAAGATGAAGCATGGCCCCCAAGAGGTCGCCCATGAGAGTAAGCAAATGATACCCCGTCTTGAGATGGGGGTTAAGGTGGAAGCAGTGCAAGAAAGTAAAGATAACCTCCAGACCGCTGGTGTGATTAGGGTCATTTCAGGAGGGCCAGCGGGGGGAGACTCGAGGCGAGCTAGGAAAGCGGCTGTGAGGGCAGCGGGACACGCTGCCAATCATGTTGCTTATAGCGAGGTTACGGGGGTACCTCAAGTATACCCCACAGGAGAGATAGTTTTTGATGACCAAGACTTGGAGGGGAGCCTTCCCTCCTGTAACAATGTGATAGTTGTGGTTGCCTCGATATCCAACTTCTAGGTGAGAAAGATCTTAGTGGATAGCGGAAGCTCAATGGATATCCTTTTTTACAAAAGCCTTATCTCAAATGAGGATTGATAACGTGCAACTCACGGCAGTCAACACACCATTGACCAGTTTTAGCAGGGATGTAGTTGTGCCATTGGGGGAAGTTACGCTGCCAATATCGATAGAAACGTACCCCAGGCGAGTGACAAAATTTGTCAAATTTCTGGTAGTAGATGCACATTTTTCTTACAACGCGATCCTCGGGAGGCCGAGTTTGAACCTCTTTCAGGCTGTGATATCTACATACCATATGAAAGTGAAGTTCCCAATACCGGAAGGGGTAGGAGAATTGGTCGGTGACATGAAGCAAGCGAGAGAATGCTACGCTAGTATATTGAGGAAGCCAGCGGTGGTCCTTGAAGGGAAGATCGAGGGCGACAGAAACTTGGTTACAGCAAGGGGGTCGCCCGAGTTGAACCCTGGTGAGCCAAGTAGCGGAAGCTCCCAAGAGGGACATGAAGAGGAGTCCCGAAAGGAAGCGAAAAAAAGGAAAGTTGAGGAAGAGAGGATGGAGGCCTTCGAGGAGATAAAAATGGTGGAGCTCCTGGAAGATTCGCGAAAAATGCTGAAGATTGGAACGTTGCTAGGCGCATAGCTGGAACACGTCATCGTCAGTTTTTTGCAAGAGTCTGCTGAGGTGTTTGCATGGGAGATGGCGGATATGATTGAAATGAGCCCTGAAGTGATGGTCCATAGACTTAATATAGACCCCAAGGCAAAACTAGTGAGGCAGAGAAGAAGGGTGTTTGGGATAGATGGAAACAAGATAATCAGAGAGGAAGTCGAGAAGCTGCTCCAAGTCGACTACATTTGACCTATACACTATCCCGAATGGTTGGCCAATGTGGTCTTAGTTCCGAAGAGCAATGGGAAGTGGAGGATGTGCATCGATTTCATCGACCTTAATCGGGCCTGCCCCAAGGATTTATATCCCGTGCGAAGGATTGACGTGCTCATTGATTCAACTTCGAGGTGTGAGCTGATGAGCTTCCTGGATGCCTTCCAAGGGTACAACCAAATTCGGTTAGCACATGAAGATTAAGAGAAGACAAGCTTCGTTACCGAGCAGAGAAGACGAGCTTCGTTGACGAAGCCGGAACCCGGGGATACCCTGTTCGTGTATTTAGCGATGTCAGAAGGGGCCGTAAGTGCAGTTCTCGTGAGAGAAGAGGGGCGTGAACACCGACCTATATATTACGCTAGCAAGGCCTTTCAGGGGCCGGAAGAAAGATATGCTCGAATAGAAAAGGTGCCTTGGCCTTGATAACAACAACTAGGAGGTTGAGACCTTATTTCCAGTCACACCCCGTGGTTGTGTTGACAAACCAACCCCTGAAGAGGGTGCTAGCGGATCCTAACCATTAGTAAGGATGGTAAAGTGGTCAGTAGATCTAAGTGAGCACGGGATTGAATATCAACCTAGGCCAGCAATCAAGGCACAAGCGTTGGCGGACTTTATTCCCGAGCTAATAGGAGAGGAAGGCACGCAAGGAGGGAAATGGTGGAAAATGTTCGTGGACGGCTCGTCCATAGCCCAAGGCAACGGGGCGGGAATAGTAATTGAGAGCCGCAAGGAGACACACTGCGTTATACCATCGGGCTTGGTTTTGCGGTATGAAGCATTCATCGCGGGGGAGGGGGGGGGGGGAGTTGGCCTTCGCATTCGGAGCGAAGCTCGTAAAGGCGCACAATGATTCCCAGCTTGTGGTCAAGCAGGTGAATGGGGATTTTGAAGCCAAGGGAGAGCAGATGGCCAAATACCTAGCATGTATTCAAGCAATGAGAAAGAAGTTTGACGAGTTCACCTTGGAATAAGTCCCACAAGCGGGAAATGAAGAAGCAGACCAACTTGCTAACTTAGCTTGCTCGTTGGCCCCATTGAAAAGCAGAAAGATAACATTATTGAACCAGGAGCGATCTAGCGTGGATATAAACAAGGGCGAAGTCTTATCAGCGAAGGGAGCCTCACCGGATTGGAAAGAAGAGTTGGAGGCATACTTTAAATTCAGAGCTGTGCCCCAAGACCCAAGGGAAGCAAGGGCAATTCGCACGAGAGCCGTCAGGTTCACATTGATAGGAGGAGAGTTATATAAAAGAGGATTTTCACAACCATACCTCAAGTGCATGGACAAGGACAAGGCAAAATATGTCCTGAGAGAAATTCATGAAGGGAGTTGTGGCAACCACTCTGGGGGAAGGGCGTTGGCGCGCAAGGCTCTGCGGCAAGGATACTTCTGGCCAACCATGCAGGCGGATGCTGGGAACTTAGTGAAGAGATGTCGAAAATGTCAAGAACACGCTAATATCACCCGCGTTCCAGCAGCAGACATGCAACCATTGCACAACCCTTGCCCATTTGATCAGTGGGGAAACTCCCCCGAGCGACAGGCCAGCGAGAGTACTTGCTCGTAGCTGTGGACTACTTCTCGAAGTGGGTAGAGGCAGCGGCACTAAGTAGAATCACAGAGAATGAAGTCATAAAGCTCGTGTGGAAGAACATCATATGCCGCTTCAGCATCCCCAAATCTTTTGTGATGGACAATGGCACGCAGTTTCAGGGGGCCAAATTTCAGCAGTGGTGCAGGAGCTGAAGATAAGGAAATATTATGCCTCGGTAGCAACACCCCAAACTAATGGACAAGCAGAGGTAACTAAGATAATAATTCTCCAGAGTTTGAAGAAGAGGTTGGAAGAAGCCAAAGGTAATTGGGTGGAAGAGCTCCCGGGAGTCCTATGGGCGTATCACCACCACACGGCGAGGCTCGGGAGAAACCCTGTTTAGTCTGGTTTACAGGACAGAGGCTGTCATCCCGGTAAAGATAGGAGAGCAAACATTCAGGGTGAGACAGTATGAGCCGGATAGCAATGATAATGACAAGCGAGTTGACCTGGACTTTCTGGAAGAACTGAGGAACAATGCAAACGTTAGGATAGAAGCTTACAAGACATTGATGGCAAGAGCTTACAATGACAGAGTACGACACTGGAGTTTCCAAGTAGGCGGCCTAGTGTTAAGAGAGCTGATGGGAAACATTGGGAAACTCGATGCCAAGTGGATAGGACCGTACCAAGTAATTGAGATAGTAGGAAAAGGAACTTACCTCCTGCAAAAAGATGGATGGGAAGGAAATGCCGCGCACATGGAACATTGTTAACCTCAAGAGATACTTTGTCTAAGAGTTGCATATATTTTTCGTTTAAGCACTTTGTAACCTTTAGTTATGGCAATAAAATGTTGTTGTTTTGTTTTCTGATGATGAGTCTGTTGTTAAATAATGCACCTTATGAAAGAGGGGGATTTCCTCTCACATTTATTATTTTGTTTAAACGAGGGGGATTGCCCCTCACCTTTGGAATTTTGTTTAAAAGAGGGGGATTGCCCTCACATCTCGAATTTTGTTTAAAAGAGGGGGATTGCCCCTCACATTGAGAATTTTGTTTAAAAGGGGGGGATAGCCCCTCACATTTGGAATTTTGCTTAAAAGAGGGGGACTGCGACTCACATTTAGAGTTTTGTTTCACAAGAGGAGGGGGTTGCCCTCATGCTGATGTTTAGCATAAAAGGAAATAACTTAAGAGTAATGATTTTTTTTTTTTCGAAATCTAATAGCCACGAGGGAAGAAAAGCATCCTAAGAATTCAGATTCAAGAAAATTAGATAAATGGTCCCAACATTTAAATATACGAAAAGGAAAATTCAGGAAATAAGATAAAGAATCCTAAGTCTAATTCTAGTTCTTTTCAGCGGCGGAGGTGGGGGCCCTGTTGGCAGGTGTGTCATCAAGAATGTCGTCAGCCACCTCGCCTTCCCCATCTTCATCTCCATCCTCGTCAGGAACCTTGGGATCGAGAAACATGAAGTCTTCATCGCCATAGCGACCACTGTTCCTCAACGTGACTTGACATTGCCTGATCAGTTGATCATAGATCTCGCTTGCCTTACCAAAGACAACTTGGTTGAACTCCTCAGAGCCCACGTACTTCTCCTTGAAGTCGTCCCATATGCATTCCAAGTAGACCTTGCCGGCGTCTGATTTCAGGAAGGTCTTCCCTAAAGCGATTTCTCGGTTGAAGTTATCCTTCCACTTAATCTGCTCGGCTGAAGCAACTTTAAGCTCTTCTTGGCAACATCCTAAATCTTTTCTCGCGTCCTCAAGAGCATCCTTCAGTGGTTGAATCTCCTTCTCATAGTTTCCCAGACGCATTTCAGTAGATTCAGCTAGATTGATCCCCTGAGAACATAGGGGACCTCTCGATAAGATATTTAGAGATTAAGAAAACAATGGGGAAGTTTAGAGCCACTATCCCCGTGAGGGGGGGAGGAGCGCCCTTCATGACGACCTGAGCCACCAGGAGGATCCCTATCTCGAGCAGGCGGAGAACGCCGACGACTGTTTTCCCCCCTCCTCAAGGGGGGCGGAGGAGGATTACGAGGCCTTGGAGCGTTTTCCCTATCACGGAAGCGATGTACGTCATGGAGAGTAACTTTCTTTCCTGCAAGAAGTCAACAAGGAAGGAGTGAGATAACGGGAAGAATTTTTTCAAAACAAGTGAAGGTGCATAAAAGACAAAATTAAGTACCAGCAGGCACTAAGTTTTAAAATCAAAGAGTTGATCAAATAACCCAGCCCCAATAAACAACAAACGAAGATCAGGGACAGGAGCCGTCAACCCCCAGGTTAGGTCTTTTACGTATAGGCATTTTTCTTTTCAGTGACGTTTCAAAGAAACACCACCCTCAAGGAATTTACAACCCCCTCGGGGATAGAATTAGAAGTAGGAGTCGTTAGGAACCTTCCTAACCGTGAATAAAGAATAGAAAGCCTCAAGGGAAGGGGTCAAGTCGAGGTCCTCAAATCGCTTAAGGAACCCCCCAAAGCATACGAAGGAGTTCGGGGTAAACTAGGCTAATACTCAAAGTAGTGCGGGTGATGATCTCTAGTAATAGAGGATGCGGGAAAGTATATAACCAGAGGCGAACAAAGACAGATAGACCGTGAAGAATCCGAATGGTAGATGTTTGATCCTATCATCAACACTAGGAAGAAGCAGGGTAAACTCGGAAGAGGGGTTGATTTTGGTCTCGAGGATATGGAACTCTTCAGGACTCATGCAACTATGACAATTTTCAATGTCCATAATGCGACAACGGGACTTAGAGTGGGGGGCTGAGGAAGACTTGATTCCATCTATACCGAAATTATCTAAATCAACCACAAGGGGAGACAGAAGTGGGGGAGTTTCTTTTGAGCTCAACCCTAGAGAGGGACTTAACGAGATTGAAGGACACGCGGGTTACTTCAATCACCTCGTGATCAATTCCGGATTGCTTCAATCACCTTGTGATCAAAGTCCATGACGTCCGGACGAATAAGAGGATCGGGAGAAGACGAGAGAGGCCGCTCTCAGCCAGATCCAGGCCAAGGTGTCGCGCCTCAGCCAGATCCAGGCCGAGGCACCTCGCCTCGGCCAGGATCTGGCCGATGCCCCCCGCCTCAACCAGAATCCTGAGCCTGGCCGAGGCGAAACGCTTCGGCCGAACCCTAGTCGAGGCGTGCTGCCTCGACCCGGCGCCCACGTGCTCCCCCACGTACTCCCGCCGACGCCTCGTTCAGTATTCGACATTCTAAATTTTTTTCGGAATAACGTGATTGTTTTTTTGGTTTTTGTTTTTTTGTACTGATGGGGGATGATCTTAGGAAGACTAAAAACAGACATTACTGCAAGAAAAGAGACAAAGAGCTAAATACCCGAACTGACACGTTTCGACATTTTTGTGGAAGATGATTGAGACCGAGAAGACAGATAAAATGAAGCAAGATGAAGAAGTTTGAATATCCCACCAGGTTTACATAAAAGACAAAAGAGTGCTGGCAAAAGAAGGAGTGGAATAAAAAAGAGCCCTGGTGGAGGAATGACTCATGCCAGAAAGAGTCCCAAGAGAAAAAGACTTTGCAGCAAAAAGAATACCACCAAAAGGGGGAAGCTGCATCAGAATCAGATTATCTGTCAGAACTTCCAAATTTTCCAGAAGTTGGGAGGCTACTGATAGTGTTAGAAAATACTAGACCAAGCAAATTACCAAAATACCCTCAAATGTAAACGTATTTACGGCAATGCCATTAGAGGTAGTTAAGGTTAGTGGTTAGTTGGGTGATGCCAAATTACCAAGAAGAAACCCAATAAGAACAAAAACGCAGCAACAGAAAGAGACATTCACACTTACCAGGCGCCCAAACTTGGATAGCTCTGTCACTTTAGCTCCAGTTTGATACTAAGGTGCCCTCCATCTTGAGATAATAGATCAGCAGAATCGATTTCTTAATCTCTTGGATAATTTCTAAAGATTAGAATTCGTCCAAATTTTAATGTTGTTATCCAGTCAATTCTCTTATAGGATGCTGTCAAACAGATTGTGTAGTGTTGCTTTGCGACTCTGATGTAAGATGTTCGATTCTTCTGATAAGATCAGGAACGGAAGTTCCACTGCAATTTTAGAGCAAAACGACTTTGAAAGATTCTTGTTAGTTATATCGTGATCTTGGACAAGAATGGACCATGATGATAAGAATAACCAAGACAAGGAAAAAAGAAATAAGAACTTAAAAGCAATTATTGGAAAATAAGAATGGGTAATTCGTAAAATAAATACTTCGCATAAAATATGTAATCTATGTGCATGTTATATAATCAATAATCGCATTAGCACACAATCATGGATTGGTTAAACCTGTAACAACGGAAGTATGTCGATCCATGTATCCGGATCTAGCTCATCTACAAGCTCATGTCTCAATTGGATCACGAACACATCATCTTTCTCGTTCTTGAAGATTACCCACGTACATCTTCAAGATCCCATGAACTTCTTCAAATCTCCCCACGTTGGATCTTGCTCCAAATATTGTGGAACCCACGAACACGCCTTGCTCGTCTTGGTGGATTACTACCAGAGTAAGCCACTCATTTACACACCTTAATTCCACGGAGTCTATAGTGATGCTCCAGGAAAAACATAGAGAGAAATATAGTGAGAGAGAGAGAGAGAGAGAGAGAGAGAGAGAGAGAGAGAGAGAGAGAGAAAGAGAGAAAGGGTATTTGGAGACAGTATATTTGGGAGTGTTGTGATCAACTTGTTTGTTGTATCACACTATTGTAGTTCTATGTTTTTGGATCCATAGAAGCACGCTATTGATAGGTGTGCATAACAGGAGTCCAATCCTAATACAAAGTATAGGAGACTACAAACTCTATACTCAAGAGGAGTCCCCTAATCACAAGTTTGGGAGACTTCAAAACTCTTTAAATATGGATGTATATCCAATATCTCCCACTCATACATATTCGACTTAATCTGCACGATGCCCAACATCTCAATTTCTCAATCTCATGTTCATCCCTTCATACAGGAAATGAGGTGTGCGACCAAGTGAGAAAGGAACGGTGAAGAAAGTTATATTAAGTCATCACCAAACTAACATAACCCTTCTACTCAACAACTCACTATGTACCTCAAACTATGTTGCCGCACTTAATCAAGCATCTCTAGATCCCTCAATAAATAGAGCATGCTTAACTCACTCAAATATGTATCTATGTTCATGACTAGTTGGATATTTTCCAACACAGTCGTCCGAGCTATGAACCATAGAACACAAGTGCGTTACCAACTTAGTTCTTTCTCGACCTCCCATACCAATCAGCTTGGTCTTGACAACTTTCCTACATATGCTCCGACAAACCGAATCATAATTGGCCATTGGATGACATGCTAAAGTAGCATCATGAAGCTTCCACCTCATGACATGGTCCAGAGTTCCAAAGGGTACAAGAAACAATATGGGCTCACACAATCATGAAGTAGGGACCCATTCAGTCACTCCTCATAAGAGGTAAGCTTAAAGCACATGTAGTATGAATACATGTTATGATGGAGCTCCCATTCAACTTGGGCATGTCACGACTTTTAATATCATGTGAACATAAGTCCAGTTGCTATCCAAGCGCTTAACTTGCACACTACCAGACAATCACTCTCTTAATGCCTTCTAGTAGTTCGCACGTTTAGCTTGAAAATAGGCCTTTTATGAAGTTCGGACATTCTTCACAATCGATCGAATATGTGATCTCATCTTAGCTTCTCTAGCTAAGGCGACTACTCATTATACATTGTCCTTCCCCACTTCTCAAGTCCGAAGGTGATCATTCGCATTACTCACTAGTGCGAAAATAATCTTTCAAGTCTCATCCTGCTCGTTATCGCAGTGCCAGGGCAAGTACCCGTGTGAGAGGTGTTAGAATAGGTGACCAGAAAGCCAATAGGTTTGGCATTTTGTAACCTATCTGACAACTTGATGTAATGTAATATTATGTGATGAATAAAATGAGTGTTCGTCACTATTGGTACCTACTTTGTTGCGCTCATTTTACATATGTTAAAACGGTGTTTTACTTATATCGCAACAAAGCCCACAGACCACGAGTAACAACTCATGCAGTTGGCCAACGCATTGGATGGTAGTCATGAAACCAACTGATTAACAGTTGGGTCTGAAACGTTCCAAGTCGAGGACCTCGAGACAGGGCATCGAGAGTTCTATTGAGACTGGCATCAAGAGTCGTGTTCATTGGATGAGTGTCGTGTTTCATCGGCGACAGGCATGGGAGGCCTACACAATCTTGATGGGTTGGTCAATTGGGGTCGAGCTGACTGGACTGACTTACGGGGATCGTCATATGGAAGCCTTGGAGGCTTGGTCGGTATAATTGTATTTCCCCGGTTCCAATAGTACGGGAGTAGTCCTCAGACTTGAGGAACCATGCCAGTCACGTACACAGGACGACTGTATCTTGGAGTTGGCGAGAGGTGATCATTCTGTAAGATGATCATTATAAGCCTTGTCCAGTGCAATCAGAATGTGTAGCGAGGACGATTCATTCCAAGAAGAGGATGCGTCCCCTGTCAGTATGGGACAGAGGTATCTCCTATGCACTCGGAGACACGTTCATGCTGTTTGAAGCTGTGGCCACATTGGTTGGTCGAACTGGGAATGGTTTCCTGTGTCGACGCAATGAAGCATACGTAGTCTCGAGTATTAAGCATAGATGCCTAATCAAGGATGGGAACCGACGCCCAATTCCATACCCTAAACTAAGGCCGAGAGACGGTAGACGGAAGGACCGTACCATACAAAATCGGCGCCTAAATGTTCACGCCAACATTCACCTAGTCTCTAATCCCATGGACCGTTGCTAGACGACCACCCATGGTAACGGGCCCTTGTGGGACACGGGACCAAGTCTAGCTAAGGGTGAACCTAAAGGGTCACACACAAATCACCAAGAAGGTTGAGAGATTGACTTGGAGTCAATATCGAAGGATAAATAACTAATTGGATTGCTTAAGGAATAGTCCATTAGATGGACGGGCTGATATTGTATCGGGCCCTCGTTTAATCGGTATATTGTTTATCGATTAATTATGAAAAGTCGAGATGTTGGATCTTTTGATTGGATTAAAAGATCAACGGGAATAATTTAAGTGGACGTTAAATTTGATTTAATTTTGGGTTCGTTGTAATTGGATCACGGTAGAACCAGGTCTGTTAAATTTTAACCCGAGAGGAGAATTAATTCCTATTTTGGAATAGGAAGAAGTTGGACTTCTCCCCATAGTGAGCATGGCTGAAAATGCTCCCTTGGAGGAAGCAAAATTCAGCCATGTTGCATGCAAGGTGGCGGTTGACTTATCTCTTTTGATAAGAGACAAATCAACTCCAATCAAGCCCTTCCCTTTTAGTATGATTTTATCATGCCTTAAAAGTTGATAGGCTTGATTGAAGAATTGATAGTGATTGATTGGGATGTATCTAGACATCCTTGGATTAACCTAGACACATTCCAATAATCACATTAATTATGTATACATATATGAGTATATACAACACCTTGTGTATGAGAATCATAATACATCATACATCGAACACCCGGTTGAGCACCCAAGGGTACACCCCTTGGGATTTCGCTTTTATATGAGTTTTAATTCATGCTTTCGTATTATCTTTCGCATTTCTTGCTTCCGCTTGCTCTCCCGGACGGATCCGCTTGTCCTTCAAGCGGTATTAGAGTCCGGTTCGATGTAAGGGGCATAGACCTATGTGCTTGGCATGATCTACTTGCTTTTATGGCTTTAATGGCATGTTAGATTGCATGAATATATGAATAAATATGATTATTCAATTGTTTAAATTTGATGGACGTTAAGCATGCTAATTTTCTGAGATTGGATCTAGAATTACATGCTCGTTTTTAGTTTATTATTGCTGATTCATGCTGAAGAAAATGACGAAAAATTATGGAAAAACAGACAGCAGCGACAGCGGTTGGCTGCCGCCCCTACCGGCCGGTCACTGGCTGGCAGGCGTGCAGCCGGGCGCGCGCGGGCTCACATCTGCGCGCAGGCCTGGCCGGCGTGCCTGCCAGCGTGCGTGCTGGCCAGGGTGGCCGCGCATACCGCGGCCGCGGGCAGATGTTGCGCACAGGCGCGCACTGTGCGCAAGCATGCCGCTGCTGGCCGAGGCCAGCGCGGCACGGGGCGCGCAGGCTCCCGGCACAACTGCTGGGCCGTTCTGTGCATTTCTTCGACGTTTTTCGGAAAATTTGATTTTCTATTTTTTCTGCACAATCACTACAAAAAAAAAGCGGGGATTGTGACGGTACCAGGAACGGTTTTTTTATTATTTGGAACGGTAAATACTTCATTTGAATATTTTGGACTGCAATTAGGAACGGTTGAGAAACGGGAGGCTATCCGTGGCAATAAGAGGCGATCCTAATTATTAGGAACGATAGATAGATTACCTTTCCTATTTGGGAACGGTGTTTGGCAGTATTTGGTTCTACCGTTCCTAATTACCTTTATACGTATAATTATGATTTTTTTACATTTGGAACACTTGATAAACATTAAGAACGGTAGCATCGAAAATAAATCGCGCAATTAGGAATGGTGTTTAGAACTTTGTTTGGAACAGTCCGATTATGTTGTAGATAAAATTTAGCATGGTATCTGGAATAGGAACAGTCGGTTGTAGAGATTAGGACCGGTAACTGGAATATATTTTGTTGCGATGTTTAGGAACGGTGTTTGCACTCAAACTTTGGAATAATGTTTTGGACCCGTTTTTGGTATTGTCTTTAGAACGAAAACCTAACCACGAAAGGATTGATTTTGGAATACAATTAGGCACGGTAGGTTCCGTCTTTAGGAACGGTTAACGTGTAGAGTTGGAACGGTTTTTTCATCGACATTGGGAACGGTAAGTCTTTTGAAAAAGTCAAATATAGGAACGGTAAGTTGCGGTTACGGTCCGTCTCAAGTATCGTTCCTAAATAATGAATTACTTTTTTATATTAATAGTTTTTATCATTTAAATATAAATCAAATTAATAATAATATTTTGATTATGTAATTAATATTTAAATATGATAAAATACATAATTTAAAAATAAAAATTATATTAAATACGATTATCCGGTTTGATTACAAAAAATAAAAAAAATACATCATTCACTGTTCGTCCCCATCGGCCTCGTCTATCTCGTCAATGTCTGGACGGGTGTGGTCTCTAGGAGGCCGTGACGGGCCTGCGCCGAAGTGACTGGTCTGCATGTCCTTCACCATGCCCATCAGGTCCGCCATCATCTCCTCAAGGCGGCCCAACCGACCCTCCATGTTTGACGAATGCGCTGGCTCTGGCGCGGGCGGTGGCGGTGGCGAGGTAACGGTCTGGTTGAGCACCAGGGCCTCACAACCAAGACCAAATACCCGGTCCTTGTTCTTGCCCCCGACGCAAGTGAGCCACATCTGCTGCTCGGTCTGCGGCGCCACCGAGCCCTCTGATTCTGAAGCAGGATCCTCAGGGTTGCACGGGGTTTGAGACTGATGATCCTCCATCATATTTTGGAACATCTCCTACAAAAATAATTACAATAAATCAGAAAATTTTCAAATATTTTAAAAAATAAATTATAATGTTTTAATTACAACTTACCGCCACCTCCGCTGCCCTCGACCCGCTCCAGCCGCCGTCGGCCTTCTTCTTGTAGCATCTGGAGAATAACTCCATCTGCTTCACTGGCCAGCCGAGATGCTCCTCCTATAAAAAGAAATGAGAAACAGTTATTACAATTTTAATTTAATAGTAATAAATAATTGAAATAACATTAGATATCTTACCATCTTCCACTTGTGCATACCGACGGAGACAGATCCCCCACGGTACAGAGTAGTGGATGCGGTTGGGTTGGCGTTCCGGTTCGCCTTGTTCTTCTTGCACTCCTTCTAGAACTCCGGGGAATCCCAGTACAGGAGGAGTTGCCGCCACACCTCGTTCGCCAGCCATAGAGGCTTCTACAGCGACTGTTTGGTGAGGAGGAACTTCTTCCTCAGGAACTTCCCCACCCAGACATGGAAGATCTTGAACATCGACTCGTCGTCGGCGTCCCACCAGTATGTCATCTGTATTAAAAATATATATATAAATATTTTTTAACTTAGATTGTTAAAATATTTAAAAACAAAAATTAATTGCTGTTACCTTCAAACTTTCAAACCAGAAATGCTGGTGCTCTGGCGGCACCTTGCGCAAACTGCCCCAAGGATGGGGATAGTGTCCTCGCACGACCGCGTACATGCGCTCGTGGATCTTCCGATCACGACTGAAATTACAAAATAATTAGTATGTCATAAAAATATTAATTTAAATTACAAAAAAAAAATTAAAAACATAAATTGTACCTCGCATCGGCGAGTGTGATGTACTGACGCGCGGATGGTGGTGGGAGTGGTGGGGCAGCCAATGGACGGGCCGGATTGACCGCCGGTGTAGTAGTGGATGGTCCGGGCTGGTGATCTGGCGCAGCGGTAGACGCACTGGGCTGCTGATCTGGCACAGGTGGTGCGGGTGCCTGCTCTACCAGCGCAGGTGGTGCGGGTGCCTGCTCTGCCGGTGGTGGTGGTGGTGGTGGTCGGAACACTGCTTCCCCATCCTAGGAAGCAACACCGGCCGACGGTATAACCGGTTCACCGCGACCGCGGCCACGACCACGACCACGGCCACGTCCACCTCTTCGTGGTGGAAAATTCCGCCCAGACATTATCTAAAAAATACACATAAGTATAAATTTATTTCAATAATGAGGATTTTCTAATTTATTTAATATATATGCAAACTAAATTCTACAACTGTACATATTTACACTAAATACCATAATTTTACCCTGAAATTGCACTGATTCCTTCAAATTATCATATTTTTAATTATTGAATTTTTTGAAAAATTCAACTTTCCAGATATTTAAAGAATTAAAAATTCCAGATTTTTAAAGAATTCAAAATTCCAGATTTTAAATATTTTAAATTTTCCAATTTTTAAAAAATTAAAAATTCCAGATTTTTGAAAAATTTAAAATACCAGATTTTTAAAAAATTAAAAATTCTAGATTTTTCAAAAATTAAAAATATCAGATTATTAAAAAATTAAAAATTCCAGATTTTTAAAAAATCCAAAATTCCAGATTTTAAATAATTCTAATTTCCAGATTTTAAATAATTCAAATTTCCAGATTTTTAAAAAATTCAAAATTCCAAGTTTTTAAAAAAAATCAAAATTCCAGATTTTAAATAATTCAAATTTCCAGATTTTTAAAATATTAAAAATTGTTGATTTTTAAAAAATTCAAAATTCCAGATTTTAAATAATTCAAAATTTCAGATTTTTAAAAAATTCAAAATTTTCATATTTTTAAAAAATTAAAAATTCCCCAAAAAATCAAATTTCCAGATTAACAAATTTCAAAAATTTCATATATCAAGGAAAATTATCCAATTTTTTTTTTAAAATTTACAGAAAATTACATACATTTCTTTTAAAAACAGTTTCGTATAGAATTTTTCTATACATTATTTTCCGATTTTTTCTAATAATTTTTCATAACATTATTTACTAATAATTATATTAAATTTCTAATTATTTTCTTTATTTTCTAATAATTATAGAAAATTCACAAATAAAAACAGAAAATTCCAAAAAATAAAACAGAAAATTCACAATGCACAAAAATTGCATACCCAACGAAAATTGCATAATTACACCAAAAAAAAAAAAATAGAAAATTTGCAATGCACAGAAAATTGCATAATTACACCAATTTTTTGAAAATACCAACATTTACATAAATTTGTAAAATTACAACACAAATTACAAAAATTAACCAACATTTAAATAACTTAACAGAAAATACAACATAAATTGTAGAAATTAATTACACAACATAAAATTACAACACAAATTTCAAAAATTATAACATTTCAACTACAACACAAATTACAAAAATTACAACATTTAAATTACAACACAAATTACAAAAATTACACAAAAGAATACAAGATTACAACATAAAATTACAACCGGGTTTAAAAATTAACCAACATTTAAATTCTACTATCTAAAAAATTGCACAAAATTTCAGGAAGAACCTGTGTGGGGTGGTAGCTGGCCTCGAGTGCTGGTGGGGTTGGGGTGGCGAGAGTCAGAGAGAGAGGGTGGTGGTGTATGACGGTGACGACGGACGCGGATGTGAGGCGACGGCGACGGAGGCGAATGTAAGGCTTTGGCGACGAGGCGGATGGAGGTGATGGCGGCGACGGAGGCGGCGTACTGAGAGAGAGAGAGATTGGGAGAGGCGACGACGGCGTACTGAGAGAGAGAGAGATTGAGAGAGGTGAAGGGGCAAAGAGAGAGATTCTGAGAGAGAGAGAGAGAGTGAGAGAGGAGAAAATGAGAAAAATTCAGCCAAGGGTTTAATTTATATAACTTTTTGGAACGGTCCTTTTTTTCCTGACCATTCCAATTACCGGTCCAACTAGAGAAAACAACGTCGTATTAGCCATACTACGATGTCGTTTTGATGATGTTGACCTAAATAGGAATGGTCACTTAGTAGTACAACCATTCCCATAACCGTTTCCAATACAGACCGTTCCTAAATAAAAAATCACCATTCCCATATCAATTCCAAATACTTAGTACTTGGAAATGTACTAATAGGAACGGTCACATAATACAACAAGTGTTCCCAACCCCGTTCCTAAATAAAGAAACGACGTCGTTTTTAGACATGCATTTAGTTACCGTTCCTATTTTTATACATTACCATTCCTATATGTATTGCAATTATTTTTTTTTATCTTCTTAGATAATAAATATAAATTAAGAAAAACACGTTTTGAACACTTATTTTATTAAATAAATGTATACAATTGGATGTTTAAAGATTATGAAAATCTATAATAATTTCCAAAGAATAGACACACGTTCACAATATGAAGTATATTTGTAAACATTTTTTTGTTAGTATTTCACAGATGTAACTAGCATCCTATATTGTTGTACTGCACGGCATAATCAGACCGTCAAAATTCCAATCGGACCGTTAGATATGATGTAACACACAAAAGAATACATTATATGTCGATTTGAAATATTTCGGTGTGCGGATCTTATATTATCGTATCCGGTCAGTATTCATCATAACAAAAATAGATGCATCCTTAAATCCGGGTTACTGATTGGAAATCCGACCGTTGGACATCAATTCATATCCATAACCTTGTACGTGTTAAAAAATGGTGTCGATCCGGCTGACGGATGTTGAGATATCGGATAAATTGGTTGGAGTTGTAATACTGGGAACTGTTACCTAATAGACATAGTGTTCCCAATACCGTTCCTATTGTAAAGAACGATGTCGTTTTAATGCACTCACGTAGTTAACGTTCCTATTATAATCTGGAACGGTCATGTGTAAATTTACCGTTCCAATAGTTGAATTTCCCACCAATTTTTCATTGGGTGCCAAAACGAAATATTGGGCTACAGTTAGGAACGGTCGTAGGTTTTCCCCTACCGTTCCTAATTCAGATTTTCCACATTTTTTTAATTAGCCGCCATATTTGAAATATTGTACCTGAAATAGGAACGGTCCTTATTAATTTGTGCCGTTCCTAATTCAAATTTCCCTCATTTTTTTTATTAGCCGTCGTATTTGAAATATTGTACCTGAAATAGGAGCGGTCCTTATTAATTTGTACCATTCCTAATTCAAATTTTCCACATTTTTTTATTAGCCACCATATTTGAAATATTGTACCTCAAATAGGAACGGTAAGTATATATTTGGACCGTTCCTAATTCAAATTTTCCTCATTTTTTTCCTAATATAGCCGTTAGCGCCTATTAGGAACGGTATCAGGCACAACAAAAATGGACTGTTCCTACTTGGAGTACATTTTGGACCGGTATTTGTTACACGGTTTCACTTACTATATACCCGTAATTTGGAACGGTAATTGCATCATATTTTTTCCCATGGCGTAAAAGGGCCTCCTGTAGGACTACATATTGGAACGGTAAGCCAACCGGTCCAAAATTGACACGGTCTTTTGAACACATACAGTAACGGTCGGTGTTCCCGGTCGGTCTACCGTTCCAAATCTCACACATGTGTTCCAAATTGAGGTCCAAAATATATCAGGTCCCCTTTAGGAATGGTTATAGGTGTACAAATTGGCACACTATTTTTGGCACTCTAATAGGAACGGTCCGACAATTCCTATTAATTTGTATTACAATTAGCACGACTCTGACGTCATCAACAGTTTACCGTTCCACAACAGTTCCTACAACCGTTCCTACGTGGAACAGTAACAGGAACGGTCATACCATACCGTTCCTATTCCTGCATTTTTATGTAGTGAATATTATGAAAATGTATTAATTTTGTACATTTGATTTTGGAATAATTGGATTGTTCCTTAGATCAAATTTGCTTAATTAATTTGAGATTAACACATGCACTGGATGCATTGTCTATAATGTCCATTGAATTTGAAATTTGAATTTTTTTCATATTGTTTATGTATTTATGCTTTGTGATGTTGGACATCACTTGGATATTTGGAATATCCTTGATTTAAGCATGATTATTTAGGATAATTATGTTATGTGCGTTGATGGGATCAACATGGGATGATCACAAGAGCCCTAGACCTTGTCTATGGATGAATGTATGATTATTTACATTTCTGTTGGGTGGGGCCTGCGTGCCTCTTATTTTGGGACTATCATCTCACCTAGTTTAGTCTCATGATGTTAAGGCTTGTTTTTACTTCCCATATATTACATTTAATTGTAATGAGAGTAGATAGGATTAGTGAGGTTTTAATTTTAACAAGCTTATGGAGTCGGAGACCCAAGGCGAAGCATCAAGGCGTGAAACAAGAGCATTACAAGGCCCATTGGAATGACCATGGGTATATATTATTTGGTAATAATATACGACCACCCTAGACAGACCATGGACTTACTGCGGGCTCAGTGGGTAGCATAGGTTGGGCTTGTGATCATCCTAACAGGGGTATGTTATGTTTTCTGAACGCGGCGTATTTATTTATCGCTTTAAATATTGGATATGCATGCTAAAACTCCTTAATGTGATGAGGTCTCGGTCATTCATTAAGCTCTCATTTGGTTGGACCAAATTAAATATTAGGCCCAGAACGGACTTGGATCACAATGGTATTTTGATCTGTCCGAGCCTTCCATCCACAGCAATGTGGTAAGGAAGCTACCACTACCCAAGTGTGGTCTCACGAGTCGTGGCACACTTGGACTAGGGGAAAGCTGCACCATTGTTGTGAACATAGAGACTGCACTCGTTGTTTCCTTGTCTCATGAGTCGTGGGGGGTGACAGTTTAAGGCATGATTTGGTTGATGGGTCGGGCCCAACACTGAGTAACATGGTTCGATTGGAGTCCTCGGAACCATGCGAATAGGTGGGGTAGAATATCTTGGGATCTCATTGGATGAGAATGATATTGGATATCTCCCATGAGGTCTTCTTCATGTGAACCGTAAAAACGGGGCATTGAGATTACGCTTGTGGATCCCAAGCCCACTAGGAAATGATTTTTCAAGACTCCGCTTGAGAGTGGCGGACTTTCGTATAAATAGTGGGAGGGTTAAAGACTAAAAGATCATGTCTTCAACTTGAACAATAATATTACCATCATCTGCTAATTTCTACTTTACATTTTTATAAATGTAGATATGTCTAAGAATCAATTAACCATGATGCTTGAGACTAATAAATTCAACGGAATGAACTACTCGGACTGGCTAAGAAACCTTAGGATTTTCCTCGGTTTTGAGAACCAAGACTACATTTTGAACGAGCCGCCGCCGAGTGACTTACCGGAGGGGTCCACGCCAGAAGAACGTTTGACATTCGAGAAATGGCATGAGGACAACCAGAAAGTGCGCAGTATCATATTGGCTTCAATGTCTAATGACATCCAGAAGCAATATGAGAGGCTGGACAACGTCTCCAGCATAATGCTCCGCATGAACGAGGTTTATGCGGTTTTGGATAGGCACCAAGCTTGCTGAAGGATCATCTGTACAAAGTGATGGGGTTAAGATGCTCTCCCTAGTGGAGAAACTCGAGGACTTTAAAGCTGGGCTTAACAATGACACGTACATTGACGTGATCCTCCAGTCGCTTCCTCCGTCCTATGACTCGTTTGTTGTAAATTACAACATGAACGGACTTGAGAAATCTATTCATGAGTTGATCAACATGTTCGTATAATGCGAGGCAACGACCCACAAATCGGCACTGGCGTTATTGATAGGAAAGGCTTCGACCTCCAAGGTGAATGGCAAGAGTGCCAGACGCTGGAAGAGGAAGAAGGGAAAAGAGAAGACGGTTGCGGCCCCTGCTCGCGCTCCAGGCGCCCCTATTGCCCTGATGGGGATGGGCAAAGGGAAAGGGAAGCCCCGTGGTTCTCAGCGGTCCAAGGCAAATGATGTCTGCATACATTTCCAAAGAAAGGGGCATTGGAAGAGGGAGTGCCCACAACTCCTCTCCAACCCAGGTATGTTTGTGGTTGAAGTAAACATGATAACTAATTCTGCTTCATGGGTATTGGATATCGGGTGTGGTGCTCATATCTGCAATGAGTTGTAGGCACTGCAGAGAAGCAGAAGGCTAACCAAGGATGAGAAGATCCTGAGGCTAGGCGATAGAAAGGCCGTTCCTGCGGAAGCCATAGGATCAATGGAGTTAGCCATTAGTAGTCATGTTAGAATTGTACTGAACGACTGTTGCTATGTACCTAGCATGATTAAAAATATTGTTTCTATCCCGGTCCTTGATAAGGAGGGATATTCATTTACCATCAATAAAAAGATTTTTTTCATTATTAAAGATGGTATTTCTCATCTGCTTGGTACATTGGTAAACGGTCTGTACTTACTTCAATAGTCTTATTGGATTATGACTGCGAAACACAAACGGAAACGGGATAATCATGATGACGCACAGATATGGCATGCGAGGTTAGGTCATATCTCCAAAGAGTCTAGAAATAGATGATTTGGACAACCTACCGATCTGCGAATCATGCCTGAAGGGAAAGATGACCAAGAAACCCTTTGTTGAAAAAAGCACGCTAGCCAACGGTCTGTTGGATTTGATCCATATGGACGTCTGTGGCCCACTAAATGTTAGAATAGGTGACCATGTAGCCAATCTTGGCGGGCAAAACGTAACCTATGTTTAGACAATTTCAGTATTTTGATAAAACTATTAATGAATAAAGAAGTGAGATTCAATATGGCATTACTTTGTTTGCATTCACTTTACTGCTTTATCTATCTGTTCACTACGCAAACAAAGCCCATGGACTGAAAGCCCATTTCGGGGATTGGGACTACGCTTGGAGGTAGGTCCATGAAATCAGTCCCGCCGAATTTTTTCGTAAAACTCCAAGTCAAGGAATCTCGAAAATGGGTACCGGAATTCCCTTTGAGACTTGCACTAAGCATCTGCTGTTGTATTTCATCGACGGGTGACGAAGGTCGTCTAAGCAGTGTTAGTGGGTTAGCCTGCTGGGGAGCAGCTGACTGAGGTGACTCGCGGGAACTGTCTTACGGAGGACCTTGAGTAGGGTCAGCAAGGTATGACGTGTATTCCCGAGTCCATCGGTATAGGCCAAGTCCTTTGACTTGAGGAACTGCTGAGTTTACCTATATATCAGGTCTGTATCTTAGATATCGTGAGAGATTGCCAAGAAGCACTTGAGTAGTCATAAGCGATGTCTAGTGCAGCTCTGGTGTACAAAGTGACAGTAGTTTCCAAGAAAGGATCTGTCTCCTGTCAAAAGGCATTGACAGTTGAGTCTCACGTGTGCTCTGTCTCTTGTCCCTAAAATCTGTAGCCACAGTAATTGAACAGAAGGGAAGGTTTCCCTTGCGGCGTTTAGTAAGGACAGACCGACACTTAGGTCCAGAATGGGTACCTGCATTTTCCGTGCCCTAGACCCTAAGTGGTAAGACCGTAGACAGAAGGACAAGTGTTCTGTTAGAGCCTAAAAGTTCATCCCCGAATATTTCACCTAGTCTCTAGTGCCATGGACCGTTGCTAGATGGCCACCCATGGCAACGGACGGATTCTAGGAATCCGACCAAGTCTAGCTTAAAGGTGAACCTAAAGAGTCACACACTATCCACACAAAAATTTAGTATTTAATTTAGAATTAAATATTGGAGAAAAAGGAATGATTAAATTTGATTTAATCGGGTCCTCTATTTTCTTGGAGTATCAATTCCTTCTATTTGATAAAAGGAATTAAATTAATAAATTAGATTTATTAAGGGAATTAATTTAATGGGCTTAGAATAAATAGTTATATTTATTTTGCCTTTTGGAATATTTAAATAGGTTTTAAATATTCCATTAAATTAAATTAACGGTTTGAGATGGAAAGGAGAGATGGATGGCTAGGATTGATTTGACTAGATCAAATACTACTTTGACTAGGACTTTGACTAGGTCAAAATCCTAGTCAAAATAGACCTCTTAGAGTTGGAGTTTAAAGAGGATTAAACTCCTCCTCTATATAAACCCCTAGCCTCCTACAATTCAAGGATTGATGAATCTTGAAATTCCAACACACACACACACACACACACACACACTACTCGAGCTCTCTCCTCTCCCTCTCGTCCGCCCCCTCTCACTCTCCCAAGAAAATATTTTTTTCTTGTTCTCTTGTTCTTGGAACATTAGAACTTAGGAGAATTAATACCGTTAATCAATAACGTGTTATTAATTCATCCTCTCCAAAAATTATACTTGTTCTTTGCTAGCGAGACGTGCAAGATACGTGGGTGGATCGTGTGTCACGATTTGGAGGATCTCAAGAACGAGGTCTTGCTGCAAAACGGGGAACAACGCGAGTAGCCGTTGAAGACGAAAACGACAACGGGTAGGTCTCGATTTACGTTTTCGCCCCTTTTAATTTTAATCCCTATGGCCTCCATGATTGTTTGTATGTATTTAATTCATGAGATACACCGAACACCCGGGAAAGTTCAAGGGCACACCCCTTGAACGTGTTCTTATATTTTTGTTAAAGCATGTTCAAATTTCGTATTTTAATTTTATACCGCGCTTCCGCATTCGCGCTATTTTCCCGGGACGATCCACAATCTTTCACTAAATACTCAGGCTAGAGGTGCGTACTCGTACTTCATAACCTTTACCGATGATCACTTACGGTATGGTTATGTTTACCTGATGAAGTACAAGTCTGAAGCCTTTGGAAGGTTTAAGGAATACAGACTTAAAGTAGAGAACCAAACCGGTCGAAAGATCAAAGCCCTTCGGTCGGACCGAGGTGGAGAGTATTTGAGTGGTGAGTTTACTGATTATCTAAAAGAGAATGGGATTCTCTCTCAGTGGACCCTCCTAGAACACCACAGCTTAATGGTGTGTCTGAAAGGAGGAATCGGACCTTGTTGGACATGGTCCGATCCATGATGAGTTTTACCGAACTTCCCTTATCCTTCTGGGGATACGCTCTTGAGACGACAGCCAAATTTTTGAACTTGGCGTCATCTAAGAAGATATTCCAGACGCCATATGAGATATGGCCTGACAAGCCTGCCTCCTACAAATACATGAATGTGTGGGCTGTTGCCCCGCATATGTCAAGAGATTAGTGGGAGATAAACTGGACTCGAGGTCTAGTTTATGCAGGTTCATTGGCTATCCGAAAGAAACTACAGGGTATAATTTCTATGATCCCTCCGAGTAAAAGGTTTTGTCTCGCGAAATGCAGTGTTCTTGAAAAAGGGTTTTCCATCGGATAGTCGATGCGGTGAGGTACTCCTTGACGAATCAAGTGAGGTACCCGATGAGGCGGCAGTGACATCTGAGCCGGTAGTTCCCACTGATAATGTTCCAGTCCTCCATAGGTCGGTTAGAGTATCCCATGCACCTGATAGGTATGGATTTCTGGGCCTGACCGGTCAGTTGGATAATGATCGAAAGACGTACGGAGAAGCGATGTCGAATATTGATTCAGATAAATGGCTTGAGGCCATGAAATCCGAGATGGACTCGATAGGTACAAACCAGGTTTGGACCCTAGTGGACCCACCCAAAGGGGTAAAACCCGTAGGGTGTAAATGGGTCTACAAACGTAAGCTTGGAACTGACGGGGAGGTTACAACCTTCAAAGTCAGGCTTGTGGCGAAGGGTTACACTCAACGACCTACTGCTTGTAGCAATGGCTAAGTCCATTCGGATACTGCTTGCCATAGCAGCATGGTATGACTATGAAATATGGCAGATGTACGTGAAAATAGCCTTCCTCAACGGTTTCGTAGAGGAAAAGATCTATATGGATCAACGGGAAGGTTTCACATCTGTTGGAGAAGAGCAGAAGGTCTGCCGTCTCCAAAGGTCCATCTATGGCCTCAAACAAGCTTCCCGAAGCTGGAACATACGTTTTGATGAAGTCATACGGGGATATTATTTTATCAAGAATGAGTCTGATCCTTGTGTATACAAGAAGATCAATGGGAGCTCAGTTGCGTTCCTAGTGCTTTATGTGGATGACATCTTACTCATTTGGAATGATGCTAAGATGTTGGGTACCACTAAAGCTTTGTTGTCAGCGCAATTCTCCATGAAGGATATGGGTGAAGCGTCCTACATCCTTGGCATCAAGATCTACAGGGATAGATCTAGAAGGATGTTAGGAATGGGCCAGTCCTCGTATATTGAGAAAGTCTTGAAGAGATTCAAGATGAAGAACTCAAAACGAGGATTCCTTCCTATGAGGCATGGAATTAAGTTATCCAATAAGCAGTCTCCTAAGACTGATGAGGAGCTTAAACGGATATTGGACATCCCCTATGCTTCAGCTGTAGGTAGCATTCAGTACGTTGTCCAGTGCACTAGACCTAATGTGGCTTTTGCTTTGAGCGTAACTAGTTGATATCAGTCGTGTGTCGGGGAGGCACACTGGAGTGCGGTCAAGACCATCCTGAAGTACCTGAAAAGTACTAAGGACATGTTCTTGATATGCGGTGGTGGAGAGTTGATACTGGAAGGCTATAGCAACGCTAGCTTCCAGTCGGATGACGATAATGCCAAGTCTCAGTCTAGTTTTATGTTCAGACTTAATGGTGGCATGGTTGTTTGGAAGAGTTCCAAGCAGACTACCACGGCGGACTCCACCACAGAGTCTGAATACATAGCAGCTTCGGAAGCTGCTAAGGAAGCGGTTTGGTGGATGAGCTACATCCAAGGGTTGGGTGTAGTACCTAGCACTGCTAAGCCTGCAGTTATCTTCTACGATAACAATGGGGCGATAGCGCTAGCAAAGGAACTGAGATCTCATCACTAATCCAAGCATATTCTTAGACGCTACTATCTGCTTAGAGAGATGGTTAGTAGGGGTGACGTTCGGATGGACAGAGTCAGCTCCGTAGAAAACATAACAGATCCACTTACTAAGCCCATACTCAGCATCCGGATAAGATGGGATTGAGGTCAATGGGTGATTGGCTTTAGGTCAAGTGCGAGATTGTTAGAATAGGTGATCAGAAAGCCAATAGGTTTGGCATTTTGTAACGTATCTGACAACTTGATGTAATGTAATAGTATGTGATGAATAAAATGAGTGTTTGACACTATTGGTACGTACTTTGTTGCACTCATTTTACATATGTCAAAACGGTGTTTTACTTATATCGCAACAAAGCCCAAAGACCACGGTTAACAACTCATGCAATTGGGCCATGCATTGGATGGTGGTCATGAAACCAACTGATTAAGAGTTCGGTCTGAAATGTTCCAAGTCGAGGACCTCGAGACAGGGCATCGAGAGTCCTATTGAGACTTGCGTCAAGAGTCGTGTTCATTGGATGAGTGTCGTGTTTCATCGGCGACAAGCGTGGGACGCCTACACGATCTTGATGGGTTGGTCGACTGGGGTCGAGCCGACTGGACTGACTCGCAGAGATCGTCATATGGAAGCCTTGGCGGCTTGGTCGGTATGATTGGATTTCCCCAGTTCCGATAGTATGGGAGTAGTCCTCAGAATTGAGGAACCATGGCAATCACGTGCATAGGACGACTATATCTTGGATCTGGCGAAAGGTGATCATTCTATAAGATGATCATTATAAGCCTTATCCAGTGTAGTGAGAATGTGTAGCGAGGACGGTGCGTTCCAAGAAACGGATCCGTCCCCTGTCAGTATGTGACAGAGCTATCTCCTATGCACTCGGAGACACGTTCATGCTGTTTAAATCTGTGGTCACAGTGGTTGGTCGAAAAGGGAATGGTTTCCTGTGTCGACGCAATGAAGCATGCGTAGTCTCGAGTATTAAGCATAGATGCTTAGTCAAGGATGGGAACCGACGCCCAATCTACATTCTTCAAAAATAATTACATTGATCTAAAAATTGAGGATACCGCATTAATTACCATCATGTCAAAAATTATCTCCACAAATAATAAAATACTGACATAATGCATGAGCACCCAAATGTTAATGTCCATATATTCATAGCACAAAATCATATTGCACATATTCAATAAAATTGCAATGAACATTTATTATTAAGCAATTATCTAGGCAAGCATTAATATAATAGGAGCATTCATTAGCATATTTGAATCACAAAAAATATGCTAGCATGAATATTGCAATTAAAATAGTCATATTTAGGAGTTGCATTCACATAATATAGCAATAATAAATAACCAAAATAGCATGAATTGCAATATAAAATATCGCAATAATAAAGACATATGTTCTAAGTCATGCTTCAATTTTCTACAACACAAAAAAAAAGAGAAAATATAAATATTTAGACTTAGAAGAAAAAAAATGTTTCAACAACCTGGAAAGGTCGCCCCATCCAATACAAATTTTTCAGCAATCCCCCCCCCTCCCCCGCCGCCTTTTCTTTTTAAAAGACACTTTGCAAAAATTATGAAACACAAATAGCCAAATAAAGTCTAATGGTATAGTGGTTCGAAACCCAAATTGAGCGCCCAGTGGTGCCCTACTGGTGCCAAGCAGATGTTGGCACATGATCAACGTACAATCAGCACACTCAGTTGGCGTCGGACCCGCACCCAGTTGGCGTGTGGTCCATGCTGACTCAGCCACCTCTCTCCACGCCGGTGACTCGTTTTCGACGCCCTCGCCGGCCAAATTCCAGCAATGGTGTACTTTTCGGGAAGAATTTAAAAGATCCATATCTATTCATTTCAAATCCGTTTTTAATGTTTCAAATATAGTTTCCAACCTATTTTCATGCTCCATAATATAGCATAAAAGTATTTTAAAAAAAATACATAATCATGTTCGATTTTCTATTCAAAAAAATAAATAAATTTGAAAACTAGGGTTTGATTTTTCTCACAAACCACTCATCCTATTTTTACCAAATTTAGACCACATAATTTGCACATCAAGATCTACATATGGTAAAAACATCAATGAAAAAAGTCATGCTTTCATGATAAAATGATTTTTCTTAAAAAAAATTGAGCATAAAATTTTCGCTATCAATCAGGCAATTTCAACGAGACTAAGGCATAGAAGCTCTGATACCAGTGTTGGAAAATAAGAATGGGTAATTCGTGAAATAAATATTCTTGCATAGAATATGTTATCTATGCACATGTTATATAAATCAATAATTACATTAGCACATAATCATGGATCGATTAAACTTGTAGCAACGAAGTATGTCGATCCACGTATCCGGATTTGGCTCATCTACAAGCTCATGCCTTGATTAGATCACGAACATAATATTTGTCGTTCTTGAAGATTACTCCACGTACATCGTCAAGATCCACACGAACAACTTCAAGATCTCCCCACATTGGATCTTGCTCCAAATACTGTGGAACCCACGAACAGACCTTGCTCGTCTTGGTGGATTACTACCAGAATAAGCAACTCATTTACACACCTCAATTCCATGGAGTCTATGGTGATGCTCCAGGAAAAACGTAGAGAGAAATATATATATTTATTTATATATATATATATATATAGAGAGAGAGAGAGAGAGAGAAATGGTATTTGGAGAGAGTATATTTGGGAGTGTTGTGATCAACTTGTTTGTTGTATCAAACTATTGTAGTTCTGTGTTTTTGGATCCATAGAAGCACACTATTTATAAGTGTGCACAAGAGGAGTACAATCCCAATACATAGTGTAGGAGACTACAAACTCTATACTAATTGAAGGACAAGCGGATCCGCCCGGGAGCGTGAGCGGAAGTGAGAAAGCGAGAAATTAATGGACATTTTAAACAATGCATCCAATGCATGTATTAATTCCAAATTAACATATTTTCAGAATATTGTGCAGAAAATACAGAAAATCGAATTTTTCAGAAAACGTCGAAAAACGGCCCAGCCGTTGTGCCTGCCGGCCACCCGCGCGCACAGGGCAACAAGCCTGCGCGCGCGCTTTGTGCCGCGCGCTGGCCTCGTCCGACAGCGGCCTTCTGCGCACACCGCGCGCGCGCGCCAATGCGCAGCATCTGCGCGCGCTGGGCTTCGGGCACCCGCCTGCGCGCGGCCGCTGCTGTCCGATCCCAAATTTTTTTTTTCATGGTTTTCAACATCTTTTCAGCACAAAAACAGTAACAATAATTTTGAAAATAGGCATGTATTTTTAGATCCAATCTAATAAAATCAAGCATGCCAAAAGTCCATCAAATTCAAACAATTGAATCATCATATTATTCATACACTTATGTAATAACATGCCAATAAAATCATAAAAAGCAAGTAGATCATGCCAAGCACATAGATCTATGCCCCTTACATCGAACCGGGCTCTGATACCACTTGAAGGACAAGCGGATCCGAGGGGTGTACCCTTGGGTGCGTAAATTTAAATCTAATTTAAAAAAATGAATCCAAGGGGTGTACCCTTGGGTGCTCAACCGGGCGTTCGATGCAGGATGTGTAAATATTAAAACATATATATAAACACATAAGGCATAGATAGATAGTAAATCAACCAAAGCGTAATAAAACCGTTACCTTTGATTGTTTAATGTGTGCTCCCGGCTACTTGCGTTGTTCCTTCTCCGGAATGCTCACGAAATCCAAACGTATGGATTCTCCAAAGGTAATCCACACCACACCGGAAGAAACGCACGTTCGCCTTGCTAGAAGAAAACGGGTTTATGAAGGAATCGGTTTAAGAGAAGAACACTATGGATTAGTGTACTCTGAAACCTTCTTTGTTCTTCTTCTTGATTCAAAATCAAGTGAAGAACACAAGTGAGAAAGAGGGGTTTGGCCGAGAGTTGAGAGGGAGAGGAGAGGCCGATTTTTCTTCTTCTTTTTCTTAGAAAAAGATGAATAATGATTCACTTATGCTTGGTGTTGTATATTTTTATATATATACATAATTAATGTGATTATTGGAATATGTCTAGGTTCATTCAAGGATGTCTAGATACAGTCCAATCAAGCCTACCAAAATTTATAGTATGATCAAATCATACCAAAAGGGAAGGGCTTCATTGAAATTGATTTGTCTCTTTCCAAAAGAGATAAGTCAATATACCACCTAGCATGAAACATGGCTGATTTTGCTTCCTCCAAGGGAGCATTCCGGCCATGTCTATCTAAGGGAAGAAGTCTAACTTCTTCCTATTCCAAAATAGGAATTATTTCTCCTCTCGGGTCTAATTTAACGGACCGAATTTTATCGTAATCCAATTACGACGAACCCATCATTAAATCCAATTTAATGTCCATTTAAATTATTTCCATTGATCTTTTAATCCAATTAAAAGATCCAACGTCTCAACGTCTCAACTTTCTATATTTAATCAAAAATTTAATTTACCGATTAAACGAAGGCTCGATACAATATCGGCCCGTCCATCCAATGGACTTTCCCTTAAGTAATCCAATTACTTATTTATCCTTCGAGATTAACTCCAAGTCAATCTCTTAACATCCTTGGTGATTTGTGTGTGACGCTTTAGGTTCACCCTCACCTAGACTTGGGCCCGTGTTCCACAAGGGCCCGTTACCATGGGTGGCCGTTTAGCAAAGGTCTATGGCACTAGAGACTAGGTGAATTGGCATGAATATTTATGCGCCGATTCCGTACAGGTACGATCCTTCCGTCTACCGTCTCCCGGCCTCAGTCTAGGGTATGGAATTGGGCGTCGGTTCCCATCCTTGACTTGGTATCTATACTTAATACTCGAGACCACGTATGCTTCATTGCGTCGACATAGGAAACCATTCCCTGTTCGACCAACCACTGTGGCCACAGCTTCAAACAACATGAACGTGTCTCCGAGTGCATAGGAGATATCTCTGTCACATACTGATAGGGACGGATCCTCTTCTTGGAGTCCACCGTCCTCGCTACAAATTCCGACTGCACTGGACAAGGCTTATGATAATCATCTTACAGAATGATCACCTCTCGCCAGATCCAAGAGACAGCCGTCCTGTGCACGTGACTGCCATGATCACTCAAGTCTGAGGATTATTCCCGTACGATCGGAACCGGGAAAAACCAATCATACCGATCAAGCCTCCAAGGCTTCCATATATGATGATCCCCGCGAGTCAGTCCAGTCGGCTCGACCCCAGTCGACCAACCTATCAAGATCGTGTAGGCGTCCCATGCCTGTGGCCGATGAAACACAACACTCATCCAATGAACAAGACTCTTGACGCAAGTCTCAATAGGACTCTCGATGCCCTGTCTCGAGGTCCTCGACTTGGAACGTTTCAGACCCAACTCTTAATCAGTTGGTTTCATGACCACCATCCAATGCGTGGCCCAACTGCACGAGTTGTTATCCATGGTATGTGGGCTTTGTTGCGATATAAGTTAAACACCGTTTTAACAAATGTGAAATGAGCGCAACAAAAGTAAGCACCAGAAGTGACGAATACTCATTTTATTCATCACATAATAATATTACATTTACATCGAGTTGTAGAATAGGTTACAAATCGCCAAACCTATTGGCTTTCTGGTCACCTATTCTAACACTAATAAAGGAGCCCTCCCTAACTACAAGTTTGGAAAGTTCAAAATTCTTTAAATATGGATGTATATCCAATTGCAATGATCAGAGATGTCTAGAACAATATTACTATGTCCTGTCCCGATTTGATGAATGTGGCAGAACGCTTAGTCTCAAACTCACACACCTTGTTGTCTTATTTGCTGTAGAGAAATCAGGGTAGGCAGTGATGGTAGTTGTTTTAATGGTCTTGGGTTGCAGGTTCTTACAGATGGTTTTCCCCTCATTGTGCTATATAATATAAGCAGTTTCTGAATTCTTTTTGGATGGATTTAAGATGGGTTGCTAATTTGCTACTCGTGCCCAATTTTTTCATTTAATCTATATGTTCTGTTTAACTTTCTTCTGCAATGAAATATGGTGTTATATCAATTTTTGGCTGAAAAATATGAAGGTTGAGATGATCATTGATGTGGCTCAATTTTGCTTTGATATTCTCGGGCCAGGGCCAGGCCATTGGAATTAAGGGGTTGTTTATGTGAAGGGATAGAATAAACATATCATAAATTAAAGATGGATAAAATTAATGTGGTATTTGGACAATATAATTTCAGTTTGTTCTATGTTTATTTGTATTCATAAAATTAAAGACTAACATAATCTCATGTTTACTTTCTACATCTAATTGCGATAAAATGTGTGACAATTTTTTAATGTCTTTGATTGCCACTATACTAACCTATATTCCATTTCCCTTTATCCAGGTGAAGGCAATTGGTCTCACACACCATTTGCTTTAATTAATTGATTCTTTTACAAACTAAGAGTTGAAAACTAGCGTGCAACTCAGTTGAATTATTGTCATTATATATCTAGCATAGTTTAATAGTAACATCATGATTAACCAAATTTCATGTTTTCGTACAGAAACATTACTATAAACACTTGTAGCTTCATCAACTATATCTGTGCTAAAACATAATTAGATTTTGTTCTTAGTCTTTTTTTTTTTTTTTTTTTTAACGAATAGGGAATGGTCACTTCATCGATGTTACCTTAAATATTTCTTGTTTTCTCCACCAACAAATTATCTTTAACTAATTATCTGCCCTTTAATGGAGTTCTCCTGCATTGATGGTTGAAAACATATCTTACTAACTAATGGCTTATTCTTTTATTCATACCACTTTATTGATGGATCAGGACATAAGGAGCAACAAGATTTTGGTGGAGATCGTTGAGATGAATTAGAAGTAAGTATTACAGGTTGAAAATATGGATGCTCTTCTTTATTTCCAAGTTTCCCACTGAACTTCAATCCTATTGTGTTATCTTTTGCATGTTTGGTTCTTTCTTGTATGGTGAAAAGTATGTTTTTTTGCACTTATTCTTGATTTTTCATTGTGGGTTTTCTGTAGGCATGTCTATTTGAAGGGTTATCCCTTGGGTCTGTAAAGAGTTGTCTTCTTTTTATGTATTCTTGAGTTTTAAGATTTTTCTTGATTTGTAGGGCTCTGAAGTTTGTTTTAGTGTATGAAACTATGAGATGATTCGGATTCAGTTGACTTCTTGCAACAGTAAAGTATCAATCTCTGAATAGTTGAGCTTCTTGTGAGTGTGTGTTATTTATAATTTAATTGACTGAATTTATGGAAATATGTAATCTTGTTTATAGCCGAGATGGATTCATGGGGTGGCGTGAGCGCAATTGTAATCTGAATTCTCGTTCCACGAGATTCCCAAGATTATAGCCTCACCCTTTCACATGATACCGAGGACTCCAAGCGAATCATGTTAATTGGGCATTAGACCCAACCCAATCGACCGAGCCACGGACCCACTGGAACCCTCACGACTCGTGAGACAGGTAGCAGCAACCCGCTTTTCGTTCATGACATATTACAGCTTCCTTTAAGTATAATAACGTGCCACGACTCGTGAGACCACGCTATTGACCTAAAGCAGCTTCCTCACTATGCCATGGATTGGAAGGCATGGACAAACTCCTGGAGTTCATGTCCACATTGTCTAGGGTCTAATATTTAGACATTGGTCCAACCAATGTGAGAGTAAGTAATGACCGAGATCTCAAATAAATAAATATCTACAGATACATCCATAATGCGTAAATAAACCATCCACAGCAGTTATACGATAAATAAACAACCCATTCATTCATCATCATAACCACATGCAAAATTAAAGCCTAGCACGCCCCTGTTGGATGATCACGAGCCCGAATCCTATGCGACCCACTGAGCCCGCAGTGGATCTATGGTCAATCTAGGGGTGGTCCTATACTATTACATTAATAGTAACCCAATCATAATGCTGATGGGCCTTGGTCTCTTTTTCTCTTTCTTCACTTCATGGAAAACTCCAACGGGGGCCTCCCGTCTGGGCTCTCCATGTGGTCCTTCCTTCTTCTCCACCAATTACAAAAAATAGAAACCTCACTCCTAGTCTACTCTCATTACATATTAAAAATAGAAACCCCAGCGAAAACCCGGGGGGAGTACATAAGGAGGGAGGTAGAATGCCTTATTATTCCAAGGCAACTAGAAAGAGAGAAGGAGAAAGCAGTAAAAGAGGCACACAGGCCCAACAGAAAATAAACCATACATCCGGTCTAGGGCTCGCGATCATCCATTTCCATCCAACACACATAATCACATGATCCAATCATATATTTACAAAATACCAACAACATATGATTTCCAATCATAAATATCCAAAATAATAAATGAATATGTGCACAACGTGTGAAAAATAAAACACAAATATTGGTAATATTATTTTCTCGTTTTAGGAAAACCTTTCCTCATTATTTTAAGTAAAATATCCCCGGGATTCCAAATCCAATTCATTTTACTCCTAAAATAATGTCGTTAGAAAAAATAGGCATAATTGAACCAAAAACGATTTTTCAGAATTAATTCAAAATTAAAACTGAAAATAATTAAAAAATAAAAGAAAAAACACTGCTAGGGTTTTGAAACCCTAGCAGCAGCAGCCGCCGCCGCCGGCAGCGGCCCGCCGGCACGCGCACAGGGCAGCAGGCTCAGCCTGCAGCCCTTGCCCGCGCGCAGGCCCCTTGCCTGCGTGCGCGCGCGCCTGGCCGGCAGCGCGCTGCCCCTGCCTTGCGCGCGCGCTGGCCTGCTGGCTGCCGGCCGTGCCGTGCGCAGTGCGCGCGCAGACGCGCACTGGGCACGCCTACCGGGCACGCGCGCGCAGACTCCTCCGTCTGCTCGCGCGCGCTCCTGGCGGCGCTGCCCAGAGCCCGTCCGCGCGCGGACTCGCAGGCGCGCAGACACCCTTGTCTGCGTGCGCGCGTGCCTGCGCGCAACCTTCCTGGCTGCGCGCTGCCCCTGCGTGACCGGCTGGGCGGGCGCGCGCAGGCCTCCCTTGCCTGCGCGCGTCTGCCCTGCCGGCAGCGTGCGGCTGCGCGCGGCCAGCCCTCTCGGCTGGCCGGCTGCGTCGTTTCTCGTTTTCCGTTCAATTTTCCACCCCGTTTCCCAAGAAAAACAGAAAAATACAACATTTATAAATTCACACGAATTAAAAGCAATAAAACCAACATGCTTAAAATCAAGAAAAATCAAGATTTAATAAAAACATGTCAATTTCAAGTTTCATGCTTATAACGCACATAAACCCTAAGCCTATAAACCGAACCGGGCTCTGATACCACTGAAAGAAATCGGTGGATCGTCCCGGGAATTGCGCGAATGCGGAAGCGCGATAAAATTAAACATACAAGAAAAATAAAGCATGCTTTTAATTTAAAAGAACACGCTCAAGGGGTGTGCCCTTGAGGTTCCCGGGCGTTCGGTGTATCTCATGATCATAAAGCATGTAAAGAAGTCATGGAGGCCATAGAGTTGAGAATTAAAGAGGGACGAAAAAGTAAAACGAGACCTACCCGTTGTCGTTTTCGTCTTCAACGGCTACTCGCGTTGTTCCCCGTTATTCACCGAGATCTCGTTCTTGAGACCCTCCAAATCGTGACACACGATCCACCCACGTATCTTGCACGTCGTGCTAGCAACGAACAAGTGTATAATTTTGGAGTGGATGAATCAACAACACGTTATCAATTAACGGTATTGATTCATCTAAGTTCTAATGTTCCAAGGATAAAACAACTAAGAAATATTTTCTTGCTAGAGAGAGAGGGGGCGGACGAGAGATGAGGAGAAGGGAGAGTGTGTGTTGTGTGTGTTTTCAAGAATCATCATCCTTCAATTGTTGGAAGCTAGAGGTTTATATAGAGGAGGAGTTTAATCCTCTTTAAACTCCAACTCTAAGAACTCTAATTTGACTAGGATTTTGACCTAGTCAAAGTCCTAGTCAAACTAGTGTTTGACCTAGTCAAACGAATCCTAGCCTTCCATCTCCCCTTTCCATCTCAACCGTTGATTTTAATTTAATGGAATATTTAAATCCTTTTAAATATTCCAAAAGGCTAAAAGAATAAATATAATATAATAAATAAATATTATTATTTATTCTAAGCCCATTAAATCAACCCTTTTAATAAATCCTATTTATTAATTTAATTCCCTTTATCAAATAGAAGGAATTAATTTCTCCAAGAAAATATAGGACCCGATTAAATCTAATTTAATCATTCCTTTACTCCAATATTTAATTCCGAATTAAATACTAAGTGTGTGTGGATAGTGTGTGACTCTTTAGGTTCACCATTCAGCTAGACTTGGTCGGATTCCTAGAATCCGCCCGTTACCATGGGTGGCCATCTAGCAACGGTCCATGGCACTAGAGACTAGGTAAAATATTCGGGATGAACATTTAGGCTCTAACAGTACACTTGTCCTTCTGTCTTCGGTCTCATCACTTAGAGTCTAGGGCACGGAAAAAGCAGGTACCCATTTTGGACCTAAGTGTCGGTCTTTCCTTACTAAACGCTGCAAGGGAAACCTTTCCCTTCTGTTCAGTTACTGTGGCCACAGATTTTAGGGACAAGACACAGAGCATACATGAGGCTCAACTGTCAATACCTTTTGACAGGAGATAGATCCTTTCTTGGAAACTACTGTCACTTTGTACACCCGAGTTGCACTAGACATGGCTTATGACTACTCAAGAGTATTTTGGCAATCTCTCACCATATCTAAGATACAGACCTGATGCACAGGTAAACTCAGCAGTTCCTCAAGTCAAAGGACTTGGCCTGTATTGTTGGAACCTGGAATACACGTCATACCTTGCTGACCATACTCAAGGTCCTCCGTAAGATGGTTCCCGCGAGTCACCTCAGTCAGCTGCTTCCTAGCATGTTGACCCACTAACACTGCTTAGACGACCTTCGTCACCCGTCGATGAAATACGACAGCAGATGCTTAGTGCAAGTCTCAAAGGGAATCCCGGTACCCATTTTCGGGATTCCTTGACTTGGAGAATTTCCGGACTGATTCGGCGAAACTGATTTCATGGACCTACCTCCAAGCGTAGTCCCAGTCCCCGAAATCGTTTCTCAGTCCGTGGGCTTTGTTTGCGTAGTGAACAGAAATGTAAATGCAGATAAGTGAACGTAAACAAAATATTGCCATTTGAATTTTTCACTTCTTTATTCATAAATGTTTTATCAAATACCAAAGAATTGTCTAAACATAGGTTACATATTCCTGCCAAAATTGGCTTACATGGTCACCTATTCTAACAGGTCTGTCCTTACTAAACACCGCAAGGGAAACCTTTCCCTTCTGTTCAGTTACTGTGGCCACAGATTTTAGGGACAAGACACAGAGCATACATGAGACTCAACTGTCAATACCTTTTGACAGGAGACAGATCCTTTCTTGGAAACTACTGTCACGCTGTACACCCGAGCTGCACTAGACATGACTTATGACTACATAAGAGTATTTTGGCAATCTTTCACCATATCTAAGATACAGACTTGATGTACAGGTAAACTCAGCAGTTCCTCAAGTCAAAGGACTTGACTTGTACCGTTGGAACCGGGAACTCACGTCATACCTTGCTGACCATACTCAAGGTCCTCCATAAGATGGTTCCCGCGAGTCACCTCAGTCAGTTGCTTCCTAGCATGCTGACCCACTAACACTGCTTAGACGACCTTCGTCACCCGTCGATGAAATACGACAGCAGATGCTTAGTGCAAGTCTCAAAGGGAATCCCGGTACCCATTTTCGAGATTCCTTGACTTGGAGATTTTCGGACTGATTCGGTAAGACTGATTTCATGGACCTACCTCCAAGCGTAGTCCCAGTCTCCGAAATCGATTCTCAGTCCGTGGGCTTTGTTTTTGCGTAGTGAACAGATATGTAATAGCAGATTTAAGTGAACGTAAACAAAGTGTTGTCATATGAATCTTCACTTCTTTATTCATAAATGTTTTATCAAACACCTGAAATTGTCTAGACATAGGTTACATATTCCTGCCAAAATTGGCTTACATGGTCACCTATTCTAACAATCTTCCACTTGACCTTTAAAGCCAATCGCCCATATGTCTAATCCTATCTTCTCAAGATGTTGCGTATGAGCGCTCTGCGACATAGGCTTTGTCAGCGGACCTGCTGTGTTGTCTGCTGAGTTGACTCGGTCCATCCGAACGTCACCTCTTCCTACCATTTCTCTAAGAAGATGTTAGCGTCTAAGAATGTGTTTGGAACGGTGATGAGATCTCGGTTCCTTTGCTTGCGCTATTGCACCGTTGTTATCACAGAAGATGACAACAGGCTCGGCGATGCTAGGCACCACACCCAACTCTTGGATGTAGTTTCTCATCCAAACCGCTTCCTTAGCAGCTTCTGAAGCTGCTATGTATTCAGCCTCTGTGGTGGAGTCAGCAATGGTTGCTTACTTGGAACTTTTCCAAGCTACTACTCCTCCATTGAGTTTGAATACGTACCCCGATTGAGACTTGGCATCATCGTCATCAGACTGGAAGCTAGCGTCGCTAAAACCTTCCAGAATTAGTTCTCCATTGCCATAGACTAGGAAAATTTCCTTAGTCCTCCTTAGGTACTTAAGGATGCCCTTAACAGCATTCCAGTGTGCCTCTCCTGCGCAGGACTGATATCTGCTTGTTACGCTCAAAGCATATGCAACATCAGGCCTAATGCAGTGGACCGCATATTGGATGCTGCCTACGGCAGAAGCATAGGGGATGACTTTCATCCTTTCAAGTTCCTTATCAGTCTGTGGGGACTGTTTCTTGGACAACTTGATCCCATGCCTCATGGGAAGGAATCCCCGTTTGGAGTTGTCCATTCGATATCTCTTTAGGACTTTCTCCATATACGAGTTTTGGATGAGTCCTAACACCCTTTTAGATCTGTCCCTGACAATCCGGATGCCTAGGATGTAGGAGGCTTCACCCCAAGTCCTTCATGGAAAACTGGGTTGACAACCATGCTTTTGTGTTTCTTAACATTCTAACGTCATTGCCAATGAGCAGAATGTCATCCACATAAAGCACTAGGAACACAATTGAGCTCCCACTGACCTTCTTGTATACACAAGGGTCGGATTCATTTTTTATGAAGTCATACCCCCGTATTACGTCGTCAAAGCGAATGTTCCCAACTTCGGAGGTTTGTTTTGAGGCCATAGATGGACTTTTGGAGACGACAGACTTTCTGTTCTTCTCCAGTGACCGTGAAACCCTCCGGCTGATCCATATAGATCTCTTCTTCAACGAAACTGTTGAGGAAGGCTGTTTTCACGTCCATCTACCATATCTCATAGTCATACAATGCTGCTATGGCGAGCAGGATCCGAATGGACTTAGCCATGGCTACTGGCGAATAGGTACCCTCAAAATCGACCCCGGGTCGTTGAGTGTATCCCTTAGCTACAAGCCTAGCCTTAAAAGTTGTGACTTCTCCATCAACGCCAAGTTTGCTTGTAGACCCACTTACAGCCACTGGCTTAACACCTTTCGATGGATCTACAAGACTCCAAACTTGGTTCTCGCTCATGGAGTCCATTTCGGCTTTCATGGCCTGAAGCCATTTCCCGGAGTCGATGTCTGACATCGCTTCTCCATAAGTCTTAGGATCGTTATCCAAAAGATCGGTCGCACCTAGAAAGCCATATCTCACTGGAGGTCTGGACTCTCTAGTGGACCTACGGAGAACGGGAACGTCAGTGGTGACTGTGGGCGCTGACTGTATCGGGAGCCGGTGGTTCAGGAACCGGGGCTGGCTGTTCCTGAGGCTGTCCTTCATGCCTAGCATGTTGGACCTCTCGAGGTTGGTCAGCCCTTCGGCTGTCTATCCTGAATCCTTTAAGTGAGGGTCCCGTGGCTACCTCTGATGGCTGGATTCCATCACTTGATTCCTCAAGGATCAGCTCATCAGGTTGGATATCCTCCGGGAAGCCTTGCTCCAAGAATACTGCGTTTCTTGAAACAAAGACCTTTTGTTCCAAGGGGTCATAAAAGTAATAACCCGCAGTTTCTTTAGGGTATCCAATGAACCTGCATAAGCTAGACCTGGATTCTAACTTATCTCCCACTAACCTCTTGATGTATGCGGGGCTACCCCACACTCTCAAGTAGTTGTAGGACGCAAGCTTGCCGTGCCATATCTCATATGGCGTTTGGGTCAATGCACTGGTAGGTGCCAAATTCAACAACTTGGCCGCCGTTTCTAGTGCATAGCCCCAAAAGGATAAGGGCAGTTTGGTAAAACTCATCATGGACCGAACCATGTCCAACAGGGTTCGATTCCTCCTTTCAGAGACACCATTTAACTGTGGTGTTCCCGGAGGTGTCCATTCTAATATTATACCTTGTTCTTTTAGATAATCTAGGAACTCCGTACTAAGGTATTCGCCGCCTCGGTCTGACCGTAGGACTTTAATTTTGCAGTTGGTTTGGTTCTCCACTTCAAGTCTGAATTCTTTAAACCTCTCAAGAGCTTCAGACTTGTACCTCATCAGGTAAACATAACCATACCGTGAATGATCATCGGTAAAGGTTATGAAGTAGGAAAACCCACCTCGGGCCTGCGTCCTTAGTGGCCCACATACGTCTGTATGGACCAAGTCCAATAGACCTGTGTCAAGCCTGCTTTGTCCTACAAAGGGCTTCTTGGTCATTTTTCCTGTTAGACGGGATTCACAAGTTGGTAGATCGCTCAAGTCCCCAACCTCTGGGTTCTTTGAGTCTACCAACCTTTTTATCCTATCTTGGGATATGTGACCTAGCCTAGCGTGCCACAGTCGTGCATTCCCGTTATTATCTAATTTCCGTTTGTGTTGTGCATTAAGGACGATATTCATTTGTTGCAAGATATAGAGTCCGTTATGCAATGTACAAGTAGATGAGCAATTCCACACCTCATCAAATAAAAGTAATTTTTATTGAAACTCATAACCACTATTGTCCAACAATGGAATGGAAATGATGTTTTTAATCATACTAGGTACAAAATAAACTTGCTCTAAATCTATGCTAATACTATCACTAATCACTAGAGTGGCGGATCCTACTGCTTCTACCGAGATGGCCTTGCCATTCCCAAGCTTCAGGATCATGTCCCCGCTACCCAGTTTTCTGCTTCTTTTCAACACCTGCAAGTCATTGCAAATGTGAGCTCCACAGCCGGTATTTAATACCCAAGAGGCAGAATTAGTGACCATATTAACCTCAATCACATATATATCTTGGTTCGAGAAGAGTCTGGGGCACTCTCTCTTCCAATGCCCTTTCTCACGGCAGTTGATACATATGTCATATGCCTTCGACTGTTTGCTTGGAGACAACCTTTCCTTTTCCTTTGCCTTTCCCCTCTTTGGCAATGGGAACACTCTTAGTGTTCGTAGCTGCTTTGACGGCCTTTCCCTTCCCTTTCTTCTTCTTCCAACGTCCGGCACCCTTGCCTTTCGTATTTGAAGTTGAAGCACCTCCAAACAATACTGAAGGCGTGGACTTCTTAGTCGTTGCCTCGTATTGCACCAACATATTGATCAACTCATGAATGCCCTTCTCAAGTGCGTTCATGTTATAGTAGACGATAAATTGGTCAAAGGAGGGTGGGAGTGACTGAAGGATCACATCTATGTACGTTTCATTATCGAGACCTGCCTTTAGGTCCTCGAGCTTTTCCACCAGGGTAAGCATTTTAACCCCGTGCTCTTGTACTGAGGATCCTTCTGTCATTTTCGTTCCAAAGAACGCCTTGGTCGCGACATACCTAGTATGCCGGTCCTGGACTGCATAGCAATCCTTAAGGCGAGCCATGATGGAAGGGACATCATCTAGCCTTTCATATTGCTTCTGAATCTCATTGGTCATCGAAGCAAGTATGATGCTACGGACCTTCTGGTTATCCTTATGCCAAGTCTCGAACGCCTCACGTTCTTCTGGCGTGGATCTTTCTGGCAAGGTCCTAGGGAGAGGCTCGTCCATGACGTAGCCTTGGTTCTCGTAATCTAGGACTATCCTGAGATTGCGCAACCAGTCGTTGTAATTTGTTCCATTGAATTTGTTTGTCTCAAGAATGATGGAAAGTGGGTTCTTAGACATTTTAAAATCTACATTTTAGAAAACAGCGCGCAATCAGCAGAAAATAAAAGACGGTGGTTTGATAAAATAATTAAATGCATGGACTTTAGTCATTTAATCCTCCCACTATTTATACGAAAACACGGTACTCTCAAACGTGATTTTCGGGAAATCCTTTCCTAGTGGGCTTGGGATCCAAAGCGATTTTTTCCCATACCCCGCTTTTACGATTCGCATGGAAAAGATCCTGTGGGAGGTATTCCATACCATTCTCGTTCCACGAGATTTCCAAGATTATTGCCTCACCCTTTCACATGATCCCGAGGACTCCAAGCGAATCATGTTAATTGGGCGTTAGACCCAACCCAATCGACCGAGCCACAGACCCACTGGTACCCCCCACGACTCGTGAGACAGGTAACAGCAGCCCATTTTTCGTTCATGACATAGTGCAGCTTCCTTTAAGTACAATAACGTGCCACGACTCGTGAGACCACGCTATTGACCCAAAGCAGCTTCCTCACTATGCCATGGATTGGAAGGCATGGACAAACTCCTAGAGTTCAAATCCACTTTGTCTAGGGTCTAATATTTTGACATTGGTCCAACCAATGTGAGAGTAGTAAATGACCGAGATCTCATAAAATATACATTCACACATATACAACCATAATGCGTAAATAAACCATCCATAGCAGTTATATGATAAATAAATAACTCATTCATCCATCATCATAACCACATGCAAAATTAAAGCCTAGCACGCCCCTGTTGGATGATCACGAGCCCGAATCCTATTCGACCCACTGAGCCCGCAGTGGATCTATGGTCAATCTAGGGTTGGTCCTGTACTATTACATTAATAGTAACCCATTGATCATGCTGATGGGCCTTGGTCTCTTTTCTCTTTCTTCACTTCATGGAAAACTCCAAGGGACCTCCCGTCTGGGCTCTCCATGTGGTCCTTCCTTCTTTCTCCACCAATTACAAAATTAGAAACCTCACTCCTATTCTACTCTCATTACATATATAAAAAAAAGAAACCCCAACGAAAATCCGGGGGGAGTACATAAGGAGGGAGGTAGAATGCCTTATTGTTCCAAGGCAACTAGAAAGAGAGAAGGAGAAAGAAGTAAAAGAGGCACACAGGCCCAACAGAAAATAAACCATACATTCGGTCTAGGGCTCGCGATCATCCATTTCCATCCAACACACATAATCACATGATCCCATCATATAATTACAATATACCAACAGCACATGATTCCCAATCATAAATATTCAAAATAATAAATGAATATGTGCGTAACGTGTGAAAAAAAAAAATAAAACATAAATATTGGTAATAAAATTTTCTCGTTTTAGGAAAACCTTTCCTCATTATTTTAAGTAAAATAACCCCGGGATTCCAAATCCAATTTATTTTACTCCTAAAATAATGTCTTTAGAAAATTAGGCATAATTGAACCCACAAAACGATTTTTCAGAATTAATTCAAAATTAAAACTGAAAATAATTAAAAAATAAAAGAAAACACTACTAGGGTTTTGAAACCCTAGCAACAGCCACTGCCGCCGCCGGCAGCGGCCTGCCGGCGCGCGCACAGGGCAGCAGGCTCAGCCTTATAGGGTCCAAAATACTTGACAGATAATTTCAACTGCTTTCTCAATGCAACAGTAGTCTGTTTGTATGGCTGTAGCTTGAGAAAAACCTCATCACCCACTACAAATTCCCTTTCTGATCTCGTTCTGTCAACAAAAGTTTCATTCTATTCTGAGCCTGATGTAAATTTTCCTTCAAGAGTTGAGTAACCTTGATCCTTTCTTGTATGAGCTCCTCAACGTCAGAATGATGACTTTGCAAGTAAGGCCCAACAGATAACTGATGTGGTGGATACCCATACAAAGCCTGGAATGGAGTGACTTTTCATCCTGTGTGAAAGTTTGTGTTGAACCAGAATTCTACTAGAGTTACCCACTGTGCCCATTTCTTTGGATGCTGATGTCACATACATCTCAAGTAGTTTTCAAGACATTGATTCACCCTTTCAGTTTGGCCATCACTTTGTGGATGGTATGCTGAAGACATGTCCAGTGACACTCCTGCTAAGTTAAATAGCTCCATCCAAAACCTGCTGGTGAATAATTTGTCCCTATCAGACACAATAGAAGCAGCTGTGTAGGGATGTTTAAGAGCTATAAAGTGAGAGTATTGAAAGAGATCGGTGGATCGTCCCGGGAATTGCGCGAACGCGGAAGCGCGATATAAAATATCGTACAAAAAATTAAAGCATGCTTTTAATAATAAAATAACACGCTCAAGGGGTGTACCCTTGAGATTCCCGGGTGTTCGGTGTATCTCATGATTAAACAACATGTAAAGAAATCATGGAGGCCATAGAGTTTGAAAATAAAGAGAGACGAAAAAAATAAAACGAGACCTACCCGTTGTCGTTTTTTCGTCTTCACCGGCTACACGCGTTGTTCCCCGTTTTGCACCGAGATCTCGTTCTTGAGACCCTCCAAATCGTGACACAAGATCCACCCACGTATCTTGCACGTCGTGCTAGCAACGAACAAGTGTATATTTTTGGAGTGGATGAATCAACAACACGTTATCAATTAACGGTATTGATTCATCTAAGTTCTAATGTTCCAAGAACAAAAGAATTAGAAAAATATTTTCTTGTAGAGAGAGAGGGGGCGGACGAGAGGCAAGGGGAGAGAGTCGAGTGTGTGTTGTGTGTGTGTTGGAATTTCATCATCCTTCAAAAAGTTGGAAGCTAGAGGTATTTACAGAGGAGGAGTTTAATCCTCTTAAAACTCCTACTCTAAGAACTCTAATTTGTCTAGGATTTTGACCTAGTCAAAGTCCTAGTCAAACTAGTGTTTGACCTATTCAAACAAATCCTAGCCTTCCATCTCCCCTTTCCATCTCAACCATTGATTTTAATTTAATGGAATATTTAAATCCCATTAAATATTCCAAAAGGCTAAAAAAATAAATATAATAAAATGAATATTAATATTTATTCTAAGCCCATTAGATCAACCCTTTAATAAATCCTATTTATTAATTTAATTTCCTTTATCAAATAGAAGGAATTAATTTCTCCAAGAAAATATAGGACCCGATTAAATCTAATTTAATCATTCCTTTACTCCAATATTTCATTCCAAATTGAATACTAAGTGTGTGTGGACAGTGTGTGACTCTTTAGGTTCACCTTTCAGCTAGACTTGGTCGGATTCCTAGAATCCGCCCGTTACCATGGGTGGCCATCTAGCAACGGTCCATGGCACTAGAGACTGGGTGAAATAATTGGGGATGAACATTTAGGCTCTAACAGTACACTTATCCTTCTGTTTTCGGTCTCATCACTTAGAGTCTAGGGCACGGAAAAAGCAGGTACCCATTTTGGACCTAAGTGTCGGTCTGTCCTTACTAAACGCCGCAAGGGAAACCTTTACCTGTTGTTCAGTTACTGTGGCCACAGATTTCAGGGATAAGACACAGAGCATACATGAGACTCAACTGTCAATACCTTTTGACAGGAGACAGATCCTTTCTTGGAAACTACTGTCACTCTGTACACCCGAGCTGCACTAGACATGGCTTATGACTACTCAAGAGTATTTTGGCAATCTCTCACCATATCTAAGACACAGACCTGATGCACAGGTAAACTCAGCAGTTCCTCAAGTCAAAGGACTTGGCCTGTACCGTAGGAACCGGGAATACACGTCATACCTTGCTGACCATACTCAAGGTCCTCCGTAAGACGGTTCCCACGAGTCACCTCGGTCAGCTGCTTCCTAGCATGTTGACCCACTAACACTGCTTAGACGACCTTCGTCACCCATCGATGAAATACGACAGCAGATGCTTAGTGCAAGTCTCAAAGGGAATCCCGGTACCCATTTTTCGGGATTCCTTGACTTGGAGATTTCCGGACTGATTCGGTAAGACTGATTTCATGGACCTACCTCCAAGCGTAGTCCCAGTCCCCGAAATCGATTCTCAGTCCGTGGGCTTTGTTTGCGTAGTGAACAGAAATGTAAATGCAGATATAAGTGAACGTAAACAAAGTATTGCCATATAAATTTTCACTTCTTTATTCATAAATGTTTTTTATCAAATACCAAAAAAATTGTCTAGACATAGGTTACATATTCCTGCCAAAATTGGCTTACATGGTCACCTATTTCTAACAAGTATTTTGGTGAGCCTGTCCACAATCACCATGATGGAATCCTTCCCTTCTGAGGTGGGTAATCCCTCTATGAAATCCATGGATATGCAGAACCATGCTTGGTCAGGAACAGGTAGAGGCTGAAGAAGTCCAGGGTAAGCATTGTTGTCATGTTTAGCCCTCTCACAAATTTCACATTCCTTCACCCATCTGTGAACTTCTTCCCTCAGTGTAGGCAAGTAAAATAGTGGCTTAATTCTCTGGTAAGCAGAAATTTGATGAGCCTTTCTCTGATCCCTCCATGACTCCCAACACGGATTCTACCTCCCCTTCTCAGTATCCCAGATTCATAAGTGTAGTCAGGATAGCTTGATTATCCACTGATTTGGCTTGAGTGACTGTCTGAAATAGGGTGTTTCCCTCGTAACTATTTTGCAACTCTTACATCCATAGAGGTATCTATGTGGAGATGGCATTAGATTGAGCTTCAACAAGTCCATGCTCAATTCTGGATAGAGCATCAGCAGCTCTATTTAAGTTACCGATCTTATACTTGACTTCATACCTGAGTCCTAACAGCTTGGTCACCCCCTTTTGTTCTAGGATTGAATCAATTCTTTGATCAAGCAAGAGTTTTAGGCTCTTCTGGTCAGTTCTGATAACAAAATGATTTCCCTGAAGATAGTGCCTCCATTTAGTAACTGCCACCAAAAGTGCTAAGAGCTCATTCTCATAGGTGGATAGTCCTAAGTTTATCTGTGCTAGGGCCTTGCTTAGATAAGCTATAGGCCTTCCCTCCTACATTAAGATTGCACCAATGCCCTTTCCACTTGCATCTGTCTCCACTTCGAAGGATTTTGTAAAGTCAGGAAGGGCTAATACAGGTGCAGTAGACATCACTTCCTTCAGTTTTTCAATGGCTGCCTCAACCTCTTCATTCCAGATAAATCCTTCCTTCTTTAGCAAGGTAGTGAGAGGTTTACTAATATAGGCCTTCCCTCCTACATTAAGATTGCACCAATGCCCTTTCCACTTGCATCTGTCTCCACTACGAAGGATTTTGTAAAGTCAGGAAGGGCTAATACAGGTGCAGTAGACATCACTTCCTTCAGTTTTTCAATGGCTGCCTCAACCTCTTCATTCCAGATAAATCCTTCCTTCTTTAGCAAGGTAGTGAGAGGTTTACTAATCACTCCATACCCTTTAATGAATTTCCTGTAATAACCTGTCAATCCAAGAAAACCTCTTAGTGCCTTGACAGTAGTTGGGATTGGCCAACTTCTCATACATTCTATCTTTTTAGGATATGTGGCTACCCCTTCATGTGAGATTATGTGACCAAGGTACTCTATTTGTGACTGAGCAAAGGAACATTTACTCTTCTTAGCATAGAGTTGGTGTGTTCTTAAGAGATCCAACACAGCTTTCAAATGTTGCATATGATCACCCAAACTTTTACTGTAGATCAGAATGTCATCAAAGAAAACGAGCAGAAACTTCTTGAGAAATGGTTCAAAAACCTGATTCATCAAGGCCTGAAATGTTGAAGGAGCATTGCAGGGCCTAAAGGGCATGGCAAGGAACTCGTAGTACCTACTATGAGTGATGAAGCTGGTTTTGGATATATCTTCCTTCTTTATCCTGATCTGGAAATATCCAGACCTCAGATCCACCTTGGTGAAGTATTTGGCACCATGAAGCTCATCAAGTAGCTCATCTATGATTAGAATAGGGAACTTATGCTTCACTGTCAACTTGTTGAGATAACTATAGTCAACACATAGCCCCCAACCACCATCCTTTTTCTTCACTAGCAACACTGGAGAGGCAAAAGAACTCTGGCTAGTTCTATGATCCCACTTTTCAACATATCCCTTAAATGTTCTCAATCTCAGTCTTTTGGCCATATACATATCTGTATAGATGTTGTTTTCTTAGAATTGCATATGGAACCAGTTCAATATTGTGTCAATGGATCTTTTAGGGGGAAAAGTTGTTAGGTTCCTGGAATACTTCTTCATATTGCAAGAGGAGGTTCACAATTTTAGGATCCTGAGATCCTTGTTCTTCTGAGGTATTAGCAGCAAATAATTGTCCAAAGATCCCATAAGATTTTCTCCCCAATAACTTACTCAGGGAGTCTACTGACATCAAGCTAAGATCAGCTCTCTGAGGCAATGTGTTCAATACAACATTCTTTCCCTTTAAGTTGACAGTCACTGTGAGTTGGTGAAAGTCTAACCCACTAGGTTGTGAGCTCCTAACCAATCACACCCCAATACAAAATCACATCCCTCTAACTTCAACACCCTCACTGGATAGGTGAATTGGTATCCTTGTATTTCCCAACTGAGCTTTAGGCATACAACTCTAGCAAAGGCGTGTGGATCGGCCCGGGAGTAGTGCAAATGCGGAAGCACGGTAAAAAATTAAAGATTTGCAAGAATTTAAACATGCATAAATGATATGTAATAAACACGTTCAAGGGGTGTTCCCTTGAAACTCCCGGGCGTTTGGTGTATCTCATGAATAACAATAAACATACAAAGTTTCATGGAGGCGATAGGGCTTAAAAGAAAGAGGGACGAAAATTGTAAATCGGAAACCTACCGATTGTCGTTTTCGTCTTGAAACCGGTACTCGTGTTGTTCCCCGTTTTGCTCCAAGATCTCGAACGGGAGATCCTCTAATTCGTACACGCAATCCGCCCATGTATCTTGATCTTCATGCTAGTGAAAGAACAAGTGTATGTTTTTGGAGAGGACGGATCGATCAAACGTTATTGATTAACGAGATCAATCCTCCTAAAGTTCAATTGTAGAAAACAAAAGAACTTGGAAGACTTTCTTGGAAGAGAGGGAGAGGGTGCGGCCGAGAGAGAGAGAGAGAGGAAGAGGCCGAGTGTGTGTTGTGTGTGTGTGCTTCAAGTTTTTCATCATCTCTTCTTAAGAGGACACTTAGGAATATTTATAGAGGAGGAATCCCATTCCTCTTCTAATTCCTACACTTTGAAGACTCCTTCTTGAATAGGATTTGACCTAGTCAAATCCTAGTCAACGTCTAGCTTTCTTGGTCAAACCAATCTAAGCCATAGAGTTCTCTCTTTAATCTCAACCATTGATTAATTTAATGGAATATTTAAATCTCATTTAAATAATCCTAAAGGCAATAAATAAATATATCAAATATAAATATTTATTCCAAGCCCATTAAATTAATTTCTAATAAATTCAATTTATTAGATAAATTCCTTTAAAAGAATTATTTCTTCCCAACAAAAGAAGGACCCGATTAAATCCAATTTAATCGTTCCAATTTTCTCCAAATATTTAATTCTAAATTAAATACGTTATGTGTGTGGATTGTGTGTGACTCTTTAGGTTCACCTTCAGCTAGACTTGGTTGGATTCCTAGAATCCGCCCTTCACCATGGGTGGCCGTCTAGCAACGGTCCATGGCACTAGAGACTAGGTGAATCTACAGGGATGAACATTTAGGCTCTACAGTACATCTATCCTTCTGTCTACGGTCTCACCACTTAGGGTCTAGGGCACGGAATATGCAGGTACTCATTTTGGACCTAAGTGTCGGTCTGTCCTTTACCAAACGCCGCAGGGAACCCTTCCCTTCTATTCAGTTACTGTGGCCACAAATTTAGGGACAAGACACAGAGTATTGTGAGGCACAACTGTAAACACCTTTTGACAGGAGACAGAGGCTTTCTTGGAAACTACTGTCACGTTGTACACCGTGGCTGCACTAGATATGGGTTATGACTACTCAAGTGCATCTTGACAATCTCTCACCATACCTAAGATACAGTCCTGATGTACAGGTAAACTCAGCAATTCCTCAAGTCAAAGGACTTGACCTGTACCGTTTGAACCGGGAACTCACATCATACCTAGCCGACCCTACTCAAGGTCCTCCGTAAGACGGTTCCCGCGAGTCACCTCAGTCGGCCGCTCCCCAGCAGGCTGACCCACTAACACTGCTTAGACGACCCTCGTCACCCGTCAATGAAACACGACAGCAGATGCTTAGTGCGAGTCTCAAGGGGAGTCTCGGTACCCATTTCCGAGATTCCTTGACTTGGAGATTTTTAGACTGATTCGGCGGAACTGATTTCATGGACCTACCTCCAAGCGTAGTTCCAGTCCCTGAAATGTGATTTCAGTCTGTGGGCTTTGTTTGTGTAGCGAACAGTTATAAAGCAGATAAAGTGAACACAGACAAAGTACACGCCAAATGAATTTCACTTTCTTATTCATTAAGGTTTTATCAAAACTTCGAAATTGTTCAGACATAGGTTACAATTCACCTACCAAGATTGGCTACATGGTCACCTATTCTAACATTGGTATCCTTGTATTTCCCAACTGAGCTTTGGGCATACAACTCCACTTATCAGTTGTACCCATCAGCTACACTCACTACCATAGGTGAGGTGTATTCAGTTTGTACCCCTAAAAGCCCTGACCACCTTCTCATCAATAAAACTCTGGGTACTGCCACTATCAATCAAAATGTAAATCTCCTTGCTGTCAATTATCCCTTTAACTCTCAAGGTGCCACTGCCAATGTTTCCCACACATGGCATGCAATGAGATGGAGATATCTTCCTCAATGACTTCATTCATTTCTTCTTCTTGGCCAGTGTCTTCTTCATATTCTTTAAGTTCTTCCTCACTCATCAGTGTATAAGAGTATCTCACCTTGCATTTGTGCCCAAGCACAAAAACCTCATCAAGTTATAACATAAGTTCTTATCCTTCCTGATCCTCAGTTCATCCTCATTCAGCAGTCTCCTTGGATAAGGATTATCATTTCTGGTTCTTATCCCAGGTCTGAAGGAAGGTTTATAAGGTGGAGTTTTGTTTTGGAGTTTGACAATGGACCTGTTCTGACTGCTTCTTTGGATTCCTTGGGTCTTTTTTAGGATTAATCTCATAACATCTTGCTGCTTTCTGGCTAATACCACTGCTTGGTTCATATTGGAGGGTCTCATAGGAGCTACATACCCATTTATCTCTTCCTTGAGCCCACTAATAAATTTCATCATGAAGAATTCTTCATCCAGGTTTTTGTTGAATATACGCATGTGATCCTCCATATCTTCGAGTTATTTCAGATATTTATCAACATCATTGACCTGCTCAAGTCTATTAAACTCAGAGACCACTTTCTCGTAATACAGGTTTTCAAACCTTTCTAGCACAACTATCACCAATTAATTCCAAGTTGGTATGCCTCTTTTTCAACTTGGTTGTGGTACCAACGTTCAGCTCTTCCTTCCATATAGACTGCAGCGAGTGGAACCTTTTGATCCTGTGAGATAGGTATCATGCTGAAATACCTGAGGCATCTCTTGATCCAAGTCCTAGCATCTTCCCCATTGAAGAGGGCAAACTCCATGCGGTGGAGGGCACTATAGGTTGCAGTATTGTTGGGGTTTGTGTTCTCATTTCCAACAATAGGTTGATATGCTGCTCTAGAGGAAGGCCCTATTTCTGCAAATGCGGGTGGGCCTTCTCCCAATATCGACTTATCCCTATTGTAAATCTGCAGCTGATCTGCTAAGCTCTGGAGTTGTTGTTACATGGCTGAGATAGCATTTTCCATGCCCAAAACCACAGAATGCAGTCCATCGTGTGATTCTCCTAGCTTATCCAATCTAATGTGAACCTGTTCTTCACCAGCCTGTCTCCTCGCTCTTTCCTCAACATCCATAAGCTCAGTCTTTTTTTGGATTTCCTAGGCTTCCTTCAATCTAGCACCCTCAGCCATTGCTTGTAATTCGAGGATCGTACTGCTCTGAGGCCAAATGTAACGTTCTTGAACAATTTTCAGAAGAAGTTTAGGAGAAATAGGGAAGAAAAGAGAAAGATAGGGGAATAAGGTAGAGATAAGAGAGAAGAAAGAAGTTGGAAACTTGTAATTTTCATTGAATGAGCAAAAATTACAGCTTGCACCATATAACCCTAATCTCAACCGAATTCAAAAGTTGTAAAAGTGTCTAAATACATTAAATGAAGCATGACAAATCCCCAAGCTAACTATTGGTGCAGCTGCTGACAAAAAGGCTCGAATCCAGCTTTAAATTCTGTGAGCCGCAGGCGTCCTTCCCCTCAGCTGACGTGTGTCGCTTGGTCGGCCACTTTCCCCCTTTTCAAAACGCCATCGTTCGACCTAATTTCTGGGATTAGGGATTTAGCTCTAATATCCTTCAAAACGACGCCGTCTCGTGAGCCCTGGTCCCCAAATTCTTTAATTTCAGCATCTATTTTGATCGGACGGTTGTCCTCTTTCCTTCCCATCGAACGGCCACTGATTAAAGGCGTGCTTTCAGCTAAAAACGTGACATATGGGATTGTGCTTACTAGTTTTTGTTCTCTCCGAGAAGAAGTGCTTATAAGATAAGGAAATTAAGAGTTTGATGAAATGTGGATTGTTGATCGGAGAAAGTGGCTGATGCTGAGAATTTGAAACTGGAAAAGAGTGGGTCAATACAGGCACTCTTGAGGGTATTTTACTGAAACACTATTTCTAGTGCAGTGATATAAAAACTGCCACTTTGTATCTATGATACCTCTTTTTTTTTATAAGTGGTATAGATAAATAACATATATATATATATATGATAATGCATATTTGTACTTTAAAGTTTACGAATATGTAATATATTAGTTAATACAATGTTTATTACAATAATTGACAAATAATTTAGGAAAAATTACATTTTTAGTCTTGTAACTTTGGTCTTCTAAGTTATTATGTTTACACATTTAGCCTTATTTTGACGAATTTAATCCTGCATGTCTCAAATTTGTTCCTTTTTTGGCAAATTTAGTCATATGTTGACAAATTTGGTTTTGACGATATATAGTTATAGGACCAAAAATGAGATCTACTCCACTCTAAAAGGGACCAAAATTTTCAACATAAGACAAAATTGGGGAAATAGCATTTTTCATTCCATAACTTAGGGTATTTCCACTTTTGGTTCTTGTAATTTTCAAAAAGTTGCACTTTCGATCCCATGACACTTTCTGTTAGATATTTAACGGAAAGTGCCACGTGGTTGTTTAGTGCATGGGACCAAAAGTGTTACTTTTTGAAAGTTATGGGACCAAAAGTGAAAATTTCATAACATATGGGACCAAAAGTGATAATTCCATAATATATGGGACCATAAGTTTAAAGGTCCTAATGGCCACGTGCTAAGCACGTGGTGTTTTCCGTTAAAAAATTTAACGAAAAGGTGACATGGGACCAAAAGTGTTACTTTTTGAAAGTTATGGGACCAAAAGTGAAAATTTCATAACATATGGGACCAAAAGTGATAATTCCATAACATATGGGACCATAAGTTTAAAGGTCCTAATGGCCACGTGTTAAGCACGTGGTGTTTTCCGTTAAAAAATTTAACGAAAAGGTGACATGGGACCAAAAGTGCTAATTTTTAGAAGTTACGGGACCAAAAGTGAGAATCCTGTAATCAATGGGATCAAAAGTGGGAAGGCCGTAAGTTACAGGACGAAAAGTGTTATTTCCCCGACTAAATTTGTCAAAAAAATGACCAGATGTGAGATGTTCAACATCAAATTTGTTAAAAAATGACTAAATGTATAAATGAAAAAAGTTATAGAACCAAAAATGCTAACGACCTATAGTTACATAATAAAAAAATGTAATTTTGCCAATCAAATATATTAATATATTAATTTAAAATAATGTAGCTTTTGATGCAACCTTTGTTTTAACATTAAAGTTCAAGATCCAAATACAACTCTGAAGATTAACTGATGGTCAACGATACAATGTTCTTCTCCATAAATAATGAATACTGCAGAAGATTACATGACATCAATTACTGGCTCTATTTTATTTATTTATTTATTTATTTTTGTGTGTTTACGTCTCTTTGCTATGTAAAACACTTTAAGTCCTTATAGCCGAACAAGCCCCAAAAGTTTGGGATGGCATGATGTAGGATAATAATGTTAAATTAAACTATTAATCTAGACCAGGGATTTAAAAAAATTAATTGTTATTGAGAATTTATCTAATCATACAAAAATCTTTTAGGGTACTAAATTTTGAATTGCAAAGGCAAGATTAAATTTTTTAAAAAAAGGACCAAAATTGAGATGTGCAGGACTAAATGTGTCAAAAAAAAAAAGGACGAAATGTATAAACCGCGAAAGATACAGGACTAAAAGTGTTAATGGCCTAAAGTTACAGGACCAAAAATGTAATTTTGACTATCTACAAATCTCACGTGGCAGATGACGTGCTATTTGACGTGGCATTCCGGCCAATCGAATTGGCCGGAAAATTTACCGGTGGACCAAAAGTGTAAAGGCAGGACTAAATGTGTTAAAAAAGGACAAAAATTGAGATGTGTAGGACTAAATGTGTAAAAAAAACAGGACTAAATCTGTAAACCGCGAAAGTTACAGGATTAAAAGTGCTAATGGCCTAAAGTTACAGGACCAAAAATGTAATTTTGTCAATATATATATATATGTATATTTCTATAAATAAATATATACAATTAAACATATATAATTTTTTAAAATATATATAAAATTTTATATATAAGTATATTAAAATTTTAATATATTTATAATAATGTTGATAAGATCTGAACCATTCATCTAAATGATATTAGATCTAACGGTTTTAAAATAAGGGTAAAAATGTAATTTTATAAATCAAAAATTAAAAAAAATAAAAATGGTGCATGAAATGCACCCGTCGCATTGAGGGGGTAAATTGCATCATTTCTAAAAGTATAGGGGGGTTTTTTGCACTTTGTTTTTTCATAGGGGACTAAATTGTACTTTTTCAATAACACGGGGGTAAATTGTAATTTACCCTCAATTTGCAGCAACATCAAATTATGATTCATTTACTTCCATATCAAATCAATTTTCTCGCACGCTATGCATATGCAATTCCCATGTTAATTTTTTTTTTTAAAAAAAGTGTAGATTCAAGAAAAATAAACGTGATATGAGAATTTGGATATTCAAAATCGGGAAGGCTCAAATAAGGGAGTTGGAGAAAGACATCCCTGATGAAATTCTAGATATGGAAGTAGTCGTTGCACCCCAATCATTTAGTTTGGGCATACTGAGAAGATCGAATTGATGCTACCCCACAATGATGCCCCAATGATCACTACAACCTTGGCCAATTACAGAAATAAGTCGAATATTCGTTGATTCCTGGAGCTTAGTGGATATCCTTTTCTGTAAGGGGCGTATGATCAAATGCAATTGGCAGACATCCTCCTAGAAGCGATGGATACTTCGTTATATGGTTTTGCAAGAAAACTGGTCTGCCGTCGGGGCATGGTAAAACTCCCTCTCTCCCTAGTGGTCCTCTTGGGAAATTATCTCAGATAATGGCCATCAATTCCAACGTCATAAGATTCAAGATTGGTGCAAAGGTTTATGCACCAAAGAAATGTTCAAATCAGTAGCTCACCACCAGGCTAATGGGCAGGTACAAGTCACTAATTGTATATTAGTACAAGGAATCATGAGAAGGCTAGAGCGGGCAGGGGGAAATGGGGTCGAGGAATTAACCAGTGTCCTGTGGGCCTACCAAACCATGACAAGAACATCTACAGGGAAAAGCCCCTTCATCCTGGTGTACAGAACAAAGTCATCCCAGTGGAGATGGGAAGCCTTCTAACCGAGTGATGTATTACTTGGAGAAGGGTAATACAGACTTGCTCAAAGACAATTTAGACCTCATTGAAGAACTTCGGGAGAAGGCCCTCCTTCAGATGCAATGATACAAAATTATAATGATAAATGCTCACAAAAAGAGGGTAAAATCGTGTAATTCTCAAGTAAGATACATGGTGCTTTGGAGGGTCTACACGCTAAAACCATTTGCGAAACTAGACCTCAATTGGGATGGTTCTTACAAAATCACACGAGTATTAGGACATGGGGCCTATGAATCGGAAGATGGAGAAAGACATCCCTTGTCCCGGCCTTAGAATATACATGCCCTCAAGTGGTTTTATGTTTAAGCCTAAGAGAGCCCTCGCAGAATAAGTCTTACCCTCAAGTAAGAACACTTTTAAAATAAGTCCTACCTCAATGCAGGTACCTTCTCAGAATAAGTTTTGTCCCCTGACAAGTAAGGAAATAGGCTTTAACACTCCCTTATGATACATACAATTCAACAAAAAAAATAAAAATAAAAAAAAACCTATTCCATCAATTTTAAAGAAGAGTAGGATGCACACACTCATTTGTGAGTGCTAAATTTCTTTTTCATTTCCCAACCACTTTTGGCATGTAAAAATATCAAAATTAACCCTTGTTTATAATATAAATAAGAGAATAGCGTTAAACATCAAGAATTACAACTTGACTTTAAAGAAATAACAGTAAATTATATTTAAACTTTTATTATAACTTCTTAAAAAATAAATTATAAGTTTTAGTATTATGTTTTTATAATTATTATATATTATTCATTAATATTATTCTTTAGTTTCAAATATTTTACCACACTATTTTTTGAAGTACAAATTAGTATATAAATTTATTTATAAATAGAAAGTTACAAAAATTACATATCTACAAAATAAAAAATAAATAAATTTTATATTGTAAATATAATTTAATATAATATATATACATACAGGCGCAGCTTGTATGTATACATATACAGTCGACGGTCGTTGCCGACGTCGCATCTGGACACGATAGATGTCGAACACTGGGCAACGCTCGTCGAATACTAGGCGATGGCTCTTCGATGTCCAGGAGAAGGGTCGTGCCCCTTCTTCTTCTCTTCGTCACCCAGATCTTTGCACGGCGAGGAGAAGACCGCACGCCCTTCTCCTTATCTGGGCGGCGGCGAGAAGGAAACAACTCTTCGTCGCCCATGAGAAGGGCCACACCCCCTTCTCCTTCTCGTCATCGTCCAGATCTATGGGCAGCCAGAAGGGCGAGCGCCCTTCTCTTTCTCTTGGTCATAGCAACGTCGCCCCATTCTCATTCTTTAGGCGACGACCGTCGTCGCCGTCCAGATGCGATGGCAACGACACAGTTATCTGTATATACATATATATATATATTACGTTTATGTAATACTATTATTTAATTTATATATAATGATGTATATATATTTTTTATTTTTATAAATTAATATAGTACAAGAATATTGTTAATGTGGACCTTGATCTTAATGAATTTATGATTCAATAGTTGTTATTATTCATCATTATTTATTCTATATTTTTTAAATTTAAAAAGCTTAAAATATGGACCCTTTATTATTAAAATTTATAATTTAATGGCTACAAATTGTTGATCACATTCAACAGTAACAATTGGTTTAACATAGATCCAACGGTTATGGAAATAAGGGCATAACAGTCCAGCCAGTCAAAAAATTGATGGTATTAGTGTCATTTAATGGACAGGGGTGAGTGTTCAACATTTTTAAAAATATGAGGGAGTGTTTAGCTTATTTCTATATCACATAGGTTTTTTTTTTTTCCAATTTTTTGAAAAACACAAGATTTTTTTTTTGGCATTTTACCCAAAAATAAGCCTTGCTCAAGCCGACACATCACTCAGGAAACAAGCCCTTTTCCTAAGCAGGAACAATCATTAACAAAAGTCTGTGTTTGATAACACTCTTCTCTCTTAATATTTTCACCCCTATCAGAGGTACTCAACAAAACTCAAAGGGGACAAGACTAAGAGAAAAAGGCCCACATTGACAGTTAACTTTTTCACAGTAATATCTGTCTTGTTTTCTATTTTCAAATAAGGTAACTGAGTTAAGCAAGACTCCTAAAAAGGTTCTTAAAGGAAAAAATAAAGAAAATGGAGAATAGGGGAAAAAATATTGGATTATATGAAGAGAAAGAATATAATTGACAATGATCAAAGTTGTGAAGCTTCTAAAAGAAATAATCTAAAGTTTTAAGAAGGAATTTGCATTTAAAAGTTATATCCTTTTGAAAATTTTGCTTAATTAAATTCCTTTTTACTTTTAGTTTATTTGTGTCTTAATATTTAGATTTATCTTCAATTCTTTTAATTGTTAATGAAAATTGATCTGAAAATAATGAGAATACTAGAAATATTGTTAATTAATTTCTCGGATTTAAACAATAATTTAGTTTGATTGTAAAAGAGCCTACGATATAAATGAATTAATTTGATTGAATCAAAATTGAAGTAAATCGAGAGAACAAAGAAACAAAGTTTATTCTTATTCATTTTGATGACAATGATGTATATAATTTAGCAATTTTTTATCTTTTAAGCATAAAAAATATTTGACTTTCAAAATTACTAATTTGTTAGTACTTTATAACATAACTCCAAGTATTAGAGACATAAGCCTATAAGCATTTACCAAATTCATGCTACAAAAAAAAGATAGAAATAATGAATAGAAAATTGAATGTTGTGACTAATACAACTGAAAGAATACATTACCAATTATAGAAAGAAATCAAAATTAAAACATCAACTAACTGATAAGATTCCAAGTAAAATTGATAAAGTCAAGGCATCAAATTGATAAAAAGCATGATGCAGTATTTTGAGAAGATTGTAGAAATAGTACCAATAATTAAAAAGATAACAATGAAATTCAAACGCCAAACAACAGGAAAATAATTAATATTTTTATTTTTAAATCAAGAAATACATGAAACCAAGCAAGCGGATCTCTTCTACCAGCAAAATCAAACAAGTCACTAAATGGAACCATGTGTTCACATGAAAACCTATCTAGTTATATTACTATTTAGCTTTTAAATTTTTATTAAATAGAAAGCTTTTACAATATTTTTTAAAATTCATTTAGTTTAATAATGAATAGGATCTTTTTTATAAAATATTTATTAAATTTCAAAATAATGTTTTTGAATTTATAAAATTCTTGTATTTTTATTTAATTAAATTATTTATAATTATTTTATTATGATAATAAGCATTATTACATGCTACGCACGTTGTTTCTACTAGTCATAACAAAACCTCCAATTTCTTCTCGAGTGACTAGTTGTACTTATAAAATTGATCAAACATGCATGGATTAATTATGTCCTTCGAAAATTCCTAAGGCATGCATATGAGAAGTCTCCACCACCTTTCCTTTCTCGTATTCTTAGCACTGCACCTCAAGAACATGACTAAAAATCATCCATCAATCTCTGTCTTTCTCTCTCTCTATCTATCTCTCTATCTCTCTAACAAATGTTGTTTCCTTACATCATCTTCTCACTTGCTCCTCTTTTCACAAATTAATTAGCAATAAAAATTATAATGTTCGTCAGCTTCTCTCTCCCCTCTCTTCCGCCGGATACCTGATCACGTCCTTATCTTCACCGGAAATTCGACCCGTCCTCAAATGGGTCGTCAATTCCGCCTACCCCACCTCAACCTGAACTCCCCACCTCTACCTGAACCCTCATCTCCACGGACCGCCGCGGACCCGATTCGGTCGTTTCCCCCGTCGGATCTTGGGTCGCCGTTTGGCAAGCTCGACGGCCTCGATCGCTATGACTTCCGTGAAGCCGCCTACGAGGTCTTCTTCACGGCCTGCAGGTCCTCACCGGGGTTCGGCGGCCGGAGCGCGCTCACGTACTACAACTCCTCGTCCGACGGTGGAGAGGCAAACGGGTCGACTCCTGGCTCCCCGGTGAGGCCGCCCGGTGTAGGAATGGCAGTAACTAGCCGGGTGAAGAATGCGTTGGGGCTGAAAATGTTGAAGAAGTCTCCGTCCTCAAGGCGGTCCAGCTCATGTGGGTCGAACCCGTCGTCGCCCAGTGCGTCTGGATCCGGGTCCGGCTCGAGCCCGAGGGTGGGTTTCACGGTGCCGCAGGGTGGGAAGCTGAGGCGTCCGTTGACGTCGGCCGAGATTATGAGGCAGCAGATGAAGGTCACGGAGCAGAGCGATAATAGGCTACGAAAAACTCTGATGAGGACCCTTGTTGGCCAAGTACGTATACTACAAACGTCTATTGCATGCATGAGAGTTGTATTTATTTGAGAAATCCTATGAGAAACCAAATCTTGGATTTGTAATAATTTGGTAGAAATTAGAAAGTTGATGGCTGAAGACAACATTCGAAACAATTGTCGATTCATGTGGTGTTGGTGTTGGATTTGCATCTGTTCTTGATGGTTTTCTTGGAGTAGTTTAGAATGTGATAATGTTGATGAGAAAATTTACATACTACTAGTTTGTTTTTTTATGATTTTTCACCTTGTTATTAGATTAATCAAAGTGAATAATTATGATCAATGCTTCGTTAGAATGAGGAAAGTTGAAAAATGTGATTGGAAATGTATACATATTGATAAACCATGCTCAAAACTTAATTTCTCCATTTGTTTTGTTGACTGTGGTAAATTATATTGATTTATCATGATTTTTAAGGTGTAGCATTGCTTTTTGTTGTAGTTCCTCATAATGGTATTGTTTGAATATCGTTCTTCGACAGAAGGTAAGCGTTATGCAACATATTATTTGTGACATTCTTTGAATTTTGATCAGATGGGCAGACGTGCAGAGACGATAATCCTTCCCCTGGAGCTGTTGCGCCATTTGAAGCCGTCTGAATTCAACGATCCTCACGAGTACCATCTATGGCAGAAGCGCCAGTTGAGGATTCTAGAGGCAGGACTACTACTTCACCCATCTATTCCCCTAGAAAAATCAGATGCATCTGCCGTGAAATTTAGAGAAATCATTGAATCTTGTGAGATGAAGCCAATAGACACGGGGAAGAACTCTGCGGTCATGAAAGCACTTTGCAGCTGTATTGTCTCCCTGGCGTGGCGAAGCCCTGATGGTGGAACTACCGATGTGTGCCATTGGGCGGATGGCAACCCCCTCAACGTCCTAATCTACACTGCATTGCTCTCTTCCATATTTGACTCAAAGGACGAAACGTTAGTCCTTGATGAAATTGACGAGCTGCTAGAGCTTATGAAGAAGACGTGGTCGACATTGGGGATCAATAGGTCAATACACAACCTGTGTTTCACTTGGGTGCTTTTCGACCAGTATGTGATGACACGAGAGGTGGAGCCGGATCTTCTTTGTGCGTCCTTTGTGATGCTGACGGAGGTAGCTACTGATGCTAAGAAGCCTGACAGAGAGCCTATTTACATGAAGATGTTGGCGAGCGTCTTGAATGTCATGAAGAAGTGGTGCGACAAGAGATTGTTAGACTACCATAGGAATTTCAGCAGGGAAACAGTTGGACTGATGGAAAATATGCTTCCTTTACTTTTCTCTGCTACAAAGATTTTAGAAGAGGACGTCCCGTATTACGTTAACTCACCGCAGGAAAAGGGAGATGCCAGTGAAGAGCCAACTGGGAATAGGGTTGATCTTTATGTTCGATCATCGTTATGGAATGCGTTTGCGCAGGTTTGTGTTTAAGTTGCTTTATCTTGTATTTTTAGCAAATTCATTTATGATCACAATTGAAAAAACAGTTAACACTTTGTCTGGCGATGCTAATCGAGTGTTGTGTCGAAAGATGCTAGAAGATCTGAACATCAACGGGACAAAGACCACAGAACCACAAGAAGTGAGTGAGGTGCTGATTAAAGTGGCTAGAAAGACCGAAGAGCTGGGCATGAAGGAGAGGGACATTTTCAGTCCTATTCTGAAGAAATGGCACCCGATTGCTGCTGGCGTTGCCGCTGTGACGCTCCACACTTGCTACGGGACTTTGCTGAAGCAATACCTAACGAGCAAATCGTCCTTAAATGAGACGGTCTTGGTATTGCAGAGGGCTGGGAAGCTTGAGAAGGGTTTGGTGCAGCTGGTGGTTGAGGATTCTGTCGAATGTGAAGATGGTGGCAAGATGATCGTCAGGGAGATGGTTCCGTACGAAGTCGATGCACTCATCACAAAACTAATGAAACAGTGGATTCAAGAGAGACTGCAGAAGGGAAAGGAACACATCCTGAGAGCAAAACAAACAGAAGTAAGCTTACAGTATAACCTTAGTTCACCTTTAATATAGTAAGTCCTATGATCACTTCCTTGGAAACTTTGTCTTGCAGACTTGGAATCCCAAGTCGAAGACGGAGCCATACGCTCATTCGGCTTCAGAAATAGTTGGCTTCGTCAGGGAAGCTGTGGAGAATTTCTTCGAGATTCCAATAAACGTATCAGAGACTCTATTTTATGATCTTATTGACGGCTTGGAGAACGTATTCGTAGATTACATTACCTTTGTTGCATCATGTGGTAAGTACAGGAATTGGACGAATTTTCTATATACTAAACTACAGTTTGTCTTATGTCACCTTCATCTATGTTCCTAGGATCAAAACAAAGTTACATCCCCACACTTCCACCACTGACACGATGCAGCCGGGACTCAAAGTTCTTTAAACTGTGGAAAAAGGCGGCGTGTAACGTTGGAGTGGAAAATCCGAACCAGAACATGTCGAACGAAGGAAACCATCCACGCCCCTCGACTAGTCGTGGAACGCAACGTCTTTACATCCGTCTCAACACCTTACATTACCTCACCGCACAACTTAACGCCCTCGACAAAGCGTTGTCCATCTGTCCACAGGTTACCTCGATAAAAGGCCGTTTCCCCAACCGAAAGCAGCCAGTTACTTCCTATTTCGAACAGAGCCTTTCGACATTACAGATAGCCTCTCAGCACGTGTCGGAGGTAGCTGCCTACCGTCTTATATTTTTGGACTCAAACTCTGTTTTCTACGGTAGCCTTTACGTCGGTGATGTAGGAAGCGCACGGATCCGGCCGGCAGTGAGAATACTAAAACAGAACCTCACTCTTTTGTGTGCAATTGTTACCGACCGAGCTCAACGTCTTGCGATAAAAGAAGTAATGAAGGCTTCTTTCGAGGCGTTCCTTATGGTTTTGCTGGCAGGGGGCAGCACAAGAGTGTTCTCCCGGCTGGATCATCCGATGATCGAAGAGGATTTCGGGAGCTTGAAACGAGTGTTCTGCACGTGCGCAGAAGGCTTGATCGTCGAGGACATGGTTGAACTAGAGGCCGAAGCAGTGGAAGGCGTGGTGGCGCTAATGGGACAGACTACCGAGCAGTTGGTGGATGATTTCAGCAGTGTGGCTAGCGAGGCATGCGGAATAGGTGGTGTCAGTGGCGGCCGGAAGCTCCCGATGCCGCCGACGACCGGAAAGTGGAACAGGGCTGATCCTAATACTGTACTGAGGGTACTTTGTAGTAGGAATGACCGGGTGGCTAGTCACTTCCTCAAGAAAACATTTCAGTTGGCAAAGAGGAGGCCTACCATCAAGATGATTTGAACAAATTTTATTCTTGGATGTGATATTTCTACAATAATCTATGGAACTTATGTATGTATCTTTCGTTGGAGAGAAAATGTAAAAAACACATTGATTGCATAATTATGAACATATTTTTCATGTATTTTTTTTGTAGTGGGAGTCCAAAGAAAAGAAAAAATTATAGAGACTGGGAGATGTGTTTGTTTGCTATATTTTTACCTTATCTTTTGTATTAATACTGTTGGTTGGACTGGACATTTAAGTAGGGTTTCTAGGAGTTTGATCTCCTTGTACAACTTTGGACATTAATATAATACTATGCACTTGTATATATGTCTATGTATTATTCTAAAATGAAGGGGTTTAAAGTAGGGTTACTAATTTTAGTTGCAATCATTGCCTTTCGGATTATTTTTTTAGGTCAAGGTAACTTTCATTAAATTAACAAAACAGATGTTACAAAACAACCATTTACATCCATGTAATCCTCTACAATCTGTATAAAGTAGATGTTTGCAACTATGGTGGAAACTTTCTGGTAATTATCCCCTGCCGAAACAGCTCTAAGATGAGTAATGCTAGGACTTCGGGTTCACGCTGCTCCCCTCGAAACCGTCTCTGTACACAGTAGAAAAATAGAAGATTGTAGATGAAGTGAAAGCCATCGATGTAATTCTGTAATTGAATTCTGCAAATTGTGTTTCTGTGTATCTCTTCAAAATAGGAAGAAGATGCCTTTACATACAGCTGAAAACTACCTAACTAACCCAACAAACTATCAGGCTTACGTGGACCAATAGGAAGCCAAATGAATAACTCAGCTGAATCAAAGAAGCAACGTAATATGAAAACAAGCTTCTACTTTAACAAATCAACAACTCCAGCATCAACTTTGTGCCACAAAATAAGCCTCTGTGCTGGCTCCTTGAATGGAGGCTGAAGCCATTCCTACTTCCACAACAACCCCTCCCCCCCCCCCCCCCAAGCTGGATTAGGGACAAGAGAAACTAATCCCAACTTGGAGAGGAAGGAGGAAAACAAATGAACTCCTAGAACATTCGTAAAGATATCGGCAATCTGATAAAGACTGCGGACATGAGAGGGAAAGGTGAAACTGGCCTTATAGGAGTCCTGCACGACATGGCAATCAATTTCAATGTGTTTGGTACGTTTGTGGAATACGGATTCGCCATGATGTGGAGCGCAACCTTATTATCACAGTAGAGAGCACTATTGAGCTGAACTGAAATACCCAAGTCTTGGATCAAATATGAAATCCAACGTAATTCACAACCTGTAGCCGCCATACTACGAAACTCCACCTCCACATTAGAGCAAGACACCGTAGTTTGCTTCTTTCTCTTCCATGAAACAAGGGCATCGCGCAAAAAAACACAAAAACTGAATAGAGAACGAAGTGAATCTGTACATGAGACCCAATCGGCATCGCAATAGGCCTTAAGGACAAGGGAGTTGTCGGATGAAAAGAAGAGGCCTTTGGAGGTACATCTCTTCAAATATCTCACCACATGCATGGCTGCGAACGAATGGGCTTCACAAGGATGTGAAAGATTGTGGATCGTCCCGGGAAAATAGCGCGAATGCGGAAGCGCGGTATAAAATTAAAATACGGAATTTAAACATGCTTTAACGAGAATTAAAGAACACGTTCAAGGGGTGTGCCCTTGAACTTTCCCGGGTGTTTGGTGTATCTCATGAATTAAATCCATACAAACAATCATGGAGGCCATAAGGATTTAAATTAAAAGGGGCGAAAACGTAAACCGAGACCTACCCGTTGTCGTTTCTGTCTTCAACGGCTACTCGCGTTGTTCCCCGTTTTGCACCAAGACCTCGTTCTTGAGATCCTCCAAATCGTGACACACGATCCACCCACGTATCTTGCACGTCGTGCTAGCAACGAACAAGTATTATTTTTGGAGATGATAGATCAACCACGCGTTATGAATTAACGGGATCGATCTTCCTAAGGTCTATTGTTCCAAGAACAAAAGAACAAGAAATATTTTCTTGTGTGAGAGAGAGAGGGGCGGACGAGAATGGGGAGAGATGGAGCCAAATCCAAGTGTGTGTTGGAAATTCATTATCCTTGAATTGTAGGAGGCTAGGGGTTTATATAGAGGAGGAGTTTAATCCTCTTTAAACTCCAACTCTAAGAGGTCTATTTTGACTAGGATTTAGTCAAATTAATCCTAGCCATCCATCTCTCCCTTTCAATCTCAACCATTAATTTAATTTAATGGAATATTTAAATCCTACTAAATATTCCAAAGGCCAAAAAAATTAATATAATAAATTATAAATATTTATTCTAGGCCTATTAAATTAATCCTCTAATAAATCTAATTTATTAGATTAATTCCTTTTATCAAATAATAGGAATTAATTCTCCAAGAAAATAAAGGACCCGATTAAATCCAATTTAATCATTCATTTTCTCCAATATTTAATTCTAAATTAAATACTTGATGTGTGTGGATTGTGTGTGACTCTTTAGGTTCACCTTTCAGCTAGACTTGGTCGGATTCCTAGAATCCGTCCGTTACCATGGGTGGCCATCTAGCAACGGTCCATGGCACTAGAGACTAGGTGAAATATTCGGGGATGAACTTTTCGGCTCTAACAATACACTTGTCCTTCTGTCTACGGTCTCACCACTTAGGGTCTAGGGCACGGAAAATGCAGGTACCCATTTTGGACCTAAGTGTCGGTCTGTCCTTACTAAACGCCGCAAGGGAAACCCTCCCTTCTGTTCAGTTACTGTGGCCACAGATTTTAGGGACAAGACACAGAGCATACGTGAGACTCAACTGTCAATGCCTTTTGACAGGAGACAGATCCTTTCTTGGAAACTACTGTCACTCTGTACACCAGAGCTGCACTAGGCATGGCTTATGACTACTTAAGTGCTTCTTGGCAATCTCTCACCATATCTACGATACAGACCTGACATACAGGTAAACTCAGCAGTTCCTCAAGTCAAAGACTTGACCTGTACTGTTGGAACCGGGAATACATGTCAACCTTGCTGACCCTACTCGAGGTCCTCCGTAAAACGGTTCCTGCGAGTCACCTCAGTCAGCTGCTCCCTAGCATGCTAACCCACTAACACTGCTTAGATGACCTTCGTCACCCGTCAATGAAATACGACAGCAGATGCTTAGTGCAAGTCTCAAGGGAATCTCGGTACCCATTTTTGAGATTCCTTGACTTGGAGATTTCCGGACTGATTCGGCGGGACTGATTTCATGAACCTACCTCCAAGCGTAGTCTCAGTCCTCGAAATGGGCTTTCAGTCCGCGGGCTTTGTTTGCGTAGTGAACAGATAGATAAAGCAGTAAAGTGAACGCAAACAAAGTAATGCCAGAATGAATTTCACTTCTTTATTCATTAATAGTTTATCAAAACACTGAAATTGTATAGACATAGGTTACATTTTACCCGCCAAGATTGGCTACATGGTCACCTATTCTAACAGGATGAGCCAAGAATTGGCTAAGCTACTGTACGGAATGTGAAATGTTAGGTCGCGTGAAACTGAGATACAACAAACGGCCCACAAGACGGCGATAGGCGTCAGGGTTGGCAAGGAGGGCACCACAATCAGTGTTCAGTTTGAGGCCTGAAAGGAAAGGCGTGGTCACCACCTTAGCATTATGCAACCCAGTGTCATGCATGATATCTTGAATATATTTGGTCTAAGCCAAGTATAAACCATTAAAATTATGAGCAATCTCCAGCCCTAAAAAGTAGCGAGCATTACCAATGTCTTTGATGGTGAAAAGATCGTCCAAATATGTCTTCACAGCTTGAATCAAGTGCAGCGACAGACCAGTAATAAGAATGTCATCGACATAAACAAGTAAAACCAACCTCCCAGCATCAGTATCTTTAACAAAGAGGCAATAATCAGTTTTTGAATACACAAAACCATAATGAGAGAGCTTATTCATAAACTCCAAATTCCATTGGCGAAACGCTTGTTTAAGACCATATAAGGAACATTCCAATTTGTAAACCAATCTGGGTTCGGCATCATAACCTTCAGGTGGAATCATAAAAAGATCCTCTTCCAAATAACTGTGCAAGAACACGTTATTGATGTCTAGTTGCTGAATGGGCCATACATAGGCAAAGGTAATAGCTAGGAACAACCTCACGGTGATAAATTTCACAACCGGTGAGAAACTATCCGTATAGTCCACTCCCTCAATTTGATTGTACCTTTTTGCCACCAAGCAAGCCTTATAACGGTCCACACTCCCATCCACTTTCAACTTGAGTTTATACACCCATTTTGAACTTATCGCCCCTTTCCCAGGCAGCAAAGAGGTGAAAGTCCAAGTGTGATTCTGCTCAAGAGCATCCAACTCTTGTTGCATGGTTGCCCTCCATTCAGCGTGTTGCACAGCCTCGGCAAGTGATTTTGGCTCTTGCAAAATTGACAAAGAAGAAACAAACGATATATATGTAGAGTCACAAGGGTGAAGGACAACAGGATTGGCATGATAACGAATAAAGCCTGAGTCAAAAGAGGCTTATGGGAAATTCTGCTGGATCGTCTTAGACGTGGAGGAGAGGGCAAAGAAGATGGAGATGATGCCACAGGCACATAAGGAGGAAGAATCACAGAGGGAAAGGTGGGACTTGGAAGATGTAAGCTCTCTAATGAAACCTATGGGGAAGGAGAAGGGTGTTCTTGAGATAGAATAATTTCTGGAGAAGGGTCAGTGCAGTTAGGAGGAGGGACTTGTGTAGGAAGGGGACAAGGAGGTGAGGGAGATGCAATGGAAGTAAAAGGAAGATTATCCTCATGAAAGACCACATCACGAGAAGAAAATACTTGATATGTTTCCAAATTGTAGAGCTTGTAAGCCTTTTTATGGATGGAGTATCCAAGCATAATGCATCTACGGGTCCGCGGTGAGAATTTTGACTTTTTTAGATCAGTATTTGTGGAGAAACATAGGCACCCGAAGACCCAAAGGTGATCAGAAGAAGGTGGGTAATTATAGAAAAGCTGGAAAGGAGAAGTCCAATTGAGGATATGAAAGGGATTCGGTTGATGAGATATGCACCTGTGAGAATGGAGTAGAATTTCTTTGGTAATGAGGCTTGGAACATGATTGATCTAGCCACATCTAGAAGGTGTTTGTGTTACCATTCTACCCTCCCATATTGTTGAGGTGTATATGAACAAGAGGATTGGTGAAGAATACCCAATTTGTGAAATAGGTCTTCACACTCCTTGTTTGTACGTATGGTCTTGATGTTTTTTGTTGAATTGGGTTTGAATCGTACTGCAGAAGGAGCTAGGAATGGTCACTGTTTGATTCCTGTATTTGAGAAGGTAACTCCATAAAGCCCTACTATGATCATCTACGATAGTGAGTACATTGTTGCAACCGGAGATGGTGTAGTCTTTATAGGGGCCGCATAATGCAACGAGTCGAATATGGAATTAGCATGTGAGGAACTAGTAGGAAAAGGTATTCTTGACCGCATTGCAATGAGACAGATCTTACAAGAGGAGGAATCTGGCTTATCAACAACTTTAAAGCCAGGAGTGTGTTTTATTGCTTGCATAGAAGCATGCCCAAGTTTTCTATGCCAAATCATTTTATTACATCATGCAACAACACTACAGAATATATCAGCAGAAAAAGAAGAAGTACAAGTTTTATTTTGGAAGGAATTACAGCTGAAAATGTATATTTTCTTGGATATAACTCCTATGGCTAAAACTTGATTAGAGTCATGGTCCTGCAAAACACATTGAGTTTGAGAGAAAGAATAGGAGATATGGTTCGAGCTACATAATTGACTAACTAAGAATAAATTGACGGAGAAACCGGGAACATATAGGACACCTTCTAAGATAAGATTATCAAATAATTGAACATTTCCAACAACATTGAAAAGGCTTCTTTGTGCCATCAGGTAGGTGCACAAACTGTAATGGTGAAGGTTGTGTGTATGTAGTGAATAAAGTGAGGTCTGCACTGATATGAGTTGTTGTTCCAGTGTCAATAATCCAAGAACTTAAATTAAATGAAGTGGAGCTATGAGTATTACCTGCAAACTCATCATCATAATTCACATAGTTTGCAAAGTTGTTGGTGACTAGATCAGATGGAGTGTTGCTACCTTTAACCGATTTCAACAACTCGGATACCAACAAATTAACATCTCCTTGACTGGAAGAGCTCGGCTCAGCTTTATCTTCTACAGTTGCAGCAAAGACCTTACCACCTGAACTTTTTCTTTTCTGATCTGTTAATGTCTTGTATAAATCCAGCACTCCGTGCAGCTTGAAGCAAGAGTCCTTGGAGTGCCCAAACTTATTACAATGCGCACATATAAGTGAAGGACAAACGGATCCGCCCGGGAGAGCGAGCGGAAGCGAGAAAGCGAGAAAAGTGCGTAAATTTAAATCAAATTCAAAATACGCAAATTCCAAGGGGTGTACCCTTGGGTGCTCAACCGGGTGTTCGATGTAGGATGTGTAAGTATTGAGAACATATATTTAAACACATAGGGCATAGATATACAAATGAAATCAATCAAAGCGTAATAAACCGTTACCTTTGATTCTTTAGCGTATGCTCCCGGCTACTAGCGTTGTTCCTTCTCCGGAATGCTCACGAAATCCAAACGTATGGATTCTCCAAAGGTGATCCACACCACACCGGAAGAAACACACGTTCTTCTTGCTAGAAAAGAATGGGTTTAGGAAGGAATCGGTTTAAGAGAAGAACACTATGAATTAGTGTTCTCTTAAACTTACTTTGTTCTTCTTCTTGATTCAAAATCAAGTGAAGAACACAAGTGTAAGAGAGGAAGAGAGCACGAAATTTGAGAGAGAGGAGAGGATTTTGTCTTCTCTTTTTCCTAGAAAAAGATGAATAATGAATCACTTTTGCTTGGTGTTGTATATTCTAATATATATACATAATTAATGTGATTATTGAAATGTGTCTAGGTTCATCCAAGGATGTCTAGATTTATTCTAATCAATCACCATCAATTCTTCAATCAAGCCTACTAAAATTTATGGTATGATCAAATCATACCAAAAGGGAAGAGCTTGATTGGAGTTGATTTGTCTCTTTCCAAAAAAGACAAGTCAACATACCACCTAGCATGCAACATGGCTGATTTTGCTTCCTCCAAGGGAGCATGTCGGCCATGTTTAATTAAGGGAAGAAGTCCAACTACTTCCTATTCCAAATTAGGAAATATTTCTCCTCTCGGGTATAATTTAACGGACCGAGTTTTATCGTAATCCAATTGCGACGATCCCAATATTAAATCCAATTTAATGTCCACTTAAATTATTCCCGTTGATCTTTTAATCCAATTAAAAGATCTAACGTCTCAACCTCTCAACTTTCCATATTTAATCGAAAATCCAATTTACCGATTAAATGAAAGCCCGATACAATATCGGCCCGTCCATCCAATGGACTTTCCCTTAAGTAATCCAATTACTTATTTTATCCTTCGAGATTAACTCCAAGTCGATCTCTCAACCTCCTCGGTGATTTGTGTGTGGCCCTTTAGGTTCACCCTCAGCTAGACTTGGGCCCGTGTCCCACAAGGGCCCGTTACCATGGGTGGCCGTCTAGCAACGGTCCATGGCACTAGAGACTAGGTGAATTGGCGTGAACATTTAGGCGCCGATTCCGTACGGGTACGATCCTTCCGTCTACCGTCTCCCGGCCTTAGTCTAGGGTATGGAATTTGGCGTCGGTTCCCATCCTTGACTAGGCATCTATGCTTAATACTCGAGACCACGTATGCTTCATTGCATCGACATAGGAAACCATTCCCTATTCGACCAACCACTCTGGCCACAGCTTCAAACAGCATGAACGTGTCTCCGAGTGCATAGGAGATACCTCTGTCACATACTGACAGGGGACGAATCCTCTTCTTGGAATCCACCGTCCTCGCTACACATTCCGACTGCACTGGACAAGGCTTATGATAATCATCTTATAGAATGATTACCTCTCGCCAGATCCAAGATACAGCCGTCCTGTGCACGCGACTGCCATGATTCCTCAAGTTTGAGGATTACTCCCGTACTATCGGAACCGGGGAAAACCAATCATACCGACCAAGCCTCCAAGGCTTCCATATGATGATCCCCGCGAGTCAGTTCAGTCGGCTCGACCTCAGTCGACCAACCCATCAAGATCGTGTAGGCGTCCCACGCCTGTCGTCGATGAAACACGACACTCATCTAATGAACACGACTCTTGACGCAAGTCTCAATAGGACTCTCGATGCCCTGTCTCGAGGTCCTCGACTTGGAATGTTTCAGACCCAACTCTTAATCATTTGGTTTCATGACCACCATCCAATGCGTGGCCCAACTGCACGAGTTGTTATCCATGGTCTGTGGGCTTTGTTGCGATATAAGTTAAACACCGTTTTAACAAATGTAAGATGAGCGCAACAAAGAAGGTACCATTGGTGATGAATACTCATCTTATTCATCACATAATAATATATAATTTACATCAAGTTGTCAGATAGGTTACAAATTGCCAAACCTATTGGCTTTCTGGTCACCTATTCTAACAATAAGTCCTTTCTTGTTTATGTTAGTTCTCCTTTTCTGGTCGGACCTATCAGTAACATGCTTCTTGTTATCTCGCAATGGGAGCTGATAGCCGACATTGTTGTTTATGTCTGCCATTCCTACATGAACAACTCACTGTTTCTCAATACTCAATATCATTCGAAGCGTTTTGTGTATCAGGTATTGGATCCATCACAAGTATCTGACTTCTTTCTGATTCATAGCATTCTTGTGACCCCATTAACAATTCCATACCACGATGAGAGTCATTCAGATCAGAGATCGCCTTATTCACCTCACAAGTGTAGCCGCCACATGAGCATTGAGGCTTAGGCTCTAAACTTGTGATCTTGTCCCACAGTTCTGAACTTTGGCAAAGTAATCTATAACAGAGAGATCACCCTGAGAAACCGATGTAATGCTTCTACGATTTTGATAGATCGTACAACCATTACCTCTTCCATAGCGCGAAACTAATTTCACCCACAACTCATGCCACGAGTTAGCATACATGAAGGATTGAACTATATCTTTGGAAATTGAATTCCAAATCTGTGAAGTTATCATTAGATCCACATGTTTCCATCTTTCGAAGTTTTTTGCACCAGCCACAGGTCGAGAAAAACTTCCATCTATGAAGCCTAGCTTCAATTTCGCCCCAAGCGATAGATAGATCGCACGACTCCAAGCAAAAAAATTTGCTCCATTCAACGGTGCAGAAGACAACGTCAAACCAGGATGATCGGAAGGATGCAGGTACAACACTTCCTTCTTATACTGAGCTACCTCGTCATCGTCTCTTTCAACTATTCTAACCTCCATATTCGCAACAATTTTAACAGAGAATTAACACTTCGCACAGTGTGATACGCAGAGACCTTCAGGATGAAGGCTCTGATACCATGTAGACAGTAGAAAAATTGAAGGTTGTAGATGAAGCGAAAGCCATGGATGTAATTTTGTAAATTGTGTTTCTGTTTATATCTCCAAAATAAGAGGAAGACTCCTTTAAATATAGCTGAAAACTACCTAACTAACACAACAAACTGACAGGCTTACGGACCAATAGGAAGACAAATAAATGACTCAGTTGAATACAAGAAGAAAACATAATATGAAAACACGCTTCTACTTTAACAAATCAACAACTCCAGCATCAAACTTGTGCCACCAAATCAACCTCTGTGTTAGCTCCTCGAATGGAGGCTGAAGCCATTCCTACTTCCACAGTCTCATATTACGTTCTAGCCAAATATGGTACACTAGTGATGCTAAAAAGGCCCTAGATGCCATGTTATGCAAGTGCTTGCCCCTGTACCTTGTTGTTGCCCATCAAATGTTTTGTTGCCAGTCAGAAAATGGCCACTAAAACCTCACTTCCCTTCTAGTTCGCTGCATACACCTCGAAGCATGGTTGCAAGTGAACAAAAGATGAGCAGCACAAGAAACAGTACTGATCTAGTTCTAGTAACCAAGATTGGTCTAGCGTGGATAGCCGCTCACTGAATTGCCAGCCACAATATGAAATTGAGCTTGGGAATTTTGAATGTGCCTATCATAAGAGAATGCCAAGGCATCATGGGTGCTTGTTTCGTAAAAAGCTTCAACCCTTCAACCATAGTGTACTCATTCCCGCTGATTTCCATACTATTTTTATCCTCTATACCCAACTGTGGCAATCCAGAGATAATTTGCTGCACCCCGGCCGAGGTTTGGCATGACCAATTCCATTAACCCCCCACCAGTGTTTTCAAACCCGAACCAGATCGGCTCGGTTCGATCGGTTCAACCGGGAATCGGGCAGGGGTCCGGTCCAATTCTGGGGTAAAAAGTCCCTTGATCAAACCCAGCACGAACCGGTCAAATCCGATCAAAGCTGACCAAAATCGGTCCGTTTGGTAACCGATCAACCTGGTTCCATTATTTTTTTAAAAAAGAAACTAATGATATTGTGAAATATATATTTCACTAAAAAATAATATAGTAAAATACATAAAGAGAAAAAAACAGATGCCAGAAAAAAAAAAAGATAGATAGGCAAGTGTCATGGACAATTATTCAAACAAACTATCACATATTTATAGTCTTCATTGTTTGAGCTTGCCTTGTATTTTTTTAATGTGTGACAATGAGAAAGTGCTTAACCTATGAGCAAGTGCTTAAGCTTTGCCTATACTTTCCAATGTGGGAGGGACAATAAACCAATTTTCTTCCTTCATGTATTTGTTTCTCCTTTCCTCCATGTTTCTTCAATCCTTTTTGGACTTTTTTGTTAAAAAAAATATCTGAAGGCACCAGTTATTAGAATATCATTATAAATTGAATTTATTGTATCAATTAATATATAATGTATTTGGGGCGGGGGTGGGGGGGGGGGGAGGGGTTAAATTTTAAATTTTTGTCAGTTTGAATTTTGATTTAATTTATTTCCATCAAGAGGTTTGTTGATTTTTTATTGTTAAATTAATATCAATTGTATTTATTTACAAATTGTACTATTTTTATAAAATGTTGTTATACATTATTTTTATTTAATATATTCATATATAATGGATATTTTTTATTATAAATTGTATTTATTTATGAATTGTACCATTTTTAATCCGAATGGACTTAACCAAGGCTCAAGCCAGAGTCCCTCAGTAAATATTTTTGTTAGAATAGGTGACCATGAAGCCAATCTAATTAGGCCTATGTAACCAATTTCTGACATTCGTGGTATAAATAATTCATTTTGAATAAAAGTGATGTTAAGTTACGACATTTATACTTTGATTGTGTTCACTTACTGTTCAAAACCTATAACTGTTCAATGCACAAGCAAAGCCCACAGACCGAAAATGTTAATTCAAGAAGCTCGATTGTGCATAGGTCGGCAGTCATGAAATCAGCTTCTGCGGATGGGTCTGAAATACTCCAAGTCAAAGGAACTCAAGATTGGGTATCGATTATCTCTAAATGATTGCAGTCGTGTTTCATCGATAAGTGACGAGGATCGTCCATCCAATATTAATAAGTTAGCCAGCTCAGTGCCAACTGACTGAGGTGACTCGCGAGAATCATCGTATTGGAAACCTTGAGTAGGATGGTGAAAGCCTAGGGTAGGCATGTGGATCGTCCCGGGAGTAGCGCGAATGCGAAAGCGCGGTATAATTTAAATTTCAAGAATTTAAAACATGCATAAACATACATTAAAATAAAAGCGTTCAAGGGGTGTACCCTTGAAACTCTGGGACATTTGGTGTATTTCATGAATAAAAATAACATACATAGCAATCATGGAGGCTATAGGATTCTAAATAAAAGAGGACAAAAAAACGTAAATCGAAAACCTATCGATTGTCGTTTTCGTCTTCTAATCGGTAATCGCGTTGTTCCCCGATTTGCTCCAAGATCTCGTGTAGGAGACCCTCTAATTCGTGACACGCAATCCGCCCACGTATCTTGATCTTCGTGCTAGCAAAAGAACAAGTATATTTTTGAGAGGATGGATCGATCAAATGTTATTAGTTTAACGAGATCAATCCTCCTTTTTGTTCAATTGTTAAAACAAAAGAACAAGAAAGTATTTTCTTGGAAGAAGAGAGAGAGAGATGCGGCCGAGAAGGAAAGAGAGCACACGAGTGTGTGTGTGTGTGTTGTTCAAGAATCATCAACTTCTTCAATGTGTGTGCCAAGGAGTATTTACAGAAGAGAAATCCTATTCCTCTTCAACTTTCCTACACTTTGAAGACTCCTCCACAACTAGTCAAATCCTAGTCAAATCTAGCTTCTTTGGTCAAATCAATCCAAGCCATAGATTTCTCACTTTAAATCTCAACCATTAATTTAATTTAATGGAATATTAAAATCCTATTTAAATATTCCAAGGGCAATAAATAAATATATTAAATATAAATATTTATTCCAAGCCCATTAAAATAATTTTCTAATAAATCTAATTTATTATATAAATCCCTTTTATCTAATAAAAGGAATTAATTCTTCCCAAGAAAATACGGACCCGATTAAATCCAATTTAATCGCTCCAGTTCTCCAAATATTTAATTTTAAATTAAATACATTTATGTGTATCGATTGTGTGTGACTCTTTAGGTTCACCTTCAACTAGACTTGGTTGGATTCCTAGAATCCGCCCGTTACCATGGGTGGCCATCTAGCAACGATCCATGGCACTAGAGACTAGGTGAGTATACGGTGATGAACATTTAGCCTCTACAATACATCTATCCTTCTGTCTACGGTCTCACCACTTAGGGTCTAGGGCACGGATAACACAGCTACCCATTTTGGACCTAAGTGTCGGTTTGTCCACTACTAAACGCCGCAAGGGAAACCTTCCCTTCTGTTTAGTTACTGTGGCTACAGATTTTAGGGACAAGACACAGAGCATTTGTGAGACACGACTGTCAACACCTTTTTGACAGGAGACAGATCCTTTCTTGGAAACTACTGTCACTCTGCATACCAGAGCTGCACTAGATATGACTTATGACTACTCAAGTGCATCTTGGCAATCTCTCACCATATCCAAGATACAGTCCTGATGTACAGGTAAACTCAGCAGTTCCTCAAGTCAAATGACTTGACCTGTACCGTTGGAACCGGGAACACACGTCATACCTAACAGATCTTACTCAAGGTCCTCCGTAAGACGGTTCCCGCGAGTCACCTTAGTCAGCTGCTCCCTAGCAGGCCAACCCATTAACACTGCTTAGACGACCCTCGTCACCCGTCGATGAAATACGACAGCAAATGCTTAGTGCAAGTCTCAACGGGAATCTCGGTACCCACTTTCGAGATTCCTTGACTTGGAGATTTCCAGACTGATTCGACGGAACTGATTTCATAGACCTACCTCCAAGCGTAGTCCCAGTTCCCAAAATGGGATTTCAGTCTGTGGACTTTGTTTGCGTAGTGAACAGATATATAAAGCAGATAAAGTGAACACAAACAAAGTAAATGCCAAATGAATTTTACTTCTCATTCATTAACGATTTATTAAAACCTCAAAATTGTTCAGACATAGGTTACAATTTGCCTACCAAGATTGGCTACATCGTCACCTATTCTAACAATCTCCCACTTGACCTTAAGCCAATCGCCCATATGCCTAATCCCCATCTTCTCAAGATGTTGCGTATGAGCGCTCTGTGACATAGGGTTTGTCAGCGGATCTGCTGTGTTGTAAGCTGAGTTAACTCGGTCCATCCAAACGTCACCTCTTCCTACCATTTCTCTTAGAAGGTGGTAGCGTCTAAGAATGTGTTTGGAACGGTGATGAGATCTCGGTTCCTTTGCTTGCGCTATTGCTCCGTTGTTATCACAAAAGATGACAACGGGCTCGACGATGCTAGGCACCACACCCAACTCTTGGATGTAGTTTCTTATCCAAACCGCTTCTTTGGCAGCTTTTGAAGCTACTATGTATTCGGCCTTAGTGGTGGAATCAGCAGTGGTTGCTTGTTTGGAACTTTTCCAAGCTACTACTCCTCCATTGAGCTTGAATATATAACCCGATTGAGACTTGGCATAATCGTCATCAGCCTGGAAGCTAGCATCGCTAAAGCTTTCCAGGATTAGTTCTCATTGCCATAGACCAAGAACATTTCCTTAGTCCTCCTCAGGTACTTAAGGATGCCCTTAACTGCATTCCAATGTGCCTCTCCTGCACAAGACTGATATCTGTTCGTTACACTCAAAGCGTAAGCAATGTCAGGTCTAGTGCAGTGGACCGCATATTGGGTGCTTCCTACGGCAGAAGCATAGGGGGTGATTTTCATCCTTTCAAGTTCCTCATCAGTCTGCGGGGACTGTTTCTTGGATAACTTGATCCCATGTCTTATGGGAAGGAATCCTCGTTTGGAGTTGTCCATCCATATACGAGTTTTTGGTGAGTCCTAACATTCTTTTAGATCTATCACTGACAATCTGGATGCCTAGAATGTAGGAGGCTTCACCCAAATCCTTCATAGAAAACTGAGTTGATAACCATGCTTTTGTGTCACCCAACATTCTAACGTCATTACCTATGAGTAGAATGTCATCCACATAAAGTACTAGGAACACTATAGAGCTCCCACTGACCTTCTTGTATACAAAAGGGTCGGATTCGTTTTTGATGAAATGATAACCCCGTATTACTTCATCAAAGCGAATATTCCAAATTTGGGAAGCTTGTTAGAGGCCATAGATGGACTTCTGGAGACGACAAACCTTCTGTTCTTCTCTAGTGACTGTGAAACTCTCCGGCTGATCCATGTAGATTTCTTCCTCAACGAAACCGTTAAGGAAAGCCGTTTTCACGTCCATCTGCCATATCTCATAGTCATACCATGTTGTTATGGCAAGCAGGATCCGAATGGACTTAGGCATGGCTACTGGTGAGTAGGTGTCCTCAAAATCGACCCCAGGTTGTTGAGTGTACCTTTTAGCTACTAGCCTAGCCTTAAAGGTTGTGACTTCTCCATCAATGCCAAGATTTCGCTTATAGACCCACTTACAGCCAACTGGCTTAACCCCTTTAGGTGGGTCTACAAGTGTCCAGACTTGGTTCTCACTCATGGAGTCCATTTCGGTTTTCATGGCCTCAAACTATTTCCCGGAGTCGATGTCTGACATCGCTTCCCCGTATGTCTTAGGATCCTTATCCAGCAGACTGTTCGTATTTTTAGAAAGCCATATCTCACCGGAGGTCGAGACTCTCTAGTTGACCTACAGAGAATGGGAACGTTAGTGGTGACTGTGGGCGCTGACTGTATAGGAGCTGGCGGTTCAGGTACCGAGGCTGGCCTTTCCTGAGGCCGTCCTTCATGCCTAGCATGCTGGACTTCTCGAGGTTGGTCAGTCCTTTGGGTATCTATTCTGGATCCTCTAAGCGAGGAATTTACAGCTTCCTCTGATGACTGGTTTCTATCACTTGTTTCTTCAAGGATCAGTTCTCTGGAATGCCTTGTTCTAAGAATACTGCGTTCCTTGAAACAAATACCTTTTGTTCCAAGGGGTCATAGAAGTAATAACCTGTAGTTTCTTTAGTGTATCCAATGAACCTGCATAAGCTAGACCTGGATTCTAGCTTATCTCCCACTAACCTCTTGACGTATGCGGGGCTACCCCACACTTTCAAGTAGTTGTAGGACGTAGGCTTGCCGTGCCATATTTCATATGGCGTTTGGGTCAATATACTGGTTGGCGCCAAATTTAATAACTTGGCTGCAGTCTCCAATGCGTAGCCACAAAAGGACAAGGGCAATTTGGTAAAACTCATCATGGATCGAACCATGTCTAACAAGGTTCGATTCCTCCTTTTAGAGACACTATTCACCTGTGGTGTCCCGGGAGGTGTCCTTTAAGATATTATACCATTTTCTTTAAGATAATCAAGGAACTCAGTACTAAGGTATTCTCCGCCTCGGTCCGACCGTAGGACTTTAAGTTAGCAGCCGGTTTGGTTTCAACTTCAAGTCTGAATTCTTTAAACCTCTCAAGAGCTTCAGACTTGTACCTCATCAGGTATACATAACCATACCGTGAATGATAATCGGTGAAGGTTATGAAGTAGGAGAACCCACCTCTGGCTTGCGTCATTAGTGGTCCACATACGTCTGTATGGACCAGGTCCAACAGACCTATGGCAAGCCTGCTTTGTCCTACAAAGGGCTTTTTGATCATTTTCCCTCTTAGAGAGGATTCACAAGTTGTAAGCTCACTCAAGTCCCCTACCTCTAGGTTCTTTGAGTCTACCAATTTCTTCATCCTGCCTTGGGATATGTGACCTAGCCTAGCGTGCCACAGTCGTGCGTTCCCGTTGTTATCTATTTTATGTTTGTGTTGAGCGTTTAGAACGAAGTTCGTTTGTTGTAAGATATAGAGCCCATTATTAAGTGTACCAAGTAGATGAGCAATTCCACACCTAATCAAATAAAAAGCGATTTTTATTGATCATAAACTCATATCCACTATTGTCTAACAACGAAATGGAAATGATGTTTTTAATCATACTAGGTACATAATAAACTTGCTCTAACTCTATACTATTACGATCACTAACTACTAGAGTGGCGGATCCTCCTGCTTCTCCCGAGATGACCTTGCCATTCCCAAGCTTTAGGATCATATCCCCGCTACCCAGTTTTCTGCTTCTTTTCAGCACCTGCAAATAATTGCAAATGTGAGCTCCACAGCCGGTATCTAATACCCAAGAGGCAGAGTTAGTAACCATATTAACCTCAATCACAAAGATACCTTGGTTGGAGAGGAGTTTGGGGCACTCCCTCTTCCAATGCCCTTTCTCACGACAATTGATACATATGTCATATGCCCTCGACTGTTGCTTGGAGACAACCTTCCCCTTTCCTTTGCCCTTCCCCTATTTGGCAATGGGAACACTCTTAGTGTTTGTAGCTGCTTTGACGGCTTTTCCCTTTCCCTTCTTCCTTTTTCAACGTCCGACACCCTTGCCTTTCGCCTTGGAAGTTGAAGCACTTCCAAACAATACCGACGGCGTGGACTTTTTGGTCGTTGCCTTGTATTGCACCAACATATTGATTAACTCATGAATGCCCTTCTCAAGTGTGTTCATGTTATAGTTAACAATAAATTGGTCGAAGGAGGGTGGGAGAGACTGAAGGATCACATCTATGTACGTCTCATTATCGAGGCCTGCCTTTAAGTCCTCGAGCTTTTCCACTAGGGTAAGCATTTTAACCCTGTGCTCTTGTACAGAGGATCCTTCGGTCATTTTAGTTCCAAAGAATGCCTTCGTCGCAACATACCTAGTATGCCGGTCCGGGACTGCATAGCAATCCTTCAGGCGAGCCATAATGGAAGGGACATCGTCTAGCCTTTCATACTGCTTCTGAATCTCATTCGTCATAGAGGCAAGTATGATGCTACGGACCTTCCGATTATCCTTATGCCAAGTCTCGAACGTCTAACGTTCTTCTGGCGTGGATCCTTCCGATAAGGTCCTAGGGAGAGCCTCGTCCATGACGTAGCCTTGATTCTCGTAATCTAGGACTATCCTCAGATTGCGCAACCAGTCGTTGTAATTTGTTCCATTAAACTTGTTGGTCTCAAGTATGGTTGATAATGGGTTCTTAGACATTTTTAAATCTACATTTAAAAACAGAACTCGCGATCAGCAGAATTTAAAACACAGAAGTTTTGATAAATAATTAAACACTTGGTCTTTAGTTATTTAATGCTCCCACTATTTATACGAAAACACGATACTCTCAAACGTCGTTTTCGGAAAACCTTTTCCTAGTGGGTTTGGGATCCACAGCGAATTTTTCAATACCCCGCTTTTACGATTCGCATGGGAAGAATCCTGTGGGAGGTATGCCATACCATTCTCGTTCCACGAGATTCCCAAGATAATTGCCTCACCCTTTTACATGATCCCGAGGACTCCAAGCGAATCATGCTAATCGGGCGTTAGACCCGACCCAATCAACCGAATCGTAGACCCGCTGCTACCTCCACGACTTGTGAGACAGGTAACAGTGGTCTACTTTTCGTTCATGACACAGTGCAACTTCTTTTAAGTACGATAGACGTGCCACGACTCGTGAGACCACGCTATCGACCTAAATTAGCTTCCTCACTATGCCATGGATTGGAAGGCATGGACAAACTCCTAGAGTCCATGTCCACTTTGTCTAGGCTCTAATATTTGGACATTGGTCCAACCAAGTGAGAGTTGTAAATGACCGAGATCTCATATATATACATAAACACATTCATCCACAATGCGTAAATAAATAAATTGCATCCCATAGCAGTTATACGATAAATAAAAAATCATTCATTCATTATAACAGCCATATGCAAAATTAAAGCCTAGCACGCCCCTGTTGGATGATCACGAGCCCGAATCCTATGCGACCCACTGAGCTCGCAGTGGATCTATGGTCTATTTAGGGTTGGTCCTACACTATTACATTAATAGTAACCCGATCATCATTCTGATGGGCCTTGGTCTCTTTTCTCTTTCAACTCTTCATGGAAACGCCTTGGACCCTCCATTCTGGGCTCTCCATGTGGACCTTCCTTCTTCTCCACCAAATGCATAAAAATAAAATTCTCACTCCTATTCTACTCTCATTACATATGTAAAAAAGAAACCCCAGTGAAAACCCGGGGGAGTACATTAGGAGGGAGAAAGAATGCCTTATTATTCCAAGGCAACTAGAAGGGGAGAAGGAGAAAGCAAAAAGAGGCACACAGGCCCAACATAAATTAAATCATACATCCGGTCTAGGGCCCGCGATCATCCATTTTCATTAAACGCACATAATCACATGATCCAATCACATAAACACATGCTAATAATCTATGATTACCAATCATATCAATCCATGATAAATAAATGAGCTACATACGAAAAATATGGTACAACCGTTGGCAACAACCTTTCTCGTTTAGGAAGACCCTTCCTCATTATTTGTAGGTAAGTAATTCTCGGGATTCCAAATCCAGTACATTCAACCTCCCAAATAATGTTCTTAGAGAAAATATGCAAAACTAAATAAAATGAATTTTTCAGAATTATCCAAAAATTAAAACAACGAGAAAACGAAGACGTCAACTGGCCGCCGCCACCAGCTGCACTCTACCGACGCACGCAGGTCAGCAGGCCGAGCCTGCTGTCCTGGCGCGCCCGCAAGGCCTGCCTGACCAGAAAAGAGGACGAAAATGTTAGAATAGGTGACCAGCAAGTAGCCGGGAGCACACGCTAAACAATGAAAGGTAACGGTTTTACTACACTTTGATTGATTGAATATACATCTATGCCCTATGTGTTTAAATATATATTTCTAATATTTACACATCCTATATTGAACGTCCGGTTGAGCACCCAACGGTACACCGATTGGGATTCATTTATTTAAAATAGATTTAAATTTATGCACCCTTTCTCGCTTCCACTCGCGCTCCCGGGCGGATCCACTTATCCTTCAGAAAAAACGTAAATCGGAAACCTACCGATTGTCGTTTTCGTGTTCTAATCGGTACTCGGGTTGTTCCCCGATTTTCTCCAAGATCTCCTGTAGGAGACCCTCTAATTCGTGACATGCAATCTTCCCACGTATCTTGATCTTCGTGCTAGAGAAAGAACAAGTATATTTTGGAGAGGACGGATGGATGCAACGTTATTAGTTTAACGAGATCAATCCTCCTTTTTGTTCAATTGTTAAAACAAAAGAACAAGAAAGTATTTTCTTGGAAGAAGAAAGAGAGATGCGGCCAAGACGGAGAGAGAGCACACGAGTGTGTGTGTGTGTTTCAAGAATCATCATCTTCTTCAATGTGTGTGCCAAGGAGTATTTATAGAAGAGGAATCCTCTTCCTCTTCAAGTTTCCTACACTTTGAAGACTCCTCCACAACTAGGATTTGACTTAGTCAAATCCTAGTCAAATCTAGCTTATTTGGTCAAACCAATCCAAGCCATAGATTTCTCCCTTTTAAGCACAACCATTAATTTAATTTAATTGAATATTAAAATTTTATTTAAATATTCCAAGGGTAATAAATAAATATATTAAATATAAATATTTATTCCAAGCCCATTAAATTAATTTTCTAATAAATCTAATTTATTAGATAAATCTCTTTTATCTAATAAAAGGAATTAATTCTTCCCAAGAAAATACGGACCCGATTAAATCCAATTTAATCGCTCCACTTCTCCAAATATTTAATTCTAAATTAAATACATTTATGTGTGCGGATTGTGTGTGACTCTTTAGGTTCACCTTCAGCTAGACTTGGTTGGATTCCTAGAATCCGCCCGTTACCATGGGTGGCCATCTAGCAACGGTCCATGGCACTAGAGACTAGGTGAATATATGGGGATGAACATTTAGGCTCTACAGTACATCTATCCTTCCGTCTATGGTCTCACCACTTAGGGTCTAGGGCACGGATAACGCAAGTACCCATTTTGGACCTAAGTGTCGGTTTATCCTCTACTAAACGCCGCAAGGGAAGCCTTCCCTTCTGTTCAGTTACTGTGGCCACAGATTTTAGGGACAAGACACAGAGCATTTGTGAGACACGACTGTCAACACCTTTTGACAGAAGACAGATCCTTTCTTAGAAGCTACTGTCGCTCTGCACACCGGAGCTGCAATAGATATGGCTTATGACTACTCAAGTGCATCTTGGAAATCTCTCACCATATCTAAGATACAACCCTGATGTACAGGTAAACTCAGCAGTTCCTCAAGCCAAAGGAATTGACCTGTACAGTTGGAACCGGGAACACACGTCATACCTAACCGACCCTACTCAAGGTCCGTCGTAAAACGGTTCCCCCGAGTCACCTCAGTCAGCTGCTCCCTAGCAGGCCAACCCACTAACACTGCTTAGACGACCTCGTCACCCGTGGATGAAATACGACAACAGATGCTTAGTGCAAGTCTCAAGGTGAATCTCGGTACCCACTTTCGAGATTCCTTGACTTGGAGATTTCCAGACTTATTCGGCGGAACTGATTTCATGGACCTACCTCCAAGCGTAGTCCCAGTCCCCGAAATGCTTTTTCAGTCTGTGGGCTTTGTTTGCGTAGTGAACAGATATATAAAGCAGATAAAGTGAACACAAAAAAAGTAAATGCCAAATGAATTTCACTTCTCATTCATTAACAATTTATTAAAACCTCGAAATTTTTCAGACATAGGTTACAATTCGCCTACCAAGATTGGCTACATGGTCACCTATTCTAACAGTTGGTTCGTATGACTTGCACTCCCGGTTTCAACAACACGAGATTAGTCTTCGGACTTGAGGTACTACGGTAGTCACATACACACCATGTCTGTATCTTAGGTTTGGAAAAAGGCTTCCAAGTCGAGAAACTTGGTTGCTATACGCCCTATCTAGTGCAGTCAAGATGTGTAGTGTGGATAGTAAGTGCCAAGACATAATCAGCCTCCCATCAAACGGTTGACAGTAGTGTCTCACTTATATTTTGAGACTCGTTCCCTATAAAATCTGTGGCCACAGTGATTGAACAGTGGGATAAGATCCCAGTGACGTATCAGTGGGTGAACGAGCATAGGCTTAAGGCACGAATGTATACACGTCCAAGATCCATACTGTAGACTAATAGTTGTGAGATAGTAGATGGAAGGACAATACTCATATGCATTCAGGAACCTAAATGTTCCCGACATAATTTCACCTAGTCTCTACTGCCATGGACCGTTACTAAACGGCCACCAATAGTGGCAGACGAATTCTTATCATGTAATGATTGGATATTCGCCCAAGTCAAGCTAAAGGTGAACCTAAATAATCACACATAATTCACTGGTAATTGAGGAATTAATTTAGAATTAACTCCGGGAGATTGAATATTTAATTAGATTAAATTGGTTCTCTTTTGGAGTGTCAATCCTGTAAACATTAATTGGATTAATTAGGCTTAATTCATATATTAGATTTGTGAATTAAGGGAATAGGCTATTTCTGTCTTTAAGTAGGATAAGGATGGAAATATTAATTTTGGGCTTAAGTATTTATTTGATATTTACTACAAGCCCATTGGGAATTGTTGAACTATTTAAATAGATTTTTAAAAAGTCCATTCCATAAAACCCATCAAAGGATGGACGGACGAGATCGAATCTTGGGGTTAGATAAGATGAAGGGCTAGGATTAAAGTTGACTTAATCAAACCCTAGTTTGACTAGGACTTGACTAGGTCAAAGTCTTAATTGTTTGTGGTGTGCCTCTTTGGAAAAGGTTGAGTAGGATTAGGAAAAAATCTTCCTTATAAATATTCAAGCACACACACAACACACACTAATCTACATAAGTCTCTCATCTCACACATTCACAACTAGTGACCACCGCCCCCTCTCTCACTCAGCCATCACCCTCCCTCAAAAGAGTCTTCTTGTTCTCTTATCATTGATACAAGGGAACACAATCACATTAACTAATAGCTTTTGGTCGATTGTTTCTCCCTTTCCTTTTGATCTCTTGGTAGCACTCAGGAATCAAGATCCGGTGAATTGCGTGAAGGAAAGCGGATCGGCCCGGGAACGCAGTGGAAGCGCGGTGGAGATAAAAAAAAACTTGCGGAATAAAAGAATTTAAATTGCGTTCAAGGGGTCTTCCCTTGAACGTTCCCGGAGTATCGGTGTATAAACGCAGAGTATAAACATATATAAAATAACTAAGCGTTCGTGGCTATAGAATAAAGAAGAAACCGAGAGCATAAATATAAATCGGAGTACCTTTCTCGATTTTGTATTTTGATCGGCTACACGCATTGATTCCTCCTGACGTTCGTCCACGCGAGGTCCCAACGTAGAGACCCTCTAACGTAGTCCACACCACACCGGGAGAGATCTCGTTTTTCTTGCTAGAAAAAAAATAGATCTAGAGGATGAAATCAAAGAAGAGATTACACAATCAAATTAGTGTTCCTTCTTGATCTTACTTTGTCCTTCAATTGATCATAAATCAATGAAGCAATAGAGAGGATTTTGAGAGTAGAGAGGGTGAGAGAGTGTATGGAGAGTTTTCATCTTTTTCCTAGAAAAAGATGAATAATGAAAGTTCATCATCAATAGGTGATAGTATATCATATATATACATAATTAATGTGATTATTGGAATGTATGTAGGTTCATCCAAGGATGTCTAGATACATCCCAATCAATCACCATCAATTCTTCAATCAAGCCTACCAACTTTTAAGGTATGATCAAATCATACCAAAAGGGAAGAGCTTGATTGGAGTTGGTTTGTCTCTTACCAAAAGAGACAAGTCAACTAACACCTAGCATCCAACATGGCTGATTTTTGCTCCCTCCAAGGTGGCAATTTTCGGCCATGCTTATTTAGGGAAGAAGTCCAACTTCTTCCTATTCCATAAATGGAATTAACACACCTCTCGGGTCAAAATTTAACGGACCGGGTTCTATCATAATCCAATTACGACGAACCCAAAAATTAAATCCAATTTAATTTAATGTCCACTTAAATAATTCCCGTTGATCTTTTAATCCAATTAAAAGATCCAATATCTCAACTTTCCATATTAATCAATAAATCCTATTTACCGATTAAACGAGGGCCCGATACAATATCGGCCCGTCCATCCAATGGACAATCCCTTAAGTAATCCAATTACTTATCATCCTCTGAAATTAACTCCAAGTCAATTCCTTCACCTCCTCGGTGATTTGTGTGTGACCCTTTAGGTTCACCTTCAGCTAGACTTGGGGTCGTGTCCAACAGGAGCCCGTCACCATGGGTGGCCGTCTAGCAACGGTCCATGGCACTAGAGACTAGGTGAATGTTGGCGTGAACATTTAGGCGCCAATTCCGTACGGGTACGGTCCCACTGTCGATCGTCTCCCGGCCTTAGTCTATGTTATGGAATTGGGCGTCAGTTCCCATCCTTGACTAGGAAACTATGCTTCATACCCGAGATCCGTTTACTCTATCGATCGACGTAGGAAACCCTTTCCTACTCAATCAATTGCTATGGCCATAGACTTTTAGAGTCTAAACCATATCAGAGTGCATAGGAGATATCACCGTCATGTACTGACAGGGGACAGATCCTATCTTGGAATGCACCGTCCTCACTTCATACCCTAACTGCACTAGACAACGCTTATAATGACCATCTTACAGAATGATCACCTCTCGCCAGATCCAAGATACAGTCTTCATATGCACGTGATTGCCATGATTCCTCAAGTCCAAGGACTAATCCCGTACTATCGGAACCGGGAATTTCAGTCATACCGACCAAGCCTCCAATGCTTCCATATGATGATTCCCGCGAGTCACTTCAGTCAGTCGACCACCTTGTCAACTAACCCATAAAAATTACATAGACGACCTTCGTCTGTTGCCGAAGAAACTCGACACTCACCTAGTGAATGAAATACTTAGTGCAAGTCTCAATAGAACACTCGATGCCCAGTCTCGAGGTCCTCGACTTGGAATGTTTCAGACCAACCCTCAAAAGTTGGTTTCACAATCGCCATCCAATGCGCAACCCAACTACAAGGGTTATCCAATTGGTATGTGGGCATTTGTTGTGATGTTGAAACGCTGTTCAACGTTAGTAGTAAGCACAACAAATACAGTGCCAGTGATGAATACTTACTCTATTCATCAGGATAATATTGTATTAATAAAGATTGAGGAATAGTTCCCAAAACCGCCAATCCAATTGGCTTTCTGGTCACCTATTGTAACAATCTCCCACTTGGCCTCAAAGCCAATTACCCATGTAACTTAGAACCTTATGAGAATGAGTAATCTGCGATACCGACTTAGTCTCGCAGATCTACTTTATTTTTCTGCCGAGGTAATACGGTCCAACTGTATCTCGCCTCTTCCTACCATCACTACCTGCCGATGGTGGCTGTCTAAGAATTTTCCATGGATCTTGTGATGAGATCTCGGGCCCAAAAGGCTTTAGCCATAGCCTAGTTGTCAACCTCAAGGCAACTATTAGCTCGGTCGTGCTAGGCACTACATCCATCCAATGGGTGCTATTTTCATCCAAACCACTTTCCAGAAACAACTTCCAAAGTTGGCATATATTCGACCTTCATGATGAAATATCGTGGTATCCTGCTTGGAACCTTTCCAAGCTACCATACTCACCATTAAGTCCGAACATACATAGGTATTGAGACTAAATATTATTCACATGGCTCTAGAAGCTAGTATCGCTATAGCCTTCTAAAATCAACTCTCCATAAACCGTGCATCGAGAACGCTTCTCTAATCCTTATTCAGGTCTTAAAGACTGTTCTCAACTACTGTCTATTGCCTCGTCGGTACACACCCGATATCCGTTGTTATGTACGATGCATAAACAACATCAGGCCTTGTGCACCGAACAACATACCCATGCTGCTGAAAGAAATATGTGGATCGTCCCGGGAGATTAACGAGAATAGCGGAAGCGCGAAATAGTGCGTAATAAAAAAAAATTACAAAGCATAATTAAATGGAATTTAAACTATGCATAATATACATAACGAATCAAGGGGTGTGGCCTTGATTCTCCCGGGCGTTCGGTGTATCTCATGTTCAATAAAACACAACATGGAGGCCATAGAATTGAAATCGAAAAAACGAAATTAAAGAACCTACCCGGTTGTAGTTTTGTCTTCGTTCGGCTACATGCATTGTTCCCCGTTTTGCACCAAGATCTCAAGAAGAGACCCTCTAAATCATCTCACTTGCTCCACCGGAAAGCAAACAACCCTTGTGCTAGCAAGAAATTATTTTGGGGAGAAGAGACATCGATACACGCTATGAATTAACGCAATCAATGTCTCTTATGTTCTTAACTTGAATAAAATCAAGAAGAACAAAGTATATTTCTTGGAGAGAAGAAAGAGGGTGGACGAATTTGAGAGAGATGAGAGATGAGAGTTGTAGAGAATACTAGGTGTGAGTGTGTGTTTTTTTAAGTATTTATAGAAGATGGAATTCCTATTCCTTCTCAAACTCTTCCAAAGAGACACACTTTGACTAGGATTTTGACCTAGTCAAATCCTAGTCAAATTAGGCTTTGATTAAGTCAAATTAATCATGGCCCTTCATCTCATCATTCTCTAGATCAAATCGTGTCCATCCATTTTGATGGGCTTTATGGAATGGGCCTATTTAATTCTAAATTAAATATTCCCATGGACTTTATATTAAAATCCTATTTAATATACTAAGCCCATTAATTAATTAATGGAATGGACTTTATTTAATTCCAAATTAAATAGTCCATGGACTTTATATTAAATACTATTTAATACCAAGCCCATTAATTAATTCCATAGAATGGGATTATTTAATTCTAAATTAAATAGTCCCGTGGACTTTATATTAAATCCTATTTAATATACTAAGCCCATTAATTAATTAATGGAATGGACTTTATTTAATTCCAAATTAAATAGTCCATGGACTTTATATTAAATCCTATTTAATACCAAGCCCATTAATTAATTAATTCACCCTTTTAATCTAATTAAAAGGAAAGCCCATGCTTTGTAAAATTCATAAATCTAATTTATGAACTCAAGCCCAATTATTCCAAATAATACATCGAGGCTTGTATCTCCAAAAAGTATAATTTAATTCCATTAAATTAAACCTTCTCCCGGAATTAATTCCAAATTTAATTCCCTTTCATTTGGTGTAGCGGGTGTGACTCTTTAGGTTCACCTTTCAGCTAGACTTGGACCTACTTCTTGTTATTTCATAACCAAAGTAGTCCGTTACCATGGGTGGCCATCTAGCAAAGGTCTATGGCACTAGAGACTAGGTGAATTTATGGTGTGAACATTTAGGCTCCGAGTTATACGCAGGTGCGGTCCTACCGACGCTCGATACGTACGGGTACGGTCCTACTGTCGCCTGTCTCCCGGCCTTTAGTCTAGGGGTCGGTTCCCATCGTTGACTAGGCAACTATGCATAATGGTCGAGATAGGTTTAACTCGACGTAGGAAATCCTTTCCCACTACATCAAGTGCTGTGGCCATAGACTTTGTGAGTCTAAACCATCTCCGAGCGCATAGGAGATCTTGCTGTCATATCCTTTGACAGGGGACAGATCCTATCTTGGAATTCACCGTTCTTACATACTCCGACTGCACTGGACGAGGCTTATGATGACCATGTGATATAATCGGTCAAATTTCACCAGATCCAAGATACAGCCTCAGTATGTAGGGGACTGCCGTGATCCTCAAGTCCGAGGACTAATCCCGTACTATCGGAACCGGGAATACGAGTCATACCGACCAAGCCCGAGTAGCTTCCATATGACGATTCCCGCGAGTCACCTCAGTCGGCCGCTCCCAGCAGGCCGACCCACTAACACTGCTTAGACGATCCTCGTCACCCGTCGATGAAACACGACAGCAGGTGCTTAGTGCAAGTCTCAAATGGATTCTCGATGCCCTGTCTCGAGATTCCTTTGACTTGGAGTATTTCAGACTGATTCGGCGAAATTGATCTCATGAACCTACCTCCAAGCGTAGTTCCAATTTCCCGAAATGTTATTTCAGTCTGTGGGCGTTTGTTGTGACATCGTAACGATGCAAGCAGTAAGTACAACAAACTCATGCCTATGAATCCTTACTACATTCATTAACATAATATTACTTGTTCACAGATTGACGAATGGTTCTCAGAACAGCCAATACCATTGACTTTCTGGTCACCTATTCTAACAATCTCCCACTTGACCAATAAGTCAATTACCCACTTTGTTCAGAATCCTCTGAGTATGAGTAATCTACGATACCGACTAAGGTATTGTGAGTCTGCTTATATTTCCTTGCGAAGCAATACGGTCTAACCGTATTACCTCTATCCACCATTGCCTCTTAGAGATGGTGGTTGTCTAAGAATATTTTCGTGGATCCTGTGATGAGATCTCGTGCCAATACTCCCATAGCCAAGTTGCCTGCCATATAGGCGAACATGGCTTGGTCGTGCTAGGCGCCACGTCCATCCTATGGATGCGGTCTTCATCAGTGACCACTATCCGATGCGCTCGTCATTGGGCCTGACTGTGCATACCTTTGAGACTAACTGGTTTTCACTTATGCTCTGGAAGCTAGTATCGCTTTAGCCTTCCAAAGCAACTCTCAACAGACGATGCATCATGAACACATCTTTAGTCCTTATTCAGGTACTAAGGATCGTTCTTGATTGCTGTCTTCAACCCCTCAGTGCATTACCGATTTATGTTGAGCCATGCTAGAAGCACTCTCAACATCGGTTCCTATGCACCGAGTAAACATATCATATGTTTGCCTAGGGTTAAGACGTAGGGGATACTCAACATCCAAGCCTTCTCATTAGTCCACCGTGACTAAGTCTTGAATGGCTTGATGCTTTATGTATAGTATCCAAGTTTTCTCATCAGTTTTACTATGACTGAGTCTCGAATAACTTGTCCCTCTACATATATGAGTTTTTCTCATCAGTCCACCATGACTGAGTCTTTGAAAAAACTCAATTCATGATATGTACGTGGGAACCCTTAAAGTGTCATGGAGAATTTTCGTGAGTTACAGTTGTGTTTTAGTGATTTCTAATGTCTTGAATTCATCCATGAATCAAGATATTACACACTTAAACACTTGGAACGCCATTTCTACTCCCACTGATCACCTACGTTGTTTAAGACCGAGTCATGCTCCGTATGAGCTCGTCAAAACAAATATTCCAGTTATGCGGTGTTTCAAACCTTGTTTGAATTTCCCAGTGGATTCTATGGCTCCTCTCCATAAATCCTACTATGATGTCCAACATCACGTTCCGCGGGTCATTTGGATTACTATCCAAATTTGACCGAACATATCCCGATCACTCGTACCTTTTACGACATTCGGGTTCGTTCTTAAGGGGACTTGGAATGTGATCAATTTAAGATAGAAATGCAATTATAAGCAACGTTTAGCATTATTCTGTCGTAAACTTGTACAAATTAGACACCGAGTCTAATTTGTCTCCCACTAGTCCCTTGACGTATGTAGGATCCTTCTACATGCTCAAGGACTTTGTCGGGACATAGGCTTGCCAAACCATGGCTCCTTGTGCGTGACTCTTGGCAAAGTGCCACGTTCCTTACGTTGGCAATTTTGAGTCTACGTCTACACGGGCTAAGGTAATTGGGCGAAACTTCGATCGATCTTCGTCCAACGAGATTCGATCGTTCCCTTTATCAGAGACCGTCATACTTGGCCTTTATAGGAAATGTTTCATTGAGAATTCCATTCTCAACTGGATGCTCAAGAGCTCCCACTAAATACACGGCCTTTTCGATCCTATCGAAACAGGTTTAATTTTGCGACCATTTATGGTTCACCTCCTTAAGTCTAATTCCCAAACCTCCTATGGGACCTTTAGACTTTTGAACCCTCTTATGGTTTTGTGCATTAGTAACCTACAGTTGTCTTATTGGCTCCCTTCCAATAGACTATTTGGCAAGCCTACTTTGTCCAACAAAGAGCTTTGTGACTTTCTTCTTTATAAAAGACTCGTAAATTTAGTCGATTCGAATCATCTATTTCTAGATTCATCGAACTTTCCAATTTACTTATCTTTTAATAAGAAGAAACGTCCTAGCTGTTTGTAGATGCCAAATTTGTAAGTTGGTCTTGATTAATCCATTTAGATAATTTGAATTTTTAGTATCCATAAACCTTTTATGGGATGGTGTTCTAGGAATTTACGTGTAACTACTAGCAAACATGAATCAATATTCAATAATTTTGTTTGATCAAATATGTATGTAATAAAACCTTTGTCCAACAAAGAGACATACTTTTGATCATGCTAGGTTACGTAATTCCTATATTATCCTAACATGATCACGATTATGGGCCTAACAAGTCTCTAGTCCTTTTCATCAATGGACTTTGCCATTGTTGAATCCTAGAATTGTTCTTGGCTTTTAAGTCCTTATTCACTTTCTGCACACCACCCGTAGATTAGTGATAGGAACAGTATCAAATACCAAAAAGTGATCATGTCAATACTCAATATCAAATTTTACCTACATTGGAGAGAGGTTTAGAATACTCTCCTTTCCAATGGCCCTCTTTACGACAGTAAATGCTTACGTTCTTAGAAATCTATGAACTTGACTGCTTGAACCTTTTACTCTTTCCTTTACCTCCACCTTGTGTTGTAAAGGAACAGCACTTGAAGTGCTTAATAGTTGATGTCACCTTACCCTTCTTCCTCTTTTGGCGTCTGGCACCCTTGCCTTTCGCTATGGAGGTTGAAGCCTCTCCTACAAGTACCGACGGCGCAGATTTTGCAATCGTTGCTTCGTACTAGACCAACATAATTACCAACCTATGGAGATCTTTTCTAAGCTCATTCATGTTGATAATTAATGGTTCGTAGGAGGGAGGAAGAGACTGAAGGATTATGTTAATGTACGTCTCTTTTCAAGACTGACGTGGAGGTCTTTTGAGCTTCTCCACTAGGGATTGCATCATCACTCCATGTTCTTTGTACCGACATCCCTTCCGTCATCTTAGCTCCAAACATGCCTTCGTCGCATTTTACCCCACATGCTGGTCCAAGACCATATAGACATGATGCAAACGAAGCATAGTTTGAGCCAACATCATTATATCCTACTTGCCGGTGGTCATCCTTCAACTTTTGAACGCCAAGCGTTACCTTAGTTGTCGACCCCTCCGGCAAGGGCTGAGGAACGTCCTCATTCCGGTATGTGAGTTAAGGTTCTGGAAATCTAAGACCATCTTAAGATTTCGCAGTCAATTCGTGTAATTGGTTCCTTTTTAATGAGCCTCTTAGTGATGTGTTTGGTGGATTCTTAGACATTCACAACATATATGAAACAGAAAATAATAAGCAAAGTGAAGTAACATTTTGGTTAAGTCTCGGTCTTTAGTCCTTAACCTCTCCCACTATTTCTACGAAAACACGGCACTCTCAAACGTTGTTTTCGGGAAATCCTTTCCTAGTGGGCTCAGGATCCACAGCGATCTCCCCCATACCCCGCTTTTACGATTCGCATGGGAAAAGAACCTGTGGGAGGTATTCCATACCATTCTTGTTCCACGAGATTCCCAAGATAATTGCCTCACCCTTTCACGTGATCCCGAGGACTCCAAGCGAATCACGTTATTCGGGCGTTAGACCCGACCCAATCAACCGATTCATAAACTCACTGCTACCTCCACGACTCGTGAGACAGGTAACAATAGTCTACTCATCGTTCATGACAAAGTGCAGCTTCTTTTAAGCACGATAGTCGTGCCACGACTCGTGAGACCACGCTATCGACCTAAAAGATCTTCCTCACTTTTGCCATGGATGGAAGGCTTGGACAGACTCCCAGAGTCCTAGTCCATTTATTAAGGGTCTATATTTAACTTGGTTTAACCAAGTGAGAGTTTTGATAGAACGAGACCTCATCACATATATTAAGTATTGCATTGCATGCGTTATGGCAGAAATATTCTAAGCGTGAATGTAACCATACATAAAGCATATAGAATAATCATAAACATATAATACGCATTGCATGCAAAATAAAGCCTAGCACGCCCCTGTAGAATGATCACAAGCCCAAAGCTATGCGACCCACTGAGCCCGCAGTGGATCTATGGTCAATCTAAGGGTAGGCCCTACACTATTACAAGATTTAATAACCCATTCATGCAATGGGCCTTGTAAGTCCTCTTTATCTTCTTGGGCTCTCCATCGTGGGCCTACACCGGGCTTCTTCTCCATGGATACTCCGTGGGCCATCTGATGGCAACCTCCATGGGCCTCCAACACCTTGGGCTTGTCTTCTCTTGCAGCTTTTATTTACAAAAAAAAAAAACCTCACCACTAATTCTACTCTCATTACATCATAAAATAAGAAACCCCAATTAAACATTTGGGGGGAGTACATGAGGAGGGAGAGAGAAAGCCTTATTATTCCAAGGCACTAGAAGAGAGACAGAGAGGAAAATAAAGAGGCACACAGGCCACAACCCAACAAATAAATGTAAATAAACCATACATGCGGTCTAGGGGCTTTGTGATCATCCTTTGTCAAATCAATTAACACAAATAGCACAAATACATATCCCACGTAAAATATGCTATATCAACATCCATGATAATCCATACCATAAAATAAATATAGAAATTACATGTAAAATATTCACACCAAACATTGGATAATAGTGCAACCTATGCACAACGATTTTTGTTGGAAAAACCTTTTTCATAATTAACAAGGCAATATTAATTCTATGAAATATAAAATCTCAACCAAAATTAAAATGCCCCAAGTTAATTAATTCAGAAAAAATTCCCAGAATTATACAGAAAAATCAAATTTTCTGAAACACAAAAATCAACAATTCAAGAATATGCCCATTTATTCAAGAATTCCAAAATCCAACATTCGTGCAATATTAATACATATCAAGATCTACTCATACTCAAGCCATAAAATAACCATGATGTCCTACATCATAAAACGCAGAAATTATTGCGAAATTTCACATATGAATTTTGATCATTGGTGCAACCATTGCAAAAATTAAATCTTGTTAGGAAACCCTTTCCTCATCAACCAAGCAATATTTATTTTAGGAAATTCCAAATCTCAAAAATAAATATTCTAAGTCAACGGGTTCAGAATAATGCGTAAAGTATCATAAAAATAATTTAGTAAAAACAGTTTTGAAAAACGAGCCAAAAAACAGGAGAGAAACGGAAAGCGACACAGCCGGCCGGCCAGGCGCGGCGCGCAGGCGCCTCTGCCTGCGCACAGCGCGCGCGCCCAGCGCAGACGGCCGCGCCTGGGCGCGCGCCTGCGCCTTGCGCTTGCGCGCGCGCACAGGGCGCGGCCGGGCGCGCGTGCAGGCAGGGGCCTGCGCGCGCGGCCGCGCGCGCCGGCACAGCGCGCACGCTGTCCACGCACGCTGGGCGCGCTGGCCGGGCGCGCGCAGGCCCCTGCCTGCACGCGCGCCCGGCTGCGCCCCTGTGCGCGCGGCCAGCGTGCTGCTGCTGCCGGTTCGCCGTTTTTCACTCTTTTCGACTTTTTTATGCAATTTTTTCTGAACCACAAGATAAATTAAACCCTAGAACATGTATAAACACATTCAAGAAAACCAAGATCCAAAATCCCATGCAAAATTAAACGCCAATAAATATCTACGATAAACATGCTATAAACGTAAATTAAAACACGTTTATCATGCTTAAACGCACATAGCACATAGAATTCTAGGCCTATACACCGAACCGGGCTCTGATACCACTGAAAGAAATATGTGGATCGTCCCGGGAGATTAACGCGAATAGCGGAAGCGCGAAATAGTGCGTAATAAAAAAAAATTACAAAGCATAATTAAATGGAATTTAAACTATGCATAATATACATAACGAATCAAGGGGTGTGGCCTTGATTCTCCCGGGCGTTCGGTGTATCTCATGTTCAATAAAACACAACATGGAGGCCATAGAATTGAAATCGAAAAAAACGAAATTAAAGAACCTACCCGGTTGTAGTTTTGTCTTCGTTCGGCTACATGCATTGTTCCCCGTTTTGCACCAAGATCTCAAGAAGAGACCCTCTAAATCATCTCACTTGCTCCACCGGAAAGCAAACAACCCTTGTGCTAGCAAGAAATTATTTTGGGGAGAAGAGACATCGATACACGCTATGAATTAACGCAATCAATGTCTCTTATGTTCTTAACTTGAATAAAATCAAGAAGAACAAAGTATATTTCTTGGAGAGAAGAAAGAGGGTGGACGAATTTGAGAGAGATGAGAGATGAGAGTTGTAGAGAATACTAGGTGTGAGTGTGTGTTTTTTTTAAGTATTTATAGAAGATGGAATTCCTATTCCTTCTCAAACTCTTCCAAAGAGACACACTTTGACTAGGATTTTGACCTAGTCAAATCCTAGTCAAATTAGGCTTTGATTAAGTCAAATTAATCATGGCCCTTCATCTCATCATTCTCTAGATCAAATCGTGTCCATCCATTTTGATGGGCTTTATGGAATGGGCCTATTTAATTCTAAATTAAATATTCCCATGGACTTTATATTAAAATCCTATTTAATATACTAAGCCCATTAATTAATTAATGGAATGGACTTTATTTAATTCCAAATTAAATAGTCCATGGACTTTATATTAAATACTATTTAATACCAAGCCCATTAATTAATTCCATAGAATGGGATTATTTAATTCTAAATTAAATAGTCCCGTGGACTTTATATTAAATCCTATTTAATATACTAAGCCCATTAATTAATTAATGGAATGGACTTTATTTAATTCCAAATTAAATAGTCCATGGACTTTATATTAAATCCTATTTAATACCAAGCCCATTAATTAATTAATTCACCCTTTTAATCTAATTAAAAGGAAAGCCCATGCTTTGTAAAATTCATAAATCTAATTTATGAACTCAAGCCCAATTATTCCAAATAATACATCGAGGCTTGTATCTCCAAGAAGTATAATTTAATTCCATTAAATTAAACCTTCTCCCGGAATTAATTCCAAATTAATTCCCTTTCATTTGGTGTAGCGGGTGTGACTCTTTAGGTTCACCTTTCAGCTAGACTTGGACCTACTTCTTGTTATTTCATAACCAAAGTAGTCCGTTACCATGGGTGGCCATCTAGCAAAGGTCCATGGCACTAGAGACTAGGTGAATTTATGGTGTGAACATTTAGGCTCCAAGTTATACGCAGGTGCGGTCCTACCGACGCTCGATACGTACGGGTACGGTCCTACTGTCGCCTGTCTCCCGGCCTTTAGTCTAGGGGTCGGTTCCCATCGTTGACTAGGCAACTATGCATAATGCTCGAGATAGGTTTAACTCGACGTAGGAAATCCTTTCCCACTACATCAAGTGCTATGGCCATAGACTTTGTGAGTCTAAACCATCTCCGAGCGCATAGGAGATCTTGCTGTCATATCCTTTGACAGGGGACAGATCTTATCTTGGAATTCACTGTTCTTACATACTCCGACTGCACTGGACGAGGCTTATGATGACCATGTGATATAATCGGTCAAATTTCACCAGATCCAAGATACAACCTCAGTATGTAGGGGACTGCCGTGATCCTCAAGTCCGAGGACTAATCCCGTACTATCGGAACCGGGAATACGAGTCATACCGACCAAGCCCGAGTAGCTTCCATATGACGATTCCCGCGAGTCACCTCAGTCGGCCGCTCCCCAGCAGGCCGACCCACTAACACTGCTTAGACGATCCTCGTCACCCGTCGATGAAACACGACAGCAGGTGCTTAGTGCAAGTCTCAAATGGATTCTCGATGCCCTGTCTGGAGATTCCTTTGACTTGGAGTATTTCAGACTGATTCGGCGAAATTGATCTCATGAACCTACCTCCAAGCGTAGTTCCAATTTCCCGAAATGTTATTTCAGTCTGTGGGCGTTTGTTGTGACATCGTAACGATGCAAGCAGTAAGTACAACAAACTCATGCCTATGAATCCTTACTACATTCATTAACATAATATTACTTGTTCACAGATTGACGAATGGTTCTCAGAACAGCCAATACCATTGACTTTCTGGTCACCTATTCTAACAGCTGCGTACGGCAAAGACATAGGGGATGTAAACATCTAAGCTTCCTCATTAGTCAATGGTGACTAAGTTTTGGAAAACTTGGCCCTATTCATGGAGAATTGCGTGAATAATGCTCGTGTTTCTACTGTTTCTTAACATCTTAATTTCATTCCAAATGAATAAGACGTTACATACTTAACACTTGGAAGACTACCACACTCCCACTGACACCAATGCTCGTTATTGACCGAGTCATACATCGTATGGCTTCGTCAAAACGAATATTTCAGTTACATGAAATCTCAAACCCAGTTTGAATTTCAAGACAGATTCCCCCGGCTGCAAGCGATTGATCCAATCCCGATGTCCAACATTACTTCTCCATATGTCCTTTGGATCATGCTCCAATTGACCAGTCGGACCCAGAAACCTGTACTCATTAGGTATCTAAGGTATTCTGGTAGTCCCTGGGAGGACTGGAATATATTTAGTCAGAAATAACTTGATGTTTGCATTTATTTTGCACTAGACCTACACAAATCAGACACCGAGTCTAGTCTGTCTTCCTACTAGTCCCTTGACGTATGCAGAACTATCCCATATACTAAAGAACTTTGTAGGATACAGGTTTTCCAAACCATATCCAATATGGTAACTAGATCATGACTTTAAGAAAGTGCATGTTTCTCAACCTAGCAACTTTCAAGTCCATGTCTAGATGGGCTAAAGTAACTTCAGTGAAATACCAAGCGAACCAAGTCCAACAGGGTTCGTTTTCTCCCTTATCAGAGACCATTCAACCATGGCCGCTTCAAGAAGAATTTCACTGATTGAGAATTCCATTCTCATTCGGATATTCGAGAACTCCCACTGAATACACGTCCTCTCGATCTAATCGAAAGGTAACCAAATTGATTCACCACTCCAAGTCTAATATCCCGAACCTACCAAAGGTTATTAAACTTGTGAATCCTCTTTTAGTCTTGTGTATTCAGTAACCTTACGGATATCCTTTTTGGATCTAATCCAATAGGGTATTGGCGCTCCCACTAAATACACACTCTCTCGATCTAATCGAAAGGAGACCAGTTTGGTTCACCACTCCAAGCCCACTTTGTCTTATAAAATGGCTCTTTAGTCTTTTCCTCCTCAGAGAAGATTTGCAAGCTAACAGATCCAAATCATCTATTTCTAGACTCTTTGGATCTTCCAACTTCCTCATCCTTAACTAAAGGAAACTGACCTAGCCATGGATGCCAAATCCGTAAGTTCATCTTGATTATATCCATTTTTAGTTATTTATTTTGAGTTCTCATAATCCAATTATGGGACAGTGTCAAGTGTTTATGTACCAAACCTAGTAGACAAGAATGGCCATTCTTTGTCAAAATAAAAGTAATTTTTATTGATCAAATTATTGTATCCGAAATTGTCCAACAATAAATGGAACATATTTTGATCATGCTAGGTTATATAATTCCCGCAGACACAATCTTAACATGATCACTACTAAGCCTAACTAGTCCTTTAGTCTTTGCAGCAACAGTTTCGCCATTGCTAGACCTTAGGATCGTCTGTCTTAGCTTTCTATTCCTTATCATAATCTGTGAACCATTCAGAGGTTATGAATGACTGGTATCCAATACCAAAGAACAGAACAGTGATCATGTTGATACTCAATTCAAATGTCACCTTCATTAGAGAGGGGCTTTAGGAAACTCCCTCTTCTAATGTCCCTTTTCTTACAGTTAATGCAAACATCATTCGGAAGCTCTGACTGCGGAACCCTTTTTCTTTCCTTTACCCCCGCCCAACGGTGTAATAGGAGCACTCAAAGTGCTGGCAGCGGTTGATGTTGTTTGAGCCTTCTTCCTCTTCCTGCGTCCGGCACCCTTGCCTTTCGGTTCAGAGGTCGAAGCCTACTCACTAGTACCGTGGGTGGTAGATTTTTCAATCGTTGCCTTGTACTGGACCAACATTTTTATCAACTCATGAAGGTCTTTCTCAAGCCCATTCATGTTGTAGTTGACTATAAATGGGTCGAGTGAGGGGAGAAGAGACTGAAGGATCACGTCGATGTACATCTCTCTTTCGAGATCAGCTTAGAGGTCTTTGAGTTATCCCACAAGGGATAGCATCATCACTCCATGCTCTTGTACCGACGATCCTTCTATCGTCTTCGCTCTAAAGAATGCCTTCATTGCAGCATATCTAACATGCCGGTCTGGGACCGCATAGACTTGTTACAATCGAAACATCATCGAGCCAACATCCTCCAGCCTATCATACTGCTTTTGCATCTCACTATCAATGGATGCCAGTATGATGCTACAGACCTTCCAGTTGTCATTAAGCCTTTTCTTGAACGTCAAACGTTCTTTGGGCGATGACCCTTATGGCAAGGCCTGAGGAAAAACCTTACCCAGAATATAAGTCTGGTTCTTTGAAATCTAAGAGCATTTTAAGATTTCAAAGCCAGGCGTGGTAATACGTTCCATAGTCTTATTAGTCTCAAGTATAAGGGTTAGTGGATTCTTAGACATCAACAATTAAAAAGAAAACATTCAGTAGATTATAACAATATTATGATCAAGTTAAGACTTGGTCCTTTAGTCATTAACCCCTCCCACTATTTCTACGAAAGCCCATCACTCTCAAATGGGGTTTCCGGAAACCATTTCCTAGTGGGCTTGGGATCCACAAGCGCAATTCTCCATGACCCGCTTTTACGATTTACATGGAAAAAAGTCTCGTGGGAGGTATCTAATACCATTCTCAACTGATGAGATTCCCAAGATATTCTGCCTCACATCTTCACATGATCCCAAGGACTCCAAGCGAATCATGCTACTCGATGTTAGGTCCGACCCATCAACCAAATCATACCTCAACTGTCACCCCCCACGACTCATGAGACAGGGAAACAGTGAGCATACTCTTTGTTCACAATAACGATGTAGCTTTCCTCTATTCCAAATGTGCCACGACTCGTGAGACTACACTTGGGTAGCTGTAGCTTCCTCATGACATTGCTATGGATGGAAGGCTTGGACAGATCAAAACCATTTTTGGTCCAAGTCCATCATGGGCCTAATATTTTAATTTGGTCCAACCAAGTGAGAGTTCGAAATTATTGATCGAGACCTCGTCACATTAATATTTTTGCATGCATATATATCCATATTACGATGCATTTAAATAAATGCATCGCATGCAAGTAAATCTAGCATATGTTAGAATAGGTGACCATGTAGCCAATCTTGGCGGGCAAAATGTAACCTATGTTTAGACAATTTCAGTGTTTTGATAAAACTATTAATGAATAAAGAAGTAAAATTCATTCTGGCATTACTTTGTTTGCGTTCACTTTACTGCTTTATCTATCTGTTCACTACACAAACAAAGCCCACGGACTGAAAGCCCATTTTGGGGACTGGGACTACGCTTGGAGGTAGGTCCATGAAATCAGTCCCGTCGAATCAGTCTGGAAAACTCCAAGTCAAGGAATCTCGAAAATGGATACCGGGATTCCCTTTGAGACTTGCACTAAGCATCTGCTGTCGTATTTCATCGACGGATGACGAAGGTCGTCTAAGCAGTGGTGGTGGGTTAGCCTGCTGGGGAGCAGCTGACTGAGGTGACTCGCGGGAACCGTCTTACGAAGGACCTTGAGTAGGGTCAGTAAGGTATGACGTGTATTCCCGGTTCCAATGGTATAGGACAAGTCCTTTGACTTGAGGAACTGCTGAGTTTACCTGTGTATCAGATCTGTATCTTAGATATGGTGAGAGATTGCCAAAAAGCACTTGAGTAGTCATAAGCCATGTCTAGTGCAGCTCTGGTGTACAAAGTGACAGTAGTTTCCAAGAAAGGATCTGTCTCCTGTCAAAAGGCATTGATAGTTGAGTCTCACGTATGCTTTGTGTCTTGTCCCTAAAATCTGTGGCCGTAGTAACTGAACAGAAGGGAAGGCTTCCCTTGCGGCATTTAGTAAGGACAGACCGACACTTTGGTCCAAAATGGGTACCTGCATTTTCCGTGCCCTAGACCCTAAGTGGTGGACCATAGACAGAAGGACAAGTGTACTGTTAGAGCCTAAATGTTCATCCTCGAAATTTCACCTAGTCTCTAGTGCCATCGATCGTTGCTAGATGGCCACCCATGGTAACAGACGGATTCTAGGAATCCGACCAAGTCTAGCTGAAAGGTGAACCTAAAGAGTCACACACAATCCACACACACCAAGTAAATATTGGAGAAAAGGAATGATTAAATTGGATTTAATCGAGACCTTCATTTTCTTAGGAGAATTAATTCCTTCTATTTGATAAAATGAATTAATCTAATAAATTGGATTTATTAGAGGATTAATTTAATAGGCCTAGAAATAAATATTTATAATTTATTATATTTATTTATTTGGCCTTTGGAATATTTAATAGGATTTAAATATTCCATTAAATTAAATTAATGGTTGAGATTAAAAGGGAGATATGGATGACTAGGATTAATTTGACTAGATCAGATACTACTTTGACTAGGACTTTGACTAGGTCAAAATCCTAGTCAAAATGGACCTCTTTAGAGTTGGAGTTTAAAGAGGATTAAAACTCCTCCTCTATATATAGTCCTAGTCTTTCATTATTTGAAAAGTAATGAAATTCCAACACACACACACACACAAATTCGGTTCTCTCCCTCTCCCCTCTTGTCCGCCCTCTCTCTCTCCTCAAATAAGAAAACACTTCTTGATTCTTTTGTTCTTGAAACATTAGATCAAAAAGGAGAATTAATACCGTTAATTAATAACGTGTTATTAATTCATCCTCTCCAATATTATACTTGTTCGTTCGCTAGCACGACGTGCAAGATACGTGGGTGGATTGCGTGTTATTGTTTGGAGAGTCTCAAGAACGAGACTTGGAGCAAATCGAGGAAAAACGTGAGTAGCAGATAGAAGACAAAAACGACAATCGGTCGGTTCCAATTTAATTTTTCGTTCATTTTATTTTTCAATCCTATGGCCTCCATGATTTGTTTATGCTTTTAATTTCATTAGATACACCGAACACCCGGGAAAGTTCAAGGGCACACCCCTTGAACGTGTTTATTTATTTTATCAAAGCATGTTTAATTTTCGTATTTTAATTTTATACCGCGTTTCCGCATTCGTGCTATTTTTCCTGGGACGATCCACAATCTTTCAGTGGTATCAGAGCCCGGTTAGGTGTATAGGCCTAGGGTTTAATGTTTGTTTTAAGCATGAAACGTGTTTTTGGCATGTTTTAAATAATTCTTGGTTTCTTGATTATTAAAGCATGTCGTTTCTTGCTTTTAATTCATGTGATTATTGCATTGTTGGTATTTTTCTATTTTTCTTGGGAAACGGGGGTGAAAATTGAACGAAGAACGAAGAAACGCCGCACGCCGACCAGCCGGAGGCTGGCCGCGCGCAGCCGTGTGCAGAGGCTGGGCAGCCGCGCGCAGCCAGGCGGACGCGCGGCCGGGCGCGCGCGCAAACGGGCAGGGAAGCCCGCGCGTGCGCGCTAGGCCAGTGTGGTGGAAACCTGCGCGCCCGGACGTCCGACTAGAGTGGCCGTGCGCGAGCACGCACACAGGGGCGGCGCCTCCGGGCCCGCGCACACAGACGGTGGTGTCTGCGCGCACGCCTAGTGCGCGTGCGCTGCGCGCACGCCTAGTGCGCGTGCGCGCGCGCACTGCGCAGGGCAGATGCGCGGCTGGTGACCAGCAAACCAGCGCGCGCACGGGCAAGGGAGCCTGCGCGCGACAGCCTGCCGGAGCGCCAGGCCGCACGGCCTGCTGCCGACCAGGCGCGCGCACACGCAAGCAAGGGCCGCTGCCAGCGGCCGGTGTTTGCTAGGGTTTCTCCCTATTTTTTATTTTATTTATTTTTTTCATTTTTAATTTTTTAATTAATTCTGAAAATTCGTTTTTTTTGTTCAATGTTGCCTAATTTTCTAAGACATTTATTTTGGGAAGTAAAATATATTGGATTTGAAATCCCGGGGATATTTTTACTTAAAAATAATGAGGAAAGGTTTTCCTAAAACGAGAAAATATTATTACCAACGGTTATGCCATATTTTCACATGCTACGCATTTATTTATTAATTCATTTTGAATAATTATGATTGGTTATCATGTATTATTGGTATATTATTATTGTGTGATTGGATTATATAATTATGTGTGTTGGATGAAACGGATGATCACGAGCCCTAGACCGAATGTATGGTTTAATTTTATGTTGGGCCTGTGTGCCTCTTTTACTGCTTACTCCTTCTCTCTTTCTAGTTGCCTTGGAATAATAAGGCATTCTATCTCCCTCCTTATGTACTCCCCCTGGATTTTTCGCTGGGGTTTCTATTTTTAATATGTAATGAGAGTAGAATAGGAGTGAGGTTTTAATTTTTATGTAATTGATGGAGAAGAAGGAAGGTCCACATGGAGAGCCCAGACTGGAGGTTCCAAGGCGTTTCCAGGAAGTGAGGAAAGAGAAAAGAGACCAAGGCTCATCAGAATGATGATTGGGTTACTATTAATGTAATAGTATAGGACCAACCCTGATTGACCATAGATCCACTGGGGGCTCAGTGGATCGCATAGGATTCGGGCTCGTGATCATCCAACAGGGGCGTGCTAGGCTTTAATTTTGCATATGGTTATTATGATGGATGAATGGCGTTTTTATTTATCATATAACTGCTGTGGATGCATTTATTTATTACGCATTATGGATGAGTGTGTAGATGTATTATGTTATGAGATCTCGGTCTTTACTACTCTCACATTGGTTGGACCAATCTCCAAATATTAGACCCTAGTTAAAATGGACATGAACTCTTGGAGTTTGTCCATGCCTTCCAATCCATGGCATAGTGAGGAAGCTGATTCAGGTCAATAGCGTGGTCTCACGAGTCATGGCACGATATTGTACTTAAAAGAAGCTGCACTATGTCATGAACGAAAAATAGACCACTATTACCTGTCTCACGAGTCATGGGGGTAACAGCGGGTCTATGGCTCGGTCGGTTGGGTCGGGTCTAACGCCTAATTAACATGATTCGCTTGGAGTCGTCGGGATCATGTGAAAGGGTGAGGCAATAGTCTTGGGAATCTCGTGGAACGAGAATGGTATGGTATACCTCCCACAGGATTTTTTCCATGCGAATCGTAAAAGCGGGGTATGGGAAAAATCGCTGTGGATCCCAAGCCCACTAGGAAAGGGTTTCCCGAAAATTACGTTTGAGAGTACTGTGTTTTCGTATAAATAGTGGGAGCATTAAATGACTAAAGACCATGCATTTAATTTTTATCAAACCACCGTCTTTTATATTCTGCTGATCGCGAACTCTGTTTTAAATGTAGATTTAAAAAAAAATGTCTAAGAACCCACTTTCAACCATTCTTGACACAAACAAATTCAATGGAACCAATTACAACGATTGATTGCGTAATCTCAGGATAGTCCTGGATTATGAGAACCAAGGCTACGTCATGGACGAGCCTCTCCCTAGGACCTTACCGGAAGGATCCACGCCGGAAGAACGTGAGATGTTTGAGACTTGGCATAAGGATAACCGGAAGGTCTGTAGCGTCATACTTGCTTCTATGACGAATGAGATTCAGAAGCAGTATGAAAGGCTAGACGATGTCCCTTCCATCATGGCTCGCCTTAAGGATTGCTATGCTGTTCCGGACCGGCATACTAGGTATGTCGCTACCAAGGCGTTCTTTGGAACCAAAATGACAGAAGGATCCTCTGTACAAGAGCACGGGGTTAAAATGCTTACCTTGGTGGTAAAGCTCGAGGACCTAAAATCAGGTCTCGATAATGAAACGTACATAGATGTGATCCTCCAGTCACTCCCACCCTCCTTTGACCAATTTATTGTCAACTACAACATGAACGCACTTGAGAAGGGCATTCATGAGTTGATTAATATGTTGGTGCAATACGAGGCAACGACTAAGAAGTCCACGCCTTCGGTATTGTTTTGAGGTGCTTCAACTTCCAAAATGAAAGGCAAAGGTGCCGGACATTGGAAAAGGAAGAAAGGGAAGGGAAAGGCTGTCAAAGCAGCTACGAACACTAAGAGTGTTCCCATTGCCAAAGAGGGAAAAGGCAAAGAAAAGGGAAAGGTTGTCTCCAAGAAACAGTCGAAGGCATATGACATATGTATCAATTGCCGTGAGAAAGGGCATTGGAAGAGAGAGTGCCCCAAGCTCTTCTCTAACCAAGGTATATTTGTGATTGAGGTTAATATGGTCACTAATTCTGCCTCTTGGGTATTGGATACCGGCTGTGGAGCTCACATTTGCAATGATTTGCAGGTGCTGAAAAGAAGCACAAAACTGGATAGCGGGAAAATGATCCTGAAGCTTGGGAATGGCAAGGCCATCTCGGCAGAAGCAGTAGGATCTACTACTCTAGTAGTTAGTGATAGTATTAGCATAGAATTAGAGCAAGTTTATTTTGTACCTAGTATGATTAAAAACATCATTTCCATTCCATTGTTGGACAATAGTGGTTATGAGTTTATGATCAATAAAAATTGCTTTTATTTGATGGTGTGGAATTGCTCATTTACTTGGTACATTAAATAACGGGCTCTATATCTTGTAACAAACGAACTTCGTTCTTAACGCTCAACATAAACGTAAAATAGACAATAACGGGAACGCACGACTGTGGCACGCTAGGCTAGGTCATATATCCAAAGATAGGATGAAAAGATTGGTAGACTCAAGGAACCTAGAGGTAGGGGACTTGAGTGAGCTACCAACTTGTGAGTCTTGTCTAAGAGGGAAAATGACCAAGAAGCCCTTTGTAGGACAATGCAGGCTTGCCACAGGTCTGTTGGACTTGGTCCATACAGACGTTTATGGACCACTAAGGACGCAGGCCCGAGGTGGGTTTCTCCTACTTCATAACCTTTACCGATGATCATTCACGGTATGGTTATGTTTACCTAATAAGGTACAAGTCTAAAGCTCTTGAGAGGTTTAAAGAATTCAGACTTGAAGTGGAGAACCAGACCAACTGCAAAATTAAAGTCCTACGGTCAGACCGAGGCAGTGAAGACCTTAGTACCGAGTTCCTTAATTATCTAAAAGAAAATGGTATTATATCCGAATGGACGCCTCCCGGGACACCACAATTGAATGGTGTCTCTGAAAGGAGGAATCGAACTCTGTTGGACATGGTTCGATCCATGATGAGTTTTACCAAATTGCCCTTGTCCTTTTGGGGCTATGCGTTGGAAACAACGGCCAAGTTGCTAAATTTGGCGCCTACTAGTGTATTGACCCAAACGCCATTATGAGATATGGCACGGCAAGCCTGCATCCTACAACTACTTGAAAGTGTGGGGTAGCCCGCATACGTCAAGAGGTTAGCGGGAGATAAGCTAGAATCCAGGTTCGTTGGATATCCTAAAGAAACTGCGGGTTATTACTTCTATGACCCCTTGGAACAAAATGTGTTTGTTTCAAAGAATGCAGTATTCTTGGATCAAGGCTTCCCAGAGGATGTCCAACCTGATGAGCTGATCCTTGAGGAATCAAGTGACGGAATCCAGCCATCAGAGGTAGCCGCGGAACCCTCACTTAGAGGATTCAGGATAGACACCCGAAGGGCTGACCAACCTCGAGAAGTCCAACATGCTAGGCATGAAGGACAGCCTCAGGAACAGCCAGCCCCGGTCCCTGAACCGCCGGCTCCGATACAGTCAGTGCCCACAGTCACCACTGACGTTCCCGTCCTCCGTAGTCTACTACAGAGTCCAGACCTCCAATAAGATATGACTTTCTAAATACGACCGGTCTTTTGGATAACGATCCTAAGACATATGGAGAAGTGATGTCTGACATCGACTCCGGGAAAATGGCTTGAGGCCATGAAAACCGAAAATGGACTCCATGAACGAGAACGAAGTCTGGAGACTTGTAGATCCACCGAAAGGTGTTAAGCCAGTGGGCTGTAAGTGGGTCTACAAGCGCAAACTTGGCGTTGATGGAGAAGTCACAACCTTCAAGGCTAGGCTTGTAGCCAAGGGATACACTCAACGACCCGGGGTCGATTTTGAGGATACCTACTCGCCAATAGCCATGGCTAAATCCATTCGGATCCTGCTCGCCATAGCAGCATAATTTAATGTCCACTTAAATAATTCCCGTTGATCTTTTAATCCAATTAAAAGATCCAATATCTCAACTTTGCATATTAATCAATAAATCCTATTTACCGATTAAGAGAGGGCCCGATACAATATCGGCCCGTCCATCCAATGAACAATCCCTTAAGTAATCTAATTACTTATCATCCTCTGAAATTGACTCCAAGTTAATTCCTTCACCTCCTCGGTGATTTGTGTGTGACCCTTTAGGTTCACCCTCAGCTAGACTTGGGGTCGTGTCCAACAGGAGCCGCTCACCATGGGTGGCCGTCTAGCAACGGTCCATGGCACTAGAGACTAGGTGAATGTTGGCGTGAACATTTAGGCGCCGATTCCATACGGGTACGGTCCTACTGTCGACCGTCTCCCGGCCTTAGTCTAGGGTATGAAACTGGGCGTCGGTTCCCATCCTTGATTAGGCAACTATGCTTCATACCCGAGATGCGTTTACTCTATCGATCGACGTAGGAAACCCTGTCCTACTCAATCAATTGCTATGGCCATAGACTTTCAGAGTCTAAACCATCTCAAAGTGCATAGGAGACATCACCGTCATGTACTGACAGGGGACAGATCCTATCTTGGAATCCACCGTCCTCGGTACATACTCCAACTGCACTGGACAAGGCTTATAATGACCATCTTACAGAATGATCACCTCTCGCCAGATCCAAGATACAGTCTTCATATGCACGTGACTGCCATGATTCCTCAAGTTCGAGGACTAATCCCGTACTATCGGAACCGAGAATTCCAGTCATACAGACCAAGCCTCCAAGGCTTCCATATGATGATTCCCGCAAGTCACTTTAGTTAGTCGACCACCTTGTCAACTAACCCACTAAAACTGCATAGACGACCTTCGTCTGTTGCCGATGAAACTCGACGCTCACTCAGTGAATGTAATACTTAGTGCATGTCTCAATAGGACACTCGATGCGCAATCTCGAGGTTCTCAACTTGGAATGTTCCAGACCAACCCTCAGAAGTTGATTTCATTACCGCCATCCAATGCGCAGCCCAACTACATGGGTTATCCAATTGGTCTGTAGGCATTTGTTGTGACGTTGAAACGCCGTTCAACGTTAGTAGTAAGCACAACAAACACAGTGCCAGTGATGAATACTTACTCTATTCATCACGATAATATTGTATTAATAAAGATTGATGAATAGTTCCTAAAACCGTTAATCTAATTGGCTTTCTGGTCACCTATTCTATCATTGCGTGGACGATTTAGAGGATTCCTATGTTGGGATCTAGGTGGCAAATCGGGGAACAACGCGTGTAGCCGAACAAAGAAGTCTGCAATGGGTAAGTATCGTTTGTAGCATTCTCTTTCGTTCAAACCCTATGGCCTCCGTGAATCTAGAATGCTTCGTTTTCTTTTATTCATGAGATACACCAAACGTCCGGGGAATCAAGCGAACACCCTTGAATGGTTATTTAATTCAATCGTTTTATGCATGTGTAAATTTTGTTATGTTTTAATACATTGCGCTCCCGCACGCGCCCTCTCCAGGTACAATCCATGTTTCCTTACAGTGGTATCAGAGCCTGATTCGGTGTATAGCGTTTTTATGTGCTATACGTGACTAAACATGCGTTAGGTGGGCTTTATTTTCGTAATTAAAGCATGTCATATATTGTATGCATTATGGCATTAATTTTGCGTAGAAATATTGATCATGGAATTCATATGGTTCTTAGATTATATTCTTGGTTTCTTGGGAAAGCGTGCAGAAATAACTGCGAAAAACAAAAAACATAGATGGCGACAACCGACTACCGACCGCACGCACGGCCAGGCACACGCACAGGCAGCCTGCCCAGGCGCGCATCATGCGTGCAGATCGGCGAACGGACTGCCGGCTGCGAGGCCAAGCGTGCGCACAGGTAGGGGAGCCTACGCGCTGCCACCCGACTAGCGCGTCCAGCGTGCGCGATCAGTAGATACGCGGCTTGTCTGCCACACGTAGGGAGCGTAGTTAGGCGCGCGCGCAGGCAGGGGAGCCTACGCGCAACCGCCCAGCGCATGCGGATGACAAGCCTGGCCAGCCAGGCTGCGCGTGCAGGGTAGCGGTAAGGCACGCACGTAGGCAAGGGAAGCTTGCGCACGAGCATCAGGCCAGCACGCATAGCGCGCACAGACGATGGGTTGGGTTGCCCATGCGCTCGCACGGCACCACGCGCTGGGCGCCAGGTCCGACTGCGCGCATGAGAGCTTCTGCCCGCCGCCCCCTAAAAGCTAGGCTTTGGCGTGCGCGCACAGGTGCACACGCGCACCCGACCAGGCAGGCGCTAACGGCAATGGTGGTCGTCGTTGTTTTTCCATCTTTGGGTTATTTTCCAAAATTGCTAATTTTAGGATTTTTCTGAATTATTTTCTTCATATTTTCTAAAGAACATTATTTTGAAATATTTTATTTTGGGCTTGGTTTGGAACCACCTAAAACTTAATATTATATTAATAATGAGGAAAGGATTTCCTAGCAAGAAATATGCAATGGTTGCACCGATGGTCGAATTTCTTGTGAAGAAATTTTGCGTTTATTTTCACTACGTACTATATTGGTTATCATATAGTTATGTGAATAGTATGTTTACTTGGATATGTGATACTGCTATTTATGTTGATGAGATTGACGAATGGATGACCACAAAGACCTTAGACCGAATGTATGGTTTTATTTTTTTGTTGGGCCTGTGTTCCTCATTTTTATTCCCCTCTCTTTTTGGTTACTTTGGAATATAAGGCTTTCTTCCTCCCTCCTTATGTAATGCCCCCAGGTGCTCACCCGGAGTTTCTTTTGCAGTTGTAATGAGAGTAGGTCGAAGTGACGTTCTTTTCTTTTAATTCTTGTAAATGAAGAAGATAAAGGAAAGCCCAGAAGGAAGAATCCAAGGGAGGCCCAGAAGGAAGAGTCCAAGGAGATCCATGGAGATCCGAAGCCTTGGAAGTCTGGTGGAGGAAGAGGCAAGGCCCATAAGTGTGTTGATGGGTTTCTACATTAAAACGTAATAGTGTAGGACCAACCCTAGATTGACCACAGATCCACTACGGGCTGAGTGGGTCGCATAGGACTTGGGCTTGTGATCATCTAACAGGGGCGTGGTAGGCTTTTATTTTTCATGTGGAATGTATGATGGATGAATGGTTTATTTATCATGTTTTCATTGAAGCATGCGAATTATATATACATATATATTGTGTGATGAGGTCTCGGTCTATTAAAACTCTCACTTGGTTAGACCAAGCTAAAATATTAGACCCCTAATAAATGGACTAGAACCTAAGTTGTTCGAACAAGCCTTCCATCCCTAACAAAAGTAAGAAAACTAGTTCCAGTCAATTGCGTGGTCTCACGAGTTGTGGTACGTCTTTTGGCCTGAAAATAAGCTGCACAATTATTGTGAACGAAGTGAATACACTCCTGTTTCCCATCTCACGAGGGGGCAACAGTGAATGCCATGATTTGGTTGATGGGTCGGGTCTAAGGCCTAAGTAACGTGATTCGCTCAGAGTCCTCGGATCACGTGAAAAGGTGAGGCAAAACAATTTGGGAATCTCGTTGGATGAGAATAAGTATGGAATACCTCGCACAAGGCTATTTTATTGCGAATCGTAAAAGCGGGGTATGGAGAATTTTATTTGTGGATCCCAAGTCCACTGAGAAAATATTTCCCGGAAACGATGTTTGAGAATGATATGTTTTTGTAGAAATAGTGGGAGCATTAAATGACTGAAGTCCGAGTCTTTAATTTATTATTTAGTACCACTTTATTATGTTGATTGCTTGCTTTTATTTTGAATGTAGATCTAAACATGTCTAAGAATCCATTATCCTGCATACTTGAGACAAACAAATTCAATGGAACAAACTATCACGACTGGCCGCACAATTTGAGGATAGTCCTCGATTATGAGAACTAAGGTTATGTCATGGACAAGCCGTTTTCTCGGACTTTGGCAGAGGAATCCACACCAGAAGAACGTGAGACGTTCGAACTTTGGCATCAGGATAACCGGAAAGTCCGTAGCATCATACTTGCATCTATGACTAATGAGATACAGAAAGAGTATGAGAGGCTAGACGATGTTCCTTCCATAATGACTCGTTTGAATGATTGCGCAACCCTAGACCGGCATACTAGGTATGCAGCTACGAAGGCATTCTTTTGAACAAAAATGACCGAAGGATCCTATGTATATGAGCATGGGGTGAAGATGCTTACCTTAGTGGAAAAGGTCGAAGACCTCAAAGTAGGGCTCGATGTCGAGACGTACATTGATATGATCCTTCAGTCACTCCCACTCTCCTTCGACCAATTTATTATTAACTACAACATGAATGCCCTTGTGAAGGGCATACACGAGTTAATAAGTATGTTGGTCCAATACGAGAGAACGATCAAAAAGTCTACGCCGTCGGTATTGGTTCGAGAGGCTTCGACTTCCAAATCAAAAGTCAAGGGTGCCAGACGCTGGAAAAGGAAGAAGGAGAAAGGAATGGCCGTCACAGCCACTGCAAATACTAGGAGCATTTCCGTTGCCAAAGTGGGGAACGTGAAGGGAAAGAAGAAGGTTGGTTCGAAGCAACAATCGAGGGTAAATGACATATGCGTTCATTGCCATGAGAAAGGGCATTGAAAGAGGGATGGCCCAAATTCCTCCCCAAGCAAGGTATGTTTGTGGTTGAGGTTAATCTGTTCACTAGCTCTGCTTCTTGGGTATTAGATACTGGTTGTGGAGCTCACATTTGCAATTACTTGCAGGTGCTAAAAAGAAGCAGCAATGGCCTCAGCAATGGCAAGGCCATTGCTGCTGAAGCTGCAGGAATCGTTAGCTTAGTAGTTAGTGATCATGTTAGGATAGAATTAAAGGATTGTTATTATGTACCTAGCATGATAAAAAATATCATTTCTATTCTGTTGTTAGACAATAATGATTTTAAATTTCGTATCAATAAAAATTGCTTTTATTTGATGAAGGATGGATTTACTTATCTTCTAGGTACACTTAACAATGGTATTTATATTTTTCAAGATTCTGATTTAAACATGACTGCTCAAGACAAACGTAAATTCGATAATCTTGAGAACGGATAGTTGTGGCATGCAAGGCTAGGTCACATATCTCAAGACAAGATCAAAAGATTAGTAGACTCAAAGTACCTAGAGGTGGGCGATGTGAGCGATCTACCAACCTGTGAATCCTGCCTGAAAGGAAAAATGACCAAGAGGCCCTTTCTTGGACAAAGCACGCTTGCCGCCAGTCTATTGGACTTAGTCCATACGGACGTGTGTGGACCACTAAGTACTCAAGCTAGAGGTGGTTTCTCTTACTTCATAACCTTCACTAATGATCACTCACGGTATGGTTATGTTTACCTAATGAGGTACAAGTCTGAAGCTCTTGTGAGGTTTAAAGACTTTATACTTGAAGTTGAAAACCAAATCGGCTGCAAAATTAAAGTCCTATGGTCAGACCGAGGTGGCGAGTACTTGAGTGGCGAATTTCTCTATTATCTAAAAGAAATTGTATAGTCTCTGATGGACACCTCTCGGGACACCTCAGTTGAACGGAGCCTCTGAAAGGAGGAAGCGAACCCTATTAGACATGGTCCGATCCATGATGAGTTTTACCGAACTGTCCTTGTCTTTCTGGGGCTACACACTTCAAACAGCATCCAAGTTATTAAACATGGCACCATCCAGTACTGTAGCCCAGACCCCATATGAGATTTGACACGGCAAGCCTGCGTCCTACAAATACTTGAGAGTGTGGGGTAGCCCTGCATACATCAAGAGATTAGTGGGAGACAAGCTAGAATCGAGATTTAGCTTGAGCAGGTTCGTTGGCTATCTGATGGAAACTACAGGTTATTACTTTTATGACCTCTCTGAACAAAAGGTATTTATTTCGAGGAATGTAGTGCTTTTGGAAAAAGGTTTTCAATCGGATTCGCAACGTGATGAAGTTCTCCTTGAGGAATCAAGCGAGACACATCAGTCATCAGCGCCAGGAAGCTACAAATGCTACGTTAAGAGGCTTTTAGGTTAAGTACCCGACGGATTGAGTAGCCTCACGAAGCTCAACATGTTGGACAGCCTCTTCAGGCCCAATATGTCGAACAGCCTCCCGAGGAGCCAACCGCGGTACCAGAACCACCAGCTCGTGTTGTGTCTGCTCCTGCCATTCCCACTGATGTTCCAGTCCTCTGTAGGTCAGGAAGAGTGCCACGTCCTCTCGAGAGGTATGGCTTCTTAGGCATGACCGGTCAATTGGATAATGATCTTAAGACGTACAGGGATGCGATTTCTGATATCGAGACTCAGGGAAGTGGCTGAGGCAATTAAAGCCGAAATGGACTCAATGACCATAAAAAACCAAGTATGGACGCTTGTGGACCCTCCCAAAGGTATTAAAACCCGTCAGGTGTAAATTGGTTTATAAGCATAAACTTGGCGCTGATGGATTACTACCTTCAAAGCTAGGCTAGTGGCGAAAAGGCTACACTCAACGACCTGGGGTCGACTTTGAGGATAACCTACTCGCCAGTAGCCATGGCTAAGTCAATTCGAATTATGCTTGCGCTAACTGCATGGTATGACTATGAAATATGGTAGATGAACGTGAAAATAGCGTTCCCTTAATGGTTTCGTTGAGAAAGTGACCTATATGGATCAACCGGGAGATTCATTGTTGTGGGAGAAGAGCAAAAAGTCGGCCATCTCCGAAAGTCCTTCTATGGCCTCAAGCAAGCATCCCGAATTTGAACATTTATTTTGCTGAAGTGATACGGGGATATTATTTCATCAAGAATGAATGTGACCCTTGTGTATACAAGAAGGTCAGTTGGAGCTTAGTAGTGTTCCTAGATCTTTATGTGGACGAAACATTCTGCTCATTGGTAATGATGTCAGAATGTTATGTGACACAAAAGCATGGTTGTCTACTCAATTCTCCATGAAGGAGACATCCAGATTATCAGGGACAGATCTAAACGAATGTTAGGTATGACCTAAAAGTCGTATATTGAGATAATTCTGAAAAGATTCAAGATGGATAACTCCGAACGAGGTTCCTTCCCATGAGACATAGGATCAAGTTATCCAAGAAGTTGTCTCCCAAGGCCGATGAGAAGCTTGAGAGGATGAAGGACATCCCCTCTACTTCCGTTATAGGCAGCATCCTGTATGTCGTCCACTGCACTAGGCCTGACGTCGCTTACGCTTTGAGTGTAACCAGCATATATTAGTCCTGTGCACGTAAGGCACATTAGATTACAATCAAGAGTATCCTTAAGTACCTAAGGAGGACTAAGGATATGTTATTGGTGTATGGTGGTGGACAGTTGATACTGGAAGGTTTTAGCGACGCTAGCTTCCATTCAGACATGACGATGCCAAGTCTTAGTCGGGCTATGTGTTCAGGCTTAATGTGGAGTGGTAGCTTGGAAAAGTTCCAAGCAAGATACCACAGCTGATTCCACCACTGAGACTGAATACATAGAAGCTTCAAAAGCTGTCGAGGAAGCGGTTTGGATGAGAAACTACATTCAAAAGTTGGGTATGGTGCCTAGCATTACCGAGCAAGTAGTTATCTTCTATGATAACAACGGGACCATATCGCAAGCAAAGGAACCGAGATCTCATCACCAATCCAAGCACATACTTAGACGCTATCACCTAATTGAGGGAGATGGTACGAAGAAGTGACGTTCGGATGGACCGAGTCAGCTCAACAGATAATACAATAGATCCTTTGACAAAGCCCATGTCACAGATCGCTCATACACAAACATCTTGAGAAGATGAGTTTGAGGCCTATGGGTGATTGGCTTTAGGTCAAGTGGGAGCTTGTTAGAATAGGTGACCATGAAGCCAATCTAGTTAGGCATATGTAACCTATTTCTGACATTCGTGGTATAAATAATTCATTCTAAATAAAAGTGATTTTCAGTTACGACATTTATACTTTGATTGTGTTCACTTACTCTTTCAATAGCTATAACTGTTCAATGCACAAGCAAAGCCCACAGACCAGAAATGTTAATTCAAGAAGCTGGACTGTGCATAGGTTGGTAGTCATGAAATCAGCTTCTGTGGATCGGTCTGAAATACTCCAAGTAAAAGGACCTCAAGATTGGGTATTGAGGATCCACTTGAGACTTGTACTAAATGATTGCAGTCGCATTTCATCGACAAGTGTCGAGGATCGTCCGTGCAATATTAGTGGGTTAGCCAGCTCGATGCCGGCTGACTGAGATGACTCGCTAGGAATCGTCATATGGGAAACCTTGAGTAGGTTGGTCGATATGACTTGCATTTCTGATTCCGATAGCACGAGATTAGTCCTCGGACTTGAGGGACTACGGTAATTACATACATACCATGTCTGTATCTTAGGTTTGGCAAAAGGCAACCAAGTCAAGATACTTGGTTGCGATATGCCCTATCTAGTGTAGTCAAGATGTGTAGTGTGGACGGTAAGTCCCAAGACAGAATCCGTCTCCTATGAAATAGTTAATAGTATCTCACTTATACTTTGAGACTCATTTCCTATAAAATCCTTGGCCACAGTGACTGAACAATGGGATAAGATCCCAGTGATGTTTCAGTGGGTGAACGAGCATAGGCTTAAGGCTTAAGTCAAGAATGGATACCAACGTCCAAGATCCATTCCCTAGACTAATAGTTGAGAGATAGTAGACAAAAGGACACTGCTCATACACATTCGGGAACCTAAATGTTCACACAAATAATTTCACCTAGTCTCTAGTGCCATAGACCGTTGATAGACGGCCACCTATGGTGATGGATAAATTCTTATCATGTGATTATTGGATATTCGCCAAGTTCTTGCTGAAGGTGTACCTAAAGAGTCACACACAATTCACCGAAAATGGAGGAATTAATTCTGAGAGATCAAACAATTTAATTAGATTAAATTGGATCTCTTTTGGAGTGTCAAGTATTTAAACATTAATCGGATTAATTAGGCCTGGTTCATAAATTAGATTTATGAATTAAGGGAATGGGCTATTTCCCGTCTTTAAGTAGGATAAAGATGAAAATATTAATTTTGGGCTTAAGTATTTATTTTCTATTTACTACAAGCCCATTAGGAATTGTTGGACTCTTTACATAGGTTTTTAAAAAGTCCATTCTATAAAGCCCATCAAAGGATGGATAGATGAGATCGAATCTTGGGGCTAGATGAAATGAAGGGCTAGGATTAAGTTTGACTTAATCAAACCGTAGTTTGACTAGGACTTAAATAGGTCAAAGTCCTTTGTTTGTGGCGTGCCTCTTTGGAAAAGGTTGAACAGGATTAGGAAAAACTCTTCCTTATGAATACTCAAGCACACACACAACACAGACATCTACACAATTCTGTCATCTCACACATTCAAACCTAGTGACCACCGCCCCCTCTCTCACTCGGCCATCACCCTCTCACCACCTCAAAAGAGTCTTCTTGTTCTCTTTTCTTTGATACAAGGGAACACACGAACAAATCGATCACGTTAACTAATAGCGTTTGGTCGATTGTTTCTCCTTTCCTCTTGATCTCTTACTAGCACGAGCGAATCAAGATCCGTTGAATTACGTGGACAGTTTAGTGGATTCCTACGTTGGGATCTAGGTGGTAAATTGGGAAACGACGCGTGTAGTTGAATGAAGAAGTCTACAACGTGTACGTAACGTTTTTAGCATTCTCTTTCATTCCAACCCTATAGCCTCCATGAATAGAGCATGCTTCCTTTTCTTTTATTCATGAGATACACCAAACGCCCGGAAGAATCAAGGTAACACTCCTTCACCGGTTCTTTAATTCAATTGTTTTATGCATGTTTCGATTTTGTTATGTTTTTAATACATTGTGCTTCCGCAAGCGCCCTCTCCCGGGACGATCCACGTTTCCTTACATTTTTTGAACTAAATGTTTTTAGTATTAGAAATTAATGATGTATAGTTCTTGCGTTGTTGGATTCTTTTGAGTATTTGCACATGCTTTTCTCTTTTTTTTTTTTTTTTGGCACAAAATGAGAAAGCAGGGTGGCAGCTTACAAAACCTATCATCGAGGATTGCGTGTGCATCATGTGTATCGACCAAGATCCCTGTAACTATCTTACTATTGCCAAGAAAACCAAGGTGTAACCATGTGAGAATCAAAACAAAAATCAACACTTTTTTTTTTAGTATTTGCATTTGCTGTTTTTTTTTTTTTCTTTTGGCTACGAAAATAAGAAAGCAAGGTGGCATATGACAAACCCGTCACGGAGGATTGGGGATGCACCATTGTGTGCGGACTAGGGTCCCTATAACTGCCTTACTCTTGTTAAGAATCCAGGTGTAACCATGCCAAAATCAACACACGAGTCAGACGTATGTTTAGTTACACCAAACGTCTTGACAAAGATTCAAACCCATATTGTGAGTTTTGACAAATGCTTAACCATTACCATTGAACCACAACAATCAGTGGTTTCGCACATGTTATTTCATGAGAATGCAAACTAATGTTCCTTTTGTTTCAACAAAATACAAAATAATATTATGTATGTTGCTTTATATTAATAGTTTGTTAGGGTACAATGCAAAAAAAAATAAGAAAGTGTTTTTTGCGGAAAAGCAAAAATCCCCCGTGACAAGAAAAGAAAATAGGGGCAAAGATTCAGCAACATGCCCCCCCCCCCCCAATTTCATTAAAATTAACGGTGAATGAGATTCACACCTGCAGCTGCGAGTGTTAAATTTTTTTTTCAATTTTCTACCCACTTTTGGCATGTAAAATGTCCAAATTGACCCTTATTTCTAGTATAAATAATACAAATGGCATTTAACATCAAAAAATTGTAATTTGACTTATAAATAAAAATAAATTATAATTAATGCCCGAAAATGAGCATGGCCAAGAGATAGCCCAGTTTGGAAAAAGCTAGTGAGAGCTTTGTTAGAATAGGTGACCATGAAGCCAATCTTCTTAGGTGCATTGTAACCTATGTCTGAACAATTTTAAAGTTTTAATAAACCTTGATGAATAGAAAGTTATATTCATCTGGCTCATACTTTGTCTGTGTTCACTTTTACTGCATATAACTGTTCACTACACAAACAAAGCCCACAGACTGAGATCACATTTTGGGGACTGGGACTATGCTTGGAGGTAGGTTCATGAAATCAGTTCCGCCGAATTAGTCGAAAATCTCCAAGTTAAGGAATCTTGGGAAATGGGTATCGAGAATCCACTTGAGGCTTGCACTAAGCATCTGCTATCGTGTTTCATCGACGGGTGACGAGGGTCGTCTATGCAGTGTTAGTGGGTTAGCGTGCTGGGAGCGGCTGACTAAGGTGACTCGCGGAACCGTCTTATGGAGGACCTTGAGTAGGGTCGGATAGGTATAACATGAGTTCCCAGCTCCAACAGTACAGGTCAATCATTTGACTTGAGGAATTGCTGAGTTTACCTGTACACCGTGTCTGTATCTTAGGTATGGTGAGAGATTACCAAAACACAGTTGCTGAGTAGTCATAAGCCATATCTAGTGCAGCCATGATGTGCAACCGTGACAGTAGTTTCTAAGAAAAGGATCTGTCTCCTGTCAAGAGCGTTGATAGTAGCGTCTCACTATACTCTGAGCCTTGTCCCTAAAATCTGTGGCTACAGTAACTGAACAGAAGGGAAGGATTCCCTGTGACGTTTAGTATAGGACAAGCCGACACTTAGGTCCAAGATGGGTACCTACGTATCCGTGCCCTAGACCCTAAGTAGTGAGACTGTAGACGGAAGGATAGATGTACTGTAAAGCCTAAATGTTCACCCCCCACGCATATTCACCTAGTCTCTAGTGCCATGGACCATTGCTAGACGGCCACCCATGGTAACGGACGGATTCTAGGAATCCGATCAAGTATAGTTGAAGGTGAAACCTAAAGAGTCACACACAATCCTCACACATAACGTATTTAATTTAGAATTAAATATTTGAGAGAGATGGAATGATTAAATTAGATTTAATCGGATCTTTCTTATCTTGGGAAAATTAATTCCTTTTATTAGATGAAAGGAATTTATCTAATAAATTAAATTTATTGGATTTAATTTAATGGCTTAAAATAAAATATTAATATTTATTTTTATTTATTTCTTGCCCTTTGGATTATTTAATTAGATTTAAATATTCCATTAAATTAATGAATGGTTGAGATTGAAGAGGGGGGATGGATGGCTAGGATTAGTTTGACCAAATAGCTAGCTTTGACTAGGATTTGACTAGGTCAAATCCTATTCCAAAAGGAGTCTTTCAAAGAGTGGGAACTAAAAGAGGAATAGGATTCCTCCTCTATATATATGTCTAACTCTTCACTTTGGAAGAGATGATGAAATTCAAAACACACACACACTCACACACCATCACCGCCGGCTCCTCTCTCTCTCGGCCACTCCTCTCCCCTTTCCGAAGATACTCTCTTTTGGTCTTTTGTTCTATACAATTGAACTTAAGGAGGATTGATCTCGTTAATTGATAGCGTTTGATCAATCCGTCCTCTCCGAATAAAATACACTTGGTTTTTCGCTAGCACGAGGATCAAGATACGTGGGCGGATTTTATGTACGAATTAGAGGGTCTCAACACGAGATCTTGGAGCAAAACGGGGAGCAACGCGAGTAGCGGTTCGAAGACAAAACGACAACCGATAGGTTTTCGGTTTTTGTTGATTTCGTCCTTTCATTCATGAGATACACCGAATGCCCGGGAGATTCAAGGGAACACCCCTTGAACGCCAATATTTAATTCTTGTTTATGGAATGTTTTAAATTATTGCAATTTTACTATATCGCGCTTCCACACATTCGCGTTAACTCCCGGGACGATCCACACGCCTTTGCTAGGCTTTCAAGCTTAAGGGTACACGCGACCTAAGGGAGAAAATCTATGAGCCTAGGTCTTCTAGAAGGAGTCTGTTGGGCAAAAAGGCCTATGAAGGGGTCTTGGAGGCCTATCCCTAAGCCCAAAGGTGAGGTTGACATGGCAACCACCTAGACGCCAACACACCCCATGGACAGGTGGCAGTGAGCTATTTGGCCAGCTTAGAGGAAGGCTTGCTACATAACCAAGAAGGCTAAGGATCTAGGCAAAGTTACCAAGAGTTACGATAACTACCCCCTACGAATCCGAAGTGCATATGTCGGATGAGGCTTATCTGGTCAATGGATATAGTCCTCAAATATCAATACCCTTAAGATTCCCTCTGGATACGTTGGAGCCTACCTTCCGCAACCATCGACAAGAGGCCCAAAGGGACTACATTTCATTGACCTATGCGGGACTTGAGCTACAAAGACAGGCCTTTCCACCTTGGTAGAGGGTGATTCTTTTTCGCACTATTATCACGTGCAAAGCATAAAATACTATGAACCCACATTGCATTTATTTTATGCAATTTCTACTTTTCATAAGTGCTGATTGACTTAAGCGCCAGAGTGCTAACGTATTTTTTGCATGTCCTCATTCCTAGACACACAAAAAGTTAGGCCTAAAGACCTCTAGTCAAAATTATCCAAACAAGCAACTTATGCCAGAGGGGGAGGGGAGAAGCCTGGGGCCAAGCTATCATCTCACCCATCATAGCTACGGCTCGAGCCACGAAACTCCCAAAGTATTTGAGAAGGGAATTTGACATAAACTAATATGGAGAAAGCAAATAACTCAATTACCTCAGCAATGTAGCTGGATAAGATACCAGCCAAATCCTCCCTAGAAGAACACAGAACTCGTTTGTCCCTCACAGCAACAACCCTTGGAAGTACTCGAAAGACAAAGTGAATTTGCCGTCCTGCTCACTTAAGAGAGAAATGATCATGTAGAGGCTCCATTCGGGAGGGAAACGTTGGTGTTGGGGAGAAGAACCCCCCAAGTCATTGGGATGGGGAGGAGAAGCAGGCGTGCTCGTTGAACGCACGACCATCTACAGAGGGACTGCTGCTATGGGTAGGCCAGAAGTACTCTATTTAGCCCTCTTGGAAGCTCTCTAAGAGGGCGCAGCTATCCTTTTCCCTCTAGGGCCGCTGGAAGCAGGCGTGCCCCCCGATGCTCGGATAGAGGAAGCTAGAGTTGCCTAGCGACCACTGGGGCTTCCCTAGATACTCACCCGGAGATAATTTTGAACATGATTTAATCTTTCAAATAAATCATATAAAGATTAGATAATATGGTGAATGGAATAATATGTCCTAAAACATAAAAGCACAAATATACCTAGGGGTTCCTCCAAAGGGACCTCCTCAGGGTACATGTAAAAAATGGTAGAAGAGCCTCTCATCCACCAGGCCCCTGTAGTCATAAGAGTCGGCGTTACACCTCTCTAAGAGGTCGAACAACTCCACACTTCTTTCGCGAACGGAGAAGGGCCTGATTAGGGGGAGATCGAACACCTATTTCACAAGGAAAATTCCATGGAACGGAGGAAACAAAAGCTCCCCTCCAGTTCTTAGGGCGTTGGGTAGGAAGGAACAGACCCGATGGCCGGGGGAGATGAAAGATGTTGGGTTTGGAAGTAGGCAAAAAAGAATTCACTCCTATACACTACACCATGATAACTAAGCACCACAGTGAAGCCGGGGAGAAGGCGGAAAAAGTTGGGAGCAGACTGGTTGAATGGAATCCTGAAGACATAGGCTACGTCACTATAAAAGGGCGAGATGGGGACGTGAAGACTCGCTGAAAATTGGCTGGCGAAAAAGCACAAACAATTGGGTGGAGCGATGTTAGGCTAACTATGAGGCATGCGAGAGGAGGTATAGAGAAATAATCTAGGATGTTCGTATTCCTCTTTCAACCGGTAGGGATCCACATTCCTAAAAGTCGAGGACACCCTATCTACTAAAAATGGGGCTGGTGGCCCTCACCCCTTCGCCACCAACTACCAGTGGCTCCTCCTCTATACCTCGTCGAGCCCTTGGTCGGTGCGGTTCCTCTTCCTCCTCCTCCCTTAAGGAAGCCACTCATTCCCTCTCCTCGGGGTCCTCCCCCTTTACATAAGAAGGCTCATACACCAAATGGCGTTGCGCCATGGTTGCCTGCCATAAGCTCCACCGTGCCTAGGCCAATCCCCGTGGAGGTCGCCCAGAGGGATCATCGCTGGTGGGAGCCTCTCCCATAAAGCATACAGATTTATCTGATGAAGCCAACTGGGGGAGGGGGGGGGGGGCAGGGGAGGGGAGAGCTGAGAATAGAAAAATCCAAATAGAGAATCCGAAAAACAAAAAAAATAACCAAGAAAAGAAGTAGTCCAAAAATACCGCAAACAATCGACACAAGTAAATAAAAAAGCAGTTATTACGAATAATAAAAGAAGGAAGAAATGAAATTGTAGAAGCTTCAAAATCTCACTGGAACATGGGGAGAATGAAAGTGAAAGAGAGGGCAACCAATAAGGAAGAAATGACAAGGTTTAAGGCTATGTTAACCCTCACCCACATCTAGGTAACCGCAACCTATTAGTGGTTGTGTAAGAAACTGTTACCCGCAAGGTCAGTTACCCTTAATCGCTAACTACTCAACTTGAAGGCCCACATCCATGCGCCATCATGACATTGCAGGCCATAATCGGCCCAGCCGCCAAAGCGTTCTTTTCAAATCAGCATTAAATCCGGAAAGGAGGTCTATTCCCCTTGTTGGCGTAGGGTTAGGGGACATCTTCTACCAAAGAAATCACCTTCTTAGAGAAGGATACCAGAGAACAAAGGTAGATGGGAGGCCTAGACAAAGTTTTCTACTCTACAGAGGCATCGGCAGGCCCCTACCTCGTCAGAATAGGGGGTACTCATGATGCCTCAAATATGCATGGCCCAAGAAAAGAGTCTAATTCAAAAAAGGTCCAATCGAAGCCTAAGGTAGATGTGGCCGGGAGAAAACCTACGAGCCTAGGTCCTTCAATTTATAAGGAATCCCTTGGGCAAGAAGGCTGGTTAAGGGAACATGAAGGCCCTGCCTCTAAGCCCAAAGAAAAGGTTGGTATTGCAACCACCTGGGCGCCAACAACACACCATACAAAGGTGGCAATGAGGTATTTGGCTAGCTCAAAGGAAGGATTGATGCGTAATCACCAAGAAGGCCTAAGGATCTAGACAAAGTCACTAGGACCTACGATAACTACCCCTAGGAATTCAGAGCGTATATTTTGCGAGGAGGCTTATCCGCTCAAGGGATAGAGTTTCCCCACTGTTAGAATAGGTGACCAGAAAGCCAATAGGTTTGGCATTTTGTAACCTATTTGACAACTTGATGTAATGTAATATTATGTAATGAATAAAATGAGTGTTCATTACCATTGGTACTTCCTTTATTGTGTTCATTACCATTGGTACAAATATACCTTGGTTCGAGAGGAGCTTGGGGCACTCCCTCTTCCAATGCCCTTTCTCACGGCAATTGATACATATGTCATATGCCCTCGACTGTTGCTTGGAGACAACCTTCCCTTTCCTTTGCCTTTCCCCTCTTTGGCAATGGGAACACTCTTAGTGCTCGTAGCTGCTTTGACGGCTTTTCCCTTCCCCTTCTTCCTTTTCCAACGTCTGGCACCCTTGCCTTTCGTTTTAGAAGTTGAAACACCTCCAAAACAACACCGAAGGCGTGGACTTTTTTGTCGTTGCCTCGTATTGCACCCAACATATTGATCAACTCATGAATGCCCTTCTCAAATGCGTTCATGTTGTAGTTGACAATAAATTGGTCGAAAAGAGGGTGGGAGAGACTGAAGGATCACATCTATGTACGTCTCATTATCGAGGCCTGCCTTTAGGTCCTTGAGCTTTTCCACCAGGGTAAGCATTTTAACCCCATGCTCTTGTACAGAGGATCCTTCTGTCATTTTAGTTCCAAAGAACGCCTTGGTCGCGACATACCTAGTATGCCGGTCCGGGACTGCACAGCAATCCTTAAGGCGAGCCATAATGGAAGGGACATCATCTAGCCTTTCATATTGCTTCTAAATCTCATTCGTCATCGAAGCAAGTATGACGCTACGGACCTTCCGGTTATCCTTATGCCAAGTCTCGAACGTCTCATGTTCTTCTGGCGTGGATCCTTCCGGTAAGGTCTTAGGGAGAGGCTCGTCCATGACGTAGCCTTGGTTCTCATAATATAGGATTATCCTGAGATTGTGCAACCAGTCGTTGTAATTGGTTCCATTGAATTTGTTGGTCTCAAGAATGGTCGATAAAGGGTTCTTAGACATTTTAAATCTACATTTTTTAAAAAACAGAGTTCGCGATCAACAGAATATAAAAGACGGTGGTTTGATAAATAATTAAATGCTTGGTCTTTAGTCATTTAATGCTCCCACTATTTATACGAAAAACACGGTACTCTCAAACGTTGTTTCGGGAAACCTTTTCCTAGTAGGCTTGGGATCACAGCGAATTTTCCCATACCCCGCTTTTACGATTCGCATGGAAAATCCTGTGGAGGTATACCATACCATTCTCGTTCCACGAGATTCCCAAGATTTATTGCCTCATTTCACATGATCCCGAGGACCCAAGCGAATCATACTAATCGGGCGTTAGACCCGACCCAATGAACCGAGCCATAGACCCACTGCTACCTCCATGACTCGTGAGACAGGTAACAGTGGTCTACTTTTCGTTCATGACATAGTGCAGCTTCTTTTAAGTACGATAGTCGTGCCACGACTCGTGAGACCACGCTATCGACCTAAATCAGCTTCCTCACTATGCCATGTACTGGAAGGCATGGACAAACTCCTAGAGTCCATGTCCATTTTGTATAGGGTCTAATATTTGGACATTGGTCCAACCAATGTGAGAGTAGTAAATGACCGAGATCTCATAAAGTAATATTAACACATTCATCCATAATGCGAAAATAAATAAATTGCATCCATAGCAGTTATATGATAAATAAAACGCCATTCATCCATCATAATAACCACATGCAAAATTAAAGCCTAGCAAGCCCCTGGTGGATGATCACAAGCCCGAATCCTATGCGATCCATTGAGCCGCAGTGGATCTATGGTCAATCTAGGGTTGGTCCTACACTATTACATTAATAGTAACCCAATCATCATTCTGATGGGCCTTGGTCTCTTTTCTCTTTCTTCTCTTCATGGAAACGCCTTCGAACCTCCAGTCTGGGCTCTCCATGTGGACCTTCCTTCTTCTCCACCAATTACATAAAATAAAACCTCACTTCTATTCTACTCTCATTACATAAGAAAAATAGAAACCCCAGCGACAACCCGGGAGGAGTACATAAGGAGGGAGGAAGAATGCCTTATTATTCCAAGGCAACTAGAAAGGGAGAAGTAGAAAGCAGTAAAAGAGGCACACAGGCCCAACATAAAATTAAACCATACATTCAGTCTAGGGCTCGTGATCATCCATTTTCATCCAACGCATATAATCACATGATCCAATCACATAAAATACATGCTAACATCTCATGATTTCCAATCACAATTATCAAAGATAAAATAAATGCGTAACATATGAAAAATATGGTACAACCGTTGGTAACAATATTTTTCCCGTTTTAGGAAGACCCTACGTCATTATTTCTAGGTAATTATCCCCAGGATTCCAAATCCAACATAATTCAACCTCCCGAAATAATGTCTTAGAAAATAGGCAAAAATTAAACAAAATGAATTTTCAGAATTAATTAAAAAAGTAAAACTGAAAAATAAAGGGAAAACCTAACAACGGCAGCCGGCTGCCGCACCGGCAGAAAGCCAGCCGGCGCGCGCAGGCCCCTGCCTGCGTACGCGCACGCTTGGTCGGCAGCAGGCTGCACGGCCGCGCGCGCCAGTCTGCCGCCGCCAGTCGTGCGCCTGCCCTGCGCAGGCCCGCGCGCGCGCACGTTCACTGGGCGCGCCTGCCGGGCCCGCGCGCGCAGACATCATCGTCTGCGTGCACGCGCGCGGCCCATACAGTATGCAAGTCGCGCGCACGGGCCCTTCAGCACGCAGTCGCGCGCGCATAGACTCCTCCGTCTGCGTGCCCGCGCGGCCTCTTTGGCCGCGCGTCTGGGCGCGCTGGCCTAGCCCGCGCGCCGCAGGCTTCCCTCCCCGTTTGCCCGCGGGCCCGGCCGCGCCACTCGGCAGGCTGACTACGCGCGTTTGCCTCGCCTGTGCACACGGCCGCGCGCGGCCAGCCTCCGGTAGGCCGCATACTGCGTTTCTCCATTTTTTTTCGACTTTCACCCCCAGTTTCCCAAGAAAAAACAGAAAATCCAACAATACCAAAAATTATACGAATATAAAAGCAAGAAAAATGACATGCTTTAATAATAATAAAATCAAGAATTAATTAAAACATGCCATAACACGTTTTCATGCTTAAAACGCACGTAAAACCCTAGGCCTATACACCGAACCGGGCTCTAATACCACTGAAATATTGTGGATCGTCCTGAAAATTAGCGCGAATGCGGAAGCACGGTATAAATTTAAATAAACGGAATTTAAACATGCTTTTACGAAAAATAAAGACCACGTTCCAATTTAAACATGCTTTTACGACAAATCAATTCCAATAATGTCTCTCTCATTTGGTATGATTAATTCATACCTTATGAGATGGTAGGCATGATTGATGATTTAGTGGGATTCATTGGGATGTATCTAGACATTCTTGGATGAACCTAGACACATTCCAATAATCACATTAATTTTGTATATATATGAGTATATACAATCATTAAAGCAAGAGAATCATTATTATCTTTTTCTAGGAAAAAGAAGAAAAACACACCTCACTTTCTCCTCTCATTTTCGGCCACTCTCCCCACATATCCCTTTTGATTCTTCATTTGATCTTGGATCATTTGGAAGAACAAAGTTAGTTCAAGAAAAGACACCAATACAATAGTGTTCTTGTTTCTTGAAAAGTATACTTTAGATCCGTTTTCTTCTAGCAAGGAAAACGTGTGGTGTGGACTACTCTAGGGAGTTCATACGTTTGAACTTGGTGAACATTTTCGGAGAGGAACAACGCTCGTAGCCGTGCAAGCAAATCAAACTACAAAGGTAATTTCGATTTTTATGCTTATGTAGTTCTTTTTCATATCTATGCTCTATGTCAAATATACGTTTATAATATTGTCACATCGTGCATCGAACGCCCGGTTGAGCACCCAAGGGTATACCTGAAAGATTGTGGATCGTCCCGGGAAATAGCACGAATGCGGAAGCGCGGTATAAATTTAAATAAAAGGAATTTAAACACGCTTTTACGAAAAATAAGATCACGTTCAAGGGGTGTGTCCTTGAAGTTCCCGGGTGTTCGGTGTATCTCATGAATTAAGAGCATACAAGAATCATGGAGGCCATAGGGTTTAAAATAAAGAGAGGGACGAAAAATAAATCGGAACCTACCGATTGTCATTTTTGTCTTCTAACCGGTACTCGCGTTGTTCCCCGATTTGCACCAAATCTTGTATGTGAGATTCTCCAAATTGTGACACGCAATCCACCCACGTATCTTGTATGTTGTGCTAGCGAACGAACAAGTATTTTGGAGAGGATGGATCAATCACACTTATTAGGTTAACGGGATTAAATCCTCCTATGTTCAATTGTTCCAAGAACAAAAGAACAAGAAAATAATATTCTTGAGAGAGAGAGAGAGAGAGAGGGCGACGAGCGGTGAGAGAGCACGAGAGATAGTGTGTGTGTGTGTGTGTGTGTGTGTGTGTGTGTGTGTGTGTGTTGGAGTTTCATCATCCCTCTTATGGTGAGGGGCTAGGACTATTTATAGAGGAGGAGTTTAATCCTCTTCAAACTCCAACTCTAGAAGACTAATTTGACTAGGATTTTGACCTAGTCAAAGTCCTAATCAAAGTAGTAATTTGACCTAGTCAAATTAATCCTAGCCATTCATCTCTCCTTTTAATCTCAACCATTAATTTAATTTAATGGAATATTTAAAACTTATTTAAATATTCCAAAAGGCAATAAATAAATATAATAAATATAAATATTTATTCTAGGCCCATTAATTAATTTTCTAATAAATCTAATTTATTAGATTAATCCCTTTTATCTAATAAAAGCAATTATATTCTCTCCAAGAAAATTAAGGAGCCGATTAAATCCAATTTAATCATTCCGTTTCTCCAATATTTAATTCTAAATTAAATACTTAATGTGTGTGGATTGTGTGTGACTCTTTGGGTTCACCTTTCAGCTAGACTTGGTCGGATTCCTAGAATCCGCCCGTTACCATGGGTGGCCATCTAGCAACGGTCCATGGCACTAGAGACTAGGTGAATATCCGGGGATGAACATTTAAGCTCTAACAGTACACTTGTCCTTTTGTCTTCGGTCTCACCACTTAGGGTCTAGGGCACGGAAAATGCAGGTACCCATTTTTTACCTAAGTGTCGGTATGTCCTTACTAAACGCCGCAAGGAAAACCTTCCCTTCTGTTCAGTTACTGTGGCCACAGATTTTAGGGACAAGACACAGAGCATATGTCAGACTCAACTGTCAACGCCTTTTGACAGGAGACAGATCCTTTCTTGGAAACCACTGTCACTCTGTACACTGGAGCTGCACTAGACATGGCTTATGACTACTCAAGTGTTTCTTGGCAATCTCTCACCATATCTAAGATACAGCCCTGATATACAGGTAAACTCAGTAGCTCCTCAAGTCAAACGACTTGACCTGTACTATTGGAACCGGGAACACACGTCATACCTAGCCGACCCTATTCAAGGTCCTCCGTAAGACGGTTCCCGCGAGTCACCTCAGTCAGCTGCTCCCTAGCAGGCTAACCCACTAACACTACTTAGACGACCTTCGTCACCTGTCGATGAAATACGACAACAGATGCTTAGTGCAAGTCTCAAAAGGAATCTCGTTACCCATTTTCGAGATTCCTTGACTTGGAGATTTTCGGACTGATTTCATGGACTTATCTCCAAGCGTAGTCCCAGTCCCCGAAATATGTTTTTCAATCCATGGGCTTTGTTTGCGTAGTGAACAGATATGCAATGCACATAAAGTGAACACAAACAAAGTAATGCCAAATGAATTTCATTTCTTTATTCATTAATAATTATCAAATCCCTGAATTGTCTAGACATAGTTTTGAAGGACAAGCGGATCCGCCCGGGAGCGCGAGCGGAAGCGAGAAAAAACGAGAAATTGAGTAAATTTTAAATCAAATTCAAAAATACGCGAATCCCAAGGGGTGTACCCTTGGGTGCTCAACCGGGCGTTCGATGTAGGATGTGTAAATATTAAAATATATATTTAAACACATAGGGCATAGATATACAAATGAAATCAATCAAAGCGTAATAAACCGTTACCTTTGATTGTTTAGCGTATGCTCCCGGCTACTAGCGTTGTTCCTTCTCCGCAATGCTCACGAAATCCAAACGTATGGATTCTCCAAAGGTGATCCACACCACACCGGAAGAAACACACGTTCTTCTTGCTAGAAAAGAACGGGTTTAGGAAGGAATCGGTTGAAGAGAAGAACACTATGAGTTAGTGTTCTCTTAAACTTATTTTGTTCTTCTTCTTGATTCAAAATCAAGTGAAGAAACACAAGTGTAAGAGAGGGAGGGAGCACGAAATTTTGAGAGAGAGGAGAGGAATTTTGTCTTCTCTTTTTTCCCAGAAAAAGATGAATAATGAATCACTTATGCTAGGTGTTGTATATTCTAATATATATACATAATTAATGTGATTATTGGAATGTGTCTAGGTTCATCCAAGGATGTCTAGATTCATTCCAATCAATCACCATCAATTCTTCAATCAAGCCTACCAAAATTTATGGTATGATCAAATCATACCAAAAGGGAAGAGCTTGATGGGAGTTGATTTGTCTCTTTCCAAAAGAGATAAGTCAACATACCACCTAACATGAAAAATGGCTGATTTTGCTTCCTCCAAGGGAGCGTGTCGGCCATGTTTAATTAAGGAAAGAAGTCCAACTTCTTCCCATCCAAATTTAGGAATTATTTCTCCTCTCGGGTATAATTTAACGGACCGGGATTTATCGTAATCCAATTACGACGAAACCCAATATTAAATCCAATTTAATGTCCACTTAAATTATTCCCGTTGATCTTTAATCCAATTAAAAGATCCAACGTCTCAACATCTCAACTTTCCATATTTAATCGAAAATCCAATTACCGATTAAATGAAAGGCCGATACAATATCGGCCCGTCCATCCAATGGACTTTTCCTTAAGTAATCCAATTACTTATTTTATCCTTCGAGATTGACTCCAAGTCGATCTCTCAACCTCCTCGGTGATTTGTGTGTGACCCTTTAGGTTCACCCTCAGCTAGACTTGGGCCCGTGTCCCACAAGGGCCCGTTACCATGGGTGGCCGTCTAGCAACGGTCCATGGCACTAGAAACTAGCTGAATTGGCGTGAACATTTAGGCGCCGATTCCGTACGGGTACGATCCTTCCGTCTACCGTCTCCCGGCCTTAGTCTAGGGTATGGAATTGGGCGTCGGTTCCCATCCTTGACTAGGCATCTATGCTTAATACTCGAGACCACGTATGCTTCATTGCGTCGACACAAGAAACCATTCCCTGTTCGGACCAACCACTGTTGGCAACAGCTTCAAACAGCATGAACGTGTCTCCGAGTGCATAGGAGATACCTCTGTCACCATACTGACAGGGGACGGATCCTCTTCTTGGAATCCACCGTCCTCGCTACACATTCTGACTGCACTGGACAAGGCTTATGATAATCATCTTACAGAATGATTACCTCTCGCCAGATCCAAGATACAGCCGTCCTGTGCACGCGACTGCCATGATCCCTCAAGTCTGAGGATTACTCCCGTACTATCGGAACCGGGGAAAACCAATCATACCGACCAAGCCTCCAAGCTTCCATATGATGATCCCCGCGAGTCAGTCCAGTCGGTTCGACCCCAGTCGACCAACCCATCAAGATCGTGTAGGCGTCCCATGCCTGTCGCCGATGAAACACGGCACTCATCTAATGAACACGACTCTTGACGCAAGTCTCAATAGGACTCTCGATGCCCTGTCTCGAGGTCCTCGACTTGAAACGTTTCAGACCCAACTCTTAATCAGTTGGTTTCATGACCACCATCCAATGCGTGGCCCAACTGCATGAGTTGTTATCCATGGTCTGTGGGCTTTGTTGTGATATAAGTTAAACGCCGTTTTAACAAATGTAAAGTGAGCACAACAAAGTAGGTACCAATAGTGACGAACACTCACTTTATTCATCACATAATAATATTACATTCACATCAAGTTGTCAGATAGGTTACAAATTGCCAAACCTATTGGCTTTCTGGTCACCTATTCCAACAATCTCCCACTTGACCTAAAGCCAATAACCCATTGGCCTCAAACCTCTTATTCAGATCGTGAGTATGGGCAACTTGCGACATGGGCTTAGCAAGTGGATCTGCTATGTTTCCGCGGAGCCGACTCGGTCCAACCGAACGTCACTCCTGCTATCCATCTCTCTAAGAGATGGTAGCGTCTAAGAATATGCTTGGATCGTGATGAGATCTCGGTTCCTTTGCTAGCGCTATCGTCCCGTTGTTATCATAAAAGATAATTACAGGCTTAGCAATGCTAGGTACTACATCCAACCCTTGGATGTAGCTCATCAACCAAACCACACCTTAGCAGCTTCCAAAGCCGCTATGTATTCAAAACTGTATGGTGGAGTCCGCCGTGGTAGCCTGCTTGGAACCTTTCCAAGTAACCACGCCACCATTTAGTCTAAATACAAAACCAAATTGAGACTTGGCATCTTCGTCATCCGACTGGAAGCTAGCGTCGCTATAGCCTTCCAGTATCAACTCTCCACCGCCGTAGATCAAGAACACGTCCTTAGTCCTTTTTAGGTACTTCAGGATAGTCTTGACTGCACTCCAGTGTGCCTCCCGGCACACGACTGATATCGACTTGTTACGCTCAAAGCGAAAGCCACATCAGGTCTAGTGCATTGAACAACATACTGTATGCTGCCTACGGCTGAAGCATAGGGATGTCCAACATCCTTTTAAGCTCCTCATCAGTGTTAGGAGACTGCTTCTTGGATAACTTAATTCCATGCCTCATAGGAAGAAATCCTCGTTTTTGAGTTCTCCATCTTGAATCTCTTCAAGACTTTCTCAATGTACGAGGACTGGGCCATTCCTAACATCCTTCTAGATCTATCCCTGTAGATCTTGATGCCAAGGATGTAGGATGCCTCGCCCATATCCTTCATGGAGAATTGCATTGACAGCCAAGCTTTAGTGGTACCCAACATCTTAGCATCATTCCCAATGAGCAAGATGTCATCCACGTAAAGCACCAGAAATGCAACTAAGCTCCCACTGATCTTCTTGTATACACAAGGATCGGACTCGTTCTTGATGAAATCATATCCCCATATGACTTCATCAAAACGTATGTTCCAGCTTCGGGTTTAACCCCTTTTTGGTGGATCTGCTAGGGTCCAAACCTTGTTTGTACCCATCGAGTCCATCTCGGATTTCATGGCCTCAAGCTACTTGTCCGAATCGATGTCCGACATCGCTTCTCCGTACGTCTTTTGGATCATTATCCAACTGACCGGTCAGGCCCAGAAATCCATACCTATCAGGTGCATGGGATACTCTGGCCGACCTACGGAGGACTGGAACAATATCAGTGGGAACCACTGAATCAGATGTCACTGCCGCCTCATGGGGTGCCTCACTTGATTCCTCAAGGAGCACCTCATCGCGTCGACTATCCGATGGAAAACCTTTTTCCAAGAAACACTGCGTTTCGCGAGACAAAAACCTTTTGCTCGGAGGGATCATAGAAATAATACCCCGCAGTTTCTTTTGGATAGCCGATGAACCTGCATAAACTAGACCTTGAGTCTAGTTTATCTCCCACTAATCTCTTGACATATGCGGGGCAACCCCACACTTTCAAGTATTTGTAGGAGGCAGGCTTGCCATGCCATATCTCATATGGCGTCTGGGATACCCTTTTAGATGGCGCCAAGTTCAAAGCTTTGGCCGCCGTCTCAAGAGCGTATCCCCAGAAGGAAAGGGGTAGTTCGGTAAAACTCATCATGGATCGGACCATGTCCAACAAGGTCCGATTCCTCCTTTCAGACACACCATTAAGCTGCGGTGTTCCAGGAGGGGTCCACTGAGAGAGAATCCCATTCTCTTTTAGATAAACAGTAAACTCACCACTCAAATACTCTCTACCTCGGTCCGACCGAAAGGCTTTGATCTTTCGACCGGTTTGGTTCTCTACTTCAAGTCTGTATTCCTTAAACCTTCCAAAGGCTTCAGACTTGTACCTCATCAGGTAAACATAACCATACCGTGAGTGATCATCGGTAAAGGTTATGAAGTACGAGTACCCACCTCTAGCCTGAGTTTTTAGTGGACCACAGACATCTGTATGGATCAAATCCAACAGACCACTAGCTAGCGTACTTTGTCCAACAAAGGGTTTCTTGGTCATCTTTCCCTTTAGACAGGATTCGCAGGTCGGTAGGTTGTCCAAATCGTCTATTTCTAGACTCTTTGAGTCCACCAACCTTCTTATCCTATCTTTAGAGATATGACCTAACCTCGCATGCCATATCTATGCGTTATTATGATCATCACGTTTTCGTTTGTGTTCTGCAGTCATAATCCAATTAGACTGTGGAAGTATGTACAGACCGTTGACCAATGTACCAAGCAGATGAGAAATACCATCTTTGATAATGAAAAAATCGTTTTTATTGATGGTAAATTCATATCCCTCCTTATCAAGGACCGGGATGGAAACAATGTTTTAATCATGCTAGGTACATAGAAATAGTCGTTCAGTACAATCCTAACATGATTACTAATGGCTAACTCTAGTGATCTTACGGCCTCCGCAGCAACGGCTTTGCCATCGCCTAGCCTCAGGATCATCTCATCCTTGGTTAGCCTTCTGCTTCTTTGCAGTGCCTGCAGATCATTGCAGATGTGAGCACCACACCCGGTATCCAATACCCATGAAGCAGAATTAGTAATCATATTAACTTCAACCACAAACACACCTGGGTTGGAGAGGAGTTGTGGGCACTCCCTCTTCCAATGCCCTTTCCCCTTGGCAATGCATTCAGACATCATTTGCCTTGGACCGCTGAAAACCACGGGCCTTCCCTTTTCCTTTGCTCGGTCCAACCGGAGCAACAGGGACGCCCGGAGCGTGAGCAGGGGCCACAACCGTCTTCCCTTTGCCCTTCTTCCTCTTCCAGCGTCCGGCCCTCTTGCCATTCGCCTTGGAGGTCGAAGCCTCTCCTATCAATACCGCCGGCGCCGACTTGTGGGTCGTTGCCTCGTATTGGACCAGCATGTTGATCAACTCATGAATAGACTTCTCAAGTCCGTTCATGTTGTAGTTTACAACAAACGGGTCATAGGATGGAGGAAGCGACTGGAGGATCACGTCAATGTACGTGTCATTGTTAAGCCCAGCTTTAAGGTCCTCGAGTTTCTCCACTAGGGAGAGCATCTTGACCCCATGACTTTGTACAGACACTCCTTCAGCAAGTTTGGTGCCAAAGAATGCTTTTGTGGCGGCATATCTAATATGCCTATCCGAAACCGCATAAACCTCGTTCATGCGGAGCATTATGGCGGAGACGTTGTCCAGCCTCTCATACTGCTTCTGGATGTCGTTAGACATCGAAGCCAGTATGATACTGCGTACTTTCCGGTTGTCCTCATGCCATTTCTCGAACGTCAAACGTTCTTCAGGCGTGGACCCCTCCGGTAAGTTGCTCGGTGGCGGCTCGTCCAAGACGTAGCCTTGGTTCTCGAAACCGAGGACAATCCTCAAGTTTCTCAGCCAGTCCGAGTAGTTCGTTCCGTTGAATTTGTTAGTCTCAAGAATCATGATTAACGGGTTCTTAGACATATCTACATTAATGAAAATGTAAAGCAGAAATTAGCAGATGATGGTAATATTATTGTTCAAGTTGAAGACTTGGTCTTTTAGTCTTTAACCCTCCCACTATTTATACGAAAGTCCGCCACTCTGAAGTGGAGTTTCGAAAAATCATTTCCTAGTGGGCTTGGGATCCACAAGCGTAATCTCCATGCCCCGCTTTTACGATTCACATGAAGAAGACCTCGTGGGAGATATCCAATATCATTCTCATCCAATGAGATTCCCAAGATATTTTGCCTCACCTATTCGCATGGTTCCGAGGACTCCAAGCGAACCATGTTACTCAGTGTTAGGCCCGACCCATCAACCAAATCATACCTCAAACTGTCGCCCCCCACGACTCGTGAGACAGGGAAACAGCGAGCGCAGTCTTTTTGTTCACAACAATAGTGCAGCTGTCCCCTATTCCAAGTGTGCCACGACTCGTGAGACCACACTTGGGTAGTGGTAGCTTCCTCACCACATTGCTGTGGATGGAAGGCTCGGACAGACCAAAATACCATTTTGATCCAAGTCCGTTCTGGGCCTAATATTTAATTTGGTCCAACCAAATGAGAGTTTGTGTATGACCGAGACCTCATCACATTATTGTGTTTTAGCATGCATAAATATCCAATATTTAAAGCGATAAATAAATACGCCGCATGCAGAAAACATAGCATACCCCTGTTAGGATGATCACAAGCCCAACCTATGCGACCCACTGAGCCCGCAGTGAGTCTATGGTCTGTCTAGGGTGGTCCTAAATTATTACAATAATAGTAAACCCATTGTCATTGCTTGATAAAATTGAAACCTCACCAATCCTATCTACTCTCATTATAACTGAAAGTATACATCGGTAATAAAGAAAACAAGCCTTAACATCATGAGGCTGAAAATACGGGAGATGATAGTCCCAAAAACAAGAGGCACGTAGGCCCCACCCAACAGAAAATAAATAAACATTCATTCATCCATACACAAGGTCTAGGGCTTTGTGATCATCCCATGTTGATTCCATCAACTCACATAACATAATTATTCCAAATAATCATGCATAAATAGCCAATGGATATTCCAAATACCCAAGTGATGTCCAACATCACAAAAGCATAAATATACAAATAATATGCAAAATTCAAATTTGAAATTTAATGGACATTTTAAACAATGCATCCAATGCATGTATTAATCCCAAATTAATTAAGCAAATTTAATTCAAGGAATAATCCAATTATCCCAAAATCAAAAATGCAAAATTAACATATTTTCATAATATTGTGCAGAAAATACAGAAAATCAAATTTTCCGGAAAAAGTCGAAAAACGGCACAAAACGGCCCAGCCGTTGTGCTGGCCGGCCGCCCGCGCGCACAGGGCAGCGCGCTGGCCCTCGGCCAGCAGCGGCCGGCTGCACACAGCGCGCGCGCGCGCCCCTGTGCGCAGCGTCCGCGCGCTGGCCGAAGCCCAGCGCGCGCAGGGCGCCCGCCTGCCCGCGGCCACTGCCGGCCCGACCAAAATTTTTCTTTTTTTTTTTGTTTTTCAAAACTGTTTTCAGCACAATAACATTAATATTATTCTGAAAATAAGCATGCAATTTTAGATCCAATCTAACAAAATTAAGCATGCCAAAAGTCCATTAAATCCAAACAATTGAATCATCATATTATTCATATATTTATGTAATCTAACATGCCAATAAAGCCATTTAAAAGCAAGTAGATCATGCCAAACACATAGATCTATGCCCCTTACATCGAACCGGGCTCTGATACCACTTGAAGGACAAGCGGATCCGCCCGGGAGCGCGAGCGGAAGCGAGAAAAGCGAGAAATTGCGTAAATTTAAATCAAATTCAAAATATGCGAATCCCAAGGAGTGTACCCTTGGGTGCTCAACCGGGCGTTCGATGTAGGATGTGTAAATATTAAAACATATATTTAAACACATAGGGCATAGATATACAAATGAAATCAATCAAAGCGTAATAAACCGTTACCTTTGATTGTTTAGCGTATGCTCCCGGCTACTAGCGTTGTTCCTTCTCCGCAATGCTCATGAAATCCAAACGTATGGATTCTCCAAAGGTGATCCACACCACACCGGAAGAAACACACGTTCTTCTTGCTAGAAAAGAACGGGTTTAGGAAGGAATCGGTTGAAGAGAAGAACACTATGAATTAGTGTTCTTTTAAACTTACTTTGTTCTTCTTCTTGATTCAAAATCAAGTGAAGAACACAAGTGTAAGAGAGGGAGGGAGCACGAAATTTTGAGAGAGAGGAGAGGAATTTTGTCTTCTCTTTTTCCTAGAAAAAGATGAATAATGAATCACTTATGCTAGGTGTTGTATATTCTAATATATATACATAATTAATGTGATTATTGGAATGTGTCTAGGTTCATCCAAGGATGTCTAGATTCATTCCAATCAATCACCATCAATTCTTCAATCAAGCCTACCAAAATTTATGGTATGATCAAATCATACCAAAAGGGAAGAGCTTGATGGGAGTTGATTTGTCTCTTTCCAAAAGAGATAAGTCAACATACCACCTAGCATGAAACATGGCTGATTTTGCTTCCTCCAAGGGAGCGTGTCGGCCATGTTTAATTAAGGAAAGAAGTCCAACTTCTTCCCATCCCAAATTAGGAATTATTTCTCCTCTCGGGTATAATTTAACGGACCGGGATTTATCGTAATCCAATTACGACGAACCCAATATTAAATCCAATTTAATGTCCACTTAAATTATTCCCGTTGATCTTTTAATCCAATTAAAAGATCCAACGTCTCAACATCTCAACTTTCCATATTTAATCGAAAATCCAATTTACCGATTAAATGAAAGGCCGATACAATATCGGCCCGTCCATCTAATGGACTTTTCCTTAAGTAATCCAATTACTTATTTTATCCTTCGACATTGACTCCAAGTCGATCTCTCAACCTCCTCGGTGATTTGTGTGTGACCCTTTAGGTTCACCCTCAGCTAGACTTGGGCCCGTGTCCCACAAGGGCCCGTTACCATGGGTGGCCGTCTAGCAACGGTCCATGGCACTAGAAACTAGGTGAATTGGCCTGAACATTTAGGCGTCGATTCCATAGGGGTACGATCCTTAGTCTAGGGTATGGAATTGGGCGTCGGTTCCCATCCTTGACTAGGCATCTATGCTTAATACTCGAGACCACGTATGCTTCATTGCGTCGACACAAGAAACCATTCCCTGTTCGACCAACCACTGTGGCCACAGCTTCAAACAGCATGAACGTGTCTCCGAGTGCATAGGAGATACCTCTGTCACATACTGACAGGGGACGGATCCTCTTCTTGGAATCCACCGTCCTCGCTACACATTCTGACTGCACTGGACAAGGCTTATGATAATCATCTTACAGAATGATTATCTCTCGCCAGATCCAAGATACAGCCGTCCTGTGCACGCGACTGCCATGATCCCTCAAGTCTGAGGATTACTCCCGTAGTATCGGAACCGGGGAAATCCAATCATACCGACCAAGCCTCCAAGGCTTCCATATGATGATCCCTGCGAGTCAGTCCAGTCGGCTCGACCCCAGTCGACCAACCCATCAAGATCGTGTAGGCGTCCCATGCCTGTCGCCGATGAAACACGGCACTCATCTAATGAACACGACTCTTGACGCAAGTCTCAATAGGACTCTCGATGCCCTGTCTCGAGGTCCTCGACTTGGAACGTTTCAGACCCAACTCTTAATCAGTTGGTTTCATGACCACCATCCAATGCGTGGCCCAACTCCATGAGTTGGTATCCATGGTCTGTGGGCTTTGTTGTGATATAAGTTAAACGCCGTTTTAACAAATGTAAAGTGAGCACAACAAAGTAGGTACCAATAGTGACGAACACTCACTTTATTCATCACATAATAATATTACATTCACATCAAGTTGTCGGATAGGTTACAAATTGCCAAACCTATTGGCTTTCTGGTCACCTATTCCAACAATTTACATTTTGCCTGCCAAGATTGGCTACATGGTCACCTATTCTAACAATATCCCTTGGAATTTTGTGATCATTGCTTTAATTTATGCAATTTTAATTCATTTCATGCTTCCACTCGCGCTCCCGTGCGGATCCGTTTGTCCCTTCACCCACTAGTCAACACCCCTAAGATTCCTTCCGGATACGTCGGAGCCTACCTTCTGCAACCACCGGGCCGAGCCCAAGGGGACTACACAACCTGCAGGGAACTTAGGCTATAAAAATTGGCCTTTTCTCCCTGGTACAAGGTAACACTTTTTTGCACTATTATCACGCACAAAGCACCAATACTCTAAACATTATCACACTACACCATTATTCTACATTACATTTATTTTACGCAATTTCTATTTTTATAACTACTTCCCTAATTTGAGCCTCGAAGTACTAACGTATTTTTTGCAGGTCTTCATTTCAATGCTTCCAAAAAGTTAGGCTGAAAGATCTATTATGTATATGTAATAACTATATATATATATATATATATTGTTGGAATAGGTAAATTGCATTAGAAGTAAGAATAACAATTACAAGTGCGTAATCTTTCTCTCTTATCTAACGTTCTAAACAGACCTCAACCAAGGAAACCACCAAACATGAAATAAAATCGAAGTCTGCAGGTTGTGCCGCAGGTCCTCTCCAAGAATCCGGAGCTTCACCTCATCAACCACCGCATAGGAGACCTAACGAGGGTGGACAGACGCATCCTCGAACCGTTTACCATTTCTAGCTTTCCAAATACGATAGCCAAGAGAAGCAAGCATAGCTCGTTGCGTAGCATTCCAAACGTGCCGCCCCCACCCCCGCCCCCGTCTACTCACCCACCGAATACCCGCCGTCCAGCTCATATCAGGCCACATAAAGCGAACCTTACGCTTCAGAATCAAGACGCACATTTACAAGAACCGGCACTGAAAAAATAATGTTCATGTGTCTCAAGAAACCCTTCATTGCATAAAATACAAACCCTCGCCTCTTCAATCATCCAGGGTCTATCGCTCGTGGACAGGCGCTGGCGAATAGCGAGCCATAGGATAAAGTTATTTCTAGCAATTCTAATCGGGCCATGCATCAGGGACGCCCATTCCACCTTCAGCCCTTCAGGTTGGAGAAAAGAATAAGCAGCCTGCGTCGTAAAGGCTGCCTTCCCCTTCCATTGCACCAGATCAGCAGCCCCAGTAGTAGGCGGCAAAGGCTGCTGCGAGCCACCACAGCTGGCCACTGCCACCCTGCCTCCGTGATGATCGAAGCCACACTCACATCCGCTGGAATGCCCGCGTCCACAGGTGTATTCGGGGAGCGGTGTATCAGCGGTACCTCTGGCAACCAAAGGTCATGCCACAGCCAAAACCATTCGCCATTGCCCACAGTGTACTCGATTGCCGCAGCCAGCCGTGTTCGTAATCGGACCAGTTTCCTCCAACTATATATTATTCATTTATATTATTATTTTGTTTCAAAATATTTTAATACACTATTATTATAGCACAAATTAGTAAACAAATTTATTTATAAATACAAAGTCACAAAAATTATATACTTATATAAATTAACAAATACTTTTTAGATTATAAATATTTGGGCTTGAAATAAAACTTTTAAATAATTTTTATTAGTTTTAATAAAATAATATTCATATATATAGCGACTATCATCGCCGCGGTCGCATCTGGATGGCTCCCGAGAAGGGTTGTTGCCCCCTTCTCCTCGTCGCCCACATATCAGGGCGTTGTCGCCCAGATCTATGGTCGATGAGGAGAATGTACCGGCGATTCTTCTTCTTTTCTGGGCGACGGCCTTCGTCAGCATCCAGATGCGACGGTACAACGCCCAGATCTATGCATTAGAGACGGAATTTTTCCGTCTCTGAAACCTTCAAATCCGTCTCTGAAGAAAATCATAGACGAAATTTTCATTGACGAATCTATAGTTGAAGGTCCAATGGCTGATTCCATAGTTATTTCCCATCTCTAAATCCGTCTTTGAGTTCAGAAAAATTTAATAAAAACCCATTTATGAATCCATGGGTAATCTGTCTACATATGTGAATCACCCATAGATAATTATCTCTAATTTTGTCTATGATTCTGTGGCTATTTCAATGCTTGAATTTATCTCTTATTTGATAAATGAAAATAATAATTTTGCACCTGCTCAGATTTTGCATACAAAACAAATTTGCATTCATCTAAAAACAAAAGAAAAGAAAATGTCATACAACTAGAAAACCAACTCAGATTCATTCACATGCTCAATTGCATCCAACTTGGTCTAAAATAATCTTGGTTTCCGCAAAAGATGTTGATCCAACTTGATATAATGTTGGTCCAATTTGCACCAACTAGCCAAAAAAGAAAAATCAACAAATACATAAACATTAATCTTGTCTTGACATATTACACGTCCTCAATTGGTGGTTGTGAAAACTTCTTCCCAACTGCATTGGTCCACTAAAAAATTATGTTAGGATAAGGGCACTACAAAGATCTAATACAGAAATTCAATTATTAACGAGTCAAAAATAAAAGAAGAGTACAATAATAAGATACAATAATAAGCTAAAAACGCCAATCAAAGACGAAAACATACCATGAAGATGGTTGTATACTACTTTGGTCGGCCCGACAGCACTAATGCAATCTAGTAGTGCAGAGAGAGTGCTCTGGGCTTTGATCAGTATCAATTCTGTCCCAAGGGATTTCAAAAGACTGCTGCAAATGTATAAGGGATTGCTTCAACCACCACCATTAAACTTGAACCATGAAATATAGGCTGCCTTCTTTAGGACACCATATAAAAATAGGTAATAAACCTCCATCCCTTGCAGTAGCTGCTAAAGTTGGAGTCTTCAATCCTCAAATCTCTCCTACACCACACTTGCAATTCTTTTCCATTTTTCAAGAATTCAATTTCTTACCGGCTGTGGAGCTCACATTTGCAATGACTTGCAGGTGTTGAAAAGAAGCAGAAAACTGGGTAGTGGGGACATGATCCTGAAGCTTGGGAATGGCAAGGCCATCTCGGCAGAAGCAGTAGGATCCGCCACTCTAGTGATTAGTGATAGTATTAGCATAGATTTAGAGCAAGTTTATTTTGTACCCAGTATGATTAAAAACATAATTTCCATTCCATTGTTGGACAATAGTGGTTATGAGTTTAGAATCAATAAAAATTGCTTTTATTTGATGAGATGTGGAATTGCTCATCTACTTGGTACATTGCATAACGGACTCTATATCTTGCAACAAATGAATTTCGTCCTCAATGCACAACACAAACGAAAATTAGATAATAACGGGAACGCACGTCTGTGGCACGCCAGGCTAGGTCACATATCCCAAGATAGGATAAAAAGGTTGGTAGACTCAAAGAACCTAGAGGTTGGGGACTTGAGCGATCTACCAACTTGTGAGTCCTGTCTAAGAGGGAAAATGACCAAGAAGCCCTTTGTAGGACAAACCAGGCTTGCCACAGGTCTGTTAGACTTGGTCCATACAGACGTATGTGGACCACTAAGGACGCAGGCCCGAGGTGGGTTCTCCTACTTTATAACCTTCACCGATGATCATTCACGGTATGGTTATGTTTACCTGATGAGGTACAAGTCTGAAGCTCTTGAGAGGTTTAAAGAATTCAGACTTGAAGTGGAGAACCAGACCAACTGTAAAATTAAAATCCTACGGTCGGACCGAGGCGGTGAATACCTTAGTACGGAGTTCCTAGATTATCTAAAAGAACATGGTATAATATCAGAATGGACACCTCCAGGAACACCACAGTTAAATGGTGTCTCTGAAAGGAGGAATCGAACCCTGATGGACATAGTTCGGTCCATGATGAGTTTTACCAAATTGCCCTTATCGTTTTGGGGCTATGCACTAGAGACGGCGGGCAAATTATTGAATTTAGCGCCTACTAGTGCATTGACCCAAACACCAGATGAGATATGGCACGGCAAGCCTGCATCCTACAACTACTTGAAAGTGTGGGGTAGCCCCGCATACGTCAAGAGGTTAGTGGGAGATAAGTTAGAATCTAGGTCTAGCTTATGCAGGTTCGTTGGATACCCTAAAGAAACTGCGGGTTATTACTTTTATGACCCCTTGGAACAAAAGGTGTTTGTTTCAAGAAATGCAGTATTCTTGGAGCAAGGCTTCCCGGAGGATATCCAACCTGATGAGCTGATCCTTGAGAAGTCAAGTGATGGAATCCAGCCATCAGAGGAGGCCGCGGAACCCTTACTTAGAGGATTCAGGATTAACAGCCGAAGGACTGACCAACCTCGAGAAGTCCAACATGCTAGGCATGAAGGACAGCCTCAGGAACAGCTAGTCTCGGTTCCTGAAACGCCGGCTCCGATATAGTCAGCGCCCACAGTCACCACTGACGTTCCCGTTCTCCGTAGGTCCACTAGAGAGTCCAGACCTCCAGTGAGATATGGCTTTCTAGGTGCGACCGATCTTTTGGATAACGATCCTAAGACATATGGAGAAGCGACGTCTGACATCGACTCCGGGAAATGGCTTGAGGCCATGAAAGCCGAAATGGACTCCATGAGCGAGAACCAAGTTTGGAGTCTCGTAGATCCACTGAAAGATGTTAAGCCAGTCGGCTGTAAGTGGGTCTACAAGTGCAAACTTGGCGTTGATGGAGAAGTCACAACCTTTAAGGCTAGGCTTGTAGCTAAGGGATACACTCAACGACCCGGGGTCGACTTTGAGGATACCTACTCGCCAGTAGCCATGGCTAAGTCCATTCGGATTCTGCTCGCCATAGCAGCATGGTATGACTATGAGATATGGCAGATGGACGTGAAAACGGCCTTCCTCAACGGTTTCGTTGAAGAAGAGATCTATATGGATCAGCCGCAGGGTTTCACGGTCACTGGAAAAGAACAGAAAGTCTGTCGTCTCCAGAAGTCCATCTATGGCCTCAAACAAGCCTCCCGAAGTTGGAACATTCGCTTTGATGAAGTAATACGGGGTTATGACTTCATCAAAAACGAATCCGACCCTTGTGTATACAAGAAGGTCAGTGGGAGCTCAATAGTGTTCCTAGTGCTTTATGTGGATAACATTCTGCTCATTGGTAATAATGTTAGAATGTTAGGAAACACAAAAGCATGGTTGTCAACCCAGTTTTCCATGAAGGACTTGGGTGAAGCCTCCTACATCCTAGGCATCCAGATCGTCAGGGACAGATCTAAAAGGGTGTTAGGACTCACCCAAAACTCGTATATGGAGAAAGTCCTAAAGAGATATCGAATGGACAACTCCAAACGAGGATTCCTTCCAATGAGGCATGGGATCAAGTTATCCAAGAAACAGTCCCCACAGACTGATGAGGAACATGAAAGGATGAAGGTCATCCCCTATGCTTCTGCCATAGGTAGCATACAATATGCGGTCCACTGCACTAGGCCTGACATTGCGTACGCTTTGAGCGTGACAAGCAGATATCAGTCCTGCGCAGGAGAGGCACATTGGAATGCTGTTAAGGGCATCCTTAAGTACCTAAGGAGGACTAAGGAGATGTTCTTAGTCTATGGCAATGGAGAACTAATTCTGGAAGGCTTTAGCGACGCTAGCTTCCAGTCTGATGACGATGACGCCAAGTCTCAATCGGCGTACGTATTCAAACTCAATGGAGGAATAGTAGCTTGGAAAAGTTCCAAGCAAGCAACCATTGCTGACTCCACCACAGAGGCTGAATACATAGCAGCTTCAGAAGCTGCTAAGGAAGTGGTTTGGATGAGAAACTACATCCAAGAGTTGGGTGTGGTGCCTAGCATCACCGAGCCCGTTGTCATCTTCTGTGATAACAACGGCGCAATAGCGCAAGCAAAGGAACCGAGATCTCATCACCGTTCCAAACACATTCTTAGACGCTACCATCTTCTTAGAGAAATGGTAGGAAGAGGTGACGTCCGGATGGACCGAGTCAACTCGGCAGACAACACAGCAGACCCGCTGACAAAGCCTATGTCGCAGAGCGCTCATACGCAACATCTTGAGAAGATGGGGATTAGGCATATGGGCAATTGGCTTTAAAGGTCAAGTGGGAGATTGTTAGAATAGGTGACCATGTAAGCCAATTTTGGCAGGAATATGTAACCTATGTCTAGACAATTCTTTGGTATTTGATAAAACATTTATGAATAAAGAAGTGAAAATTCAAATGGCAATACTTTGTTTACGTTCACTTATCTGCATTTACATTTCTGTTCACTACGCAAACAAAGCCCACGGACTGAGAAACGATTTCGGGGACTGGGACTACGCTTGGAGGTAGGTCCATGAAATCAGTTTCGCCGAATCAGTCCGGAAATTCTCCAAGTCAAGGAATCCCGAAAATGGGTACCGGGATTCCCTTTGAGACTTGCACTAAGCATCTGCTGTCGTATTTCATCGACGGGTGACTAAAGTCGTCTAAGCAGTGTTAGTGGGTCAACATGCTAGGAAGCAGCTGACTGAGGTGACTCGCGGGAACCGTCTTACGGAGGACCTTGAGTACGGTCAGCAAGGTATGACGTGTATTCCCGGTTCCAACAGTACAGGCCAAGTCCTTTGACTTGAGGAACTGCTGAGTTACCTGTGCATCAGGTCTGTATCTTAGATATGGTGAGAGATTGCCAAAAATACTCTTGAGTAGTCATAAGCCATGTCTAGTGCAACTCGGGTGTACAAAGTGACAGTAGTTTCCAAGAAAGGATCTGTCTCCTGTCAAAAGGTATTGACAGTTGAGTCTCATGTATGCTCTGTGTCTTGTCCCTAAAATCTGTGGCCACAGTAACTGAACAGAAGGGAAAGGTTTCCCTTGCGGCGTTTAGTAAGGACAGACCGACACTTAGGTCCAAAATGGGTACCTGCTTTTTCCGTGTCCTAGACTCTATGTGATGAGACCGAAGACAGAAGGACAAGTGTACTGTTAGAGCCTAAATGTTCATCCCGAATATTTCACCTAGTCTCTAATACCATGGAACGTTGATAGATGGCCACCCATGGTAACGGGCGGATTCTAGGAATCCGACCAAGTCTAGCTGAATGGTGAACCTAAAGAGTCACACACTATCCACACACACTTAGTATTTAATTCGGAATTAAATATTGGAGTAAAGGAATGATTAAATTAGATTTAATCGGGTCCTATATTTTGTTGGAGAAATTAATTCCTTCTATTTGATAAAGAGAATTAAATTAATAAATAGGATTTATTAAAAGGGTTGATTTAATGGGCTTAGAATAAATAATAATATTTATTTATTATATTACATTTATTCTTTTAGCCTTTTGGAATATTTAAAAGGATTTAAATATTCCATTAAATTAAAATCAACGGTTGAGATGGAAAGGGGAGATGAAAGGCTAGGATTCGTTTGACTAGGTCAAACACTAGTTTGACTAGGACTTTGACTAGGTCAAAATCCTAGTCAAATTAGAGTTCTTAGAGTTGGAGTTTAAAGAGGATTAAACTCCTCCTCTATATAAACCTCTAGCTTCCAACAATTGAAGGATGATGATTCTTGAAAACACACACAACACACACTCTCCCCTTCTCCTCATCTCTCGTCCTCCCCCTCTCTCTCTAGCAAGAAAATATTTCTTAGTTCTTTTGTTCTTGGAACATTAGAACTTAGATGAATCAATACCGTTAATTGATAACGTGTTGTTGATTCATCCACTCCAAAATTATACACTTGTTCGTTGCTAGCACGACGTGCAAGATACGTGGGTGGATCGTGTGTCACGATTTGGAGGGTCTCAAGAACGAGATCTCGGTGCAAAACAGGGAACAACGCGAGTAGCCGTTGAAGACGAAAACGACAACGGGTAGGTCTCGTTTTACTTTTTCGTCCCTCTTTAATTTTCAACTCTATGGCCTCCATGACTTCTTTACATGCTTTATGATCATGAGATACACCGAACGCCCGGGAACCTCAAGGGCACACCTCTTGAGCGTGTTCTTTTAAATTAAAAGCATGCTTTATTTTTTTTTGTATGTTTAATTTTATCGCACTTCCGCATTCGCGCAATTCCCGGGACGATCCACCGATTTCTTTCAAGACCGACACTTAGGTCCAAAATGGGGTACCTGCATTTTCCGTGCCCTAGACTCTAAGTGATGAGACCGAAGACAGAAGGACAAGTGTACTGTTAGAGCCCAAGTGTTCATCCCCGATTATTTCACCTAGTCTCTAGTGCCATGGACCGTTGCTAGATGGCCACCCATGGTAACGGACGGATTCTAGGAATCCGGCCAAGTCTAGCTGAAAGGTGAACCTAAAGATTCACACACTATCCACACACACGTAGTAGTTAATTTGGAATTAAATATTGGAGTAAAGGAATGATTAAATTGGATTTAATCGGGTCCTATATTTTTTTCTTGGAGAAAATAATTTCTTCTATTTGATAAAGGAAATTAAATTAATAAATTGGATTTATTAAGGGAATTAATTTAATGGGCCTAGAATAAATATTAATATTTATTTATTATATTTATTTGGCCTTTTGGAATATTTAATAGGATTTAAATATTCCATTAAATTAAATTAATGGTTGAGATTTAATGGGAGAGATCAAAGGCTAGGATTGAATTTGACAAGGTCAAATTCTACTTTGACTAGGACTTTGACTAGGTCAAAATCCTAGTCAAATTAAGCTTCTAAAGAGGTGGAGTTTAAAGAGGATTAAACTCTTCCTCTATATAAACCCCTAGCCTTGCACCTTTTGAAGGATGATGAAATTCCAACATACACACAACACACACTCATTTTCGGCTCTCTCTCCCCTATCTCTCGTCCGCCCTCTCTCTCTCCACTCTCTCTCCAAGAAATTCTTTTCTAGTTCTCTTGTTCTTGGAACATTAGAACTTAGATGAATCAATACCGTTAATTCATAACGTGTTGTTGATTCATCCACTCCAAAATATACACTTGTTCGTTGCTAGCACGACGTGCAAGATACGTGGGTGGATCGTGTGTCACGATTTGGAGGGTCTCAAGAACGAGATCTCGGTGCAAAACGGGGAACAACGCGTGTAGCTGTTGAAGACGAAAAACGACAACGGGTAGGTCTCGTTTAATATTTTCGTCCTCTTTAATTTTCTACCCTATGGCCTCCATGATCATTTACATGTTGTTTACTCATGAGATACACCGAACACCCAGGAATCTCAAGGGTACACCCCTTGAGCGTGTTCTTTAATTTGATTAAAGCATGCTTTAAATTTTTGTATTTTATTTTATATCGCGGTTCCGCATTCGCGCAATTTTCCCGGGACGATCCACATATTCTTTCAATGAATTCAATATTTTTTGTGATACGCATGGAATTCAACGTCCTATAACTGTTCCAAGAATACCACACCAGAAAATCTTCCATGGAGGAAGAAATCATTCAATAGAGAAAAATGATGAATGAGAGATAGCTACACTACCAAGTGGTCATGAAGCCATTGAAATCAAATGGGTAAACAAATAAAGAGAAATGCACAAGGGAGAAGTTGTAAGGTATAAAGCAAGGTTTGTTGCAATGAGGGTATAAACAAAAGTGTGGTGTGGACTATGAAGAAATTTTTGCTCCCGTTGCTCGCTTGGAGACAATACGGGTGTTGATCGCTCTTGCGGCATAAAATCGATGGCCAATTCACCAAACGGATGTGAAGTGTGCATTTTTTAATGGTAATCTTGAAGAAGAAGTGTATGTTGAGCAACCGGATGATTTTCATGATTTAAAGGCCATGAAGACAAGATGTTAAAACTGAAGAAAGTTTTATACGGGCTCAACCAAGCACTAAGGGCATGGTATAGTGGTCTTGACAACTATTTTCAAAAGAATGATTTCTAAAGATGTCTTCATCAGTATGCTCATTATGTGATGAGGAGAAGTGAGATATACTATGTGTATGCATTTATGTAGATAATCTCATTCTTAAGGGAAATAATCCGACATTGTATGACAACTTTAAGAAGCCAATGGTGCAAGAATTTGAGATGAGTGACATGGGACTCATGTCATATTATTTGGTATTATAAGTAAAGCAACAAAGTGATGGTATCTTCATTTCTCAAGAAGCATATGCAAGGGAGATCATAAAAAGTTCAAGATGATGCTATCCAATCCAGTGAATACTCCAATTGTGTGTGGAGTAAAAATTTTCAAAGGCAACTTTAAGAAGGCAATGGCGCAAGAATTTGAGATGAGTGGCATGGGACTCATGTCATATTATTTGGGATTATAAGTAAAGCAAGAAAGTGATGGAAAAGCGTATACAAGGGAGGTCATAAAATGTTCAAGATGATGGTATGCAATCCGATGAATACTCCGATGGAGTGTGGAGTAAAATTTTCAAAGACGAAGGGGGCAAGAAAGGTCGACTCAAATACATTTCAGAGTCTTGTAGGGAGTATTTGACATGTACTAGAACCAACATACTATTTGCAGTAAGATTAGTGAGTCGGTTCTGAAAGGAATTGTGGATCGTCCCGGGAAAAGCGCGAATGCGGAAGCGCGGTATAATTAAAAATAAATGCGGAATTTAAACATGCTTTAAATTCAAGAACACGTTTCAAAGGGTGTGCCTTTGAAATTCCCGGGTGTTTGGTGTATCTCATGAATAAATCACATATAACATATCATGGAGGCCATAGGGTAGAAAATTAAAAGGGACGAAAATCATAAACGAGACCTACCCGTTGTCGTTTTCGTCTTCAACGGCTACACGCGTTGTTCCCCGTTTTGCACCAAGATCTCGTTCTTGAGACCCTCCAAATCGTGACACACGATCCACCCACGTATCTTGCACGTCGTGCTAGCAACGAACAAGTTTATATTTTGGAGTGGATGAATCAACAACACGTTATGAATTAACAGTATTGATTCATCAAGTTCTAATGTCCAAGAACAAGAGAACAAAGAAAAATAATTTTCTTGGAGTGTGTGAGAGAGAGAGGGCGGACGAGATAGAGGGAGAGAGAGCCGAGTTGTGTGTGTGTGTTGTGTGTGTTGGAATTTCATCATCATGAAACTTGTAGGATGCTAGGGGTTTATATAGAAGAGGAGTTTAATCCTCTTTTAACTCCTCTTTCAAGAACTCTAATTTGACTAGGATTTTGACCTAGTCAAAGTCCTAGTCAAAGTAGTGTTTTGACCTAGTCAAAACAATCCTAGCCATCCATCTCTCCCATTGATCTCAACCGTTGATTTAATTTAATTTAATGGAATATTTAAAACCTATTTAAATATTTCCAAGAGGCTAAAATAAATATAAATATTATTTAAGCCCATTAAATAAATCCCTTTGATAAATCCAATTTATCAATTTAATTCCTTATATCTAATAGAAGGAATTATTTCTCCAAGAAAAAATAGAGGACCCGATTAAATCCAATTTAATCATTCCTTCACTCCAATATTTAATTCCTAATTAAATATCTAAATGTGTGTGGATAGTGTGTGACTCTTTAGGTTCACCTTTCAGCTAGACTTGGTCGGATTCCTAGAATCCTTCCGTTACCATGGGTGGCCATCTAGCAACGGTCCATGGCACTAGAGACTAGGTGAAATATTCAGGGATGAACATTTAGGCTCTAACAGTACACTTGTCCTTCTGTCTTCGGTCTCATCACTTAGAGTCTAGGGCACGGAAAATGCAGGTACCCATTTTGGACCTAAGTGTTGGTCTGTCCTCACTAAACGCCGCAAGGGAATCCTTCCCTTCTGTTCAGTCACTGTGGCCACAGTTTTAGGGACAAGACCTAGAGTATATTTGAGACTCAACTGCCAAAACCTATTGACAGGAGACAGATCCTTTCTTGGAAACTACTGTCACTTTGCACACCAGAACTGCACTAGACATGGCTTATGACTACCAAAGAGAATTCTGGCAATCTCTCACCATACCTAAGATACAGCCCTGATGTACAGGTAAACTCAGCAATTCCTCAAGTCAAAGGACTTGACCTGTACCGTTGGAACCGGGAATACACGTCATACCTTGCTGACCATACTCAAGGTCCTCCGTAAGACGGTTCCCGCGAGTCACCTCAGTCAGCTGCGTCCTAGCATGCTAACCCACTAACACTGCTTAGACGACCCTCGTCACCCGTCGATGAACACGACAGCAGGTGCTTAGTGCAAGTCTCAAATGGAATCCCGGTACCCATTTTCGGGATTCCTTGACTTGGAGATTTCCGGACTGATTCGGGAAGACTGATTCCATGGACCTACCTCCAAGCGTAGTCCCAGTCCCCGAAATTGATTCTCAGTCCGTGGGCTTTGTTTGCGTAGTGAACAGATATAGAAAATAGATATAAGTGAACACAAACAAAGTAATGCCAAATGAAATTCACTTCTTTATTCATTAATGATTTATCAAACACCTATAATTGTCTAGACATAGGTTACATATACCCGCCAAAATTGGCTTACATGGTCACCTATTCTAACAGGTTCATGAAGATTCCAAGTGGAGAACACATGAATGCTGCAAAGGAATTCTTCGATATTTAAAAGGTACTCTTGGTTATGGCATTTTCTACACCTACTAATCTCTACAACTCTCATCTCATAATTCTCTCAAGAATTTCCTCCACCCCCTCTTCTTCTCTCCAAGATCTCTACTTTGTTCTTCTTGATGGATTCAAGTTCGAACATAAGAGACGTCGATTGCGTTAATTGATAGCGTGTACCGATGTCTCTTCTCCCCAAATAATTTCTTGCTAGCACAAGGATTCTTTGCTTTCCGGTGTAGCGAGTGTCATGATTTAGAGAGTCTCTTCTTTGAGATCTTGGTGCAAAACGGGGAACAATGCATGTAGCCGAACGAAGACAAAACTACAACCGGGTAGGTTGTTTAATTATGTTCTTTTCGGTTCTAATTCTATGACCTCCATGTTGTGTTTTATTGAACATGAGATACACCAAACGCCCGGGAGAATCATGGGCACACCCCTTGATCCGGTTATGTATGTGATGCATGATTAAATTCCATATAATTATGTTTTGCAATTTTATTATGCAATCTTTCGCGCTTCCGCTATACGCGCTCATCTCCCGGGCCGATCCACATAATGTTTCAGTGGTATCAGAGCCCGATTCGGTGTATAGGCCTAGAATTCTATGTGCTATGTGCGTTTAAGCATGATAAACGTGTTTTAATTTACGTTTATAGCATGTTTAGCGTAGATCTTTATTGGCGTTTAATTTTGCATGGGATTTTGGATCTTGGTTTTCTTGAATGTGTTTATACATATTCTAGGATTGAATTTATCTTGTCGTTCAGAAAATTTGCATGAAAAGTCGAAAAAGAGTGAAAAAACGGCGAACCGGCAGCAGCAGCACGCTGGCCGCGCGTGCGGGCAGGGGCCTGCGCGCGCGCCCGGTTGCGCGCGCGAGCGCTAGGCGTAGGCGCGGCCGTCTGTGCTAGGTGGGCGCGCTGTATGCGCAGGCAGAGGCGCCTGCGCGCGCGCGCGCCTAGCCGGCCGGTTGTGCCGTTTTCCGTTTCTCTCCCGTTTTTGGCTCGTTTCTCAAAACTGTTTTTACTGAATTATTTTATGAGATTTTCTGCATTATTCTGAACCCGTTGACTTAGAATATTTATTTTTTGAGATTTGGAATTTCTTAAAATAAATGTTGCTTTGTTGATGAGGAATAGGTTTCCTAACAAGATTTAATTCTTGCAATTGTTGCACCAATGATCAAGATTTAAATGTAAAATTTCGCAATAATTTCTGCGTTTTATGATGTTGGACATCTTGGTTATTTTATGGCTTGAGCATGAGTAGATCTTGACATGTATTAATATTGCACAAATGTTGGATTTTGGAATTCTTGAATATATGGGCATATTCTTGAATTGTTGATTTTTGTATTTCAGAAATTTAATTGCAAGAAAACATTTAAACATGAAAAATGGTGGTGGTCAGCAGAGAAGCCGCACAGCAGAAAGCAGGCGCGCGCTGGCGAGGGCCCATGCGCGCAGGCGTGCGCACTGCACTATGTGCGTGCGCAGGCGCGCGTCCTGTGCAGGCTGCTCGCCTAGGCGGCGGTTGTGGACCGTTTTTTGGTTTTTCATTGTTTTCGTGCATTTTTAGAAAATCTGATTTTTCTGTATAATTCTGGAAATTTTTCTGAACTAATTAACTTGGGGCATTTTAATTTTGGTTGAAATTGGTTATTTCATAGAATTAATATTGCCTTGTTAAATATTGAAAAGGATTTTCCAACAAAAATCGTTGTGCATAGTTGCACCATTATCCAATGTTTGGTGTGAATATTTTACATGTAATTTCTACATTTATTTTATGGTATGGGATATCATGGATATTTGAATAGCACGTTTTACGTGGGATATGTATTTATGCTATTTGTGTTAATTGGATTGATGAAGGATGATCACAAAGCCCCTAGACCGCATGTATGGTTTATTTATATTTATTTTTTGGGTTGTGGCCTATGTGCCTCTTTATTTTCCTCTCTCTCTCTCTCTCTCTCTCTCTCTCTCTCTCTCTCTCTCTCTCTTCTAGTTGCCTTGGAATAATAAGGCTTGCTCTCTCCCTCCTAATGTACTCCCCCCAAATGTTTAATTGGGGTTTCTTATTTCATGATGTAATGAGAGTAGAATTAGCGGTGAGGTTTTATTTTTGTAAATAAAAGCTGCAAGAGAAGACAAGCCCAAGGTGTTGGAGGCCCATGGAGGTAGCCATCAGATGGCCCACGGAGGATTCGTGGAGAAGGAGCCCGGTGTAGGCCCACGATGGAGAGCCCAAGAAAATAAAGAGGACTTACAAGGCCCATTGCATGTAATGGGTTATTAAATCTTGTAATAGCATAGGGTCTACCCTTAGATTGACCATAGATCCACTGCGGGCTCAGTGGGTCGCATAGGTTTGGGCTTGTGATCATCCTACAGGGGCGTGCTAGGCTTCATTTTGCATGCGATGCATTTTATATCAACTATTAAGCACTTCAAGCGTTGTTCCTTTACAACACAAGGTGGAGGCAAAGGAAAGAGCAAAAGGTTCAAGCAGTCAAGTTCATAGATTTCTAAGCTCGTAAGCATTCACTGTCGTAAAGAGGGCCATTGGAAAGGGGAGTATCCTAAACCTCTCTCCAATGTAGGTAAAATTTGATATTGAGTATTGACATGATCACTTTTACTCTATTTGGTATTTTGGTTTCGTTCCTATCACTAATTTGCGAGTGGTTTGCAGAAAGTGAATAAGGACTTAAAAGCCAAGAACAGTTCTAGGATTCAACAATGGCAAGGTCCATCTATAAAGGACTAGAGACTTGGTAGGCCCATAATCGTGATCATGTTAGGATACTATAGGAATTACATAAACTAGCATGATCAAAAGTATGTCTTTTTGTTGGACAAAGGTTTCATTTCATACATATTTGATCTACAAAATTATTGAATATTGATTCATGTTTGCTAGTGTTTACACGTAAAATCCTAGAATACCATCCCATGAAAGGATTATGGATACTCAAAATTCAAATTATCTAAATAGATTAAACAAGACTAACTTACAGATTTGGCATCTGCAACAGCTAGGACATTTCCTCTTATTAAAAGATAAGTAAATTGGAAAGTTCGATGAATCTAGAAATAGATGATTCGAATCGACTAAATTTACAAGTCTTTTATGAAGAAGAAAGTCCGAAAGCTCTTTGTTGGACAAAGTAAGGCTTGCCAAATAGTCTATTGGAAGAGGTCCAATAAGATAACTATAGGTTACTAATACACAAGACCACAAGAGGGTTCAAAAGTCTAAAGGTCCCATAGGAGGTTTGAGAATTAGACTTACAAAGGTGAACCATAAATGGTTGCAAAATTAAACCTGATTCGATAGGATCGAACAGACCGTGTATTTAGTGGGAGCTCTTGAGCATCCAAGTCGAGAATGGAATTCTCAATGAAACGTTTCCTGTAAAGGCCAAGTATGACAGTCTCTGGTAAAGGGAACGATCGAATCTCGTTGGACGAAGATCGATCGAAGTTTCGCCCAATTACCTTAGCCCGTGTAGACGTAGACTCAAAATTGCCAACGTAAGGAACGTGGCACTTTGCTAGGAGTCACGCACAAGGAGCCATGGTTTGGCAAGCCTGTGTCCGACAAAGTCCTTGAGCATGTAGAAGGATCATACATGTGTCAAGGGACTAGTGGGAGACAAATTAGACTCGGTGTCTGATTTGTACAAGTTTACGACAGAATAATACTAACGTTGCTTATAATCGAATTTCTTAAATTGATCATATTCCAGTCCCCTTAAGAACGAGCCTGAATGTCGTAAGAGGTACGAGTGATCGGGATATGTTCGGTTAAAATTGGATAGAAATCCAAATGACCTGCGGAATGTGATGTTGGGCATCGGAGTAGGATTTATGGAGAGGAGCCATAGAATCCACTAGGAAATTCAAACAAGGTTTGAAACACCGCATAACTGGAATATTCGTTTTGACGAGCTCATACGGAGCATGACTCTGTCTTAAACGACGTAGGTGATCAGTGGGAGTAGAAATGGTGTTCCATGTGTTTAAGTGTGTAATGTCTTGATTCATGGATGAATTCAAGACATTAGGAATCACTAAAACACAATCCATAACTGACGAAAATTCTCCATCACATTTTAGGATTCCCATATACATATCATGAATTGAGCTTTTCAAAGACTCAGTCATGGTAGACTGATGAGAAAACTCAAATATGTAGAGGGATAAGTTGTTCGAGACTCAGTCATGGTAAGACTGATGAGAAAGCTTAGATACTATGAATAAAGCATCAAGTCATTCGAGACTTAGTCACGGTGGACTAATGAGAAGGCTTGTTGTTGAGTATCCCCTATGTTTTAACCCTAGACAAACATACGATGTTTACTCGGTGCATAGGAACCGATGTTGAGTATGCTTCTTGCATGACTCAACAGAAATCGGTAACGTACTGAGGGGTTGAAGACAACAATCAAGAACGATCTTTAGTACCTGAATAAGGACTAAAGATGGGTTCATGATGCATTGTCTGTTGAGAGTTGCTTTGGAAGGCTAAAGTGATACTAGCTTCCAGAGAATAAGTGAAAACCAGTTAGTCTCAAAGGTATGCACAGTCAGACCCAATGACGAGTGCATCAGATAGTGGTCACTGATGAAGACCGCGTCCATAGGATGGACGTGGCGCCTAGAACGGCCAAGCCATGTTTGCCTATATGGCAGGCAACTTGGCTATGGGAGTATTGGCACGAGATCTCATCACAAGATCCACAAAAATATTCTTAGACAACCACCATCTCTGGGAGGCAATGGTGGATAGAGGTAACATGGTTGGACCGTATTGCTTCACAAGGAAATATAAACGGACTCACAATACCTTAGTCGGTATCGTAGATTACTCATACTCAGAGGATTCTGAACAAAGGGGGTAATTGACTTAATGGTCAAGTGGGAGATTGTTAGAATAGGTGACCAGAAAGTCAATGGTATTGGCTGTTCTGAGAACCATTCGTCAATCTGTGAACAAGTAATATTATGTTAATGAATGTAGTAAGGATTCATAGGCATGCGTTTGTTGTACTTACTGCTTGTCACAACAAACGCCCACAGACTGAAATAACATTTCAGAAAATTGGAACTACGCTTGGAGGTAGGTTCATGAAATCAGTTTCGCCAAATCGGTCTTAAATACTCCAAGTCAAAAGAATCTCGAGACAGGGCATCGAGAATCCCTTTGAGACTTGCACTAAGCATCTGCTGTCGTATTTCATCGACGGGTGACGAGGATCGTCTAAGCAGTGTTAGTGGGTTGGCCTGCTGGGGAGCGACTGACTGCGGTGACTCGCCGGAATCGTCATATGGAAGCCACACAGGCTTGGTCGGTATGACTCGTATTCCCGGTTCCGATAGTACGGGATTAGTCCTCGGACTTGAGGATCACGGCAGTGCCCTACATACTAAGGTTGTATCTTGGATCTGGTTAAATTTGACTGGTTATATTACATGGTCATCATAAGCCTCGTCCAATGCAGTCGGAGTATGTAAGAATGGTGTATTCCAAGATAGGATCTGTCCCCTGTCAAAGGATATGACAGCAAGATCTCATATGCGCTCGGAGATGGTTTAGACTCATAAAGTCTATGGCCGTAGCACTTGATGTAGTGGGAACGGATTTCCTACGACAAGTTAAACCTATTTCGAGCATTATGCATAGTTGCCTAGTCAAGGATGGGAACCGACGCCCAATTCCATGCCCTAGGCTAAAGGCCGGGAGACAAGCGACAGTAGGATCGTACCCGTACGTATCAAGCGACGGTAGAACAGTACCTGCATGTAACTCGGAGTCTAAATGTTCACACCAAATATTCACCTATTCTCTAGTGCCATGGACCGTTGCGAGATGGCTACCCATGGTAATGGACTACTTTGGTTATGGAATAACAAGAGTAGGTCCAAGTCTAGCTGAAAGGTGAACCTAAAGAGTCACACCCGCTACACCAAATGAAAGGGAATTAATTTGGAATTAATTCTGGGAGAAGGTTTAATTTAATGGAATTAAATTATACTTCTTGGAGATTCAAGCCTCGATGGATTATTTGGAATAATTGGGCTTGAGTTCATAAATTAGATTTATGGATTTTATAAAGCATGGGCTTCCCTTTTAATTAGATTAAAAGAGTGAATTAATTAATGGGCTTGGTATATTAAATAGTATTTAATATAAAGTTCATGGGACTATTTAATTGGGAATTAAATGAAGTCCATTCCATTAATTAATTAATGGGCTTAGTATATTAAATAGGATTTAATATAAAGTCCATGGGATTATTTAATTTAGAATTAAATAAAGCCCATTCCATAAAGCCCATCAAAATGGATGGACAAGATTTGATGAAGGGATTGATGAGATGAAGGGCCATGATTAATTTGACTTAATCAAAGCCTAGTTTGACTAGGATTTGACTAGGTCAAAATCCTAGTCAAAGTGTGTCTCTTTAGAAGAGTTTGAGAAGGAATAGGAAATTCCATCTTCTATAAATACTCAAAACACACACACACACACACACACACCTACTAATCTCTACAACTCTCATCTCATAATGCTCTCAAGAATTTCGTCCACCCCCTCTTCTTCTCTCCAAGATCTCTACTTTGTTCTTCTTGATGGATTCAAGTTAGAACATAAGAAACGGCGATTGCGTTAATTGATAGCGTGTATCGATGTCTCTTCTCCCCAAATAATTTCTTGCTAGCACAAGGATTCTTTGCTTTTCGGTGTAGCGAGTGTCATGATTTAGAGGGTCTCTTCTTTGAGATCTTGGTGCAAAATGGGGAACAATGCATGTAACCGAACGAAGACAAAACTACAACCGGGTAGGTTGTTTAATTATGTTCTTTTCGGTTCTAATTCTATGACCTCCATGTTGTGTTTTATTGAACATGAGATACACCAAACGTCTAGGAGAATCAAGGGCACACCCCTTAATCCGGTTATGTATGTGATGCATGATTTAAATTCCATTAAATTATGTTTTGCAATTTTATTATGCAATCTTTCACGCTTCTACTATACGCGCTCATCTCCCAGGCCGATCCACATAACGTTTCAGTGGTATCAGAGCCCGGTTCGGTGTATAGGCCTAGAATTCTATGTGCTATGGTAAAATTTATCTCGCACATACTTTATCTGTGTTCACTTTAACTGCTTTATTACTGTTCGCTACACAAACAAAGCCCACAGACTGAGATCAAAAATTTCGGAGACTGGGACTACGCTTGGAGGTAGGTCCATGAAATCAGTTCCGCCGAATAAGTTTGAAAATCTCCAAGTCAAGGAATATCGAAAATGGGTACCGAGATTCCACTTGAGACTTGCCTAATCATCTGCTGTCGTGTTTCATCGACGGGTTACGAGGGTCGTCTAAGCAGTGTTAGTAGGTCAGCTTGCTGGGGAGCAACTGACTGAGGTGACTCACGGGAACCATCTTACAGAGGACCATGAGTAGGGTCGGCTAGGTATGACATGAGTTCCCGGTTCCAACGGTACAGGTCAATCCTTTGACTTGAGGAATTGCTGAGTTTACCTGTACATCGAGACTGTATCTTAGGTACGGTGAGAGATTATCAAAAGACAGTTGAGTAGTCATAAGCCACATCTAGTGCAGCCACAGTGTGCAACATGACAGTAGTTTCCAAGAAAAGATTTGTCTCCTGTCAAGAGTGTTGACAGTATTGTCTCACAACACTTTGTATCTTGTCCCTAAAATCTGTGGCCACAGTAATTGAACAGAAGGGAAGGATTCCCTGTGGCGTTTGGTGTAAGACAGAACGACACTTAGGTCCAAGATGGGTACCTGCGTATCCGTGCCCTAGACCCTAAGTGGTGAGACGGTAGACGGAAGGATAGATGTACTGTAGAGCCTAAATATTCATCCCCACGCATATTCACCTAGTCCCTAGTGCCATGGACCATTGCTAGATGGCCACCCATGGTAACGGACGGATTCTAGGAATCCGACCAAGTCTAGCTGAAGGTGAACCTAAAGAGTGACACACAATCCACACACATAATGTAGTTAATTTAGAATTAAATATTTGGGGAGAGATGGAACGATTAGATTAGATTTAATCGGGTCTTTCTTTTCTTGGAAAAATTAATTCCTTTTATTAGATGAAAGAAATTTATCTAATAAATTAGATTTATTGGAAATTCATTTAATGGGCTTAAAATAAATATTTATATTTAATATATTTATTTATTTCCCTTTGGATTATTTAAATGAAATTTAAATATTCCATTAAATTAATCAAATGGTTGAGATTAAAGAGAGAAATCAATGGCTAGGATTGGTTTGACCAAGAAACTAGAAATTGACTAGGATTTGAGTAGGTCAAATCCTATTCAAGGAGGAGTTTTCCAAGGAGTAGGAATAGAAGAGGAATGAGATTCCTCCTCTATAAACACTCTGAAGTCTTCTCTTTAGAAGGGATGATGAAAAATTAAAACACACACAAACACACACCACTCGGCCGACTCTTCCCCTCACTCGGCCACTCTCTTCTATCTTTCCCAAGAAACTCTCTTGTGTTCTTTTGTTTTATACAATCGAACTTTAAGGAGGGTTGGTCTCGTTAATCAATAGCGTTTGATCAATCCGTCCTTTCCAAATAAACATACACTTGTTCTTTCACTGGCACGAGGATCAAGATACGTGGGCGGATTGCGTGTACGAATTAGAGGATCTCAAACTCGAGATCTTGGAGCAAAACGGGGAACAACGCGAGTAGCGACTTGAAGTCGAAAACGACAACCGGTAGGTTTCCGGTTTAGTGTTTTCTCCCCTTTCTTTAAAACCTATAGCCTCCACATAATCTTGTATGTTTTATTATTCATAAGATACACCGAATGCCCGGGAAATTCAAGGGAACACCCCTTGAACGTCTTTATTTTAATATTGTTCATAGCATGTTTAAATTCTTGCAATTTTTATTAATCCGCGCTTCTGCATTCGCACTACTCCCGGGCTGATCCACACGCCTTTGCCAGGCTTTTAGTAGTATCAGAGCCCGGTTTGGTGTATAGGCCTAGGGTTTTGTGTGCGTTTAAAACATGAAAACGTGTATGGCATGATTTATTTGATTCTTGATGTTTTAATTATCAAACATGTCGTTTTCTTGTCTTTAATCGTGTATGAATTGTTGGTGCTGTTGGTATTCTTGTTTTTCTTGGAAAATGGGGGGCAGAAAAATAAAACGTCGCACGCGGCCAGCCGGTGGCTCACCGCGCACGCAGTGCGCTCAGGTGAGGCGTGCGCGCAGGCAGAGGAGCCTGCGCTCGGCAGCCCTGCCAGGCATGCACAACGCGCTCGGATTTGCGGCAGGCATGCGCGCAGCCGAACGCCGAGCGCAGACACATGGCTGGGCGTGTGCGCACGCAGGTAAAGAAGCCCACGCGCGCGCACCAGGCCAGTACGTCGGAGCGTTTGCGCGGCCGATGCGCGGCCAGGGAGGCCGAACACGCACACGCGCATGAGGCGGGGCCGCCAAGCGCGCACGCAGGCAGACAACGGAGTCTGCGCGCGCGCGCCCGTTAGGCACGCCCGATGCGCATATGCACGCGTGGCCTGCGCGCAGGATGCGCACGCAGTCGTCACGGCAGGATGGCACGCGCGGAAGCGTGCGCAGCACAGCCGACCAGGCGTGTTCTCTGCGCGCGCGGACTGCAGGCTAGGCCTGCTGGCCCGTGTGTACCGGCAGGTGCCGCCAGTGGCGGCGGCCGGTTGGTAGTTTACGTTTTTCTTGTTGTTTAACTTTTTTGGATAATTCTGAACAATTAGTTTTATTTAATTTTGCATGTTTTGTTAAAGAACATTATTTGAAAGGTTGTTGTATTGGATTTGGAATCCTGGGGTATTACTCACCTTCAAATAATGAGGAAAGGTCTTCCTAAACGAGAAAGGATATTACCAATGTTGTACCATGTTTTCATACATAACTCATTTTTTTTTTTTAATCATGGGATGATGTGATTGGATATCATGGATTATGTGTATATGTTTATGTGATTGGATATCATGTAATTATGTGCGTTAACTGAGAATGGATGATCACGAGCCCTAGACCGAATTTATGGTTTAAATTTATATTAGGCCTGTGTGCCTCTTTTACTTTCTCTTCCTCCTTTTCTAGTTGCCTTGGAATAATAAGGCATTCTATCTCCCTCCTATTGTACTCCCCCCGGTTTTTCACTAGGGTTTCTTTTTACATATGTAATGAGAGTAGTATAGGAGTGAGGATTTTATTTTATGTATTTGGTGGAGATGAAGGATGGTCCACATGGAGAGCCCAGAATGGAGGATCCAAGACGTTCCATGGAGGTTTGAAGGAGAAAAGAGACCAAGGCCCATCAGCATGTTGATCGGGTTGCTATTAAATGTAATAGTGTAGGACCAACCCTAGATTGACCATAGGTCCACTGCAGGCTAAGTGGATCGCATAGGATTCTGGCTTGTGATCATCCAACAAGGGCGTGCTAGGCTTTAATTTTGCATGTGGCTTTTATGGTGAATGAATGGTTTTATTTATCATGTTATTGCTATGGGATGCAAACTTTAAATTATGCATTATGATGAATGTATATGTGCATGAGATCTCGGTCATTTTCAACTCTCACTTAGTTGGACCAAAGTTTAAAATATTAGACCCTCGATAAATGGACATGGACTCTAGGATTTTGTCCATGCCTTCCATCCATGGCATAGTGAGGAAGCTGATTTACGTCGATAGCGTGGTCTCACGAGTCGTGGCACGACTATCGTGCTTAAAAGAAGCTGCACTATGTCATGAACGATGAGTAGACTACAGTTACCTGTCTCACAAGTCGTGGAGGTAGCAGTGGGTCTATGAATCGGTCGATTAGGTCGGGTTTAACGCCCAAATAACATGATTCGCTTGAAATCCTCGGGATCACGTGAAAGGGTGAGGCAATTATGTTGGGAATCTCGTGGAACGAGAATGGTATGGTATACCTCCCACATGATTCTTCCCATGCGAATCGTAAAAGCGAGGTATGGGGAAAATCATTGTGGATCCCAAGCCCACTAGGAAAGGGTGTTTCCCGAAAACAACGTTTGAGAGTATCGTGTTTTAAAATTCTGCTGATCGTAGTTCTGTTCTTTAAATGTAGATTTAAAATTTCTAAGAACCCATTATCAACCATACTTGAGACCAACAAGTTTGATGGAACCAATTACAATGACTGGTTGCGCAATCTGAGGATACTCCTCGATTACGAGAACCAAGGCTATGTCATGGACGAGCCGTTCCCTAGGACCCTGCCGGAAGGATCCACGCCAGAAGAACGTGAGACGTTTGAGACTTGGCATAAGGATAACCGGAGAGTCCGTAGCGTCACACTTGCCTCTATGACGAATGAGATTCAGAAGCAGTATGAAAGGCTAGACGATGTCCCTTCCATAATGGCTCGCCTGAAGGATTGCTATGCAGTCCCGGACCGGCATATTAGGTATGTCGCGACCAAGGCGTTCTTTGTAACTAAAATGACTGAAGGGTCCTCTGTACGAGAGCATGGGGTCAAGATGCTTACCTTGATGCAAAAGCTCGAAGACCGCAAGGCAGGGCTCGATAACGAGACGTACATAGATGTGATCCTTCAGTCTCTTCCACCCTTCTTTGACCAATTCATTGTTAACTACAACATGAACACACTTGAGAAGGGTATTCATGAGTTAATCAATATGTTGGTGCAATACAAGGAAACAACCAAAAAGTCTACGCCGTCGGTATTTTTTGGAGATGCTTCGACTTCCAAAACGAAAGGCAAAGGCACCGGACGTTTGAGAAGGAAGAAGGGAAAGGGAAAAGCTGTCAAAGCAGCTACCAACACTAAGAGTGTTCCCATTGCCAAAGTAGGGAAAGGCAATGGAAAGGGGAAGGTTGACTCAAAGCAACAGTCGAGGGCATATGACATATGTATTCATTGCCGTGAGAAAGGGCATTGGAAGAGGGATTGCCCCAAACTCCTCTCCAAACAAGGTATATTTGTGATTGAGGTTAATATGGTTACTAACACTGCCTCTTGGGTATTAGATACCGGCTGTGGAGCTCACATTTGCAATGATTTGCAAGTGCTAAAAAGAAGCAGAAAACTGAGTAGCGGGGATATGGTCCTAAAGCTTGGAAATGGCAAGGCCATCTCGGCAGAAGCAGTAGGATCCGCCACCCTAGTAGTTAGTGATCGTATTAGTATAGAAATTAGAGCAAGTTTATTATGTACCTAGCATGATTAGAAACATCATTTCCATTCCGTTGTTAGACAATAGTTGATATGAGTTTATAATCAATAAAAATTGCTTTTATTTGATGAGGTGTGGCATTGCTCATCTGCTTGGTATGCTTAATAACGGCCTCTATATCTTACAACAAGCGAACTTTGTTTTAAACGCTCAACACAAACGTAAAATAGATGATAACGGGAACGCACAACTATGGCATGCAAGGCTAGGTCACATTTCCCAAGATAGGATGAAGAAATTGGTAGACTCAAAGAACCTAGAAGTTGGGGACTTGAGTAAGCTACAAACTTGTGAATCCTATCTCAGGGGGAAAATGACCAAGAAGCCCTTTGTAGGACAAAGCAAGATTGCCACAGGTCTGTTGGACTTGGTCCATACGGACGTATGTGGACCACTAAGGACGCAAGCCCGAGGTGGGTTCTCCTACTTCATAACCTTCACCGATGATCATTCACGGTATGGTTATGTATACCTGATGAGGTACAAGTCTGAAGCTCCTGTGAGGCTTAAAGAATTCAGACTTGAAGTTGAGAACCAAACCGGCTACAAATTTAAACTCCTACGGTCAGACCGAGGCGGAGAGTACCTTAGTACTAAGTTCCTTAATTATCTTAAAGAAAAACGGTATAATCTCTGAATGGACACCTCCCGGGACACCACAGTTAAATGGGGTCTCTAAAAGGAGGAACCGAACTTTGTTGGACATGGTCCGATCTATGATGAGTTTTACCAAAGTGCCCTTGTCGTTTTGGGGCTACGTATTGGAGACTGCGGCCAAATTGTTAAACTTTGCGCCGACCAGTGTATTGACCCAAACCCCATATGAGATATGGCACGGCAAGCCTGCATCCTACAACTACTTGAAAGTGTGGGGTAGCCCTGCATACGTCAAGAAGCTAGTGGGGGACAAGCTAGAATCAAAGTCTAGTTTGTGCAGGTTCGTTGGATACCCCAAAGAAACTGTAGGTTATTATTTATATGACCCCTCGGAACAAAAGGTATTTGTTTCAAGGAACTCAATATTCTTGGAACAAGGTTTTCCAAAAGATATCCAACCTGATGAACTGATCCTTGAGGAGTCAAGTGATTCAAACCAGTCATCAGTGGAAGCCGTGGATTCCTCACATAGAGGATTCAGGATAGATACCCAGACGGCTGATCAACCTCGAGAAGTTCATCATGCTAGGCATGAAGAACGACATCAGGAAGAGCCAGCCCCGGTACCTGAACCGCCAGCTCCCATACAGTCAACGCCCACAGTCACCACTGACGTTCCCGTTCTCCGTAGGTCAGCTAGAGAGTCTCGACCTCCCATGAGATATGGCTTTCTAAACACGACCAGTCTATTGGATAAGGCCTAAGACGTACGGGGAAGCGATGTCTAACATCGACTCCGGGAGATGGCTTGAGGCCATGAAAACCGAAATGGACTCCATGAATGAGAACCAAGTTTGGACACTTGTAGACGCACCCAAAAGGGTTAAGCCAGTGCGCGGTAAATGGGTCTATAAGCGCAAACTTGGCATTGATGGAGAAGTCACAACCTTCAAGGCTAGGCTAGTAGCAAAAGGATACTCAACGACCCAGGGTCGACTTCGAGGATACCTATTCGCCACTAGCCATGGCTAAGTCCATTCCGATCTTGCTTGCCATAGCAGCATGGTATGACTATGAGATATGGCAGATGGACGTGAAAACGGCCTTCCTCAATGGTTTCGTTGAGGAAGAGATCTACATGGATCAGCCGAAGGGATTCACGCTCACCGGAGAAGAACAGAAAGTCTATCGTCTCCAAAAGTCTATCTATGGCCTGAAACAAACATCCCGAAGTTGGAACATTCGCTTTGACGAAGTCATACGGGGCTATGATTTCATCAAAAACGAATCCGACCCTTGTGTATACAAGAAGGTCAGTAGGAGCTCTATAGTGTTCCTAGTGCTTTATGTGGATGACATTCTGCTCATAGGAAATGACGTTAGAATGTTGGGTAACACAAAAGCATGTTTATCAACTCAGTTTTCCATGAAGGATTTGGGTGAAGCCTCCTACATTCTTGGCATCCAGATTGTCAGGGACAGATCTAAAAGAATGTTGGGACTAACCCAAAACTCGTATATGGAGAAAGTCCTGAAAAGGTTTGGCATGGACAACTCCAAGTGAGGTTTCCTTCCCATTGGGCATGGGATCAAGTTGTCCAAGAAATAGTCTTTGCAGACTGATGAGGAACTTGAAAAGATGAAAATCGTTCCCTATGCTTCTGTCGTAGGAAGCATCCAATATGCAGTCCACTGCACGAGACTTGACATCGCTTACGCCTTAAGTGTAACGAGCAGATATCAGTAGTGTGTAGGAGAGGCACATTGGAATGCAGTCAAGGGCCTCCTTAAGTACCTAAGGAGGACTAAGGAAATGTTCTTAATCTATGGCAATGGAGAACTGTCCTGGAAGGCTTTAGCGATGCTAGCTTCCAGGCAGATGATGATGATGCCAAGTCTCAATCAGGTTATGTATTCAGGCTCAATGGAGGAGTGGTAGCATGAAAAAGTTCCAAGCAAGCAACCACTGCTGATTCCACCACTGAGGTCGAATACATAGTAGCTTCAGAAGTTGCCAAAGAAGCGGTTGGGATCAGAAACTACATCCAAGAATTGGATGTAGTGCCTAGCATTGCAGAGCCCGTAGTCATCTTTTGTGATAACAACAGAGCTATAGCGCAAGCAAAGGAACCGAGATCTCATCACCGATCCAAACACATTCTTAGATGCTACCACTTTCTAAGAGAAACGGTAGGAAGAGGTGACGTTCGGATGGACCGAGTCAACTCAGCAGACAACACAACAGATCCGCTGACAAAGCCTATGTCGCAAAGCGCTCATATGCAACATCTTGAGAAGATGGGGATTAGGTATATGGGAAATTGGCTTTAAAGGTCAAGTGGGAGATTGTTAGCATAGGTGACCATGAAGCCAATCCTGTTAGGCGAATTGAAACCTATGTCTGAACAATTTCAAAGTTTTAATAAAACCTTGATGAATAAAAAAGTGAAATTCATCTGGCACATACTTTGTCTGTGTTCACTTTAACTGCTTTATTATTGTTCACTACACAAACAAAGCCCACAGACTGAGATCAAATTTCGGGTACTGGGACTATGCTTGGACGTAGGTCCATGAAATTAGTTCTGCCGAATCAGTCTGAAAATCTCCAAGTCCAGGAATCTCGAAAATGGGTACCGAGATTCCACTTGAGACTTGCACTAAGCATCTGCTATCGTGTTTCATCGACGGGTTACGAGGGTCGTCTAAGCCGTGTTAGTGGGTCAGCTTGCTGGGGAGCGGCTGACAGAGGTGACTTGCGGGAACCATCTTACGGAGAACCTTGAGTAGGGTCGGCTAGGTATGACGTGAGTTCCCGGTTCCAACGGTACAGGTCAATCCTTTGACTTGAGGAATTGCTGAGTTTACCTGTACATCGAGACTGTATCTTAGGTACGGTGAGAGATGGCCAAAATACAGTTGAGTAGTCATAAGCCATATCTAATGCAGCCATGGTGTGCAACGTGACAGTAGTTTCCAAGAAAGGATCTGTCTCCTGTCAAGAGTGTTGACAGTAGTGTCTCACAATACTCTGTATCTTGTCCCTAAAATCTGTGGCCACAGTAATTGAACAGAAGGGAAGGATTCCCTGCGGCATTTGGTGTACGACAGACCGACACTTAGGTCCAAGATGGGGTACCTGCGTATCTGTGCCCTAGACCCTAAGTGGTGAGACCATAGATGGAAGGATAGATGTAGTGTAGAGCCTAAATGTTCATCCACACGCATATTCACCTAGTCTCTAGTTCCATGGACTGTTGCTAGACGGCCACCCATGGTAACAGACGGATTCTAGGAATCCGACCAAGTCTAGCTGAAGGTGAACCTAAAGAGTCATACACAATCCGCGCACATAACGTATTTAATTTAGAATTAAATATTTGGAGAGAGATGGAACGATTAAATTAGATTTAATTGGGTCTTTCTTTTCTTGTGAAAATCAATTCCTTTTATTAGATGAAATGAATTTATCTAATAAATTAGATTTATTGAAAATTAATTTAATGGGCTTAAAATAAATATTTATATTTAATATATTTATTTATTGCCCTTTGGATTATTTAAATGAGATTTAAATATTCCATTAAATTAATCAATGGCTGAGATTAAAGAGAGAAATCAATGGCTAGGATTGGTTTGACCAAGAAACTAGAAATTGACTAGGATTTGACTAGGTCAAATCCTATTCAAGGAGGAGTCTTCCAAGGAGTAGGAATTAGAAGAGGAATGGGATTCCTCCTCTATAAATACTCTTAAGTCTTCTCTTTCGAAGGGATGATGAAAAATTAAAACACACACAAACACACACCACTCGGCCGACTCCTCCCCTCACTCGGCCACTCTCTTCTCTCTTTCCCAAGAAACTCTCTTGTGTTCTTTTGTTTTATACAATTGAACTTTAAGGAGGGTTGATCTCGTTAATCAATAGCGTTTGATCAATCCGTCCTCTCCAAATAAACATACACTTGTTCTTTGCTAGCACGAGGATCTAAATACGTGGGCGGATTGCGTGTACGAATTAGAGGGTCTCAAACTCGAAATCTTGGAGCAAAGCGGGGAACAACGCGAGTAGCGGCTTGAAGTCAAAAAGGACAACCGGTAGGTTTCCGGTTTAGTGTTTTCGCCCCTTTCTTTAAACCCTATGGCCTACATGAAATTTTGTATGTTTTATTATTCATAAGATACACCGAATGCCCGGGAGATTCAAGGGAACACCCCTTGAACGTCTTTGTTTTAATCTCGTTCATAGCATGTTTAAATTCTTGCAATTTTTATTATACCGCGCTTTCGCATTCGCGCTACTCCCAGGCCGATCCACACGCCTTTGCCAGGCTTTCAGGAACTAACTAAAATATGAATAGCAATGAAAGAGAGCCCAAGCCTAGAATGGATAATTGTTATTTTGGTATAGACTGAGATGCCTCCTCTTCAAACTGGACCTGTAAGAATAGGCAAAGCTCATCCCAAGTACATATGCCTAAACAGAAGCTTAGTCCCTTCTTAAAGTTTCAACAAACTACAAACATCAGTATATTCTAAAATCATGATGTTAGCTTTCAATCCTTGAATTAGATTTTTATACTTCTAATCAATTAATCCAGTTGACAAATCAAGAAAAGAAGATCGTTTAGAATACTATACATATAAACTCAATAGAATTACAACAACAAAATCTGAAGCATTGAAAAATATCAGTAGCAATGTGCTTTGTTGTCTATTATCTAGAATGGGTAAAATTATAACACAAGTTTGTATTTCCTCTTTCTTAATGTAAAAAAATCCATTGGACACAAAAATGTAAACTCATACTTCTGGGAAATAAAGTTAAAGATTGTGACTATGAAATATTATAATCTCGAAGCACAAAAGATTTCATCAAAATATTATCTCCTAGTAGGAGTTTTATCCAGGACATGCAGACTATAATTCAACAATCCACCGCTGAAGCTTGCAAGAAATACTGCCAAAAGAAAAGCAAAAAAACCCTAAAATCGTAAGGTGTAATGAAATGGGATTTATTTTAGACAAGTAAAAAGTCTCTGAATGTTTTTAAATGGATTTCTTCTTTATGTAGATATACCATACACACACACTTACTTCTTTCTTGAGGCAGAGGAAGCAGAGGAGGTGTGGGCGAAGGCAGAAGTGGCGAAAGCAGTGAAGAGAGATGGCTAGAGTTGAAACTTGAGAGAGGAAGAGTGGGAGGTGAGATCTACCGTGAAGAAGACCAGAGAAATCAGGAAGATTCGGATCTGGATCCTGATGGGTAAGAATGGGTATTCTACCCAACACAGACCAATTATTTTAATTTAATGGGTTTGGGCCTAATTTGAAGATATGGATTTGGGTTTAGGCATAGGCCTGTTATAATGGGTTTGGGCCAAGGAAATTTTGGCCCATTAACAGGCCTAGCGCAATCTTCATGGATCCTGATAACGTTTCAACGGAAAAATCAGTTCGATGAGTGAGGCCTCGAAAGCCATGGAACTTCACTTATCATTACTGAGGTGTTGTTGCCAATGCGCCACCGAAGCCCCGCCACCAATATGTGCCTCGTCTATATTAAAGAGCGTCAGGTGAACAAGGTGGAATGGCCAATTTTAGTGTTGAAACAAGTCGCATTTGGGAGGTATTTAAGCTTAAGTATCTGATGTAATAAATTGTCCGTTCGCGTCGCCACACCCCAGGCTTGCTTGGTGAGCATTGTAGAATTGTACTCCTTTGACTTTGGTGTGGTAGAGTTTACCCCATACAACCTAGTGAATTTTTGACTGCACACCAATATGCTAGAAGAAGCTCGCCATCATTCCTCGATGTCTTTAAGAAGTGCATCATAGAGACAAAAACAACTCGTTACATGTGACGATATCGCTAGTATTACATATTTAATAAGTACAGATTACCCCGCTTGTGAAAGCTTCATCGTGGACCAACCTTATAATTTATTCCAAATTGATGGTGCTAAAATACTTTTGTCTTTCAACGTCCTACCTTGGTTGGAAGACCAAGGTATTTTTCGTTCTGGACCGTGATTTCCACGCCTAGGATTCCTACAAGTTCCATCTTGGTTAGTGGAGGAACATTTTGCTAAAAACCATTCCCCACTTCTCCATATTAATTTTGAGTCTTGATGTTTCCTCATATCTACCTAAGATCTGGTTAATGCATAACATCGCCTCAATAGTAGCTTGGCAAAAGATCAAGGTGTCATCCGCAAAAATGAGGTGGAAACTTGTGGTACATGCCGGGTGGCTGCGACTCCTATGATTTGACTGTTTACTTCCACCTACTGTATTAAATTTCTAAAACCTCTGCACTATGGAGATAAAGATCACCTTAACGAAAGCCCCATTCATGATGCAAAAATCTAAATTGATCCCCATTTAATAGAAAGAATACAAAACTATGGTGACATATAGCATTAATAAGGGAGATAAATTTTGGGTGAAAGCCTATTCTAGTCAACACACTCTGAAGGAAATTCCATTCAACATTGTCACAAATTTTATTGATACAAGCTTCAAGGAAACATGGCTTGCGTGCCCCCAATATTTATGTAATAGGAAGTGATTAATCTCAAGGAAATAAGTACATCACTGTGATTAAGCGGCCTGAGACAAACGCAGATTGTGAAATAGAAATCGAAGAGTCAGAATAAAAAGTTGTCTATCTGTGATTATGTGGCCTGAGACAAACGCAGATTGTGAAACGGAAATTGGAGAGTCCGAATAAAAGGCTTTTATAGAAGGTAATTTTCTATTTATTTGTGTATTGTTATAGAAGAAAATTTACTATTGTCTATAGTTTTATTGGCTATGGACTAAAGCAGTGGTAAATATTTATTATTAATCATGAGTAAACATAATCGATGCAAAAACTTAGCTTATCCACAATGAAAACTGTTTTTACTATGGCTATGAGTCATAGCAAATATTTTTTCCATGACACATAGGCATGACAAAAGTTTTATCCACACTCGCAAAAACTACGATCAACAATTATTGTGTGACCATGGTCAATGACTGTTTATTACAGCTATCTATTTTTAACCATGAGAATTAGTCATGGTAAATATTATATTTCTTATGGTGTACCCATAATACCAGCCTACTTTGAGTGGAATGCCAGTGAGTAAGTGCATGGGCAATTGAATTAGCGTGTCTTCCAATTTGACTGAGTTTCCACGTTGGCCTCTTCCTGATCATGATTTATTTTCCTCACAACCATGTCCAATGGAATTTTTCTGGATTTAATTTAATTATATCAAATCAAGGTCCAAAACTAATAGTCCAAGTCGATGAAAAAAATACAAGTTATAGTAAGTTAAGGAGAAGTTAAAATTTCTCCACATGAGAAGCACATGTGGCCGGCCATGTTGTAGATATGTGGGTGGTTTTTGTTGCTATCATGGTGTATGGTTATACTTATAGTGTGTGTGTGTGTGTGTATATATATAAGTTGCTTTGAAAGCTAACAAGAGAAATTGAATTTCGAATTCAATAATTTTACATACACAAAACTATACACATAACTTATTGAGACTTAACTTGCATTTTTCTCCAGCAAAAACTTACCCAAAAAATCTAAAAATCTCTACAAATTATCTCCTTTTTGTGTTCATATCTTTTGAAAAGATTTGAACTAGAAACATTTCAAAAGTACCAATCAATAGTAATTATTTGGAGTTGTTTTGTTGCTTCTTTTCTCTACTTCTATCTAGCAATAGATTAGAGGGTACACTCTTCCATAATATGGTGTGGACAAATTAGAGGGATTCTAATTTGGATCCTCAAGTGAACGGAAGGAGAAACATAAAAGGAACAACACACCTTGCAGTTCTTCGCTTGTAAACAAGAAAGGTAACATTGCTATTTAATTTTATTCACCTTTTTGTTTACATTCTATGCCACATGTCAAATAGTTATTCTTCTCCTTTTATGCTCTTGACATACACCAAAAGTCCAGGACCTTCAAAGGGAACATCCCTTTGAACCTGTTTAATTTTTTTGTATTTTATGCTTCCGTTGCGTTCCCGGGCCCTGTCTGATTCTTCTGGTGATATCAGAGTCCGGTTCGATGTTGTGGCTGTAGGACTAACATGTTTTTATGTGTTAATTATGAAGAATGTGTTTAATTTTCTTTTAGAAATCATCATTTATGGCTTTGATGCATGATTAGTTGTTAGAAAATATGTGTTAATTTTGCTTTTAAAATTAAGGATATCTATGCATTTTTTAGAATTGGATTTTCTGTAATCATGGTTTTTTTTTTTTTTTTTTTCAGTTTTTATTGCCAAAAAATTTTATAAAAAAATCTGGAAAAAATGGCACAACAACCGTTTGCTTGCATCTCCTGCCGCCGGTCACTAGGCCAGCAGGGCGAACAGGTAGGTGGCCTGCGCGCATGCGCGCGTGCGGCCGACTGTCTGCCGGTTATAACGGCTGGGCCATTTTGCATCATTTTATGTGGAAATTTTGATTTATCCTATTTTCTGCTAGTTTTGTGAAATTATTAATTTTGGTATATTTTAATTTTAGTCAGAATTTTTCTAAAATTATTTTTATGCCTTAGATTAATTTGGAAATGGTTTCCACACAAAATATTATTTTGTATATTGGATGTATGGTTGATATACATCTTTTTAATTGCATTGCTGATATGGTATTTTCTTCATCAAATCATGCATATGATTTTAGATATTAGATATCTATTAATAAATGTATGTATTGTATTTATTTGGTGAGCATGTTTGTATTTGATATAAATTTGTTTAAGGTTGTTTTTTGGATAAACAATATGGATGATCACAAAGCCCATTGACCTATGTATGGTTTAATTTTTTATGTTGTGTGAGGCCTGTGTATCTCTTTGTTTTTTTCCTTCTACTGTTTTTAGCCTTTGAATAATAAGGCTTGCGTTCTCCCTTTTAATATACTCCCCCTAACTTCTGATTGGGGTTTTATTTTCTGTTGTAATGAATGTAGATTAGCTTGTGGGGTTTCATTTATTTTTGAAAAATAAATGTAAGCTTCCATGGAAATGGAGGCCAAAAAGAGGTCTGTTGGATGGCGCCCACGATGAAAAGCCCAAGAAGAACAAAGAAGTGTTTACAAGGCCCATTAGAATGATAATGGGATGTAAATTTGTAATAGCGTAGGGCATACCCCAGATTAACCATAGATCCACTGCGGAGTCAGGGGATCACTTAGGATTGGACTTGTGATCATCCAAAAGGGGCGTGCTAGGCTTGTTTTGCCTGTGATGTATGTTATAATGCCTCGATATATAATGTGTTTGGAATGCATCTATTTACATTCAATGATTAAAACTTGAGCATGCAAAATAATTATAGTGATGAGGTTTCGGTCACAATAAACAATAAACTCCCACTTGAATGGTTCAAATATATTTTAGGCCCGAAAATGAAATTAAATCAAATGGTTTGATTATTCCAAGCCTTCCACCCATAACAATGTAGTAGGGAAGCTACTTTCAATGAGTCATGGCACATTTACACTGGAAGAAGATTGTGCTATTGTTATGAACAAAGGAATATGCTCATGTTTCCCTGTCTCATGAGTCGTGGGGGTGACAGTTGAGATATGATTTGGTTGGTGAGTCGGGCCTAACGCTGAGTAACATGATTAGATTGGAGTTCTCGAGATCATGTGAAGAGGCGAAGCAAAATATCTTGGTAATCTCATTGGATGAGAATGCTATTAGATACCTCTCACAAACTTTTTTCCATGTGAATCGTAAAAGCATGGCATGGAAAATTGCGTTTGTGGACTCCAAGCCCACTAGAAAATGGTTTCCCGAAAATCCAACTTGAGTGGTGGGCTTTTTTGAAGAAATAGTGGGAGGGTTTAGTGGCTAAATACCAAATCTTAACTTGAATTTAATATTATTATAATCTACTAAATTTCCACTTTACATTTTGAATGTAAATGTTTAAGACTCCACTCGATGTAATTCTTGAGACTAACAAACTTGACGAAATAAACGATAATGATTGGTTGCGCAATCCAAGGATTGTCCTTGATTATGAAAACCAAGCTTACGTTCTTGATAAGCCTATTGATCTGGCCTTGCCGAAGGGGTGCTCGCAAGAAGAACGTGTGACGTTCGATAAATGGCTGGACAATCGCAAGGTCTGCAGCATCATACTAGCATCCATGACTAATGATATCCAGAAATAGTATGATCAGTTGGATGATGTCAGCTCAATAATGCTCCCCATGAAAGACGTTGATGTGGTACTGGACTGGCATATTAGATATCCTGCGATGAATGCATTTTCGGGAGCTAAGATGATAGAAGGGTCGTTTGTACAACGGCATAGAGTGATGATGTTATCCCTTGTAGAGAAGCTCAAAGACCTCCGAGCTGATCTTGTGGAGAAGCTCAAAAACCTCCAAGCCGATCTTGTGGAGAAGCTTCATCTCCTTGGAAGCTTACATTTTATAAAGTAAATCTGACAAACTAATATACTCTCATTACAATTTAAAAAGAAACCCCAATCATAAGTTGAGGGGAGTACATTAAAGAGAGGAAGAAAGTCTTATTATTACAAGGCTAAAAAAGACAAAGAGAAGAAAAACAAAGAGGAACGCATGCCTCACCCAATAATAAATAATAAACCATACATAGACTAAAAAGGCTTAGTGATCATCCTTATTATTTATTATTAGAAGGCTAAAAATGATAGAGAGAAGAAAAACAAAGAGCCACGCAGGCGTCACCCAAAAATAAATATAAATCATACATAGGCTAAAACGGCTTAGTGATCATCCTTATTATTTATCCAATAAACAACAACAAAACACATTTATATCAAATTTAAACATGCCAATATATAAATACATAACATGCATTTATAAATAGATATCCAATATCTAAAGTCATAAACATAATTAAAACGCAGAAAATACCATATTAATAATGCAATTAAAAAGATGAATATCAACTATACATCCTATGTACAAACCATTTTGTTTTTCTTTTTTTTGGAAACCATTTCCAAAATAATTTAAGGCATAAAAACTAATTGTAGAAAAATCAAATTTAACAAAAATTAGAATATACCAAAGTTAATCGTTTTAGAAACTAGCAGATATTAGAAAAATTCAATTTTTCGAAAAAAAAAATTGGCAAAACTAGTACAAAACAGCGCTGCCGGCCAACAGGCCGTGAACGCGCATGCGCGCGTGCAGGCACCCCTGCCTGCGCGCCGCGCACACGCCCGCGTGGCCACCGTGTGTGTCATCCACCATGCGCGTGCACCCAGTGTCCAGCGACCCCGCACAACAGCGTGTGCGCTCCCTGCGCGCCACTACGCGCGCCTGGGCACCTGCTAGCTAGCTATTGCACATTTTTCCAACCAATTTTTTGTTTTAAATTTCTACTATAAAACTGAAACGTAAACATGTATTTACAGAAAACTCAATTCTCATAAAATGCATGGATATCCATAAATTCAAAAGCAAAATTAACACATATTTTCTTACATATAATCATGCTATAAAAATTGTAAAACATGCTTTCCAAACGCATTTTAAACATTTTCTACATGATTTACACATAACAACATGTAAATTCTATATCCACAACACCGAACCGGGCTCTGATACCACTAGAAGAATCGGGTACGGCCTGGGAACGCAACGGAAGTGTAAAATGCGTAATTTGAGGCATAATTTTAAACGGATTCAAAGGGGTGGTCCCTTTGAAGTTTTGGGGCGTTAGGTGTATGTCAAAGCATAAATAAAGAGGAGAAGAATGCTGGAGATGTGGCTAAAGGAAGAAAATAAAAGATACATTTAATATAAATAAAAATCAATCTTTTGTTCGTTGCACGTAAAATCGGTTCTAGCTTTGTTCCCTTTACGTTTCCTTATTCCGTACACTTGATAATTCAATGTAGAGTTCCACTAAGTATTGTCCACGCTACACAAGGGAATAGTCCTTTAAACTATTGCTAGATAGTAGTAGAGGAATGAAGAAGAAACAATTCCAAACTAACATTATTGATTAGTGCTTTTTGGAATGTTTAATTTCTAACTTTGAATCCAATTCAATTAGAACACAAAGATTTTTTGGTTTTTCTAAGGGAAAAAACGTGGCCTTGTGCTTTTCTTCAAGTGAGAGCAAGCTAGAAAAACTTCAGAGTTGTATGTATATTATAGACATTGAATTCCAAATTCAAAACATGCATAAGTTATCATAGATAACCTCCACACCACTAAGCCACTCACATGCACTTGTGTAGGAGTTCTTCAACTTCTCATCTTGCATTCAACTTTATGATTTTAATTTCAAAAATCATTGACCGGTTTTGATTTAATCAATTTAAATCAAAACCAACCAAGATCCATAGGTTCCAAATTAATCCAATTAATTTTAAACCTTATTAAAAGCCAAAAAAATTCTTTGATCCCATCAAATAAACATAAGTTTAAACACTAATTAATTGATCCAATCAATAACTAAATCAATCCTAATAAATTAATCCAATTAATTTAAAGGTGCTAAGCCCAAAATTAGTTAATCCAATTAATTAATCATTGGGCCATCCATCAAATGAAATTTCCCAACTAAATGACCCTAATCATTTATATTCTTCTTGAATTAATTTAATCCAATTAAATTAATTCATTTCTTCTAGAATTAATTCCAAATTAATTCTACAAATCCCATAGTAATTTGTGTGTGACTCATTAGGTTCACCCTCAGCTAGACTTGTCTGTATCCAACACAATTGGTCAATTAAATCCAATTTAATTAACTATTTTCTAATTAACCATTAATTAAAAAATGCCCGTCACCCTGGGTGGTCGTCTAGCAACGGTCCATGGTACTAAAGACTAGGTGAATGTTGGCGTGAACATTTAGGCCCCTGAGTTGCATATGAGTATGGTCCTTCCATCATCCGTCTCTCAGTCTGACTCTAGGGCATGAAATTGAGCGTCGGTTCCCATCCTGGACTAGACAACTATGCCCAATAACTCGAGACACGTTTGCTCTATTGATCGACGTAGGAAACCATTCGCTACTCGACCAATCGCTGTGGCCACTGACACAAAGAGTTTGAACTGTCTCAGAGCACATAGGAGACTACATTGTCGTATAGTGACAGATGACGGATCCTATCTTCAAATCCACCATCCTCAATACATATTCCGAGTGCACTGAATAAGGCTTATGATGAACGTATCTTAGATATGGACATCTTTTGCCAGATCCTAGATACAACCATCATATGCATGTGACTGTCATGATTCCTCAAGTCCGAGGACTAATCTCGTACTAGCAGAGCCGGGAATTCTATTCATACCGACCAAACCTCCAAGCCTTCCATTTGATGATTCTCGCGAGTCAGTTCAACCAGCTAATACCCTTCTCAACTAACCCACTAATATTGCATAGAGGTCCAACGTCTGTCACCGATGAAACACGACACTCATCCAATGAACGCAATCCTTAGTGAAGTCTCTATAGGACCCTCGATGCCCTATCTCGAGGTCCTCGACTAGGAACATTTCAGACCAACCATCAGAAGTTGGTTTCACAGCTGTCTTCAAATGCGCAGCTCAACTACATGGGTTATCCAATTGGTCTGTGAGCATTTGTTGTAACGTTAAAACGCCATTTAACGTAATCAGTAAACACAACAAACACATACTACCACGGATGAATACTTACTATACTCATCAAGTCAATATTACTTTAATAAAGATTGCTAAATAGTACCCAAAATGGCCAATCCAATTGGCTTTTTGGTCACTTATTCTAAAAATCTCCCACTTTAAAGCTAATCATCCATGTCGCTCTGACTTATCTCAGCATGAGCAATCTATAATATCTGGCTTGGTCTCACGGGTCTACCTTATTTCTCCCAAGATGATGCAGTCCAACCGCACGTCACCTCTTCATACCATTGCTCCAGACAGATGGTGCCGTCTAAGAATTTTCCTGGATTCGTGATGAGATCTCGGTCCTTTAGCTTGCGCTACAGCCATGTTGTTATCCTCTAAGCTAATTACTGGATTGGTCGTGCTAAGCACCACACCCAATCATTGGATGTGGTTTTTCATCCAAACCACTTTTCAAAGCACTTCTAAAGTTGCCACACATTCAACTTTGATGGTCTATCGTGATATCCCGCTTGAAACCTTTCAAAGCCACCACCTTACCATTAAACCTGAATATATGTTCATACTGAGACTAGATATTATTCACATGATACTGGAAGCTAGTATCGATATAGCCTTCCAGAATCAACTCCCCATAAACGTGCATCAAGAACACTTCTTTAATCCTTATTCAGGCATTAAAGATTGTTCTCAACAGAAGTTTACTGCCTCCTCGATACACTCCTGATTTCCTTTGTTATGCCCAAAGCATACACAACATCAGGTCCAATTCACCAAACATCATACTCATGTTGCCTACGGGAAAGACATAGGGGATGTTAAACATCTAAGCTTTCTCATCAGTCTATCCTGACTAAGTTTTGGACAGCTTAATCCTATATATAGGAATTCAATTCCTTTCATAGAGAATTGTGTGAACAACATTCGTGTTTCAGTGTTTTCTAGCATCTTAAATTCATTCCAAATGAATAAGATGTTACACACTGTAAATACTAGGAACACAACCAAACTCCTACTGACCCTCAAGCTTGTTATTGATCAAGTCATACACCGTATGAACTCATCAACATGAATATTCAAGTTACATGGAGTTTCAAATCTGGTTTGAATTCCATGTCGAATCACACGGCTCTGAGCCATTGATTTGATCCAATGTCCAATACTGCTTCTCCGTATATCTTTTAGATTATAATCCAATTAACCGGACTGACCCAGAAACTGTATTTCTCAGGTATCTAAGATTTTCTGGTCGTCCTTAGAAGGACTTGAATATAGTCAGTGAGCAAACTTGATTTGAAATGATGTTTGTTATATCGTATTGAGGTGTCGCTCTACTTGATTCCTCAAGGAGCTACTCCTCACACCGATTATCCTCTGAAATCCAATTTCCGTTAGGACAACACATGAACCTGTGCAAACCTAGTTGCTCTCCGCTAGTCCCTTGACATGTGCAGGACTATCCTACACACTCAAGTACTTTGTAGAACACAAGTTTGCCATGCCATATCCAATATGGTGTCTGGGCCATGATCTTTAGAAACTACCATGTTTTACAACTTGGCTACTGTCTTAAGAACACACCCAGATGGGCCAAGGTAGTTCAGTGAAACACCGATCGAACCATGTTCAATAAGGTTCGATTCCTCCATTATCAGAGACGTCGTTCAATTGTGGCGCTCCAGGAAGAATTCCACAGAGTCAGAATTCCATTCTCATTTATATACTTCAAGAACTCCCACTAAATACACACCATTCGATCTAATCGATGTGTTTAATTTTGCAACCAGTTTGGTTCCCCACTTCAAATCTAATTCCCTGAGCCTTCCAAAGGCCCTTACACTTGTGAACCCTCTAGTAGTCTTGTGTATTCAGTGACCCACAGATGTATGACTGGATCCAATCCAACAAACCACTAGCAAGCATACTTTGCTTCTTCACCATCTTCCTGCTCAAGAAGGACTTACAAGCTAGTAGGCTCAAATTGTCTATTTTTAGACTCCTTGAATCTACTAACCTCCTTATCCTATCTAGAGGAATGTGACCTAGCTTTGCATGTCAAATCTGTGAGTTTTTTTGGATTATCCATTTACCATTTATTTTGAGCATTCATAATCTAATTATAGGATAGTATAGAAACAATTATGAAAACAACCTGACAGATAAGAATAACCTTTCTTTGTCAAATAAAAGAAACTTTCATTGATAAAGAACATGTAATCCTAATTGTCCAACAATACAAAAACACAATTTTGATCATGCTAGGTTACATAATTGTGACCTATCAACTCTATCCTAACATGATCACTACTTGCTAAGCCTAACTGGTCCTATAGCTTCTACAACAGTAGCCCTGCCATCACCTAGCTTTAGAACCATCTCCATCTTAGCCTTCTAGTCCTTTCCATCACCTGCAAACCATTTGCAGATATGAGCTCTAAAGATGGTATCCAATACCCAAGAAGTAGAATAGTAATCATGTTAAAACTCAAAATCAAATGTACCTTGGTTGGAGAGGAGTTTGGGACACTCCCTCTTCTAATGCCCTTTTTCACGGCAATAAGTCTAAACATCTTTTGCAATTCTTGATTGTCGAACCACCTTCCTCTTTCCTTTACCCATGCCCAGCGGGGCAACAGAGCGCTCTGACCGCCTACAGCAGTTGATTCTATCTTACCCTTCTTCCTCCTCCAACGTCCGGCCCCTTTGCCGTTCGCTCTTGAGGTTGAAGCCTCCCCCACCAATACTGACGGTGTAGACTTGTCAATCGTTGCCTCGTATTGGACCAACATGTTTATCAACTCATTAAGGTCTTTTTCAAGCTCATTCATTATACTTAATGATAACGAGTCAAATGAGGGGGAAGAGACTGAAGAATCACGTCAATGTACGTCTCTTTTTTAGATCAACTCGGAGGTCTTTGAGTTTCTCCACAAGGGATAACATCATCACTCCATGATGTTGTACAAACGACCCTTCTCCCATCTTAGCTACGAAAATGGCCTTTGTTGCAGCATATCTAATATGTCGGTCCGGTATCGGATAAACGTCTTTCATGCGGAGAATTATTGAGGTGATATCATTCAGCCGATCATATTGTTTCTGGATCGCATTAGTCATAGATGTCAGTATGATGTTGCAGACTTTGCGGTTGTCCTCCTGCCAGTCATTGAACATCGAACGCTCTTCTCATAAGGACCCGTCCGGCAAGACCCGAGGAAGAGGCTTATCAAGAACATAAGCTAGCCTTTCGAAATCGAGGACAATCCTCAGATTTTGTAGCCAATCATTATAGTTTGTTCCGTCAAATTTATTCGTCTCAAGAATTACAGCAAGTGGATTCTTAGACATCTACACTCAAAATGTAAAGCAGAAATTTAGTAGATTATTATAATATTGAATTCAAGTTAAGACTTGGTCTTTGGTCATTAACCCCTCCCACTATTTCTTCAAAAATCCCACCAATCTCAAGTGGGATTTTCGGAAAACCATTTCCTAGTGGGTTTGGAGTCCACAAAGCATTAAAATATAAGTACATGCAAAACAAGCCTAGTACGCCCCTTTCAGGATGATCAAAAGCCCGTTCCTAAGTGATCCACTGAGCCCGGAGTGGATCTATGGTCAATCTAGGGTAGGCCTACACTATTATAATTTTTTCATCCTATTATCATTCTAATGGGGCCTTGTAAATCCAACATATAAATACATCCCATGCATTTATAAATAGATATCCAATATCTAAAGCCATAAACATAATTAAATACAGAAAATACCATATTAAATGTTGCATTGTTTATCTCCAGCTCTGGCCTGAATTTTTTATCTTAGCCCAAGTCCAACTTTGTTGACCAAATTAAAAAGTTCAAAATGCCCCAAGGTTTGACTGATTTTTTACGTGAATGCCCTCATTTATTGAGGTCAGCTACCCACTTCACTCTTCAGCTTAAAAAATCTATACCCACTGTTATGATTTTTTTCTCACTTTGCTGTAAGTACAGTTAATTAAAAAGGACCATTACAGTTCAAAAATTCAATATAAAGTGCACAATTTTTACATCTACTACATATGTATGACATAATCTCAACAATTAAAGTAGAATATATATATATATATATATATAAATCCTAATGCATTATTACTATAATTTCTTGAAACTAGCATGAATTTAAAATGATGAACCCATGTCGTCAATTTTCCGATTAATGTTGTGGAAAGAAGAAATGTTAATTTAGTTTTTATACTCTCCATTATTAATTTTCAAGAAGTAAAATTATGTACAAGTAAAGATACTACAATGGGTATTTTTGGTATTTCAATACCAAAATAATGTTTAATCCATTGTAGTAAACCATACATAGGAAAATATTATTAATCCAACAAATCAATTTCTGTTACAGTAAACAACCTACTATTTATCTATGCCCAATCCAAAGCTGTATTTAATTCAGGTTAGTCCGATCCTATATTTAATCCCAACGCAGAAGTAAATGCACCCTTAGACCACAAAGAAGAGATTTTTTTTCAGTTTTTCTAAGGGAAGAAACATGGCCTTATGCTTTTCTTCCAGTGAGAGCAAGCTAGAAAAACTGAGAGTTGTATGTATATGCTAGACATTGAATCGCAAATTCAAAACATGCATAAGTTATCCTAGATAACCTCCACACGACTATCGGAGCCGATAATTTTAGTCATACCAACCAAGCCTCCAAGGCTTCCATTTGATGATTCCCGCGAGTCAGTTCAGCCAGCTAACACCCTTGTCAACTAATCCATTAATATTGCATAGATTTCTAACATCTGTCACCGATGAAACACGACACTTATCCAATGAATGTAATCCTTAGTGCAAGTCTCTATAGGATCCTCGATGCCCTGTCTCGAGGTCCTCGACTTGGAAAATTTCAGACCAACCCTCAGAAGTTGGTTTCTTAGCTACCATCCAGCGCAGCCCAACTACATGGGTTATCGAATTGGTCTGTGAGCATTTGTTGTGACGCTAATGACAGAATATGTGACCAGAAAGCCAATAGGTTTGGCGATTTGTAACCTATTTGACAACTTGATGTAAATGTAATATTATTATGTGATGAATAAAATGAGTGTTCGTCACTATTGGTGTCTACTTTGTTGCGCTCATTTTACATATGTTAAAACAGTGTTTTACTTATATCGCAACAAAGCCCACAAACCACGGTTAACAACTCATGCACTTGGGCCACACATTGGATGGTGGTCATGAAACCAACTGATTGAGAGTTGGGTCTGAAACATTCCAAGTCGAGGACCTCGAGACAGGGCATCTAGAGTCCTATTCAGACTTGCATCAAGAGTCGTGTTCATTGGATAAGTGCCGTGTTTCATTGGCGACAGACGTGGGACGCCTACACGATCTTGATGGATTGGTTGACTGGGATCGAGCCGAATGGACTGACTCGCGGGGATCATTATATGGAAGCCTTGGAGGCTTGGTCGGTATGATTGGATTTCCCCGGTTTCGATAGTACGGGAGTAGTCCTCAGACTTGAGGAATCATGGCAGTCGCGTGCACAGGACGGTTGTATCTTGGATCTGGTGAGAGGTGATCATTCTGTAAGATGATCATTATAAGCCTTGTCCAGTACAGTCGGAATGTGTAGCGAGGACGGTGGATTCCAAGAAGAGGATCCGTCCCCTGACAGTATGTGACAGAGGTATCTCCTATGCACTCGGAGACACGTTCATGCTGTTTAAAGCTGTGGCCATAGTGGTTGGTCGAACAGGGAATGGTTTCCTATGTCGACGCAATGAAGCATATGTAGTCTCGAGTATCAAGCATAGATGCCTAGTCAAGGATGGGAACCGACGCCCAATTCTATACCCTAGACTAAGGCCGGAAGACGGTAGACGGAAGGACCATACCCGTACGGAATCGGTGCCTAAATGTTCACGCCAACATTCACCTAGTCTCTTGTGCCATGGACCGTTGCTAGACGGCCACCCATGGTAACGGGCCCTTGTTGGATACGGGCCCGATTCTAGCTGAGGGTGAACCTAAAGGGTCACACACAAATCCACCAAGAAGGTTGAGAGATTGGCTTGGAGTCAATCTCGAAGGATAAATAAGTAATTGGATTACTTATGGGATAGTCCATTGGATGGACGGGTCGATATTGTTATCGGACCCTCGTTTAATCGGTAAATTGAATTTGTCGATTAAATATGGAAAGTCGAGATATTGGATCTTTTGATTGGATTAAAAGACCGACAGGAATAATTTAAGTGGACATTAAATTAGATTTAATTTTGGGTTCGTCGTAATTGGATTACGATCCGGTCCGTTAAATTTTTGACCCGAGAGGAGAAATAATTCCTATTTTGGAATAGGAAGAAGTTGGACTTCTTCTCATATTGAGCATGGCCGAAATGCTCCCTTGGAGGAAGCAAAATCCAACCATGTTCCGTGCAAGGTGGCGGTTGACTTGTCTCTTTTGGTAAGAGACAAATCAACTCCAATCAAGCCCTTCTCTTTTGGTATGATTTGATCATACCTTAAAAGTTGGTAGGCTTGATTGAAGAATTACTGGTGATTGATTGGGATGTATCTAGACATCCTTGGATGAACCTAGACACATTCCAATAATCACATTAATTATGTATATATATGAGTATATACAACACCTTGTAATGTAAGAATCATAATCCATCTTTTCTAGGAAAAATGAAGATAAAAAATTCGGCCCCTCTCCTCTCTCACTCTCGGCCATCTCTCTCCCTCTCCCACTTATGTTCTTCACTTGATTTTGAAAAATCAAAAGGAAGAACAAAGTAGGTTTAAGAGAACACTAACTCATAGTGTTTTTCTCTTGAACCGATTCCTTCCTAGATCCGTTTTCTTCTAGCAAAGGAAACGTATGTTTCTTCCGGTGTGGTATGGATCACCTTTGGAGAATCCATACGTTTGGATTTCGTGAGCATTCCGGAGAAGGAACAACGCAAGTAGCCGCACATACATAAAATCATCAAAGGTAACGATTTTACTACGCTTTGATAGATTTAACTTTTCATCTATGCCCTATGTGTTATATGTATGTTTTAAACATTAATATATCTTACATCGAACGCCCGGTTGAGCACCCAAGGGTACACCCCTTGGGATCACGTTTATTTAAATTTGATTTAAATTTACGCACTATTCTCCCTTTCTCGCTTCCGCTCGCATTCCCGGGCGGATCCGCTTGTCCTTCAGTTAAAATGTCGTTTAACGTAATCGGTAAGCACAAAAAACACATAGTGCCATGGATGAATACTTACTATATTTATCAATTCAATATTACTTCAATAAAGATCACTAAATAGTACCTAAAACCGCTAATCTAATTGGCTTTTTGTTCACCTAGTCTAATAATTTGCAAGTAATGGAAAGGAGTATAAGGTTAAGACAGAAATGGTCCTGAAGCTAGGCCATGCCAGGGTTGTGTTGTAGAAGCTAAAGGACTATGTTAGGACAGAGTTGATAGGTCACAATTATGTTGAAGGAAAGCGGATCGGCCCGGAAACGCGACGCAAGCGCGGTTGAGATAAAAACGTGCAAAATACCGGAATTTAAATCGCGTTCAAGGGGTGTGCCCTTGAACGTTCCCGGGCTATCGGTGTATAAACGCATAATATAAACACATATCTATAAACAAGGATTCATGGCTATGGAATAAAAGAAGAAAAATGAGACCATAAACGTAAAATACCTTTCTCGCTTTTCTACTCTGATCGGCTACACGCGCGTGGCGTTAATCCCTTCCCGACGTTCATCCACGCGAGGCCTCGACATAGAGACCCTTTAAATACGTCCACACCAGACCGGAGTCATAAGATTCATCCTCGTGCTAGCAAGGAATGAATCCATGGAAGACAAAATCGAAACCACACTATCGATTAGTGTGTTTCGATCTTCCTTTGTTCTTCACTTGGTTCTAAACCAAGAAGAACACAAGGTAAGAGAAGGGAGAAGTTGGCTAGGCATGTAGAGGCCGAAATATCCATGGAGAAACCAAGAAAAATCGGCCAAGCTTGTGTTATGGTAACGGATGGAATGATTGTGTGAGATATGGAAGGAAGACATAGTCTTCTAAGCTATAAGGAAACTGCCACATATCTCTCTTCTTCCATAATCTCTCCACAATTACATACATTGAATGTGGACAATCCTACATTCATTGTAGGTAGATGATTTTTGGCTCCTTCTATACAAGGAATGACAACCTTTGACTTAGGAAAAGTCAATTGTGGGCTACACATGTGCATTTGGATCGGGCTCATTTAATTTGTCTTATTAATTAATTAGAGCCCAATTACTAAATTTGTTGGACTTATTTATTTAATTCAATTAAATAAAATATCCAACACTTTTAAATCTCAAGTGAATATTTAATCCAATTAAATAATCACAAGTCCAAATGCACTTAATTACTTAAATGAATCAAATCCACTTAATTAATTAAGCCAAAAATATTAATTAATCCAATTAATTATTTCTAGCCCATCTCTACTAATTAACGAATCCAATCCATTAATTAGACAAGCCCATCTACTAATTTATTAGTTAATCCAATCACTAATTAATTAGCCCAAGCCTCGTTTAAATAAATCCCATTAATTTAAAAGGTCAAATTCAAAATTCAATTAATCGAATTAACTAAAGTTTGGATCATCCATCCAACGGATAATTCCGCATAAATGATCCAGTTATTTATGCTCTCCAAGAATTAATTTAATCCAATTAAACTAATTCACCTCTTCCGAAATTAATTCCAAATCAATTCCATCACTCTCCAGTGATTTGTGTGTGACTTTTTAGGTTCACCCACCGCTGGACTTGGACTTGTGTCCAACATAATTATTTCGGATTAACCAATAACCGAAAATAACCCGTTACCATGGGTGGCCGTCTAGCAACGGCCCATGGTACTAGAGACTAGGTGAATAATGGCGTGAACATTTAGGCTCCAAGTTCGATACGGGTATGGTCCTACTATCAACTGTCTCCCATTCTTAATCTAGGGTATGGAATTGGGTGTCGGTTCCCATCCTTGACTAGGCAACTATGCTTCATATCCGAGTTGCGTTTACTCTACCGATCAACGTAGGAAATCTTTTCCTACTCAATCAATTGCTATGACCATACACTTTTAGAGTCTAAACTATCTTTGATCGCATAGGAGACATCACTGTTATATACTAACAGGGGATAGATCCTATCTTGGAATCTACCGTCCTCGCTGCATACTCTGACTGCACTAGACAAGATTTATAATGACCATCTTACAGAATCATCACCTCTCGCCAGATCCAAGATACAGTGTTCGTATGCACATGACTACCATGATTCCTCAAGTCCGAGTACTAATCCTGTACTATCGAAATAGGGAATTCCAATCATACCGACCAAGCCTCCAAGGCTTCCACATGACATTTCCCGCGAGTCAGTTCAATCAGTCAACCACCTTGTCAACTAATCCACCAAAATTGCATAGAAGACCTTCATTTGTCGCCGATGAAACTCGGCACTCACCCAGTGAATGCAATACTTAGTGCAAGTCTTAATAGGACACTCGATGCCAGTCTCGAGGTCCTCGACTTGGAACGTTTCAGACCAACCTTTAGAAATTGGTTTCATAGCCGCCCTCCAATGTGCAACCCAACTACATGGGTTATCCAATTGGTCTGTGGGCATTTATTGTGACACTGAAACAACCGTTCAACATTAGTAGTAAGCACAACAAAACACAGTGCTAGTGATGAATACTTACTCTATTTATCAGGATAATATTGTATTTATAAAGATTGACGAATAGTTCACAAAATCGCCAATCCAATTGGCTTTATGGTCACCTATTCTAACATATATAACCTAGCATGATCACAATTATATTTTTTTTATTGTTGGAAAATTAGGACTACATGTTTTTATCAATCAAAGTTCCCTTCATTTGACAAAGAAGGGTTATTCTTATCTACTAAGTTGTTTGCACAATTGTTTCAATACTATCCCATAATTAGATTACAAATGCTCCAAACAAATGATAAAATGGATATTCAAGATATACTCAAAAATTTGCCATGCAAAGCTAGGTCACATTCCTCTCATTAGGATAAGGATGTTAGTAGATTCAAAGAGTCTAGAAATAGACAATTTGACCTTGCTAGCTTGCAAGTCTTTCCTGAGCAGGAAGATGACCAAGAAATTCTTTGTTGGACAAAGTATGATTGACAGTGGTCTGTAGGATTGGATCCGGTTAGACATTTGTGGGTGATTGAATCCACAAGACCGGAAGAAAGTTCACAAGTCTAAGGACCTTTAGAGGGATCGGGAAGTTATATTTGAAGTGGAGAACCAAACTGGTCACAGAATTAAAGCTTTGATTTGATCAAGCGGTGTGTATTTAGTGGGAGTTCTTAAAGTATCTAAATGGAATGGAATTCTCACTCAGCGGAATTCTTCCTGGAGCTCCACAATTGTACGACATCTCTGATAAGGGGGGAATCGAATCTTGTTGGACATGGTTCGATGGGTGTTTCACTGAACTACCTTGGCCAATCTGGGCGCGTTCTTGAGACAATGTCCAAGTTGTCAAACATGGCACTTTCTAAATATCGTAGCCCACACGCCATATTGGATATGGCATGGTAAGTCTGTTTCCTATGTAGTACTTGAGTATGTGGGATGGTCCTAGATACATCAAGGGACTAGTGGGAGACAAACTAGGTATTATACAGGTTGAATGGTTGTCCTAAGAGAAATCAGATTTTAGAGGATAACCAATGTGAGAGTAGCTCCTTGAGGAATCAAGTAGAACAACACCTCAGTACGATATAGCAAATATCATTTGAAATCAAGTTTGCCCACTGACTATATTCCAGTCCTCCTAGGGAGGACTAGAACACCTTAGATACCTGAGAGGTACAGGTTTCTGGCTCGGTCAAGTCAATTGGATGATAATCCAAAATACATAAGGAGAAGCAATGTTAGACATTAGATCAAATCAATGACTTGGAGCCGTGGAATTCGACATGGAACTCAGACTACGTTTGAAACTCCATGTAACTGGAATATTCGCTTTTGATAAGTTCATATGGGGTATGACTTGATCAATAAGGAGCTTGAGGGTCAGTGGGAGTTTTGGTTGTGTTTCTAGTGTTTAAAGTGTGTAATATCTTATTTATTTTGAATGAACTTAAAATGTTAGGAAACACTAAAATACGAGCGTTATTCACGTAATTCTCCATAAAAGGAATTGGATTCCTATGTACAAGGTTAAGTTGTCCAAGACTCAATCACAGTTGACTGCTAAGGAAGCTTAGATGTTTGATCCCCTACGTCTTTGCTGTAGACATGTGTATGATGTTTGGTTCATTGGGCCTGATGTTGTGTATTCTTTGGGCATAACAATAGAAATCGGATGTGTACTGTGGAGGTAGTAGACAGTTGTTGAGAACAATCTTTAATACCTAAATAAGGATTAAAGAAGTATTCCTGATGCACGTGCTATGGGGAGTTGATTCTAGAAGGTTATAGCAACAATAGCTTCTAGTGTCATGTGAATAATATCTAGTCTCAGTATGATGTGTATTCAAGCTTCTTTGACGAGGTGGTGGCTTGGAAAGGTTCTAAGCGAAACACCACAACGGGCCATGGAAGTCGAATGTATGGAAACTTAGAAGTTGCTTTGGAAAGTGGATTGGATGAAAAACCACATCCAATGGTTGAATATGGTGCCTAACACGGCCGAGCCAGTAGATACCTTGGAGGATAACAACATGGTTGTAGCCCAAGTTAAAAGGACCGAGATCTCATCATGATCCAGAAAAATTCTTAGACACCACCATCTGTTTGGAGTAATGGTATGAAGAGGTGACGTGCGCTTCGACCGCATCATCTTGGCAGAAATAAGGTAGACTCGTGAGACCGAGCTGGTATCGCAAATTGCTCATGCTCAGTTAAGTCTGAGCGACATGGGTGATTTGGCTATACGTCAAGTGGGAGATTGTTAGAATAAGTGACCAAAAAGGCAATTGGATTGGTGGTTTTGGGTACTATTTAACAATCTATATTAAATTAATATTGACTTGATAAATATAGTAAGCGTGGCACTATGTGTTTGTTGCGCTTACTGATTACGTGAAAGTGCGTTTTAACATAATAGAATGTCCACGGACCAATTGGATAACCCATGTAGTTAGGTTGCGCATTGGATGGCAGCTATGAGACCAACTTCTAAAGGTTGGTCTGAAATGTTCCAAGTCGAGGATCTCGAGACAGGGCATCAAGAGTTCTACAGAGAGTTACACTCAGTATTGTATTCAATGGGTGAGTGCCGAGTTTCATCGGTGACAGACGTAGGACGTCTATGCAATTTTAGTGGATTTGTTCGACCAGGGCTGTCAAGCTGATTTAACTAACTCACGGGGAGTCGTCATTATGAAAGCTTTGGAGGCTTGGTCGGTATGACTGGAACTCCCCGACTTCGATAGTATGAAATTAGTCCTCGAACTTGAGAAACCATGGTAGACATATGTATATGATGGTTGCACCTTGGATCTGGCAAGAGATGTTCGTATATGGGATGCGTTCATTATAAGCCTTTTCTAGTCTAGTCGGAGTATGCAGTGAGGAAGGTGGGTTCCAAGATAGGATCCTTTACCCATCAGTATATGACAGTCGAGTCTCCTATGCGCTCTGAGATGGTTTAACCTCTTTGAGTCTGTGGCCACAACGATTGGTCAAGTAGGGAATTGTATCCTATGTCGATCAATAGAGCAAACACGTCTCGAGTTATTAAGCATAATTGTCTAATCAAGGGTGTTTCTTCTCTCTCTACTTCTATCTAGCAATAGATTAGAGGGTATATTCTTCCATAGTGTGGTGTGGATAAGTTAGAGGGATTCAATTTGGATCCTCAAGTGAACGGAAGGAGAAATGTAAAGGGAACAATGCATATTCCGATTCTTCGCTTGTAAACAAGAAAGGTAAATTCCCTATTTAATTTTATACACCTTTTTATTTACATCCTAAGCCACATGTTCAGCATTTATTTTTCTCTTTTATGCTCTTGACATACACCGAATGTCTGAAAACGTCAAAGGGAACATCCCTTTGAACCTATTTAATTTGTTTGTATTTTACGCTTCCGTTGTGTTCTTGGGCCGTAACCGATTCTTACATTACATATAAGCTCCTAAAGCATTAGGATAAATAAGATATTAAAGCTTATAAGATGTTTTCACATCTTATAAGATGTTAGAGTCATAATAAGATCTTTTTATTGGTAAAATGACCAAAAAAGATATGATGCAATTAGAATCAAATAAATTGCTATTTGTTGACATATTTTGTATTTAAATATTTTTAAAATAATTTCATAAATAGTACACATTAATTTAATTCTAAATAAAAATTTAATAGATAATTATTCTTACAAAAATAAAAAGAATAACGAATTATGACCTAAAATTTTGAATAAAATAATATATATGTACGTTATTCATGCTAGTCGAATAGTAACATATATATATATATATATATATTGATGTTTTCTTTGTTAATGCAATGACTATTTCTAGTCGTATAATTAATAATATCTTGAATTTAGATTTTTTCAATAAATATACTATGAATAGCAATCTTATTTTGTTTTTATTATTTAATAATGAATCCTTTTCTCTTTTTCGAATACAAAAAAAAAAATAACTAGCAATAGAAATTTTTTAAATCCTAAAGAGAGAGTGTTTATGTGTGTGGAGAGAGAGAGAGAGAGTACTGTGTGCATGTGTGTGTACTGTGGGTATTTGTATGTGTGTGTGTGTGTGATGTGGGTGTTTGTGTGTGTGGAGAGAGTGTGTCTGAATGAAGATATTTTTGTCTTACAACATATTAATTTTATAGAGTTTATAAGATTTTTTGAAAAAAATTGGAAAATATTAATTTTTTATTTAAGAGCTTATAAGGTCCAAAACATCTTATTTTGAGATCTTATAAACCTTTTAATAAAAATTTTGCCAACAAATTTCTGAAACTTATAAGCTCTCAAACATCTTATAAGATATTTTGAAGAGCGTATAAGCTTAGCCAAACACCCTCTTAGTTTCATAAGTCACAACAACTTCTAATTAATTTAGTGCCAATCACAAAATTCGTTAAATATTTAACAGGAGCAAGTACACGTTCTGTTAAATATTTAACTGAATTTGTGACTGGGAGTAAAACTACAAGTTTTGTGACTTATAAAACTAAATTTAGTGAGTACTAAAATAATTTGATCAAAATCATAAAGAGAATAAATTGTGTGACGTTAATTGCAACTTTTGACAAAAATATTGACAATAGAGCTTTAATAAACAACAATTGGTTTACAATTTGAAATCACGAAGAAAGATAACCTAGCCAACTTATATAACTTTCTTCCACGATAGAGTAGCGGTTAAAAGATGACGTCAATATTTTTAGAAATGAATATAACTCATTATATTGGTATAAATATTTAAGAATATAATTGATATTTTAAATTTTAATATTGCAGTGTCACAAACCACAAGTGTGATTTAGAAGCTTTATTTATTTTTATTTATACTAGTCATCGCGGCATGCCGTTCCTGCGTGCATACAAATAATTTTTTATGCTTTAAAATATTTTATATTTAATAGTAAAATATATAAACTAACACACCACATTAAATAAAAAAAAGAAAAGAAATAAAAACTAATTTGTCAACTAATATAAAATCTGAAAATTTGCATAAAGTAATTATCATATCGGTTGAGGGTTATTTTTAGCATTACAAAAAAAACGGTGTGGCGGTGTCATTAACCGTCATTTGTGAATAAAAAGAGGATTTTTAATATAATATGTTACGAATTTGTTTTTCTGTGCTTCCTTAGAAGCGCGTTTTTCTTTACAGGTTTAGGTGCATTTTTAGTTGGAACACGTTGTTTCATCTGGGTTATTTTTCTTTTATTTTTCTCTTTTGAGAAAGCGTTGGCGCGACTTTGTTAGTTTTTCGTTAGCTGCTTAATTAGTTCTTTAGTTAGGTTGGTTAGTTGGTTTTAATTAGCGGTTAATTGGTTAGGGATTTCTGAGCTTATTTATTGTCTTCTTCTTCATTTTTGGCTTGTACACTGAGAAAAAAGGGGAAATTCTCCCAGCTAGAAATAACAAGTTTTTCTCTCGTTTTCTTTTCCTGCCATGGTTGCGCAAACACTTTTCCACGCTTCACAGCATAATAGTATAGATATTATATATATATATATAAGTTGTAATATTGGTGAAAATGTAATATTTGATGTTACATTGTAGCGTCAAAAGTTTTGAATTCCATATTTGTAGACAAAATGTACTTTTGTCCCGTTAATATGGTGGAGTAATACTTTTGGCCCACTCCAATTTTAGTTTTGCAAGTAACGATACTTTTTTTTTAAAAAAAATAGAATATTTGATCCAATTTTTACTGAAAAATGCCAGTTACGCTTGAAAAGTGGTGTTGCCACGTGCCTTTTTACGATGAAACTTTTTACGATGAAACTAGTATATTTTGGTAGAAATTGGATCAGGCGTGCTATTTTTTTTGAAAAACAAAATCATTATCATCAACTGAAAATTTAAAATTGGAATGGGAAAAAGTGTCATCCCCATGATTATAGGCCAAAAAGTATATTTTGACTGACATCCATGTATATATATATATATAGTAAAATGATAGTTGATCACAATTAAGCTAATTTTGACTCAATTCATAGAATTTTGAATTTTCTTATTGTGAAAAAAAATCTCATTGATTAGAAATTTTCATCCATTTTAATTAAAAATTAAATTGGTATTTATCTAAAAAAATCCTATTTTCAAGATTAATATTTATCTATACAAGATTCTACTTTCAAAATTATGATACTAATTCAATTTGATTTATTTTAAACAAATTCAAATTTTCTAATTAATTTTTTATTATAAAAAATATATACTTATCTTAACATCAATTATCACTTCATTTTAATCATATACTTTTCAGTCTAAACTTATATCAATCTCTTCGCATATCTCATGCAGGAATGTTTTTTTTCAATACAGTTAAATCATTATCTTTTGCAATTAGTTATTTCATTAACATATTTTTTTTTATATTTTTTATTGGTTCATTAATACTGATAACATACTGTTGATAGTGGACTTACCACTTGCCAAGATCACAAATATTAAATTAAGAAATAATCATTACAACGGGGGATGGGTGTTATCACCCTTAAATACAAACCGGGGATAAATATAAAAAATTATCTAGATCTGAAGAATCAACAGTTAATTAGGGATAATACAGAGTAACAGAAGATAATGGCAAAACAGTAACAGTAAATAATCGAAGCAAACAGATCCCTCTAAAAACAGGCTTAGAGAGCCATGAACCAGTAGTGAGCAGTCACGACTACAGAAAGTCAGCACTCAACAGACCGGTTGCACCGTAGACTAATACCCGGCAACAGAACCGACCACTAAGTCACCACAATGATCCAACAGAGGGTAGGTAAGTATATCACGAAGGGTTTTCACTTCTCAAGAATATGAAGACAGAAACTGATTCTGGTAGTTTTTGGAGAAAGGCAACGGTTCCTTTTATAGCCATCTTCCATCCACACTTGGATGGAATCCTTTGGCACCATTGAAGGTAAGTGACTGATCTATGGAAGGAGATCGCCACCATACCGAAGGAAGAGAATAGAAAAGGTAAGTGAGAAGACAGGAGAGATTTGGCAGCGGCGCATTTGAGAGAGGGAAAGGATCATAAATGATTTGGGGTTAGGGTTTGTGGGTTTTAATAAGGACTCACTCGGTCGGGTCGGGTAACACTTTGTGGGTCGCCGGGTATTTGGTCTGTTGGGCCATCCTTGGTCTGTTGGGCCTTTTCTGATAAAGGTCATAGGCTAACTTCAATATTCTCTACCTTGGACCAGGACCCACTGAAGGGAACGGCTGATCTAAGGAAAACTGGTTCGGACATATCATCACTGCCATAGTCTTCTTTCCTTCTGTTGGTACCTGCGGAAGCCACAAAGCATTATGTTAATCTCTGAATATCTAAAGAATGGTGGAACTTTTCAGTGGGTAGACTTTTGGTTCCCATATCAGACGAATTCAATTCGGTATCAATCTTTTCAAGATTAATAAGCCCTTTACCCACAATGTCCCTGATGAAATGATAACGGAGATCGATATGTTTAGTTCTGTCATGGAAGATAGGATTCTTACACAGCTGGATGGCAGATTGGCTGTCAGAATATACTGTTACCTTTTTGTTCAAAATACCCATCTCTTTAACCAAACCTTCTAGCCATTAAGCTTCTTTGAAAGCTTCTGTCGTAGCAATGTACTCAGCCTCTGTTGTTGACAGAACCACTATCTATTGTAGTTGGGATTTCCAACTTATACAAGACCCACATAAGGTAAAGACATAGGAAGTAGTTGACTTACGGCTGTCCCTATCATTTGCATATTTCGAATCAACATATCCAACTAACTCAACATCATTCATGCATTTTGAAAAGGTAATACCACGATTAGCAAATCCTTTTAAATATCTTAAAAGCCATTTAAGGGCCCCCAATGAGGAGGTCTAGCGTTAGACATGTACCTGCTGAGACAAATAATTGCATAGGCTATATCTAGTGTAGTACATACCATAAGAAACATAATGGAGCCAATAGCATTTGAATAGGGAACTTTTTCCATTCTTTCTTTTTCTTTTTCTGTTTTTGGACTTTGTTCTTTACTAAGTTGGAAATGTGAAGACAACGGAACAGAGCATGGTTTGGAATCAGACATAGAGAATTTATTCAGCATAGATGTAACATATGAACACTGATTCAAGAAAATGGTGGTCTTTCCTTTTTCTTTCAATAGTCCGACCTAGAATTTTCTTAGCATCTCCTAGATCCTTCACATCAAAAGTTTTGCACAGGTTATTCTGAAGAGTTCTAACATGCTGTAGGCTAGGACTGGCAATCAACATATCGTCCACATATAGAACCAAGAAAACAGGAACCTTATTATCATACTTGAAATAAAGACAATGATCATAGTTGCTCCTAGTATAGTTAAGAGAATGCATGAACATATCAAACTTTTTGTTCCACTATCTCGGTGATTGTTTTAAACCATAAAGAGACTTCTTCAATAAGCATACATGATTAGGCTTTGTTTTATCAATGAAACCAATAGGTTGATGCATGTAAATGTTTTCATCCAAGTCACCATGCAAAAAAGCAGTTTTAACGTCCATTTGTTTGAGTTCCCAATCAAAATGAAAATAGTTGGATCTAGATCAAACAATCGAGATAGCTGCAATTATCTAACCTAGTTTTCTCGTCCCCACAAATAAATCATGAAAGCACATAATAGATTTGCTCGCTACTCATACCACTCATTCATGACAATTACGGATCACTGAACTCATGGATAGCAATAGAATAATTAATATCGAATCGAATTATCAGATCTATCAATAATAATCATTCCGTTCACAATAAATCAAGACGAGAAATACTTAGCGAAATCATATAAATACAAGACCTCAAAACATAACAATTGGGTTTAACGTTTCCCTTGAATCGGAATACGAAAATTAGCTACTAAACAAAAGCATGAATTTAGAGGAAGAGAGAAAAACGATGATCAAAAGATGATTTTTCTCTGCGTTCTTGTCTTCCTTTTATACTTGAGAGTCCCATTTCAATGTAACTTTAGAGTCCTATTTTCATGCAACTTCAGAGTCCTCTTTTCATGCAGCTTCAGAGTCTTCTTTCTGTGCGTGTCTCTTCCGTAAAATCAGGAAAGAGATATTTTCAAAAACTCTTCTTCTTTTCCCGCACACACTCAGGTGTCGGATAGGGCATGATCACGCCCTAATGATTGTTCAAGTCTGCTCATGACTGTTTGTACTTGATCTCTTTTCTGTCTTCTTTTGGGGCTTTTTAACTCCTTTTCTTCACAACGGGTCAATCTCGATCCTTCATTCAAAAACCGCATAATTCAATCATAAATAGGAAGGAAACCTTTAAAAACAATTCGAATTAAGCATGCATATGAGAGATGAAATGCACCCAGTCACTTCTTCAAAGGTGCTGGGTTCGCTAGATTCAGTATTAAGAGCAATGTGATAGTCCTTAAGCCGGGTAGGGATCCTAGTTGGTAGTCTTCTAGATCTGTATCTAGGCTGATGTTATCTTGAGGGTTTTCTCCAGTGTTTTCCTCTACCTGTTTGTTTTCTTCCATGATTCCCTCTACCTGATTAAAGTAAGGCTCTAAAGAGATTGATTCATTTTCTTTCTGTTGTTCAGACAAGCATGGCATTTCTTCCTCATTAAACACAACATTCCTACTGATTAATACTTTAAAGCCAGGTTAACATCTAACCCACAACCTATACCCTTTAACCCCTTCTGGGTACCCAATGAAAACACATTTAAGAGATCTAGGTTCCAATTTATCAGAATGTTGATGCACAAAAAGCGGAACACCCAAACGCACGTAGATAGGAAATATCAATATTCTTATTAAGCTAGACAAATTCAGGAATTTTTCCATGTAGAGGAACAAATGGTGATCTATTGATCACATGCACAGCAGTTAATACAGCTTCACCCCAAAAAAATTTAGACAGACCAGAACTAACAAGCATGCATCCGACTCCATCTAAAATTGTTCTATTCATGCGTTCAGCAACGCCGTTTTGTTGGGGGGTATAGGGGTTTGTTTTATGCCGTTTGATACCACATTGATCACACAGATCAGAAAAATTTTGATTACAGAATTCAAGACCATTATCGGTACGCAAGGCTATCAGTCTCATGCCAGTTTGGTTTTCAACAAATATTTTCCAATTTTTGAAAGCATCAAAATATCAGATTTGTTTTTCAACAAGAAAACATACACCTTTCTGGAGAAATTATCAATTGTAGACAAAAAAAATACCTATTCCCACCAGCATGAATATAATCCAGTATGCAAGTAGAGGATGAGGGGACAGGGTAAGGTGAAACAGGAAAGTGTACTTTGTGTTGTTTGCCCATAACACATTCATCACAGAATTTCAGTTTTTCAATCTTATCATGTAAAACACCTTTTTTACTAAGAAGTTCTAATCCTTTAAGACTTATATGCCCAAGTCATTTATGCCACAGAGAGGTTTTATCAGATGCAGCAAGAACATCATAGGATACGTGACATATATAAAGATTCCTCAATTTCTCAGCTTTAAAAACGGTTAACGATCCCTTCATGATTTTCATAATACCTTTACCCCATCTACCCTCAAAACCCTCTTCTTCCAAAACCGCACAAGAAATCAAATTATGACTCAAATTAGGTATAAAGTGCACGTTTTTCAAAATAAGCTTATAGCCATTATCAAAAGTTAAGCATACGTCACCGAGACCTTGGATTGCACATCTTTTCTCATTTGCCATAGAAACAAAGCCAAAATTACTAGATTGGAAGTTTGAGAAAATATTCTTGAAAGGACTCATATGAAATGTACAACCGGAATCAATCAACCACTTATGCATGCCCATATCATTCAGATTGTTAATATCACATACCATAAACACATCTCCAGAATTATCGGCGCTAACAGAATTGGCATTTTCTTTGTTGTGGTAATTGTTATTATTATAGTTATCCCTGTTTTCCTTCTTGGGTTTCCTGCAATCCTTAATATAGTGTCCTTTTATTCCACAATGATAGCACTTTCTTTCCTTTTTAACGTTATCTTGATTATTATCTCTGGTCCAGGATTTACTCCTACTTCTACTCCTGCCTCGGCTGTTTTTCCTATACTTGTGATCTGAGTTAAGATTACTGGTTCTTCCTCTTACCGCATTAACTTCATTACTGGGTTGATTAGACTTATTAGTCCTAAGATCCATTTTCTTGCTTTTAAGTCCATTAATAACAGTTTCAAGGTTAACGTTATCTCTACCGTATTTTACTGTTGCTTTTACATCACTATAGGTATCAGGGATGGCATTCAACAAAACTATGGGAGTGTAATCATCTCTATTTTTGTCTCCAGTGAGTTTTATATCCTGGGCTAGTTTGGTGAAGTCATTTATGTTCTCATCTATGTTCTTGGATATGTCTAACTTATATCTAAAGAATTTTTCTAGTAGGAAAAGCTTACTGGGAAGTGAGGTCTCGGTATACAGTTCTTCTAATCTATCCCATAATTCTTTAGCGGTTTCCTGTTTACCTACTTTTCTAATTACTGAATCAGACAGGTTTAGTATTATGGAGGAATAAGCAAATTCATCATCTTCTAGGTTTTTATCCTTAGTGACAGTTTCCGGGTATCTACCATCTATAGCCTTAAAGACATTTTGTTGTATTAGAATCCCTTTCATCTTTTGTTGCCATATAGAAAGGTCAGATTTACCATCGAAAGGAAGCAAATTATAACCAGCCATAGATTATAGAGATATCACACAGATTCACAAATATCAAACCCAAAAACAGGACTTTTCAAATAGGCTATCGTACGCAGTACACAGTAATAATATCAAGACAGAGTAAGCAGTAACAATTATAGAGCGGAACAATGGTAACCCCAAAAGTAATCAACTCTGAACCTCAACCCGATACCCGACGGTCTCACGGGACCCGGCCAAGTGAGGGATCAGAGGAAAGTAACGGTGCACTAAGCAGAATATACTTTAACAGTAACAATAGAAACAGAGCACTAAGCTGTGTAAACAACTGTTGCACAATAGCAGTAAAATAAACAGTAATTGAAAGTTAGAGATTTTTACTGAACCTCAATACCCGAACCAGTACCAGTTAAGACCGGCTCTGATACCACTATTGATAGTGGACTTACCACTTTCCAGGATCACAAATATTAAATCAAGAAATAATCGTTACAGCGGGGGATGGGTGTTATCACCCTTAAATACAAATCGGGGATAAATACAAAAATTATCTAGATCTGAAGAATTAACAGTTAATTAGGGATAATACAGAGTAATAGAAGATAATGCCAAAACAGTAATAGTAAATAATGGAAGGGAACAGATCCCTCTGAAAACAGGCTCAGAGAGCCACAAACCAATAGTGAGCAGTCACGACTATAGAAAGTCGGCACTCAACAGACCGGTTGCACCGTAGACTAATACCCGGCAACAGAACTGACCACTAAGTCACCACAATGATCCCACAGAGGGTAGGTAAGTATATCACGAAGGGTTTCACTTCTCAAGAATATGAAGACAAAAACTGATTCTGGTAGTTTTGGAGAAAGGCAACGGTTCCTTTTATAGCCATCTTCCATCCACACTTGGATGGAATCCTTTGGCTCCATTGAAGGTAAGTGACCGATCTATGGAAGGAGATCGCCACCATACCGAAGGAAGAGAATAGAGAAGGTAAGTGAGAAGACAGGAGAGATTTGGCAGCGGCGCATTTGAGAGAGGGTGAGGATCAGAAATGATTTAGGGTTAGGGTTTGTGGGTTTTAATAAGGACTCACTCGGTCGGGTTGGGTAACACTTAGTGGGTCGCCGGGTATTTGGTCTGTTGGGCCATCCTTAGTCTGTTGGGCCTTTTCTGATAAAGGTCATGGGTCAACTTCAACACATACGTTTTTACTTTTCATTCAAATTAATGTTTTTTTCTTTTTTTTAGGTTTATGGTTGAATTTGATTCTGAATCTTCCTTTATTTTTTAGGTTTGAAAAATCATAGGCCACTATTCAATACAAAATTTATGTTACAAAAAATTGTATTTATCATCTTCTCCCATATGAATTCGAGTATATTTTTTCCTTGGTGAAATAATTTTGTAAATATTGCTCTATCAAAAATTTTACATTAAATATAGTAAGCATGATGAGTTTGCATTTATTGGAATACAAAATGACCATCATACTAGATAAATGTATGACTTTTTCAATTTCATTTTTGTTTATAATTTTTTTCTAGAAAATAACAAGACATCTCAATAGATAACATGATAATATATTTTTCAGTAATGTAAGTGACAACCTCATATACCATTGCTAGCTTCCTGATGCATTGCCAAATGATTTTTTTTTTATTCTTTTGCTTTTTGATGTCCAATTTTATATTATTTATATATATATATATATATATATATATATTTTGTGTGTTTTAGTTAAATTTCTTTTCTCATCTTTTAAATATTATTTTTTTAGTTTTTTTGTATGTGCAAGCCACCATGAAGTATTCTTATATTTACTTCTTAAAGGTTTTTTAATTTTATAATTAGTATTTTCTCTTATTATTAATTTTGAGTATTTACTTATATTGTCAGTATCATTTATTTCTAATTTAGAAGTTCGGGACAGAAAATTCAATCGGACACGCAGGAGGAATTATTCATTAAAAAGTAATTTGATCATTTACAGTGTCTATGATAATCAACGGGCACATACCCAACTACATGAATTTTTTTATTATGTATATTATTGTTATTATATCTTATGTTTGTAGCGTTTTGAATTTCTTATTATATATGTATTCTTAGCATATAATTTAGAAATACAAATGTTTTTACTTTTTATTAGTTTCAAATACTGTTAAATTTATTTTTTACGAAATAAATAAAAAATTGATACTAATTCTTTTTATTGTTTTCTTTCATACACTTGATTACAAAAGTGAAAATTTACTATGAATTGTACTTTTTTGGTTTTTGTTTTTGTTTTTTTTTTTTTTTTTTGCTAAGAGAAATCCATTTACATCATAGAGAAAATATGATAGTATCTTTTACATAATATCTTTAAATATTAATACTTTTCATTTTACTAAAAATATATTAATTAAATAAGATAATATACATAGTATTTGAAACTCATAAAATAATTTATCTCAATGTCTAAAGTATGATAATTTTCCATGGTTATTCTCAAGATGTTTAATAAATAAACTTAGTAAGAATTCATATATAAAAAAGTTTGCACTATTATATATAGTAAGTTGTCATTAAAATATATGACAAAGTTTTATGTTTATTATGTTTGATGGCATGCAAAAACTCAAGATTTGTAAGAGTAGGTACGGATATATTACACTTTTGGTCCGCAAACTTTGCCACTTATTCCGCTCTTTGTCCTCCAACATAGGCTCATTACATTATTGGTCTTCAAACATTCATTTTTTTCACGATTTCCTTTCCTGCCATTAACCTTCCGTCAAAGTTCACGGAAGAGACTCACGTCAGGCGAAGAATGGAGGGAAACTACAGAATTTTCCCTCCAAATTGAAGGTCTTCCCTATTTATTTCTTTTTCATGTTACTATACTCATTTTCATACACCTTAACACCATTTTTTCCTCTCAAAAGGCAACAAAAGCTCCAAAATGAGCACAAGCAGCAACACCTCATATTCCCATTTTAAGTGTATTTAAGGTTATTATAAAATTGTAGACCAAGCCTGTATTATAACCTGTGACAATTTTGCATAAAATCTGCACCAAAATATACACATCAGAACTGCAAAAATGCCTATAAAACTGTTGAAAATGTGACATTAACAACATTCAACAAATTGTCTTAATTGTCAACAAGATAAGCACAACATGTCTTAATACAAATACAAACAAATGTTGTCTTAACTATCAACAAAATAGGCACAATATGTCTTAATACATGAAATGAAAAGCTTAGACTCCATGTTGACTAGACTATGATGTTTTGTGGAACTCCTATTTTCAGCTGGAACTGTAGAAGCACTTCTTGAGACAACTCTTGAATGGGACTGAGTAGATGATGAAGCTCTAGCAGTTGAAGAATTGGGTTAGGAATTTGGGTGAGAAATAAAGGGGGTTTTTGGGATGAAAACGCACAAGTGTATGAACCTTAGTGTAAAATGGAGGGTTTCTACTGTTATTTTTCAAATTTCTCCACCTCACGTGAGTCTCTTCCGTCAACTTTGACGGAAAGTTAACGGCAGGGACAAAAATCGCGAAAAAAAATGAATATTTGAGGACCAATAGTGTAATGGGCCTATGTTGGAGGACCAAAAACGAATAAGTGGCAAAGTTTGGGGACCAAAAGTGTAATTATCCCGAGTAGGTAGGTCTAGAGATAAAATTTAGGGTATCACACTTTTGGTCCGTATACTTGGGTCAAAATCAATTTTGGTCCTTCAAAATTTTTAAATATGATTTTGGTCTCTAATTATTCAAATTGTTACGATTTTGGCCCCTAAAACTTTTTATGCACAATTTTGGTCCCTAATCTTTACAAATTATTATAATTTTGGTCCATCCAGTTTCCTCCTAACTTAATATTTTTAATTTTAATGGTTGGGCCAAAATATCATAACAATTCGATCGTAAAGATTAGGGAACAAAATCGTGCATCGAAAAATTTAGGAACCACGATTATGACCCAATGGATAGGGACCAAAAGTTTAATTTACTGTTAAAGTTTATGAGTATAAGTAATTAACAAGTATAATATCAAGTGAAAATTTGACTTTAGGTAGGAATTAAATTCAACATGATAAAAGAAACTAATTATTCATTAAAAAGTAGCTCGATCATCTTAAAGTATCTATGACAATTTATGGGCATGAATTGAAGTACTAGAAATTTTTTGTGATGTATTATTCCTATTATATGTTATGTCTGTATTATTATGAATTTCTTATTGTATATTTTTATTTTTAGCATATAATTTTGAAATATGTATATATCTCTTTACTTATTTATTATATAGTTTTGGATATTGTTAATTCTTTTCATGGAGAAAATAAAAGGTGTTACTAATACATTTTTGTTCTTACATTCAAAAACTTTATTATATCATTTATGGTGAATCATAATACTTTGGAGGAGTTTATACCAAAAGGTAATAGGATAAAATCTTTTAAATAACATATTCTATTATATTTTGATTTTTACTAAAAATATATTAACTGAATAAGAATATATATATATATATAGTATTTGAAATTGATAAAATATTTTTTCTCGATATGTAAAAGTATAATAATATTTTGTTGTTATTTTTAAAACGTTCTGTAAATAAACTTAGTAAAGAGTTCAATATTAAGTTTTGTATAAATAAGTTTTCACTATTGTATATAGTAAGATGGTCAACTAAATATAATATATATACCACTATGAAATTTAGAATTTATGAAAATATTATTGAATTTATAAATTCCGTGCATAGCATGGGATTCATACTAATTTATATATATAAGATAATTAGTTTAAGAGTTATTATTTCTTAACCTTATTAAACATTTCTTTAGTATAAGAAAAAACTTGTATGAATTAACACAAAGATTTAGATAAGAATTGAGAATATAATTTTTTTCTAAATCTTTAATTTATCGTTATCTAAAAAAAAAGTTGTAGTTAAGAGTAAGTATGTACCACATAATTACTTCAGCTTAGTAAATAATTTCGCAATTTAATAAATAAATATGTATTTATGTGTTCTTAAATATAAGATATAGGATTAAAAAATCACTACAAAAATTGAGAATATTATTTATAAAATATTAAGTGACAAAAAAATTGTTTGGACATTATATTGATTTTCATAATTTTTTATAATATTTAAGTAAATGTTGTCACGAGGTATAATTGGTAAAAAAATAAAATAAAATTATACATAGTGTAGTGTCACTAAATGACTATAGTGAGGGATAATCGCAATTATGTCCTACAAGTTATCCTATTTGGGATTTTTATCCTATTATTTTTGAACTCACCATATTGAATCTCATAATTCTAAACAGTTTGCAATTTTAGTCCAAACCTTAATTTCTTTAGATTTCTTAAAGAAACAACACGGACATGCACGTTCTGTCAAGTTTTGAGGGAAATTAAGGTTGTTTTCATAAAAATAATAATAATAATAGAATTAAGACTTGGGATTTTGGAATTATGGGATGCAATATGGTGAGATAAAAAATAATGGCACCAAAATTGTAAAAAACGACTAACTTATGAGACGTAAAATGTAATTTCTTTTCTCTACAGTGACAACAAAATGCAAAATTATTCAAATAAAAGATTATATTATTTAATTAATATTTAATATAATAATTGAACTATTAAATTCCTATTATTGTTGCACCTTTGCACTTGCATTACCTACGCTTAAATAGGCCCAAACTATTTAATAGAAAAATAAAACTAATGTGTGTTAACGTTGTTATCTAGTTAGCTAGTACTTTTTTGGTACTGTAGGAGCCAAAATTTTGATGAATCTATTGAGACTTCGTCTGATTAAATGTATTATTTTTATCTTAAAGAGAGAGTGTTTATGTGTGTGGAGAGAGAAGAGAGAGAGTGTACTGTGTGCACGTGGTGTATGTGGGTGTTTGTGTGTGTGTTGTGGGGGGTTTGTGTGCGTGTAGGGAGTGTACGTGAATGAGGATATTTTTATCTTACAATATATTAATTTTATAGAGCTTATAAGATTTTTTTAAAAAAGTTGGATAATCTTAACTTTTTATTTAAAATCTTATAAGGTTCAGAACATCTTATTTTGAGATTTTATAAGTTTTTTAAGAAAAATTTGCCAAATAAATATTTAAAACTTATAAACTTCAAACATTTTATAAAATATTTTAAGGAGCTTATAAACTTAGCCAAACACCCTCTTAGTTTCATAAATCACAAAAACTTACAATTTTAGTCCCAATCACAAATTTTATTAAATATTTAACAGGAACAAGTACTCGCTCCGTTAAATATTTAACGGAATTTGTCGTTGGGACTAAAACTACAAGTGTGCGATTTATGAAATTAAATTTGGTGAGTGCTAAAATAATATGATTAAAATCATAAAGAGGATAAGTTGTTAGGTGTTAATTGCAACTTTCGACAAAAATATTGACAATAGAGCTTTAATCAACAACAATTGGTTTACAATTTGAAATCACGAAGAAAGTGAACCCAGCCAACTTATATAATCTTCCAAGATAGAGTGGCGGTTAAAAGATGACATTAATTATTTGGAATGAATATAACTCATTTTATTGGTACAAATATCTAAGAATATAATTGATATTTTAAAATTTAGTATTGCACTATCATAAACCACCATGTGTAACTGAAAAGCTTTCTTTTTTTATATATGTATCTATATATATATAGCAAAACGATAGTTGACCACATTAAGTTAATTTTGACCAAATTCTAAATTCTTAGAATTTTGAATTTTTTAATTACTAAGAAAAATTCTAATTGGTTGGTTTAATTTTAATTGGAATTTTAGTTTCTTTTTTAAAAAAAAAACAATTAACAAACTAAATCCCAAAATTTTAGCATGGAAATAGGAAATCTCTCATGTAGATATATGAATAGTACTTCCTCTTAAAATTGTATTCAATTCAAACACTTAAAATTCACGTCAAATATAAATATAAACATCAGTTAAAATTTTGGAATAACAAAAAAGTTGAAGAATCCATTATGCACTACGAATCATTTGTTGTTGTGCTGAAGCTCAACCCCTCTGAATGCTTGAATGGATGTTTTTTTATCAAGATGCATATTGGCCAACTATGTAACTTTTATATTATTTTTCTTTCAATATAGTAGCAAATTGATTTTTCATATGATGATCATCACATTTTGTCTTTTTCTTTTTTATTATTCAACTTCATCTTTTTATTATTAGAAAATTCCTTTTTATATGTTATTTTTTTCTCTTTTGATGTTCTTTGTGTTCAAATTTTAGAGTAATATATTCCATCAATTTTTTATTTTGATTAATGGTTTATTTCTTTACATTTAACATTCACACGCATTATTCATTTGTCAAAGTTTCATTTTGGCAATAAAAATTTTGTAATACTTCAATTGTCTATTATCATGTGTTCTAAATTTACTTTCATATTGATTTTGAGTAATTTCTTTACTCTTTATTATATTTTTTAAATTTATATTTTCTTCAATTATTTCTGTGATTTAGTTGTGTTCACTCATTTAATTTTTATTTGCATAGTTTCATTGTTTCGCTTTGCATAATGTCCTTCTTGATTTTTCTTTTTGTATGATTCTACTTAATCCGTATTTAGTTATTATTTTTAAACATTTCGCCCTTTTTATCTTTTTATACATCATTCCTAGATTTTGTAGTTTCATCCATTAAATTTTTATTTGATAGTTTACTTTGTTGTTCTTTTTCATGTTTTATTAACTTTTTTTTTTTTTTGTTTTTTTCTACAAGAAGGATCAAATTTATTTACTGCTAATAGCCATATATTTTGTTTGACATTTATTTGCATGATTCTGCTTAATCTAGCATTTAATTTTTATTTATATTAATACTTATCTTTTTCGTATCATTTTATACACCATTTTTTTTTTATAAATTATAACTTCATCCGTTAAATTTTTTTTGTTCTTTTTTTTATTTTATTTTTTTTCATTTGTCTGGTTGTTTTACAAGATGAGAAGAATGACCTAATTTTAACTTTTATGTGATTGGTTTCTCGAATTATCTAATAGGATTCTATTAAATCTATGATCATATTCTTTGTAAATCTTTAAAAATCTACATGAAAATATATGTATTTTCATGTGCGAGTAATTCAAGCTCTTTTTTCTGAAAAAAAAATTCTACACATGGTTGTTTGAATTTTATTTTTCTTCTTTTATATATTTTAATTTAACTTAAAATTTTGTACATATTTATTAAATTAATAATAAATGCAGAGGTTAATTCAATTCCTTATGTATCTTAAGTATTGTTTTCAATTTTTCTTTATATATAGTGTCATATAGTATTACTATATTCATAATATTTGTAAATTATAGCATAATTTATACATTTTGTAGCATAATCTAGGTGTATGATATATATTGAAAGAAAACTCTCTACCTATCTACTCAGAGGTGAAAGTTGGAAAAATTCATAAAATAAGAAAAAATCCAAGGTATGTAACTTTTGTTGCTTTTATTTTTTTATTATCAATTAATTTATTTCATGAGTTCATCAAATACATGAATATTTTTGTTAATTATCATTTTTTTTATTTTATTAGTTTGATTATTTTTATTGATAGTTTTTGGCAAAAGAGATTGGACTTTACATATACCATTTTTTAGTAAGCATTTGGTGTTGTTGTTTTGTTATTTTTTATTTTCAATTAATTATTTTTTGTAATTGAGTTCATGAATATGTGATATGTCATATATACATTTTTTTCCCTTATGACCAATGTCTTTTTTTATTTTATAAATTCTAATAACTTTTTCACTTGCGATAGCATAAACAAATATGAATTCAGTCTTCTCTCTATATATATATATTCTAAACCAATTATATAATTTTGTTCTCATAATAGTTTACTCTTATATATATATATATATATTCTAAACCAATTATATTTTTCACTCTTTAATACACAATTTGTGAAAAATGAACTCTAGATTTTCAATTCATAAATTTTTGTGAACTAATCCTTAATCAAAATGTTTATATTTCTAAATTCACAATTTTACTATTTAAAAGTTACGAGATTCTTAATTGATGTTGAACATCCATAAACAATAGCATTTTGTTCCCTATTGCTATCAATTTTTTATTTTTTGATTTTTTGAATTATGTATATACACGTACAATTGGGTTTATAATAAAAGAAAATATGAACTTTGTTTAAAGAAAAATATTGGATGCAAACTTCCTATCTATCTACTTATGGTCGAAAGTTCGAATAAAGTTAACTTATTAAATAAGAAAGGACCCATTTAGTTGCTTAATTGTTAATATTTTTCATTATGAATTAGTTTATGCTTGAAATAATGTTTTTATTTATTTATATTTACTAACATACTTATTTCGATTATTTATTGGCTTTATGCAATCAGATTTACATATACTTCTTATTGGTGAATATTCAACTTTTGTTGCTTTTATTATTTTTAATTATCAATACATTTATTGAGTTCATGAATTATGTGATATATACATTAAGTTTTTTTTTTCATTTTCCTTATGATCAATATTTTTTCTTATTTTATATATGAGTTCTCATTATAAAGTCATTTTACCATATTTTTTTATCACAAACCAACCATAACTTATATTAAATATTAAGCTTCAAGGTTTTGTTATAGAAAGAAGTAGCCGAACAATTAACATATATAGTTACATAGACCCCTCTTGAACAAAATGTGCCAAAAAGGATTATATTCATAAAAAAATATTATCCATCATACATTCTGCTACGTTATTGGCCAAAAACAGGGTGTTGCTTGAAAGTTGTAATATTTTGCTTAAATTAGCTTATATGTTTTTAGTTGTATTAAAGTTCTCCAATTTTTCAAATCATGTTCATTAAATTTGATGTTTATTTATTTAAAACTCTTATTGAATATAGACTTTTTTTTTTGTGATGTATCCTCCACCGAATTTCTTGATCCATTTTTTTGTATTCAGTGATGTTTTTGTATAGTTTCATATTAATTTTGTATTTTTAATTAGGTATCAATCATCGTCTTTTCATAAAGTACGTATATATATATATATTTATATTGTCACTGGCTACTTATTTTCTAATTTAAAAGTTCATGGAAAAAAATTCTACCTAACAACATGAATTATTCATTAAAAAATAATTCGATCATTTTACAATATCTATCTTAATTAATGGGCACAATCCCAACTACTAAAAATTCTTTATTAGATATATTATTACTATTATATCTTACATTTATAGCCTTTTAAACTTCTTATTGTATATATGTATTCTTAGCATAAAATTTAGACAAATAAATATCTTTACTTTTTATTAGTTTCAAATACTGTTAAATTTATTGTTTATGAAGGAAATTAAAAAATGATATGATAATAATCCTTTTTTTTTCCTTTAAGAAATTGGATTACAAAAGGGAAAATTTATTGTGAATATTATTTTTCTAAGAGAAATTTGTTTATTTCATATGACAAATATGATTAGTAACTTGCAAAACATTTTTTTAAATATCAATATTTTTTATTTTACTTAAAATATCATAGTATTTGAAACTAATAAAATAATTTTTTTTCAATATCTAAAATACGATAATATGCTTTGGTTATTTTCAAAAAGGTAAATTGATTTTGTGATTCAAACTATGTCTGTTTTTACTCTTTGCCATCTTTTTTTTTTTTTTTTTTGTGAACTTACCATCTCAACTTTGTGAAATTCGCACTTTGTCATATATAATCATTTTTCGATCGAATTTTCTTCTGAAAAAATATTACATGCAGTGCACATGCTGAAAAGACAACACTACCATTGCCCTTAAATATCACATGAGCACTGCATGTGATGTTTTTACGGTAGAAAAATCGACCAGAAATTTTTTTTGTAAAGTTGAGATGGTAAGTTGACATGCAAAAAAATTTAAATGAGAAAGTGTAAAAACGGGCATAATTCGGATGTCAAAATGTAATTTACCCTTTTCAAAATATTCAGTAAATAAACTTAATAAAAATTCAATATTGAGTTTTGTATAAATAAGTTTGAACTATTATATATAGTAAGGGGTCATTAGAATATGACATACTTTTATGATTAATGGCATGCCAAAAATTAAGATTTGTGAGAGTATGTATAGAAATTAAAATTTATGAGTAAATTATTTAATTTTATTATTTGGTCTTTCAAAAGAAAATGAAACCGACAAAAAGAAAAAATAAAATCATAGGCAATTAACAAGTTCAATATCAAGTGAAAAATAATAAGTTGAAGTTGGAATTCGTCGTGATAAAATAAATTATTCATTAATAAGTAACTTGATGATCTGACAGTATCTATGATAATTAATGGGCACGAACCCAACTACTAGAAAATTTTAATTGTATATGATATGTTTGTACCTTGCAAATTTCTTATTGTATATTTTTATTGTTAGCATATAATTTAGAGATATATATATATATTTGCTTTTTTATTAGTTTAAGATATTGTAACTTTTTTTCCCAGTGTTACTAATATTTTCTTATTATTATTATTTTCAGAAACTTTATTGAAGATTATTTAATTCGAACCGTATTCTTTTAGGGGGAATTTATATCATGGGGTAATATGATAATAATTTAACATAATGTATTTAATACTAATATTATTAAAAAGTATATTAATTGAATAAGAAATTATATATATCAGGTATTTGAAACTTATAAAATATTTTTTTATCCATGTCTAAACATATTATAATTTTCTATTTGCTACTATCAAAATATTCTGTAAATAAATTTATAACGAATTTAATATTGAATTTATATAATTAAATTTGTTCTTATATAGTAAGACGGTTATCAAAATATGACACACAATTATAAAATATAAAATTTATGAAAATACTATAGAATTTAAAATCTTCCGTACATAGCACGGAGTTCATACTAGTTTTCTATATATAAGTTGTACTCTTGGTGAAAATGTAATACTTGATGTTAAATTGTAGCGTCAATAGTTTTGAATTCCATATTTATAGAGAAAATGTACTTTTGTCCCATAAATATGGTGTGGTGACACTTTTGGTCCACTCCAATTTCAGTTTTGCAATTAACGATACTTTTTTTTAAATAAAAAAAAGCATATTTAATTCAAATTTTGCTGAAAAAATGCCAATTTCACTTGAAAAGTGGTGTTGCCACGTGCCTTTTTACGATGAAACTAGTATTTTTTTTTTGGTAGAAATTGGACTAGGCGTGCTATTTTTTTTAAAAAAAAATATTATCATCAATTAAAAAATTAAAATTGGAATGGGCAAAAATGTCATCCCATGGTTATAGGACAAAAATACATTTTGACTGAACTTATATATAAGATAATTAGTTTAAGAGTTATTATTCTCAACCTTATTAAACATTTCTTCAGTATAAAAAAATAAAATAAAAAAAAAACTTGTTTGAATTAACACAAAGATTTAGATAAGATTTGAGAATATAAATTTTTTTCTAAATCTTTAATTCAACGTTATCTGAAAAAAAAAGGGTGGTTGTTAGGAGTAAGATGTACCACATAATTACTTCAACTGAGTAGATAATTTCTCCATTTAAAAAATAAATATGTATTTATCTGTTCTTAAATATAAGATATAGAATTAAAAAATCACTACAAAAAATGAGAATATTATTGACAAGATATTAAGTGACAAAAAAATTTATTTGGACATTATATAGATTTTCATAATTTTTATAGTGATAATATTTAAGTAAATGTTGTCACGAGGTATAATTGGTTAAAAAAAATATTCATAGTCTCGTGACAAGCCTGGGTAAATCTCATTTTTGGTCCCATATATAAGGTTCAGTTCACTTTTGGTTCCATTCGTCATAAAAGTCTCAATTTCAGGACAATATGTTCTGATTTGTCTCAATTTTGGTCCCGACGTCAAAATTTGACGGAAGACGATAACGTCCGTTAAAATATTGCATGTGCTACTCACATATTTGTATACCCATTCGTATTTGGATATTGATGGAGATAAAATAAAGTCAAGTGGTGAATTACCAAAATAGCCCAAAACATGCATTTAATTACCGAAGTGCCATTGAGGAAGTTATTTTTTAGAAGTTAGTTGGAGGGGGGGGGGGGAGCCAACTCTTCTTGCATGAAGATTAGATTGTAGCTGTTAGATTAGAGTCGGTTAGAGGGTAAAATCGTTTTTATGCCCCTCCTCATTTACTATAAATAGGTCAGCAAATCTAATGTAAATTTACTGGATTGCTATTTTGAGAAATACATTCTTGAGAAGAACTCTCAAGTTCTTGACTCGAGACACCGTTTTGTTTGATTGTGCTTGGATTAGTTCTTCTCAATTTTCACCCGATCAACTTGGCGCCGTCTGTGGGAATGTGATCTAAGCATTGAGGATGAACACCCGGTCAAGAGTCAGGAGTGTGAATGTGGGGCAAGACGAACCCGAGAAAGGAGGGGAAGATCACGTGTAAGACCACGCCCCGGAGAATCCACCCGCTCATGACCTGTAGAATGAGAGGCAGGAGGATGTCGGGGCTCCACCTCCACCCCCAGTTATTCAGATAACTCCAGAGGCACTTCGTCAGTTGGTGGAAGATGCATCTGCCCAAGCAGCAGAGAGGGTTGTGGCCCAGTACATAGCAGGACACGCGTTACCCCCACAACCCCCTCACTATCCTCGCAGAGGCCAAGACGCTCCCTTGGCCCTTGAGGGTGGCGAGCAGAGGCCCGGGGACGCCCTTGAAGGTTTGGACTACGAGGAGGAAGTCAACAGTAAGGCCACACAGCTAGAGGACAATTATTTCCCTTCACCTCCTCGCAGATATGCAGGCGAAGAAGATTACTTCCCACCTCCTCCACAGGGGGGATGTTGAGATAATTACTTTCACCCTCCACGCCGGGAGGTGCCGCCAGTGCAAGAATGAGGGTATCAAGAAATGGGCGTTCCTACCCCACATGGTTTTTCGAATCCCTTGGGACCTCCGGGGTACCCGGCGCGACCTTGGGCAATGGTGCCACCACAATGGAGTCCTTTCCCCCCCCCCCCCTACATTCTAGCAGAAGCCATCCATCCGGGGGTCAAGATCCTAAGCCTCAATGAGTATAGCGGAGTAGGAGATCCTCAGGATCATTTTGATCGTTTCTTGGCCAGGGCCGATTGCTAGACATTAGCGATGCGGCCTATTGCAAGTTGTTTTGGACTACCCTTTCGGGGAAGGCGATGGCATGGTTTAACCAGTTACCCCAAGGAACCATTGAGTCATTCGAGCAACTCTCCCAGCGCTTCTTGCACCATTTCGCGATAAATAGGCGATATCCCAAGGTCGCCTCGTATTTGTTTACGATAATCCAGCAGGAGAACGAAAGTTTGAGGGAGTACGTGCAGCGCTTCTCAGAAGCAGTTTTGGAAGTCCCCCACGTGAACCTCGAACTTCTGGCAAGCATCATGCAGCAGAATTTGAAGAGAGGTCGATTTAAGGAGTCTATTGCTGGGAAGCCTCCCTCGACTCAAGAAGAGTTGTTGTTGAGAGCAGAGAAGTATATATGGATGGAAGAGACCTTAGGTGTGTGACAAACGAATCCCCTCAAACGGAGGGCAAATGAGGAGGAGAAGGGGGCTCCCCCTAGGACAGAGGGGATTAAGCGTGAACGCGGGCACATGCTGCCCGGGGATTTGGCTCGATACACCCCATTGCATGCTCCGCGAGCTCAAGTTCTCGCTGTGGCCAAACAACAAGGGTTGGTAAGATGGCCTTACCCGATAAAAAACAACCTGCAAAGAATGAAGTCCGATAAATATTGTCACTTCCATAGAGATCGAAGCCACAACACCGAAGAGTGCCACCACTTGAGAAACGAAATTGAGAAGTTGATCCGAACAGGTTATTTGAAGGAATTTGTGTGGCAAAGGAAGCAGGGTCCTCAGAAGACTGCCACTGAAAGAAAGCACATGGCACCCCGTCTGAGATGGGGGTGAAAGTGGAAGCGGAGCAAGCGAGCAAGGATAACCTCCCAACCGCTGGTGTGATTGGGGTAATTTCGGGAGGACTAGCTGGGGGAGACTCGGGGCGAGCTAGAAAGGCTGCAGTGAGAGTAGCGGGACATGCTACCAACCATATTGCTTATAGTGAGGTCACAGTAGTGCCTCGAGTATATCCCGTAGATAGTTATCAACGATCAAGACTTGGAGGGAAGCCTTCCTTCCTACAACGACGCAATAGTTGTGACTGCCTTGATATCCAACTTCTGGGTGAAGAAGATCTTAGTTGATAGCGAGAGCTCGGCGGACATCCTTTTCTACATAGCTTTTTCTCAAATGAGGATTGGTAATGTGAAGCTCACACCAATCAATACGCCATTGACCAGCTCTAGCGGAGATGTAGTTGAGCCATTGGGGGAAGTTACGTTGCCTATGTCGATAGGGACATACCAAAGGCGAGTGACAAAATTTATCAAATTTCTGGTAGTAGGGAGACCAAGTTTAAATCTCTTTCAGGCCGTGATATCTACCTATCACATGACAGTGAAGTTCCCGACACCTGAAGGGATAGGGGAAGAGGTTGGCAATAGGAAGTAGGCGAGAGAGTGCTATGCTAGCATATCAAAAAAACCAGTAGTGGTTCCTGAGAGGAAGGTTGAGGGCGGCGGAAACTCAGTAACGGCGAGAGGGTTGCCCGAGTTGAAGCCCTGTGAGCCACAAAGGGGGAGCTCCCAAGAAGGACAGGGGGAGGTGTCTCGAAGAGAAGCCAAAAAAAGGAAAGTTGAAAAGGAGAGAATGGAGGCCTTTGAGGAGATACAAATGGTGGAGCTCTTGGAGGATCCACTAAAGACAGTGAAGATTGGAAGGTTGCTGGGTCCGCAACTAGAGCACATCATAGTTAGTTTTCTGCAAGAGTCTGCCGAGGTATTTGCGTGGGAGATGTTGGATATGAAAGGAATAAGCCCGAAGTGATGGTCCATAGGCTCAACATAAATCCTGAAGCAAAACCAGTGAGGCAGAAGAGGAGGGCGTTCGGATAGAGAGAAACAAAATAATAAAAGAAGAAGTCGAGAATTGCTTCAAGTCGACTACATTCTACCTGTGCACTATCCCGAGTGGTTGGCCAATGTGGTCTTGGTCCCGAAGAGCAACAGAAAGTGGAGGATGTGTATCGATTTCACTGACCTCAATCGAGCCTGCCCCAAAGACTCATATCCCCTGTCAAGGATTGACGCACTCATTGATTCAACTTCAGGATGTGAGCTGATGAGTTTCCTGGACGTCTTCCAAGGATATAACCAAATTCGGTTGGCATGTGCGGATCAAGAGAAAACAAGCTTCGTCACCAAGCAAGGGATATATTGTTATAAGGTTATGCCTTTTGGGCTGAAAAACGCGGGAGCCACATATCAGAGGTTGGTAAATGGAATTTTCCGAGAGTAGATAGGAAGCAATATGGAGGTACACATAGATGATATGCTGGTCAAAAGCTGCAGAAGGGAAGATCATGTGAAGGACCTTGCGGAGTGTTTCGACACTTTGAGGGAATTTAGGATGAAACTGAACCCTACGAAATGCACATTTGGAGTTCAAGGAGGGAAGTTCCTGGGGTTCATGCTTTCTCATAGAGGGATAGAGGCCAACCCAGAGAAAATCAAAGCTATCATGAAGATGACGCCTCCCGAAACGATTCAGGAGGTCCAAAAGTTGACGGCGCGGATGGCGGCCCTCAATCATTTCATCTCGAAGTCCTCAGAATGAGGTCTCCCATTCTTCAAGGTCTTAAAGAAGATTGAGGGTTTCTCTTTGACAGAGCAATATCAGGTTGTTTTCGAGGATCTAAAGAAGTATCTTACTTTGCCACCTCTTTTAACAAAGCCAGAGCCTGGGGAGACCCTGTTTGTGTATTTATTAGTATCAGAAGGGGCAGTAAGTGCAGTTCTTGTGAGAGAAGAGGGGCACGAGCACCGACCCATATATTACGCTAGCAAAGCCCTTCAGGGGCCGGAAGAGAGATGCGCCCAAATAGAGAAGGTGGCCTTGGCCTTGAAAACAACAGCTAGGAAGTTGAAACCGTATTTCTAATCTCACCCTATGGTTGTATTGACGAACCAACCCCTGACGAAAGTGTTGGCTGATCCAAACATATCAGGAAGGATGGTAAAGTGGTCAGTAGAGCTACGTGAGCATGGGATTGAGTATCAACCTAGGCCCGCAATCAAGGCACAAGCTTTGGTAGATTTTATTTCTGAGCTAACAGACGAGGATGGCGTGCAAGGAAACAAATGGTGGAAGATGTTTGTGTACGGATCGTCCACATCCCAAGACAGCGGGGCGGGAATTGTGATTGAGAGCCCGCAGGGAGACACACTGCGTTATGCCATCAGACTTGGCTTCGGGGCCTCTAACAACGATTCGGAGTATGAGGCATTAATCGGGGGAGGAAAATTAGCCTTCGCGGCGGGAGCAAAGTGCGTAAAGGCACATAGCGATTCCCAGCTTGTGGTCTAGCAGGTAAATGGAGACTTTGAATCTAAGGGGGAACAAATGGCTAAATACTTAGCAAATATTCAAGCGGTGAGAAGGAAGTTTGATAAGTTCACATTGGAACAAGTCCTGCGGTTGAGCAATGAAGAAGAAAGCAAATCAACTCGCTAAATTAGCTAGCTCGTTGGCCCCATTAAAGAGCAGAAAAATAACTTTATTGAACCAGGAACGACCTGATGTGGATATAGACAGGAAGGAAGTTTTGTCAATGAAGGGAACCTCACCAAGCTGGAAAGAAGATTTGGAGGCATATTTAAAATTCGGAGCTGTGCCTCAAGACCCTAAGGAAGCAAGGGCGATTCGCGCAAGGACTATTAGGTTCACACTGATTGGAGGAGAATTATATAACATAAGATTTTCACAACCATATCATAGGTGTGTGGACAGGGACAGAGCAAAATATGTCCTAAGAGAGATCCATGAAGGAAGTTGTGGCAATCATTCCAGGGGAAAGGCGTTAGCACGCAAGGCCCTGTGGCAAGGATACTTCTGGCCTACCATGCAGGAGGATGCTCGAAGCTTAGTAAAGAGATGCTGAAAGTACCAAGAGCATGCTAATGTCACTCACGTCCCAGCGACAAACATGCAACCGTTGCAAAGTCCTTGCCCATTGATCAGTGAGGAATGGACATAGTGGGGAAACTCTCTCAAGCGACAGGCTAGCGAGAGTACTTACTCGTTGCCGTGGACTAATTTTTGAAGTGGGTAGAGGCAGAGGCACTGAGTAGAATCACAGAGAAGAAGGTCATAAGGTTCGTGTGGAAGAGCATCATATGCCGCTTCGGCATTCCCAGAGCCTTTGTGATGGATAATGGCACACAGTTTCAAGGAGCCAAATTTCGGCAGTGGTGTCAAGATCTGAAAATTAAGCATTGTTATGCCTCGGTCGCGACACCCCAGTCTAACAGGCAAGTAGAGGTAACCAATAGAATAATCCTCCAGAATTTGAAGACAAGGTTGGAAGAAGTCAAAGAAAATTGGGTGGAAGAGCTCCCAGGAGTCCTATGGGCATATTGGACCACGCCGCGACAAGGCACGGGAGAAACCCCGTTCAGTTTTGTTTACAGGACAGAAGTTGTCATCTCGGTAGAGATAAGGGAGGAAACTCTTAGGGTGCAACAATATGAGCCGATTAGTAATGACAGTGAAAGACGGGTTGACCTGGATTTTGTAGAAGAGCTTAGGAGCAACGCAAACGCTAAGGTGGAAGCTTACAAGACATTGATGGCGAGAGCCTACAATCATAAAGTGTGACATCGGAATTTCCAAGTTGGCGACCTGGAGCTGACAAGAGCTGACGCAACAAGAAACAGAGGGAAACTCGATGCCAAATGGGTAGGACCATACCAAGTAATTGAGATACTGGGAAAAGGAACTTATCGCCTGCAGAAGATGGACGGAAAGGAAGTGCCGCGCACATGGAACATTGTTAATCTTAAGAGATATTTTGCTTAATGTTGTATATATTTCGTTTGAACTCTTTGTAATCCTAAGTTATGGCAATGAAATGATCTTGTTTTGTTTACTAATGGTGAGTTCATTATTAATGCCGCATGTTTACAAAAGAGGGGGATCACCTCTCGCAATTGATGTTTTGTTTGAAAGAGGGGGATTGCCCTTCACATTAGAATTTTATTTGAAAAAGGGTGATTACCCCTCACGTAAGAATTTTGTTAGAAATAGGGGGATTGCCCCTTACATTAGAATTTTGTTAGAAAGAGGGGGATTTCCCCTCACATTAGAATTTTGCTTGAAAGAGGGAGATAGCCCCTCACGTTGGAATTTCGCTTGAAAGAGGCGGATTGCCCCTCACATTAGTATTTTGCATAAAAGAAGCAACTTAACATAAAAAGCAACAGAGAAATAAAGTCTGACAATTTTGATAACTTAAGAAAAAGGAAGAAAAAATATCCTAAAAATTCAAATTACGAAATAACATGGTCCTAACATTTGAATAAACAAAAATGAAAATTCTAATTCTTTTCCATTGTTGAAGCGGGAGCCCCCATTGACGGGTATGTCGTCAACTGCCTCGGCCTCCCCATTTTCATCTCCATCCTCATCTGGAACCTTGGGATCAAGGAACATAAAGTCTATATCACCATAACGGCCCCTGCTCCTCAGAGTGGCGCGACACTGCCTAATCACCTGGTCGTAGATCTCGCTCGCTTTGCCAAGGACAGCGTGGTCAAACTCATCAGAGCCCCACATACTTCTCCTTGAAATCATTCCATACGCAGTCCAAGTAAATATTTTCGGCTTCTGATTTCAAGAACGTTTGCCCTGAGGCAGCCTCCCGGTTGAAGCTATCTTTCCACTTAACCTGCTCAGCTAAAGCAGCTTTAAGATCTTCTTGGCAACGACTCAGGTCTTTTCTCGCATTTTCAAGGGCGTCCTTCAATTTTTGGATCTCCTTCTCATAGAGTCCTAGTCGCATGTCAGTCGCTTCAGTAAGATTTATCACCTGAGAGAATGGAAACCCTTCAGTAAAGATATCAGAAACTAAAAAAGTTATATAAAACACAAAGTATAAGGAAGAAAATGAACCTTAGCTGCTTCAACCTGAAGTAACCTAGTGAGAGTACCACTGGAAAGAGCACCGAGGCGTGATACATCATAAGGGCTCACGAGATCCCTCAATTTCTCATAAGCAATGTCATAGTCAGCGGCATCCCAGAAGGATGAAATATCTCCTTGCCGGTTAGTCCCATATGTGAAGAATCCTTTCCGTACTCCATAACGAGGAGGATCAACTTCACCCTCTCAAGGATGTGTAGAGCCACTGCCCCCATGAGGGGGGGGGGGAACGCCCTTCACTTCGTCTTGACCTTCCATGGACCTTTCGAGGAAGCACCACCCTCAAGAAATTTACAGCCACCTCGGGCATAGAAGTAGAAATAAGAGTCATTGGGGACCTTTCTAAGGGTGAACAGTGTGTAAAAAGCCTTGAAGGAGGGGGTCAAGTCGAGATCCCTAAAGCGTTGAAGGAACCCCTCGAAGCATATGAAAGAGTTGGGGGTACATTGGCTAATGCTCATAGTAGTGCGTGTGATGATCTCTAAGGATGAGGGGGAAGTGTGAAGCCTGAGGCAAAGAAAGATAAATAGGCTGTGAAGAATCCCAATGGAGGATGCTTGATCCTATCATCAACACTAGGAAGAAGGATGGTGAACTCGGAGGAGGGATTAATTTTACTCTCAAGGATATGAAACTCCTCAGGACTCACACAATTATGGCAATTTCGACATCCATGATGAGACAACGAAACTTGGATTGGGGCTGACGAAGACTCGGATCCATCAATACTAGACTCATCTAAGTCATCCTCGAGGGGAGAGAGAAGTGGGACAATCTCGGTGGAGCTAGACCCTATGGAAGGACTTAACGAATCCGAAGGACACATGGGTAAATTTCTAATTGCTTCAATCACCTCGTGATCAAAGTCCACGACGTCGGGACGGGCCGGAGAAGTGGAAGGATAGAGGGGGGACCCTCGGTCAGATCTAGGCCGAGGCATCTCGCCTCGACCCGCCACCCTCGGACCCCCGGCGGCGCATCGTTGAGCTCTTACATGATTGCTAGACTTTCTTTTTTTTCTTTTGGACTAACGTCTGAGTGATGTTTTGAGTTTTGTAAACGAAATTACTACAAGAAAAAAAGAGACGAAGAGCTATATACTCGAACCAGCACGTTTCGATATTTTTTTGGAATGTGGCTGAGACCAGGAAGACAGACAAAATAAAGGCAGGATGAAGAAGTCAGAATGTTCCACCAAGTTTATATAGAAGACAAGGAGAGTCCTGGCAAAGGAAGGGTTTATATCAAAAAGAGCCCTTATGGAGAGAGAACTCATACTAAGAAGAGTCCTAAGAGGGAATGAGTTCATGGCAGAAGAAAACTATCAAAAGAAGAAGCTGCATCAAATACAAACTATTTATTGGAACTTATAAATTTTTCTGATGTATTTGGAAGTTAGGGAGCTGCTGATGAAGATAAAATAAAGTCAAGTGGCGAATTACCAAAATACCCCAAACATGCATGTAATTACCGAAGTGTCATTGAGGAAGTTATTTTTAGAAGTTAGTGGGGGGGGAGCCAATTACTAAGAAGCCCCTGAAGATTAGATTGTAGTCGTTAGATTAGGGCGGTTGGAGGGTAAAATCGTCTTTATGCCCCTCCTCATTTACTATAAATAGGTCATCAAATCTAATGTAAATTTACTTCATTATTATTTTGAGAAATACATTATTGAGAAGAACTCTCAAGTTCTTGACTCGCGACGCCATTTTGTGTGATTGTGCTTGGATCAGTTACTTCCCAATTTTCACCCCATCATATACATATAATAACAGCAGGGGGGGGGGGGGATAAAAAAATTAGGGCTCTTCACTCGTCACCCAAAATCCACCATTTTTGCTCCTCCTTCTTCAGCCAAATTTTGCTTCCATCTCTGAAAAAATGGATTCAACTAGCGATTCAACTTCTATCTAAAAAACGCTCATGTGTTATTGTGGTAAACACTAAAAGCGACAACATGTATAAACACTAAAAAGAAGAATTCACATCACATTTTTGTCAAATATCAACAAAAATCAACAGCTTTATCGAAATAAAAAAGAGGAAAAACTTACAGTGATCGGGTGGGGGGAAATCATTGAAGTTTGGGTCTCAAAGGCTTATTTTTCTCGCAACAATCTGATGCTCTTTCACTTCTTTGATTGGAGATTCGGAAAAAAAAAAAAAAAAAAAAAAAAAAAAAAAAAAGAAGGGTTCATTGGGATTTTTGCAGAGGAAGGCTGGGAAGAAATTAGGGTTCTAACGTTCTGATTTCCCCACCAAATACTCATGGGTATACAAACATATGAGTATTACGTGCAATATTTTAACGGATGTTAACGTCTTCCGTCAAATTTTGACGTTGGGACCAAAATTGAGACAAATCAAACATATTCTCCTGAAATTGAGACGTTTGTAACGAATGGGACTATAATTCAACCGAGCCTAATATATGGGATCAAAAGTGAGATTCACCCGACAAGCCACTAAATTGTCACTATATATGTGTCACTAAATGCCTATAGTGAGGGATAATCGCAATTATGTCCTACAAGTTATCCTATTTATGATTTTTATCCTATTGTTTTTTAACTCACCATATTGAATCTCATAACTCTAAAAAGTTTGCAATTTTAGTCCAAATCATACTTTCTTTAGATTTCTTAAAGAAACAATACATACATGCACGAGCTCTGTTAAGTTTTGAGGGAAATTAAGGTTGTTTTCATAAAAACAAAAATAAAAATAATAGAATTAAGGCTTGGGAGTTTGGAATTATGGGATACAATATGGTGAGCTAAAAACAATGGCACCAAAATTTCAAAAAAAAGACTAACTTATGAGACGTAAAATGCAAATTTTTTTTATAGTGATAAGAAAATGCAAAATTATTCAAATAAAAGATTATATTATTTAATTAATATTTAATATGATAATTGAACTATTAAATTCCTATTATTCTCAGCACCTTTGCACTTGCATTGCCTACACTTAAATAGGCCCAAACTACTTAATAGGTAAATAAAACTAATGCGTGTTAACGTTGTTATCTAGTGAGCTAGTACTTTTTTAGTACTGTATGAGCCAAATTTTGATGAATCTACTGACACTTCGTCGGATTAAATGTATTTTTATTCCCATAATTTAAGTTATTTGACGTTTTCGTTTTTTAATTCTGAAGGATTGTATTTTAATCCTATATTTTTTTTAATTTTCGACATTTTAGTCATTCGCTGGAGCACACCTCTACCGACGAGAAGGATGAACTCCGACGAAAAAAAGAACTAAAATTGAAAACTATAATAATAGAGGACCAAAATGCTATCTAAAAAAGTTAGAAGACAAAACTGGACGAACAAGAACAAAAACTGTAATTTTAAAATGTCACATGAGAGGCACATGCATTTTTCCAGCGAGAAGGGTCAACTCCGACGAGAAAATGACTAGAATCACGAAAAATTAAAACGTTGCATGACCAAAATGCTATCATGGAAAGTTAAAAGACAAAAATACCAAAACCCAACTTAAGGGACCAAAAATGCACACCTGACTTCGTAGGTGTTTGGCTGAGCTTATAAGCTTTTTAAAATATTTTATAAATGTTTGAGAGTTTATAAATTTTATAAAATTGTTTGATAACTTTTATTCAGTAAATACAACGGGCTCTTTTAAAGCTTTGACATAATTACAAATATCCCCTTATTGTTTAGAAAATTACAACCCCCTGGAATTAATGGTTGTCTAAGAAATACCCTCTTACAATGAGTTGTTACGAGAGGGTATTTGTTAGATGGCCATTAATTTCATGAAGATATTTGTAGTTTTTAACACAATAAGAAAATATTTGTAATTATAACAAATTTTATGGGAGCCCATTGTAATTTACTTTTTCTTTTTTTAAAAAAGAACTTGAAAGATCTTAAAATAAGATATTGAAAATATGTAAGTTCGACCCATTTCTTAGTAAGATCTTTTTATATTTTAATTATATTTAAGAGATAAAAGTATCCTTATTATTTTGTTAGTATTTCACTATGCTCGTATAATTTCACTTTTGATTTCCTAATTACACTTCTTTTTCATTTTTGGTAGTCCATGGTTCCAACATTTTCTCCTTAATTGACCTAGGAGTTGTTCCCGGGCATTCTACAAAAAAAGGTTATTATACACCGCAACCCCATTCCTTGGAAAAAAAAAAGGGGGGAAGGGGGGGCAGGGGGGTTTCCAAGTCATCAGACTGGGTACCCAAAGTTTCAATCTTTCATCCACCAGAGTAACCTCCGTTAGGTTAACCGTTAAAACAAACGGTCAACCCAATATTGGAGGAAAAATTAATTAAACTTAAAAAAAATATGAATTTTAGATTTTTAAAAAAGTAAATATTGTTACTTAATTTTTAAGAAAATAAAAATTTACATATATATATATATACATAGATAGAGTTATATATATATATATTACATATATATATCTGGTGGCGGTGATGACGACCATCGCCGCCCAACCTCCAGGCGACAGCAACGTTGTCGTCGCACAACACGGAAGGGGGCAATCTGTGTCGCCCAGAAAATAGGCGTTGTTGTCGCCCTGGGCGTCCGCTACTCGCCCCAAATCTGGGCGATCGTGGTCGCCCAAAAAAGAAAGGTTGGGCGACGACGGCTTGCCCTAAATTTAGGCGATTGTGGGGCTGGCGGCGACGATCGTTGCCGCTAGTGAGGCAGCGGTTGGTCGTCACTGCTAAAATATATATATATATTATATGTAACATATATAATTATATATATGTAATTTTTTTATTTTTTTAAAAAATTAAGTAAAAATATTTTAATTTTTGTAAATTCTAAAATTAATAAAAGAAATATTTTTTTATTTTAAATCAATGTAATGACACATCCAGATGTTTGATTTTTCTCAACAAAATAATTTTCTTGGGGGCACATTTTCGACTCAAACCCTGTAAAAACTTAACAATATCCCCTTTTTTGTGAAAAAAAAATAAAAGTAAAATTAATTCAAAGTAACAAAAAAAACACAAAAAATAAATTTATCCGTAATTAGAACATGCCCAAAGTCTTCTTTCCGAATTTATTTTGATCCAAGAAGTCTTCAATGGTAGATCAATTCCACACTCACAACACTACCAAAAAATACAGCAATTGTATCGGGTTTAGGAACGATTTGTTTTTTTTTTTTATTTGGAACGAGAAAATACTCTCTGGACATAATTGGACCGAATTTTGGAATGGGTATGGAATGGGAAGCCTTCTATTGTAATTGACGGTGTTTCTCATTCAGGAGCGGTTGGAAAGCGACCGTTCCTAATTAGTCACAGCATTTGAACCACATGCTAAAAACTGTTTCTAATTACATCTGACTATGTTCAAATGTAATATTTGTATTTGGAACACATTTTTACTATTTGGAACGGTTTAAGCCTTTAATCTTGTATATGATTTGGAATGGTCTTTGCAACACCATTTTCATAAATTTGGATGTAGCAAAGACGCATCTTCCAAGTCTTCTAAAAATATATTTTGGCACGATTTGTTTCTGTCCGGGTGATAGAGTTTAGAACGATCGTTGGAACTCTAATTGAACCTTCCATTGGAGTGTACATAGGACCGGTTTTGTCCTTTATCTGGAAAACATGGTTGGAATTGTTGTAGGATTTGATTTTGAAACGGCAACATTGACATTTAGTCATTAAATTTGGAATATACTTAGGCATGATTTTGTCCCTTATTTGGAATGCATTGTTGGAACGGTTGTTGGAAGTTTGTTTGGAACGGTAACTTTGATATTAGTAATTAATTTTGGAACAGTAACATAGTTTATTTCAATATGTTAGAACGGTTTTTGCAATACTGTTTAAACCTTCTATTGAAATACACTTTGGAACGGTCAAATCTTTTTTTAGAATATGTAGTTGGAACGGTCATAGATTTGTTTTAAAACTGTTTTCACAATATTTAGTCATTACCTTTGGAACAACAATTATATTGTTTGAAGACAATCATGAACCGTTCAAAAGACCGTTCCAAAATTATTTGTTTATTAATTTTTTAGTGTTGAAATAATAATTCTTTAATTATAATTAATTAGTAAAATTAATTATTTGTTTAATTTGACTAATTAAATAACTATTGAATAATGAAATGCAATTAACGTTAAAATATGAATAAATACTAAAAAATATTATAGTAATATAAAAAATATCTGTTTAATTACAAATATTGAAACAAAAAAGAACCTAATCTGCACCTTTCCCCCTTATCGTCATGGTCCATGTCGTCATCGTTTGGGGCATGGGGGTCTGTCGGAGATTGTGACGGCTCGGCAGTCGGGGCATTGGTCTGCATTGACTTCATCATTGCAATCATGTCGACTATCATCATCTCCAGTCGGACCATCTAATCCTCCATGTCCAGGTGTAGCGGTGGCAATGATGATATGTAAGTCTGGCTAATGGCGTGGGCCTCAAAACCAAGGCCGAACAAACGTCCCTTGTTCTTGCCCCCGACCGCTGCCAGCCATAGGTCCTGCTCGGTCATCGCCAACGAGCCCTCTGATTCGGCCGGGGTATCCTGACCATCGGTTGTGGCCTGAGGCTGGTGATCCTCTAACAGCTTCTAGGACGTCTCCTACAAAACAAACAAATTGTAACATCAATTGAAACAGTAACTGGATACAAAAATAATCACTGTAATCTAGCCATTATGTTACTTTTGGAACGTTCTTGTAACACAAAATTTTCTTGTAACACAGTTAGGAACGGTTCTTGCAACACAATGTAAATTTGACAAGTACCATAATTAGGAACAATAATTGTATTACAATGTTTAATTAGGACCAAAATCGTCTCAAATTGTAATTCTGTCTGGAACGGTCTTTTCCACGCTCCCCTTTTATAGCGGTTGGTGAGACGATATTTGGAACTGTTGTCATTTTTCCACCCACAGGCTATTCCAACTGTCAAACAAGTGCTCCAACATGTGATAATATTTTTTCATTCTCTTTTTGGAACGGGTATTGGAAGAAAATTTGTTACATACTGTTTGGCATGGTAGTTGTAACGGTGATGCGATTCCGATGTTCTTGGATTTGGCATAACACGAATGTGAGGTTAGCGATGGGTTCTTGTTCCTCAAGAGTTCCTATGACTGTTCCAATTTAGAGTGGGATTTGGAACGGTCGCCTTATCGACTCCAAATTCCCGCATTTTTTTGTAGTCTCCAATACCTTTTTCCACATAAATGTTATCATTAGATGAACCAGTACTAAAATTTGAGTAAGATTGAAACTGATTATTCCTCTCGTTTTTCCCAAAATTTTCTCAATTCTACTATTTAAAGTCTATTTTTTGTGGTGTATGAAATGACAGTCAAACAGACCCTTAAATAGACAAGGAACCACCCAATTTTTCCTCCAAAATTGGATCGACCAGTTTGTTTTAACGATTAATCTAACGGAGGATACTCAGGTGGATGAAAATAAAAACTTTGAGTACCAAGTATGATGACTTGGAAATATGGAATACCAAAGGTAAAAAGAAGGTATCATTGGGTATCAAAAGTACAATTATCCCATTTTTTACCCTTCACATAATTAAATTTTTTTTTTTGTTATCAAATTAAAACTACCTTTTTATATAATTCTCTATTTTAATAGTACTTTGACAATCGTTTATTATCATTATCATTACATAAGGAACTTCTACTACTATACACCTTATCCTATTATAAGATCTGACATTTGTCATAGTTCTACCTATTTACCATATAACATTCTCAAATTAAAAGTATTTATTTATATTCTGACAATCTAGTAACAATTAGAACTAACTTTAATCATTTTTAAGAAAATTTATGTCCCAAAATTGATGATGTTGGAACATGAGAGTAGCAAAAGTTACTAATTTAAAGGACCAACATTGAAATTATCTCTCCAAACAACCCACTATGGTCAAACAAAACAAAAGCAGAAATTTAAGTTTTGAATACGATTAAGACATTATATATATTTATGTGGGCTAACAACAATTTGCAAATAATACAGAAAATGGTGGGTACTTCTGTTGTATCTTTAAAAGTTTTAAAATGAAATTATGTGTTTGTTTGGCACTGTGATTGAGCCGGTCAAGCTTACTTTTGAGTACGTACAAATACATTTTTTTTGCGTCATTTAATCTATATTTCAATAATCACAGCTGAGATTAAATTTCTTTAAAACTACATTATAATAAAAGCTATATTTTGTAGCTTTTTAATCCTACCTCAATTATTTTTTTTAAATCTATTACCTATTAATTCATTAAATAATTTTTAATTCATTAATTAACCTTGAAAATGAGTTAGTTTTGAGTTTAACTACAATATGCATTTGCATAATCAAATATGAAATCATGAATTCAAATATTATATTGTGTGAAATTTCATTCAATTCAATTATTCCAAAAAGCTTTTATACTCAATTACTATGAAATTATGAATTCAAATATCACTATAAGTTTTGATTATATGATATTTAAGTTCTAAAATCAATTCGAAAATTAATTTTATTATTATCAATTATTTTATATTTAATTGTACAACCGTCGGAGATAGGAATGAACACACTACTATTCACCAACCGAATCGTATCTATATATAATAAAACAGAAACATAGAGGCTATCCAAGTGAGCGCCATATATACGCTTACTTGGATAGTCTATTTGAATTTTATTGTGCCACGTAAGAAAATATTACTTTTTTTTTTATTTACATTTAGATAAGTATAAGATTATTTGTCTTTATCCAAAAGATTCAAAAAATTGTTGAGATAAGTTGGTTAGTAATATAATTCAAACAAATAAAAAAACTGATATTAAATAATAATTTCATATTCTTATTTTATGGATTATTTTAAATTTAAATCTTGAATTATTTATCAATTACTTATTTTATTTCAAAGTTTGAATGACTTATCATTTTTATTTATTTTTTGAACACATAATCTTGCATACATTGATTGATATATTTCTATAACCTTATTTAATTTTATTTTTCCACTTTAAAAAGTATCGCTTATTTGATATTTTCATTTAAATAATTATACCATTGTTTATTCTTATTCAAAAGTTTCACTCATTATTAGTAAGTAAAATAATTTAAATTTATTTTTATATTCAACATATTTTGGCATCTATATACTTATTATTTACTTTAATTTTAAACTATTTATCATTATTTGTATTCCAAAGTAAATTACTTATATTTTTATTTACTTATTTAAAAAAATACAATTCTCCCCTGCCTTGGCACGGGGTACTAACTAAAATCAAATAATCTAACATTTATCTAATTTAAATGAAAATAAAATATATTTACTTACAAGGTAAAATGAACTTCGAAGAGACACAAAACTATTTTAAAAAGTTAATAAAATAAAAAATATAAATAAATTTAATTTTATAATGTAACAATGACCAATTATATAAAAATTAAAATGTAATATGATAATAATAAAAATAAATAAAAACTAATAGATATAAAAATAAATTTGAAGAATGTTACTTATTCATTAATTCAAAAAGATTATAAATCTTTTTGGATAAAGGTAAATTATTATACACGTATCTGAATTGTTTATTAGTTATATTTTATCTATATCTATATATAATAAAACAGAATCGTTGAAACTATCCAGTTAAGCGCCATGTATATGCAAATGTGGACAACTTCAATGAGCTCCATTCCACCAAATGAAAATTTACAAGTTTTTAGATAAAAAGAAAAAAAATATATTTATACTTATCCAAAAATTCTAATCAAGATTATTTTTTTATCTATTTTTTAAAGTATTTAAAAACATTTTTATTCAAAAATATACATATTTATCCAACAAATAAAAGTTCATTTGATTCAAAATATCATTAATATAAATATCAATTATTGTTCATTATATCTAATGATATGAAATATTGTCTGAATTGATTATTCGTTATGTAATCATAGTTTCTTATAATATAGCTATAATATTTAATTTATGATATTTTGTATAAGATACTATAAGTGATATGACTACTGAATATTTGATACATAATAAACTACAATATCAAAATATTATGTTTATAGATAATAATAATAATAATAATAATAATAATATGAAAAAACTATAGATTAGTGTTATATAAAAAAATACATTTATTGATAATATAATAATTTATTTTTTTTTTACAATTATTCGTGTTTATCAATAAAATTCTAATCATCACAGGGAGAATCACTTCATGATTATTAATTAGAAAATTTAAATATTTTTAAAACTTTCATTAATGACAATGATAAGTCAATTTTATAAAACTTATCTACTATTGTCTTTTGAAATTCAAAATTACTCAAAATAAAAAGTTTGTAATATTATAAATAATGGGTCTGCAGAAGCAGCACAAAAGTAAATCACAAGGCTGTGAAATCTTACGCTACACTAGCATGTAAATTTCTCTTTCCACTTTCATATTTTTTCCTCCTTCATATTTTTTCCTTTACTTATATCTTATGTGAGAATTTCAATATTTGACAGAGTTATTTTTTGCAATCGCCAGTGAAACATGTACATATTCATATCAATGGTAATGCCAATGATTTATAATTCAATCATTGATAAGTTCAGTATTTATTCTGTATTTTTATATTTCAACAAGACACAATTTCTCTAATTTTAATTATTTTTTTCCGAATATTTAACATTGTTAATTTGTTTTGTTAGTTATTGCTCAAAGAAATGCATTAATTAAAAAATTATTAATCAAGAATTTGTTATGACATTTCAAAAACCACGAATTCTTCCTATTTGTACTCTTCTCTTAATCATTTTTATTTTGAATTATTTATTAAATACTAATTTTGTTTCAAAATTGAAATTATTTGTATTATTATTAAAGTATATGTTTGCTCTATGGTAGCCTTTTTTGAAATTTTTTTACCACTTAATGAAACAAAGTATTTTTTATTAAGGTAATTATTTACCTTATTTATCTATATTTTGAAGCACATATTCATTATTCATTTTAAAGCACATATTCATTGTTTACCTTCATAAAAAAAAATAAAAAATCACTTATCATTTAAGGTAATTAGTTAGTAAAAAGTTTAACTTCATTTTTATATTCAATACATGTTTGTATTTTTATACTTATTAATTACTTTAACTTCAAGTTTTAAATTATTTATTGTTAATTATGTACTTTTATATTTCAAATTTTAAATTATTTATAAATTTATTTCTTTATTTTATTGAAAATACAATTTTCCCGTGCCTTGGCACGGGGTACTAACTAGTTGAAGTTGAATTTTGGATTCATACCGAATACCTCACTAAAAATTTAGTTCAATACTTGGTACGATTTTTTTCAAAAATTCGATAGTTATTGGTTCAGTTTCAATTTTGAGTACCGGTTAACCGTATTGGATTGAATGTAAATTTTTTTAAATATATATATATATATATTTATATACAAGTACAGTTTTTGTTAAAAAAAAATAAAAGAATAAAAATCTAAAAGTGTTATAAATGTTTAGCACTTTTAAACATTTCTAACACTTTTTAGTTTCATCATATATAATATATTGGATTTGATTTCGGATATTTCATGTATAAATTGTACTAATGTAAGAATTTGTAAGTAAATAATATGTGTTGGAATTGTAATAATATTTTGGATTTGATGTGCATGTGTTGGAATTACAAATGATTTATTTGTCTTTATACTTTTTTTTCTTTTTTTACTTTTATTGGTTTTTTGACATGTAAATTTGAGGGTATATTACATTTTTGTCCATAAGGGGACTATCTCCAATTTTGGTTATATACTGTAAATGATCCACACATTGTATTTCATATGTGTATTTTTTTTCAATTTCAGGACACAAGAAAGAAATTAATATTTTTTCTATTAAGTGGGTGTAAATTTGGAAAAAAAAAATTGGTGGGAAAAGCTTACTTCTTCTTAATCCTCATATAAATAGTTTTTTTTTTTTACTCTTCCATTTAGTAGAAAAAAAGTATAAACATGGCTACAAATGAAGAATTTTTTTGGTCAACTTAATACACGATCTTATGTTAATAATCCCTATGCATATCAGAAATATAAATTGCAATAATTTGGTGCAAAATTTTGACCAACATGTAGATATTTTGGTGCAAAATGTTGGAAATCGATTTAAATTTTACTGTAAAATGTTGGTTAAAACTGGGCATTGTTATGTAATCTGTGCTGCAGGAATGCAATACATTTGGTTCCAGTATTTTGTAATTGTTGATCAAAGAGTTAATGCAGTGTATAATTATGATAATTATGAATATGATTCCAAATTGTTGCACTTTATAATTCTAATTTTCATGGAACAAATTTAGGCATTATTAACATAAGGTCGTGTATAAAATTGACAAAAAAATTTCTCCATTTGCAGCCATGTTCACATGTTTTTTCTACTAAACAGAAGAGCCAAAAAAAAGGCTATTTATATGAGGAACAAGAAGAAGTAATCCTTTCCCACCAATTTTTCCCTCCAAATTTGTACCCACCTAACGAAAAAAACATCAGCTATTAGCAATTTAACAATTTTCCCTCTTGTGTCCTAAAATTAAAAAAAAAAATGCACATATGGGATGCAATGTGGGAGTCATTTACAATATGACACCAAAACTAAAAATAGGTCCACTTATTGTAGGATTTATAAAAAAATATATCAATTATTTCGATTTTCAGTTGAATCGAATCAAAATGTTTCTGTATTTTATAGGATAATTGATTTTGGTCATCAAACAACAAGAGATGACAATTTTGGTTCTCAAATTGTCATTAATGTTTTTACCAAATCGGTCATTTCTATTAAGTGCCCGTAAAAACTGACAGAAAAAAATTAATCGAGAGGAACACAACCATGTTGGAGAACACAACTTTGGTGTATTCTCCTCGGCTCTTGTTGTAAGTTTGCTTGTCTTGATCTCTATTGTCAACCACAATTACAAATACATTAGTGTACTCCTAGACTATGAAACATAAGGTTGGAATTGATGTTTATACTTTTATTAATTTAAGGTTTTTTTATTTGACATATTGGTGATTAAAATGGCCGAGCCAATAGTGATTAGAGGGTTGCACTTATGCAATTATGAAGTAATTTGGTATTGTATTTTTTTATTGATTTATTGTTAAGTTTGTTGCATTCTTGTACATTTGTACAAATATATCTGTAACTGTAAACAATAGAGATCAAGAAATGTAAGATTGCAACACGAGACACGAAGAATACGCTCAAACTGTGTTTATCTTGGCTAATTTTTTTATCTGTATTAACGCGCACTTTATGAAAAGGACCAATTTTATAAAAATGACACGAGAAAGCCAAAACTTTCCATATCTGATTGTTTGGGAACTAAAATCAAATTAGTGGTAAAGTTTAATGACTAAAAATGTAACTCTCCCATTTTTTACTAAATCGAACTGGATATGTCTATATTGGGTATGCAATTTTAATGTACCGAAATTTTAGTTAATCGAATTTTTAATTCAGTATTTAGTATGCCATTTTTTTGTAAACGAACACCCCTAGTCAAAGCAGAAAAAGCCTATATTATATATATATATATATATATATATGACAACCTTATCCTCATGAATGTCATCGTGATCAGGAATCCTTCCAACTTCACCATTTGCCTATACACTGTAACTCTCTCTCTCTCTCTCTCTCTCACTCACTCTGTGTGTGTCTCTGTCTGTCTCTCAGTGCGCATGTGAATTTGCTTACTACATGTTAGCCTGATTATGTACTTCAACATTGCAGTGTGAACACAGAGAAACATAATGTCGTCGAGAATGAGAGTGGCGGTAGTGGGAGGCGGCGTAAGTGGGCTGGTGGCGGCGTACATTCTGGCGGACGGCGGAGTGGAGGTGGTGCTCCACGAGAAGGAGGATTACTTGGGCGGCCATGCCAAGACTGTCACCATTGATGGAACTCCAATCGACCTTGGTTTCATGGTCTTTAATCGTGTAAGATTTTCTTCATTTATATGCATGCGGAGATATCAACTAACATAATTTTTTCTTAAGTTTTATTTCCCTCCATGAGAAAAATTGCAATTTATGTCCAACAATCTATTCTATTTGCGATTTTAATCTTACTATTTTAACACTCACTTGATTTAGAATAATATATTGCAAATATTTACAATTGTGTACCAACCACAAATTTTATTAAATATTTAACGGACCACGTGTTAAATCAATAGTCATCTACTTAACAGAATGCAAACCATGTGTCCATCTGCTAAATAATTAATGGAGTGACTCATTGAAAAAATAGTAATTAATTCATGTGGGATACACTATACTCAAGGTTTAATGTATGGGTAAATTACATTGACACTATTAAAATTAAATTTAATTATACAAATACCATCTATCTCTTATAAAATGATAAGTATATTTCTAAAATTATAATTTGTATCAAGTCTTAAAGGTATTTTTTGTCACGTAACTTAGATTATTTGACATTTTCATCTTTTGATTTTCTAGAGTAGCATTTTGGTCCTATATCATTTTAATTATGCAATTTCAGTCGTTCTTTTGATCGGAGTTCACATTTCTCGTCGGAGAAATGTATATAAATTTCACGGTGCCTTTTAAAATTGGAGTTAATGTTCCTATTGGCTCATTTTTTTCCAGCATTTTTGTCCCTTAACTTTATAAGGTAGCATTTTGATCCTATTTCTTTTTAATTTTCACAATGTCAGTCTATTTTTTTATCGGAGTTCACCTTTTTTGTCGGTGGAGGCGAACTCTCCCAAAAAAAAAAAAATCTAAAAAATAAAAAAAAAAAATTGTTAAGTAACCTAAGTTACGAAATTAAAAATATATTTAAATCTTGCACCCTTTTAAGAGCAAAAAGTTACATTGACATCCTTTAAAAGATTGTACTCGTAATCTTTGAAAAAAAATGTAAAGTATTTATATAAATGGATTAAATTTCAGAATTGTTGATGTAATTGACCGTTCATATATTTATCACATGCTTGTAGTCAATTTTTCTAGTGAATGAAAACGCTATTTTCAAGGTACGAACTTCCATAGGCAGAGTGGGGTCTTCCCATTTTCGACCTGTCCAGTCCTGTCCGTAGCGGTCCATGGAATATAGCAATGGCTGTATTCTTTTACCATTTATAACTCTCGTTACAATAAATGGTAAATTTCGATATTTAATATAATTATAACTATTATATTATTCAAAAAATTATTTTTATCTTTAAATTTTAATAATTGTGTAACAACTAGATTAATCTATTGGTTCCGGTTAAATTTTTATCCCCTTTTACGATGAATTAACTAAATACTCTTATGAACTATGAAATATAATTTTATTTATTTTTAAAAAATCTAAAATGAACTAAATAGATAATTATTTTTTACAAATTCTCAAACCTTTTCATCTACCTCGCCGAATTTTTTATATTTAAAAAAATAGTAAAGCCAAAATTGATAATTTTATGTTTAGAATTAAAAAAAATTCATATATTTTTATAAACTCAGTCAAACATTTTGTAGAATAATAGAAAAAAATCTCATATATTTATAGCCTGAAATATCACCTGACTAAAATAGGACAAGTTGTACAAATTGACTTGTTTTATAAGTTGTAGACAAAAATAGTGGTGATAGGTTGGGCAGAGTTGTCCTTTGCAAGTGTGCCCCATACTTTCTTGGACATTTAATAGAGTGGGGACAATAAGTACATGATTAACATTCAATTGGATGGATGGGATAAGAGTGGACAGAGTAACAATGGATATGTTTGGTAAATTATATTGACAGTACTAGATTAGATTATAATATACAAATATATAGATATATTTTTTTTTATAAAATTATAAATACATTTTTGATTTTATAATTATAATTACAATTATATTTCATATTCATATGTAAAATTTATTCAAACACCACATGAAAAATATTATACTAACACCTCTTAGGGGGAGATAGTTGTAATTTGCAAAAAACAGGAATATTTATGTATTTTAATATAATCTTAAATATAAATTACCATCAAATATAGGATGGGAATAGGTTATCCTTTTAATAATTTGTTTACTTGTATTGACATAAAGTGGAATAGGACAAATTTTTGTTTATTTGGTAAATTCACTTTTAGGCACATAAGTTGGTGACAAATTGATTGTCTTAAAATGTTAAAAATTAGTTTTCATCATTTTTTTTTGTTTTTTTTTTAAATTAAACCACATTGAGGTGGAGGGAGCTTTTCCAAGGTTCCCGTCCCTTCTATATTACAATAATCGAGAAAGAATATACAACGGGGAGAGCTACCTCCCTCGTTGAGTCTAGAAAATAGTAAATAAGGAGTACTACTCCCTTACCATTGAAAGAACTGAAAGCGTAAATGAGGAGTACTGCTCCCTTACATTGTGAGCGTAGCCAAGCAAAGGTGAGGAGAACTATTCCTTTACTACAAAATCCAATATTCTTAAACCAAAAGTCGGTGACACTATTATGAAGGTAGAGCTTCATTGTGCCAAAAAGAATATGCCAAGTCACTGAAGATATGACTATAATAATCTGTGTTAAGAGATCGGACAAAAAACCACCAACACAACAGGGAGGAGCAGTTCTATAAAAAAGATGTGCACCAGCCATGTGCAGAACAACATAACAACACATACTATCTACTATCATCACATACACAAGGCAAGGTGCGTAGGTAATGAGAGAGGCATAGCATAGCACAAATAATAATACACCAGCAAGGTGCATCCAAAACAAATAAAGCACCGGCAAGGTGCGCAGGAAATGTAGGTAACGAGAGAGGCATAACATGGCACAAACAATAATACACCGGCAAGGTGCATCAAAGACAAATAAAGCACCGTCAAGGTGTGCAGGAAATGCAGGAAAAGTTAATCCAAACAGGTAAAATAATCCGCAAGTAATCCCAGCATAACATACCTAACACCATAAAGTAGAAAAGGCAAAACTGGAGGACCAACCCAAAGTTACCTAAAGGACATACGCACATTGGGAAGACCTATCGAGTCAAGTTTTAGAATACCTGTGAGTTTACCTTGTATTTGTTCCCTGGAAATAAGTGTCAATGAATCCCCCAGGCAAGCTTGATTAGCAAGAAAGTCTGTTGCTTGATTACTCTCTCTGTATATATGTGAAATCTTTGTCTCCATTCTGTTGATGCAAGCTCGAATTTGTTGGAGAGTATTCTGGTACATCCAGCCCCATTTTAGGGGAGAGTGGAGGACTTGCAAGATATACTGGGCATCCACTTCAATCCAGACTTTGGAGATTTCCAAGTCCATTGCAAAGGAGCAAACCTCTAAGCAATGTCTTAAGTTCTGCTTGAATGTTGGTGGTATGTCCGAGGTGCTCCTGAAAGGCCATAATGACTTGTCCCATATGGTTTCTCAAAATACCCACAGCTCCTGAGATCCCTGGGTTTCCTTTGGAAGCACTGTCCGTGTTTAATTTGATCCATCCTTCAGGTGGCCTTTCCCAAGAGAGAAAAAAAATTTGATGTTGTCTGGTAGGATGAGCAAGCTGAATTTTAATAGAGCTTGCTGCAAAGGCTTCTCCTTTGATGTGAGTATGTTTCAGGAGGCCGGCTCTGTGCAAGGTGTGAACATGTCTCAAAGTTCGACTGATAACTCTGTAGCAACTAAAAGCTTTCCCTTCATGTTTTGCTTGTCCATATGAACCAGCAGATTAAGAGTGGGGTAATATCTCTGATAGAAGCCTGTGATGATGTATTCGTCTTCCATGCGAGCAGGAATCTCTGAATGTTGTCAGTTTGTGGGAGTTGCAATTGAAAGATGTCCGTAAAGAATCTCCATACTTTGACAGATTCCCCACAGGACAGAAATAAATGCTCAATGGATTCCACATGGCTACATCTACAACATTTGGATGCCAAAGTAATGCCTTTGCTTTGAAGACGGCTGTCAACCGGGATCCAATTGTTCATCATTAGTTGACCTTCTACACCAATGAAGGATCCTTTTCGATAACATTAATCATTTTAAGAATTATTGGGAATCAAAATTGATGAGGTCGGAAGATGGGTATAAAAATAACTTAGGAGATCAATAAGTGAATTTCTCTCAATTTTGTCTAATTTTCACCCAAAATAGTGCCTCATATGGATGGCAACCGAGCGGGTCTACCAAAACCTGGGACCTGCTAGAACACGAGACCTGTCGGGTTGGACCCGGTAGACCCTGTTAATATTTTAAAAGTATTAGAAAATATCTTTTTTTCACAAAAATTAATACTACCATAACTTTATGAATACAAGACAATAATATAATCGAAGGTTAATATTTTTTTTTATTAATATATGTTCATGTTTTAGACATGAAAATATTAATAATTTAGAATATGTGTTGCACATATAAACATTAAAATATTTATAAACTAATTATATCATTATTTTAATTTATAAAAATATTAAGTTCATTTATTATATGTAAATATAAACAAATTATGCATATTTTTTTATATATGTACAAATATATTTTGTATAAGTATATATAAAATTCATAAAAAAATTCAATTGGGTGGGCTCATGGTAGGTCCAACCCACTAAAATTCGGACCTATCTCGGGACCCACTTAAGACTTAAAAATTTCGCCCCACAGACCCCGATTGGACTCGAACCCACTGCCATCCCTAGTCATGTGCCACACTTCTTTTCCCTATAGCAGTTAAGGGGCTATTAGTTTTCGCATTTGTTGTTGGTTTGTAGTCTTTTCTTTTCTCCAAAAAATCTTCCATTAATTTAGATGATCAATTAATGATCATGACTAATTTTGATAAATGTCAAAAAAATTAGGAGACCAAAATTGATGATATGGGAACATAAATACATAAAATAGTTTAATGACTAATTTAGAGAAGTAAAAATGAAATTATCCCTTGTTTGCGTGAAGAAAATGATTGGAATATAATGTGCGACAGCAATTATATTTCTCTTAACCCTCGGACTTAATGTGTGACAACAAATATTTGTTGTTTACAAATATTTATTTTATTATACTTTTTAATATTTTGTTAATTAATTTATATAAAAGAATCAAGAACCTGAAAATGACTAAATAAACACAACTTTTTTATCAACTTAATTTTGTTTAATATGACTCTTAATTACTCTTCCAAATTTGTTAATTACATCATTTAGTTAAATTAGCATAATCATAATTAAATCATAAATATTATGTCCATTTTCGTAATAATTTCATTTATTTTTAAGTATTTTATTTTATTTAAAATTGATAATATATTTAAATATATATTAATACCTGGCAAAAGAGTAAATTGCTATTTAATACCAATCACATGGGCCTCATGGGATTAAACATCCCACTAATATCTAAATTGATGGATTTTCATTAAAATTCTTTTCAAATATCAACAAATTTGGTGTATTTTTACTGACATGGATCTATTTTTTTAGATGAAAACAAACATCTAAATTTTTCAAACCATAAGAAATTTACGTGTATATCAAATCTCAAGAGAGAATAGTGTAATCATTTATATTTTTAAATCAAAACACTATAAAATTATTATAATATTATGTACATGATATATCAGTAATTCTAAATCTACTCACATTTTTGTATCTTCAAAAATTTGCACTTAACGTCTATTAAAAATAAAATAAAAAATGAAATCACTTGATGACTTATACATATATACTAGCGTAGAATCCGTGCTATGCACGGTTATACGTATATTTATATATTATAAAATAATTTTTTTATAATATATTGTACTATAAATAAATATTTTATGTAAATAGAATTTTTATTTTTAATAGGTAAAATATAGTAATTTTGAATTTTTACTCTATCTCGATTACTATTGAAAATGATATTTTCCTACACATACAATTATTTCTACATACCAAAGTTTGTATTTATATGATGATTACTTTCAAATAATTATGACATTCTATTAAATATATATAAATTATTTTTTTACATATATCCAATATTATATAAAAATATAAAAAATAAAAAATTACTTAAATGTATTGTTTGTATTAAAGTACATATATCTAAAATGATCTTACTCACTAAAAATAAATAAAATATAAAGAATGGAAACTTAACGTACTTTTAATGAGGTATTGGTGATGAGAAAAGTCATAATAAGAATTATTAAATATGATGTTAATTCCTTACGATAAACATATATATACACACATATTAAAGAATAAAATTGTTTGATTATCATGTCATTTTAATCACTAAAAAGTAAAAATCAAGGAATACAAAAGCCAAAAGCAAAAGAAAGTATTGTACATCGTATAAGCTTTAAGATAAAACCACAAATAAAAAATGAAAATAGTATTATTATTAATCTAACACATGCATGCCTACAAAATTTTCAATTAAAGTAAAATATAAATAAGAAGAAAACAAAATTCAATCGATCATTGTGGACTTTTTTCGAAAAAGAGATCAAATTACACAAACATGAAAATACATATATTTATATATGAATCTAAAAATTTACAAAATATATGATCATATATTTAATAGAATCATATTTAGATTAGTTCGAGAAAGTACTAATACACAAAAATTAAACTTAAGTGATTCTTTCCATCTTGTAAAACATCATTAGTAGACCAAAAAAAAGAAAATAAAATCCGAAAAAGAACGAAAAAAATAAACTATGAAATGAAAATTTAATGATGAAACTATAATATATAAAAAAATTGGTGTATAAATAGATACAAAAGGGTAATTAGATATTTTAGATATAAAAAAGAACTAAATGTCAAATTAAATATAGAGTCGTAGAAATAAATGTTAAATGAAATATATACCTATTAAATAACTGAATCTATTCGTTCTTGTAGGAAAACCAAAACCAAAATCAATAAAAATGAAATAAAATCTGAAAGAAAAAACAACAAAATTAAACTACAAAATAAACCTTAATGGATAAAACTATAATATATAAAAAATGATGTGTAAAATAATTAAAAGTGGTGAATATTTAAACAAATATAAAATCTAAAGCAGATTAAGTAGTGTCATACAAATAAATATTAAACAAAATACATACCTATTAACACTAAATAAATCAATTCCCTTTTGAAGAAAAATTAAACAAAAAAAGAATGAAATATGAAAAAGAAAAACAAAATTTAACTAAAAAAGATTAATGAATGAAACTATAATATGTATAAATAAATTGGTGTATACAAAGATACAAAAGAATAAATATTTAAACATAACTAAAATTAAATAACAAATTAAATATAATCATACAAATAAATATTAAAGCGAAAAATTTACCACTGATACTAAATAAATCTATTTCTTCTTGTAGAAAAACAAAATCAAGTATTAATCACCATATAAATCTGAAAAAAAAAAAACCTAACACCACAAAAGAAATTCAAATTAATTTCAAAATAAATATTTAAGATATAGATCATAATTAATTTCTATTTATCTTAGATAAATACATATTTTAGGATTATATTTATTTTTTTGATTATTAAGAATTTTTTTATTTGTTAAAAACTTCATCTACTTTAAATTAAATTAAAATTGCTCTGTATTTATCTAGATAAATTCACTTATTGGATCCAAATAAAATACAGTTTATTATGAAATCAAAATCAAGTTGAAAGAGAAAAAATTGTACACAATACCTAGGAATGAAAAATTAATGAGTATTTGATTGAAAAAAATTACAGAATTAAAAAGGAAAAAATAAAAATGAATAATTGTTGCCAAATGATATGTAAATATTTAAATACAAACAATAATAAGTCAAACAAATAAATGATATAATTTAGAGAGAGGATTTTGGATAATAGAAAACAAATACTTAAATATATTTAAAATTGGTGGTGTTTCTATCCAATAAGATTTTTTGTTGATAATTAAAAAATTCAAAATTATCAGAATATAGCATTTGGTCAATTATCATTTTCCTATATATATATAGACTAGCATGAACCCCGTGCTATGCACGGAAACTTATCAACTCTATATTTTTAGAAATTTTGAGTTATACAAATTTGTGTCATATTTTAATATTGTTTTTCTCTACATAGTAGTTGTAGTACAAACTCAATATTGAATTCGTCACTAAATTTATAAATTGAATATTTTGAAAATAATAATAGATTATTATCATATTTTTAGATATTAAGAAAATTTTATAAGTTTCAAACACAATATATATATATTTTCATATTCAATTAATATAGTTTTAGTAAAATAAAAGTATTAATATTTAAATATATTTATAAAAAGATATATATCTATTCTATGATATAATTAACAAATCTCTACTAAAATAATACATTAACAAATACTGAGCTTTCTTCATGTAAATATGTTTAAGTAATAAAGCATATAGGAAAAGAAACGCAAAACTAATGGCAAGAAATAAAAGTAAAATGAAATTGAAAACTTCTAAGCACAAAACAATGAAATGAAGATGAATAAATAAATTCTCCCTTGTCATTATATAAAGGTAGAGTTATCCAAATAAAAAATATCTCCAGATGAAATCAAATTCAAGTTGAAGAGAAAAAACAATAAAAATGTATAAAGCATAATTAAGAGAATTTTGAAATTATGGATTAATAATTCAGTGAGAATATAAATGTATATATGTATATGTAGATATACGTAGTTTATGATAAGAAAATAAGCGATACCTTGGAATGAAAAATTAATAGGAGTTATTATAAATATTGTTGAATACTATAACATGGGTGAAGAATATTGGTGGAGAAAATATCACAAAAGTTCTAAGTCTATACATATCATTCAATAAGAGTTTTAAATAAATAAACGTGAAATTTAATGAATAAAATATTGCTGGATAACTTAAAAATTTGAAGAACTTTAGTACAAATAAAAACATACAAACTAATATCAAGTTGCCTTTTACATTAATGAAAAATATACTATCTATGAAATACATGAAAAAAAAAGACTAAATAATTATGAAGAAGAACTAAAAAAATTGAAATAACTCAGTGTAAAGAAATATTTGAAAATTATAATTGTAATGACTCCACAAAATATAGTTAATATAAATTTCAAAATTCTTAGTAATATGAAATTATCCAAATAAATACAAAAAAATGATTATTAAGAATTTAAGATTTATACCTTCATCACTATAGATCCAAACACAACATATGATAATTTTTGCTTGAGTTTTGTCTATATAGGTTTTTTTTTTTAATAATATTCATGTAATAATAATGGAATTAATTATATTTCTTTGAAAAAATAAGAGTAAATTAAATCACTCCCTAAATTAAAAATTTACTGCATATAGTAGGAGATTTTTATAACTTTGGTGCATGAATGAAAAGTATATGATTAAAATAAAAAATAATAATTGCTGATAAGATACATAATTTTTTTTGGATGGATATTTAAATCTAATTTTGAATTTGTTTAAAATATATATGGATTGGATGAGTATCCTAATTGTGAAGGTGGAATCTAATATAGATAAACACTAATTTTGAATGTAGGATTTTTTTTACATAAATACAAATTTAATTTAAATTTAAAATATATGAGATCTTCCAACCAATGAGATTTTTCCTTGACAATTAAAAACTCAAAATTCTAAGAATTGAGAATTGAGTCAAAATTAGCTTAATTATGGTCAACTATCGTTTTGCTATATCTATACTATATATAAAAGTGTGAATCTTCTAAGTGTTTGTTTCCTATTGTGAAAAGACACCTATACCCTTATTTAAGTAATCTTTTTAAATATTAATTAGAATTAATATAAAAAAATTCTGTTAAAAAAAGATAATTTAATAGTTCTAATACCTCTAAACTACTTAGATAATAACAAATATATGTAAGTAGTTGAGAGGAATTAGAACTACTAAATAGTTTCTATTTTCCATTTTTATTAGGCTTTGTCTTTTTATAACTTCCTTTTATTTTATTCAATTCGAATTATTTCATCTTAAAAGTAACAGACAATTAGCATATCAATAAATTTTAAAATATTCAGAAATAACTGACAATTAGCATATAAAAGATATCAATAAAAGAATATCAAAAAGAAAATATAATGTGTATAATTAATATTACTCAAATCAGTAAAACTCTATAATTTTGAATAAACATTGATAACAATTAAAAATAAGATTTCAAAAATAACTATATACTAATATATTAGTCGTAGATTAAATTTTAATTGTATGCTAACAAAAGAGAAATATGCTTTTCTTTAGAATAAATTTATACAAAAGAAGGATATTGTTAACAAAAGTAAATAAGTATTAAGAATAAAAATATATTGACAAATAAAAGCACTATTTTTTTATTAAATTGACATTGTCCATAAAAGTTTAATTATTCAAAAAATCTCTTATTATTTGATTTTTTCAATATTAAATAATCATATATGCACATTAAAGATTACGTTGGTATTTGATTGAGCTTATAAGTTCTTTAAAACATATTATAATATGTTTAAGAGCTTATAAGTTCTATAAAATAGTTCGGTAATTTGTCTTTTCTAGAGAGTTTATAAGATCTTAAAATACGATGTTCATGATCTTATAAACTCTTCAGAAAAAAGTAAGCTCAATCTTTCTTTATAATATAAAATTACACAAAACACTCTTACATTTTATAAGCTCTGATTTCTTATTCATCCAAATACTTTAAGAGCTTATCTGTAAAATAGAATTCAATATTTTTAAGCTTTTAAAACATCTTATAAGATGTTTCAGATAAATTTAGTCGGACACCCTTTAAGTTGGCAAAAACATAATATATTATTGAATAAAAAATAGATAATATCAAATAATTATATGACCATGCGATATATATTGATACTATGGGTATCTAATTAGATTACAATTTGATTAATAATTGTTAATAAATAATTAGTTTAATATTATTTCACATCAATAATTTGAAAATAAAAACACATCACGATATGATAATAAAAGAAAAAATATATCATATACAGGAATAATATAATAAAATTAAAGACATAGAAAATCACCAAAAAAATAGCTACAAATAAAACATGGTCAATTCTATTAAATTTGAATTTCTTACAAAAAAAAATCTAGAAATAAGGCACTATGAGTAATTAATTTTATTTTAATATTGGATTTTGTATATATTATATTTTACTTTCACACTAATTTATTTCAATACAAGATCATTAAATATAATAATCAGTACATATCAAATAAAAAATTTCAATTTTAAGGATTAAGTTTTTTATTTTAGTAGTATTAAGCAAATTTAGAAATGATTTACAAATAATAAAATTACATGATTTTAAAACAATTATGATCTATTTTTTCGAAAATATAATTGTATATACTATGTTTCAATGATATAAGTATAAATAAATTTACGAACTTAATATGTTTCTACACGTGCAACGCACGTGATACGTTCTAGTATATATAAATATATATATATATATATATGAAATCTATAAAAATCCGGTGACCCTCATATCAAAATTTTAATCTGCTACTCTGCTATTAAGTTAAGCTGTTAATTTCTTTAAATGTAACCCCTATATAAATATGATTTTGAATTCTGATTAATGAATATCGCTAAAAATAAATTTTTTTTGATGAATATTAACTAACGATATGTTATTTCACATAACGGCCACTGGCCTCAGATTTGTGGTGCGTCGGTTTCCATGTCCAAAAAACCTTCATCTATTGAGTTTGAATTTTGACAAACTCATACCAAACTTAATTGGCCAATTACGAATATATTTGAAAAATTTCCCATTTAACTGTTGAAAGTATGGTGGGTTCAATTATATAATATTACTTTTGAAGGAAGAGAACATGAGTATATTTTAGAAATTCTTGTATTCTAAATTGTGCCTCTCTATTCACTTGAATAACATAATATTACAAGTCATTTTATAGGTCTAAACACTAGCAAATAAGCATAGAATTTCGTACATAGAGTAAATGCAAAAAAAGAATTCTAAATATCATTCTTTGTTTCTAGCAGTCCGTTGTAAGATAGTTATAACTTTATGAACAAATTCTCAATGGCCTTGAAACTTAGACCATTTGAAACCAGACTCATAGAGCTTTAATTTCATATAAGATTCATCAGGAGTGACAATCACTTGCATTATGAAAAGACGTCTGAAAGTTTGTTGAAAAACTGTGACTGCTAAAACTAGAAGATAAAAGTTTAATTATTTTTTTTTTTGAACATAAGTAGGAATTTATTTATCTACAACTGCAGCGCAGGATTGTTACAAGGTTTTTTGGTCGTTCTGTAGTACAGAAGGATTAAATCCTAATACAAAATAGTAGACAAAAACATCGGGCAGTGATAGTAGACAAAAGATTCAAAAGGTTTCGCTGCAGCATTTTTGGCCAAAATATCCGCTGCCCAATTAACTTCCCTGTAGCACCAGCTAAATTTTATCCTCTGGAAGTCAGTCAATATACTCCTGCATTCCAAGAATGTTTGCATGAGGTGCTTGGGTGGAGTTGCTTCCCTGCTGAACATGTTAAAAACAAAAACTGAATCAGTTTCAACAATTATACAGTTGATTCCTAAGTGTTTAGCAAGGTAGAGTCCCTGTTTGACTGCCACTAATTCTGCCATAGAGTTGGAGTTAATTCCTGTTAATGAAGAGAAAGCTGCTACAAACTCTCCTATTGTTCCTAAGCACTCCCCCACAACCTGACCATCCTGGATTATTGCTAGAAGATCCATCTACATTAAGTTTAATCCAATCCCTCGGTGGCTTATCCCATTTGAGATATTTAATGGTTGTATGTTTGGCTTTTGGGGTATGAGAAACTGGGATGAGATTCTGAATCTGTCTCCACGCATGACCTATGTTGATGGTCATATTCTGAAAAAGGATTTGGTTTCGTAATTTCCAAATATACCAAACAGATATAAGAGTCTTTCCAAGTCTTGTTGTTTTCTTGCCAACTTTACATGGTATAACCTCTTATTCTAGCATGAGTTGAGGCCACCTCAACCTCTAAGTTCAGTTCATCGTCATATACCTGATTTGTCCTAAACATCAAGTTGCTCATGCAATATAAGTTCAAAAAATAAAAATTAAAAAAGTTAATTATACTTAGACCCTTTCTAAAACAGTAAAATTATAATTTCCTTCAAAAAATTTTAAAATTATATTTACACCTTTGAAAATTCTACATTTTACACCTGGTCATCCCCTTCCATCAGAGTTTGGATGCAAAACTTTTATGTCATCAATTTGTTTTTTACATAAATTATCGATTTTGTCCCTCATTTAACATTCGTATATATATGTTTGTACGTATGAGGGGATAATGTAATGTATGTATATGAACTGAGGTTAACATTATTATATTTTGTCCCTTTATAAGTACAAATTTTTACATGGAAATGTTATACTACAAGGAAATGGCTCCATAGTAAGGAAATGAAATTAGCGTCGACTAATTAGCAAGTAGATTCTTATTGCTAATTTATATTATTGGCTTAATTATATTTACAGTCCCGTATATATGAGGTAGTGACAAAATAAGGATCTTATATAAAAGAGGTGACAATTAGTACCCTGGAATTAAATTTTTTTGAACAATTACAGGACTACGGCCATCGAATTTAAAAAAGTGGTACGATTTTGCTGACATGTACAATTTTAGGGCTTTCTAAATTGGGAAAAATGCTGATTGGGCATTTGTTTATTATTCATCCTCCACATAAGCGTTGACATGGAAAAATTCCCTGCCACATAAGCAATGAAATGAAAAAGAAAAAGGGAAATACTTTTTTATTTGGGGATTTTATATTGACCGGATAATATTTTTTTATTTCTTCTCTACCATATAAGCACTTATATAAAAAAGAAGAAGATCAAGTTGCATAAAAACAACCTTTGAATTTATAGTTTTTAGTAATTTTCATGACACAACGTCTCTACATGCATATAATAATAATTATACACTCTTTAAAAGGGTATCAATTGCCACCCCTTTATATACTGTCCTTATTCAGTCACTATCCCATATATACGGGCAGTAAATGCAATTAAACCTATATTATTTAATACAAGAAATTTACTTGTACTTATCTTTAGCCATGAAAATTTACTTGCTAAAGAATTAGCAACGAAATATTTAAAAATATATATTAATTAGTGCAGATTAGCAACGAAAAATTTACTTACTAATTCACTCGACACTGCTTTTAGCATCAGTTTTTTTCATAGTTATTCAACTATTTCTTTGTAATATTAAATGAACGATAAAATTAAAAATTTATGTAATTTTTTTTTACTAATATCAATATTTTTTTGTCCAAATCCTTACTAAAGGGGATTGGGTATAAAAGGTTAAATTTTGCATTTTTAGGCAGGTACTAACTTAATTAACACTAAAAGAAGTTCATAAGTAAGATAACAACGAGGTTGTCGGACAGGTTACGTATCCAAACATGATGGAATTCTTCGAGAGTCTTGGAGTAGACATGGAGCCTTCCGACATGTCGTTCTCAGTGAGCTTGGACAGCGGCCGAGGATGCGAGTGGGGCAGCCGGAATGGCTTCTCAGGCTTGTTTGCACAGAAGACTAATCTTCTCAATCCATATTTTTGGACAATGATCAGAGAAATCATCAAATTCAAGGATGATGTCCTAAAGTAAGTACATATTCTTCAAGAAAACAATAAAAGTCCTAATCCTACAAACATTCTTGAATAGTAATCTCTCATACTTCTCCACTGTCTGCAGTTACCTTGAGGAGCTCGACAACAATCCAGACATCGATCGGACAGAAACATTAGGCCACTTCATCCAGTCACGTGGCTACTCCGAGTTATTTAAGAAGGCTTATCTTGTACGAGGCTGCTCAATATTCTACTCATTGTGGGGAAATAGCATTTTTTCGTCCCGTAATTTAAGAATTTTATATTTTTGGTCCCAACGATTATGGAATTATCACTTTAAAAAAGTGACACTTTTGGTCCTACGACACCTTTATGCTAGATGTCTGAATGGAAAAGGCCGTGTGTGCCCGTTGTGTTTTCAGACTGAGCATTTAACGGTCATATACTAAGTACGTGACTTTTTCATTAAATCTTTATTGGAAATGTGTTATGGGACCAAAAGTGCTACTTTTTGAAAGTTACGGAACAAAAGTGATCATCCCATAACCAACGATACCAAAAGTGTGGAAACCTTAAGCTATGGGACAAAAAATGCTATTTACTCTACTCATGGTGGTTAACAGGAGCAATGTAATTATTTGCTATCCCCTTTTTGCAGATTCCAATCTGTGGTTCAGTCTGGTCATGCTCTTCGGAAGTAGTAATGAGCTTCGCTGCATATTCCATTCTATCTTTTTGTCGAAACCACCATGTTCTACAGGTGAATTATGTCGAGATTATCCCTGTTTTTCTTCTATCAGTCTACTCCTCGACTAACTATGTCGTGATCCGCAGCTGTTTGGTCGCCCTCAATGGCTCACCGTAAAGTGTCGCTCCCAAGATTATGTCACTAGGGTATGTCTACGTATGCACTGTCAAAAAATGAATTATTTTCTATACTGTAAGATTTCAACTAAATTCAATGAGAAATTTAAGTTTCAACTATGGTTGATCAATATTTTTAGCTGTGGTTAAAATATGATTACCTTGCAAAAATAACGACAAATAGTCCTGATTAATTAGTATCCGTCACTATTTTTATATTTTTGACTATATTAATTAATCATAACAAAAAATCAGTATTTCTACTTAGTGATATAGTACTCCAATAAATGCAGGTTAGAGATGTGCTCGAGTGTAGAGGCTGTCACATAAGAACCAATTCCGAAGTATGTTCTGTTTCAGCAAATGATGATGGTGAGTACTGAACTTCAAGCATTCATTTTCCAGTTGAACGAACATCAACTTGGAACTGATACAAGAAATGAGGATGCAAGAAAGCCATATCAGTTATCAAGTTCAGACACTTACAGTTGATGTTACTCTATGTAGGGATTAAATACATTTTTTGTCCTATAAGTTAGGTTACTTCTAAGGTAGTATTTTGGTCATTTTTTTTTTTTTTTTTTTTTAAATTTTCACGAGTTCAGTTCTTTTTTTTTGTACGAGTTCACCTTCACTGCTACAAGGGTGAAGTCTGTGAGAAAAGGACTGAAACAGTGAAAATTAAAAAGTGCAGGACCAAAATGCTGCCATAGATAGTTAAAGGACAAAATACTGGCAAAAATGAGCCCCCAATTTTAAAAGGTTACGTGAGATGCCCATTTATTTTGTCGGAGAGAAAATGACTAAAATTATGAAAATTAAAAAGATGCAGGATCAAAATGCTATTTTAGAAAGTTAAAGTATGAAAACGACACATAACCTAAATTACAAGACAAAAAATGCATTTAAGCTATATACGCAGTTCACTTTAATTGTAACTGAATTTTCGAATAACTTTCCAGGTTGTACTATAAGTTGCAACGATGGGTCGGAAGATACATACGATGGGTGCATAATTGCTGCACACGCTCCGGATGCTCTCAAGATGTTAGGAAAGCAGGCAACCTTTGATGAATTAAGAATACTCGGAGCATTTCAATACGCCTACAGGTGCTCGTCTGTGTTTCCTTCGACTACGTAGAACGATACTGTCAAGTTCCATTTTTATTGCAACTTTTCGTTATAGAAAATTATCATATTGCATATGAGCTTTTGGACCAAGCTCACCACTTATTATTTGACAATGCACGATCCTTCTTGAACCCTTTATGGCAGCGACATTTTCCTGCATCGTGACAAAAATTTAATGCCAAAAAACCGAGCAGCATGGAGCTCGTGGAATTTTCTTGGATCCGTTGATAACAAAGTCTGCATCACGTATTGGCTCAACATCCTTCAGGTTTGCTATAAGATGTTTTTAAAGTTTATAAGATGTTATATTTTATTTTAAAAATAAGTTGTTATCAGGATAAAATAAGGTGATGGAAGCTTCGAAGATGTTAGTAGTGACATCTTTGTAATTAAGATGAAGGGGGTCATTAGAACCTTAAAATAAAAACTCCTTACTTTTCTTAGAAGAGATTATAAGCTACTTACGAGTTCTTTCTTTAACAAGAAAATTACCAAACACTTTGTAACATTTTATAAACCGACCAAAAAACCTTCTGAATAGTAAGTGTAATGGCATTGGTGATCTTGTTAGAGCAAGGTTTCCATTCATTACAAGAGTTCTCTTCTTGCAAGTGCTAACTGAGTTCTTGCATAACCTTTGTTTCTCGGAACATTTTCAGAACATCGGTGAGACAGGGCTTCCTTTTTTGGTGACACTAAATCCACCTTCCACGCCTGAACATACGTTGCTTAAGTGGTCGACAGGCCACCCAATCCCGTCGGTTGCTGCAACAAAAGCTTCATCCCAGCTAAATCTAATCCAAGGAAAGAGGAGAATATGGTTTTGTGGAGCATATCAAGGTGCAATCAAGAACCTTATTCAAATTTTCGCTACTGCATGACGTTGAATACGTCGTCCCTTACACACTTACTTAAGTATGCCTTGTATTGTTCTTTCAGGCTATGGCTTTCATGAGGATGGACTAAAGGTACTTTTTTTTTTCTTATCAAGAATTTGAGATCGTATAAATTAAAATGAGTTGATATTGGACCGTAATGTTAATCTTTAATCCTTATAGGCAGGTGTAGTTGCTGCAAACGGCTTGCTTAAGAAAAGATGTACGCTTCAAGACAACCCTAGACACATGGTACCTACCTGGCTGGAAACGGGGGCACGTCTTCTTGTTACTAGGTTTCTTCAACAATTTATAACGACTGGCTGCGTAATGTAAGTTTAACAATACAAGTTATGCATTTTTAGGAGTGAGATTATTGCATGTACGACGATGATAGAATTTGCGGTTCAACAGTTTATTGGAAACCGGAGGTACGATGTTCACCTTTGAAGGCACCAAAAGGAAGAGCCCTTTAAAAGTCTCTTTGAGAATCCATTCTCCACAATTTTACTGGAAGGTAATACTCTCCCAATACCTTGATGTTGTATTTGGTTTGATGGATTCAAAGTTTTAGATTTCAAAATATGTAATAATAAATTCATTGAAATTGTCTGGATAACTTATATCATAATGGATTCAAATCCTTGAATTCCTATTCTGAATTATATTTGTGGCATCGTGATGGATTTCAAATTCATTTAATTAATATTAAGTGATTTGAATTTTTTTTCCCTAAATCCTTTCTTCCAATCTAAATCGTGTAGCCTCTTACACTTTATAGGTATAAAGATAAAATTGGAGTGTAATATCTCAGTTCTTGAACTATACGTCGCTCGTTTGTGCTCCTTATTAGGATTAAATGGAATTTTTATCCTGTATTCCTTGTATTTTGTTGTTTTACTTCTTATCTTTCTATGGCAGCAAATAGGTACTGTAACTTTTTAATTTCATGATTTTGGTCCTTCAGTTGCCAGAATTCGCAAATGTTGCCCGAAAAAAAGCATTTGCGTCGCACCTGCGAAATGCATTTAAGCCTCTCTATTATATACGTTTCGCAGGTTGCTACTGAAGCAGATTTAGGCCTAGCCGACGCCTTCATTAATGGGGATTTCTCTTTTGTTGATAAGAATAAAGGGCTTCTCAACTTTTTCATGGTAAGAAAACAAAAAATTCATTTACATTCATTGTCTCACTTCTTACACCAGTATTGGATCCTTCCTGTTCCTGCTTTTCTTTGTCATTTACATGGTAGCATGAATTCTGGGTGTTTTGTTTGATAATAATTCGTGGCCCTCTTGAATTCTATTTTGCAGATAGTTGTTGCCAACAGAGAACTAAGTAGTTCTACCTCAAAGCTAAACAACAATAGGTAATAATTTAAGGGATTAGAGATGTTTATGCAATCTAGTATTTTCCGAAAAGATTTTTCAAGAACATACCTTCTATAACACTAGGGGATGGTGGACACCGTTGTTTTTCACGTCTGCAATAGCATCCGCAAAGTATTTCTTCCAACATATGTTAAGACAGAACACACTAACTCAGGCACGTCGCAACATCTCAAGGCATTACGACCTTGTAAGTTGTCACTTAATTCTTCCACCATATAGATTATGGGCTCTTGTAACAATTTAGAAGATGGAAACTTGATTTGTCGGTTGTTTTCCAGAGCAACGAACTCTTTTCTTTGTTTCTGGATGAGACAATGACGTACTCTTGTGCAATATTTAAGGTTAGAGTTGTTCGACATGTGTTTAACATTAATCAGACGGACCATTTCCTTAATCTTCATGTCAGAAAGTGATCCCTTTTAACTCTCTTGCAAGACTCAAGATGAAGACTTGAAGATTGCTCAGATGAGGAAAGTTTCTCTCCTGATTGAAAAGGTGAAGTATATTTATTTGTTTTTCCATAAAACCCCATTTCGATCTAGAAAAAGTTCGTCTTCCACAGCTGATTTTCCTTCAATAACAGGCAAAAATCAATAAGGATCATCACATTTTAGAAATCGGGTTTGGTTGGGGAACGTTAGCGATTGAAGTCGTTAAACGAACTGGCTGCAAATATACTGGCATCACCCTATCAGAACAGCAGCTGCAATATGCTGAAGTTAAAGTCAAAGAAGCCGGCCTTCAGGTACAAATTAGGCATTTCCCGGTGTACACCGAAAAAACATGGATTATTTTCTATATAATAAATGATTATGTCTTAAAACCATGAAATTAACATTATTTACCACTAACAAACAGGCACTATGAGAACTTAAGTTTTGACTATGCTTGATCAACATTTGCCATGATTTTAAGCTATCGCTAATATTTTGCCTCGTCTTCAAAAGCAACATCTAATAGATGCTGAGCATTTGTGGTTAATTAGTATTTAAAAAAAATAGTTTTGATTAGTAATTAACCATGGAATTAAAGTCATAGTTCTTCTATTGTTCCCACTATATATTTCAACTGTGAAATTTTTTCAACTCTATAAAATTATGCTTCAGGATCACATAAAATTTCTTCTATGCGACTACCGTCAATTGCCCAACACAAGAAAATACGACAGGATAATATCATGGTTAGTTTTCATTACTCGTACTATTTCATTAGATGGATTTGCGTCTTGATCTAAAGCCTTGACGTGCGCGCTATCTCAAGTTGTCGACTGCGATTTATTTATTTGCCCTAGTGATGGTAAGTGCAGTGAGATGTTAGAAGCTGTGGGGCATGAGTATATGGAAGAGTTCTTTAGGTGTTGTGAATCTGTGTTAGCAGAAAACGGGCTTCTCATTCTTCAGGTTAGTCGTGCAACGAGTTCATCCTGATCTACCCACTCTGGGAAATTTGGGAACTTGTATCAATATCATGCTTAATTTCATTGTTCTACATTGATCCGCAAGTTGAAAACGTTTCAAATTGTAAAATTTTTTTACTTTCTTGCATGTCAGTTCATATCAATACCAGATGAGAGGTACGAGGAGCACAGGCGTACCTCAGAGTTCTCCAAGGAATATATCTTCCCTGGAGGATGCCTGCCTTCGCTTAGCCGAGTCACTTCAGCCATGGTTGCTGCATCAAGACTTTGGTAAAACTACAATATCTATATCTTTTCTTGTGCAAATTACGTTAACACTAGCAAGGTTAGGTTTAATTTACACTAACACTTCTTGCCTCAAAATTACAAGTACACTTCTTGAAATTGTGGATGTAACTACAAGTAAACCCCTGAGGTAAATTAGATTGATGTAACAAAGGGTACGTTTATGTAATTAAATTAAACCTAACCTTAGGGAATGTCGATGAAAGTTGTCCTATCTTTTATTATGATCATTTTCATGGAAATTGTATCTCAATGTAAGAAAGTGGCAATATATTCATGCAGTGTGGAACACCTCGAAAACATTGGAATTCATTACTATCAAACGCTCAGATGTTGGCGGGAAAACTTCCTCAAAAAGCAAACGTAAGAATCAAGATAATGTCGTTCTAAATATGCTTGTCTGAATTCTGTTTAACGTTATAAGTATAGAAAGTTCCTTGTGAAGTTCTTAGTTATTGAATCTTGGAAATAATAATGATCTGTGGTTTTCAGTGAAATCCAGGCTCTAGGATTCAATGAGAAGTTCATCAGGACGTGGGAATATTATTTTGACTATTGTGCCGCCGGGTTCAAAACCTGTACTCTTGGAGACTATCAGGTCTGCCCATAGCTCCCTCTTTCTCTTTTCTTCATATTTTTATATAGATTTAATTGAATTTTTAGTCCTGTAATTATGGTCATTTAGCATTTTAGTCTTTTAAGTTGTTCAGGGTTGTAATTTGGTCCTTTACATTTCTTATTTTTGCAATTTAAGAACAAAATTGGCCGAAGAAAGTGGCATGTGCAAGTTATGTGCCAGTTAAAATTAGAGAAAATGAGGTTGATGGCTGATTTTTTATGACGTGGCATGAAGAAAGTCATGTTTTCACTAAATTATTTCTGAAAAAAATGAATAACTTCTCTTTTTCTCTAACTGTACCAGATTGTGTTCAGTCGACCTGGAAATGTAGAGGCATTTGGCAATCCACACCAGGGCGTACCTTCTGTTTATTGACAATGTCATTTGTAAGAAATTAGCTTCTTCTACAAATACAAGACTTTGTTTTTTTAAGCTAGCAAGGGTTCAAGAGGTCTTGGCGGCAAGTTCATTCTTTTAAGCGATAATTACACGCAGGCCCTCTCTTAAATTATGTAACCACACTTAACGGATCAAACTTTGAGAATTGTACTTAGACCCATTTCAAAAAATGTTATGTCCGTCACCTAAACGTCATTATATTGTATGACTATGACACTCTCGGTAATATTTAGAATTTATGCTGGTTTAGATGAATTAAAATATGAAATTACTTGTTTGTCTTATGTTGGGGTGAAACCCAGCTAAACCCTTTAAAGTTTAAGTCAGAGTGGGTAGTGAAATAATTAGGGTTGCAAGACTCAATCTCAAGTGTCATAGATGAGTACGATATAAATAGGGGACGCCCCTTATTTATAGTGGACATTGTACTGGCCCGTATAGGTCTGTATAGAAGCTTCCTGAGCCTTGGTAGCAATGGCGACAATAACTATAATGTTGGGTTCGGAATTCAGTTGGTTCGGGTCGCAGCTCGACCCAAATAAAAATATATAGATCTTCGTCCTATCTTGTAAATTTGATCTTTTTTAGGGGTATAAGTATCTTTTTTTGTGTTTGTACCAATTAACCCCTATCATTAGTCCCCCATTTCCCCTAGTGTGAGACTATTCACACTAGGGGAAGTAGAAGTTGCTACCTCTTGTCAACCGTTTGATCAACTGCCCAAACTGATTCTCCTTTGGTTTTGGCGGGAAATTTTATGCCTTTGCTCATAAGTACACAAGCCTTCAACTAGGCTTGTCAATGGACTAAACTTACTCATATCCAGGCCCGATGCAACAACTTCAGATCCAGATCCAAATCCATTATATTACATTAGGCCCAGACCTATTAAAATAAAAAATTGGATTTGCGCCAAATAATATACTCAACCTTACTCGACTTTACCCGTTCCAAAGTTTTGCCCGATTCTCTCTGTCTTTGCTCTATGCCTCTTTAGAGTCCATCTCCCCTGAAATTATCTCTGACAACGAACTCTCTGAACGAGCTCTGTCTAAGCGTCTCTCATCATCATCTCAACTCTCTGTCTCAGCCTGAAGAACTAAGCCCATAGCGCCATCTACTACCACAAATTTTCTCGCCTTCGATCCTAACCTTCAACCGCTCCTTTTGTCTATTTGTCCTAACTTCATCGGACCGCGCTGCCGTTGCTTGAGTACAACCATTGCCGAACCGAGCGGAACCTAATGTTTGATATGAGTTTTTGTATGTTGGTTTCTCTGATGAGAATAATTCTTTAATGCTTATGATTGTCTCTGCTTTTGCTGTAAGAGCCTGACTTAGTTGTCATAAGCTCTATCTAGTGCAGTCAAGATGTGTAGGTCGTAAGAGAGGATTCATCTCCTATCAGAAGGTTCAAAGTAACATCTCACTTTACTCTAAGACTCGTCCCTAATAAATCTATGGCCACAGTAACTGAACATGGTAGGACCCCTTTGATGTTTAGTGTGGACGAGTCAAGACTTAAGTCAAGAATGAGTATCTACAGATCCATGTCCTAGACTCTAATATATGAGATTGTAGATGGAAGGATAAACGTATTGAAGAGCCTAAATGTTCACGCCATAAACATTCACCTAGTCTCTAGTGCCATGAACCATTGCTAGAAGGCCACCCATGGTGACGGACGAATTCCCTTCATGAGATGATTAGGGATTTGGCCAAGTCTAGCTGAGGGTGAACCTAAAGAGTCACGCACAATCCGCCCATGACAAGGTATTTAACTTAGAATTAATTTAAGGAGGTTGAACAATTTAATTGGATTAAATGGGTTACCTTTTCTTTTTTGGATTGTTGATTGCTTAATTAAATTAAATGGAATTAACTAATAAATTAGATTTATTGGAATCAATAAAATGGGCTTAAAATAAATATTAATTATTTATTTAAAGCCCTATGGTTTATTTAAATAGGATTTAAATATTCCATAATTAATCCATCAAAGTGATGGACGGATGAGATCAAAGAAGAGATATCAAAGGCCTAGATTAGTTTGACTAATCTAAGTCTAATTTGACTAGGATTTTGACCTAGTCAAAGTCCTAGTCAAACCATGCTTCTTGGAGTTGGAGTTTGAAGAAGAATAGGATTCTACTTCTATAAATACTCCTAGGATGAAACTTGAGAAGCATGATCAACTTGTGAGCACACACACACACACACACACACACTAAGGCTCTCTCTCTCTCTCTCTCTCTCTCTCTCTCTCTCTCTCTCTCACCCCCACCCTTTTTTCCTCCAAGAAAGTTTCTAGTTCCTTGTGAACTTTAGGAGGTTTGATCACGTTAATTAATAACGCTTGATCGATCCACCCTCCCTAAATATATATACACTTAGTTTTTCGCTAGAACGGGGATCAAGAAATCGGACGGATTGCGTGGACGATTTAGAGGATTCCTACTATTGGAGTCTTGGTGGCAAAATGGAGAACAACGTGTGTAGTGGTTTGAAGACAAAACTACAACCGGGTAGGATCCTTTTATTATGTCTTCGATTTTAACCTTATGGCCACCATGATTTGTATGTTTCGTTTATTCATGAGATACACTGAACACACGGGAGGTTCAAGGGAACACCCCTTGAACGTGTTATTTATGTTTATGTACATGCATGTTTAAATTTCATGTTGTATTTTTATATTGTGCTTCCGCATTCGTGCTCCTCCTAGGATGATCCACACGCCATTCATTGGTTTTCAGTGGTATCAGAGCCCGATTCGGTGTATAGGCCTAGGATTTTATGGGCTATACGTGTAAAGCATGAAATACGTGTATAGCATGATTTACGTTGCTTTTATTTACATTTTAAGCATGTTGTTTTTCATGAGATTTATCATATTTTTTTAACATGAAATCTTTGTGTTCTTGGTATTCTTGATTTCTTGAAAAACGAAGCAGAAAAAAAATGAAATAGAAAACGTAGCACGCGACAGCCGCCGATTGACCGCGCGCGTAGTGCGCACGGCCAGGCCCGCGCGCGCAAGGGCTGTGCTGCCAGGCGTGCGCGCGCGCGCCCGACGAGCGTGCCTAGTGCGCACGCGCGTAGGCTGCGCAACAGGGCAGTGCGCACAGGCAAGGGCGCCTGTGCGCGGCTGCCCGGCCAGCACTACTAGCGCGCGTAGAGGTGCGGCCAAGCGTGGGCGCATGCAGGCAGGGGGCCTTCGTGCGCGAGCCCGGCCGGTGCGCTCAGCGTGCGTAGGCGGCAGGCTGGGCTTGCCAGCCTGTCTGTTCCGGCAGGGCGCGTCGGTAGCGGCGGCTCTCAGCCGTCTCCGGTTGGTTTTCTTGTTTTATTTTTAGAATTAATTTTCTAAAAATATTTTTATTTATTTTGCATGTTTTTCTTAAAGACATTATTTGGAAATATTTCTATTTTGTTTGGTTTGGAACCAAAAAATTTTAATATTGTTTGAATAATGAGGAAGGTTTTCCTAATAAGAATAGGATTGCCATTGTTACACCAATTTTGAATGTAAAAATTGTTTTTATTCTTTTATGCATTGTTGATATTGGATATCATAGATTATGTGCAATATTGCTGATTGGATATTATGAATTATGTGCATCGAATAAGAATGGATGATCACAAGCCCTAGACCGAATGTATGGTTTTAATTTTATGTTGGGCCTGTGTGCCTCATTTATTTTCCCTCTCTCTTTTTCTGGTTTCCTTGGAATAATATGGCGTTCTATCTCCCTCCAAATGTACTCCCATCGGGTGTTCGACGGGGTTTGTTTTTTAATTGTAATGGGAGTAGTATAGTGGTGAGGATGTATTTTATTTTCATGAAGAAGATGAAGAATGGCCCAGAAATGAGGATTTAAGAAGTTCCATGGAGGCCCGGTGGAAAAGAGGCAAGGCCCATCAGTGTAATGATGGGTTACTATTATTGAATGTAATAGTGTCGGACCAACCTTAGATTGACCATAGATCCACTACGGGTTTAGTGGGTCGCATAGGATTCGGCTTGTGATCATCCAACAGCGGCGTGCTAGGCTTTTAATTTACATGTGGCTTATATGATGGATGAATGGTTTATTTATCGTATTACTGCTATGTCATACAAATCGTTTTATGCATAATGTATGTATGTGCTATAATGAGATCTCGGTCATCAAACTCTCACTTGGTTGGACCAAGTTGAATATTAGACCCTTAATAAATGGACTAGAACTCTAGGAGTTCGTCCAAACCTTCCATCCATGACAAAGTGAAGAAGCTAGTTTCAGTCAATTGCGTGGTCTCACGAGTCGTGGCACGTCTCTTGTCCTGAAAATAAGCTGCACTTTGTTGTGAACGAAATGAATACACTCCTGTTGCCTGTCTCACGAGTCGTGGGGGTAGCAGTGAGTACTATGATTCGGTTGATTGGGTTGGGTCTAACGCCTGAATAACGTGATTCGCTTGGAGTTCTCGGGATCACATAAAAGGGTGAGGCAAGACATCTTGGGAATCTCGTAAGACGAGAATGGTATGGAATACCTCCCACAAGTTGTTTTTCATGCGAATTGTAAAAGCGGGGCATGGAAAATATCATTGTGGATCCAAAGCCCACTAGGAAAGGGTTTCCCGAAAATAAAGTTTGAGAGTGCCGTGTTTTCGTAGAAATATTGGGAGAATTAAATGACTGATGTCCAAGTCTATAGTTATTATTAAAAAACCATTTTAATTATGCTGATTATATTTTGTTTTTAAATGTAGATTTAAAACCATGTCTAAGAACCCGTTATCAACCGTACTTGAGACAAATAAATTTAATGGAACCAATTACAACGACTGTTTGCGCAATCTGAGGATAGTCCTCGATTATGAGAACCAAGGCTATATCATGGACAAGCCGTTTCCTCGAATTTTGCTGGAAGGATCAACGCCTGAAGAACGTGAGACGTTCGAGACTTGGCATCAGGATAACCGAAAAGTCCGTAGCATCATACTTGCATCTATGACCAATGACATACAAAAGCAATATGAGAGGCTAGACAACGTTCCTTCCATAATGGCTCGCCTGGAAGATTGCTATGCAGTCCCGGATCGGCATACTAGGTATGTCGCAACGAAGGCATTCTTTGGAACTAAAATGACCGAAGGGTCCTCTGTACATGAGCATGGAGTCAAGATGCTTACCTTAGTGGAAAAGCTCAAAGACCTTAAAGCAGGGCTCGATAATGAGACGTATATTGATGTGAATCCTGCCTTAGAGGGAAAATGACCTAGGATTGTTCCCGTTGCCAAGGTGGGGAAAGGCAAAGGGAAAAGGAAGGTTGACTTGAAGCAACAGTCGAGGGCAAATGACATATGTATTCATTGCCGTGAAAAAGGGCATTGGAAGAGGAATTTCCCCAAACTCCTTTCCAAGCAAGGTACGTTTGTGATTGAGGTTAATATGGTCACTAACTCTGCCTCTTGGGTATTAGATACCGGCTGTGGAGCTCACATTTGCAACGACTTGCAGGTGTTGAAAAGAAGCAGAAAACTGAGTAGTGGCGATATAGTCCTATAGCTTGGCAATGACAAGGCCATTTCTGCAGAAGTCGTAGGATCCACCAGCTTAGTAGTTAGTGATCGCATTAGTATAGATTTAGAGCAAGTTTATTATGTACCTAGCATGATCAAAAATATCATTTCCATTCCATTGTTAGACAATAGTGGTTATGAGTTTTCGATCAATAAAAATTACTTTTATTTGATGAAGGGTGGATTTGCTCATATGCTTGGTATACTTAATAACGGACTCTATATCCTGCAACAATCGAATTTCATTATGGAAGCTCAACACAAACACAAAATAGATAATGACGGGGACGCACAATTGTGGCATGCAAGGCTAGGTCACATCTCTCAAGAAAGGATGAAGAAATTGGCACACTTAAAGAACCTAGAGGTTGGGAATTTGAGCGATCTACCAACTTGTGAATCCTGCCTTAGAGGAAAAATGACCAAGAAGCCCTTTGTAGGACAACACAGGCTTGCCATAGGTCTATTGGACTTGGTCCATACAGACGTGTGTGGACCACTAAGGACACAAGCCAGAGGTGGGTTCTCCTACTTCAGAACCTTCACCTATGACCACTCACGGTAGGGTTATGTTTACCTAATGAGGTACAAATCTGAAGCTCTTGAGAGGTTTAAAGACTTCAGGCTTGAAGGTGAGAACCAAACCAGTGCAAATTTAAAGTCCTACGGTCAGACCGAGGCAGCGAGTACCTTAGTAATGAATTCCTCAATTATCTAAAAGAAAACGGTATAGTCTCTGAATGGACACCTACCGGGACACCTCAGTTGAATGACGTCTCTAAAAGGAGGAATCGAACCCTGTTAGACATGGTCCAATCCACGATGAGTTTTATCGAATTGCCCTTGTCTTTTTGGGGCTATGCACTGGAAACAGCAGCCAAGTTGCTAAACTTGGCGCCAACCAGTGCCGTGACCCATACACCATATGATATATGGCACGTGAAGCCTACTTCCTACAAATACTTGAGAGTGTGAGGTACCCCTGCATACATCAAGAGGTTAGTGGGAGAAAAGTTAGAATCAAGGTCTAGCTTGTGCAGGTTCATTGGATACCCTAAAGAAACTACAGGTTATTATTTCTATGACCCCTCGCAACAAAACGTCTTTGTTTCAAGGAATGCAGTGTTCTTGGAAAAAGGTTGTCCAACGGGTGTACAACGTGATGAACTGATCCTTGAGGAATCAAGTGAGACAAATCAGTCATCAGCACTAGAAGCTTATACCCATTTGTATCCCATTGGTTATACATCTTCGGTGTATGGACTACAGGTCCAAAAACCTTTCCTGTGCGAGCGAGTTTAATTCTGCCTCAATTGCGTCTTTCCATTTTGGCCAATCATTTCTTTGTCTGCATTCATGAACAGACTTTGGTTCATGATCCTCATTATCATTTATTACAATGCTATATTATATGCAAAAATATCGTCAACGATGACTTCATTTCGGTCCCAACATATTCCATTCAGGACATAATTTATAGAGATTTCTTCATTTTCATGAATTTCAGGTACATGAGTTCTTCTGGAACTGACATATTAATTATGCTTAGAGACACTTCGGGAGTCATATCCTCGATTTGACCATTTTGATTCATAGCTCCTTTTCTTTTTTGAGGATTTTTATCTTTGGAACTGATGGGCCTACCTCGCTTCAGGCGTGTTGTAGGCTCATTTGTAGCATTAACTTGTCCGGCAGGGACATCAATTGTATTGGAGCATTAGCGACTGGAACATAAGATTTAGCTACTCGTTTTGGGTCAGTAAATGCATCTGGCAGTTGATTTGCTAGACTTTGCAAATGAATTATCTTTTGAACTTCCAGTTCACTTTAATTAGTACGAGGATCAAGATGAGATAATGATAATTCATTCCAACTAATTTCATTTTTCAGCTGTTTATTATCTCCCCTTAATGTTGGAAAAATTGATTCATCAAAATGACAATCGACGAATGGAGCCGTAAATAAGTCTCCTGTTAATGGTTCAAGATACTTTATTGTGGAAGGAGACTCAAATCCAACATAAATTCCCAACCTCTGTTGAGGACCTATCTTAGTGCGCAGTGGTGGAGCAATTGGAACATATACCGCACACCAAAAACTATTAAATGGGAAGTATTAGGTTCCTGACCAAAAACCAATTGTTGGGGAGATGGTTTGTGATAACATGTTGGGCTTATGCGAATTAGTGTTGTTGCATGCAAAGTAGCATGTCCCCAACAAGAAATGGGAAGTTTGATCTCATAAGCAATGGTCTTGTGATTAATTGCAGACGTTTATGAAGGAAAGCGGATCGGCCCGGGAACGCGGCGGAAGCGCGGTGGAGATAAAAAACTTGCGGAATAAAAGAATTTAAATCGCGTTCAAGGGGTGTCCCTTTGAATGTTCCCGGGCTATCGGTGTATAAACGCAGAATATAAGCATATATATAATAAATAAGCGTTCGTGGCTATAGAATAAAGAAGAAACCGAGAGCATAAATATAAACCGGAATACCTTTCTCGATTTTGTATTTTGATCGGCTACGCACATTGATTCCTCCCGACGTTCGTCCACGCGAGGTCCCAACGTAGAGACCCTCTAACGTAGTCCATACCACACTGGGAGAGATCTCATTTTTCTTGCTAGAAAAAAAACGGATCTAGAGGATGAAATCAAAGAAGAGATTACACTATCAAATTAGTGTTCCTTCTTGATCTTACTTTGTCCTTCAATTGATCATAGATCAATGAAGCAACAAAGAGAATTTTGAGAGTAGAGAGAGTGTATGGAGAGTTTTGATCTTTTTTCTAGAAAAATATGAAAAATGAAATTCATCATCAATAGGTATTTGTATATACTCATATATATACATAATTAATGTGATTATTGGAATGTGTCTAGGTTCATCCAAGGATGTCTAGATACATCCCAATCAATCACCATCAATTGTTCAATCAAGCCTACCATCTTTTAAAGTATGATCAAATCATACCAAAAGGGAAGGGCTTGATTGGAGTTTGATTTGTCTTTTACCAAAAGAGACTAGTCAACTAACACCTAGCATCCAACATGGTCGATTTTTTGCTTCCTCCAAGGTGGCAATTTTTAGTCATGCTTATTTAGGGAAGAAGTTCCAACTTCTTCCTATTCCATAAATGGAATTAACACACCTCTCGGGTCAAAATTTAACGGACTGGGTTCTACCGTAATCCAATTACGACGAACTCAAAATTAAATCCAATTTAATATGATGTCCACTTAAATAATTCCCGTTGATCTTTTAATCCAATTAAAAGATCCAACATCTCAACTTTCCATATTAATCGATAAATCCTATTTACCGATTAAACGATGGCCCGAAATAATATCGGTCCGTCCATCCAATGGACAATCCCTTAAGTAATCCAATTACTTATCATCGTCTGAAATTGACTCCAAGTCAATTCCTTCACCTCCTCGGTGATTTGTGTGTGACCCTTTAGGTTCACCCTCAACTAGACTTGGTCTCGTGTCCAACAGGAGCCCGTCACCATGGGTGGCCGTCTAGCAACGGTCCATTGCACTAGAGACTAGGTGAATGTTGGCGTGAACATTTAGGCGCCGATTTCGTACGGGTACGGTCCTACTGTCGACCGTCTCCCGGCCTTAGTCTAGGGTATGGAATTGGGCGTCGGTTCCATGCTTGACTAGGCAACTATGCTTCATACCCGAGATGCGTTTACTCTATCGATCAATGTAGGAAACCCTTTCCTACTCAATCAATTGCTATGGCCATAGACTTTTAGAGTCTAAACCATCTCAGAGTGTATAGGAGACATCACCGTCATGTACTGACAGGGGACAGATCCTATCTTGGAATCCACCGTCCTCACTTCATACTCCAACTGCACTGGACAAGGCTTATAATGACCATCTTACAGAATCATCACCTCTCGCCAGATCCAAGAGACAATCTTCATATGCACGTGACTGCCATGATTCCTTAAGTCCGAGGATTAATTCCGTACTATCGAAACTGAGAATTCCAGTCATACCGACCAAGCCTCCAAGGTTTCCATATGATGATTCCCGCGAGTCACTTCAGTCAGTCGACCACCTTGTCAACTAACCCACTAAAATTACATAGACGACCTTCGTCTGTTGTCGATGAAACTCGGCACTCACCCAGTGAATGCAATACTTAGTGCAAGTCTCAATAGGACACTCGATGCCCAGTCTCAAGGTCCTCGACTTGGAATGTTTCAGACCAACCCTCAGAAGTTGGTTTCATAGCCGCCATCCAATGCGCTGCCCAACTACATGGGTTATCCAATTGGTCTGTGGGCATTTGTTGTGACGTTGAAACGCTGTTCAACGTTAGTAGTAAGAACAACAAACACAGTGTCAGTGATGAATACTTACTCTATTCATCGGGATAATATTGTATTAATAAAGATTGACAAATAGTTCCCAAAACCGCCAATCCAATTGGCTTTCTGGTCACCTATTCTAACAGTTTAATGAATGATTCTGCAAGACCATTCAATGTAGGAACATGTGCTACAGAATGTTCAACATCAATTCCAATAGACATATAATGGTCATGGAAAGTCTTAGAAGTGAATTCTCCAATATTATCAAGGCGTATTTTCTTAATTGGATAATTAGAAAAATGTGCTCGTAATCAAATTAATTGAGGAAGCAATCTAGCAAACTCCAGGTTGCGAAATGATAACAAAGACACATGTGACCATCTAGTGATGCATAAAAAATCATGCAATATCGAAATGGTCCACATGGCGGGTGGATTGGTCCACAAATGAGAAATTGCTGATGATGGTCGAATAATTAACTTTTCTTGAGAACAAGCAGCATATGAGAAATTACTGGATTGAAGAATTTACTGGCTCTTCAATTATTTTTCCGCATCATAATTGATCCAGGATGGCCCAACCGGTCATTGCCAAACAACAAACTTATAATAATTCGTAAACTTTTTGTTTACGATAGCATGAGTTGCAATTGTACTAATATATGTGTAGTACAAATCAGAAGAAAAGCCGGTAATTTTTCAATATGCATTTCTTCTCGGAGATCACACTCCATATAGAGATACTCAATATCTCTTGATTTATTGTCTCCATATGATATCCATTTTGACGGATATTCTAAAATCTTAGAAGGTTTCTTTGAGACTTGGTGGAATAAATTGCATCATCAATATAAAATCGTGTTCCACCGGATAACAATATATTAGCTCTTCCGGAGCCCTCAATTAACTATGCACTACCGGATATAGTACTAACATTGGCTTCTTGCATTACTAAATAAGAAAAGTACTTCTTATCTTTAAATATTGTGCGCGTTGTAGCACAATCAGCAAGACACATATCTTAACCATTATGTTCGCGCTAACCAACTGAATAATCATTCATAGAAAATTAAAACATGACAAAAACTAAACCCATATTAGAATATATTATTAACGAGGACAATGATATAAATAAGTTCTTCATTATCGAAGGAAACATGCAAGATACAAAATTCATAATACTAAACAAGAAATAAGAAATTTATTTACGAACACTTTCATCACCAATCAAGTGATCAATTTTTCTTTATCGTTTCTCCCAAGTTATTGTTAGAATAGGTGACCAGAAAGCCAATAGGTTTGGTGATTTGTACCCTATTATACAACTCGATGTAAATGTAATATTATTATGTGATGAATAAGATGAGTGTTCGTCACCAATGGTACCTTCTTCGTTGCGCTCATACTTACATTTGTTAAAACGGTGTTTAACTTATATCGCAACAAAGCCCACAGACCATGGATAACAACTCGTGCAGTTGGGCCACGCATTAGATGGTGGTCATGAAACTAACTGATTAAGAGTTGGGTCTGAAAACGTTCCAAGTCGAGGACCTCGAGACAGGGCATCGAGAGTCCTATTGAGACTTGCGTCAAGAGTCGTGTTCATTGGATGAGTGCCGTGTTTAATTGGCGACAGGCGTGGGACGCCTACAGATCTTGATGGGTCAGTCGACTGGGGTCGAGCCGACTGGACTGACCCACGGGGATCATCATATGGAAGTCTTGGAGGCTTGATCGGTATGATTGGTTTTCCCCGGTTCCGATAGTACGGGAGTAATCCTCAGACTTGAGGGATCATGGCAGTCGCGTGCACATGACGGCTATATCATGGATCTGGCGAGAGGTAATCATTCTGTAAGATGATTATCATAAGCCTTGTCCAGTGCAGTCGGAATGTGTAGCGAGGACGGTAGATTCCAAGAAGAGGATCCGTCCCCTGTCAGTATGTGACAGAGGTATCTCCTATGCACTCAGAGACACGTTCATGCTGTTTGAAGCTGTGGCCACAGTGGTTGGTCGAACAGGGAATGGTTTCTTGTGTCGACGCAATGAAGCATACGTGTCTCGAGTATTAAGCATAGACGCCTAGTCAAGGATGGGAACCGACGCCCAATTCCATACCCTAGACTAAGGCCGGGAGACGATAGACGATAGACGGAAGGATCGTACCCATACGGAATCGGCGCCTAAATGTTCAAGCCAATTCACCTAGTCTCTAGTGCCATGGACCTGTTAGAATAGGTGACCATGTAGCCAATCTTGGCGGAAAAAATGTAACCTATGTCTATACAATTTCAGTGTTTAGATAAACTATTAATGAATAAAGAAGTGAAAATTCATTCTGGCATTACTTTGTTTGCGTTCACTTTACTGCTTTATATCTATCTGTTCACTACGCAAACAAAGCCCACGGACTGAAAACCTATTTCGGGGACTGGGACTACGCTTGGAGGTAGGTCCATAAAATTAGTCCCGCCGATTCAGTCCGAAAATCTCCAAGTCAAGGAATCTCGAAATTGGGTACCGAGATTCCCCTTGAGACTTGCACTAAGCATCTGCTGTCGTATTTCATCGACGGGTGTCAAAGGTCGTCTAAGCAGTGTTAGTGGGTTAGCCTGCTGGGGAGCAGCTGACTGAGGTGACTCGCGGGAACCGTCTTACGGAGGACCTTGAGTAGGGTCAGCAAGGTATGACGTGTATTCCCGGTTCCAACGGTACAGGCCAAGTCCTTTGACTTGAGGAACTGCTGAGTTTACCTGTATATCAGGTCTGTATCTTAGATATGGTGAGAGATTGCCAAGAAGCACTTGAGTAGTCATAAGCCATGTCTAGTGCAGCTCTGGTGTACAGAGTGACAGTAGTTTCCAAGAAAGGATCTGTCTCCTGTCAAAGGCATTGACAGTTGAGTCTCGCGTATGCTCTGTGTCTTGTCCCTAAAATCTGTGGCCACAGTAACTGAACAGAAGGGAAGGATTCCCTTGCGGCGTTTAGTAAGGACAGACCGACACTTAGGTCCAAAATGGGTACCTGCATTTTTCGTGCCCTAGACCCTAAGTGGTGAGACCGTAGACAGAAGGACAAGTGTACTGTTAGAGCCTAAATGTTCATCCCCGAAATTTCACCTAGTCTCTAGTGCTATGGACCATTGCTAGATGGCTACCCATGGTAACGGACGGATTCCAGGAATCCGACCAAGTCTAGCTAAAAGGTGAACCTAAAGAGTCACACACAATCCACACACATTGAGTATTTAATTTAGAATTAAATATTGGAGAAAAGGAATGATTAAATTGGATTTAATCGGGTCCTTTTATTTTCTTAGAGAATTAATTCCTTTTATTTGATAAAAGGGATTAATCTAATAAATTAGATTTATTAGAGAATTAATGTAATGGCCTTAGAATAAATATTTATATTTATTTATTTGGGTCTTTGGAATATTTAATAGGATTTAAATATTCCATTAAAATTAAATTAATAGTTGAGATGGAAAGGGAGAGATGGATGGCTAGGATTGATTTGACTAGGTCAAACACTACTTTGACTAGGACTTTGACTAGGTCAAAATCCTAGTCAAAATAGACCTCTTTAGAGTTGGAGTTTAAAGAGGATTAAACTCCTCCTCTATATATAGTCCTAGCCTTTCATTATTTGAAGAGTGATGAAACTCCAACACACACACACACACACACACACACACACACACTATTCGGCTCTCTCCTCTCTCCCTCTCGTCCGCCCACTCTCTCTCTCTCACAAGAAAATATTTTTCTTGTTCTTTTGTTCTTTGAACAATAGAACTTAGGAGAATTAATACCGTTAATCAATAACGTGTTATTAATTCATCCTCTTCAAAATATATTTATTCATTCGCTAGCACGATGTGCAAGATACGTGGGTGGATTGCGTGTTACAATTTGGAGAATGTCACGTACAAGAATTGGTGCAAAAGGGGGAACAACGCGAGTACCGGTTAGAAGACGAAAACGACAATCGGTAGGTTCCGATTTAATTTTTTCGTCCCTCTTTATTTTTAATCCTATGGCCTCCATGATTTTTTTATGCTTTTAATTCATGAGATACACCGAACGCCTGGGAACTTCAAGGGTACACCCCTTGAACGTGTCCTTTTACTTAATTAAAAGCATGCTTTAATTTTTGTATTTAATTTTATACCGCGCTTCCGCATTCGCGCTATTTCCCGGGACTATCCACACTCTTTCACATGCTCCCTTGGAGGAAGCAAAATCACCCATGTTTCATGCTAGGTGGTATGTTGACTTATCTCTTTTGGAAAGAGACAAATCAACTCTAATCAAGCTCTTCCTTTTGGTATGATTTGATCATACCATAAATTTTGGTAGGCTTGATTGAAGAATTGATGGTGATTGATTGGAATGAATCTAGACATCCTTGGATGAACCTTGACACATTCCAATAACCACATTAATTATGTATATATATTAGAATATACAACACTAAGCAAAAAGTGATTCATTATTCATCTTTTTCTAGGAAAAAGAGAAGACAAAAATCCCTCTCCTCTCTCTCAACTCTCGGCCTCTCCCGTTCTCTCACACTTGTGTTCTTCACTTGATTTTGAATCAAGAAGAAGAACAAAGTAAGTTTAAGAGAGCACTAATTCATAGTGTTCTTATCTTAAACCGGTTCCTTCTTAAACCCGTTCTTTTCTAGCAACAAGAACGTGTGTTTCTTCCGGTGTGGTGTGGATCACCTTTGGAGAATCCATACGTTTGGATTTCGTGAGCATTCCGGAGAAGGAACAACGCAAGTAGCCTGGAGCATATGCTAAACAATCTAAGGTAAAAGTCTCCTTACGCTTTGATTGATTTATTGTATATATCTATGCCCTATGTGTTTAAATATATGTTTTCAATATTTACACATTCTACATCGAACGCCCGGTTGAGCACCCAAGGGTACACCCCTTGGGATTCGTTTATTTAAATTTGATTTAAATTTACGCACTTTTCTCGCTTTCTCGCTTCCGCTCGCGCTCCCGGGCGGATCCGCTTGTCCTTCAGTTATTACTCGCCAAATGCAGTGCGGCGTAGAGGACCCATGATAGATAGTTTATTCCAAAAACGTCAAGAGCATTGAAATTCAATTTTATGAGATTGACCATATTACGACAAGTTAATATGCACTTTTAGCATCGCCAAATACAAATAAGTGGAATCAAATGTATTACACATAGATATGAACTAAAAGTTACATAAAAATTACTAACAATTAGAATCAAATAAGTTGCCATGTAATTGATTTGGACTATCTATGACATGCATACATGGTATTAAATATATTAAAAATTAATACTATACAAATAACAATTAAATGGGATTCATGACAAATTTGTATTTGTCAACCATTACATTTTATTTCATATAAATGCTAACAAAATATTTAGAATCATGTATATATTCATATGAAGGATATCTATGTTGGTGAAGTAAACTAATCAAAATTGACCTCAAGTTACCGAAAAGTGGGATCACAACATGTATATGCCATGAAATCAAAGAAACGAACACATTTAAATAAATAAATGAAGAAGCTTCAGGCTTCTTAAATCAAGCCATTATTTCAAATCACTTCAGGTGATAAAATCAATAGACATATTTTATCAACGCTTCGGGGATGATGGTATAAAATGTTTCACCTACTGCTGGAGGTAATTTAACTCATTACTTACTTCAAGAAGCAATGGAAGTTTATCAAACACATCACTCCAGGGGATAAAATTGAGAATTATATGCCTACTTCTGGAGGCAATATCAATTTTGATAAATCCATTATTTATATATGTCCACTTCAGGGGACAATAAAATGTATAGAAGATGATTATTCATATCTCATTATTGAATATACAATAATATCGTATACAAGGTTTAAGGGTTTTCGGTAAAAGCTTACAAGCAATTATGGAATGACACAAAATCTTCAAATATAATGTATAAGTCCTAGAACCTCAAAACGAATACGATCAGAAAACATACGAGTTTGAATATGCAACCATAAGCTTCTCTTAAAATCACCAATACACAATGGATATAAAGATTAGATTCACTAGATAGCATACTAGTAAGTATTTTATAGATATGTTACTATAGAGATATTACCATGAAAAATTAAATCTTACTACAATGATCTCCCTGATGACTAGATGGAGCTAGTCTTGAAAATGTAAAGCTCTCGTGCTGATAACGTGTTATAAAACTAATATCAAAGTTCAACAATATGGAAATTGGAATTGAGAAGAAAAGAAAGTATTTATATACTTCTCATTATCACTATACAAATAAAATGGCCTATTTATAGGCTCCAAGTTACAACCAAAAGTCTCATCTTGATGAGGGGAGATGAATCACTAAAGATTACAATTTATGATAGAATGTAAAAAGTATGGGAGATGAATATGAACATCCACAACTTTAAATTTCATAACAAAAGGTTCTTAGTCAAAAATTAACTAATCCAATTAATTAATATTGGACCATCCATCAAATGGATTTCCCAATAAATGATCCAATCATTTATTTTCTCTCTTGAATAAATTTAATCCAAATAAGTTTATTCACTTCTTCTAGAATTAATTCCAAATTAATTCCACCAAATCTAAAGTGATTTGTGTGTGACTCAATAGGTTCACCCTCAACTAGACATGGGGTTTTTTCCAACACAATTGGTCAATTATATCCAATTTAATTAATTTGTTTTCAATTAACCATTAATCGAAAAAACGCTTGTCACCATCGGTGGCCATCTAGCAACAGTCCATGGCACTAGAGACTAGGTGCATGTTGGCGTGAAAATTTAGGCTCTCGAGTTCCATACGAGTACGGTCCTTCCATCATCTATCTCCCGGTCTAAGTCCAGGGCATGGAATTGGGCGTCGGCTCCCATTCTAGACTAGACAACTATGCTCAATAACTCAAGACATGTTTCCTCTATTGATCGACGTAGGAAAACCATTCCCTACTCGATCAATCGTTATGGCCACAGACTTAAAGAGGTTAAACTGTCTCAGAGCGCATAGGAGACTCGATTGTCATATACTGACAGGTGATGGATCCTATCTTGGAATCCACCGTCCTCAATATATATTCCGAGTCCACTAGATAAGGCTTATGATGAACGTATCCCAAATACGGATATCTTTTGTCAGATCCTAGATACAACCATCATATGCATGCGACTGCCATGATTCCTCAAGTCCAATATCTCGTACTATTGGAGTCGGGCTTGCCAGTCATACCGACCAAGCCTCCAAGACTTTTATATGACGATTCCCGTGAGTCAGTTCAGTCAGCTGACACCCTCGTCAACTAACCCACTAATATATCATAGACGTCCAACGTCTATCGTCGATGAAACATGGCACTCATCCAATGAATGCAATCCTTAGTGCAAGTCTCTATAGGACCCTCAATGCCCTGTCTTGAAGTCCTCGACTTGGAACATTTCAAACAAACCCTCAGAGTTGGTTTCATAGCTGCCATCCAATTTGCAGCCCAACTGAATGGGTTATCCAATTGGTCTGTAGACATCTGTTGTGACGTTAAAACGTTGTTTAACATAATAGTAAGCACAACAAACACATTATGACACAGATGAATACTTACTATATTAATCAAGTTAATATTACTTTATAAAGATTGTTAAATAGTACCCCAAAACGGCCAATCCAATTAGCTTTCTAGTCACCTATTCTAACAATCTCCACTTGACCTAAAGCTAATCATCCATGTCGCTCAAACTTATCTGAGCATGAGTAATCTATGATATTCGGCTCGGTCTCATGGGTCTACCTTATTTCTGCCAAGATGATGCGGTCTGACTGCACGTCACATCTTCATACCATTGCTCGAAGCAGATGGTACTGTCTAAGAATTTTTCTAAATCCGTGATGAGATCTCGGTCCTTTAGCTTGCGCTACAGCCATGTTGTTATCCTCCTAGGTAACTACTGGTTTGGTCGTGGTAGGCACCAAACCCAACCATTGGATGTAGTTTTTCATCCAAACCACTTTCCGGAGTAACTTCTAAAGTTTCCATACATTCAACTTTCATGGTCCATCGTGGTATACCGCTTGAAACCTTTCCAAGCCACCTTGCCATTAAGCTTGAATATATGTTCATACTGAGACTAGATATTATTCACATTCTACTAGAAGCTAGTATCGTCATAGCCTTCCAGAATCAACTCTCCATAGAACGTGCATCAAGAACACTTCTTTAAGCCTTATTAATGTATTAAAGACTGTTCTCAATGGTAGTATACTGCCTCCTTGGTACACATTCGATTTTCCGTCGTTATGCCCAAAGCACACACAACATTAGGTCCAATACACCAAATAGCATACTCATGCTGCCTACGGCAAAGACGTAGGGGATGTCAAACATATAAGCTTCCTCATCACTCAACCCCGACTGACTCATAGACAGTTTAACGCAATATATACGAATCCAATTCCTTTCATGGAAAATTTTGTGAACAACGATCGTGTTTCAGTGTATTCTAACATCTTAAATTTATTCCTAATGAATAAGACACTACACACTTTAAAACTAGGAACACAACCAAACTCCCACTGACCCTCAAGATTGTTACTGATTGAGTCATACCAATGAATACTCCAGTTACATGGAGTTTCAAACCTAGTTTGAAATCTAATTTCCCTTAGGACAACACATGAACCTATGCAAACCTAGTTTGTCTCCTACTAGTCCCTTGACATGTGTAGGACCATCTTACAGACTCAAGTACTTTATAGAACACAGGCTTGTCATGCCATATCCAATATGGTGTCTGGCCACGATCTTTAAAAAGTGACATGTTTTACAACTTGGCCATTGTCTCAAGAACACGCCCAGATGGGCCAAGGTAGTTCGTGAAACACCAACCGAACCATGTCCAACAAGGTTCAATTCCTCCCTTATCAGAGATGTCGTTCATTTGTGGCCAGGAAGAATTCCACTGAGTGAGAATTCCATTCTCATTTAGATACATCAAGAACTACCACTAAATACACACCACTCAATCCAATCGAAGGTTAATTTTGAAACCAGTTCGGTTCCCACTTCAAATCTAATTCCATGAACCTTTCAAAGGTCCTTAGACTTGTGAACCCTTTTCTGGTCTTGTATATTCAGTGACCCACATATGTCTGACTGGATCCACTCCAACAGACCACTAGAAAGCGTACTTTGTCCTACAAAGTGCTTTTTGGCCATCTTCCTGCTCAGGAAGGACTTGCAAGCTTGTAGGATCAAATTGTCTATTTCTAGACTCCTTGAATATACTAACCTCCTTATCCTATCTAGAGGAATGTGACCTAGCTTTGCATGTCAAATCTGTGAGTTTATCTTGATTATCAATTTTATCATTTTTTTGAGCATTCATAGTCTAATTATGGGATAGTATTGAAACAATTATGCAAACAACCTAGCAGACAATAATAACCATTCTTTGTCAAATAAAAGAAACTTTCATTGATTAAAAACATGTAATCCTAATTGTCCAACAATAGAAAAACAAAATTTTGATCATGCTAGGTTACATAATTGTGACCTATCAACTCTATTCTAACATGATCACTGGCTAAGCATAATTGGTCCTATAGCTTTTGTAGCAACAACCCTGCCATTGCTTAGCTTTAGAACTATCTCCGTCTTAGCCTTTTACTCCGTTCCATTTTCTGCAAACCATTTGTAGATATGAGCTCTATAGCTGGTATCCAACACCCAATAAGTAGAATAGTAATCATATTAAAGCTCAAATCAAATGTACCTTGGTTGGAGAGGAGTTTAGGATACCTTGGTAGGAGAGGAGTTTAGGACACTCTATTTTCTAATGCCCCTTTTCACGGCAATATATGCAAACATCTTTCGCAATCCTTGACTACTGAGCCGCCTTCCTCTTTCCTTTGCCCATTCCCAGCATGGCAACAGGAGCGCTCTAAGCACTTGCACGACTGATTCTGTCTTACCCTTCTTCCTCCTCCCGCTTCCGGCCCCCTTGCCTTTCGGTCTTGAGGTCGAAACCTCCCCCACCAATACCGACGGTGCAGACTTTTCAAATGTTGCCTCGTATAGGACCAACATGTTTATCAACTCATGACGATCTTTTTCAAGCCCATTCATATTATAGTTAACGATAAACGGGTCAAAAGAGGGAGGAAGAGACTGAAGGATCACGTCGATGTACGTCTTTTTTCCAAGATCAATTCGGAGGTCTTTAAGCTTCTCTACTAGGGATAGCATCATCACTCCATGCTGGTGTACAGACGACTCTTCTGTCATCTTAGCTTCAATAAATGCCTTCATCACAGCATATCTAATATGCCGATCTAGTACCGCATAAACGTCTTTCATGCGGAACATTGTCGAGCTGACATCATCCAGCCGATCATACTGTTTCTGGATCTCATTATCATGGATGCCAGTATCATGTTGTGGACCTTGTGGTTTTTCGTTAGAATAGGTGACCATGTAGCCAATCTTGGCAGGCAAAATGTAACCTATGTCTAGACAATTTCAGGGATTTGATAAATCATTAATGAATAAAGAAGTGAAATTCATTTGGCATTACTTTGTTTGTGTTCACTTTATCTGCATTACGTATCTGTTCACTACGCAAACAAAGCCCACGGACTGAAAACGTATTTCGGGGACTGGGACTACGCTTGGAGGTAGGTCCATGAAATCAGTTCTGCCGAATCAGTCCGGAAATCTCCAAGTCAAGGAATCTCGAAAATGGGTACCGAGATTCCCCTTGAGACTTGCACTAAGCATCTACTGTCGTATTTCATCGACGGGTGAAGAAGGTCGTCTAAGCAGTGTTAGTGGGTTAGCCTGCTAGAGAGCAGCTGACTGAGGTGACTCGTGGGAACCATTTTACGAAGGACCTTGAGTAGGGTCGGCCAGGTATGACGTGTATTCCCGGTTCCAACGGTACAGGTAAAGTCCTTTGACTTGAGGAACTGTTGAGTTTACCTGTATATCAGGTCTGTATCTTAGATATGGTGAGAGATTGCCAAAAAGCACTTGAGTAGTCATAAGCCATGTCTAGTGCAGCTCTGGTGTACAGAGTGATAGTAGTTTCCAAGAAAGGATCTGTCTCCTGTCAAAAGGCATTGACAGTTGAGTCTCACATATGCTCTATGTCTTATCCCTAAAATCTGTGGCCACAGTAACTAAACAAAAGGGAAGGTTTCCCTTGTGGCGTTTAGTAAGGACAAACCGATACTTAGGTCAAAAACGGCGACCTGCATTTTCCATGTCCTAAGTGGTGAGACCGTAGACATAAGGACAAGTGTACTGTTAGAGCCTAAATGTTCATCCCCGAATATTCACCTAGTCTCTAGTGTCATGGACCGTTACTAGATGGACACCCATGGTAACAGGCGGATTCTAGGAATCCGACCACGTCTAGCTGAAAGGTGAACCTAAAGAGTCACACACAATTCACACACATTAAGTATTTAATTTAGAATTAAATATTGGAGAAATGGAATGATTAAATTGGATTTAGTCGGGTCCTTAATTTTCTTGGAGAGAATTAATTCCTTTTATTAGATAAAAGGGGATTAATCTAATAAATTAGATTTATTAGAAAATTAATTTAATGGGACTAGAATAAATATTTAGTATTTATTATATTTATTTATTTTCCTTTGAAATATTTAAATAGGTTTTAAATATTCCATTAAATTAAATTAATGGTTGAGATTACAAGGAGATATGGATGGCTAGGATTAAATTTGACTAGGTCAAATACTACTTTGACTAGGACTTTGACTAGGTCAAAATCCTAGTCATATTAGTCTTCTAGAGTTGGAGTTTGAAGAGGATTAAACTCCTCCTCTATAAATAGTCCTAGCCCCTCAACATAAGAGAGATGATGAAAACTCCAACACACACACACACACGCACACACACTCTCGTCCTCTCTCCTCTCGTCCGCCCTCTCTCTCTCTCTCTCTCTCTCTCAAGAATATTACATTCTTGTTCTTTTGTTCTGGGAACAATTGAACATAGGAGGATTAATCCCGTTAACCTAATAACGTGTGATTGATCCATCCTCTCCAAAACACTTGTTCGTTCGCTAGCACGACGTGCAAGATACGTTGGTAGATTGCGTGTCACAATTTGGAGAGTCTCATACACGAGATTTGGTGCAAATCGGGGAACAACACAAGTACTGGTTAGAAGACGAAAACGACTATCGGTACATCCCGATTTATTTTTCGTTCCTCTTTTATTTTAATCCTATGGCCTCCATGATTCTTTCTATGCTTTCTAATTCATGAGATACACCGAACACCTGGGAATTTCAAGGGTACATCCCGTGAACGTGTTCTTTAATTTACCATGTAGCCAATCTTGGCAGGCAAAATGTAACCTATGTCTAGACAATTTCAGGGATTTGATAAATCATTAATGAATAAAGAAGTGAAATTCATTTGACATTACTTTTTTTGTGTTCACTTTATCTGCATTACGTATCTGTTCACTATGCAAACAAAGCCCACGGACTGAAAACGTATTTCGGGGATTGGGACTACGCATGGAGTTACGTCCATGAAATCAGTCCCGCCGAATTAGTCCGAAAATCTCCACGTCAAGGAATCTCAAACATAGGTACCAAGATTCCCCTTGAGACTTGCACTAAGCATCTGCTGTCGTATTTCATCGACGGGTCACGAAGGTCGTCTAAGCAGTGTTAGTGGGTTAGCCTGCTAGGGAGCAGCTGACTGAGGTGACTTGTGGGAACCATCTTACGGAGGACCTTGACTAGGGTCGGCTAGGTATGGCGTGTATTCCCGGTTCCAACTGTTGGAATAGGTGACCAGAAAGCCAATAGGTTTGGCAATTTGAAACCTATTCAACAACTTGATGTAGATGTAATATTATTATGTGATGAATAAGATGAGTGTTCGTCACCAATGGTACCTTCTTTGTTGCGCTCATCTTACATTTGTTAAAATGGTGTTTAACTTATATTGCAACAAAGCCCATAGACCATGGATAACAACTCGTGTAGTTGGGCCACGCATTGGATGGTGGTGATGAAACCAACAGATTAAGAGTTGGGTCTGAAACGTTCCAAGTAGAGGACCTTGAGACAGGGCATCGAGAGTCTTATTGGGACTTGCGTCAAGAGTCCTGTTCATTGGATGAGTGCCGTGTTTCATCGGCAACAGGCGTGGGAAGCCTACACGATCTTGATGGGTTGGTCGACTGGGGTCGAACCGACTGAACTGTGTCGGGGGGATCATCATATGGAAGCCTTAGAGGCTTGGTCGGTATAATTGGTTTTCCCCGGTTCCGATAGTACGGGAGTAATCCTCAGACTTGAGGGATCATGGCAGTCGCGTGCATATGACAGCTATATCTTGGATCTGGCGAGAGGTGATCCTTCTGTAAGATGATCATTATAAGCCTTGTCCAGTGCAGTCAGAATGTGTAGCGAGGACGGTGGATTCCAAGAAGAGGATCCGACCCTGTCAGTATGTGACAGAGGTATCTCCTATGCGCTCGGAGACACGTTCATGCTGTTTGAAGCTGTGGCCACAGTGGTTGGTCGAACAGGGAATGGTTTCCTGTGTTGACGGAATGAAGCATACGTGGTCTCGAGTATTAAGCATAGATGCCTAGTCAAGGATGGGAACCGACGCCCAATTCCATACCCTAGACTAAGGCCAGGAGACGGTAGACGGAAGGATCGTACCCGTACGGAATCGGCGGCTAAATGTTCACGCCAATTCACCTAGTCTCTAGTGCCATGGACCGTTGCTAGACGACCACCCATGGTAACGGCCCTAGTGGGACACGGGCCCAAGTCTAGTTGAGGGTGAACCTAAAGGGTCACACACAAATCACCGAGGAGGTTACGAGATCGACTTGGATTCAATCCCGAAGGATAAATAAGTAATTGGATTACTTAAGGGAAAGCCCATTGGATGGACGGGCCAATAATGTATCAGGCTTTCATTTAATCGGTATATTGGATTTTTGATTAAATATAAAAAGTTGAGACGTTGAGACGTTGGATCTTTTAATTGGATTAAAAGATCAACGAGAATAATTTAAATGGACATTAAATTGGATTTAATGTTGGGTTCTTCATAATTGGATTACGGTAAAACCCGGTCCGTTAAATTTACTCGAGAGGAGAAATAATTCCTATTTTCGAATAGGAAGAAGTTGGACTTCTTCCCTTATTTAAACATGGCCGACATGCTCCCTTGGAGGAAGCAAAATCAGCCATGTTTCATGCTAGGTGGTATGTTGACTTATCTCTTTTGGAAAGAGACAAATCAACTCCAATCAAGCTCTTCCCTTTTGGTATGATTTGATCATACCATAAATTTTGGTAGGCTTGATTGAAGAATTGATGGTGATTGATTGGAATGAATCTAGACATCCTTGGATGAACCTAGACACATTAATTATGTATATATATTAGAATATACAACACCAAGCATAAGTGATTCATTATTCATCTTTTTCTAGGAAAAAGAGAAGACAATTTTCGGATCCTCTCTCCTCTCTCTCAACTCTCGGCTTCTCTCCCTCTCTTACACTTGTGTTCTTCACTTGATTTTGAATCAAGAAGAAGAACAAAGTAAGTTTAAGAGAGCACTAATTCATAGTGTTCTTCTCTTAAACTCGTTCTTTTCTACCAAGAAGAACGTGTGTTTCTTCCGGTGTGGTGTGGATCACCTTTGGAGAATCCATACGTTTGGATTTCGTGAGCATTCCGGATAAGGAACAACGCAAGTAGCCGGGAGCATACGCTAAACAATCGAAGGTAACAGTCTCCTTACGCTTTGATTGATTTATTGTATATATCTATGCCCTATGTGTTTAAATATATGTTTTCAATATTTACACATCCTACATCGAACGCCCGGTTGAGCACTCAAGGCTACACCCATTGGGATTCATTTATTTAAATTTGATTTAAATTTACGTACACTTTTCTCGCTTTCTCGTTTCCACTCGCGCTCCCGGGCGGATCCGCTTGTTCTTCACCAACGGTACAGGTCAAGTCCTTTGACTTGAGGAACTACTGAGTTTACCTGTATATTAGGTCTATATGTTAGATATGGTGAGAGATTGCCAAGAAGCACTTGAGTAGTCATAAGCCATGTCTAGTGCATGTTAGAATAAGTGACCAGAAAGTCAATTGGATTGGTTGTTCTGGGAACTATTCGTCGATCTTTATCAAAGTAATATTATACTGATGGATAAAGTAAGTATTCATCATTGGCAAAATGTGTTTCTTGTGCTTACTACTTACATTTGAATGGTGTTTCAATGCACAAGAAATGCCCACAGACCGATTGGTAAAACCCATTGAGTTGAGCTGCGCAAAGGTTGGCGGCTATGAAACCAACTCCTTGAGGGTCGGTCTGAAACGTTCCAAGTCGAGGACCTCGAGACTGGGCCTCGAGTGTCCTATAGAGACTTGCACTAAGTATTGCATTCACTGGGTGAGTGCCGAGTTTCATCGTTGCCAGACGTGGGTCGTCTATGCAATTTTAGTGGGTTAGTTGGCAAAGTAGTCGACTGACTGAACTGACTCGCGAGAATCGTCATATGGAAGCCTTGGAGGCTTGGTCGGTATGACTGAAATTCTCGGTTCCGATAGTACGGGATTAGTCCTCGGACTTGAGGAATCATGGCAGTCGCTTGCATATGAAGGTTGTATCTTAGATTTGGCGAGAGGTGACCATGTCTTTGATATGGTCATTATAAGCCTTGTCCAGGGCAGTTGGAGTATGTAGTGAGGACGGTGGATTCCAAGATAGAATCTGTCCCCTGTCAGTATTTGACAGCTATGTCTCCTACGCGCTCTGAGATGGTTTCGACTCATTAAGTCTACGGCCGTAGCGATTGATCGAGTCGGGAATGGTTCCCTAGGTCGATCAATAGAGTAAACGCGTCTCGAGTTTGTAGCATAGTTGCCTAGTCCAGGATGGGAACCGACACCCAATTTCATGCCCTAGACTAAGGCCGGGAGATGGTTGACAAAGGACTGTATCTGTATGGAATTCGGAGCCTAAATGTTCACGCCAACATTCACCTAGTCTCTAGTGACATGGACCGTTGCTAGACGGCCACCCATGGTAACGGGCATTTCTGATTAATGGTAAATCAGAAATAATTAATTAAATTAGATTTAATTAATCAATTGTGTTGGACACAAGCCCAAGTCTAGCTGAAGGTGAACCTAAAGAGTCGCACACAAATCACTATGGAAGTAGTGGAATTAATTTGGAATTAATTCTGGAAGAAGTGAATTAATTTAATTGGATTAAACTAATTCAAGGAGAATATAAATGATGGGATCATTTATTGGAAAAATCCATTGGATGGATGGCCCAAGAATTAATTAATTGGATTAATTAATTTTGGGCTCAATACCTTTAAATTAATTGGATTAATTTATTGGGTTTCGTTTAATTAATTGATTGGATCAATTAATTAGTGTTTGAGCTTATGTTTATTTAATTGGATTAAATGAACTTTTGGATTTCAATAAGGTTTAAAAATTAATTGGATTAATTTAAAACCCATGGATCACTTGATTTAATTTGATTAAATCAAGACCGGTCAAAACCGGTCTATGACTTGAAATCAAAGCTCAAAGGTTTGATGCAAGTTTAAGAGGAGTTGAAAGTCCTCCATGTAAGCTATGATGTGGCTCCATGTAATCAATGATGTGGCTTGCCATGATGGCTAGGTGGTCCACATATTGTGCTAACATGGTTGGAGGTTGAGCATAAGTTGTGCATTAGTGTGTAGGTGGTTTTGGAAACTACCTACAACTACACAACACATGTATACACTTTTCATCTTCCTAACTTGCACTCCCTAGCACACAAACCACGAAAATTTCCAGCCTTTTCTCCTTCTTTTGAGTTCTCTTTGAATTGGATTCAAAATGAGAACATGAGAAATACGTATACACTAATCAATAGTGTAATACGTTTTTCATTACTTCCTTGATCTAGCTTCTACCTAGCAGTAGATCTAGATTTACTTCCATTGCTTTGGTGTGGACAAATTAGAGGGGTTCTAATTTGAATCTTAAGGTGAACGGAAAAGGAACAAAAAGAGAATCAAAGCTTGTTGCCGTTGTACATGTGAATCGAAAAAGGTATGTTTCTATTTAAATTATTGTACCTTTTTGTTTCCTCCTCTAGCCACATGTTCAAGCATATTTTTATGTATGTTATTATGCTTTTAAATACACCGAACGCCCGGGAATTCAAAGGGAACACCCCTTTGAAATCGTTTTAAATTTCTTTTATTTTACGCTTCCGCCGCGTTCCCTGGCCGTACCGATTCTTTCAGTGGTATCAGAGCCCGGTTCGGTGTTGTGGCTTTAGGAATAACATATTTTTATGTGAAGAGCATGTTCAACATGTTTAATTTGCTTTTGGAAAGCATGTTTTACGGTTTTAAGCATGATTATGTGTTTAGAAGAATATGTGTTAATTTTGCTTTTAATTATGGATATCCATGCATTTTTTGAAAATTGGATTTTCTGTAAATGTATGTTTTAGTTTCAGTTTTAATGCAGATATTTAAAAAGAAAAAAAAATTGGGTTCAAAACAGTGCAGCCGGCAGCAGCTGCCGGCCGCACAGTGCCAGCGCGCGCTGCGCGCAGGCAAGGGGGCCTGCGCGCGCGACCGGTAGTGCTGCCGGCTGGCCGGTTTCAAACGGCTGGGCCGTTTTTGCTATTTTTACCCGGAAAATTGGATTTTCCACATTTCTGCATATTTTCTGAAATGATTAATTTTGGCTAATTTTTCTAAAATTTAATTGTGCCTTAGATTAATTTGGAAAAGGTTTCCAAACAAAAAAAAAAAAAAACTTTTTTGGTACATTGGATGTATGATACTTGATATCCATTTTTAATTGCATTATTAATATATATATATATATATATTTCTGCATATAATTATGTTGTTATTTAAGATATTGGATATCATTTTTATAAATGCATTGGATGTATTTATTTAATGGGCATATTTATATTTGATATAAATGTGTATTAAATGTTTATTGGATAAACAATGAGGATGATCACAAAGCCCATGGCCCTTATGTATGGTTTAATTTTTGTTGGGTGAGGCCTGCGTGCCTCTTTGTTTTATTATTCTCTTTCTCTCTCTCGTTTTTAGCCTTGAAATAATAAGGCTTGCTTTCTTCCTCCTTTTGTACTCCCCCCAACTTCTGATTGGGGTTTCTTATTTAAGTTGTAATGAGTGTAGTTAGGTTGGTGAGGATTTATTTTTTGTAATAAATTGTAAGGAAGCATTTCCATGGTGATGGAGGCCCAAGAAGAGGCCCGTTGGATGGAGCCCACGATGGAGAGTCCAAAAGAATGAAGAAGCGTTACAAGGCCCATTAGAATGATAATGGGTTATAATTTTGTAATAGTGTAGGCCACCCTAGATTGAACACAGATCCACTGCGGGCTCAGTGGATCACATAGGATTGGGCTTGTGATCATCCAACAGGGGCGTGCTAGGCTTATTTTGCATGTGGTGTATGTTTTAATATTTGATGTATGATGTGTTTTGAATGCATCCTTTATATTCAATGTTAAAACTGGAGCATGCAAAACTTTCTTAATGATGAGGTCTCGGTCACTAATAAACTTAACTCTCACTTGGATGGTCCAAGTAAATATTAGGCCCATTAATGGATTAAAAAGTCAAATGGTTTGATTTAAATCCAAGCCTTCCTTCCATAGCAATGTAGTGAGGAAACTACTTTCACCCATTCGTGGTCTCACGAGTCGTGGCACGTTTGGAATGGAAGAAAGTTGCGCTATTGTTATGAACAAAGGAATATGCTCCTATTTCCCTGTCTCACGAGTCGTGGGGGGCGATAGTTGAGATATTCATTAGGTTGATGGGTCGGGCCTAATGCTGAGTAATATGATTCGCTTGGAGTCCTCGGGATCATGTGAAGAGGCGAGGCAAAATAACTTGGGGATCTCATTGGATGAGAATGGTATAGGTTACCTCCCACAAAGCCTTTTTCCATATGAATCGTAAAAGCGGGGCATGGAGAATTGCGTTTGTGGACCTCAAGCCCACTAGGAAATGGTTTCCCGAAACCTCATTTGAGAGTGATGGGCTTTCGCAAAAATAGTGGGAGGGGTTAATGACTACAGACCAAGTCTTAACTTGAACATAATATTACTATAATCTACTTAATGTTTTTCCTGTTTACATTTTGAATGTATATGTCTAAGAATCCACTAACGCCAATACTAGAGGCTAATATTTTTAATGGAACAAACTACAACGACTGGCTGTGAAATCTTAAGATAGTCTTAGATTTCGAGAACCAGACTTACATTCTGGATAAGGATCTTCCTCAGGCCTTGCCGGATGGGTTAATGCCTCAAGAACGCTTGGTGTTCGAGAAGATGCATGTTGACCACCGGTAGGTCCGCAGCATCGTACTGGCCTTGATGACTAACGAGATCCAGAAGCAGTACGATAGGCTAGATGATGTTGGCTAGATTATGCTTCGTTTGCAAGATATCTATGCGGTCTCGGACCGGTATGTTAGATACGCTGCAACAAAGGCATTCTTCGGAGCTAAGATGACAGAAGGGTTGTCTGTACGAGAGCATGGAGTGATGATGCTATCCCTTGTGGAAATGCTCAAACACCTCCAAGCTAATCTTGAAAAAGAGACGTACATCGATGTGATCCTTCAGTCTGTTTCTACCTCCTTCGACCAATTTATTGATGACTTGATAAATATGTTGGTCCGATACGAGGCAATGATTGAAAAATCTGCGCCAGCGGTACTAGTGGGAGAGTCTTTGACCTCAGAAGCGAAAGGCAAGGGTGTCGGACGCTGGAAGAGGATGAAAGCTAAGACAACATCAGCCGCTGCTAGCACTTCGAGTGATCCTGTTACACCGCTTGGCGGAGGTAAAGGAAAGAGGAAGAGTGTTCGACAGTCAAAGTCATAGATTCCAAACGATGTGTGCATTAACTGCCGCAAAAAGGGACATTGGAAGAGGGAGTGTCCCAAGCTCCTCTCCAATGAAGGTACATTTGAATTGAGTACCAACATGATTATTGTTCTACTCTTTGGTATTGGATACCAGTTAATCATAATCTGCGAATGGTTTACAGATGGTTATGAGTAGAAAGCCTAGACAGGTCCTAAGGCTTAGCGATGGCAGGGCCATTGCTGCAAAGACTAGGGACTAGTTAGGCATAGCATAGCAGTGATCATGTTAGGATAGAGTTTGAAAGGAAATATGTAACCTAGCATGATTGAAGTATGTTTTTATATACTGTTGGACAGATTTTAATTACATACGTTTGATCAATAAAATTACTTTATTTGACAAAGAATGACAAAGAATGTGGCTCCATGTAAGCAATGATGTGGCTTGCCATGATGGCTAGGTGGTCCACATATTGTGCTAACATGGTTGGAGGTTGAGCATAAGTTGTGCATTAGTGTGTAGGTGGTTTTGGAAACTACCTACAACTACACAACACATGTATACACTTTTCATCTTCCTAACTTGCACTCCCTAGCACACAAACCACGAAAATTTCCAGCCTTTTCTCCTTCTTTTGAGTTCTCTTTGAATTGGATTCAAAATGAGAACATGAGAAATACGTATACACTAATCAATAGTGTAATACGTTTTTCGTTTCTTCCTTGATCTAGCTTCTACCTAGCAGTAGATCTAGATTTACTTCCATTGCTGTGGTGTGGACAAATTAGAGGGGTTCTAATTTGAATTCTAAGGTGAACGGAAAAGGAACAAAAAGAGAATCAAAGCTTGTTGCCGTTGTACATGTGAAACGAAAAAGGTATGTTTCTATTTAAATTATTGTACCTTTTTATTTCCTCCTCTAGCCACATGTTCAAGCATATTTTTATGTATGTTATTATGCTTTTGAATACACCGAACTCCCGGGAATTCAAAGGGAACACCCCTTTGAAATCATTTTAAATTTCTTTTATTTTACGCTTCCGCCGCGTTCCCGGGCCGTACCGATTCTTTCAGTGCAGCTCTGGTGTACAGAGTGACAGTAGTTTCCAAAAAAGGATCTGTCTCCTGTCAAAAGGCATTGACAGTTGAGTCTCACATATGCTCTGTGTCTTGTCCCTAAAATCTGTGGCCACAGTAGCTGAACAGAAGGGAAGGTTTTTCCTTGCGGCGTTTAATAAGGACAGACCGACATTTAAGTCCAAAATGGGTACCTGCATTTTCCGTGCCCTAGACCCTAAGTGGTGAGACCGTAGACAGAAGGACAAGTGTACTGTTGGAGCCTAAATGTTTAATAGGACTAGAATAAATATTTAATATTTATTATATTTATTTATTTCCCTTTGGAATATTTAAATAGGTTTTAAATATTCCATTAAAGTAAATTAATGGTTGATATTAAAAGGAGAGATGAATGGCTAGGATTAAATTTGATTAGGTCAAATACTACTTTGACTAGGACTTTGACTAGGTCAAAATCCTAGTCCAATTAGTCTTCTAGAGTTGGAGTTTGAAGAGGATTAAACTCCTCCTCTATAAATAGTCCTAGCCCCTCAATATAAGAGAGATGATGAAAACTCCAACACACACACACACACACACACACACACACACTCTCGTCCTCTCTCCTCTCGTCCGCCCTCTCTCTCTCTCTCAAGAATATTACTTTCTTGTTCTTTTGTTCTTGGAACAATTGAACATAAGAGGATTAATCCCGTTAACCTAATAACGTGTGATTGATCCATCCTCTCCAAAACACTTGTTCGTTCGCTAGCACGACGTGCAAGATACGTGGGTGAGTTGCATGTCACAATTTGGAGAGTCTCATACACGAGATTTGGTGCAAACCAGGGAACAACGCAAGTACCGGTTAGAAGACAAAAACAAAAAATCTGTAGGTCCCGATTTATTTTTTCGTCCCTCTTTTGTTTTAATCCTATGGCCTCCATGATTCTTTCTATGCTTTCTAATTCATGAGATACACCAAACACCCGGGAATTTCAAAGGGTACACCCCTTGAACGTGTTCTTTAATTTACGTAAAGCATGTTTAATTTTTTATTATTTAATTTTATACCGCGCTTCCGCTTCGCGCTATTTCCCGGGACAATCCATACTCTTTCATTTTCCTCCTGCCATTCATTGAACGCCAAATGCCCTTCTGACGAGGACCTCTCCGGCAAGACCCGAGGAAGAGGCTTATCTAGAACTTAAGCCTGGATTTTGAAATCGAGGACAATCCTCAGATTTCGCACCTAATCATTATAGTTTGTTCAGTCAAATTTATTAGTCTCAAGAATTACAGCAAGTGAATTCTTAGACGTCTACATTCAAAATGTAAAGCAGAAATTTAGTAGATTATTATTATATTGAGTTCAAGCTAAGACTTGATATTTAGTCATTAGCCCCTCTCAAGTGAGGTTTTCGGGAAACTATTTTCTCGTGGGCTTGGAGTTCACAAACGCAATTCTCCATGCCCCGCTTTTCGGTTCACACAGAAAAATGATATACGTGAGGTACCTATAACATTCTCATCCAATGAGATCCCCAATTTATTTTGTCTCGCCTCTTCACATACTCCCAAGGAATCTAAGCGAATCACGCTACTTGGCGTTAGGCCCAACCCATCAACCAAATAAATATCTAAACTATCGCCTCCCATGACTCGTCACACAGGGAAATAGGAGTATATTCCATTCATTCACAACAACAGTGCAACTTTCTGTTAGAATAGGTGACCAGAAAGCCAATAGGTTTGGCGATTTGTAACCTATTATACAACTCGATGTAAATGTAATATTATTGTGTGATGAATAAATGAGTATTCGTCACTTCTGGTAATTACTTTGTTGCGCTCATTTCACATTTGTTAAAACGGTGTTTAACTTATATCGCAACAAAGCCCACAGACCATGGATAACAACTCGTGCAGTTGGGTCACGCATTGGATGGTGGTCATGAAACCAACTGATTAAGAGTTGGGTTTTGAAACGTTCCAAGTCGAGGACCTCGAGACAGGGCATCGAGAGTCCTATTGAGACTTGAGTCAAGAGTCGTGTTCATTGGATGAGTGTCGTGTTTCATCGGTGACAAGCGTGGGACGCCTACACAATCTTGATGGGTTGGTCGACTGGGGTCGAGCCGACTGGACTGACTTGCGGGGAACACATATGGAAGCCTTGGAGGCTTGGTCGGTATGATTGATTTTCCCCGGTTCCGATAGTACGGGAGTAATCCTCATACTTGAGGGATCATGGCAGTCACGTGCACAAGACAGCTGTATCTTGGATCTGGCGAGAGGTGATCATTCTGTAAGATGATTATCACAAGCCTTGTCCAGTGCAGTCGGAATGTGTAGCGAGGACGGTGGATTCCAAGAAGAGGATCCTTCCCCTGTCAGTATGTGACAGAGGTATCTCCTATACACTTGGAGACACGTTCATCCTGTTTGAAGCTGTGGCCACAGTGGTTGGTCGAACAGGGAATGGTTTCCTGTGTCGACGCAATGAAGCATACGTGGTCTCGAGTATTAAGCATAGATGCCTAGTCAAGGATGAGAACCGACGCTCAATTCCATACCCTAGACTAAGGCAGGGAGACGGTAGACAGAAGGATCGTACCCGTACGGAATCGGCGCCTAAATGTTCACACCAATTCACCTAGTCTCTAGTGCCATGGACCGTCGCTAGACGGCCACCTATGGTAACGGGGCCTTGTGGGACACGGGCCCAAGTCTAGCTGAGGGTGAACCTAAAGGGTCACACACAAATCACCGAGGAGGTTGAGAGATTGACTTGGAGTTGATCTCGAAGGATAAATAAGTAATTAGATTACTTAAAGGGAAAGTCCATCGGATGGACGGGCGTATATTGTATCGAGCCTTCGTTTAATCGGTAAATTGGATTTTCGATTAAATATGAAAAGTTGAGACGTTGAGACGTTGGATCTTTTAATTGGATTAAAAGATCAACGGGAATAATTTAAATGGACATTAAATTGGATTTAATGTTCGGTTCGCCGTAATTGGATTATGATTAGACCCGGTCCGTTAAATTTAACCCGAGAGGAGAAATAATTCCTATTTTTGGAATAGGAAGAAGTTGGACTTCTTCCCTTAATTAAACATGGTCGAGATGCTCCCTTGGAGGAAGCAAAATTAGCCATGTTTATTTAAATTAGCACCCAAGGGTACACCCCTTGGGATTCGTTACCCTTTCTCGCTTTCTCGCTTTCGCTCGTGCTCCCGGGCAGATCCCCATGTCCTTCAAGTGGTATCAGAGTCCGATTCGATGTAAGGGGCACAAATTTATGTGCTTGGCATGATCTACTTGCTTTTATGGCTTTAATGGCATGTTAGATTACATAAATGTATGAATAATATGATGATTGTTTGTGTTCAAGGGAAGAGGCATTGGAAGAGGGAGTGCCCACAACTCCTCTCCAATCCAGGTATGTTTGTTTGTGTTCAACGGTATAATTGGATTATGACCGTGAAACACAATGAAAATGGGATAATCATGATAACGCACAGATATGGCATGCGAGGTTAGGTCATATCTCTAAAGATAGGATAAGAAGGTTGGTGGACTCAAAGAGTCTAGAAATAGACGATTTGGACAACCTACCAACCTGCGAATCTTATCTGAAGGGAAAGATGACCAAGAAATCCTTTTTTGGACAAAGCACGCTAGCCAGTGGTCTGTTGGATTTGATCCATACGGATGTCTGTGGCCCACTAAATACTCAGGCTAGAGTGGGTACTCGTACTTCATAACCTTTACCTATGATCACTCATGGTATGGTCATGGTATGGTTATGTTTAGCTGATGAGGTACAAGTCTGAAGCCTTTGGAAGGTTTAAGGAATACAGACTTGAAGTAGAGAACCAAACCGGTCGAAAGATCAAAGCCCTTCGGTCGGACCGAGGTGGAGAGTATTTGAGTGGTGAGTTTACTGATTATCTAAAAGAGAATGGGATTCTCTCTCAGTGGACCCCTCCTGGAACACCACAGCTTAATGGTGTGTCTGAAAGGAGGAATCGGACCTTGTTGGACATGGTCCGATCCATGATGAGTTTTACCGAACTCCCCCTTTCCTTCTGGGGATACGCTCTTGAGACGGCGCCCAAAGTTTTGAACTTGGCGCCATCTAAGAAGGTATCCCAGACTCCATATGAGATATGGCATGGCAAGCCTGCCTCCTACAAATACTTGAAAGTGTGGGGTTGCCCCACATATGTCAAGAGATTAGTGGGAGATAAACTGGACTCGACGTCTAGTTTATGCAGATTCATCGGCTATCCAAAAGAAACTGCGGGGTATTATTTCTACGATCCCTCCGAGCAAAAGGTTTTTGTCTCGCGAAACGCAGTGTTCTTGGAAAAGGGTTTTCCCTCGGATAGTCGACGCGATGAGGTACTCTTTGAGGAATCAAGTGAGGTACCCCATGAGGCGACAGTGAAATCTGAGCCAGTAGTTCCCACTGATATTGGTCCAGTCCTCCGTAGGTCGGCCAGAGTATCCCATGCACCTGATAGGTATGGATTTCTGGGCCTGACCGATCAGTTGGATAATGATCCAAAGACGTACGGAGAAGCGATGTCGGATATCGATTCGGATAAGTGGCTTGAGGCCATGAAATCCGAGGACTCGATGGGTACAAACAAGGTTTGGACCCTAGTAGATCCACCCAAAGGGGTTAAAGCCGTAGGGTGTAAATGGGTCTACAAACGTAAGCTTGGAGCTGACGGGGAGGTTACAACCTTCAAAGCCAGGCTTGTGGCGAAAGGTTATATTCAACGACCCGGAGTCAATTTTTGAGGAAACCTACTCGTCGGTAGCGATGGCCAAGTCCATTCGGATACTGCTTGCCATAGCAGCATGGTATGACTATGAAATATGGCAGATGGACGTGAAAACGGCCTTCCTCAACGGTTTCGTAGAGGAAGAGATCTATATGGATCAGCCGAAAGGTTTCACAACTGTTGGAGAAGAGCAGAAGGTATGCCGTCTCCAAAGGTCAATCTATGGCCTCAAACAAGCTTCCCGAAGCTGGAAAATACGTTTTGATGAAGTCATACGGGGATATGATTTCATCAAGAACGAGTCCGATCCTTGTGTATACAAGAAGATTAGTGGGAGCTCAGTTGCGTTTCTGGTGCTTTACGTGGATGACATCTTGCTCATTGGTAATGATGCTAAGATGTTGAGTACCACTAAAGCTTGGTTGTCAACGCAATTCTCCATGAAGGATATGGGCGAGGCATCCTACATCCTTGGCATCAAGATCTACAGGGATAGATCTAAAAAGATGTTAGGAATGGCCCAATCCTCGTATATTGAGAAAGTCTTAAAGAGATTCAAGATGGAGAACTCAAAACGAGGATTCCTTCCTATGAGGCATGGAATTAAGTTATCCAAGAAGCAGTCTCCTAAGACTGATGAGGAGCTTAAACGGATGTTGGACATCCCCTATGCTTCAGCCGTAGGCAGCATACAATATGTTGTTCACTGCATTAGACCTCATGTGGCTTTTGCTTTGAGCGTAACAAGTCGATATCAGTCGTGTGCCGGAGAGGCGCACTGGAGTGCAGTCAAGACTATCCTAAAGTACCTGAAAAGGACTAAGGACATGTTCTTGATCTACGGGGGTGGAGAGTTGATACTGGAAGGCTATAGCGATGCTAGCTCCCAGTCGGGTGACGATGATGCCAAGTCTCAGTCTGGTTATGTGTTCAGACTTAATGGTGGCGTGGTTGCTTGGAAGAGTTCCAAGCAGGCTACCACGGCGGACTCCACCATAGAGTTTTGAATACATAGCGGCTTTGGAAGCTGCTAAGGAGTGGTTTGGTTGATGAGCTACATCCAAGGGTTGGATGTAGTACCTAGCATTGCTAAGCCTGTAATTATCTTTTATGATAACAACGGGGCGATAGCGCTAGCAAAGGAATCGAGATCTCATCACGATCCAAGGATATTCTTAGACGCTACCATCTACTTAGAGAGATGGATAGCATGAATGACGTTCGGTTGGACCGAGTCAGCTCCGCAAAAAACATAGCAGATCCACTTGCTAAGCCCATGTCGCAAGTTGCCCATACTAACCATCTGGATAAGAGGTTCGAGGTCAATGGGTGATTGGCTTTAGGTCAAATGGGAGATTTGTTAGAATAGGTGACCAGAACGCCAATAGGTTTGGCGATTTGTAACCTATTATACAACTCGATGTAAATGTAATATTATTATGTGATGAATAAGATGAGTATTCGTCACTTCTGGTAATTACTTTGTTGCGCTCATTTCACATTTTTTAAAAACGGTTTTTAACTTATATCGCAACAAAACCCATAGACCATGGATAACAACTCGTGCAGTTGGGCCACGCATTGGATGGTGGTCATGAAACCAACTGATTAAGAGTTGGGTCTGAAACGTTCCAAGTCGAGGGCCTCGAGATAGGGCGTCGAGAGTCCTATTTGTTGGAATAGGTGACCAGAAAGTCAATAGGTTTGGCAATTTGTAACCTATTCGACAACTTGATGTGAATGTAATATTATTATGTGATGAATAAGATGAGTGTTTGTCACCAATGGTACCTTCTTTGTTGCGCTCGTCTTACATTTATTAAAACGGGGTTTAACTTATATCGCAACAAATCCCACAGACCATGGATAACAACTCGTGCAGTTGGGCCACGCATTGGATGGTGGTCATGAAACCAACTGATTAAGAGTTGGGTCTGAAACGTTCCAAGTCGAGGACCTCAAGACAGGGCATCGAGAGTCCTATTGAGACTTGCGTCAAGGGTCGTGTTCATTGGATGAGTGTCATGTTTCATCGGCGACAGGCGTGGGACGCCTACACGATCTTGATGGGTTGGTCGACTGGGGTCGAGCCGACTGGACTGACTCGCGGGGATCATCATATGGAAGCATTGGAGGCTTATTCGGTATGATTGGATTTTCCCGGTTCCGATAGTACGGGAGTAATCCTCAGACTTGAGGAATCATGGCAGTCACGTGCACAGGACGGCTGTATCTTGGATCTGGCGAGAGGTGATCATTCTGTAAGATGATCATTATAAGCCTTGTCCAGTGCAGTCGAAATGTGTAGCGAGGACGGTGGATTCCAAGAAGAGGATCCGTCCCCTGTCAGTATGTGACAGAGGTATCTCCTGTGCACTCGGAGACACGTTCATGCTGTTTAAAGCTGTGGCCACAGTGGTTGGTCGAACAGGGAATGGTTCCCTGTGTCGACGCATGAAGCATACGTGGTCTCGAGTATTAAGCATAGATGCCTAGTCAAGGATGGGAACCGACGCCCAATTCCATACCCTAGACTAAGGCCGGGAGATGGTAGACGGAAGGATCGTACCCGTACGGAATCGGCGCCTAAATGTTCACGCCAATTCACCTAGTCCTCTAGTGCCATGGACCGTTGCTAGACGGCCACCCATTGGTAACGGGCCCTTGTGGGACACGGGCCCAAGTCTAGCTGAGGGTGAACCTAAAGGGTCACACACAAATCACCGAGGAGGTTGAGAGATCGACTTGGAGTCGATCTCGAAGGATAAAATAAGTAATTGGATTACTTAAGGGAAAGTCCATTGGATGGATGGGCCGATATTGTATCGGGCTTTCGTTTAATCGGTAAATTGGATTTTCGATTAAATATGAAAAGTTGAGACGTTGAGACGTTGGATCTTTTAATCCAATTAAAAGATCAACGGGAATAATTTAAATGGACATTAAATTGGATTTAATGTTGGATTCATCGTAATTGGATTACGATAAAACCCGGTCCGTTAAATTATACCCAAGTGGAGAAATAATTCCTATTTTGGAATAGGAAGAAGTTGGACTTCTTCCCTTAATTAAACATGGCTGACATGCTCTCTTGGAGGAAGCAAAATCAGCCATGTTTCATGCTAGGTGGTATGTTGACTTATCTCTTTTGGAAAGAGACAAATCAACTCCAATCAAGCTCTTCCCTTTTGGTATGATTTGATCATACCATAAATTTTGGTAGGCTTGATTGAAGAATTGATGGTGATTGATTGGAATGAATCTAGACATCCTTGGATGAACCTAAACACATTCCAATAATCACATTAATTATGTATATATATGAGAATATACAACACCAAGCATAAGTGATTCATTATTCATCTTTTTCTAGGAAAAAGAGAAGACAAAAATCCTCTCCTCTCTCAATTTTTGTGCTCTCTCCCTCTCCTACACCTGTGTTCTTCACTTGATTTTGAATCAAGAAGAAGAACAAAGTAAGTTTAAGAGAACACTAATTCATAGTGTTCTTCTCTTAAACCGGATTCCTTCCTAAACCCGTTCTTTTCTAGCAAGAAGAACGTGTATTTCTTCCGGTGTGGTGTGGATCACCTTTGGAGAATCCATACGTTTGGATTTCGTGAGCATTCCGGAGAAGGAACAACGCTAGTAGCCGGGAGCATACGCTAAACAATCAAAGGTAACGGTTTATTACGCTTTGATTGATTTCATTTATATATATCTATGCCCTATGTGCTTAAATATATGTTTTAAATATTTACACATCCTACATCGAACGCCCGGTTGAGCACCCAAGGGTACACCCCTTGGGATTCGCGTATTTTGAATTTGATTTAAATTTACGCACGATTTCTCGCTTTCTCGCTTTCGCTCGCGCTCCCGGGCGGATCAGCTTGTCCTTCAAGTGGTATCAGAGCTCGGTTCGATGTAAGGGGCATAGATCTATGTGTTTGGCATGATCTACTTGCTTTTAATGGTTTTATTGGCATGTTAGATTGTATAAATATATGAGTAATATGATAATTCAATTGTTTGGATTTAATGGACTTTTGGCATGCTTTATTTTGTTAGATTGGATCTAAAATTGCATGCTTATTTTCAGAAAAATATTATTGTTATTGTGCTGAAACAGTTTTGAGAAAAAAAAAATTTGATCGGCCGGCAGTGGCCCGCCTCCGCGCGCGCACGCGCGCTGCCCTGTGCGCGCGGCCGGCCGGCCAGCACAGCGGCTGGGCCGTTTTGTGCCGTTTTTTCGACTTTTTTTCGGAAAAATTTGATTTTCTGTATTTTCTGCACAATATTCTGAAAATATATTAATTTTGCATATTTGATTTTGGAATAATTGGATTATTCCTTGAATTAAAATTTGCTTAATTAATTTGGGATTAATACATGCATTGGATGCATTGTTTAAAATGTCCATTAAATTTTAAATTTGAATTTTGTATATTATTTGTATATTTATACTTTTGTGATGTTGGACATCACTTGGGTATTTGGAATATCCATTGGTTATTTATGCATGATTATTTGGAATAATTATGTTATATGAGTTGATGGAATCAACATGGGATGATCACAAGAGCCCTAGACCTTATGTATGGATGAATGTGTAATTATTTTCTGTTGGGTGGGGCCTGCGTGCCTCTTGTTTTTGGGACTATCATCTCCCGTATTATCAGCCTCATGATGTTAAGGCTTGTTTTCTTTATTACCAATGTATTACTTTCAGTTGTAATGAGAGTAGATAGGATTGGTGAGGTTTTACTTTTAACAAGCAATTGGAGTCGGAGACCCCAAGGAGGAGCATCAAGGCGTGAAACAAGAAGCACTTCAAGGCCTATTGGAATGACAATGGGTTTATTATTATTGTAATAATTTAGGACCACCCTAGACAGACCATAGACTCACTGCGGGCTCAGTGGGTCGCATAGGTTGGGCTTGTGATCATCCTAATAGGGGTATGCTATGGTTTATGCATGCGGCATTTTTTTTTATTTATCGCTTTAAATATTGGATATTTATGCATGCTAAAACACCATAATGTGATGAGGTCTCGGTCATACTTAAACTCTCATTTGGTTGGACCAAATTAAATATTAGGCCCAGAACGGACTCAAAATGGTATTTTGGTCTGTCCGAGCCTTCCATCCACAGCAATGTGGTGAGGAAGCTACCACTACCCAAGTGCAGTCTCACGAGTCGTGGCACACTTGGAATAGGGTAAAGCTGCACTATTACTGTGAACAAAAAGACTGCACTCGTTGTTTCCCTGTCTCACGAGTCGTGGGGGGCGACAGTTTGAGGTATGATTTGGTTGATGGGTCGGGCCTAACACTGAGTAACATGGTTAGCTTGGAGTCCTCGGAACCATGCGAATAGGTGAGGCAAAATATCTTGGGAATGATATTGGATATCTCCCACGAGGTCTTCTTCATGTGAATCGTAAAAGCGGGGCATGGAGATTACGCTTGTGGATCCAAGCCCACTAGGAAATGGTTTCCCGAAACTCCGCTTGAGAGTGGCGGACTTTTGTATAAATAGTGGGAGGGTTAAAGACTAAAAGACCAAGTCTTCAACTTGAACAATAATATTACCATCATCTGCTAATTTCTGCTTTACATTTTCATTAATGTAGATATGTCTAAGAACCCGTTAACCATGATTCTTGAGACTAACAAATTCAACGGAACGAACTACTCAGACTGGCTGAGAAACCTAAGAATTGTCCTCGATTTTGAGAACCAATGCTATGTCTTGGACGAGCCGCCACCGAGCGACTTACCGGAGGGGTCCATGCCTGAAGAACGTTTGACGTTCGAGAAATGGCATGAGGACAACCGGAAAGTACGCAGTATCGTACTGGCTTCGATGTCTAACGACATCCAGAAGCAGTATGAGAGGCTGGACAACGTCTCCGCCATAATGCTCCGCATGAACGAGGTTTATGCGGTTCCGGATAGGCATATTAGATATGCCGCCACAAAAGCATTCTTTGTCACCAAGCTCGCTGAAGGAGCGTCTGTACAGAGTCATGGGGTCACGATGCTCTCCCTAGTGGAGAAACTCGAGGACCTTAAAGCTGGACTTAACAATGACACGTACATTGACGTGATCCTCCAGTCGCTTCCTCCATCCTATGACCCGTTTGTTGTAAACTACAACATGAACGGACTTGAGAAGTCTATTCATGAGTTGATCAACATGCTAGTCCAATACGAGGCAACGACCCACAAGTCGGCGCCGGCGGTATTGATAGGAGAGGCTTCGACCTCCAAGGCGAATGGCAAGAGGGCCGGATGCTGGAAGAGGAAGAAGGGCAAAGGGAAGACGGTTGTGGCCCCTGCTCGCGCTCCAGGCGTCCTTGTTGCTCCGGTTGGACCGAGCAAAGGGAAAGAGAAGGCCCGTGGTTCTCAGCGGTCCAAGGCAAATGATGTCTGCATGCATTGCCAAGGGAAAGGGCATTGGAAGAGGGAGTGCTCACCACTCCTCTCCAACCCAGGTGTGTTTGTGGTTGAAGTTAATATGATTACTAATTCTGCTTCATGGGTACTGGATACCGGGTGTGGTGCTCACATCTGCAATGATTTGCAGGCACTGCAAAGAAGCAGAAGGCTAACCAAGGATGAGATGATCCTGAGGCTAGGCGATGGCAAGGCCGTTGCTGCGGAGGCCGTAGGATCACTAGAGTTAGCCATTAGTATTCATGTTAGGATTGTACTGAACGACTGTTTCTATGTACCTAGCATGATTAAAAACATTGTTTCCATCCTGGTCCTTGATAAGGAGGGATATGAATTTACCATCAATAAAAATGGTTTTTTTCATTATCAAAGATGGTATTTCTCATTTGCTTGGTACATTGGTCAACGGTCTGTACATACTTCAACAGTCTAATTGGATTATGACTGCAGAACACAAATGAAAATGTGATGATCATAATAACGCACAGATATGGCATGCAAGGTCAGGTCATATCTGTAAAGATAGGATAAGAAGGTTGGTGGACTCAAAGAGTCTAGAAATAGACGATTTGGACAACCTACCGACCTACGAATCCTGTCTAAAGGGAAAGATGACCAAGAAACCCTTTGTTGGACAAAGTACGCTAGCCAGTGGTCTGTTGGATTTGATCCATACAGATGTCTGTGGTCCACTAAATACTCAAGCTAGAGGTGGGTACTCGTACTTCATAACCTTTACCGATGATCACTCACGGTATGGTTATGTTTACCTGATGAGGTACAAGTCTGAAGCCTTTGGAAGGTTTAAGGAATACAGACTTGAAGTAGAGAACCAAACCGGTCGAAAGATCAAAGCCCTTCGGTCGGACCGAGGTGGAGAGTATTTGAGTGGTGAGTTTAGTGATTATCTAAAAGAGAATGGGATTCTCTCTCAGTGGACCCCTCCTGGAACACCGCAGCTTAATGGTGTGTCTAAAAGGAGGAATCGGACCTTGTTGGACATGGTCCGATCCATGATGAGTTTTACCGAACTACCCCTTTCCTTCTGGGGATACGCTCTTGAGACGGCGGCCAAAGTTAGAACTTGGCGCCATCTAAAAGGGTATCCCAGACGCCATATGAGATATTGCATGGCAAGCCTGCCTCCTACAAATACTTGAAAGTATGGGGTTGCCCCGCATATGTCAAGAGATTAGTGGGAGATAAACTGGACTCGAGGTCTAGTTTGTGCAGGTTCATTGGCTATCCGAAAGAAACTACGGGGTATTATTTCTATGATCCCTCCGAGCAAAAGGTTTTTGTCTCGCGAAACGCAGTGTTCTTGGAAAAAGGTTTTCCATCGGATAGTCGACGCGATGAGGTACTCCTTGAGGAATCAAGTGAGGTACCCCATGAGGCGACAGTGACATCTGAGCCAGTAGTTCCCACTGATATTGTTCCAGTCCTCCGTAGGTCGGCCAGAGTATCCCATGCACCTGATAGGTATGGATTTCTGGGCCTGACCGGTCAGTTGGATAATGATCCAAAGACATACGGAGAAGCGATGTCGGACATCGATTCGGACAAGTGGCTTGAGGCTATGAAATCCGAGATGGACTCGATGGGTACAAACAAGGTTTGGACCCTAGTAGATCCACCCAAAGGGGTTAAACCCGTAGGGTGTAAATGGGTCTACAAACGTAAGCTTAGAGCTGACGGGGAGGTTACAACCTTCAAAGCCAGGCTTGTGGCGAAAGGTTACACTCAACGACCCGGGGTCATTTTTGAGGAAACCTACTCGCCCGTAGCAATGGCCAAGTCCATTCGGATACTGCTTGCCATAGCAGCATGGTATTACTATGAAATATGGCAGATGGACGTGAAAACGGCTTTCCTCAACGGTTTCGTAGAGGAAGAGATCTATATGGATCAGCCGAAAGGTTTCACAACTGTTGGAGAAGAGCAGAAGGTCAGCCTTCTCCAAAGGTCCATCTATGGCCTCAAACAAGCTTCCCAAAGCTGAAACATCGTTTTGATGAAGTCATACGGGGATATGATATCATCAAGAACGAGTCCAATACTTGTGTATACAAGAAGATCAGTGGGAGCTCAGTTGTGTTCCTGGTGCTTTACGTGGATGACATCTTGCTCATTGGGAATGATGCTAAGATGTTGGGTACCACTAAAGCTTGGTTGTCAAAGCAATTCTCCATGAAGGATATGGGCGAGGCATCCTACATCCTTGGCATCAAGATCTACAGGGATAGATCTAGAACGATGTTGGGAATGGCCCAGTCCTCGTATATTGAGAAAATCTAGAAGAGATTCAAGATGGAGAACTCAAAACGAGGATTCCTTCCTTTGAGGCATGGAATTAAGTTATCCAAGAAGCAGTCTCCTAAGACTGATGAGGAGCTTAAAAGGATGTTGGACATCCCCTATGCTTCAGCCGTAGGCAGCATACAGTATGTTGTTCAGTGCACTAGACCTGATGTGGCTTTCGCTTTGAGCGTAACAAGTCGATATCAGTTGTGTGCCGGGGAGGCACACTGGAGTGCAGTCAAGACTATCCTAAAGTACCTAAAAAGGACTAAGGACATGTTCTTGATCTACGGCGGTGGAGAGTTGATACTGGAAGGCTATAGTGACGCTAGCTTCCAGTCGGATGACGATGATGCCAAGTCTCAGTCTGGTTATGTGTTCAAACTTAATGGTGGCGTGGTTGCTTGGAAGAGTTCCAAGCAGGCTACCACAGCGGACTCCACCACAGAGTCTGAATAAATAGCAGCTTCTGGGAGTGGTTTGGTTGATGAGCTACATCCAAGGGTTGGATGTAGTACCTAGCATTGCTAAGCCTGTAATTATCTTTTATGATAACAACGGGGCGATAGCGCTAGCAAAGGAACCGAGATCTCATCACGATCCAAGCATATTCTTAGACGCTACCATCTGCTTAGAGAGATGGATAGCAGGAGTGGCGGTCGGTTGGACCGAGTCAGCTCCGCAGAAAACATAGCAGATCCACTTGCTAAGCCCATGTCGCAAGTTGCCCATACTCACCATCTGAATAAGAGGTTCGAGGTCAACGGGTGATTGGCTTTAGGTCAAGTGGGAGATTGTTGGAATAGGTGACCAGAAAGTCAATAGGTTTGGCAATTTGTAACCTATTCGACAACTTGATGTGAATGTAATATTATTATGTGATGAATAAGATGAGTGTTTGTCACCAATGGTACCTTCTTTGTTGCGCTCGTCTTACATTTGTTTAAAACGGGGTTTAACTTATATCGCAACAAAGCCCACAGACCATGGATAACAACTCGTGCAGTTGGGCCACGCATTGGATGGTGGTCATGAAACCAACTGATTAAGAGTTGGGTCTGAAACGTTCCAACTCGAGGACCTCGAGACAGGGCATCAAGAGTCCTATTGAGACTTGTGTCAAGGGTCGTGTTCATTGGATGAGTGCCGTGTTTCATCGGCGACAGGCGTGGGACGCCTACACGATCTTGATGGGTTGGTCGACTGGGGTCGAGCCGACTGGACTGACTCGCGGGGATCATCATATGGAAGCCTTGGAGGCTTGGTCGGTATGATTGGATTTCCCCGGTTCCGATAGTACGGGAGTAATCCTCAGACTTGAGGAACCATGGCAGTCACGTGCACAGGACGGTTGTATCTTGGATCTGGCGAGAGGTGATCATTCTGTAAGATGATCATTATAAGCCTTCTCCAGTGCAGTCGAAATGTGTAGCGAGGACGGTGGATTCCAAGAAGAGGATCCGTCCCCTGTCAGTATGCGACAGAGGTATCTCCTGTGCACTCGGAGACACGTTCATGCTGTTTAAAGCTGTGGCCACAGTGGTTGGTCGAACAGGGAATGGTTCCCTGTGTCGACGCAATGAAGCATACGTGGTCTCGCGTATTAGGCATAGATGCCTAGTCAAAGATGGGAAACGACGCCCAATTTCATACCCTAGACTAAGGCCGGGAGACAATAGACGGAAGGATCGTACCCATACAGAATCGGCGCCTAAATATTCACGCCAATTCACCTAGTCTCTAGTGCCATGGACCGTTGCTAAACGGCCACCCATGGTAACGGGCCCTTGTGGGACACGGGCCCAAGTCTAGCTGAGGGTGAACCTAAAGGGTCACACACAAATCACCGAGGAGGTTGAGACATCGACTTGGAGTCAATCTCGAAGGATAAAATAAGTAATTGGATTACTTAAGGGAAAGTCCATTGGATGGACGGGCCGATATTGTATCGGGCTTTCATTTAATCGGTAATTGAATTTTCGATTAAATATGGAAAGTTGAGACGTTGAGACGTTGGATCTTTTAATTGGATTAAAAGATCAATGAGAATAATTTAAATGGACATTAAATTGGATTTAATGTTGGATTCGTCGTAATTGGATTACGATAAAACCCGGTCCGTTAAATTATACCCGAGAGGAGAAATAATTCCTATTTTGGAATAGGAAGAAGTTGGACTTCTTCCCTTAATTAAACATGGCTGACATGCTCCCTTGGAGGAAGCAAAATCAGCCATGTTTCATGCTAGGTGGTATGTTGACTTATCTCTTTTGGAAAGAGACAAATCAACTTCAATCAAGCTCTTCCCTTTTGGTATGATTTGATCATACCATAAATTTTGGTAGACTTGATTGAAGAATTGATGGTGATTGATTGGAATGAATCTAGACATCCTTGGATGAACCTACACACATTCCAATAATCACATTAATTATGTATATATATGAGAATATATAACACCAAGCATAAGTGATTCATTATTCATCTTTTTCTAGGAAAAAGAGAAGACAAAAATCCTCTCCTCTTTCTCAATTTCCGTGCTCTCTCCCTCTCCTACACTTGTGTTCTTCACTTGATTTTGAATCAAGAAGAAGAACAAAGTAAGTTTAAGAGAACACTAATTCATAGTGTTCTTCTCTTAAACCGATTCCTTCCTAAACCCATTCTTTTCTAGCAAGAAGAACGTATGTTTCTTCCGGTGTGGTGTAGATCACCTTTGGAGAATCCATACGTTTGGATTTCATGAGCATTCCGGAGAAGGAACAACGCTAGTAGCCAGGAGCATACGCTAAACAATCAAAGGTAACGGTTTATTACGCTTTGATTGATTTCATTTATATATCTATGCCCTATGTGCTTAAATATTTGTTTTAATATTTACACATCCTACATCGAACGCCCGGTTGAGCACCCAAGGGTACACCCCTTGGGATTCGCGTATTTTGAATTTGATTTAAATTTACGCACGATTTCTCGTTTTCTCGCTTCCGCTCGCGCTCCCGGGCGGATCCGCTTGTCCTTCACTATTGAGACTTGCGTCAAGAGTCGTGTTCATTGGATGAGTGCTGTGTTTCATCGGCGACAGGTGTGGGACGCCTACATGATCTTGATGGGTTGGTCGACTGGGGTCGAGCCGACTGGACTGACTCGCGGGGATCTTCATATGGAAGCCTTGGAGGCTTGGTCGGTATGATTAGTTTTCCCCGATTTCGATAGTACGGGAGTAATCCTCAGACTTGAGGGATCATGGCAGTCACGTGCACAGGACGGTTGTATCTTGGATCTGGAGAGAGGTGATCATTCTGTAAGATGATTATCATAAGCCTTGTCCAGTGCAGTCGGAATGTTTAGCGAGGACGGTGGATTCCAAGAAGAGAATCCATCCCCTGTCAGTATGTGACAGAGGTATCTCCTATGCACTCGGAGACACGTTCATGCTGTTTGAAGCTGTGGCCACAGTGGTTGGTCGAATAGGGAATGGTTTCCTGTGTCAACGCAATGAAGCATACGTGGTCTCGAGTATTAATCATAGATGCCTAGTCAAGGATGGGAACCAACGCCCAATTTCATACCCTAGACTAAGGCAGGGAGACGGTAGACGGAATGATCGTACCCATACGGAATCGGCACCTAAATGTTCACACCAATTCACCTAGTCTCTAGTGCCATGGACCGTTACTAGACGGCCACCCATGGTTACGGGCCCTTGTGGGACACGGGCCCAAGTCTAGTTGGGGGTGAACCTAAAGGGTCACACACAAATCACCGGGAGGTTGAGAGATCAACTTGGAGTCGATCTCGATGGATAAATAAGTAATTAGATTACTTAAAGGGAAAGTCCATTTGATGGACGGGCCGATATTGTATCGGGCCTTCGTTTAATCGGTAAATTGGATTTTCGATTAAATATGGAAAGTTGAGATGTTGAGACGTTGGATCTTTTAATTGGATTAAAAGATCAACGAGAATAATTTAAATGGATATTAAATTGGATTTAATATTGGGTTCGTCGTAATTGGATTACGATAAAACCCGGTCCGTTAAATTTAACCTGAGAGGAGAAATAATTCCTATTTTTGGAATAGGAAGAAGTTGGACTTCTTCCCTTAATTAAACATGGCCAAGATGCTCCCTTGGAGGAAGCAAAATCAGCCATGTTTCATGCTAGGTGGTATGTTGACTTATCTCTTTTGGAAAGTAACAAATCAACTCCAATCAAGCTCTTGCCTTTTGGTATGATTTGATCATACCATAAATTTTGGTAGGCTTGATTGAAGAATTGATGGTAATTGATTGGAATGAATCTAGACATTCTTGGATGAACCTAGACACATTCCAATAATCACATTAATTATGTATATATATTAGAATATACTACACCAAGCATAAGTGATTCATTATTCATCTTTTTCTAGGAAAAAGAATAAGAAAATCGCTCCTCTCCCTCTAACTCTCGGTTTTCTCTCCCCCCCCTTTCACTTGTGTTCTTCACTTGATTTTGAATCAAGAGGAAGAACAAAGTAGGTTTAAGAGAACACTAATTCATAGTGTTCTTCTCTTAAATCGATTCCTTCATAAACCCGTTTTTTTTCTAGCAAGGAGAACGTGCGTTTCTTCCGGTGTGGTGTGGATCACCTTTGGAGAATCCATACGTTTGGATTTCATGAGCATTCCGAAGAAGGAACAACGCAAGTAGCCGGGAGCATACGTTAAACAATCAAAGGTAACGGTTTTATTACGCTTTGGTTGATTTAAAATTTATCTATGCCCTATGTGTTTAAATATACGTTTCCAATATTTACACATTCTACATCGAACGCCCGGTTGAGCACCCAAGGATACACCCCTTGGATTCGTTTATTTAAATTAGATTTAAATTTACGCACCCTTTCTCGCTTTCTCGCTTCCGCTCGCGCTCTCGGGCGGATCCGCTTGTCCTTCACTTTCTTCCATTCCAAACGTGCCACGACTCTTGAGACCACGAATGGGTGAAAGTAGCTGCCTCACTACATTGCTATGGATGGAAGGCTTGGAATAATCAAATCATTTGATTTTAATTTCATTTTGGGCCTAATATTTACTTGGACCATTCAAGTGAGAGTTTATTATTTATTAAGAACGAGACCTCATCATTATTAGTATTTTGCATGCTCAAGTTTTGTACATTAAATGTAAAACGATGCATTCCAAATACACCATACATCAAAACATTAAAACATAAGCACATGCAAAACAAGCCTAGCACACCCCTGTTAGGATGATCACAAGCCCGTTCCTCAGTGATCCACTGAGGCCGCAGGGGATCTATGGTCGATCTAGGGTAGGCCTACACTATTACTATATTTACATCTCGTTATCATTCTAATGGAGCCTTGTTCTTCTTGGGCCTTCCGCCGTGGGCTCCGTTAAATGGACCTCTTTTGGGCTTTCATCTCCATAGAAGCTTACATTTATTTTCAAAAATAAATAAAACCTCACATGCTAATATACACTCATTACACACTATAGCAACGGACATTTTGCAACGGACCAATTCGTTGTAAATTTGCAACGACCTTTGCTACGACTTTGCAACGGATTCTGTTTTTTTTACATTTTCGTTGTAAATTCCGTGGCAAATTAACAATGATATTTTGCAACGGACTATCCGTGGCAAAACTCCGTTGCAAAATTTGATCAACTTTAAGATATCCCACATTCAACATAAGTCGTTGCAAAAGTCGTGGCAAAATATTGCAACGACATATTCCGTTGCAAACTTGCCACGATTTTTGCAACGGACGTCCTTCGTTGCATACTTTGCAATGAATATTCTAGTTAAATCCGTTGCAAAATATTTGCAACAGAATTTGTAACAAATCCGTGTCGTTGCAATTTGAATTTTATGATTTGCAACAGATTTAGCGACGGAACTTTGTTCGTTGCAAAACTTGCCGACAATTTTGCAACGGCGTTGCAACGACCTTTGAAGTTGTTGCAATCCATACATACAGTTGTAAGCATTAATTATTGAACCGTTGAATTTGCACCACCACCACCACCACCATCTGCATCAGTGCCTGAAGTCGCCTCTAATGATGTCCCTTCCGATGCAACTCCATTAAAAGTCATTACTCCGGCGGATATCTTGTAAGGAAATTTAAAAGGTTTGATTGTTTTAAAAAATATTTAAAAATATTATATTATTATTTGTTTTTACAATTATTTATTCGATACTTTGTAGGGATTCGAAAGTTCAAGAGGTCATCAAGGATATTATTACTGGCTATTATTTAGGGCCATGGCCTTGTTTCAAAAAGGTTCCCCACGAGACTAAGGAGTTTTGGTTTCAAAAATTTAGTGTAAGATTTATATGTTTAACTCTTAGTTTCTGTGAATATTAATTATTTTTGGTGTTTGTTATCATATTGTTGTATTATATTTTGTAGAAATGTTACACGTGGGATCCAATGCTTCAAACCCAAATCCGCAAGAGTTATAATTTTAGGGTCGGGAAATGGATCAGAGAGGCGATGTCACGATGTAGGAAGACGAAAATGAGAGCTGGTTGGATGTCTGATGAAGTTTGGGCAGGGTTGCAGAAAGAGTGGGGTGATGAAAAATTTAAAGCCATTTCAGAAGTTAATAAGAAGAATCGTCAAACAAACATTGCATCTGCATCTCCAATTTATCGAGGTGGTTCTGCTTCTTTTTCAAAACACAAACGGAAGTTGGTAAGATATAAAATAATTTATTTTTTATTTTCTAAATAATAACTGATTCTTTTACTCAAGATTATTGTTTGTTCTTTTGTTTTTGAAAATTTGTTAAGAGGAATCACTCGGTCGCCCGCCGACACTTATTGAGCAGGTGGAGAAGTGTTGGAAAACAAAAGAAGGCAATTGGGCTGGTCCGAGAGTGGCGGATGCAATTGTAAGTTTTTATTATTACATTGAAATCATAAGTAAATAATTTAATTTATTTTCAAATTATAATATTCTTAATTGTATAGGAAAAATTTCAAAAGCTGAGTGATGATCATAATACTGCTTCTCAAAGTCTACCGGAGTCATCTTTGAGCACATCAGTTAACGATCAACAACTATGGTTGGAAGCAATTGGAGGAGTAAAGAAGGGTCGAGTTTGGGAGATAGGTTCGGAGGCGAGGATTTATACTTGTTCTAACTCGACTAGAACAAGTAATCTCACTCCAGTACCGGAGCACCATGAATAAGAGTTGGTACAGAAGTTATTTCGTGAAAACGAGAACATGAAACAACAAATAGAGCGCAACGTTAAAAAGATGGAGAAAATAATGAGTTTCATGTCCGATAAATTTGGTACTGCGCTTGAAGATGATATGAGTGAATCTGAAGATAGTCCCGGTGATATCCCCCCCGACCACCCACCTCCACAAGATTGTGAATGAATTTGATCCCCCTCTTTAAATTTGTATGCTTTAAATTGAATACTTTTATTTTTTGGATTGGAATGTTGAACTATCTTTATTTTAAGTATGTTGCCTTAAATATATTGTCATATTTGAATTTTATTGTTAGAATTAAATTAAATATATTATTATTGAATATAAATTATGAAATTGTCGTTGCAATTATCGTAGTAAAATTTACAATGGATTGGTGTTGCAATTGTCATTGTAAATGAAAATTATTTTGCAACGAATTATAGTAAATTATGTCGTTGCAAAAAAATTATTGCAATATAGCAACGACTTATAATAAATTATGTCGTTGCAAATTTTGCAACGGAATGTCGTTGCAAAAATTATTGCAATATAGCAACGACTTCCATTGCAAATGTCGTTGCAAATAAAATAATTTTGCAACGAATTATAGCTAAATATTTCGTTGCAAAATTTACAACGGAATGACGTTGCAAATATTCCGTTGCAAATGTAGTTGCAAATAAAACCCGATTTTACAACGAATTGTCATCAACTTTGCCACGAATATACCATCACAAAGTCGTTGCAAAATATAAAAAGTCAACTTTTTAAATAACGATTTTTGCAACGGATTTTCACGGATAAAAATCCGTGGCAATATTTTGCAATGACCAACAAATTCGTTGCTATATAGCAGTGGTACCTATAGCAACGGACAATTTTTCGTTGCAAAATTCCGTGGCAAATCTGTTTTGCAATGAATTTTTCATGAAATCTGTTGCAAAAATCCGTTGCTATAGGTCTGTTGTTTTTTGTAGTGACAACTGAAATGAAACCCCAATCAGAAGTTAGGGGGAGTACATTTAAAGAGCGGAAGAAAGCCTTATTATTCCAAGGCTAAAAACGATAGAAGAAATAAAACAAAGAGGCACGCAGGCCTCACTCAACATAAAATAAACCATACATAGGTTAATGGGCTTTATTGTCATCCATATTGTTTATCCAATAAACAACAATTACACATTTATATCAAATGTAAACATGCTCACCAAATAAATACATCCCATGCATCTATTCATAGATATCCAATATAAAACCATAAACATAATATAATTTAGAAAATACCATATTAATAATATAATTAAAATATGGATATCAACTATACATCCATTGTACAAAACCATTTTTTCCCTTTGGAAACCATTTTCAAAATAATCTAAGGCACAATTAAAATGTAGAAAAGTCCAATTTAACTAAAAAAATTAAAATATGCCAAAATTAATAATTTTAAAAACTAGCATAAATCTGGAATATCCAATTTTTCGGAAAAACTACAAAAAAGAGCACAAAAAAGTGCTGCCGACCGACCGGCCGAGATGGCCGCGCGCGCCAGCACAGCGTAAGCGCACGCCCAGCAGCGCGCATGTACCCCTGCCTGTGCACGCCGGCTGCCCCTATCGGGCGGCCGGCACCATTTTTCACCAATTTTATTTTTAATTTATGCTATAAAAAAACAAAAAAAAAAAAAAAAAAAAAAAAAGCTACACCATAATCATGCATTTACAGAAAATTCAATTCTCATAAAATGCATGGATATCCATAATTTCAAAAGCAAAATTAACACATATTTTCATACATATAACCATGCTATAAAAAAACGTAAAACATGTTTTCCAAAAGTATTTTAAACACGTTCGACATGCTTTACACAAAATAACATGTAAATCCTAAAGCCATAACACCTAACAAGGCTTTGATACCACTGAATGAATCGGGTACGGCCCGGGAACGCAACGGAAGTGTAAAAACATAAATCTAAGGCATAATTTAAACTAGATTCAAAGGGGTATTCCCTTTGAAGTTCCCGGACTTTCGGTGAATGTCAAAGCATAAATTTAAGATGAGAAGAATTCTGGACATGTGGCTAAAGGATTAAAAATAAAAAAGTACACGTAACATAAACGAAAACCAACCTTATGTTTGTTGCATGTAGAACCGGTTCTAGCTTTGTTCCCTTTACGTTTTCTTGCTCCGATTGTTAGAATAGGTGACCAGAAAGCCAATAGGTTTGGTATTTTATAACCTATTTCACAACTTGATGTAATGTAATATTATGTAATCAATAAAATGAGTGTTCGTCACAATTGGTGTTATCTTTGTTGTGCTCATTTTCCATATGTTAAATGTTGTTTTACATATATCACAACAAAGCCCACAGAGCACGATCAACAACTCATGCAGTTGGGCCACGTATTGGATAGTGGTATTGAAACTAACTGATGAAGGGTTGGGTCTAAAACGTTCCAAGTCGAGGACCTCGAGACAGGCATCGAGAGTCCTATAGAGACTTGCACCAAGAGTCGTATTCATGGAGTGTCGTGTTTCATCGGCGACAGGTGTGGGACGCTTATACAATCTTGGTAGGTTGGTCGACTGGGGTCAAGCCGACTAAGCTGACTCGTGGGGATCATCATATGGAAGCCTTGGAAGCTTGACCGATATGATTTGGATTTTTCCGATTCTGATAGTAGTCCTCAGACTTGAGGAACCACAGCAGTCACGTGCACAAGATGGTTGTATCTTGGATCTGGCGAGAGGTGATCATTCTGTAAAATGGTCATTATAAGTCTTGTCCAGTGTGGTCAGAATGTGTAGCGAGGATGGTGGGTTTCAAGAAAAGGATCCGTCCCCTGTCAGTATGTGACAGAGGTATCTCTTATGCACTCGGAGACACATTCGTGTTGCTTAAAACTGTGGCCACAGTGGTTGATCGAGTAGGAAATAGTTTCCTGTGTCGATGCGATGAGCATGCGTAGTCTCGAGTATTAAGCATAGATGTCTAGTCAAGGATGTAAATTGACGCCCAATTCCATAACCTATACTAAGTCCGGGAGACGGCAGACGACAGACGGAAGGACCGTACCCCTACGGAATCGGCTCCTAAATTTTCACACGAACATTTACCTAATCTCTAGTGCCATGGACCGTTGCTAGACGACCACCCATGGTATCGGGCTCCTGTTGGACACGGCCCCAAGTCTAGTTGAGGGTGAACCTAAAGGGTCACATTCAAATCACCGAGGAGGTGAAGAAATTAACTTGGAGTCAATTTCAGAGGATGATAAGTAATTTGATTACTTACAGGATTGTTCATTGAATGGACGGGCCGATATTGTATCGGACCCTCGTTTTATAGGTAAATGAAATTTATCGATTATGTAGAGAATCGAAACTTGGATCATACCGACCAAGCCTCCAAGAATTCCATATGACGATTCCCGCGAGGCAATTCAGTCAGCTGACACCCTTGTCAACTAACCCACTAATATTGCATAGACGTCCAACGTCTGTCGTCAATGAAACACGGCACTTATCCAATGAATGAAATCCTTAATGCAAGTCTCAATAGGACCCTTGATGCCCTGTCTCGAGGTTGGAACATTTCAGACCAACCCTCAGAAGTTGGTTTCATAACTGCTATCCAATGCGCAGCCCAACTATATGGGATATTCAATTGATCTGTGGGCATTTGTTGTGACGTTAAAATGCCGGTTAACGTAATCAGTTAGCACAACAAACACATAGTGCCATGGAGGAATACTTACTATATTAATCAAGTCAATATTATTTTAATAAAGATTGCTAAATAGTATCCAAAACTGCCGATGTAATTGACTTTCTGGTCACTTATTCTAATATTACTCCCCTTCCAATTATGCCAAACAACTTAAATAAAAACTATTATAGTATTATTCTTTTCCCTCCCTCGCTTTTTCGCTTTCAAATCCCCCCTTTCCTCTCATCGAACAAAATGAACCCTCAGCCTCTTCAAACTTATCTCATTATAGCACATGATTTTATCTATTTAATTGCTAGTTGTGCATTTTTTTCTTTATATAATTATTTTATATATATTCATTATATGTCTGTATAGGTATGTTCACAATATTTTATTTTATTATAGTGATATAATATATATTTCCATAAATATAAATGCACATGTGTATACATATGGTTTTTGTAGGAGGTATACATATATCACTATAAAAAAACTGTAACTGCCACGGATTTCACATAAAATTCGTCGCAATAAAGTGTTGCTACGGAAATTTGCAACAAAAAATTTTCCATTACTATAAGTACTAACTCTAACTCATCATGTTTTGGCACTGGATTGAGAGTCTTAGTTTTAGTCGAGGTAAGAGAAGTGGATAACCTCGCCTCCGAGCCCATACTCCAAATTTTGCCCTTCTTTACTCCTCTGCGTACCTTATCTACATGAACATAGTAAAACAAATTAAGGTAACATAGGTAAATTAGTTAGTTAAATCATTTAAGTTGAGAGTTAACTAAATTACATTAGTTTAGTTGAAAGTTTTAAGTGGATAGTTAACTAAGTTAAATTAGTTTAGTTGAAACTTAAGTTGATAGTTAACTAAGTTAAATTAATTTAGTTGAACTTTTTAAGTTGATAGTTAACTAAGTTAAATTTATTTAGTTGAAGCTTTTAAGTTGGTAGTTAACTAAGTTAAATTAGTTTAATTGAAACATTTAAATTGATAGTTAACTTATAAATTAGTTTAGTTGAAACTTTTAAGTTTAAGTTAAATTAGTTTAGTTGAAACTTTTAAGTTTTAGTTAACTAGGTTGAATTAATTTAGTTTAAGCTTTTAAGTTAATAGTTAACTTAGTTAAATTATTTTAATTGAAATTTTAACGTTCATATTTAGCTTAGTTAAATTAGTTTAGTTAAAACTTTAAAGTTCATAGTTAAATTAGTATATTAGGGAAAATCTCATTTTTTGTCCCATATCTTAGGACCTTTGTTGATTTGGTCTCATTTGTTGCATTTGTCTCACATTTAGTCCCATTTGTTCAAGTGTTTCTCAAATTTGGTCCCACACAGCATCTTCCGTCAAATTGTTAACGGAGTCGTCAACAGTGATAGAGTCTTGCCCCAATAACAGACTTGACGACTCTGTTAATAATTTGACGAAAAAATGTTGTTTGGGACCAAATTTGAGAAAAATTTGAACAATGGGACTAAATGTGGGACAAATGCAACAAATGGGATCAAATCAAAATAGGCCTTAAGATATGAGACCAAAAATATGATTTTGCTAGTTTATTACAATCATTTAAGTTGAGAGTAAACTAAGTTAAATTAGTTTACTTGAAGCTTTTAATTGATAGCTAACTAAGTTAAATTAGTTTAAATGGTACATTTAAATTGATAGTTAACTTATATAAATTAATTTAGTTGAAACTTTTAAGTTTGAGTTAACTTGGTTGAATTAACTTAGTTTAAGCTTTTAAGTTGATAATTAGCTTAGTTAAATTAGTTTAGATAAAACTTTAAAATTCATAGTTAACTTCGTTAAATTAGCTTAGTTGAATTATTAAAGTTGAGAGTTAACTAAGTCAAATTAATTTAGTTAAAACTTTTAAATTGATAGTTAACTAAGTTAAATTAGTTTAATTGAAATACTTAAATTGATAGTTAACTTCTTTAAATTAGTTTAGTTGAAACTTTAAATTTGAGTTAACTAGGTTGAATTAATTTAGTTTAAGTTTTTAAGTCAATAGTTAATTTAGTTAAATTATTTTAATTGAAATTTAAATGTTCATAGTTAGCTTAGTTAAATTAGTTCAGTTAAAACTTTAAAGTTCATAGTTAACTAAGTTAAATTAATTTAGTTGAAATTTTAAGATGATAGTTTAATTAGTTTAGCTAAAACTTTAAAGTTCATAGTTAACTTAGTTAAATTAATTCAGTTCAAACTTTTAAGTTCATAATTAACTAAGTTATTAAATTAATTTAGTTGAAACTTTTAAGTTCATAGTTTTTAACTTAATTATATAATCCTAATATACAATCATCAACAACACTTATCACCACCTCACCAACATAATCATTCCATTCACCTATCAGCACAATCATCCCATTATAGAAACTAAACAATATACCATCATGACAAATATACCAATATATATAATATATTCATCCACCATTGCAATATATACAATATATTCATCCACCGTTACAATATATACCAATCAATATAGACAACAATATATACAACATTACACCTTAACATAAATTTGAAATTTCAAAAATAAGACAACAAAATAGAGACATTTTAACACCATTACATAAACCTTTCCATACACCAATAGTCAACTTTTTAAAATTATACCAAGAATGAATTTAAATCAATATACGAAACACGTCGTATGCATCTACAATACTATCATCATCGACATTATATCACATACTCAATACTATCATCATCCCCATTCACAATATAGGCAAAAATTTACAAAAACACGTACCTTAAATTCTGTCAAGCTAACAATCCACACTATTGTTGTAAACATAAATAAAAGGGAAACAAAAATTCTTTTAATTGGAAGTCAAACAAAACACATCTAGTTTTAAAAACCAAATCACACAAACTATTACAATCACCTCCTTAGACAGCAGATTTGTGGCGGTTGCCAGCGACGGCGATGGCAGCAGCAGTGCTCGGTGGCTGAAGGAGGATGGCGGCAGCGGTCAAGAAAAAACAGAAAAGGAGGAGAGGAGAAAGGAAGAAAAAGAGAAGAGGAGAAACGGAGGGGAAAGAAAGAGGACGCCAGCGGAAGAAGTTCGGCGACGGTGGGGGGAAGAGTTGGCAATGGCAGCGGCGACGGTAACGAGGGGAGTTGGAAGCGGCCAGGGGGGGAGTTGGCTGTGGCAACGTCTGTCAGAGAAGAGGAGAGAAATGGGGGAGCTAGGGTAGGTGAAAGAAAAAATAAGAGGGGTGGGGGTGAACCAAGGGAAGAGAGAGAGGGAAAGAAGGGGAAATGACAAAAATTAGGATTATGAAAAATTGGGAGGAAAAATATAGAGCCAAAAATTTAATCTATCATCAACAAAACTAAGATGATTTTTAAAATATTTTTAAAATTAAGAAATATTTTTAAAATTAAATGAGATACATGAATTAAGATATTCTTCTCAATTAATAAATAAAATAAAATATTTTTAAAATTGAATGAAATATATGATTTAGGATTTTCATTTCAATTAATAATTGAGATAAAATATTTTTACGATTAAAAAATAAATAAATAAAGATATCATCATTTGTCGATGTTATGAGACAAAAATTACATGGCATATTTAATATTAACCTAATTAGTAATGTTATATGTATAAATATCAATGTAATATAGATATTTATTAGACATAATTAAAAATAAATATTATATTATTATTTAGTTTAAATAGCAACTACATTAAATAATAACTCTAAATATATAATTGTATATAAAATAATTTTAATTGGGCAAATAACAAAAAATTCAACTAGATATGTATGAATGAAAAAGAAAGGCAATATTTTTATTTTTTTTCTATGACTATTATGTATTTTTTTAAAAATTTTACGATCTTTCTATAGAGTTTTCAATACGTTTTCAACAAGTTTTTAATATTTATTAACTCGTAACATGTGTTGGATACGGGACTTCACTCCATGATCGTTCGTTTCATAATCTTCAAAAATATCTTGAAACAGATTCGTCCTCATCCTCCTAAATTGTTGTCTTAGTCCACCTTGACTCAACAATTCGTCTATCTTTTATTTTGCATATAGTTATCCAATCAAGTTTATCTCTTCTTAAAAAAGCATGGAGTGATGATGCTATCCCTCATGGAAAAGCTCAAAGACATCCAAGTTGATCTTGAAAAAGAGACGTACGTCGACGTGATCCTTCAGTCTCTTCCTGCCTCCTTCGACCCATTTATTGTCAACTATAACATGAATGGACTTGACAAAGACCTTCATGAGTTGATAAATATGTTGGTCCAGTACGAGGCAACGATTGAAACATCTATGCCGGCGGTACTAGTGGGAAAAGCTTCGACCTTAGAAGCAAAAGGCAAGGGTGTCGGACGCTGGAAGAGGAAGAAAGCTAAGACAACATCAGCCCCTGCTAACACTTCGAGTGTAACAGAAGAGGAAGAAAGCTAAGACAACATCAGTCGCTGCTAACACTTCGAGTGATCCTGTTACACCACTGGGCAAAGGTAAAGGAAAGAGGAAGAGGGTCCGGCAGTCAAAGTCATAGATTCCAAACGATGTGTGCATTAACTGCCACAAAAAGGGACAATAGAATAGGGAGTGTCCTAAGCTCATCTCCAATGAATGTACATTTGAATTGAGTACCAACATGATTATTGTTCTACTCTTTGGTATTGGATACCATTTAATCATAATCTGTGAATAGTTTGCAGATGGTTATGAGTAGAAAGCTAAGACAGGTCCTAAGGCTTAGCGATGCAGGGCCAATGCTGAAAAGACTAGGGACTAGTTAGGCTTAGCATAGCAGTGATCATGTTAGGATAGAGTTAAATGGGAATTATGTAACCTAGCATGATCGAAGTATGTTTTTTATGTACTATTGGACAGTTTTTGAATTACATACGTTTGACTAATAAAATTGCTTTATTTGACAAAGAATGGTTATTCTTGTCTTCTAGGTGGGATACATAATTATCCTTAAACACTATCCCATAATCGGATTATAAGTACTCAATATCAAATTATTAAAATGGATTATCAAGATAAACTTACAAATTTGACATCCATAAGCTAGAATGGTTTTTCCTTAGTTAAGGATGAGAAACTTGGAAGATTCAAAGAGTCTAGCGATAGATAATTCGAGTCCACTAGGTTACAGGTCCTCTCTTAGATGGAAAGACCGTAAAGCTTCTTTGTTGGACAAAGTGGGCTTGCCAAAAGCCTATTGGATTCGATTCCATTTAGACATTCGTATGTTACTGAATACACAGCACCAGAAGAGGGTTCACAAGTCTAAGGATCTTGGATAGGTTTGGGGAATTAGACTTGGAGTGGTGAACCAAGCTGATTGCAAAATTAAACCCTCTCGATTAGATCGAAGGGGCGTGTATTTAGTACGAGTTCTTGAATATCCAGATGAGAATGGAATTCTCACTCAGTGAAATTCTTCCTGTAAGGACCATGGTTGAACGGTCTCCAATAAGGGGGAAATCGAACCTTGTTAGACTTGGTTCGATCGGGGTTTCACTAGATTACCTTAAACCGTCTAGACATGGACTTGAAAGGTTGCCAAGTTGAGAAACAAGGAATTTTCTAATAGTCATGATCTAGTTGCCATATAGGATATGGTTTGGCAAGCCTGCATCCTACAAATTTCTTGAGTACATGGGATGGTCCCACATACGTCAAGGGACTAGTGGGAGACAAATTAGACTAGGTGTCTGATTTGTGCAGGTTTAATGCAGAATAATGCAAACATCATTTGTAATTATATTGTTCTACTGACAATATTCCAGTCCTCTTAGGGATAACCAGAATATCTTAGTTACTTGAGAGGTATAGGTTTCCGGGCCTGTCCGGTCAATCGGATTGTAATCCAAAAGATACGAGGAGAAGTGATGTTGGACATTGGGTTCGGATCAATGGCTTAGAGCTATTGGATCCGTCATGAAAATTCAAACTGGGTTTGAAATTTTGTGTTACTAGAATATTCATTTTGACGAGTTCATACGGAGTATGACTCAATCAGTAACGGGCTTTAAGTCAGTGGGAGGATAGTTTTGTTCCAAGTGTTTAGTGTGTAACGTCTTATTCCTTTGAAATGAATTTAAGATGTTAGGAAACACTGAAACACGAGCGTTGTTCACGCAATTCTCCATGATAGGAATTGGATTCCTTTATACAGGGTTAAGTTGTTCAAGACTCAGTCGGTAGACTAATGAGAAAGCTTAGATGTTTGAGATCCCCTACGTCTTTGCCTTAGGCAGCATGAAATATTGTTCATGATTGGGCCTATGTTGTGTATGCTTTGGGCATAACAACGGTTATTGGGCTTGTGCCGAGAAGGCAGTAGACATCTGTTGAGAATAGTCTTTAATACCTGAATAAGGATTAAAGAATGTTCTTGATGCACATTTTGTAGAGGGTTGATTCGAGAAGGCTATAACGATACTAACTTTCAAAATCATGTGAATAATGTTTAGTCTCGATATGTATGTACATTTGGACTTAATGGTGGTATTGGTGTCTTGAAAGGTTTCAAGCGGGATACCATGACATTTCATTATGAAAGTCGAATGAATCGCAACTTTGGAAGTCGTTTTTGGAAAGTGGTTTGGATTGAAAACCGCATCCATAGGATGGATGTGGTGCCTAGCACGACCGAGCCAGTAGTTGCCTTGGAGGTGAAAAACTAGGCTTTGGCAAAAGCGTTTGGGCCTGAGATCTCATCACAGATCCATGAAAAATTCTTAGACAACCACTATTTGCAGGCAACAATGGTAGGAAGAGGTGATACGATTGGACCGTGTCACTTCGGCAGAGAAATATAGTAGACCCACAAGACCAAGCCAGTATCGTAGATTGCTCATGCTCAGAAGGCTCTAAGCAACATGGGTAATTGGCTTTGTGATCAAGTGGGAGATTGTTAGAATAGGTGACCAGAAAGTCAATTAGATTGGCTATATTGGGAACTATTCGTCGATCTTTATCAAAGTAATATTATACTAATGGATAAAGTAAATATTCATTATTGGCAAAATGTGTTTGTTGTGCTTACTACTCACATTGAATGGCGTTTCAATGTCACAAAAAATGCCCACAGACCGATTGGTTAAATCCGTTGAGTTGCGTTGCGCATAGGTTGGCATCTATGAAACCAACTCCTTGAAGGTCGGTCTGAAATTTTCCAAGTCGAGGACCTCGAGACTAGGCCTCAAGTGCCCTATAGAGACTTGCACTAAGTATTGCATTCACTGGGTGAGTGTCGAGTTTCAGCGGTGCTAGACGTAGGTTGTCTATGCAATTTTAGTGGGTTAGTTGGCAAGGTAGTCGACTGACTGAACTGACTCGCGGGAATCGTCATATGAAAGCCTTGGAGGCTTGGTCGGTATGACTAAATTTCCGGTTCTAATAGTACCGGATTAGTCCTCGGACTTGAGGAATCATAGCAGTCGCATGCATATGAAGGTTGTATCTTGAACCTGGCGAGGGGTGACTATGTCTTTCATATAGTCATAATAAGCCCTGTCCAGTGCAGTTGGAGTATGTAGTCAGGACGGTGGGTTCCAAGAGAGAATTTGTCCCCAGTCAGTATTTAACAGTTATATATCCTATGCGCTCTGAGATGGTTTAGACTCTTCAAGTCTACGGCCGTAGCGATTGGTCGAGTAGGGAATGGTTCCCTAGGTCGATCAATAGAGTAAACACATCTCGAGTTTGAAGCAGAGTTGTCTGGTCCAGGATGGGAACCGACGCCCAATTCCATGCCCTAAACTAAGGCCGGGAGATGGTCGACGGAAGGACTATACTTGTATGGAATTTGGTGCCTAAATGTTCACGCCAACATTCACCTAGTCTCTAGTGCCATGGACCGTTGCTAGACGGTCATCCATGATAACGGGCATTTCTGATTAATGGTTAATCTAAAATAATTAATTTAATTTAATTTAATTAATCATTTGTGTTGGACACAAGCTCAAGTCTAGCTGAGGGTGAACCTAAAGAGTCACACACAAATCACTATGGAAGTAGTGGAATTAATTTGGAATTAATTTTGGAAGAAGCAAATTAATTTAATTGGATTAAATTAATTCAAGGAGAATATAAATGATTGGATCATTTATTGAAAAATTCATTGGATGGATGGCCCAATAATTAATTGATTAAATTAATTAATTTTGGGCTTAACACCTTTAAATTAATTGGATTAATTTATTGGATTTGGTTTAATTAATTGATTGGATCAATTAATTAGTGCTTGAGCCTATGTTTAATGATTGGATTAGAATATTTTTGAGTTCTCTTTGAATTAGATTCAAGATGAGAACATGAGAAATATGTATACACTAATCAATAGTGTAATACGTCTTTCGTTTCTTCCTTGATCTAGCTTCTACCTAGTAGTAGATGTAGACTTGATTTCATTAGTGTGGTGTGGACAAATTAGGGTGGTTCTAATTTGAATCCTAAGGTGAACGAAAAAGGAACGAAAAGGGAATCAATGCTTGTTATCATCCTACATATGAAACGGAAAGATAATGCTCTGATTTATGTTATTGTACTTCTTTTCGTTTCCTCCTCTAGCCACATGTTCAAACATATTTTTACTTATATTATGATGCTTTTGAATACACCGACGCTCGGGTATTCAAATGGAACACCTCTTTGAAATCATTTTAAATATTTTTTATTTTACGCTTCTGCCGCGTTCCCAGGCCGTACCGATTCTTTCAAGTACTTGGGGGATTCATTACCCGCATCGCCTTGCGAGCCGACCTTTCTTTACAGGGATATGAAGAAGCCCAAGGCATAAATAGGGTCGACCTTGCCACTTGCTAAGCCATGAAGATGATCACGAGAATGTGCGACCAGTACCACTTGCTCATGCCGGACCCCCTGCCATCCATCCCGTTGCCCGACCCGCACGTCTCACCATCCAAATTCGAAAAAATTGGTGGCTGCAAGCACCGTCCGATGATGCTGAGCCCAACGACAGTCCAGCCCCACCGCCACCTGCCCCTTCTCATGCAGCCGGATCGTCCCGTGGACCTCGACCCGATGCCTCAACCGCCGACGCCTTGCAAAGGATCCTCGATCAGCAACAGCAGCTTGTCAATCAGCAGCAGCAACTCCTCGACGGGCAAACAGAGCTCCGTGATCGGCAAACACAACCCCAAAAACACCGTCGACAACATGGCCCACGTCCTCCAATGCATGCACGATTGGTTCATGACTCAAGGCCACTCCCCCCCCCCCCCCCCAATGATTTGGTACGTCCTTTCCCCACTTCTCTTTTTATGCATTGAGGACAATGCTATGTTTAAGTTTGGTGGAGTTACTGCAATTTTCATATGATATGCGTTATAGGTGTCTGTTGTATTTTTGTGGTTTGTTTTGCTGCTTTTGTGCTAAATTCACGTTGTGGAACATATGACCCTTCGACGATGCATGTGGTTGATTTGGATAAAGGAATGCTAAGTAGGAGGTCATAGGATCAAAGCATGCATAATTGCGTTATTATGTGATTTTTGCTTAGATTTTCCATGAAGTAATTAGGCTCTAACGCCACACACACTTTGAATTGTTCCGAAAAGGGAATGAGTTGTCTTGGCTTATGTTAACTCGTAGTGTCTTTTTTTAAAGTCATTTCGTTGTTTAAATCCCACCTGATCGAACTTTTCATACACCTGAAGTAGGACGTATGTCCTTTTGTATAGAGAAAAAAACCAAGAGAAAGAAAGAATTTGCAGAAAAAGAAAAAAAACGAGACAAAAAGATGACATAACGCATCTACTCCGCTGGTTTCAGTTGCTTAGTAACCGGGTGACTTCATCACCAATGTTGTCATTCGCGTAAAACGGCGACTAGGATCATGAATATGCAAAGCACTTTAGGAAACGTATTTGGTTGAGTAACCGGGTGCCTTCATCACCAATATTGTCATTCGCGTAAAAAGGCCAAAATACGACCTACGACCTAGAGAATGCAGTTTCTCTGTCAGAAAAAACAAAAGAGAAAAAAGGGATAAAGAGAGAATTATCGAAAATAGGGGCGTCTGTACTTGGGTAGAAAAAGAAGTGAGAAAATGTGTTGTGTTGAAACGGCGGAATGACTACACGAGAGACCTATAGGTTTAAGGGAGACTCAATCACTCTGTTCTCTATAGAGCGAAATGAAGTATTGTGGTGTGATCAACCCCTTACTCTCGTTAAATAAGTTAATTTTCACATAATATGTCGGTGAGCTTGTGTTTTGTGACTATGTGCTTTTAAGTTGTGTTTGTTATTACGAATCGTTGCCACGATGTTGAGAAGGCGAGTTCTACAATCATTTGAGGTCACACGCCCGTGTTTTGCAGAATCCAATCGCCAGCCAAAATCACCTTAACAGAACACAGCCAGGTGGTGTTTTCGAGACACGCCTTGTCGGATTTGGCCACAGAAATGCGCGAGAACATGGCCTGACCGTTTTCACGATACATGGCGTGTTCTTCACATGAAAATAGAATCGTTCAGATTTTCTGCCTTTTGCATATACAAGGCTTGAAGAGACACGAAGAAGTCGGGAAAGCTTCAACACGGCTAGGACGATCGGATTACAGTTCTTCCTAATCCTTTCTTCTTTTTATCACTTTACTTGATGTATTTTCTGGAATATTTATTTAGCTTCTTTAGTTAACTTTATAGCTGAGTAGAATTCTTGTTCTAGGATCATGTTGAACCCTTTGATAGTTTAATGAATTTATTCTAGTTTTATTTTTCTATCTCGTGTGAATTGATCCGATTTAATCCACACTATTGTTGTAAACATAAAAAAAATTAATTAGAAATCAAACGAAACACATCTACTATTAAAAACCAATTCACACTATTACAATCACCTCCTTAGGCGGCGGATCTGTGGCGGCTGCCAGCGACGGCACTCGGTGGCTGAAGGAGGACAGCGGCAATGGTCAAGAAAAAACAAAAGACGCCGACGGAAGGAGCTCAGGGGCGGGGGAGGAGTTGGCAATGACAGCAGTGGCGGCAGCGAGGGGAGTTGGCAGCGGTTGGGGGGGGGGGGGAGTTGGTTGCGGCAGCGTCTGGAAGAGAAGAGGAGAGAAATGGGGGAGCTAGGGTAGGTGAATGAAAAACGACGAGGGGTGGGGGGGGGGAACCAAGGAGGGAAAAGAGAGAGGGAAAGAAGGCACAATTAAAAAAATTAGAATTATGAAAATTTTGGAGGGAAAATGTAGAGCCAAAAATTAACCTATCATCATCCAAACTAAGATGATTTTTAAAATATTTTTAAAATTAAATGAGATACATGAATCTAGATATTCTTCTCAATTAATAAATGAAATATTTTTAAAATTGAATGAAATAAATGATTTAAGATTTTCGTTTCAATTAATAATTGAGATAAAATATTTTGAAAATTAAAAAATAAAAAAAGATTTCATCATTTTCAATATTATGGAAACAAAAATTACATTGCATAATTAATATTACCCTAATTAGTAATGTTATATGTATAAATACCAATGTAATTTAGATATTTTATTATACATAATTAAAAATAAATATTATATTAGTATTTAGTTTCAATAGCTACTAGATCAAATAATAACTCTAAATATATAATTGTATTAAAAAAAATTAATTGGTTAAATGATAAAAAAATTCAAGTAGATATGTATGAATGAAAAAAAAAGGCAATATTTTTAATTTTTTCTATGACTATTTTGTATGTTTTTTTTTTTTTTAAATTTTACGATCTTTCTGTAGCGTTTTCAATACGTTTCCGACAAGTTTTTAATATTTATTAACTCGTAATATGTGTTGGATACGAGACTTTACTCCATGATCATTCGTTTCATAATCTTCAAAAATATCTTGAAATAGATTCGACCTCATCCTCCTAAATTGTTGTCTTAGTCCACCTTGACTCAACAGTTTATCTAACTTTTGGTCTGCATACAGTCATCCAATCAAGTTTATCTCGTCTTAAATTAGGATATTGGATGTAGGGAGTGTTTGCGCGAGCTTCGAAAAAGCGCTCTTTAGCTTCTGGATACTGAAAAGCACTTTTGAGGTGTTTGGGATGCCAACTTCTGCTTCTGGAACTGCTACGGAAAGCACTTTTAAGCCAAAAACTAGAAACACCTTGGGGGGTGCTTCTAGCTGCTTTGGCTTTTTTGTAAATAAATTCAACTTCTTTTTAGACTCCTTTACCCTCATTGTAATAATTTCAATTCGATTTTATCCTTTCTAATGTATTTTCAAAATTGCTCATCTAACGGTGATGTTAGAAATTTTAAATAATTTGAATAATTTATCACTAACAAAATTTATAATTTCACATGTTTAATATTTTAAAACTATACTATTTTATTTACTATATTATGTGATATTATTCCCAAATCATAGAAAAATATAAATTAAATTGCTATGATTAATTAAAAAATAATTATTATTTTGTCAATATTGTAAGTTTATTTATTGTGCATGAATGAACAATTATATTACATAATAGGAATATTATTAAACTAAACATCTAGTTTTTCTATTAGTATTGAATATCTTAATAATATAAATTATAATCATTTTGTAAAAAATTAAATATGAGATATACTAATTGAAATAAAAAAATTATTATTATTGAGGAGAAATAACTATTATAATCAAGAGATAAGTGTCAATATTAAGGCAAAATAGCATCTATTTAATACATGAGGACAAAATGGTCTTTAATCAATTAAACGTATTTTATAAGTGTTTTTCTCCCAAACACTACCAATTTAGCTTTTTTTTGCTTTTTAATTTTTTTTACAAACACTACCCACTTTTGATTTTGCTACAACTTTCAACACTTTCTACGAAAATTGCTTCTTTGGGCAGAAGCTCTCGTAAATAATCCCGTATTACACTAGGGTAGCTTTTTGTGCTAGGATAAACAGTTTATTTTTTTAGTACAAATATTTCTGGATTACATCAACCAAATGATACTTTGGATAAGTTTTCACTCATTTGATAGATCAACCCACCTACACTTGAATAGAACATGAATATTCTGATGTTCAAATGCATATTCAACTTGTATTTGACATATTATCCATGAGGGGTAAAACCATCAACAGAATCACCATATGTAACTACACTAGCAAAAACTTTTGTACTTATCGTAACATAAGGTAGTTAAATATCAAGATATGTGACTTGTTCCAGCAGCACAGTAACCAATAGTTTAATAACAAATAGAATATTAAAATATAGAGTAAAAGATAAGAGTAGTTAGAAAGGTGATAAAAATAAAAATATAGTAGGATCAAAATGTTCTTTTATTAATCATTTGCAGTGAATTTTGCCACGAAATTCAAATTCATTGCAAGTTCCATGGCAAAAATGAATAAACTTGAAGGTCGTTGCAAAAGCTGTTACATACTGCTGCAATTGTCATTACAAAAAAAAATATTAAATTGCAACGATATTGATTTGTTGCAATTTTCTTTGCAAAATATTTGCAATGGATATAATTTTAAAAATACATTGCAAAAATTTGCCTCAAAATTGTTATAATGCAGTTGCATTGCAAATTTGCATTGGAATCAGTCCGTGGCAACAATCTTGCCATGAATTTCGCGTACGACAATGTGGTTGCAATATTATTAATAAATAATATATTTGAAGGTCGTTCCGAAATTCATGGCAAAAAAAATTATTAAATTACAATGACTTTGTTCCATTGCAATATTCTTTGCAAATTATTTTGCCACGTATCTAATTTGAAAGTTCATTGCAAAATTTGCCATGAAAATAATCCGTTACAAGTTGCATTGCAAATTGCCACGGAAATATTTCATGGCAAAATTTTTTCTCGATTTTTGCAATGACTTACGAAGAAAGTGGTCCCTCTAAAGTTGACCAAATTTTACAAATTTGCAACGGGTTAGCCGTTGTAAAAGTTTGTCATTGGTTTGCCATGGAATTTACACTAGAAAAAAAATTAATATTAACTACATTTTTAATGACCATGACTAAAACTCGTGGTAAATAACTATTATTAGCTACGGTTAAATAAAAATCGATGCAAAAACAAGTTTTTCCACCATGAAAAACTTGTTTGCCACGGCTTTTATCCGTAGTAAAAATATTCATCATGGCTTTTAGCTATGGCAAATATTTTCGTCACCCTAGCAAAAACCATGGCCGTGGTCAATGACTATTCGCAACGATTATTTAGTATTAACCATGGAAATTAACCATGGTTAAATATCATATGTTTTGTAGTGTTACCATGAAAATTTGAAAAAACAAAACGTCTGTTGCAAAGTTCGTGGCAAATTTTCCACAAAATATTCCATTGCAAAAAATCCATTGTTATGGGCCTATTTTTTGTAGTGATATCTTAAATTCATATTTATATTTGTGTATATATAAACATATATATTTTTTGTTACAATATATATATGTGTATTTAAAATATCTTTGTCCACTTATTTAAATATTATTCATATTCCTCTGGCGTATGTAGCATCAATATTTTCTAAAAGATTTGATTGATTTTCATAGTTTAAATGCCTCGTGTTATCCAAACATTTGCAGTAAAATAAGATTTCTAGCAATCAGAGTCCGGATAATTGTATTCCTTGTGTTAGATTCCATTTTCACCAAACAAATAGAGCCTCATATTTTTATAGTGATAACTTTATGCATGATTTTTTTTGTGACTAATTATTCTTAGTGACAACATTTACTTAAATGTTATTATTAAAATTATAAATTTCATTATAATGAAAAAAAATATTTTCACTTAATTCATATAATTAGTGATAATTTCAATATCATCACTTTTTTTATCATTAATATTCTTCTTTTCTTCTCGTGATATATAAAAAAAAATTCATTTGATCCGTTTTTGAAAAATAATAGTAAACCAAAAGTAGCATTTAAAGAAGCATAATCATGAACTTAAGTGCCAACATATTGTAAAAAACATGGCTTGACCTCATTAAGTTTAGATAAACTCATTTTGCGTTTACCAGATTTGCACATGTATATATAAAAAACTATAGTATGATAAAACGTACATGACAAAACTAAAACAAAATAAGACTAAATTGAGCATCCGATACATGTGCATAATACAAATGATGTTACCTTACAATTGATTCATTTATAAATTTTAAGTTTAAAACACTAGGTGAAATATGGAATTTCATTATGGTTAGTTATTATGATTAAAAGTAAAAATTTGTGATCAATACTAATTAATTATAGTTGTGCAACGACTCCTAGCCTTTGTATCTGCAAGCGAATAAAAAATATTAGCTACAGCTAAAAACAATGGCAAATATTTTGAGTCATCTATTAAACTGTGGCAGATGTTGATTAGTTGTGGCCAAGACTTAAATTTTTACATTGATTTTATTTTATGTGTCGGATATTACTTTTTATCATGATTTTTAACCGTAATAAATTATAGTGTAGGGCATAATCCAACTTTTATGGTAAGAAACACCCCTTTCTATAACTATATAACTAAATGGGATTAAAAGGACAATGAATTGCATTTATTGCCATGTATGTATGGGACTTTAAGGAATGTAGTTACATGGGTGACAATTAATTAAATATTTGTAATTCATTAAATTTGTGCAATTAAAAGATTTCGGTCATAAAAGTTATCTAACTCGCCGAAAGATGCTGATGTGGATGAAATGAGGGTTTTTTTAAAATTAGAATTTTGTTGACTGAGTATCCAACAACCCCCCAGCCACGTAAGTGGTGAGCATAAACTGCATTTTATGTCATGTATGTTAGAGAGGTGGCATTTTAAGGATTGTAGTTACAAGCTGGCAATTTATATCCATAATTCACTAATTTGGTGCAGGGCTTAAATGCAATTTTCGTCCTATATTTTTTTCATTTTGGCGTTTTAGTCATTTATCTTCCTACGGCAGCGAAAAGGTTCTGTAAGTGTTTAATTTTTTACGATTTTGGTCCTTCAATCACCAAAGTTTGCTAATGTGGCCGGAAAGAAGCATGTGCCCACACGTGCTTTTTTTAATTTTATGTTTTTGTTTCCATGGTCAATTTTTGCCAACATAGAAGTAAATTTTCGTCTTTTATCTTCTGTATTTTAATGTTTTAGTCCTTCATATTTTTACGGTAGCAAATAGGTCCTGTAACTTTTAATGTCTCGTTGTTTTGGTCCATTAAATTGACCAAGGGGAAACGAAAGCCCCAAATTAAAAAGAGCACGTGCGAGGTATATTCTTTTTTTCAGGTAATATTTGCAAACTCCGACGCCTGAAGGACTAAATCATAAAAAATTAAAAAGTTACAAGATTCTCTATCTTGAAAAGATAAAGGACTAAAATATAACAATACAAAAGTTACATGATAACAATTTCATTTAATCCTTTTGTGCAGTATAATGTCAGTTTCAAGACTCCCTATGATCTCATAACATGAGAATTGGAAAAAAAGAACACCAGTAAAAGACATGAAAATTTAAAAATAATTGGATGCTCTTAGAATATATATAGTGAAGAAAATGCAATATGTCATTAAAAATTGAATGGGTTACAAAATTGCTCTTGAACCCTGAAAAAGCAAATCTTACAGTAGCAAAAGAAGCCAATTTCTGATAAATCAAAGTGTCAGTAAGCAGAAGGTGTAGCCTTGTATGGATCACCGAAGGCCTTAACATTTCCAGGTCGACTGAATACAATCTGGTATACATTATGAAAGACAAAGTTTAAGAAGAAAAGCCTTTTTAGAGAGATTTAATAGAGGGGTAAAATGTTTTTTTGTCCCGTAAGATTAGGGTATTATTTGTTTTGGTACCACAACTTAGGTAAGTGGCTGTTTTAGTCTCATAAAATACGTTTTTCAATTTTTTTTGTCTCAAAAAATCATGTGCAACTTAGGTAGGTGGTTGTTTTAGTCCTATAAAACACGTTTTCTAATTTTTTTGGTTCCAAATGTAGGTGGATGTTTTAGTCCCATAAAACACGTTTTTCAATTTTTTTGGTCCCAAAATGTCATGTGTTGGGACAAAAAAAAACTGAAAAACGTAGTTTTGTGGGACTAAAATATGCAGTCACCTATCTAAATTGTGGTACCAAAATAAATAATACTCTGATCTTACGGGACCAGAAAAACATTTTGCCCGTTAATAGAGAAACCTTGCAAACTCATAGATAAATAAATATAAGCAGCTTTCTTATATACTAGCGACTAAAGCACATTGAATGCATGTGCAAACTAATTCCCATTTGTATTATATTAATAAAACTAAATAGAAAAAAGAATGATAGAATTAATAATTGATCACAATTAATAACCTTTGAATGTGTATGAATGAGAAAATTATTAATTAATCAAAAAATAGAGTTTTGGTGAAAGACAAAAGTATAATTAAGGGCATTGTAAGCAATCCTCCTTTTGACATCTATGCATGATAGTTAATTTGAAGAATACCAATAAATAGTATAGATATAATCTGGGCAAAAAAATTTTTAGTCCCGTTAAATAGAGTCAGACTCGTTTTTGATATTATTATTTATTCAAGTGTAGGTTTTGGTCCCATTAAATCCAAATTTAGGCTTATTTGGTCCCAATAAGTCATTTGTCATGCTCTGCACTAGTCCCAATAATTCTGAAATTTCTAACGGACATAAATAGAGTTAATAAGTCATGTGCTCTGTACATGACTTATTGGGATCAAATAAGCCTGGATTTAGATTTAATGGGACCAAAACTTATACTTAGATAAATAATAGTACCAAATACGAGTTTGACCCTATTTAACGGGACTAAAAAAATATTTTGCCCGATATAACCTGGAATTTGAAAAGTTCATTATAGCGTTGCAATGGAAATTTCTTGTATGCACTTTAAGGATTAAATTAATGTGTTTGGTCAAATTCTCGAAAAGGTTTAATTACATTTTTAGTCCTATGATTATAGTTATTTAACATTTTAGTTATGTAATTTGTTAGAGTTGTAAAATAATCATTCACCTATTCTAATTTCACGATTCTAGGAGAAAATTAGCTGAAATTTTCAAAGTTGTCGGGAATTATGATGTCACTTTTCAGACATGTTTTTCTTAAATCATGAAATTAAAAAAGGTAACATATTATTTTACAATCATAACAAGTTACAGATTAAAATGCCAAAATAATATAATTATAGAACTAAAAATGTGAACAAACCTTCTTGTAAAATATGAAGAAAAGAAAAGGAAAAAAAAAAAAAAAAAAACCAACTTTAGACATACCTGGTAGTTTCCAAGAGTACAAGTCTTGAATCCAGCAGCACAATAGTCGAAATAATATTCCCACGTCCTGATGAACTTCTCATTGAATCCCAAAGCCTGGATTTTACTGAAATGTATCATGTATTAATTCCACGTATTAATCACTAAGAAGTACTCCGCAAGGATTAGAAAGTTCAAAGAAGACATTTGTTGTTGTTTATTGCACAAGAAGAAACATAATTTTTTATTATTATGGCTATGCAATAGATACTAGTCGTTGTTTTTATAGGTGATGTCAAAATATTGTAACAGGTAAAAATTATGGCAAATATTTTGGTGTTAACTAAAATCATAATGAATGTTGATTAATCGTTTAAAATTGAAGTTTTTCCGTTGGTTTTGTATGACTATTATAGATAGTATTAATTTGTCATAACTTTTAAACCTTAATCATTTATAATGTAGGGAATAATCTATTTTTTGGCAGTGTTTGTATGTTATTCGATCAGGTCTGAAGTCATGGGAAAACCATAATCAGGGCATGTGATGATCACACTAAAAGAAAATTAACATTTAACCATGATTAATTGTCATGGTTAAAAATAAATAGTCATAGTAAATAGTCATTCACTAATGCTATGCAATGGTTTTTTTATCGTGGTTTTGCGAGTGTGGCTAAAATATTTGTCATGACTCATAGCTATGGAAAAATAGTTTTCATTGTGGATAATCTAGGTTTTTACAATGATTTTTAATTAACTATGATTAATAATTATTATTTACCATGATTTTAGTCCATCGCCAATAAAATCGTGGCCAATGATAAATTTTCTTGTAGCGTCAAGATATCCTACTCGGGTTCTTACCTTTGCTTTTTGAGGAAGCTTTCCCGCCAACGTCTGAGCGTTTGATAGTAATGGATTCCTATGTCTTCAAGGTGCTCCACACTGCATCATGAGTGCATTGTAATAAGAAAAAAACAAAATCATCTCTATTACACGGGCAAAATAATTTTTTGATCCCGTAAAATTAGGACATTATTTGTTTTGGTACTACAACTTAGGTAGGTGGTTGTTTTAATCCCATAAAATACGTTTGGGACCAAAAAAACTGAAAAAATTTATTTTATAGGACTAAAACAGCCACCTACCTAAGTTACACATGATTTTTTGGGACCAAAAAAACTGAAAAACGTGTTTTATGGGACTAAAACAACCACATACCTAAATTGTGGTACCAAAACAAATAATGCCCTAATTTTACGGGACCAAAAAAGCATTTTTACCCCTATTACACAGATATAATTTCCTTTAAGACACAGGAAAAAGAAAAATAATTGTAGTTTTACCAAAGTCTTGATGCAGCAGCCATGGCTGTTGTCACTCGGCTAAGTGAGGGCAGACATCCACCAGGGAATATATATTCCTTGATGAAGTCTGAACTTCGCCTGTACTCGTCGTACCTCTCATCTGGTATCGATATGAACTGAGATTTAAAAAAAAAAAACAAAATAATATTCCATTTTTACATGATGAAATTCATATATATATTTCAGCTTGCTTAAAAATTACCAAGTATTGCTACGTAAATATGCAGCGGCTACTAACCATTATTTCAGCAGACGAGGGTAAATACTTACATTTTAACATGATCGATGATTAATAGTATCGATTTACCATAATTTTAAGCGGTACTTATTTAAAATGTAGGGATAAATCCAATTTTTCGCAACATACAGAAGAATTTTGCAGGAAAAAGAGTGAAGAGATTGGCAATCAAGCACTGGAATGAAACTCGTTGCACGACTGACCTGAAGAACGAGAATACCGTCTTCCTCTAATACAGATTCACAACACCTAAAAAAATTTTCCATATATTCATGACCCACGGCTTCTAGCATCTCACTGCACTTAACAACATTACCGCAAATAAATAAATGGCAATCGACAGTGAAATTACACTTTTAGTTGCATAGGATAGGGATTCAACACTTTTAGTTATGTGTTTTACAGAACTTTTAAAATAGTTCCAATTGAAAAGCACGACATATTTTGTACTATGCTTTATGGGATTTTTAAAATGGTATTGGAATTAAAAAAATTCGACACATTTGGTCCTATAAATCCCGCAAAACAGGACTAAATGTGTCGATGCTTTTCTCCATTATGAGACCATTTTGAAAATCTCATAAAACATAGGGCTAAACATTTTTTTTGTCCTGTTAAAGAGGGTCAGACTCATTTTTAGTACCACTATTATTGCAAGTGTAATTTTTGGTACCATCAAACTCAATTTCAAGCTCTTTTGGTCCCAACTTAACGGAGTAGCCCATGTGCCGCACATGGGTGCTAACGACCGTTAAAGGTTGTTAGGTCACGTGCCTGCTTAGACCAATTGGTCTGAAGACGAAAAAAAATGGGAATGAAAAACAAAAAAACACCCATTTCACACCTAACATTATTACTTGTTATTCCATTAAAAAAAAAAAAAAACCTAAATCAAATCCCCAATTTTACAAGAAATCAACCAAATTTCTTCTTGAAAATTTGAATATGAGAGCATGAAAGTTGGATTTTTGGGTTGGTTTGAAGAAATGCCACTGATGCCCCTCCTTCGACCCGTTGGGTTGGGGTCCACAGGCATGCTCGATTATGGTGAGTTTTTTTTTCTTAACAGAGTGTAATGGCTTTTTGGGATCAAAATAACTTAAAATTGGGTTTAATGGTACTGAAAGCTACACTTGCAACAATAGTGGTACCAAAAACGAGCCTGACTCTCTTTAACGGGACTAAAAAATAATTTAGCCTGCACTAAATATGTCAAAATTTCCCTATTTTAAACTATTTTTAAAATCCTATAAAAAAGAGGACTAAAACAGTTGAACCCATTATCCTACGGAACTAAAATTGTAATTTTATCGGCAGTCAACAACTTGAGATAGGATGTAGTTTGGTATGAGATGCAAGTCCATCTGAAATAGTACCAGCAACGAAAACTTACCATGATATTATCCTGTCATATTTCTTGGTGTTGGGCAATTGGCGGTAGTCGCATAGAAGAAATTTGATACGATCCTGAAGCATAACTCACATGGAAAAATTTATAAAAAGGGTTTATGGAGTCGAGAGGTATATTGGGAACTATCAGGAGATGCTTAATTTGTACCTGAAGGCCGGCTTCCTTGACTTTAGCTTCAGCATATTGTAGCTGCTGTTCCGATAGGGTGATGCCCGTATATTTGCAGCCAGTTCGTCTAACGGATTCAATGGCTAATGTTCCCCAACCACATCCGATCTCTAAAATGTGATGATCCTTATTGATTCTTGCCTGTTATTGAAGAGAAATCTTCTTTACGTTGAATTAAGTGGGATTGCATAAATATCTAACTTTTTGTATATGGAGGACTGACAGATCTTGTCTCGCGAAAAGTTGATTTGACAATTTATGTACCAATTTATCATTTTTTGCGAATTAGGACCTTTTTCGCTGGACTTCTCAAAACCCCCAATTTTATGTCTTCAGATGATGTGCAAGTGGGTAAATCCAGTGAGTTTTGAAAAGGGTTTAATGTAATTTACCCCCCTGTGATATTGCAAATGAGCAAATTATCCCCCTATGGAAAAAAATAGCACTTTACTGCCTAGGGAGGTAAATTGCTCCATTTTGAAAAACACATAGGGGTAAATTACTTCATTTTTAAAAATACAAGGGGATAAATTGCTATTTATTGTTTCATAAGGGAGTAATTTGTACATTTGCAATATCACAAGGGAATTTCTTGCATTTTTCCCGTTTTGAAAGTTCCAATAAATAAGTGTTTTTCGAAACCTAATTTTTTTCACCTTTTCAATAAGAAGAGAGACTTTCCGCAGTTGAGCAATCTTCAAGTCTTCATCTGGAGTCTTGCAAGAGAGTTAAAAGGGATCACTTTTCGACATGGAGATTAACGAAATGGTGTATCTGATTAATGTTGAACAGATATGTCAAGAAAAGAACAATATCTAACCTTAAATATTGCACAAGAGTAGGTCATTGTCTCGTCCAGGAACAAAGAGAAGAGTTCGTTGCTCTGGAAAACAACGGATAAAGCAAGTTTCAGTGTTGTAAATTGTTACAAGAACGTCGTAATTAATCTATATGGTGGACGAAGATAAGAACTTACAAGGTCATAATGCCTTGAGATGTTGCGGCGTGCCTGAGTTAGTGTGTTCTGTCTTGACATATGTTGAAAGAAATACTTTGCAGATGATATTGCGGAAGTAAAAAGCAAAGGAGTCCACCATCCCCTAGTGTTGAAAAAAACATAGATTCCACAAAATATTTCAGAAAATACTAGATGTCATAATTACAGTTTCTGTCCCATCGGTTAGGAGGAGGTTTCAACATATTTAGTCATCTGTTTTATGGAATTTTCAGAATGGTTCTAAAACTGGAAAAACTTAATACATTTAGTCGTCTACTTTACTAGATTTTTAAAAATGGTGTCTGAATTGAGAAAACTCAAGATATTTAATCATATGCTTTACTGAATTTATGAGACTTAAAGCATATGTTGAGATAATTTTGAAAATTCCATAGACTATAGGACTAAATATGTTGAGTTTCTTCAATATTGAGATCATTTTGAAAATTCTATAAAGGGGGTGAATAAAAGTGTTGAACCCCTATCCTACAGAACCAAAAGTGTAGTTTCGCCCATAATTACCCAAATTCCATTAGAATTGTTACCTTTTGTTGTTTAACTTTGAGGTAGAAGTACTTAATTCTCTGTTGGCAACAAATATCTGCAAAATGGAAATCAGGAAGGCCAGTGATTATTACCAGACACGATGTCAAGAAGACTTGAGATCTTCAAGAAAATTAAGAATACGTAAATAAAACCTTAGGATTCAGTACTAGGAAGAAATAACTGAGACAGTGAACTTGAATGCATTTCATTTTCTCACCATGAAAAGGTTGAGAAGCCCTTCGTGCTTATCGACGAAAGAGAAATCCCCGTTGATATAGGCGTCTGCTAGGCCTAAATCCGCTTCAGTCGCAACCTGGGTAACGTATATAACATAGAACATCAGTGATTTTATCCGCTTCAAGAACGGAAATACTTGGTAAAATTGCAAACTTAGTCCCATAAATTAGGCCCATTTTAAATTTGACTCCACGTTTTTTGAAATTTTAATATTAGTCTCATGTTTCGTTAGAAATAGTAAAAATAGTCCCACACTTTGCAGAAGACACCCTCCCCACTAACGCCATTAAATAATTAACGGGGCTTCTGCACATTAGGGAAATTGCAGGAGAAATGAGACCAAAAAAAGAGATTTTTTTTGTTATTTTACACTTATATTTCATTTTTTCGCTATTGATCTCTATTTTTCACTTATATTTCATTTTTTCACTATTGTTGAAGTAGCCATAAGATATTTCATCAATTGCTTTGTCAAGTCACAAACGACAAAAGTAATGACATTGTTCCTGTACCATCAAAAACACTTAAACACTTCATCAAAGAAGCAATTAAACCTATCCCTGAAACTTGACAAAAATATATGGCTTCCAGCCTAATCATAATAATGTAAACACAAAGCAAAAAAATGAAATAGCGAAAAAATGAAATATAAGTGAAAAATGTGAAAAATAGGTGAAAAATAGTGATCAATAGCGAAAAAATGAAATACAAGTGAAAAATAGCAAAAAAATCCATTTTTTTTGGTCTCATTTCTCCTGCAATTTCCCTAACGTGCAGAAGCCCCGTTAATTATTTAACGGCGTTAGTGGGGAGGGTGTATTCTACAAAATTTGGAACTATTTTTGCTATTTTTAACGAGATATGGGACTAATATTAAAATTTCAAAAACGTGGGGTCAAATTTAAAATGGGCCTAACCTATGGGATTAAGTTTGCAATTTTTTGAAATACTACACTAAAATTTGATCTAAGCTTATAAGCTCTTAAAACATTTTACAAGATATTTGAAAACTTATAAAAATAATTCAAACTATATGTAAAAGAGCTTTTACAGGCTTAAAAAATAAGAGGTTAAGAGTTTATAATCCCTTTTAGAAAAAATAGGGAGTTTTGTGCGAACTTGTTTTTAATATCTTAACAAACTCCTTCAAAATTAATTAAAAATTTGACAATACTAACGTTTTAGGCTTAAATGGATTTTTCGTCATGTATCTTTTGTCTTTTAGCGTTTTAGTCCTTTCTAGGTTAGCAAATAGGTCTTGTAACTTTTTAATTTTTTGTAATTTTGGTCCTTCAATCACCGGAGTTTGCAAATGTTACCGAATTTTTTTTTAATTTGGGACTTTTGTTCCCATTAGTCAAATTACTGCCAACATAGAACCAAAATTTCATCTATATCTTTTATATTTTGGTGTTTTAGTCCTTTATTTTTATAGTGTAGCAAATAGATCCTATAACTTATGATTTTTTGCAAATTCTGGTCCATTAAATTGACCAATGGGAACAAAAGCCCCAAATTTTAAAAAAAAAAAACCGGCAATATTTGCAAACTCCGGTGGCCGAAGGACCACAATCGCGAAAAATTTAAAAATTACAGGACTTATTTGCTACCTTAAAAAGACAAAAGACTAAAATGCCAAAATGCAAAAGATACAGGACGAAAATTATATTTAATCCAACGTTTTATAAGCTCCATATCCAAACAATTTAAGAATTTTTGAAATAAAATTTGAAATCTGTAAGATACATGAACTTGTAATAACATCTTTTAAATAAGTTCATCCAAATGCTCTCTAACTGTCAAGGTACTGAGAGTATCGTAGTTTTTACCTTCCAGTAAAATTGGGGAGTATGGATTCTCAAAGAGACTTGTAAGGAGCTCTTCCTTTTGGCGCCTTCAAACGTGAACATCGTACCTCCTGTTTCCAGTAAACTGTTGCACCGCAAATTCTATCATCATCGTACGTGCAATAATCTCATTCTTAAAATCCAAAACTTGTACTATGAAACTCACATTAGGCAGCCAGTAGCTATAAAACTATCAAGAAACCTAGTAACAAGAAGACGTGCCCCCGTTTCTAGCCAGGACGGTACCATGTGTTTGGGATTGTCTTGAAGCGTACATCTTCTTCTAAGCAAGCCGTTTGCAGCTACTACACCTGCCTGTAAGGATTAAAGATTAGCATTACGGTCCAACATCGACTCGTTTTGATTAATACGATCTCAAATTCTCTCTTAGAAAAAAATACCTTTAGTCCATCCTCATGAAAGCCATAGCCTAAAAAGAATAATACAAGGTAGACATATGTTAAGTAAGTGACACTACAAGAAACTGGCTCAATAGTTACGAAAAATTTGATGCTTAAATCTACGTTAAGCTACTTAGCAAGTAACTAATCTACATTAGCAACGAATTCCACCATTTTGCAAGGAATATGTCGTTCCTATTTCTTGTAGTGTGTGTAATGAACGGCGCATTCAACGAAAAGTTTGAATAAGGTTCTTGATTGCACCTTGATATGCTCCACAAAACCATATTTTCCGCTTTCCCTGGATTAGATTTAGCTCGGACGAAGCTTTTGTTGCAGCAACCGACGGGATCGGGTGGCCAGTTGACCACTTAAGCAGTGTATGTTCAGGCGTGGAAGGTGGATTTAGTGTCACTAGAAAAGGAAGGCCTGTCTCAGAGATGTTCTGGAAATGTTCGGAGAAACAAATGTTGCAAGAAAGCAAGAACTCAGTTAGCACTTGCAAGAAGAGAACTCTTGTAATGAATGGAAACCTTGCTCTAACAAGATCACCACTGCCATCACACTTACTATATGGAAGGTGTTTGCGTGATTTTATAAGTTTTTTAAAACATGTCATAATATGTTACAAAGTGTTTGGTAAACTTTTGAAGGTAAAATTACAATTTTGGTCCCATAGGATAGGACGTTCAGCACATATAGTCATCTGTTTTACGAAATTTTTAAAATTTATCCCAAATTTGAGAAAATTCGGAACATTTGATCCTCTACTTTACGAAATTTTCAAAATGTTCCCAAAATTGACAAAACTCCACATATTTAATCATATGCTTTACGGGACTTATGGGACTAAAATGTGTCGAGTTTTTTCAATTTTGAAACTATTTTGAAAGTCTCGTAAAACATAAAACTAAATATGTCGAGTTTTCTCAATCTTAACACCATTTTTGAAACTTTTGTAAAGCAAAAGACTAAAAGTGTTGAATCCACTATTCCATGGGACTAAAAGTATAATTTTGTCTTTTCGTAAATAGAAGTTTATAAGCTCCAATGCTACAAGTGCTATGAGCTTACAAGTTCTTTAAAACAAATTATAATTTTAAAATTTTAACAAACCTCGTCAATTTCATTACAAAAATGTCGTCACTAATATCCTACAAGCTCTATAACCTTACCTTATCTAGAGACTTTAACGACTTATTTTTAAAAGAAAACCTAGTATCTTATAAGATGTATGAACTTATAAAATTTTTTAAATAAATTCAGCCGGACACCCTCTTAGTCAACTTAAAGCAAAAGCATTGTTCCTTTCGGAATCACAAACCTGAAGGATGTTGAGCCAATACGTCACACAAACTTTGTCATCCACGGATCCAAGAAAATTCCACGCGCTCCATGCGGCTGAATTTTTGGGCATTAATGTCGTGTCGCGATGAAGGAAAATATCGCTGCCATTAAGGGTTCAAGAATGATCGGGCATCCCAAAATAATAAGTCACGAGCTTCTTTCCAAACAAACTCAGTACGAATAGTTGTAATAAAAACGGAACTTGAAAACATCGATCTACTTAAGTCAAAGGAAAAGCAGAAGAGCAGTGGGAAATTATACACCAATCACAGGATATTACATTATTATGGAAAAAAATGCAAACAACCTCCCTGTGATATTGGAAATGAGCAAATTATCTCCCTATAAAAAATAAAATAGCAATTTATCTTCCTGTATTTTTTAAAATGAATCAATTTATCTCGCTAGACAAGGAAGTAAATTGCTCAATTTTAAAGAACATAAAGAGGTAAATCGCTATTATTTTTTCATAGGAGGGTAATTTAGTCTAAGGAAGTAAATTACTCATTTTAAAGAACATGGGGAGGTAAATCGCTATTATTTTTTCATAGAGGGATAATTTATTTATTTGCAATATCACAGAGAAATAAATTGTATTAAACCCCATTATTATGTGATCGGTCTAATTTGACCAAACGTAATTTGAGTAATACCTGTAGGCGTATTGAAATGCTCCGAGTATTCTTAATTCATCAAAGGTTGCCTGCTTTCCTAACATCTTGAGAGCATCCGGAGCGTGTGCAGCAATTATGCACCCGTCGTATGTATCTTCCGACCCATCCTTACAACTTACAGTGCAACCTGAAAAGTTCATCCTCCATTCCGTAACATCAATTGAGAATGTCTGAATCTTCAGAATTTATGCAACTTTCTTTCATCCTCACTTCTTGCATCAGTTGTTCATGGATGTTCTCTATGGCGTAAATATGTTCTTATAAGTTTGTCTTTACGGCATTTTAGTCCTTTAGTTTTTAAAATAACAAATAAATTCTGTAACTTTTATTTTTTTACGATTTTGGTCCTTCAGCCACCCGAATTTACAAATATTGTTGGAAAAAATCATGTGCCTCGTATGTGCTTTTTAAATTTGAGAATTTTGTTACCATTGGTAGAATTAATGGATCTAAATCGCAAAAAATTAAAATATTATGCAACCCTTTTGCTACCCTATAAAGATAAAAAACTGAAATGCTAAAATGCGAAAGATAGAAGACGAAAGTTTGGTTCCATACTAACAGGAATTGACCAATTGGAACAAAAACCCCACATATAAAAAAGTATGTGCACGCCCCCCCCCCCCCCCCCCCCCCCCCCCCCCCCCCCCGCACATACTTTTTTTTTCCAACAATATTTGCAAACTCAAGTGAGTGAAGGACCAAAATCACAAAAATTGAAAAGGTTATACGACTTATTTGCTTCCCTAAAACGATAAAGAGCTAAAACACTAAAATATAAAAGACACAGGACGAAAAATGCATTAAAACCTATTTTCTGTTATAGAAAACTGAATGCTCAAAGACTTCAGTGCAATTGCATATGAGCAATCATGAGTATATTCTTCGGGATATTTTTAGAGAGTATTTGACTAAATTTATTTAAAAATATCTTATAAATCCGAACATCTTGTAAAAATGAACTTACAAGATGTCAAATCTTTTAAAAAGAATTCCTAAAGTATCATAATAAAATTAACTGACAAAGCTCATAAGATATTAATAATGATAAACTTTGTAATTAATAATCTAAAGGAGTTTGTTAATAGTTTAAAAATAAGTAATGAACTTCTTACTTTTTTATAAAGAACTTAATTGAAAATTTCTAATATCTTATTTTAGATTTGATAAATAAATTTTTCTAAAAAATTTGTCCAACACTTTACAACAACTTAATTATAACCTTAAACATCTATAAGAAGTTTTAAAAGAGTTATAATTAAGCTCATCCAAAAACCCTCTTATTCTCCGAAATCATAAATTTTTTCCGGCTTTCAAGGTTGTAAGAAGATGAACTTAAAATAATGGATGAATGCTTCGTAGATGCTCACCGTCATCATTTGTTGAAACAGAACACACTTCGGAATTGGTTCTTATATGACAGCCTCTACTTTGGAGCACATCTCTAACCTGCATTTATTTAGAACACTATTTTCAAAATCATTAAACAAAGTACTGCCACGATTACTAAAGTTTGGATGAGCTTATAAATTTTTTAAAATATTTTAAAAGTGACAGGAAAATTATTTTTTTAGTCCGTTAAGTATGTCCAATATTAATCTGAGTCCGATAACTATGCCTATTTTTTTCTAAGTCCAGTAACTTGTGAAAGGATGACATTTAGTCCTCCGTTGGTCGATTTTTTATTTTTGGCTGGAAATATTACATGGTATGGCAACTAGACATATTTTGAGAATTTTAAAGCATACGTGGCAATTGAAATGGGGTGGATTTTAATTTGAATGTCATCTAATATATATAGTTGTACACATGGAAACTAATACATATGGTTGTACACGTGTATAAGTTGCCATAAATTAACCAAATAGTTACCACATGTGCATTTTGCGGCTAATTTTCAAAATATTGCCGAAAAAATGAGTAAAAACCCTAATTCGGACTAAATCTTATCAATTTTGTAAGTTACTGGACTTAAAAAAATTGGCATAGTTACTGAATTAAAATTAATATTGGGCGTATTTAGCGGATTAAAAAAATAATTTTTTCAAAATTATATAATGCTAAGTGTTTAACAAATTTCTTAAAAAATAAACTTATATATAAATCCCAAAAATAAAATGTTATGAACTTATAAAATATTTGGGAAAAAGTGAAGAATTCCTAATTTATTTTTAAAATTTTAACAAACTACTCCAAATTAATTACAAGTTTGGTATTACTAACATCTTATAAATTCTGAAAATATTAACTAAGTTTAACCAAACATCCTCGGAATAAAGAGATAGGTAATTACATACCCTATTAACATAATCTTGGGAACGCCATTTTACGGTAAGCCACTGAGGGCGACCAAATAGCTGCGGATCACCACAAAAATCTGTCAGAGGAATATATATATATGTATACTAAGAAGTATGATTTTCTGTTATAGTTGATACTATGATTAAAAGTAAAAAAAGATATGGCGTAATTAACTACAGCTACACAACGATTTTTAATTGTTTTTGTAAATAATGTCAAAATATTAGCTATAATTAAGAAGTATATATGGCAAAAATGGGAAAAATTGTATTTTACGTCTCATAACTTACACTGTTTGTAATTTTAGTCCCATTTTTTTCGATGTAGCAATTTAGTCGCATAAGTCCACAAATATTGCAATTTTAGTCCCATGGACAGATTCCGTTAAAATCTTGACGGATGGAACACGTGCATGGCACGTGCTCCGAGTAAAACACAGGTTAAGTTAACGGAGCACGTGCCATGTCCAGAATCTGTCCATGGGACTAAATTGCAACGTCTGTGGACTTTTGGTACTAAAATTGCCACGTCGAAAATTAATGGGACCAAAATCGCAAACGATGTAAGTTATAGGATATAAAATACAATTTTCCCAGCAAAAATATTATGGCCATAGGCAAAATCATGACGAATGTTTTTGCATCGCTTGTGTTTGAATGTACATGATGACAGAATATAATGAAAATAATTTCGACGTATATTTACCTGTAAAAGATGGTGATTTCGACAAAATGAAAGTATTGAATATGCAGAGAAGCTCATTACTCCCTCCGAAGAGCATGACCAGATCGAACCACATATCGGAATCTGAAAAAAATAACAATAAATAAGTAAATTGGCTTGGGTTAATGAGGGAAAATTGCATGTTACATCCCACAAACTAGTATTTTTTAAATTTTGGTCCATTATTTTAGAACTCACAACATTACATCCCATAATTTTAAAGTATTTACAATTTTAGTCCTGAATCTTGATTTCATTAAATTTTTGACAAAAACATCAGCATTGCCCCTCAAGACTTAATGGAGCTTGTGATGTTTCCATCAAAAACTTATAAGAATTAAGGCTTTGGAACTAAAATTGCAAATTAGAATTTACGGGATATAATATGGTGAGTTTAAAAACAACAGGGTGAAGGTTGCAAAGGACTAACTTATGGGACGTAAAATATAATTTTTTCAGTTAACGGGTCCACGATAGGTAAAATTTTGAGCAGCCTCATACAAGATAAGCCTTCTGAAATAACTCGGAATAGCCATGTGACTGGACGAAGTGGCCTAATGTTTCTGTCCGATCGATGTCTGGATTGTTGTTGAGCTCCTCAAGGTAACTGCAGACAGTGGAGAAGTATGAGAGATTACTACTCAAGAATGTTGTAGGATTAGGACATTTATTGTTTTCTTGAAGAATATATACTTACTTTAGGACATCATCCTTGAATTTGATGATTTCTCTGATCATTGTCCAAAAATATGGATTGAGAAGATTAGTCTTCTGTGCAAACAAGCCTGAGAAGCCATTCCGGCTGCCCCACTCGCATCCTCGGCCGTTGTCCAAGCTCACTGAGAACGACATGTCGGAAGGCTCCATGTCTACTCCAAGACTCTCGAAGAATTCCATCATGTTTGGATACGTAACCTGTCCGAAAACCCCATCGTTGTCTTAGTTAACGTTGTTCATAACGGGGAGGAGGGTGTTTGCAGCAGTTACAAATGAGTGCTTATCAGTTTCCTGTTGAGAAATAAGTTGAAAATAGTGTTTTTTATTAAAACTTCTACTTTTAATGTGTTTAAAGTAACTTAATTTAAATCAAAAATTATGAGCATCTCCCTATCAACTTTTGCAGGTTATCAAAGCCTTCAACTTTTCTCCAATCTGGACATTTGTTTCAAACATTTCCAACTTTCACTATCTATAACTAAACTTAGAAGTTTCTTTAAAACTTATTCCAACTATAAAAATAGAAATTATTACAAACACTCCCATTATCAGAAAAACAATCTTGATAAAAGAAATAATACTTTTAAAACCTTGGACTGCAGGAACATCTTGATCTTTTGGACAATGTACATATAAGAACAACTCAGTCTTAATTGAGCAATTATATTTAAGGAAACAGGTACGGAACATCCACCTCAACTCCAAAATGCAGTAGAATTAAGTTGAGGCTTGCTAGACTCAGGTTATACTAAAATAGGCTTAAATATATTTTTAGTCCTGTAATTATGATATTTTAGTATTTTTATTTTTTATCTTTCTAGGATTGTAAAGTAGTCCTGTAATTTTTTGATATTTTACAATTTTGGTCCTTTCGATGTTGGTTTTGTAAAAATTATTCGGAATAAATCATGTGTCCCTTGTAATTTTGGTATTTTTATCATCTATCTTTCTAGGGGTTGCAAAAGAGTCCTGTAAGTTTTTTATATTTCGCAATTTTGGTCCTTCTAGTACGAATTTTGCAAAAATTACCGAAATAAATCATGTGCCACGTTAATTTTTTTTTTAAATTTTCGTTCATGTTGGCAAAAGTGAACCAATCATAACAAAAGCCCCAATCTAAATGAACCACGTGTGACGCACATGATTTAGTCAGCGACTTTTGTAAAATCTGACACCTAAATGCCAAAAAATTACAAGACGCTTTTGCCATCTAGAAAGATAAAAAATAAAAATGACAAAATATCAAAATATCAAAATTACAGGAACAAAAATATATTTAAACCTACTAAAATATGAAGTAAAGAGACATGATTGATGCCTAAGCAGACAAGAAGACTTTCAAAATCGAGCACAAATGTGATACTCCGTTCCACATGAATTACGAGATAATTCTAGCATCATATAGGCTTGCAGGCTTGAGCTGCCATTAATCCTCTTAAACTAACTTGGACGCACTAAAATTAGGGGTGTCAGACGAGTCAAACCGACCATTTCGTAGGCCGAGCTCAAGCACAAATGTTTCCATTTGCAAGCTCACAAGTTTTCTTTTTCTATTTTTTAAAGATTTATATTATTAGTTTTGTTTTAAAGTATTTTATATATTTAAATTAATGCATAATCTATACTAATGTATATTATATTAGAACTATAATTACTCAATATCTCAATTTTTAATTTTATATAATAATATGGTATATTTCACTCATGGTAATTTATTATCGATCCATCTGAAAATTATGAGGTTAATCAATGAATTAGTATCTTTTTTGTTATTCTTGTGTAAATAATTATTTAATAGAATGCATATAATTTTTATTAGTGTATTTTAGTATCATCAATTCTCAATCCATTGTACTGTTATAAAACTCATAAATTTACACACTATTACTATATTTCTTTTATCATCGAATCCACTATGCTTTCGGGAAATAATTAGAAAAAGCACATTTTAAAAAATAACAATAACTTTTTATATTTATCAAAGATATACTTTTACCAAAGATATATAACTATGCATGATAAATGTAATAATGTATTTTTAATAAATTTGCGATAAACTTTGGTAATACCCATAAATGGAATACTAAATAGAATAGAAATAATGACAATAATTAAAATTGTACATTACATATGTTTAAAATGAAATCAACTACTGCGTGGTTTATAATTTAAATTGCTATTATCATACCTTAATAATTATATTCATAATTATTCTCATTTTATTTTCAGAAAATATTTTTTTGATCGTTATATATTATTGAAGTAAATTCTTTTATATAGTAAAATTCAAATTAAACATTCTTTAGATAAAATTCCTTACAAGACTGATCACACACTCCAGGAATTACTGAACTTTTTTATATTACCCATTCATACTTTATATTATTTTAATATTTCAACATACCAAGTCATGTATAAACAATTAAGAAGTTATGTATTTCTTCCATTAAGTTAAATAAATGCTTTAAATTTATATATTGTTATATTTAATTTAGTATTTAAGTTGGCAGTGTACCTTCTGAATTTATCTTATTATCTTTTATATAAAACTAACATTCCGAATCTTAATACTTATCATCTATATCTTATTATCTATACCTTTTTATAATTGGAGAGCACCTTTTGGTGTCTCCAATTATTTGATTTGTCATTTTTTTAAATTATTTTATTAATCTCAAAATCTCTCTCTCTCTCTCTCTCTCTCTCTCTCTCTCTCTCTCTCTCTCTCTCTCTCTCTCTCTCTCTCTCTTCTCTACTCAATTTTCCCATCCCTTTTTCTTCTCTAATTTTATCAATAATTTTCAAAACTTTCTTATATTGTTTTAATATTCTTTATTTATTTAATTAATATATACTTTTTTAAAATAATAATACTTTTTAAAATTTAAGTTAATTATGCACACACATTTGAGTGTGCGACAAATACTAGTCTTATTATTAAGTGAGAGCACTCTTTTGGTGTCTCACATTTTTGTGGTCTGTCAACTTTTTTTTGTAATTATATTATTAATTTTCTTTTTTCTCTCACTTAACTTCTTTTTTTCTCTCTTCTCAACTTCCAAATCCCTCTTTATTCTCTTCTTTTTGTCCCAATAATTTCTCATACCTTTTTTATATATTTTTTATTTATCTAATTAATATATTTTTTAAATAATAATTAATTTTTGTAAATCTAAAGTTAATGGTGCGCACGAATTTGAATGTGATACATATACTAATATATATTAAATATCTATGCTCTTTTAATAATTGAAGGGGGTGAAATTTGGTGTCCTTGGACTGTAATTTTTATTCTTTTTCTTTCACCCTTCAACATCTATTCTCATTTCCCCAATTATAAAACTATTTTTTTTAGTTATTTATATGTTTTTGTTTTTTTTTTATCATTTCTCCTCTCCTTCATTCCAACTTTCTTAATTTCATCTCAAAGTATTATCTTTTTATAATTTTTTTCATTCTCTTATATTTATTTCCTTTATTTAATAAAAAAATATAAACATAAATAAACATAATGAAAGTTTTAATAAGAAAATAATTATCAATAATATTTAAATATTTTTCTACATTCATCGAGTGTTATGTATACCACTAATTAAAATAACTTAATTTATTCATTATTACAATTTAAAGAAAATGTCAACTCTGTAATTTAAATAGCATTAGTGGACCTATAATTTTGAAATTTTTGGACCACTTTATATATATATATATATTCAAGGGAAATTTTTGAAAGATATATATAGTTATATACATAATAAATAATTTTGAGTTGAATATTCCTAGTGGGCCCAATTTATCCTCACTTATGAGGTAGAGTGATGTATTGGCTGGCCAATGGGACCATTCAAGGAAGACAAGCATGTGAAAAGGATAGAGAGTGAAAGCCTTCCCAATAGACAAGCAAAAAGACAACTGCCCACCCAACTTAAAAAAATATATTTAATTCAACTTGGCCAATGTTGGGTAATATTTATTTACACTTAGTGATTAAAGTTTACTCGGTGTGTATGTATAATTAAATTTTTTATCATATTCATTTAATTGAATAAACATACAAAATAGATGATTGATTAAAGCTGATGTATAAGAGTAAATTAACTTTAAATGTTGTGTAATATTTATATATTTATAGATAGATAAGAATTTTAATTATTTTAAAATATATTCAACTGAGTTTATAAGTTCTTTAAAATATATATTTTATTTGTAAGATATTTTAAGAGTGTCTCGACAAAAAAAAAAGAAAGAAAAGTTAAAGAAAGATAATATATAAGTTTTAGAAATAAAATATATGAGCTTATAAGCAGTTCTTTTTTTGGAAAAAAAAAAAATAAAGAAATCCAGCTTAGTTTTAAGATTTTATAAGATTTTTCTTGCGTAGTGTTTTCGATATCTTCAACTTGAGTGTTTATTAACTTTTTGATGAAATATAATAAAACGAGGATGTTTTTAATTTACAATTTATGCTTTTAAACTGATTTAATTAAGGTCATTTAAGCCAAACGTTATAAGCTTTTTTCCATCAACTTTTGCAGTTTATTAATAAAATTGTACATACTTAGGGCATGATTGGTATGTCGAATGGAATTAAATGGGAATGCAATAAATCTAGAAATCAAATAAGGATATGAAAGGAATCACATTTGAAAAGCATTCCTATGATTCATATACACAATAAATTAAAAGGTAATAGACTTGTCATTTTTTAGTTGATTCCATTCACATAATAGATAATTAGAAAATAACTAGTAATAGAATTATATTACTTTGATAATAAATTTGCTTTTTAGTAATATTTTTGTTGAATATGTTGAATTCAATTGCTTATAAAAGATTATAAACAAAATGATTATAAGCTGTTAGAAACCATCTCTATGTTATTTTATATATATATATATATATGAAAAAAATATTTATGTACATAAGAAATAATTTATTTTATTTAATAAACATAAAGGTAGTATTCTTCTGAAAAAAAAAATTCTAACAACCAAATGGACTAATTTATTTAATGATAATGCGTCTACTATTATTTCTTCAATACTCGGTGAAAGAAACATTTTGAATTAATAAAAATAATTAAATATCAAATTAATATCACTTTTTGAATAACATGCATACAAAATTATTTCTAAATACTAGATACAAGAAGTACTTAATTTTAAAATTAAATATTAAACTAATAGCCAAAAAACAAAAACATTCATTCCCAACATGTGGGTAGCAGCTAATATTATGTTAGGGAAGGAAATGGCTAATCCCTTATCTAAAAGAATAAGAATTTTCATGGGAATAAGTATTTCTAAACTCAGAGCATATCAATCATAAATGTAGGAATAGACTTAAGAATGTCCATTTCATTCCACCTCATTTCTACATACCAATCGCCCCTCAATTTTCCCCTCTCAAATACTTTAAGTTTTTCTTTATAACTTTTTACTGTTGTTTTCAACACTTTTAATTTGCTCTACAATAAGACCCACAACAAATTATAATTTTATCATGAACATCACCTTATAAGCTTATTCAATTAAAACATTTCAAGAATTTATTTTATATACAATTTCACATATATATATGTATCTCCTAAGCTTTAATTTTTTTATAAAGTAATAGTAATGACAAAAATATTTGAAATAAAATTTAACGGAACATAAACTGAGCTAAACTCTCTCCAAATATGATTTCTTATTTAAAAAGAAAAAGAATATATATATATATATATATATATATATATATGACCCATGAAGGCCTTATTCTATATTTTGGTCTTTCTAAAGTTTGCAAAATTAGAATAATAAGTCATGTCATTGTCCGTAAGTATACAAATGAACTAAATGCTAATTTTCTATTCTACAGAAGATTACAAATTCACCAACCAATCATGCAAACAATGATTTCTATTGCCAAATTAAAAAAAGAAGCAAAAAACAATGATTTCTATTTATTTATTATTGCTTTTATAAGTAGTTATTGGTTAAAAGTAGACCCTTTATTTTATTTTCATAAATATAATAATAATAATAATAATTAGATTGAACTTTTTCTTTAAAAAAAATTATTGACTTCCGACAAGGCAGTCCAAATATGGCCCACTAAGGTTATCTGCATAAAAATCTTAGCTTGAGTCGAGTTTGCTCAAACTTATATAAATTATACTATAAGTGTAATATAATTATTTTATAATTGATGCATAATTTAAAAAAAAAAGTAGTCAATCATAAGTATTTCACATTGTGACTGATTGAGTCAGGTCAAATCTCATCAATAAGAATTTTTTAGTATGAAAAAATTGACAACTCAGGGACCATCCATGTCTTTGCTTTTTACTTGGAAATAAAGTGACCAATACCTACATGTAAATTAAATAATTATGCGAACTTTCGGGAAATTACTCATGATTTCATAAACAAAAATATGGCTAAAAAATTGGAAAATATATCAAATTTTCAACATGATATATATATATATAACCAATATTAGCGAAACTATTTTGCTATTATTAGGAAATGACTAAATTAAAAATTAAGTAAGAAACAATGGAGGAAAATGAGATTTTTTTCCTTTCTTTTTTTTGAGAAAAGAGTTATATTTATTGATTTAAAGACCACAATATTGGAATGAATGAATTGAATGCCATGAGCAAAGATGAAGGAACGAGAAGGGATGAAAATAAAAATAAATAAAAATTATAATTATTCAATATTTTCACGTTCGAATGCATATAAATTTTTTATCTAAAAAAAAAAATATTACTTACTCGATTAAAGACCATAAAACCAAGGTCGAGAGAAGTTCCATCGACGGTGACAGTCTTGGCATGGCCGCCCAAGTAATCCTCCTTCTCGTAGAGCACCACCTCCACTCCGCCGTCCGCCAGAACATACGCCGCCAGCAGCCCACTTACGCCGCCCCCCACCACCGCCACTCTCATTCTCGACGACATTGTCCTCTCAATAGCTAGTCGTTAAAATTCTATATCCACACTGCAATGTCGAAGTACATATAATCATGTTAACATGTTGTACTAAGCAAATACACGCGCGTCGTACGTGAACGCAGTTGAGAATGCAGAGAGAGAGAGAGAGAGAGAGGAGAGAGAAGTAGAGAGAGAGAGAGAGTTGAAGTTACAGCACATAGAGGCAAAACGCTGGAGAATTGGTAGTTGGAAGGATTTTCCTTATCGCAATGACATTCATGAAGATAAGGTTCTTTTAGTCCCATTTTATAAGCTACGATGCACGAAAATGCACCGGTATAGGTACAAATATATATATATATACATATTTAAGTGAATCACTTATAATTATATAATGAATTTTAATTATCAATTATCAATGATTAATATATATATATATGTAAGTTATTAATATCAAATAGGGTTAAATGTATTTTTCGGCTTGTAGTTTAGATTATTTTGCATTTTCATTTAAATCATTTTTCCACCAGATTAAAGTAGACTAACAACTACTATTAAAATAGATTAATACGAGAAAAATATAACTTTGGTCCCTCAACAATATTACTGAAATAATTTTGGTTCCCTTATTTCACGAGTTACTTTTTTGACCCCTAGAGTTACCAGTTTTGAAAACAGAGTTGGTCCGAGTCATTATGTCTCCATCAAACTAATGGAGATACGCACTACAAGAAAATAGAATATTAGCGACAAAAAAATCAAGTGACAATTTTAATATTGTCAATAATTATATATATTTAGTGACAAGAATATTTATTTTGTCACAATAATGAATTTTATAATTTTAATAATTATTATTATTTTGTTAAATTATTATTAGTGACAAAAAAATGTGCACAAAGTTGTCACTAAATACAATTAGTGACTCATGTATAGTGACAACTTAGTGACAAAAAATAATTATTATCACTATCTTGTGTTGTCACTAAGTTGTCACTATAGATGTGTCACTAATGGTATTTAGTGATAATTTTATATAAAATTTTTGTCACTAATAATTATATAGTGACAATATGAATAAGATTGTCACTTAATACATATTTTTAGTGACAACTTTTAAATTATCATTTGATATTTTGTCACTAATATCACATTTTTTTGTAGTGACGTGGGGTGCAAGTGGACAAGAAAAACGGGGGAAAGTAGGTTGGATTTTGGCCCCAAATTCGGGGTAAACTATATAGGGTGAATTACAATGATCTCCTGAGATTTAGCATAATTACGAATACTCACTCATTGTTTCAAAAATTATAAATACCCCCTTCTCCGAGGAATTTAATTTTTAACCAAGGGTATGAAATGATCTATTTTGCCCTTAATTTTTTTTTAAATTATAAAAAAACCAGTCGAGGTAAATTACATTATTGCCCATCTGTGTAAAAATGTAAGAAACATATCCTGCGCATTTCTGTCAAAAAAATTTAGAAAATTTTTAAAAAAAACAATTTACCCGTAAAAATAGATAAAAATGGCGAGGAGTATCCGTAATTATGTCAAACCTCATATAAGATTATTATAATTTACCCAACTCTATATACTTGATTTTGCCGCCATTTTGCTCCAATTTTTTTGTGCCAAAATCCAGCGGATCCCCCCAACCCACCCTTTTCACGTTCACCTACACATTTTCGTTAGTTTTGACAAAAATACGACTACGACAAATTCTATTTAAAATTGATAACTTTATAAACAAAAAATGTAACTCATGAAACAAGGAAGACCAAAATCGTTCTAATTATATCGTTGAGGGATAAAAAAATATAATTTTTTCAGACCAATACCTACACATTAATTTGTAGGACTTGAATATATGACTTCTTGTTTATAGGGCATCAGTGTTACCAATTAAGTAAGGTCTTATTGGTATTATGGGACATTAGTTTTACCAATTAAGTTAGGCTTCATTGGTTGATTGGATATGGATACAATGATATGGACATAACCCAATGTAATTTATACAAAAAAGATTAGAATATAATACACCTATTCTATAAATTTATATACACATACACATAAGTAATAAATAATTTAGATTTCTCTAAAAAAATGAATAATTTATTAAAAAGAAAAGTATGCATACATATATATAATTTTCTCCAAAGTGAAAACCAAAAAACTCTATATATTATCAATCTAAGGCATATGTTAGCCCTCAAAGTTTCATACAACAACGAAGGAGCTTCCAATCCTTCCTAGAAGGAAACAACTGCTCTCACAAGCTTGTGAGCAGCCACATTAACAGTCCACCTAAGAAAATGGAAGGTGAGATTCCTAGCAATGTTTTAAAAATTGAATCGTATAAGTTATTGGGTCACTGGGTGTGACGTCCATAGAATTTTATTCATAATTGAAAGACTAATTAGTAATTATTATGAAATCTAAAATGTGACGTTCATAGAATTTTATTCATAATCGAGGAACCAATTAGTAATTATTAAGAAAATCTAATTTAATTATAAGTTATAGGTTGAACTTATAAATATATTAAAATATAAAGGGACTAAATTGGAGCTTTTTAAAATATTTATGGTCAAATTACATATATTTAAAAGTTGGGGATTAAATTATAATTTTGATAAAAATTAAAAAAAAAGAGAGAGAAGAGAATTGAAAAAGGAGCAACACGTGGCTATCTCCTAATGTTTTACATATTATATATATATATATATATATATATATATATGTGGGTGTCTTCATACTTAAAAAAGAATTAACAATTCAAATGTGTTAATCAAACACATTCATACATTGGGCGGAAATATAAAATAGGTAAGTCTGTATATTTAATTTTGTATTAATTATTTATGATATTAATATTATTTAATTAGTACATTTATTAAATATACTTTATACTATTCGATTTACTATTTAATCAGAAAATTTATTAAATTTAAGTATTTATATAAATTAGTGTTCGGGTATATGTTTAATTGGACTGGAATATTATAGCTAATGACATAAAATTATATAACCTACTAGATTTAGTAGTTGTTATAATTGACTATTCAAATTGATCGGGTTTATTAACCAAATACATAATTGTATGTACTAGTGTTTAAATAATTATTATAGTGAAGAATTGGTAGAAATTAATAGGAATAGCAGGGAATTATATTTGAGAAATATTAGGGAATTGTATTTGAGAAATATTATAGTTATTAAAAAAAATATGAGATATTTGCAGTAATTTTATTTAAGGATGGTATAAAGGACAATAATTATCAAAACATGAGGGGTTTGATAGAATAAACTCTTATGAGTTAATAGATAAATTTGATGATACCGGGGAAGTCTATAGTGACGAATATTTAGACGAGAAAGGAACGGAGGTTTGAATTTGAATATAAATGGAATATTAAAGTATTAGTAGAAAAAGTATGAATATTAATTAGTAATTTTATTCAAAATTGACAATAGTTTTGATATATTAATAATATGTATTATATCCTACTATTGGACGTGAAGATATAGTAGATGGCTGAACAGTTTCTCCTATTAATGTGATCTTTTGAGTTGGAGGTAAGTATAATTAATTGGATTATATATATATATATACATGTTGTTGGTATACATGATTGTTAATGATTGGGTATTTGTTGGATTATATGATTGTTTCGTGAAGTTGTCGTTATGTGATTGTATGTGCTTATGAGGTATGGAACATAGATGGATGCTCATGTATACTATGTTGATTGTTAAATAAAATTGAACGTTGAAGTTATCAAAGGGGATTTGATGGTTGAATGAAGATGAGAGATGGGAATATCTGATGAGAATATTGTGAATTGAGATAAAGAGATAGCTTACCTAACTGGAGGGCATACTGCAATGGCTTATGATGATATGATTAATGACGAGCTGTGTGCTGTGTGATATGATGGATGATGGGATATCATACGAGTTTGTGTGTTGTGTGGTATAAGTGATGGTGGGGTATCATACGAGCTGTGTGTTGTGTGGTACCGAGAAAAAAAAAGAGATATTATGATTGAGGGGATGATAGCCGGCATATACCATTGAGTGATGCACTCCAGCATGGGTAAGCATGGCCCTAAGCAAATAAACAATAAAGTCGAGTATTATGTGTAATTTGATATATGATTGTTGGTAAATGTTATTTCTTATACTTGTTGTATTGTATGATATTCGTTTTATTATGCATGTGTGTGTATATGTATAAGTCAATTAGCTATACTTATTGAGTAAGCAACTCATTCCTTGCCACGTTATTTTTCAGGATATAAGTCTCAGTTACTAGCTGAATGGGATCATAAGCGGTGCTGCCAGTCTTATTAGATGGGTCAACAGTGACGTCTTGGGTTGCGATCTCTAGCTACATAACTACAAAGAAATTAGATTTTTATTTAAATTTGTATTTCACGATTTATTAGTTCTAATATAATTTTCTTGTAAACTGGGTTTAATTATGGAAGATGTATTATAATTAGTAGTATCAAAACATAATGTTGTAGAGGGTGCTACACTGGGTTATTGGTCCGACTGATTGTATCTGATTGAAGAAACCGATTAACCCATACTATATTATATATGTATATATATGTAGCTTATTAAAAAACATTCAGAGGTTTCAAAGTATAGTTCATTCAATTAACAACAAGAATATTTCTCATTTTACATAAAATACACAAAATAAATTCAATAATTTATATCAACAAAAAGTAAAATATTAAAATTATTTCCGTAATTTATAAATAAATAAATTAAAAATTCAACTCTATAAAAAACATATATCAACTTTGTTAAAATAATAACAATTAAAAATTATTAAAAACAAGTTTTAAAATTAATAACAAAGCTATATCCATTAATTGATTCATATCCTCCAAGAAACCTAACTCATATAAATATATATATATATATATATAAGAGGGAGAGGGAGAGAGAGAGAGATTGCGAGTATAAATATATATATGTATATATATAAGAGAGAGAGAGAGAGAGAGAGAGAGAGAGAGAGTGGAGGTCTGGTGGGGGAGAGCAAACAACATAAAGAGGGGGAAAAGTCCAAGAGGGTCATCGACCACCATGAAGAAATTCTCTGTTCTCCTTGTTCAACCGCCCGGCCGCTCAAGCAGTAGGTTCGTTCAAAAAAAAAATTTATTAAACTGCACCGGGTTGACCGGTTAGAGTTTTTACCGATTTTGGTCGGTTTTGACCGAGTTTGGCCGGTTCATTCTAGGTTTGACAACCTCGGGTTCATTCCCGGTCGAATCGACCGATCCAGTTCGGTTTAAAAACATTGATTCCTAGTATTTGGCAAAAGTGATAAGATGTCCTAACATATAGACCCAACGACATAGAGATCCTCCTTCGATGAGCGTTTTTTGTACCACATGGATACAACCACCTTCCACCTCACAATTAATCCATATAAACTGACATCACATCTCATCACCAGCTCGACATTGGAAAGATCTGCATGGAAAGCCATCCTCCAAGCAATAAAGACCACTCCAGTCTCGAGGAATTGCACCAAACACCTACACTGCCTTGGTTCCAAAAATAGAAACATCGAAGTTCATTTTTTACGACTCTAGAATCGACACACACCACCTATTAGTAGAGGGGGAAATATGGGGTTTGAGAGTAACAACTTCAAGAAATCCCTTAACAAAGTACCTGCTGAATTGATGTATTCAGCCAACTTGCAATCAATATTGCCCATTACCAACCTATTTCTCCTCCCTCACAATCCCCAACACATCATAATAAATTATCATTTTCTAGCAACTTTTTAACTTGCGAACCTAGTCCTCCACTCCATTATGCCACAATGAGATGGTTCCCAATGGGAGATGGGATCTTGTCGTGTGAAAGGACATTCAACGAAAAAATGTTTGGACTGTTCTTGAGGCCCCTCACACATAAGTATGGCGACTCAATATTGCAGTGTCATCGAAAAAGGTTCTACGTTGTAGGAAGTGCTTCTTATAGAGGCGCCACATGAAAAACCTTCACTTTATGTGTACCTTCGCTTGCGAAATGAAAGACCACCCTCCTGTATTCATACTACTTTGTCTTGCCTCTCTCTGTCCAACATTCATAATAATTTGGTGAGAAATGTGATAAGTAGATTTAACAGAGAAGCGACCTTATTTGTTGAAGTGCCATTCCTGTGTATCATGGAGGGACATGGTACCGATGGGAATAGATTTGATAAGCTCGGCGTCTATGAACCATAATTAAAGATGAATTATTCTAGAGTTTCAACTCCTATCCATTTCTTGTAGCAAATCTGACACCCGAATATCGGGAAGATAAGTTTCCTGGTGTAATGGGTAAAACGTTGTGTAGCCTTGGATCCAAGGATCAGACCACACTTGATTAGGGGAAATTATGTGATGTATTTTTTTTGTTTATATCCCCATTTCGATGATATGATGCTTGTACTTGGGTATATTCATCGCATTTTTGGAGTTTTCATGGATAAAAGACGGGTTGCAAGAAAATAACTCAAATATGAAAAAGAGCAAGAAATTTTGCAGAAGCGCGCCAGGTTAACCCGTGACCCACAAGCTATCAGAAATCCACTGGACAGAAGCGAAGGGAACACAACCCATGACCTACGAGTTATCAGACGTGTGTTGGGCTGAAACTGAAAAATAGCTGACTCTAGTGCTGACTTTTAACACTATGTAAAGACATTTTATTCCCTTGTAATTAGCCTTAGAAATTTGGTAAGGATAGGATTAGGGAAGGAAGAAAAAGAGTATTATCGTAAGAAGATTTCATTCATTTCCTACTATATTGAGGACTTGATATAAAAGGAGAAGAGACAAGAGAAAGGGGATCATCAATTTTCTGTAGAGAAACGCTGGAATCCTACATTTAGACCCAAGGCGGAGATGACGAGCAATTGGAGAAGTTGATCCAACATCAGAGTGACACTCGTTCAAGCTTGATTTTCTACTCCATGAGTTCTTCTAAATCTTTCTTCTTTTTTTTTTTTGTTGTAGTTAGCATGAACTAATTCCCTTTTTGCTAGGGCTTATGAAAAACCTAATTGAAACAATATTTTGAGTATTTTTTTGGATTAATCTACATCGTAATTTTTATATGTCCATGAATTATTATGTTGGTTGTCATTATTTCAAAGCATAATCATCTCTTAGATTGAGTTAATTATGTTGATGAAATGGAAGGGAATTCAGTATAATGGACAGAGTAATTCATGGTGTGGAATGATATGTAGACATACATAGGCATAATTCATCTAGTTACACATGTTTCTCATATATCCTAATCTATTATTGTCACGAGTTTTGGAGTGTATGAATCTACTAATTCCTTCATAATAATAGATTTGGTATAACTCAGAAGAGTATATCAGATTAAATTGGGAAAAACGTCAGTAATGTGGAAATACTGGCTTGTTAGATTATTCCGTTAATATTGCATTCATTGGATCGATTAGGTGGCGACAACCTTAGCATCTCATCTACATCTAAATTTTCTCCAACGCGATTGTTTGTCGTAGTTATATTAGTAATTTCTCGTAGTAGTAGTGGTAATTCACCACTCAAATTTCGATTTTCCAGATAATTAAGGATCGGTCATAGTTTTGTTAATTGTTTCGTTAGATCTTTGTGAGATCAATACTTTTTGTACTACTTGATTGCTAGTGCACTTGCTGGTGGCATATACATATTTTTGCAATCAACTCTCACATTCTACCCAAACCTGATGCGCCACTGTGTGTCTGCCGCAATAATAGCTTGCACTTCGAAGGTACTTCACCACGTGAAAGAAATATTAGATCCCCTCGTCACGGTAAGAAAGTCGTCATTTCGGAAGTATCTTGCTTTTAGGATCAAACTAAGCATAACGTTTTGGTTTTTTGGTATCATCCATCCTCGTTTTGCTAACATAGCAATGTTGAAGCCATGAAGGTTTAGGAACCCTATTCCCCCCTCCTTCTCACTTCGACACATTTTTTCCCAAGCTACCCAATGAATCTTATCTTTGTTGGAATCATTCCAAGAGAAATTAGAAGTAACGCTTTCAAAGTTTTTAAGAAGAGTAATAGGTAACTTGTAATAATTCATGCAATATGAAGGGATAACTTAAATAACTGATTTAATCAAGACCTCTTTACCTCCCTACAATAGGAGCTTTTCCTTCCACCTACCGACTCAATGCCACACTCACATTCAGGCGCTGCTGAAAATTTCTCTATTGTTTTTTAGTAATCAAATATGGTAGCCTAGGGTACTTTTTCAGTCGCTCTTCAATACAAACACCAAAGAAATTCGCCAGAGTCTTTCGCTCCTCAAGGGGTGTATTCCTATTGAACACAATGGAGGGTATAACAAGGTTAATTGACTATGTGAATGTCTTTCCATACACCTCCGAAATTCCCCGGATACACATTTCACGATCAAAGACACATAACTGAAGATACACATTTCACGATCAAAGACACGACTAGATAATGGAACCCTAACCTAGAAACATACCCTCAAGGAAATGCCACTCAATCCTATCATATGACTTGCTCATATCTAATTTGATGGCCATATATCCATTACGACCCCCTATCATAGACCTAAGAAATTGATTCAACTCGAAAGCCACAAACACGTTATCGGTGGTAAGTCTCCTCGTGATGAATGTGGATTCTGATGGAGAAATGATAAAAGTTGAAGAAAGATTTTAGCATATTAGCAAATGTTTTTCGTAGCTAGTTTGAAAACTACGTTACATAAACTAATAGGTTGGAATTGTGAAACAATTTTTGGGTCTTTAAATTTAGGGATGAGTACAATATGTGTGAAATTTAAATGGGGAGAAAATCAAGGATATCGAGAATATAGGTACACAATCAAATGTAGCATGTCCAACAAAATTCTAAAAACGTTGATTAAAAGTGGAAGGCATGTCGTCAGGGCCCGGGGATTTTACAGGGAACATTGTGAAAGAGCATGTTTATGGACACGATTGAGAATTCTAACGTCTGGAGCTTGCGTATCTCTTCAATTTTTTCAATCCTGTCCCTCATATCCCGAAATTCGGCCCTACTCCATCTCTCTTGCAATTTTTCAGATTATGTATTAATGTACTGTAAGAATCATAATCCAATGTATCGAGCCACAATTCAAAAATAGCCTCTCGAAAGATCGAACCTGATCCAAAGGACCTCAAATATGACCATTTAGTAGCTCACGTCTGTTTGTCGTCTTTTCATCGTGATTGCTTAGCGTGTAGTCGGAGTAAAAATGTTGGACGTGTGTAACACAATAATCTAGCCAAATGATTTTCCAAATTGAATTAGTCCATGCTCTATCAAGTCTCTATTATTAGCCCATGTAAATGGGAAGTCGACAAACCTGAGATAGAAGAGACTACTATAATTGAGAGCTTCCCAAAACATTCAGAGCTGCCACTGTCCGCTGGGGATTGGACTATCTTTCTATGAGTTGGATAGAATTACATTAAAATCTTTGGTGCAAACCCATGGTAGTGTAGACGCTATACTCAAATGCCTTATAAGTCCCAAGAAGATGCTAAGTTATCAGCTTTCGATGCTTCGTAGAAACCTATAAACCTCCAGTCGTCCTCTCCATTAGTTAGTCGAACTCGAGCATCAACGTGAGATGAATAAAAACTAGTTAGGTGCACAAAGTATGCTTGCTCCGTAGAAGAGCCAATCCTCCACTTTTCCTTCTCGATTCAACCCAACCCCATGCATATCAAATCTTCTCTTAACTTATTTCAATCCCTTACTGTCGTATTTGGTCTCCATAAGGAGGATGAATATGGGAGTTGTAGTGGCAAACCAGCTTGCAAAGGTGTTGAATTGTCAAATAACACCTTGGCAATTCCAGCTGAGGCAACTCATAATGCTCGGTGGGGCTACATAGCAGCCTCGCCGATAAAAGATCTTCCTCCAAATCCTCATCCATCAAATTTAGGGCCAAACTTGTCGTTTTCATAGTTGGTTTGTCCTCAATATCTGTCTAAAGGAAAAAAGACCGTGCAGGTTTACGCTTACTAGTGTTAGGGGGTCGAGATGAGATAGTTGGTTTGCAGCATCCACGGGAGCTAGAGGATGCACGTTTCTGTTTGTTTTTTTTTAATGATTGGTCCTAGGTTGAAGGGGGTCTAGAGATACTAGCGACGTATCAATGAGTTCGGCTTGATTGAGGACTGCGGTATATGGGTTGTCTACTCTAGTTGTTCTGCATGGTCATGGTTGCTCTGGCTTGAGGAATGTAAGGTAGGTGAAATTTCGATAGGTATTCCATGCACGCATTGGGGTTAGGTCAGGTAAAAGGAGAGGTTGGTAAGGTTTTCTTGAAGTAGGCTAGGGCGATTCAGATAGGGTTACTAAAGGAACAAGTGGATCTGCCGGGGAGCACGAGCTGAAGCGAGATAGCGCGTGCGGTGTTTAAAAACAATACATATCAAAAGATCGCAAGGGGTGTACCATTGGGTGCTCAACCGGTTGTTCGATGTAGAATATGATAGAAAAGAACAACATATCATATAGAGCATAGATTTTAACATGAAACTACAAAAGCGTAAACTCAAATATTACCTTTGTAGCTTTCTTTATATATCCGGTTACAAGCGTTGTTCCACGGTCGGAAACATTCACTAAGTTCAAAGTTATGAACTCTCTAACGAAGTCCACACCATACTTGGAGAGATCTCGTTTTCCTTGCTAGAGAAAAATGGATCTAGAGGGGAAGACCAAAGAAGAGAATACACTATTAAGCTAGTGTTCCTTCTTTATCTTGCTGTGTTCTTCAAATGATCCTAGATCAATGAAGGAACAAAGGGGATAGTATGTTGAGAGAGAGAGAGAGGGGGTGGGGGGGGGGGGGCGAAAACTTGGAGAGTGTAGGGGGAGTGTGTGTTCTTCTTTTCCTAGAAAATGATGAATAATGAATTCTCGTCTTTGATGATAGTATATACACATATATATATATATATATGAAAGCCTGTGATAGGCGTGTGGATCATCCCGGGAAATAGCGCGAATGCGGAAGCGCGGTATAAATTTAAATAACGAAATTTAAACATGCTTTATACGTAAAATTAAAGAACACGTTCAAGGGGTGTGCCCTTGAAGTTCCCTGGTGTTCGGTGTATCTCATGAATTAAAATACATACAAGAAATCATGGAGGCCATAGGATTTGAAAATAAAAGAAGAGACGAAAACGTAAAGAGGGAATTACCGGTTCGTCGTTTTCCTCTTCTAACAGGTACTCGTGTTGTTCCCCGATTTGCACCAAAATCTCGTATGTGAGATTCTCTAAATCGTGACACGCAATCCGCCCACGTATCTTGCACGTCGTGCTAGCGAACGAACAAGTAATTATTTGGAGAAGACGGATCAATCACACGTTATTGCTTAACGGGATTAATCCTCCTTTTGTTCAATTGTCAACACAAAAGAACAATGAGAATTCTTGGAGAGAATGAGAGAGAGAGGCGGACGAGATTAGAGGGAGAGGGGCACACGAGTTTCAGTGTGTGTGTGTGTGAGGATTCATCATCCCTCTTATGGTGAGGGGCTAGGACTATATATAGAAGAGGAGTTTAATCCTCTTCAAACTCCAACTCTAAAGAAGACTAATTTGACTAGGATTTTGACCTAGTCAAAGTCCTAGTCAAAGTAGTAATTTGACCTAGTCAAATTAATCCGAGCCATCCATCTCTCCTTTTAATCTCAACCACTAATTTAATTTAATGGAATATTTAAAACCTATTTAAATATTCCAAGGGCAATAAATAAATATAATAAATATAAATATTTATTCTAGGCCCATTAAATTAATTTTTTAATAAATCTAATTTATCAAATTAATCCATTTTATCTAATAAAAGGAATTAACTCTTTGCAAGAAAATTAAGGACCCAATTAAATTCAATTAAATAATTCAATTTCTCCAAATATTTAATTCTAAATTAAATACTTAATGTGTGCGGATTGTGTGTGACTCTTTAGGTTCACCTTTCAACTAGACTTGGTCGGATTCCTAGAATCCGCCCGTTACCATGGGTGGCCATCTAGTAACGGTCCATGGCACTAGAGACTAGGTGAATATTCGGGGATGAACATTTAGGCTCTAACAGTACACTTGTCCTTCCGTCTACGGTCTCACCACTTAGGGCCTAGGGCACGAAAAATGCAGGTACCCATTTTGGACCTAAGTGTCGGTCTATCCTCACTAAACGCCGCAAGGGAAACCTTCCCTTCTGTTCAGTTACTGTGACCACAGATTTTAGGGACAAGACACAGAGCATATGTGAGACTCAACTGTCAATGCCTTTTGACAGGAAACAGATCCTTTCTTGGAAACTACTGTCACTCTGTACACCGGAGCTGCACTAGACATGGCTTATGACTACTCAAGTGCTTCTTGGCAATCTCTCACCATATCTAAGATACAACCCTGATATACAGGTAAACTCAGCAGTTCCTCAAGTCAGAGGATTTGACCTGTACTGTTGCAAACCGGGAACACACGTCATACCTAGCCGACCCTACTCAAGGTCCTCCGTAAGACGGTTCCCGCGAGTCACCTCAGTCAGCTGCTCCTTAGCAGGCTAACCCACTAACACTGCTTAGACGACCTTCGTCACCCGTCGATGAAATACGACAGCAGGTGCTTAGTGCAAGTCTCAAGGGGAATCTCGGTACCCATTTTCGAGATTCCTTGACTTGGAGATTTTCGGACTGATTAGGCGGGACTGATTTCATGGACCTACCTCCAAGCGTAGTCCCAGTCCCCGAAATATGTTTTCAGTCCGTGGGCTTCGTTTGCATAGTGAACAGATATGTAATCCAGATAAAGTGAACACAAACAAAGTAATGCCAAATGAATTTCACTTCTTTATTCATTAATAATTTATCAAATTCCTGAAATTGTCTAGACATAGGTTATATTTTGCCTGCCAAGATTGGATACATGGTCACCTATTCTAACAATATATACTTCATTAATGTGATTATTGGAATGTATCTAAGTTGATCCAATGATGTCTAGATACATTCCAATCAATCCCCACTAATCATCAATCAAACTATTTCATAAGGTATGGTTTAATCATACCAAATGAAAGAGGCTTGATTGGAGTTTATCTCATTCCAAAAGAGATAAGTCAACTACTAATCAAAGGTCATGTATGGCCGATTTTTAAGCTTCTAAAAGAAGCAATTTTTGGCCACCCCCTTTTGGGAAGAAGTCCAACTTCTTCTAATTTCAAAAGTGGAATTAACACATCTCTTGGCCAAGATTTAATGGACCGGGTTTTGTTGTAATCCAATTACAATAAGCCCAAGAATTAAATCCTATTTAATTCATGGTCCATTCAAATAATTCTCATTAATATTTTAATTCAATTAAAAGATCCAAGCTTTGATTCTCTACTTAATCGATAAATCCCATTTACTGATAAAACGAGGGCCCGGCACAATATCGGCCCGTCCATCCAATGGACAATCCCGTAAGTAATCAAATTACTTATCATCATCTAAAATTGACTCCAAGTCAATTTTTTCACCTCCTTGGTGATTTGTGTGTGACCCTTTAGGTTCACCCTCAGTTAGATTTGGGCCCGTGTCCAACCGGAGCCCGTTACCATGGGTGGCCGTATAGCAACGGTCCATGCAACTAGAGACTAGGTGAATGTTGGTGTGAATATTTAGGCTCTAATTACGTATAGGTACAATTCTTCCATCTACCATCTCCCCGCCTTAGTCTATAGTATGGAATTGGGTGTCGGTTCCCATCCTTGACTAGGCGTCTATGCTTAATACTCGAGACTATGCATGCCTCATTGCATCGACATAGGAAACCATTTCCTGCTCGATCGACCGCAGTGACCAACCCGCCAAGATCTTATAGGCCTCCCACGCCTGTCGCTGATGAAACACGGCACTCATCCAATGAATACGACTCTTGGTGCAAGTCTCCATAGGACTCTCGATCCCCTGTCTCGAGGTCCTTGACTTGGAATGTTTCAGACCGAATCCTTTATCAGTTGGTTTCATAAGCACCATCCAATTCGTGACTCAATTGCATGAGTTGTTAATTGTGTTCTGTGGGCTTTGTTGTGATATATGTAAAAGAACATTTAACATATGAAAAATGAGCACAACAAAGATAACACCAATGGTAATTAACACTCATTTTATTCATTACATAATATTACAGTACATCAAGTTGTCAAATAGGTTACAAAATGCCAAACCTATTGATTTTCTGGTCATGTATTCTAACAGTTACATGCATGCATGTAATTGAAATAGATAAATGAATATTTTGGTGAGAGTTTTCTGGTGTGATTGTGTGTTTAATAGATGAGGTAGGGTCAATTTACGGATTGGAATGGGTTTCTAGGGTAGGATTAGGAAAGTTTGGATTTACTTGTTGTGATTCGAATTTTGACACCGAATGAGTGGATAGATTTGTACCTTCATTTTCCACGTGGTTAACCATTGTCTCTATGATAGAAGGTCAGACAATTATTTTCTTGCTGCATGCGAATCTTTGTTGAACATAGAATTTGAGTCAGAAGCAAAAGACTTGCCATGCACTATATCCATTGACTTTCCTTGATTAGGTTGTGAAAAATCCCTAAAGATCCACCCCCCTCTGATATGATGATCCTTCTATCCCAACTGTGGCGAAGAGGTCGAAGAGCTGAAACTTAGTCGGAGTCTGGATAAAGGTGTTATGAAGCTAGCCGGAAGATTATTACTGAAGTGAACCTGATGAGCAGCTTGAAGCCATGGTCAATATGGAAAAGCTTCACTTGGATCTACGAAGTCATCTTCGTAGCGCCTAGTGCAAAACCTCGATATATGACCAAGCTTCCTGCATAAGTAATAGAAATTCGAAAGCTTTTTTGCACGTGAATTTGACTAACTTATCTTGGCCCATTTATATAATTATTTTATATTAAAAATATTTGCATGTGTCCCGCCAATGCGGTACACATTGCCAAGTCATTTTTTTTAATATAAGGGTCGCTGCCTGGGGTAGCGACCCTTTTTTTTTTATTCGCTTTTGTTAAATTTAATTTAATGTATAATTATGATTAATCATTAATTTATATTTTAATTTAATAACTAAATATTATTTTATTACTCAAGCTAATTATGATTAATTTATTACAAAATAAAATAATTGACTTTATGATAATTTAAAAAAAAATATGATTAAAAATTTAGAATTAGAAATAATACACTAAAAATTACCTAAAAATGTGTATTCAAGTATTTGGTACATTATTTTGTCGTCTACGACCCTGCCTTGACATATATGTGACAAGGCTATGCAATTGTGGAGATGCACCGTCCTAAACGAGTTCTTCGCCAATTCGGAATGAGGAAAAATATTCCAGAAGTGCAAAATTCAAGGCTTAATTGAAGTTTGGGTCAAGGGGCATAATTCAAGGCTTAGTCTATTATTGTTCCCTCAAATGAATATTGCCACACTAACTGTATGTTCAAGCCCGGAAGGCACATGCACCGATTGCACGGTATAAGTTTCCACCTATTTTATTTTTTATTTTAATTTCAATTTAAAACTTGTGGGGGATTGTTGGAAATAAGCTTTAAAATTTTCTAAATTGTCAAATTATTTCCAACACATTATTTTAACTTAATGTGCCAATTTAATTTGATATTTATTTGAGGTATATGGCCCCATTATTACAATGATTTAATTGTCATTTTATGAGGTTTAATAAGTATTTGACCGTTTTGTTTGATATATTTATGTGGCCTATTTATAATTGAGTTTATTATAATATTATGAGTGTTTATGAGGCCACTTAATTTTCTTATAACGGTCGAATTGTTTCAACTATTTAAAGGACCATTAGCCTTCTTCATTTGGCACATTGAGAGATTGTTCTTTTATATAGTTTATGAGTTTGGCAAACATATTTTATAGGAGCTGCTAAGGGAAGAAACTATACGAGCTGCTTCTTCGGGGATTAAAATATGAGTTCCCCGTAAAAGTACGTCCTCTCTCTAAACAAAAGATATACGAAGCTCTTCCCAAAAGGGGACTGAACCTTACACCCCCCTACGAGTACAAGGAGTACGAAACCTCTCATACGAGGTCTGCAAAAGCAAATAAAAAAACCAAATCTCAAAAGATCTCCTAAAAGATATTCTTACGAGTCCCCTTTCAAAAAATCTCCTATAAATAGAAACTCAAACAACGGATGAAAGGGGCAGCCGATGAACTCTCTTCGCGCTTTCTTCGTTCTATCATTCATGGTATCTTCATGTAGTTCTTATTCTCATTCTATCCGGAATTTCAAGATCTTACCCACATCAAATGACGCTGTCTGTGGGAAATTCCATAACAATAGAGACAATGAGAAAAAAGGATTTTATGAAGACAACCAAGAACAAAACAGAATACTCACTTAAAGATGCATCTCACTAAGAATCAAGAAAAATAAATTGTGGCCTCAAATCCGTCGAACATCGTGAGCTGCGATCGTTTCCCTTGACGGCGGCCAGTCACCGAAAATACCCTCTGGCATGTCTCCGGCCACGCGCCCCACCAATCAAACCGTCATCCGCCGATCTATACACTGGTGCCGCGTGTGTCCTCAACTGACATCCCACGCGCCGGCAGTCGCCCGTCGACCGCCGCCGTCCTTAAGACCCACGCCGATGGATCACCACCGTTCGAACCCACTCCTCGCGGCGATCATTTTGAGCCGTCACCCACCCATTTCGGTCAACGCTCCAGCGATCGACTACCCCTCCTCGCGCGCGAACTGCTGATCACCGTCGTCACTCCACCGTCCTCGCGACCGACGCCGTCACCACCATCGTCGACGCCAGCACCACCATCATCAAAATTGACAAATGCATGAACAATAAAATAATTATGGCAGAGGGAAAGAGAATAAAAAAATGGGGAAGAAGAGGATTTTGGCAAAAGGACCGAGGGGAAATTCTGAAATTCATTCGAGGCAAGATTTTCTCTCTCCCACTCTATATATATTATTTGAGGCAAGACTTTCTCTTTCCCACTCTATATATATGACTATATATATATATATATATTTTTTTTTTGTTAATAATAGTGTTCATATGTGGCTCTACTAGTATATACGTTTGTGTGTATCTTTTTATTTATGCTCCTTTGTCTATATATGTAAGTTTATAGTATGTATAGAATAGTATATAATGGCATGATTATTCGTTTGGTAATTTAACTTGAAACTTATAGCTTAATAGAATTATTTACCTAATTAATTGTAAATAAGAGAGATTGAAAAGGTAAAGATATTACCAACGTAAATTTTAAGAAGTGAATTCATTACTTAATCAAGTTGGTGTTCAAAAGGTAATTTATAATTTTACTCCATGCAATCCATGAGATCTAAAAAAAAAAGCTTTTATTGGTAATTGATTAATTTTGTCATATTTATTTTTATTAGAGTAGTCAAAAATTTCATATGATTTCTTGATTATCCGAGATCAGTTCGTATAAACCTTTTGTAAATAAACCTTGAACAAAAATAAGCGAGGAAGAATAAATCTTATGAGTAATAATAAATTATTTTGTGAAAGGAGGAAACACTAAGAATAGCCATGGTTGTGCGCAAGGAAGCTCAAGAACAGAGATGATCCTATTATTGGAAAAAGTGCTCGAGTAAAAAGGTGTTTTACACAGGATCTGAAAGAGTCTACTTAAAGACACTAATAACTCCTTAACTGCCATTAACCAACTCTACCCTAACTGTTGTGATTAACTTCCTAGCTAAAGCCGTGTGTCTTACTAACAAAAGCGATGCATACCTATCTGCAAACTTACACGTTTTACTACTAAGACACAAAACAAACACGCCTAAAGAACTGTAAAAAAATGCAAATGCTATTAGATCATACAACAGCGACTTTGCTAACACACCCCCTCAAGTTAGGCTTGGGTGGAAGTCCACTAAGCCTAACTTGGAAACGTTCTGCAAGAAGGCTGGCCCTGGAAGTGTTTTGGTGAAGGCATCAGCTACCTGCTGTTTAGAGGACACATGCCGAGGTTCCAGAAAACCTGCCTTGTACTGATCCCTGACAACATGACAATCAATCTCTAGGTGTTTAGTATGCTCGTGAAATACTGGATTGGCTACAATGTGAATTGCTGCCTGATTATCACACAAGAAAGGAATGGGTTTCTTGACTGAAATATGAAGATCTTGCAGCAGGTTATATATCCAAATTAGCTCAAGTGGTCGCCCCCATGGTTCTGTATTCTGCCTCTGCTGTAGAACGTGAAATTGTATGTTGTTTCTTTGTGCGCCATGAGATCAAGGAATGGCCTAGAATGATGCAGAAACCTGTCAATGGACGCCTAGTGTCGACACAAGACGCCTAATCTGCGTCACAATAAGCGGTAAGATTGGAGTCCATATCTGAAGGGAAGAACAACCTTTTATGGATAGTTCCCTTTACGTAACTAGGAAGTGGAGAGCAACATCCCAATGCTATTTGCAAGGAGCCTGCATGAATTGGCTTAGCTGTTGGGCTGCATGTGCTATGTCAGGCCTGGTGAATCCTAGGTAAATAACTCTCCTAATCATCAATCTATAGGACTCAGGGTTAGACAATGCTTCTCCCGCTTCTGTTGAGAATTTAATTCCTGTAGGTAATGGTGTGGTTGCTGCCCTTGCATGTGCGATCCCTGCCTCTTGTATCAGGTCCGTGATATACTTGCTTTGGGTGATAGCAATCCCTTCACAGGACCTGGCAATTTCTAAGCCAAGGTAGTGCTTGGCCACCCCAACGTCTTTGATGGTGAACAGGTTGTCAAGATAAGTTTTGATTTTCTGAATATCAACTTCGGAAGTTCTTGCAAGCAAAATGTCATCAACATAAACTAATAAAACAGTTAAGCCAGATGAAGAGGGTTTTGTAAACAAACAGTGATCATGTTTGATTACAGAACCCAAAAGATTCAATCTTGGTTTTGAATTCAGCATTCCATTGTCTGGGATGCTTGTTTTAGTCCATAGAGGGACTTCTTCAGTCGACATACGTGGCCTTTTGGTACATGGTAACCTTCAGGAGGCATCATGTAGATTTCTTCTTCCAAAGATCCATGCAGGAAGGCATTGTTAACATCAATGTGGTGCAAAACCCACTTCTGCGAAGCTGCTACTACAAGTATCATTCTCACTGTTACAGCCTTTGCAACTGGGGAGAAGCCGTCTATGTAATCCATCCCTTCTATCTGGTTGTATCTTTTTACAGCCAGTCTGGCTTTGTGCTTGTCAATGGTCCCATCGGATTTGATTTTCAACTTATAAACCCATCTGCATCCAATTGCTTTCTTGTGCAGTGGGAGAGGAGTAATGTCCCAGGTGTTATTTTTGTGTAATGCATCTAGTTCTGCCTCCATTGCTAGCTTTCATTCTGGATGTTGACTAGCTTGTTTGTAGTTCTAGGGCTCCTGCAGGTTACTCAAAGAGGCCAGAAAACAACAATGCATAGAGCTCAAAGAGGTAATAACTGGAGCAGCATGGTCAGAATCACTATATGTGCATTGAAAGTCTTCCATCCAGGCAGGTCTAGTACTAACTCTAGTAGACCTTCTGGGGCCACTGGAGGCTCTATTTGAGTATTAGGTTCAGGACCCACGTTGTGGACAGGTGTATTTGCAGGGTCACCTACTGGTTTAGCAACAATATCAAAGGTAAGGGGTTCTAAATCAGCTGTCCAAATAGTCTCTGGGCAGGTCACTGGGTCCACTGCCTGCCAGCATAGGGGAACACCTCCTCATGAAATATTACATCTCTAGAGATGAAAAGAGATCTAGATTTGAGATCATAAATCCTGTATCCCTTTTAGCCTGCAGCATACCCCAAACATACACATTTTTTGGCTCTAGGGTCAAATTTTTGTTTATGGGGTTGAGTATTAGTAGCAAAACATAGAGTCCTAGATATTCTAATGTGTTTGTAATCAGGATCTTTTCCATGTATAATCTGGAAAGGTGTCTGCCAGTTCAACACTTTGGTTGGCAGCATATTCACTATATAAGTGGCTGTAAGAAGGGCTTCTGACCAGAACAAGTTAGGCATGTTGGCTTGTATCATGATGGCCCTAGTTATTTGTAGTAAATGCCTGCATTTTTTTTCTACCACCCCATTTTGTTGAGGTGTGTAGGTACATGTTTTCTGATAGATAATACCTTCCTCAATCACGAAATTTTTGACAGTCCTTACTCATAAACTCAGTACCATTAACACTCCTTAAAGTGTTAATTTTCTTATTAAACTGAGTGTGTACCATTTTATGGAAGCCTCTTAGAATAGAGATGGTTTGTGATTTGTGCTTAATCAGATATGTCCAAGTGCATCTACTGTGATCATCAACAAGTGTTAGCATGTGTGTGCAGTTAGACAAGGATGGTTGATTGTAAGGTCCCCATATATCCACATGCACAAGTTCAAATATATTAGTGGATTGTGTGTGACTGAGTGGAAAAGGGAGCCTTTGTTGTTTGGCTAAAAGACATGCTTCACACAGAGTCATAGGAATTTTGATTTTATTCATGAAATTCAACTGACTGAGTACATCAGTAGAGGTATGTCCTAGTCTTTGGTGCCAAACGTTTACATCAATAGTACTAACAACTAATCCCTTTTCATTTATTCCCTTTAGTGTGTTGTTCACAACATCAGCAAAGGAATTCTCATCTAAAATGTACAATTTTCCTATAAGTCTTCCCACTGCCACAACCCTACCAATCTTGTGGTCCTGCAAAACGCAACAAGTAGGGTAAAATTTAAATCTAACATCTGTATGGTCAAATAATTTACTGACTGAGAGTAAGTTGAACTTCAAGGCAGGAACATGCAATACATTGGTTAGTATTAAAGAGTTAGGGAATTGGACTTCTCCTATCGTTTTCACCAATTGTTTTGACCCATCAGCAAGGTGGATATACAGATCAGATTTATGATTCTTAGTGTTATGAAAAATAGTGATATCTTCGCACATGTGGGAAGTAGCCCCACTATCAACAATCCAAAAATTAGAGTGCTCAAGAATGGAGTTCAGGACAGATTTACCAGCAAAGTCTTCCATATCATCTGACCTTCCATCCTCAGTGCCTTCAGATTGAATGCCCTGCATAGCCTTCCTTATCTCACTTCTAATGAAGTCCGTGATTGCCTGCTGATCCATCACATTTTGGACAGATTCTTGATCAGTTGTTTGACTAGCCGTGGTACTTAAAGCCCTGTTGGTGCTGGGTGTGGTATAGGTGCTAGCTCCCATTTTCTTCCTTTGTTCAGTAAGCACCTTGTACCATTCAGGATATCCTTTGATCTCAAAACAATTCTCCCGCAGGTGACCTGTTTTCCCACAATGAGCATAGAGTTGGGCCCTGTTTTCTTGAATGGTTCTTTTCTTCCATTAATTCTTGGGTGTCTGGTACTCTCTTATCTGCATAGGTGCGTTCTGCATAGGGCTGGAGAAGGTGGTCCCAACCTCCTTTTGTCTTTCATCTCTAAGTACCATTGCATACGCTTTAGTCACATTAGGCAATGGCTCCATCATCAAGATTTGCCCTCTAACATGCTCAAACACTTCACTGAGCCCCATCAAAAATTGCGTGAGGTGGTGTCTTTCTCGAAGAAGTGCGAATTATTTTACAACCCCACAACTGCATGTAGGGGCCGTTACCATACATCCAAGTTCATCCCAAAATTTCAAGTGGGCAAAATATGTTGAGACTGTGAGGTTTCCCTGCGTGGCTGAGCAATTTTCCCTCTGTAACTGGTAGATTAAGTGGGCAAAATATTGCTCACGTCATATCTACCCTCTATTTCTTCCCAAAGTTCTCTAGTTGTATCTGTATAAAAAGGATTCCACAATTTCTTTCGAGATTGTGTTCAAAATCCAAGAAATTACTAATGAATATGTCCTTACCCAAGCCTCATACTCATCAGAGTCTTCATCTGGTTTGGCAATCTTTCTAGTGATATATCTTAGCTTCATCTTGGCCCTCAGCGCAATTTTGATGGACCTACTCCATGACAGGAAGTTCGGCCCCGTCAATATATTGGAGATCAAGACTATCCCAGGGTTTTCTGTGATCTGCATCTTGAGAGCGTCAAGATCTACATTCGTCTTCTCTGTCTTTTCTTCCTGCTTAGTAGGGTTTTCCATGGAGTTGGATTCTGGAATGGTGGTCAAGGTTTTTTTTGGTTACGAGGGCTGGTTGTTGATCTTATCAAAGAAGAGTACCAGAGACCATCATGAGATGGCTCTGATACCATGAAAGCAGGAAACACTAAGATAGCCATGGATGTGTGCAAGGAAGCTCAAGAACAGAGATGATCTTATTATTGGAAAAAGTGCTCGAGTTAAAAGGTGTTATACGCAAGAGCTGAAAGAGTCTATTTAAAGACACTAATAACTCCTTAACTGCCATTAACCAACTCTAACAACTCAAACAACCCTAACTGTTGTGATTAACTTCCTAGCTAAAGTCGTGTGTCTTACTAACAAAAGCACTGCATACCTATCTGCAAGCTTACACGTTTTACTACTAAGACACAAAACAAACACGCCTAAAGAAGTGCAGAAAATGCAAATGCGATTAGATCGTACAAAAACGACTTTGCTAACATTTTGTTAAAAGTAACACATATTATTAAATATAATAGATACGGGGTGTCACAAACTTATTTCACCAAGTAAAATTGAAAAGGGAAAGAAAGATTAAACGTACACGGATTGAAGAATCGAACACTATCTTATATAGTTGGCATTTCTTAGGCTGTAAAAGTATTCTTCTTATATCCTGATCTATACGGGGGGTTTATTTCTATGTATGCCAATATTTATTGAATGATGAGGATGTGTTCTATTTAATTATTCTTTACATGATTGTGATTAATTGGTAAAGTAGTGTTTATTTAACCCTCTTTAAACTCTTGTTTGATTTGATTTGCCGTGGAATATGCATGGGCTCTTAAATATGACGCTCATCGTGATTGGAAGCGATGCGGGTCGCATAAAAAGAGATCAAGGATTAGGCATCCGACTTTCTAAAATTTATCCACATTATGCGCATTCACAATCTGAAGGAGTATTATTGTCAAAAGGGAATCTGCTTCTACTAGTAAAAGTTACTATTTGGCAAAGTATGGGATTCTATCTACATCGTCCCCAATGAGAGAAATACAACATTCCTAAAAATCTAAGGAATGTCCAAAATCACAAGCGACAAAGTACGACATTGATGAAAATCTATGAAGCGCCCAAATCAGCAAACGACAAAGTACGATTTTGCAAAAAATATGTCCAAAGGGCACGAAATATGACGTGGCAAAAAATCTACTAAAATACCTGAGAAGCACGAAATCAACAAATGATCCAAAGGGGATATGATCCCACTACGCCTCGAGCCTTAATGAAGGCCCTAAAAGTGCCTAAGAAGGCACTAGAAGCAAAAAGGGGATAACTTGGACCCCACAAAATGGGCCTAAGGGCCTCCGACTCAAAAGATAAATCGACTCGAAATGAAACTTCGACTCGAGAGGAAAAACTCATCTTGAAAATTCACCTTGAAGAAAAGTTCGACTTGGAAATTTTTATGGCTTAAAGGACAAAACTCGTCTTGAACATTCGCCTTGAAGAAACGTTTGACTTGAAAATTTTCATGGCTTAAAGGACAAAACTCGTCTTGCAAATTCGCCTTGAAAAAAAGTTTGACTTGAAAATTTTCACGGCTTAAAGGACAAAACTCTCTTGAAAATTTGCCTCGAAAGCAAAAGTTCGACTTGGAAATTTTTACGACTTAAAAGACAAAACTCGTCTTGAACATTCGCCTTGAAGAAAAGTTCGACTTGAAAATTTTCATGGCTTAAAGGACAAAACTCGTCTTGAACATTCGCCTCGATGAAAAGTTCGACTTGAAAAATTTCACGGCTTAAAAGACAAAACTCGTCTTGAAAATTCGCCTCGAAGAAAAGTTCAACTTGAAAATTTTCACGGCTTAAAGGACAAAACTCGTCTTGAAAATTCGCCTCGAATGAAAAAGTTCGAATTGAAAATTTTTTGCTACTTGAAAGACAAAATCGTCTTGAAAACTTTGTCTCGAAGAAAAATCCGACTTAAAATCTTCCGGTTTCAAAATCGCCTTAAATCCGCCTCAAAAGAACTACTGCTTAAAGGGTCTTTTACCTTAAAAGACAACTCGATTCGCAAACAATTTTATCCAAGGATTCGCCTTGAAGCAGACCTCTTCGGATTAATAGATATCCCACTTCACGAGAGATCTAACTCCGGAAAGTGGTTGGCTTATAAACAACTCACCTTGGAAAAACACCTTTAAAAGAGAAAAATATCTTAACACGAAAAGACTGCATTAAATAGAAAGTTGTCCAAAAATAAAAAATGAGCTATTACAAAAACAGTCGCCTACGATAACAAAAGGTACTACGAAAAAGGATTGTTATTCTGAGGGCCCTGCCCCACCTATCCTCCCAAATCCATCCGCCCGCAAATCCAGAAAGTTATAATCGAAGTCAGGAGGAGATTGCCTAAATTCTTAAAACTGCTCCGCACAAAAAGTAAAAGCCATCAAACCACACAAAAAGGAGGCCCAAAAAAGTTCCATGGTTTACATGTCCACTAAAGTTCACTGATAATCCACTTCGTACACCCAACATAAAGCTTCTTCAGCTGCATTGGAAAAACAAATAATTTCTTCTTTATTTTTCTTAAAATAAAAAAGAAACTGGGGGACTGATGATAAGGGAAGAAACTATACAAGCTGCTTTTTCGGGGATTAAAATATGAGTTCCCCGTAAAAATATATCCTCTCTCTAAAAAAAGATATACGAAGCTCTCCCCAAAAGAGGACTAAACCTTACAACCCCCCCATATGAATACAAGGAGTACAAAGCCTCTCATACGAGGTCTGCAAAAGCAAATCAAAAAATCAAATATGAAAAAGATCTCCTAAAAGATATTCTTATGAGTCCCCTTCCGAAAAACTCCTATAAATAGGCACTCAATCAACGGATGAAAGGGGCAGCCAATGAACTCTCTTTGTGCTCTCTTCGTTCTATCATTCATGGTATCTTCATATAGTTCTTATTCTCATTCTATTCGGAATTTCAAGATCTCACCCACATGAGAGGTATATGGTCCCATTATTACAATGATTTAATTTTTATTTTTATGAGGTTTAATAAGTATTTGACAGTTACGTTTTATAAATTTATGTGACCTATTTATAATTGGGTTTATTATAACATTATGAGTTTTTATGAGGCCACTTAATTTTCTTATAACGGTCAAACTGTTTCAACTAATTAAAGGGTCATTAGCCTTCTTCATTTGGCACATTGAGAGATTGTTCTTTTATATAGTTTATGAGTTTGACAAACATATTTTATACCCCACAAGTATAATTGAATTTTGGCAACGTGACTGTGAACTGGTCCCTAGTCTCCTCATGGTCGTGCACATGGGATGAGACACTGTTGAGAGCTAATGGGGTTTTATCCTGGAATCAAGATTAGCCATTAACACCTGCACGTAGGGAGGCAATCATGGCTTTAGGTTAGCGATAAGTGTCGTGACTCTCCATCAGTACAACTTCTTTTAATTTCTCAAGTTTTGTCTCGTTTATTTTCTTACTATATGTAATTGTGATAAATTACATAATAATATTTTATATGTGAAATTATTTTGAGATATAATTATAAATACAAATCACACAATTTCCACAACAGTAAGCATATTCAGATTGGAGATAGGTCCGATTGGGAATCGGACTTGAGATAGGTCCGATTCCCGCTCGGACCGATCGGGTTGACCGATCCGATCTGATCCGAATTTTAAAAACATTGGTTGCAAACATCGGCAGGGAGGATGAGAAAAGGAGACACCCATTCGGGAGACAATCACTCTCATGCTAAAGACTTTTTCAGACTTATTTATAAAACATAACATAAATACAACTGTAATGAGAAATATATTCATTGTGGTTATACCATTAGGTATAAGTAAAAGTGATTTATAAACTATGACATTGTTGGGCAAAAAACAGTATAATCTTAGAAAAAACTTAAAAAGGAAATAGATTAAAATAAAACTTAATATAATAAAAAAAATTAATATATATGTCCAAAACGTATTGGACATAACCCTCAACCATCTCGATGGAATATCATGTCATTTCTAATTATTAAAACACATTAAATAACATATCCAACATCCCGAAACTTTTATTTTTGCAACCTTCACGAAATAATTTTTCAAAATGTCAGACGCATTATAGTTTAATTAGGGGTGTGTCAGAGTGCCCACAATTTTCGTCTTCTTTGAAAATTACTATTGGACCCCATAAATAAAACATGATGTACAATGTCTTCATCAATCTAAATAGGATAAATGCAATTTACCCCATATGATATAAGAAATTAACAAAAATCTCCTTATAAAAAAAATAATTAGTAAATTATTTTCCTATGTTTTGAGAAATGAAGCAAATTACTCCTCTATCAAAGGAAAATATAGGAGAATAATTTACTTTATTTTAAGATCATAGAGAGTAATTGACTAATTATTTTTTCACAGAGATATTTTTGCTGGGTTTAAAATCACATAGGGTAAATTGCGAAGAATGCAAACTTCATGTAAGAATGTGATCCATGTGCACCTTTGAGCAGGATGGTGACACTTCAAGGATTAACTAGGCAAAGAATGCAGCAAATTTTATAGTCCCACATAGATTGGAGATTCACCACATTTTGTCATTTTCTTATCGTGGTTTTTTTAAAATAATCTTAAAATTAAGAAAACTTAACATATTTAGTCATCTATTTTAAAATATGAAAGATAATTTATTATATGCATACAAGGACGACGTGTTACGATAACTATTTATCAAGCGTATTAAATTTCGCAAATTTTATGTACTCAATAAAATACATAAATTGGAATCTATACATAATAAAACAAAACTATGGAAGTTATTCAAATACACACTATATGCCATATTTGAAATTTGAAATTTGAAATTTTATTTTACCACCTGAAATATATTTTTATTTAAGTAAATAATTACATAGTATTATCCAAAAGATTTATCAGCTTTTCTTGGAATTTCAAACTTCATCAAGAATTGCAAACCCCCCCCCCCCCCCCCCAGCTCTATTTACCTCTTCTGCTCAACTCTTAAGGCGTATTTCCTGTTCAATTACCAAACGAAAAAGGAAAAAGCGTATTTTCTTGAGAAGTAAAAATTTAAGAAAAACAATGAAGGCTGAATTTGTCAGCGTGCAAAGGGTCATAGACTTTCACTATATATATTATCCATCATGTCACACAAATTCTACGGCATATAATAAATAATATTTTATAATTTAAAACTTATTATAAAATAAGGATAAAGCGTATAAATCAATACCTTAACTCTTCAAAAACTAATGAATCCATTTCTTAAATTGTCATTTTAGTTTATTCTGGGTAGATTGTCGGTATGAGAAAAAGTTCAATTGCTAAAATTCAAATAAATAAAAATGGAGCTTTGGTAAATAATTTCGGTTAATATTTTTATTCAACTCTTGTATCCATAATATTATAAAAGATAGAGGGCTTTCAGATTCAAATTCGTTGTCGAAATTTAACTAACTTATCCGTTTAACGAAATAAAAATGGGTACTTCTCTCTCATATGCTCCTCAATTTCCAAAATGGCTTCTCTTGGAGAATGATGCATTTCACCTTTATCATTGGTATCTCCTTATTTCTCAATTTACTTGCGCTTCTATCCAAGATCTCTGTGGGCTCCTCTACATATGTCAACCCCTCGGAAATCTCTATTTTTGGTTCACGGATAACATGGGTAGGATCAGATCGATATCCCATAGCATTGAAAAATGGAACATGTCATGTATCTGTGATAATTCTACTGGCAGTGTTAGTCGATATACTAGTGGTCCGATTCTTTCAATAATTTCATACGCCCCAAATATACCTTGGACTCAGCTTCCCCTGTAGTAGTTTTCAAACCACTACACCAAATATCTATACTATTATATAAAACAAACCCTGTTTTTACTAATAAATGGCAGTTACTTACACTACAACACTAATTGTTTTGTTATACCGATAATACCCCTAAGTTAGTTTTTATTTCATTTCTTTCTTTCTTTCTTTCTTTCTTTTTTAAATGCAATGTGTTGATTAATATGTATATTTTCTTATTTATAATAACTTTAAAGCATGCAATATTATTTTATATGCATGCAAGGACGGCGTGTCACGACGGCTAGTTAATATAAAAAGAAAACCTTATTTGTACTCACAAAGAACGGTTACTTACACCGCGAAATTAATTTTTTGTTATGCCAATAATACCCCTAAGTTGGTTTCTTTTCTTTTCTTTTCTTTTTTTTTTTCTTTTTTTTTTTGAAATGTGATGTGTTGGTTCATATATTTTTTTCTTATTCATAATATATTTTTAAATATAAAAATATTATTTATTGTATAGACACAGGGACTACGTGCTAGGTCGACTAGTAATACAAAAAATATCCTTCAACTTCGCAACTCATGTTGAATTAACTACTCAATCAAGTTCCTTTAGAAAATTAATTCCATGCAATTACATATGCTCAAAAATTAAATTTACTCCCATTTTATTTAAGTTTATTGTTAATTGAAATAAATAACATATAGTAAATTTGTTGCATGTATATGTAATCATCGTTATCAATATAACATATATTTACAAAGTTTCAACTTTCAATTTAAGTTGAGTTAAAGATGTATTAATAATTAATGTATTAGAAAAAGTTATCAAACAGTTTTTGTATATGAGGTTGTAAGCTAACAAATTATAATATACAGGAACAAAATTATGTGTTTCAATAAAATAAAACCATTAATAGGGTTCCAAAATGGTCCTGTAACTTTTTAATTTGTTCAATTTTGATCCTCAGTTCATCAAATATTCTCTAAATTTGCCGAAAATTTCGGCTAAATATGATGTGGCATTTTCAATTAGGAGAAGTGATTTTATTGACTAATTATACATGATGCGGCAATTACATGACTTTACTTAAGAAATTAAAATATGATGTGGCATTTAAAATATTATTATTTTAAATATATTTTGATAATATTAATTATAAAATATATTAATTAGAAATAAAATACAAAACTGTATATTATTTTTTAAAATTATATTATTTAATATAAATAATATTATCGTTATATGTATTCAAAATTTAAAAGATCGTTTATGAATTAGATTTTAAGAAAATTAAAATATTTTTATATGTTAAAAACATTACATGGCTAATATATTTTTTACGTTTAAATATAAATATGTTACTTTTTAATTGAAATTAAATAATTTCACAAAAATTATCATTTATGAATTAAACTTTGAAAATATTTTAATTTTTTTAAATCTAAAATTGATTAAAGTATTTTTTAATTTTAAATAGATACAATGGTAAATATTTATTTATATTAAATAATATAAATAATAAAATTGATATGAGTTTTTAGTATTTGATATTTAAATTAATAGTATTTTAACTGCCACATCATATTTTTTTTAATTAAACCCATATAATTGCCACATCATGTATAATTAGCTAATAAAATCACTTCTCCCAATTTAAAATGCCATGTCAGATTCAGGCGAGATTTTCTGTCAACTTTTGGAGAAAATTCGGCAGACTGAGGACCAAAATCGAGCAAATTAAAACGTTATAGGACCAAACTCTAAAAAAATAAAAAATTAAAACAAAAATAAATTATAGTTAGAGGACCAAAAATATTTTTAATCATATTAAAAATTATCCGCACAGATACTACGTACTATGATATCTAATCATAACAAATTTTAAGCATATTATATAATAAAAAATTATTGTAATAATATCACAAAGTACCGTTTATGAATGAAATGTATATATATATATATATATAGTTAAGAATATTGTAAACGAAAGACAATAGGAGAGGCCACGACACTCACTTTCTAGTAGATGAAGTGAATTATAGGGCGTGGGGCCACTGTACTTGGTGCACTTGATCGATTCATTGTTCATGTGCTTACAAATGGATTTTGTCTAATACAGGTCAAATTTTTATTTTGAATACAAACGTAACTTTTTATATTATTAGGTTCATTTTTTAGTTAAATTTTACCAAAATTACGTCAAAGTTACGATCCGTATACTCTTAAAAACTTTATTAAATATGTTTAATAAATTTTAATAACATCTTATAAAATATGGAAACTTATAAAATAATTTAAATAAATTTAGCTAAACACGCTTTTTTTACTCTCATTGTAATGGATCGTTTACAAGGTTTGACAAGGGTGGGTAGAGCCTCCAATGCACTCTTCTGCATGGTTTATCTATACTAGTATATAAAACTAATTCTGTTTTAACTAATAAATGGCTGTTACTTATACTGCAATACCAATCTTTTTGTTATACTGATAATACCCTTAAGTTAGTTTTCATTTCTTTTTTTTTTAAATTTAATGTGTTGATTAATATATATATATATTCTCTTATTTATAATAACTTTAAAGCGTGCAATATTTTTTTATATGTACGCAGGGACGGCGAGCCACATGGCTAGTCTAACTAATATAAAAAGAAAATGTCATCTTCATTCACAAATAGCGCTTATTTACACTGTTACACCAATTTTTTGTTATGTCAATAACACCTCTATATTGGTTTTTTTCTTTCTTTTTATTTAGAACGTGATTTGTTAGTTTATATATATATATATATTCTTACTTATAATATATCTTAAAATATAGAATAATATTTATTAAATGCACACAGAAATAATATTATATCAACTAGCTATAAAAAATGATTAGCTATTCATTAAGCTCTGAATAAGGTCTAATAACTTATCATGTCCTGAAAGTATGATGATTTAATTCAGCCTTTATCCAATCATACTATCCGATTAAATAAATATCATTGAAATTATTAATTTATCATATCTCATATTTTATTCGAATAAGTCTTATGGATCAATTTACTCTACCTAGAAAAGTAAAGTCGTTAAAAACACTTTCTGACTTACACATGATTTCTGTCACTAGTCTTTGAGGGATGTCATACCATTTAACTTTACAGAAAAAGTTCAATTGTTTTTTTGTGCTTTCAGATGGGGTTATTTTTATTTTAGTCCCTGTATTTTTAATTGATTTTCAAAATGGTCCAATTTGTTTTTTTATTTTTCAATTTCATCCTTCTATTGGAATTTTGACCAATTTTTCGATTAAAAACTGATTTTTGTCTAAAATGCCCCCAAAAATTTTGGTAAAATATACACAATTGCAAAAGCATCCCTCTGTTTTCAAACTCAATTTCAATTTAGTCATTTGTGATGGTTAGAAAATTATGACCATTTGAATGCCACTATTGGATGGTTGGAATTTGGCTTTTTATCGAATATACTCCCTTATAATACATGGTGCAATTAGAAATGAAGTGCACATATCAAATTTGACAAAAGCAAGAAAAATGCAGTAAGAGGTTTGCAAGTATTCAATAGAAAAAGAGTTATTATGTTTTATTTTAACTATTTCACATAAAAATTAGTTATCAATCATGTATCATTTTCAACCAATTATTGTTTATACATTGATTATGTTTTCTTCAAATTCAACCAACAATAACAACATCAATGGAGCTACGATAAACAATATATAAGATATGTCATAATATATACTATGTCAGTATATTTAGATCTACCTAGCAGCTCCAAAAATATCTATACCTTTATATAATTGAAGAGCACATTTTTGGTGTCTTCAATTATTTTGTTATATCATTTTTTTAATTTTTTAGTTTATTTTATTAATCTCCATTTTACTCTCTCTCTCTCTACTCAACTTCTCATTTTCTATTTTATCAATTTTCACATTCTTTTTTTTTTCCTCATTTTTTCAGTAACTCCTTAGAATTTTTATATATTCTTCTAGCATTGTATTATTTATATAATTTATATATATTTATTAAAATAAAAATTAATTTTTTTTAAGTTTAAAAATAATTATGCACACTCATTGGATTGTGCAACATCTACTAATATAAGATAATACCATAATATATATTATGTCATAATATTTACAACCCACAAATTTTTCTTTTTTTCTATAAATATAAAGAGAAGTACAAGAATACTCTTAAACTAGAGGTAAAATTGATCAAAATTCTATTAGAATGATGAAATTGAAAAAAATAAAAAAAATTGGACCATTTTGAAAATCAATTAAAAATACAGGAACTAAAATGAAAATAGCCCTTTGAGATGGTCGTGGTGGCATTGGCATAACAAATTCAAGAAGTCCCATCAATTCTTGGTTTTATTTACTTAGCTCTCATTATTTTGACCACGAAATTGAATGAATGATAGGATTATTTTGAATTAAATAAAGAATTAAATTTTTTTGTATAAATTGTAAGGTATTTATTTATACGTAACGTTAAATTCTAATAAAATTTGTGAAGTGTTTATTTTATTGTATTTATTTGTGTTAGATGGCAAAATTACCCATTAGCTGTTCACTCAAAAGAATATAGAGCTAAGAATGGTAGGTGAGCTCTCTCAATGCCATCTACCACTATTTTGGAGGGTAAAAAGGATATTTGCCAAAAGCATTTATTGTTGTACTATCACATTATAGCTTATATCACCACCTTTGTGGTATAAGTTATGCAAGTGTAACAGTAAATAATACAAGGTCCTGTAATTGTACAGAGTCCTATATATGAAAATAAATAATATATTATTTTATATTAATTTTTTTATTCAGGCTAATACATCAAAATAAAACAAGGCTTTACACTATAATCTCTTCCATAAATATTTTATATTTTAATATAATTATTCATGCATAATTAAATAATTTGTATTAATTGGACCTATTTTGTTAAAAACTTGGGTATATTACGCCACCACCCTGAAGTTTGAAATAATTATAAACACTTCCTTATTGTTTGCATCCGTCTGAATTTTACGTTTGTCTAACAACGAGTTTATTTTGCTAGCACCCGCTAAGTTTCATTGAAATTTGATATAATTATAAATACCATTTTATTTTTTGGGGTATTACCGATACCTCCTAATTTTAATGTCATCCAACAACTAGCTCAATCCGTTAGCCACAATTAAGTTTTCATTCATTTTTTTATGGTGAATTAACCAAAATGTCCTTGTGGATTATGAATTATAATTTTATTTATTTTTAAAAAATATTGAAATTTTTTTAATGGACTAAGTGGATATGTTTTACAATTTTTGAAATTCTTCCTTTCACCTTGTTTGATTTATTTTTTTTAAAAAAATAAAAAAAAAATACAGTAAGGATAAAGTTGTCAATTTCAAACCTCCATATAAGGATTACATAATTCCATCAAACATCATAGTATATTTATAATTTTCCAAACAACGAAGGGATTTTCATAATTATACCAAACTTCAGGGGGCTTGTTGTAATTTATTTTTATTTTCTTTACCACTCTCGGATTCTTTTATATTTTTTTAAATGTTTTTCTTAAAAACAAAATCTGAAAGAGTAAAGTATTAATTTTCACCTCACTGACTAAGGACTACTTAATTCCTTTTCATTTGATGAGTTTTGTAATTTTTCGAACAATAAGGTGTTCGTAATTATATCAAATTTTATGAGAGATAGTTGTAATTTATCTTAAAAACTTAAATGGATGGATTATTAAACTACTACTTCAACTAACGAAGTTGAAATTATATACATTACTATTTATTTTTTTCCATTTTTAAAGTTTTTATTATAGTATTCCATATAAAATAATTTTTAAAGTTAAGTAGAAAATAAGTTGGATGCAAGTTGGACGTGGGGCATAAATTGTCCCTTTAGGTTTGTGACTTGTGTTTGAGTGAAGAACCGCATGTTTTGGCTGAATAATGTGCAGATGGAATTTGCCCAACGTGGTTGATTAGAGACCCTTTAAAATTCTTGGTTAGTATGGGGAATGTAAATCCACTCGAAGTTTGAATCTAAATATCAAATTAATCACAGTTAAATAATGATTAATTTTACTAACAAGGTCAAAGTATTAGTCACAATTATAAATTCATAAAAAATATTTTGTCTATAATTAAAATTATGGTAAATATTAATTAATTCATGTCAAAATTGAAGTTTTTGCGTCGACTTTTTCAATGCGGTGAATAGTACTGATTTATCATTATTTTCAAATTGTAATTGTCTATAATATATGGAACAATAATTATTTTTTGGGTTTGTAGTGATTAAAAAATGTAAAGTAATATGCTAAAATTTTATAAGGTGGTACATGAAATGTAACAAATTCTTAACTATTATAAAATGATGTAAACTAAGTTGGCAGCCGGGTAGGCAATATATACTAGTAGAAATATTATATATTGTCGCGACTAATGACCATAGTTAAAGTAAAATATTGGACAAAATATTTTTTTTTGTCCCATGAGATTAGACCATTGTTTATTTTGATACCAAAACTTAGACAGATAATTATTTCAATTCCATAAAACACGAATTCATACATTTTTAGTCTTACAAGGTCATATGCCTTTCCACATATCTACTAAGGGAAAAATACAAGCAACCCCCCTGTAATATTGCAAATGTGCAAATTACTCCCCTATAAAAAATAAATAGCAATTTACCCCTTGTATTGTTTAAAATGAAGCAATTTACCCCATTGTGTTTTCCAAAACGAAGCGATTTACCTCCCTGCCTAAAGAGGTAAATTGCTTCGTTTTGAAAAACACAGCAGGATAAATTGCTAATTTTTTTCATAGGGGGGTAATTTGCTCATTTGCAATATCACAGGGGGGTAAATTGCATTAAACCCTATCTATTAATACCCGTTAAGTCCTACAGGCGTCCATTAACTATTCTTTCGAGAGGAAAAGTTATACGTGATCGGCCCTTTCTCTCCGTTCGATTCGCTCTCCTCTGATTGACCCACCGCCAGCTACCATAGGGGATTGGCATCGGGTTGGATGTTTTGGGTTCGGGTAGTGCGGGTAGGGTGCCCAAAATTTCGAGCTATTTTAACTATTCGATCCGGACTCAAAGTATGCGGGTACGTGAAATTTCAGGTACCCGACAATCGGGTATCGAATATTGAATTGTCCTTTTAAAAAAGAACAATAAATCAAATTTTCTAAAGGGTTAGCTCAGCACTTTTGGAGAATTGAGAGAGAAAATGTCAATTTGTGGGTGAGAGAGAAGAGATATGAGGGAAAATTAATTTTAGGGATAATTATATTTACACCCCTTCACCTATTGTTCATTTACACAAACTATCCCTATCTTTTGAAAAATTACAGAAACCATCCCTGGCAGCCTTTAAAACCCAAAAATACCCCTATTGATTTGGTCAAACTTTACTATAAATTTTGAAGGACAAAAATGCCCTTAGGGGTGTTTCTGTAATTACCAAAAGGTAGAGGGGGTGTTAATGTAATGTCTATGAGGATGAGTAATATGACCCCATATATTTTTTTATTATTTATATCAAACTTAAATTTAAATTTAAATTATTTTATCAATTTTTTTAATTAAATTTCTATATAAAATTACAGTTTCTAATAATTGAAATATTAAATAATTCAATTAATATATATTCTAAAATTAGTTACTAGATTATAAGTTTACATTAAAAAATTATCATACTTGAATAAATTATTTAAAATTATTAAAATTAAAAAATATTATTAATTTACTCTAATTTTATTTAAATTTATTATTAATTGAAATAAAAAGTGTTCTAACTCCTTTTATTTATAAGTTCAAAAAGCCCATTTTACCCTTACTAACAATTGCTTTTTAAAAAAAATTAAAGGAATTTTTAAAATACCAAAATCACTCTTTTTTTTTTTTTTTTTTTAACTTTGTCTAATTCTAGTTTCACTTATTCATCGAGCTCTTTTTATTTTAGTAATCCTAAAATACTTGAAGCTCATTTTATTTTAGTTTCCCTTGTTTGTCAAACCAAATTAAAAATAAATTTATACATGTATATATATATATTTATATATTTACTTAAATAAATATACAATTAATAAAACCGAAAGAGCTAATCATGAGCTAATAAGAAAATATACAATTAATCTATATTTATATATATATGGTAATTATATAAATGTTGTATAAATTTATTTTTAACTTGGTTTGACAAATAAGTGAAACTAAAATAAAATGAACTCCAAATACTTTAGAATTATAAAAATAAAAAGAGCTCAATGAACAAGTAAAAATAAAATTAGATAAAAATAAAAAAAAAGATTGATTTTGGTATTTTAAAAATCCCTTAATTTTTTTTCATAAATCAAATTTTAGTAAGGGTAAAATGGACTTTTTGAACTTCAAAATTAAAGGTGTTAGAAAATCAAGGTTTTCTTTTTTGAAGGTTTTAATAATTCAGGGGAGTAATTGATGTAGGGTAGATACTTCAGGGGTAGTAACTGTATTTAACCTAAATAAAAATAACATATTAGTATTTGTGATGCATGAATATATAATCGTCCGTATCAATATAATAAATATTTTATAGAGTTTTAATGTGATTTAAATATTGTATTTATAATTAATAAATTAAAAAAAACTATCATATAGATTTTATATATGAGATTGTAAGGTAACGATAAATTTTAAGATACATGAATAAATTATATATGAGCTTCAATTAAAAACCAAAAAGAGATTTTTGGCTGAATAAAAAAGAAAAAAAAATCAATTCGCTTCTCTCAAGCTAAAAATTTTGCGATGAAATTACTAAAAATTCAAGAAATGGTCATGATGATTTAACTATTCGGATTGTTAGAAAATTTTCATTCCGAACTTTTTAAAATAAATTAATTATGTATCTTTTTCAAACCATAAATTTAAATAAAATAGAAGTAAATTTAATTGTTGAGTATATGTAATTGCATGAAATTATTATTGTCTTCTTTCTCTTCTCTCTCACACGCAAACTTATATTATCTCCCCTTCTCACTCAAATAATGGGGCTGTTCGGACTTGAGGCCCCACCCCCCATTTCCCTCCCTTCCTCCACCCACCCACCCCCACTCCCACAAAGTTAAAGTTGAAGTCGAACTCCTTAAGTTCGACTTTTCAAAATTTTTATTTTGAGGTCGAACTTAA